>OZ025289.1:240522909-245322909 GCA_964019185.1 Maratus speculifer
AAACATGAGATTGCATGTTCCGCAACAGAGTATCCGGTTCGATGCTGTGGATCTGAAGCAGAATACGTTTCTTCAGGTTAGCTACCTTCATAACACCACCACGATGCAGAGTATTATTTTAAATAAATTCTTTAGCTAGCCATTCTGTTAGGAAATTGCGGCTTTTAATCCTAAACTGCATAATAAAGTTATACTTTATTCTAACTTGCAGCGCTACATGTGTAATAAACCAACTATAATTTTTATTAATTAAAATAATAAGCTTTGTAATATCATCATTAAAAGAATAAAAACTTTCCGTTTCCTTGAGGACAAGTGGTCGGTTCAGTTGATGACGAATTGTTATTTTTTTTAGCTCGAAACGCGTCCTGCCTTGTTTTTTTTTTTGTTTAATCGTGATTTTATAAAGTGCATTATTTTAATTATTAACTATAGGCAGTGTTATCGGTGTTTTATCAATATAAATGTATTTCTTAGTTATTACTTTGAAGAACTTCTTCAAAATAACTTAAATGCTCTTATATAAATACAATTCATTTTAATTTATGTTTGTTGCTTTTGTTAAAAGAGTCCAAATATTCAGAAATATTTTATTTCGTTTCTGAACTACATTTCCATTTATCTTTAACAGATTCCATAAATGTTCACTTTCTGCCATTAAATCTAAAGAAACTAATTTAATGTTTTGATTCTAAATTAGACAATTTCACTCCTATTGTATTGAAAACAAAGCAATCTTTTCTTCTGGCACTTGCAGTTGTTCGCATTTTCAAAATTATATATAAAGCTTTAATTAAACTACCTTTCTGTACGCAATTAAGTGTTGAAAAGTTTTCATTGAAATATCTTACGATGAAATGACCTCCATTGTCAGATATGATGTTATTTGATTCGTACACTGTAAAAAAAAATCTGCAAAGGTACTAAATCTTTTCTAGGAAACTGGGATTCCAAGAACTTTTCCTGTAACCGTAACAGCAAAAATTCAAGTTTCAGAATCGATTACATGATTTTTTCCTGTTATCGTTACATGAAAAGTTCTTGGAATCCCAGTTTCCTAGAAAATGTCTAGTACCTTCACAGATTTTTTTACAGTGTACTATGCATTTTAAATAAAAAAGAGATTGAATTCGTGTGTTTTTTTGTCTCTATCTTGTACATTATAATTTTGAAATAGAAAATCTTTCATAATAAGATAGTCAACAACATTCCATTGTTGTTTTTAACTTTTAAC
Organism: Maratus speculifer; assembly: GCA_964019185.1. Taxonomy (NCBI): domain Eukaryota; kingdom Metazoa; phylum Arthropoda; class Arachnida; order Araneae; family Salticidae; genus Maratus; species Maratus speculifer. The sequence goes on from OZ025289.1 coordinate 240,524,144, forward strand.
ATTTTGTTTTATATTTAAGTAACAATCTACTAAATTGGGTCTGCGGTAGCATATTAATTTGAGTTTATTTGTCAAAACAAAAGTTATAAAAATATTTATTTTACATTCTTTAACTTTCATGACCAAAAATGATTTTTTTTTACGTAATTGATTATAAATAAATTATTTTCATATACATGTCATTATTATAAATATTTATGCGGGTACCTAATTCTCAATTTTTTTTGTTTTAAAATCAAACCCAGGAATTAAACCAAGGAATCTAGAGATGCCTTTTTCTATATTTAAATTGTATTGTAGAATGTCTTATTGCCATGCGTACTTTTTTATTTTTACGTATTTTACTAATTCCAATCTTCTTAATTTTCTTTTTTAAATTCACGATTAATTATGAAAAAATGTTTAACATTCCATTAATATTATAAAATGACACTGAATTTTTTTACAACTTTCATATTTAAGTTTTGAAAATATTGCTCATCATGATATTCTATGATTTATTGTATGTACTATCGGCAGAATGTTTATAAGGAGTTTTTTTTAAGTTGAAAAAGCAAAACTCAATAACAAAGCAATCACAGAGACAAATGTGCTGAAATTTAGACCATAGAAATGGAAATTTTTAGAAATGGTTAAAAGAAAAAAAAACTTAAAATCGCATCGACAATAAAGTAACAGTCGTAAGTTTACGGAAATAACTAGTATTGTCAGTTAGAGTTAAATAAATAACTCTTTAATATAAATACATTTCATTTGAATATATGTCTGTTGTTTTGGACAAAAAAAATCAAATATTCACCATTAAAAGAATAAAAGATTTCTGTCCCCTTGCGGACACGTGGTCGGTTCAGTTGATGAAGAGCTTTTATTGTTGTAACTCGAAAAGCGTCCTGCGTTGTTTTTTTACGTTTAATGGTGATTTTACAAAGTGTATTATTTTAATTATAAATTATCGCTAGTTAAATCGATGTTTTTTAGATATAAATTTAATCCTTACTTATTATTTTGAAGAAGTTCATCAAAATAACTCAAACATTCTAGTATAATTTCATTTAATTTTAATTTCTGTTTGTTGTTTTTGTTAAAAATAGATCAAATATTCAGAAACATTTTACCTCATTTCTGAACAGCATTCAAATTTATCTTAAACAGTTTCCATTAATGTTCGCATTCTGTCATTAAAGCTAAAAAAATAATTTAATGTTTTGATTCTAATTTAGGCAGTTTATCTCCCATTGTATTCAAAACAAAGCAATCTTTTGTTTTAGAAATCGTAATATTTTGCTGTTTCAAGAAGTATAAATAAAACCTTAGTTAAATTCCCTTTCTTTACGTAATTAAGTGTTGAAAAGTTTTAATTGAAATACGTTGCCAAGACATAACCTTCACTTTCGGATATGATTTTATTCTATTCATACTCATTAAGAATATCAAATGAAAGATGATTGAATTCATGTGTTCTTTTGTAATTATCTTGTTCATTATAATTGATGCAATTCTAGTTGGTGCAGTAAACTGGTGCAATGTTCAATAAAATAAAGTGTATTAAATAAATTCTGTAAACAATGCAATAAGATTTTTCATTAATTGTAGTGATTTACTTATGCTAAAAGAATTTATTATTTATAAATGTTAGAATGTTTTGATATAAACAATTTATTTTAAATGATTAAATTTATAAATTAAATTGAGATAAACAATAATATAAAAGTTATTAGTTTTGCATGGTATTCTGAGTTTGTGAATTCCTTATGATGAAAAATGAATTATAATATATTTATTAGAAAACTTTACTTATCCATCCATTAAATAAATCCCATATATGCTTCTAACAGATTGTAATTTTTATTCCTTAGATATTATATTTAAGTAATTTATCAAAATAACTCCAATGTATAATTAATTATATAAATGAGTTTCAGTTTAATTTATGTCTGTTGCTTTTATTAAAATAGATCAAATATTCAGAAATATTTTATCTCATTACATAACTACATTCCCTTTTATCTTTAACAGTTTCCATAAATGCTGTCATTCTACCATTAAATCTAAAGAAATTAATTTAATGTTTTGATTCTAAATTAGACAGTTTCTCTACTATTGTATTAAAAACAAACCAATCTTTTCTTTTAGCAATCGCAATTATTAGCATTTTCAAATGTATAAATTAAGCTTTGATTAAATTCCCCTTCTTTACGTAATTAAGTGCTGAAATGTTTTCATTTAAATGCTTTTCAAAGACGTGAACGTGAATGGCAGATATGTTTTTATTCGATTCATACTCTGTAGTTTAAATGGAAGATGGTTGGATTCACGTTTTCTTTTGTCTTTACCTTGAACATTATTATTGAAGTAATTCCAGTTATTGCAGTAAACAAGTGCAATGTTCGTAAATATAAAGTGTTTTCTCTATAAGCAATGCAATAAGGTCTTTCACTAATTGTAGAGAGGATTTTTGCTAAAAGAAATTATTATTTATAAATGTTAGAATGTTATGACATAAACAATTAATTTTAAGTGATTAAATTTATAAATAAAATTGAGATAAGTAAGGTTGTAAAAGTTATTTATTTTGTATAGTATTCTGAATTTGTGAAATCCTCATGATAAAAAACTGAGTATTTTATACTTAAAGTAGCAGTTGTTTTTATTAATCCATCCATTAAATAGAAACTACAAGTGCGTTTAACCAACAATAATATTTATTCATTACTTGTTAAATTGAAAACATTTTCCAAAATAATCCAAATGTTATTATATAAATATTTTTTATTTTAATTTATGTATGTTGTTTTTATAAAAAGAGATCAAATATTCATAAATCCTTTATCTCATTTCTGAACTGCACGCCCATTTATCTCTAACAGTTTCCATGTATATTGAGAAACACCGAAAAAACTGGCGATAAATATATATTCAAAAAATATAAAAACTTTGTTAAATCACCATAAAAGAAAAATTATACAGGACGCGTTTCGAGCTGCAAAATTACCGCTCGTCTTCAGCTGGTCCAAACACGTGTCACAACGGACAGAATGCTTGAAACGATTAATAAGCGAGGAACCCATAACAAGAGAAAAGAAGAAAAAAAAAAAAATAAAAAAAAATAAATAAATAAAAAATAAAAAAAAAAAAAAAGAAAAAGAAAAAACAAGGCCAGAAATAATGGTAAAAATAAATAAATAAATAAATAAAACAAAATTAAATAAATAAAAATAAATAAATAAAAGAAAACACAGTAAGAATAAATAAAAAAAAAAAAAAAAAAAAAAAATCACTAAAAAACAATACACACAAGAAGCAGGAAGAAAGAAAAAGGACTTACCATGAACACGTGGAAAGCAGGAACGGTGTAGAAACCCAAAAATAGTTGAACAATATTGAGAAACACCGAAAAAACTGGCGATAAATATATATTCAAAAAATATAAAAACTTTGTTAAATCACCATAAAAGAAAAATTATACAGGACGCGTTTCGAGCTGCAAAATTACCGCTCGTCTTCAGCTGGTCCAAACACGTGTCACAACGGACAGAATGCTTGAAACGATTAATAAGCGAGGAACCCATAACAAGAGAAAAGAAAAGAAAAAAAAAAAAAAAAAAAAAAAAACAAGGCCAGAAATAATGGTAAAAATAAATAAATAAATAAATAAAACAAAATTAAATAAATAAAAATAAATAAATAAAAGAAAACACAGTAAGAATAAATAAAAAAAAAAAAAAAAAAAAAATCACTAAAAAACAATACACACAAGAAGCAGGAAGAAAGAAAAAGGACTTACCATGAACACGTGGAAAGCAGGAACGGTGTAGAAACCCAAAAATAGTTGAACAATATTGAGAAACACCGAAAAAACTGGCGATAAATATATATTCAAAAAATATAAAAACTTTGTTAAATCACCATAAAAGAAAAATTATACAGGACGCGTTTCGAGCTGCAAAATTACCGCTCGTCTTCAGCTGGTCCAAACACGTGTCACAACGGACAGAATGCTTGAAACGATTAATAAGCGAGGAACCCATAACAAGAGAAAAAAAAAAAAAAAAAAAAAAAAAAAAAAAGAAAAAACAAGGCCAGAAATAATGGTAAAAATAAATAAATAAATAAATAAAACAAAATTAAATAAATAAAAATAAATAAATAAAAGAAAACACAGTAAGAATAAATAAAAAAAAAAAAAAAAAAAAAAAAAAAAAACTGCTTTCCACGTGTTCATGGTAAGTCCTTTTTCTTTCTTCCTGCTTCTTGTGTGTATTGTTTTTTAGTGATTTTTTTTTTTTTTTTTTTTTTTATTTATTCTTACTGTGTTTTCTTTTATTTATTTATTTTTATTTATTTAATTTTGTTTTATTTATTTATTTATTTATTTTTACCATTATTTCTGGCCTTGTTTTTTTTTTTTTTTTTTTTTTTTTTTTTTTTTTCTCTTGTTATGGGTTCCTCGCTTATTAATCGTTTCAAGCATTCTGTCCGTTGTGACACGTGTTTGGACCAGCTGAAGACGAGCGGTAATTTTGCAGCTCGAAACGCGTCCTGTATAATTTTTCTTTTATGGTGATTTAACAAAGTTTTTATATTTTTTGAATATATATTTATCGCCAGTTTTTTCGGTGTTTCTCAATATTGTTCAACTATTTTTGGGTTTCTACACCGTTCCTGCTTTCCACGTGTTCATGGTAAGTCCTTTTTCTTTCTTCCTGCTTCTTGTGTGTATTGTTTTTTAGTGATTTTTTTTTTTTTTTTTTTTTTTTTTTTTATTTATTCTTACTGTGTTTTCTTTTATTTATTTATTTTTATTTATTTAATTTTGTTTTATTTATTTATTTATTTATTTTTACCATTATTTCTGGCCTTGTTTTTTCTTTCTTTTTTTTTTTTTTTTTTTCTTTTCTCTTGTTATGGGTTCCTCGCTTATTAATCGTTTCAAGCATTCTGTCCGTTGTGACACGTGTTTGGACCAGCTGAAGACGAGCGGTAATTTTGCAGCTCGAAACGCGTCCTGTATAATTTTTCTTTTATGGTGATTTAACAAAGTTTTTATATTTTTTGAATATATATTTATCGCCAGTTTTTTCGGTGTTTCTCAATATTGTTCAACTATTTTTGGGTTTCTACACCGTTCCTGCTTTCCACGTGTTCATGGTAAGTCCTTTTTCTTTCTTCCTGCTTCTTGTGTGTATTGTTTTTTAGTGATTTTTTTTTTTTTTTTTTTTTTTTTTTTTTTTTTATTTATTCTTACTGTGTTTTCTTTTATTTATTTATTTTTATTTATTTAATTTTGTTTTATTTATTTATTTATTTATTTTTACCATTATTTCTGGCCTTGTTTTTTTTTTTTTTTTTTTTTTTTTTTTTTTTTTTTTTTTTTTTTTCTTTTCTCTTGTTATGGGTTCCTCGCTTATTAATCGTTTCAAGCATTCTGTCCGTTGTGACACGTGTTTGGACCAGCTGAAGACGAGCGGTAATTTTGCAGCTCGAAACGCGTCCTGTATAATTTTTCTTTTATGGTGATTTAACAAAGTTTTTATATTTTTTGAGTTTCCATGTATGTTCTCATTCTGCCATTAAATCTAAATAATAATAATAATAATATTTTGATTCTAAATTAGACAGTTTCTCTCCTATTGTATTCAAAACGAAACGATCTTTTCTGTTATAATTGTTCACATTTTCAAAAGTATATATAAAGCTTTTATTAAATTTCCTTTCTGTGCTTAATTAAGTGTTCAAAAGTTTTCAGTGAAATGTTTTGCTAAGAGATGACCTCCACTGTTAGATATGATGTAATTTGATTCGTACTATGCATTTTAAATGAAAGAGATTGAATTCGTGTGTTCTTTTGTCCCTATCTTGTACATTATAATTTTAATTTGAAAATAGAAAATTTTTCTTGATAAGATAGTCAACAGTATTTAGTTTAGTTGTTTTTTTTCTTTTAACATTACGTTTTATATTTAAGTATTTTTCTATTAAACGTCTTCATGGTAACATATTAACATGTGTTAATTTGTTATAACAAAAAATACAAAGAAATATTTTATTTTACATTTTTCACTTTCCATGATCACATATGAAAAATTAAACATTTTTCTTATGTAACTGATTTGATAAAAAAAAAAAACTGTGTAAACATGTAAACTTATTGTTCTAAATATTTATGCGGGCACATAATTCGCACATTTTATTGTTTAAAAATTGAATTGATGAGCCTAGAAATGTATTTATCATAATCTAAAAATTAGGAATGCGCATAGAACGTTTCAAAGGTTAGAAATATATGGAATTTTCAATTTTGAGAAAACATAAATTTAAGTAAAGCAAACTGCATAAATATATAAAGTTTTTATAAATATAAAAGCTTAAACTTCAATGAAGAAGCTATATAATTGCAAAATTATTTTGCATCAGATAGATTTGAGCATTTAGTTTCACACTTCCAAATATATATATATATATATATATATATATATTGTTGTTGTTTTTGTGATTTTTAATCTTTACTGTTGTCTTATGTAAGTAAAGTTTATAAATTAAATTAAGATAAAATGTATTGAAAATTTATTAATATTGTATAGTTAGCAGAATCTGTAAATTCGTTATGATGAAAAATCTATTATCATATATTTATTCCAAACAGGTCTTTCTACTTTTCTATCCATTAAGTATATCTTATATAAGCGTATAACAGACTATCATTTTTATTTCTTTAGTTGTAAATTAACGAAATTCTTCAAAATAACTGCAATGCGTACATATAAATGCCTTTCATTTTAATTTATATCGTTGGTTTTTTTAACCCTCTCACTGACAAGCCCGTCTATAGACGTTCCCTAAGCTCCAGGTTTCACTGCAATGCAACCAATAATTAAAATGATATAACTCAGTTGATTTAATGAATTTTTAATACATAGTGCAATGATTAACACACTCAAGGATAACATTCATATTCGTAAATAAGATTTTTCTCTAATTTTGAAAGAATCATATTTTTTTAGCAATTAAAACAAAATGCTGAGAAAACAACATTACAATTTTGCCCTTTTGCAAGACCGTCAGAGGGTTAAAAGGGACCAAATATTCTGGAGCACTTTATCTCATTTCTGAAATACATTAACCTTTATCTTTAGCAGTTTGCATAAATATTCGCTTTCTGTCTTTAAATGTTAATTAATTTAATGTTTTGATTTTAAATCAGACAGTTTCTCTCCTATTGTATTCAAAACAAAACAATCTTTTCTTTGAGAAATCACAATTGTTCGCATTTTAAAAAGTGTAAATAAAGCTTTAATAAAATTCCCTTTCTCTACTTAAATAAGTGCTGAAAAGTTTTCATGGAAATGCATTGCAAAGAGAGATATCCTTCTCTGTCAGATATGTTTTTATTCGATTCGTATTCTGTATTTGAAATGGAAGACGATTGAATTCATATATATCTTGCACATTATAATTTTATTTTGAAAATATAAAATCTTTTATAATAAGATTTACGATATTGTATCGTTTAGGTGTTTTTATCTTTTAACATTCCGTTTTATATATAAGCAATAATATACTAAATAGGTTTTGTTTTAGCATACTTATTTGTCTTTATTTGACAAAACAAAAGACGCACGAAATATTTTATTTTATATACTTCAGTTTTCATGATAACAAATGAAAAATTAAACTTTTTTATGTAGCTGATTTGAAAGAAATCATTTTAATATAAAGTTTATTTAATAAATATTTATAAATATATAAAAATAAATAAATAAAAAGTTAAAAAAGATTATAAAACCTGTAAAATATGCTCGTCCTAAAGGGTTTAAAGGAGTCAGCACATTGGTAAACTTTAACAACAAGTGTGTAAATAATATATGAAAGCCGTAATGAATTACACTGATAATTAAATTTTAACAAATTTTCTATATATCTGGGTGTTTCTTTAAGATTTCAAGCTGCTGAAAATGAATACGTTTGTAAAAGTTTTCTATCACCCTCCAATTTTGAGAAATTTCATTTAAACGTTTTGGTGTGTGTAGGTATCGTATAGGCATTACAATTATGATACCTTATTCTCTTACATGCGTTTCATTCGCACAAACATTCGTTTCTATTATTAAAACAATAGAAGATACAACAAGAGAGTATAAACAGATGCCCCCCTTATAAATTTTATGCTAGCGACCTTGAACAGATAACGCTAGCCACCTCCACAGTATTTAGCTCAAATCTGTGACAATTGAAACTTATCTTTTGGGGCGAGTGTACTGATATTTCTTTGTTCTGTAAGATTTTTTACTTAAATTTTGATTATAATTATCCAATTTTCTTAAAATATGTGAAAAACGTCTAGAGAATGAGTTAATGAACCCGATTCATTTTACTATGTGTGCGGGGTGCTAACTTAGAAAAAACATCAATGAGCTCTTACACCATCACACAGCTAATAAAGTCTACCTATGACTTGTACTTTGGATGTAAAGTAGATGAACGAGATAATAAATGAGCACCTCATTCTTGTTATACACGATGTACTACAAACCTCCAGGCGTGGATGAAAAGTTCAAGAAAAAGTATGCCCTTTGACATGATTCTATGAGCGACTAGAACGTTCAACGAAGATGTGCCTTAAGGAGATCCTTGGAAGATCTTCATTAGACTACAATGAATTTTAAACTTCTTTATTAGAAGTAGAAGCTATTTTGAATTCCCGCCCATTAACATTTGTATTCAGTGATGACAATGAACAAACTCCCTTGTGTCCAGCTCATTTACTTGTGGGAAAAAAGACTTACAGTGCTGCCACCGGAAAAGACAAGAATTATTCCTTTTACGAAAACGGAATTAATTCGCAGATATACATATAGATAAAACTTAGTGCAACAGTTTTGGTTGAAATGGAAACAGTTTTAGCTAATGGACTTAAAATCTCTATTATACAGATCATTCCAAAGGCATACAGATAAGAAAGAGAGATATTTAGATCAAAGAAGACAATAAACAAAGGCTCTTGAGAAAATTAGGCATTATTAGAGATATCCATCCTGGCAGAGACGGAAAGGTTCGTACATGCACCATAAGATTAGCAATAGGCAAGCTTTTCGGCGAGCAATCCAATACTTATACCCATTAGAACTTGTCAGTAAAGATGAATAGCTTATCTTTCTGGGTCGGAGGATATTCTGGTTTCAGACATTCAACTTTGAAACACCTTGGTGCACTCCTCTGGTTTTGTATTCTATTTTGATTTGTTGTTGTTGTTGTTGTTCATTGCTTTTCTTGAGACGAGACGTATGAATGTACGCATTTGGGTTTTTTTTTTAATATGGTGTTGTCCGCCCAAAATCTCATGCATACCAAGCAATTTAAAGCAAGAAAAATGTTAAGTCAAGCATTCTTTGCAATCAGAACATAATATTTTCAAAATGTCCACTCTTCGAAACTTCTGTATAACATTTTTGCAGCTTTCCTAATAATCAAATCGATTACCGCATAATTCTATTGATATTTGTTTTTGAGAAATTTAAATTTGAAATCAGGGTGTCATTTGCTGGACACCCTGTATGTTCATTCAATGATTAACATGTTGAACTTGTAAGAAAACTTAAGATCTGCTTATCGATATCGCATATTTAACTAAAGAGCATCAATATTTTAAATGCCAATTAATTTAATTCTGATCTACTTTTCACAGCATGAAATCAAGCACGTAATGAATAGTCCTAATATCTATGCAGAAACGAAGTAATGACCGTGCCAAATAATTCATTTAACATACAAAAATGAATTCAACAACCCATTTTATTATATTAAATAAAACTTCAAGAATATTTCTTTCTTACGAACCTTCATAATTTATCTAATTTCATTCATAAATATTTAAGTTTCAGAAATATCCTGTATCTATTAACTTGTTAATTTATGTGAATAATATTTGAATTTTTTTTTCAAACATCATTATTGAAAACCTTATAGTAAATACTAAAATAAACCTTTTAAATTAAGTTACATTTTACAGTGTTTTCTAGAATATAACGTATGTACGCTATACTTCTGAAATGTAGAGCAAAACAATCTCTAAATTCCAACTTTATATATGACATCGATTAGTTATCCGAACTCTAATATGCAAAATAATTTAACATAAAAAATTTCCACATTGGCATAATAATACCCGTGTATGAAATAATATAAAATATTATTTTTTATTTTACTATAAATGAATTTTTAAATAATTGATTTTTTTCCGATTTAGAATTCAAATATTTATTAATTAAAAAAATCTCCGTATACTGTGAGTATACAGATAGGCATAGACTACAAAACTAATTGATTCATTTCACATGTTCATCCACTGAATAATATGTTAAACATATCAAGAATCTTAAGAGCTTCCTATTGGTATCGCTAATTGGTATCGCATATTTAACTAAAGAGCATCAATCTTTTAAATGTCGACTCTTTTTCTTTCTGATCTACTTTTCGCAGCATTAAATAAAGCCCAATGAATAGTCCCAATATTTTATTTCTGCGCAGAAACTAAGTAATGAACATGTCAAATAATTCATTTCACATGCTAAAATGAATTCAACAACCCATTTTATGATGTTAAATGAATCTTTCAGGAATTTCTAAGGACAAGAATATTTCTCTCTTTCGTTCCTTTCTAATTTATCTAAATTAATTTACGAATATTTGTGTTTCTGAAATATCCTAATCTATTCACTTGTTAATTTATATGGATAATATTTGAATTTTGTTTCAAACATTTTTATTGTACAACCCTTTCTGGTCTGGTGTACTAGTTATAGTACATATCTTTTAATGAAGTATTACTTTGTTTTAAGAAATACTTTTGCTACTATTTACATGTAGTAATGTTAGTATATGTCTATGCATTTACTAAATGACTTCAATTGTGTTTCAGTATTTAGTAATAATAATAATAATTATTATTTTTCGAATTCTCTTTGCGCTGTTTTCGATTCTTTTATTTTAAACATATGTTTCATTCATTAAATTTGAAATGAAAGTTACTTTCCTGAAAGTATCATGTGTAATAAAGCGCAAAAAATATTAGAAAAGTTGTAATATAAGTTAAATTATATTGTAATATAATATTTTCTAAACATCTCCAAAAATTCTTCCTTAGCCTTTATCATATAAATATTAATTCAACAGTACGCAAAACAACAACATACGTTACATTTCAAACAATGAAATATTCGTTAAACACTAATTAATCTATGTGGATAGCTGCTATTAAAGTTATTAACGTAAAAGTAATTTTTTCTAAAAACTGAAATAAAATCGGATCTAAAAGGGCTAATATGAAATAAATGAACAATCATAAAAAAAATTAACTTTTCAAATAATCTTTAATTTTTGTGAAAAAAAGCCCAATTCAACAATTTTATGTTTAACTGGGACAATTTCATTTTTTGTAAAAGTAGGTTTTATCAAAATAATGTTAATACGATAATTGATTTGCAGACCCCTATTTTTGTATCCCATAAAAATATTTTTAATAATATCATTTATAAATAGAGTTAATCTTATCATAAAGTTATTTCTAGAGTTGTAATAGAAAATATTAAGAAGATCTAACAATTTTGAACTAAGTGGTGATTGTTTCAATAAAAGAACCATACATTATGATTTAAACTCTGAATTTCCTGAAAGAGAATCATACTTGCGTTTAAATTTCAGCGCTATGTAACAATTTCTGAAAGTTGTCAAATATTTTCATCATGCCAGTTATAGCTTTTTATCGTTTTAATGGCGGATTAATGTGATAGGATTAAATTTCAGAACCCCCCCCCCCCCGACACACACACACCTACACACACTTCTCTTTTACTTACCCATCATACGTAGTATAGGGTAAGTCTTGCAATCGTTTTGAAAATCGAAATTTTTTTTTCACGGATTTACACGTTTTAGATAGTGGAGATTCCGAAAAACATATTTTTAGAAAAAAAATTTTGCCGTCCGTCTGTCTGTCTGTCTGTCTTTAAACGCTCTATCTGCCGAACAAATTGAGATAGAGACTTGAAATTTTGTATGTAGTTAGTATGTAAGAATGAGACGAACCCTATTTAATATCAGCAACCTCGATTATCCGGAACTATTTTTTCGGACTCTCAAAAAATTCGTTCTGATGAAAGGTATATAAAAATTTTCGAATTTTTTTGTTCTAAGGAATGGGCGTAAAAGGCAATAAAAAAAACATATTTTGCATATAGAACGAAGTCGATCGGATTATTAGTTGCCGAGATATTTGTAATCTTGTTTTCTACATTGTTCGATTTTTCATGACCCTGTATTTCATTCAAATTTCAATTCAGAAGTATATTTTAATTGGAAATGAGACGCTTAATCCGACGCAGTTAGTTGTTTGTTAATAGAATTATTATTTTTGGAGTTATAAGGATGTTTCTTTTACGCAGTTCGGTACTACTTGAGTAGATTTGCGTTTTATATAATTTGTCGAAATTGGTAGATCAGCAGTTCTTTAATATAGCATTACTATGTCTATTAACAATATTAAAATTTTGTTTATGAATTGCAAAGCATTGTATAAATAGTTTCACATGTTTTATTTTCATATACATATCCATGATGGGTAAGTATTACGGTGGCCCCCAACGACTAGTTTCAGTAAGCGTTGGTCCTATCAAAACTTATAATTACAAATGCTGTTGATAATATTAAGATTTGATATCTTGTGAATTGACAAAGTTATGATTTTTTTTTCTTCATGAAAGTTATCTTTTTGTTACTTCAGACCATTTTTCTTGATATAATAACAAGGGAAGTATGTAGTATGTGGTATGTGTCACGAAATATTAATCAAATCTACTAAAATTAAAATACTAACATAGTTACAAAATTACAAAATTACCAACATTTTCTGAAGTATGTGTGGGATTTGTATTTCTCTTAATCCAGAGCCTGAACAAATAAAAATAAATTCACAATGATGATTTGATATATTTACACTAAAATTGGACATGCGAGATTATTGAAAATATATTGACTTTTTAAAATTATTTTTTAACATGAACAATGAAAATTATTTAATATAGTATTGAAAAAATACTCTAATTTAATTAGAATTACATTTTTAGTATTTGTTTTTCGCTAGTCCTGGCAATGTTTTTCTAGTAACTGTATAAACAGATGAATAAGAAGATTAGTAAATTATGTAAATATTGAAGAATTAAAAATGTTATGCTTCTAGGGAGAAATGTCATTAACAACATTTTCCTGAGTCTTTGAAACGCACGTTGGCGCAATTTATACATGTACGAGAACAAACTTCGTAATAAGTAAGGAACGAAATATTAAATTAATATGTTTTTTAATTACATATCGTTCAGTGATGAATGTCGAAAGCCTTGATTTAAATGTATATATCTCTTTGCTAACTTTTGAAAAATATGTTATCATTATAAATTTAGTTAAAGATGTTGTTGTTATATTTTTTAATAAAAGAGAATTTTCAATAATATGTAAACAAAATGTTTCTCTAAATAAATATCATTTAAAGCAGAATGTCAGAAAGTAGTGATTTATAAATATATTTGTACGAAATATTAACATTTTCTGAAATAGTGCTATTTTTTATAAAATGTGTAGATTACTCTCAAAATCGTTTTTAAATTAAAAAAATAGTTATTTATGTCATCTACAAATGAATATCGATAACGATATTTATACTCTTTGTGATTTTATACAAGAATTCTCTAGTTATTATACGGTCTTTGTAAATATTTTAATGTAAAGAAAATGCTGAATTTGAAAAACCAAAAAAAATAATAATTTGATTAGACGTAAATCTGTATATACATTTTACGATATGCCATTATTAATAATGAAACTTATAGCTCTTTCTGTTTTTTGTAAATTTGAAATAGGTGCATTCAATAAATTTAATATTTTGCATACATTACCTGAATTATTTAAATTATTCAGTGCGCTACTAATATAAACTCAAAACAAAGGATTAAAATAATCTAATATTATTTTAATTTACATACAGTTTAAAAATATATTGTAATATTTTATGAGTAATTTCTAATTATTCATTTAAAAAAAAAAAAAAAAACGGACGATTTACGGCTTATCTGGACGCCAGTACAATCTACTTGGTACTTCTAGGTTAGCCCGTCGGCCAAAAAATTATCACCAAACTATAAGATTAAATGCCAATAATGGATGATCGTGAATGTCACATTTAATGACATTAAATGCGATTCACCTGTTTAAAATTTTATTAAGTGATTTTTATTTCGACTTTTTATTAATATTCTACTAATTATTTGTTTTTTCGTTATTTAAATAAAAATTATATCAACACATCGCTATTAGTTTGGCGATTTGTATAATTTGGCGCAATTGTCGACGGGATAACCTAGAAGTACAATTTACTTTTTTTTAACTTAAAAATTTACGGAAAATATTCCGTTTTTTGCGAGATTTTCCATGAATTTACGGAAAGTTTTCCGTTAAAAAACAGTAAATTGTACTGGCGTCCAGATTACCAGTAATACTTCCGTAAAATCGTCCGTTTTTTTACAGTGTATTTATTGTTACACATATTAAAATACTGTTTATCCTTGCACATTTAATTATTACTTTAATGCATCTGAAGTATAATAAAAAAAATAATATACTTTTATAAAAGTCCCTATTGAAGAAATCAATATTTCATGTACAAATGGTTTTAAAAAACACTCTCTGAAAGCGATGCGCTGAAGTTTCAGTGAAAATAAACGATATGAAAAAGTAACTGCTCGTAAAATATATTTTAGTACTAAAAATTGCCTTTAAAAATACTTTAGTATAATTGATTAAATCAAACATTAAATCAAGTTTAAATATATGATAATAGTGTACAAAGACATAAAATGTAGAATTTATAAGAATCTTATACATACTTAATTTTACTTTGCACAAAACAACTACTCAAAAATTTCTCTTGTTCAAATATTTCATGAGGCGAACAGTTGTAATTTGAATTGAATATGGCATGCATATAATAAAAGAATATTAAAAAAAATGTATTATTTTTAATTTCTAGTTGAAGAAGCACTTTCACATTTCGAAAAAAGTTACAATGATTAATCTGCACAAACTTTTAAAAAGTTTTGATTGACATTGTGTAACTTTTATTGAATAAATTATGCTCACATCATTGATTTAAATTTAATACTTTTAAAATGTCATGTACACTGATAATTTTTCATAGTATAATTTTTCACACACACATGTATATATATGTATACATATATTATCATTTTGATGCATTTAACATTTTGGCATGCATCATTTTCAGTTTAACAGTAGTAAATTAATTATTCGAAAACAACTATCAGCAACCATTTTAAATTATCTTTACTTTTATTAGTTCAATATAAATTTATATAAGTGCAGACCTTCCCTGATTGAAACTAAAACAGAAATCATTAGCTTATTACTTCATGAGCAAAAAGTAAAAACGCAAATGTAAATAGTAAAAAAAGAAAAAAAAATCAGTAATATTTAAAAAAAAAAAATGAAAATCCCGATGTTTGACTTTTATTAAGTGAAAATAAAAACTTTTAATTTTTATTTACGTGTATTAACACAAATACCATGTGCAAATGCTTTGAATGTTCATACCTACATTTTCTGCTACATTTTGCATAAAATATTTATGCGCTTGAATTTTAGAATTTTAATATCTCTGAGATACATTTTTCGAAATTATATTCGTGTTTCGATTGCCAAATGTTATTTAACCTATTCAGTCCCCGTTATATTTTTCATGTTTGCATTTTCAGGGAGAAATTTGATTTAAGATAAGATTGGAAACATGTTTATTTGATTTTATAAAATCCCCGAGAAAAATATTCAAAAATGCTTAGTCTCATTCTTTTTATTTGAATTATCTTTCTTTGTATTTTTTTACCCATCTAATATGCACTATTGATCTCTCTCTCTCTCTCTGTATATATATATATATACATATATATATATATATTCATATCGTATGTGTATATAAAAAATTCTTTGCAATATTCATCTAGATTATTTTCATTTTCCGAATTGTTCACTATTTTCCTATTCTTATTAATATCGATTATTTATTTCTATTTATTTTTCAAACGCGTATAATAACAATTATATTATTTAAAATCTTATGTAAAATCTATTGTCCCGTTATGAAATTTATTAGCTATACAATTTATTATATTCTAAAAAAAAAAAAAAAAATCAATTTCGGATGTTTTAAAATCCAGTTTTTTATCGTTATTCTTTCCAGTATTAATCCATGAATCCAGTTTTCCTGCGCCTTGTTGATGATAGAATTTTTACATAGAAAATACTACGTTAACAAGTATCGGATTCATTCTCTTTAAGCCAGTCCATTCTTGTGTAATTATATTAGGTACTGTCTTTAGAAAGTCGCTTTTTGCTGAATGGTTTATTTATGCAGTACTTCGATATCTGTCGCCATCAAGGCTAACAAAAAAGCAGATGCAATGACTTCGGAACTCAAATTTCTGTTTCTTTTGAAATGTTTGGGAATATGTTACCTACTGTCAACAAATGTTGTAGTAATTCAAAATTTGTTGTTTAAGATCATAACCCATGATATAGAGATGCATGCATAAGACAGAAGACTTTTCGAATTTTGCATAGTGTGAGACTTGTTTTTAAGTTTTTATATTACACGAATAAACTATTTAAAAAAATCTGTCTTTTATGGAAAAATCAGTGGATTATTAAATCCTTTGCCTTTATACACTTATTACTTGACTGTCGGGATTTCTTGACTGACCAAGTAACACAGACTTTCAAAATCTGCCGTAAATTTATAAATTTTATGTATCCATACAGAACTTTTCACTAGTCGAACAGGATAGCAACTGAGTCCTCACATAATGTCTCTCGAGCGATGAGCCCCCATTTACAACATATTTAGAAATTTACCATTTCATAAATGTTTAGAAATAAGATTAATCTGGATAGAAACACTGAAATACTAATAAGTATACATTTGATATAATGCATTTCATTTTAATAAATTAAATTTAAAAATTCATATAACCTGATAGAATTTTGCTGATCATTTTTAAGATATAAAAAGTATTGTTGTAAAGACATGTAACTACATTTTAAACACGGTTTTTAAATTTTTAGAATAAAATTTTATGCATTTCTTTCCACGTAAAATGCCATTAATATTACTATTTATATCACTTTTGCTCAGTTTTATAATTATTGCTTTCAAAATTTTATTATCAATATTATTTTTTGCTATTTAAGTATGGTGTTTTAAAAATATCCCAGTTGAGATTGAGAGGGATCAAATTTGAAAATGAAATCACTAAAAAAATACGGCTACAATAAAAGAAACTAAAAGTGTGATAATAATCAGAAAAGGATACCTTATTTCAGTTTTGTTCAAATGCTAACGTATTGCATTTATACTTTTAATACTCAAGGACTAAACATTTGACTCCAATTTCAATATTATAATTTCGAAAATGTTATATAGGAGGGGTTGTTCGTACTTTTTGGAGTACATTTGATATTCTCTTTAATTTAATTAAAAAAATAATAATATTCACTTCACATTAACACAGTATAAGGATAAATTAAAGCCTGCATAATAAACATAGCCTTCGCTTGAACGTGTCACTGGAAAATAAACTATTGATCAAATACGATCTAATTGAACTTTCCGCTGATAAGTAAATATTCTTATTCGATCAATTAACAAAAATATATAAAGCACGGTTTTACTTTTCCAAAACTTAAAAAAAAGTTATACAATTAATAAAACAAGAAAGAAAAATTATCGTTAAGCATATATTAAGAAACACTTTTCACCACATTCTGAAATCTTTAACAAAACTTCGTTATTTAGGGGAAAATATGTTACTATCCAAAATCAAATATGATATTCAATGCTTTTGAATAACTCAGTATTTGAACTGTAGGTTGAAATATATACTGTATGATGAATGAATTTAATTTTTTTAAAAAAGGGATAAAAGGTTGGAAATTTTTTTTTTTAGACTTACAATAATAGACTTGAATATCTTTATTCAGTCCTATAGTTTAACAAGTAATTTTATTGCACGCCTATATCAATAGCCTATTTCGCTAAAATTTAATTCAAATTGAAACACTCCTAAAATTACTGAAATCACATCTCCAGAAATTATCATCCATAGACGGTCGTGCACTGTAAAAAAAATCTGCAAAGGTACTAAACTTTTTCTAGGAAACTGGGATTCCAAGAACTTTTCCTGTAACGGTATAGCAAAAATTCAAGTTTCAGAATCAGTTACATAGATTATACCTGTTACCATTACATGAAAAGTTCTTGGAATCCCAGTTTCCTAGAAAATGTTTAGTACCTTTACAGAATTATTTTTACAGTGTGTGTGTAATTGTCTGTGTGGTCCTACATATATTATTTTATTCTATGTTCTACAAAACTTTTTTAGTAAACTGAATGCAGTTCAAAATAATAATGCATACCTAATTTAAAGACTACTATTAAGAAATTTTCATTCAAGTTTAATTACTTATACGAATACTATTGTACAGCCCTTTATAACAATGTTAGCATTTATACACATCACGTAATAAGCATGAAAATAATGAAACTTAAAAGCGCATATCATAATTAAAATGCATTTCCTGCAATCATCGCTAATATAGAGTACTTCCGATAGAATATACTATTTGCTGTTTTGTGTGTATGTTCCCGAAATGCTATGCACTTTGTCATTTACATTAAACAACATATCGTCACCTGAGATTAAAAAGGTTCTATCTGTGTTTCAGAAAAAAATGACTTATCGATATAGAAAGGTTCTATTTGTATCAATGAAGGCATTTCTAGATAAAAATCTTGTCATAATATAATTATAAGGTTAAATATAAATTATGTATAACATCATTTTGATGCAAAAATATTTTAGAGATACAAATAGGGCTTTTCTATATCTATAAGATTTTTTTTTCAAAAATACAGATAGAAATTTCTTATTATCAGTGACGATATATTAAGCTTTTGTGAAGTATATCAATCTCACTATATGTTAAACAATTTAATGTAATTAAAATACGCTCTAAACAATTCCCCTCCCCTATATCATTATGAAACAATGTTGCTTTGAGTTGACCAGTAAATGAATTATAACTATTATTTGCAGCGCATCTTCCACACAATGCATATTTTAATGCATTATAAATGCATATAAAATTTATTATATTTGAAATAGGGTAACATCTTTAAAATTAATTTGAAATGATTTTTTCCATTTGGCTGTAACGTGACGGCTTTAATGTCCTTGTAAATAAACGAAACAAGCTAGAAACTTCATTAGGGTTCGTGCTAGAGTAAGCATCAATAACTTCCAAAATTTTTAGGTCAATCCGTGTATATTTACATGAGCAAAAAGACGGCCAGAAAAACCGAAGTAATAAACATTTTTCAACATTGTTGGAAAATTTTTAAAACAAAAGAAACATCAATGTTTACATCTGACTGTAAAAAATGCATAACCAATATACATTAGTTGTTATATCCACAACGCTTTTATATCCATAGCCGCGTGTAACGTTTTACGGGCACATTGACATAGTTGGTGTTGGTGTTGGTGTATTTTTGTCGGCCGATTATCTACACTAGGGATATAGGCCCATACACATTGACATAGAATGAATTATATTTTTGAATTTTAAATTATCGATCTAACATACAGAACTAAAATATCTGGTGCTAAATGATTATAGACCTGAATGATTAAGGTGTTGGACGGTTTTAAAATTATGTATTTTAAGCATTACGAGTATGTATATTGTTTTTGCCTTTTACTCGAAATGGAATATTTCATGCTTTGGTAAACTTTTCTAAAATTCTGTTTTAAGTAAATAGTAAAAAATTCCCAAAATTATGTAAGAAACTTGTTTCTTTAAAAATGTCTAACATATTCGTCAGAGTAAATCATTTTATAATATAATGAAAAATATGTTCTAAAACTTTTTGGAATTTATCAAAGATTTGTAGTTAAAAATTTTAATTTTTACTTCTTTTAAACCATTTTTACTTTTCTTTTAAACCATTTAAACCATTGCTACCAAAAATTTTTTTTATGGTGACAAATTTAATAACAGGTGTAAATTTTCGAAGGGGTGAAAAAAGTCCTGGCCAGGATTTGAACCAGGGATGTATTGGCTGAAGCCGCCAATGCTCCTCCAACTGAGCCATCCTGGTTTAATTCTGAAGGACTTTTTCACCGAAATGACCTCAAAGATCACAGAATCTGGTCTAATACTATGTATCAGCTCAACATAATATATCGGAGGTCAATAATTGGAACTGCTGAAATCGCTGCATACGAAATTATATATTAATTTTTACACACGATTATTCAATCGGTAAATTAATTATAACAGATGTAAATTTTCCAAGGGGTGAAAAAAGTCCGGGCCAGGATCACCACCTCTGGAAAATTTACATCCTTTATATTAATTTACCGATTGAATAATCGTCTTAAAAAATTAATCTAATACATAATCTAATATGCAGCGATTTCTGCAGTTCCAATTATTGACCTCCAATTTATTCTGTTCAGCTGATCCACAGTATTATACCGGATTCTGCTATGGTTGAGATCATTTGGGTCCAGGATGGCTCAGTTTGAAGAGCATTGGCGGCTTCAGCCAATACATCCCTGGTTAGAATCCTAGCCAGGGCTTTTTTCACCCCTTGGAAAATTTACATCTGTTATAATTATTTACCGATTGAATAATCGTGTTTAAAAATGAATTTAAGACATATTTAATAGTTTTTAGAATAGTTAGCCGAACAGACATATTGTTCGAAATATGTGTACATTTAATTAGCGCTAACTAAGTAGTTTCACTAATAAGTTATGCATGACTAATAACTGGTGTGTTATAAAGATGCAACAAACTTCTTGCTAATTTTTTCATGAATTTAATTTAATTTAATTTATATATTTGTAAACTTACTGTAAAAAAATCATTTGTACTTCTAATTTTGTAACAAGATGCTAAAGGTTTTGCAGAAAAAATCATCATTCCAGCTATCAATATGTTCCATGGGCCCTAAAAAACTGAATTCAAATTCCAAATAACTAGCACAAAACTATTAGTCATCTCCAAAGAAATTGCAACTAAAATTAAAAAATCTTATTATTAGCACTAGAAAAAAACATGATGGGGACAACTAATTCATTTAAGCATTGTCATATTGCTTACTCTATTCAAGATATTAACTTATTACACTGCTTAACAAAAGAAGTGTAAGATTACCGCACTAAAAATAAACCTAAGCTTATATGAAGAAATTGCCACTTTTTTCAGAAAGTCTAGAGAATTTTTAAGAAAGTTTGGAGATTTTACATTTTCTTAAGAATATCTGTCGAATATTTAAAGATATTATTAAAAATATATCTGCATAATGGGCCAAATACCGACGGTTTCCCATAGATGTTTGGGCTAAATACCTATATATTTACTACAGATTTTTTTAGTGGGGTAAAAATATTAGAGAATAAAAATCTTTTCTTAGTTATTATAGTTTTTTTTTTCAAAAATCTCAATTCCTTCGGATTTTGATAAAGTCAATAATTATATTTTGTAGTAAAAATAGAATGGTTAAATACGCCTTCTTCACATATGTTTTTTCAGTTTTTCAGGATTAATTAATGTGTTCATGTCTGAAAATACAGCATTATATTTAAATGAAGTTGCTCGAACGACTTGTTCTCTTAATAGCATAGTATTTACTTTTTAAGCTTTAATAATAACAACCACAACAGCAAACAACAATAATAATACTAATAATTTGTTACACCAAAATGTTTTTGTTATCTTATCTGTATATTTTTTAGTACTTTACTGCAATGATTAATCAAAAACACATATTCATCTTTAAGGCCGTTTGAAAGTTTTTGAAACTAAGTAAACATTTATCAGGCTACTGTTAAAAAACAATAATATACACACTTATAGTTTAAAGTAGGTATTTTTATTTTGTATATAATATTTTTCTTTAAATGAATTGTTATTTGTTATGCCTTTAAAAAAAGAAATGTACTGAAGTTGAAGCTGTTTAATTTTTAATAAGCTTGTATTAGCTTTGTAATTTTTATTCTATTTTTTTTTTTTTTTTTTTTTTTTTTTGAAAATTACACCAATTCTATCAAACAAAGTTATGAATTTCTTGCGCACAATATCGTTTCCAGACAGAAAGTAAGTTGAAAACTTCGAACCAGCCAGTATTTAAAAGTTTTGTAAGTATTAAGTAGTATTTTCATTATTTATCAATAAATAATTCAATATTTTTGATTAAAAATATATTTTTTTAAAAATAGAAATAATCGATTGTATTCTTTCGCTAAAACATGGCATACGTTTTATTATAAAAAGTATATGCATCATTGTACTAAAATATTATATAACCTTCCTTTTTCGATTTTTCGAGAAGCTGATCTGAAAACATGACGATTTGTTTCATTCGAAATTTAGATTTACGATCCAAACCACTCAAACTGATTTATTTTGAATAGAAATATGTGTATTACGAAAAATAAGCAATAAATATTTCAATTTTCTGTATTCCTTTTTATTCCATTTTTCTGTAAAAATTGTAGAATTTTCTCCTGATGTTTTATAAGTCCATTTATAATTCAGCTTTTTTATATATTTATTTATTTATTTATTTATTTATTTATTGGCTGTTATTTTGTTTAATAATTATTAGGCATTGAATCCTGCTAAACAGTTCATGTTATGGTATATATATATATATATGTATATATATATATATATATATATATATATATATATATATATATAATGTTTCATAATTTTCGTATTTTTCTAATTTAAAGTTATATATTTTTTAGAAATCTGTACTGGATATACCGAAACATTGGGATAAACTTTAAGGGGAGATAAGGGACACCACAAACATTCAGATTTGCATAGTAATATAGTAATGATAAATTTTAACAATGTAATAAAGAAGCAATATAAAAAAGAAACATAATAAGGAAAAATATCAATATAAGTAAATATCGTAATAAGTATAAGGAAATCGCTTAATAAGTAATAATAAATATCACAAAAGACATTCTTTAAATTCGTATAATAATTCGTAAAAATAAAATCTTTAAATTCGTAAAAATAATGTGTATACTTAATCTTGTTTATCTCATCTCATATATTTGGGGATGAAATATAGAGAGAAGGGGAATAGAATAAAGATTATAATCAATTATGTAAGCATTTACTTAATCCTGTATTCGAATTAAGCAGGAATATGTACAAAAATAAGATAAGATAAAATAAAATAAAATAAAATAAAATAAAAAATTTTTTCATGTTTGACAATGCAAGTGACTTTTGAACTACTAAGATTCTTAAAAAGAAATATTAATAAATAATAAAAATTAAAAACAAGATTTAATCATGTCAAATAATTACGCAATAAATTTTTTCTTGGTGTGATAAAGCATTGCAAGATGCAAGAAGAAAAGAGAAAATAGAAACAAAACTAAATTCTAATTGACATGTACTTGGACTGGAATGCAGAAGCAGAGAGATAAAAAAATATTTTTCTTTTTATTAGTATCTAGTTATTATTACTTCTGTCGACAGTTTCGTGATCTAAGTCTGCATCATCTCCCTTTCAGTGAACTTGCAGGTCTCAGATCTACATTTTCACCCGTCTTTTTGGGAGGGGGGGATTTGTAATAAATAAAATTTTCACTCCCTGAGTTTTTAATTCTAACTTTATGGAACATACTTCTAATCTCAGTTTCGTAATGTATTAATATTTTAACAGCTAAAATTCTTTTATGTTATTTTAGTTAACTTAGTAACAATCTATTGATTGCTTTTTCAAAATGAGCGGGAACGATTTCGAAAGCTTCCTTCAATGTAGAGGTTAGTTTTCCTTTTTAGAATATTCATCGAGATTTTAATTTTTGTTTTATTAGATCGTCTGCTGGTGTGTTCATGCGCTTATGTGAACAAATTATGTTATTATGCACAAAGTATTAAGTTCTTACGAGAAGACACGCCTCATCTACCAATAGGAGATGGTGATGTCGGATGTCATATTGTTGAATTTAATTGTAATGGGTCTTTAAATTGCTCACGCGGACTAGGGGAGGAGCTAGCTTTTGCGTAGAGTCTCGGATTTTCATTTTAGGTTTAGAGAGCGTCAGAATGCAACTGATTTTCAAACTGTTAAGACGCCCTTTTCATTTTTCCGATAATATAGAACACTGAATTATGTAGCTTGTGGAACGAATGTTGTAGTATTAGATGTGTGCAACGGTGATCGCTGGAATAACTTATTTGTTGTGATCTAAATAAATATCGATTATTTAAACAGATTGACACATTATTTCCGGAGAAATACCCAAATGGAGCAAATCCAGTGCTTTCCAACTTACCATGACGGCTGCTTATCTTGTTAGTAGTTCTTAAAGGAATATTCGCATTATACAGCCGGGATAGTGTTCTACGAAAACTAATGTATTTAGATAGAATACCGTCTTTTCGTTTCATATATAACAGATCAATTAACCCTCTGACAGTCTTGCTAAAGGGCAAAATTGCAATGTTGTTTTCTCAGCATTTTGTTTTAATTGCTAAAAAAATATGATTCTTTCAAAATTATAGAAAAATCTTATTTACGAATATGAATGTTATCCTTGAGTCTGTTAATCATTGCACAATGTATTAAAAATCCATTAAATCAACTGAGTTATATCATTTTAATTATTGCTTGCATTGCAGTGAAACCTGGAGCTTAGGGAACTCCTATAGACGGGCTTGTCAGTGAGAGAGTTAAAGAAAAACATGATATTTAGTATAAAACACCTACTTTAAACAATGAATATACATATCATAGTTTCTAAACTGTAGCTTGATCAATGTTTACTTAGTTTAAAAACGGCTCTAAAAATAAATATTTGTTTTTGATTTTTCATTACAATAAGGTAACTAAAAAAGTAATCATAAAGTATCAAAAACATTTTGGTGCAACAAATTATTATTGTTGTTGCTCTTTGAAGGATTAAGAGGGACTGCTCAGACAAGGAAGCCTTGTATGTAGAGCATAGCGTCCGTCTCGATCGGCTTTATTAAGGTCTTAAAAAATACATTTTTTCAGTTACAACAAAATAGAAAAAAAAAATTACAGACTAAACTTAGCCACTGGGGCGCAGACTGCAGGAGCGCGACAAAGAGCAACAGAAAAAAGATGAATTGTTCCATATTTTGGTGAGATGTCCGCTGGGGCCCGCGCCCCCTCGTGACAATCAATTGGTGACATGAAATGGGTTATTATTAAAGTTTAACACTAGAACCGCGGAGCGGGTCAATTTGACCCAAATTGATGTTTAATTTCTTGCCGCGCGAAAAGTATTCATTGAAAAAATGTTTCCTTTTCTGACTTTTAATATTTTAAGATAAACAACAACTTTTCGTATTTTATAGCGAATAACATAGGTATTTTTTTTCAGTTATAACTACTTATACCTAGAACCGCGAAGCGGGTCAGTTTGACCCGTAATGAGTTTTTAGGCCTAAATGACAAAATAGGGATGCATTTTTTCAGAATTAATGAGAAAGTATATCTGTTTCGCTCCTAATTCCTCTAACAGTCAGAATTGGAAGAGGGGACATTGAAAATTTTCAATCAAGATCTTATATTCTTGGTGTGAATAATGGATGATTGCAGAGAAAAATCACGACAAATATTTATAAGTAGTATTAAAGTTAATTTTATTCTGATTTTATTGAAAGTACAGATAATATTTCCGATGTTTTAATATTACTGCCAAAGCATCTTTGGAATTTTGGCAACTACTATTTGTAAATTTTTGATAATGCAAATGATCGAGGATGAATATCTGCCTGTAAATGAAGAAAATTAAATTATAATGATGAAAATGAAAACGACGGCGACTATATCTATTCTCTAACATTGTTTTACCTTGTCTTTAGAATATAGATGGAAATTTATCGTTATTGAAAGAAAGTTTGTGATATTTATCGGATAAAATATGACATGTAAGAAAGAAAAATGGAGATTTGGATTAAAAGTGAGAAAGTTTGAACTTTATACTCATGAAAATCTGAAAACTAACTGAACGATAACTTGAGCATTCATACATGGAAATAAAGAAGATGACAAGACAATAAAGAAGATGACATGCAGATTTAACTGTATAAAAGGGCCTAACGTAAGCATAGATGAGCATTTATTTCTTTCAGAATGTGTGAGTAGTTTTACTGTTTATATATGTTTTATATATGTATATCAAAACCAGATAAATCCAGCATCGTATCACGTTCTAGTTGCTTGCAAATATTGATTAGCCTTATAGAAACTGTAAAATGCCCAAGATCAGATATACAAGTTTCTGTAAAAAATCAAAATCGGAATTGATGCGACTATTCTTCTAACATATTCAGACATCGGCGTATCTGTTTTCCAAGGCGAAAACAGTAAAAATATTTTGTTGCTTAGCAATCCACTTGTGCCTGTTGAAATTGTTTATAATTAAAAAAAAATTTTAAATGCACTAGTTTATTACAACGCAACTAAATTCAGTGTAGTTGTGTAATTTCCCAGATGACAGGAAGGCCTAGGGCTTTAGGAAGCCGGTGAATGCAATTTATAATATTTTGTAATTTTCTACTAACATTGCTTGGGTATAGGAAACACACACATTGCTTGGGTATACACAGCTTTGAATTTTATGCAAAACTGAAAATTAGTTATCTGTTAGTACATTAGTATGTGTTTGTTATCTATTAGTACACATCAAGACGTATAAGGACAGTTTGTTATTTCTTCTCCCCCCCCTCCAAAAAAACCTTTTTATTTGGGCCATAAGAAGCATTAAAAATGATGAAAAACACAAAGTAAACGTAAAAGAGTTTGTTATCACAATTTAAAAATGAAAATAAAACTAAACATAATTAATTGTTCAAAAAATAATGCACCAACACGTTTCTGGTAAATATGCAAATCTTTAAGCATGTTTTTCAAGCAATGCATATAATAAGTTGGATTAGATAAATCAGTAAAACTAGGAACTAATTTTTAATTTTTATATTTTCTTAAATTATCCTTAGATTTTGCATCTAAACTTATTTGAATGGGATAATCTATTTTTATTAATGTTTATTAAGTCCAGGTTCATTTATGTTTAAAATATATGTTCAATAATTGTTCAATATATTTTCACCATACTTAATGAAATGTAATTTTGAATAATAGCATTTTTGGAAATATAGGTAATTTCTGCTGACTTTATCGTAAAATATAATGTAAATACTAAAAAATATTCATTATTTGAAGAAAATATAATATTTTAATTAACCAAATTAAGTATTTGCGCATATTTATATATTATTTTCCCTCTCGGGTCAAAATGACCCTCTCCATGGTTCTAGGTATACCGAAAGTCCCGCGGTTCTAGTGTTAAAAAGTAAAAACTACTATGCTATTGAGAGATCCGGTTGTTTCAGTAACTGAGAGGTACAAAGTTGGCACATGCGTAGTTTTGCTCCGGTTTGTTGTCTGCTCCGAAATCAAAATAAAGCGAAAAATCGACGTAATTTCAATAGATTTTTTTTTCTTAACGAAAATTTTTATTAACCATTTTCGAACCTCAATTGAAAAAAATATGTATGGTAATTGGAATTTACAAAAAATATAAATTAAATGTACATTTTGTCGAGTATAAGAATTTTTTAACTTCGAAATTTGTCAAATATAAATAATAATAATAAACAAATGAAAAATAAAAAGTACAGATATTTATGTCCATAGATCAGAATCTTTTTTTGTTGTTATGTAAAATTATTTATAGTTATTTCAATGCTTAATATCAATTTTTTAACAAAGAAACAATTTTTTGTTTCTAAAAAAAGTGCAAGAGAGATTCGAACTGGATTAGAAAAATCTCAAATGTCATATGCTATAGACTACATTGCAGAACCGCTTGCCAACGAAGGAAATTTATCCGGTTATAAACTGTAGCGGTTTTTAGATTCAGTCGCGAACTTCAAAATGCCGACAAACCAGAGTGCAAATATGCATACGTCAATTTTCCATTCGTGAACTCTCGGTTGCTACAATGAAAATTTCCTATACTTTAAGAACAAATACTTTCAAGATAACAGTAATATTAAAAATATTTCAGAATAATAATAATTAAACAATTAAATAAATGAAACCCATAACCATTTCGCTGATTCCATGATTAATTATTGACATCAGTTTATTAAGCAAACCCATTTCTAATAATAATATTCCAAGAAATGTCTTACCATGAAACCAACATTAGCTGAAGCTTTACATGAAAAAATAATAAGCCAGATTGCATTAACTTTATTTTTTTATTATTAGCAATCTACTTATAATGCAAAATTGTTCAATGACTGTAAAGAAAATAAAAAAGAAATCTGGACTTATGGAATAAATATTTCTAAAATTGTAAGAAACCAACAAATGTAGCTGGTCTACAGTATCAATCTAATAGAACGTCTTTTTAATTTTCATTTTATACAAAACTGATTATGTGGTAATTTCTATAATACTTCACAATGAATAGACTGTTGGTATTTTTAGAACTTTTAAGAAATTCCATATGGATGTTTTCGTAAATGTATTAGTGAAACCTAATTGACATCGCTTGTTTATATATTTCATAAGTACACTAGGCTATTTAATATTGATCTAATATTTAAGTTTAATTTTTAGTTTATTTACTCCAAAGTAGTGCAACCAATTACTTGTATACAACAATTAACAATTAAAATGTGCTCTTAATTAGTGCGACATCTCTTATTTTTTTATGTAAGCTAATATAAAGAGTAATATTTATAACAGCTTTTTACCTCTTCGGTAAAAAGACATTATTTGTCCCCAATCGATGTACACAATACAATTATATACTAACTGAATGTTAAATTATTAAATGTCTAAGGATTACCCAATGTATTTTTTAAGAAGTAATATTGTCGGTGTAATTTTTAGACATGCTTTTTATTGTTCATATATTTATTTTTACATAATCATTTAAGTAATGTGCTAAGAAGATAATTTATATGAATTTAATATATAAAATAATAAAACATGAACTATACAAAAAATTAATCAGTTTATTTTGTATCTATAATTTTCTCCGTTTATCCTTTCTATATATGGGTAAAAGTGGCAATTCTAAAGTTGTAATGAGTCCTTGATTTCGTATGAAATTATTACTTACTAATTATAAATTAAATGACCAGTTTATGTATGTTAACAACTGGATAAAAAAAATCTGGCATTATAAGGAGAACACATTTATTAGCAAAATGTTAAGCGCACTAGTTACTTATTATTTTAATAATTTCATTGAATTAATATGTACTTTATCGGAACGCTTTCAGTATATATGCAGCAGTATTAATAGTGAATGTGCGTCGCCATTATACAGCAGCACATCCTCATAGAATTAGTGTAGAACATTATCTGATGATTTATTTAATCATTTAACATCGGTTTAACATTAAGTTAGAATTTATAATAAACATCATTTCGTTCGATACAAAAGATCACAAATGATCCTTACTCTCCAGAAATGTACTATAATCGAGAGCGGAAATACACAGTATTTTCTCTTGAAAATCACTAAATATTTTGAAAAATGTTTTATTATTATTATTATTATTATTATTATTATTATTATTATTATTATTATTATTATTATTATTATTATTATTATTATTATTATTATTATTATTATTATAAGGTACGCCCAAATGAAAGCATTGTTGTAATAACTTCGCCAGTTAAAATGAGAGAGATGAATGCGCATGCTCTAATAGAGGGTGCTTAGAGCTGGGAATTCATGCGATATCATCAGATCCCACCCGATGCGTCTGTGAAAGCATATTAGCACGTTAAAATGCATCATTCACATCATGGATGTCTCCAAATGGTGTCAACGTACTACCGCGCTATTTTTAAATGCGCAAAATTTCATTGTTAATGTAATTCATAGTCGAATGTAAAATGCATGGAGTGTATGCCGCACTTATCCGCATTCTGATGGTGTAGGAATTTTCGTACTGGATGCATACCACATGTGCTTGAACATGACGTGACCTGTCGTCAGCAGTGCTTCTGACACTAAAAAAACTGCACCATCGCAATACCGATCTTCGGGACATAAAATCCGCAAAATGCAGATTTTGCATTCAATGATAGATTTCCTTAGCACTCACTTTTAGCGCTTTTAAAGCTTACACGACCGCGCATTTACAAAGTTTGGAGGCATCCATCATGCAACGATGCCTTTTAATGCATTACCACGCTATCACATGCACATCTGGTGACATATGACAAAATCGCATGCATTTCCAGCACTCTGCGTCCTCTATCGGAGCCTGCGCATTCATTTTACTGTTGAAATTGGGAAGTTATAACATCAGTGCCACTTTTATTTAGGTGATCCATATACCTTTAAAAACTTTAAAATACCATGTACTTTGAAAATTAAAAAAGTAATTTATGGAAATAATATTTTATTAACGGTTCGTTATTATCTAAACCGTTTCTAAATAGCTTTTACATTGCAATAATCAGATTTCTCAAATCAGAATATCACTGTTATGGATGCTAACCATTCTCAGATAAATATTTTGATATTCAGAAAATAAATTAAACAGACGAACATATAATATTAAGAGCATTTACATTAATGTGACAATTAACTTCATTTTGTCGCAACTGTATGCACAAATTCAGTCATGAAGCCGATAATTTTTATTTCAGAATTGACAGAATCCAAAATAAAAAGAATATTGCCCAGGTAAACTGACTGCATTGAGCTAACAGGCTAGGCATACTAATTGTACATTACAGCCTTATTTTTCAAGGGTTAATTCCGTTCGAAAAAAAATATTAAGAAGGGGAAACAGTTCCCCTCTTTCCCCTTTTTTATACTTAATCAGTGAACCTCCTAAACTATCAAGGACATGCTTTATCATATAAAAAATCTATATCCGTAATTCTGAGGAAATCGGATAATTCTTAATAAAAACCCATTTAGCATTTATATAATTTAAGAAGAGCTATCCCCCTCTTTTATACATAACCATTAAATTTCCAAAACCATTCAGAGATTTGAACGAAATCTGACAATTCTGCTTGAAAAACCCGCTTACATTAATTAAGGGGAGGGGCATTAGAACCCCCATTCCCCTTGTTTATTCTTATTCAAAGAACACATAATAACAGTCACGGAATCGCCTCATCAGAATGACCCTATATCTAAATTTGGAACGAAAACTTAATTCTGCATAAAAGACACATTTATATCAATTAAGGGGAGGGGCATGATCCATCCGTTTTCCCTCTATTACATATCAAATGAACTCCAAAAACTAATCAGAGAAGCGCCTTGTCAGGATATACCTATATACAAAATTTCAAGTGGATCGGATATTTTTATCATGAGTTATCGCGTTACGCACGAACGATCATGCTCTCTTAAAACGAAAAAGCTGAAATAACTCAAGTTGAGCTGAAATCCACTCTTTTCCCATGTTGAAAGGAACCTTCTCAAGAAGAGCTGAAATAACTCAAGTGAATGAGTTGTTTTTAATCAACTCATGATTGAGTGATCTCTATTTTACTCATACTTGAGTGAAATCAAATCAATAAAGGTTAAATCCAGTAGTACTTGAGTGATTTGTAATCAAGTCATACTTGAGTGAAATGAAGTCATTTAAGACTGAATCTCGTAGCACTTGAGCGATTTGTAACCAAATCATACTTGAGTGAAATGAAGTCTTTAGGATTAAATCGAGTAGCACTTGAGTTAGCTGCAGCCAACTCGTATTTGAGTGAAGTGAAATAATTTAAGGCAAATCCAGTAGCACTTGAGTGATTTGTTATCAATTCAAGTTGGAGTGAAATGTTGTCATTTTTGATTTAATCCAGTAGCACTTAGGCGATTTGTAACCAATTCATACATGAATGAAATCAACTCATTTAAGAGTTAATCCAAAATTCCTTGAATTTGTAGAATTGAATAAATTCACTCCAAAGAAAAGCAAAATTGCTTAAAATTACAAAAATCTTCAAGTGATTTCTAAATCGTCTAAATAAAATCGCATCATTTAAAACTAAATTCAGTAATCCTCGATTAATTTTTATCAATGAAATTCAATATAACATGGAATTATTGCCACATTTTCAAGTGTTGGATTTAAATTTCTGTTTATTGACATTACAAGGGTATATATATATATAGAGAGAGAGAGAGATTGGAAAACTGTAACATGGATTCTCCAATATTTCTTCCAAGTCTTTAATTAACAAGACTTAAAAAATTCTAATTTACATGACTGAAAGTTCTCTAATGAATCATAAAAACATTTTTTTTTCTTTCTAAATCAATGAAACTGTTCCCTATGTCAATTTAGGGGAAAAGGTAATTGAATCGTTATACAAAATTAAATAGAGCTTACATGAATTTTTTATTATTCTGTCAAATCAGAAATTTTTAACATCAGTATTTTCTTTTGTTAAATTTAAAAGTACATATATTCATTAAATTAAAAATACTGGTGATCTCAAAATTGCAAATTTGAAAACACTTATTCATGCAAACTGCCTAAATTTGCATAACTGTACAACAGCACCCGAACAACATTAAACAGAATATCAGCTTCTGATGCTGTGGTGCTAATGGGATTTTTCCTTTCTTTTCTTGGGCAATTTCAAGTTTACATATTTTCCAATGATACTTATAGCTTCAGATATGCTTATATACAATTTTAATTTTTTCATTAGCTTCTGATTTAATTGTAAATAACAATTATTTTTTTATTAAAAATTTACGATTTCAATTAAATAAACCAATCTCAGGCATCTTACTAAAAAAATATTGAAAAAATAAACTTGATATCAGCCCGACTCAACTTCAGCACCACTATATCAGAAGCTGATTGTTCCCCTTAAGAGTTTAGATAATCCTATGCAGAAGTTATTTTCAAATATCTTGTTTGAATTTTAAAATGTTTACCTTTTTTTTGGGGGGGGGGATGGGGGTGGCATAAAATATTTGAGGATGATCTGTAAGTGGGTTAGTTTTTACTTTTGCAATTTTGGTTAGTTTTTTTTTTTAATATTAATAGGAGTTTCAGAACCAGTTTTGAAAAAGAAAGTATTAAAAAACATAAAACCTAAATTTAAAAAAGTATTTCCCCCCCCCCACACACACACATGGACAGTGCAGGGTTTAAATAAATGAAATTGAAAATATTTTAAATGGATAAACATCAACCCATGATACCTTGTTGTAATTATTCCTCGGTTTAAATCTCACTCAAAATCTTATATTTCTTAAACTGACTAAAATTTAAAAAAACATTTTAATTGTTTAGTTTGAAATCTGAAATGGCTTTGAAATCTTAGATAAAATAATTGTTACCCATAGCATTTATATAAGCACATTGCAATTGGGAAATGTGGAGGAATGCCATTAAAAAACTTGTATAGCTAAAATTTTGATTATGGACAATTATTTTATTGTATGAAGAACCTTCCACTAAATATTGTAGTACAAAAGTTAAATACAGAAATAACTGAGAAATGGATTTATTGACCATGTGCAATTATTCTTTATATCATTTAAAACATTTGTTAAAACTTGAATTTATATTCAAGAATAACTTATTTCTTCTTAACTAATCTTTTAATTTTTGCTTTTATTCAATGTTTCTTAAATCAACTAACTTTTAAATAAATATAAAAGCATAAGACTGCAGCATTTTATGTCAAAAGTTAGAGCCAAATGTGCAATTTAGAATGTTGCAAGAAAGAAAAAAAACTAATTTTATTTAACAACAAAAACATTTTATTTAGCAAGAACAAAATAAACCTAACATTAATTGATAACAATTCTTTCCAACATCAGATAAACAAGTTTCAATAACATCTTTAACAGGACCTTTATAAATATAACAGTCCATTTGCATTAAACATTAAATACATAAAGAGCATATTGTAATTCGTCCACTGGTTTGTCCAACTTTTAAAATCTTAGGCAAAATAGACACTTTCTTGAAGATCCTTGAGATTAAATAAGATTGTTGAATTTGACCTCCATGAAATCACCATCTTCCTGTGTTAAAAGAAAATATTGAAATTAAGTTAAATAGCAATAAATATAATGTTAAGGAATGATTATGAACATATTAAAATATTTTGCAGCTTTCAGATTAAATGTTTTATAAAATTTCCCATACATAGTCTAAACAAAAAATGAACCATACACTAAAAATTTTAGCTTTATAAATATTACACTACTGAAAATTCGGCCAATCATGAATAAAATGGAAATAGAATAAATAAATCCTGTGCGATTACACTTATCTGCTTGTTTAAATCATGGTGTTACTTCTGATACAATCTTAAAATAAATCACCATTTTAAAAACAAATTTAAAATGAAAGTTCTTAAAGCAACATTTGTTGAAAATTCACCTTTGTTGCTACTTTCAAAATGTATCAGCGCTGGCAAATACCCAACCAATACAGGTTTTTGTGGATTTTTAGTTGTTTTTCTATATATTTGCATATTTATATAATACAAGATAGAACCTACAACAATTAGACCAGGGTTGGCACGGTTTAAACCAATTGGTTTTAACTATGGTTTAAACAACTGTTTACTCCTTTTGGTTTAAACAACGGTTTAGTTTAACCAATTGGTTTAAAAAAAAAATGTTTTTTTCAGAAGAAATCTAATGACATTTTCTCTTTTTCTTAATTTATGTATGTCAGATTATTGAATATAAATAACTTCTATTTTTAACACTTTATATCAGTAATAAGCATTGGATGTAGCAGGTTTAGATCATTTTTTGGGTATAGGATTAAAATCAGTCTGCATTGGTGAATATATTTATTTCTCTTTAGAAAAAGCTTCGAACATGTGAATTGATCTAATATAAAATAGATAAAAATATTCAATATTTAATAGAAAATATCTTAATTTTTTGAAAACTGCAGATTATTTAACGCAATAATATAACACAATCCATAAGATTTCAAGCTGTAAAAGAAATCCCCAATCTTAATTGGGGAGGTTATCTTAAGCATTAAAATCAAAATACAAAGTCGAATAAGAGAGTTTACAAAGATTGGATGCTACTTATAGCATTTTAATAATAGTGACCCCCCCCCCCCCTGTTAGTTATCTGCTGAATCTATGACAAAAATGTTGACTTCAAATTGTCATTCAAGAAACAAAATCTCAAGAAGTATTTGAAATTTATTATTTGGATAGCTATGGAGAAGAATATTTTATCTATCAGACTACTTTCAAATGTTTACTATTAGTAATTAAAAGATTAGTTATAAAGATTTTCAGAGTATCAATGCTTCACTGTATACAGCACTTTATTCTTAGAACATAAGACAGTTTGCTAATACTGTTTAAATTTAATTTCTTTTATTTTTTAGATAAATTCATTGTAAATATTTAATTTAAATCATTTTAAAATGAAGTTACAGTTTATAATCCAATGTCCATTTTTATCAATAAATATGCATGTAATGTAATAAGAAGGGATGTTAAAAAACTCCGGTTTAAACCAAAAAAAAAAACTTTTTTGGTTTTTTATGAAAAAAAGATAGGTTTTTTTCCAGGCATATTTGTAAGTGGCCCTTTTCTTGAAAAGATTGTGCACCCCTAGTTTAAACCAACTGTTTTTTTCCTTCAAAAATTTTTCTTTTTTAATAAAAACATAATGACATTCTCTCTTTTTATATTTAATTTAAATGTTTAAAATTATTGGATATAAATAATTTCTATTTTTAACACTATTCCTGCGTTTGTATTGATAGGTTTAAAATTGTGCTGATGAACATACCTATTGTTCTAAAGAAAAAGCTTAAACATGTGAATTTATCAAACTTAAAATAGATTAAAAACATTTGATAATATTTAGTGTAAAATATTTTTTAAAAAAGCAAATTATTTAAGTAATCTGTCATAATATGCATGGTGATTCTGAAGAGAGACACATAACTCATTGATCTTTAAGATTTTAGTCAAGCTGTAAAAGAAATTCTTCTTGATTAGGGAAATTACCCGGGTGTCATCCTCTAAAGGGTGACACCAAATCTTTATTTGCAAATAAAAAATACAATTTTATAAGATTTTGGAGACTAATTAGGAAATAAAATGAGATTTTTAACTCACGATGCAATACAGCTAGTTTTCTTTTCTTTGCTAAAGTGGAGTTTTATACAGAATGGTGTGTCTAAATAAGATATGCACCAGGGAACAAAAACCCACCTATTCAACGAGTGGGTAACAAAAGCAAACTTTAAAAGAAAGAATTTTCTTCTACGTATAGACACGGCATTGACTTATGCAGACTATGGGTCGAGTGATGATTCACTTCTGCGGTTTTTTATGCAGGACAAAAGGTAAATAAGGAATGGTAAGGTTATTTTTTATAAGAATGTAGAATTGAGATTGAAAAAATATGACAGATTGGAACAGAGGAGGAGGAGGGGGGGGGGGCTTGACACCTTTTACATCTGTCCTGGGATGTCACCCATCCTAGCTACACCACTGCACATCCACTTCATCTCTGACAAGTAAATAAATTTTCCTGCCTGAGAAAACCGTACCAAACACAAACCATAAAATATTACTTGAAAAGATAATTATAAGAAAATATTGCATTAATCCTTACTATCTGTTAAATAAATGATCGGAAATAAAATACACAATTTTATAGTTTTAGTTTACATACTGCATACTTTTTTTTATAAAATAGTAATTTTCCATTTTATTATGCCAAAAATTTTGTATAACTGCAAAGGAAGTTTGGTTTATTTTACATTCTAGTAGGAGTGTGTGTGTGAAGAGGGGGGGGGGGCGGTTAAAAGTATTTTATAGAATTTTATGTAGCGGGCTACTGATGACTATTTCTGACCAGTAAACTCTCATGCTTACTGGTCTTTGGAACCAGTAACTTTTTTAAAAATCAATTCTACCACTGGGCTATGCATAAAAAATGTTAAGGGAAAGGGAAAGCAATGATATTACAAGGTATTTTCTAAAGAGAAAGAGGATTTGCTTTTTGGTATCGTTGCATAATATTTAGGAAATACTTGCATTTACCAGTATAGAAAGACAAACTTTTGTCCACTGTTTTTGTTTTATTTATAAATTCTCATTTAAAGCTACCTGGGAGGCAGGCACAAGAAAACTATTATTTCTGCATGCATTATGTAACAATTTATAAATATTAAGCAAATTATTATAATACAGACCATGCATGCAATAATTTTGCCCAATAACAGTATGAAACATTGCCAAACAAAACAGTAACACAAGTTCAACATTAAGAATGAAAAAAAAAAAATCTTAGAAATGTGTACAAAAACTACATATTATGCCATATATGTAGCCTCTATATATAAATATATATGTAATCCGGAGCACGTTTTTACCAAGACACTGCAAATAAGAAGTAAATACAATGTTTTGATAAATTTCTATGAATAAAGATATAATAATTACAAAACTTTAATACAAGGCAATTAAATAACGAGATATTTACATTGCATTAACAATTTTTACTCTGATTAAATATACTAATTTATTTTATTAAAGCACGAAAGTTTTGTAGCAGCACTGTAACACCATTTATTAGTATAGAAATGCATTAAACACATCCTCAATATTACCGCGTGACACGACATTTTAATTTCAAGGTATGATACTGTTATGAATTTTAGTCTGTTAAAAAGAGAAGGGAAATTTATTAAAAGAAAGCATAATTAAAATAAAATACTTATATAAAACTTACTTCGTAAAAAAGGCATTTTCAGCAAATTGTTTAGCGAACGGCGAACGCGGAAGTCTCCATCTTATCTTGCAAGGTCACGTCACGAGTCAGCGGCAAAAATCAGCGCGGGAGAAGAGCTGTTTCATTATTGAGTTGAGTTGTTTAGTTTTAAAGCTGTATGAGTGGATTAAAAAGAGAAAAAATCAAACCAAGATGACTGAATCGGTTAAAAATCAACTCATTCACGATCCAATAAATTAGAACTCTTTCTTGAGCAGCCAAATCCACTCTTTCGTTTTAAGAGAGTGCATACATACAGAACACCACA
Source organism: Maratus speculifer (assembly GCA_964019185.1). Taxonomy (NCBI): domain Eukaryota; kingdom Metazoa; phylum Arthropoda; class Arachnida; order Araneae; family Salticidae; genus Maratus; species Maratus speculifer. The sequence continues at coordinate 240,562,394 of OZ025289.1, forward strand.
TAAGCTCTCACACATAAGGTCTCAGGCTATGTTAGACTGTGAGTTAAAAACCGATCATCGGAGCACAAATATTTGATGAATGCATTGTAAAGCTTTGAAAAAGTTTTAAAAAGGGATGCCGCCCGAATGATATTTGTGTAAGAGATGCTGGAATAGAAAGGGTTAATGCCATACAGCAATAATAGTGATACCAGGTATAAAAGATAAAAATGTTGATGAAAAAGTAATAGAAATGTAATAAATATTTGCAAAAAAAATTTATGGTGATTACCATTGTGTAAATTATTTAGGAAAAAATTTTGAAAATTTATTAATCAATATTTTAAAAACATAAAATTATGTTTTTATAATATCCTTTTTAAATACGTCACTTAATAAATATAGTTTAAAAAAAACTAAGAAAAAAAACGCTTTTTAAGTATATCAATCTAAAAAGTGAAAAATAATTCGTACTATAAGCTGAAAACGAAAATAGATGAAAAAAATTATATTATTATAAAATCATTGTTATTATAGAAATCAATTAACAAGAAATAAATAAAATTATCGTGGAAAAAAAAGCGTGGGGTGCTCCATCTACCATGCTCCATCTATCAGTTCTTAAGAAACACCCCACGCTTTATTTCCACGATAACTTTATTTATTGCTTATTAATTGATTTCTATAATAACAATTATTTTATAGTAATGTAGTATTTTTCATCTATTTTCGTTTTCAGCTTATAGTACGAATTATTTTTCACTTTTTAGTTTGATATACTTAAAAAGCGTGTTTTTTAGTTTTTTTAAACTGTATTTATTTTTTTCTTTTTAGTTTGATTACTTTAAAAGATGGTTTTTAGTTTTTTTTTAACTATATTTATATTTAATACAAAAACCAAATTAATCGGTTGGATAGTTTCAGAGTAATTGGTGAGCATACATAGAAAAAAAATACATACGCGTCGAATTGATAACTTCCTCTTCCTTTTCTAAGGCCGGTTAAAAATAAAAATTGTAATATAGAATTTTTTTAAATTTTACATAGATGTAAATAATGTCAAGAGTGAGGTTCAAACCCACAATCTCTTTCGAAAAACAGAGCTTCAATCCGGCGCCTTAGACCGCTCGGCCATGCTGTCTACACTCCATTCAGTGAACGTATTCAAAACTTTTAATTAGCGAAAAATCACTAATTTTATTAGTTTTTGCCTAATTACTAAAAAAGTACTGAATCAATTTCGATAAAACTGAAGTGGTACCAATTCGAGAGCATCGTCTTCCATTTAACACCAAAACGATGTTAATCCGTTGCATGGTTTCGGAGTATTTGGTGAACATACATAAAATAAGGAGTGTTACAAACTCACAAACTCACAAACATACAGGTGAAGTTAATAAAAGCGTGGTAAAAATAAAGCAAATTTCTTGAACGTAAAAATTTGAGCTATATCATAAAAATATAATTTATTGCTATTTATATAAAAATATTTTGCTTACGTGTATATTTTTCTGTCAATGATAAGCTTTTGATGTTAATTTTTATATTCTTGTTACATTTACTTAAACACCTATCTCATTACTACGTCATATTTTGTTACTTTAAAATTATCTTATATTGTCGCATAGCCTATAATTGAAATGCTTTAAAAGACTGAATTACTTAATTAAACGTAGTTATATTTTGTGTAAGTTACCCAGACACATTTGTATCATTAGTCCATTTTTTGATTTATATTTTATTTTTTAAGGATTATGTAAACAATGAATTCTGTTTGTTTGATAATCCATTTTTGCATTTCAAATTCAAGGTATTTAAGCTTTTCAAAACATTTTAACAATATGTAATAAGACAAACAAATTCTGTCATAATAATTATTTTTTAAATTCAACTTCATATTCTTTAACGAATAGGATTAGAGAATTATATAAGTTTCACATGAAGCATATTTCTTGAATGACAGAATCCAATTAGTCAGAAAATGTATTCTGAACAGAAGCATCTTTTTATCTCACGCATATGACATAAGCTGCATATTTTTAACGTTCCATTTTTCATCACTGTCAAACATGTTTCTAAAAAAAGTCAGAATTATGTTTAATATCTCCAAGAAGATATTGATTTCCTTTAATCAATACCAACAACTAGTGAAAATATTTCTGTCAATAAATTCAATTGCTCTTTAGTATATTAAATAGAAATAAATACAAGAAAAGACTTTTTTCACTACTCACCAAAAGCAAATAGCAATGTAGCTATTAGTAATTGTAACATAAGAAAACTTATTATTAAACTATTATTAACTTATTATTTAAACTATAACAAAAATTATAATACGTGACTTGAATTTAAAAAGTCTTGAAAGAAAATAATAAAAAATGTTTTATTATAATAAAAACTATGACATGTTGTATGATAAACCATGCTACATTTGAAAGTTACAGTGCTCTAAATACGAAAATGCGAAAATATCGTTGAGTAACGAAACTAAGCTTCTCTCTAGCGGATAGGAAATTCTAACGTCTTTCAGCGGATTTGTTATAATCGGAATTTTTGTGGACAAGATAAGAAAATGGGGAGTATGTCACTTATACAATTGGAGTTAAGAACAAAAACAGTGCAGAATTCACCCTGTGTACTAATTACAGTTACATGTATTTTTACGTTTTAAATGTGTGGCTTATTATTTGGAATTTGAGAAATCACACAGGATTTGAACAATTTTCATAATAAAATAAAATCAAAATATAATTTTTTGTTTTTAAAATTGCTTTCCATTTATGTTAACTGTTTTCCATTATTGTCAATAATAAAATAATGAAAAAAAAAAAAAACACATAAAATTAATTTATATATGAAAACAGTGTGATAAAAGTTCTGATTAAAGATCATTATTAGATCTGAAAGAAATATGACAAAAATTATAATTAATTTTGATATGAAATAAATATGGTGCAAATTATAAAATAGTATAAATATCTATCAAGTCTTAGTGCACAAAAACAAGTAAAGCGTCAATACTATAATATAATGAACGTAATAAATTTTTATAGAGCAATAAATAAAGAAATTCGATAAAATACATTGCATAATATGTAATTATTTCAGGGTTTGGGGAAAAGAATCTTAAAATTTTCTTTTAGATATATAAATACATATGTATACAGGGTGAGTCATAAATATCGAAACAATAGGCTATCTCCTTAAATATTGCCCCTAGACCCATACTTCCAATTGCAAAGTTTCATCAAAAAAGGTAAATTTTTTGATAAGATAATTTGCAACTCCATGGGGGGACTATTTTAAAAAATACGAAAATTAAATTTTTATACGACCCCTAGAGAATAAAACTTCCAATTAGAAAATTTTTCCTTATCCTTTTCTGAATCGAACAAAAAAAATTCATCACGATATCTGCAAATCCCTGGAAGATATTAAAATCCAAAATTTTTCAAAATTTGTGACTTACACCACTTTAGCATACATCTGAGTGCAGCGATATCAGTTAATTTGAAATACAATTTAGGGATCGACCATTAATTTACGCATTATTAAATGTAGACCCCAGACAATACTTTAACTTTTAGATATAAAATAAAAGCGTATAGATTTTTGCTTTATACTTCCTTGAAATATGCTAGATGTCTGCAATATCTCGAGCTTGGCGCCAGGTTCGTAATTAGCTCGACCCATTGGCCGAACCGTCTTATTAAACACTTGTTAATAATGTTATTAAATTAAGTGATATTAATTAAACTCTCATTAACCGTGTCTTTAAAACTTATTGCCGCAGGCAATAAGTTTAGTAAAAATAGTAAGAGCGATAATGACACTTCTATTAACTGGATCATATGGAATATATTTTAATGTTATTGTATATTTAAATGTTAATGGAAATATATTTTAATAAATTCTTCAGCTTCAAAATTTATGTGCTTTTAAACATATTTTTACTTTTTTCTATCTTTACAAGAGAAAAGTATTGCATTCATGAAAATTTTGAATTCCGGTTTTCGACTGATTCAAACGTTTTAGGACTCAGAGATACCGAAAAACATGTTTTTTACAAAATGTCTGTGTGTGAGTCACTGCTCCTGTATCTCTATATATGATATACATTTTGTGAGCGCGCTATTTCAAGAACTAATACACAAAATTTAATAAAAAATTATATTTACTTAGTTCTTGATATACATTGATGCTGATTAGTTTTTGGTGTGAATCGCTTAACAGGTGACCCTATTGTAAAGACTTTTGTGCGATTTCCGCGATCGCTGTATCTCCAGAATGCACGGAAAATCATCAATCTTCAGATTCAGTTATTCCTTGATATGAATTGATGTTATTTATATTTTGTTGTATATGGCTCCACGAGTGGCGCTGCAACACTCAATTTGTTACGATTTCTGCAATAGCTCTACTTTAAGAACTAATGCAGTAATTTTTATAAAAAGTCAGATGCAGTTACTTCTTGACATGAATTGGTTTTGTTTACGTTTTTATATCAATCATCTTTCAGATGGCGCTTTCATAATCAGTTTCGTATAGTTTACACGATTTCAGTGATATCTTCTACTAATCCACGGAATTTCGTATCTTTAGAGTCCTCCGATTGCTACATCCGAAAAGTTTATTTATTCCAAACAGCATTTAAAAAAAATATTTATTCGAATGTTAAAGTCGAAGAGTATAACGTTTCTATTGCGAATTTTTTTATGCTAAGCTCCCACTAATATTTCATTCTAAGTGTATTTAATTGATCAAGGTTTAATGCGTTCGAACCAAACATCATTTAAGAAATTCAAATGAATATCAACTTAAAACGTTTAAATGAAATATGCCGAAAATTCATTAAACACCTGTTCTTGTTTTAAAAAGATAATTGATTCGCAAATTAAACAAAATTTAAAATGTATTTGTATTTGAACTGAAAACCGTATGTTAAATTCTAAAAAATGAAAAAAAAAGCGCAGCGGCCTTTCTGTTCGCTTACAGCGGTTAACACGTTGGAGATTGTTTTTTTTTGTTGTTGTTTTTTTTTGTTTATTCCGGCCAATTATCTACAACAGGGATATAGGCCGTGAGGGGAAGGGTGCCCTCCGTAAGGGTCTTTTTAAGGGAACCTAACCCATATTTACGCAAGGAAATCCAGGGTTCGAAAAAAACCACGGAAAACTTCGAACGGTTAGGCCGATGGTTGCGATTGGGTTCGAACCCAGTACCTACCGTCTACCAGTTTGGTTTGGTTTGGTTTATTTTTGCCGTCCGAATATCTACGCTAGGGATATAGGACCAGGCGGGGGGAGTGCCCTTCGTGGGGGTCTTTCTAAGGGAACCTAACCCGTATTTACGCAAGGTTCGAAGAAAACCACGAAAACTCCGAACAGTTAGGCCGACAGCCGCGATTGGGTTCGAACCCAGCACCTGCCGTCTACCAGTTGAGGACCTCTCGGCCACTGGTGGGGCGTCTACCAGTTTGGAGGCCCGTAATTAGAGGCATCTTTTACGCATCGTGTAGTGGCAATTTTAACAAGAAATATATGAAGTTGACAGGAATAAAACAATGAAAAAATCTAAAATCGGCGTGATAAAAAAAATTAGGTTATAATAAGCTGACTCATTTAAATAGTAATTAAAGAAGGCGAAAATAGCAAAACTTAAACAAAATCTGAATTCGAAACTGCACAAGACGGAGTTAATCACCTAGACAATTTTAAACAGCATTTAAACGTTAGGAGTCAATCTTTGTTTAAAACTATTTGCACTTTTCTTCATCAGATGTTTTTATTTCAGTATTTCTCATTTTTAAACTTACATAAGTCAGTAACCGTTGGTTACGGTACCAATTCAATAGTTTTTTAACACCTCAAAAAAAAGAAAAAAACCACAAAAAGATGTTTTTACCTTAGAAAATTTACTTTTAAAAATATGATTTGTTAACAAAAAATTGCATCTTTTTTAAAATTGCTATTTTAAATACTTTTATTTAAAAAAAAATATTATTTAAAATGCTGAATCAAAATTGAAAATTAAACATTTTCACTTAATCAAAAGAAAAAAATTCAACGCGACAAATAATATTTTGAGTTATGACAATTTTAATTTACTCTAAATTTTTTGAAAAAAAAATATTAGGAAAGCTTATGATGTGATAGTGCTTACAAATTATGTGGTTAACCATCACAAAACATTCAAAATTCAAACTCTATAAATAAATAAATAAAATAAATGTTTCCTGGACAACATACAGCAACATTGTTTCTTCAATTACACTCATTTCAATTTGTGTCTGATCCCTTGAAACCTGACGATTTATTAAAGTTGTCATAACTCTCAGAGTTTTGGAGATATCAAGATGGAATTTTTTTTGTTCAATTCAGGAATGGATAAGAAAAATTTTTCTAATTCGAAGTTTTATCCTCTGAGGGCCGTATAAAAATTTAATTTTCGTATTTTTTAAAATAGGCCCCCCATGGAGTTGTAACTTATCTTATCAAAAAAATTACCTTTTTTGGTGAAACTTTGCAATTGGAAGTATGTGTCTAGGGACAATATTTAAGGAGATAGCCTATTGTTTCGATATTTATGACTCACCCTGTATATATATATATATATATATATATATATATATTTATATTCTAAATGTCAGACTATAAAACCTGAAGGGGGAGGGTTTATAAAGAATAATTTCTAAGAGAAGAGGGGGATGGGTCACGTTTCACAAAACGTGATTTAAATATCTTTAAAATTATGAAATTTTAAAAGATTTATTTCAGATGTTGAAAGCTCTTTATCTTATACACATTACTTATATTAAGTTTAATAAATGAATTAAATAATAAACACTCTAACTGTATTAATAAATGCTGGATCGTGATTACTTTTGATATTGATGTAAACTAAAATAGACAAATTCCATTTATAAATAAATAAATATAAAATAGTATGGGAATTGCAATTCAGATACAAATGTCTGAAACACAGAATAGAATTTGTTGTTCTAAATTTTATTAAAAATAGAAATGACTACCTTTTGACGATACAAAACAGTGAAAATTTTGTTTACATAAAAACATCATGTACATTTATATAATTAACACTCTACCCAAAGAAATAACGCTTAAAAACATACAGTATTCAATCTGTTTAAATTAACTAAATAAAATTTGAAGGGAAAATAAAAATCTATATTTATAGTTTCCAGCACTGTAAAAAAAACGGATGTCTCTTACTCTAAAAAAAAAATTACTATAATCAAGAACGAAAATGTACAAAAAAAAACTCTTCCAAGTCATCGAAGATTCTGAAAAGTGTTCCTGTATATCTAAAAACCTCAGAAAATTATTTACTTTCGAAATTTAAAAATGAATTTATAAAAATAAAAGTTTATTAGCTGCCTGTCATACTCGGAAATGTTTTTGCGGTAATTTTACAGTGCAATATTAAATTTTCTCAATTCGGAATATTATTTTCCCGTATGCAATCAATGCGCAGGTAAATAGTCTGATATTCAGAAAACATGTTTATAAGACAAACATACTAAATTAGCAAAACCAAATATTTAATATAACTGTTTGGGCTTGCCATTTTTTACGTCGGCACTAGTCAGAGTTCCTCCATGGAACACATGCAGGTCAGTGTGAATTCTAGTTGAGATTCGTGCCAAAACATGATTCCACCGTTTGTGCACCTTTGTGTTTCGACAGTGTTTGATTGATGATATAAAGTGTATTGTTCTCTCTAGATCAGAAGACGCCTGAATCACTCTTTAGTTTGAATCTGGACTCGTATTTGAAGAGTACAGAAGTCCACTATAGTCTGGTCCAGGAGGCATGTTCTCTTGCCTAACATATGCGGCATTCTCTTTCGTGTGTTGAGAGGGACACACACAACTGGTCGCTTTGCATAGAGACCTGCATTGTGAAGACGTGCTCGCACCGTTGTAGTAGAGATTCCTCTCCCAGATGTTGCGACGTTGTCTGCAGTTGCGGCACAGTTTTGTGTCTTCTACTTCGGGCCAAAAGAGCCAAAAAACCGATCTTCTACAGATGTTGTAACATGTGAGGGGCTTCAAACATGTCTGCTGGTCACAGAATCTTCGGATTCATACTGATCTCAAAGTCATTGGACTGGACTTGGAGACACATTGAGCCGTCTAGCAGTTTCGACCTCTCACAACCTAATTCTCATCCACCCTACCACCCGCTACCTTAATGAATCGGTCAAACGGCCTTTTCTCTCATTCACAAATACCTATTCTTTTCTATAAAATAAAAGTGGTAGCTATAATGTTTCCGTATTTTTTTAAGCTTATTTCTGTCATTCATATTAAGTCCGAAGTTTAATCTGACTGGCATTTTTTTTTCTGGTGAGATTCGAAAAACATGTTGTACCTTAACTTTTGGAAGCCAGTGTATTTAATCTACATATATTTATACTACATAATCTATGCATTACATTTATTTGTTTACTACATGTTTTTCGCACGATAAACGCTTTACTTTCTGTCCATTTAATTCTTAATAATGTTCAAAACAAACGATGAAAGTGAACATTTGAGCGAAACTGCATTTTTTTAGCATTATTGATTAGCTTGTCTATGAAAATAAATATGAAATAAAAATTAAAATATGAAAATAAATGTCGCAACTCAGGTATGTACACGTTACTCTTTTATTAAAAATACGTATTTGTGTTAGCCTTTCTTTACAGTTAGCAAAAGCAATAATTTATTTCTATTTCAATAGGTATTTCTAAACTATCGCATAAAAGGAATAATAGAAAATAGTTTGTTTTTCAATTAATTCCAGTATATTTAAACATTGAATCTATTAAAACTGCTTATATTTTCAGTGATTAACTTACAAGTCATGTGAACTAAACTAAAATTTGTATATATTTAAAACAGAAAAAGGGGAAAAGAATAGTTTTCAAAATGGATTATTGATAAATATTTAATTTATGTGTATTACTAAAATTGTTGTTTATGTATATGTAAATACAGTCTTTTACAAAATTATAAGACAACTTAAATTTCATATTTTTTCAACAAAGAAAATATTAGTTTGAATTTTAACGTAGTTATATGAATTAAATAACTCTAGAATGTTATTTAGCTCAAGGAAAAAAAGTTTGAATATTTTTTTGTTTCATGCCAAACTATTTTAAGAAAATCCGCTGTTTCATATATATAAGATCGCTATCATATTATTAATAAAGCAAACGATTTTCTTTTGGACTCAGAGTTTAACTGTAACATAAACACTCTGTAAAATTAAAAAAAAAAATGCAAAAAATCTGAATTGGAACTGATTCTTTGATTTTTGTTAGTAAAATGCCTTATCGGGGTGTGCTATGTGAAACCGAAGTGAGAAGAGTGTGGTTCTACAAAGGAAAAGGAAAGTCTGAAGTGAAATAAGTAAGATTCTTAATCGTTCTAAATCTGCAATTCATGATGTTTTAAGTAAAAAAGTATTGTATGGAACGGATAAATGATCTGGCGGTAAAAAGAAGTTATCAAATCGTGATAATAGGCAGAATGTCAAACTGGCAACGGAAAAAATCAATCAACTCGTAACATAGCACACGTGATAACTAAAATGGTATTACATGCAACCGTGAAGTTTTAAATCTAATGCTGGTGTTATTTTTTACAAATTAAACAGTAAACCACGACTACTAAAATGTCACAAAGAAGCTCGTCTTAAATGGGCAAAAAACGTCATGTGCTGGAACTCTGAATGGAGAAATATATAGTTTTCAGAAGAGAAAAAATTCAATCTTGATGGTTCAGACAGCAATAATTACTACTGACATGATTTAAGGCAAAAATCTTGCAAGTTTTTCAGTAGACAGATGGGAGGCGGTTCCGTTATGGTTTGTGGCGCATTTACATATGCAGAAATATTAGATCTCCAAAGAGTTCAAGGGAAATTAGACTCAGACAGTTACCAACGGATGCTGTTCCGAAGCCAGATACCTTCGGACGACGTTTAGGAGGTGCAAAATGGAAGTTTCAACAAGATAACGCTCTCCGTCATTGATCAAAATGAACAAAAGAGTGGCTTAAAATAGAAAAGATTCATGTTTTACCTTGGCAAAGTCGGAGCCCTGACCTAAACCCCATACAAAACTTGTGAGGTTATTTGTCTCGCCAGGTGTATGAAAATAACAAGCAATATCATTCAACATATGAATTAGAAATGCCCATTATGGAGGAAGGAAAGGAACAGTATTCTCAAATCCTTAAAAAATAATTAAAGCTTTATTCAGTCGTGTGCTTGAAATTATTCAGAAAAATGGTAAAGCAACATCTTACTAAAAATTTCAGAAAATTGCCTTTCCCGCAGATGGTTCTATAATTTTGTAACAGTTATTTTTGAAACTTTTTTGTTATATTGATGTTTGTTTTTTTCGAATGAATTTCCTTTGTGTAAATTGCTGCATTTTACTAAAAACTTGATGTGCAAACATGGGGTATTCTTTATTTGATTGAAAAATTTCTTTTACTACCTAAATAGTAAAATATGTTGTGGTCTTATAATTCTGTAACAGACTGTAGTGTCTTGAAACCTGACTAAAATTAGAAGTTTATAGGAAGGAAACACGTTAAGCGTAAGTAGCTTCCATCATTTTCATTAAGTAAAGTAGCTGAAAAACGTTTTGTTAAGTAGTCACGCATGTACAATTCGGATATTCATAAAGATATAAGCAGTGAATTCTTTTCAAACAAAGTTTCAATGGATCTTTTTCTAGTATTTATAAATGATTGTTATAGTTTATTTTTGTACACATACGCTCGTTATTATGAATTACATTATTTGTATTTTTGAAAATCCTCGACCCAAAAATGCAACATTAATAAAAAAAAATTCATTTACATTTATTTTGCACAAAAACGTACGTTATCATGAAATGCATTATTTGTATCTTTAATGAGCCACGACTTTAAATGTAACAAGTGTAAAATACTTCTTTTACAGGTGCAAGTCAAAAAATAAGAATATTTCCTTTCATTTGTATTTCGAATTACGCTTAGCTTTATTTCTGTGCAGAACAACTGACAAAGAATTTCAGTTGGTGTTTTCATAAGTTTGCATGTTACCAAGAAATTTAAAACTATAAGAGATTAAATTTTAAGTAAAAATTATTTTTTGTAAAATTATTTTCCTTATTCAAAATATTATTTTTTTTAAAATATGTGATTAAAATAATTAAAATATTTATGCATTTACTTGATTGATTCAGTAGGTTTTATAAATAACACATAAAGTTAACTTTCGTGGTACTTCTTAAATTATGAAAACGCTTTACATCATTATTGTTTTCATTTTATTTGTAAATGGACAATTACTTCATATATTCTCACCAAATTTCAGTAGCTCAATACAAAAGTATTTTAATGACGGGATTTCGAAAACAAGCATCCCAATAGAGGCCGAAAACTAAAAATTATATTTGGAGGATATTAAAAGCTAAAGAATATTGCGAAAAAAAAAAGTTTTAGAACTAGAAGATTTTTGTAACGAAAGTTTAAAAAAAAAAAAAAAAACAAAGTGATGATAATCTACAATACCGAGATTTTCCATTAACTGCTTCAAAAATTTATAGTACAATTTTTATTGTTTAATCCGAGAATTTTTCTAATTCAAATAGGCAAAAGGTCCTGTTTTGTAAAACAGGTGATAAAAAATTAAAAATTCAAGATACATGAAAAAATGGACATTATTTGAAAGTTTTTCTAAAATTTGATAAATTAAGTGTTTAAGCTCGATTCCAATATCGTATACCACATATGATTGTTACACAAAACAGGTAGAGAGAGAAATAGTGTTAAAAAAAGGCTTTTACGAGGTTTCTATGACTGAAAAAATGTAATGTTTAGTAATGAGAGTGTGTTTTGCGTAACGTATAGCAACAATGTGTTTGTGAATGCCTAATGAAGCAAGACGCATAAGGCAAAGTGCCCTATCACCGTTCTCTAATTACTTTTTGGCCTCTGGAAGTTTTAATTTTCTGTAAAAACTTACCAAGTTTGATTTGTATAGACTAACTATTCACACATATGGAAACATGGGCAAATGTTGTACAAAAATACTTTAACAATACTAAAAATCTTTTTTTCGAAAATACCTCAATATGAAAAAAATATAAAAAATGTCCCAATTCCGTTATTTATTTTTTAACGTTATAAATGTTATTTCGTTTTAATTATTTTTAAACTGTCCAAATTTCGTCCACCAGAAAAAATTTCAAAAGGCCAAATCAAAGTACGAGGGCCAAATCAAAGGCCAAATCAAAATCGTATAACTAAATCAAAATTTATTTCAAAATAAATAATTAACTTAATTTATTGTGACTTAATGTACAAAGAAATGTATTAGTAATCATAATAGTAAATAATAGCATCAAAAATATCCATCCAAGAATGAGAAACATATGCATTGTGTATTGTTTTGGGCTCTTGAGCATGTTTCTTATGATCATGCAAGGACATTGAACCCATTGTTCCCCATGTTTATCATCAGAAAAACGCTTCATCAAGTAGGGCACTTTGCATCATTGTCTTCATAATCGCTTATATTATCATCATGAGGAATTTTAACAGAATAATCACTTTCGTCAGTGATGTTAGGTAGGTCATGTTTGAACTTTTTACACGGAACATTTTTCCTTTCCCCTTAAGAGTGGTAGTTGACAGAAGTTTTTTTTTCATATAAGCATTTTTTCTGCACCTGGGAATTTTTCACTTTGTTTTTATGCGGAGATACAAGGATCAATGTTGCCGAACCTCCTCGGGCAGATCATCAGGCAGGTCATCAGTGGCATATTCTTGATCTGTTATTAAAATGAACTTATTTACAAAATTTGAAGCAAATCCTGAAGATTAAGTCTATAATATCTGCATATAAATTTGAGGGTATATTATTTATTAGAATTTGACAGCGCTGAAAATTGCTCCCGATTTTGTCCCCGGTACGAAAATAAGAACCGAAAGGGGGCCAAATTTGGAACATTGCTACTTCTCAATTTGGCAATTCTTCAGCTCTTGTAAAATAAACTGAACGTTGTAAAACTCACTATATGGTAGTGTTAATATCTTACCAACGTATAATACATGCAGTGAATAGAAAATATATACTTACAGTAAAGTAAATATCGTTCTACAAATGACGTAGCAAGAACTTAGATCTTCTAAAAATAAGAAATCCGACATTAATAATACACGGATTCGTCTTCGCGAGTAAAGTTTTCCCATCTGAATCCTTTTATCTTCCGTTCGTTATGTCTTGAGGGATCAGTGGCGTCACTTTCAGAGACGCGGAGAAATGAATGGGGACGAAATTAGAGAAGAGGGCGAAATATGGGCACTTTACCTTATGACAAGCCCTGCCTGAGACAATGAATGAAATTTGTAGCCAGTATAACAGTACGGACTTATATGACTGCAGATAGCCCTGGGAGAATTTATATAGTTAACGAAATTATTAATCCTTGACAATCTTACGATACCATTGTCGAAAGTTGACCATCTGCGTGGTGATGATTTTATTTTCAAATATGATTTAGCACCTTCACACAAGTCCATTTCCAGTATGAACTGGCATAGCTGACATCAAATTAACGCACTCTCATTGTCGGTTACTTAGCCGGATTTAAATATAATAGAGAATTTTTTTGAATTAGCGAATAGAAGAAAATTGAATAATCAAAAAATGAATCATTAAGAAATTGAACATTTTACGCTAATTTTTAAGACTTGACAGTTACTAAAATGTCGTCATGAGGAGCAATTGTCTGTTACGATCTGAATTCAGTTTCAAATCCCATATTTTGCGAAGATTTTCCGAAATATTCTTCGATTTTAATGCGAAATGGGAAACGCTAACTAAACACATTTGTTTTGAATATGTGCACTTCCAAATACCTTGCATCTGAGATTGAAAATGAATTACTGGTTTTATCAGAAATTATCTGCTTTGGATTTAAATAGATCTTTAAAGATTTAAAATGATTATCATTGCTGAGAAAGGAGTAAATTTGTAAGAATTTTTCACTTTTTAAATGTGCTTTAGAAAATTTCTTAGTCCAGTAGAGAAGGAGTATCATGATCCCCGTGACCTCTTCCTTGGGTTCGCCATTGGTCTTTGACAACGTATTATGAAAATGATGTCAATTTTCTTATATGTGAATACTTCGTGTTTTTATTTTACTTCTTCGTCATTTTTCTTTCTGCTCGCCATTTATTTTTCATCTACTCTAAATTATGTGTTCTATTTATATTTTATTCACACATAAATGTCTCCCTTCTTTGAAAAATGATGTTTGAAAATTTAAACTTATTTTAATTAACACCACTTTTTTTAAAAAAAATAACTGCATTCCCTAAGAGTTTAGAAGCTTGTATTTCACTCTGAAATCGCTGAAAAAAGAACTGTTTGAAAAAACCTCATATTTACACCTTTTCATGTTAAAAATGTGCAATAATAAATAATGGGTTTTGACCTGATGAGACCAGAACTATGCCCTGAAGAACGAACTTTGTTAAAGCATCTGCTGGTCTCATATAGCCCCACATAATATATAAAAAAGAAACACATAAAATTATTTATAAAATGGATGCACTTTAATTCATTACCACTTTTTATGTCATGTTAAGTCTTCATGTATGTATCCTCTCATTTTCTCCTCCCAACGAGAAATTGACAGAAGTTTCTTTAAAGGGAGCAACTGTTTTACTATATGTTTCTGTATTATCACTATTGTGACACTCAAAATTTTATAGTTCATTCGTGCGGTCTCCAAATTAAAAAAAAAATAATTTAACAAATTACGACGATTATTTCGAAAATGATATTTCCAAAGACTAAAATTTTGAAGACTTATAAATAAATTCTACATTTAAATTAATAATAATAATTAACATTATTTTTAGGGTGATCTGAACGAGTACGTATATTACGTGCTTCATGCATAAAACATTGATATTCTTAGGCCAATGACAAAAAAACAGTAATTCATTTATAGACCACTTTAACTGTTTAAAACGTGCATTTTTATATGATGGTGTTAATCAAACTGACTTCTGAACGCCTCATATTACGTACGACATGGATTAATCATTAATATTCCTGAACCCATCACAAACACGTTTTAAATGAAACTTCAGTTTAACAATTTTCAGAACTGCAAACTTTTAAAATTCTAAACATCTCACATTTGTAATTTTTACGCCGTTGCATCGAAGAAAAAATACACTTTTAATGAAATTTATTTGAAATCTTTATCACAATTTGTTTTTAAATTATAAATTTTTGTAGATTTTATTACTATTCTTGTCATCGTGGCAACAGAAGTATTCCATTTTTGAACATTAAACATGGACCAATCAGAAAATTAATAAAATGAAAGACCAAAGTATTTCATGTTTGGACATTAAACTTAGACCAATCAGGAAAAAAATAAAATGAAATAAGTTTCGGAATTTAACCATAAAAAAGATTCAGATTTTCTTCAGATTTTCCAATTCTCTACCGAGAAGAACAATTATTTTCCAAGTAGTTAAAAAAATGGTGAACTTCTTTTCAGCATGCCCACACAATCATTTGTCGATGGCTTCGCAAAGCGAGTTCTTGGAGTTATAAAATATAAAGGTGATGTTATAAAAAGTTAAAAAATAACTATTTTTCTGGGGTCTCATACGCATAAATTGCAATACATTAATATAATATTTTGAATCAGGTAAATGGTTATTATAATAATTTGATTTTTTTTCAATTGTGGATGATTATTTTAATTTTTCCATTATCTTCTTTAATTTTTATACTAAAAAAACTATGAAAAATGTTACAGAATGCTTTTTATCATATATATAAATATATATATCTATATATATATATTTAATTATTAATATTTAATTTTTTTTCAATCATGTATTTCGGTATGTTTAACAATAGTTAGAAAATGACGTCTTTAAACATTTTAAACATTATTTAGAAAATTTAAATTCATTGGAAAAAGCAACTATAAAATATTTCTCATAACAAAAAGTTTGTAAAAAAAATGATAGTTTAAAATTTCTACAATAAAGGACTGGTAGCGATACAGTAATGTGAGCATTATCATAATTAAAAATGGTATTTAACAAAATTCCTTGAAAAGAATAAATTTTTTGCAAGCATAAGGACTTCTCCAAAGCATAAACGGGGAAACATTTAATAATCTTTTAAAAAGATGCGTTATTAGATATTAAACTACTTAATAGTAACAAAGGGAAATTCTTGAGGGAAAATATTTAAATTAACATTGAACTAAGTTTTAACCAAAAATATAATTTAAAACGTTTATTACGTGTGTGAACACTTTTTTTTTAAATATGGATCTTTTCAGAGGTGCTTTTAACATTATTGACACTTTCTCCAACAAAGTTGAAAAGTGTTTATGCATTTGTTTTCTCGGTCTATATGTCCACGATCTAATTCAGATTTTCATGCAAATGATAAATCTTATTTAGATTCATCAAGTCCTGTTTGATGTTGCTTTTGAAGCATGTGGGATTTATAGTTCATTTGCAGGGGCACTGAAAATAATGGTATTGCATTATGACATATAGGGGAAATATTTTGCCTTTTAATGACATAATATTTTAATGATAATACACTATTTTAAATATATTCTATCTGGTACAAATGACCGAATTTCATTACAAGCTGATTGCGATAGAATAAAGTATTCATACCCTTTGTCGTTAATTTACAGGGTCACACAAAATAAATCGATTACAATACGGTCTGTAATAATTGCTGGGAATGCGTTTTAAGTTTCGGGATGCGCTTTTCAACACTGTATATAAATTCCACATCTCATATATAGGGCGACATAAAACGATTAACTCTCTATTCTTCTTATTAGCGAAAATTGTTGAAGGGAGTATTCAACTAAAATATATGTGTATTTCTTAACTGAATAAAATTTTGGGGTGTAATTAATAGGTACAAAATTTTTTATCATAAGCAGTGTTACATAAAAAACTCGGATAATTTTCTGATTGTAGATGATAATAGCTGAAATTAGGTTTCCAGATATGTTATGCGTTTCAATAAGTTGAATTAAACATAATATTGTATCTTATTAAACTGTTCGGTTTTTTTACATAATAAATAATAAAATTTTACATCATTCACTTGGGTATGAATTGAATATTTCCAGCTGAGAGAAAAATTGCGTAGGCCGGGAATCGAACCAGGATACTTGGCTTACAAGGCCAATGCTTTGCCTGTTAAGCTATCTGGGCGATAGCAGGCTGGGATCTTTCGCTCAGCTGGAAATATTCAGTTCGTATGATTACTTTACCAATCAGTTTGATTGTGTTAAAAAAATAATAGTATTCACTTGGGTAATTTTTTAGCTGGTATATTCCGACATGCGGACGGACCAAATGACGATTATAAATGCTACGTATTCATGTAATTATGGACACACCTAAGAATTTACATATGAAGTTTAGCTCAAGATATATTAAAAAGATTGTTTTTCAAAAATATTTCAAAAATGTGTGTCAGCTATAAAAACAATATTTATATGTTTAAAAAAAAATATTTAAAAAACATAATAGTTTGTTTTGATAAAAGTGAATGTTTATTGCTTTTACCCTAATTTAAATGCTTTTTCTCAAAGTAAAATCTGTCAGAAAAATATACAATTCATGTCATACAAAATACGAAAAAAGTAAGAAAATTATTGATTCATAAAATAAAATACGTCCATCTGTCAATTACTTCAGTAGTAAACAAAATAAATATATCATATTGTTAAAATATGCACATTCCAGTCAACTGATTTTTACTTCTACCGATTAAATCTTTTCTTTTGTTTCAAGAATAGCGTGAGAGTATTCTAAAGACAAATCTATATTTAAAAGCAGTATGAATTTTAGATTAATTAATGATTGTGAATAAAGGTGATTTTTTGTGTGATAGGGTGTGTTTATTCCTTCAAGTTTTCACGCTTTTAAAAACCATGTCAGGTTTATTATCTACGGCAGACAAAACTTTTGACATATTTTGATGATGATTAATAATCTGATCATTTAAAACCTACTTATTTTAAAGTCGAATTATTATTTTGCCGCTATGTAATTATTATGAATAATGATTTAAACTTTTTAAGAATTTATACAGAATTTTTGAGACAATTCTTATTAAGAATTTTTTTAAATTACTAATACATTTTTTAATTCTTTGTTTTTTTTTCTTATTTTGTAAAAAATATATATTAACATAGTTTTATACAAAGATATATATACAATCCAAAATAATTTAAATTATTTAAAATATAACAGCTGCTTGCAATGTTTCATAAAAAAGGATTCAAAGATTGTAATATTTTTAGCCTAAATAATTTTTTTCTAGGTGGACTTCAAAAACTAAAGTATTTAAGATAGCATTTTTTTCAAAGAATACTTCTTCTATTTTAACCATAATTCACGATTTCATTAATGAGAATTTAAATAAATAGGAAATAATATGCTTGTTTTATTAAAACATAACTTACAGATATTTTGAAAAATTCAAGAATTCACATTTATTAACACTAAAAGGTATACGGAAGCATTTTTCGTATAACTAAATGACGGGGATCGGTGGTTTTCACCGCTCTTTCTGAAGAATAAAAATATAAAGCTCTTTTTAAAGGCTTTAATGTTCAAGTTAATTTTTAAGTTCATTTATTAATTAAATAATATGATATCATAACCTTTGTTTACAGTTTTGTGCATAACATCAATTTTTCTTCAAGGATATTCAATATATATGTATTTGTATAAACAGTTATTAGAAAAAAAATGCAAATATAAAATAAAAAAAAATATTCAAAGGAATTTTTTTATAATTGTTTAGAGTAGGTTAAATTTAAAACCAATAATTTGCTTTTTTAAATTATGTACATTTAAAAAAGATAAGTATTACAAAATGACTTTTATTATTCCTTTTTACAATCTCTAGAAACACATACCTTCCTAAATATATTAATGCAGAAGCCACAAATTGACTTTTTGCAATAACTTCAAATTTTCATAGTTTTACTCCTACAGCGTTTGTTTGGGAATTACTTGTATTTTCTTCTCAAGATAGTGCATGCATGTCGACAGTTACAGTTAAATTTGAAAGCGAGAATGTCTTAGAAGAAACATACTTGGTACGCACTTCGTCATCTAAATTCAAAATTAAAATCACAACGCTTTATTGCGGATTGTGGTAGTCTTCGATAGACACAGCCTTAAGCCAAAAATGGTATCGTAATATTCGTAGATTGCGGAACTCTATATAAACAGTTAATGCGAGATCAAAGAAAGTGCAAAAAGCCGCCTTCTGAACAAATACAAGTCAAAATGGTCCGATTTTTTAAAACTGTCTTATATCTTCAGTCTAATCTATTCTGAAATTTTTATTTTTAAATTTCTACGTGCAGTATATTTTGAGAACTCGATACCCATTTTTAAACCAAAATCGATAGTGCCCAATTCTTATTTTGTTTCTCGGAAATTATCTGGGATAGATATATCTTTAATATATATGAATCTTATTATGATAAATTGAAAATAAATTGCCTAGTTTTTAGGAAAACTCTTGTTTGTTATATATTGGTCATGGAAAATTCGACTAATTTAGTTCGTGGATTACATGTTATCCTATGGCCTGGCAGACAGAGACCTGCAATATTGCTTTATGTTGTCTAGGTCACAGTTTAAACATATGAATATGGAAAATAAAGTTTTTTAAACTACATAAATAATTTATTAAGCATTTTAAAATATGTATTATATGTATACATATATAATGAAATTTTTATTTTTATTATCCATCTTTTCGGTTATGAAGAAAATCTTATGTTTTAAATTTTTCACATTTCTACTTTTCGTAAAAAAAAAAGCAGTTAGAGTCACTTATTAAAATGTGGAAGTATTTTGTAATTATATGTTTTTATTTTATTGGTATTTATAATACATTTCCACTTCTTTAGGATAAAATGTTTAATTTTTTTTTTTTTTTTTGGAAGGGGGGTTATATACTAATGGCTGAAATTTAGTTAGCTATTTCACTGGTAGTAAAACGAGATCAATCAGAAGCCTGCATGTTTCCAAACAGTTCAAGACTCACAAAAAGGCAGACTTACGATTGATCGTGTGATGTCGAAAGGAACATGACATCATATATTATTATTAACTGTCTTTTTAAAATTAAATTCTCAAGTTTTAAATTTAAATTATCTTTCGCAATTTCAAATTAATTAATCCTCCCCTTTACTTTCCAAAATGAATACATCTATCTCTTTTCTCTTTGCATTAAATTCCAGTTACAGAGGTTCTCAAGCTCAGCCAAGGTCGTTAATAAAAGAAATCAAAAACAAATCTTTTCTCATCCTAAAATCATTATCTGTACGAGCATACTTGCTTTCGATCAAAGAATATATTAAAACATATCCTTAAACAATATGTCTGTTGCAGCTGTAACAATACATTTGGTATTCATTCGCAGATTGACAGTCATTACAAGTCTTTTTTTGGCTTAAAACATAACGCTATGTTTATATTAAAAATCGGCGTCTGACATCTGTGTTTTGTTTTTCGAGATATTTTTTCCAGTAATCAGTGTTGGCATGCATATTTGTACGTAGATATATTAAGTGCCAAATTAACGGTCCGGTTGGCACTTTTTTAATTTAAACTTTCTTTATGTGCTTATCTGTGGGGTTACAATAACTTAAGGGCAACCACATTTATCTCGACGCATTTTGGCTATCGTATCTGATGGTCACAATTCATTCTATCTCTGATTTTTCTGAAGCAAATATGTAGAGCTCCTGTATGGCCTTTACCGGGGTCACCCCGCGAGAGTGTGATATTCCTCTCTCATTAATAAGTGCCACATACATACTTAAACATCTTTGTCGTTGAGTCTCTCTTTCCTGAGCTGTTGCTTTTACGCAAAGTAATTTTAGTTATTACGGCTGATCTAAAACGTAAAACTACTGTTGATCTTCAATTCACCTTCTTTTTAAAGTTTAAACGAAAAAGCTACTTTACAGATCGATTTAATTTCGCTAACAGTAAAAAAATTTCTGGATACGGGAACCGGCCTATCATCCGTATCCTTCCACGAAAAATGTAAACAAATAACATTGTGCTTGAGCGACAAGATAGTTTAAGATTAAAATAAAATATACGAACTTTATTAAATTCCACTTTTTTTAATTTAAAAAATTTTATTTCACGAAAGAAAAGTATTGCTTAACTTCATCAATGAGCTTTAATGTTATAACATTTTTCAATACTTACAATTTACAATAAATCAAAGGTGGATCTTAATGGATAAATATTATTTTGCATGCATTTATGGAAAAAAAGTATTTTTCAAGTCATCAATTTCAGCAGATTTCGTACAATGTTGAAAATGTTTAGGACGTTTGGAATGTTACACAGTTTTCCTTAAACTAATTTAAGTGTGAGGAGGAGGATGGAATCACCATTTTCCAACATATTATGAAGTTTGGTTTCATTTCATATGAAAGTGTCCGTTCTTTGACTTTTCAAATAAAACTAATGCAACTGCTGCCAGAAAAAAAACAAATATAAATATTATGAATTTTCTAAGAAATGAAAACATTCAGTAAGGTGTAAGAAGTGTTTTCACCAAAACAATTTACGTATTTCATAATTTAACGGGGAAGATTCACTGTTTTCGCACATATTATGAGTTTTATGTTTTCGTATCATATGAAACTCTCAAAAATAATTAAAATATTAACTTGATAAATGATTATAAGATGTAATAAATACTGAAAATAAAAAAATAGAAATGCGTATCACTTTGCCACTAGCCCTACGCTTGGAAATACGTTTACTAAGGTTCATATTTGCCGTCTGCACTCATTGGCTGGCTGTTTCATTTCCAGGGATTGGCAAAGAGCTTCCAAAATGTCATATGCACATTTTAATTTCAAAAAGTAAAAAAATCTAAATTGAAACTTTATATTTCAGTGACAAAGTGCAGTTTCCGGTGACAACATCTGCACATGACAAAAATTTCGAAATTCTAGGTTTTATAACTTATACGCTTTCTTCTATCAGGCAAGCAGACAGACATTCTGCCTGACTGAGGTAAATACCTAAATCATAATATCTAGGACTTTGAAACTTTTGTCGTGCGTAGATGCTGTCACAGAAAAGTACAATTCACAGAAGGATTTTTAAATTTAAATTTAGAATTTTTATTTATTTAAAGTGTGCATATGGCTTTGTGGGTTAGAGGTTGTTTACAGATCATCACCAATTTGCAGCAATGATACAGACAGCCAATGAGAGCAGGCAGTAAATAGAAGCTCCTGCGACCGAAGTTCCTAGTTTAGGGCCTAGTTTATCTGTCGGCCTGCCTGACTGAGGAAAATGGCGAAATTATAACACCTAGGCTTCTTAAACTTTTGTCATGTGTAGATGTTATCACTGCAAAGTGCTCTTCACAGCTGGATTTTAATAACATGCAAAAATTTTAAAGAAGGGACAAATTTTAAGGGTGCAACAGTTGGCCTCTTGAGAAGAGGGTCAATTTTTCGACTCTTCCCAACACTCTCCTGCGATTTATCAGTAGACAGTCTTTTTCTCC
Organism: Maratus speculifer; assembly: GCA_964019185.1. Lineage (NCBI taxonomy): Eukaryota > Metazoa > Arthropoda > Arachnida > Araneae > Salticidae > Maratus > Maratus speculifer. The sequence goes on from OZ025289.1 coordinate 240,585,031, forward strand.
ACTCTTTCATATAATGCACTTGGCGTTCCTATCCAACTAATGTGCCTCCTAAAGGGCACTTTTCCCAACCCCACATGAATGAAAAATTATGCGCACAGCATTAATTATGAAGCACTTTAAAACACATTTTGAATACGTTAGTGCCTTCATCAATATGCAATAATTTTATCTTCTTGTAGATGAAAAAATCAATTAACAAGAACGAAAAATGATGTGTACAGCATAAATTATCATGCATCTTCCAATATTATAGTATAGATTTTGTTTTCACCCATATACAGTAATTTTCCCACAATTCGCAAAGAAGAGAATATAACTCAAAAGAACGAAGAATCATGCATATTGCATTGATTAAGGTATACATTCCAAAGCATTCTGAATACTGTAAACTTATTATTGTTAGTCATGTACAGTAATTTTACAACCCTGTACAAAAAACAACGGATAATTAGTGAGAACTAAAACTTTTGCGTACAGCATGATTATAATACCTTTTGCAACACATTTTAAATATTTTAAACCTATTATTTTCATCCACGTACAATAACAGTAAAATTTAACTAAATTAAAAGGATTGAAAAGTTATGCATCATTGTTTCATAGATTATGAAACACTTTCCGACACATTTTGTAAATTGTAAATTTTAATAAATCTGCTGTAATTTTACCAGTCTGAATAAAGAGCGAAACATAATTAATAAGAAAGAAAAAAAAACCTATGTGCAGCATATATTATAAGAAAATTTCCAGCATATTATGAATAGCGTAACGCGTATAATTTTAATGGAATTGCAATGATACTACCGACCTGTGCAAAGAATGAAACATAACTAACAAGAAACAATAGCACAATAAGATTATGAAACACTTTCCAGTACATTCTGAATAATGTAAACTCTATCATTTTTATTTATCTGAAGTATATGTACCACTGTGTGTAAATAACAAGCCTAATTAACAAGAAAAAAAATATGCGTACAGCATGGACTATAAAAACCCTTTCGAAGAAATACGGTGCTGAATGTACATTACTTTCATATCTTATACTAACATATCTTACAAAAGAGTCGCACAACAATCATTAATATTAAAATATGAAGTATCATTTTTTAAGTGGTTTTTTGTTGGGGGGGGTCAAAGGTGAAAGGAAATAGGGAATATAAGTTTAATGCATTGGTCATTATGAAAAGTAAAATTTATGTAAATAGTATTTTTTGCGTCATTGTATCCGAACTAAGCTAAATGAATGCATGTGAATAAAATGACAAGAAAAAACTACTTTCATAAATTTAATTTTTTATTTTGGATAGTACAGCACAAAAGATGAATCAATTTATTGAAATATATACATTTTAGTACATTATATAGATTCATTGAAACTAATACATTTTGCATTATATTGGAAAATGAAAAGAATTGTTTAGATTAGCAAATGTATTTAGCCAATAAATAAACTGAATTTTAAAACAAATCGTTTTAAGCCTCATCAATGCGTCACTTAACTTTTGATATTATATATTTTAAGATTTATATTTTGAATCTATGAGATGTGTAAATGAAAAAGCATCAATGAATAAATTTTAATATGCACATATAATATATTAATAGTATAGCGTCAGTTAAACTTTGGTATATTTTTTTAAGTTTCAAATTTAAAATTCTTAAAGATGCAAGACAAAGTGCTGAGTCACAAGCTTTTAACCTGTTTAGGTTTTTGCATTGAAATTTATACTGGTAGTCTCTTTCTAAACCACATAAGTATTTACTGCAGATAAGTCCAGAATATTATTTTAAAAAGTTGCAGAGATATTGTTGAGAAGCAGATTTTGTGAATATTTTCTTGCAATTAGTCAAGAACATCCAACCGTATCTCTTTGTGTTGCAAAAATCAACATACCCAGGCGTCTTTTCTTCATTGTCATTGACTTCGATTTTAAAATGTAACGTGTTTAATAATAAAAAAAAATTTAGTTTTTCTTTCCTTGACATGTTTATAAAAAATTGTCAGATGCAAAAGAATAATCTTTTGTGTAGTCTTTTTGTACTAAAAAATGAACATTCACCCACTTAAGAGGATTTACCTACATTGTGCTTGAGTATATCCCTCTTGCAATAAATGGGACTTATCTGAAACAGAATTGGTTTCAGATATAGACTCATACATATTTTTTAAAATCTTCCATCAGATTTTTTCTTTTTACTAGCGTTTGTGCTAGAAATCTCGAGAAATAAAGTACGCAAAATCAGGTCCAGAATTTCAAAAGAAACTAATTATTGTTATTTTAAAAGACGCATGCTTTCGATCATAAAATTTCATGTGCCTAATAGTTGTTACAACCCTTATTCTTCCTCTGACATTTAAATTCTTGAGAAAAGACTTACATGACATGTAGACGTTTATAACCCCGCCCCTCATCCCACTTATGTTTTATTTCATAATATAGCATTCAAATTCCCTCAAAAAAAATAGTCTGTACACAGAAAAAATTAAAAAATAAATCTAATATTAGGATATATTGGTTTAGCGGTCAAAATTACCACAATCCAATACTTTATTTGTAAATTATATTTATGTATTATTAGGTATATTCTAATAACAGGCTACGAAGGAAAGGTTTGCTTAATGACTCAATGTAAGTTTTTTAAGATTTTTTTATAAAAAAAATACTGACAAAAATTTTATAACAACAATGAACAAAATTAAACTTATTTTCTGGTACGCGAAGCAAAATCCTTTATAATTCCGACTATTAAAATAATGGCAGTAATTTGTTTTATACTGTTTTATGCATTTTGTAAATTATTTATTTAATTATTTAGACTTCTTTGGTCTTAATAAATTGTATAGTTTTATTACTATATTTTAAATGTGTTAGAAAATGTTATATAATTTATGCTGAGCAAATAATTTTTCGTCCCTACTACATAGATATTTCATTTAATATTTTAGATTAACCGTCATGGGATGCCCAGAAGTTTGATGTGGAGAATCTACGAAATGTGAGAAGAAGAACGGATGATCCAGAACCTGACGTATTAAGACCATTATTTAAATCATTTCTTCATTTCAAATAATAATGTAAAATATTATTTCAATTATTGTGTACCTCTTTTGTGAATAAAAATACTAAGCTCAACAAAAGAGTTTATATTAACAAAATGCAATGTAACAGAAGAGCAATTGGGCACTAAGCGAGAAATCATCACTAACGAGTTCTGCTGAAATAAGAGGTCTGGAGAGCTAAACAGCGTTAGTGATTTCCAAGATGACGTTTCAGTTCCTTCTAAGAATTCTTTGACTTTTGTGTTTCTAGTCAGAGAATTTATTTCTTGGCCTGAAAATATTCCTTCCTTGTTATTAACTACGTTTACGTGCAGAAATTTGCCTTTAAAAATGGAATTGAGAATCATTTTTCTTAACTCCTTTAAAAAGCCTTTAAATTATTTTTATCATTATATTAAAAGAGTTATACTGTTAATAAATTTTCTTTCTTCCGTAGGATCTGGAAATAATCAAGTTGCTGAACGAAAATAACTTTCGTGTCACTAGGTAGAAGAATGTAGCTGTTACGTAATCCATAGTCGATAAAATTTTAATATAACTATTAACTAGCTAATAATTACAATTAAATATTCGATGCGATAAATAAAAATTTCATTTCACAAGCATTTAAAATACAATATTCTGTACCTTATTTTTCACTCGCCACATGGTTTTATTTATAACGTTTTATTATAGCACATACGTCTGAAATCTTTGCTTGACTTCAATAGCCCGCTTACAAGTCATCGTCAAAATAAAATGACGAGATAATGCAAGGAAATTTACAAAACTAGGTATTTTACCCCAGGAGCTTCACAAAAAATGTGTTCCGGAGCCAGCGGAAGTTAAACCCAAGATTCCTAAAATAGAATTTCAGGAACCTATTTTAAGATCTTTGGGTTAAACACACAAAACCAACCAAGTGGTTAGCGGCATGGTTCCTCAACCACTCGGCAACAGGATTAAAATTTAATATTTCATAAGCAATTGGATATATTAGCCCATCACCCCCCCCCTTTTTTTTTCTTTTGAAATAGCACAAGCTATGGAAGCTTCTCCCTGAATTTTATCATTTATTCTCATCGTTATTAAAATAATTGACAATTCCTTGCTCTCCATGTGCTAAGGTTATCTCAATTCTTACTTCACCCTAATCAGAGATATCATTAACTATACCTCTTCATATCACTGAAATCTGAGAACCAGAATCACAGCTTCTATCTAAAACATCTCACCCTCGTTTATTTTTCATTATTTCCAATTCATAAAACTTTTCAAGTATTGTTTTTTACACGGAAAATACCGGTTTTTTTACTTTGGCAGTCAATATTGATGATCTGTCTACCCTGTCTTTTTGAAAAAATTTTTGCTCGGAACTCCTCTGTGCTTTTTATGGTGTTTGAGTACCACAAATATTTAGACATAATGGAGGTTTATAACTTTTTCCCACACAAGTAAAAAGTAAATTTATTTGTCATCGATGTTTTTGCTTTATGAATATCATCTTAAGAATAATAATTCGAATCCTTTGCTAAATTAGCTCTTTTATTGTTGACATACCTAACCTTAAATATTTGTTTGTCCTCTCTGGAAATCGATCTTTCTTAGCAAATTTCTTGCAGTCTTATTGCACACATTCATATAGATGAAGCTATCTTAGCCAACTCAGAAGGAAACTCTATTTTAGGCCAATCATGTATAAAATGATCTCTACTTTTATAAGACACACTTTTTTTAATTAATCAGTTACAACTAATTATTTCAGGAAATTTAAATTGACTGTTTTAAGTCTATCAATCCATTCGTGGAAAAAGCCATTTAATTCAAGCACAAATTCTCGTCAGTTTCGTTCGGGGTTTCCTTGATTCATAAACTTCTTACGAAATCTCTCAGATCTCAACTTGAATCATTTTAACAAAATATTTATTATAAAGTCATGTTAAGATTGTGAAATAAAAATATTTTGAATAATAAGGATTACAAGAAAGATTTTTTAGAAAGATTTTGAGAAATATAAAATGTCTATTAATATGTTAATTTTAAGTAATAATGATAATTAACAGAATTAATGGAATATTGATTAAAATAAGAAATAGTTTAATAAACTAGGATTATACGATAAATGTAGACAAAAAGTATTATAGAATAAATTTAATAAAGTTCAGAATTTACTTTTGTATTATAAATAATTTCAATATTTAAAAAAAAAATATTTAAAATTTATATTATTTTTAATTGCACATCCATTATAGAATATGTGCTTTCTTGAGGTAGGTTAAAGTGACATTAAACAATATCTCGTTTTAATGAACTGTTTTTAAAAACCTTGTAAATGTATATCTTCGAATAGAAAATTTATTAGTACAAGATACTCATTAAATAAAGAGTTTAAAAAAATATTTTTGAGATATTTAAGAAAGTTACATTAAAGTCCTAAATCCTATTAATATCCTTTCATAAAATATGTCATATGCCGTTTATGTAATAAATGAGTAATCCATTCCTTCAAAGAATTATATGTTAACTTCGGCTGCGTTTATCTTTAAAGGAAATAATATTTCATACTCTGTTTATTAGAAAATTGATAAACAATTTAAAATCGATGAACTGGCTTCCTAGCCGATGAACTGTAGGGAAAATGCAATTTCCTCGATACATTTCAGATAATGGTTTCCCACAGCGATAGATAAATACACGTTGACGCATTAAAATAATGTAGTGAAATAGGTAGGATATAACCGTATGTATTACGATTCTCTTTCAGATGAAATCCTAAGTATTAGCTAATTTTGTTAATTAAATTGCATGAAAAGAGAACTTAATAAATATTATTTATTGGCACATATAATGGATTTTGTTTATTTGTAAATTTTCTCATTGTGAACGTAAATTTACTTGAGATATTTGCGCAAAATCTATAAAAATAAACTAAATTTTTGCTCTATGTATAAATTTCTCTGTTTTGAATGTCTTGAAAAATCTATAGTGAATACACTACCTGGCCATTGATGACGTCCACTTGCGATTTTAGAAATTTTGTTAAATATCTAGAAAAAATACATGACAAATCCCGAAACTCTTAGTGTATGTATATAATAGTGCAAGTCATACATTTGCGTGAAGACATTTTCCCGAAAATCCATAAGGGGCCGTCAACAAGTTAAAACAGAATGAATATCTTTTGAATAACCCTGACAAAACTAATTTAGCAAAAGAGCTCAAACTCTAGATTATGATTACGTGCCTTATTGTAATAAACGGGGTTCATTTTTATGCAAATAGCATGCATACTCACAGAGAAATTAAACTTTTTATAAAAATGGTCCCAAATTTTGCCAAGTTTTTTGCTTATAATTTTCAGAGTTCTTAATAAAATGTAACATTTTTTTCTGAAAATATAACAATAACATTGCACACAATATCCTGAAATCAGAATAAAAAAATTATAAAAATGCATTAAAAATGAGTATGTTTACTTAGTATTTTTTCATTGCACTTCCGTCAACTATATCAAAATTTCATTTGCATATTTTGTTTCCTAAATGTAGAGAACAACTTTTGTGAAAGTCGCAAAATCATAGCTTGAAAGTTCTAAAAAAAATCTCCAATTGAATAACTTGAAAATCCGTTATTCCTAAAAGGAAGCAAAAACAAGAGGGGTTGTATCTATATATTAATTTATTAATGTCAATATAGAATACACGATACGGGACGTACTACTGCATTTTGGATAAAATACCTCATTTTTTTGCTTCATTTTAGGGACAAGGAATTTTGTGCTTATTCCATAGACGATTATTTTCAGAATTTTAGAGCTATGATTTTGAAACTTTCACAAAAGTTGCTGTATACATTTATCTAACAAAATATGCAAATGAAATTTTGATATCTTTGACGCATGCACAGGGAAAAATTATTTAGTATACCATTTCATTTTTCATACTTCCTTTATGTTTTTTTTTTCTTTGATAACAGGGTATTCTGTGCAATATTATTTGTCATATTTTCAGAAAAAAATGTTAATTTATATTAAGAACTCTGCAAATTATAAGCAAAAAACTTGGCAAAATTTGGGACCATTTTTATATAAAAAATACCTTAATTTCTCTACGATTATGCGTACTAGTTGCACAAAAATGAACACAGTTTATTACAATAAGGCACATAATCATAAACTAGAGGTTGAGGGCTTTTGCTACACTAGTTTTGGCAGGGTTATTCAAAAGATATTCATTTTTTTTTAATTTGTTGACGGTCCCGTATGGAGTTTCGGGAAAATATCTTCACGAAAAGGTATGACTTGTACTATTGTATTTATATACTATGAGTTTCGGGATAATTCCTCCTGTATTTTTCTAAATATTTAACAAAATGTCTAAAGTCGCAAGTGGACGTTCATCAATGGTCAGGTAGTATAGGCTTTAAATTTGGGTGAGAATAGTCAATGGTTTCTCTTGATTAACTTAAATGTCACATTTACAATTTTTATGATTAGACGAGATATCAATTAAATAAGACAAAGAAGAAATATGAAAAAAAAATCACATGAAATATACATTGCGTTTTCTCCGGTTACTTTCGTTTGGGTAGTTGTATAAAATTCTTTAAAATGCAATTTAAATAAACGGCAGTATGATTCAATTTTTGTCGTTAGCTGTTTCATGAATTACAGTTTCATTCTCTTTCTTACTAAAACCAAGCACTGTACCAAGCACTTACCAAGCACTGTATACAGAGGATTCTGAAACACTACATTTGATACTCATGAAAATTTTAAAGGATTTTGAAGACAAGAAGAATTTTTTTAATGTTAAAAGAATTATAACACGAATTACTGGCACTTCTATCACATTTAATATTTAATTTAATTCCCTTTTAAAAAATGTCAACTTCATTTCAGTATTGTGTATTGCTGTGTGATTATTTGTGTTAAAATTTTATTTTTATGCATTATTTATTGCATTTTTTTCTTTTAGGATTATGGACGTTATATATATGTATTTACATTCGAGTAGTATCTGAAACTTTGAGTTATGGGTAAGTTCAAGTCCATGCTAAAGGAAGACAAAGAACGTGATCGTCCCTAAATAAACTGGACATTAATGGGAGACAAGACTCGAAAACCACGTGCACACATTAATTTTCCTCTAACGTTTTATACTCATTTATTATATGTAATTAATAAATTTTATCCAAGTATTTATATATAATTTAACTCATGTGATTGATAAAATTGTGCAAGAACTTTACACGGAAATGAACTTTTTTAATATTTGGGCTCTCCAAAAAATTGTACTTTTAGCTAAAAACCACATCAATTCATAAAGTAATCGAATGATTTCGAAAAAATAATTGTGGTAGAATTTAATATAATATCAGATGTGGCAAACAGTTAAAAAAATAATGATTTTCGGGAAAAAAAAAAAGGAAAATTAAAAAAAAAAAGAAAAAAAATGTGTCGTAAGTGTTTAGCATAATCCAGTAATTATGAATTCATAATTTCATCAATATTGGTAGAATAGTTTCCGAAAAAAGAGGGCTTTAAATTTGCTTATGTTCGTAGCATTTATTTCGGTTATTGTAATTTGTCAATTTTGCAACATTTGTCAGAAGCAAAAAACGAATTTGGGCGTCAAAGTAAAAAGTTTTAGTTGATAAGAAAAACTGTCTGTCATCCGTTTTCAGAATAATTTAGTGACTATGGATTCAAAATATTATGAATATCGGTCGAGTAGTTTATGAGGAAATGGGTTTTTATGCTTGTACATTTCCGAAGCATTTTATTCTATTCATGCAGTTTTTCATTTTTGAGACTCTTTTCAAAAACAAAACGAGTTCGGGGCTTCAAATTAGCATCAAACGCAATTTTATGTTCGCACGTTCCTGCGTAATTTACTTATCTCTTATTGTTTTGCTTAATTTCAAGTTTTTAACGTAGTTTAGTTACGTTTGTTAAGCTATCAACACGATATTCTTTATATTTTAATTAAAACCTTTCATTTTAATAATAAAGTTTAAAAAATTTATCTTTAAGCTATGATTTTCTATTTTGAAACAGATCTTTAAAGGTGGTAGGGTGGTGGATCTGAAATTTAAACTTATGTGAAAGTACTGTTTAGAACACAAGAGCATGCGCAAAATTTTAATTACCTTAGTACGCCATAGTACGTTTATTTTTGAAATGTAATTTAAGATTTTTTTAAAATTAGGTTCCTGTCTTATGTAGCAGTTCTTATTTTTACAAATGACTTCAGTAATCTTAATTAGCCATTTAATAGAATATCACTTGTATCTTTCCCCTCCTTCTCCCAACCCTTCTTCTATTTAATATTAACTGAGCCATGCAAAATGAAACTCTGTTACACATATCTCTTCGAAACTAATTCAGAATTAGATTAATATTTTAATTATAATCTCTGACAGTCTTAAAGTTGATTTATGAGCAGTTAATACCATTATTTTCGAATAAAAATTTCAGCAAATTTCTTAAATTACGTAATATTTCTTAAATTCTTGCATCTCCCTTACACTCATTTACTCCCTCATCGGTTTTTACTTAACTTAGTGCTGTATTAACATTTCGATTGCTGCTTTTTTCTTCGAAATTAATTATAATGTTTTGATTATGATCTCTAACAGTCTTTATTTATGAATAATAATTATAACTATTTCTGAATAATAATTTCAACAAATATTTTATTTAATTTTCTGGATTAGTTAATAATTGAAGTTTCTTACCAAGGACCTAAGTACTGTTAATTATTTACCATAAACCAATCGCACTGCTATTAAACCTCTTCATCACATTGTCTTCTTTTTCTTCCCATCTGATTTTTCTTATATTAAACTTCTCACTCCCTAAACTAACAAGGAAGGTCTCCATGCGCGTAAACTCTAAAAAATTACAGAATGTTCTTCTCATGAGGATATATATGTTACGGATAATATATATATATATATATATATATATATATAGATGGAGGAGCCTCCGCGCCCTATCCGTAAAAAATAATGAAAATTTCGTTATTTGGCGATTTATCATCGGTTAGCGATGAAAAGCAATTCCAAAAATGTTTTTAATGTCACATGTATGTAATGTGTGTGTATATAAAATATATTAAAACTCGTTAAAAATCCAAAAGTTTTCAGTTGCATTAAAACCGTTTGCTTTTGGCGGGGAAAAGTGCTGCTCGCCAAACCGTGTCACACTTTGGTCTTTTCACGCCAAATATTCGAAAGTATTATATTTTTTACCTGTTTTCTAATGCAATTCCGCCGCTAATTTTCACTGATCCTTTATTACATACATGAGTAGTTTAATTAGTATTTCTTTTTAAATCTGAGTATGCCCAGAAAGGAGACCTTCCTTGTAAGATATTTTCAGATCAGTTCAATGATGAAGTTTCATTAGAAAAGAGATTTGTTTCGAACAGATCACACGACGTTACAGTGAAATGTAAAACTAACAGTTTTAATTTTAGGTAGGGTCAGGAAAGCTAATTATGACCATTTTGTTATTTTTTTTACCTAAGGTACCCTGGGGTAATAACGCCAGGCGGGGTAATAACGCCAAGTGCTTATATTTTGCATAATTATGAAATAGTCAGGTAAATGACACCCATGTGCTCTGCGCAGAAGGGTTTTGAGTCATATAAATCGCAAAATACAGCTTCAAGTTAATTTGTTTCTTTTTTAGGTCTTATTGTTTTTACAAACAACTAAAATTAACGCTTGATCTAAAATTTGCGAGACACGTTTTGTGATGTGAAGACTATGTTTTTATCCGGAAATACTTTGTTAATTATATAAATTTGTAGTGCATTTCATGTACTTTTAAAATGTTGTTGAAGATTTTGGATATCTTCTCGAGATAATTTGTAATTTAAAATGTCCTGCGCAATAACTATACCGGGGTAATAACGCCAATCCTTGACATTAATACCCTGGTTGATTCCCTACAGTGGCCGAGCTACATCCTAAATACTGATTCAAATAAACACAGTTAAAACTGTGCAATGTTTCTCATATTTCTATTTAAACGGTCCTTTTTAAGGAAAAAGAAGCTCACGGTTTGATATTCTTTTGCCTCATCCCCACCCTCCCACACCACACCTTTATTTTTCTTACACTTTCACAAAAAATTGAACATTTTCAATAGCTTAGAATGCAATTTTTTTAATTTCTAAGTTTGTAGAGTTTGTACTTTTAGAATTGGGCTATCTACATGCAATTATTCCATCTTATTTCATAGTTTTGTTTGCATGGCGTTATTACCCATATAGGTGGGTAATAACGCCAAATAGCATTGGTCAAGAAAAAACGCCATTACATTTTATGAATACATATCTGTTAAATTATTTTATTTTATATAGATAGTCAATGAGTTGCTGTATCAGATCCTATATTTGTTTGAAAAATACAATATAAAACTAAGCCGTGAAAATTGGTAGAACCTTAACGTGGCGTTATTGCCCCAGGGTACCTTATTTAGAAAATTGATATTTTTAGTACATAAGAAGTAACTTTGATTCTTTAAGAACATCGCTTTAAAGTTTAAATTCTCATAGCTGTTATTTTTTAAGTTAAAAGGGTGGTTATAATTACTCCATCAAAATCTCACAATCACAGAAATTTGGGGTAATTAAGAACACAAGTGAGGAATTTATGACCACTATATTTTCTCTTTATGCTTTTCTGTACACATTTGTTTGGAAAAAACTTATGTGAAAGTACTGTTTAGAACACAAGAGCATGCGCAAAATTTTAATTACCTTAGTACGCCATAGTACGTTTATTTTTGAAATGTAATTTAAGATTTTTTTAAAATTAGGTTCCTGTCTTATGTAGCAGTTCTTATTTTTACAAATGACTTCAGTAATCTTAATTAGCCATTTAATAGAATATCACTTGTATCTTTCCCCTCCTTCTCCCAACCCTTCTTCTATTTAATATTAACTGAGCCATGCAAAATGAAACTCTGTTACACATATCTCTTCGAAACTAATTCAGAATTAGATTAATATTTTAATTATAATCTCTGACAGTCTTAAAGTTGATTTATGAGCAGTTAATACCATTATTTTCGAATAAAAATTTCAGCAAATTTCTTAAATTACGTAATATTTCTTAAATTCTTGCATCTCCCTTACACTCATTTACTCCCTCATCGGTTTTTACTTAACTTAGTGCTGTATTAACATTTCGATTGCTGCTTTTTTCTTCGAAATTAATTATAATGTTTTGATTATGATCTCTAACAGTCTTTATTTATGAATAATAATTATAACTATTTCTGAATAATAATTTCAACAAATATTTTATTTAATTTTCTGGATTAGTTAATAATTGAAGTTTCTTACCAAGGACCTAAGTACTGTTAATTATTTACCATAAACCAATCGCACTGCTATTAAACCTCTTCATCACATTGTCTTCTTTTTCTTCCCATCTGATTTTTCTTATATTAAACTTCTCACTCCCTAAACTAACAAGGAAGGTCTCCATGCGCGTAAACTCTAAAAAATTACAGAATGTTCTTCTCATGAGGATATATATGTTACGGATAATATATATATATATATATATATATATATATATAGATGGAGGAGCCTCCGCGCCCTATCCGTAAAAAATAATGAAAATTTCGTTATTTGGCGATTTATCATCGGTTAGCGATGAAAAGCAATTCCAAAAATGTTTTTAATGTCACATGTATGTAATGTGTGTGTATATAAAATATATTAAAACTCGTTAAAAATCCAAAAGTTTTCAGTTGCATTAAAACCGTTTGCTTTTGGCGGGGAAAAGTGCTGCTCGCCAAACCGTGTCACACTTTGGTCTTTTCACGCCAAATATTCGAAAGTATTATATTTTTTACCTGTTTTCTAATGCAATTCCGCCGCTAATTTTCACTGATCCTTTATTACATACATGAGTAGTTTAATTAGTATTTCTTTTTAAATCTGAGTATGCCCAGAAAGGAGACCTTCCTTGTAAGATATTTTCAGATCAGTTCAATGATGAAGTTTCATTAGAAAAGAGATTTGTTTCGAACAGATCACACGACGTTACAGTGAAATGTAAAACTAACAGTTTTAATTTTAGGTAGGGTCAGGAAAGCTAATTATGACCATTTTGTTATTTTTTTTACCTAAGGTACCCTGGGGTAATAACGCCAGGCGGGGTAATAACGCCAAGTGCTTATATTTTGCATAATTATGAAATAGTCAGGTAAATGACACCCATGTGCTCTGCGCAGAAGGGTTTTGAGTCATATAAATCGCAAAATACAGCTTCAAGTTAATTTGTTTCTTTTTTAGGTCTTATTGTTTTTACAAACAACTAAAATTAACGCTTGATCTAAAATTTGCGAGACACGTTTTGTGATGTGAAGACTATGTTTTTATCCGGAAATACTTTGTTAATTATATAAATTTGTAGTGCATTTCATGTACTTTTAAAATGTTGTTGAAGATTTTGGATATCTTCTCGAGATAATTTGTAATTTAAAATGTCCTGCGCAATAACTATACCGGGGTAATAACGCCAATCCTTGACATTAATACCCTGGTTGATTCCCTACAGTGGCCGAGCTACATCCTAAATACTGATTCAAATAAACACAGTTAAAACTGTGCAATGTTTCTCATATTTCTATTTAAACGGTCCTTTTTAAGGAAAAAGAAGCTCACGGTTTGATATTCTTTTGACTCATCCCCACCCTCCCACACCACACCTTTATTTTTCTTACACTTTCACAAAAAATTGAACATTTTCAATAGCTTAGAATGCAATTTTTTTAATTTCTAAGTTTGTAGAGTTTGTACTTTTAGAATTGGGCTATCTACATGCAATTATTCCATCTTATTTCATAGTTTTGTTTGCATGGCGTTATTACCCATATAGGTGGGTAATAACGCCAAATAGCATTGGTCAAGAAAAAACGCCATTACATTTTATGAATACATATCTGTTAAATTATTTTATTTTATATAGATAGTCAATGAGTTGCTGTATCAGATCCTATATTTGTTTGAAAAATACAATATAAAACTAAGCCGTGAAAATTGGTAGAACCTTAACGTGGCGTTATTGCCCCAGGGTACCTTATTTAGAAAATTGATATTTTTAGTACATAAGAAGTAACTTTGATTCTTTAAGAACATCGCTTTAAAGTTTAAATTCTCATAGCTGTTATTTTTTAAGTTAAAAGGGTGGTTATAATTACTCCATCAAAATCTCACAATCACAGAAATTTGGGGTAATTAAGAACACAAGTGAGGAATTTATGACCACTATATTTTCTCTTTATGCTTTTCTGTACACATTTGTTTGGAAATAATTGTTGCTGTTAGAACTCCAAATCTGAGAAACCGTTAATGAAGGATTTTGGTAGATTTTGTTACAAATTGCTACTTGGTTATAAAAAATGCTTTAGACTAGTGATAAAAAATATTTAAAATGAAAAGGACATTATGAGATCAATAGCTATGCATGAAACAAAATTTTACCTTACACAATTTTTCTTATATATGAAGATGTTCACAATTACTTCCTGGTCATAATTACCCACCTGATTTTATATTTTAAATTATTGTAAGAGGGCGGAGAAAATTGCTGAGCGGGTCGACTAGGTTGGAAAAAAAATTAAACATTACTTTATATTTATAATTATACTTACGGAATAAAAGTATATTATTATACAAATGGATATAAATGTATAATGAAAAATTATTTTCAGGTACTATTTTAAACAGTCGATGATAAATAAAAAAATGTTTAATCTGATATCGGAAAAAAAATCCTCTTATGATTTTCCAAAATTTCCTATGCAACTTCAGATGTTTATGCAAAAACTGGCTCATTTTAAAGGAAATAATGTAATTCTTCATAAACCATTAAGGAATTCAGACGATTGCATGGGTTACAACGACTGCAAGAAATAGACGGAAAACGTTTGCATTATAGTTTTCTTTTCATTATGCACCTTCTTCATTTCTTTTAAACGCTTCGAAATTTCATTTGGTCAGATATTATGACATGCAGCGATATTCAGAATGCATACCGTGATATATCAATTGTTTCATACAATCAGTTTTATTGTATAAAGTGCCACTAATATTTCAGTTTGATAAGTTTTTAAATTGTACTTGAAAGGGACGAGAGCAATTTTTTATACCAAACTATTAAACAATAAAAACTTGTTTTGTGGAAATTTCATTCTAGCATGAAAAAAAAGATGTAGACTGATTCTTTGTTTCGGTTAACTTTTCAATGCAAACATATACTTTTATTATTAAATTTTTACGGTAGGGAGCATATTCATTGGCATGCCAAAGCAAGCCAAAACACGGGAGAAATCAATTTTTTTTAAAATCGCCATGGTGCAGTAATATTCAAAAAACACTAACTAGGGAACTGCAAGAAGTGTAAGACACCGATTTTGACAAAAGTGGTACCGTTGGAAAGATCTAATCGTGAGCAGTAAAAAACTCGCTGGAAATATGCGTCGGAAATTAACCATTTTTGAGATATCCGGCAATTTATGTCACGTAACTATTGTATACTTAATAAAAAGTTGCAATTTTTTTTTTTTTTTTTTTTGACAAAAGTGGTATTGTTGGAAAGATCTCATTGTGAGTAGTAAAAAACTCAATAGAATTATCCGTCGGAAATGAGCCATTTTTGATATGTCCGATAATTTATGTCAAGTAACTAACGCATACTTGGCTAGTACACACTTAACGGTGAGACAATATATATATATATATATATATATATATATATATATATATACATATATATATATATATATATTGTCTCGATTATGACGAAAATGGTGTAGTTGGAAAAGTATCATTGTGAGAAGTTAAAAATTCAACGGAACTACCCATTGCAAATGAGCCGTTTCCGAGATATTCAACAATTTATATTACTGAATGCAGTTTCCCAGTAAGTGTGCATTAGCTACCTGAAACAGTCGGAAATCTCGGAAACGTCTCATTTCCGACGGGTAATTCGGCTCCACCAGTGACCGCCAGGTTCACACCTCGGAACTGGTAGACGGTAAGTGCTGGGTTCAAACCCAATCGCGACCGTCGGCATAACCGTTCGGAGTTTTCCATGTTTTTTTTTTTTCGAACCTTCCGTAAATACGGGTTCGGTTCCATTAGAAAGACCCTCACGGAGAGTATCCCATCCATTATAGCCTATATCCCAAGCGTAGATAATTGGCCGGAATAAACGAAACCAAAACCAAACCGACGGGTAATTCCATTGAGTTTTTTATCCTCATGATGATATATTTTGAACGATACCATTTTCGTTAAAATCGAGACTATTTTTTGCAGTACTTCATTAAGTATACACTAGCTAAGTGACATAAGTTGTGAGGTATCTCGAAAACGACTCATTTCCGACGTGTAGTTCCATTGAGTTTTTTTTCTACTCACGATGAGATCTTTCAAGCGAAACCATTTTCGTCAAAATTGGTGATTTACACTTCTTGTAGTTCCCTAGTAAGCTACACAATACACAAATAAAAAAAAGCTTTTACTGAAAAAAACTGGAATTGCCATTTTTTTATACTGTAAACCACTTGCAGCAATGTTAAATTTTGAAATTAGTTATATATATATATATTTTTTTTTTCTTTACTTTATCTCCATACAACATAACATCTTTTAAGCAAAGGTTTGATTTTTATTAATATTAAATTAATTATTTTATATGAAAAAGATCTAACCAAAATTAGATCTTATTCTTTTTTTTTTCGAAATTTTATTGAATTTTGAACTTTTTTTGGCAATATTAAATTTCGAATTTATTATTTATTATCTTTTTTTTTACTTAACGTTCATACAATATAACATCTTCTCCTTATTGTTGGATTTTAAAAACTATTAAAACAATTATTTTTAGTCAAAAATGATCTAACCGAAATTCGGTCTTTTTACAATTTTTTTTTTTCTAAATCCAACCTCCTAGTGGCAGCATTAAATTTTTAAATTAAATTTTTACATTATTTTTCAATTAATCTCCATACAATAAAACGTTTTTTCCCGCATAAGTATGTTTTAATTTTTTTTTTTTTTTTTTTTTTAATAGAATATCGATCTACCGTACTGCAATGTCCTAAAAACTAAAAAAAAATTATCCATTTGATTTATTTGAAGAATTTACATTATTTTTGTGTGTGTGTTTTAATTGTGTGTGTGTTTGTTGTGTGTTTTAATTTTCGAAAACATTGCAAAGTAGCTTTCGCACAACATTAATTAATTCTTTGAATCCATAAAAAGCGGGTTTTTTTTAATCTAATAATTTTCAGGAACACATTTTTAGCTGCATAATGAAATTTATGTGAGCTATTTTAACAAAAAAAAATAATTTTTATATTAATGTTAATGCTTTTTATATAGTACGTTTGTCTATTTCAGATGATTTCTGAGTATCAAAATATTTACCTGTGAGTTTATAGCAAGAAAAAAAGAAAAAAGTAAAAAAAAAGTTAATTCTTTTTGAGAAACTGGTTATTGTATTATAAAACCTTTTTGGAAATGTTGCCAAAAAGGACTAATTAGTAGTAAGGTAGCTAATAAAAATTATACATTGCAAATTCTCCTTTAAACTTAAAAATTAAATACTTTTTTGATGTTTTTAAAGTTAAGGCTACAGTGGACATTAAAAATCAGGAAATTTGACAGAAAAATAATTTTGTTTTTCTTTCCGAGAATTATAAAAGTAGATGTTCAAATCTGTCTGATGCAAAACGAATTTTTCAATTTTGAAACTTCGTCGTATAGGTATAAGCTTTTATATTTGAAAAAAGGCTATATGTATTTATGCATTTTCCTCTTTTTTCTTTAACTTAAAATGCTGTTTTTCCCAAAATTATAAATTTTGTACCTTTCTCTTTTTAATCTTTCTATTCTAAACTTTCTATATTCTTTTAAAATTTATACTTTGTAATCTCTGTATAATAATTAAAAACCCTGTCCGCTGGGCCTATAGGCGGAGGTAGATTTCGAAGAGTGCTCATTTCAACTAAATATATATATATATATATGATTAGAGATAAACCCAGTTTAATAACTTCATTTGGCCGTTTATGAAAAATTTTTAATTTTATTTTTCTCCAAAAACAGATTTTATCAGAATCATCTTAAGAAAAATTCAGCTCAAATGCCCATTTTGACAACATATTTTGAAAAAAATTCTGAATTTATTAAAAAATCGACCAAAACAGTACATTATACAGTTCCTAAATAACAAAAAACTGTCATTTGAATGCATTTGAGAAAAAAATTGAATTTAAAAATGAGTCATAAAATAACCAATTTGTTGTTTGAATACATCCTTAATTCTTTAATCATGATTGCTTCGGAAAATTTTGTGCGATATACTCACTTTGACAGCATTTTAAAAATTTATTCTATCTTTATCAAAAAACTGGCCAATGAGTCACAGTATTAGTTCCTAAATAAGAGGATCTGTAAATTGGATGCATTTGAGAGCAAAAATGGATTTAAAAACGAGTCAGAAAAAAACACAGTTTCTTATTTGAACACTTTCTTAAATTTTCAGTCACGATGATTTCGGAAAATTCTGTTTAAAATATCCTTTTTGGTAGCCTTTTTTGAAATATATTCCGTATTTATCAAACAACTGACCAATTCATCACATTATATAGTTCCTAAATAAGAGGTTCTGTAAATTGGATGCGTTTGAGAACAAAAATGGGTTTAAAAACGAGTCAGAAAAAAACGCAATTTCTTCTTTGAATACTTCATTAAATTTCAGTCCCGATGAATTTGGGAAATTCTGTTCAAAATACCCTTTTAGGTAGCGTTTTTTGAAATATATTCTATCTTTATCAGAAAATTGACCAATGCGTCACTTTATACAGTTTCTAAATAAGAGGATCTACCATTTGGATGCGTTTAAAATCAAAAATGAATTTAAAAATGAGTCAGAACATAAGCAGTTTGGATTTGAGGTTTTTTCTCCAACTCCTATTTTTGTTAAATTTCTTTTTGCTATACGAATTGGTCCTATGAAAAACTTGTCAATATAAAAGTTGTAGATATTTTTGAAAAGATGTAAAATAAATTTAATCAGATTTGATATCTTAAAAATTGACGAAGTTATGGATTATTTCTCTTTTTTCACCACCTTTTTTCTTTTCGTTTTTAATTTTTTTCATCCGCAAATGTTGGTCCTATCAAAAACTTGTAAATACAAAAGTTTTAGATAATTTTAAGAACATTTACAAAAAATTTAGTTGGACTTGATATCTTGAAAATTGACGAAGATATGAATTTTTTTTCTCTCAAAACCCCTGTTTTTTTCACCCCTTGAGCCCACGTCTAAATTTATCAAAAATCTGTCATGCATAAAATTTTGGCCGATTTTTAAGAAGTAATATAAACTTTAAACCGATTCGATATCTACTTTAATTAAGAAGTTATGGCGTTTTTTCGGTTTTCACAAAAACGCCCCCTATTCCGACCCCCTTGGTCCGATTTTGCCCATTGACGAACTTAGCTGAGATTTTAACCCCTTTGATTTTTTGTACCAGTTTGGTGGAGATTGGTGAAGAATTATAGAAGTTATCGTGTCCATAAAAAATGATATATATAGGTAGATAGATAGATAGATAGATAGATAAACTGGTGCGATTGCAATAGGTAGTATTTCATACGAAATCTACCTAAAAGATGTTAGCATAAAAAATAGCATTTAAGTAATACTTTTTTTTCTGAAAAAATGATGCACCTACATTGTAATACATAAAAACTTTCTCATAAATATTTGCTCATTTTATACAAAATAAATGCGCATAGGGCATTTTAAAATACAACAATTTTTTGTTATTTAAAAATTTGGAAAATTTTTTTGTTATTTTATCCCCAAATTTTGAATATAACTGTTTGAGCTTTCCATTAACAAATCTGAGAATTTTTTAAAAAGTCTAATAGAAATAGAGGAATTTGGTTTTTAATGTCCATTGTCTCCTTAAAGGAAACTTTTTAGGTATTTCAGTGACTTGGAAGCTGTTATTGTATACAGGGTGAGTCATAAATATCGAAAATATAGGCTATCTCCTTAAATATTGCCCCTAGACCCATACTTCCAATTGCAAAAATTCACTAAAAAAAGTTAAACTTTTTGATAAGATAAGTTGCAACTCCATGGGGGATCTATTTTAAAAAATACGAAAATTAACTTTTGTACGGCCCCCTTAGAATAAAAATTCCAATTAGGAAAACTTTCCTTATCCAGTCCTGAATAACACACAAAAAGTTGCATCTTCATATCTTTAAATCTCGCAGAGTTATAGCCATTTTAATAATTCATCAGGTTTTAAGGGATTAGATACAAATTGAAATGCGCGCAATTCAAATGACAATGTTACTTTAACAGTTCTAGGAAAGGTGTAAAAAATCTATATTTTGAGTTAAAATTTTGATTTTTTTAAATTTGTTTGTGATGGTTAGCCATATAATTTGCTAAGAAAATCACATCCTAAAATTTATCATAAAATTTATAAAAATTACATATGATTAGTTCTGTTTTAAATGGGATGCTTAAAAATCGTTATAACTCCAAACATTATTTATCGGATTTCAATTTCTTTCTATTTAATTAAAGATGAAAATCTGATTTTAGTTTTGTTTCGGGTTTTTGTTTTTCTATATTAATTTAAGAACTATTGAATATATTTATTGAAAAAATAATATAACTTTAAAAAAAATCTAATTTTCAAAAGAAATATTTTTTCAATTTTGCCCGAAACAAACCTAATGTAAAATAATTAAAATTGACATGCTTCAAGTTTATACTTTTTTTTTCTTTAACAATTATTAACTTTTAATAAGGTCAGCATTGGACGGAATTTTCAATCCCGGGCTCGAACAATCCGTATTAAAATCACTGTCTCTGACTGATCTAATACGTGCATGAAATAAGTAAAATTTGGTTCAATCAAAACTTTTACAAAAACCACATAGATTTTAAAATCGCTTTTATTTTCAAAAAAAAAAAAAAAAAACCTTTTATTTTATTTATTTATTTATTTATTTTTTTTGAATAGCATATTTAAATACCAAATAATTAAACACAATAAAACCAGAAAAAAATCTGCCTATGACGGAATTCTGTCTTAATCAAAAAATCTGTTGATCCATGCAAAATGAATACCTGAGAAAAAATATGATCCCTTTAACCCTCCTAGGAAAGGCGTTTGTCTATTACGTATTTTTTTCCGATGTAATGCCGCCTTAAAATGTTTTACTGTATAACATTTTTCAAAGTCTCCAACGCACGGGATATATATTAGCGATATTAAAATATAAGTGAGACATTTAGATTTAAAGAGAGATTCATTGATAAAATAAATATATCACAGCCTTTGGCGCTTCTTTCATAATAAAAAGTATAAATATAAAAAACGAAAAGTAATAATAAGTATTTTTGGTCAGAACGCCTCCCCGCGAAACAATTTTTAACTACACTGAAGTAAAAAATTATGTAGAAATTCGCGGCTGAACCGGGCTATGATTTAAACTTTTTTCCAGGCTAGTTCGGATTATGATTTTAACATTTTTCCATACCGGGCAGAATTTTTTTCCCTATGGGTCGGTTTGGGACCGGACCTATATATTTCCATCCATGCAGACTTCCAGTGCTACCAATCAACTTATTTTGAAAACAAGTTTTTATTTAAATCAATACGCTGCTTTATTATGCCCAAATAAGAGGCACGGTCTTCAATCGACACTTAATACGGATAATTTGTGGATGATCCATTTTTTGCTTTGAGAACAAGTCAAAAATTTGTCGTTTACAGACATGGTAAAGTGGTGTAAGTCACGAATATTGGAGAATTTTGGTTTTAATATCTCTCTCGGGTTTTAGATATTAAGATATTATTTTTGTTGTTCATTTTAAGAATGGATAAGGAATAATTTCCTAATTGGGAAATTTGCTCTACGGGGGCCGTATAAAAATTTAATTTTCTTATTTTTTCAAATAGACCCCTATAAAGTTGCAACTTATCTTATCAGAAATTTCACCTTTTTTATGAATTTTTGCAATTGGAAGTAAGGGTCTAGAGGCAATATTTAAGGAGATAGCCTATTGTTTCGATATTTATGACTCACCCTGTATATTTGTTGCTCATTATATTACATTTTTCTACATTAAAAATCATCTGTCATTTATGGCAATGTACCGCATAGTGTTAATTCCTAATTCGTAATCTCAGTGTTACTTTATTTGTTACTGTCTATAAACTGCAGTTGATTGAAGCTGGATTAAGTGAACGATTAAATGTTAAAATGTAATGAATTTAAACAGACATTATGGAGGTACGTAATGACATTTTCACTACAGAAAATGTTGTAATTAAAATTTAATATCTTTACAGAAACAAACAAGTAGGAAATTACACGTTAAGCGTAGCAAATGAGGTGCGTTCCTAATATATTAAGTTTTTAAAAATATTCATGTAATCTTGATCTAATAGTATACAGTACTTCGGATACAATCAAGTAACCGAAATTTTTTGTCTATCGCTGCAAATATTATCTGCTTTCTATGCTACAGGAAATAACGTGTAGTAAAAATCAGCTACGTATATCAATTTCATAAAATATGAAATAGATTAATATTATTAAAAGCTCCCCAAACAATGTTTCCCCCTGTACCATGATGTAATGGAATATTTTTGTGTAGCACTAAAATTAAATAACAAATATTCATTGCACAACAGATTAACAGAATGCATATTTTAGCATATAATTCAGAGATGAATATGAGTTTTATTATTAACGAAAGAGTGCAACATCATTAAAATGCACTATAAACTATTTTTGTCCCATATGCATAATGTAACGGAATAGTTTTGATTGTACCTGTAATTAAACTGTGCATCTTATTTTCATAAAGTTTGAAATGACACGACAAAATTATGCAAAAGTTATACATTTTAAATTTCGAGTTATTCGGATGTGTATTTTTTGCTCTGTTATACGCGGACAGATGAACGGACTGAACGAAGACTATAAGTCCTACGTATTTACATAATTACGAACGCACCTAAAACACTGTACAAAAGAATTAGGCTATTAATACTCAATGCAGTAAGTACTTTCTAAGTGTTATGGATTTTCAAGTTTAAAATCACAGAGAATTTCAAGTAGTATGGAAATAGAGCGGAATAATAAGTATCAATTATTTAAGACATTGATAGTTAATTTAAGTAAAATTAAACTAAATTAACTATAAATTGACATAAAATTATTAATTGAATCTGAATGATATCAAAAAGTTTTTTCGTAACGTGAAACAATCACGGCATACTTTAAAAGCCGATGTTTTTAAAGTTTGATTTTTTTTTTTAGATTTTTAGAACATTATTCTTTCATGCCTTTTCTAATTCTAATTGTACCTAGTAATCACCAGGTTGGTAAAATACTAAATTAATTAAGAAAGAATTTCGAATAACATATACAAAAGCATGGGTGGCAAATTTTATACTTTACTCGTGAAAAATGCGAAGTTCAACATTAAACATTAGCGAAAGATTGAAAGATCTATGCGAAAGAGGTATTGAGATAGAAACTTTAATAAGAGAATATTTGAGCATTCACAGCTGTTATTTCAGCGAGTGGCATGCAAAGTACGCCCCCCGTATTTTTAAATGTCAAATAAATTTAAATTTGCCATATTTGTCGCAAAAAACCTAAGCCCCACAAAGTTCGCAAGAAGGACTGCAAATCATTCAGACTAATGGCATAAGCAATATTAAAAATGCTTTTAAAATATATTATAACATATTTTTCAACTGAACTAAATGCTGCAATATTATGTGATGTGACAAAAGCATAAATACATCCAAATACAATACAACACTAGAAGTCATGAATACAATTACTTCTGTGCATTATAACAGACAAAAGAACTTTTATTATGCAGTTCAGATGAAATAAAATTTAATAAATATTGTTGAGTGTATACAAAGACTATGTTCTTCCCTTTATATTTTTGGTAATGAACCCCTAAAACTAAGAAGGGAAGCGCCTTGTCAGAATGAATCTAGAAAATAAAAATGAAGGCATTTCTAGCTTTCAGGCTTTGAAAGGGTGAAGGCTAGAAACGAAAGTAAAAATACCAAGTCATAAAAACTATTAAATTTTGCCTGAAAAAACAAAGCTCGGCATTTGGGGAATGCGATAAGAAAAAAAAAACGATAGATGGGAACTCAAGAACAGAAGATCAAATTACACAGACGTTTAAGAGCTTATACACGTCAGCATACAACACTCACACGCTAAAGTTAAAAATCGGAAGTATTCTTAACGAATACCTTGTTTACATTCCAATATTTTTGAATGAATATTTCTATACAGTATTTTTAAGTAGAATTTCAGGCATGATAAATATATTATTTTTTAAATTTCGCTTACAGTTTAATTTTGAACGAACTTTTAGATTTTGTCAGAATTATATGATCGAAGGCTCAGCAAAATACTGCCTAGCCCAAGCAAAATTTAATAATAAAGAGTTTCCAAATAAATAATTGATCACAACTATCCTATTAAAAATCTTAAATGCAAATAAGAAAATTGAAGATAATACTTCCGTTTGTTTCGGCTTAACATATCAATATGATGCTGATGATTATTACCTTAAATAAAAATTTATTTAGCTAATTTATTGTTTGATTTTTTTCTGCCTATAGAAACACGAGTACCTGACATCAGAGATTAAAGACTGCTATAGTCAGATAAGTTTTTTTTTTTACTTAATTAGAGTTTTTATTAATTTAGATTAAATTCAAGCACAAAATCTGTGATGCCGATTTCTAAACTGTAGGGTTATACATATAATATTCTATATGTTAAGCTATAGTCAATCATTATTTAGCCTAAATTACTTTGAATCTTTTCGATAACTTTGCTTCCGATTTTATTTATTTAGCATTTATAAGTTTCATTAAATATTGCTTGTAACTGGCTGAGTAGTTTTTGTTCTCTAGAAAGATTCACTTTAAAGAATATACATGCAACTCATATAATCTTTTGATACAAGTGTTTGTATATTAACTGCCCTACAGTAGTTTTATTTGAAGTTCGAAATTATTTTTTTCATTATTTAGATTATCTAAACAGAGTATGTAATGAAAAAAAATCTATTTTTGTACACATATATATAGGTTATTAACTGCTTCCTTGATTTTCCACGTAAGTCATACGGGCAACATGTTTTTGCAATCATGACTTGCTCGTAACAAATACAGACATCCATATTGCAATCACAGGGCTGCCACAGGCAACTATTTTTATATTCTATTCCCACCATATTCTATTCCCACCAGTATTTTCATAAAAGAAATTTTGATGAATATTTCTCTGACAAATGTTGTCAAAGTGTCTGTAAGGATTTCTGTTTCGAGAAAATGGTGCCAGTTAGAATAAATTAATAGTCGCCTGTGGTAGCCCTACAATCATGATTTATTATTCCCACCAGTAAATTTTTATTGTAAATTAACATCGAGTTTAAATTGCAGATATAACTATTTTTCCCCTTTTTTTGTCAGTGTGCGGCAGTTGTAAAAAAGGGATATAGCGTTATATATATATATATATATATATATATATATATATATATATATATATATATATATATATATATATATATATATATCATGCTGATTGGAGATAAGTCATGTTTATATCGCATGTCAAGTACTTGAAGAAAATATCAGATATTAAATATTTAAATACATCCATAATTCACATCTTTAAAATAAATATTAGACATAAAATATTTATATGCAATATAGATTTTTCATAGTAAATATTTATATATTTGCATAATCTATACATAATAAATATATGAATTTAAATATTTATGTATCTCCATAAATAATATCAATTTAAAATTGCTCATAATGTTTTTGTAGTGTGTGGGAGTGCTTGACATTAAGATGTTGCGTGACATTTGTATAAGGGCGGAGAAGTCCTGATTTTATCAGGTAATAAATATTTTTTGGTTTAAATGTCAAAGTTTTTATAATATTTTTGCTTTTTATCAGGAGCGCTTTTAGATTATTATAAAGGTTTCATTATTTATATAACTACAACTAAAGTTTTAGATAATTATGTATGCACATAGATTTCCATAATCTTGTATTTTATAGTTATGAAAGACTTTATTATAAAATTTTAAGAATTATACTTTTATATAATATAGAATTTGGATGGCGTTTAGCATTAAAGAATTACATAATATCTGAGTCTGGGGAGACGTGGAACTGTAACTTTATCTGATAAGGAATATTTTTTGCTTTAATTGACAAAATTTTTATAACATTTTTACTACGTATCATGAATGTATTTAGATCATCATATTTGTTACAGGGACTATCAAAATTAATCCGTCACATTAAAGCAAAAAATAAAAAAATCTAAATGCTTTTGATGATGTTACACTCATTTGAACATAACAAAATTGAAGTACATCCATACAGTATATGAAAATATACATTCTGTACAATGTGCAGTGATAAAACATTTGTTATTCATTTACAGGACCCCACAAAAATTTCCCATTACATAATGGTATAGGGGGAAACATTGTTTTGGGTCGCATTTCACTTATATTAAACTATTTCACATGTTATGAGACTGATATACGTTGCTCAAATTTTCTACAAATTATGTAAAATATAATAAAAGGCACATAACTTTATATTTTCAAATACTATATTGTATCCGAAGCACTGTATACATTACACAAAGATCTGAATATTTTTCTTTAAACTGTTTTTCTTTATGCAGGAACACATAACATTTTCTAGGTTTTACAAGCTATTTCCGACTTTTTTTCTCAATACCTTCTTTAAGAGGGAAACGGTTTACTTGAATTTGTAGTTCGCCAGATTGCACATATCAAAGTACACAAGGAATTTTGAACGAACATTATGTATGTATATTTTTTAAGATTGGTTTTATCGATTTAAAATTACCACTCCTATGTGTATTTTTTAACGACAAATCCATCTAATTTTCTTTTAAACCCGATCGTAATTGAAGAATATGCATTAAATAAAAAATATAAGTTAACGAGAGTATTTTATCTGGTAGTGGTTCGATAAGTCATTTGAATAGGGCGTGTTCAGGCACAAATAAAATCATTCACATTTAGGATTTAATTGAGAATATTATTTTGGTCCTGTGCAATGCCGAGAGGTTCCGCTAGAATATAAATACGAAATTCTACAAAGGTTTGACATCTGTATGTTTTTTATATTCATTTAATTATTTACCTATAACACGTACGTTGTAAGTGACATTATTTCTTATGTGTGTAAATTTACAGCAAAATACACTTAAGGTATAATTTCGTTTTGGGATACTCACAGAAAAACGATATATCCGAATTCATCATGTTACCACATTTTATGTACCACATAGGCGTTACAGCATTATAAACTACTTCAAAATAAAATGATCCTTTTAAATTAACAATAACTGTTACTCGATTGATGCGTATATAATATTATTCATAGAAACTTAAAATAATTCACAAAGTTGTTACTGATTCAGATTTATATAATGATTACATATTTATTTTAACATATCGATCTTTAATGCCAAATATGTTCATATGCATTGAAAATTCTCGCCTTAAATTAGTAATTCACTTATTTCAAATATTATAAAAAAATGATATTTATTTTTTAATTCTCGAAAAAAATGCGTTACGTACAGAGTATACATAATTCATGTTGACTTTGTTTGTTTTGTATGAGAAGCAAAGTAATATTTCAGAAGAATAGTAGCAATATCTTTGAAAATAACAAAAAAGAATGTATAACAGAAAATGAATTATAGATTCAAAGTAAAAATAGATATATGAATGGAAAAGTGGAAAAGGAAATTGTTCGTGAGATTTTCACAGATGTCTGTAATTTTTCTTCGTTATTCATGAACAAATTAGAGATATTTTAGCTGTTTGTTAAATGTTTTATGCTTAAAATATTTTTATAAATACAAATGTTCTTAATGCTAAGTTTTTTTAGTTTATCGAAATTATTAATTCGATTTAAAAAAAAAAAATTCTGGGTTGATAAAGAAATATTATTTATTTTAAGATTTAAATAAAATTTGGAAGTGTTTTAACATTTTCTTTGCTGTAATTTATGCGATATTTTTCGATGACTCACGATTATTTATTAAAAAACATCTCTCTATGGATTGTTTAACTCTAGCAAAAAAGAATTCGTAGTAAAATTAAAGTGAGTATGAAACTAAAAATTGTACTAAATACTTAAAAATATATAATTGTACGTTTTTGGTTTTTGTCGAAAAAACTACTATATTTAGCTAACATTTTCATTAGCATTAACACAAATCATTTATTCAGGGAAAAATGACAAAAATATCGATTTCCCGAGTTTTTGTTTATACTTTATTATCTCTATTACACTCAGATTAAACTTTATGAAGATCAGAGTAATATCAATAGTTTAAAAGATTTTATTACACATTTATTCCACTAAATGGCACAATCCATTTCACTCGAAAATGATTTTTTGCATTTTATGTTTTTACGACGAATATAGATATTTTAAGAGGTCAAAGCATACATGTGAAAAGCTACTGAAAACAGCTCATACTTTATAGATAATTTTCTATATATATATAATTTTCCAATAGTAGATATATCATTTTCTCTAGAACTTCAGAAAAAATTTTAATGTATTTTTTTAGCTTTAGAAATCACCAAACTCTAAATTCGTCATTTTAAAAGAAAGTACAATAAAAAAATAATGTATTATTTATTTTCATTTATAGCAATTAATCTTATTAAAATATTATTATAAAATATTATTATTATAGCAATAAAGCTTATTAATTGATAGTGTTGCTAATTAATTGATAGTGAAGCTAAAAAGATATAACCAATAAAATAAAGTATTTCAGCTTGCATAAGCATAGACAGTTTTTAAAACGTTTATTCAAGTCAATTATATATTTTTTAAAAATATAATTGTTTAATTTTCTTTATATTTGCTTAACTTTGCCAAGAATAACTCATACGTATTTATAAATTAAATTTCTATAACTTTTATATTTTCTTTTACTTTTCAAGATCTAGCATTAAGGTTGGTTGGTTGGTTGATTTTTGACGTCCGATTATCTACGCTAGGGATATAGGACCAGGGGGGAGTGCCCTTCGTGGGGGTCTTTCTAAGGGAACCTAACCCGTATTTACGCAAGGTTCAGAGAAAACCACGAAAACTCCGAACGGTTAGGCCGACAGCCGCGATTGGGTTCGAACCCAGCACTTGCCGTCTACCAGTTGAGAGGTTCAAACCTCTCGGCCACTGGTGGGATCTAGCATTAAGATTAAGAAAATTAATTTAATGTTTTGTCACTGAATTAACATGTCAGTTTTATATTGTACTCAAAACAATGAAATAGTTAACTTTTAGAATTGCAATTGTTTGCATTTATCAAAGAATAAATACACGTATAATTAAATTCCCTTTATTTATTTAATTAAACAATTGATGAAAGTTTTCTTTCGAATGCATTCGGTAAGACAAACAAGCAATAAAAGTAATTACCAATATAAAAATATAATTTCACAAAAGCTGTTGAAAACAACTGATAGTGAATCATAATTTTTTCTAGAATTTTTGAGATGTTTTAATAATTTTTTTGCAGTCACAAAGCTCTAAATTCATCGCTTTAAAAGAGTATAAAATATAGTAATAATAATAAGAAGAATAAGAATACACACACATACGTACATACGCATACATATATATACCGGGAGACCCAAAAGTCAGGACGAACTTTAAAAATGTATAATACGAAAACTAATCACAATACAAAGATACGGTTTGCACCGAACGGATAGAGAAAAAAACGAGTTTTGTGTAACAACGAAAAGAACAGTTTTGTTGGCTACCAACAAATGGCTCTATAGCGTTTTATTGCAGCAAAAGATGATTTACAAATGAAAAAATGTTGACAACTTACAAAAAAGCTTAATTACAGTTAATTAGTTCTGTAGTAAAGCATTCATAACTGCAGCTGTGAGACTAGGTACCCCACCATTCACAGCATTTCTCGCGTTATGGCAGACACATTTTGACGGAAGGGATCATTCAGTGTTGCTAGTGATACCGTTGGTCGCCAACAGATCTATATTTTT
This sequence comes from Maratus speculifer, assembly GCA_964019185.1. Taxonomy (NCBI): domain Eukaryota; kingdom Metazoa; phylum Arthropoda; class Arachnida; order Araneae; family Salticidae; genus Maratus; species Maratus speculifer. The sequence continues at coordinate 240,615,305 of OZ025289.1, forward strand.
TCGTTGCCGCACAAAACCCGGTTCTATTCCTACCGTTTGGTGCAAGCTGTATCTTTGTAACTTGATTCGTTTTCGTATTATTCATTTCTAAAGTTCTTCCTGACTTTTGGATCAGCCGGTACATATATATATATACACACAGTGCGTATCCAAAGTTTAAGCAAAATAGCAATTTTCAAATAAAACTTTAAATATTCAATTTATTTCAATATCTGTCTTGTATATGTTAATAATACCTATTATAATATCGTATTCATTGAAATTAACTTTTAAATTTTATTTCAAACCATGGTGTTTAAGAATAAAACAAAAATAACTGTGTCAAAATTTAAGCACAAAATCGTTTTATGCAAATTTTACAATCTGATGTAAGCGGTTGCGCACGCAGACAATTTCTGGGTGTATGAGAAGCAGTCAGCTGTTGTTTTTGAGTTAGTACAAAATGCCTTAGTTGAAAGCATTTTAAAAGGACGAGGTGATAAAAATATGGAATATGAGAGCAAAATCTAAGTCTGTTTCTGAAATTGCAAGTACATTAAAACGATCAAAACGAGGTATTTATCAAACTTTGGCTCGTGGAAATAATTTCAAACGATCGTTCAGGAAGGCCGCGAGTGACTAGTTTGCGCGAAGATAGCCGCATGAGAAATTTGGCTTCAACTGGTAATTACTCTCTTTTGCAAATAAAACATGCAGTTGGAGAACAAATATAGAAAAAACTGTTCATAGAAGAGTTTTGGAATTCAAATCCATCAAATACCGTAAAATGCCTCGATTACCGTGTCTCAAACGACACCATAAAGAAGCTAGATTACAAGGGGCCAAAGAGCATATGTCATTTGGTGAAATATGGATGAATGTCATATTCATTGATGAAAAAAACAGGAACCACGATGGCCCTGATGGGTTTAAGTACTATTGGCATGATCTCCGCAAAGCGCCTAGGAGTGTATTTACCCGACAACATAATTGTGGTTCTGTAATGGTATGGGGGGCTATTTCTTTTAATGGTCCGACATCTCTAGAATTCATCAGTGGTCGTGAAAACTCTGAAAACTATCAAGAGACACTTGGCAATCATTTGCTTCCTGTTGCCGAAGTTTTGGGGGGAGAAAATTGGTTATTTAAACATGACAATGCTTCTATCCTTATCTCAAACTCAACTTCATCGTGGCTTAAGTCGAAAAAAGTGTTTGTTTTGAAATGGCCAGCAATTAGTCCTGATTTAAACCCTATAAAAATATGTGGGGTATTCTCACTCGTGCAGTTTATCCAAATGGAAAGTAGTATTCTTCAGTTTAAGATTTCAAAGATGCCATTGAGAACACTTGGCTCAAAATTGAACCAGAAACAATACAGAATCTCATTTTATCGATGGAAGACCGTATAAGTAATTCAGCAGAAAGGAGCAATAATCAGGTATTAATTTTTTTTATTCTTGTTCTGCTAAAGACTAAAAACTACTGTGCTTAAACGTTTGACACACTCATTTCTGTTGTTTTGACAAATTTTATTATTTAAGATAAATTTTATAACATAAATCTGTTAACTATCTTTTGAAAACTACAATTTGTAGATTATGTGAAAAGGAAATTAACTTTCACTCAATAATAAAATTTTATTTTGAAATTTTCTGTTGTGCTTAAACTTTTGACACGCACTGTATATATATATATATATATATATATACATGTGTGTGTGTGTGTTATAACAATTACTTGTATGAATATAATTTATATTGCTGAAAAAGAAACTTAACAAGGTTTAGTCAATATGTAATACATTTCAATTTGCATGAGAAAAGACATTTTTTAAAACGTTTAAATGGCTTTTTCATATTATTCTTCAATTTTCCTTATGTTTGTTTAGTTTTGTCAAGATAGAGCTGATGTATTTATATATTAAATTTCTTTATCTTTTACATTTTCTTCTACTTTTCACGTTCCAGCATTAAGACTAAATAAATTAATTTAATGTTTTGTCACTAAATTAAAATGTCAATTTTGTAATGTATTTAAAACAATGAATTAATTTACTTTAAGAATTGCAAATGTTTGTATTTATCAAAGAATAAATAAATGCTTAATGATATTTCCTTTATTAAGTTAATTAAATAAGAAATGAAAGTTATCTTTTGAATGCGTTAGGCAAGAGAAACTAGCAATATAAGTATTTTTCATGACAGAGAATATAATTTCACATGTTCTTTTGTATGCATATGTTACAGGCCAAACCCGATTTTAGGCCAAACTAGTCTATCCTAAGGTCCATCGTATAAACTAGTTCATTCTAGGCCAAACTGGTCTATCCTAACGCCCATCGGATAAACTAGTTTTCCTAGGCGAAACTAGTCTATCCGAACGCCCATCGGATAAATTAGTTTTTCCTAGTCCAAACTAGTCTATCCGGACGCATCCGATAAACTAGATTTTCAAAGGCAAAGCTAGTTTGGCCGAACTGATTAGGATATAAGTTAGCCTGCTATTAAATGGTTTGAACAAGTTTATCCTAGGCTGATCTAGATTGTCCTAGGCCAAATCAATTTGGCGTGATTTTATTGAATCTGTAAACCGCCACGGCGCCAACGTTTTAGTTTTTATCTAATTTATCCTAGGTCAATGCAATTTGACGCGATTTCAGCTCAGAGACATTTTAGACCTGAGAACTAATGTGCTCGCAGAATCTGTGTGTGTGTGTGTATGTAACGATGTATGTATATACGTACGTATGTACGTAATGCGATTACACCTGATAGAAACATCCAATTTGCTTCAAATTTTGGACATAGATTTATCCTGATAATGAACTTTCCTTATTAGTTTCAGGATTTCATTGTATAAGAATATGTTGAGGGGAACAAAAGGCTAATCTGCACCTCCACCTTAATTTAGTTAAGTCAGTTTTTCATGTAAATGTATCAGATTTTATTAAATATTTAAGTATAAGATCATTTTGATAAGACACCTCCATGATTAGATGTGGGTGTTCACTGTATACTTATAAAGAAAGGAGGAATGGGGGGTGACCCCAATGAATATATGTTTTTCACGGAGAATTTGTCGATTTGTTTCAAATAAAATAAATGTAAAATAAATTATTTAACAATTTAAAATAAATAAAAAATGAATTTTAAATGAGCTCCGCTTATTTCAATACCTGTGTTTGAGCTGAGCGGATTCGTTTGAAATATTTTGAATTTGAGCTTAAACTTGAATAATTTTTGAGAAATTAAGTTTGAGTTTAAAATGATCCTTTTTTTGTGAGTGTGCCAAACAGGGCTTGGCATCAATTACAGCACGTCAAATTGAGTTGACCTAGGATAAACTAGGTTGTCCTAGGATAAACTAGATTGGACTAGGCTAATAACCAGAAGATTGGCGCCAAAGCGGTCTTTGGTATCAATAAAAACTCGCCAAATTCAATTGGTCTAGGATAAACTAGATCGTCCTAGGATAAACTAGTTCAGACCAATGAATAGCAGGCTAAACTAGTTTATCCCAATGACCGTTTGACCAAACTAGTTTGGCCTGGTAAAAACTGGTTTATCCGATGGGTGTTAGGATAGACTAGTTTGGCCGAAAATCGTATAATAATGACTCTTTATTAAAATGTAATTGGTATATTTAAAAAAAAGAAAGCTGACAAGATAAAGATAATATGCAAAACATTTAAGCTTGCATCAGCAAACACATTTTGTAAACGTTTAAACGGATTTCTAATATAATTGTTTACTTTATTTTAATTTGCTTAATTTCGCCAAGAATGAGTCGTCGTATTTATAGAATTAATTTCTTTATCTTTTGATTTTTCCTTTGCTTTTCACGTTCTAGCATTAAAACTAAGTAAATTAATTTAATGTTTTGTCTCTAAATTAAGATGTCAGCTTTCTATTGTACTCAAAACTATGAAATAGTTAACTTTAAGCATTGTAATTGTTTGAATTTATAAAAGAATAAATAGAGTTTAATAAAATTCACTCTATGCATTTAATTAAATAAGAAATGAAATTTTTTCTCTCGAATACGTTTGGCAAGACAAATTAGCAATATAAGTATTTTTCATGACAGAGAACATAATTTCACATTTCCATTTTTTCTGTTATATTTTAATTATCATCTTGAAAACAGAAAATATATTTTAGTAACTGATTATCTAGTAAAAACGTCTGCTTTATTTTAACTTTTGAAATCTATTTTAGACTATATATATTGTTCTTTGTAATTTACTTCCTTTTCAGTAGTTGATACGAATACAATAAGAAAATCTTTCACTTAGCCTTTTGCATTTTTTGTAGCTACTTACTTTCAAAATTATTTAATTATTTTAAATGATTAAATATAATTTATTACTTGTTTAAAGATTGTAAATTACAATTAGCTTTTCGCTTAAAAAAAATAAATTGGAACTCTGGAAAATAAGGTTCGTATATTTAAAAATATATTTATTTATCTTCCGATCTTGTCTTCTCGTTTTTTAATTTTATTATTTAAGAATAATTGAATAATAAATTGCGCTTTATTTTATTGTTTTCATCGACGTTTATTGTATACTTTATATTTTTATATCTTTTCTCTTTCATTTTCGTTTTTTAAAGCTATAACGCATATTTAATTATACTCAACAATATATTTATAAATTTAGGCATAAAATTTGCGGAGAGACTTAAATGCAAAAAAACCCTCATTTCTATGAATGACTGAAACTGGAAAATCCTTTTTCGAAAGTTCAACATAATTCACTTAATCTGGTTTATATGCCAGGCTCATCTTTCATTATCAAAGTCACCGAAAAATTCATTAAGTTGATAATATTCATTGACATTTCACTTATATGCAGAGTGTCCATAATTAAAGGCCCCTACTTTAAAGCTGTCTACAGATAAACTATTGGTCAGATAATTAAGAAAATTTGTGAAGGACAGAATGAAGGGATAGCAATTTGTTTGAGGGAATTAACAGTTTTAATTCAAAACTTCGCTATAACAGGCCTTTTTTTATATACATTTACACATTTAATCACCGCCTAATGAATATTTAACCTAATCTCTGACTGACAAAAAAAAAAAAAAAAAAAAAAAAAAAAGACTTTTGTAGGCGGATTTTTTTTTAGAGTTTATATGGTCCTTTCAGTTTTTACGCTTTATATTTTTCAGAAAAAATAAGAGAGACATACAGATCGCCCCCTGAAAAATATTCAGGGTGAGGTGACTTATTATACCTTTATAATATTTTAGAAATCTAATTGAGAAAGAAAAACATTTTCTGTAGATTATTTGCTTTTATTAAATCAGCAATTTCAAATTCATATCAGGAATTCTTAGTCTTTAATTTGGTTTTGTTTAATTCAGGATATTATTTGGTTATATAAAGTAATATATATATATATATAAATATATATAATTTTTTTATTAAAAAGAAACCAAACTAATAAGTGAAATCGTCTGTTGAAATCATGCCATCAGAGGGTTTGAAATTCTACAACTTAAAAAAAATGCAATTAAATTCCTGTCAGCGTCACACAACAGCTGTTATAAAACCTAGAAGCTTTCGCAGAAATTTATCTTTTAATGTGCTAACTATTGGTAATCAAAATATTGGTATGTTTACACTTTGTTACTAAAATTGTTTTAGTAAAACGCTAATTACGCATTATTTGATCTACTGTGGTTTCATTCGTCGAAGTTGATGAGAAAAAAATGAATTAACGATTTAAAATCGTTGATTGATTGCAGTCAAATTTGAACAAACAGGATTGTTGAATGTATGTTCTGAAAGGGAAACAAAATCGGTTTCTTTAGATGCAATAGAGAGGATAGTGCTTCAAGTGAAAGAGGACAAAGCTTCCAACATAAAAGCTACTACCAGCATCCGTCATGTGGCAGAATGTGGTTCTTTCAACTTTCAAAACGATCATGCGGTTTTTACTCCGGTATTATTTGCATAAGCTTTAACTTGTGCAGCCGTTGCTCTCACATGATTTAAAGATTCGACACTGGTTCTCAGTTCAGTTTCTTGTTCGCTTTGAGGTTGATGCAGAATGGTCTTAGAATACCTTCTGGATAAATGGAGTGTATTTTTATTTGCACGAGTCAAGAAATACCTACAACTGCCAAATTTGGAAATACTTACGAATGCGAAATTTGATATAACTTAAAGCTTGACGTTCTTATAGAATGCTAAGTTAAATAATAAAGTTTCATTTCACCTTCTTATACAAATCTTTGTGATACAAACTGTAATAATAATAAAATAAATATTACCTTACTTTTAAATAAAATATTGAAGAAAATCGGTGTAATAATTCTCAAGAAAATGCTTTCGCAGTGCAAACAACATGGTTTGAGAAAAACAAATTTTAAATTTTACATGAGATTTGCATTGAATGTGCTGCGTTATTTTCAACGATACAAAAATATTGTAAAGTATAGAAATATTAAAAACTGCTTTTGAACTAGAATTTAGAGTCTGCGACTAGCAAGTAAAGTCTTCATACGAGGTGCTCAGAAAATTCTGAAAAAAATACAAAATGCTCTTCTCATATGGATATATTTGTTTATAAAAGAAATTAGGCGGAACCTGGATAGAACTTCCATAAAAAATGAAATTTTCATTTGTTTCTCGATTAATCGCCGTTTAGTGATAAAAAGGAATTTCAAAAAATACTCTTTTAGACTGATTACCCTTTAACTTCTTTACTACGAAGGTGGTTTACTTAATTTTTAATCTTTAATCACTTTTTACTATCAAACATATTTTTGTAATTGAAACGCGAAAATGCTCTCATTAAATAAGGTAAACTTTACAATAAAAAATAATTGATGACTGGTGAGAATAATGAAATATTATAAGTGGCAATTAACAAAAAAGGCTTTTGGCAAGGAAAAATCCTGTCTGCCAAATCACGTGTCGTTTCCAAATTTTCGAGCCAAATAATCGAAATATTTTATTTTTACAGCCAAAACATATTCAAAATATTTTATTTTAACAGCCAAAAATTTTTCAAAATATTTTATTTTTACATTACTGAAATTCCGCCACTAAATTTAACTGATCCTTTATTAGATACTTAAGTAGTACAACTAGCATTTTTAAAACATATTATGAGTATGCCCAGTAAGGAGCCCTTCCTTATAAGTTTATTTGCGCCAGATGCCGCTGTTTGGACCTTCAAAATACATACATAAAATCACAAATCTCATTCCTAGAAATCATCAGCTGTAATGCCGTAACATGTTCTATGACAACAAAAAACATTTTCTTAAACATAGTGGTTTATTGATTATATTTTAGTTACTTACTTGCGGTCTTTGATATAACATCCTTTAAAATTATCAATTTAAGTTAAACCAATATCGCTTATTTTATTAATAAATTTGCTGTATAAACCAGCCCAACAGAGAAAAATCAACTTTCAAAATTGTTCTTCTTAATAATCCTTAACGAGATATTAACCTCAGAAAATGCTTATAGGATTAGCTTCTCTAATCCTTCTTGTAAGAAAAACAGCATTGGATATATTTGTGTAAAATATCAGTAAACATTTGTGTAAAACATACGTAGCATTTGATATTCTTAAATTTGTACTTTACAATATGTAATCAACATAAAGCATATTTTTTTTCAGAAAAATTGTTATAAATAATAAAATATAAATAGGAATTTTCGGATTAATTTAATTTTTTATTATTTCATAAATGAATTAACAGAACTAATCTCTTTTAATGTATTTTATGCGTAAACATTTTGGTTCTTTAAAAAAATCGAAAAAAAATGTGTTGTTTAAAATATGTTCCTTTAATAAAAATAAAAATACAATCTTTTAACTTATATTTTTAGAGTGAGGGTTTACTAAATTTAAATTTAATTATTTTAATTAAAACATTTTAATAATGTTTAATAACTAATAAAAAATATTTTATTAGATTACACTTATTTGGAGATATTATTTTTAGTATATTTCTACTGATTTCGTAAAACAGTTCTCAAAACTCTGCAGATTTCGAATGTTATATTTTGTAAATGATAACTTTCACGTCAATAATGTTTTTTTCTTTCTTTTTTTACCGCTTGTTTGGTCTCAACCATTATACGTGATGGGCAACTGTGTTATTATAATGGAAATGTACTGAACTTAGAGTTTGTAGCATGGAGAATGTAATATTTTACATAAGCACGGATAATACACAATAAATCTGGCACTGAGAAGTTAAAAAAACTCTTCTTTAAATAATGAAAAAAAGATCCAGAATAACTTCCATGATCGAAACCCACACAAAATATTTTCATGGTTATGAAATTATTTTGTTAAAAAATGCAGTAACATTCATTACCAAATCCTATAAAGAGTGTGCGATTAACAGAGTTGGTCTTTAACATATAAAAATCTGTCTACACATTGATGTATGTATATATATATATATATATATATATATATATATATATATATATATACAGTGTGTCCAGCACATAACACCCTGATTTCAAATTTAAATTTCTCAAAAACAAATATCGATAGAATTATGCGGTAATCGGTTTAAATATTTGGAAAGCTGTAAAAACGTTATACAGAAGTTTCGAAGGGTGGATATTATTCTGATTTATAAGGTTTCTGGGAAGATTATGTTCTGATTGCAAAGAATGCTTGACTTAACATTTTTCTTGTTTAAATTGCTTGGTTCGAATGAGATTTTGGGCGGACAACGCCATATTTTAACAATTTTTGGAACAAAATTTTTGGAATTTCAGAAATTTCAAAAAGTTAGTTTTAAAAATATGGCTAAGTATCCCGAAAATCTCGTTCTCTACAAGTAATCTAAAGCAAGAAAAACGTCAAGTCGAGCATTCTTTGCAAACAGAACATAATCTTTTCAAAATATTCACCGTTCGAAACTTTAGTATAACATTTTTACAGCTTACCTAATAAAGATACCGTTTACCGCATAGTTCTATCGATTTTTGTTTTTGAGAAATTAAAACTTGAAATTAGGGTGTTATTTGTTGGACACCCTGTATATATATTTATATAATACTGCAAAGGCATTTAGATAGTTTTCAAGACCGCGGAAGAACATTCCATGTATAGCGTTAAATCACAAATCAAATTTACTTCTTTTGATTCGAGGTTTTTTTTATATAAACTGACAAGCGTAGAGGACGAAGCGTGCAAGCATTAAATATCAATCGTAGAAAATGTTAGCTCTCTTTATGTGATATTAAAATAAATAACTGAGATGTATTTGTAAATTATAACTATATTATAGAAATGAAATCAATCAAAACATAATTTGAATAAAGTGTGAGCTAAATGCATAGAGTAACATTTGTGAAAGTCTCAAAAACATAGCTTGAAAATTCTAAAAATTATCGTCGGTAGAAAAAGCTCATAATCCGTTGATACCAATAGGAAGCGAAAAAAAAAACAAGGGCTATATCCAGGGTAATTACAGTAGTACGGAAAGTATTATGTGTGCTGTATTGATACTAATCAGTGAGTATATGGATACAGCTCCTCATATTAGGTAGATTTCAATACAAAAACTAAAAGCTACCTATTCAAGACGTCCGGAGGAAAGCACTTCCGGAAAATTTTGTTATTTGGTTTCACCGATTACAGACCAGACCACAAAACCACCCTCCGTCCAAATGTTGACACACACACACACACATGTATATATATATATATCTTAAATGAGTGTAAAAAGTTACCAACGTCATGCAACTGGCGCATAGCAGCTCTGTTTTGCACAAAGTTAATATATTCTTTTATGAGAAAAGTATGAAAATGATGAAAAGATGACGAAATGGGTGCAACAACAATGAATTATAAAAGAGCAACATAAAATAAAAACTCCCTGTTCTTCAGAAGTTGGAAAGAGTAACAGGCAGCAAAAAGTTATTAAAAAATATATCCTCACAGGTTTTGCAAGGCATCACAAAACCGCATACTCCAATTACATAAAGAAAATAAAAGAAAATAACATCGATACTGAATTTAATAAACTAGGAATTTAAAATGAAATAACATTGAATTCAGAACTTAATAAATAACCAACAACAAAACCATGGCATAAATCAACTTGTAACATAAAATATTCTGAAATTTCAAAAAATAAATAACAACTGTAAAAATCTCAATAACTGAACAATAAAATAAGTAGACGTGCAGCAGTGTGATGTCCCCACCTTTACTTGTGAAGAAAAAAGAAAAAAGATACCTGTTAAAAAATCATCACATTACACCTATAATATATAGACTACAGGTAGCATATATATATATATATATATATATATATAACATATTTTTCTTTTATATGTTTGATCTTGATACAGAGATTTCAGAAGATTTTTTGTTTGATCTGTATCTTAAAAAATGGCTGTGTTATAGCAATTTTAATTTCCAGTATGGCTGATATTTTTGAATGATCTGATTTTTGTCATGTGATAACACGGTTATTTTAATGAACCGATTTGGATGTAACTTAGTGTGCACGTAGTACATACAGATGTCTTGATCGAAACATCGTAACCATCTTCATACGCCACCTTCTTTCACCTTGACTTTTTTTAAATTTTAGATTTATGTAAAGGTGTAAAAAATTAGAAATTCAAAAAGATTTTTTCTTATGTGTTCGACCTTGTTTCAAAGAATTCAAAGCATTTTTCTAAGTATTTTTTGTTTTGTCTTCACCCTAAAAAAGTGGCTTATATATATATATATAACAGTTTGAATTTACCACGTGATATTTTGAAAAATCTATTTGCTTGCGACAGCACTCATGTATATAAACCGATTTCGATGTGAGTGAGCATGTGTACAGGACTTACTATAAGATCTCAATCAATATCATTGGTTAATTTCAATCATCATGTTATTTTAACATGGCAGGCACTTCATTATATCGCCGAATTTGGTGATCCAATATGAATTTCTTTAAATAAAATTAGCTTGTATAAAGTTTATTAATTTCTCGAAATTTTCCTTCATATTCAGTGTTGACGAAAACAAGTATTCAATCTTCTATTATCGTGTTCCACTAATTTGAGCTTTCTATAATTAAAATATATAACTATTTTTTTTAAAGTGAAGAATATGAAGCTACCTCTTCCTCCCGGTACTCCCGGAAGGACTTTTTTACTTTCTTTTGGAAGCGACGGATTTTAAGCTTATTCTATCGGCGATAATTATTAGAATTTTCAAGTTATGTTGCTAAGATTTTTAGAAAAGTTGCTTTATACATCTAACTAACGCGTTATTCAAATTGTATTATAATTGCTTTTACGCATGCGAAGTGAAAATTTATTTGGGGTACTTACTCATTATTCATACAATTTTTATTATTTTTTAATTATTATTGCAGAGTAGTCTGTGCAGTTATGTTTTCTGAAAGGAATTTTTTAAAAAATTATTATTCAAATTATAAGCAAAAAAATCTTAGCAAAATTTGGGACTGTTTTTATGAAAAATTCAATTATTCTAGGAGTTTACATGCAACACACATAAAATTGAAAACAATTTATTAATATTAGTCACTTAATCGCAATCTATATTTTGAACGCTTTTGCTACACTAAGATTGGGAGGATTATTCAAATGATATTCATTATTTTTCAATTTGTTGACGGTTCCTTGTTTGGTTTCGAGAAAAAAGTATTCGTGGAAATACATAAAATGAACTATTATGTTTACACACTTGGAGTTTCAGGATATTTCCTCGTGTATTTTTCAATATATTTAACGAATCATCAAAAATCACAAATGACCGGTCACGTTTAGCTAACATTCATAATAAACCAAGTTCATAAAAGAGAGAGAGAGAATTTATTTACAGACGCATTCACCCCTACAGTAATCCAAGTCTCTAAAAAGATGACAAATATGATAAAGTATATTTAAAATAGACCAGGTTCACTGTGGGAGTGTATAATACAGATTTTTTGCTTTTACTAAATGTAATAACTAATTTTGTTTTCAAAAATACTTGATTTTCTATGGTTGTGAGTCAATCACATATAAAATACAAAAGAATTTTTTTTAATCGGTTAGTTGTAATTTCAGTTCTAGTCTATTAATTTGATGGAAGTTGCACTGTTAGATATAGATTATTTCAAGGAATGTTTTAGTATATATAGCGAATTGCTCTTCATAGATTGTTAATTGAATTACAAAGGAGAGTTCGGTGAATTAGGTTGAAAAGGTTACCTTTATTTTTTTGCAATCATTTTCTTTTGTAAATGAATTGAAACGATTATGCATTTCGAAATAAAATGATATTAATTTTATTTAAAATCAAAAAGGAAATAAAAAAGGAAAAAGCAGCAGAAAGTTCGCTTACGATTGCGGAAATTCGATATTATAACCATTTTACAGCGCCTAATTATTACATAAATGTTGACAATTCTTAAAATAATATTGTCAATTATATGAAAACAAACAAATGTTTAAAATTCCAAGTAATAGAAAGAAATGTTATTCAAATTTTTTACTCTGTATTTACTGTCAAGAATTAATAAACGTAACTATTAATATTTCGAAATATATCACACTGTAAAAAAAATTCTGTGAAGGTACTAAACACTTTCTAGGAAACTGGGATTCCAAGAACTTTTCCTGTAACGGTAACAGCAAAAATTCAAGTTTTAGAATCGATTACATGGGTTTTTCCTGTTACCGTTACACGAAAAGTTCTTGGAATCCCAGTTTCTAGAAAATGTTTAGTACCTTTACAGAATTTTTTTACAGTGCAGTAGAAACAAAAATGCTTCCATAATTTAGGCATTGTTAAAATGCCTTTGAGCCTTATGCCATCAATGTAACTGGGCACTTTTCTTATTTGATTTTAATTTTATTCCGACGCCAACCGTTACTCAGTTGTCAAATAAGGGGGGGGTGTAGAGGTGTTAATTCATAGGCCCAGGTGATTTACCAAGAGAAGCACACACAAAAAAACTCCGAAAAGCGAGTTACATTTTAGGACACATTTATTTAACTTGCGGTACGACAAAGCAAACTCCCCATAAGGGGAGGTGATTCTGAGAGAGCTCAGTGCCCTACATGTAGTCGATACGATGGCAATCCGTGGAGTGATACAACATCATAGCCTTTATCGCCAAAAGGCATAGGAAGTTTTTCATACAAAGAATTTTGGCGATATTTGATAAACCACACGTTCAGTATGAGCTAACCCTTGCGAAGCTAACATTTGCGGTCTAGGAACCCAAGGGTCATTTTCACATCTGCGAATATTTTCTAGGGTTATAGAAATATTTTAAGCTTGGGAAGTAGACAAGGGCGAAGCAGGCCGTTACTTAAATTGGAGTTTTGCTGACCACAATTATATTATCCAGATGCGCAATTGAACAGAAAGAAGGCAGAGTCAGGATAAACAGAGATAAAAGTATTTCTAGGTTTAAGCATTAATTGTGAGAATGAAAACAGGGTGTGTAAGGCAGATGTTAATAAAAATGTAACGGATAAGAGATTATGATGAACAAAGCCCAGAGCTTTCTTTCTTTTGTTAATAAGTGCGGTTTCTATGGGCAGATGTTTTTTTACAGACACAACAGTAGATTTGTGAGAAAGGAAGTTCTATTATTATTTTATACAGAGAGCTCCAAAAGATGAAAAGTTTTACTTCTATTAGTGGGAGTATGAAAGTTAGAACTTAACTATTAAATGTAGGATTCATTTAACTAATGGGTTTATTAGTGAAAAGGGAAACTAAAATAAACCAAAGAATTTATTAAAGGGAAATAATTATTGCATTTATGAAGAGGAAAAGATATGTAGCGATAATCTCCGCTACATAACTCACCCAGAGATTATCGCTACAGGGGGGGGTCATTTTTTTTCCATAGGCGCACTTGTAATGTTTCGCCTGAAAATTTTTTTTAACAATTTACATGCTGTATGTTTACCTATATATCTTTTCCGAATAATACGCAAATCACTGGGAATAATTTAAATCCATAATGAAAAGAGAATATGCAGGGTAAAATGCAATGAGATACGTTCGGCACCAGTATTTTGTAGTTTAAAGATAACGCCTAATAATAAATTAAAAAAATCACTCAAAAATGTGTTGAAATCATAGCACAGTATACCTTTCAGGAATTTGGTTTTCAGAGCCTCTTTCTTAGTAAAGCTGACTCTATTTTTCTTTACTTTACACTGTAAAAAAAATCTGTAAAGGTACTAACTTTATCTAGGAAACTGGGATTCCGAGAACTTTTCCTGTAAAGGTAAAAACAAAAAGTCAAGTTTTAGAATCGGTTACATGGATTTTTCCTGTTATCGTTACATGAAAACTTCTTGGAATTCCAGTTTCCTAGAAAATGTTTAGTACCTTTACAAATTTTTTTTTACAGTGTACAGATTTAGATTGATAGTTTCTGCATTCATGCAGCAACTATTATGTAATTTTATTACACAATTATTATTTTCAAAAAATTGAAGGAGATTCAACAAAAAAAATTAGATAACTTATATGCATGTAATTTATATAAGCGCCAAAAATATTTTTCATGCAATTATCAAAAATGAATACGACATTTTTTATGTTCTTTTAAAGCTCTGTCTAAGTTTATCGTAATGAGAAATAATGCTTCGATTTGCGTTTATGAGAAAAAAACGATTGCCAATTTAAAATCGATAAACCAGCACCCTAACCGATGAGCTTTAAGGAAAATATAATTTCCTTGATACATTTCAGATAAAAGTATCCCACAGCGAAAGACAAAAAAAAGTATACATTTCTTGGCACATTAAGATAAGGCTGTATATTAACTGCTGTCTATATTAATTTAATGTTAAGTTAGTCATTTTAACTCAAATTATATTCCACATTCAGTATTTTTTGAAGTGAGGATTAAAAAACAAAACAAACAAACAGCTACAAAAAATATTTTGTTGCTTAAAAACAATAATAGCTTTTCCATTTTCAACATTTTACAAAGTCATAATTACGTAGATTCAGTTGTTGAAAGAAGGAAAAAAGAATTATTTACAATTTGACTATGGTAATATTGTGTCAGTATGTAACTATTTCTTTGTTTCACAAGTGTATAGTGTTTTCTTTTTTATCTGGAAAACTGTTCTTTCAGAAATAATATTCTTTAAATGTTTTTCTAATCAAATCTTAAAAAAAGTAATTTAATAAATATACAAAGTGAATTCATCGTATGTTCACACACACAAAAAAAAGACATAATAAAAGAAGTAATACGTGTAAAAAATTATCAGAGGAATATAGGATATTTTTCTACATATTAAAAGAATAAAACATTTTTGCATCACAGTAAAAGAAACAACTTGAAAAGTTATTTATTAAGGGGTTACAAATGTCATTTTTATTTTAGTAACATAATATAATACTAAATTTCAATACTTTCATAACTGAAAAACTTTAGATTTTGATAAAACAATAAATAAAAGAAACATTGTTTTGTTTTTCTTAGAAGAGATGATACAGTTTTGAAATTTCCGTTGATATACAGTCCCTGGCCAAATTATGAGACGCACCATAAGATTTTATAGAAAATGTTAATTATCAGGTGATACTCTACAGCTGTATTGTTTTTTACGAGATACAATGTATATTTACTATATAATTAACAACGTAAGTATCTGTAACACTAAAAAACATCGTCATTATAGAAAAAAATTATATTTATCAACTCTTAAACAAAAATGAAGAAAATGTAATAAAAAGTTAATATTTTGTTGATCCACGTTTAGCCGCTTTGAGTGCTTTAATTCTGCGCGGCATGCTATCAATTCAAGACTGTACTGTCTTCTGCATTTGACGATGTTGATTCCACACATGACTGATCTGTTCTAAGGGCTGAGTTTTGTTTGTAACGACAACTTTAGTCACTTCTCCTTTCATGAATTCCCACACGTTTTCAATTGGGTTCACATAGCGTCTATTACTCGGCCAATCCAACAGGGAGATACTTTGCTATATTTAAAAAGATTTAGCAGATCGTGCTGTGTGGCAGGGAGCTCCATCTTGCATGAAAATGTGTGGTTTTTCATTTGGAAACCATTCTTTGAGCTCCGGAATAAACAGATTTTGTAAGACGTCTTTATACTGATCTTACCTCACTGTTCCTTTTACCACGTACAGACGTCCAGGGCACTTGCGGCTGATGACTAACCAAATCATGATTTTTTGTATGTGTGTTTAACATTCTGAACAACACAGTCAAGATGAACTTTTCATCAGGACGACGATGCAGAAACTGAGCTTTTTTTCTGCAAAATTTCAAATATGCTTTCATCACTGAAGCAAACCTGTCAAAAACAGAAAAAAATACAAACATCTCTGCAAGTCTTGCGTCATTGCATAGAAAATAACATTGAATGCACGATTAGTGATGAAATTATAATAATTTAACGATCTCCAGAAGTCCACATCTTTATCATGTCACTATTTGGCCTACTTCAGATACTTTGCTTTCATTGCAGCTGTTAACTTGGGCTTCCTGGCGGGGTGGCAAGCCTTAAAACCAATTTCTGTTAATTTTCTGCGAACAGTGCGCTCGGAAACATTCACGTTAGCACTTTGGATTTGGGATTTCATAATTTTTGTGATAACTAATCTGTTTTCAACACAAACTTTCTTTAAACATCTCTCTGACCTTGGACTGAAAATGGACTTTCTGCCACATCTTTGCTTTCGTTTTAGGCTCAAACCGTCCCCTGCCTCAGTTTTCTTATTTCTGCGTCGTATTAGCTTCAGAAACCATAAAACAACGATTGTACATTTTTATAACACACTACACAAGTTTTTCTGACATCAGATAGAAAAATAATTTGAAAGTTTTGCTTTCTAGACACCAAAATTTTTTTTGAAAAAAGCTGTATCAATGTCCCCCAGTTCCCCCTAAATGTTTTTTAAATAACCGTGTAAGAAAACTATAAAATTACCATAAACTTTAATATTGTACAATATTCAATAATTAATGGTTTGTCAAAATGTATAGTTAAAATTTCGAACAAAAGTTTGCAAAAGTTAGATATAGATAACTTATATGCATGGGGAAAATATATTTTATGCAATTTTTAAGAAGAAATGTGATTTGTTTTATTATTCAAAGTATATGCGAGCTTTGTCTAAGTTTATCTTTATGAAAAATAATGCTTCGAATTGTGTTTATGAGAAAATTGATTACCAATTTAAAATCGATAAAGCAGCTTCCTAACCGATAAGCTGTAAGGAAAATATAATTTCCTCGATACGTTTTAGATAAAGGTATCCTACAGCGAGAGAGAAATTAATCAAATATACATTTGTTGGCATATTTAGATAAGGTGATATATTAAATGCAGTCTATATTAATTTAATGTAAAGTTAGTCATTTTAACTCAAATTTTATTCGACATTCATTTTTTTTGTGGGAGGGGGATTAAAGAAACAGAACAAACAAACAACTACAAAAAACATATTTTGCTCCTGAAAAATAGTAATAACTCTTTCATTTTAATATTACAATTTTCTAAAGTCATAATTATTTAGATTTATTTGTAGAAAGAAAGAAAAAATTATTATTTACAAAGTGACTGTGATAATATTGTGTGAGGATGTCACTATTTCTTTGTTTCATAAGTGTATAGTGCTTTCTTTTATATCTGGTAAACTGTTCTTTCAGGAATAATATTTTTTATATTTTTTTCTAATTGATTCTAAGGAACAACTTGAAAAGTTATTTTTAAGGGGTTACAAATGCTATTGTTACATTAGTAACATAATATAATACTAAATTTCAATACTTTCATAATTGAAAAACTTTAGACTTTTATAACAAAAAAATGAAAGAAAAATTGTTTCGTTTTTCATAGAAGAGGTTATACAGTTTTGAAATTTCCGTTGATATATGTTTATATATTTAAAATATAGGAGCTAGTATAAAATGATGTCATGCTATTAAATACTTTTTAATTAACCATGTAAGAAAGCTATAAACTTACCGTTAATCTTAATATTGCACAATTGCATTATTCAATAATTAAGGGTTGGTCAAAGTGTATTATTAAAAATAATTCCAAGATTTTTAACAAAAGTTACAGATATATAACTTATATCTGTATATACAAATATATATCTTTATATACATATATATAACTTATATCTTACATAATGGGGAAAAATATTTCATAAAAATTTTTAAAAAGCAATGTGACTTTTTCATGTTCTTCCAAATACATGCGAGCTTTGTCTAAGTTTATCTTCATGAGAAATAATGATTCGAATTCAGTTTATTAGAAATTTGATTACAGATTTAGAATCGATAAGCCAGCATACTAGTTGATAAGCTGCAAGGAAAATATAATTTCCTCGATACGTTTCAGATAAAGGTATCCCACAGCGAAAGATAAATTAATCAACTATACATTTGTTGGCACATTAAGATAAGGCGATATATTAAATGCAGTATATATTATTTTAATATTAAATTAGTCATTTTAAGTTATTTTAACTCAATTTTTATCCGAGATTCAGTGTTTTGGAAAAATGTCAAAACATATTTTGTTCCCGAATAAAAATAATAATTCTCTTTTTAACAAATTTTTTTTTAAAGTCATAATTATGTAGATTCAATTGCAGAAAGAAGAAAAAAAGCATTATTTACATGTCTGTCATATTCAGGTAATGTTACTTAAATATCATTACTAAATCTTGTGTTACTAAAAATTTACGTTTTTCTCAAGTATGCCGCAACAAAAGATACATGAATACCGCTTGTCGTTTTTTATTATTTCTTTATTTATTTATATAAAATAATTTTATAAACAGGCCTGTCATTTTGTCGACATGCATACAAACATGCTAATTATGTATATATATATATATATATATATATATATATACAGGGTGATTCATAAAAGATGGGCAGAACTTTAAGGGGTTATAGTACACTTAAGTCAAATAATATTAAATAGGAGACTAAGGGTCCCAGACGTATTCCCAAGGAGATAGGGGGCATTAAAGTTTAGGGTCCGAAATTTCAAATGATTATAAAAAATGGAAATATTAGTCGATTCGTTTGCGGTTTTTGCAAAAAATTTTCTTTATGCCAGTGTTTTCTTGAAATAAAATTTTAAAGTTCAATTTCAAAAAATGCCGATAGGGGGCGCTTTAGACTTTGGAGTAACAAACAACTATTTTTTAACGTTATTTTTTGTATTTCTTTAAATGATTTCGGAAGCTTAAACTTAAACTTAAATTTTGATCTAAAAATCTGAGTCCTAACGAGTAGTTAAGTAGCGTAAACTGAAATTTGAAATTTGAAACCCTTCTCCCCCCAGAACAAAAATCAGTTATTCCCGATCTTTGTGTCGTAGATTAGGCTTTAACTACTGCCGCGTTTTGCTAAAATTATTCTTTATGTCAGTATTTTCTTGAAAATAAATTTTAAAGAAAAGTTTCAAAAAATTCCGATAGAGGGCGCTTTAGACTTTGGAGTAACGAACAACTATTTTATACCGTTATTTTTTGTGTCTCATTAAATGCTTTCTAAAGCTTAGACTTAAACTTAAATTTTCAGCTCAAAATCTGAATCGCTGAGCATGGTTCAGTAGCGAGGGGAGGGGGTTCAAATTTCAACTTCTGAACATAGTTCAATTTGCACTACTTAACCATGCCCAACGATTCTGTGCTGTGATACGAGGCAAAAATACAATTTTTGTCAAGGACTGCATAGTCGGAATTCACTCATAAAGGCACTGGCACAGTTGGAAACGTCGCTCATGCAAACGTTAAAGCTCCATTCCTGACGCTAGTCACCGGGTGAAGAAGGAAACAGAAAGTATGAAAATGTCAAATGGGGAAGAAGAAGAACACGTATGCAAAATTTCGACACAATTCAGGCATAAAAACCACTGAACGGTGAGTCAAGTGTAAGTCGCTGTAGTAATGAATCGGAAGATGGTGCCCTTCACGAATAAGGAAAAGGCTGAGACGCATTTAATTTACGGAGCGGAAGATGGAAATGGTGCAGAGGCACAACGAATGTACGGAGAGCGATTTCCCAACAGGCGGTTGCCTAACCGCAAAACTTTCAAGCGCTTGCACAGACAGTTGTGTGAGACGGGATCATTTCTCGCTTCTCGGTCGAATGCAGGTCGTGCAAAAAAGGACAAATCAGTAGTTGTTGCAGAAGCCATTCTGGATGTAGTAGCGGCGCAGCCAAGTACAAGTACACGAACAGTGGCTAGGCAGGTGGATACCTCACAGTCCATGACTTGGAGGGTACTGAAGGATGAACATTTGCTCCCGTTTCATGTGCAAAGAGTCCAGAAACTGTCTCCAGGGGATTATCCAAATCGTATTGAATTCGCCCGCTGGTATCTGCAGCAGAACGCGCTAAATCCACATTTTGGACGAACTGTGCTTTTCACCGATGAATGTACCTTCACACGTAAAGGTACATTTAACACACACAATGCACATGTATGGGCGGATGTCAATCCACATGCTACGTATCCACATGCTCATCAGAGACGCTTTTCCATCAATGTTTGGGCAGGAATCCTCGGAGACCACCTAATCGGACCGTACCTTCTTCCTGAACACCTCAACGGTAAAACATACCTCACATTTCTGCAACATGTGCTGCCAGACCTGTTAAACGTTGTTCCTCCACGCATCCGGCGGGTCATGTGGTTCCAGCACGATGGAGCGCCAGCCCATTACGTACGAGACGTCCGCAACTATCTGGACATCACATTTCCGAACAGATGGATTGGTCGAGGTGGTCCTGTTGCTTGGCCTGCTCGCACGCCAGATCTTTCACCCCTCGATTTCTTTTTTTGGGGACAATTGAAGGCTCTTATGTATGAGACACCCATTGAATCCCCCGAGGAACTGGTCGCCAGACTTTCCGCCGCTGTAGGGGAAGTGCTCGAAAAGCCTGATGTTTTCGCGAATGTTCGCCATTCCATTCTTCCCCGTTGTTCTGCGTGCATAACCTCTGGTGGTCACAATTTTGAACATTTATTGTAATTACATGTAAATAAATATGCTTTGGTAACATAATCCTAATTTGTGTCTTTTTACCTCGTATCACAGCACACAATGTGTGAACATGGTAAACTGAACTGTGCTCAGGAGTAGAAATTTCAAACCCCTCTCCCCAGAAACTTAACCACGTCTAACGATTCAGATTTTGGGCTGAAAATTTAAGTCTAAGCTTTAGAAAGCATTTAGTGAGACACAAAAAATAACGGTATAAAAGAGTTGTTCGTTACTCCAAAGTCTAAAGCGCCCTCTATCGGAATTTTTTGAAAATTTTCTTTAAAATTTATTTTCAAGAAAATACTGGCATAAAGAATAATTTTAGCAAAACGCGGCAGTAGTTAGAGCCTAATATACGACACAAAGATCGGGAATAACTGATTTTTGTTCTGGGGGAGAAGGGTTTCAAATTTCAAATTTCAGTTTACGCTACTTAACTACTCGTTAAGACTCAGATTTTTAGA
Source organism: Maratus speculifer (assembly GCA_964019185.1). Taxonomy (NCBI): domain Eukaryota; kingdom Metazoa; phylum Arthropoda; class Arachnida; order Araneae; family Salticidae; genus Maratus; species Maratus speculifer. The sequence continues at coordinate 240,636,781 of OZ025289.1, forward strand.
TCAAAATTTAAGTTTAAGTCTAAGCTTTCGAAATCATTTAAAGAAATACAAAAAATAACGTTAAAAAATAGTTGTTTGTTACTCGAAAGTCTAAAGCGCCCCCTATCGGCATTTTTTGAAATTGAACTTTAAAATTTTATTTCAAGAAAATACTGGCATAAAGAAAATTTTTTGCAAAAACCGCAAACGAATCGACCAATTTTTCCATTTTTTATAATCATTTGAAATTTCGGACCCTAAACTTTAATGCCCCCTATCGCCTTGGGAATACGTCTGGGACCCTTAGTCTCCTATTTAATATTATTTGTCTTTAAGTGTACTATAACCCCTTAAAGTTCTGCCCATCTTTTATGAATCACCCTGTATATACGAATGCGCACATTTAAGGGTCTCGGTACTTTTTGATTTTTTTTTTTTTTTTTTTAAATTTACGCATTTTAAGGCTCATTTTTGGCACAATAAAAAAAGAAATAATTGAGGAAAATGATTCGATAAATAAATTGTTTTAATTTCAGGGCGAAAATCGTTTTTTGAGAAATTTAATGGTGCACACTATCTTGAAAGTGATAAAAATATCGTTTTCTTTCATATTAAGAAAAACTTTATTTAATTGTGAATAATTTGACACTCATTTTTTATATGACAATTATATCATGAGAAATTGTAAGTTTTGTGAATTTATCTAGCGAATTTATCCATATTAATGAAAATTTGAAAATGATTTTTCTCCGACATCATATTTTTATAACTTGCTTAAAATTTTTTTCCGAATTTAGATAGAGATTTGAATTTTATCGTTACTCTTTTTCATAGTGTATTTAACATTTTTGTATATGGATTTAACATTCAAGTTTATAGTTATTTTAAAAATGTATTTAAATTAATAATTCGTTGAATTTCTTTCATTTTTCAATGCACACGACAGAAAAAAAATAAAACATATTAAATGTAAAATCCCATACATCTAAAATTCCATGAACAGTTTGATATGGTGTATTCCAATAAATGTGGAAAAAAATGAAGCAAAAGTATTCTTATTTTTAAAAGTAGTAGAGATTTAACAAAATTTGGATTTTTTTTAAATTAAATTTTAGTGAAATAGGCTGTTCTATAAGATTTTATAAAAGAAATTACTTAATATTTAGTATTAAGTATTATACCATCACATATTATGAAAGAGTTTTTCAAAAATGATGAGATGGTTTGAAAGGTAGTGTGTCCCCTTAAGTATTTTTTTAAAATGTATCTTCCTTTACGATTTTCACATTTTAAGCTTTTTTTAACTATTCGAACAAGTGTGCTGTTAAATATTAAATATCTGATTTTATCCTTACTTAATTACCCTAAGAGGGAAAAAAATGTACAAATCCCTGTATAATTACAGTACAGAATTAAATTTATTTTATATTTCTCTTAAAAATAATTCATTTAGTGTAAATATTGATATTTAGTTTTATCAAATAGACCAGAAAAATACCTAAAAAAACGAGGCAACTGAATACTAGACGTAAATGTTTTATCACTTTGAACACAGCTACTCGTCGAAAAAAGGTAAATTGAGAAAAATCACTTTTAAGTGATTTGGATTGTGGAATTTAAAGAGACGGCTGAGGAATAAAATCATTTAAAACCTGTATTTATACTAATCGGCTCTTTATTTTCATCAGAATGACCTATCAGTAGTAATGTATAATTTAAGCAAAAAATTTTAAATTCAAAATTTTTGTTCTTTTTGCCCAATGAAGAAGGGTACCGAATTTCTGTAATTATAAATTTAAATACACATGTATACATATGTATAAATATATTTTTACTCATGCATGTACTAACATAAATATGTAAGTGAATTTTCTCTCTTTTTGTAGACAAAAATCTTAGATAAATTATTAAATTTTATTTCAAAGGCTTCCTATCTGTTGAAAAATAAGTTTCTAAGTGTTGTTTATTATCTTTTTTGAAGTAATTTGAAAATATATATATATATACTATTTTTTTCAATGATCCTCCATCTCTTAGTTTTCTACAAAAGTTTTCTACAAAATGTACTACATGTTTTAATAAATGCAAAAAATAAAATCATGTTGTTTTAGTATGAAAATTTACTAATTAAAGATACTATGAATTTGTAAAATGTCAAACCCTTTCCAAATCTAGAAATATGTCTAATTTTTTAAAGTATGTTTCATTATTTAGTCTTCATTACACATGAATGGGTATGCTTAATTGTTCATTGGCTTTTCCTTTAAAGCACACATGTCTTATTTGTATTTTTAGTATAAGTTGCAATTTTTCGAGACATATTTTGAGAAAATCATGCATTGGTCACGTTTATTTGTAGTGCACGATACTTTTTTTTCGTTGTTAAGGAAAGCCGTATTACATTTTCTTTTTGAATACAAATTATTACTTCAAGTATTGTATATGAACCATTGTAATCAGAAACAAATGAAAAAATAATAAATAAACATTCTTTTAATAAGAGGATAGACCAAATTATGGAAACAGTAAATTTCTATATCGGTAATAAATCTAAATCTTGATTTATTTTCTTAATTTTCTAACGACATTTAATACCTGCTGAGATTGTAAAATTAATATGTATTCGATTTAGTAAAATATGAAAAAAATATTTGTTCTTAATAAATTTTACTATGAATGTAATTAATAGTTTTGAAAAATTGCGATATCAGGCATCATATTCAAGCGTGTTTCAAAAACTAATAATTTGTTTTATGTAGTTAACTATAAGGTAAGATTTTCCAAATTAGATTTCAAATTTCTAATAATTCGATATAATAAATTAGTTTTTCTTCATAGAATGATTTTTATATTAAATGAATTATGTGCATGTATGCAAATAAAAAGTTGTTAAATTACTAAAGGGTTTTTTATTCATTAATGATTTTTTAAATTTATTTCAGCAGGAATGTCTTTCACATTTATTATTTCTGTATTTTGAACATTAATGAAAATCTTACCGAATTACTTTAATTTCCGTCGTATAATTCGCAGACCAAACAATCATTTCCAAACAATTTCTTTTTTAAATAATATTTAACTTTTTAAATCGCGGTAAATATTTGACTTCAATAATTAAATAAAATTTCTGGATTCAAATAGAACAATTTGATTATACGCCGGAAATTGCAATACTTTCTTTTCATTTTTTAGAAATTTTCCCTTCTTACTTTACACTGTAATACAGTACTCAATGTGTAACAATATTGTCATTTTCTAATTTGAAGATTAATTCATACGATTTTGCAGCTTTTTCATGCATCCATTAAATAAACATGAGTTATTTTGTTTGAAACTTTTACTGATATAAATATGTGATTAAATAATCGTCTAATGAAAAGACATTGACTATTGAAAGTTTTACTCTTTACAGATTCGTTTCTTAAAAACACAAATTTAATTATTAAATATTTTGAATAAAGAAACAATTTAGAATACATGTAAAATGAAATGTTTATGGAAATTGCGAATTGCATTTACTGATTCTTTATGATTCTTTAATTGTTTCAGAGATGCTTTATTTAAAATATATATCAGTAATGAAAATGTATTTGTAGGGAATAGAAAAATGGCAGACTTTCCGTAATTGGCTATTAATTGTCGCACTTGCTGAAAAAAACCCGTTTATTTATGAAAAAACAGCTTCTATGTTATTTCTACATTTTTTGAAAATATGATCGATTAATCTTTCTTAAATAGAATCGCTTCGAAGCTTCGTCATCAGAGATAAAAACTTAATTTAAAAGAATATCTTATGAAATTATTAAAATTTTTACAAAATACTGTTACAAAAAATTGCACTTACTTAATCCACATTGACTTGATTACACAAAATAAACAAATGTATCATATGTTTAATACATATATTTTTAAATTAAAGTTCTAAAATCTAAAATGCACACTCTTGAACTAAGTAGTACAAGTGAGTTGATAAACAATTATCTATATACAGTAGAACCCCGTTAATCCGGACCCCGTTAATACGGATCTCCGGATAATCCGGATCAACCTGGTCATTTTCTTTTTTTCAAGCTTGAGAAGCGATCGGCAAATTTGCATAGCGTAAATCTATTTCACCCTTCTATTCTGAATTAAAAGGTCTTTTCGGAAATCTTTTCGGGAGAATACATTAAGTTTTTTTATTTAAACTCTTTGGCATTACCTAAATCTATCAAGGAAACAACTATGTATCATAAAAGTTTGGCAATCCCAAATTTCTTAGTTTTCTATTTAATCCATTTAGAAATATCACGAAAAGATCACTGCAGAATTAATTTTTACTTAGGGCATTGCAAGAAAGCAAGGTAAAATAGTCCTTATAGACATTCTGATTGATAAGGATGGTTTTGCGATCTTTGTTGTCCAGTCCATCGGGATCTCGGGACTATTTCTTTGTCTTCGTGATAAAAAGCTTTTACAAATCCGTTCTCTGTAAAAGAATATTCCAATTACAAATTTTATTAATATCTACTGCAATTGTTGAAGAGTGTTGTTTCAAAATTCAAATTTCAAAAGTATTCTTATGCAAACAAAGATATATTGTGCAGATTGTCCATAAAATGATATCCTCACTCACAATGATATTCACTGTTTTTGCACAAACGAGAAGACGCCCTAGATGACAAAAAGAGCCTCTTTTCTAAAACCGATGCTTTCAAGGGCAGGCAATTTAGGATTACAAATACAGATCTAAAATGACCAACAGCATTAAAATATCCCTTGGATGACCCGTAACATAAACTAGGAAATTGAAGATCTTTTATTAAATGAATAATATACGAATTCTCAAATTTTCTTATTGTAAAGCATTTAAATTACCCAATTTCGGAAATTTCTTACATTCTTGGAAGTCTAGAATGCATTTTGCAAATTCGGATGATAAAACGCTTATTGTAAAAAAAAAATGCATAATTACTGTTATATATTAGTTTTGATCCAAAACAAAATACATTCAGCTATATAGAAGTAAAGTGAACATGTGAAAAATTCCAATAATTAAGTTTTTATTCTTCTCTGTTTGCAAGTATGACTGTGAAATTTCCGAGCTGAAGCGGTTATAAAGGATCGTTTCTACGTTCTGGAGGTGCCTAATGAATTGTTAAAACTGAGATACTTAATTGAAGATGGTGTTTCTTCCATTAATCAGGACATGTAAACCGAAGTGGAGAAGAATTTGACTTTAAGTTGAATGTAAGCTGTATAAATAAAGGTGTACATATCGAACATTTGTACAAAAAAATAAGATTACTTTATGTTTGATTTGTCGTATTTAGTGTAAACTAAACTGTTATAATATACCATTGAAACTAAAGTTATTTTATTAGCCTTTGATGCTATTTCTTTGAGACAAGCTAAAAAGTGTCGTGTCACAAATTGTGGCACACATTTACTTACCTATCATACGTAATATAGGGTAAGTCTTGCAATCGTTTTGAAAATCGAATTTTTTTTTTGACGGATTTACACGTTTCAGATACTGGAGATTTCTAAAAAAAATATTTTTAGAAAAAAATTGCCGTCCGTCTGTCTGTAAACGCTCTATTTCACGAAATGGAGATAGAGACTTAAAATTTTGCATGTACTTAGTAAGTAAGAATAGGACGAAACCTATTTAATATCAGTAACCTCGATTATCCGGAACTATTTTTTTCCGACTCGAAAATTTTTTTGACGGATTTACACTTTTCAGGTACTGGACATTCCGCAAAAAAAATTTTAGAAAAAAAAAAAATGCCGTCCGTCTGTTTGTCTGTCTGTCTGAAACGCTCAATCTCACGAACAAATGGAGATAGAGACTTAAAATTTTGTATGTACTTAGTGAGTAAGAATAAGGCGAAGCCTATTTAATATCAATAACCTCGATTATCCGGAACTATTTTTTTCGAGCTCTCGAAAATAAATGTGACGGATTTACACGTTTCAGATACTGGAGATTCCGAAAACCATATATATATAATTTTTAAATAGCCGTCCGTCTGTCTGTAAACGCTCAATCTCACGAACAAATGGAGATAGAGACTTACAATGTTATATGTACTGAGTAAGTCAGAACAGGACGAAGCCTATTTAATATCAGTAACCTCGATTATCCGGAACTATTTTTTTTCAGACTCTCGAAAATTTTTTTTGACGGATTTACACGTTTCAGATACTGGAGATTCCGAAAAACATATTTTTAAAAAATGCTGTTCATCTGTCTGTCTGTCTCTCTGTAAACCTTCAATCTCACGAACAAATGGAGAAAGAGACTTAAAATTTTGTATGTACTTTGTATGTAAGAATAGGACGAAGCCTATTTAATATCAGTAATCTCGATTATCCGGATATATTTTTTTCGGACTCTCGAAAAAATTTGACGAATTTACACGTTTCAGATACTGAAGATTCCAAAAAACATATTTTTAGAAAAAAAAATTGCCGTCCGTCTTTCTCTAAACGCTGTATCTCACGAACAAATGGAGATAGAGACTTAAAATTTTGTATGTACTTAGTAAGTAAGAATAGGACGAAGCATACTGAATATTATTAACCTCGATTATCCGGAACTATTTTTTCGGACTCTCGAACAATTCGTTTTGGTGAAATGTATATGAATAACTTCTATCATTTTTTTTTCTTTTTCTAATAGGAGGCGAAACTGAATTCTGCAATGGCAGAATCTACATTCAACTTGTTATTAATATTCTGTAGAAACACGTCACATTTATACAAGCTTTCAAGTATCTACATATTTTTACATAAAAAGCTAAATGATTGCAATAACTGTTTAAAACTAATAATTTAATTTTGTAATTATTTCATGGTAAACAATGATGTTGTACACATTTCATTATTTATTTATAAAAAAACTGCATTTTGGATAGAAATTTTCATAAAAATTTTAAACTACTGATTTTATGTGTCTCAAAAAATCATATTCAAATGAAATTTTCCATTGTATTTTTTATCCTTTGCTTTTTCTGTCCATCATAACATTCTTTTAGGTTTTATGCATATGTTTGACATTAAGATATCGCGTGATGTCTGTATCTGGGTGGAGTTTAAGACACGGTTTTTATCGGGTATTAAATACTATCAGCTTGGGTGACAAAGTTTTTATACCACTTCATCTGTTCCAGCACGAAATTTTTTACATAATTATTTGGGTTCAAGCATATGTACTGTTCCTGTGTTTAATATTTATTAGACAACTAGTCACTTAACTGTCTAATCTTTAGCCATATTTCAAATTGTACAAATCGATAATGTAGCCTATGACACACTTACGTTTTTCATAAATAATGCTACTTAACTGAAATGTTAAATTTATAACTTTTAGTAAATGGCCCAAAAACTTATGCATCACAAATTTTTCATACAATTAACTAGTTGGATGTGCCAATCCCAAAACTTTCTTCTATCTCATACGTATATTTTAATATTTAAAAAGAAAATAGTTACTCATTTTAATGCTTTAATAATTTTAATTCAATATAATACCAACATTTATTTTCATCTTAATTTTCTGTTTCAGTCAATTAATCGGAGTAAAAACGAATTTTCGTCCCTGCACGAGTCAATGGACAATAGAATGATAAGTAGGTTTTTTTTTTCAAATTCAGGGAGGACCTACTTGTCATACCAAAAAATAATCATACACAAAAATTTTAGTTCAGTTCTAAGCGCAACTTCATACATTTTCAGGTGTTGCAATATTGAAAATGGCATAAAATTCGCTATTGCAGCGCCCTCTTCTGGCGGATTTTTTTCAAATTCAGGAAGGAGCAACTAGATCATAGACATACATATTGGTTCATTTCGATGCATAACTTCTTACACTTTTGATCGGTACAATATAGAAAAAGGCACAAAAATCGCGATTGCAGTGCCCCCTTCCGTCGGATTATTTTCAAATTTAGGGAAGTCCAACTAGCCATAGTCATAATCTTACACAAAAATTTGGTTCAATTCGATGCATAACTTCATATACTTTTGGTCGATACAATATTGAAAATGGCAGAAAAATCGCGATTGCAGCGCCCCCTTCAGGCGGAATTTTTTCAAATTCAGCGAGGACCAACTAGCCATAGTCATACACTTACACAAAAAATTTTGTTCAATTCGATGCATAACTTCATATACTTTTGGTCGGTATAATATTGAAAATGGCACAAAAATCACGATTACAGTGCCCCCTTCCGGCGGAATATTTCAAAATTGAATGAGAACCTGCGTGCCGTAGCCAAAAACATTCACAAAAATTTAGTTCAATTTTATGCATAATTTCATACGCTTTTTGATGGTAGAATGGCGAAATACAGGCACACAGACACACACTCAGACACATGGACAGACAGACATTTTGTAAAAATATGTTATCTGGAATCTCTGATTTCTAAAACGTGTAAATCCGTCGAAAACCGAAAGTCGAGAAAAATTTCGATTACAATACTTTCTTCTATTCAACATGGAAGAAAGTAAAAAATGCGCTCAAAAAAAAGGGGGGGGGGGCGTTAAAAAGAAAAAAAATCTTAGCGTCGTCAAATTCCAAGATATCAAATTCACTTAAATTTTTATAAATATTTTTGACATTACTTACAACTTTTGTGTTAACAAGTTTACAATAAGTATTTTATACGACCAACTCCTACCGAAAAATAAACAATTAAATAAATAAATAAATAGTAAAAAAAGGCAGGTGGTGGTTAATGAAGAAAAAAAATCATATCTTTATTAATGGACATCATGTTCGATTACATTTATTATAAATGTTCTTAATATTATTTATTACTTTTATTTGACAAGTTTTTGTTAGAATCAATCCTTACAGCAACTAAAATAAAATAGTAGTTGAAGAAAAAAAATCATCGTATTAACTGTTTCTGATGAAAACAGCCAGAAAAATGAAATTAAAAACTCGTCAAAAGCAGCCAGATCAAATTGTTAAATTGGATTTATCGCTAATCATCATTTTGTTCTTATTGGTGAAATTAATGCTTAGTTAGAACCATACAATGATTGCACTTTTTTATATAAAAAGGCTAAATGATTGCAATAATTTTTTATAACTGATAATATATTTTGAAATATTTTCATCTTAAATAGTGATAGTAATTCAAATATCTTTTTGTTTTCAAAAAACTGCGTTTTGCTCTATCAGTAGTACATCTGGGATATACATTTATCTGTTGGCAAGAATCTTTATTTAATATTAGAATCCAGATTAAATCGTTCATATTTCGATTAAAAAAAGAAAGCGGAAACTTAATTTAAAAAACGTAGATGGCGTAGTGTTGAAGCAATAATACTAAAGAATAACCTGTGTACGTTTTCTTTAAAATTAACATGTAAGAGAAAGAAGAATTTTTTGGAGTTAGTGCATCTGTATCCTTATATATGTCGTTTGATTCAGAATTTGGGCTATTTAGTTTTGTTATAAATAATTAATCACAGTAAACTTTTAAATCTACTGAAGTAATAACGAAGTATAACATACATAAAAACTTTTTTAGTTGTTAACATGTATAATAAGGAAGAAACTTTTGTTATTTCTTGCATACGAATATTTACGCATGTTGTTTAATTTAGTATTTGGTGCAATTTAAATTTGTTATGAGCTATGAATCACAATTAACTTTTGTGTGTAGTTCGTAATTATTCTAATATACGTGAAGTAATAAAAATTTCATTTTTCGAATAAGTATAATCATGGATAATAGGTTTAAAATGTATTTAATTTAAACACTTCACAGTGATATTTGGCATAATATTGAATAAATAACACTGTAGTATAACGTGTACAAAAACGTTTTTATAATATTAGCATGTATGGAAAAAAGAAACTTTTGTGATGAGTACATTTGAATCTTTATATATAGTAGGTAGAACCCGTCAAATTTTGAAGAAAGAAAATTTTTATGAAGGAACTGTTTCGTTGACTTGTAATAAAGCTAGAAAATTAGTTATAGTAAAAAATGCATTTTATATCGATACGTCTAACTCTTAAACAAATGATATTTATTGTCAAATTAACAAAGTACTATTTCTATAAAACGCAGTTGTAGAAGTTGTTAAAACCAAACTTTAATCGTATATGTAAGTAGTAAAAAATGATAGATATGTTATTATGATAAAGTTATCAATTAGAGTTCTTATGGTAGTATTCCAAAATGAAAAAAAGCAAAATTTATTCAACTTTGACTCAATTATAGAATTTTTTTGCCGTGAAATCAAACCCGGCATCATTTTCACCATATCAAAATTTACAAATGCACATTTCACATCTGCATTCACCTTTTAAAAAAAAATACAATTTTAATTTGATCATTTTGATTCAAAACTTGAAGTCTGAATGTGCTATAAGCTGAAACAGATATTAAACTGTTGATATTGATTTAGATGCGAATCAAATCAAAATTCATCGGGTTTCACAACAGAAGATATTTGAATTTCAATTTTTTCCCTTTTAATGAGAAAGTGGCAACATATTTTTCCCCTTTTTCTTCTCTTTTTAATAGAAATGGAGTAACTCCGTTGCCATGATTAGAAAAAAGGTATTAAAAGCTACAAAAAATTAATATTTCAAAAACCAATTAAGATACAGCTTTGAAACAAATTTCATTTAAAAGTACATTTTCCCCTACACGATGGTGTAAAAATTGTAAATGTGCGACATTAAGTAGTTAAAAAGATTTTAGTAGCAAAAATTGCAATACCGTAATTCATTTAAAATTTTAAAGTGTTGCCATTCGCAAAATGACGTATGCGTTACGCACAGATACGTTTGGCCTTTATAATATAGGTTGTTTATTCTACATTTGGTGTAATTCAGATTTGTTATTAATAATAAACCACAGTTACTTTTGAATCTACTATAGTAATAATAGTGAAATACATAGTAAAGTCATATTAATGTGACCTCCTTGAGATTTCAGTCGTCTTGTTATACATTTAGTCAAATACGTGAAGAATTATTCTGAAACTCTTGGTTCGTAAACAGATTAATACGGGATACATATTTTTTCGAAGATGTTTTCCTGAACTCCATAGGGGACCATCAACAAATTAAAAAAATGAATATCTTTTGGATAATCGTATCAAAAATAGCGTTCAAATTGCAGATTACGATTAAGTGTGTTACTGTAATAAATCGTGTTCTTTTTATGGAGACATCATGTATACTCGAAGAGAAATTATGATTTTAATAGAAACAGTCCCAAAGTTAAATTTTGAATCTAGTTCAAGCATATTCTGCTAAACGTGCAGTAATAAAAAATTTATTTTTTGGGAAGTAAGGTTAATCATGGATATAAGATTAAAAGTGTATTTAATTGTAACATTTCACTATGATTAAATGAATTTTTACCGATTTAATTATTAAAACTAGCTGCACCAGTCGAAATCCAATGGAAAAGAATATATATTAGGTATGATATTTATTATGTTGGACTTAACTTCAGCTACAAATCTTTTTTAACCCCCTGTGGCACAGTGTATGTCTATGAGACCATTTAATTTTAATTCCCAAACGCCACATTGACACCGGAATTTAGATAAAATAAATTGGTTTATTGAATATTCGAAATGTTGCTTTTTCTTATTTACAAATAATGTTGCTTTGGAATTCCGATGTTAGTCATTAATTTCAACACATGAGCAATGAATTGGCTCTGCGCCGCAAAGGGTTAATGTGGTTTCTAAATTTAAACATTATTTAAATGCCAAATTATTTAGGAAGCTAATATAATACCTCAGAAGACGAATTCAAAAATATTTGCATAGTTTATTTTTTCTCCGTTTAAATATCGCTTGGTAAGTGTACAATAATTATAATATCAGTAAAACATTTTAATTATAATAGAAACAGGGAGTTACTAAATTGCATAACCAACCCAATACACAGCACTTTCAATAAATTTATTTATTGGTTTGTAGCCTCCATGAACTTGTGAAAATTAATTTTATTGTCATGGCAACGAAAAAAAAACGATAGTTTTGTTATTAAAAAAGAAAAAAAAATTGTGTTTGTTACTGATATGCAGAAAATATTTTATTTATTTTTATTTTAATTGATAACTTAATACAGCAAAATGATTTTAATTAATTCTCGATATTATGTAAAATAGAAATATCGTAATACCGGCATATCAAAGGTCTTATAGTACGAGATCCGGCTGCAGAATCAGTGTACCCATCGAGTGTTTGCTGAAAACCAAATTTTTACACATATTTATGATTAGGAGAATTTATATCTACCAGGTTGCCTATCAAAATGTGGCCGCTAGTATTTTTAATTAAATTATTAATAATTCATAATCCGTAAGAAATTTCACTGACTTGTTTTTTCAATAAAATGTCGTCTACTTTACGGCAACATCTATAAAGACTCTGAAAAATCACGGTTGCCTTTGCGCACCTGGCCGCACCTCTTCGCAGCCAGGTATACACAGGTATGATTTTGTTACATTTATACACCCACAACGTACATTCATAATTTATATATCAAATTAAAGCTAATTTTTTTCTGTTTATTATTATATACGGTTGCCTAATTAAATCTGGCCGCAAATAAGGGTTGCCGGCTGTTAAATATAGTAAATATTAAAAGTAGAGTGAAAGAGAGCTAGCGCGTAACACCACTAGTCAGACGAGGATAGCAATTGCCAGCTGTCGGACGGTTTAAAGCCATTGCGCATGCGTCAGATGCTATTGTTCTCAACCTCCGATTCAAACAATAGTAAACAAATTATAACAAATTAGCGGCGGAATTACATTATTAGATATGTAAAAAAATAAAATAGTTTGGAATAATTGGCGGGAAAAGCTGAAAGCGACGCGGGATTTGGCGAGCAATGCATTTCCTTGCCAAAAGCAGACGATTTTAACGAATCTCAAAATTGATTTTAATTGACTTCACTGTTAAAAATCTGCAGCATTTACTGCAACGTCACTCCACTACTTTTATAGAATATCTCTCTTCTGACCAATGAGAATGCTCCATAGCACGGTGAATTGACCGTTTTCTATAAAAGCGGTGGAGTGACGCTGCAGAATCGTTTGTTTCATACACTATTAAAAATCTGCTGCATTTTGTTGCAACGCACTCCCCTTCGCTTGTATATAATATCTCTATTCCAACCAATGAGAAAGCTCATTTCACGGCCAAGTAACCGTTTTCTGTACAAGCAAGGGAGTGCGTTGCAACAAAATGCAGCAGATTTTTAACAGTGTATTTTTCAATTTGGAACAATTTTAATCAGTTTAAATTGTGTTTTAAATGATAAAATATATTAATTTCATTTTGTTAAACGTATATGACAAAATTACACTTAAAGTAAAGTAAAAATGTAAAACTAAAATTACTTAAACTAAACTTATTTAAATAAATTGAACATAGAAAGTTTTTTCTTTAAAAAGTATTCGAAGTAGAGTTGCAAAAAGTCGGTTTATTCCCGGTTTATTTCCAATAGACTAGGTTTATTCCCGGGTTTATTCCCAAAAAACCGAATTATTCCTAAAAATCCCTGGTTTTTTCCAGGTTTATTCCTAAAATCCTGGTTTATTCCCGGGTTTAAACCGGCTTTTTTCTAACCTTTGCAACGCTAATTCGAAGCGTAAAAGCATATTTTCAAAATTTCGTTTTTTCGCCAACCGGAGATAAATCGCCAAATAAAAGAATTTTTTTTTTTTTTTTTTTTTTTTTTTTTTACGGACGTTATAAGGAGGTTTTCCCGAATTTTTTTTTTATAAACGTATATAACTATATGAAAAGAACATTCTGTATTTTTTTCAGATTTTTCTGAGTATGCCCGTATGGAGACCTTCCTTGTTAGAATAAAAGTCGCAACAGATCCGTTGAGAACACTAGCATCTGACGCATGCGCAATGGCTTTAAACCGTCCGACAGCTGGCAATCGCTATCCTCGTCTGACTAGTGGTGTTACGCGCTAGCTCTCTTTCACTCTACTTTTAATATTTACTATATTTAACAGCCGGCAACCCTTATTTGCGGCCAGATTTAATTAGGCAACCGTATATAATAATAAACAGAAAAAAATTAGCTTTAATTTGATATATAAATTATGAATGTACGTTGTGGGTGTATAAATGTAACAAAATCATACCTGTGTATACCTGGCTGCGAAGAGGTGCGGCCAGGTGCGCAAAGGCAACCGTGAATTTTCAGAGTCTTTATAGATGTTGCCGTAAAGTAGACGACATTTTATTGAAAAAACAAGTCAGTGAAATTTCTTACGGATTATGAATTATTAATAATTTAATTAAAAATACTAGCGGCCACATTTTGATAGGCAACCTGGTAGATATAAATTCTCCTAATCATAAATATGTGTAAAAATTTGATTTTCAGCAAACACTCGATGGGTACACTGATTCTGCAGCCGGATCTTAGACTATTATTCTTTTTTCTTCTAATATCATTTACATACATCATAATGATATCATTTACACCCTCAGGAACACTCATCTTTTCCGAAATAAAAGCGTGATTTATGCAGTTATTTAAAAATTCTTTAGTTTCATAAATTATTTTTTACAATTAAATAGAAATGGCGCAATCTATAGAAATATTTTCATTTGTGCACACATTATACTTTTAAATAATTAGAAGTTCAGTTTATTCAGATGCAGGAATAAAAGTCAATGAATATGACATCATCACTGAGACTGACACACCTATAACAATGGATATTATATTCATGAAACAAATTTATCTGGTTTCTGAATGACGACATTTTCTTCATCGACAAAATTTCCCTTTTTTCTTTGAAATGCGATTACACATTCACTGATGAGATCAAGCTCTTGATTGGCGGAAAGTAATAAAGCAAAGTAAATTTTTATTATAATAAAAAAAGATTAACCTGTAGCCACTGTTTTGAAGAAATGTCATGAAAAAGCTTTTAAAATTCAAAATAAAATATAAAAATGAAAAAAAAAAAAAAAAACAGAATGGGCACATCTACACATAAACAGCTTTCATAAAAAAAAATAATAATTATCAAAATCGGGCCAGTAGAAAGCTCAGGGCTGATGACTAAAAAAACAGCCAGGTCTTTTAAATATGTAGAATATCATTTCTAGATAAATAAATAAACATTATTTTTTAAACAATTTCTTTTTGCATTTTGAATGTTAAGTAATACTATCGACTCTCTTTATTCCGACATTCTCAGGACCAGAAAAAAGTGTCTTCGTAAGCGGAGTGTCACTGTAACCGGAGTTGAAAAAAAAATAAGTTTATAAAAAGCTGTATTTTTAATTAATTCAAGACAGGAATTCGGGAATTTTATTCTTTTCAATTATTTTTTTTAAATTCGCAACTACCCTTGTATTTTTAAGTAATAAAATATTATTATAAATAAAATAAACACAAAAATGAAACTGAAAAGAATAAAAAATAAGTTTTCTGTTGACTTACTTTTTTTTATTGTTACATAAATTGTTGATGAAATAATGTTTGCTTATTGCTGGGTTGAAATATTTATAATTGAAACGTATTATCACGGAATTTGTCTTTTATACATACTTATATACAGTCAAATTTCGTTAACATGAACACGTTTAACGTAAATTACTTTTAACATGAACTGTTTTCACAGTCCTCAATAAAAACGAATACAAAGATTTGATACTGATAACATGAATGAAATTTTGATTCCTCTTTGAGGTTCATGTTAACGAGGTTCCACTATATATATACATATATACATACATATACATATATATATATATATATATATATATATATATATATATATATATATATATATATATATATATATATATATATATATATATACACTGCTCAAATTGTTTCCTTATTGTTTCATCTTGTTAAACGGTGAATTTTTGTCAAAGACGTACACTGCTCAAAACAATTAAAGGATATTGCAGTTTTAGGTGGATTTTGTATATGGGAAACTTTTTAGCTGATTAAAACATGGTCGACGGACATAGCAGGTTATATGAGAATAAATTACACATGTTTGGCAGAAAAAAATGTATTTTATTGCGTACAATTTTGTGTACAAAAGGAAAAAACACAATTTGTGCATATGAGAAAAAAAGAATAAGAAAAGGTGTTTTCTTCAAAGGAAATCATTTTCAGTAGGGGGTATGGTTTCCACGGGCGGCCAGCAACATTGAACACCTTTGAGACATGGACTCAATGAGGGTTTTAATGACGAGTTGGGGTATTATGCCCCACTCTTCCAGAAGAGCTCTTTCCAGTTCTTGGAGAGTTTGTGGGGGTTGTTGGCGGCCAGAAACTCGTTTTCCTAGAGCATCTCAAACGTGCTCGATTAGATTCATGTCTGGAGAACACGCTGGCCATTCCATTCAAACGATTCCTTCCTCGAAAAGGAAATCCTCCACCAGGTTTGCACGATGTGGCCTGCAGTTATCGTCCATTAAAATGAAGTTATCTCCGATTGCTGCAACGTAAGGGACTACAATAGGTCTGAGGATCTCATTCCTATATCGGCGACCAGTCAGAGCTCCATCTCGAATGATGTAGAGGTCAGTGCGCCCTTCAATGGAGATGCCACCATACACCAACACTCCTCCACCACCAAATCTGACACTTTCGTGCACGAACGCAGGATTATTCCTACTGCCACGGTCCCTCGGTGCCTTGATGTTAATCTAACACATACCATCGGTCGTCGAGCATACAGACCTACAGCATGGAGCCGGTTTCGGACAGTCTGGGTTGAAATCGTGGTGCCTGTAGCTGAGCGAAGGTGTTGTTGGAGAAGAGTAGCGTTCATGTTTCGGTGTCTCAGAGCTGTAAACGCTAAATACCGATCTTCATTGGGCGTTGTTGCCCATCTACGACCTTGTCCTTGTCTTCGGCCTGCACATCCACTCTCCAAAAAACGGTTCCAGATCCTGGAAATGACACTTTGTGACACTCCAATGGCTTGCGCTACTTCGGCTTGATTTCGGCCCCCTTCTAACCTACCAACAATTCTCCAAGCTTCTGAATCTGTCAAATGACTTCGCTGAGACTTCGTACTCATCGAAACAAAGCAATCACTGAATGCCGATCATCCTTGTCTTCATTCTCTTTTATCCAGTTGAAAGTCAAATTTCAATCGCTGCCGCTTAAGCGACGTTTTTGACGTCGAACTAAAAGTTTGCATACTCCACAGTTTGAAAACCAGAAAAAAATTCATTTGTGATTTTCTTCTTCTATTTTCGGCAAAAAAAATTTCGTTTATATCTTCATTTTATATAAAACTTCAAAAAGCCTTTAATTGTTTTGAGCAGTGCATATATATATATATATATAAACGTAAAATATTACACCGATCGGTTTATATCTTTTCCGACGCAAAGAGGTTAAATTTCTGACAATTAGAAAAAAAAATG
Source organism: Maratus speculifer (assembly GCA_964019185.1). Classification (NCBI taxonomy): domain Eukaryota; kingdom Metazoa; phylum Arthropoda; class Arachnida; order Araneae; family Salticidae; genus Maratus; species Maratus speculifer. Next base: position 240,654,172 of record OZ025289.1, read on the forward strand.
ATTTTTTATTCAAATATAATAATAAAATTTCTAATCTTACACAAGAGTTACACCAAAACAATAGACATGTAATACAAAAATTTCATTATGGTGACATCATACTTTTACTGCCACAAAAAGGCTAAAAATTGTTTAAAATGTAAATTTTTCGTTTTCTCAATTTTTATAATTTTTGTAGCATTTCTATATTTTTGAAAAAAAACTTCTAATAGACAGGAAAATTTTTTCTGTTGTTAATTTGACGTAGACTGCTAAACATTGAAATGCAGCATGATAAGCATTAGTACTATATTTTAAAATTAAAAAAAAAAATATTGCAAAGTTAAAAAGTACCCTTAAAATGTCTTTTCTTTAAGTTCGATTTTTGATCTTTATTTTATTAACCCTTTGAGGGGCAAAGCACTTCTATTCATTAAATGTCGAAATGATCGAATGACACCAGAATTTAAAAGGAAATTTATTTCAAAATAGATAAACACTTATCATTGCGTACTTGATAACATTAAAATTTTCATTTCAAAATTCTGGTGTCATTCTGGCATTTTTCAATTACAATTAAGTGGTATATATTTTATACCACCGCTTTTCAAGGGGTAAATGCTTATATGCTGTTCTTTATAATAACATTAAACAACTGTCTTGAAACTCATCATGGTGTTATATACACATTCCACTTTTTCTATAGATTTAAAACATAACGTATGCGTTCTGTTAATGTGTACTTATCACTGCAAATGACATTAAAATGCAGCATCAGAAAAAATATAATATGATGTAATATTTTGTAGTGCTTCCCTGGTAGTTTTATCCTGTATTTATGGTAGTTATTTTTTATATAAGTTAGAAATTGTATTATGAAATGAAATAATTTTCCTATCTAGAAGCAGAAAAAATAAGTAAAATACATTTTATCATAAATTACACACTTCTAGAAATATTTTGTATCATTACAATTATTTAAGCTTTTAAAGGTCATTTATTTGTATTTATTTAATACTCAATATAAAATATTAAAAATAATATTAATAATTCTGCAACTTTATGACGATTGTTCTTTAGTATGTTTGTATGTTTTTGTCTAAAAAATAATGGAAAAAACATGATATTTCGCAAATCGCCTTTAAAGCATATATTATATTTTTTATACTATAATAACATTACTCACCAGTTGTGAATTTACTCATGGTAAGTAACAAACATTTAACTTTTCCCTGTAGATTTCAAATATAATGTTTACATTTCGTTAGATAAAATTTTGAAATATAATGCCTTGCTTACATAACAGCAAATAATATTAAACTGCAGCCGCAGAACGAATATAATAAACGGAGATATTTTGCTGCATTTCAAAGGTAGTTTTCTTATACTTCCCATATTTATGCTATAATTTATGTAAGTCTTAGATATTCTAGATATAATGAAAAAATGTTTTCTTATAACTTCTATCACACGCGTAGAACATTTGTATGTTTTGATATGTTATTATACGTTGAAGATCACATGGTGACAACATGCAGTAATAATAACGGTGGCATCATATTTGTTACTGACGCAAAAAGATAAAAAAAAATTCTAAAAATTCTTAAAATTTAAAATTTATCGTTTTCACAATTCTTATAATTCTTGTAATAGTTCTACATTTTCTAAAACTTCCAATAAACAGGAAAAGACATTTTCTGTTGTTAATTTCACGCAGACTATTTACCATACGTACACGCAGACTCCTAAACATTTAAATCCAGCAAGTTCAGCTTTCCTATTATACTTTAAAAGTAAACAAAATTTTTGCAAATTTAAACAGTAATCTTAAAATGTGTTTTTATTTTTTAAGTTTTACGATTTTTGATCTTTATATCACTAAAGCTAATATGCTGTTCCTTGTAATAACATTAATCAACTGCCTTGAAACTCATCATAGTAATATAAACACATTCCACTTTTTCTATATATTTAAAAGATAACGTCTGCATTTTGTTAAGTGGACTTTTGAAGCATAATGGCTGGATTTCATCACTGCAAATGACATTAAAATGCAGCAGCAGGAAAAATATATAAGATAAAACATTTCGCAGTGCTTCCCAGGTAGTTTAATCTTATTTCCTGTATTTATGGTAAAAAAATTATATAAGCTTGAAATTGTATTATGAAATAAAATATTTTTTTTTAATGTAGTAACAGAAAAAAGTAAAATACATTTCATCATAAATTGAAATACATACTTGTGGAAATATTTTCTACCATTACAATTATTTAAACTCTTTAAGGTCATTTATTTGTCTTTGTTTAATACTTAATATCATATATTAAAGTCAATAATAATAATTCTACAAATTTATGACGATTGTTATTTAGTCTGTTTTTTAACTAAAGTAATGCAAAAGGTTCATGATATTTTACATCTTTGAAACATTTATTATATTTTTTATAATATAATAATATTACTCATAAGTTGTGAATTTCATCATAGTAAATAAACCACATTTAAGTTTCTCTGTAGATTTAAAGCTTAATGTCTACGTTTCTTTAGCTGGAATTTTGAAACATAATACCTGGCTCACATCACAGCAAATGATATGAAACTGTTTCCGCAGGAAGAATGTAATAAGATGCGATATTTTGTTGTACTTCAAATGTAGTTTTCTCATTATTCCCATATTTCAGGTATAATTTATATGTCTTAAGCATTGAAGATATAATGAAAAAAGCTTTTCTTATAACTTTTAACATGTGAATAGAGTATTTTTATAAGTTTTGTGTGTTACTGTACGACAGAAGAATTATTCTGCATTAATTATTTTCATTTAGAATTTAGGGCAAATACAAAGATAACATCACTTTCAATGAAAACTATATTGCGTTCAATTCTGAAAATTTATATGAAATACATTTAGTAGATTATACATTTCGAAGATTAGACATATTGTTAACCTTCCTATCCTGTTGAAATTTTGCTCAAACTTCATTAAAATATTTCACACCAGAATTTTTATTTAAATCCATTTAACATACTTATTTAAATTAAATCTTTGTGTTATTTATTTAATTTACTTAATGAAACATTTTCTGATCTGAATCGAATGAAACGAATTATAGGACTGGATCGATTAGACCCATTCAGGGTAGGAAGGTTAAACATTTGAAGCAAACCGGCCAGTCTTTTGGCATTTTTTTTTTAACAAAAAATGGTTGCATAACAGTAAATAAAGTATATTCGTATCACATTATTTCTCATATTACAGTCAGAATACAGTTAGTTCACGGTTATGTGACCGCTTTTAATAAAAGTGCTCAAATAAATGGACATTTTTCTGCAAATATTTAACGATGCACATTTTTAATATGATAAAAGTTTAATGCCTTTCTTTAATCTACAGCAATTCGCTATGCATAATAGATTATAAGTCTTTTTGAAGCCTGTTTTATATAAAATGATGATACACATTTTACTTTATAATCAAATCCTAACACAGTTACTCTGTTAAAATTAAATCTTTGAGTTCACGTATAACTACTGTTAGCAAAGTTGCATGACTTCTTCATTTTTGTTAAGAGATTTTTCCTTTTGAGAAATAAAATAAGCAAAAACTCCGTTTGAAGAATCGGAATCGCTCCGTTATAAAATTGCTATAAAGTTGGTATTATAAAGTTGTTATAATGTTGGTAAGAAATACAAAAATCTTCAATTTTGATGATAAAATGTAATACGGCTGTAATTCAGCAGCACGATACAAGACTCATGAAAAATCCAAGATTCTTCCGTTGTTTTTTTTTTTTTTTTTTTTTTTTCATTTCTGTGCAGCAAGCTGTCAGTTAAAAAAAGTCAAAGTCAATTTGCGGCTAATAACACAGTATATCCATTTTTTTCCATCTATATCCGGCCGTCTCGCTATTTTCAGGAAATATGATGGAAATTTCCACTTTTGTAACAAAAATAATCTTTTTTCAACAAAATTGATTATTTTCTGTGAAATTCAAGAAAAGTATATCCGCTAATTTCGGATTTCTCTATACAGTTTAGGATTATGGTATATTGCATCTTGATTTTTCGTGACATTTACATAGAGAAAAAAAATATATATCATTGGGAAATTCAGTTTTACAGTTGATATTTTAATCAATAGTAGAGTTTATTGTATGATTAATAAAAAACTATTAGAAAAACTAATGTTAAAGAAGAATGTTTTCTATTTATTGTGTACAATGTAACATCTGTAACATAAACATCATTAAAACAAACAATATCAAATCTGTAAAATAAAAAATTGCGAATCATGTACCAGAAAATATGCATTGAAAATTGCGAATAATGCTTTATAAAGTGTTTATAAAAATTATTTTACAATGTATAATTCTAATAATGAAATCAGGTAGTATTCAAATTTTATTAAGGAAAAAAGATAATGTACTTTCTGTTAATTCGTTTTTCTCTTTTAAAATATTTCAATATTTTTTTTATTTCTTTATGATCCGACGAGATTTTTAATTCCCCTTGAATTAAAGGAAATATAAAATTTATATAGTTCCTCTACTAATAAAAATATATGATACTTTTTGTACAAAACACTTTGGTGGGTGACATTCAGTAAATACAGTGAGATAGTCGAAAATAAATATCATTTAATGCGGTTATTTTCTCAACCATTTACATGGACTTAGATTTTCATATTGAATTTCATATATTTTTTCATATCATATTGAAAAAAGTTTTACGGAAATTTGAAATTACAAAACGCTTCTCAATTGCATATTAGAACGCAATAATTTATAGCATACATTCTTGTAAGATTAGTGAGGTTTTGCACAGAAACTCTAATTACCAGTTTATTAAATGAATTTTATTTAAAAATATATCTAAAAACCAAGTGTTTTTATGTAAGTTGTTTTGGCTATAAAACAACTTACTTAAGTATGTTCTATAAGCTGCGTTCCATAAACTTTGTGCTTTTAAGATTAGTGAGGTTTTCATGACACTAAATTTCTTTATTAAATTTAATTACTTTTGTAAACATTCGTCACATCCTAACAACAGCAGTAATATATATTAAGAAATGGAACTGCCATACAGGGAATTTGTTTTAAGGCTTTTGCATGCGTTTAATTAGAAATGAGTAGATGATATGGAATAGCTCGAGAATAGTGCTGCATTTTAGCGTCTGCTGTACATAGTGTTAATAAATCTATAGGAATAAGTATAGTCGTGCTTTCCTGGTGAATAAAACAGTACTAAACAAGAGTATAAAGTTATAACTGTGGCGACGAAGATGGGATAGTTAACCCAAATGATAATAAAGTGAAAAATATTTATAAAAAAAATAAACATGCAGGAGAAGGAAGAAATGACCAGTATAGGAATATTTTTCTGTAGAACGATTAGAAAAATGTTACCCAAATGTCTCTGGACGGTTTACGTCGAAAAAATGCATTTTTACTATTCTGCTAATAATATAGAAAATAAGGAAATTAAGAATAATATTTTGCTCAGTTCAGTCAGAACAGCTATGTTTACTATTTTGAGAAATATAGTAGTTTCGAATACGCTGAAAGAGATCACTTGTGAATATCTTTTACAGAAAACAAAAGAACATTTTTCAGTGTGTCTGAGGAAAATTGGGAAAAGTTTTAAACTTCAAAAGCGATCAAGGATCCAAGGAGAGAAGATAGCGGATTTCATTAGAAAATTCCGTCAGTTATCTGATTTCCGCATCTATGGCTATACTTTAAATGACCGTTTTCGTGATCAGCTGGTGTTTGCTATCCAAAATGAGACGATAGAATAAAGACTGCTTGATTCTAGAGATTTAATGTTCCAGTCAGCGGTGGAAATAACCGAATCATTCAAATCAGCTGAGGCTGGCGTCAAATCTCTACATATCTGGGATAATACAACAGCAAATCAAGTGTACACGAGAGGGGAAAATTTAAATAGAAAAGTTCGCTCATGCATCTAAACCTAAAGAAAAGAATTTCGCTCCAGAAAAGCCTTGTTACAGTTGTTCAATGTCTCATAATATTAAATTATGTCCGTTTAAAAAGGCTGAGTGTCATTTTTTCCTTCAAAGTGGGACACATAAAAGTTTGCTGCCAAAATTTGAAATTTGGGAAAGAAAATGTAAAGCAACACAAGAACAGTAAAATTAAAACTGTTCACAAAAAAAAATTAAATTTTATTGAAAACAACTCTAATAATGTATCATGGGAAAAATCTGTAAAAATAAATGGCGTTAATATCATATTCGAAATAGACACTGGCGCGCCGCTTATAGTGGTAAGTGAAAAGTTTGCTCGTAAATTGTTCTCAGGTAAGGTGCCTTTAACACGTTCGCTGCCGATAACTCCGCCCTCTGTGTTAAATGAATGGGTTCTTCACGCACAAATGCGTGAGCAGCAGCGAATGTGTTAATAAAATATAAAGTAAAATTTCAAACTTTTACAAAAGATTCTATAATTGTGTTATGTGAATAAAAAGTGAAAAATTTTGTTGGAGAATATTGTATGCCTGATTTAAAAAGGTTAGTTATAAAAGAGAAAGGGCCGAGTCTAATTGGAAAAACTGTTAAAATCATCAAAATTATATTGACCAAATATAAATATGATTAGAAGCATTTCGAAAGCTTATTTAATTAGAAATTTTACTAAAGTTTTTGCACTGGATCGGCACAATCTAAGGTCCTCCCGTTTCAATAAATTTGCAAATGAATGCAAAACCACTTTTTTTTTAAGTTTCCACCTGTTCCTTTTGTTTTTATAAAAGCTACTGACATGGAATTGGAATGATTAACAAAAGAGAGAATCTTAAAACATGTTGATCATTCGGAATGGGCTCGTCCTATAGTACTTGTTCAAAAACCAAACGGTTCTTATAGAAATTATTGTGATTATAGAGCAACAGTTAATTCAAATATAGAATATGATGATTATTGTCTTCCTATATTGGAAGAATTATTTGCAAAATTAGAGGGGGAAAATTCTTTACAGTTTTTGATTCTAAAACAGTGGAATAAATTGCAATGTAAATAAAATCACAAGTTTATAGCAAACATTTTACCAAAATACTTCAAATGCAAATATTATTAAACGTCATAATAGTTATTTAAAATTTTTTTCAAATAACTAAAATTTCTTAATCTGAGAAATATTCATGTCCGTTGCTTATGATTACAAAAAACAAAATATTATCATGTCTGCAAAGTAAAAAACTTTCTTTTCAAATAGTTTAGTTTTTATACAATAATGCATATGTCATTTCGAGTTTTATATTGTTAAACCTCATATAATATTTCATGCAATATGCATTTCTGAAATGCTATGAAATAAATCCATTTTATGTTTCTCTGTAAAATTAAAAGTTAATATCTGCTTTTTATTAATCGGAATTTTTCATCATGATGTCTGGCTTACATAAAAGCAAGGAATATTAATATGTAGTGGCAGACAGAATGCAATAAGATGAAATATTTCACTGTGTATCCTAGGCATTTGTCCCTCACTTTGTTTATTTTCAGTATAGTTTTGTCTAGACATTCTGCATTTCAAACTTTCTCCATATAATGTAAAATGCATTTCTAACAACCTTTCTCATATACGGAATAGTTTTGTAATACTTGATTAAATTTTATGTAACATTGTAATTTTTTCAGCAATGTTTTCTTGCATATTTTTGTTTAAAGCTATCACAATACTTCACACAAATGCTTTAAAGTTATAAGTGTGATTTTTCAATAATAGTTTAAATTTTGAGAAGGCAGTAGAAATACTTTTGGATAGTTACATTTTATCTTTGGCTTGAAGCAACACATTTCTCATCTAAGAAACATTTACGTGTTAACATCAATCATGTGTAATGTCACTTACCATGATAAAGTTACTATTCATGAATATTATATTAATATAAATATTATGAATATTATATGAATTATGAAGAATTTAAAATATTAATCTTGCAATTTCAGAAAAAAGTAATAAAATTTTATGAGATAAATAAATTTTATGAGAAAACTTTAAACTTAAAAGCAAAAAAAATTCTGTAAAATATGTTTTACGAAATTATAAGTTGTTATAACTGGCATTAATATGTTAATTTTCAATTTTACTTTTAATGATATTTTCTGCATGAGAATAAAAACACTTTTACGTTTTAAGTTTTAAACACTTAACTCAATATTTCAATTAATAATATAATTAATAAAGGAAAAAACAAAGATATTATTCCCTTAAAAATGGTCCAAAGAAACATAGTTCTCTTTTTACAGTTAAAGTAATGCAAAATATATAAACAAACCAAAAAATTAATAACTAATAAAATAGAAATTATTATACAGTTCTATAATAAAAACAAGCCTACGTTTAATGTAATATTTAAGAAATGCTTACTGTGAAATGATTTGTTAAATACTGATTTTAAAATATAAAAATATTATGAAAATATATATTTTACAGTACTATTGGTAGTAGCAAAATAATTTTTTTGCAATATTTCTTGATAAAATTTATAAAGTAGACAACGATATTGCTAATACAACCAACAATAGCTCAAAGAAAATTGTTTTACGTGAAATTAAGCTAAGAAGTTATATGAATTGAGGAACAAAAAATAAAGAATTTTTTAAAGAATTGTACAAATTTAAACGTTGGTTTTTAATAAATAGTATATTTAAGGAGGGTTTCCTAGAAATCTGTTCAAACTTTGCAATTATGCGAAAAACATTTGGGATATGAATAAAGGGAAAACTGCGCGTGAAGTATAGTTTTACGTTATTGTACTACGTTGCGTTATCGTAAATAATAGCATTCCCATTAACCGAGAGTTTATTATCTGTGTTTTTCGAGAATGTAGTCGAAAGAGTAATGTATGGATACGTTTAAGTACACGCTTTCGAAAGCAATATTCATCAGTAGCAAGTTCATCGTGAAATTGAATTTTGCTGAAAAATCTGTAAGCGCACTACATTATATAGCCAAAGGTGACCGGTCAATTGCGAGTTTAAACATTTTGTTGAATACCTAGAAACAATAAACGAGGAATTATTTTGAAATTGAAAGCGCTTAAACAAAATAATATAGATTAAATATTTTCGTCGAGATTTTTTTTCTCAAAATCCCATAAGGTACCGCTAACAAATAGAATAAGAACGACGATCTGTTGCATAATCCTGTCAAAACGAATGTATCATAAGAATCCAGACTGCAGATCATGTTTACGTAGCTTATTGTAATAAACTGTGTTCATTTTTATGAGGATATCATGCAGACTCGTAAAGAAATAATGGTTTTTATAAAACAATCCTGAATTTTGAGTTTTTTTATTATAATTTGCAGAGTTCTTGTTATAAAAAATTTTAATTTTCAGAAAATATGACAAATAATATTGTACATAAAACATTGTAAACAGATTTAATAATAATAATAATTGTAGAAAAAATGAGCAGGTTTACTGAATAATGTTTAACTGCACATGCGCTAGAGCAATCAAAAAGTAATTTGCATAATGTGTTAGTTAAATATACTGTGCAAGTTTTGTAAAAATCTCAAAAACATATCTTGGAAATTCAGAAAATAATCGTTGATAGAATAAGCTCAAAATCTATTTTCCCAAAATAAAGCAAAAAGATTAGGGGTTGAATCCAAATATAGTAAAACGTGCAATACTGTGTATACTATATTGACGCTAATCAATGGGTATATGGATACAGGCCCTGATCTTTTTGCTTAATTTTGCTTAATTTTGTGAATAACGAATTTTGATCTTATTCTGTGAATGACGTTTCTTAAAATTTTCAGGGTATGTTTTTAAGACTTTCACAAAAATTGTACTATACATGTAACTAACACATTATGGAAATTGCCTTCTTATTGCGGTGACATATGCGCAGTGATACATTATTTAGTATACCTGCTCGTTTTTCTAACAATTTACATTATGTTTTAATTCTGATTAAAGGATATTATGTACAATATCATATGTCATATTTTCTAAAAAGGATTTTATTTTATATTGAGAATTCTGCAAATTACTACCTCTGACAATAAAGTTCGGTGAATGAATTCAGAACGACGGATCTGTCAACACTGGGGAAACAAAACGCTGCACTTGCATAGAGGCAAGTGTTAACCATCTTCCCCCATCGTTGTTCAGTTGAGCATCGTTTAAGTTTTGCGTAAGACGTGCTTTACTAAGTGCTTGTTCAGTGTGTTGGTTCTTAACTGAGAACAGGAAAATGAACAAACAAAAGATCAGTTTAAAATTTGGTTTTAAGCTTTGTAAGACACCGAAAAAAATTCATGAAGAACAGTGCAAATTGATCATCCATCATACTCGCTAGATCTCAATCATCGAGATTTCTTCCAATTTATGGCTCAAATTCTCTTTGAAATAGATTTGACCATACTTCTGACATCCAACGAAACGTGACGAAGCTTTTAACTCCATCCCAAAAGAAGACTTACAGCGAATTTCCAAGGGCATATGTGGCAGATGTCAGCAGTGAATATTTATGGGAGACGACTATTTCGAAGAATGGTATGGCAATTTTCGTTAATATTTCATCTACATTAATGTTACAGGACTATACACCAAACTTTTTTGTCAGAGGTATTATAAGCAAAAAACTTGGAAAAATTGAGACTGTTTTTATAATATGCATAAAAACTCTACGAGTATACATTCTATTTTCATAGAAATGAACACAGTTCATTACAATAATTCACGTAATCATAATCTGCAATTTGTACATTTCTGATGCATTAGTTTTGACACAGTTCGGAAAAAGATCTTCATTCTTTTTCAATTAATTGAAAATCCCCTATAGGATTTCGGGAAAAATTCTTCTAGGACATATATGACTTGTACTATTTTGTTAGCCCCATGAGCTCTGATGGTAGAATTTTCTACCACATAATTTTAATTCTGAAATGTCACAATGGCACCAGAAAATTCGACCAAATTTATTTGAAAATGGCCAGTTTCCATTGGCTATATATTATATATGATGTTTATAATGTTTCAAAATTGACTACTGACCAAAAAAAAACAAATGAATTGGTCAGTAATGTTCGGAAATATACTATGCCAAAGTTAAAGCACTTGACGCCACTGTTTTGCTAAAACAACCTAGTATTAAATAATATACCTCACGACTGCGAAATTCTGTGTTCACCTGGTCACCTACAAATAACAATCACAAATCAGCTTACCATTATAAACCACAAGAAATGGTCTCTCGAACAGAAAAATATATACTTGATGCGAAACGAAGTGTGGTCGCTTGTTTTGAAAATTCTCTCTATGAGTATTCACCTTTCATGTCGAGTCACATTCCACGCTCACTCACTTCACTTTTTAGCGATAATGGTGGCTACTACATATCTAACATCTAAACGAAACAACCTATCATCAAATTCATTACTAAATAATTCGAAAACACCCCGTTTGAAAGGCTTGGGTCGTCAGTACATCAGAAAGTCTGGGTCTGCTGTCAATGGGCAACAACACTTGAAGAAAATTGCCGACGTCTCATCCTGCACATCCGTACGCTCTTAAAACCACAGCCACTGAAATCCCATCAAAATTCACGCTATGAAAGTCAATTTCTCACAAAGAGTTGAAATAACTCGAGTTAAAGAGTTTTTTAGGCAATTTAAATCAAGATGATATTTTAAAATAAGCAATTTAAATCAAGATGGGTAAAATGTTTTAAAAAAATTCATTCACGATCCAATAAATTACACGTGTCCCTTGAAAATCCAAATCCACTCTTTCTCTTTTTAGAGTGTAGAATTTACGACGGCATGATACTGTCTTCTTTTTTATATACGTCGGGCAGTCATCATTGGAATACTCTCCCTGCCATTTCGGCCATCAAAACATAATTTTCAAACAGAAGTCTGACAATCCAACTAATGTTACCGAAAATGGAACAACTGAGCACTTATAAGCTTAGTCCAAAACTTCTAAAGCTCAGTCCAAAGACTGGAAAGAGATAATATCGAGAAATTTATCAATCTAATCAAGTATTGTCCCACAACTACGAATCTAAATATTTTACAACATTTAACAAATACCATTAAAATTAAAAATCCCAATGACCAATTGAATGATTTAATTTCAACCCGATAACAGTTTTAAATAAAAATGCGGCTATTAAAATTGCTTTACAGTGTTCATTTGCATTTTATTTTTGCGTTTTTTATAACCGTCGAATCAAAACAATTTTGTGCGGATTTTTAAAAAATACTCCTCTTGTAGATACATATATGGATAGATACATCTCAAATACACTATATATTATACTCCAATATATAATTATAAATATATTATATAAAAAACTAGTTTTATACCGTATTTCCTGCATTGTAAAATCATAGTTTACAATGAAACATGTAGGTGTAGTTAGATATTTTTCGCGATTTCATAAAACTGGATTTTCTAGAAAGCAAGATTTGAAACTCACGTCATTTATTAAAACCATAAATAGGGAATCTTTACAGTAATTAACGTATTCCACGTAAGTGAATAGGTAAGTAACGTACTTGTGATAGCTACTTTAAATATGATTGGCAAGACTTAAAATTCCTAAGGACTATTATTTCTGTATTTTTTACGGTATTATGTAATGAAAATATGTATTTGAGAACGGATTAAATAACAAAATATAAATTATAAAGAGAAAATTTGTTTGTTTCTACCAAGTGCAAAATTTTGTTTTCCATTTTAAATAAAATATGGATTTATTAAACGTAAATGTAGGTTATTACATATTTCATTTAATTATGAATTTGCCTAATATTTAAAAATAGAAAGAAAATTAATATAAATACATTTGTAATTAACTAATATTGTCTATCAATATATTAAACTAATTCTGTTTTTTTAATGCAGTTACAACCTTCGAAGCATTTTTGAATATTTCGCAAATATTTGCGCATGAATATTTGCATATATTAAACATATATGCAAATCTACATGTGGCAAATCATGCTCAAAAACAAATCGATTTACATTAAATTCCTTTGTAAACACAAAAGTATCTGTAAAATAACTTTCTCTCGATTTGCAAATGAACTAAAAGATCGCGTTATTTTCACTGTACTATTTTATATTTGTTTGGAAACCAATTTAACGATATTAACTACAAACGTAAGGAAAATACTCTCCTTTTATAAGAAGAAATCTAAATCATTCATTATGTTATTTAGGTACATCGTTTATTTTAAGAAACTGTTGAAATACATTATCTGTTTAATCGGGTAATGTTCAGCTACACTTTTGGCTACTGTCCAGTGTATTTCGATAGAAAAAGGAAACTGATTTTTTCTTTTATAAAGCAACTATTTATATGCGTGTTTCTGACAAATGAAGATATTGAAAAGATGTATTTATCTCAGCTATGTTCTGACTTCGTCAAAATCATAAACATCATTTCGCTGTCAAAATAAATAAATTCAAAATTTAGAATCGTCAACTAACTGTCGAGCTTATGATTTATGTTGTTTATATTTATATTTCTGTGCATCACAGTTTTCTTATTTACGATATTTAAACACATATTGTACTGTATCAATTGTAAAATAGTTTTAATTTTTAATTAAATTTATGAATATTATATATTAATATAGTAGAATAGGAATAATTAAATCGTTTGTTTTCTTATTTAGATACATAGTTTCTCGTAAGGAATTGTCGAAACACATTATCTTTATAACCATGTAATGTTCAGGTTCACTTTTAGCAAAGATGATGTAGGAATATATACCTGCATATTTGTGTAATAATAAACCCAAAACATTAATATGTTTATATATTTACAGTCTCTTTTTATTGGTTTGGCTTATTGGAAAATAAAATAGAATAAATAATGTCTTAAAATAATGTCTTTAACTTTATGAATTAAAAAAAAACAATGTTTCGGTATTTTAAGAGAATGTTAAATAGTTTGAAATCTTGATTTCTAATATCTTTTTCTCCAGTAATTGACACGGAAGTACAGCATAATTGTAAAACTAAGATAATCAGAACAGAATTTCACAATCGTATTTAATCTTTGTTTTAAATAATGAAATTCGTGAAACAATTATCATTGTTTAATAAAAAGAATTACCGGAAAACATTGAAATATGTTATTATAATATGTTTCTAATAAAGTCGTAACTCATGCTTAAATTTAAAATACTTGAAACACAACAAATATCATGATAACATCATTACAGTTGCTATGACGAAAACTTTATTACCACGCTTTTATTAGCTTCACCTGTATGTTTGTGAGTTTGTGAGTTTGTAACTCTCCTTATTTTATGTATGTTCACGGATTACTCCGAAACCATGCAACCGATTAACTTGGTTTTGGTGTTAAATGAAAGACGATGCTCTCGAATTGGTACCACTTCAGTTTCATCGAAATTGGTTCAGTACTTTTTTAGTAATTAGGCAAAAACTAATAAAATTAGTGATTTTTCGCTAATTAAAACTGTTGAATACGTTCACTGAATAGAGTGTAGACAGCCTGGCCGAGCGGTCTAAGGCACCGGATTGAAGCTCTGTTTTTCGAAAGAGATTGTGGGTTCGAACCCCACTCCTGACATTATTTACATCTATGTAAAATTTAAAAAAAAATTCCGTATTACAATTTTTATTTTTAACCGGCTTCAGAAAAGGAAGAGGAAGTTATCAATTCGATGCGTATGTATTTTTTTCTATGTATGTTCACCAATTACTCTGAAACTGTCCAACCGATTATTTTGGTTTTTGTATTAAATATAAATATAGTTTAAAAAAACTAAAAACCACGCTTTTAAAGTAATCAAACTAAAAAGTGAAAAATAAATATAGCTTAAAAAAACTAAAAAACACGCTTTTTAAGTATATCAAACTAAAAAGTGAAAAAAAATAATTCGTACTGTAAGCTGAAAACGGAAATAGATGAAAAATACTATATTACTATAAAATCATTGTTATTATAGAAATGAATTAATAAGCAATAAATAAAATTATCGTGGGAAAAAAGCGTGGGGTGCTTCTTAAGAACTGATAGATGGAGAATGGTAGATGGAGCACCCCATGCTTTTTTTCCACGATAATTTTATTTATTGCTTATTAATTGATTTCTATAATAATAATGATTTTATAGTAATATAGTATTTTTCATCTATTTTCGTTTTCAGCTTATAGTACGAATTATTTTTTTTCACTTTTTAGTTTGATATACTTAAAAAGCGTGTTTTTTCGTTTTTTTAAACTATATTTATTTCTAATCTTTTTGACTCGGATTCTGTTACACAAATTGTATTTAGTTAACACCACCTTTTCTAAGTGAGTTTTCTTCAAGTACACAATTTTAAAAATGCTCTAATACAAGAAGGCAAATTTATTATTTTTGGTGCCAAAAACAAAATTTTCAAAGGAAGATCATGTCTTGTCAACTTAGATATATGAGTGCAAAGGACTGAGAGACATGCATTGCGATTGAGTCTTAGAAGGTATTACCAAATATATTTTTAGTAAGTATATTTTTTCTTACTTTTCAATTATTTTAAATATTTAAAATATAGGTAAGGTAATGTTATTTGTATATAATATAAATTTAAATTTTCTACGGTGGTTCATTTAACTCTGTATCTACCGACGGTACTTATAAGTACCATTAAAATTACTTATAAAAAAATTTATAATACTTTATGGCTGTAAAATCTATCAAAATACCTCTAAAATTAAATGAGACTTTTTTTCTAGAAACACATTTTGTTATGTCTGATCGAGATTTCTAAACCATTTTTATAGTGCCATGATCTTTTCTCTTATTACTTTTTACCTTTTATCTACCGACGGCACTTATGAGTCGCATTAAAGTTACTTATTATAAAATTCTTTTAATACGTCATTTAGTTGTAATACTGTTTAGAATCATTTATAGATATATTAATTTATATGTTCCAAAAACTGTATGGTTACACAAAACAAAAATATTTTTAAAAGATGATGTCTTTTGCCTTTGTATCTTTTCAGCTTTCTTGGCGCTGAGCGGTGGAGATTTTTCAATTCGGAAACATTTCTATATTTATATTGCAAGAACGTCATTTTTGTACATTCTATAATTTTATAAACTACTAAGAAAACAATTTAAAATAAAAGATTTGAGTAGGGCAATAAACATTGCCCAAAATACATGTAAATTCAAATTTAATTAATCGTTGTAAATCCTTCAAGCATTTATTAAATGATTATGTAAATCTTTTAATTTAGTTTAAACAATTTTCGTAAAATGCTTTAGAATGTAAAATTTCATGAATTCTTAATTTGGTAGATAAAGGGTTAAAACAAACTGGTGTTATACTTTTCAAAATTAGGAAGACGTATTTTAACTTCCATTATTTTAAACTTTAAATAACTCGATTTTTTATTGCGGTCATTGTATGTTCCGATTATCGAGCGCCGATATATAAATACTGCTAATATTAAAAGAAAATTAAACAGGTTGAAAATTTTGAATGTAAAAGTTTTAAAATCAAGAAAAGAGTCAAAACTGGATTATGAACTTAAAATAAAACAAATGTATTTTTGCTAAAAATAAAATAGTACTTATATAATGTGAGTGGGCTGTATTCGATCATCTAAGTCACTATTATAAATGATAAAAGTTTAAGAAACGCAAGAATATGAACTTTTATTATGTCGCTAAACATAGATGATGTTAAATAACTTTATGTTTTAAAAAAAGGTAAATAATGTTGAAATTGTTGCACAAATGAATTTTTTGTGACTTGATATTCTTCTTCCTTGTTATATGGAAAACTACTGAATGAAAAAATGTGGAAATTGCTAATTTTACCAAGGAATGTTTGTTAGAGACGCTGAAATACACTGTTTTTACCTGGAATAAGTATTTTAATAGTTATTAAGTAATTTTTTGTAGTTATTAAATCTTAAAGTCAGTCGAAAAATAGAAAGAGAAACTATATACATGGGAATTTATTGAATCAATTTTCTAGGTATTTATTTCATAAACTTGTATTGTGCAAATTGTATTTATTAATTTTTTTTAAATTTCGCTAACTCTTTGAGAGGAGTTTTTAAAACTTGTTTTCAATATTTTATCATTTCAAAATACATTTTCTTTTTTTTTACTTTTAGAAAAAAATGATTTTTATATTGTTGCGAGTATGTAAAAAGCATCGCAAATAACTATAAATTATTTATGAAGTTTTTTTTTATTTACATGTGACTATAAACAGATGAGAATAATATTTAAAATATTAGTTAAATGCGTTAAAAATTTGGCAATAGACAGAGTTGTGTGATAAAAGTTGTATTTACACTTAAATATTAAAAAGAAGAACATATTAAAACTATTTTAAAATTACGGTGGAAAGCATTTTATGATCAGAATTACGTCATATGTAATGTCACATAGAAAATTCTCATATAATAAATATCGCTTTCTTTAAATGTTTAAAATAATTAAATAAAATTATTATAATTTAAAATAATTAAATTGTTTCGTGTAAAAGACTTTATTGATGAAAAATATTTAGAAAAAAATCAAATAATAATTTTTTCAATTTTTTTATCAATTGAATAACATAAATATATATATACATGAATTTTAAAATAGTAAAAAATAAAATATATAAATTTACGCTAAACGCATTTAATAAGGAGTATTACGTCACATATTAAAGAAAGTATATAAAACGCGGGGGGGGGGGGGAGTTAATAACTTTTTGAATATAGATAAATGTGTTCTTCATGCAAAATATCCGAATTCCTTCAGCATTGTATTCTTATTTACATTAATAAAGCGATTCCTGACTATATATAGTGGTTCAGGGTTAAATATAAAAGGGGTAAACGGAAAGCAACCTCCGTTCATTTGGCTAAATGGATATTTCATGCAGGATAAATGTATAAGTGCTATTAATGCGAATAGCCTATGAATTCAATATCATAAGGTTAACTGCGCATTTTTCTTTTTATTGTATTCTTGTTTGTACTTTCATTGTTATTTTACAGGTGTACCAGACTTTAAATGTGTTTGTTAATGATTATATTCATTCAACATCTTCATCTACAGTTACGCTTTCAAGATAGTTGTTGCACTCTAACATGAAATGTCGAAAACAAGGATATTAATATAATTTTTCCAAATCAAAATTTAAGCATGCAGATGTTTTTATCGTTATTGTGCATAGTTTATAGTTTATGGTTATAATAATAATAATAATAATAATAATAATAATTATTATTATTATTATTATTATTATTATTATTATTATTATTATTATGTGTGTATCTGACAAATTATTTTTGCAAAAACTCTTATTTAGAGTGAATTTGTTTCTTTCCTATTTTTGTGCGTAGTGGCTGAATATTTAATTTTGAGGTACAAAATATTGTGCGTAAAATTGTATCGTGTAAAGTTATAGAAAATCAGAACTAGAGATAATAAAGTTAAATAATTTATACGATATTTCTTTGTAACATTTTGCAAACAACAACATTTGCAATCAAACAAAGTAAATATGATATTATTACACAGTAGTCAGAAAATGTAATATTTTCGTAGGTGCATTTTCATTTTTTTAAGCAAATGTTTTTGGACCACTTGCATCCTCAAAAGTTTATATGATTATTCTCAGCAGTACATATGATAATGAACCTACTCCCCATCTGATTTTAATTCTTAATAGATAAAAAGCGATTGTTAAAATGTTATACGGTACCTTTATATATTATTTGTGGCGTAATTTTGTTTAATTATTCATTACTTTTATTAATATCTAAAATTTTTAATTACTATTTTATTAAAGAATATTATGCACATATAACGTTCATTTTACAACATTCCTGAAAAATTTACAGAATCAAAGATAGTTTTATAATTCGGATTTTTATAATGATAAATATGCAATATTAAATGAAAAATATTTTTATTTTTATTTTTTAATTTAGTTTCAAATAGCTGCTAGTTCTATTATAACAACTTAAATACAAATTACTTTTATTATGATACACTTCACAGATGATTAGAAAAATATATTCTTCATCCAATTCTATTCTCTATTCTTATATTTAAGCTATGAATGCATAAAAATCTTTCTTATATAGTATTATTACTTGAACTTTGCGAATTAAGTTACTGTTGAATGAAAAAATTTCCACTTAATGTAAGTAAGTAAAATGTAATGTAAGTAATAAGTTAAAATATTTCACTTGTAGCTGAATTAAATGCGTGGTTTCGAAAATTACTCCGTTCAGGTAAATAAGTCTCTTTGTAGTACATGCTGTTTCTACAATATCGTTTATGTTCTTTAGAATTTTTACAACAAAGAAATATTTTCAAGCAGTCTGCTGTTTTTTCTTTTTTCTCCTGAAGAGTTGAATACTCTTCAGTTTCTATAAATTGTAATTTTATTATTCATCAGTTTATTGGTTACGTGTAGTTTTGATTGTAAGATAAAGTAAACGATTAATTTTTATCTGATATTAACCTTCCCACTTTGAATGGGTCTAATCGACCCATTTCTATTATTTATTTCATAATAGCTCCCTCAAGTTTTAACAAAGGGCGCTCATATTTTAAGTATTTCTCAAACAGATAAATATCTTCAGTTTATAATTTTTTCAGCCTTCCAGAATTATTTTTTTATCCAAAAAAAAAAAAATCACTGAATGGTTCTAAACGATCCATATTACTAGTCGCACATAAATGCATGGAAACAATTAGATAGTGTGTATTTCGAATAATGCTCGGTAGATGGCTCTATTATACTGATATACTCAAATAATGACCGTCTTGTTTCGGAGTGCTTCGCCAATTTTTATGCAATATGACACGTAATAAGCGCAGTCTTACTGATGATGAATTCGGAAAGCTTCTGCAAGAGCTACCTAGTGATGAATCTGATGAAAGGCGTGATAATGATTTGATTGAAACAGATGAATCGGATTATTTATCCATCAAATATGATGAAGAGAAAACAGATGTTTCCGATACAGAAAATGAAACGGTGGCGTCTATATACCAAAGTCCATACCTATGGACGAAAAGAAAGACTTTGTACATATCGCAACATATTTTAGACTTCTTACCTTCAAACGCACTGAGATATTTTTACTCGTGGAAATATACACTGATGTCCAAAAGTTAAGCATAATTGGTAATTAAGTAATTATTTTAAGTAATGAAAGAAATATGAATCGGAATGTGCTGAAACTCCAGATGTGTAAACAAAATAGTACGCGTCACATAATTTCGCGAAGAGTTTTCCCCGAAATCGAACAGGGGACCGTCAACAAATTGAAAAATAACGAAGATCTTTTGGATAACCCTGTCAAAACTAATGTAGCAAAAGCGTTCAAACTGCACATTATGATTAATTGGCTTATTATAATGTACTGTGTTAATTTTTACAAGGATAGCATGTATACTCGTAGAGAAATTAAGGTTTTTATAAAAACAGTCCTACATTTTTTCAAGTTTTTTGCTTATAATTTGCAGAGTTCTTATTTTAAAATAATGTTCTTTCCTAAAAATATGACAAACATCATTGTACACAATACCCTGTCATCAGAATTTAAAAATAATAAAAATTGTATGAAAAATGAGTATGTTTAGTAAATAATTTTTCATTGCACATGCGTCAAAGATATCAAAATGTCATTTGTATATTGTGTTAGCTAAATGTATAGAGCAACTTCTATAAAAGTTTCAAAAACATAGCTTGAAAATTCTGAAAATGGGAGCCTATAGAATCAACTCAAAATCCGTTATTCCTAAAGGAAGCAAAAAAATCAGGGGTTTTACCTAAATATAGTTGTACTTGCAATATTGTGTAGGCACCAAACAATGGAATATGGATACAGCCCCTCATATTTTTGCTTCATTTAGGGAATAAAGGATTTTGAGTTGATTCTATAGTCTCCCATTTTCAGAATTTTCAAGCTATGTTTTTGAAACTTTTATAGAAGTTGCTCTATACATTTAGCTAACACAATATACAAATGACATTTTGATATCGTTGACGCATGTGCAATGAAAAATTATTTACTAAACATACTCATTTTTCATACAATTTTTATTATTTTTAAATTCTGATGACAGGGTATTGTGTACAATGATGTTTGTCATATTTTCAGAAAAGAACATTATTTTATAATAAGAACTCTGCAAATTATAAGCAAAACACTTGGAAAAATTTAGGACTGTTTTTATAAAAACCTTAATTTCTCTACGAGTATACATGCTATCCTTGTAAAAATTAACACAGTACATTACAATAAGCCAATTAATCATAATGTGCAGTTTGAACGCTTTTGCTACATTAGTTTTGACAGGGTTATCCAAAAGATCTTCGTTTTTTTCAATTTGTTGACGGTCCCTGTTCGATTTCGGGGAAAACTCTTCGCGAAACTATGTGACGCGTACTATTTTGTTTACACACATGGAGTTTCAGCCCATTCCGATTCATATTTCTTTCATTACTTAAAAATAATTACTTAATTACCAATTATGCTTAACTTTTGGGCACCAGTGTATTTTTGCTAATTGATTAAAATATTCATTAATACATTAATTTTTAACCATAAACTGCTCATTGTCGGATGTAAGAGAATCTTCAAGAACTTTTGCAAAAATAAGCATTAAGAATGTACAGCATTTTATTTTATTTTATTTTATTTTTTATTTTTTAAACTAGGACAAGTTTGTTAGAAATAACAAAACGACATAAAATGTCGATATTTTGTACGGTATCATTGCTTTAATAGAGTTTTGATAAAAACATTTTTCTTACAGAAAGATGTTTAAACTTTTTTCTTCTAAGATGTTTAATCCCTTTAATAAGCTAAAGGGATATAAAATGATTTACTATTTTTTCTTTTTAGGATCCGCCCGTTGGAAACTTATTTGTCTTTTAAATACTAAGAAATATGCTATGACTTAAGGTGGAAGACACGGTCATTTTACAGTTGCTTCAGTGAGTGTGTACAGCATGGCCAATGAAAGGCTGTAAAACACTCTAATTAATTATTCAAGCATTTTCTTTTTATTGAAATGTTTTGAATATTAAATTGCATTTTAGTTCGATGTAAATTAATGTAAAAACAATTGCAAATACTATACAAACATTTTCTTATTTTCATTTATAAGTTTTCTTTACGTACAAATCTAGATAGATTATTTAAAGTATGGAGTATGAAAAAAAAATAAAATATTACTTTTCTAATTATACATATATAATATTTAAAATGCTATTTTTAATAACTTAGAAATATGATTGCTAAAAATTGACAGGTGGGTGGATAACATCACGATGAATGGAAGTGACCTTAACGTGGATGCAAGTGATGTCATTTCCATCCATCGTTGTTGTCACACATTCTATCTACGCCATTAAAATCAACATTTTAATCACATATAAAAAACTTCGTTCCGTTCAATTAACTCTTTCTTGGTGCTCCACTTTTTTCGCAATCAGTATATTACGTTTTAAACGCAGAAAATCTTCACCGATTCACGATGGGAGCCTTTTACGAAATTTTTAATCTTTTGTTCCTGATTTTGAAACAAAAAATTGCACCTTACCAAATCGTGAAAATAAATCGTGAAAATGCTCCGATTAAATGAGACAAAATTTTCAGTAAAATTTTACTGGTGAGGATAAACAAAGATTCTGAACGCTTCACACAAAACGTATACCGGTCGTTTGTCCCCAAGGTGTTTAATATAGAAGTCAAATGTAAATAAATAAAATGCAAAAAATGCGATACTAATATTGTTTTTCTTTAACAGAAAACCTTTGTAAAAATTCAGGTAAATTTTTGCTCAAAGCAAAAAAACACACACATTTACTGGTAAACTAAAATTATTAACGAACTGGAAGATAAATTTAATGATAACACTTTAAAATTTCTTACTCATTTGAAAAGAATATTCCACTTCTTACTGAAAGACATAATGCATAGAATAAAAATAGACAAAAATTAGAATAGCTCTCTTTTAATTTTAATTCTTTGCGAAATAATAATTCTCCTTTGAGTGGATTTGCCATTTTCATTAATTTCTTCTTTATCTATTTTCACAATCGTTTTATAACTCGTTGTTAAAATTAATTTCGTTATTACATTCTTCCATAATGCCCATAGCAGTATGGTGTTATTCTTTATTAGATAACTTCGAAATTTAATTAAAAATTTAGGTAAGTGAACTTTTTTTAAAAATTAGAAAGCAAATTTAAATTTTATAATATATTATTTCAATGAACGAGATACATATTTAGTGTCTCAGATACTTTTTAATAATGTCACAAAATACTATATTTCAAAATCTTGTTAGTTAATTCCTATGTATTTTTTAGTGCTAAATCCTGAAATGACTTTCATTTTTAACCATCATGATAATGTTTTAAAAGTCCAAGATCGAAGTCAGAAAGTAAAAAACAAAAAAAAAATATCAAACATTTAATAATAAAAAACAGATGTCAAGGTTATATTTTTTAAACTTTTGATGATTATTTTTTTAAATTATTTTTTAGCATTAAATTAAAAATAATAATATTCAGTTTTAACCATCGCGTCAGACGGGCTGGTAAATTTTGATTGTGAATGTTAAGAAGTCAAAAAATAGCAAATATTTATAAATGCAATTTGCCAAAGCCTTGAGAAATAAAAACAAATGATTTAATACACCGGCGACAAATTTCCAGTTTTATCAACCGACGAAAAAAAAGGGAGACAAGAACATGAGCCCCGCTGAGAATAAGAATGGAAAAGTGCAAGGCATCTGCGGTCCCCCCCCCCCCAAAAAAAAAAAAAAAAAAACTTCCACGCATAGAATAAAATTGTACGAAATTTAATTACGCAATATGTTCTATATTTAGCTTTAAAAATTCATAGTATAAGACAAAAAATGAATAAATATTTAGGAGAAAATATTTTACCTATATCTTACAGTATGATATTTTTGCAAGATTTTTAATTAATTAATTTATTTTCTTTTCTGAATTGTGAAAAATATTAACTGGGTGTTGAGAATGGAGATCATTTTTCTATTCAATTCCCATGCCTGCATGTTACGAAAATCTAATTTTTGAATTTTTGTTTATGTATGAAGTTATTATGTATATTACGCATGAAAATTTATTTGTGTAACTCATTTGTTACACATACTATGTACATCCCATGAAATTTCCTTAATTTTTAATGATTGTTATAGAAGTTTATACTAATAGAAATGTTTTATAAATCAATTTACACCAGTGTATTAGCTCTATAATTTAAGCTAGCAGTTGAAAGTTTAAAAATTCGAGCTATTTTATGTTCCATGAGGTCATAAGTGTACTAAGAGAGAATTTCATAAATGTATTAAGAACATTTGTATGTACATTGTACCTGTCCGCAAAGTTGTTTACGAATGCTACTGATCTTCAGTGTTGTTAGCATGTATTGAAAAAAAAAACTACTGATGCATTAACTTTTGTTTTCTAACTGTTTTGTTTTCAATAAATTTCTCCTACAGACCACAAGTATCCAGACACGAATTTTGAGCTGCATGTTAATATTTTTTTCTACGGCTAATGACACTATATATTAATTTAAACATCTTCTTTTCTCATTATTGCTGCGTAAAAGCTGTTGCCATACATTTAATATTTTTGCACTGATTTTACCTAATTTAAAAATATAAACATGAAGAACCTATAGTAGTGAAATCTTGGCATAAAAAATTGTAGAGAATACTTTCTGGACTTTTTCTGCTTTTAACTATTTTGAAAACTTTATTACATTTTAAATCTTAAAAATCATTTAAAAACAAAGTTTTAGATTCTAAAATACCCATTTTATGTACAGTGCTCTGTTCAAATAAGTTTTTTTCACAATTATTCTCTTTTATCATTTGTGGTACAATAGAACCATGAACATCACCATACTCATGTTTGAAACCAACTGATTAGTATGCCAGATGCTCGAAATTACTCAGTTCTGATATTTTACTCGTACTGCGTATATATTCCAATAAAAAACTTTAATGTAAATTTAAAATAGATTTTTTAAAAGAAATAAATCCTATCACCATCTAACTCACATAAGAAATGTGTTTTTTCCGATCATGCGCCTGATTGTCAATTTTTACTTTTATCCCACTTCACACAAGATGTGGCATTATGAAATACGCATCTAACAATATTAGGTAATTGCTATATAAGTAAACCTCAGCCATTCACATAATGGAACATTTAAAGATGCAAAACTAGAGTTATTTTATTTATTTTTCTGTTTTTGGTTATAGGGAGCTATAAACTTTTTGCTAGTTAACCGTTTAATAAAACTAGAAATAAGAGAATTACTTATGTATTCAAAAATTGTAGATTATCTATATTTATATTTATAATGCCTACAATCATAATTTTCTTTATTTTCATACCAATTCGAGGTATTATTTTAAATCTTTAAAAAATCAATGTATTTAGTGATCAATATAATAATTATTATTATTTTTAAATATTTAACCATTGCCTCGAATTTGTATAAAAACAAAGAAAATCACTTATGTATTATTTCAAAATTGTAAAATAGATAACAAAAACATTTAATTTTTTAGCATAAGCACAAAATTTCTTTAAAAAATAAATAATGCGAATTGCAAACAGAAATGAAAATTAGTAACGAAATTTTTTAATATAAAATACCTTATATAAATGCTTAGCATCTATAATGTAATATTTGAATCATCTGTTCATTAGCATCTTTTTTATTTCAGAGAATTATAGACTATGAAATTCATTGCCATAGATAAGCATCATGGCGTAAAAAAATCCATTTTTTTAACCATAATCCGTTATTTGCCGTATATGACACAAACATACCAACCAAATTACAAAATAATCAACCTGATATATTTTGTAGGCTGTTACATTCGATTATTTTATAATTCTGACTGGCATCACTTTCTCGAAACAGAAATCTTTAATAAACACATTCACTGCATTTGCATGAGAAATATACTTGAAAGTACATATATGGATTAGAATCCCGATATAACGCGGCTTTTGGAAGACATGTTTCACATCCTCGTTATAAAATAACCGTGAAATGTCGGAATGGTTTTAAAAAAAGGGTCTGAAATGATGAAAACACTTATCCACTTTGTGAAATGAAACTAAATTTGTGATTCATTGAACACAAACTTAATCTTACACCATTTGAAAAAATCCTACAAATGTTGTTAGGCAAATTGAGGCGTTTTGTTTCTTTTCGGAAAATTGTTTCACACTAGCAAGATGGAGTACAAAAACACAATCTGAAGCGTCTTGCCTCTCCATCCACAAATTACCTTCTTTATATATGAAATGACTTCACTAACATGTGAAACCTCATCTTTCATTATCACATCATTTTCAACTTCATCATCATCACCTAGCTCACTGTAATTTTTATGCGCTAGAGCATCAATGATATCCTGATATTTTATGACCTCTGATATTGATTCGCTGTTGTCAATTTCTATCCAATTTCTATCCAACTGTGTTCTTGGGAACACAGATATCGATACGCATAGAACTAACCACAGACTGCAAGTCCCTCATTGTGTTTCTCTGAAATTTTAAACGCAAAATTTATCCTAATAGTGATTTTTTTTTCGGGGGACATACTTTTCTCTAGGTTAAATCCGAATTCTCGGTATATAGGACCGCGTTATTTCGAGCTTCTACTATATTTGTAAAATACTGGTGCTAAGAAGATATAAAAATAATTGTTTGTGTTAACTCTGGTAACTATGCAGTTATCGCGAGAGAAATAGACGTCCATAAAAAGATTTTAGAAATTCAAATGTAATACTTAGCTCATTTTTCAGCACAAGTAATTTTCAAATTTAAGGTAAAGGATATTCATCAAATAAAATCCTAATTTCAAAATTAAATTTCTAGGAAACAAAGATAGATACAACTATCGGCAAACGATTTGTTTATTAGGTAAGCTGTAAAAATCTTATACAGAAGTTTCGAACTGTGAATATTTTGAAATGGTTGTGTTCTGATAGCAAAGAATTCGTGACGTGACATTTTTCATTTTTAAGATTGCTTGCTGAGAACGTGTTTTGCAGCTTACAGTGCTATATTTTAACGATTTCTGAAATTAAATTTTTGAAATTATGTAATTCCAAAAATTTAGAATGAAATATCATTAAAATATGGCACTGTACGGCAAAAAAAACTCGTTCTCTGCAGGCAATCTAAAAATAGAAAAAAATTAAGTCAAGTATTCTTTGCAATCAGAACATAATCTTTTCTAAATATGCAACAAATAAAACTTCTGTACAACATTTTTACAGCTTACCTAATAAAAAATCCGTTTATGATATAATTCTATCGATCTTTGTTTTCCAGAAATTTAATGTTGAAATGAGAGTCTTATTTGCTAGACACTTTGTATGTTTTGATAATAAAAAAATATACTATTTTAACTGTTTTTTGTAACTTTTTATTTATTTAAGAATTTTTATAATTTACTTTAAAATAGTAGTAATCATACATGTTTTTTAAATGAAATTCTATTAGAAAGAAATGTGATGCGCTTTACTTTGATGCATTTCACGCAGAATTTATTTATCTAAACAACAAAGCTTTTGCTTATGTATATTGAAAACAAAGTGTTCTAACTTAATGTGTGTTAATTACTCTTCGACATTTAAATCGAAATTACTTCAGTTATGATGATAGAAATAATAATAATAATAATAACAACAATAATAATGACAACAGCCTTTCGTGACAAAATTCTCTCATAGAGATTATAATAAAATATCTGAAAAAAATACTTTACTTAACAACAATATTTAATTTATCCTTTAATAATTATTTTTAAACACATTTGACAACGTATGAAGACATCTTTATTTTACATAGCAATGATGACCGTTACGCACCTTTCTCTGTCACTTTAATTTAACTGCAATTTACGAAACAACAACAGAACATGTAACTACTACTTAATTCACGTGTAAAATATTTATTATGCAATCCATGTTGATTCTTCGATTAATACGTTCCAAATTATTTTTGCTTCAGTAAAAGATAATAATTATGTTTATTTCTGGAAACATTCCAAACACATAATAGGGAAATAATGTTTCACAGGTTCTTGCTTTTATTATTGATTCGTATGTGAGAAAAAAAAGGCAATTATTTCTTGAAAGAAAATACTTAGAACTTGAAATTTCCAAAGTTTTAAAAACATATGTTGTGTAAAGAGCTTAAGTGCGTTCACAGAATTCTGCTTTTAACAACATTGGTTTGGATTTATATTTATTTATTTCAAATTAAAATATTTTTTTAAATATTAAAGGTATGCATACACTTTTTTATGATTCTAATAATTATTTAATACGACATAAATTTGTTAAATTATTCTAATCGTGAAAAAAAAATACCAATTACAGTAATGTTGCTATATGTTTGCATTTTGGTTATCTAGAATCAAATTTATATGATTTTAAAATTATTTTATGTACACAGTTACAGACATAGGGAAAAAATAAGCACCTTTTAGTAACTGTGCAAAATTTATCATAAAAAAAATTTATTAATACCGAACGATGGGAAATCTTGTCTACTTTTAAATAATATACATAAAATTCCCTTTCGAAAAACTACTTGGAAGAAAAATTGGAATTTTGAATTTCCATAAAGCAGGAGTTAATAAATCTAAATGCATCAAAAAACTGTAGGTTGCAATTCATATTTTTTAAATATTAATTTAATGATTAATAATTTACATAATAAAGTTATAAAAATTCCAAATTCAATGTAGTTGTGTTTGGGGCTTTAGTATTTAGGATATATAAAATATAGTACATTAGGAATACAATTTCAGGATATATTAATAAAAATATGAAAATGTAATTTAACATTAGAAGCTCTAAATTTTGAATATTTATAATGCAAAACCTTATCTTTCATGTGACTTGAAGATAGGTATCTAAGCATATTTTAAACCGAAGATTTGAAATATTTTGTTAAATATGAGTATTACTATGGCAAAAAAAGTTTTAGTTCGTTTTAATATGTAGATGCCCTCCCCCTACCTCCCTAAAAAAATTATATGCATTATTTAAAAGTAAAGTTTATTTTCAATTGTTTTCAACCAATAACTTTCTTCTATGATAATTTACTGAGGAATTCATTGGGAGTGTTTACTATTTTTTTTTCGATGACTGTACATCTACGTGCGTATATCAGAATATTTCAAGTTGTTAGGCCTCCACTGCTCATTTTTGTTGATTTTTTGCTGATGTCGTTCTGTATGTATATGTGTCATTAAACAAATACAGTCTAAAAATGCTTTCTATTGAGTTCCCATTCAAAGACTGTATTAAAGGCCATAATCGCACAAATGTTAAAACAAACTGAATATAGGTTCTATTTCTAAACCTTTTTTCAACAATCTTTCATTTATTTTATTTTTTTAAGAATCATACATTTTTTTATTTATTTAATTGTAAATTATAGCCAGTTTATCGTATATCTTTCATCTGAAATTTTCATCCGTTCTGTGATGATAATTGATAAGCATTTTCTCTTATGTACCAGTTAAATTATTTTTATATTCGTAGCTCTTCTTCTGTTAAAAGAAATATTTTCCTCTAGAATTGAATTAAATTCGTAAGTTCTTTCTTTCTTTTTTTTTTCCTGCACTCACAGGAAAATACCTTTACTTTGTTTTAAAAGAATATATGGAAATTTATACACTACATTTGATAAAGACGAAAATTCTCAAAACTATCGATACATTTTTGAAACATGCTAAAATAAACTAAGTAGACCTTTTTGGTAAGAAAAAAGTTATTTAACTTATATGAAATTTACTGGTTCTGCGATTATTCATTACAGACACCAAATTTATATATTTGCTAGAATACGTCAATAATTGAAATATTCGAGTAGACTAAATTAAGCAATTGCATGACAATTGTTTTCTTTTTTTTTTTTTTTCATTTTTTTGTATTCCTTTGTTCATGTATATAAAGAAGTACTTCATAAAATGTTTAAAAAACTAAAAAGTATCATTCCATACATACTGTAGTTATATGTAATTAAAAAACTGCAAGTTTTTAACATCTTTAAGGCATGACCTGTAATAATAGTAATGCTACGACACTGGCAATTCAATGAAAATCTAATGACAGCCATCTTTAAAAAGTTTTCCTTTCTATTTAGGTATTTCATAATTACTTTTTTTAACCTATTATTTTTCAACTAACTTTGTACATTATTTGGTTGAATTTTCATTTCTGGAGACACTGTTACATTCAGAATCGTTACCAGCGTGAGGCTCTAAACCGAATTTTATATTAAAAAAATAATAATTGAAATTGAATCATCATAAATTACGCGCTTTAAGAATCAGGGATCTAGAAAAGCATGTCTATACAAAATGTCTGTCTGTATTACCGTATGGCCATCTGACCGTCTAACTTCTTTGTGTCATCTTAGAGTATATGCAGTTTTACATAGAATTAAATAATTTGTATGTCTATCTATTTGGCTATGCCCAGCAAGTTTTTCTTGACTTCGAAATTATTTCGCTGGAATGTGACGCTGTAATAGATATAGTTGTGCCATTTTCATTATTGTATCATCGGAAATTATTCGAAGCTATGCATAGAACTGAATAAAAAAATTTTTGTAGGTTTTTGGTTACAATCACCAGGCCCTCCCTGAATTTTGGAGTATGGTTACATGCGGGAAATTCAGCTATGGTTTTACGATCTAACTCTGATTCAACGTCCGAAATCTATATATATATATATATATAGATGATAATATATATACACAGTCCAGTCTAATGTGACCACCACGTACTTTCTACGTCGACGTTAAATAACCAATCACAGGAGGCAGGTGGCAGCACAGTGCAGTTGAGGGTATATAAAGGGTGTGTGAGGGCTTCGGAAAACATTTCAATCGTTGGCGTAATGCAAAAACGAAGCGATTTATCCGACTTCCAAAAGGGCATGATCATTGGCTTTCGGGCCACGGTTGGAAGCATTTCCGAAACGGCTGAGTTTGTGAACTGTTCGTGTGCCGTCGTGGTAAAAGTGTACCGTTCATGGCAAAATGGGACTGTCCAAAATCAGCGACGTGGAAAATGTGGTGCACGACGGGCCATAGATGACAGAGGCGAACGACGGTTGCGGAGATGCGTTCGGGCAGACAGACGGGCTACCGTTGAGCAACTGACCACCCAAATGAACCAAGAGGCTACCAAAAGTGTCTCCCAAACTACTATTCAGCGAACATTGCTGCATCTCGGCCTCCGAAGCAGACGCCTGGTTCGTGCACCTATGCTGACTGCTGTTCACCGACGACGAAGGCTGGAATTTGCACGCCAGTTCCGCAGATGGACATCCACTGAGTGGCGACAGGTAGCGTTTTCCGATGTATCACGCTTTATGCTCCATCGGACAGATGGACGTTGGCGTATAAGGCGTGAAACCTCTGAAAGCAAACATCCTGCAACTATTGCCGGAAAGGTCCAAGCTGGAGGCGGGAGCATTATGATCTGGGGAATGTTTTCCTGGCATTCTCTGGGTTCACTCATCATTGTGGAAGGCACGATGGATCAATACAAGTACGCATCTGTCCTTGCGGACCATGTTCACCCCTACATGCGCATTGTTTTTCCTCAGGATGATGGCATCTACCAGCAGGACAATGCGAAGTGCCATACAGCTGCCAGTGCACGTGCGTGGTTCGAAAAGCACCAGGATGAGTTTACCGTCCTCCCCTGGCCCGCAAACTCACCTGACTTAAACCCAATCGAGAATCTGTGGGACCATCTCGATCGGGTTGTTCACGCCATAGATCCTCAACCCCGTAATCTAGCGCAGCTGGCCACGACATTAGAGTCGGCATGACTCAATATCCCAGTGAACACCTTTAGGAACCTTATTGACTATCTTCCTACACGTCTCGCAGCAGTCCGCTCTGCGAAAGGTGGATATTCTGGCTTTTGACAGGTGGTCACATTAATGTGACTGGACTGTGTATATATAATTCTTTTAATTGGGTACCACGTCTTGTTTGAAAATGTGTAAAAAACTTTCAAAATTTTAAACGAGGTAGATCAGGTAATTTTTATATCAACTAAAGAGCATTGTAAAGAAAACCTGTGGCATTAAACGTGTGTAAAAATACACCAAACTGTAATTATTAGATTTAGTTATTAAAAAAATAATAAGGGAGAACTTCAGTAATTATAATTTTTTTTATTAAGTAAATACTTAATTCCTTTAGTATAAGAAATAAATATAAAAGTTACAGAGATATTATAGAAAACAAAAAAAAATCTTATAAATCTATAAACAACCGGTGTATCATTCTCTTCTTACATCAACGAAAGTTCGACAAGACCAATAAAAATATAGATATAGAGAAGAGTACAAGACAATAACGGAACAAAGATTTTACATCAAACTTGTATATCTATTTTTTTTATTGGTTTTGATAATTTTCTAATAATGCCACTTTGAAATATGCAAACATCTTCATTATACCAAAAAATTTCGAGATTTTGCTGTTTCTCTAAATAAATTCGATTTTGAACTCAACAACTTGGTTTATAAATAAATTGAATACGTGTAATTATTATAAATCAATATGAAATTTTCTTTATTGGAAGAAAAAAAAGGAACACATTAATTTTTCGTAGTAAAAGAAACTCCAATAAGTATTTCTATCTTTTCGGATAGCTGGATCTGACATGGTGCAGTTTCCTATAATACATCCCCATTCTTTAGAAACTCATGGAGTAACTGGAACACCGGCCTTACATTTGAAACATGAAGTAAAGGTACAGTGGTGGTCAAAAGTTTCCGGCCAGTTAGTTTCTTCGATTTACTTACCAAAAGGTTTCAGCAAAGAAAAAGCACAATTGCTTCAAAAGTTAAGAATATGTGAATGACATCTAACCACGTGATCATTTTGATTGGATACTACCCAGGTCGACATTCATGCTGGTATTTGTTTGCTAGACAAGCATCAAGTGCTATATCCTAACAAGTAAAATAGCATAAACTAGCATTACACATTGCTGGTTCCAGCAGAATTTCCAGCAATTCATGGTGTGTATTGGCCCACTTTGCTGGAAATAAGCATGAGATGCTTGCATATAGCTTGTCATGCTTTGTTGTGCAAGCTAGCGATATAGCATGTGATGCTAGCTAGTATATAATAGCATAGAATTTCCAGCAATTCATGGTGTGTATTGGCCCACTTTGCTGGAAATCTAGCAGATATAACAATACCTAGCAATAACAAGCATATTTTTGTTGCTGGTACAAGCATAAATTTTCACCTGGGTAAAGATGCTTCACGCAAAGGGGTAGAATTCGAAGTTCGCGTGTGCAAAAGTTTCCGGTCACTTACCATTCTTTAGTTTTTTTCTATTGGTAGAGTGTTTTTTGGTTGTGTTTATGAATGATTCAAAGTGTATAGCATAGTTTAAATTTAAAATTGAAAAGTTCAACAATTATTCTTCGTAAATGAGTGATTATTTTGTCGCTAAAAGGCCAATCTTCTCGAGATATTGCGGCAAAATTACCGATTGGCAAAATTGACAGAAAACGATATTTAAAAATTATATACAGATGGACGTGGCCTCCCGGATTGTCAGAGGTCCGGGAAACTACGGAAAAGGACTATTCCTGTGGACAGAATTATCAGGAGAACAAAGATTGTTACCCCATTTGAAAATTCCGTTGCAGGATACAGCGATTTACGGAATAAAAATATTGCTTAAATGAGTTGGTCTACCGTGTCAAGATGCTGACGCGATACAGAACTTTTTGGAAGAGTCGGTGTTCAAAAATTTTTCATAGGTAAAAAAAAACTCAACGCACCCGACTGGCGTTTTCCAAAAAACACAATGTCTGGTTAAGTGAAAACTGGGGAAAAATACTATTTTTCCATCAATCGAATTAAAAACGGTTTTGGCTTTGATGGCAGACACAACGTCCGAT
Source organism: Maratus speculifer (assembly GCA_964019185.1). Lineage (NCBI taxonomy): Eukaryota > Metazoa > Arthropoda > Arachnida > Araneae > Salticidae > Maratus > Maratus speculifer. The sequence goes on from OZ025289.1 coordinate 240,688,179, forward strand.
GACCTAACAACAAAAGATATGATTCGACCTACGTTATTCTTACAATGAAGCATGACGGAGGACATGTTATGCTGTGGGGAGTATTTTCTTCAAAAAGTGTCGGTTCGTTATTTGAAATCCACAGCCAGGTGAATAATGCAATGTATAAGGATACCTTGCAAGATCATTTTCTGCGTTATTAGAGAAAAAAATTCGGTCGCAACTATTTTTCTTAACATGATATCGACATAAATAACGTATGCAAGCCTCGACAAGCAATGGTTTTTTCAAAAAAATTCCTTTTTGAAATGGCCACCCCAACCGTCCAACATGAATCCAATAGAAAATCTTTGGAAAGAAGTTGACAAAAGTCTGTGAAACTATAAATATTCTAATTCAGCCGAAATTTTCAGAAAATTGCAAGAAATGTGGAAAAAACGTACCATAAACGATTTTTAACCGTTGATTGCATGAATTTCACGTTGCTGCGCCGCAGTACTTATTACTAAAGGTAATAAAATAGTAATACGATAAAATACTAATGGTAAATGTTGTTGATCATTGTAATTTTCTATTACAATACCACTTTTTTACAAACTTGCAAAAGTGGCCGGAAACTTTTGGGAATATGCGTTTTCCTTTATACTTAATTTTGTCAATTAAATTTATTGATATTTACATGTTCTTCCATAAGTATGTTCCTAACTATTATGTCAATAAAATGTATAAGTATCACTTTGAGATTCCTCTTCATATCGGTATACTTAGAAATTAACTGAAAATTTTTTGTTGGCCAAAAATTTTTGACCGCCACTGTATACCGATACATTATAATACAATTGTAATATTACATCAAATCTTAAAAAAAAAGAAAATGATTGTTTAATAAAAGTAATTGCCGTTTAAGATGTAAATTGTATTGACTATAAGCTTTATTTTGAACTTTTAAAGTAGAATAAGGTTAAAAAAAAATAATATATATATATAGTAAATCCTATCAATCGCAGGTATCTCAGAAATGCTGAATTTCTCTTTTATTCAAATTTGTTTGCTTTTCTGTGGTAAAGATATGTTACAAGTACATTACATTGAAACGTGTATTTATGTGTAGTTACGTTGAAATTTTTTTCTTTTAGCAAATTAACGAGATAGTGGTAAATATCCAAATTAAAGAAGGGCCTGCTTGAAATAGCCGAAAATTTATGTATGAAATTTAATTGAAAAGAAATGGCGCAAAAAGCCCTATTACAGTGCTCTTTTCAATGGAGTATTTCCAAATTCAAGAAAGATCTGCTAGCCATAGCCGAAAATATGCATAAAAATTTCATTCAATTCTATTCAAAACTGCGTCCACTTCTTCATGGTACAATATTGAAAATATTCACAAAAAATCGCTATTATAGATCTGCCTTCCACCGAAATACCTTTAAATTTAAGAAGAAAATGCTAGCCATAGCAAAAAAGAAACAAAATATTTTTGATTTAATTCTATACTTAAAAAAAAAATTCGTTAAATTTAAGGCAAAATTAGATGTAATGAATAAGTTTATGTCTAATTAAATTATAATTTTTATGGCAAAAATTTCTGGCAGTATCGCTGCCAGCAGTTTTTGCCATAAATTTAACGGACTTTTTTACAGTGAATGCATAATTTCCACACTTGCCGTCTATACAAACCGGAGTACGGTGACGATTAAACACCGTCATTTTAGATAAACATGCTTCTGGATCTCCGAGGTCTAAAACGTGTAAATCTGTTTAAAAACGGGAATTGAAAAAAATGTTCATTACACTACTTTCCTTTTTATAAAGAAATAAGTAAAAATAATTCATTACAAAAAATATATGTATACGAGAAGACATTTTTTTATCGAAGTACACGTAAATGTTGTTTAAAATAATTTAAAATAAAAAATGAGGCTTCAATGTTTCAAAATTCTTGGCAGTATTTTTTCTTCTTTATAGCAATATTTTCACACCACATTTGCCGTGTCATCAAATTAATTAAAACGGAATATATACAATATCCACTATATTAAACTGTAGAACCTTTTACATATATTTAATGCATTCACATTTAAAAGTTAAAAAACAAATAAATAAATATTTTATGTATGAAAATTAAGTATATTTCGGTATTTTCATGCCGAACAAAATAAAAGCAATCTACTGAAGTATTAAAAAAATTAACTTGTAATTTGAAATAATGCCTACTAAACACATATTTTTATAAATTTTAAATAAAATTTCGAAATAATTTATTTGTTAAAATTTCTCTTGGAAAGTAAATACATGAACAAATTTAATGTGAAATCTTTTCATCACATTCCCTTGATAGTGCCTCGTAAACAGTTTTCAAAATAGTTTATTAAACAATAAATGTAATTTCCACATCAGGTATTTACATAACCACATTTTTATTATTAATGTTATTTAATATGAGGTTATTGTGAGTATTTTGTTTTTTCGTATTCATTTTTAGCCTAATAAATTCTCTATTTAAAAGCTTGCTTGTTAAACAAATTGCTCTTTTCTCTTGAGTATTAAATAATATTTATTTATTTTTAAATATGAATTATATATGTATTTATTAATTTCTATTCGCAAAGAGTAAATTTTTTTTCAAAAGGATAAAAATGGAAGTATTTCTTTTTCTGATAGTTATTACTTTATTTAAGAGATCAAATCAAATAAATCTACATTTTTTTTTCATTTTTTGTATATTTTTTGTTTCAGAAATACCTAGCAAAAGCTATATAATAATTAAAATCAACGTTTAACACACAATACATAAACACACACCACATACGTATACGTTTCACGAGCACCAGGTCTCGCTTCCTCAGTGTATAATAGTTAAAATGTTTAAAAACTGAAACCCCCCCAACTGACAGCAAGTCAGAGACCCAAATGGGTCATTTGGGTCTCTGACTTGCTGTCAGTTGGGGGATTTTTCAGTTTTTAAACATTTTAACTTTTATACACTGAGGAAGCGAGCCCTGGTGCTCGTGTAACGTATACGTATGTGGTGTGTGTTTATGTATTGTGTGTTAAACGTTGATTTTAATTATTGTAATCTTCCACACAAGGTTTTAGCTATTATCAAAAGCTATATGTGTGTAATGGTTTTTTATATTAAAATAATATGTAACTAAATTATAGAAAATTGCATCTAGTTTTAGCTGTGAATCATGCTCTTTTGGGGGGATGGGGTGCGGTGGAGAATTTAGGGTGGGATATATTTTTTAAATTATAAAGAAGATAGTAGCCATTATGCTGAGATCCTGTTTACCATTGACACATTATAAAAAAAAAATCCGTTTTTACGGGATCCCATAAGTGGTCGAGATGTTCAACCCTTGAAATCGGTAAATGGCAGGTGCTGAGTTCGAGCGCAATCTGGGCCGTCGGCCTACACTGTTAAAAAATTGCGTAAAATTCGGAGCGTTGACCGTAAAAATATAGGGTCAATTCCCTTTTTTGAGAAAAAAGTCCAGCAACCGTATTTCTAACACAAAGCTGTAAAATGAATGGAGTTGGCCATTATTTAAAGCGTCAGTGGCATTTTTCTAGAATTACGAGTACTGGCCGTAAAATTTTCAGAACACAAGAAAAAGATCTGCACCGCGGTCACCTGCTATTGGCCGTTTGAGAATTACGTCATCACCGCTCACGTCATGCAAGTTTGAAACAGAACGCCAACGCTGTTTTAGAGGGCCATCTTTGTTTTTGAAATCAAAGCCAGGATATTTGGTAAGTAAATGTTTTCTATATACCTTATACAAGTATTTGATTTATTAATGTGGTATAATTACAATTTCTTTATATGTAATAAACAGTGTAAAGAAATATCCGGAGCGCTGCGATTGCCGAATTGACTTATAACGACAAGCATGTGCTTGCTTCGTGTTTCTATGAGATTTTAGAAAGAATGCAATTCAATTGCGCGGAGACGGAGACCCCCAAATTTTATTTTGAATGAATTGTAATTTATATCTTCGTCTGTTTGACATAGTGAATTTTAATATTATTGAATTTGGCTTATACGCACCTCATAATATAATTATTTTAAACTACTGCTGAAACAAAGTATTTCGAAATATTAATAATTTATGTGGTGGGTAGATTAGAGGTCTGCACGGGCCGAAATTTACAGGCCCGGGCCCGGCCCGAAAGTTAAAATTTCGGCCCGGGCCCGGCCCGGCCCGAACGAAAGGAATATTGGCCCGACCCGGCCCGGCCCGAAAGTTAAAATTTCGGCCTGAGCCCGGCCCGGCCCGAATGAAAAAATAATGGCCCGGCCCGGCCCGAATGAAAAAATAATGGCCCGACCCGGCCCGGCCCGAAAGTTAAAATTTCGGCCCGAGCTCGGCCCGGTCCGGAAAAAAGTTTAAAATTCGGCCCGAACCTGACGCGGCTCGAGTGAATTTCTACAGAACATTGATCTTTAATCTTATGGAAGAGTTCTGACCAAAAAAAATTAGTCTTTTTTTTTTCCATGTTTATAATCTTCATTTATGCAGAAGTGCCGTAGGCTGCGATATTTATGCTTTTAAATGAATCTTTGTTTGTTGTATGTAAATGTTTCAGTTATCACTATAGTATTATTAATCCATATTCCCTGTAATGGAGACAAAAAATCGAAATAGCGGTATATGGTAAAATTTCGAAAGACGAAATCGCTTTGGAACAAAAAATAATGCATTCCCTTCTTAACAGATGTGTATGCTTAATATATTTTTTTCCCTCGTATTGTTGTATTCATTTTGCATGGATGAACATTTTAAAAGAAACTTTCAGTTTTCAGTTTAAAAAAAAATTCCGTCATAATCATGTTTTTTTTTTGTGTGTGTGTGTGTGTGTGTGTGTGTTTAATTCTATTTTAAAACGCCTAGTAATCTACGATTCTTTAAAAGGAATAAATTCTAATGCTTAGTTGTAGAATAATGACGGCTTAAAAATATATGCTTTTTTTTGCAGAAATTTTTAGGCAAAGCCAAATATTACTGATTTATAAAGAGTCGAGAAAAGGATTTTCAAATAGGAAAGATTCAATAGGAACTGATTATTTTGTCCCATGAAAACTAGGAAGAATGGAATAAGTCTCGGCTTCGTACGAAAAAAAAAGTTAGCCCCGGCCCGATACTCCAGCAAAAAAATTAAGGCCCAAGCCCAGGCCGGCCCGAAAAGATTAGTGACTAGGCCTTGCCCGGCCCGGCCTGAGTCTTCAGAAGTAAGGCCCGAGCCCGGCCCGGCCCGGCCCGAATGCCATTATTGGAAATCGTCCCGAGCCCGGCCGGTGCAGACCTCTAGGGTAGATGTGCCAGTAATGGACACCCTTCGATGTTTTTGAATTATATACGTGTATAGGGAAAAGTAAAAAAATAGCTTGTGTTATTATTATTATTTTTTTTCGGAACTCCTTGCATGTTTAAACTTTACATTATTGTTGATAATTACATTAATATTGCTTCTCTGTCTTTCGGTGAAATCTTAATAAATAGTATGCTAAGAGCTGAGTTCATTTAATACATAAGCATAGTATTTTTAATGTTTTAAGAGGAATGTTAATAACTTGGACTCTTAATTATTCATTTTTTCCAGTAATGAACACTCCATTAGTAAAAACACAATAGTTAAAATGCAATCTTCATAATGTTTATAGTGTTATATTTAATGTTATATTTTCTTTACACAGCAAATCATATTTAATTTTTAAATTCCACTTGTCAAAATGTAACTACAAAACTTTTATTGTAAATAGCTGCTTTTAAGTTTTTATGTTGCTATTACAATTTCAAAACTTTATTTGTTATTGTACACAACTCTGCGTTACTTATTTTATTTTAAATAATTTGGTAATCAAACCAGTCAGGAAGCATAAAACGCCCCCTCTACCAACTCGCAAAAAAATAAATAAATAAATAAATAAATAAATAAATAAATAAAATATTACTTTTTAGTTTAGTGGGGGGAAATTTTAGTTTTAATTATGGCACATTTTTTAGATTCAAATTGTTCAGTTTTTTGAAATTTTTCAGCTTCTCCCCTCCCCCTTCTCATTTAAATAAGCAAGCTACATTAAAAGTATCAATTCCTGTTTTAAATATTCACTTTATTCCTGCCTCTCCCACCCCCCCTCACTCCAAATACACGCACACACAAGGACGGATCTGGAGAGTCCTCAAGGAAGGGGAAATTTGGAAACTTCAATCTAATGCACAGGTCGGAGCTTATTTTTTTCAATGCTCGCCTTGTTACGTCTACTTTTTTGCTGTGGGTCGGGTTTGTGTCCAGTTGGCTTTTATTTTTTTTTTTTTTTTGTTGTGTGTCCGTTGGGGTTCAATTGACTTCTGGTGGTTGCTGCGGGTCAACTTAATTTCTGCTTTTTTTTGCTTTAGGTCCAGTTGACTGCATTTTACTGTTGGTTGAGTTGCATTTGGGACAGATTGACTTTCGGATTGGGTTTTCACTCTTTCAAAAAGGGTTTGAGGTCTGCAGGAGTCAAAATGTCTGGGCCCGCCCTGAAGGAAAGAATTATGGTGTGGCCCAGCCCATTATAAAAGTTAAAATTTTGGCCCCCATAGGAAAAAAAACTTATCAGCTCAATATAGTAACTTAAAAGCTGGGCCCAAGAACATGCTGCAGAACATTTGATTTTTACTCATACTAAGGAGCTCTAACCAAAACCAGCTTATCTTAGCTCTTTATTTATTTATTTATTTATTTATTTTTGTGTGTTTATAATTTTTAGTTATGCAGAACTGGCATAGACTGTGACATTTGTTTTTTATGAATGTTTGATGTATGTAAATGTTTGTTATCATTATTATTAATCTATATTTTATGTAATGGTGGTGACTTAAAATCTAAAAAAAAATACATGAAAGTAAAATCGTCTAACACTGAATCGCATTTGGGGGGGGGGGAGAATGTCATAGGCAAATTTCCTTTCTTTCAGGTATAATTTTTTTTTTCAACGTATTGTATTAACTTTACATTGATAAACAATTTAAAAGAAGATTCCATCACAGGCAGGTTATTTTCATATGTTTAACTATTTAAATAAGCCTAGAAATTTGATTCTGTAAAAAGAATAAATTTCATTGTTTAGTTGTAGAATTATAGCCAACTTAAAAATATCTGCTTTTTTTGCAAAGATTTTTGGGCCAGCCAAGTTTTACCGATCATTGAACAGACCAAGTCATGTCGTGAAAATGAATTTCATATGGGATAACTCGATCGGAACTGAATATTTTGGTCCATATATTGGATCTATCAACAACTCTTTTATACAAACATTTTAAAAGCTTGAAGAATGAAAATAGTTCACCATAGAAGATTTATAAGAGTTGATAAAGATTTCAAGAACATTTGACGATGATATAATCTGCCAATAGAACTGGATGTTTCATATGAAGACGATCCTGATGATGGTCCAGTTGAAGTTGACGCAATGCTATGTTGAACAGTGACTAATAGCTTCATTGGATAAACTTATGATGTTAAAAGAAAAAGCTAATTTGGCTGAATCCTAAAATAGCCGAGACACTTAGTATCGTTGAATTTGGTGATGCGATAAATGTTTTTTTCTTCTTACCTGATCATTTCCTCGATTCTTTTCACATCTACAGTTGTTCAATCAGGAATTTGGATCGATTTATTCAGATTGGTAATGCTTTTTGATTATAATGGGCATTTATACACGCATTAGTGGTTGTGACAAGGTTCATGCATTTTAGTGATTTTTGCACTGATTTTGTATATTTATCGTGAATAATTTTTTTTACAGGAAAATAGGGAGCAGCAAATTTTTAAAAAACAAAAAATATGGAGAGAAATGTTTGTATAACTAGAGAAAATTTGTGGTGAAACAAGTTAAATAATTGTAAATTATTTGATATAGTGTTTGTAAAATGTTTATGGAATTTGAGTCTAATTTCGTCAATGCATCCCGGTACATTATCACTAAATAATAAATTTTAAGGAAGTGTTTAATGTTTTATATAAAATAATTCCTGTCATTTTCATCTTTTGAAATTCTGAAGAAATATCTGTAAGTAATTGTACCCTCCTCCCCCCCCCAAAAAAAAAGTTAGCTCTAATTTACAAATAGTACTAGTAAATATAATTTTAACTTTAAAACCTATATAGCAAAAATTTAACTCTTGGTTTATCAACTAATTTTATGCTTAAAATTGTGTTGTACATTTATATTTAAATCCCTTCATTCTTCCAGGAAGACAAGCCTCGTAGATGTATGTGAAGAGGTGCCAGTTACATCATTGATTTTATGCATGCATTAGTAAGTTTTTTACTTATTAACATTGGAATTATGTTGCAATGAATAACAATATTATTAATATTGTTATTCATTGCAACATAATTCCAATGTTCCATCTTTGGATTCTTTCATCTTTGCTTATATTAGGGGTGCACAACCTTTTCATGAGAAGGGCCACTTACAAACAGGGCTGGGTTTTTGCTGGCAGAAATTAGTCTCTGCCATGCCAGTGGCAGACAGTGGTAATAACCGGTTTTTACCGGCAGAAACTGGCAACATCTGGCCTAAACTCATTTGGTGACATAATCCGAGACATTTTTAGTAGTATTATATTGCTTTTATACAGTTTATTCAGAATAAATAGCAAATAAATTATTGTAAATAGTTTTTAATTAAAAAATAAATAAATTTGTATTAGAATTTGATAGTTTTGAATCTTTCACAAAGAATCAGCCATATTATTTGCAGATAATTGAAAATCATGAAAATGATATTAAGGACATAACAATTGTTAGAATTGTAAATAAATATCATGATTTATGAAGAAGTTAAGTACTTGTCACAAATGTTAAAATATATTGTTGTTGATTTAGACGAAAGTAAAGATGATGCTCTTAGTACTTTATGATGTATTGATGATGTATGATGTAGATGATGCTCTTATTACTTTTTCCACAAAAAATAAATGTGTTCACCATTTCTCCTTGTATATGGTAGTAAATAATTTTTAAGTTATCGCAGTGAAATTTATTTAAAAATACTCTAAAAAGTGATGCTAAAATATATCATAGAATTTTTTGTAATTTTTATTTATTTTTAAATAGAAATTCAATTGTAAACAATAATAAACTTGTACAGAATTAGATTACTATTATGAAAATTTCTGTTTAAGTGACAGAAAATTATTATACAAACAAAGTATATTTGTATAATCCTTTTAAAACTTTCTGCTACTTTGAATAACATTCATAAACTTTATTTTGATTTTTCAACTAAATTCTTTATACATTAAATATCTGTTGAATTATGAATCTTTGAAGGGTAAAGTTCTTATTAGTATTATTTCTTCATTTCTGCCTGTTTTTGCCACTTACTGGCAGAAACTAGTTTCTGCCATGCCAGTTTTAACCGGTTATAACCGCTGGTTTTAACCACCCTGGCAGAAACTTGCCAGCCCTGCTTACAAAAATGTGAGGGTGGTCGAGGGCCACATCAATAACATCGAGAAAATTAAATCTTGAGGAGGTGATGTGTAGAGGTGCAAAAAAACGTGGTTCTAGAGATGCCGATCGTAACGACGAAATTGAAGATTTTTTTGATCGATGACATTTGCAGTTTTTAGAGTCTGATTGACAAAATTCACGATTTTTACAAAGCCGATAGGGGAAAATTCACAATTTTTCCTCGCCTGATCAACGAAAATTAACTATTTTCCCACACTTGATTGACAAAATTTACACTTTTTACAAAACCTATCGACAAATGCGCATTTTTTACGAAACCAATCGAGAAAATTCACGATTTTTCTGCATCTGATCAGCAAAAATCATGATTTTTAGGAAACAGATTGACGTAAACTGCGATTGTTACAAAGACAATAGATGAAGTTGTGATTTTTACAAACCTGCCAACAAAATTTGCAATTTTCTTCACGTGATCGATAAAATTCGCGATTTTTCTGCGGTTTACTGATAAAATTTTCGATTTTTCCGCACATGATCCACGAAATTATCGATTTTTTCGTATCTGGTTTAAAAAATTGAGATTTTTAGGAAGTTGGTCAATGACACTTGCAATTTTTTTGACGAAATTTTCGATTTTTCCAAAGCCGATCCAATGAAATTTGCATATTTTTTAGCCTATCGACAAAATTCGAGATTTTTACAAAGCCGATCGCCAAAATTCGCAAATTTTACTAAGCCGAACGGGAAAAAATTGTGATTTTTATAAAGTTGATCGTCAAAATTCGTGATTTTTTCTTACATTATCAATAAAATTCACAAATCTTCCGTGCCAGATCGATGAAATGCACGACTTTTACGAACCTTATCAATAAAATTTATGGTTTTTATGATCGACGAATTGTGCAATTTTTACGAACCTCACTGACAAAATTATTGCATGATCGATACATTTTGCGAATTTTCCGCATCCGATAGATGAAATTCGTGGTTTTATTTCAGACTGATCGACGAAATTTGCAACTTTTCGGCGTAAGATCTACAAAATTCGCGATATTCCTGTCCCTGGTGAACGAAATTTGCAATTTTTCAGAACCTGATCAATAAAACTTGTGATTTTTCAGTGTCCGATCGAAAAAATTTGCTCTTTTTCTACCTGTAATTGAAAAAAGCATTTTTTCATGCCTAATCAACGAAATTCGCAATTTTTTACTAACTTTAACAAAATCTGCTTTTTTTTTTACACGGCAAGGTGAAATTCGCAATTTTTTTCTCTAGATAAATTTACAAAGCTGACTTTTGTTCTGCAGTATAGGGCAAAATTGGGAAATTTCTTTAGTGGCCACTGGCCAGTAATTTTTCAAGTGGCCACTATGTTTAAACTAGTGGCCACTTTATTTAAAAAAAGTATTAATGTAAGACTGAATAGCACAAATAAATATGCTAATATAAATATATTGGAACCTAAAAAAGTACAATTGTTTATGAAATGTAAGTAAATTGTATTCTCTCCTTGTAAAAAAAAATGGCCATTAGGTGGCTGCTGATAAAAAAAAAATTCACTGGCCACTTTTTCTTATTTACTGGCCCTGTGGCCGGTGGCTAGTGCTAATTTTGCCCTTTATTCTGCAGCCAACCAAGAAAATTTTCTATTTTCTCTTGCATCATTGCAAAATTTGAGATTTTTCGGTGCCTTAGCAACAAAATTTTAGAATTTTTTTTTTTTTTTTTTTTTTTTTTTACGCGATAAAGCGAGAAAACATGCATTTTTTCTGCATCTGATGAATTTTATTTGCATTTTTTTGTGCATCATTAAGATAACAGACAATTTTTTCATGCCGGATTAACAAAATGTGCAATTTTTCGCACCCGACACACAAAATGAGATTTTTATGCAACCTATGCACAAAAATTTAAGTTTTAGTATATTTTTTTTCTCTTATTAGAGCATTCATTAAAATGTGAATTAAGGAAACATTTGGACTTTTGAGAATTCGGTATTTGAAACCCCCTGCTGTAGTTAAAGTTATTTTGTGTAAAACAGTTTATTTCATTATGTCGTTAATTTGTAACTTAATAACAACGTTCTCAAATCTAAAAAGGAAACTATGATCAGATTTTTAATTCCTTTCGTTTGGAAATGCATGAAATTAGCTGGGTGTTATTCATATCTATGTGTTGGAAATACTTTTTTCATTTTTTAGTAAACTTCAGAGAATAGTGTGAAACTTGACATTTTGAACTGAATTTTTAGATTAAAAGGGCAACACTTGCCAGGCAAGAGAGAAAAACACATTATCATAGGATCTCGAAATATCGTGTAAATCAACTTGTCAATAAAGTGGAAAATTTTTATACTCAAAATCATTTTGATAGTCAACCCTGCTAATTTTGTATTATTATGTTTAAAAATGAGTTGAATTTGTAGGTTTTGTGCATAATTTTTATATCCTACCATACTTTTACTAACATGTATGATGTGGTTTGAAGAAAATTGGGGGGTGGGGGGCGCAGTCGCCCCAGGCACGAAATTTAGAGTGTGCTAAAATCATGCTACTAACGTTATTTTTGGCCTGTCACAACAAAAGTAGGTGGTGGGGGGCACCAAATTGCAACTTGCCCGGGGCGCAGTCTCCTTTTGGAAGCCCCTGGGGGCAAGGGTTGGGTTTCTTCAAAAGAACCCTATTTCTTCCAGAACAGTGGAAGAAACTGAAACCTTAGTGAAAATTCAAAGCACTGTCTTTTATTTAAATGAGTTTCATTCTACTGTTGATAAATGGCCTGTACTATTAGTTTCAAGTTAAATTAAACTGGGTAACATGTAATTGATTTTGTGAGATTTGAGATTTAAAAAAAATCTTTAGACTGGTGTCATACGATCTTTGCTTAAAAGCTTTTGTAATTATTAATTTAGCACATAATTAATTAAATTTGCATACATCTGATGGAATTAATTTACTTAAAGGTTATAGCAAAAAGACATTTATTGTATCTTATAAAATTGTATGGTAAATTTATAAAGAATAAGTTTCTTCTACTGCGAAAAAACCTATTTCTTCTGGCCTTTCCCCCCCCCCCCCAATGCGGAAGAAACTTGTCAAACCTAAGGGGAGGGGGGGGGAAATGTACAGTGTCCATATCTGAAATTGTAATGTGATTGTTCTTATGCTAATATAATTGTTTTGATTTTTGTACTGCAATTACACTTACCCTTTGATTTTAACTAGGAAATCCTTTCGAGCTGGCTAATGCTTGCACAGTATTTGTTGAGAAGGAGCCATTCAAAGCTAATATCCCATTCTGATGCGGTTTTCTTCATTTTACATTCTGTTTTCAGAGGTATATATGTATGCATGTAATTTTATTTAATTTTTTGTATGCATTGAGTTATTTATTTTGTCTAATATATATTGTTGAAGTCTGGCATTTTCTTCATAATTCGGTTCTAGATGGGATTAGTGTTAAAATTTTTGATATCATGCGTGGGAAGCTACTGCCAAAAAAGCGTTCCTATTTTCTGGCAATTTTTGCATTTTTAAAACTACACTAAACCTCTATTACTGTCCTGTGAATTTCGTAATATTATCCTATGCACAGTTGGCCCATTTTGTGACTTTTTACTGTAAAAGATTTTCCATATATATATATATATATATATATATATATATATATATTTTTTTTTTTTTTAAGCGATCATTTTCTAAATTATTAAAAATCAGCCATAGGTTTGGGAATGAATAAAATATCGCAAATTTAAACATGTGTGCCGAAAAAGCTAATTTCATGAATTATTCTCAGAAAAGATTGCCAATTTTGTTTAACGATCCTATAAAATAAGTAAATTTGGTCAAAGGTTTTTGGGGGGATAAAATGTGAATTTATTTCCTCAGAGGATTGTACAAAATACGCAAAATTAGGGCAGGACGAGTTTAGTAAAGAATGGTGCGGAAAATTCAAATTTTCTCAAATGATGGTGGGAGAAATTACAAATTTGTTCAAAATAACTTTTTTTTTTTTCTTCTCAGACAGATAAATATAAATTTTCCTGGCCCTGAGAAAACTGCAACTAAACACAAATAAGACAGTTTATTTTAATTAAAAAAATGAAAATTGCATTAAATCTTATAGTAAATTCACATAATGTAAAACAAAATATCTAATTAATGTTATCTATTTTTTATGTACTATTGCTGAATTTTTAACAAATTTTAATTTTACATTGTAATGCTAAAAATTTTCAATAACTGAAAAGTTTGGTTTCCATTCATAACACTACAAAAATTAGAAAAAAAAATGAAAGGACAGAACAAAAGACTGAATTGAATAAAATTTTGCTTATTATATAATATAATCGACTTAAGTATTTCATAAATATTAATTTGATTTAAATAATTTTCATTGATAATAGCAATTGGAGAGTTATGGGGAGGGGGGAGTACAACACAGGGTTGCAAAAATGTCTGCTAAAATTAATAAAAAGCCAGGCTGATGCTTTTATTGGTTTTAACCGGCTTTTTTTTTGGAGGGGGTGGGGGCAAAATTGGCTTTTATATAGTGAAGCATTTCAATTACAAGCTACACATTATAGGTTAATGGGTTTTTCACGCAGAATTTGTCAATTTGGTTCAAAATTTGGATATAGGTTCATTCTGATAAGGCGCTTCCCTGATTGGTTGGTTATAAAAATTCACTGGATAAGCTTAAATGGGGGATTGATGGGATTACACCTCTTAATTTAGGTAAATGTTTTTTCCATCAGAATTAATGGATTTGCTTCAGTTTTTGGATACAGGCTCGTGATAAGATGCTACCCTAATTAGCTGTGGAAATCTTTTGTTAAGTATAAAGGGGTTACTTGCGACTACCCCCCCCCCCTTAAATTTGATAAATGCGTTTTTCTGCAGGATTATCAGATTTGCTTTTAATGTTAGATGTTGGTTCTTTCTGATAAGGCGAATCTCTGGATAATTTCGGAAGTTTAATGGTTAAGTATAAAACAGGGGATAACTTCCCTTAAATTATATAAATGGGTTTTTATTAATTTTTCGATTTGCTCTGAATTTTGGATATAGATTTTTTATTTGATACAGCATATCTCTGATTAGTTTAAGGGGGTCAAGGATTAAGTATAAAACTGGAAAATGGAGGAGGCTGTTTCCTCCCCCCCCCTCTTAATTTATTTTGAATGGAATTAATCCTTGAAAATATTATTATATTATATTGAATTGATATGGTATATTATATTGAATATATATTAATAATATAATAATATAATAATATTTCACGCTGTAATCTGAAATTAATATGTATAGCCTGTGAGCTCAATGCCATCAGTTTAATTTGGGAGTATTCTTTTTATATTTTTTTATTATGATGTTTAATTGACATAAAGTTAAATAAATTTATTAAAATGAAAAAATGTGATTTTAATTATGATTCACAATGAGAAATTGGGAACCTGATTTCTCGATAATAAAAGCATAGTTGAATAACACATTGATAAAGTTGCTAGTGGTTTATAGTCAGAATTGCAAATATGTCAGCTAAATTACAAAATGGGCATACAAAGTGCTTTTTCTGATTTACATTGCCTTTTAATTTCACCTTTGTTTTTCCATTTTTACTGCTTTATAAAATTAAAGAAGACAGTGGTTACTTAGTTAAAAATTTTATTACTTAACTCTATTTTTAAAAGTAAATGTCTTATTTTATTCTCCATAAACATTTAAAATCATACATATAAAAACACCATTTCTGACTACTGAAAATGGTATTATGAATGATGCATATTTCATAATATATTATACTTCACTATCTATTTCAGAATTCTCAATTAGCATATGCATGAATACATTCATGCAAGAGGGCATATATGTACTTTTAAATAGCAAGAAGCTTTTCAAAATTTTAGTTCAACAAATTTTATTTGGAGAAGTTGTTGTTGTTAATTTATTTAATTGCTCTCTTTATTTTATTAAATAATGTATTAAACTCTTTTCAGCTACTGAATCCTTCCTAATTTCTCTCATTCTATGAATTTTTCCTTATTGACATGCAAGAATGTTACTATGAATGCTTTTTGTCTTAATTCAATTAAATATTTCTTAAGAATGTGTAATGTATGTAGATCTGTGTAATATAGAAGTTTAAAGTACATTTTTAAGCATATATATATATGTGTATAAATATATAAACATTTTTTTTAAGATTTATGTATTTTTTCAGGCATATAATGCCTTCAAAGTTTACTTCTAGCAGATATAAAGACTTAATTGAAAAATTTAATAAAAATTTATAACTTTTTTAGTAAAAAAAAAAAAAAAAAAAAAAAATTAAACGCTTTAAAAATAAATTAATCCAAATTTAACAGGAATTGGACATAAATTAATTAAAACTTTAAAAATAAGAGCCGGCAGTCTCTGTCTTGCCTGGCTAAAAGTTTGCAACCTTGGTTCAACGTAATCAATTTTTGTAAATAAATCTGTAATGCAAGCGTGAAGTAAACTGTTTTTCTCTTCAACTTAATGTAGTAATATGTATGCTTAAAAACTTAATTCAGTGGTTCTCCATTTCAGAAACAATTTAAAACTCTGACAATTGTTTCTTTTTTGGGGGGACGGGGGAGGGTAACCCATATGCATGCAACCCGTTTTAGGATGCAATTAGGTTATAATATAATTACATTGATTATGATTAGGTTACTTCAGCAAGATGAGAATTATTCACATTGATTCAAAAATTTACTTTATTTTATAAAATAGTTCCAAAAATTTGATGCTGTATGCTAAACTTTCAGCTAATGATAGATTGCAGATTTGATTCACATGTAATTGGATTTAAGGGTGATGTACAACCTATTCAGTCCCCAAACAGGGACCTCTGTTCTTTTGTTTATAAAAATTAACATGTTAATATTTTATTATTTTTTACATCACTTTTTGATAGCTGAATGTTTTCTACATTCAAAGCAAACTAATAAATGACATTATCCAAGATGAATCCCTCACAAAAGAAATGTTATTTTCTTCTGAATTTGCAAAATGTCTTCAATACAGTTTAACTAAGAACATGACAATTTTTATAAATATTTAACTTAAATTATTTCCTGTTTAAAAAAAAAAAAGTAGGCTATTTATTTATTTAAAGATCTTAAATTTATGGTTATTAAATTGATGTCAAGGGGGGGGTTACAGTTTTAAAGTAGTGAGTTATTAAAGCTCAAACTCTCATTTACAGATTTTCTTTTCTTGTATAAAAAATTTGAAAAAAAATTGTTGGGATTACTAGCATGTTGTAATCTTAAATGTAACATACAGAGTTAAAATTAAGTTTTACATAAACAAATCTGAGCGTTTATGACTTTCTTAGAGAGTTGCATACAAAGCAGTCAATTTAAGAGTCTGGTTGTGTAATAGTATAATGCATTTGTCTTTAATTCTGTTTTAAGATATTGAAGCATGGTTTTTATTTATTCTCATTCTATTTTCTTTATAGAGCATTGCTTGGTATTAACCCACAATCCAGAGGTTCGAAAAAGGAAAAGAGATTTAGAAAGAATTGATATACGTCCAAAAGTCTTTGAGCTTATCAATAACATAAAGGAATATTTATTCAAAAGGAAGATTTTAAATTGTTATTGCATATACTGTGTAAATACTGCATTGTAAAATTGCTTTGATTTTTATTGTAAGTAATATATAGTAAAATTATTTTGATTTTTTTTTATTGTAAATATGTGTTACAAATAAATTTTTTTTGTCATTTTTTAATTCGTTGTTTTTATTGCTCATATTTAGTGCTTTTCTAAAAGTAATTATTTTAAATTTAAAACATTCTATATTTTCAGAAAATTTATTTAGAAAAAACAAATTCCATATTTTAATTTAGCAGTTTTAAACAAATGTTAATAAATTTTAAAATATTTAGATACAAACATTTAAGTACACATAAAGCTTTATCTGATTGTTTTTCGTATTAATTTGGTTAAAAGATCACAACAATAGTCTAAAGTTTATGTGGATGTAACAAAGACTTTTTGAAAAATTAAAATTTTTATCATATAAAACAAGTTATGTGTGAATGCAAAGGAAAAGCTCTGAGTGGATTTGTAATAGTCTGGTTTTTAATGCTGTTCTTTTCTTACAGGTTACTTATAAATTAATCCTTTAAATACTATTCTCCTTCATATTTAAATTCTACATGAAATTTTAACTCCTGGATATCAAATAGTATTAAATCATCGATCTAGTTATTTATGAATGTTTAATAACTCTCATGTTGAATTTATGGTTTTTCGTAAAGAGAGTAGCAATGTGAGTAGTTTTTTTAAATATAACAAATTACTGACTATAATGATCTGGAATCTGTAGTTTGCATAATGTGAGCTAAGTTCAAATATTTTAATACCTGCTTTTACAAATTTTGAGAAATAAATGGCATATGCATTTTACAGAAATAGATTTCTAGAAAATAATCTTCTAAATATAGTCAAACCCTCATTAACATGAACCTGAAATGAAATCAATGTTGTTCATGGTATCAGTATTAAATCTTTGTATTCATTTTCATAGAGGATTGTAAAAACAGTTCATGTTAAAAATAATTTGTGTTAAGGAGGTTATACTGTAATATAGATTGCAGCTTGCTTCAACCAAGTCTTTTATTTATGACCTTCCAGATTAAAACCTATGTGCATTGTAATTTCTTTTGGAACAATAAATAACAAATTTATTTGAACTGTCTAAGTGAAGCCTGGCTAGAGGTCCAGTAGTTTGCTATTTTATGGGCATTATTCTTAAATTAACAAGATCTTTTTTATGAGCACCACATTAATTTGCGGTTGCTGGATAGTTAAAAAAGATAACTTTTACGAGCAGAATGTTAATTTAAGAGCAGTGACCATGAAAAAAAAAATTACGAGCAAAATGTTGATATAAAAGCATTGACCGTAAAAAAAATTGCAAACCTTTTATGATCATAATGTTAATTTACGGCCAGTGACTGTAAAAATATTACAGAAACTATTACGAGCATGATGTTGATTTACGGTCTGTGACTGTAAAAAAATTAAGAAACTTATTACGGGCATGATATTGATTTACGGTCAGTGACTGTAGAAAAATTAAGAAACTTATTATGGGCATAATGTTAATTTACGGCCAGTGACTTTACATTTTACGGGCAATGGTTTACGGGTAAACTTGTATTTTTATGGTCATAGCAACTTTACGGTCACAACATTATTTTTACGGTCAGTGACTGGCGCACTTTTTGCCAGTCACTGACCGTAATTTAGCGGTGAAATTTCTTAGAGTGTAACCGTTCGAAGTTTTTCTTGGTTTTCTTCGAACCTTGGATTTCCTTGCGTAAATACAGGTTAAATTCTCTTTTAAAGACCCCCACGGATTTTGTCCCTGCGTTATGACCCATTTCCCAAGTGTTGATAATTGGCCGTCATAAACAAAACAAAACAACTATCCATTTTTCAGGAAATTTTAGTTTAACTAAATGTCGCATAGTTATTTATTTTTGAGCGGCCATATAGAAAGTAAAATGTCCCATCAAATAGAATGTTTTTGAAAATCCCAAAACATTAGATTTTTTTATTACATGCATATTTTATGTATTAGATTCTTTTATGGTTTTAAAAACAGTTTTCAAGCAGTAATTTTTCACTAGTCTATCTTTATAGAATGCAGCTAGATGGTGAATTTTTAAACCGTTTGACTCGTACATAAAAATAGCTTATTGATTGCTTCAGAATAGTATTACGTAATGGAATTAACACCTTATTATTAAATAACATAGCATAGAGGGTGGCCGAAAATTATGGATTACGGACAAAAAATATGTTTTATAGGATAATATTTAACGTTATCCCATAAAACATATACGTTACCGACTGATAATTTTTATATTAACAAAACAAAGATATAACAAATAGCTTTACAAATTCTTCAATGTATAAATCACTCATTTTTACAAGTTTTTAGGATTCCTAGAATTTTTTTATATAACTGCAGCCCCGGTTACAGATACAATTTTAGTAGGATAACTGCAAATTTAGTTGATTCGTTTGTAGTTACAGATTTCTGTAACTTAAAAAAAATTAGTTTTGTAGATTTACATTTTTTTTTTTTTTGTACAGCGTACGGTTTAAATATTAATAAGCATACAGATTTTGGCAACTTTACATTTGTAGGATTATTAGTATTTTTTTTCAGTGTATATGGTGAAGATATTTTCATCCCGCAGTGTAAAAAACTATCTGAAAAGTTACGAAACGATTCCTTGTTTTCAAATTAAGTTTTGAAAACAGGGAATCCTAGAGCATTTAAAGTGCTTTTTATATGACGGCAACTGGAAAAATTAATGAGATAGATACACTTTTGCACTGTAATGCAAAAAATATGTAAGGTTACTAAGATTTTTTAGGAATCCAGGATGCCAAGAACTTTTTATGCGACAGCATCTCACTAGTAGATGAAATTTTAGTAAGATTGCAGTAACTTTAGTAGATTTTTTTGTAATATACAGAAAATATACAGATTTCTCTAGCTTTACAAGCACTAGATTTGTATATTTACCTGATGTTTTGTACTCTGTGCAGATAAACTTTAGTAAGCATGCAGTTTTTCGAAATTTAAAACTGTAGATTTACAGATTTATTTCTTTTATTATTATTATTATTATTATTATTATTTACAGTGCACTGCACTAAAATAAATCTGCATTACTGCAGATGTAAATTTGCCGATTTTTGTATGTTTATTAACATTTTATCTGTGTACTGTACAAAAAAAGATGTAAATCTAAGAAAGTAATTCTTGTAAAGCTACAAAAATCTGTAGCTTTACAAACGAATCTACTAAAATTACAGTTATCTAACTAAAATTTTAACTGTAATTTTTATTGCAGTTACATAAAAAATTCCAGTAATTCCAGTTTCCTAAAAAAGTCCAAGCAACCTAACAGATTTTTTTTTCAATGTAAACCTGTATCTGTAACATGAATTTTTGCTGTTGCCATTTCACAATAAGTTATACGAATCACAGTTTCCTAGAAAACTTTTGGTAAATTTACAATTTTTTACAGTGTATAAAATATCTACAATGCGGCGCACCTGGAAAATTTGGAGCGTTTTGATAGTTTCTTTATCTTGGAATCATTTGACAAATGAGGCAACCAGAACTGAAGAACGTCGAGTCCGATTTTCACGCTTTCGAGAAACACCAAGTTAAAATTTTTGTTTGATTGCAATTTTTCTTATTGATTAAAATCGCTGTCATTTATGTGTAATCATTTAAACTATGGACCTGATGCAATTACTCGTTGAAAAGGTAGAACTTCATCAATTCAAAAATAAGAATCATACAAAAAATACTAATCATCCTCAAGTTTGAAATTGATCCACTCGAGTTTTGAATGCCTTAAATCGAACCTGTTAAAAACAGTCTGTTAAGTTACAAAACTTTTTTCTAGGAAACTGGGATTGATAGAAATTTTTATGTAACGGTAATAGCAAAAATTCAAGTTACAGATACAGGTTTACATTGAAAATAAAAGAATCTGTAAGGTTACTAGGAATATTTTGGGACATAATACAGATGTCACAAATACAGATTTGTAATGAAAATAAAAGTTACTAGGAATTTTTAGGAAGCTTGGGATGCCTAGAACATATTACGTAATTGAAACCCAGATTACAGATAAAATTTTAGTAAGATAACTATAATTTTACTAGATTCGTTTGTAAAGTTACAGATTTCTGTAGCTTCAAGTTGTTTGCGTTCTTGCAATGCAAAACAATAAGATTCAGAATCTTCAATGAACAATGTTACATACTGAGAGTATTGCAATCTCATTTCATTATTTCATAATTAAGTCTACATTTCTTTTGCAGAAATAAAAATTGAAGTAAGCAGTGCTTAGCTCATATAAGGGGCGTGTTCAATGTTAACCTTGTGTTAGCTGAGGTCTACTGAAAGTCACATTTGCAAGTTTTATCTTTCACCTTTTTTCTACTCCACAAAAAATTCAAAACGAAAAAATAGATTTTGAATTTTTTAAATTAAAAAATATGATAGAAAGTATAATTTCTTTTAGTCTTTTCAAGAAATTTTATTCTCAGATATTGAATTATAAATGAAAGTTTTTTAAGATAAACACCAAGATGCAGTTATAATGTCACACGGAAAAATGCAAAGAATAAACTATTCCAGTCAGAGTAATAAATACATATTTGTTAAATATAATAAGTTTAATTTTTATTTATATTCTTATACGCAACTATGCGAAGAGTTGAAATAGGCAATGATTTTGTTAAAAGGCCATTCACCATTCCACAAAAAAAATGACTAGATTGCATTGTTCAAATTATTTAAATCTTTACAGCATGTATTCGCTGTATTGTTGTTGTCATATCCATGGATATGAACAAAAAAGCAAAAGAAAGTTTTAGACGTTGCCAAATGTCCGGAGATTCGCAGCCGCAAATTTTGGCCCTTCAGGACTGCAAAAATTCTCCCAAAGTGGATCCATCAGCGATAATTAGTTAAGCTTTAAGATATCTGCAGTAATAGACGGGCAGTCGAAGATGTGTCTTGGTGTCAGCTAGGTTTTTGGGCAGTTCTTAAAAAAGATATAGGTTCTGGCCCTATCAGGAATGATTTTTATTCCTTCAAAGTGATTTGTTCTTAATTTAACCAGTTTAGTCGTTATATCTCTAGGGAAATAAAAATAAGTGATTAAGGGTTTCCTAGACGGCTGATATGAAAATCTGTATTTAACCACAGCAGTTGCATTTGATGGTGAAACTAGGTGTGTAATGGTGGAACTAGGTGTGGCAAGATTTTGTGCCTCTTTTACCACAGCATCCGCACACTCGTTACCCTTGATGTTTACATAGGAGGATATCCACTGCAGTACACAAGATTCGCTACAATAGATAAATAGACGCTACAAAAAGATATTTTCAGATAAGTTCCACAGATGTTTCCATTTCCATAAGTTTCAGATGCATCCACATCACTCTATTCCTTTTAGAGTATCCGAGAATAAAAAAATAAATCTCCAGATATAAAAATTAGGCAATAAATATTTATTTAAATCTATAAAAGTAACCTCAAATCATTCCTAAATTTGATTTGCATTTTGAAGCAATCATTTTTATTTTGAGGCTTTCTTTGAAGTCATGAGAAAATGCGAAGGGTAGAAATATTCGTAAAGAGAAATTATTCCTTTTTCAGAAAACTGCGGCCTATTTATTTCAAGTCAAAATACACCTTATTGCACTTAAACGAGGTTAAAGATGTTTTTCTTTATTTCATACCTAGAAATACAAAATTAAGATAACTTTTTAAAGTTTCTCTTAACCCTCTCGACACCAAATTATTATAAAAGAAGAGAAAAAAGATACATTTGTAACATTTTATACTTCTAAAAAAACAGGATAAATCATAAGCAAAAAATATTTTTATAATGTTGCTGTATAATCTTTTTATTTCAGATTGATATGAGACGTAAAACATTTCCACTATTTTTAAGGAATTTGTTACCTTTAAAACTAATTTGAAAGCATGCAATATGGAAGATTAAAGAATAAAACATATTTTACCTTGCAAAAATATTAAGCAACTCAAAAAATAAGGCAGCACCAAAATTAGTTCATTTCTCGTCAAAAACAATAATACAACAATAGTAAATAATGCTAGACATTATCAAGTACTGACTTTTAGGCACAACTAACGCTAGTATTTAGAAGCCTCCTTTGTATTATAAATGATGTAATGGTATTATTGAAGGAAAAAAATCCGTCTTTGTTTCTTTCAGATATTGGTGTTCGAAATAGCAGCCTCATATAAACCTCAGGTGGATAAGACGGTTAGTTTTATCATGTTTTGGATGTAATATGATAACATTTTAAAAATTAGGGTAATGGAGTAAAATTTCTATAGGTCATATAAAACATAATGTCAACTAAATAAAGAATAGTATATTTTATACGCTGGCATAAAACAATTCTGTACTAGTTTTGATGTTACCACATTTTAGCAAAAATAAGAAAGTATGTCAAAAATTTGTATGCAGTGCTATTTTTATGTATGAAAGTTACTGATATTATAATTGGGAAGGGAAATGGAACAACCAGCTTTTAAAGTTAGTTATAACAACAAATTAACTCACAAACAGGAGAACTTTTTCTATGATTTTATAAATCTTTAAGTGTCATCATGTTGCAAAAAAAAGCAAATTACAATTTTGGAATTTTCATTTTTTTACTTAAACACTATTTAAAGTATGTATGAAACACTGTGCAGATTTGTCAACATGAAGAAAGAGAAATTCAACGAAAAATATCGATAAAAACATCTAATTAAAAATAAAATTATACATAAATGGATGTTCCGCATAGCAGCTTCATCAGTACAATTATCAGTAATAATTTAATAAAGAAAAAAATCATGTAAAATATGTATAAAAGTATTAAATTAAAAATAAAATTATGCAAAAATAAACGTTCCGGTTTTCTGCAAAATCAGTACAAACATCAGCAATAATACAATATCGAAAATTCCTTGGACACAGACAAATTTATTCTTCTAAAACGCTGAATATTCCCTCGGAATCGAACCAGATTCGTTAAGAACGAGCGTTATACATATTAGACTGTTATATCTGTATAGTTATGGCTAACTAGTTATGTTTCTCTTGCGTTTCATAATAAGTATAATTATTTTAATTCAGATGTTAAAATCGTATCTATATCTTATATCACAGTTTTTTACTAGATATTTTTAAAAATATATATATCATTTCAAAAATAGGAGGAATGTCTCATAAATTGTAATTTATAACTATATAATTTATTTCCTCGACTTTCAACAAAGTCACAGAAGGAAAAAACATATTTTACAAAAGTAAGAATTTGAAAAAATATATGAAATGATAAGTCGACCATTCATCGAGTTGTAATCCGAATTTAAAATAAATTCTACTTCAACATAATATGTGAATTTACCTTTTGAAAGAAAGTAACTCATAAATTTCAAATTTTGCCTGGCTTTTGAGATAAATCTTTATATTTATACATTTTATTTTATTTTATGTTAGGACATTTTCTTTTTGACAATATCTTGAAATAATTCTACTGAAAAATTATGCTGTAACATGTATTTTTTTAGGCGCTAATTATTTTTATCTGATTTTTTTGTTACATTTTCATTGTTTCATCTTTTTGAAACTCTTATTATTTGTTTTTGTTTTATTCAAAAATTATTTCATATATATTGTGTTTTTTAATGATTAAGTTTATATTTAATATTTGAAATTTTGTACAGATTGTTATTCTGTGTGAGCATTAATAAAATATGATATTAATGAATATTGTTAATTAAAAACTATATTTTTTAAAACTGATATTATAATATCATAAATGATATTATAAATATATATTTGAACATTAATATTGTAACGTGAGAAATGAAAATTCATAGTTATTATGTTTTAATTTTGTGTTAAAAGTTTTACTTTTTGCAAGTTAATACGTTTCACTCAGAATACCTGGAACGGATACCTTATGTACTTTACAGATCAATTTGCCAAAGTTAGAGGAGTGATTGAATTTATCTGTGAAAATCGAAATTTATTGTTTTTGTATACATGTAATTCTAAAGTAATGGATTTTTAATTGTTAATATCACACCAAAAATAATTTAATTTTTCATATGTGATACTATAAATCCAAAGCATTAGTCACGCGCTTCACACACAAACGTCGAATATGATATTTGTCTAGGGATTACCACGCAAATATTTACGATGCTAAATAAAGCTAACTGCGCGTTGTGAAGTCTACAGTTTTAATGTTGTATTTTTTTAATTAAATTCTAAGATTGTTAAATGATTTTTTATTTTTTTTAATTAATTTTGTTTTAAGAACACTATTGTATAAAGAACAATCTTTTTTATTAGCATACTTTATTGCTCACACGCTTATATTTATGTTTCATGGAGTTAACAATATACGGTATTTTTTTTTTAATCTTTTTATACAGTAGTTCAACAATTTCGTTTGACTGGCTGTTTCTCTGACTGTCTAAGTGTTCTGTGTCTATCCATCACATTATTGCTGTACATTCTGATTTTTAGCAAACTTTCCGTAGTCAGTATACTTGGTTTACTGTGTAATTGGATAAAAATACTGAGGTTTACTGATTGTTTAAGTTGAAAATAATTTATGTAACTTTCATAGTTCTTTTACAGGAACACTGAGAAAAAAGTGTTACATTCTGAACTTTGCAGATAAGTTTTTTGCAGAGTAGTTTAATTATGGTACACTATTTCACATATATTGGAATTCATATATTACATTAAGATGTACTACAGGTTTCTTTCTGTAGAATATGGTACATGTAGTCATCATTCATTTACAGTGACGCATAAAATAGTTCATATGATACTGCTTATAAATGAAAAATACTGGTATTGTGGTTAATGTTGTAATGTGCGTTTTAAACATGTAGCTAGATTTTTAATTATTACTAGCTGTCAATAGTTTCTACAGTTTCAATGTTGGTTATTACAAAATATTTAGAATACATTTTTGTTTGTGTAAAAATTCGTTACATTATGATCTATGATGAAAAATCGTTTGCAGTGTTGCTTAATAATGGTACACTATTTCAAACATATTGGAATTCATATACTTCTCCTAACATACACTTAAAGATAATTGCTATAGAATATGGTGTACACAGAATTATTCGTTCATTTAGAACGACACAAAATGTAGTTCGGCTATTGTAATGCTTATAAGTGAAAATTACTAGATACCTATAAAATTACTAGATTACTAGACAAGGTTAAATTTGTCGATGTAAAAATGTTACTCGAATTTTATTTATTACTCAGTACCTTAAAATTCTACAGATTCAAAACCTGGTTTTAAAAACGGGGATTAGATTTTTCTCCATTTTTTTCACATCAGTAATTTATTAGAGAAAATAATATTTCATTTAACAAGGACATTATTGCGATTATACAAAACAACATTTTCTTTAATAATATACCGGTGTGCATAAACGCGGAATTCTCATCTCTATACAAAATATTGAGAATACATTTTCGGTTGTGAAAAAATTCTTTACATTTTGATCTGTGAAGATAAATCGTTTGCAGTGTATTTGAATAATGGTACACTATTTCATACATATTTGGAATCATATAGCTCACAAGGAAGGTCTCCATACGGGAATACTCCGAAAAATCTGAAAAAAATTACAAAATGTTCTTCTCATGAGGATATTTACGATTATAAAAAAATTTTTGGCGGAACTTCCATACAGCGTCCTTAAAAAAATAATGAAAATTTCGTTATTTGGCAATTTATCATCGATTGGCGATAGAATGCTGTTTGAAAAAAAATACTTTTTATGTCAAATACGCTTTAAAGACGAAAAAGTTTCTTGTTGAACTTGTTTACAAGTTCAACAAGATTTGTACTTGTATACAAATACAAATTAAATAACTTTCATTTTTCCAGTTTTAGTTTGTTTTAAGCATAATTTTGTTATATCGATATTTATATTCAAATTTAACCATAAAAATTTACTATTTATAACGAAATTCATCGTTTAAATTCATTAAAATTGTTCCAAGTTCAAAGTCCAATTGAGCATTGTGAAGTCAATTTCGTTGTTATGGAAACATCTGACTTAATTTTGAGTACGCTTAAATGTATGAAAATATTTTTTCAATATGAATTTTTTGTATATGAAAATATTTTTCCAGTGATAAATTAAAAACTATTGCAACAAACAATATATATATGCAATATAAGATATATATATGTGTGTATATATATGTATATAATATATTAAACTCTTTCATTGTTTATGTTTAAATTCATAAAATAGTATTTACACGCATTCTAAAAATCTAGCAGTTTTCAGTTGCATTAAATTGTTTGCTTTTGGCTAGGAAAAGGGCTGCTCTGCTAATCGCTTGATATTCACGCCAAATATTCAAAAGTGTTTTACGTAATTTTTTATTCTGATTCCGCCAATAATTTTGACTGATCCTTTATTGCATACATAAATACTTTAATTAGCATTTTTTTCAAAAGTTTCTGAGTATTCCAGAATGAGACCTTCCTTGTCAGTGCGATACACTAGAGATTCTTGATATAGAATATAGTGTGCATAATATAATCGTTCATTTAGAGTGTCGCATAAAAAAATTCCGTTACTGTACTGTTTATAAGTAATAATTATTAGAAATACGGTTAAGTTGTGTTCTGTTTTTTGATGATTAATTTGATTAAATATTTTAATATTACTTGTCTATAAATTCTATAGATCTCCAGTAGTGTTCCAAGAAAAATTTTGAGTACATTTGCGGGTATTGATAGAAATATCCCTTAAGAAAATTTATCTGTGTTATTCGTTTTAGTTTGTGTTATTAATACATTTCACATGGGTGATTAACATTAAATAAATACACATATTGCAAATTTTCTTTACCATTTGAATGATACTTATTCTGTTTATTAATGGAACTATAAACTAAAGAAACATAGAAACATAAAAACATTTAAAATGTATTTTGATACTTGGAAATTCCAAACATGATAATACAAAAGCACATTCATTAAGTTATTATCTACAGTTTCAGACGTTTCATAAATATGCGCTACATATAAACACATTTTTTATCGCATTATATGATTAAACGAAACCCCCCCCCCATTCATTTAAACCCTAAACATTATTATTATAATACCACATGCAATTTACCAATAAACATCAACAAATAAATAGAATATATCCGGACTAGAAAAGCAGAAATTCTAATTTGCTTATTGTGTTACTTTGGTTCATTGTTTCTCTTAAGAAGCTGGTGAAAAGCATTATGTGTATCATCGGGTAATATTTAGTTTTACTTTTGGCAAAAGTCCAATATATTTAAACAGAAAAATAGAAATTGCACGATTTCTTCTTTCATAAACAGTGCATTTCATTTAATGCGAATGTTAACAGATGAAGATATTGGGAGAAATATATGTATTTCAGCAATCGTAGTAAATTGAAGTCATTTATAAACCAGCTTTTGTTGTCAAACTATATGAATTCAAAACCTAGAACTGTCATCTAATTGTCGCTTTTATGATTAATGTCAACAACTTTTTTTTTCATTTGACTGTCTCGGATTTTTCTGTCTAAATATGTATTAACATATGTTACTCTTTGCTTGTAAAAATAAATTAAAACTTTCTAAACATAGTTTCATGGAAATGAGATTTCTAATTTTTTTCACTACATCCTTTCGCATCTTAATATAATATTAATTATAACTTTTGAAAAAAAAAAAATTATTAAAAAAGAAATAAAACATAAAAATATTCTCGATAATAAAAAATGTTTTTGAAGTAAATACTCTCTACTTCTGAGACGATCCATGTCAATATTGATATAATTTTTATTAAAAAAAAACATATTTTCAAAAGTAAATAATTTTTCCGATTTGCCGAATCAAAATTAAAATAAATTACTTAGAAAAACATGTGCCGAAGTCTTGAATTATAACAATTTAAATCCCAGAAATAGTGAAAAAAAACCATCATAAAAGAAAAAATTATTTTCTCAAGAAGCCATTTCCATGACAACAATAGCTTGCAAGCTAGATTTTGAAAACAAACCAAAACGAAAGATTCATTTCATTTTCTTATTAAGATAAAAATGTTATTTAAACGTCATTTTAAGTATAAAAAATAGAAAAAAATTAATGCAGTAAATTCTTCTTAGAAAATTTGAAGATTTTTGTGTCTCGGACCGCCTTAAAGAGTTCAACGTTAATGCGATTTACTACCATTAACTAATTAAAGCATTCAAAACGCACATATAGTTTGAAAAAAAATTGCCCATTTTTTCTTGCAATTATTTCATTTTCCCTTTTATCTACACAAGGCGGAAACCGCCGAATTTCGACGAAAGAAAATGTTTAAGACGGAACTGCTTCATTGATTTATAACAAAATTACAAAATCAGCTACAATAAAAAATGCATCTTACAATAGTCAGTCTAACTCGCAAACAAATATTATTTAAAGCTAATATTAAGAAAAAAATACTGTTTCATTTGTCCTCATTTGTCCAAATTATTAAAATTAAACTTTAATCGCATAGGTAAAAATATAATAATAAAGCAAAATAAGATCAGTTATATAGTCAGCTCAGCAACTTAAATCATGCATCAGCAGCATATAGCATGGTTAGTTCAGCATAATAAAGATCAGTTATTGAGATGAAGTTACCAATTGAGGTTTTTATGTTTGTTATAAATACGTATAAAAAATTTTTCCAATTGACACGATCTTAGAATTTCAGTTAAATTTAAACACGTCATAATTTTCCTCTTCTTAAAATTTATGCGCACATTTTAATTTTTTAATTAATTTTAAGAGAAAATGGCGTATTTATGTTGCCACAATTACAAAATCCGTACTAAAAATAATAAAAAAAATAATGTGTCAAGAATAAATTGAGATACAGCTTTCAAATAAATTGCATTTAAAAGTACATATTTTTTTCTATACGATGGTGTAAAAATTAAAAATGTGTGATCTTTAGAAGTATAAAATTTGCACTACCGAAAATTGCAAAACCGAACCGGAAAGTGTTGCCATGCGTTACGCACAGATACGTTTGGACTTTACAATATAGGTAACTCTAAATCAAACATTTTTTGCACCACAATTTTTCTTTTTATATTCCAGAAATTAGAAAAAGATTACATATATATTTTTTTCTAATTTCGTTTTGCAAATTTAATTCAACATTCATTTCCCTTTTGTCTCGTTTTATAAACATGTACATGAAAAATTAATTTTATAATCGTGTGTGAAATTGCCTGTTAAAAAAGTATATTTAAAATGTATAAACTTCATATGCGTTTAACAACAGTATATTCCACAAATCATGAAGCCACGTATCTAAAAATATAACCGAAATTCAGGTACTTAAGAAGTGAGTAGTAAAAAGAGGAATTTGGGTATTATTTTGGAGAATAGTTAGTTAGCTTTACCCACATTATAATGTTTTTTTTTCTCAAAAATTTGTTTCTTAATTTCCGCAATATATTTCTGCTGTGTGAAATTGGAAAAGAAATGAAATATTTAACACTATCGTTGCCGATTTTTCTAATTAACTATCTAGCTCTGCTCATCTTTTATAATAATGCGAGTAAAAAAGAAATACTTAATTTTCATCATAGTATTCTTACAAAAATTATCAGTAAAGTATCTATCTATCTATCTATCTATATATATATATATATATATATAGTATCACTTTGACTAAGTTTTGATCAGCAGTTATAACCACCAACGTGCACGTCAAAATAAATAAATAAATAAATAAATAAATAAATAAAAACTCGTTATTGTTAGATTGGAGACAAAAAATTTCCTAAATTGTTAATTCTCCCCGTCTGTTTTTAATTTTTTAATATAAATATTTTACCTATTTAAAAATAGATAGAAACTCCTGCAAAATAAGGCGAATTATATCATTTAAAAAAAGAGCTGATAATCAAATAATCTAAATTAAAAAAATCTCCTACCTGGAAACACTGTCCAAACACCTTATTACTTTAATTAAAAAATTATATTTTTGAAATAAAAATTAATTTTCTTAATTTTTTTCCAAATTTTGCCCTACGATTCAAGAATATTTGCCGCCGTATTCACAAGCATTTACGCATACTTTACATGTATAGAAATAAAATTTTTTTCCATGAAAGTTCATAACTATTCCCAAGAAATCCTAACAGTTTCTTAATTTTGTCCGTCTTCCCTTATTATTGTATAATATTCAATTAAGTTCCGAAATTTTTAAACAAAGCTACCTTTGCAGAGAGTTCCTAAGAGAGTGTTGCAAGTGGATCCTGGAAATAACAGTTATTCGTATTTTCCTGTTCTCTGTGTCTGTCAAATCTTGCAATAGATTTGCCAAATATTTGTAAAAATTTTTTCGTCTTTTCTGGATGTTCTTATAGAACTGGTTAATTATTTCGATGTTTCTATTGTTTTTCAAAGCATCTAAATTTTTTTAGGTTTTGACAACAATTCTATTGCATTTTTACATTTTTTCTTATAGCACTGTTTTTTTAGATATATTTAGAATTTTTTTTTCTACATTTTTCCGACATTGCGACAGTTTTATTCAGCTCGCCTAAAGATTTGTTAAGCTTTAGACAATGTTTTTAGCTTTGTCCGGTAGCGATAGTTCATGTCAATTTTTATTTTTTATACGGATATTTTCAAGTTCTTATTACAATCAAATAGTGAAGGATCCTTATAATTTATCTAGATTTTTCCCTAGTGATTTTGCATAGATATTTGTGCTTTTTTCACACCATTCATATATTATGATTAGGTTTTCTCAGTGTTTATAGGTTTTTATCAAGTATTTAAAATGTTTTCGAAGCAAAGCAGTTCAAAATTGCGTAAAATTGAAAAGAAAAAATATAACTGAGTAAATAAAATTACAGGAGGAACACATTAGGTGGTAAATCACGGGAAGATGGGAAACGACACAGATTCATTAGCATGTTCTGTGATAATTCAATTCAGCGTCCAATACAATATAAGAAAGCAGTAAGGAAAGTGAATGCATGCAGAAAAACCTAAGAAAGATCGTCCAAGAGCTAAGATGGCGATAGAAGATCATTGTTGTCTATAACGATATAGGGTAGGCAGCTTTGCAGCTCTATCCTAACCTTAACCTTTGACTTCAAGACTTTTTTTCGATCATATGAAAAAATATATATATATGTATATATATATAAGTCTAATAATTGGAAAAATAGTAAAAAACAAATTTCTATTTTTCAGCTAAAATTTTACATTTATGATATGTACCCTATGTGCACAAGTAGGATTTTAAAATATTATATACCTATATTTTGCAATTAAATCGGTTTAAATTATTTAAATTTATCTGCTTAACTTTCTTTGAACTTTCTGCAACCTTCTTCATATTAATATTTTTAAGTATTTAGTAAAAATAATAAAAGTAAATTTTGACATAATAGCTTCATTTTTT
Organism: Maratus speculifer; assembly: GCA_964019185.1. Taxonomy (NCBI): domain Eukaryota; kingdom Metazoa; phylum Arthropoda; class Arachnida; order Araneae; family Salticidae; genus Maratus; species Maratus speculifer. Next base: position 240,720,724 of record OZ025289.1, read on the forward strand.
TTTCTGAAGAACAGATTCTATTTTTTGTCAAACACAGCCATCTAACATGGGCAAAATAATTCATATTTTATTCTTTAGCTTGTCCTTGATCCATTACAGCGATCATATTGGACAATTTCATGGCACATAATGAGAAGTATAATGTTTTTAGGTATGTGCCAGATGTGGCATACGGTGCAGTGAAGGGTTAATTCGGATACAGGAATATGAGCTTCAAATGTTACTGTTTGTAAAAAGCTACATGACAGAGGGCTCATCTCAATAAAATGAGCTGCTTACATCCGAATCACATCTGCTCACTATTCAGGGAACAATGTTGGAGCATTTTATCCCTGATGAGTCTCGGTTCATCCTAAAGCAAATTCTTGACACATTATATGAAGAAAACCAAAGATTCATACCTGCCTTCTAGCTTCTGAGAAAGTGTTTTCTATGGTAGAGCATTTTTGATGATGTGCATAGACATCGTGCTGCATGAGCCTATTTTCCTCTCTATTTTTAGCAAACACTCTATTACTGGGTAAAATGTAGCATAGATATCTTGGTACGTTTTGTTTGCATTTTCATGGATGCAATTAGCTCTAGTTTTCGTTTAATTGACTACATTTCTCGTGCTGTAAAAGCTCATCTGATCTACGAATTTCAGAAAGCTCGGAATTTTTGTTTGATGAATTTTACTACTACATCGTTAGACCTCTCCAGTCTGAAATTAAGTTTTAAGAGCTGTATAATAGCAAAATTTAGCCCATATCGACACATTTTTAATTCATGTTTTATTTTATTACTTTTAGCGCCCCCTGACTGCCGAGCAAAAGGGCAAAAATGTAATTTTTTTTCTCCTTAATTTTTTTAAAATGTTAATAAAAGAGGGGTTTTTTAACATGATCTATTTTTTTTGTTACGTATATGCTTATAAGGCTTGAAAGTATCAATCATAACTTAATTTCTTAAAAGTGGATTATATTTGTAGAATTTTATTAATTTAAATAAAGCTTCAATTACAGTGAAACCTGCAGCCTAGTGAATGGACATATCCGTTCGCAGCAATGGGAAGGTTAATACTGATGAGTAACACCCGATTTTGTTTACACAGTATAGTTCTTAAATGACTATGTTATTTGTGTTATATCAACCTATGTCCATACCGATATTTATTAAAATCTCTCCGATAATTCTGGAAGAAATTAAACAAATCACAATTTTAAAAAAACTAGAACATATTAAAAGAATCTTATCATCCTGTAGATCTGTCATATATTGAAATAAAACAAAAGAGTGCTTAATGAAAGTTATGATATTTCATTTAAAAAGTTTAATCATCAGTAAAATATTGAGTTTGGTTGTTTAATCATCTTGCGGATTCAGGTAACATGACAGCTTATATATTCGAAATAGTTTTTTTTTCATTCATTTATATATTTATATAAGTAAAAAACATATAATTACTTACTTTTTAGAACCAAAAAATACAATCATTATTCAGATAGAATGTTTTTATATCCTTCCAAAGAACAACATTAGCAACAAAAAACCTCTTTTTAAAATACTAATTAATATTGCGCTAATATTATATCTATTAGAAATAGATAACAGGAATTTGATTTAACATTTCCTTTATATTTCACGTGTGTCCAATAATTTAAAAATACTGTTTTTACATTAAATAGCTTTCCACTGAACTCAAAGACTCTACGAAAACTACAGAGATACATGGAAACTTTTAGGAATGATAAGCATATCCCAATAGTGACACATCTAGGGGAGAGAGAATGGAACTCTTAACTAAAGTGAAAGATGTACCTCGACGTCCAAGGTGACAAGTGGTGAACGGATGAATATATTTATCCAATATTTCCTAATATATGTTTTTTTTATGCTAAATAATTTTTTTGTTCGTTAACATATTTTTCTTATTGATATCATTCTGCAAATAAAACAAGTGTAATTTACATTAACGGTGAACACAAATTTTGGCATCCAACAAAAAGATATGAACGCTTAAGTTAACTCTAATCGCACTCAGTAAGAATATAAAGTGCAAAAAAAAAAAAAAATCCCAGGCAATATTGCAAGTTATGAATGACTGTAGAAGCAAGCAGCAATATGCATTTATAAATTTTTTTATCAAAAACTGGTTAATTGTTTTTTAGGAGGTTAAAAAACTGATAAAATTATGTTTTAAATTATTCATACTTTTTCACAGCTCCCGAGGAGTGCGCCAATTGAACTATATTTCTTAGGAATTTTTTCTTTTTCTATTTTCTTGCAATTCGCACAGAAAACATCTTCTGGAGTTAATTTACATTAAATATAATACTATAATTCCCTTATAAAGCATACTAAGTTTGAAATTTAAATTCAAATTTCTTATAAAACTAATAACAATATGCTTTAAGAGGTTTAAAAATCACTTTTACCAGAAGATAAATTATGAACTCGAGGAATAGTTAAAAGTAACTGAATATTAATGGTTTTGTCTTTCTGATAACCCTTTCAGAGGATTCAGATATAATTTCACTTTATCCCTTTTTGAAGGCAAATGATCTTCTTTAAAGAGTAGTTGTATTTACTCTTCCAATGTAGGTAAACCTAATGGTATTATTTATAATAACTCTCCTAATGTAATGCAGGTATGAAAGCTTTACTGGATTTTGCAAACGCACACACACACATATATATACATATACATATATATATAAGCTGTATATGTACAAAGTTCAACATATTGAACCAAGATATAGTAAATAGTAATGAATTAACGTGAAATAAATTCATTTTTGTAAATTAATTTTAAACTGGTAGTTCATGATAAATATGACTTTAATGACAAAGATTTTAAAATTGTTCCGTTACTAATGGCAAGCGCTGTATTAGAACGCCTTCTATAAAAAAGAAAAAGCGAGTTGAGTTCCAGAGTATAGAACAGAGTTATGTTTTGTGTTGAAAAGTCGCGATATGAAATCCCATTATTATTTAGATTTTTTTTTTATAAGAAAATAAATAATTACTTGTGTACAGTCCATTAATAGAGTGAGTTTGATACTATTTTCATCTTATCGACAACATAATAGTTTAAAGTTAAGAAAATGATTCAAATTTTACCAATGATTTAAATTTAGTTTTATGCGAAAACTGAATTATCATAAATCGAGTCATTGGATCAATTAAATATCATAATCAATCTCTTAAGAACTACATTTATTGTAGTGATAGTATGTTGAATACAAGATTCACTAAATTTCTTCTAAAATATTTATGTCATCAATTTAAATTACTTATGATAATTTTAATTACGAGTAATCTGAGGGGATGAAGTAAATGTTTATTTAAGACATTCAAACAAAAATGAGTTTCAAATGAAAGATCTATAACATGTGTAGTGAACGTAAGTGTTTTTTAATTATTATTACATTGGTATAAAGAGCTGAATTCTAAAAAAAATATGTATGTTTAATATATGTTTATGAATGAAATACCATAATGCAATCAGTTCCAATAAGAATTAACAACGTAAAAAAATAGATACTTTAATCATTGCAGTCTAGACTTAAAATGAGGATGTACGCAAGAAGGATGTACGCGTGAGTCGTAAAAAAAATAAATACTCAATACTAATTGTGCATGAAGTTACTGCACAATGAAGTTACTGGCACCAAACGAAAAATAATAAAGTCTTCTTTTTAATAACGCAATAAAATTTGTTTAGAGAGTCATCCACATATTGAAACAATACCATAAACTGTTTTTTTCTTAATAGCCTTGCTCATGTTTCACACTTTAAACAGATTCTACACCCTACTGTTATCCTAAATTGGGAGACATTAATCATTTTAAAATGAGGATATTTTAGAGACTCTATCTAAGTTTTAAATCAATACTCAAACATTTGCGTACTTCAGAATAACAATGTCAATTTTATTAATGTCCTATCTACTGCCAATGTGAACAGTTAACTCGATTTATACACATCGACTATTGTCAACCCAAATGTTTCAATAAAATGAGTAATATATATATATATATATATATATGACCGCCACTGTATATATATATATATATATATATATATATATATATATATATACAGTGGCGGTCAAAAGTTTCCGGCTAGCAAAAATTTTTCAGTTAATTTGTAAATATACCCATATGAAGAGGAATCTCAAAGTAATACTTATACATTTTATTGACATATTAGTTAGGAACTTACTTATAGAAGAATGTGTAAATATCAATAAATTTAATTGACAAAATTAAGTATAAAAGAAAACGCATGTTCTCAAAAGTTGCCGGCCACCTTCACAAGTTCGTAAAAAAGTGGTATTGTAATAGAAAATTACATTGCTCAACAACATTTACAAATACTATTTTATCGTATTATTATTTTATTAGCTTTAATAATAAGTACTGCGGCGTAGCAACGTGACATTTATACAATTAACGGTTGAAGATCGTGTATGGTACATTTTTTCCACATTTCTTGCAATTTTGGCGAAATTTCGGCTGAGTTGCAATATTTATAGTTCCGCAGACTTTTTGCCAACTTCTTTCCAAAGATTTTCTGTTGGATTCATGTTGGGCGTTTGGACTGACCATTTCAAAAACGAAAATTTTTTGTGCAAAAACTATTACTTATCGAGGCTTGCATACATTATTTATGTCGTTATCATGTTACAAAAAATAGTTGCGACAAATTTTTTTCTCTAATAAGGCAAAAATTGTCTTGCAAGATATCCTTATACATTGTACCATTCCTCTGGCTGCGGATTTCAAATAACGGACCGTCACTTTTTTAAGAAAATACTCCCTACGGCATAACGTGTCCTCCGCCATGCTTCATTGTAGGAATAACATAAACTAAAGAATGATAAGTGGCCGGAAACTTTTGAGAACACACCTTTTTTTATTATACTTAATTTTGTCAATTAAATTTATTGATATTTACACGTTCTTCTATAAGTAGGTTCCTAACTAATATTTCAATAAAATGCATAACTATCGCTTTGAGATTCCTCTGCATACAGGTATATTTACAAAATAACTGAAAAATGTCTGCTGGCCGGAAAATTTTGACCGATACTTTATATATATACATATTTCGAATTACGCTGTTCTGTACATCATACTCGATCCCTTAACCCTTTCCGGCACACTGTGCCCGGTCTGGGATACCTAATTTTAATTCTAAACTTGCAAACCGCATCAGTAATATTTTAGTAAAATTTTGCTTTTACAATAAGAGCTTAAATTAAGGAATTCAACATATTTAAAAAATTCGTTTGTGAATTCCGGTGTCAGTCGATAATCTCACATTTTAGTACAGATTTTGCCCGTGCCGGAAAGGGTTAAACCATCACTTTCATTATTTTTACTCGTAACTCCAGAACAACTTAGAAAAGAAGTTAAACTAAGAATATGCATCCTTGAGGATACATTAAATACAAATATATCAATAAATTGTGCAATGTTTTTTAAATGTTATTTTCATAAGTCATAATTCATATTTTTTTTAGAATTAGAAATTCAGTATATATTTATGTTTGGAATTTTTAATATTATAACGAAACAAAAAAAATCTCATTACGATTATAATTTCAGGAGATGTTAATAAAAATATGAAAATGTGATTTAACGTTAGAAGCTCAAATTTTGAATATTTATTATTCGGAAACTTATCAATGGCTTGAAATTTCAGTTCTAGGCATTGTTTGAACAATCTAAGATGTATTGTCAAAATTGGATCTTGATATAGAAAAAACTAAATTCAATTTGTATTAGGATTATGTATCATACTGTAAGCAAATCTTTTATACATTTTTTAAATGTATTCTTTATGTACTACCTCTGACAATAAAGTTCGGTGGATCAATTCAGAACGACCGATCTGGGAACACTGGGGAAACAAAAAGCTGCACCTGCTTAGAGCAAGTGTTGACCATCTCCTCCCACCATTGTTCAGTTGAGCGTCATTTATGTTCTATGTAAGACTTGCTTTACTAAGCGCTCGTTCAGTGTGTTGGTTCTTAACTAACAATGGGAAAATAAATGAACAAAAATCAGTTTGAATTTTGGTTTTAAGCTTTGCAAGACACCGAAATAAATTCATGCGGGGTGGTGAAAAATGAACATTCACCATACTCGCCAGATCACAATCTGGCAGACTTCTTTCATCACTCAAACTCTCTTTGAAAGAGATTTGACCATATTGCTGACATCCAACGATATGTGACGAAGCTTTTGAACTCCAACCCAAAAGAAGATTTCTTGCGAATTTCCCAAGACATATATAACAGATCTCAGCAGTGCATAGTTATGGGTGGTATGATAACTTTCGTTAAATATTACATGAACAATAATGTTACATTACTAGACACCGAACTTCATTGTCAGAGGTAGTATGTTCTTTTGCTCTCAGTAATTATTTTCTATTATAATTAGTTGCAGAGCTAGAAGAAGTTTCTTTTTTTAGATATTACACCATGTTATTTTTATAGAATATTTCATGGTGTATGCATATATGTTGGGATGCGTAATGACTTGGGATGCGGAATGAATTTTTTAATCTCATATTGAGATATATTTTTGAGATTACAGGTTAACCAATTCACTTGAGAATATTCAATACGTGACAGCCAAATGAAGTAATTATTACAACAAAAATAGTAAAGAAAATTATAAATTTTAAAACAAAGTCTCCTTGTTACCAGATTTGATTAAGATCTGAACAATTATTAGGGGTTTGTTTTTCATAGTATTTAGAAACGTTGAAGTCTTTTTTTACCAACAATCTGGGTGATGGTTTTCAATTTTATGAAATTCAATATGTTTTCATTCTAACTATGTTGAAAAAAAAAACTCCCTGGTCATCGAGGAAAACAGCAAAATTATAATGTTGTTTCCTTTATTTTTTTTTTAAACTGCTAAAAAATATATTCTTTCAAACTTGATATATTTTTTTATTACATATAGACCTTGAGATTATTAATGATAACTTATTTTTTTAAAAAACTAGATTATATCTGCTGAATTATACTAATTTAAATAATGCTTTCATTGCAGTTAAACGGCTATATCAGTTCGCGAAGGTGAGAAGATTAAATGCATACCTAAGAAGTCTTAATAGCGCCATGATAAACCTCAAATATAGGTATGTAATTGAATGGAGGGGAAAAAAATATTTTTTTTAATATCAAAAACAGGCAGGTTCCATAGGCACTAAAAGCTTTTATAGTACATACCTTGAGTAAAATTATATTGCTGAAAAAAAAGACTTGAGTCTGCACTTTAGGTTAAAAAGTCAAAAGTCATGCTTATTTCCTGCTCGTTTAAAATAAAAAAGAACTAGGAAATAGAAACCGAGAAACTTCCCACAAAAGATAGTTCACAACAATGAATAGAATTAGTACTCATTGCCCATTAGAACCTGTACATTCACTCACAAAGTTCTGTGTATTCCAAGTTTGTGCCCCAGAACGGTTTCCCAACAAATGTTATCCACTTCTAAAGAAGGAATATAAAATTTAATTGAAAATTATTTAGCTACTAAACAACAAAGTAAACATCTTAAAATATATAAGGTTTAACGCAATATAAAGTTTAAATACATAAAGGGATTAAAAAAACAGTTGATATGCATGCAGAAAACAATGATCGTAATGCTCTCTAACGATACTCATTACATTAAACAGCTCACTTCTCAACATACAATTAATACAAAAGGTAGAGTAAATGATAACATCCTCAAAGTTTAAATACGAAAAGTCATTCTTGAAGCAAATCATAGTGCAAATAACAATAATAATTAATTGAAAAAAATATGTAGTAACTGGGTTCCTATTCATTATGCATTAAATGGATGCCATTTTCGAAAAGATGGTAGATAGTTAAATGAATACTGTTAATAACATCTCCGTGCATTACTCCATTTGTTTTCTTGAACATAACTAGTAAAATATACATGTAAAAGAGATCACAGCAGTAGCGTCCAAAGCCTATGGATACAAAGACGAGATGAAATAAAATTCATACGTAATTGATGCAATTTTTATAAAGATAATAGATGGTTAAATGGGTTCTGATAATAGCTTTCTCTTGCAATATTCCACTTGTCTTCTTTAACAAAATTTGAAAAATATATGTGAAGGAGATCAGAGCAGAAGCGTCCAAAGCCTATGTATACAAGACGAGATAAACTATATTGTAATAATAAAAAAAACTTGCATCAGTCTTCGATAAAACACCACAATTCAATGCATATTTAAAACACTGCGCCTATATGATTAAACAGTTTGTACAGGTGGGATACTAAATGCAGTCATAAAAAACATCTGTTTTTTATATAAGAAACGTTACCATTCTTATAAAAATGTCTTCCGTTCGTTTCCTATACGTTTTTTATGTAATATATATATATATACATCGTACCATCCTAATATCCATATATGTTGCAATATTTATTGTCTTTATTGATAATGAAGTTAACTATGAAAACACAGATGCACATCTCCTTAAAATCTGAAGTTATCACACATATATAATATAAAAATATATATCAACCCTATATATGTAAAATCCTAATGAAACGGATTTATGAAACGATTTCATGAAACGACTAATTAAACGATTCATTGTGTTTTACTACTATTTCTCTTAAAATGTGGAAAATTTAGCATGTAAATTAACACCAAAAAATCCTTATTGATCCGCAAATAAAAAAAAAATATTGTTATAATTAAAAATTTTAATTAGTTTTTGAAATATTATTATTATTATAATTATTAGTGGATTAAATTACATTTCTGTGTAGTGATAATCTGTAATGCCAACAAAATATTCCAATTTTTGGATAAGAAAGGGACGACAAGGAAAAACTATAGGAATTATAAGTTTTCTTCATTTTCGTCAATTTCAGATGGATAATTGAAATTATCTTGTATTTCATTCGACTGTGAAAAAATATTGTGGATTCAGGAAAAAAAAATCAGATTTACTTTTGGATTTTAGATTTTCAGATTTCCTTCGTGAAAAGTAAGATTATTAAACTACGAAATAAAAATAAAAATAAAGTCATTACGTGTGAAAAACAGAAAATATGAATAATTACGAAAAAATGCGCGAAAATATAAAATGTACGAAAACTTTAAAATAGTAAAATTATTATTCGCGATACACATATAAATTGGATAATTACGTCATGTCTAATTATTATGTATTATCACACAAAGGTTGAGGGAAAAATATCTTTATCAGAAATCAGCAAAATGTAAATATTACTCACAGTTTTTATACATCTGTAAGCGTTGCCTCAATTAAGCCTAAAACATAAATGTTGATCCGATCTTCAGCAATTTTTTCACATTTCACTGAATATTTTTAGTTTAGTTGAATATTTTACCTCGTCGACAAATTATTAACAGAGGCATCAATAGTTAATACAAATGCAATTTACAGCTCTTTATTATATCAAAATACTAATCAGACATATATAGTTATCGGCAGTGACAAGCAAGTAAATTAGCATATGTTTTCCATGCGACTTGTTGCCATTCCGGTAGAATAAAAAGTGTATTACAATTAAAAGTTGTATTTAGAAAGTTTGTGATAATATATAACATTTCAATTTCCCAAATAAAAAATATCAGCATAATTAAAATGAATGAACAATATTCTTCCATTAGATACAAAGTTATAAAAATTGCTATTGTACCAATCTCCAGTATCTCTGTGATATGAATATTGGTACAATGGCGATTTTTATAGCCTCGCGAACCCAAAGGAATATTGTCCATTTCTTTATAGGTTGTTAGATGCAAATAAATGCTAAATTACTGTTATTATTTTAAATGTAAATGCAATTTCCTGTAATCGTATACATGCGGTAAGTGCAATAAGCAATATTCGTTTGACGTCACAACTAGTGAAAGTGCGGTTTTTATAGATTCGAACAGAAAAGAAGAATGCGGTCCACTGAAACTTCGCAGAAAGATTGTCCATCCAAAACCTCAACTTATTATATTCCCAGACACTTTTAAACTAAGTAAATTAACCGGTAATATTAAAAAAGAAACAAAAATTAAATAAAAAAATATTACATGAGAAATGGATTCAATAATGAAAACTACGTCATTTATAAAAATGATATTTTAAAAAGATTTTCACTTCGGAGAATTTTCATGTGACGTCATACGGTATAAATATAGTTCGTTTTATTACTCACCAATCATACGTAGTATAGGGTAAGTCTTGCAATCGTTTTGAAAATCGAAAAAAAAATTTTGACGGATTTACACGTTTTAGACACTGGAGATTTCGAAAAACATATTTTTAGAAAAAGAAAATTTGCCGTCTGTCTGTCTGTAAACGCTCTAACTCACGAACAAATTGAGATAGAGACTTGAAAATTTGTATGTACTTAGTATGTAAGAATAAGACGAAGCCTATGGAATATCAGCAACCTCGATTATCCGGAACTATTTTTTCCGGATTCTCGAAAAATTCGTTCTGATGAAAGGTACATAAAATTTTTCGAATTCTTTTATTTTACGGAATGCAGGCAAAAGGCAATAAAAAATCACAAATTTTGCATAAAGAACGAAGTCGATCGGATAATTAGTTGTCGAGATATTCGTAATCCTGTTTTCCACATTCTTAAATTTTTCATGACTCTGTATTTCATTCAAATTTCAATTCAGAGGTATATTTTAATTGTAAATGAGACGCTTAATCCGACGCAGCAAACTGTTAGTTAATATGATTATTATTTTTGGAGTTAGAAGAATGTTTCTTTTACGTAGTTTGGTACTTCTTGAGTAGTTTGACGTTTTATATAATTTGTTGAAATTGGTGCATCAGCAATTCATTAATAGAGTATTACTATGTGTATTAACAACATTTAAATTTAGTTTTGGAATTGAAATATATTGTATAAATAGCTTTCACATATTTTATTTCCATATGCATATAAGTGATGGGTAAGTATTACGATGGCCTCCAACGACTAGTTTTGCATGAATTTGTATTCGATAAATGTAGTTTCGAAAACCCGACATTCTTATTAAGTAATATACGCAATATACAATGTGAATTATACATGGTGCATTAAAATAAATAAAATAATATGTGATTTAACTATGTCTGTTTCTGAAAATAACTAAAACACGATCAAAACATATATAAATTATAGGCTTAAAGTTTTTAAATACAATGCTTTTCAATACGATAGTTCTAAAAACTATATCACGAAGTTTTAACTTCGAAACTAAAAAAAGGATAACAAATATAAATATTCCAAGTTCGTGAAAAAAGTCTCGTCCAGGATTCGAACCACAGATGTATTGGCTGAAGCCACCAATGCTCTTTCGACTAATTCATCCCGGGCGAGTATTGAAATTCACTCAAAGAACCTCTACAATCACACAATCTGGTCTGATGCTTTGGATTAGCTCAACAGAATAAATCGAAGGTTAACATGTGGAACTGCGGAAAACGCTACTTACGAAATTATACTGGATTAATTCATAATACGATTATTTAATCGTTAAATAATTTTTAAAATGTAAATTTTCCAAGTTGTTGATTTTTTTTTTATATGCGTGAATTATTTCTTTAGTATTCGTTCAGGATGGCTCAGTTAGAAGAGAATTAGCGGTTTCAGCCAATACATCTCTTGTTCGAATTCTAGCCGGGACTTTTTTCACCAACTTGGATAATTTACATCTGTTATAATTCATTTACCGATTGAATAATCGTTTTATAAGTTAATCCAGTAAAAAGGAAGGATATTAACCGTAGCATTCTTATAAAATTTATAAAGATAAAGGTATTTCTAACCTACCCATTTTATATTTTTGTATGTGTGATTGATCTTAATTATCGTTCCTAGAAAAGCATTATGCATGTATTACAACAGTGACGGATGAGGCTATTTTAATTTTAAAATTCCCATTCAAACGGAAAAGAATGGCTATCCAATTACAGATAATCACCTCCGTTGAAAGAATATTATCTTTTAATTCTCTGTCCCTTGGTAATATATTATTTTTTTAAACAGGAAATGCTTTTGGAGTCCGTGAACACTGAACGGGGGATGGTGGGCATAGTTCGGAAGGTGTAGAGCTCCCTAGTATACATATATATTTATGCAACACTAACTTACAAATTCAATACACATAGATATTTGTTTTAATAACAAATTTATTGGATTTCTGATTACACTGACAGCTGTGTCAATATTTTCTCATGCAAATCACCCACACAGTGACTTCTTACTAAATTTATTTCTGAAAAATATTTGTTATAGCATGCTACGAAAAATACAGAATAAGCATTTTTTAAAGTTCCATTCTAAAGGCTATACTTAATTCATTCATATATACAGTGCGTCTTTTATTACATTACATATGATTTTAGAAACGCAAACATTGTTCTTCTTATGTCCTTTTTCACTATAGAAATTTATAATTTGTTTAAGTAACAGTATCAGTTATGCTTTTTAGACACCAATAATACATTTTATAAGAGTACATGACGTTGTTGCAATTAAAGTTCACTAATTTTAACTAAACATATTATCTTACAGCATGTTTTCACTAAATTCTGTGTAATCGGATTTTTTTTTCCTACACTCTTTTTATAGAATAATAGTAGTCCAATTAAAAACCATTACTTAAAGTGAGTGACGACAATGACGTTTAAAGGAAATAGAAACAAATAAAGAACTAACACAAAACAATTCAATAAGTGGTCTTTCGAAAATTACACAGCGTGCTATTTATATTAGAACAGTATATTCCGTAATACTGTAATTTTCTTTTTTGTTTAAAGCACAATAAATGAAAGAAGCAATTTGTAATAAAACTAGTTTTTTCTAGGTTGTCTGAAGATAATAAAATTGCTTTCAAGTATCTCATTCACATATTTATTGTTATCTAAAAGTTTTACTACAAGAAGTAAGTGATTACAGAGACATTTAACCCCTTGAAGGCGATAATTGGTTTTTGGACCATTTGCATTCACTAAAGTCAACATTGGCACCAAAATATTCCAATGAAAATTTTACTTTCATTATGCACGTTAAAGGAAGACAATAGTGGATGGAATGCAAGGAAAATATGCACATTTTAAGACCCGTTTCATTGGAAAGTACCCAACCAATTTTGATGAAATTCGCAATTCCATGTTTAATAAATTATTCATAAAACTTACGGCAGACATTTTTTCTGTGAAGAACATTTTTATTTTATAGCAATGTCAATTTTTCACAAAAAGTAGAGTTTAACGGCATCCTATAGAAAAACCGATGAATGAAATGCTATGAAATCCGAAGAAAAATAGTTTCAAAATGTCCACCAGAGGCGTCTTTTCCAGAAAAACAATTTTAAAAAATAAACGAACAAAACACAATCTAGAAACAATATTAACATTTATTGACTTTTTTCTGTTCTCCGTGTCATCGAACTACATTAAGTAAAGGTAACGAAAACATAACAGTATGCTATTTAAGGAAAAAAAGTTTCAGATCGCAGAAACAAGAACATATTAGGACTAAATTGCAAAAGAGGGGCAGTTGTTAACTGTCTCTAGGGCTATGTAATGAAAGATGCTATTGTAACCACCCTCATTCACCTATCTGCAAAATTTCAAATCAATGGACAGTGTGTTTAGCAACAGATCGCAATTAATCCGTTATGATGTTTCGTGTATGAAATGTTATGGAGTTCATTAAGTCATTGTAGGTCGGAACACCTCTATGAAATACTAACATATTTGAGTGGCCCCACAACCAGAAATAACCCGGATTTAGATTCAGCCAACGTGATGGCATGGATTAAGAAAGAAGCGACTAATAAGACGTTCGTCTATCATCTCGTTTGTCGTTGAAATGTTGGAACAATAGCGCCTTCACAGTATCCTTAATATGTGAGGGCGCACCATTCTGCATGAACATGACCGGTGTAAGTATCCGTCTTTACTGTAGTTGCGGCACCACAAACATCTGCAGCGTGAAGTTATGTTTTCAAGGAAGAATGGCCAAGAATAAATGTTGCCTTGAATATACACTAGTCACTCTCCGTTGGAGAATGTAGAGGATATTCATTCTGCATTCCCTGAAATTCCTGAGCTTAAATGTGGCACTTGTGTGCATTGTCTGTCCCAGTGAGGTAGAAATAAAGCTCATCGTTCCACAGAATATTCCAAGGCTATGATAGATGAACAGTTATTTTATTAAGAAAACCAACTGCGAAAGACAAACATTGTGACTTGTCTCTATTCAACAACTGCTGGGTACTGTAGTTCTTGTATCAGAAATAGTGCATTCAGCTTCTGAGCTCTTTTCGGGAGGTGTTTTAAGAGTAGCCTGTCTGCCAAGAAACTGCACGTCTAACAAGCGCATTCAAAACTCTAACATATGTGACTGTGTGGCAGCAGTGCCTTAAAAATATCTACAAATACCAGAGTGACAGGTTTACGTTATTTTCAAGTTGAATTGCTATTATCCCCTACTTTACAAATATCTTAATCATGGCTTGGATACATTAGTAGACACTGGTCTACATCATATGTTCTTTATATGACGAAATTCACAAACTTCAGCTGAAGCATTCCCCTTATTTTAGTAAAACAGCTTTACCAATAATACGCTTTCAAATAAACATACCATCATCAATACAGTTGCAAACATAGACAAAAAACATGGCAACGTCTGCAAAAGTTTTATACCCTAACCTGTTTTGCATAAAGCTTCCTCTTCTTTGCAAACATGCAAATCTGGACATTTTTTTCCTAAAGCTGACACTTTTTCCCGGTTTTCCTTTTAATTAATAATAATTCTCATTCTGGATATTTACTATTGCTCCTATATTCCGTTTCGGCTGTTTAAATGTAATTTTTTGCTGAAAAATATGCCCTTTGAGAAACATTTTAGAACTATACTTGTATATTTATTATAGTAGTAAAGTTTATAATAGTAATGTCTTTATTTTATGTACTAAAAAATAAAATACTTGTAAAAATCAGAAATTCGAAAGCAGTTAAAAAATTAAACAAGAATCCATCTAAAAAGTACATAAATTGATTTTTTTAAATAAAAGTGATATTATGTATTAAATTCATCTTTATTTTTTTATAAACCCTCGGCTTGTAGCGACTGATTCTGTCTCCTGAAAAATCTGTAACAATCTTTTTCAACTTTTCTTGTCGAGTTATTATTTCCCCTCCACCTATCATACATCGTCTTTCCTTTCTGCATGGTCTTCCCCGTTTCTACTTTTTATTTGATACATAATTAAATACGATTTTAAGAAGTCTTTCATCACTTATTTTTTTAACGTTACCGGATTAGATTAATTGCTTCAACTGAATATCATCTAACATTTTTCCTGAGCTAAAAGAGCAATTTTATAAAATTAACAAATATAATATTTTAACATCATTAGATGCTCTAAATTACTTTTTTCAATGCAAATAATTTTGGGGCAATAATTGCCAATTTCTTTATAAATTTACCGTTTAGCTGTTGCTGTTTTTGATTTTTTTTTCTTTTTGAATCTATATGTTTTTATATAAATTGTTCTAAAGAAATTTTTATGAACAATCCATATAGATTTCATTTCCAAATTATTTTTTTCTATGTAATCTATAGATTCTGACAAAAAAAAGATTACATATATTGTTGCAAAAATCTCCGTTAAATGCTCTTTGACGAAAACAATAAAATAGCTAGTCTTTAACAACTTTCCTTTCATTTTATTTAATTACAACTTTGTCTAATATGCTTATGTGTCAATATATGTGTTGAAAATTTTGGACAACTTACATTAGTTTTAGAGATGTTTACCTTAAGGGTATATTTCGATTCAAACTGCTTATTTCCGATTTATTTTTAAACTAATTTTTGCTCTGAAATGCATCAAACTGGCATATTGTCGCTTTTAGAAAGTACTCAAGGTGCTGTGATTGTGGATGCTTTGATAAATGCAGAAAATATTGCAAAAAAGGCAATGAAAAACGGAATTTTCAACCGATTTTTCGGAAGCGGGAGACCTGTGTTAAAAAAAAAAAGGTCATACTGAGAAAATAATTGTTTATAAATCAAATTCTAATGAATTGAGCGTAAAATGATATCACACGGCACCTTATACATCTCTTCTAAAATCCCCTCAGCAAGTTTCATGTTTCTACTTTTAAAAATGTGTCAGAATTTGTATCAGAAAATTTCGAGCTGTTGAGGGTGGAAAAGCGTTTTTTGAATACACTCTTAACACGAATGTTACAGTACTTATATAATTTTTACTTCGTTTGCCAGAGTAAACTAAATATTACAAATAACCCATTAAAAAACCAAGATTTCTAAGAACAAAATTTATTAGATTTTATTTTTTAAAACACTATTCAAGTATTAAAATGTTATAAGTGCAGAATACTCGTTTGGATGATTTTTTAAAACTAGTTATATCTGTGGATATCGGCAGATGTTGTACATTTGATCTGCAATTTTCAGTGGCTTTTCAAATAGTGACCATTAGTGGATAGAACATCGGACGAGATCCTTATTCTATCTGTGGTTCTAACGTATACTTTAAATATGGCAACGTGGCTTAAGTGTACACAATCGGATTTGCTTTTACGAAATATTGTCTTATTTAATATATTTTGTCATATTTAATGACAACAACACTGATTAGTTATTAAATAACATGATCAATCTGAAAATCGCAAGAGTTGATTCAATCACTTTCGTAGATTTTATTTTCCATTGAAGAGAGGAGTGCACGCATCACAGTACATTGCATGTTCCAGTCGCAAGTCATGGTGCCACAAGTTACCTATTACTAGTGTATGTAACCTTAATTTTCTTCTGTTACCCGGTGACAGGATGATCAGTATCCCAATCACATTTACAAGCGTCAGTGGGATCTAATAGGATTTTATCTCCAATAGCACTTTATTTTCAGCCCGGTGTACAAAATGTAACCATATGGCAAGTTAAATATCCATAGGGTATAGGCATTTCATCACGTGGTCCCAAATGGCTCGGTTTTCCACATTTTGTTTTAATAGTTCTTTGAAAAATTTTAACAATTCTATGACAAAATATTTCTGGTTATCCATTTAATTCTCATTGTACAAAATTCTTAGAGATTCTGCATATTAAAGAATCTAAATTCATACAAGAAATTTTAAATTTTAAATGTCGCTTTGTTTAAATAAGGAATGATGTTTACTCTATTAAGATAATATTGCTAAATAAAATTTCTTGTGTGAACTTAAATTAACCGAATTAAAAACAGTGAATGTAACTTATTTGCTGCCACAGTTTTGGACGTTTAATATTGCTGCATGTATGAACGCAACAAATTAAAGAGCCAAATTCCATATCGTTATCACCAATACATAACAAAAAATTACAATAATTATTTTTTTAATATCATAATTTTTTTTCTTTTTATTTGCATTATGTTATCTAACATAAACCGGGAATCTTTATTCTTTAGCTTTTAACAAAGCGAAACTTTCGTCTTGAAACAACACTCTTAAACATTATATTTTGTTATAATTGTTTATTTGTAATACTTCATTTAGTCAAACAAACATTGATTAATAGTTCCATTTAAGTGAATGATTTCAATTTCTGTTATTTGTTATACACTTATTCAAATACAGATTTGTTTCAATTAAGTTAAACAGAAACGTTAAAACGTGTATCGCCCTTCGGTATCTAATTAAAAATATATTACGTCTGGCTCGTAAATTTTATTCACAAACTTCGTCATTAATATTACTCCCAGCCAAATTCGCCCAATTAAGTTATAACGGGCATTATCGGAAATCAAAATTTACACCAGCTTCCATTCCATGTGTCCCTGCAGCAATTGGATTTTAATTAAACGTGATATCTGTAACAGAATTGCGAAGATGTTCCAAATCCTATATTAATAACGTACTAATATCTCACTAACTGCAGGAAAACAATGCCGTTTCAGACCTATAAGGAAATGGGGTTATCAGAAGTGAAATATGCTGCGAAGAATACTGATTTAGAGTCATTTATTGAACACTTTTTGTAATGAAAATTACTATAATTGCTAAAGACATTTGAGATCTCTAAATGTTTTTTGAAATTTTAATACGACTTAGTTATTATTTGAAATTTATATTTTTAATTTTTTTAAATGATTTAATTTTCCAATTTATACCAGAATTATCAGCATTGAAGCCAATTTTAATTAAAAACTTTTTATTCACACCAGAAAATGCTAAATGTATTTTCTCATTTATTTAATGTCAGACATTCTTGACTGCTAAAATTTCTGGTATGAATTTGAAATATCTGATAAAAAAAGTCCAATAAATTTTTAAAAAGAGTGGCAGTATATATGATATCATGGACATTAGAGTTTAAATAATACTCTGTGAATGAACACAACAAATAAAAGGTCCGCGTTCCATAACACTATTATCAATGCATAGCAGAAATCATTACCACATGTATTTTTTATATCATCGATTTTTTTTTGTATTATTTAATATAAAACGGACATTTTTTGGCTTTTTACAAAACGAAACTTTTACCTTTAAAAAACATTTGTAAACATTATATTTATCTTTAATGCTTTGTTTAGTCAATTAAGCATTAAGCAACAGTTTCATTTAAATGAATTATTTCAAATATTGTTATTTGTACTCAGAGGATTTTCAAATACAGATCCGTTTTCACTTAGTCAAATAAAAATATTGAAACATTTGTTGCCCTTTCTGTACTTAATTAAAAATATACAATGCATGAATCGTAAATTTTATTCCCAAACATCGTCATTAACATTACTCGAAGCCAAATTCGCACAATTAAATTATAACTGGCATTATCGGAAATCAAAATTTATATCCATTTCCATTCCATGTGTCCCAGCAGTAAACAAATTTTAATTAAACACGATACCTGTAACAAACTTATTTTACTTCCGAAGATGTTCCGAATCCTATATTAATAACGTACTACTATCTTACTAACTGCAGGAAAACAATATTGTTTCAGATCTTTATGGAAATGGCGCTATCAGAAGTAAAATATGCCGTGGAGAATACTAATTTAGAATCATTTATTAAATACTTTTTGTAACGAAAATTGCTGCAATTACTGAAAACATTTGAAACCACAAAAACGTTTAGAAATTTTAATATGACTTAAGACGAATAATTATTTGAATTATTTTTTCCATTATGTGAAAAAATGATTTATTTTCTCAATTTATAGGGCATACCAGAATTATCAGCATTGCAGCAAGTAATATTTAATAAATTTTTATTTACACCAGAAAATACAATACGTATTTTCTAATTTATTTAATATCAGACATTCTTGATTACTAAAATTTCTGGTATGAATTTAAAATACCTGACTAAAAAAATCCATTAAATTAAAAACAGAGGTGGCAACATATATACCACCATGGGCGTTTGGGTGTTAATATTGTTATGTGTATAAACACAACAAATAAAAGGGTCACATTCCATATATATAACTAATATCAATGTCTAGCAAAAATCTTTACCACAAATAAATTTTATATCATAGATTTATTTAGTTATTTATTTTTGTATTATTTAATATAAAACGGGCCTTGTTAACTTTTAACAAAGCGAAACTTTCACCTTTATGCAACATTCGTAAACATTATATCAATTGTATTTTAAGGCTTCGTTTACTCAAATAAATAATTATTAATAGTTTCGTTTAATTGAATTATTTAAATTTTTGTTATTTACACATAGACGTTATTCAAATGCAGATTCATTTTAGCTAAGTTAAATAAAAATGTTGGAACATGTATTGTTCTTTCTATATTTAATTATACAACGTCTGTCTCGTAAACTTTATTTACAAACTTAGTCATTAACCTTATTCGAAGCCAAATTAGTACAATTAAATTTTAAATGGCATTATCGAAAATCAAAATTTATATCAGTTTCCATTCCATGTGTCCCTGCAGCAATTGGATTTTAATTAAGAGTGGTACCTGTAACAAAGTTATTGCACTTGCAAAGATATTCCTGATCTTATATAAAAATTCACTAATATCACACTAACTGCAGGAAAAGAATACCATATCAGATACATAAGGAAATGGTGTTATCAGAAGAGAAATGTGGCGTAGTTAATACTAATTTAAAGGCATTTATTGAATACTTTTTGTAACGAAAATTGCTGTAATTACTGAAAAATTTTTAAACTTCCAATATGTTTATAGATTTTAATATGATTTAATACGAGTAATTTTTTGAAATTTATTGTTTCATTTTGTGGAAAAATAAAATAATTTTTTAATTTACAGGACGTACCAAGTTTGGCTTGACACGTTTGACCTCCATTTTTAGATAAAATATTAGTACTCACACCAAAAACTGCAAAATGTATTTTCTGATTTTCTTAATTTTGGAGATTCTTGATTATTAAAAAAATAAAAAACAAAAAATCTTTCAAAATTTCTCGCTTGAAGTCAAAATTTCGGGATACAAATATCGATCAAAATGACAACCCCGGGCATACGCTTATTAGTGGTCAATGTGAGCTTATGTCGATTTTCTTCTACAGAAACTGTGTCGATATTTTTATTGCATTATAACGGAGTAATTAATATTAAATTAAAACTATTTTAACAACTCAGGAATGCAAGCGCTGCGCCGGAAATGTTCGTTTGGCTCCACTAAACTTTCAAAGTATTACTTGTCTTATTTAATTTCAACATTTCTCAGTTTTAATACGTTCGCTGCCGCTCACACGAAAGAGCGTGATATGGCGCCAACGTTAAGGGCCCACTCACGTGCCAGCGCCAAGATGTGGGATGATGTCCAATAGACAGTCACGCGAAGGCGCGAGAAAATCTCTCACTGATTCTTTGTTAAAAAAAAATAAATCCAATTCTGGGGAAAAGCCACTTCTACAGTGCGGCATTAACTATCATCACATCTTCATGTAAGCGGCAGCGAGCGTGTTAACAAAGCAGATAACACTCTTGAATTTAATGGCTATAAATCCGCCATTTTTGGCGCACCGCTTGCATCCCTGACGTCTGTGAAAATCTAAATTGATTTGTTTCATACTTTTAATATCTTACATAATTACGAAAACAATAAGAAAAATATTTAAACACATTTTAAGGGATATATACATATAATATGGATTGTTCCATGTCACGTGTGTGAAACTGTTTCTACAAATAATGTTGTTTTAATACCCTCAAATTTAAACGGTAGACAATTAAACAAAGCTTCACTTTTTTTTTTTCAAATTTGTTAGTAAGTTTAAATTTTTTATTAGTAGATATATGTTTTGCTTGTTAGTGGTAATGTATACCATTTGTAAAATTTGCGATTAAAATATATATTATTATTAAAGCAGAATAATATTTCTTTATCTCTAATTTCTTGTCTATTTAGTGGATTTTATACATTTTTCTATATAAAATGTAGATTTTTTTACAGCGTTTTTCTAAGCAAATTGATGTAGTTTTGAATTAAACAGTTTTAATTTTCGATTCATGTTGATTTACTTTTCTCTTCTCCTCAAATTATTCAATATGTAATTATTGTGAGTTTTTTTTTTTTTTTTTTTTTTTTTTTTTTTTTTTTTTTTTTTTTTAATGCATCGAAAATGTAATGTTCCTAATGTGTTAGACTTTGCCTAGAATTTTGTGGTTTTGCGCCGAAACACTATTTGAATACGTTTTTTTTTCCAATAATTAGGATAGTTTAGAAGCAAATATACTAAAAACTGAACACTGTAGTAATCGTCTATAGAAAAAGGACAAAATCCGTTGTTTCCAAAATGAAGCAAAAAAATGAGGGATTTTATCCAAATGTAGTAGTACATCCCGTATTGTGTATTCTATATTGACACTAATCAATGAATATATGGATACAACCCCTCTTGTTTTTTCTTCATTTTAAGAATAACGGATTTTCAACTTATTCAATTGACGATTATTTCAAGTTATGATTTTGTGACTTTCACAAAAGTTGCTCTATACATTTAGCTAACATAATATGCAAATGAAATTTTGATGTCGTTGACGCATGCGCAGTAAAAAAATATTTAGTAAACCTACTCATTTTTCATACAATTTTTATTATTTTTAAATTCCGATTACAAGGTACTGTGTGCAATGTTGTTTGTCATATTTTCTGAAAAAAATATTATTTTATATTAAGAACTCTGAAAATTATAAGGGAAAAACTTGGAAAAATTTGGGACCATTTTTATAAAAACCTTAATTACTCTGCGAGTATACATGCTATTTACATAAAAATGAACACAGTGTATTACAAAAAGACATTCAATCATAATCTAGAGTTTGAGCGCTTTTGCTACATTAGTTTTGACAGGGTTATTCAAAAGATATTCATTCGTTTTTAATTTGTTGACGGTCCCCTATTGAGTTTCGGTAAAAAATCTTCACGGAGATGTATGACGTATACTATTATATTTATACACTATGAGTTTCGAGATGATTCCTCATGTATTTTTCTAGATATTTAGTAAAATGTCTAAAATCGCAAGTGTCCAATAATCAATGGCAATGTAGTGTATATATATATATATATATATATATATATATATATATATATGTATATGTGTGTGTGTGTATACATATACAGTAAAATCTGCAATGATGTCCACTTTGGTAAAATGGCTAATTTTACAAAATTTTACTTGTGCCCGTATTAAATAAAATGTCTAGAAATACGACTTTTTGTCTATAGTGCAAGGTAACTAAATAGTCTGTCATTCCAAATGTTATATTACTTGTAAAATATGACTATCCATTTTCTGCCTGCAAAAAAATTCTCAGACTAAAAGACTAATATAACTTTTTTCAGAAAATTTTATTCCGATCTATGAAAATAAGTACAGGGATTTATCTTCTGTTGTTATGCCTGCTTAATGCACAAAGTGACCAATTTTTAATTAAAAAAATTAATTTCTGTAAATATATTATATAATAAATTAACTAAAAGGAAAAAATAGATTAGCCCTTACTTAACTCATTCATGGTTCAATTTAAGAGCTTCTAATTCAGTGGAGAAACACCTTTACAAATGTAAGGTATTTATCAGGAGAACAATGCATTACATTAACAACGAAACAATACATTACGTTAACAACGAACACTACAAATATTTACATCACAAAAAACGTCAAACTATCTTCCAAAGTAAAAATTTTTGCTGTGAACAGTTTGACGTACTTAGCACAATCTGCTCCCCTTTTGCATTTCACAACAAATCTATTCTTTTTGTACTGATATTCGAATCTCTCTAAGGTGACCTTCCCTAATTCTACATTTTTTTCTCTCTAGGTGAGAGAGGAATGGCGATTGTTTTGTAGCTCAATGTAGAACATTTTACGGTTTCTATCGACTGGTTAGAATCGTTTTAAGAAAATAAATAACATTTCTCAGAACATTTTGAGCGGAGAATCGCATGACGTTGATATGAAAACAATACATTGCTTTAGAAGACAGATTTCTGAAACGCTAGAGAACAACAAAATAAAAATATGATGAATAGGTTTGCTTCATTGAACATGACAAAAAAAATCTATTGCAACGGGTGAAGATAAACATAAAGATGAAAATACTTTAAAGATAATTAGCATTTAGTGAACTCCTAGCTCTACAGGTGAAATACCATAACTTGTTTTGAAAAGAAAAGACAAGATATCACGCTATTTTCAAGAAATTAATAAGAAAAATGCTAAAGTTATTTAAATTAAGTTTATTTAAACAAGTTCAATATGAAACATGTTTTCCTTAAAATGGTTTTGACATTAAAAAAATATTATTTTTTTATTCTATTTTATCCCCAATCGATAAAAAATTGCTAAATAATGAAAAGTGTTTTTTCTTTTTTTTTTCCGACGAAGTTTTTTTTATAAAAAAATATATCGACATGAGAAATATATACTCCGTAATTTTAAATTTCAATATAAATATATATGCAAATATAGTTATGACAAATGTGTCGTTAAAACATATTGAAATTGACAATTAACTAACAAAACTATAGTTATTTAAATTAAATGCATTTGAACAAGTTTAACATGAAACCATTATTTTAAAGTTTATTTATCACTAAAATATATATATACATTTTTTAATTGTATTCTATCGCCAACCGGTGAACAATAGCCAAATAACGAAATTTTAATTTAGTTCAATTTACTTTATTTTATTTTTACATATCCTGTATCAAGAATCCGTCAAAGTTATATGTATATCTATATCTATCTATCTATCTTTCTTCCTCTCTCTCTCTTTCTATGTAAATATATATATATATATATATATATATATATATATATAAACATGCATATCCTTATAAAAAGAACATTTTTTAATTTTTCAGATTTTTGAGGTATTCCCATAAGTAAACAATTATAGTAAAAGAAGGATAGATTGTAGCAAGATCGATAAACAGTGAATAAAAAAAGGAATACACCCATTTCAACCGTTTTTTAAACAGTTATAAAATATTTTATCACAACATGTCTTTTACATACGAATTATGTCCTTGTTTATATTTTATTCCACAATTTTTAAGTGTGTAACTGTTTCAAACGCTTCTAATAATCTTGATATATTAAAAAGCTTTAAAACTTTTAATAACATATGATTAATTTTGTATTTTATAAAACTTTTATAGAAATAAAAAATCCTTTTAACCCGGTAGGACGCGCGCAGGGCCTAAAAGACCCGGAATGCTTATGATTTTTACAACTGCAACCACTAATTTTTTAAAAGTAATCTTCAACTTATTACGCAAAATTGTAAGAATTGTCTCCGTCTAAATAAAGCAACTGTTTTAATTTCATTTTATTGGTGACAAAGTTGAAACCATTCATAACCTGGGTAAACGCGCGTTCTCCCGGATTAAAATTGATATTGCATTAAGTCTGTATTCTTCAAGATTTAACTATTGGAGAACTTAATAAATTTAACATATCTGAAAATCATGCTGCTAGCCTTACTATAGCAAGCAAATATTCATGTCTTTGGCATTATTATTTTTTTTAAGAAATACATATTATTCATATTTCTTGCAGCTTTCTTTATTCTATTTCTTTATAATATGAAAATAAATGCTACGTAATTTTTTCACTTATTTCCAAAGCTATGAAATCTTATTTTTCTTACATACTTTATCCTTTTTAAAAAATCCTGCATAAATTAAATTAAATAGTACGTTTAACTTCTGGGATTAAGTATTAATAGATAACATTATTTACCTACTTTAATGACACCTATTGATAAATTTATGGTCTAAACTGCATGTGCACCTGAGTTGATGAGTAAATTGGTTTGCATCATAAACCAATTATCTGACGTTCAACAGAATCCTCAAATATTGCTGAACAACTAGATTACCTGAGACAATCTACGTCCACTCTAGTGTGTTAAATTTACTGAATACATACATATTCTGAATGCATTCATGCGGACACTGGATAATATAGTACAATGTTAAATGGGCGGTAACACATTCTAAATATCTTATAAATCCTATTCATCACAGAACCATTGCCTATTTAGCAAAAATAATGCTTTCAATGTTTTATTATTTTCTCATCATTTTAACTCAAAAATTATTTGTACACATTAAAATATGACTTTTAAAAACCTTTTAAATAATTCACTAATGTCTCAAATAATAATGTTCTATCCTTTTCTTGAGATATAAGTATTCTCTAAACCGTAAGTTTTAAATGTAATTTTCAAATTAAAATCTAAATATATACATCCATATATATATATATATATATATATATATATATATTAAATGTTGCTCGTCATCATATTAAAAGCCGTTTATCTAAAAATACTTTTATTTATAAATGTAACATGAGCTGAATTTTCATGTTGCCCCCGATCATAACAATTATGTGCACAATTTTCATACTATCCAGGAACAAAAGTAATAGATAACCTTATTCTATCTTTTTCTTGGGAAAGTAATATACCCTAAAACGCAAGTTTTAAATACAACGTTCAAATTAATATATATATAATAAATGCTGATCATGATCGTATTAGAAGCCGTTTATTAGAAAATATTTATTTTTATAAATGTATCAATATCTGAATTTTCCTGTTGCCTGAGCTCATACCAATTATTTGTACAATTTTGATATTCTCCAGGACCAAAACAAATAGATAATCTTGGTAATTTCGCGTCAAATCTGGGATTTAGTATTAATAGATGACAATGAATTTATTTACCAATCTTAATGACGCCTGTTTGTAAATTTAAGATGTAATGTGCATGTACACCTGAGCGGATGAGTAAATTGGTTTACAACTTAAACCAATTATCTGACGTTCAACAGAATCCTCAAATATTGCTGAACAACTAGATTATCTGAGACAATGTACGTCCACTCTAGTGTGTTAAATTTACTGAATACATACATATTCTGAATGCATTCATGCGGACGCTGGATAATATAGTACAATGTTAAATGGGCGGTAACACATTCTAAATATCTTATAAATCCTATTCATCACAGAACCATTGCTTATTTAGCAAAAATAATGCTTTCAATATTTTATTATTTTCTCATCATTTTAACTCAAAAATTATTTGTACACATTCAAATTTGACTTTTAAAAAACTTTAAAATAATTCACTAATGTCTTAAATAATAATGTTCTATCCTTTTCTTGAAATATAAGTATACTCTAAACCGTAAGTTTTAGATGTAATTTTCAAATTAAAATCTAAATGTATACATCCATATATATATATATATTAAATGTTGCTCGTCATCATGTTAAAAGGCCGTTTATATAAAATACTTTTATTTATAAATGTAACATGAGCTGAATTTTCATGTTGCCCCCAATCATAACAATTATTTGCACAATTTTCATACTGTCCAGAACCAAAAGTAATAGATAATCTTATTCTATCTTTTTCTTGGGAAAATAATATACCCTAAAACGCAAGTTTTAAATATAACGTTCAAATTAATATATATGTATTAAATGCTGATCGTCATCGTATTAGAAGCCGTTTATTTGAAAATATTTATTTTTATAAATTTATCAATATTTGAATTTTCCTGTTGCCTGAGCACATGTCAATTATTTGTACAATTTTCATATTCTCCAGGACCAAAACAAATAGATAATCTTGGTAATTTCGCATCAAATCTGGGATTTAGTATTAATAGATGACAATGAATTTATTTACCAATCTTAATGACGCTTATTTGTAAATTTAAGATCTAATGTGCATGTACACCTGAGCGGATGATTAAATTGATTTACAACTTAAACCAAGTATCTGACGTTCAACAGAGTCCTCTTTTGAACGTCATAACTCCTCATAAGTCCTCATAAGTCATAAGTCCTCGTTGTCCTTCTCATAAGTCCTCAAATGCTGCTGAACAACTAGATTACCTGAGACAATCTACATCCATCTCAGTGTATTAAATCAGTGTATTAATATTTTGAATGCATTCATGCGGAGACTGCATAATATATTACATTGTTAAATGGACAGTAAGATATTTCAAGGATCTTATCATTCCCGTTCATCTTAGAATCATTACTTATTTAGCAGAAAATAAGGCTATATTTTTTTTCTCATATATAATATATATATATATATATATATATATATATATATATATATATATATATATATATATATATATATATATATATATATATCCAATATGTAAAACAATCAACAATAAACAATAGAAATTCATGTGGATTGCGCCGAAAAGCTGCATTAAAACACATAAATTAAAAATATAATTTCAAATTTATCAATTTAGCAAGAACCAGCACACCCCCCTCACAAAACAAAAATCCCTTAAAATTGAAAATTCAACAATCAAAATACAAAAACAATAGGCTGCCAGCCTCATCAGCGATGGGTTTTATTAGACAAAAGCAGCCGGACACTCGAGTTTACAAAAACAAAATATATTTAAGTGGCAGTGGGTTTCGGCCAGAGCGGTGAATAGCAAAAAATCAGATGTTAAACACCCGATGGCTATAATTCACGCGCCCCCCCACCGGACCCTACGCCACAATAGTAAACGAATGTCTCACCTGGAACATTGTAAACGATGTCAAAATATGTTCTCTGAATAAAAACCACATCCCCAACTTAGCTGCAATGCCACAACTCAAAACAACTTAAACAGAACAAAGTAGAAACCGTATTCCAAACCAATCCAGAAACAATCCAGGTCTGTTGCCACCCAATGCAGCTCATCATCATAAAACCGTCCTTAAGCAGGCTTTAGGTAATACAAGTCATTTAGCTGTCACTGAGTAGCAAACGATCAAAAATGTAGAGAATCTGCAAAATCAGAGTACTTTTTAATGAACTTGAGAGGAATATTGTTTTTATAGTGAAGTTTACTTTTAAATTGAAAAAGCTCACTTTGAAATAGATATTTTTCTGAACATATTCTATAAAATCGGAAAATTTGGCTGATTATAATGTTAATGTAGATTCGTTTTGAAATATTGGAGGACCAGTGTACGAGCTGATTAACTGTAAAAGAAAAGCTTTTACGCTTATCATAAATAGAAATTTGTATTTTGTTATCTATTAAAATTTTTATTTTTAAATCTAGATAATCAGCCTCCGAACTATTTTCATTAGTTTTTTTTAACGTTAAGGAGTCAGGATAAATTTCTTGAGAAATTACCTTAAAATCAGAATTAATATTCAAAACGATCAAATCATCAATGTATCGGTAAGCAAAAAATTTTAGATCAGCTTTATTTATACTATATTGAAATTCATAAAAAAATAAGAATAAGTTAGCTGCAGTGGATGAGTAACTAGTACCCATACCAATCCCATTAATCTGTAGGTATATTTTAGAACCAGTATAAACATAATTATTATAAAGGCAAAACCGGCATAATTTATAAAACAAGTTTGAATTAAAATCGGCACCATCCAAAACCAATTCAGCTGTTTTTAAAAGTGCATCCTTTAAATTACTGATAGGAATGGTGGTAAATAAATTTTCGAAATCATATGTATGGATAGAATGAATTTTATTGTTTTTTAATTTTTCAACAATTTCAAAACTATTTGAAACAATCCAAAAACAGTTACTGTCTTTATATTTATATTTCAGCTTGTTCAAAATTTTTTTAAGTAAATCCTCAAATTTCCTATTAAAATTATTACCAATACTATTAACATTACTGCAAATGAATCTGTATTTAGTCGGTACTTTATGAAATTTTGGAGTAAGAAATAAAAACGGAAATGACGGATTTTTATTACGTGGAAATGGAATATTGGTTTGTTTAGAGAAAGCCAGATGTTTATTGATAATTTCTTGTACAGAAGATTTACAAATTTTATAGGTTATACTATTATTTAACTCTGCATTAAGCATTTCTGCATAAAACTTTTTTCAAATAACTGCAAAGTTACCGGCAGCCTTATCAACTTGACAAAAAACAAAATTTTGTTTTAATTTGGCAATTTCGTTTCTAAAATCCTTATTGAAATAATGATAATTATGAGATGAATTATTTAGAAAACAATCCTGGAAAGATTTAAAATCATTTAAAATATGTAATTTCCAATCTGTAAAGAGGGGGATAGGTGTATTGTATCTGTAACTTAAATTTAATATAAAAGCATTTAAATCAGCTTTAAAAGTATTGAATGACTTTATTGGATTTAATTTACTGTTAATACGAAATTTAGTACCTGAGTTTAAAAGATTACGTATATTAATATTTTCTATAATATTTAGATCTCCAGTCACTATATGTTGATTGGTTTCATTTAAAAAAGTAGAATTTTTAAAATTTTCGCAATTGCATACCAAATCAGTATACGAATCAAGGTTTTGGGAAACTTCTCTATAATTAAATAGAATATTTCCTAGTGTTTTGGTATATTTATAAGTGGGTATTACTATAATATCTTTGACAGGAAATAAACTTTTATGACGTAAAATCAAAGAACTTAAACGTAGATTATCAAAACTTTTTTGTTGAAAAGTGCATACAAAGTAAACTTTTTCCAAATCTTGAGGCCTGTGTTTTCCGATTTTGTATAACAAAATATCACTAATCAGATCTTTAAACTGAGAGTTTGCAGAGTTAAAACTCTCAATTTTTTGTTGCAATCTTTTAAGTATTTTAAATTTTAAACCAAATAAAATGGTTTTAATTTGTTTAACATTAAAACTATTACAAAATAAATTGTAAAGGTCCTGCAGAACAACAGATGGGCTTATGTCAGAATATTTATTTTGCTTTAGCTTATCTGTGTGTTTACCACGTTTACCTCTTTTATATTGATATGAGGGAATATATACAGACGAAAAAAGACTGTATATACATGTAGAATTTTCAGTACGAAAATTTAGTTTAGTGTTCAATCCATAAGGATACAAAGATTTTAAACGAAGTATATAGAAGCTTTCACTTCTTAACCTGAAAGGATCATCAATAATCTGTTCTAATATTTGGATTTTTACATTATGAAAACCGTGTATAAAAAAGTGTTTTATTTCAAAAGTTGAATTATTGTCATCTTTACTAGATAAATGTCTGTGATTGTTGATTCTCATGTGTAACTCACCCGAAGTTTCCCCGACATATTTTTGATCACATATGGTACAAGTAAGTAAATAGATAACATGTGTAATTTTACATATATGGAAATTCAGGTTAACCGTGCTGTTGGTGTAAGGACTTGCAGACAACTCCACATTAGGTCAAGTTTTACATCGTTTGTTACTACATTTTGTTAATCCCATTTTTTATTATTCATTTTCATCGTAACATTTTTATATATAGAATTTTTGAAGCTTTTAGCTTATTGCACAAAAAAAAAAAAAAAAAAAAAAAAAAAAAAATGTATATGAGGAAACTGAGCCAGTCCAAAGCCAAATCAAAAAATGAAAACAATAGCTGTATTCCAGTATTGCGCTAAAGCAGCAGGCTACTAAAACACAGCAATTTATCCAATATGTAAAACAATCAACAATAAACAATAGAAATTCATGTGGATTGCGCCGAAACGCTGCATTAAAACACATAAATTAAAATTATAATTTCAAATTTATCAATTTAGCAAGAACCAGCACACCCCCCTCACAAAACAAAAATCCCTTAAAATTGAAAATTCAACAATCAAAATACAAAAACAATAGGCTGCCAGCCTCATCAGCGATGGGTTTTATTAGACAAAAGCAGCCGGACACTCGAGTTTACAAAAACAAAATATATTTAAGTGGCAGTGGGTTTCGGCCAGAGCGGTGAATAGCAAAAAATCAGATGTTAAACACCCGATGGCTATAATTCACGCGCCCCCCCACCGAGCACACCGGGTGTGCTGGTTCTTGCTAAATTGATAAATTTGAAATTATATATATATATATATATATATACCTGTGGCTTCCGGTAATAATCAGGTAAGATACATTTTTAAAATTTTGAGTAATTAACATTTAAAGTTTTCAAAAATGTATTTTTATCATTCCTTTAAAAAAATAGATTAGAGCTTAATAGTTTTCACTACATTCAATCGGGATACAAAAATCTCTTTTTTTTTTTTTTTTACAAAATAGTTATATAAAATGGTTTTTATTAATTGAGAACCAATAAAAAATGTAACTTTAATGTGATTATTACTGTTGTACATTTATTTTAAATAAGTGTAAAAAATTAAAATTTTAATTTTATTTACATTTATTAAATAATATAGTTATTAAATGTATTTATTAAAATAATGTGCATTTATTAAAATAAATGTTAATAAAATTACATTTTATTAACATTTATCAAAATATTAAAAATATGCCTTACCTGGTTATTACCGGCAGCCACAGAACTATAGACGATTTAAAGGAATAAGTAGAAATCTTATCTGGTTATTACCGTTACTTTATGCACTTACCCTATTATTACTGTTTTTTTTTAAATTTTTAAATGAAAATTTATAGTCGCCCTATGACGGAAAGTACTCGATTTTCCTTTTTCAGTACTATCGCACATGAAACTACTCTTTTAAAACTACAATTTGTCGAATTATCTCAAATTTTTGAAAAATGTGCCTTATCTGGTTATTAGTGGAAGCTACAGATAGAATACACGCCATAAAATATCAAATTTTAGTTGAAAATGTGAAACTTGTTTATTTATTTATTACATTTTTTTCATTATTAGTCCGATATATATATTTCAAATTATTGTTGTTATAAAAAATGTGCAGTGAAAAGGATTAAGATTTAAATAACGCACGTTGTTCATATTTCGTGCGACTTTCTTTATCCTACGTTTCTTATGCTATCAAAATAATTACTACATAATTTTTATCACTTACATCCAAATCTATCAACTCATTTTTTCACATATCTTACATTTTTTAAAATCTTGATTAAATTATATTCCATGCTACCTTTAACTTTTAGAAATAAGTAATAATAGACTGCAATGAATTCATGTAGCTGTCTTAATGATACCCATTGGTAAATTTAAGAGCTAGACTGAATATGCACATGAGCTGATGAGTAAACTGGTTTATATCTTAAACGAATTATCTGGCGTGCAACAGAATCCAAAAATATTGCTGAACAGTTAGATTACCTAAGGCAATCTACGTCCATCTCAGTGCGTTAAATTTACTAAATTCATTCATATTCGGAATGCACTTATGTGGAGAATGGGTAATGTAATACATTGTTAAATGGACAGTAACATATTCTGGGCATCTTATAATTCCTATTAATCTTACAATCATTGATTATTTAGCAGAAAATAATGCTTTCAACATTTTAATATTTTGTGTAATCCTTTGTAATTCAGAAAATATTTCTGCAAAAACGAAGTCACAAACAAAAAAATAAGATTGCTCTTTCCTTTTCTTTCGAAATAAATGTACCCTAAACGGTAAATTTAAAACGTAACGTTCAAACTAATATATATACGTATATATATTAATGTTGTTCGTTATCATATTAAAAGTCACTTATCTCAAAATGATTACTTTTACAAATGTAAAGAAAATCTGAATTTTGATGGTTATCCTCATCATATTGATTATTTGTACAATTTTAATACTCTCTAGAACCAAAACAAATAGATAACCGTGGTAATCTCGTTTAACTTCTGGGGAAGTATTAGTAGACAACAATGAATTTTTTTAGCTACCTTAATGACACCTACTGGTAAAATTAAGAGCTAAACTGCATTTGCACCTAAGCTAATGAGTTAATTGGTTAAATGTTAAACCAATATTATCAACAAGTAATATGTTAAACCAATTATCCAATGTTCAACTGATTCTTCAAATATTGCTGAACAACTAAATTACCTGAAACAATCCATTACGGCTTGTTAATTTTTATATATACATACATATACTGAAAGCATTCATGCGAAGCTGGACAATATAATACATTGTTAAATGGACAGTAGCATATTCTAAGATCTTATAATTCCCTATTTATCTCAGAATCATTGCTTATGTAGCAGAAAATAATGCTTTCAATATTCTATTATTTCCTCATCATTGTAATTCGGAAATTATTTTTACACATTCATATGTGATTTTTTAAACTTTTAAATTAATACACCGTAAAAACGATATTGCGAATAAGAAATAAGTTTTTTCTGTCCTTTCCTTGAAAAACAAATATACTTTAAACCGCAAGTTTTAAATGTAACTTTCAAATTATTAAATGAATATTCTTTAAATCGTTATTAATTTAGACTGGGAGCATAAAAACACAATCTTTAGCCTAAGAGTAAACTGCTAAAATCGAGTTTTTATGAGTTTTTTTTACCAATATATGACTTGGCAGACTGACTGCGTTTTTATCTGCAATTCAAATTTCCACTATATCTGAATTTATACCATGAACACGACGAGGTGACTGTCTGCACTTCCGTCTCCCGGTCTAATATTATAGTTGCTTTTACATCACATTTGCATAACCAGCTTTATATTGTCACATGATTAAATAAATTGTTTTTTGAAACTTCCATACAAACTGCACGAACAGAGAATATTTGCTCATTTATCATTTGTGATTGCCTAATTAAAATATTCAATTAAATTTATGTATTAATTTATTATTAAGTTCTAAAAATATTAAAATAATGCTGTCATGTCATTGAAATACATCTTTGTACATATTTTGCATACACTAAAAAAAAAAAAAAAAACTCGTTAAATTTACGGCAAAAACTATTGGAAGCAATGTTGCCAGCAGTTTCTGCCGTAAAAATTGCAATAAAATTAGATGTAATGAAAAATGCATCCATTTTTGTTGTAATTTTGATGTCAGGTTCTATACATAATATACTAGTAGGCTAAGCTCGTTGAACTGGCCTATTTTTCAAAATAAAACAAGAATCAAACGAAACCTCAATTTAACTTTGTATTTTAAAGTAACATACACCTTCACCTTTTTTTTTTTTTTTTTTTTTTTTTTTTTTTTTGCATTGCTGAAAGCGACGAACGCCATTGCACTGTTTTATTACTTATGAGTGGACAAAATATGGGCTTTTAAGAAACAAACCTTTAAGTTCATCATTTATACTAAAGCTCTGTAGAGAACTGTATTGTACAGTTTTGTAGAGCAGTGAGCTTAAATAATTTTCAGGTGACTTATTTCCATTTGGTTGTTTTTGAACTCTAGACCTCTCAACGTGACTATATACGTGCCTCTAGCAGTTTCAATACAAGCACACTTTCCATTATATTATATGTCGCACCATATATCTTCTTTTGACAGATCTGTCAGAGTTTTAGATCTTTGGGTTCCAGCTGAATAAATAAAGACAAACCTAACAAATTATTTGTAAACAAAGAACGGTGTTTAACGCATGTATCGTCTGTGATTAACATACATGATTTAAAATAATAAGAGTAAATTGTGTGTTAGAATTCTTAGCACTAAAAATACCCATTACATTATTACAAATTGGAATTTATAAAAATTATTTTATAATTTTCATTAAAAAATCCTGTTTTAAAAATTTCTTAAAAGGAATCGTGAAACAATTACATTATTATGTGGAATGAGCACCAAAGTATGCACCACTTCCAACCAATCTTAGTACCGTAACTCTTTTTAAAAATGTATATTTTTTCTCTCAAATAACATAATATTTTTACATAAGACAGTTTAATCTTCTTTTATGGTTTGAAATATAAATTTTTGCAGTTATATTTTCAATATTTAATTTTTTTTTTCTTCACAATATGCAAATATAAGGTTTCTTTCCATATATATATATATTTTTTTTTTTTAAAGAGAAATTTTGATGCAACAATAATATTTCACGCACTTAATCATTCATGAATTGATTCATTTTTATTGACTCAATGGTTTTTATTTACCGCAAGAAATACGCAAGTTTCATTATCCTTTACAAAAATAAATCCGTATAATGAAAAAAAAAATCACAAAATGATATAATTTTTTTAGCATTCGATAAGAAAATAATATTGTCAGAATTTACAAATCATAGTTTTTTACTGTGAAGTTCAATACTATTTTATTCCTTAGTTAAATCAAAACAAGTTATGAGATATTTTGGCGGAATAAGGAAAATATATATTAAATTTTAATTAATCATGATTCTACCTATTACTAACTCCGTGATTTATTCTTTTTTTCTCAAAATATGTTTAATTTTTTATTCACAAAAATAAAATATTTATTCTGAAAAAATAAAAATAGATTTTATTTATTTAATTTAGCATCATTCTACCTACAATTACTAACTCAATGATTTATTCTTCTTTTTTCTGAAAATACAGGTGTTTAGTTTTTTATTCGCAAAAATGCGTCTAAAAATTATTTTATTTATATTGTATTTATTTATTTTATTCGCAAAAAAAATGTTTTATTTAATAAATTAATCGCGTTTTTACCTATATTACTAAGTACTTATTTATTTTTTTTTTCTGAAAATATAGATGCTTAATTTTTTATTCGCAAAAATGCGACCGTAATGAAAAAACATGTAAAACATATTAAATATAATAATATATTTTTTAATTTTTCTGTAAAAAATAATATTGTGTAAATAACAGATAATAATTTATTTTTATTATCATGTTATTATAATGTATTACTTGTAAAATCCGTGTAATTCCACAGAAAATGTTTTAACAGTAAGCACTCTCATTTGGGCAGTGACAATCGGCATAAAATATAGCATATCTAGAACAAGGGTTATCACAATCATTTTCACACCATTAATTTTGAATTATATTCGGTACTTCCTGAGATTGCATCATCATTTCGAATGATTTTTAGAATGCTTTTCGCACATTTTCACCCCCTTGAAATTTCGATTTTTTTAGGATTCTATTTTTAAAGATCATTTATATTTAAAAGTAAGTACCACGCCAAATTTCATTTATCAAAGCTTTTCCGTAAAACTAAAATCTCATTTATAGAATTTCTTTTTGATCCTCTATAGGGTGGCGGTACTGACATAAAATTTAAACTATTTTGAGCAAGCTATCACCATCTTTTTGACACAGTTAATTTTTTAATCGGTTCGTTATTTTAACGTCTTCCTTCTTCCATAAAAGTATTTTGTATATGTCAATCTTGGAATATATATAATTAGTATAAATCAAATGCAACAGAAATTAAAAATTTATATTCCTATTTAAACTATACCCCATCGTTTTTTTCTATGGAGAAAAGTTAAAATTGAAATCGTAGAAACATAATTGAATCAAGCATGGAAACCATGCTTCAGAAATAAATAATGAAACTCATTCCAATAGTAAAATCATATTTTTTTAATTCAATAAAATAAGACAGCTAATGCTGAAGTTCAGTACATATCCGGAAATGTGTAGGAATTCTTTTGTGCAGATCTATATGTTACCTACTGAAAAAGAGGTAGCTTATTTACACAAAATATAAGATACGTGTAAATATTATTTCTACACTACAATACAAATTTGCTATCTCTATCAGTCATTGTCAGTTTTTTTAACTCCTTGGTAAACTGAATGATAAATTTTACGCCCTGCATAAAGTTATAGAAAACATTTCGTGATGCACATTCTTATTTCGTTTAAATTTAGTTATGTCTGAAGTATCACATCATTCTAAAAATTCACAATTAAAGATTTTTTTCCTAGAAATCATTATATAAAGTAATTCTTTACACCACACTATAATTTGATAATACATATAAGACTGGAATACTACTTATTTTTTCCTTCTGCGATATGTTGGAGTTTATTTCAATGATGCATATAATCTATCTCATTATATTTGTAAAATCGTGACATTAAAAATTTCACCAAAAGTCACCGGACTTTTGGTGAAATTTTAATTTTTTTAAGGTTCTGTACATAATTGATAATAATTCTTCTTGATAAATATTCTATTAATATGTTTTGTATTTTCCCCCACTGCACTTGTTAAATGCAATTTGATAATATACTTTGTTGGTCCTGCTTCCTCGTTTAGAAATATAACAATTTTTTATGTTTGTAGTTTGATTCATAGTCCACATTAAAAATAGAGAATTGACAATAAAGTGCAATTTATTAAACTGTAAACTTATAAGCATTTTAAAATTCACTACGATTATTTCAAAAAAAGAGAACAAAATATAACTGAACAACTGAGTAGATTTTGTCGAAAAAGAATATATTAAAATATGAAATATATACATTTATAACATTTTGAAGATTACCACATTTATAACACTTTGAATTTTACCACAACCTTTTGCGAAAAGAAAATAGAATCTAACAGAGCTACAGAGTGCTATTTTCTTGTAAAAAATTGCATTAAAAATTTAAATATGTTTATATTTATAAACTTTTGAAATTACCACATTTATAGCATCTTGGATTTTACCGCCATCTTAAGCAAAAAGAAAACAGAATCTAACGAAGTTACTGAGTGCGATTTTGTCGTATAGAATATATACATTTATAATCTTTCAAAAATTCCTTCTGGGATTTTCTTTGAACATAATACCTTTACTTATCCTGTTTATTTATTTATTTTTTTAATTTACATTCACATATATTTCAAATAGATATACTATAAAGCACTTTTTATAATTTGAGTGAAATATGTTTCAGACAAATGCAGTTCTTTTTGAAAATGTGTAACGATGTTATCTTTCCAAACGAAAATAAAAAATTGAAACAATGCCTTCAGAAAGAAACTGCATTTCTTTTTGAAATTTCTGGAACGCCTTTCGGTAGCAAGAAAATATTTGCATGAATATTTCAGTTCATATCTTCTTTATATCTTACAGTTGTTAGGAAGATATGGAAGAAAAGAAGTCCTAAGAAATGAGAATGGATGTAACGTCAAAGTTACTCAAAAATATAGTACGTGAGAAGAATACAAAGGCTTTTAAATTCATACCACATGGAAATGAAACATGCGATTTAGAAGCTTAAGATTTTTATAGATGAGTCGTGTTAAAAATATTCCATTTTTCCATTCCTCACTTTTTCGATGAAAAGTAGAATGGTGTGTATGGTGTGTGGTGCATATTCTACATGGTGTAAAATACGCTTAATATGCTTGATTAGGATATGTGTGTTTTAATTTAATGTACATATATTTAAATTATTAATAAGGAAGTACTGCAGCTGAAATGTGTTAGAAATCTTTTACGGTTATATTAATAATCACTGTAGTTCATCTTTAATTTCAGTAAAGAACATGAAGTAGTTATATTACATGATTCCATTATTTTCCAGGTAAAATATGAATCTATTTTAATAAAAGTCTAAATGGTTCAATAGAAATATAAGCTTATTTAAGAAGAAATTTAGTATAGTAAAATAATGGTGGATAACAATTTACTGGTCCAGAAATTTTAGAACACATGTGAAACCAGATATAATTCATGATTGACGGTAACAAATATCATATATTCACAGTTTATCATTTTCCTTAATTTAAAGATTTTAAATTAGTGATCATGCTAGAAAAATAATAAATTGTTTATGGAATCATAGTTTGAAAAAATTTTAGTACTATACAGGACAATCATGCATTTATTCACCATTTATCTAACTATTGTTAGTAAAATTTTTAATTTTCCGACCAACATTTGATAGGCTTGGTTATTGTAATGATAATTGCTAACAGTGATCTTTGAGAGGCTTCTGATTTGACAATAACTTTACTCCTAATCTACCGTTGAAATTGCATCTTATAAAATATATATATATATATATATATATAAACCCTTAATTGGTTAATACTTTTCCATTCAATACATTCAAAATAGTGGATTCACACCGTTATTATTTAAATAAAATATTCGTAAAATTTAGTCTAAATATTTCAGCCTTTCAATAGTAAGAAAATTTTCTTAAAAATATTAGTGGTATCGAAAAGCTTTAAATGATTCAATAAGCCAATTCGTCTTGCCCGAACAGAGTTCGGGCAAATCAGTTAAAGGGTTATGTTAAAAAGAAAGATTTATTTATGATAAATAGTTCTGGTATAATAATAAAAAGAGAGAATTGATTAAAAATACTAAAATTTAAAATTTATGGAGAAAATAAAACGCGAATTTTCAAAAAGGTAATCTAAGTTTAAATAAATAAATAATGATTCATCGTTCTTCGTCGATAATCCAAAGAAAAACATGATTTCGTTACATGCAAAATTCGCAAAAACATACAAAATTCGAAACTGGTAAAAGCCGAAACAATTACTTCTATGTGAATCTATGTAAATCCAATTAATTAGTTGTATAAATTTCGAAATACATACCAAAAGTACTTTTATAAAGAATAAATATAGTTTCTTATACTAAAAATTAAAATAGTATACTTGGTCTATAGTATTATGTAACGATATCTTCAGTCGTTCATGCTTCTTCTATTGAAAATATAACACATATTTATCATTACAATTTGACGCTTGGCTCCATTAAAAAGAGGGTATTGTGAATAAAGCATAATTTATTAAAAAAGAAAGTTACAGGTAATTTGAACTTTACTAAGATCTTTCTCAAAACAAAATCTTACTGTGCTATTGAGTGAGATTTTGTCCAATAAGAATATATTAAAAATTAAAATGTATACATTTATAACCTTATAAAAATTACTCAAAGCACATTTCCATGAACATAATATCTTTAATTATCCTGTTTTAATCATTTCGGTTCTGGTGTACTATTGCAAGTATTTGTCTTTTCATCATGTAACTAACTCATTGCTTTAATATTTTTTTATTTATGCATATAGAAATGATAGTATATGACATTGTCTTCCTCATTACGATTTCATTAATGCTTTGATACTTAGTAAAAATAACAACAGTAAAATATTTCTTACTTCTCTTTGCAGTTTTGTTGATTCATTTATTGTATACATATAATTCTCTTTTTTAATTTAAAAAACCAATTATCTTTCTGTACGTGTCATATGTGATAAAACTTTAAAAAATATTAGAAAGTTGTAATATGAGTTAAAGCCAATGTTATATACTATTTTCCAAAACTATGACCAGAAACAGTTCCTTTATATATTATCCTATGAATATAAATCGAATCGTACACAAAATAGGCACATTCGTAAGGTTTCAGATAATAATATAAACCTTAAACTTTTCTAAGTATACTTGGATAAGTACGATTAAAATTATTAAAGTAAAAGTCATTTTGTTCTCAAAATGAAAAAAAAAATCGACCAGAAGGTGTAAAACTTTATTTGGAAATTTACATTGCGCTTTTATCTCAAACATTACAAAATAAAGCGTTTTCCAGAATGTTATAAAAATATGTTTCGGACAAACGCAGTTTTTTTGAAATGTGTAACGATGTTTTCTTTCCAAACAAACAAACAAAAAAACTTAAAATAATGCCTTCAGAAAAAAAACTGCATTTCTTTTAAAGAAGTTGAAATTTCTGGAATGTCTGTAGGTAGCAAGAAATATATCTGCATGAATATTTCACTTCATATCTTTTTTATATCTTGCCGTTATTGGGCTATAGAAGATAATACATAGAAGAAAAAGAGTTTTAAGAAATGGGAATGGATGTAACATCAAAGTTACCCAAAAATATAATGCATGATAAGAATGCATAGCCTTTAAAATTCATATTACATAGAAATGAAACCTGCAATTTAGATCACGTAATATTTTCATAGATGAGACATGTTCAAAAAGAATTATATTCTCAATTTTTCTATATGGAGTAAAATGGTGTATATTGAGAATGTTTTACAGTGGCGTAAAATACTATTAATATGCTTGACTGGGATATGTGTATTTTAATTTAATACAATTTTTTTATTTACAAATAAGGGAGTTTATCAACCGAAAAATGTTAGAAAACTTTTGCCATTACGTTAAAGTTGATTATAATTCATGTTTAATTTTAGTAACAAATAATAAAACATATATAACTGGGTTTTGTTATTTTTTAGGTAAAACGTCAAGATTTTTTAAAAAAATAAATAAATCTAGTTGATTCGTGTGAGATTTCTTATTATTTAGGAAAAAAATTTCTTTAATAAAATACTTGCATTCTAAAATTTATCAATGTTATTATAATGTTATTAGTTTTAGTTCTGTCGCATGATGTTATTTGACGCCTACTTTTTAAAATTCATATTTCTTTATTGGTACCACTTTTTTGAAATTTTAAAGTCCCCTTAGTTTTCATGCTCATATTAAATTGAAAACAATGGGAATTTTACTATTTTTAAAAAAGTGTTGTTTATGAAGAAATCTGAATAAAAAAAAAAGTAGGCGAAATATAACAATATGCAACGGTTGAATTAATAATTAAAGATTGCCAGTTACAAATTTCATATATCTTATCACTTTCATTAATCTTAAGATTTGGAATTATTAATCATACCAGCACACTTGTAAATTGCTTATGGTATTATAATTTCAAAAGTATCTTAGACTTCTGCAAGCCGCTGATGGATGTATTCATCATTTATCAAATTATTGTTAAGAATGTTTAAATTCTTCAACAAAAGTTTGAATAGCTTAGTTATTATAATGGTATTTTTAATAGAGTAAAGTCTTTGAGGGGCTTTCGATTTGACACTAATTTAATGACCAGTCTAATAATGATTCTTTTATTATTCGTGTATATTTTACAAATAATATATTTAGTTGCAATTTATACACTACAAAAATGATTTAAGTAAAACTTTAAGATCTATAGATGAAAAACATGCTGGAAAAATTAAAGAGATAATATTAAAGTTTTAAAATTTATGGAGAAATGTAAAATGATAATATTCAATGATACATCAATCTTCGTCAAAAATCTATGCGAAAACAATTGGCGAAATACGAAACCGATAAAAAAGGAGAAAAATATTTCAATGTGAATCTATGTTAATCCAATTATTTTGTTTTAAACACTTTCACATACAAACTAAAAACACATTTTTTTTACAGAATGAGTCTGATTTATTCTATTAAAATAAATAAAGAGTTCTTAGCGTAGAGTATCATGGTACTAACTCTGAAGTCATCTATTCTTTTGGTATTTCGGTATTATTACTGATTTCAGAGTGAAAAAAGCTACGCCGCTTAAGACAGTTGACTAAAGTTCTCTGTTTCTTCCTCCTTTTTCTTCCGCTTTTCTTTCGGCCTAGGTAAGACATTATCATTAAACAAGCTACAGGTACGGCATCTCTGGGAACAATACTGTCCGGGGGATTTTTCCACACAAGCCTCTTATACTTAATTCTTTTTCTTTTACTTTTTCGGTACGTTCAGTGTTACAAATTTAGTTGAGAAATCACAGAATATCTTGACAACAATTCTGGAATGAGAGAAGGATATGGAGCAGAAACCAATGAAAACACAACCAGGTGTCACGAGGATAAATGAGGAAATAAGAGATGAGAGAAAAAAATGGAATTCTAAATAATTTTCTCAATAAATGATACGTAAAGGTTTTCGTTTCAGTAAATCAAAAGCTTTGAATTAACATAAACAATTACATAAAGTCATTTGTAGTGCATACATATTCATCTCACAAATAAAAAACATTGGTTTAAAAAGACTAAAGAGGTTTTTTTTTAAATTAGAATTAAAGAAAAAGAATTA
Source organism: Maratus speculifer (assembly GCA_964019185.1). Lineage (NCBI taxonomy): Eukaryota > Metazoa > Arthropoda > Arachnida > Araneae > Salticidae > Maratus > Maratus speculifer. Next base: position 240,763,829 of record OZ025289.1, read on the forward strand.
AAAATCTTCGGAAGATAAAAGTTGAAATTTGGACCCATTTCTGAAGCACTAAAAATACTTACGTGACTCTTTCAGTTACTATACGCTTTATATCTTCGTGTTATTGCGAGGGTATCTTTGTAAAATAGAAACAAGAAAGTTCCGAGACAGGCGGATGGATGTCATATCAAATTTATTTAAAACATATATATTTCTTAAGAAGAAACTGAAGATATTGCATTTCTACAATACGAAAGTGTAACACGTGCTCTGATAACCGATTTTTTTTTCTTTCTTAATAAATAAAGCTTGGAAAAATAAAGAAAATAATCTTAATCTCAATGTTCCTTGTGTATTAATATTTTAAAACATGCGTCTTTAATACGCATGATACTTTATGATATTGACTTAAATATTCTATGCGGTAATAATATTGATAGACTTCGATCATGCTTTATTGATGAGAGAACAAATTGTGACTAGGACTTGTGAATCACTTTATGTATATATTTCTAAGTTTTAAAATTACATTTACCTATTTATATCATATTAGTCTTTGTAATATTTTTGCGACTATTTAGATTTATTTAAGGTGTTTTTCCTTACAGGTTTTAACATATTTTGAGAGTAAATAATGCCATAAACAGTGTATAAAAGTCATTATTTTTACAAAAGCAGAAATGCAAGTGTACTTCCAAAATTGACTGATTGCTTTCACTAAATATTAGATATATTCCTAGTGGCGTAACCAAGGTGGGTGCCCCACACGATTAATAATGGAAGGTTTTATTCTCCTTGATTAATACCAAAAAAATTTTCGGTTAGATTCCGGAGCTTCAGAGCTTAAAAAAAATTCCATTATTCAGAGCACTTGGGCACCCACCCTGGTTACGCCACTGTATTCCTCATCGTGTTTAATTAAAAGATGGATGAGATTTAAGGAAGAAAACAATGCCTAAAGATGTCAGTAGATCATATCAGCTATTTTTGACTCAGCCTTTTCATTACTGATAATGGAATAACATTTTAAGCAATGAGAAATTGTTGTAAATAAGAGGCATTCTATATTGTTATATTTCTGGTTGTTTTAAACATAAGAGATAAATAATTTATCATATTACATTTTTTTTACTTATCTCCATTAAACCGCGTTTCAGTGATTTTGATATTGTGCATGTCTAAAAAAAGAATCCTTTTAAAATATCTGAAACTTCCCCATACAAACTAAAAACACATTTTTTTTACAGAATGAGTCTGATTTATTCTATTGAAATAAATAAAGAGTTCTTAGCTTAGAGTATCAAGGTACTAAAACTGAAGTCACCTATTCTTTTGGGATTTTGGTATTATTACTGATTTCAGAGTGAAAAAAGCAACGCCGCTTAAGACAGTTGACTAAAGTTCTCTGTTTCTTCCTCCTTTTTCTTCCGCTTTTCTTCCGGCCTAGGTAAGACGTTATCATTAAACAAGCTACAGGTACGGCATTTCTGGGAACAACACTGTCCGGGGGATTTTTCCACCCAAGCCTCTGTATCTTATGATTTATAGAGTAGATGTTTTTAATCTCTGATTCCGAAAATGGCATATTCTACCCCTCTCCTCCTGTGCTTTTCTCATCATTTCAATCAACCTCTTCGTGTGTGAACTTCACCGTCTATTCCACTTCTTTCTGAGAATAGCTTTTGAGATGCGAGTTCGTTATTGTTTTCATCTATCAATATTTCCATATCGACACCACTGATCTCTAAATCAATCGATATCCTGAAATCCACAATTGAAGGAACCAAATGTGGAGGGTCACCAAAGGAAAGCTCAAACCCTTCGAAATCTGTGACCATAATTTCTTCCATTCAGAGTTATACATTCTGCGTTTTTACTTCCTGTGAATCGTTACTACAATTGAGAATGTTATTTTTTTTTCAAAATTATTTTAAAGGCAATTAGAGTCTGGTATTGTGTAAAATTACCTATAAAACACTGATTTCGAGTGCAATTTCCTGACATTCTGGTCCAAGGCCTGGATGAGTAATGTGGTATTAGGTGACAGACTTTCCAATATTTAAAAAAAAAATCTTGGATAATCGTGCAAAAGTTGGCCATATTAAAGTGGCGATTTTCTATAAAGAAATATTGATACTGAATAATCTCCTATTCTGAAAATTCAATTCCCGTATGAACTTTGGAGGACAAGAACGTCACTATGCTACCATTGAACTCATCTATCAATATGTATTCAAAATGTGGAGGATATGCAAGACAAATGGGCAGTATCAGGAGGCAATAAAAACTGGAATGACGACGAGGGCCCATTTTGGTCCCTACCAAATGAACTAAATTTCGCATTGAGTCAGATATTTCTTTATGAAGTAGATTTAAAGAAATAAAAAAACTATTAATTAAACTACTTAAATATTTGTGAAAAACTAGTGGTATTAAATATTGTTTTATAAATATGAATACAGAATCAATTTTTTTATAATGTTAAGGGATAATTGATGATCCTTGACGTATTTTGTCGCACACGGACCAAACAATCCATTCATCCACTAATTAGAATTTTGCCTCGTGACCCATGCTTTCTTATTAACTTCCACATTATATGCAATTTCTATTTACTTTTATTCTTTTTAGTAAAAACTAGTAGGAATTTCTTCTGTTAATCCAGGAAAAACTTCAGTTTGTTATAGGGTGGGTTCTTTCTTTTTTCGATATTTGATAACTGGTAGTACGGGAAAGTTATCACTATTGGAACTAAGTTCATACAAAAAAAAAGAAAAAAAAATCAGATTTGTTGCTTCATTTGCTGCAAAGGGCTACAAGTTTAACTTAAATTCTGATTTTTGAACTTTATAGCAGAAAATTTAAAAATGTACAAGTTTTTTAACTGAAATCATTTGAAATATCATGTTTAATCAACGGAATGTTTGATTAAGCTCTGATTATGTATATTATGTAATAGTGATGCTCTAAATATGAATTAGAAGATTTTTATAGTCCTTTCGCGTGTAAATGAGAAAAAATTGTAAGAATTGTTTGGTTTGTTCGTTGATTTCTCACTTTTGTATTTATTATATTTATTTCTTTTTCTTCTACTTTTTCGGTACGTTCAGTGTTACACATTTAGTTGAGAAATCACAGAATGACTTGACAACAATTCTGGAATGAGAGAAGGATATGGAGCAGAAACCGATGAAAACACAACCAGGCATCACGAGGATAAATGAGGAAATAAGAGATGAGAGAAACTACGAGAAGGAATTCTAACTAATTTTCTCAATAAAAGATATGTAAAGGTTTTCGTTTCAGAAAATCAAAAGCTTTGAATTAACATAAACAATTACATAAAGTCATTTGTAGTGCATACATATTCATCTCACAAATAAAAAACATTGTTTTTAAAAAGACTAAAGAGGTTTTTTTTTAATTAGAATTAAAGAAAAAGACTTAAAAAAACTTAGATAAAAGTTGAAATTTGGACCCATTTCTGAAGCACTAAAAATACTTACATGACTCTTTCAGGTACTATACGCTTTATATCCTCGTGTTATTGCGAGGGTATCTTTGTAAAATAGAAACAGGAAAGTTCCGAGACAGGCGGATGGATGTCATATCAAATTTATTTAAAAAATATACTTCTTAAGAAGAAATTGAAGGTATTGCATTTCTACAATATGAAAGTGTAACACGTGCTCTGATAACCGAATTTTTTTTCTTTCTTAATAAATAAAGCTTGAAAAAAAATCTTAATCTCAGTGTTCCTTGTGTATTAATATTTTAAAACATGCGTCTTTTATACGCATGGTACTTTATGATATTGACTTAAATATTCTATGCGGTAATAATATTGATAGACTTCGATCATGCTTTATTGATGAGAGAACAAATTGTGACAAGGACTTGTGCATCACTTTATGTATATATTTCTAAGTTTTAAAATTACATTTACCTATTTATATCATATTAGTCTTTGTAATATTTTTGCGACTACCCTAATTTCCTGCCTATAATCCGCGGATCAAACAATTCTTTTTCGACCCAGAAATTTTATTTCGTAAATGAAGGCAAATATTTACGGCGATCTGAAAAGTTATATTTTATTTAATAAAATTTCTGGGTCGAAAAATGATTGTTTGATCCGCGGATTATACGCAGGAAATTAGGGTATTTAGATTTATTTAAGGTGCCTTTCTTTACAGGTTTTAACATATTTTCAGAGTAAATAATGCCATAAACAGTGTATAAATAGTCATTATTTTTACAAAAGCAGGGATGCAAGTGTATTTCCAAAATTGACTGATTATTTTCACTAAATATTAGATATATTCCTAGAGGCGTAACCAAGGTGGGTGCCCCACACCATAAATTATGGAAGGTTTTATTCTCCTTGATTAATACCAAAAAAAAAAAAAAAAATAAAAATTTGGTTAGATTCCGGAGCTTCAGAACTTTAAAAAATTTCCATTATTCAGAGCACTTGGCACCCACCCTGGTTACGCCACTGTATTCCTCATCGTGTTTAATTAAAAGATGGCTGAGATTTAATGAAGCAAGCAATGCCTAAAAATGTCAGTGGATCATATCAGCTATTTTTGACTCAGCCTTTTCATTACTGATAATGGAATAACATTTTAAGAAATGAGAAAATGTTGTAAATAAGAGGCATTCTATTTTGCTATATTTCTGGTTCTTTTAAATATAAGAAATAAATAATTTATCACATTAATTTTTTTTTTTTACTTATCTCCATTGAACCGCGTTTCAGTGATTTTACGATATTGTGCATGTCTAAAAAAAGAATCCTTTTAAAATATCTGTAAAAGAAAGATTTCTTTTTAAGAGACAATAAAAACTATGTTTCATGAAAATTCGAAAAGTTACTACACTTCTTTTATTGAAGTAGAAAATTCTTATAAAGATCGAACGCTTTCTAAAGAAAGAAAATATTTGCATGAATATTTCAGATCGCATCTTCTTTATAACACATCATTACTGGGAATAAAATAAAAGAACAGGAGTTCCAGGAAATGAGGATGGATGTAACGTCAAAGTTACTCAAAAATGTAGCATGTGAGAAGAAAGCAAAGACTTTTTAAATTTCTATTGCATGGGAATGAAGCATGCGATTTACACTGCATAAGCTTTCTTTTTAGGTGAGGCGAGTTAAAAACATAATTCGAATGTGCATTAAGAATTTTTGTATGTCATTAGAATTTTGAATATAATACAAAATTTAAATTGGTTTGTAGATATAATATATATTTTTTAACTTATTATATTCGTAATTAATAAAATTTCATTTTATAGATCACTTTTAAAATGTGATATAAATTTTAACACCGTAGGCTCCAGAGTTCAATACGGGTGTATTTTAGTGGCCGCTCGTGTTAAACAATCTGACACTTTTTTTTTTATTTTTGAATTCACATCACAAAAATTTAATTGGTGTATTTGTTTTACTTCATTTATTTAAAATCGATCATCTTTTGAACAAAAATTTGCGTTAAAATATTTGTTGTGTATTTTGTGTATCTAATTCATAAATCAGCCAAATATGGAGCGTTCATTGTCACTTTTCTGACCATGAGAGAAAAGTTTCATTAATACTTCCATTTCTTTTTTACAAAATATATTTAGGATATATTTAAATCAAACAGTTAAAAATACGGCATTCTCTACTCGCATGAACCATATGCAATTTATAACAAAAATCATTTCACTTTCTAGATAAGAAATTAAAGTTTTATTACACTAGTCACCGTAAAAAATACTATTTCAAAATATTTATTTGAAATATAAAATTAGTGATTTACATAAGAATATACAAATAGAATTTACATAATACAGAAGAGTTTTTATATCTCTAAAAAAATCATTAAGCTCATCCGACAACTCATGAATTAGTTGCAATTCATTTTTCAAAATACTAAGTGTTATTCTTGTGACAATGTTTCAGTAAGAAAATTTTAGCAAATATTCATTTTAAATACTGAAAAAACCCATTAAATTATGTTTTTTAAGACTTATTTTTCTCACAGAAAATATTAATTCGTGGTATATATACTAAATCGGAACTGGAAATAAAGTCGCTCGTAGATTTCAACAGTGGTGAAGAATTTTGTGACAAAGTTTTGTCTTGGCTTTTAGTTTTTAGGAAAATCTAATTGAATGACGGACTTTTTTAAAAATTATTGTTATTATTTTCTTTGCTATTATAAAAATCATTCTGAATATGAGATTTAATGAACGAGTAACACCGATATTTTATTTAGTTGCTTTCAAAAAATGTATGAATTATCAAAAATGATTTATTTGACTGTTACTTTTCTAAAATGTTTATCAATATTTTGCTATTGACTGTAACTTACAAGGAATTCTGTATCAGAGACTTCAGTTTCAAATAACTCTGTTGCTAATTTTGCAAATTAGGTATTCTAAATTCATGCATTCTAATTATGATGTACCATAGCAGACAAATTCATTAAATTTTTCGCAGGAATGTTTAATTCAGAAAGGATAATACACTATATGGCCACTAGTGATTTAAATTATTTTGTTAAACATCTAGAAAAATACATCAGGAATTTTCCAGAAAATACAGGCGTTTAAGCATAATAGTACAGCTCATATATTACCGTGAAGTGTTTTTACCGAAATTCCCATAGGGAACCCTCAAGAAATGAAAAAAAGAACGAATATCTTTTGGATAACCCTGTCAAAACTAATGTAGCAAAACCGTTCAAACTATAAATTGCGATTAAATAGCTTATTGTAATAAATTGTATTCACTTTTGTGTGGATAGCCTGTATACTCGTAGATAAATTAATTTTTTTATAGAAAAAGTCCCAATTTTTTCGAAGTTCATTCCTCATAATTTGCTGAAAGTTCTTTCCAGAAAATATAACGTACAAAATTGTGGTGCACAATACCCTGTAATTACAATTAAAAATAATAAAAATTGTATAAAAAATAAACAATTTTACTAAATAATTTTTCACTGCGCATGCGTCATCACTAGCAAAATTTTCTTTGCATACTATGTTAGCTAAATGTATAGAAAAACTTGTTTGAATCCAATAAAAACATAGATTGAAAATTCTAAAAGAGATTGTAGACAGAATACACCCAATATACATGGTTCCCAAAATTAAACAAAAAATGAGGGGTTCTATCCATATATAAAAGTACGTGCCGTATTTGTATTCGATATTGAGACTAAGCAATCGATATATGGATACAGCTCCTCATCTTTTTCATTCATTTTGGTAATAACGGATTTAGAGCTTATTCTGTCGATGATCACTTTCAGAACTTTCAAGCTATATTTTTGAGACTTTCACAAAAGTTGCTCTATGCAACAATATGAAACTCTACAATATGAAACTTAACAATATGAATATGACTCTAACACAATATGAAAAAATAATTTTGATAACGTTCACGCATGCAAAGAGAAAAGTTATTTAATAAACCTGCTCATTTTTCATACAATTTTAATATTTTTAAAATTTTGATTACAGGTATTATGATTTGTGTTGAATGCTGTTTCTCATACTTTCAAAAATAAGATCATAAAATAAAATCATTATAAAAGTAGGAAAGATTACGAAATGTTTAACCTAAAAATTTCATACTAGCTATTTTCAAATGTGTAGTTTATCTCACTTGTCAATCCTGAAAACAGCCATCATTTGGTACTACAGAAATTGATGAGGTTATGGTAATCGAAAAAATCCCCATTCTTGCGAAAAAGCACGAGGAAACAATTGCAGAAGATAGACGCCTTTACACTTATAATATTATTCAGTCTTCCATAATATCTGAAATATTTTCCAAACAGTATACATCAGTATGTTTTTAGAACCTGCAAAACCTTAACAGGGTACCGCGTACATAGCTTATAGGTGGCAAAGCCCTCCAGTATATAAATTTATTGATTGAATAAAAGCAAAAAGCTTGGGGACGAACTATCTTTTATTGATCAAACTGACGAGCTAAAGCAACATCGTTTCAAAGGAGATGAATAAGGTGCATAAAATTTCAAATACAATTTACTTTAACAAGAGAAATTATTCTAACATAAAATATCAATATTATTCTCATAAAAAAGTCTTAAATAGCACATTCATTCCTTATGTGATGAAAGATTGTGGAATAATTGGCGTATCTTTTCTTTAACTTTCTCTATTTTTTTCTCTTTACGCTACTTTTTTTCTATTAAAATTTTTATTTTTTGTTAAAATTATTTTTATTACATTGTCGAGTTATTAAGTTTAAAAAAAATGCATATGTGTTAAATACATAAATTATATATTTTTTTAATTATGTAAATACTAAAAAAACACGTTAAAAATTTTCGATATATGATGCATAGAACAGCGTAGAGTCAATCGGAAAATATCAATACCATAGCATTAGAAAATGTAAAAAGTAAATATATATATATATATATATGTGCGTGTGTGTGTGTGTGTGTGTGTGTGTGTGTGTGTGTAATCTGTTTTTTTTTTAATATAAATCTTTATTAACATATTCTTACGAAAAACAAAGTTTGAAAGTTACCATTGATATCTGCCTAGTGGTTTCATTGGACACCCCCCCCCCTAGAAATGATTAAATATAAACTTAATTCGAAGTTTCAGAAATTTTGTTACTGCACCAAAGTGTTATTTATTTTGAGATAAAATGGGAATCCCATTCTATATTCATCTATCCAGAAAGAAAATTTTCGTAAAGGGAACATCTAAACTGAAATTCACTTCATCCAAAGTATAATGCTGTAAATGGTTTTCGCTTTAAAGTGGAAAAGGTGTGTTGTAAATTTCTTTTGGGTTTTGCTTTTATTTCAGGAAATAGGAAAATGTATTATATAAAGATTCGTTCTTAATTTCTTTTGCATTTTTTCTTGCTTGTTTAAACTTTACAAATTGCTTTAATGAATCGATTAAATAAGTGAAAAATTTCGGTTAAATTAAGTCGGAAGTGTTGATATTTTTTTGCTTACCTTTACATTTTTAAATTAAGATTTTTGTTAATATTATGTAAAATTATTTTTAATAATATCGAATTATTAATTTTTTTTTAAAATAATGCATATATGTTAAATAAATTAAAAATTGTATTTTATTATGTAATTATGTAAAAGCTATAAAATATATTATAAATTTCCTAAAGGTATATGATGTACACAACAGCGCAGAGTCAGAAAATTGTCCTACTATAACATGAAAAAATATAAAATATAAAATCTAAAAGCAAATATATATGACGACCTCAGAAGCCAAGGGGTACAAGTGACAAAATTTCTATTTGGAGTAAATTGAGTTTAAAGATAATTCATTTTAAATTCGAACATCAATAACAATTGAGTGAATTGAAATAGGAAATTTCTGCTTGTTGCATTCTGGTCTTTGAACACGTATTTCAATAAATGTTAAAAAATAAAGTACAATTTTCTTTAAATGTATAATTAATCAACATTGTTTGTTTTTCGAAAAAAGTGGTTTGCCTCTATAACTCAGCAAATAATAAGAAAATCACATATATTTCTTTACCTGAAATGAAAAAAGCATATTTTTAGGTCGTGTGTGTATTTAGTTTATTTTTTTCAATTTTTTCACTTATACCCCTTAGCTTCTGGGGTCCTCATATATAATCTGATTTTTTTATATAAATATAAATCTTTAGTAACATATTCCTTCGAAAAACAAAGTTTCAAAGCTACCATTAATATCTGCATTCTAGTTATACTGAGTATTTGGAGAGATTGAATATAAACTTTACTCGAAGTTGAACCGACTTGATCCTAGTGAATGAACGCTTCACAAATTTTGTAACTGCAGCAAAATGTTACTTACTTTCAGATAAAATGTACAATCATGTATCCGGAAAGAGAATTTTCGTTAAGGGAACATCTTAACTGATAGTCACTTCATCGAGTGTTTAAAGTTGCAAACGGTTTTCGCTTTATAGGAAAAATAGTGTCATGTAAATTTCATTTTGGTTTGGCTTTTAATTCAGAAAATAGGAAAATATAGCATGTCAAGATTTAAAACTCAAGATTAATATCTTTTACTTTTTTTTCACTTTTAAACTTAACATAAAAAGACTTAAACTTTTCATATTAAATGTACTAAAAAATAAAAAATAATAAAAATAGATGTGTCGTTAAAAAAATTGTTAAAAATCATTTTATCGAATAACTAGATTTCATTAGAAATTAGGAATAATTTTATCAAATGTCATTAGATTTAAATTTTATAAAAAAATATTATTTTGTATATTTCAGTTAGTGTTTTAAAATAAATGACATAAATGGGTGACGTCCATTTTTTTTACTCTTCTTATTGTAAGAACGATACTTAATTTTTTCTCATTATAAGAAGTTTTCTTAAATACTTCCTATTTTTCTATTACAAAACATATTTGGGATAAAATATAGTAAATTAGAATTTCTAACTATGTGAAAACTACAAAATACGTTATCAATTTTCGATATATAATACATGTATCGCATAATCCGAAAATATTCATATTATAGCTTTAGAAAATATAAAATGTACAAGCAAATTTATGTATAATATGCTTTTTTTAAATAAATATAATTCCTTAGTAACATGTTCTTTAGAAAAACAAATTTTCAAAACTACCATTGATATCTGCGTAGTAGTTGCACTGGGGTTTATGAAAAGAATAAATATAAACTTTATTCGAAGTTAAATCGACCTGATCCCAGTCAATGGGCACTTCAAAAACTTTGTTACCGCAACAAAATGTTACTTATTTTAAGATACAGCGGGAATGTCATTCTACAATCTTGTATCCACGGAGAGCATTTTCTTTAAGGGACCATCTTAAATGAAAGTTACCTTATCCAATGTATAATGTTGTAAATGGTTTTTTGCTTTAAAATAAGGAATAAGTGTCTTGTAAATTCCATTTGGGTTTAACTTTTAATTCAAGAAATATTAAAATGTAGTATGGAAAGATTTAAGGTTTGTTTTAATTTATTTTACTGTTTAAACTGAACATTAAAATATGATACCATTTTTTTTTCTATTATACCGAATTATTAACTTTTAAACAATCCATATATGTTAAATACATAATAATTTGTATTTTCTAACTATGTAAAAACTAAAAAATTATAATCAATTTTCAGTACTTCATATGCACATAACAGTGTAGAGTCGGAAAATTTTTATACTACAGCATTAGAAAATATAAAATAAAAAGTGATAAAGCATATTTATATACAATCTTTTATATATATAATCCTTAGTAACATATTCTTTCGAAAAACGAAATTTCAAAGCTACCACTTATATCTGCATTGCAGTTGCACTGGGTACATGGAAAGAATAAATAGAAACTTTATTCGTATTTAAACTGACTAATGATCCGAATGAATGGACACTTCAGAAACTTTGTTACTTATGTTACTTATTTTCAGATAAAGCGAGAATGTCATTCTACAATCATCTATCCTGGTAGAGAATTTTCGTTACGGCTATTCTTAGCTGCTCTGAAAGATGTATATGCAACAAGCACAAAACGTTTTGATACATTTATAAATTAATTTTTTAACATAAAACTATAAATCTAGAATGCCTGACCATGGAAGTGATTTGGAATCAAACTTAGTTTCCATTTTATGATGATTAAATTACCTTTCCAATTCTAAGTTATTTCATTCACGTGATCACCTGTTTTTTTTCCTGCTTTTCGACCTTTTTTTCGGCTTTCGTCGGGAAATGTGTTCAGAAATGACAACTTTGAAGGCTTGTTATGAAAGATCTATTATGTTTTAAAAACAGAAAACTGAGTGCAATTGACAGTTTCTGAATAACAACACCGGTTCATGCATTTCCGAACAAAAATTAATTAAAGCATATGTCACAAAATTTCCCTTTTTGATTTAAGAACAACCTTAGGGGACCATCTTAACACAAAGTCAATTTATCTCATGCATAATATTGTAAATTATTTTCTCTTTAAAGTGAAAATAGTGTCTTGTAAATTTCTTCTGGGTTTACCTTTTAACTCAGGTAATGGGAAAATGTAGTATGTAATGATTTCAGGTTTGTTCATAATTTCTTTAACTTTTATTTGTTTTTGCATGTTAACACTTAAAATATATAAATTATATAAACAATTAAAAAAGTAATAGAAATGTCATTTAACAAACCTCTTTCAATTTTATCTGCTGCTTAAACACCTATTTATCAAATAATATTACTAAAGCAATATTTCATAATTTTTATTTACCACTAGCAGAAGTTTTTATAACACTTCTAATTATTTTATTGATAAATATATTTACGATAAAATTTTACATGAACGGCTAAATACCATTGTTTGCCTCTCACGTATCATAAATTCATGTGGGTGTTTCAAAAATTATTGACCGTATTGTACTGCCAGTTTTTATCAGTAATTATTAATAATAACATGTTATTATTAATAATAACTAAATAACATCTAAATAAACCGGATCATATGATACATTTATGAGAATTTCTCAGATGTACCAGATATTATTAATAATTACCAAACAAGTCGGTAAATATAATAAATTTCAATTCGTTTAGCTTGAGTTTCCTATTTTCTATGCATTTATTTCTGAATATCCATTGCTAAAACTATGCATATATGTTCCTTTTAGAAACATAAATCCTTAGTACACATTCTTTAGAAAAATATAATTACAAAGCCAGCATTGATATTTTCACTGTAGCAGCACTAGGCATATGGAAAGAATAAATATAAACTTAAAAGTTAAACCGACTTCATCCCAGTGAATGGGCACTTCAGAAACTTTGTTACTGCAGTAAAATGTTACTTATTTTGAGATAAAACGGAAATGTCATTCTACAATCATGTATCCCGGAAGAGAATTTCCGTTAAGGGACCATCTTAACTGAAATTCACTTCATCCAATGTATAATGCTCTAAATGGTTTTCGCTTTAAATGGGAAATAGTGTCTTGTAAATTTCTTTTGGGTTTGTCTTTTAATTCAGGAAGTAGAAAAATGTAGTATATAAGGATTTAAGGTTTGTTCTTAATTTCTTTCACTTTCTTTTTTAAACATAACATAACATACTTAACATAAAAAAACTTGATTTTTTTTATATTTAATGTACTGAAAATATAAAAAAAAAAATAATAACAGAAATGTCATTTATTTTTTTTATTTATTTATTGTTATTTTATATATATATATATATATATTATTTTTTCATCATTAGCAAATGATTTTTTAAACACCTCAAAATATTTTATTGCAAAACATATTTAGGAGAAAAATTTACATGATGAACTAAATACCACTGTTTCCTACTCATTGTCTTATATATATGCAGGATTTTGAACAATTTCTATTCCTAATGCATATGTTACGGTTAAATTGATTATTTGCTTATTATTAAAAATTTCAAAATTATATTTTAAAAATTACTGTCCGTATGTATATGATATGGTCAGTTTGATCGGTAATTATTAATAATAACCGGTTATTATTAATAATAACGAAATGTCATCTATATAAACCGGTTCATATGATGCATTTATGAGAATTTCTCAAATTCACCACACATTATTAATAATTACCAAACAAAGTCGGTAACTATAATAAATGTCAATTCGTCTAGCTTGACTTTCTTATTTTCTATGCATTTTTTCTGAATATTCATTGCTAAAATTTATGCATATCAAAACTTTATGAATTATTCTTATACTCTGTTTATTTTATAAATATAAATGCTTAGTAACACGTTCTTTCGAAAAAAAATTACGATGCCAGCATTGATAGCTGCTCTGTAGTAGCACTGTGCATATGAAAAGAATAAATTTAAACTTTATTTGAAGTTTATATTTATTCTTTGACTTATTAAACTGACTTCATCCCAGTGAATGGGCATTTCAGAAACTTTGTTATTGCAACAAAATGTTACTTATTTAGAGATAAAACGGGGATGTCATTCTACAATCATGTATCCCGGAAGACAATTTTCGTTAAGGGACCATCTTACCAGAAATTCACTTCATCCAATGTATAATGCTGTAAATGGTTTTCGCTTTAAAGGGGAAATAGTGTCTTGTAAATTTCTTTTGGGTTTATCTTTTAATTCAGGAAGTAGAAAAAATGTAGTATGTAAGGATTTAAGGTTTGATCTTAATTTCTTTCACTTTCTTTATTACACGTTTAAACTTAACATAAAAAACTTGATTTTTTTTATAATGAATATACTGAAATTATAAAAAGATAATAATAGAAATGTCATTTAACAAAATTCTTTCCATTTTATCTGCTGCTTAAAACATTTTTATCAAATAATATTGTTAGAGCAATATTTTTTTTTTTTTTTTTTTTTTTTTTTTTTTTTTTTTTTTTTTTACCATTAGCAAATGTTTTCTTAAACATCGCCAAGTATTTTATTGCAAAACATATTTAGGAGAAAATTTTACATGATCAGCTTAATACCATTGTTTTCTATTCACATGTCGGATATTCATGTATGTGTTTGAACAATTACTATCCCTAATTTATATGTTACGGTTAGTTTGATTATTTGGTTATAATTAATAATAACCGGTTTTTTTTAATAATAACGAAATGATATCGACATAAACCGATTCATATGATACATTTATGAGATTTTATCAAATTGGCGCGTTATTAATCATAATTACCTAACAAGGTCGGTAAAAATAATAAATTTCAATTCTTTTAGAGTGAATTTCGTATTTCCTATAACGTTTTTTTTTCTGAATATTCATTGCTAAAACTATGCATTTCAAAACTTTATAAACTACTAGCTGACCCACCCGATGTTGCTCTGGTCTGCAATAATAATAAACGAATAACTAATATTTATCTGTAAAAATACTCAAAATAACTACAATGGGAAACGCGGGAGGGAATATGAGTTCAATTGCATGATTTTCGTGTTAAAGTGTTCTTTTTTATCTTTAAAATTCGCTGATCAGTCACATAGCTAGTTACGTTTTTCACATACAAATTCGAACTTAAATATTTTGAATTTCAAAGTAATTATATGATTCTAAAATACGACTGTACCGTTAATGAAATCGATGCTCAATGATGCGTTTTTTCTAAGTGCATCGCAGCTAACCACCCATACATTCTAATGTACGATGTGCCAACAATCTGACGCACAATAGCTATGATCAAAAATCCTCAATTAAACTGACAGTTTGCCAGTCTATGAATTTTAAATGTCTTTGGAAAAAACAGTCACGTTTCAAATGATAAAAACTCAAATTGGAGTTTTTAATTGTGTCTCACCTTTTTTAAATATTTCTGCGTAAGTTTTATACAACCTACCAACCGTAAGCAAGCGAAAGGATAAAAACGGGATAAAACACGATTTTTGATTAGAGCGAGCTCTGGAATTTTATTAATTACTAAGTTAATTATTAGATTTTAGTAATTTTGAATATCAGGTATATCAGGACAGACATTGGGCTAGTCTCGAAAATTTTTTGAACCTCGTACGTGCCGCATATTTCGCTAGCCATCACAGACACACGCACATAGACGCAGAAAGAACATTTGTTTTCTTTTATTTCTACAGATTCTAAAAAACTGTTTTTTTTTAATATAAATATACATATTCTTTCATATGCTACCATTGATATATGCTTTGCAGTTGCACTGGGTATACGAAAATAATGAGTATAAACTTTATTCAAAGATAAACATATTTAATCCCAGTGACTGGTTACTTCAGAAACGTTCTTTTTGCGACAAATTGCAACTTATTTTTACATAAAACGTACAATCATATATCCAGGAAGAGAATTCTCGTCAAATGACCATTTTAAATGAATGTCACTTTATCCAGTGTATAATTTTATAAATGGTTTTTGATTTAATGTGGAAATTGTGTCTTGTATTTTTTTGGGGAGGGGAGGGGGGTTAATATTCTGACCGCCGAGCAAAAGGGCAAAATTGTAATGTTTTTTTCTCCACAATTTATTTTAAAAGTTAATAAAAGAGGGACTTTCTCTCATGGTATAATTTTTTGTTATGTATATGCTTATAAGCCTTATAAGCATCAATCACATCTTAATTTCTTAAAACTGAATTATATTTGTATAATTATTTTAATTTAAATAAGGCTTCAACTGCAGTGAAACTTGCATTCTAGTGAACGGATGTATCCGGTTGCAGCAGTGGGAAGGTTAATTCAGGAAATAAGAAAAATCAGTATGTAAAAATTTAAGGTTCGTTCTTCATTTCTCTTACTTTTTTTTGTTTTTGCTCGTTTAAGCTTACATTAAATTAAAAACAACTACATCAACATTAAAATCAATAAAAGCTCTTGAATAATAAAATCTTTATTTGTATGAAGTCTCGTGTAGATTAAACGCAGATAAACATTCCCTCATTTTTGATCAGGTTATATGCTAGTGTCTACATATTATAGCATTAAGAAATATAAAATGAAAAAACAAATTTATATATAATCTTTTTTCGTATAAATATTTAAACTTGGACACATATTAATTCAAAAAACAAAATTTTAAAGCTACCATTGATATCTGCGTTGCAGTTGCATTGGATATATGAAGAGAATAAATATAAACTTTATTCGAAGTTAAATCAACTTGATCCCAGTGAATGTGCACTTCAGAAACTTAGTTATTGCAACAAAATGTTACTTATTTTCAGATAAAACGGGAATGTCATTCGATAATCTTTTATCCACGGAGAGAAGTTTCATTAAGGGACCATCTTAACTCAAAGTCACTTCATCCAATTTTAATACTGTAAATGATTTTCGCTTTAAAGTGGAAATAGTCGCTTATAATTTTTTTGGGGGTTTTGCTTTTAATTCAGGAAATAGGAAAATGTAGTGTGTAAAGATTTAATGTTCGTTCTTAATTTCTTTCTTTCTTTCTTTCTTTCTTTTCTTTCTTTTTTTTTTTTTTTGGCTCTTTTAAACTCTAGATTATGATGCATTAAATTGACATTTATCACATTTAATTATCTTATTTCCATATTTCGAAAAGAATAAAAAATTATTAAATATGGATAAAAAGCGTTTTCACGTTTTTAAAAACAAAAGTAGTAAATAGTAGTAGTTCAAAAATCTCTTCGAGGTGGTAGCTCCTGCACTTAATTAAATTATATATATTTGAATGTAAAAATACATAATAGAACCACAAACAATAATATAAATTAATCATTTTCAAGTTACTCACAATTCCAAAAATGTTTCTTTTTCTTGAGCAAACTAATATATTTTCAAGAATTAAGTATATGTTTTTACAAATAAAGTATTTTAGATGTTCAAATGAAAAGGTCCGTTACGTCATACCAACCAATCAAAAAATGAATGTGGATACATTAATTAATTGATCGTACTTTATAATTATAATGTCTAACTTTAAAAGAAGTTGTTTTTAAAAATAAAAATTAATTTCAAAATTACATTAAAAATTTTTCAGGAGAATCTTTTTGATTACACACATAAATAGATGAAAAAAAAGAATTTTATGGGAAAATTTATCACTTCAAATAATTATTTACTCATTACTCGCACATCCACGTAATTTAAGGAACCAAACTTGACAGAATGATTAGTGATAATCAATTTATATCAAACCATTTATCTGCAAACATTTAATGTAAAAGAATTTTAACGTATCAACAGCATTACACATCCAAAAATTAGCTAATTAAATATAATTAATGATATTATTAATATAGAATAATTTATTAATATAGAAATATTTTAAACGAAAATTCCTTTAAGAGGAACAAACTACTATCTGCGCATAAATTATCATTATGATGCCTGCTTGTTCTCAACATTCCAGGTAAATTTATTTAACACGTATTCTAACGTATGTACTAGATGTTTGACTAGAAACAACTTGTCAAAAACACTACTATAGACTATATAATGTGTTTGTCGTTAATTACCGCTCTACGAATTTGAAAAAGGAATACTTGCTTTATTTTTCGGAATTTTTGGTGTCGTTTTGAAAAGGTAATTTGCTTAATATAGATGGCTCTTTGTTTATATACAATTTTTAACACAATTGATAAATACAATAATATCATTAATCATATTTAATTAGCTAATTTTTGGATGTTTAATGCTGTTGATATGTTAAAATTCTTTTATATTAAATTTTTGCAGATAAATGATATGATATAAATTGATTATCACTACACGTACTGTCACGTTTTCTTCCTTAAATTACGAGGATTTGTGAATAATGAGTAAATAATTAATTTGAAGCGATAAATTTTCAAAGAAAATTCATTTTTTCATCTATTTATGTGTGTAATCAAAAAGATTCTCCTGAAAAAAATTTCAATGTAATTTTGAAATTAATTTTCATTTTTGAAAACTTCTTTTAAAGTTAGATATTATGGTTATAAAGTACGATCAATTAATTACTGTACCCACATTGTTTTCTTTGTTTGGTGGTTATGACATAATTAATTATTAAAGAGCGATTTTTTTATAACAGGTTATTATTTCTTCAACCGACTAAATTAATTAATATTTTGCATTCATTTAAAATAAAATTACTCATTGTTAATGTATTAAATTACTCATTGTCTAATGCATTAAACATCCAAAAAATAACTTAATTTATAATATAATTAAAGACATAATATTATTTATTTTTTCATTAAAAGTAAAAATATTTAGCTAATATCGAAATATTTTAAACGGAAATTCCTTTAATAAGGACAAACTACTGTCTGCCCGTAAAAGATCATTATGATGTCTGGCTTGTTCACAACATTATTCGTTAGTTTAGTTAACATGTATTCTAACGTAATGGACTAAATGTTTGAGCAAGAACAAGTTTTGAAAAACACCACTATAGACAAGTGATTGTGTTTGCCGTTGATTAACACTCTACGAATTTGAAAGATGGATAATTGTTTTACTCTTCATTATTCTTTCAGCGTCGTTTTCCAAAGGTAATTTGCTTAACAGATGGCAATATATTAACACAAGTTATAAACTAGACAAACTTTATTTTAATAAAAGGCAATTCTTCTAAAAGCTTATTAAATAAATTTATATTTTAAGTTAATTTATAACAGATTTAACTATTGTTTAATATTTTAAACAGAAATTCATAACGAAAAAAAGATGAAACGTAAAATTCATGTGTCAGGGCCCAAGTGCCGATTATGTTCTTAAATAGCCAATTTATCGGTTAATATTATGTAAAAATAAAGAAACAAATAATTGTGTTCAAAATGCTTCATTTAAAGCTGTAATTATCATGTGAAATACAATAATAAATAAATAAAACGAATTATTCATGAATAACAAGCAACATTAACAACATTAAACATCGAAAAATTAACTAATTTAAAATAAATTAATATCATTACAATATTTACTTTTTTACTATCAGTGAAAATATCTAACGAATATAGAAATATTTTAAATGAAAACTCCTTTAATAGGAGACAAAATATTATCTGCACGTAAGGGATCACTGTGATGCCTTGCTTGGTCTCAGCATTATTCGTTTATTTAATTAACACGTGTTCTAACGTATGGACTAAATGTTTGAGCATGAACAACTTGTCAAAAACACGACTATAGGCAATTGATTGTGTTTGCCGTTAATTACCGCACTACGATTTTGAAAGATGGATAATTGCTTTATTCTTTGAAATTCTTTCAGTGTCGTTTTCAAAAGGTAATTGGCTTAACAGATGGTTTTTTGTGTATATGTATATATTCACAGAGGTAGCTAAAAAGATCAATTTGTTTTTAATAACTGGTTATTATTTTTTCAGCAAATAAAATAAATTTATATTGTAAGTTTATTTATAAACGAATTATTTATTGTTTAATATTTTAAACAAAAACTCATAACGAAAGAAATAGGATTCGTAAAATTCAAATGGCAGTTCCCAAGACCCAAATATGTTCTAAAACAGCCAATTTATGAGACAACTTTATGTAAAAATAATTGAGTTCAAAATGTTGTATTAAAAATTTTAATTATTATGTGAGATACAATAAATACAGAAATTAATAAATAAAATATAATAAATACTACATAAATACAATGAACTACCCATGCATCACCAGCAGCACTGACAGCATTAAATATACCAAAATTAGATAATTTAAAATAAACTAATGACATATTATTTATTTTTTAATAAAAGTGAAAATATCTGACGAATATAGAAATATTTTAAACGAAAATTTTTGCAATAGGGACAAAATACTATCGGCACGTTAAGGATCATTATGATGCGTCGTTAGTTCTCAGTCTTATTCGTTTATTTAATTAACACGAGTTCTAACGTATGAACTAAATGTTTGAGCAAGAACAACTTGTCAAAAACACAACTATAGACAATTGATTGTGTTTGCCGTTAATTACCGCCCTACAAATTTGAAAGATGGATAATTGCTTTATTCTTCGGAATTTTTTCAGTGTCAAGGTAATTTGCTTAACATACGGCTTTTTGTGCATATATATGTATTAACACAAGATGATAAAGAGATCGATTTGTTTTTAACAATATGATATTACTCTTTGAAACGACTAAATAAATTATTACTCTAAGTTAATTTATAATAGAATTATTTGTTGTTTAAAATTTTAAACAAAAACTCTTAACTAAATAAAGATAATTCATACAGTTCATATTGCACTGCCCAAGTGCTAATTTTTTAGGCTGTTCTAATGACATACATTTCATATTCAACTTCTATTCTTAAAATACAATACATGCTTCTATTTTCAGGCTGGGATAAAATGGCTACTTGTTGCCATGAAGAAACTTTATATTTTCAAACTATTGTCATATGTGAAAATGAAATTTTTATTAATAACCAGATGTTATAGTATGACCTTGTTTTGAAAATAGAATATGGAGGACAAACTTTAATTCTTTTTTTAAATACTATAATTTTATTTTTAAAAAGAAATTTATTTGATAAAGCCTCTCCTTGATTAATTTAAAGTAAGAATAACATTTGTTTTATTTTATAAACATGATATTAACTCTTGAAAAAGCTAGTATGTACAAGGCACAGCTGCTGTGGGCATCCATGCTAATGACATTTTGAACATTTATTCTGTTATTTTAAGGTGTTTTTAACTAAAAAGTGAGTAATTCTTGAGTACAAATAATGAATAATATTAAGAAAAAATATCTAAATATAAAAACATGACAGAAACCCTCTCAATTTTTTTTTCTATGCCGAAAGACAAATTGTCCCCTATTATGAAAATCAATCATATAAATTATAAAGTGGGCCATTAGCCCCCATTCCCCTTCTTATAGTTATCGAATGAACTCTTAAAACTAAACAGGGAAGCTCTTTATCATAATAAGCCTATATCCAAAATTTCAAGTTAATCAAATATTTTTTATCACGAGTTATCGCGTTATGTACGTACGCACGTACATACGCACAGAACTGGCGGGCACATAAGCTCTCAGTCTTTGATATCCCTTAAACTAAAAATAAGTGCAGCAAGGAGAAACATATTTGCAATGTAAACAGCTAAATAATGGTAAGTGAGTTAATTTTATATTTTAAAAAATCGTTATATTGCTATTTAACCCTTTGTAAGAGGTTAGTAATCCCCAAATGTCGAATTTACCCCAAAATTTTCGAATACAATTTTACTTTTACAAGATTTAGGACGAAAAGCTATTCGTTCAAAAAATTTGTTCATAAATTCTGGTGATATTAAATCATTTTAGCATTAAAGCAAAAGAAATAACGTATCTTTGGAAGGGTTAAAAACGTTTAAGGGAGACCCGTACCCCATTTTCGGCCAAAAATCATCAAAAGTTCAATTTTTTTCCCCTCAGAAAACGATAAAATACATATTTGCGAATATCCATGCAAAATTTCAGAACTCTGGGACACTTGGAACAGGTAGAAAATGAGCTTTTCAAATTGTACTCACTATTGAGTTTAAAGGACTAGCGGCCATTTAAAACGTGTTTTCCTGAAAATGACTTTTTTCATATTTTGCCTAAGTTAAAAGTACTAAGGCTCAGTGGTAAAATGATTTAGAAACAAAGTGTTTATGTTTTTAGAATCTTAAAAAAATTTGCAACAAAAGTAAGGAGAGATATTTTTTTTAACTATTTCTGAAAATTTTACATAAATTGGTAAACATGAAAATTATAACGAATTTAAGGAAATTTACCATGCGTATTTTTTTAGCCGATTAAAATAGAAAATTAAAAATATCTGTCCTCAGTTCTTTTCTACATACTATAACACTATTTAAGAAATTTTAGTAATACCAAAATATTGAAAATTGAATGAGGAGTAGTAATTTTAAAAAATGTATTTTTCGACAAAAAAAAAAAAAAAAAAAAAAAAAAAATCATAAAAATCCCCATAAAAAATATACCTTTTAATAAAAAGTGAATTTTTTTGGTAATTATTCCTTACAAGAAGATTCTTAAACAGTACACCAAAATTCATTACTTTAAAATTAATAATAAAAATTTGGGGTTTTTTCTTACGGGTCTCCCTTAAATAAGTTAATCGGAATGAAATGAAAAATGCAATTTTTCCTGTGTTATATATCCTATCATTCTTATTTCCTAACTTATTTTCATTTTAGTGAGCTAATATTTTAATTGCTTTTTCGTTTTATTATATTTTAGTTCATTTTAATACTTTTCATGCACAAATAAGTAATGTTTTTTTTTTCATTTTTGTTTACAGGGGTACACATTTGTACAGCTAAAAGTGAAATGCAGAATTAGTTTCTAAAGTTGCACATGTAATATAAGTTATAAATATTTTTTTAATTAAGAATAGTATCTACTATGTTATAGCAAATAGAGAACATAAAGAAGTTCCCGTAAGAATAAAAGCAGTGAAAGTACAAAAAGAAACTGGCGACAGATAAAGTAGAAAATTTTGGAATGAGCACATTCCTATAAAAATTATAAACGCTAGTATAAATTTCTATGATTAAGTCCTTATTAAAAATTACTTTGTTGTTATTAAATAATAGATGTAATTAAAAAAGAGATAATATAAGTAAAAATGAAATTTATTATATAGGGTTACCAATGTCAAGAAAAATAACACCATTTTGACACTAATTAGAAACCCAGTGCGTATATGACATCTGTGTGCCGATATATTATAAAAAATAAACTATTATAGCCATTTAAAATATTATAATTTAATGTAGTATTAAACATAGTTTTAATTTAGTATAAAAAAAGCCGTTCTATATTACTTATGAAAATGTAATTTAATAAAATCACAAATGTATACTTAAAAAATTATTTGAAACGATTTACTCGAAAAGGGTTTAAACCCGGCCAATATTTTTCAAATGTTTGTGCCACTGTACAAACATACATATATAGAGAAAGCGAGACACAAATTGCTAAAAATATCGATTTGTTTTTAATAATAAGTTATTATTCGTTGAACTAAAGAAATAAATTGTCTACTTATTAATCGTAAATCTTATTAATTTAAGAAATTAAACTTGGGAGTATGAGCAGTGTTAATCCTCTTATATGGAAACACATTTAATTCAAAAAATTCTTAACATATCAACAATCTTAAACATGTAAAAATTAGACAATGAAATATAATTAAAGACAGTATATTATTCATTTATTTAATTAAAAGGGTAAATATCTGAAAAATATAGAAATATTTTAAACGGAAATTCCTAAATTTAAACGGAATAGGTTAAACGACTATCTGCTCGTAAAGGATCATTTCGGTGCCTTGCTTGCCCACAGCATTATTCTTTAATTTAACACGATTTCTAACGTATGGACTGAATGTTTGTGCAGGAACAACTTGTCAAAAACACGACTATAGACAATTGATTGTGTTTGGATTTAATTACCGCTCTATGAATTTGAAAGATGGATAATTGCTTTATTCTTTTGAACTTTTCAGTGTCGTTTCCAAAAGGTATTTTGCTTAACACATGGATTTTTTTGGATATGTATTAACACAATTTGCTAAAAAGATCGATTTATGTTTTAATGTTTATGTGATATGTTTATGTTTTGTTTTGTACCTAGCGGCGTATGTTGACGTTTCCGGTCATGGGTTTCTATGCAAGTCTCTGTTCTTATTATGCACTTTACCTCTCCTAGAAGTTTGTCGTTACATTTTTGAGACACCCTGTATATATTTTTTTCATCGGTGGCGACACCGAATTTTATAAATACAGAATTTCTGCTCCCCGCATGTTTTCAATTTCATTTCCAGCAAACATAGGAAAATGGAAAAAAAACATCAATCAGTTATGTAGGATATATTTACATATACGGCTCATAGTACAAGCACGGTCGAAAGTGAAAAGTAAGTAAAATGGCGTCACATAGGTGGTAAAGGATACATGTTTCATTTCAATTGAAAAAATGCTTGTTTACTTTTACAAATGTGTGATTTTTTTCCTGGAAGAGTTTACAAAATTATTTTTTTTAGTCCGCAGCTTTAGTTTGTGTACATAAAAATATACAAAAAAAAATTTGTATAAAGCAAGAAAAGTGGATTGTGAAAAATAAAAATAAACTTAATATATGAATGTGATTACGTGTCAAAAATACGAGGGCAATTCGGAAAGTAGCCTCCGTTTATGAATTAAAAAAAAAACTAATGAAAGGAAGCATGTTTCATTACTTACGTATGAAAGATACGTTCTTCAGCTACTTCTCAACATAATTGCCGTATTAATTAAAACAATTATCATCACAGTAAATCAGCTTTGAAATTACATCGTCACAGACTTCTGCCGCCGGCCTATTCAACTGCGACTAATTTTTAATTCAACTCGCACCACGCTTTCAATTCAGAGAATTTTAACATTTTTTTCTATATAATTTGCTGATAAATGTACTACAAAAAAATGTTTTAGAAAATAGTGGGTCAAGTGAAATATTACAAGAGCAATTTCGAATTTGTCAATATGAATAAAAGAATATGTTAAAATTCTTTGGATTGAAAGAGTGGTGCGAGTTGAATTTTAAAAAAATCACAGTTAAATAGGCCTGCGGCAGAAGTCCGTGACGATGGAATTTCACACCTGATTTACCGTTATTATAATTGTTTTAATTAATACAACAATTATGTTGAGAAGTAGCTGAAGAAGGTGTTTTTCATACGTAAGTAATAAAACATGTTTCTTTTCATTAGTTTTTTTTAAAATTAATAAACGGAGTTTACTTTCCGAATTGCCCTCGTATATTACTATTCTCCATATTTTGTAAAAATTAAAATTATCGTTCTTTAACTATTGTAATCAAATTAAATAATTGGAGGCAAAAACATCAGTTATTTTGGCAGAGATGTGGTAACTTTGGCAGAAAATTCTCATTCATTTAAAATATCTGTTAATTTTACGCCAGGGTGAACCAACATCTTTTCACATTCTAACGATGTTTATTACAATGTGTGCAATTTTATTTAAACAGTTCAGGCAAATTTTATCGTATCCGAGACTTAGATAAGTTTTTATCTTGTGCCCGACCTAGGCACAAATGTTATATACGAGCCAAATTTGGCGCGACTTGTTTTTTGACGCCAAAGTACTGAAAATCTATTTTTTTAATACCAGGTATTATATATTTTAGTAATATTTTCAATAAATTCAAAAAGGAAACAATAATAAATAAATGACAGCTTAATTATAACTTTAAAATCAAACAATTTATATAATTAAAAAAGAGATAATATAAGTAAAAATACAATTTTTACTTATATTATCTCTTTTTAATCTTTTAAATCTTTTAAATTTTTACTTATATTATCTCGTAACTCTATTTAACATATTAAATAGAGTTACCAATGTCAAGAAAAATAACACCATTTTGACACTAGTTAGAAAACCAGTGCGTATATGACATCTGTGTCCCGATATATTATAAAAAATAAACTATTGGTACCATTTAAAATATTATAATTTATCGTATTGATGATCAATGACAAATAGTATTGCGGTAAGTATTGTATTGGGCCGTATTACTTAAAACTAAATTAAAACAAGATAGTATCGTATAATTTATATTAAGCCTCAGAAATACATATCAATTTTATTATACATGAAACAGTTTAATATATTTGAAACATCTCTCACACAATTCCCCCTCTTTACCATTATCTAATGGAATTATTTTGTGTGTCCCTGTAAATGTATAATAGCTACATTTTCACCGCATATTTTATAGAATACATATTTCAGTCCATCTTGTGAATGCATATAAATTTTAACATGTTTGAGAGGGTATAACATCTTTAAAATTCCTTTGAAACGATTTTCTTCCATAGGCCGTCATGTAATGGAAAACTTTTGACTCTCCCTGTAGATAAACTAATCATGGTAGAAACTTCATTTTCAGTAGCTTTTCTGCTGGGGTAATTGTCAATAACGTCCAAATATTTCAGGCAATGCGAGTATATTTACGGGAGTTACAGAGTGGACAGACGGACAGACGAACAGACAAACCGAAAGCACTTTTCAACTTTGTTGGAAAGTGCTAAAAAATGCTTAAACCTATCAAAAAATCAATAAAATAAAATAAAAAACGAAGTCGAGTTTCAGACGGATGTTTTCTTCGCATTCGAATGAGGCTTATTTCATAAAAGTCATTGGAAATATTTTTAGTTTCTAACATGATTTTTTTATAAATTATTGTATTGTAATGTATTGACGGAACACCAAGTTATCCATCGCCAAAAATGATCGATAATTGTCAATCTTATTTATCGAAGCCAATGACGTTCAGAGTAACAATTTAATGTTATTAAATTAACATTGCTAAAAGTGATAAATAATGTAACATTGAAATAGAAAAGGTAAATTATTTATAGCGAATATATTCTAATCAATAAATAATAAAAGTATAAATTATAATAAAAATAAATTATAATTAGTAAGAAAATTCTGAACAATAATAAGTTAATAAAATATAATAAACAAATTATATGCTTGTCAAAAAATAAGGGTTAATGCAATTAGTATCATTGGCGTCAGGCTTGGCAAAATTCTATCTGACATGGCCCGGATTATACGTAAGTGCGATTTAAACCATATAAAAGGAATTTTCCTAAATTAGCGACACAGATAGTTCGATATACTATGCTAGAATTGGTATAGAAATAAAGTTTTATGAAAATCGTTAGAGTTATTTTCAAGTTATACCATCATTTTCTGAGCTGAGTTTGTTTTAAACAGACAAAACGAACTTTTTTTGGATTCGAAACCTAGTTAGATAAATTCCTCATGCTCGAAGTAGTTTTAAAAATATGTTTGATGGAAATCGAGTAAAACTTTTTTGATCTATAGCAGGCAGTCCTTTCTGTACAGTGTTTGATTTACACTGCACAGAATTTCTTGCAACACGAAATTCTTGAAGCATGAAATTTCTTGAATTCCAAAGCTAGCCAGATCTTTTTCTTGGCCTCTATTTAGTATAGGGAGGAAAATCGGTCCAGTAGCTTACGACATCATTCATTATCGGAAAAACGCTTGCTCGTTTAATATGTATGATAAAAGGCAATATATTATTTATCTTTTATTAAAAGTGAAAATATCTAACGAATATAGAAATATTTTAAACAAAAATTCTTATATGGGGACAAACTACTATCTGCCCCTAAAAAATCATTATGATTAGTCGCTTGTCCTCAGCATTATTCGTAAATTAAGTTAACACGTGTTCTAACGTATGAACTAAATGTTTGAGCAGAAACAACATGTCAAAAACACGACTATAGACAATTTATTGTGTTTGCCGTTAATTACCGCCCTACGAATTTGAAAGATGGATAATTTCTTTATTCTTCACAATTTTTTCAGTGTCGTTTTTAAAAGGTAATTTGCTTAACAGATGGCTTTTTGTGGATATGTATATATTAACATAAGTTGCTAAAAGATCGATTTGTTTTTAATAACTGGTTATTATTCTTTGAACCGAGTAAATAAATTAATATTTTAAATTCATTTAAAATGAAAGAATTTATTGTTTATTGTTTACTGATTAAAACAAAACTTCACAGCCAAAGAATGAGGATTCGTAAAATTCATATGGCAGCTTTTGTTCCCAAGTTCAAAATGTTTTATTTAAAATCTTATTTATCATGTGGGATATAAAAAAAAACTATGCCCGCGTTAAAATGAATTTGGTTTGCATTTATTAAACTTAATTTTATATTTCGAAAAAAATATAAATTATTAATAAAATCCGTATTAATAACACACTTCAGTAATTCATCAAGAATTCATAAATCAGTTCGATGTAATAACTCCTACACTTAAAAAAATATAATTTAATCTAGAAAATCATGACATAACCACAAACAATAATGTAGATTGGTCCATTTCTATTTACTGGTGATTTCAAAAATAGTTCTTTATCTTGAGTACATTAATATATTTTCGAGAATTATAGATATCCATGTAAAAATTAAGTATATTAGAGATGTTCTAATAAAAAGGTATGAAAAATTGAAACATCCTAACCGGTTAATATTTGAATATGGCAACATGGGATAGTGAAATGAGACATCGAGAGGCAGGATTGGAATGTCTGGCGTGAGAATAGT
Organism: Maratus speculifer; assembly: GCA_964019185.1. Lineage (NCBI taxonomy): Eukaryota > Metazoa > Arthropoda > Arachnida > Araneae > Salticidae > Maratus > Maratus speculifer. The sequence goes on from OZ025289.1 coordinate 240,792,399, forward strand.
CCGTGTGAGGACATCACAGTTTTCCCATTGCAAAATTCGACGACTGAGAAGCTAGATTATTACCTGCGGTCTATTCTGTTGAGCTGTCTAAATGAAAGATCAGATGTTATGACCAATAAGGTTATCTAAGCGAAAAATTCTAGTTGGCTATCGCCCAGGTAGCTTAACAGGTAAAGCATTGGCCTTGTAAGCCAAGTATCTGGGTTCGATTCCCAGCCTGGTATGTTTTTCGCTCAGCTGGAAATATTCAATTCGTAAGCTAGAGCTCCCTCGAGTGAATTAGTATAGAAATAGACTGATGTGTGTTTGCCCCAATTAAGGCGGAAGACCGTGAGAGGACATCACAGTTTCCCATTGCAAAATTCGACGACTGAGAAGCTCGAGCTCCCGCGAGTGAAAGAGAATGGAAATATACTGCTGTGTGTTTGCCCCAATTAAGGCGAAAGTCCATGTAAACACATCACAGTTTTCCCATTGCAAAATTCCACGACTGAGAAGGTAGAGCTCCCGCGAGTGAAAGAGAATAGAAATAGACTGCTGTGTGTTTGCCCCAATTAAGACAGAAATACGTGAGAGGACATCACAGTTTTCACATTGCAAAATTCGACGACTGAGAAGCTCGAGCTCCCCTGCATGAAAGAGGATAAGAAACAACCTGCTGTGTGTTGGGCCCAATTAACACGGAAGTATGTGTGAGGACATCACAGTTTTCCCATTGCAAAATTCGACGACAGAAATCAATGTAATTAAAGTCTGATGAAGCGAGAATTCTGATATCATTAAAATCTTATTATTTAACTTATTATTTATATTATCTAATTATTCAACAAGCTTGGTTGTTATGACTTGTAGTATTTTCTAATTTACCCACCCCCCACCCCCAATAATATATGTATGCATATCAGCCAAAGGAAATTCAAATTAATTATATTCATTGAATTCACAACAAATTTACATAATTATTTAAAACTATGCCCAAAATAAAAAGTGAATAAAATTTATAATAATAGAAAACTGAATTTTTTTTAAACCAGGATTATACGATGTTTTTTTCTAAATAACTAATAACAAATACAATGCTAGCAAGTACAACACAAGCAAATAATTGCTGATGTTCTAGATCAAATGATCTATGGTAGGGAGAAATTAAATCCGAAAGGTTTTTGCCTTCTTCGGTTAAATCCTAATTTGAAAAGAAAACTATATACACACTTCCTTCCTATGAATAAATTTATGTTTTTATTAATATTTTAAATGATTATGCTATTTTGTCTCCGATCTCTTGTATCTTTAGACATACACTTATAAAGAAAAATTATAAACACCATAAACTTCGAATAATTAAACATATTTACCTAAACGAAACAATCATTTCCCTTGATTTGTCTCACTTATGTAATAAAATCCTATTTATACAATCGACGTCTTGAAATGTTTATATGACTTAATTTGTGAACACTTTTACAAATATCTTTCATTATCAAAAGCAGTTTTATTTGAATGTTTTGAAAATTGAAATTCCTACCGGGATGTCGCTTTGCATCGTGTTTTACTGCTGATAATGCCATATCGTTACAGATCTAAAATATATGTTTTCTTGCTTTGATTTTGATAATTCCACGTTGTTAATGTGTAACTGTAAATAAAATATCTGTTAACGATTTATCTAAGTTAATTAAAGGATGATAGGCAAAGTAATAGTTAAAAGGAAAATCGAGGGAATATTTGATTTCGAAATGCATTTGTTAAAATTTAATTAAGTGCATCGTTCCCAGACGAATATTAACAGGCCGATACGATAATATGTTTGTTAGCAATAATGTGTATATTTTAAGATTAAAAGACTACTATCACGGACAATATATTCTGTGAAATCAAGCTGAAAATATCCGAATAAAATTTATGTTACTTCGGTTATTAGCTATAAATTGCCAAGTTTTTATTCGTTTATGTATTGTATTTTGACAGCGTTTTTCAGATAGTTATGATGCCAATATGAAAAAATAAAAAAAATAAAGAATTTTAAAAGTATAAATATTGCAATTTTCCGACATTGCAAAAATATTCATGCCAGGTTTTAAAGAGGAACCTCTTTGTTGAAACCGTATCTTGGTGAAGCGTGGTTGCTTTGCTACAGTTCTGCCAGCTGAATTAATCAGGATGATTTATGAACTGTAGGTCTTAATACAGCCAGACAACATGATTGTTGACAGCAACTGTCTTGAAATATGAACTTACCATTTCGTTTATAACCAATGATTTATATACCAATTAGAATAATTGTATTTCAATTAATCTTCTTAGCTCTGTCAATTGAGCTAATCAGGACGATTCTGGACTGGAGGACTTAATTCACCCAGATATTTATTTATTTATTTATTTTGCAGCATCTGTCTTGAAATATCAATTTACCATCTGACATATTATTAATGATTTTTTAACAATTGTATTAATTCTGTTTAAATTAATCTGCATAGCTCTGCCAACTGAACTAATCAGCACAAGTCTGGACTGGAGGACCTTATTTACCCAGATAACTTTATTGTTTACAGAATATGCCCTGAAATATCAGTTTACCATAATATTTATCGTCAGTGATTTATTTACCAATTACAATAATTGTATTTTAGTTATTCAGCATAGCTCTGCCAAATGAGGTAATGAGAAAAATTCTGGACTGGAGGACCTTATTCACTCAGTTAACTTTACTGTAGAAAGCATCTGCTCTGAATGTCAATTTATTATATTTATTATCAGTGATTTATTTACCAATTAGAATAATTGTACTTCAGTTAATCTGCATAGCTCTGCTAACTGAGCTAATCAGAGCAACTGTGGACGGTAATGCCTAATTCACCCAGCTAACTTTATTGTTGACAATGTGTCCATTTACCATACGATTATTACCAGTGATTTAATTAATAATTAGACTAATTTTGTTTCAATTAATCTATTGTATTTACGTACACAGAGTTTACTGAAGTTCCGTTACCTGTAGTATTTTCTGTTCCGCTGATTCAATCAGACCAGATGCTATGATCAATAAGGATAGACGAGCGAATTAGGTCCTCCATATTCTTAAGGGTTACTCTCTTAAAATGTCAGCCAAAAAACAACTCATGTTGAGCCAAAATTCGCTCACCTCACGTTTTTAAAGGCAGCTTCTCATGACGAGTTGAACCAACCCAAGTGAATGAGTTTTTTTAAACAATTTAAATCAAGATATGAGTTATTTAAATAGCCAATTTAAATAAAGATGAATAAAGCATTTAAAAAACAATTCATTCACGATTCAATGAATTACAGCTCTTTCCTGAGTAGCCGAATCCACTCTTTCGTTTTGAGTGTGTAGGTTTATTTGTGGAGCATTGGCAGCTTCAGTGAAAACATTCCTTGTTCCAATCGTGGGTTGTAAATTTGCAGATTAATTCGAACATTGTATTCATACGATTTAATTACCAATGGAATAAAAGTGTTAAAATTAACGAAACTAGTAAGATATGTAACTACTAAAAGTGCGGTATTATGAAATACAAATGTAACAAATGTTTCAAACATAATCTTCTTTTATTATCTATCTTTGAATTTTCGTATTTTACCATGTTTGATTTTTATTTCCAATTTGTGAATTTTTTTAATAGAAATGCAACATTGAATGTTGATGTTTCAATTATTCTAATCAAATGAAACTCGTGTCTAAAATAACCTGCTAATAACCAGTCTTCTTTAAAAATATTCACTAATAAAATAAACTCAACACTGAATTTCAAATTTATATATATATATATATTTATAAAAAAAAAAAAAAAAAAAAAAAAAAAAAAAAAAATTCACTATTCTACTGCAACACCGAATTTTTTTCAAATCACCGCCAAATGTGTAACAGTATGCAGTATACAATAAATTATATAATGCCTTTGTGCAACAAGTCTCAATATCTGCATTCATTTTCACATTTTATATACATCAAAAACTAATTTTTAATTTAAAAATGCATTGAATATCATTTTAATCGTTAGAGTATTTATGAAAAATTATCAATTAGTAAATCATCGAAGTACGCAGTCATATTTAATGCAATAAATTAGTTCGCAAATACGCATTCATGTTTTAATATAATGCATTAGTTGATAGCTAAAATAACGATCTGATTGTTTTCCGTTATATTCTACAATAATTTTTGGACTATCATGAAATTAAAGTTTGATACCAACGAATAAAACTTCACGAGCTAATAAATATTACTGATATATATATATATATATATGTATGTATGTGTGTTATTAAACGTAAACTGTCTTTTTATAGATATTACTTACATAAATCACTGTCTTATAGACTGATCTATGCATTTGATATGTCCCATATTCTATTATTTTCAACACAATCTAACTGATTGGTGAAGTAATCATGCGAATTGAATTTTTCCAACTGAGCGAAAAATTGACCAGGCGGGAATCGAACCCAGATACTTGGCTTACAAGGGCAATGCTTTACCTGTTAAGTTATCTGAGCGAAAAATCTCAGCTCGCTATCGCCCAGGTAACGTAACAGGTAAATCATTGGCCTTGTAAGCCAAGTATCTCGGCTTGATTCCCAGCCTGGTCAATTTTTCGCTCAGTTGGAAATATTCAATTCGTATGTCCTATATTATTAATCATCTTCTTGTGTTAAGGGGGCTCAGGGGTTGAAAACTTTTCAAAAAATCGATTTATTTATGATCTAATTTGATTATTCATTTAATTCTTAACTTAATGCAAAAAAACCGCATAAAAATATTTGCATTTTTAACGGAGTTATAAGCATTTATGTATCAACACTTTCATAGCCGCATTGATATAACTTCAACTTTAAGTCGCGTTTTCTCAAAACTTGATTTTAATCGACTAACACCAAAAAAAAAAAAAAAAAAAAAATCTATTTGATGGAATGGCTTAATTTTTTTTGCATATATATAACATCATTATCTAGGTTATAAATTAATATATTTTAGATAGTTTAATATTTTGAGTATTTTTAATGAAAAAACGTTGTATTTTTTACGAGATTTTTTTAATTTTAAAATTTAAGAGTTTTTTAATAATTTTTTTGAGGGATTTTTATATCCTTAATTCACTCTCTAGAGTAAAGTTTCCTGATCATTTTAAAGCAAAAATTAGGTTCTTAAGTCAATTCAACGTTAAGATATTTTGGTGTTGGTGATATAGCATATAATTATTTTTTCGAAAATTGTGTTACATATATTTCGCTATATTTTTTATTGTATTACATTGAAATACTTCATTTTGTAATTTTATAAGACTACAAACATACCTTTAAAATATCAGAAAGTTTAAATTAATTACATTGAATACTTCTGTTTTTATATGGGCTCGAAGCAAGAGCTCTGTTTACATGCTTTTCCGTATTGATCAACCCCTGGCCTCCCTAAAGATAATAAAAGAAATTGATCGATTCCCGATGTTCAGACGAAACAGAAAAAAAATACTATACAGAAAAATGATGTTTAATCCAATATTGAATCACTGAGTGTTGTATTTAAAATCTATGTGCAATTACAATATTTCATATACAGTTAATATTATAATTTTTTCTGGTAAATATGAAATGCATCATACTTTTGAATTATTTATCTCATTATTAGATTGCTGATAGAGGAGAAAAAAATGAAGGCCGAATTCGGAATTCATTAGTGGAATGCTGTAAATTATTTTGTTCCATTTAGTTTATATTTGGAATGAATGTACTGTTTTCGCTTTCATAAGTAGGTGAGAGTTGGAAAATATGTAAGAATTTGTAGTCGAAAAACAGGTTTATATTTAATTAACATCACAATGTCTCAAGAAAACTAAGTTTACCAAAATTACTATTACAAGTTCTGCTTAGTTTAAAGTTTTAAATAAAATGAGTACATACTGTTAATATTTTCAGTGAACATTTAGCTCGCAAGTCTACTTAAAAATTTAGCCTAAATTGCTAATCAAAACATGAAACCAGAATACATGCGTTTATGATTAAATCCTGCTTCTTTTTTAATACATGTATTTTTTTAGTACATGTATTTTTTTTAATACATGTATTTTTTTTTAATTTATTGGGGCATTTACAATATTTTGTAAATGTTTTAGGTCTTTAATTTTTGATATTTTAACAATTAATCTCTGGATTACGGAATCAGTGGTAAGGGATGAAAAAAAATGGCCAAATTCGGAATATTTTAAAGCAATAGATGAATTGGTAAATATGCATTCATATTGAAATACACTAGTTGCAAATGTGAAATTACACACACATCATAAAATACATTAGTTGATAGTCAAAGTAACGATCTGATAGTTTTCCGTTATACTTTATAACAAGTTTTAAAGCAAATTATCATGAAATTAAAGTTTAATGGCAACGAATAAAACTTTTGTGAGGTAGTAAATAATATTAATGCACATGTATATATTATTAAACCTAAACTGTACACTGGTGTCCAAAAGTTAAGCATAATTGGTAATTAAGTAAGTAATGAAAGAAATATGAATCGGAATGTGCTGAAACTCCAGGTGTGTAAACAAAATAGTACGCGTCACATATTTTCGCGAAGAGTTTTCCCCGAAATCGAACAGGGGATCGTCAACAAATTGAAAAAGAATGAAGATCTTTTGGATAACCCTGTCAAAACTAAGGTAGCAAAAGCGTTCAAACTGCACATTATGATTAACTGGCTTATTGTAATGTACTGTGTTAATTTTTACAAGGATAGCATGTATACTCGTAGAGAAATTAAGGTTTTTATAAAAACAGTTCTAAGTTTTTTGTTTATAATTTGCAGAGTTAATAGTAAATAAGAACATATAAAATAATGTTCTTTTTCGAAAAATTGACAAACATGATTGTACACAATACCCTGTCAACAGAATTAAAAAATAATAAAAATTGTATGACAAATGAGCAGGTTTACTAAATAATTTTTTACTGCTCATGCGTGAACGCTATTAAAATTCCATTTGCGTATTATGTTAGTTAAATGTGTAGAGCAATTTTTATGAAAGTCTCAAAAACATAGATTAAAAATTCTGAAAATTATCGTTGATAGAATGAGATCAAAATATTTTATTCCCTAATGAAGCAAAAAGATGAGGGGCTGTATCCATATTCCATTGTTTCGTGCCTAGACAATATTGCACGTACAACTGTATTTGGATAAAACCCCTGATATTTTGCTTCCTTTTAGAAATAATGGATTGTGAGTTGATTCTACAGACGATAATTTTCAGAATTTTCAAGCTATGTTTTTGAAACTTTTACAGAGGTTGCTCAATACATTTAGCTAACACAATATGCAAATGAAACTTTGATATCGTTGACGCATGCGCAATGAAAAATTATTTAATAAACCTACTCATTATTCATACAATTTTTATTATTTTTAAATTCTGATGACGGGGCATTGTGTACCATGATGTTTGTCATATTTTCACAAAAGAACATCATTTTATATTAAGAACTCTGCAAATTATAAGCAAAAAACTTAGGACTGTTTTTATAAAAACCTTAATTTCTCTACGAGTATGAATGCTATCCACACAGTACATTACAATAAGCCACTTAATCATATTGTGCAGTTTGAACGCTTTTGCTACATTAGTTTTTGACAGGGTTATCCAAAAGGTTTTCGTTCTTTTTCAATTTGTTGACGGTCCCCTGTTCGATTTCGGGGAAAACTCTTCGCGAAAATATATTACGCGTACTATTTTGTTTACAAACCTGGAGTTTCACCACATTTCGACTTATATTTCTTTCATTACTTACTTAATTACCAATTATGCTTAACTTTTGGACACCAGTGTATTACGGTAGATGTTACTTACACAAATGAATATCGCGGGGAATTATCTATACAATTGATACATTTTATATTCATAATCATCTTCTTGTGTTAAGATAATAAAACAAATTGATCGATTTTCTATGTTCAGACGAAAAGAAAAAAAGAAAGTCTATACATAAAAACGATGCTGAATATAATAGTAGATCAATGAGTGTAGTGTTTAGGACAATCTCTGTGCTTTTATTTTTATTTTATATGCTGTTAATATTATCATTTGTTTTTAAATATGAAATGCATCATACTTTTAAATTGTGCATCTCATTATTGGACGAGTAGTAGAGAGGAAAAAAGGCCAAATTCGGAATTAATAAAAGGTAAACTGAAAATTGTTTTAGTACATTTAGTTGCCGAAAAGTCAGTGATGGCGTACTTTGGGGACACGAAATTTTTTGGGTTCTGTCTGCCTGTTCCGCGATAACTGCCGCTAAAAGCATCCGATTTCCTTGAAATTAAGTAAGCATGTTAATAAAATACCCGGATTCAACTGTATAGTGTTTTGTTATGTTTGATTCATTTGTTCGGAAAATACAGAACATTCTATTTTGCGCAATAATGCTTTTCAATTTCAATTCAGATTATTTTCAAATTTCCATTTGATAAAAGGAAATGCCGCGTTTGATTAACTTAATTTAAATGGTAAATTATGAATGTTGAAAGTTCCTAATAAGGTTTTAAATTATCCCCATTCATTTGAAATTTTGTCAGTTTATTTCTCATTTTTTTATTAGGTGTATAATTTTTTGTAGAGCTTTAAATATGTTATCCAATAATTTAAACCATTTTCTTTTATCATTTTACACATTTGACATGATATTATTCCATTTTTTCTCCTTTTTTTTGTCAGTTACTTAGCAACGCACTTCATAGCTGATATAAAATAAATTATTTCAATAATACCAGTTATGAAAAATTAAGCAGAAAATAATAAGAGAAATAAAAGTTTAGTTAATTTTTAATAAAGTGGTGTGCAATATAACTCTGCGTTATATGTAAATTATGTTAATAACATTACGTTTTCAACACTTTCCAACATAGTTGAAAAGTGCTTATAAATTTAGTTTGTCTATTTGTAAGTCCTTTTATTCGTGTTGCTCTATCTCGCGTAAATATAATCTGTTTACTCATGAAATTGATATTTATTATTGTGGTATAATTGGTATTGAAAATAATTTGTGAAGCATTATCGGTTAATTTATAGAGCCACTCAAAATATTTCCTTGCATTAAGATATACGAGGGAAAATCGTTTGCTGTGTATTTTAATGATATTTTACATACTGAAATTCATGTACATCACAAAGTTTACTACAAGGTTTTTTATATAGAATATAGTACGCAAGGAACATAGCATTCATTTACAGAGACACACAAAAGAATTTCTCACAGAGGAAAATGAGTAATAATTGGACCTATGAATAATAATTGCCGGTAGTGCGTTTTCAGTTGAGCTATGAATCTATAAGCATAGAAACTGATTTTTCGATATAAAATTTATAAAAGCACTATTATAAATTGGATATAATTTAATCTTTCAAAAATTTGAGTTTTTGTTGAAAAATTGTTGTTTTTTGTAAAAATTTGAGCTTAAATAAATATTGCTATTTGTATATTTTCTTCTATTATTTATTTTTATTGATAACGTCTAAGAAATTTATATGCTAATATATATTAATGTGTTTAAAAAATGCAGATTGTTGGAGACTGAATATTATATAAAATGGGATTAAAATAGAAGAAATTGCAGAGCTGACTTTGAGGCTTTTGATATGCATATTTACTAGTTTAAATTTAGAATGAATATATAAAGTTTTTTTCTCTTATAGTAGAAGAGCGTTAGAATATTTGTACTGATTTATAGTCAAAAAATGATTTTTCTTTTTTTTTAACCGTAAAAATATCTCACAAAAACCATTGAAAACATTGTCAGTACAAAATGAGTACATACACTTAATAAGTGGACATTTTAGTGAACATTTGGCTCGCCATTCTACTTCAAAATTTAGCCTAAATCGCTAATGAAAACCTTGAAACCAGAATACTAGCATTTATGATTCTACCTTGCTTCGAATTTTTTGTACATGTATTTCTTTTTGTTTATTGAGTGATTTACGATATTTTGTAAATATTTTAGGTCTTAATTTTGTATTAGTTGGCATTCAACGACTGGATTACGGGCTCAACGGTAAGGTGTGAAAAAAAAGGCAAATTTCGGAATTAATTGAGGGGGGGGAAGCTAGAAAATGTATTCATCCCTATGACATTGGTAAGAAATAAACGTACCAAGTTTTTCCCTTTTACTAGGTAATCTTTGGCAGCTATGAACAAATTAATAATTAATGTATTTTTTCATTAATTTTAGCATCTTTCAAAAATGATGGGAAATATTGTTTATTATTATTATTATTATTTTATATTGCGTTTGAAAAATGGGTAATATTATAATATGACATGTAAATGATGAAAAATAGTATTAAAATTTAAAAAGTTGAAAATAAAGTACGAGTAATGGAGAAGGGGTGATTAAGCTAAAAGCTGACTCTGTAGGAGTCTTGTCGTTCGAGGAATTCAGGCTCAACCAATAGTAATATTTTAAACTTCAATATCTTAACTGAAAAAGACTGTAATGTTTTTAATAAAAATTATTTAATAAAAATAATAAATAATAATTTTAATAAAACCTTCGAATAGCATACAAGCATCTTAATTAAATTAGTAAAAGTTTGAAATCTCTAAGCATTGAAAAGTGTTATAATCTTCAATAAAAAAAATAATAAAAGTAAAACTTTTTGTTTAAAACTACAATTTGAGCTCGATGGTGTCGGAATTGAAATAATATACAAAACAGTTTTAATTTATATATGATTTTCTCAATAACTACTCAAGTGATTCAATTTTCGACAAAAGAAAAAAGGTTTATTTTCAGCGAAATCATATAATTGTTGTTTATTTTTCCTCTCAGAAACGATATTGTAACAATTTATAATATAATTAGAGGAAAAATTAAATCAAATTACATATTATTATTTCATGACGTTTGATGCGCTTATGAAGATTTTAAATCAGGGTGATTTATGCAATAAAGTATATGCGCTTATGAAATTTTTTTCTATAAAACGTTCAAATTACGGAACAATTTAATGTTTCACTTTTTGATTTAAAATTTTTTAATTGGAAACTTTGTAAAACTATATGTCTGCAATTTCAATTAATGTCTTCCTCTAAAGCAATGAAGTATTCTGGAAAAATGTTTCTTATCAGTTAGATTAAAGTGCAAATAATTTTTTTGATATTGTAAACAAAAGCATAATGCTGCTTATCGATGAAAAAAGGTACTTGGCTTTATTCCAATATCTTAAAAATATTTAATGAACTTTATCACCCCTTTTAGTTGCGTTCGTAATTATATAAATACGTAACACCTATAGTTATCGTTCACTCCGTCCGTCTGTATGTCTGTTTGTCCGTCTGTACACCTGTCCGCATATAAAAGAACAAAAACTATCCTACTAAATTGTTTGAAATTAAAAAAAAATAATTAATGTATAATTTTATCAAGCCATTTCGAATTTTATGAAAATCGGATACATAGTTAAATTACAGGGATATTTAAATCATTCCGTTACATTATGATTAATGTGAAAAAATAATTTAAAATGCATTTTAAGTGGCTTTATACTCCTCCGAACATAACAGAATTGATATGCATATATAAAGTATATACTAAAAATCCATTCTGTACTCTTTGTGGCGCAAAGACTAATTGTCACTAATTTACAGGGTCACACAAAAGTATTCCATTACACAATGATATAGAAGAAATGCTGTTTGGAGTTTTAATACTATTAAACTATTTTACACTATACGAAAGTAATATACGCTGTTGAAGTTTACTATAAGTTACTTCCTGCATAATGGAAGGCAGATAGTACTTACAGAGACACTCAAAAGATTTTGACCTCTGTACTGTATCCCTATTACACCAAGATCTGACTATTTTTTAAACATTTGTTATAGTTCGAATGTACCTCATTTGCTACGTTTGATGTGCAATTTCCAACATATTAACGAACACAATAGAAATGCGACCTATATCAACTATTGGTATGAGTACTCATTTTATTCAGAATTTTAAGCTTAGCAACATTTGTATGAAGAATGTATGTGCAGATTCAGCTGTTATGATATATTGGGACATAAAATTGAGCAGAAATGTTAATATGAGTACTCTTTTTTCAGATTTTATACCCTGTCTGCCAAAAAAATCGAGACATGAATTATTATTATTATTATTATTATTATTATTATTATTATTTTGTAAGAAATGCGTGAGCTACTTAAATTAAGAAAGTGTTCAAATTAAAAAATATATAAAAACATATGACGAAATGCAATTTTCGGCTTGTTTTAACATAAAATATATAATATAAACTTTAAAATGTTCAGTTTTACTTAAAAAGTGATTAATATAATTAAATCTAGATGTCAATAGTTATTTTTATTTAAAAACCTCTGAGTACATCCAAGTCTTAATCAGGCTTTTCCACAGTGTTTTTGTTTTGGGGGGGGGGGCGGAGGGGTGAAAGCCTAATTATGACTTAAAAGTACTAAGATGTTTTAAATAAAATTAACTATTTAAATCTATATTTCATTATTTTAATCACTTTTTAAGTAAACCTTGACATTTTAAAGTTTATATTATATATTATATATTATAGAACAAAACTAGATTTTGTAAAGATACAAAACTCTGTAGCTTTACAAAATAATCTACTAAAATTACACTAATAACAGAAATTTTTTTACTATAACATTAGTTGCAGTTACATGAATAGTTCTACATATCCCAGTTTCCTAAAAATTCCTTAGTAACCTTACAGATTTTTTTTTATTTACAGTGATAATGTGTATCTGTTACATTATTTTTTGTAAATGGCGTTACATAAAATGCTATAGCAATTCCTGTTTTTCAAATAATAATAATAAAATAAGCGTAGAAAGAAAATCTGACGAACATTTTTTTTTTTAATGTTACACTTTCAATGTTTATATACAATGCATAGGTTCGTTATTCAAAAAAAGAAAAACAATTTTGCATGATCTAATTAGAAGATCAGTAAAAAAAATTTTCTTCAACGAACAAAACAATCGCAGGTATAATATTTTGAATGTTGTGAAATTTTATAGATTTAAATCATATTTCATAAAAATATTTATCATAAAAAATATTGTCTCTGCTTCTTTAGCGCCGATTAATTCAAACCAAAATTAAAAGGGTAATGGTTAGAAGAGTCTGGTTCGCACAAAAATTCAATTTTCTGTTACGCATTTTTTTTTCAGATTTTTTTTCGTTTTTAATAGAGGACAAGTTGGAAATTGCACGTGAACGTAGCAAATGAGGTGCGTTCGTCCGATAACGAAGTTTTAAAAATATTCAGATCTAGCTGATATAGTAGAGCGTACTTCGGATACAGTATAGTATTCGAAACCTTTTTGTTTCAGTAAATATGCAGGAAGTAATTTTTATTACACCTTAGCAACGTATATCTTATTCATAAAATGTGAAATAGTTGAATATAATTAAAACACACCCTAAACAATGTTTGACCGTATAGCATTATGTAGTGGAATACTTTTGTGTGGCCCTGTAATTTAATAATAAAAATTATTTGCATCACAGATTGTACGGTATGCATATTTTAGTATATATTTCATAGATTCATGCCAATTCTATTATGTTCGAATGAGTGTAACATGATTAAAATGCATTCGAAACTTTTTTCCCATTGACCGTAATGCAATGGAATACTTTTGATTGTTCCTGTAAATGATCGATGCATCCGACTTTCATAACATTTGAAATGACTCGACAAAATTACGTAATAATTATATGTTTTAAATTTTAAAAGATTAAAATGCATTTGAAACTTTTTTCTCCATTGACCGTAATGTAACGGAATTTTTTTGATTGTCCCTGTAACTGATCTATCCACCCGATTTTCATAAAATTTGAAATGACTCGACAAAATTACGTTATAATTATGTATTTTAAATTTCAAACGGTTCGGATGGGTAGTTTTTGCGTTGTTATATGCGGACGACAGACAGACGGACAGACGGACAGACAGACGGACAGACGGACAGACAGACAGACAGACGGACAGACAGACGGACGGACTGAACGACAACAATAGGTGCAACGTTTTTACATAATTACGAACGCACCTAAAAACGGGGGAAAATTAAGTTTACAATGTTAATAGAATAACATACACGCTTTAGTAGATGTTATTAATATATAATTCTATATTATGAAAAGAGACATTGCATATTAATGAAGCATTTTGAAATGCATAAATTAAAAAAGATCTCATGAAAATTTTATGATGTTTAAAAAAGTTAAATTATTTAAAGAACTATATCCAGTGAAATGAATCAAAAATTTGTACAAAGTTTGGCAGCATAGATAATAAAAAAATTGTGTTTTATTTGTTACAATTATTATACATTGCATGCTCAGTTTTAAAATATTTTTTTAATATTTTTTACACGTAAAATATACTTTTTTCTGGTTTTTAAGATTAATAAATATTTAGTATATATTATTCCTTTAAATCGTAATCTCCACTTCATTTTATTAGAAAAAAATACAGTATTTTGTGTAACATTCTGCATGATTTATTTTATTGCTTATTTTACAGAATTTTGTTTATTTGTTCGTTTTGCAGATTATATTCATTGTTTGTTTTACAGAAGTTTCTTTCCTTTTCCTGTATTTCAAAAAAGTATAATAAACTATGATATAATAGGTTTTATATCCACTACTTAGCTCAATGTAATAAAAGTATTTATTCGCATTTAACGGTTCTACTATTTTCACTTTTCGAATCTCTGACCGCCAATTACTTTTCAAAGCCTACTTTTCTATTTCAAACAATTCATAATTTTTCGTTTTTAGTGTAGAAGATAACAATTTATTACTGCTTATTCTCACTATCGAACTATCATAAATCAGGTTACCTTAAGTGCAAGAGCATACATAACATTTATCTCGTAGAATGTAGTGTACAACTAGACAGTTCTTTGTGCTTATTCATATTTTCATTTATACAAATTCATATTTGTTTCAAAAAACCGTAAAAGTTGAACATTACATAAAATATCTATAAACACTGAATTATATTTGTAGTTTTTATTTCATAATTTAGTTTGTTGATTGTTTTGTAAAATTTTCTTTTCTTTTAATACGTTTCGAAAAAACTGATATACTATGATATAACAGAATTTAACTTCTCTACTTACCTCAATGTACTAAAAGTATTTAATCGTATTTAATGGTTCAAATATTTTTCCATTTCTAATTTCTAATCGCCAATTACTTTTTAAAGCCTACTTTTATATTCAGAATAATTCATAACTTTCCGTCTTTAGTGTAGGGGATAAGAATTTAGTACTACTTCCCTAATAGCATGCATGGTCACAGTGACGTTACAATGACGTTACTGTGAGTCATTGTGGTCACATCAAATCTGTGACCAAAATGCCACCGCTCAGTGACTTCGCATTGTGACTAAGATGCAACTTTTTAAAAAATCTTTAGAAAATTACAAAAATTCTTCAAAAATGTTATTTACTTTAAAAAAAAACTTTTGTCATAACGTCGCTTTTGTCACAGTTTCGTTACGATTTTAATGTCAAAATAGTCACAAATGACACATTTTTCACAAATTTATCACACCGTGACATCACAAAGTAGTCACAATGTGACGTCACAAACGAGCTCAAAAACGGCCATAACGACTTCACATTTTAGTCACTGTGACTTCACATCGACGATTGATGGCCACAAAGTCACAGTGTGACTTTACATCGATGTTGCAGTGAAGCCACCATGCCTTACGCGTTGTTCCCTTTATTTAACCATCATAAATCAGATTTCTCCATGCACAAGAGCATGAACAATATTTATCTCGTATAAGTTTGCGAAGTTGCAGACAATTCTTTGTGCTTAAATTTATATTTATTTCAAAAGGCTTGGAAATTTTCACATTTTATAAAGTATCTGTAAATACAGAATTATATGTTTTGCTTGTTGTTCACAATTTAGTTTGCTGAATGTTTTGTAGAATTTTATTTTCTTTTAATATATTTCGAAAAAACTGATACTATGCTATAACAGGTTTTATCTCCACAGTACTTATCTCAATGTACTAAAAGTATTTGATCTTATTTAACGGTTCTACTATTTTCGTTTTTCGAATCTCTAACCGCCAATTACTTTTCGAAGCCTAGTTTTATACTCAAAACAATTCATAACTTTCCGTCTTTAGTTTAGAGGATAATAATTTTGTAATACTCATTCTCTTTATCTAACCATCATAAATCAGATTACTTCATGCGCAAGAGAATAAACAACATTTATCTCGTAGAAGTTAGTGTTGCAGTAGACAGTTCTTTGTACTTAAATTTATATTTGTTTCAAAAGGATGGGAAAGTTCCACATTTCATAATTTATCTGCAAATACAGAATTATATGTTTTGCTTGTTTTTCATAATTTAGTTTGCTGATTGTTTTGCAGATTTCTTATTTCTTCTACCATATTTCGAAAAAACTGATATACTATGATATAATAGGTTTTATCGTTACTATTTATCTCAATGTACGAAAAGTATTTAATCGTATTTTACGGCTCTACACTTTTTACTTTCCGAATCTCTAACCAATTGCTTTTCAGAGCCTATTTTTATACTCAGAACGATTCGTAACATTCCGTATTTAATGTAGAGGACAACAATTCTGTACAGCTCTTTACCTAACCATCATATATCAGATTACCTATGCACAAGAGCATACATAACATTTATCTCGGAGTCGGTCTCATGTAGGAATAAATAGTTCTTTGTGCTTAAATTCATATTTGTTTCAAAAGCCTGGAAATATTTAACATTTCATAAAGTATCCACAAATATAAAATCTCTTTAAAAGATTGATGAAAGGTTTGGTAAATATTTGTATATCAAGTTTCTCTTCGGAATAATATAAGAATAAATAACAAGTACATATAGGAATAATTAACAAATATTGAAAGGTTTTTACACAGTTGGTCGGTTTAGTTAATAAAACAATGTGTATTATTTTTTTACAATTATCATACATTGCATGGTAATTTAAAAATATTTCTTAATGTCTTTTTAACGCATTAAAATATACACTTTTTAAATTTTAAATTACTAAATATATAATATATTATTCCTTTAAATCGTTGTCTCTACCTCATATTATTAGAAAATAAATACAGTATTTTGTTTGTTGTTTTGAAAGACTTAGCTTACTGTTTCTTTTTCAAAATTATGTTTATTGTTTGGTTTCTAGAATTATATTTATTGTTTGTTTTGATGAATATAGTTTGTTGTTGGTTTTGCAGAATTTTCTTTTAGTTTGTTAAATTTCGAAAAAACTTAGCAACTATGAAGTAATAGGTTGTGACTTCATTACTTATCTCAATATACTAAAAGTATTTAATCACATTTAACGGTTCTACTACTTTTCCTTTTCGAATCTCTAACCGCCAATTACTTTTCAAAGCCTACTTTTATACTCAGAACAGTTCATAACTTTCCGTCTTTAGTGTAGAGGATAATAATTTTGTACTACTAATTTTCTTTATCTAACCATCATAAATCAGATTACTTCATGCGCAAGAGCATAAACAACATTTATCTCATAGACGTTAGCATAGCAGTAGCCAGTTCTTGGTGCTTCAATTTACATTTGTTTCATAAGGATGGAAAATTTTCACATTTCATAAAGTATCTGCAAATACAGAATTATATGTTTTGCTTGTTTTTTCATTGCATGATCACCTCATGCTCAAGAGAATAAATAACACTGATCTCACAGTAGGTCTCGTGTAGATGTAGACTGTTCTCTGTGTTTAAATTCATATTTGTTTCAAAAGGCTGGAAATGTTTAACATTTCATAAAGAATCTACAAATAAAAAAATTCTATAAAATGTTGATGAAAGGTTTGATGAATATTTATATATGAAGTTTCTCTTCGGTATAATATGAGAATAAATAACAATTACATAGTATAAATATAAATAACTAATTTTGAGAGTTATCTAGAAAGTTGTTCAGTATAGCTAATTAAACTTTATGCTTCAATTGTTACAATTATCATAGATTGCATGCTAAGATAAAAAAATAGTCTTTTTTCAGATGTTAAAATGTACATGTTTTTGTTTTTAAATTACGAAATTTTCAATGTATAGTATTCCTTCAAATCCCAATCTCTGCGCCGTAATATTAGAGAAAAAATGAGGTATTTTGTTTGCTGTTTTGAAGGATATAGTTTCTTGTTTCTTATTAGATTTTTTTTTCTTTACTGAATTATATTTATTTTTTTTTAAATATAGATTGTTGTTTGTTTTGTAGAATGTTATTGCTGTTAATATATTTTAGAAAAAATTATAACCCATGATATAATAGGTTTTATATTAACTATCTATCTCACTGTACTAAAAGTATTTAATCGTAGTTAACGGTTTTACTATTTTTCATTTTCGAATCTCTAACCGCAAATTACTTTTCAAAGCATACTTTTATGCTCAAAACAATTCATAACTTTCAGTCTTTAGTGTAGAAGATAAGAATCTAGTACAGCTTATTATCTTTATCTAACCATCATACATCAGATTATTTCATGCACAAGATCATAAATAACATTTATCTTGAGAAGGTTGTGTTGCAATAGACAATTCTTTGTGCTGAAATTTATAATTGTTTCAAAAAGCTGGAAAAGTTTCACATTTCATAATTTATCTGCAAATACAGAGTTATATGTTTTGCTTGTTTTTCAAAATTTTAGTTTGCTGAATCGTTTTGTAGAATTTTCTTTTCTTTTAATATATTTCGAAAAAACTGATATACTAGGATATAACAGGTTTTATCTTCACTACTTGACTCAATGTGCTTAAAGAATTTAATCGTATTTAACGGTTAAACTGTTTTTCCTTTTCGAATCTCTAACCGCCAATTACTTTTCAAGGACTTCTTTCACAGTCAGAACAATTCATAAATTTCCGTCTTTAGTTTAGAGAATAAAAAATTAGCACAGCTTATTCTCTTTATCTAACTAATATAAATTAGATTAACTCATGCGTCTAGAGCATAAATAACATTTCTTCTGTAGAAGTTAGCAGTAGACAATTCTTTGCGCTTAAATTTATATTTGTTTCAAAAGGCTGGGAAATTTCCACATTTCATAAAGTATCTGCAAATACAGAATTATATGTTTTGCTTGTTTTTCATAATTTAGTTTGCTGAATCGTTTTGTAGAATTTTCTTTTCTTCAAATACATTTCGAAAAATTGATATACTATGATATAACAGGTTTTATCGTCACTACTTCTCTCAATGTGCTAAAAGTATTTGATCGTATTTAACAATGCTACTATTTTTCCTTTTCGAATCTCTAACCCCCAATTGCTTTTCAAAGCCTACTTGTATACTCAGAACAAATCATAACTTTCCGTTTTTAGTGTACAGAATAATACTTTAGTACTGCTTATTCTCTTTGTATACGCATCATAAATCAGATTACTTCATGCGCAAGAGTATAAATATCATTTATCTCATACAAGGTAGTGGTAGACGTAGACAGTTCTTTGTGCTTAAATTCATATTTGTTTCAAAAGGCTGGGAAAGTTTCGAATTTCATAAATTACCTACAAATACTGAAATATATTTATTGGTTGTTTCTCATAATTTAGTTTGCTAATTATTTTGTAAAATTTTCCTTTCTTTTAATATAATTCTAAAAAACTGATGTACTATAATATAACAGGTTTTATCTTTACTAGTTTACTCAATGTGCTAAATGTATTTAATCGTATTTAACAGTTCTACTATTTTTCCTTTTCGAATCTCTAACCACCAATTACTTTTCAATGACTAATTGTATACTCAGTACTCCGTCTTTGGTGTAGAAGATAACAATTTAGCAATACTGCTTATTCTCTTTATCTAACCATCCTAATACAGATTACCTTATGCGAAGGGAAAAAGTAATATTAATCTTGTAGACGGTAGTGTAAAAGTAACTAGTGCATTGTGCTAAAATTCATATTTGTTTTAAAAAACTGGAAAAGTTTCACATTTCATAAAGTATCTACAAATACAAAATTATATTCATTGATTGTTTTTCATGATTTAGTTTATTGATTGTTTTGTAGAATTTTCTTTTTTTTAATATATTTAAAAAAAATACTTTTAGTATGATATAATAGGTTTTATCTTTACAACTTTTCTCAATATATTAAAACTTTTTAAATAGCATTTATCGACTCTACTATTTTTCCTTTTTGAATCTTTAACCACCAATTTCTTTTCAAAGCCTACTTTATACTTAGAACAATTCATAACTTTAACTCTTTAGTGTAGAAGAAAAGAATTTAGCACTGCCTGTTCTCTTTATCTAATAGTCATAAATCAGATTAACGCGCAAGAGCATAAATAAGCTTTATCCTGTTGAAGGTAGTGTAGTAGTAGACAATTCTTAATGCTTATATTCATATTTGTTTGAAAAGTATGGAAAAGTTTCTTTTTTCATAATTTATCTGAAAATATAAAATCTCTTTAAAGACTGATGAAAGATTTGTTACATATTTATGTATCTATGTATCAAGTTTCTCTTCTGAGTAATATAAAAATTAATAATAATTACATACTATAGGTATAAATAAACAATTCTGTAAGTTATCATCGAAAGTATCAAAGTGTTATAAGTATTGGGATTTTCATCTCCGCTACATTATTAATGTTGTTTAGCTATTGATTTTCGCAAGATAAATAGACCGCTTCGACTAATTTGTTATGATATGAATAAAAATATGTGTTAATGATTATCATCTTTTTCTCTTAATATTTACTGTAATGTTAGAATCTCTACATATAATGTGTCACAGAATTATTAGAACAAATTTTAAGGAGCTTTAGTGAGTATCAAAAAGATTCAGATTTGCTAGAAATACATGATCGGAAACGGTTTCCTGGTGCGGTAGTGACGGCACAAAACATTTGAATTTCAGGACTAGAATTAAAAGAAAATCTACATTTATTATTCTTAGTACATCAAATAACTAAGAAAAAAGTTAAAAATTAAAAACTAAAATATGTAAGCTTTACCTTCACTACTTCTATTAATATATTAAAAGTATTTGATCGTATTTAACGGTTCTACTATTTTTCATTTAAAAATCTCTAACCACGAATTGCTTTTCAAAGCCTACTTGTATACTCAGAACAATTCGCAAATTTCCTCTTTAAAGTAGAGGATAACAATTTAGTAATGCTTATTCCCTTTGTCTAACCATCATAAATCAGATTGACGCATATTCAGGAGTATAAATAACATTTATCCCGTAGAAGATTGTGTAGAAGTAGACTGTTATCTGTGCTTAAATTCATATTTGTTACAAATAGGCTGGAAAAAATTCACAATACATAAAGTATCTATAAATACTGAGTTTTATTTATTGCTTGTTTTTCATAATTTAGTTTACTGATTGTTTTGTAGAATTTTCTTTTCTTATAATATATTTCTAGAAAAACTGATATACTATGATATGACAGGTTTTATCGTCTCTGCTTATCTCAATGTACTAAAAGTATTTGATCGTATTTAACGGTTCAAATATTTTTCCTTTTCGAATCTCCAACCGCGAATTATATTTCAAAGCCTACTTTTATACTCAGGACAATTAATAACTTTCCATGTTTAGTGTAGAGGATAAGAATTTAGTGTTGTTTATTCTGTTTATCTAGGCATTATAAATCAGATACCTCATGCGCAAGAGCGTAAGTAACATTTATTACATAGAAGGTAGTGAAGTTGTAAACAATTATTTTTACTTAAATTTATATTTGTTTCAAAAGGCTGGAAAAGTTACACATTCATAAAGAATCTATAAATAATGAGTTTTATTTATTGCTTGTTTTTCATAATTTAGTTTATACTGATTGTTTTGTAGAAATTTCTTTTGTTATAATATATTTCTAGAAAAACTGCTATACTATGATATAACAGGTTTTATCGTCACTACTTATCTCAATGTACTAAAAGTATTTGATCGTATTTAACGGTTCAATTATTTTTCCTTTTCGAATGTCCAACCGCGAATTACATTTCAAAGCCTACTTTTATACTCAGGAGAATTAATAACTTTCCATGTTTAGTGTAGAGGATAAGAATTTAGTGCTGCTTATTCTGTTTATCTAGGCATTATAAATGAGATACCTCATGCGCAAGAGCGTAAGTAACATTTATTACATAGAAGGTAGAGAAGTTGTAAACAATTATTTTTACTTAAATTTATATTTGTTTCAAAAGGCTGGAAAAGTTACACATTCATAAAGTATCTATAAATATAGAATCCCTTTAAAAGATTGAAGGAAGATTTGTTAAATATGTATCTATAAATATTTTTTCCAAATGATATAAGAATAAATAACTTGCACATATAGGTGTAAATAACAAATATTGAATATTTTTTTAAAATATGGTCTGTATAGATGATAAAAAAATTTTGTCTTATTTGTTACTATTATCATACATTGGATTCCAAGTTTAAAAATAATTTCTAATGTATTTTTTATATGTTAATATGTATATTTTTAAGTTTTTAAAATTACTAAATATGTAACACGTAATATTCCTGTAAATTGAATTTCTCCATAAAATTATTAAACAAATGCAGCATTTTGTTTGTTCTTTTGCAGGATTTAGTTTAATGTTTTTTCGCAGAATTTTATGTATTATTTGTTTTAAAAATTATGTTTTGTGCGTTTTTCACGATTTAGTTTGCTGCATATTTTGCAGATTTTTTTTTTTTTTTTTTTTTTTTACTTTTAATCTATTTTTTTCAAAAAATTCTTATAAACTATGATGCAATAAGTTTTATCGTTTTATCTTCACTCTTTATCTGAATATACTAAAAGTATTTAATCGTATTTAATGGTTGTACTATTTTCCTTTTCGAATCTCTAACCACCAATAACTTTTCAAAGCCTATTTTTATACTTTGAACAATTCACAACTTTCCGTCTTTAGTTGAATGGATAATAATTTAGTACTGCTTATTCTTTTTATCTAATCATCAAAAATCAGATTAACTCATGCGCAAGCGCATAAACAACATTTATCTCGTAGAAGTTAGTGTAGCAGTAGACAATACTTTTTGCTTAAATTTATAATTGTTTCAAAAAGTTAGGAAATTTTCACATTTCATAAAATATCTGCAAATATAGAATTATATGTTTTGTTTGTATTTCATAATTTAGTTAGTTGATTGTTTTGTGAAATTTTCTTTTCTTTTAATATGTTTCGAAAAAACTGATGTACTATGATATAACAGAATTTAACTTTACTACTTACCTCAATGTACTAAAAGTATTTAATCGTATTTAATGGTTCAACTATTTTTCCATTTCTAATCTCTAACCGCCAATTACTTTTCAAAGCCTACTTTTATGCTCAGAACAATTCATAACTTTCCGTCTTTAGTCTAGAGGATAGTAATTTAGTACTGCTTTCTCTCTTTATCTTTCCATCATAAATAACATTACGTCACACGCAAGGAAATAAATAACGTTTATCTCGTAGTAGGTCTCGCGTAGAAGAAGACAGTTCTTTATGTTTAAATTCACATTTGTTTCTAAAAGCTGGAAATGTTTCCTATTCGATAAAGTATCTACAAATATAAAATTTCTTTAAAATATTGATGAAAGATTAGGTAAATATTTATGTATCAAGGTACTCTTCGGAATAATACAGGGTGAGTCATAAATATTGAAACAATAGGTTATCTCTTTAAGTATTGCCTCATGACCCATACTTCCAACTGCAAAAATTCATAAAAAAGGTCAAATTTCTGATGAGATAAGTTGCAACTCCATGGGGGTCTATTTGACAAACTACGAAAATAAAATTTTTATACGGCCCCCGTAGATCAAAATTTCCAATTAGGAAATTATTCCTTATTCATTCCTAAATTGACCAAAAAAAATTTCATCTCTGTATATTAAAATCTGACAGAGATATTAAAATCCAAAATTCTCCAAAATTCGTGACTTAGAGCACTTAACGATGCCTGTAAACGAAGAATTTTTTACTTGTTTTCAAAGCAAATGAGGGATCATCCACAAATTATCCATATTAAATGCCGATTCAAGACCGTGCCTCTTATTTGGTCATAATAAAGCAGCGTATTGATTTAAATCAAAACTTGTTTTCAAAATATGTTGATCGTTAGCGCTGGAGGTCTGCATGGATCGAAATATTTAGGTCCGGTCCCAAACCGACCCATAGGGAAAACGTTTCTGCCCGGCATGGAAAAATGTTTAAATCATAATCCGGACCAGCCTGGAAAAAGGTTTAAATCATACCCCGGTTCAGCCGTGAATTTCTACATAGTTTTTTACTTCAGTGTAGTTAAAAATTGTTTCGCGGACAGGAGTTCTGACCAAAAATACTTATTATAGCTTTTCGTTTTTTACATTTATACTTTTTATTATTAAAGAAGCGCCAAAGTCTGTGATATATTTATTTTATCAATGAATCTATGTTTATTTCTAAATGTTTCACTTACAGTTTAATATCGTTTATCCATATACCGTGCGTACGAGACTTTGAAAAATGTTATACAGTAAAACTTTTTAACACTGAATCACATAGGAAAGAAAAATAACGTAATAGACAAATGCCCTTCCTAGGAAGGTTAAATGGTGTTTATTTTTTCTCAGGTATTATTGTATTCATTTTGCATGCATCAAGACATTTTTTGTTCAAGACAGAATTCCGTCATAGGCAGATTTTTTTTTCTGATTTTATAGTGTTTAATTTTTTAGCATTTAAATATACTGTTCTTAAAAATAATAAATTTTAAAGTTTTTTTTTATTTTTTATTTTATTTTATTTATTTTATTTTTCTTTCTTTCTTTATTTTCTTTCTTTATTTTTTGTAAAATAAAAGCGATCTATGTGGTTTTCGTAAAAATTTTGATTGAACCAAAATTTATTTATTTTATGCCCGTATTAGGTCAGTCGCAGACAGTGATTTTAATACGGATTGTTCAAGACCGGGATTGAAAATTTCGTCCAGTGCAGACCTTATTTAAAGTTAAGAACTGTTAAAGAAAAAAAAGTACTACCTTTAAACATGTCATTTTTAATTATTTTACATTAGTTTTGTTTCGGGCAAAATTGAAAAATTATTTACTTTTGAAAATATGATTTTTTAAAGTTAAATTATTTTTTCAATAAATATTTTAAACAGTTCTAAAATTAATATTGAAAAACAAAAACCTCGAAAAAAACTAAAATCAGATTTTCATCTTTATTTAAATGGAAAGAAATTGAAATTCGATATATAATGTTTGGAGTTATAACGATTTTTAAGTACCCATTTAAACCAGTACTAACCATATGAAATTTTTATAAATTTTATGATAAATTTTAGGATGTGATTTTCTTAGCAAATTTTATGGCTAACCATCACAAAAAAAAGAAAAAAAAATCAAAATTCTAACTCAAAAGATAGATTTTTTCCCCTTTCCTAGAACTGTTAAAGTAACATTGTCTTTTGAATTGCGCGCATTTCAATTTGTTTCTAATCCCTTAAAACCTGATGAACTATTCAAACTGCTATAATTGCGAATTTCGAAGGTAAGAAGATGCAATTTTTTGTGTGTTATTCAGACTGGATAAGGAAAGTTTTCCTAAATGGAATTTTTATCCTACGGGGGACGTATAAAAAGTTAATATTTCGTACTTTTTCAAATAGACCCCCCATGGAGTTGCAACTTATCTTATCAAAAAGTTTCCCCTTTTTAATGAATTTTGCAATTAGAAGTATGGGTCTAGGAGCAATATTTGAGGAGATAGCCTATTGTTTCGATATTTATGACTCGCCCTGTATTAGGATAAATAACGAGCACATACTATAAGTATAAATGACAAATTCTGGAAGTTATTAAAAAAGTTGGACAGTATAGATAATTAAGCATTGTGTCTTATTTGTTACACGTATCATTCATTGCATGCTAAATTTTGAAATAAATTTTAAAGTTCTTTTTTGCACGTTAAAATGTACATTTTTATTTTTATATGACTAAATATATAATGCATAGTATTCTTTTAATTGGTAATCTCTGCATCATATTATTAGAAGATAAATATTTTGATTGTTGTTTTGGAAGATTTTGTTTATTGTTTATTTTACTGAATTTTATTTATTATTTCTTTTACAGAATTACATTTATTGTTTGCATTTCGAATTTATTTCTGTTTGTTTTCTAGAATTTTTTTAAATGTATTTCGGAAAAACTTATAAAGTATAAAATAATTAGTTTTACCTCCACTATTTATTCCCAATATACTAAAAGTATGTATTAACGGCCCTCTAACCGTCAATTATTTTTCAAAACCTAATTTTATACTTGGAACAATTCATAATTTTGCATCTTAAGTATAGTGTATAATAAATTTGTGCTGGTTATTGTCTTTATCTAACCATCAT
This sequence comes from Maratus speculifer, assembly GCA_964019185.1. Classification (NCBI taxonomy): domain Eukaryota; kingdom Metazoa; phylum Arthropoda; class Arachnida; order Araneae; family Salticidae; genus Maratus; species Maratus speculifer. The sequence continues at coordinate 240,818,853 of OZ025289.1, forward strand.
AATTCAGATTAACTCACGCGCAATATAAAATAAAAAGAATTACTTTTAAATAAAAAGAATATTGCCCAGTTAAACTGATGGCATTGAGCTCACAGGCTACGCATAGTAATTGTACATTACAGCCTTATATTTTCAAGGGCTAATTCCGTTCGAAAAAAAAATTAAAAAGGGGAAACAGCTCTCCACTTTCCTCTTTTTTTATACTTAATCATTGAACCTCCTATACTATCAAGTACATGCTTTATCATATTAAAAAATCTATATCCAAAATTCAGAGCAAATCGGATAATTCTTAATAAAAACCCATTTAGCATATATGTAATTTAAGAGGAGTTATTCCCCTCTTTTATACTTAACCATTAAACTTCCAAAACTATTCAGAGATTTGAATGAAATCTCACAATTCTGATTGAAAAATCCATTTATGCTAATCCCTTATGCTAATCCCCCATATAGCCATCCATTAAGGGGAGGGGCATTAGAACCCACGTTCCCCCTGTTTATACTTATTCAATGAACACCTAATAACAGCCACGGACTCGCCTCATCAGAATGATCCTATATCTAAATTTTGAACGAAAACTGTTAATTCTGCATGAAAATCCCGTTTATATCAATTAAGGGGAGGGGCATGAGCCCCCCGTTCCCCTGTTTATACTTATTCAATGAACACCTAATAATAGTCACGGAATCGCCTAATCAGAATGATCCTATATCTAAATTTTGAACGAAAACTGTTAATTCTGCATGAAAATCTCGTTTATATCAATTAAGGGGGGGAGCATGAGCCCCCCGTTCCCCTTGTTTATACTTATTCAATGAACACCTAATAACAGTCACGGAATCGCCTCATCAGAATGATCCTATATCTAAATTTTGAACGAAAACTGTTAATTCTGCATGAAAATCCCGTTTATATCAATCGGGGGGGGGGGGCATGAGCCCCCCTTCCCCCTGTTTATACTTATTCAATGAACACCTAATAACAGTCACTGAATCGCCTCATCAGAATGATCCTATATCTAAATTTTGAACGAAAACTGTTAATTCTGCATGAAAATCTCGTTTATATCAATTAAGGGGAGGGGCATGAGCCCCCCGTTCCCCCTCTTATACATATCGAATGAACTCCAAAAACTAATCAGGGAAGCGCTTTATCAGGATATACCTATATACAAAATTTCAAGTGGATTCGATATTTTTATCATGAGTTATCGCGTTACGCACGAACATACGAACGTACATACAGAACGGACGGGCACATAAGCTCTCAGGCTATCATAGCCTGTGAGCTAAAAATTGATGCTAGATTTGTTAAATATTTGTAAATAAAAATTCTCTTCGAAATACTAGACGTCTAAATTAGAAGTACATTAAGGTATAAATTATAAATCCTGAAAGTTGTTGTGGAAAATATCAAAGTATTATAAGTATCGAAATTTTCATCTCCGGAACGTTATTAATTTCATGAAAGACTGGTGGAACCAGAGAGACAAGTAGAGCTCGATCTATAAAATGATACAGTAAGAAATTGGCAAATATATTCACTATAAAAAAGTGCGTAGAAAAAAAATGGTATTAGATTTTCTGTAAAGCTCATAAAAGCCTTCTATAGTAAAAAAAAAAAAAAAAAAAAAAAAAAAAAAAAGCCTTAAAAGGAATGATTCCTGAAATGATGCTGATGTGTAAGATTTCCAAAAATAACGCATCCGGGTAGACCACTCCTTGGATTGCAAAGCAATACCGAACGGAATCGCGAAGCGATTCCATGGGATACAGGCGGGCGCAGCAAGCAGGGGTAGCCTAAAATTTGTAATCGCGAAGGATTACGCGGGGAGAGGGGGTGGCGAGCGTAGAGAGCAGGGGGGCGGAGCTCCCCTACAGTTTTAAAGAACTATAACTGCTCATTCCAATTATGCATGTTTGGGGCGCTACACCCACTTTGCCCCCCCCCCCTAATGGGGAACTTTTTTAATTTTTATCCACAGCGCTCGTGTTGCATACCTTTAGAAAGGTCTGAAACTGCTTTTTCCTATTATGGATGTCTTATGTATCCCCCTCCGCTCTGCCCCTCAGGTTGAGCACATTTTTAATTTCTTTACAACACCAGTCGTGTGACACATCATTTAAAAGGTCTGCAACTGCTTATTCATATTATGGATGTCTTGTGTGTCACCCCCCACTCTGCCCCCAGGGGGTATACATTTTTAATTCCTTTACAAGACCAGTCGTGTGACACATCATTTGAAAGGTCTGCAACTGCTTATTCATATTATGGATATCTTGTGTGTCACCCCCCACTCTGCCGCCCAGGGCGCACATTTTTAATTTCTTTACAACACCAGTCGTGTGACACATCATTTGAAAGGTCTGCAACTGCTTATTCATATTATGAATGTCTTATGTGTCAGCCCCCACTCTCACCCCCGGGGGGGCACATTTTTAATTTCTTTACAACACTAGTCGTGTGACACATCATTTGAAAGGTCTGCAACTGCTTATTCATATTATGGATGTTTTGTGTGTCACCCTCCATTCTGCCCTCCAGGGGGGGCACATTTTGAATTTTTTTACAACACCAGTCGTGTGACACATCATTTGAAAGGTCTGCAACTGCTTATTCATACCATGGGGTATTGGCGAGCGCAGAAAGCAGGGGTAACCTACAACTTGAAATCGCGAAGCAATTACACAGGGGCTGGCGAGAATAGCGAGCAGGGGGGCGTATCCCCCCCCCCGAGCTGCCCAAATTTTTGTTAGCTGAAAATGTGGACTAACCTTTACTGGTGCCTTAAACTCAGTCATGGAAAAAGAGGTATTTTTAACGCACTCCTTATTCTAATAAACCATTACAAATTTAAAAATTTCAGTTCATAACTATAAATTACATGCTGATGTAATAAAGAACGAGAACCTAAACGGTCCATTCAATACAAGGTTGTACAAAATTCTATTCCAAGGGTTTTGATAAGTGGAAGATAAAAGCTCCAAATAAACCCAAAATCCTAAACATATACGATTTAACCATATATTAAATATTTATGTTCAAAAATATTTTTCTTCGTCAATTCCTCAACAATCTGACTACATTAATGTTATACGTTAATAATTGCATCATAGTTTATATTCGTTTAGCGTTGTGGATCTTAGCTGGTTTGAGATAATATAAATATATATTCTATTAACTATTTTGCCGAGTAATCATTTTCAGTGGATAATAGTATGACTCTGAAAGTAAGACACCAGTAAAGCTCAATCCACATTTTCAGCTAACAAAAATTTGGGTAATTTCATGAGTTTTACAGAAAATTTGATACCTTTTTTTCTACGCACTTTGTTATAGTGAATATATTTGCCAATTTCTTACTGTATCATTTTATAGATCGAGCTCTACTTGTCTCTCTGGTTCCACCAGTTTTTCATATGACTTCATAACTTTTTCTGATTCTTTCAGAAATTTGATCAGCCACCTCAATTAATAAATTTAAACTAATATTAGTATTAGGTTAAAGTTATAAGCAAACATATTAGTTTCGAAAATTTTTTGATAATTGAGTCAAGTTGGCGTCAGTTTTGGCGAATGATTTTGGTCACCAGATTTGGCGATATATCATCAAGTTGGTAACAAACTTGGCGATGTTTGGCGACAGAATTGCCCCAGTGATAGTCCCCTCTACAATTTCGCGGTATCAATGGAGATTTTCATTTGTCCATTTGTATCTACACAGGTTTTAATTTTTTTATTTCCAAATCATTACTTTTATTTACATAGAGAAGGATTTTTTTTTTCTAAATTATAGTTTTATAATGAAATATCTGCATTATAGTAACTGTTTTGACATCGGAAATAGTCAAATAAAGGTGCAATGTTGTTTAAACATAAATTTAGTTACAGTTTATGAAAAATAATGCATTTTCTGTTTCAAATGACGTCAACTTCGAAATGACGTCAGAGGCGACTTTCGAATGACGACTGTCGAATGACGTCAAGAGAATCTGAATTTTTATTGATCTATAAAGAAATAACGCGTGTTATCATTTCTTTTTAGCACTTTCCAACAAAGTTGAAAAGTGCTTATGCATTCGGTTTTTCTGGCCGTCTGGCCGTATGTCCGGATGGCCGTCTGGCCGTCTGTCCGCGCTGTAACTCTCGTAAATATACTCGGATTTTAATGAAATTTTTATATGTCATTGATGTTTACTCCAGCACGAACCCTATTGAAAATAAAGTTTCTAACATGATTAGTTGGCCTACAGAGATAATCAAAAGTTTCCCATTACATTACGGCCTGTGGGTAAAAATCGTTAATATACTCGGACTGCCATGAAATTTTAGGACGTTATTGAGATTTACCCTAGCACGAACCCTATTGAAAATGAAGTATCTATCATGATTAGTTTATCTACAGAAAGAATCAAAAGTTTCCCATTACATTACGGTCCATGGGTAAAAATCGTTAATATACTCGGACTGCCATGAAATTTTAGGGCGTTATTGAGATTTACCCTAGCACGAACCCTATTGAAAATGAAGTATCTACCATGATTAGTTTATCTACAGAGAGAATCAAAAGTTTCCCATTACATTACGGTCCATGGGGAAAAATCGTTAATATACTCATATTGCCATGAAATTTTAGGAAGTTATTGACGTTTACCCTAGCATAAGTCCTATCGAAAATGAAGTTTCTACCATTATTAGTTTATCTACAGGGCGAATCAAAAGTTTCACATTACATTACGGACTATGGGGAAAAATCATTTCAAAGGAATTTTAAAGATGTTATGCCCTATCAAACATATTAAAATATACATTCTATAAAATATAAGGGGAAAATGTAGCTATTATTCATTTACAGGGCCACACAAAAGAATTCCATTAGATAACGGTAAAAGGGGGAATTGTATGTGACATATTTTAAATATATTAAGCTTTTTTATGTATTATAAAATTGATATATGTCACTGAAGCTTAATATAAATCATACATCGTTGATATACAGGGCTACACAAAAGAGCTCACCAACGTTACTGAATATGAGCGTAAATTATTTAAACGTGTTTCTTAAATAAGCTATGCATTTTTACACTGAGCTTAACTCAATTTACTGAGAAATGTTTGCAGAATATAGATAAAAGGATATACAGGGACACGCAAAGAATTCGGTACATGGACACTTATGAATGATGATTTATGAGAATGTGATTTCAGTTCTTTTAAAAGTGTTTTAGTTTACAATAAATTTTAGCCTAATGCTGACGTGTAATAAAGGTACAATGTAAAGTACAGGGCTGAACAAAAGTATTTAAGTATGTTTCCATCTAATAGTATGAATTGCTGAAAAAGAAATTTCAAGCTACTGGGTATTTTCTTGCTAAACTAAATTTTCCCATTATATCAACTGACATATGAAATACAGGGCTGTTCAAAAGTACTGGAATACATATTTGGGTACATTTGGCTATACACTATTATTTCCCTAAATAACTTAGTTTTGTTAAAGATTTTATTAAGTGTTGGAAAGTGCTTCATAATTTTTCTTACTTGTTTTAAGAACTAGATTTATACTTACTAGAACATACTAGATTTATTGTATTGTTTTTCGGTTGGTGGCAACTTGAAAAAATGATTGAATTAGCAATTAAAAAGGAGAGATTTCTATAATGTTAGTATAGCGTTATGTAAATTGGAAATGGGTGCCATTTCCTTAATTTTTGAATGTTTCCGTCGCTGAATGTTTCCTGGTTCGGGATATAATTGAGTTGTTTCTCTTTTTTTCTTGTTTCACGACAAAAAAAAAAAAAAAAAAAAAAAAAAAAAAAAACAGGGGTTCCGGATCTCTGAAACTAATTGATGGATTTGGATGATTTTTTGTAAACATGGAGATATAGAGTAAGACACTTCCCCTTTTCAATTTCGTCGCGATCCGCTGATTAGTTCGAAAGTTATTAAGAGGCAGACTTTGGACTTTAACATTAGAGATGCGGCTGAGCTCTACTATACAGCACTATCGTGCTGTATGATGTTGTTCAGTTATTGTTATTAGCATCATAAATAGACCCTTTCGAGTACTTTGTTACAATACGAACAAAAATAAGCGTCATTTAGTATTTTTGTTTTCTTAATTGTTACTATAATACTATAATATTTCGAAATACTTCTCTCTATATATATATAAATATAGATATGTATGTGTGTTTAATTATTATTTACCACAAAACATTGCTGTGTATTTCGACATTATTATTTTAATTAACATTCCTAGGTAATACTTAAATTCAGTTGTTGTTAATATTTTACAGTAGCTGAATTTGTACAGATTTAGTGAAACACTTCAGGGGACTTATTATTTTTGTTTCGATGCTTTCGAATGCATAAATAATATAAAGTTGTTATGCAGTATTACCACTACCGACTTGTTCTGATTGATAAAAAAATTAGGAACATTATATTAAGAGAAATGTTTAATTCTTTGTTTTCTATTCTTGTGTTAAATTTTCTAGTTTGTGTGAGTTTAAACGTTATATAAATTAAAAATCATAATCTTAATAACTATTAAGGATACGACTCGGAAATCAACGAGCAGTTTGCAAAGCTTGAAATCATGTATACAAAAACGGAATTCTAGAATACATCATGGAACTCTGGAATAACAAACATTTGTATATAAGGAACACATTATCATCCCCCAACAGAAAAAAATATTTGCAAATGTGTATGTCCCAATAGCCTAAACTTTTGAATAACTTTAAAATTGCGTTTCCCAAGGTATTCTAATTTAAAAATTTTATTATCTATACATATAATAAAACAGTAGGACCCGGTGTGTCTGTACATTGAAGATAATTGACAAAAATGGAGTCAGGGCGATAAAAGAAAACCAATAAAACACAAAAAAAAAGTTTTTGAATTTTTTGTCTGTCTGTCTGTCTGTTTGTTCGAGGTTATCTTCGTAACTACTGAATGGATTTTTATGCGGTTTTCACTAATGAAGAATGCACACTCCCGGGCAGTGTATAGGCTTTGTTTCATCAAAATCGGACAACAGACAAAAAAGTAACAAAAAGAAACAAAAGAAACTATTAGGTGCGCTGCTCACGTTTTTTAGTACATAACGTTTTTTAGTACATATAAAATCCAATAGATGTCACTGTGCGATTTTAAAACGCGCTATCGTTATGTTTTCGACAGTCTACTTAAGTATGAGAAAGTTTCAAGCTGGCTGTCGTTCCATGTGGTTTAGTCGGTAGAACGTCAGTGCGCCATACTGATGGCCCGGGTTCGATTCCCAGCATGGAATTTTTTTTCACTATGTTGGCATTAACGCCTATAAGCAATTAAAAGAATTTGAAATATTGTATTCAAGGCGAATTTTCTCTCTGGGAAAATTTCCTTGCATTAATATGTCAGTGTAATTTTTTTTTCGATTTAATTTTTTTTTTCGAAACTTTGTTTTTCTTAAAAAATTACAGTAAATATTTGATATTTCCCAACGTTTTTTGAATGATCGACTTGCTTTTTTTTTAATGTATGTCTGAACCTTATCTAACTACTTCTTCAAGATTTCTTTAGATAAACCGACCAGCGTAGCGGGCGAAGGCCGCTAGTATATGTATATTTAAACAAACTTTAACTTCATCATAAAGAATTTTTTTCCTAACTGTCCATAACATTTCACGATGCATCAATATGTCTGTTTAATTAGATACAGATCATACTTTTCAATTGAGAAACCGAAAATCTCCACCCCTTATATCTGGCGACTTTGAATTATTTATAAATTTTTTTTATTAAAAGATCAATTATTTCAACAAAAATGTTTATTCTCTCAAATCTTTTTCCAATTAAACAGTCGATTATAATAACTCGAATGCATTTTTTACAGCTGTACATCATAAGGACAAAAAATAGCTTCTTATGATAGTAATTAATTGTTTACATTTCTTCTTTAATAGAAAACTTCATTGTCTTGCATTTGGGAGAAGCACATGTCACAGACTTCCACATTTGGTTATAACAGTCTATATACAGGGTGTATCCAAACTACTGGGCACTTTAAGGGGTGATGGTACAGATCAAGACAAATAATATTAAATGGGAAACTAAGGGTCCCAAACATTTTCCGAAGAAGATAGGCGCCATCAAAGTTTAGGGTCCAAAATTTGAAATGATTATAAAAACCGGAAAAATTGGTAGATTCGTTTGCGGTTTTCACGAAAAATATTCTTTATGTCAGTACTGTCTTGAAAATAAATTATAAAGATAAATTTCAAAAAATGCCGGTAGAGGGCGCGTTAGACTTTGGAGTAACGAACAACTATTTTTTAACTTTGTGTTTTGCATTTCATTAAATTTTCTTAGAAGATTAGACATAAACTTAAGTTTCGAGCTGAAAATCTGAATCGTTGAGAGTGGTTAAGTAGCGCGAACTGAACTGTGTTCAATGGGGGTGGGGAGGTTCAAATTTCAAATGATTATAAAAAACGGAAAAATTGGTCGATTCGTTTGCGGTTTTCTCTAAAAACATTCTTTATGTCAGTATTTTCTTGAAAATAAATTTTAAAGAAAAGTTTCAAAAAATTTCGTTAGAGGGCGCCTTAAACTTTAGAGTAACCAACAACTATTTTTAACCGTTATTATTTTTTTTTCTAAATAAGTGTTTTAAAAGCTTAGACTTAAATTTTGAGCTCAAAGCCTGAATCGTTGTGAATAATTAAGTAGCGAAAAATTGAACTGTGTTCGTAGGGTGCGCAGTTTAACATTTCAAATCCTATACACAGTTTAGTTTGCGTTTCTTAACCCCTCCCAAAGATTCCGAATTTGAGCTCAAAATTTAAGTCTAAGCGTTTGCAAGCATTTAATTAGATACAAAAAGTAACATTTAAAATTTGTTGTTGGCTACTCTAAGTTTAAGGCGCCCTCTAACGGAATTTTTTTAAATATATTTTTAAAATTTGTTTTCAAGGAAATACTGACATAAAGAATGGTTTTAGAGAAAACCGAAAACGAATCGACCAATTTTTCCGTTTTGTATAATCATTTGAAATTTGAACCTATTGCCATTTGAACCTCAACGATTCAGATTTTCAGCACAAAATTTAAGTTTATGTCTAAGCTTCAAAAAATTTTAATGAGAAGCAATAAATAACGGTAAAAAATAGTTGTACGTTACTACAAAGTCTAAAGCGCCCTCTAACGACATTTTTTGAAATTTATATTTATAATTTATTTTCAAGACAATACTGACTTAAAGAATATTTTTCGTGAAAACCGCAAACGAATCGGCCAATTTTTCCGTTTTTTATAATCATTTAAAATTTTGGACCCTAAACTTTGATGGCGCCTATCTCTTTCGGAAGACGTTTGGGACCCTTAGTTTCCCATTTAATATTATTTGTCTTGATGTGTACTATCACTCCTTAAAGTTTTGCCCAGTTTTAGATACACCCTGTATACTATTGAATAGCAAATAATTAATAATTAATCTGCGTTTCTTATTTTCTTTAATGTTAATATAAAGATTCACAATTTAAAAGGTAGTCGAACAAAAGACGCAATTAAAATATTCTCGAAAGTTTCCAAGCAAAATGTGTTGCGTTTGATTGAAATATGAAACACATTTATTTGTTTTTATTTTACTCAATGAAATTCAAACATTTGTTAGGAGAAACATAAATAGATTAGACTGTTTGACTCTTGTAAAACAGCTTTTCCACAACATCAAGTTTTGGAAGCTGCAGAGAGAACGTCAGTTGCATTTACAGTCAATAAAATAAAAATTTTCAAACTGCAAATGTAAGCTTTAAAGCGGAAGGACGTCTAATGTCTTAAAATCGAGCTTTGGACTCGTAACTAAAGAACAGAGTACATTTCAGAATATTTTTTGCAAAACCATGCATTATATTATTATTGACACATTTTGCAATATTTTAGGGAAAAATCGCTTTTCTAATGGAAAATATGAAACGATTTATTTTGCACCTTAAAAACATGAATTTCTCACAAAATGGATATTAAATATTTTAAAAAAATGCATAAGCAGCTTCCATGTCATTTTTATTATTTTTTTGTGTGTGTAGTAGTTTTTTGTGTGTGTAAAAGTACCGAAATCAAACGTCCGTACATAAGATTATATGATCTCGAGAGACATATTTGTCTTAATATTTAACACAGAAACGACGTTCTTTGACATATCCCTTCTCGTCCATAATTTTGAAAGCAACGAGGCAGGTTAGAAGCATCTTGCAAATAATTATTACTTTTCTTGATGAAAAATATGATGGGAATTGAATCTATTTTGATGAGTGTGTATACGGGTGAAGCATTGTCAATAAAAACTGAACTCCCTTAAATTGGCGGTAAGGCATGGCCATAGGGAGATTGGTTATTGGATGAAATGTTTTGATGTATAAACTTTTAAAATGCAGAATAAAGTACATTTCACCGAAAGAAATCTAATAAACGTCTCTGTGAAGTCTCAGAAAGAAGGTTTGACAGATTGTAATTATCTTAAAAGACAATTTAGATGTTCAAAAACATTTTTATATTAAAGTGCGAATGAATTCTGGTGTCATAACACTAATAACAGACCGTGTGGTCATAAAAAAATTCCCCGATGTATGAACTATCTATTGATCTAAATATTCAAGCAATCGAAAAGAAATTTCAGATTTAGTTACATGAATGTATGCGCTCAAGATGTAAAACAATAGAGCTCTCAAAATTACGGTTACAGTGAATTTTAGAACTGAGAAATTTTCGAATAGTAACACCCAATTTTTATGCGCAAATTATTCAGAGGATTAAAAAACCATAAATGGCGTTGGAATGATACATGTATCTTGAAAATTGCCTGTGTAAAGTTACTTGCAATAAATAAATAAATAATAAACATTGTAAAGGGCCAATGACAATGTTTTTCAGTAGCCATTTTTTGTGTGTTTATTTTCACTTATGAACTAAGTAATGCTGTAAGTTTTATTTTAAAATGTATTTTTGAGTTGTGCTTGCGTATGCATAGTGAAAATTAAAATTTAATAATCTGTTTTATAGCGCTCAATATTACATTATACAAGAACAGATTCCAACTGAGGGCCACGATAATACACCGGCAATTTTAGTCATACAAGCATAGTTCCAACGCCATTTATGATTTTTCAATGTGCTGATGAATTTGTGCAGAAGAAAATGGTGTGCCATTCGGAAATTTTGATATTTTATCACTGTAACAGTAACCGTAAGACATCTTTTATTTTATATCATCACAATCTCAAGCACACACCTTCACAAAAAGAAAAAAAAATCTGAAAATTTATTTTGATTGGTTGAGAGGTTAGATCATTAGGGTTACATACATCAGGGAACTTTTTTATGACCAGCCTGTACTTGATTTCATTCATCAAACATGTGCATTTTCTGTATAGAATGCAAGCTAACATATAAAAATTTAAATTTTCCATGCGAAAAATATATTTTAATCTACTTGATGGCAATAATGATTTCGTTCTTCGTAGTTATGCGGTATATTTTCAGCCAAAACAAAAAACGTGTATGTAATTGAGATTTTATGATTTTTCAATGTGCTGATGAATTTGTGCAGAAGAAAAGGCTGTTGCCAATCGGAAATTTAGAAATTTTACCACTGTAACAGTAACCGTAAGAGCTCTTTTATTTTATATCATCACGATCTCAAGCACACACCTTCACAAAAAGAAAAAAAATATATGAAAATTTCTTTTGATTGGTTGAGCGGTTAGGTCATTAGGGTTTCATACATCGGGAAACTTTTTTATGACCACTATGTACTTGGTTTCATTTGTCAAACATGTGCACTTTCTGTATTGAAAACAATATAACATATAAAAATTTAAATTTCCCATGCGAAAAATTTATTTTAATCTATTGATGGCAATAATGGATTCGTTCTTCATACTTATGAGGTAATAAATATACTTCATACTTATGCGGTAATAAATAAATTTTTAGCCAAAACAAAAATCGTGTAATACTCGTGTAATACTGCCACACAATTTTATTCGAGAAATTGTTTTTTAGTAGGATATTTACTAAAATATAGTTTTTGATAACTATTAATGCAGTTTTTCTAATTTGTATTTTTGATTATCTGATTTTCTTTCTATTTTACACTTTATGTATATCATTAAACAAAAATAAAAAAAATTGAATCAAAATCATAGCACCATTTAAATATTTTGAGTACGATATGTTATATTCTATCTCACATACATATATAATTACATTTTGGAAATTTTTGAATTTTTTCTATTTTACCTGTTATTATTTTGCTATAAAGTCTCCAAAGTATCGAATGCAAGAAGTTTAATTTATAATTAAGTATTGTATTAACTTTTATACATAAAAGTGTTTAAAACATCGGGCACTTTAAAGCTTTTTTTAACAATTATCAAACTTAAGTTTGCATATGAGTTCATTTGTAACTTTCGTTTTAATATAATGATGAACTATATAAATATATTTATATACACAACCATATATTGAAATAAATCGATGTAAAAGCTTAAAAACTACGCCAAACTTTTTCTCAAAACATTAAATTTTTTTTCATATATTTTATTTCCTAAAGCGTATAAAAAAAGTCTTTACAGATAACACAAAAAAGAATATTTCGCAGATAAATAGGTTTTTTATATTCCCTCTATCCTCCCTTGGTATTATTATAATAAGAACTTTAATTATGCTCGCTCAGTAAGTTTAAGGACATGTTCAAAAGATTTTTTTATAGAAAGTCCTTGAGTGCATTTAAAATAAGTTTTATTATTAAATTTTAATAAATTCATTATGAAATTTCTTAATCTTTGAACGTTTTTAGAATAATTAAAAGTTTAACTTTTTTCATATTAATAAAAGGTTCTTAGAGGTATGAATTAGAGAAAAGTTCTGCAGGGATAAAATTTCTAAAAAAATTTAAAAGAACGAAAAAACAACTTTTTAACATACAGCTTCGCTTAGCATGAATTACTGACAGCTCTGAATTTTATGAAATCATTTCACACTTGTAATTTTATAATAAGAAGAAATACTTTTAAAGATGGTTTGATTTCATTTAAAATTATTCAAAATTTGCAATTTTTATTTAGTTTTAACTTCAACTTTTAAAAATGAACAAGTTATGCAATATGGAATTTGTTTAATGAATAAACGAAAGCATAATAAATACTTTTGATAGTTTGTATTTGAATCTTCATTTATATTGCTACAATTTTAAATTGAAATACTTTGTTTTCAGTCTGTAACTGAAACCGCGAGTAACGAGTTTTCAAGGCAAAAATAATTTTACTATTGAAACAAAAGCAAGGATATTAAACAATGAATGCTCTCTAATATGTTATTATTGGTTCATATGAATTCGACATAGTTGACAAAATTCGAAATATCCAATGTAATAAACAGTGGTAGACCGAATCACATGTGGGTAAATATATCATATAACACTGATTAATGGTCATAAATATTTGTACGTCATATAATTGCGATTGACAATAGCCATAAATATTGACAAGCTTTTAAGTATTCACATGTTAGACAAGTATTTAGTACATTTTATACTAATAGACATAGATAGTAATAATCATTAATAATTTTTTAATATTTTAATAACATATTTTGAAAAATAGTAGATTATTGCTCTTGTAAATAATTCAACACGCAGATGTATCAAATAATGTCAGTTTTCTACATGAAATGAAACTTAAATACAGAGCCATGCGAATCGGGGGGCGAAGGAGGCCGCCGCCCAGTGCGCGGAAATTGAGAAGGCGCCAAATTTATGTTACTATCGTGGTCTGTTTTTTCTTTATTTTATAAAAAAAAATATATATATGTATAAAAATATTACAATTTTTCTGTGAAAAAAAAAAAAAACATACATCCATAAAATAGCATGTTACTTCTTACTTCGAATCCAAAAGGGTAGGAATCCAATACTGTTAGATACATTTTTTCCACATACATTTTCCAGACCCCCTTTGCCAAAATATAAGTGAAACGTTCTTTTATATCATTTAATTGTTGAAATATCTCCTTTTAAAATAAACGACAAACTTATATTCAATAGAATTGATGTTTATTTTTCGACATTTCAGTTCTGTGACACTTATTACAAAAATAAATGATGATGGGGAGGGGGGCGCCAAATTAAAACTTCGCCCCAGGCGAAATTCTCTCTTCGCACGCCACTGCATAAATAACGATAATAATGTACGGGAGCAGTATGATAAGCAACTGGCTTCGACCAGATGTGATGCTACTAGAATTCAAAGAATGATTTATTTTATAAAGGTGACCATTCACATCAAACATGGCAATTTTCCAAATCACTGAACACTTTAATTTGTGAATGGAAGACATTTGAATAGAGCAAATTAGTGATATTTAATCAACGGAAAAATAAATATTGAGCAGCAGTGAAAAAGCTGTTTATTGAAAAAGAAAACAATTTATGAGATGAAAGGGCAGCCCGGAAAAGTTTTGTTAACTCTGCACATTCGCTCTCAACCGCAACCAAAAGCCGAATTCAAACGCGGCCATACATGCATTTTTGATTAAATCCGTCCAGATCATCCAAATGAGGTTATGACATCAGACCTGTTTGAAAAAATTCGCTAAATCGTGGTAAACCGTCAGAGAATGAAAGTGCTCGAGATTGATTCGACTGCGGGCTTCTTAATTCAAGGGGTGTAGAATATTTTAATAACACATTTGGATATGGAAAAGTTTTCCGCAAAATGAATGCCGCATAAGTTTCCTATTTGCATTAATCACACTCATGTATCAATTTGAAAAGAACGTTTGGAGAATTTAAAGCGAAACCCAAATGATTTTTGGTGTCGAATCATAACATGGATACATCGCAATATACCAGAAACTACAGAACAAGCTCAAGTAAAAGATTTTTCATGGCAAGTGTGCTGAAATAACGACTGAGACGGCTTTATCAGCAAAAAAAAAACTAATGGCTACAGTGTTTTGGTATGCATTTCGAATTATCTTTGTAGCTTACCTTGAAAAGAATAAAACTATCAATAAAGAATATTACTTCAACTTACTGTATTGAAACAATTCTTGCATGACATTGATGCTTGAATTTAATATTTAAACAATGTACTGTTATACAAAAAATATAAATTTAATCACTAATTTCTGAGAAATTTTTATCGTATAAAAATATCTTTAACATTTGCCTTCCTTTAATTATTTTATTTTAAAAAAACCATCATCTTTATTTCGAACTAGTTATGCATACAGAAATACACATATCCTGAATATAATGTATATGCATTTTTATAACTAACTCAGTTTCATGTTATTGAATAAAAAATAGATCTTAAATGTATTTTAATTAGTCTAATTTGTGTCTGAAAGTGTGCTAAAATGTGGTATAGTATTAATGAAGTTTAGTAATAATGAAATATTTAAATTTTTCATGATTATTTACAATAATTTAACATATGAATAAAAATATATGTATATTTAATAATATATTCGCAAACTTCATCACAGATTTTTCTTCTTCTGTTTTGACATTAATTCAACAGCTGGCATTTCGAGATAATACTTAGTTAGGGTTGCTTTTATTCTTTCACAGAACATATAAGTGTACAGACTTACTGAAAATCTTAAGAAGACTTAATCTTTTCGCTTCGTTAGTTTCGCATTCACAAGTAATAGAATGTTCTTATGTCGTCTTACCACTGCCTAATGGGTGTAATTGTCCAAATATTTAAGGTAATTACATGAGAGGAAAAGACTTGAGTTATTTGTTTCAATGTTTTATGCAACATTCCGTAGATTGTGAGTTTAAATATATCACTCGAGGGCATGGTTTGAAATTTTCAGAATAATAAATACAATAAACATATTAAATTAGTTAAAATACGGCTTCATTATCATGATTTCAAAGAGAAATTGGAAAATTGTAAAAGATATTCTTCCCCCCCCCCTTAAAAAACTGTACAATAGAAACTCTTAAAAAAAAACCTCCGTTAGCTATTTTTTTTTTATCCTTAAAAAAAAAATATTTACATTATTTGTATACCTAAATATAGACATTTGTAAATACAATACTGTAAGATATTCGGTGTCTGTATTTAGTACAAAGATGAACATAAAAGAGCATAAAACATAAGCATGTAATGTTCTGTCTACGTGTCACTATTTCGCTTCTCGGGGAATATCTACGGGTAATTGGCTACTTTTTTTACTAAGCACTTCCATCTTGCTAATTTTCTTTTAATCCCCAAGTGAAATATTAACGTATTATTTATATCTCTGAATATCGATATATGGGAATAACATAAAATATTCGGCGTTACTGAGATGGTTGTAAATTAACCATTAAACTCTATAAATTTTTGACAACACTTTTTTGTATGAAAAGAAATAATAATAATGATAACTCACATTTATAAAAAAAGCGTTTGTATGGAACATCCCCGAAAAGTAATAATATGATTTACATATTTATTATTTGGCATTTTTGTACCTGTATTTCCATGTATGTATTTCTCCAATTGATGTTTATGAAATCAATACATTCGTATGTCAGCTAAAAAAAATGTGGATCTTTTCATGCAGAATTTTTGGTTCATTGGAAAAATTGGAAGTGACACACATTTTTTTTTCTTCAGATAGTGGCACGTTTTCCAAAACAGTTGGCTACATTTGCTCTACCACCAAAAAATATTTTTATTACAATCGCACGACTACTTTAGTAGTTAATTGGGATTTTAGCTTATAAGTACAATTTTTCGGTGAGCTTAATAATTTGACACTTCTAACTTACGTGAAGTTTTTGGAAATTTTTATCATACACATAAACTAAAGTATTTGAAATACTTGGAAAAAAAATAGTTACATACAATAAATTAGTATAATTAGTAAATAATGAATACAGCAATAGTAAATAATTAGTAAATGGTGAATGTAAGTTAGTATTACAGTAAAATTCGTGTGAGTAGGCATGGCGACCTAGTCACGTCTTATATGAGTACGTTTGTAAGACTTCTTAAAATAAATAACTTTTTTTAATGTACTAGAGTTCATGTGTATTATTTACTATCATTGGAATTATTGGCCTTCGAAGACTATTTTATTCGTGATAATTAAGTTTATTCCGTCTTTTAATGTTTATAGAATTTCCACGCGCTTTTTGTAATTACATGCCGTTCGTTTGCATTTAAGAGGATAACCATAGATACTAGGCATCTTCACTCCTGTGTCAACCTGCATTGTTTATAAGAGAGTCTTTTTACGAACTTGCAAGTTGCAAATCAAAAAGACAAATGCATTATGTAACAAAAATCTATTGAGAATGCGTTTAACTATTATTTCTTTAAAATAATAATTGATAATAAAGATATTTCATAATAATAGTGATGCTTTTTTAAAAACGCTACATAGTTAAACCAATAAAGTATGTGTATAAAAAATCTAAAGCCACATTCGAGTATCACTGCAAACGTATAGAAAGAAATAAAAGAAAAATGAAAAAAAAAATTTAGATACTAATAACATTATAATTATGAGGCAGGGTTGTTTTAGGAAAGATAATGTGTGATACCGTACGAGAGCGCGGTCTAAAATGATCAAAAGTTGATATGTGTAAAGATTCTTATAAAAATATTCTAAAATTTCATTTTTATAAAACGCACTTTTCTTTACATATCACTAATCCACCTATTGCTTCCGTTTATAATCTTGTTTTTCTTCCATGTACACTTGATCTTAAAAACAGAAAATATCGCTTTGGAAGATTTTTCATTCTTATCTGGCAATATTTTCATCGCGTGGTCTAAACCACATTATTCCCTTATATGATCGGTATTTGCTGTTAAATGAAGCAGAATATTTTGAGTTAGAAAGTAATTTTCGATTCCTTGCACATGCACAATCGAAATTAATCGAATTTTTGAAGCATTACAAAGAAAAGTTACTACATAAAGAATTTTCTATTTCAGTTTGATAAATTTTCATGCCGTTTAGAACATTGGAAAATCAGCTTTTTTTAATCTGATGTCAATTACACAAAAATAACGGCAAATACTTTATTCGTTAAAAATATTTTTTATGAATCTATAAAAATAACTGTGATTAATATATCTGAAAAATAAAATCGCATGTGAGTCTTTTTTATAATCTTTATATTTTTTTCACATTTTATTATTATTTTTTTCTATATTTGAATTCTGGATTTATAATTAAAGTTTATAGGAATCAGAATGATTTGTAATTATAAAACAAAATAAGACATAAATTATAAAACATAATTTTCCTTAAGTATTTCCAATTTTCTTATCTCTTTTGATTATAATCTCGTTTTTTTTTTTTTTTTTTTTTTTTTTTTTTTTTTTTTTTCATGTACATTTTATATTAAATATAGAAAATACTGATTTAAAGAAGCAAATATATCGCATTGGGAGATTTTTCATTCTTATCTGGCAATATTTTCATCGTCTGGTCTGAACCGCATTATTCCGTTATATGATCGGTAAATTGGGCATAAACATGTAAACGGAAAACAAGAAAATAGGGATTTGGTGTTAAATGAGGCAGAATATTTTGAGTTGGAAAGTAATTTTCGATTTCTTGCACTTGCATTATCGAAATTAATATAATTTATAAAACATTATTCAGAAAAGGTTCTGCATGAAGATTTTTCTGTTTTAGTTTTATAAATTTTTGTATTGTTTAGCAACTTGTAAAATCAACTTTTTATAATCTAGTATGAATAAAACAAAAATTAATAAAAAAAAATTAGGAATACATTATTCTTTAAAAGCTGTCAAATAATGAATCAGTTAAGATAACGATGACAAAGATAAAGAAAATAAGCGATATATAAGGGTTTGAATTTATGTAACGTATTGTTTTTATTTATTTTTTTCTGTATTTATATTATGAATTTATAATTATCCTTTAAGGAAATCTAAAAGATTTGAAAATTTAATTCAAGTAATTACAATTATTAATATTATTATTGAACTTAAATGAGTATCGATTATTGGTTGAACAGGAAGAATTCCTAAATTGTGACTGCACGTGCCGTAAACATCATGTCATGTTCACCACGATATCTGTGACGGCCTTACTTGAAACTCGATTTTTTCAAACCATTTTTGGGAGATAAAGGCGGAGGGTCTCTTTATATGACGAACCCTATTAATTTCTTTCCTCTCTCTGTAACATAGTCGGTACACAAAACTGTTTAATTCAGATACTTTAAATTTTTTATATTTACATGCAAATACCTCGTGTCATACAACAAATTAAAAAAAATGAAAATCTATTATTTTAATTATTTTTTTTTAAATGTTATCCATTCATTTTTGCAAGATTAATTTTGAAAAAGAACCTTATATTGAACTTTTTCATGTAGACATTGCTTGGGAGCAATGCGTCTTACTAGTAAACAGTAGGTTTTTGGTTCAAGCGTCAGTGTTGCAAGTTGAAATTTTCATGATAAGATGTATTCAATTCATATTTTTTGCTAATTAAACGATATGTATTATTAATGCTTCGTATGTCTTACATTCATAATATTTTTTTCAAATTCAATTTTCTTTCTATTTTGAAAAATTATTGTGAATAATTGATGATTCAGCATTTTAAATTCCATGTAATACTTTTTTTTCGTTTTTAAAATTTTTAAATTTTACTTACATCTAAGCTATTTTTTCGGATTTATTTAATAGAAATTTTTAATTTAATTTAATGAATTGGTTTCGAACATTTTTATTATATTAAAAACATAAGTTCCCTTTTTATAATTATCATATATATATATATACTACCGCTGAAAATAAAGTTTGGTGAATAGTCTTGTAACATTAATGTAGATGAAATATTAACGAAAGTTACCAGACCCTCCATCGAAATAGTCACCTCCCATAACTATGCAATGCTGATATCTGCTATACATGTCTTGGAAAATTCACAGGAATTGTTTTTTTTTGCAATGGACTTCAAAAACTTCGTCACGTTTCGTTGAATGTCAGCAATATGGTCAAATCTCTTTCAAAGAGAGTTTGAGTCATGAAAATAGGAAGAAGTCTGGAGGATTGAGATCTGGCGAGTATGGTGGATATTCAGTTTGCACCATCCCTCATGAATTTCTTTCGGTGTGTTGCAAATCTTAAAACCAAACTTTAAATTTATCTTTTGTTCTTTCATTTTCCTGTTCTCAGTTAAGAACCAACACACTGTAATCGTACGTCGACGTACGTCGTTTATGTCTTACGCAAAACATAAACGACGCTCAATTTATCGGCGGTGGGGGAAGAAGATCAACACTTACCTCTATGCATGTGCAGCGTTTTGTTTCCCCAGTGTTGCTAAATCGCCCGTTCTGAATTCATTCACCGAACTTTATTGTCAGAGGTAGTATATATACAGTAAAACCTCCATAACGGACACTCCCGAATAGCGGACACCTCTATTTAACGGACAATTTTCAAATCCCCACTCCCAAAACTTTAATTTTTGTATGTTTAACCTCTGATTAACGGACATTCCGAATAGCGGACAGTAATTTTGGCAAAAAGAACAAAAAAATATTTTTTAACGAGGAAAAAAAATTAAATAAAAATCCCCTAAATTTATCAGGGCAATGTATCACAAATTTTGTGATCACAGATAAATGTGGGAATGAGCTGGAGAAAATCCCCTCTCTCCCCTACATCCCCCCCCACACACACCTTCACCCTCGGATGATTGGATGCTTTTAAGAAGCAGAAAAATACAATAAACAGTTATACATTTTTTTAAGAAAAAGATGATTTAAAAGAATTTAAACTACTCACAGAGTTAAAACTTCACATTGAAAAACAAATTACATCTAATCGCAAGTAAAAGCATACTTTTGTAACTTTTTTTTTTTTTTTTTTTTTTTTTTGTAAGAATGTAATAAGCAAAGGATAAAGGTATGCACAATTTTATTTCAGTTTTATAGCTTTGAAAATTATTTTAATTTCTGGTTTAATCATATAATAGAGGTTTTAGGACATTTTTAAATCGACTATTGAAACATTAAGCATTCAATAGGAATTTTAGTATCGCTGAGGTTTTCCCAATAACGGACACCTCCGAATAGCGGACAATTTCTGCGCTCCCAAGGTGTCCGTTATTTAGAGGTTTTACTGTATTTAATTTTTGGTGCTACAATTCATGAATGAATTTAATAAATATAAATTAGCAATTTGACTATATTAATTAAAGGATAAGTTGTTAAAAATAAATATTAAACGAAACCCCCCAAGCGATCTGCAATCGAACGGACCCACGTGTTTTAATATACTATAAAAAGAAAAGAGGTTGTTTATAACGCAGTTGAAAGATATCACAAAATTTAGCCGTCGTAACAGCACACTTACTTTCAAAACGGATTTACAGAAATATCTAAAAGTTTACAGAAGAACCATTTTATGTTTGTTATTCACCCATCATACGTAGTATAGAGTAAGTCTTGCAATCGTTTTGAAAATAAAAAAAAATCATAACGGATTTACACGTTTCAGATAATGGAGATTACGAAAAACATATTTTTAGAAAAAAAAAAATTGTTGGTGTCTGTTTGTCTGTCTGTAAACCCTCTATCTCACGAACAAATTGAGATAGAGACTAGAAATTTTGTATGTGCTTAGTATATAATAATGGGACAATAGCCTATTTAATATCAGTAACCTCGATTATCCGGAATTTTTTTCGGACTCTCGAAAGATTCTTTCTGCTGAAAGACATATAGAAATTTTAGAAATTTTTTATTTTAAGGAGTGGACGTAAAAGGCAATAAAATAACACAAATTTTGCATAAAAAACGACGTCGATCAGAATATTAGTTGCCGAGATATTTGAATCATGTTTTCCAAATTTTTCGATTTTTCGTGATCGAAATTTTCAATCGAATTCATTTCATTTCAATTTTATTCAAATTTTATTCAAATTTCAATTCAAAGGTATATTTCAATTGAAAATGAGACGCTTATTCCGATGCAATAAACTGTTAGTTAATATGATTATTATTTTTAGAGTTGTAAGGATCTTTCTTTTACGCAGTTCGGTACTACTTGAGTAGTTTGGCATTTTATATAATTTGTCGAAATGGGTTCATAAGCCATTCATTGATAGAACATTACTATGTATATTAACAATATTTAGATATACGTTTAAATTTTGTTTTGAAATTGCAATGAATTTTATGAATACTTTTCACATGTTTTATTTCCATATATTATATTATGCGCATCCATGATGGGTAAGTATTACGGTTCCCCCATCCACAACCTTTTCTTTGTATTTATAAAAAGAAATACAGTGCATTTATCCGCTGT
The DNA here is from genome assembly GCA_964019185.1 of Maratus speculifer. Lineage (NCBI taxonomy): Eukaryota > Metazoa > Arthropoda > Arachnida > Araneae > Salticidae > Maratus > Maratus speculifer. The sequence goes on from OZ025289.1 coordinate 240,841,218, forward strand.
TTATAATTTTAATGAGGTTTTTAATATTTTTCTAAAAGAAGGTCCAAAATTTTTTCTTCACTTTAGTTAATTGGTTTGCATTTGATGTTTTACAATGGCATCAGCTTTTTCAGAACCTCTTAACCTTTCGCCGGGCGTACAAATTTTCATCGCATAAGGAGTGGCGCGTTGCAAATTGTACAACAGGAGGAAAACATTCAATTATTGCTGTTTTGTTTTAATTTTACAAATAATTTAACATTCAAATATCATATAAGTTTTCTCTGCTCACAATTTATCAAAGAATTCCGCATTACACTTAGAATTGTTTTGTTGTAACATATTAAAGGAAGCGTGAATTTTGTTTAAAAGAAAAAAGAAAGTCAATATTGTACTTTTTACAACGGCGCGCCCGCCGGAAGTTTAACATGCCTGCTGTTATTTAAAAATAATATTTTTATTAAATAAAAAATACATATTCATTATATATATATATATATATATATATATATATACATACATACATACATATTTATATTTAATTTTTACGTTAATTCAAAATTATTTCAAAAGTAATGAAATTAAAAAGACATCTTAAATTCTTCTTTGAAATCATAAAAATAATATAAATACTGTTTAATAGTAAAGGGATATTTTTATTTCAAAATAAAATTATTTTAATAGTCACGAATATTTCTAATAAAAAAATATTTAAATTACTTGATATTTTAAAATAGTTTTATTTATTATAAGAAATGTTAACGCAAAAAAAATTAAAAATAACATTTATAAAACTGATACAGTATACATGTTACAGTCAATGTGAAAAGTAGGTATCAATAATTAATTAACGAATAATATTCAAATAAACGGGTTAATATGATAAATTTATGTGAATTTATCAAATTAATCGATTATTATAAGTAATTACCAATCAAGTGCGGTCAATGTAATAAATTTTAACTCATTTAATCTTGAAATTTCCATTATGTACACATATATTCATTCCGTATCAGCTACTCATAGTTCTGCCATCGTATAATTGTACAATTAACATTTACATTTCTGTTCGAAAAAATAAGAAATATGTACATTATGATAGGTCTTTCACAATCTCGATTCGACGAAAGTTTATTTGCATAAAGATAATGCAGAAGTTTAAAGTAGTTCATGCTTATTTCAGACAACCTCCATTTAATAAACAGAATGCAGATGCGTATGTAAATTTCTTCTTTTTTTAATTAGAGTACAAGATTTTCCCACAACATTACGATCTTTTTTTCCAAAAGATCGAAATATTGTTCTTTTAGGAACAATCTTCGAATAATACAGTGAAAAAAAGATTCACGGATCGGGGAAACAGGCGTTTGCTCAATATTTTTTATTATTTGATCAGGGCACTCTTATAAGCAGTGATATGATGAAGCTCCAGTAAATATAATAGTAAGCTTCAGTTTATTTTTGCTTGATAAGGATAATTAACTATCAAGATCCCAGATTTCAATGTACATGAATAATTACCCGCAAAAGTTCTCAATATATACAATATGCGGGTCCATCGTTCTATTTGACAAATGAAAGCAATAGGTATCTTTAAAATGTCTTACGTGTTCTTGGTTCGACTAAAGTTTTCTTTTGTACAATAATAACGTAAAAGTTGTAAATAGTTAATTCTTATTTCAGATTAATGCCATGCAGTAAATAGACAGTAAACGTGCCAGTCAATTTTCAGCAACATTTGTGTTTACACCACAATATACTTTGAAAAAATAAATTACCCATCACTGTATTAAAAAAAAAATCAATTGTGGAAAGAAACATTTGCAGAAAAGTTTTTCAATCCTTGATCGGGGTGCTTTTTTGACAATAAAATGATGAATTTCCAGTGACTAAGCGTAATAAGCTATGCATATATATTTGCAGATTAAGGAATTTATTAAAATTGGAAAAAAAACATATTGAGAACGTTGATTTTATTATACATCAATAGTTGCATGCAAAGATTTTCAATGTATACAATATAAGAATTCATATTTCTATTCGATAAATGAAAGAAATTTATATGTTTTTGATAAGTTTTTCATATTCTTGATTCGACTAAAGTTTATTGGTATAAAGATAACTTAGAAGTTAGAAGTAGTTAAATATTTTTTTTTCAGATGAATGTCATGTAATCAGACAGCAAACATACAGGTAAGTTCTCAGTATTATTGGCATTTTTATCCCAATACAACAACGAAAGTATCCCCCGCCCCAGAACACAGGAAGAAAAAGATTCCCGTATAGTTCAAATAAATCTTTGCTCAGCAAAATTTTATTCCATGATTAATGCGCACTTATTAGCAATAACATGGTGTATTTCAAGTGACTAAGATTAGTTCGTCAAATAGTGCCTTAATTTATTGTTTGTTTACTGCACCTAAATAAAATGTAAAATAATTTGAAATTTGAACTTTAATTGATTGAATTCAAATTTGATTTTTCCTTTGAATAAATACATTTTAATTCTTGTAATGCGGCTATACTCAACCTTTTTTGTCGTTGTTCGCAAACATACGTTTGCGACATTAAGCGCGCAGCAGTATATTTCAAAAGGTTAAAAAAAGGATTAACCAAAATAGGAAGGTGGCATAAATATAATAACAAAATAATATACTGAAATTAATATTATTAGTGGGGTTTAATGTTTATTGCAAGAGAAACGTTACAAAAAAAAAATTATCATCACTATTTCCAAAGAATTAGTTTCGTATTAGATTTCTTTTCCAAATTTTGTTGAAATTGATTACAAAGTCTGTTTTTGTGAATAGTGGCCTTTTTTCTTCCTTTTGCAAATGTTTACGCAAAAAATTTAACCACAAAAATATCTTCATCGTTATAAAAAACGTAATACAAGAATACAGAATTTACAAGTTAACAAAAGGAAAAAAAAGAGACCTTTTTCATAAATTAGTCATGGATAAATTTTAAAAACTTTAAAAATAATTGTTTAGAATAATGTTTGATTATTGTTCAAAATATAGAAATGCATATGGGGGGTTCTTCAAAATTTGGTTAATTTATGACCTAATTTTGACAAAGGTGTTTTTAGATGATTATCAGAAACGTACTAATTCTATACTTTGGGTATAATATATGATTTGTTGCATTTAAAAGGACCAGTCACTTTTATAAGTATTTTAAGATATAACAAGTATATATAATAAGTATATAATAAGTATTTAAGGCCTTAGTCACTTCTCCGACGAGGGCTTGACGGCTTAGGGACTGACGAATCAAAGCAAAATCAAACATAACCTATTAATTTAAATAAACATGAAAACATGCAGGTGATCAAAATAACAAGGTAGACAAATCTCAAATTTACAATAAGTATTGGGCCATTCCACTGGCATGTGCGGGACAATCAGACACTATAACTCCACCAAAATTCTGTTATAGGGCTTAAAATTCTTCAGAAACAGGAATAAACACATTTTTGTAAGCTTATATTTGGTATAACAATATCTCAGGCAGGGACAGATTTTTTCTAAATTGTTTTATGATTTAGTTATTAATTAATTTGCATGCGTCATGTGCAGGACTTATGAAGTCAATCACTTGTAATTTGCTCTATGATCCAGCTAACATTTCTGCTCTACTAGTTTTGCAATTTCAAAAGCAAAAATATATAATAGAAACTAAAGGTCTAATGTTCATGAAATAAACATCATTTTTTGAAAAATAAATTTTTAAACTGCTAAAAAAAATATAACGTATAGTGTCACGTGCGGGACACGGTTGTCACGTGTGGGACATTTGAAAATATATTTCAAGTAACCTTTTCAAAAATATTTATTTTAACTTTTTTTGTACAAAATAAATGTTCAAATTGACATTTTTAAACATAAAATAAAGTAAATGTATAAACAGAAACTCAAAAGTTTTCCATAAATTTATAACAACCTCTATTTTTAGCTACAATGAGAGTTGATATTTTCTTTACCACATCTTTAAATGAATATAGAATTTTATCTGGATACTGTGGCCACTTGTAGAATTTACCACTCTTTATTATAACAGACACTTCAATACTATCATAATTGGTGCTTGTAATAATTTCACCAGGATAATTAATGCCATCATATTTTACAACTACCCATTCACCCATTTTAAAAGAAGTTGCTGTTTCTGAAGAGATGTTTAATATAATTGCTCCTGGAGCATTCATAGCACCATTTTCTACCTTATCTTTTTCATTCTTCTAGCACTAGACTTGGATCTTTCCATTTCTGCTAAATAAATAACAAACTTTATCAATTATAAATGTTTTTGTCTAAATTTACTTAATTTCATAGAAACATTGCACTTTAATTCTATTTTAACTTAGAAAAACAGAATATAAAAAAGCAGTTTTATTCTTTATTTTCTGCAGAATAATAACAAGTTCTTAAACACATGACTCTTCTTATTATATAGAAAAAAACCCTATAAATTAAGTAGATCAATTCTTACTAGAAAACAATAGGTTCTTATAATAAAAATAACCATCAAAGTGTTCAAATTTTATTAAAATAAATTTATAAAAAAAATAGAAAAAAAATATTAGCATCACATAAAAAAAGAAAAAAATGGAACTATCATAAAAAATGTTTTAAAAAAAATCTTAATTTCGTTTTAGTTTCATAGAATATGTTCTTAGGACAAAATAATCATTAAACTGTTAAACCTATGCTATAATAAATCTCTATTTAGCATTCAGAAAACAAAAATAATCTTCTTGCTCATTAGGTGTCACGTGCAGGACAATTTTGTTTTGATATTTTTCTCCAAATAAAAATTTGGCCCAAATTTTTAACTAGCATAGGATATAAGTGTACTACACTAAACTGCTTTAGAAATGACAATTAAACAAAATAAATGAGTTCCTTTTTTCTCCTAATTTAAAAAGTTCATCTTTTGTGTCACGTGTGGGACACAGAAACAAAGCTTTTTGTGTGTGATGTAATATTTATTTGAAATTATCCTAGATTTTTAAGTTTATTGAAATAAAAAGAATGAATATTAGACTTACCTAAAATGTTGATTTCAAAAGTTTCATCTGATTTTCTTTATTAAAAAAACTCACTCAAAATGCATTATAAAACTCAACATACTTGCTTGCACATGCATGCCATCTTTAAACTGTTGTGTTGCAAATCCACAAAAGAAAAACTTTAAATTCTTACTCAAAACATAAAATTTGACATGTTGCCATTCAGTAAATACCAAACATATTTATTTACGCAAACTTTTTAAAATGACTATCAATTTACCTTTTTTCATGGAATGGCCCTATTGAGATCAATTATTAATTAACTATATTTGAAACGACTTACTTAGGGTTTGAGAGTTTGATTGGCACACCACCTGCATTGGTCGTGTTTACAACTAGCTTCACATTGATGCTTTGGCTTGAAAAATTATAAAAAGCACAATAAGATTAGGTGCTGCGTATTTTTGATTTTCGCAAATATCTAGGGACTGATATTTGTGAACCCTTAATTTTTTTTATTTGAAATAATATGATGAAATTGTTGTTATTAAAAAGTAAAAAGCAATCACAAGATTAGTAATGTTATACTAAACGTGTTTAAGTCGAGTTAAAGCATAGTATTATACATATAATTAAAATAACAATGAAATGCTTGCTAAATTTGGGAGACCTTACATGGCTAGGCACTGATATTTGGGGCAGTCAGAGGCGAATAAAAAAGTTCAGGAATAAAAAATATTGTGATATAAATCGAAGTGAGTGACCAAATTACACAGAGTTTCAAATATCGCTTAGTATTTGCAAATACCCGATAAAATAGATATAAATCCGTCAAAATTGCTGCTAACACCAAATTAACCAAATTTTGGAGAACCACATAAATCACTGTGTCACAAATATATCTACACATAAAAAGAACTGTACAAAAATGGCCCTTACGATGTTTTAAAACCATTTTAAATAAATTATAGATAACAAAACAGATTTTGTTTTAACATGGAAATATGTAATGCAACAGCAGATATCTTAACCCGCGAGTAGTCGCGACTTTTTCTACAACGTCATTAGTCGCGCTCAGTCTTTTCGCCGCTGGCCCGTCGCATACCAAATATGTAAAATAAGAAATATTTTTCACCTAATGTATGAAGGTAACATTTCAATGAATATATGAATTTGCAGTTTTCTTAAATCATGAATTTTATTCATGAGATATGGAGTAATTCGAAAAAGTAAAAATGAACTGACATTAGTGATTGTTACGTAGACTTTTTCGCCAATTTCAACTTTGTTTCTAAAAATGTACTTGAAAGAAAAACAGAGATGTCCTGTTACTTCACTAAGGTGTTCAAAAAACCTTCAAAGTCAGCTGCATGGTAGATCTCCGTTGTATTTGTAATCTGATACAAGTTAGGAGAAGATAAGTTATACGGGCGGCGAAAAGACCGACACGCGACTATTGACGGGTTAAATACTTTTATGCACATATCATTAAATTTGTAATGTTTATGTCTCCGGCCGTGCATAAAATCTCACCTGACCGCAAGATGAATATGGCTGTTATAACGTATAACATTAATATATTCCTTCACATGTTATATCGAAATATTTAAAAATGTACAACTACAAATAATGCTAAAAACATATTCAGCTATAAAAGCTTTCTTAAACTTACTTACAGAGCATTAAACATACAATTTTCCTTTTTTCCAAAAACGAAAAAAAAAACTTTCTTAGATAAAAAAAAATTATATTCACTTTATCCTTCGAAGTGTATTATTAAAATAAGAATTTTAATTACGCCTGCTGAGTAAAAGTAATTTAAAGTCATGTACCAAAGATTTTTTACACCAAGCCTTTGAGTGCACTTAAAATGAATTTTATTAAAAGTTTTAAAATTCATTATGAAATTTTCTTTTTTCTATTTTGCATCTTTTATATAATATTACAAAACTTTAAAATAGATTTTCCCCTTAATAATAAACTTATTATTTTTAGTTATAGATTAAGTAAAAGTTAGTTTTTTCTTCTTAAGATAAAAATTGGTAATCAATTTGAGTACAAAAAATATCTTTCTATTTTTAGCGAAATTGAATACTTTTTTTATCATGAGGTTAAACATTTTTAGACAAAAGAAGTACGGAGAGAAATAAATGCTTTCATGGCTAATATTATTTAAAATAAATTCCTTAATTTTCCAAATTGTTTTTCAGTTTAACAATTTAACCCCCAACCCAATCTTTGGGGTAATAATAAAACATGTGTAAACTAAATATAAAAGCAATTGCAATTCCAAAATTAAATTTAAGCTCTTATTTCAATATTTTTTATACATAATAAAGCTATGATAATGAGTTGCGGGTACTACTTGATTATCCCATCAAAAAACTTCGACAAGTTATATGTATCTCTAAGCTGCTCATAAATTATGCAAGTTGGAATAACTTTTATTTTAAATAACGAAAAAACAAATAAATTAGTAAAAGATTAATAAAAAATAAATTTAACTTTGAATTAAAAATTACATGATGAGGTAACATATCTCGTTTAATGAAAAGTGTCTTGAAATTTACGATAAGCCATTATTGGCATTTAATCATATAATTTGGCACTAGTTTTCTACACATTTTATATGATGCTGATGTGACCTCTTTTGGGTATATTTTTATAATTTCTGTAAAAGAAGGCAAGTGGAGTAATGCAAGAGGATGTTATTAACCCTTAAATGCATATTGTATCATTTTCGATACCATAAGTGTTCCCGATTTATTGGGGGTTTTATTCACATATTACATATTCTCACCAGAAATTTAAAAGAGCAATTTTCACTTTACTTAATGAAAGACCATTCGTAATTAAATAAAGAAAAATTTACAATTTAGATTTTTCTGATATGAATTCTGGTTCTTTGAATTGCGCATTTTTTGAAACGCGTTCTATCCTATGCATTTAAAGGTTAATGGAATCTATTCAGTGGTATATTATTCCACCGAAATTGCATCCAATTAATGCATAATGATTGGAAGCTCTGTTGCCACAACAATTTTTAAAGAAATTATTTTTTTTTTACCTCAAGATCTGTTTCAAAGTTGATTTTATTTATTTCCAACCTAGAGTATTCCATAATTTACAGCTATTTAATGTGATGACTATCGTCAAAGAGCATTGCAGTTACAATCTCGTCTGCATGCGCAAAGTAACCATTATAGTAAGTAACTTTTTATAGTATTTGTTTTATGCCATTTTCGGTGCTGTTTAGTAGCCAAGTAATTACCGATTACCTTTTATATATCTTCTTTAGAAATAAAATACAGTTTATAGCAAATCGTTCTGGGGCACAAATTTAGAATATATAGTACTTTATGAGTGAATATACAGACTCTAATGGGCAATGAGTGCTGATTTAAATGGCGAATAATTCTTTGCGCCGATCTATCTCATATGAGAAATGTTTTCTGGTTTTCTATTCACTACTTTTTCCGAGAAATATCTACTAATGAATGTCGAGCAAGTATTTCTTGTTTGTGCGAAGTACCTTTTGCTCAATTTGAGAAAATAATTTTACAAAATTACTCGCTGTCGATTAAAAATGGCAAAAAAAGTGAATGGCACGTGGAAAAAGACTTTCCAACCGTTTTCAGTCCGTACGGTTTTTGAGAACAGTTCCATTTTTCGGGTAAATGTGGCCGAATGAATTTTGTTGACGACATATGTGCTAATTGCCTACTAGTCTCATTTAATCGAGAGTTGTTTAGCGTATCACATGTTTCCATATGAGTTTTGTTGGATGTGGAATCTTTGTCAGAATATCTTTTTGGCAAAAGCGATTTTTGAGACCTATTTTGCTCTGCGAAATCAGATTTATAAACAAAGCTTAAGAGGCCGCTAGAAAAATTTGCTCCGCATTTAAAAGGACCTTGGTTAGTGAAAGGACTACTCAAACAGCGATTCAGTCTATTTTTGTTCGTAGACGTGAGCCTCGAAGATAAGCCATGTGTTCATCATACATCCCCATAGAAGAAGTTCAGTTGTAGGATGCAATCAAACAGAATCTGCATAAAATCTGCCAAAAGGCTATCATACAGATTTGGGGTATATAATAAAATAATTGAATCGCATCTGCATAACCTTAAGAGCACATGGGGAAGCAAAAGTGGTTCCGTGGACTCATTCCGACCGAAACAAGCTCCAATAGTTGAACATCAGTTTGCTATTGCTGTCACTCCACAAGAAAACCTCGTTTCTGGACAAAATATTGACATACCACGAAAATTCGGTCACATATTATAGCCGGAAGAGAAAATAAGAATGGTCGACTTTTGGTTTCGCTTTAATGGTCGACAAATCGAACATTCATAAAAATGCTAATCCTTTGCGTTTGTTTGACCAGCTCTGGAATAGTTCACTATAAATCTTTAGAAAGGGGAAAAACCATCACGGAAAAAATTTATTTGTCACACTTGCAAAAGATTTTAACTGCTGTATTTCAGAAGCAGCAAGTGCTGATTACCAGGAGATGACTTCCCCTCTTTCTCGATAATGTCAGGTGTTCTTCAATGAAAGCGTCTAAGGACGGAATCAAAACACTAGGCTGGTAAGTTTTGCCAATCCACATTATTCCCTGGACTTTGCCCAATCTGACTGTTATCTGTTTTTGACGATAGACAATTAATTGTGGGAGCAGAAATTCTGAAACTGCGAAGCTGTTTCAAAGGCTGTTACATAATCTTTTCATTACTTAAAAAAGAAAAAGAGAGAGAGAGAGAGAGAATTTATATATTTCTTTCTCATAAGGAACGTATAATTTAAGATACTGATAATAATATCGGATGATAAAATAAGTATTTCAGAGTGATCATAAAGTCATATTTTTAAGAGTCATAAGTATTTAAGTTTTTGTGAGTTATCTTTTACTTATGATTAAAACCGTACGAACATTCTTGGTTACCTGACAATATATTTTCCGCTTGTTATCGAAAACAATTGAAATTTCATAACTCTGAGGGCGGGAAAGGTTAATTGAACTTCAAATGTAATCTGATAATGTTAAGTATGGAAATTTCAATAAGAATATTAATCGGTCTGAAATACTTTTTAAACCTATGCATTTAAATATATGCGACATAACCAAATTTTCTGTATATAACATTGTGTTCTAAATCATCTTGAACTTTTAGAGAGGATTTAATATGTTTTAGAAAAAAAAATAATTAAATTTCAATGGAAAACCACGTTAAGCTGTCATCTTTCTTATAAAACTAACAAGGGCACCACCAAACATGGTGCCCACAGAGTTTGATTATTTCAAAGTATGTTGTAGGGGTCATACCACTAGTTATTCAGCTGAAAGGATTCTTTCAAATGGGCCTTAGTTTTTGAGAAATTAGGGGTCAAAGTTCAGCGTATATTTCAAATACTTATTAGTACGAGTGCCGTATGTGAATCCGTGGAGTCGTGGTAACGTACGAGCCTGCAAGTCGAAAGGTTGCGGGTTCGAATCAGTCCTCGGCCTTTTACTTATTTTTATGCTTTTTTACACTTCGCAAATTATAAGCAGAATTAAAAATTCTACAGCTTTCAACCTTTTGATATTTTCTGAAGAGGGCAGTTTACTTTGTCAACATTTTTTTATTATTATTTTCTCAAAATATGGTGAACTGACTGCACTTCAGGGTTCAACTAAAAGTACATTTTGCAACAAATAAATAAATAAAAATTTGTATTTAATTAAAATTTTGAAAAAGTATAAGAAAATTTCAATATTTTAAAATCTCTACTACTTTAAACATTAATAGTTTTAGATTAATCAGTCACTTTTTTTCTTTTCAAATGTGAATTACACAGTATTGTGCTTGCATTTTTAGATAATTTAATGCTGTATTTAATATAATTTATGTTACTAAAATACTTAATTCATCATAAATATGTTTAAAAATATATTAAAAGTTAAAAAAAAAAAAGGTTTAATCATTATTTATTAAAGTGCAAAAATAAGACCAATAAAAAGAAATCTTCATTTATTCTGATAATTACGGAGGAAAGCAGACGATTAAAAAAAGTATTTTTATATGTATTATAAATTTTATCTCATTAAACAGACGATTTTCGTATATCAGTTGAATTACGGAAAGAGTGTTTTGATTTGTTATAAAAATAGATGTAATCTATCATTTCTTATTTGTGCAAACGATAACTTATGTTCATGTTGAACTTTGGAGATAAATGTATTTACAGAAAATTGGAAAATTGAAAAGTTGGATAGCTGGTAACAACTTACATTTTAACATTACTGCATTAATATTTTATTATTTTTTCGAAGATACGGATTACTTGAATATCTAATCCTAAATACGTTTAAAAAATTGCACCCGAAAATTATTTTGTATTATTTATACATATACAAAAAAAGGCAAGTTTTCATTTAGAATGCTATAAAATAAAAAAGCGATAGGAAAAAAAAATCATTATTTCAGGATTGTGCTTAACATAAAAAACGCGAATAATAATTAATAAAAAAAATTTTAATCCAAGCTTTATGATGTTTCTTAGTAAAATGGTCCATAGAAATTTTATTTAAAAATTTAAATTTTTTAAATGCATTAGTTAGGTATTATTTAAACAATATTTTTTTAAATTATGCAATTAATGGTATTTTTTTCACCCAGAGTTTTCCGCTTACAGATTTTAATTTTTAGACAGAATGTTTTCAAACTGTATACAAAGTACACATATATCTTTTATTTAGTTTGTTTCTGAAATAGTTTCGCTAATATAAGTAAAGATGTATCTCCATTTTTTTAAAAGACTAACACAAATTTTTAAGTGCGTTTTAATTTTTTTTTCACTGAAATTGCTCAATACAAATGAATTTTTAAAAATACACAAGTTGCAAGAAAATGTTTCATTACTGCCTTAGTTATTGAATTCAGAAATTTTATTTGCGTTTAAATATTTCATAATATTCTTTTTAACCAATCTAGAGGGCAAAAATAAAGTTGTGGAAGAATGAAGTTACAGTATTTCAGTTGTTTACTCTATTTAGCAATAAGTACACAAATATTAAATTTTCATACACACTTTTTAACATATTAGTGCATTTTTATTTCTTTTAATATACGAATGGAATGAAAATAAATATGTTATGAAATTACAGAAATTTAAAATAGACATAGTATATTTATTTTCCAAAACACATTTATTTTTCTCTTTGTATTATATATGTGAATAATAATTAAAAATTGTAATTAAATACATTATAAAATATGTGGTGATGACTGATGTTTTTAAATAAAAACATAAAAAAATAAAGGTTCTTTTTCGTGTAATGAGAAACGGAACATTTCCTTCCCATTCCTTATCCATTTTTGCATGTGTACAATATCAAGTGACTTTACACTAAAACTTTTTATATGCAAAATCACGGTACTGCATTGTCAGAAGAAAGAATAAAATTAAAAGAGAAATATAGACAGTATAACACCCTATGCATTTTAATTTTCAGATGTTAAAGTTTTTATTGCATATCAAGAAGTTCAATTTCTCGTAAAAGACCAAAAATTAAGTATAGTTTTAGGTTTTTACTCAAAGTGAAAAAAAGAAAGAATTCTTAGTAGCATTCTTATTTGAATTATTGCTGTAACATTTTGATGAATAAAATGCTTCTTAAATTCTTGATAGCTTAAATAGCTATTGAAATCTGTTTGTGATTTCGATTTTTTAGTCTGTCTGTGTGGCCGTCTGTCTGCTATTCTACAATGCATTAACTCTAGTAAAAAAAAATCTTGTCTCTATGTTCTTTGTATTATTGTTTTTTTATTAAAAAAACCTATATTGACAGTGAAATGTGCATCATTTATAGCTTGTTTTCTGGTACACATAAATAACTTTCGTTACATTATGCTTTTGGAAAGAAATATCATTTGATGTATGTTGTATTGTTTTTTCATCCATTGGAACATTATCAGAAATAAATAAATCTCTGAGATTGAATAAAACATGATATAGTGGTAAACAACGTTTGATGTGAATATGAAAGATATTATGGTACATCAAGTTTAAAATAAAACAATCGCTGAGGTGCTCAATAGCATGTTTTTGTAGAATATATTATAAACTTATGTAGAATATGTGATAAATTTACAATAATGCACAAATGGATTCTGTTACACGACTAACTATTTATAAATGATATTTGCAGGACGTGCGTTTTTCAAAATGATACACAGTTATATCTGGATTTGTTTTTAAAGCAAAATACAATCATTTTGGAGTACTTCCTGATTTTTTAATAATTTCAAGTACGTAACTCTTAAATTTTAAAAACTCATGTACTTATTATTTTAACTATTTGGAAAATAGTTAAATTTCTCGGTAGAGAACGGGGAATTCTAATGTTATCTTAATGTTTTTATTGGTTGAAATTCGTGTTTTATTCGTTTTCTGTGTGGTCCATTTTTTATGTCCAAAATGCAATACTTCTGTTACCAGAATGATAAAAAAATAATAAAAACTTAAAAATAATAATAATTTGAAAACAAATTGTGATAACGATTTTAAACAATTGTCATTTAAAAATGCATTGTTTCCACTATGCATAGGTGTAAAAATTTAAAATTTGCAATGTTTAGAAGTTTCAAAATTTACACTTCAGAAAAAAGTAAAACTGAAATTTCATTTAAAATTTGTTTATGAGCGGTCCAGGAATATTAATATTTAATCCACGTCGTACGTAATATGAAGTCTTCAGAAGACAGCCTGATGAACTCGTTTAAAAAAATTGCACATTTTAAAGTTTTATATTTAAAAATACTGTTTTTTTTATGATTGGTCTAAGATTATTTATATTTAATGCATGGCGTACGTAATACATGATTCCTTGTGAACATCCAAAAAAGGATGTTTATTATTATTAATAATTTAAATATAGAATGTATTTATAATTCTTTAAAATGTCAGTCTTTAAAAATATCTTTTCCCAAATAGTCGTTGTAATTTGTTAAATTACAATTTTGTTATATTTTTATTTATTTATTTATTTATTTTACTTTCAACGCTCGTGTAAAAACCTATCAGGCTCCACTTGTATGATTTCTTCTCCATGAAATTCACAAAAAGCCTTTTCTGTAATAACAGTGGAATGTGAATGCGTTGATATGGTTGTGAACGTATATACAAAAATTAATCATATATTCTTCCACATATTTCTTCAAGATGTAATTCGTAAGTTTAAAATACGATACTTTAATATATTTCGTTATTGAATGGTTATTATAGCATATACGCTCACTAAATGCTTTCTACTTACATGTTTAATATGACATCACAGTAAAAATAGGTTATATTAATATTTATTATCAAACGTACGTTTCAGTTTGGGTTGCCAGTCATATTTAAAAATATCATATACAGCGTTTATGAAGCAATTAAATAAAAAAAGAAATAATACATAATAGTTCAGATTTTTAGGTAGTTTATTTTATTAGTACAGGCATTGTTAAACCTATGTGTATACGAGGTATTTTTTAATGAATATAGGAGTTTTAATACGGTAGTATTTATTGCATGAAACTTAAAATTATAATTATGATTATAATTAAAAATATATGATTATATTTAAAATTATAATTAAAATTATAAAATGAAAAAGCAACTCAAACAGTTTTATCTAAGAGCGTTCGATGCAAGCACTTTTCGTCACACGGCATACAGGAAGTCAATAACTCAATTTTTCCCAGAGGTTGATTAGTGTTTCTGAGGTCATTGTATTAACTATGATTTTAAGTTTTATGCAATAAATACTACGAAGCGTTAAAATTCCGGATTTAAAATGCTAAGCGTTTTCTTTCGACAGTGCGTAAGAACAAAATACTGCATCAAATTACATTATCCTTCTTTTAATTGAACGATATCTGGCCATAGATTTGTTACTGTACATTTGTTTGTTCAAGTATTTTATTAACTAGCCGTTATTTTAAATTAAAATTCTAATATTGCGCATGCCAGTATACGAGTTCAATTCTTGCTTTGGAGTGACACGCTTCACATGCTCACTAATCATAAATATCGCATCATAGATAGAAGTTGTTTTAAGTGCGTGTGCGTCTCAAATAAAATTCATTCGTTCTAACTGTAAACAAACTTTTCTGGATTTTTTTTTTCTCAAACTTAATATTATTTGTCTCTTTTAGCTTTATTAACAATTTAAAAATTTGTTGTATTGATATTGAGAGCCAAAAATGGTTTATTCCAAGGATGTCATATTGTTTTGGTTTTATTACACAGCATTTTGTGACTAAATATTCTGACTGGTGATCCATCTTATAACTTGCCAATTGTTAGTCACGAAGTTTGAGAAACTAGCATTTTAAGTTTTAGCTGCTTCTTTGATAATGTAAGATTTTATAAACATTAAAATTCAAATCTATTTCTCTAAGATCAAAACACAATTTGAGATAATTGCGCATACGTCAACATTTTTTTTTAAAATTAGAATTATAAGCATTCAAAATTTAGTTCTTCTATTGTTAAATTACATTTTCATATTTTTATTAATATTTCCCGAAATTACACGCCTAACGTGCTGATTTTTTATGAAGCAATAATATTAAAGTACACATCATAGAAGGCGGCAGCCTTCAAGTGACGCAGCTTTAAACTTACCATCGTCATAAGGTATCCACGTAAGGTAGATGCGGAACTTCATATATACAGCTAACTCAACATCAAAGGAAATCGGAAAAGCCGCCTTCAAATAACTCAGCAAATATTGGTCAGAATGGTCCAATTTTTTTAATATAGTCTTATATTCCCAGTCTAATCCTATCCTATAATTTTTACATTTATACGTGCCGTATATATTTAGATCTCGATAACCATTTTTAAACCGAAATCGATGGTGTTTGTTCCTTATAATGAGATCTAGAAAACGGGCTGGGAGATTTTATTAAAACTTATATATAATATGAATCTCTTTAAGATAGAGTGAATAAGACTCGCCTAGATTCTAGGAAAACTCTTGTTTGTTATATATTGGTCTTGGAAAATTGGACTATATTAGCTCGCGGATTACATGTTATTCTATGTGTTAGAAGAAAAAGTCGATGCGAGAAGGCTTCTGTAGTTATGGTCACAGTTAAAACACCCAAATCGAAGCAATAAATGTTTTTTAAACTACACAAATATGCTTTAAAACATTCAACAAATATATACTAAATCAAATTTCTATTTATATTGCCTTTATTTTTCGTAAAGAAGAAAATATTACGTTTCTTACATTGGATATTTTTGCATTTTGTGTAAAAAATATTTTGACTCCTTTTTTAAAATAGGAAAATATTTTTTAATTATACATATTCGATATACTTTCGACTTATGATTTTTTTAAAGTTTTCAAACAAAAATTATTTTAAATTATTTGTTGTTGGAAAGTCATGTATTCATACGCGAAGGGGCGCCACTTGTCTAGTTTTGTTTTGAATCCGAATGCGGCAAGTTATGGATATTGGTGTTAGCAATTCAGGTAGGATTTATTTATGTACAATAGAATTTGATAAAGAAAATGCGCAAATTGAAAAGCATCGAATAGACATGATAGAATCATTAAGTAATTTTCATGGTTTTAATAATCCACATGGCTGTTTCTTGTTATGCCAACTCAATCTTGCAATGTCTTAATATACAATGAATAAAGTTAACCCGAGAATCTTGCAATGGATTTTTAATATAGAATGTATTAAAACTTATGGATTAAACTGAAGAGGCATGATATATTTAAAATTTTACGAGAATGCCAAGTAAAAATCCTGCAAAAAATATTTAGAGATAAAATTATTTATTTTTAAATTTTTTTTGCTGCTTGAGCAAAAAATAGGTTTGCACCCAATCAACTGAAACTTACTGATTTGCTTAAAGTATTGTTTTTAAATACAGGGTGCAAAATACATGAATTTTCTTAAATCCCAGTTTATTTCATTAAAAAATTTATCATTTCATGAAAATAAAAAGTATTGCATATCTTTATCTTTGAGTTTAAATGTTAAAACACTTTTCAATGTTTATATTTTAGCATGTTTTGCAGATAATGCATTTTGTGCATTTCACAGAGTTGACTGTATTATACTCTATTATAAGCATTCATTATGATTTCTCCTCCATTATTACATTCAAATTACTCTTTTTAAAAATGTAAACAAAAGATGAGCACATTATATTTTGCACAATGTCTGGTCCCAAGTTACACACACTTGAGGGACTTTACAATTTCTATATATTGCTTATTTTAAACTTAAGTGAAATGTTGGATAAAACATTTTCAGTTACATAAATTATTTCTATTATGAAATATTTTAGTAATAGGTACTACTCTGTTATCCCGTCGACCAATTTCGCCAAATTATACAATCACCAAACTAATAGCAAAATTATACATGACATATTTTTTATTTCAAATAACGAAAAAACAAATAATTAGTAAAATATTAATAAAAAGTCGAAATAAAAATCACTTAATGACATTTTAAACACGCAAATCGTATTTAATGGCATTGAATGTGACATTCACGATCATCCATTATTGGCATTTAATCTTATAGTTTGGCGATAATTTTTTGGTCGATGGGATAACCTAGTAGTACCTAGTATCCTATAGAGTTAACAAGTAAAATTTATACAACATTTCATTAACTCGATCCCTCTTAATTAAGTAAATATGAATAAGCGGCGGCAAAAATCCATTGCAAGATTCTCCAGTTAACCTTATTGCACACTTTATTCATTGTATATTAAGACATTGAAAGACTGAATTCGCATAACAAGAAACGGCCATGTGGATTTTTAAAACCATGAAAATTACTTAATGATTCTATCATGTCTGTTCAATGTTTTTCACTTTTTGCATTTTCTTTATCAATTCTATTCTAAATAAATAAATTCTACCTGAATGAAAAATGCTAACACCAATTTCCATAACTTGCCGCGTTCTGATTAAAAACAAAACTAGACAAGTGGCGCCTTGTTAATATAGAATATAATATAGAATGCATGAAAACTTATGGATTAAAGAGGGGAGGCAGGGTATATTCAAAATTTTACGAGAATGCCAGGTAAAAATCCTGTACTGTACTTTTTTTTAGTTTGTTTTCAATAATTTCTTTTCTCATTACTCCTTGCACTAACATAAAATTGTCTTGTTCAAGAATATTTACTGAAGGAAATATGTATCAGTTTTGTTTGATTTAAAAAAAAATAGAGAAAATTATTTATTTTTAAAGTTTTTTTGCTGCTTGAGCAAAGAATAGGTGTGCATTAATCATACCCAATCAACTGAAACATACTGACTTGCTTAAAGTAATGTTATTAAAAAATATAGGGTGCAAAATACATGAATTTTCTTAAATCCCCAGTTTATTTCATTAAAAAAATTGTCATTTCACGAAAATAAAAAGTATTGCATATCTTTATCTTTGAGTTTAAATGTTAAAACACTTTTCAATGTTTACATTTTAGCATATTTTGCAGATAATGCATTTTGTGGATTTCACAGAGTTAACTGTATTATACTCTATTATAAGCGTTCATTACGATTTCTAGTCCATTTTTACATTCAAATTACTCTTTTTAAACATGTAAACAGAAGATGAGCACATTATATTTGCACAATGTCTGGTCCCAAGTTACACACACTTGAGGGACTTTACAATTTCTATATATTGCTTGTTTTAAACTTAAGTGAAATGTTGGATAAAACATTTTCAGTTACATAAATTATTTCTGTTATGAAATATTTTAGTAATCGGTACTACTCTGTTATCCTGTCGTTTAATTTCGCCAAATTGTACAAATCACCAAACTAATAGCCAAATTATACATAGACATATTTTTTATTTTCAATAAGGAAAAAACAAATAATTAGTGAAATATTAATAAAAAGTCGAAATAAAAATCACTTAATGACATTTTAAATACACAAATCGTATTTAATGTCGTTGAATGTGACACTCACGATCATCCATAATTGGCATTTAATCTTATTGTTAGGCGATAATTTTTTGATCGACGGAATAACCTAATAGTACCTAGTAATCTATAGAGTTTTCAATTAATATTTATACAACATTTCCTTAACTTGATTCCTCTTAATTAAGTAAATTTGAATAATGTCACACTACTTAATTTCATAAATTTTTGTGACGCTTTCTGAGTTGTTTATTTTATTTATAAGTGATTAATAAGTCAGAGGTGGATCTTGATTGATGAATATTATTTTACATGATTTATGTCAAAAAAAAAAAAATTTTTCATATCTTCAATTTCAAGATATATCATACAATGTTACTATAATTTATAAAATTACTCCTTGCACCAACATAAAATTTTGTTGTCAGTGGCGCTGCCAAGGGGGTGGTTTTGGTGTTAAAACCCCTCCCAGAGCTAAGAAAGATCACTATAATTGTCACTTATATGAATCAAAACCAAACTTAATATTTAAATGTTTTGGCACATTTTAGAATCCGCCGCTTTTTTTAATCAGATTTCATTTAATAAAGTAATTCAATTATCTGGCGAAAATTCTACTTAAAATTGTGAAAGTGCATATTACATGGATTAGTTAAGTAAAAATTCGTTACTTGAAATAAATCACTTTTCTGAGACGCATTATGCTAAAAAAATGATAATTTCTTGTCACATCGATGCTCTTTGAGTTTAAGGAGACTCAGGGGTTGAACTTTTCAAAAAATCGATTTTTTATGATCTAGTTTGATTATTCAATTAATTCTTAACTCAATGCAAAAAACCGCATAAAAATATTTGCATTTTTAACGGAGTTATGAGCTTTTATGTATGAACACATTCATAGTCGCACCCATAGAATTTCAACTTTAAGTCGCGTTTTCTCAAAACTTTATTTTTGACGACTAACACCAAGATTTAAAAAAAACTGTTTGATGGAATGGCTTAATTTTTTTTTGCTTGCATATAACATCATTATCTATTGAATGAATTAAGAATATAACTATCAAATAAAAAAACATTAAAAAACTCTCTAATTTGAAAATTTAAAAAAGTTCTAAAATAAGGATGCACAACCTGTGGCCCGCCAGTTTCGTCAATTTACAACTGGAAAAAATTGCAATTTTTGTGCATATGTCGCATGAAAAATTGTCAATTTACTGCGAAAAAATATAAAATTTCATGACTTAAGAATCGCAAATTTCGTTGATCGGTACGGGAAAATCGCCAATTCCATTGATGAAGTGTGGAAAAAAGCGAATTTTGTCGATGGGGACCGGAAAAGTCGCAAGTTTTGCTCATCAGATATGGAAAAATCGCGAATTTTGCACATGAGTCTCGGAAAAAAAAACAAATTTCCTCGATTAGGCACGAAAGTGTTTTGTCGATCAGGCATGGAAATATCACGAATTATGTAGTTTGGGAGCAAAAAATCACAGATTTTGTTGATTTAAAGAGAAAAAAGCGTCGATCAGGAAAGAAAAAAAATTGCAAATTTCGTTGATAAGGCACAGAAAAATAGCGAATTTAGAGATGACACCCGGAAAATTAAAAATTTCATTGTTCGGCTGCAAAACAATCTAGAATTTCGTCAGTTTATAAAGAGAAAGAAATCACAATTTTCATCTTGCCGTGTAAAAAATCAGGTTTCATCAGCGTTAATACAAACATTGCGAATTTCGTTGTTCGGGAGCTGAAAATGCGTATTTCGTCAATTAAGAATCGAAAAAGCACACATTTCGTCGATTGGACACAAAACAATTGAGAGTTGATCGGATTTCGAAAAATGGCAATTTTATTGATCTGAGACCGAAATATTGCGAATTTTGGCGATCACATGCGGAAAAATCGCTAATTACAGCGATCAGACTCTCATTAAATCACGAATTTCGTCGATTTGTATAAAAAAAATCACAAAATTTGTCGACCATGCGAAGATAAATAGTGAATTTTGTCGATTAGCTTTTTAAAAATCACAAATTTCGTCGAGCGGGTTTGTAAAATTCGAGAATTTGGTCAATCGGCTTCATGAAAATCGTGAATTCCGTGGATCAAGTGCGAAAAAATCGCAAAATTCGTCGATCTGGCACGGAAAAATTCAGAATTTCGTCGATCCTGTAATGAAAAATCATGCGTTTCGTCGATAATGTGGAGGAAAATCACAAATTTTGTCAATCATGCAAAGAAAAATCACAAATTTCATCGACCAGGTTCATAAAAGTCGCGACTTTCCTTGATCAACTTCATAAAAATAGGAAATTTGGTTGTTCAGGTTCAGAAATATCACGAAATTTCATCATTCAGGCGCCGAAAAATCAAAAATATCATCGATTAGGCACCGAAAATTAAAAATTTCCTTGATCTGGTGCAGGAAAAAATAGAGAATTTCATCTATCATGTGAAGAAAAATTGCAAACTTTCGATATCAGCATCTAAGAATTGCGAATTTTGTTGATTTGTTTAGTAAAAAGCACAAATTTGAAAGTAAATTTGAATAATGTCACACTAATTGATTTCATAATTCCTAAAATTTCAGGTTTTTCTAACTATACCAATCAAAATTTGTGTAAAAGGGATAAAATAATACTACTTAGGTACAATTATATATTTTTATCTTTTGATTACTACCATTGAATAATGCAGGAATTTTTGTTTAAATAATTGCAAAAAGATGAATTTGTTCATACTCTATATGTCATTGTTAATTTTTTTTATGTTTGTGTTTTGAAAACTTATGGAATAGAGAAGGAGGGGGAGGGAGTATATTCCGAATTTTGCAAGATTGCCAGGTAAAAGCTCTGTACTGTATTTTATTTTGATTTATTTTCAGTAATTTTTTCCTCTAGTTAATGAACACAAATTACGCCTTGAACCAATATAAAACTTTCTGGTTGAAGAAAATTTACTGAAGGAAATATTCATGTATATTGTGAAATGAGCAAAAAGTTCAGAGTTCCCCCCCAGAGTGTTTCAGGGTGGGGGCCCTCCACCCCTCCTGCCCTTTAGTTTAAAAAATAGCGCCCCTCTTGCCCCTCATCCAAAAACTAGCGCCCCTCTTGTCATTCATTCAAAAAAAAAGCACCCTCCTTGCCACATTTGAAAGAATGCAGCCCTCCAGCGATGATCCGAACGCGCTATGGCGCGTAAATTACACAAAAAATCGGTGACAGAATGCAAAAAATAGCCTCATACACGTCTTCGTCAAAAAAATTGCTAAAAAAATGGCAAGTTTCGTTAAAAATCACGGAATAACGAATATTTTCCGGCAAGATTCGCAAAAAATGGCTAATTTCGTCACAAAATTTCACAAAACGGCAGATTTCCTCAGAAGATCGTAGAAAAACGACAAATTTCTTCCAAAAATCGCAATAAAACAGAAAATTTGTCAAGATTCGCAAAAAATGGCGACTTTCATCAAAAAATAGCGATAAACTGCACATTTCGTCAAGATTTGCAAAAAAACGCAAATTTCATCCAAAAATCGCAATAAAACAGAATGTTCTGTGAAAAGTTCCTTTTTTTCAGGATATTTTCACAAGATTTCCATTTCTCGCGATATATTTAGCAAAATATGTCGTTTTTGCGATCTTTTAGCAAAAACTGCTGTTTATGTGATCTTTTAATAAAATTTGACGTTTTTTGCGATTTTTTTTTTACAAAATTTGACATTTTATCGTGATTTTTTAACAAAATTTACCTTTTTTCTTTTTTTTTCAGTTTTTTCATGAAATTTCTGTGTTTTCACGACTTTTTGAGTCGCTAGATTCTAGATCCAGCTCTATAAAAGTGCCTTTAAAAATGAAAAAGTGCCCTTTAAAGTGTAAAAAGTGCCCTTTAAAGTGTAAAAAGTGCCCTTTTCAGAACAGTAGCCCCCTGCCCCTTTTTAAACCTGGGGAAAGTCTGAAGTTTGTAGGGATAAAATCACTTATTGTTAAATTTTTGTCTCTGTTTTAAAGAAGAATAAGTTTGCATTAAGCATAACTAATCGAGCATACATCACTTCCTCACTCAAATTATTATTTTTAAATGCTGAATAAAAAATACTTGAATTTTCTTGTATCCTAGTTATTTCATTAAAAAATTGTTATTCCATGAAAAAAAGTATCACTTAACTTCATCCATGAGCTTATATTGAGATGCTTTTCAATGTTTACATTCTAGCATGCATTGCATATGATACATTTTGTGTATTTCACAGTGTTGACTTTATTATACATTATTGTAAGCATTCATTATGATTTCTAGTCCATTATTACATTCCAATTACTGTTTTTAAAATGTAAATAAACCCAGAAATTTGTATCATTCTATTTGCACAATATTTATCCCAAGCTATACAGATTTCAGCTACTTTACACTTTTTAAATATTGCTTGCTTCATACTTAGCGACTGAAATGTTAGATTAAAAAGGTTTCACATAGAAAAATAATATTTTTTTATGATGCTTTTTAGTGATCTATAATATTAACAATTAAAATTTTTACTAGATTCGTTAATTTGGTTTTAGTTCAGAGAATAGAATAATGCTTAAATATGTACACATAAGTTCTTTTCATAAATTATTTTTAAATGCAAGGTACAAAATACATGAATTTTCTTACATCTTTGTTTATTTCATTAAAAAATTATTTCATGAAAAAGAAGTATGACATAACTTCAACTATAAGTTTAAATATTAGGACATTTTTCAATATTTACATTCTAACAAACATTGCATATAATATATTTTGCAGATTTTACAATGTTGACTGTATTATACATTATTTTAAGCATTCATTATGATTTCGAGTCCATTATTACATTCAAATTACTGTTTTTAAAATGTAAACAATATCCAGAACAGAAGTCTGCAGCATTCTATTTGCAAAATTCTTCATCTCAAGTTATACATATTTTAGCAACGCTAAAATTTCCAAATGATGCTTGTTTTATGCTTAGCAACTGAAATGTTGTATAAAAAGGTTTCACATAGATAAATAATATTTTTTTTATGATGCTTTTTTCTGATCTATAGTGTTAACAATTAAAAATTTTACTAGATTTGTTAATTTGGTTTTAGAACTAAATCTGAATAATGCTTAAATATGTACACTGTACAGACAAATTCTTTTCATAAATTCTTGTGATGCTTTCTGAGTTGTTTATTTTATTTATAGCTGTTTAGTAAATCAAAGTTAGTTCTTAATGGATTAATATTATTTTACATGATTTATGAGAAAAAAATTAAAATTTTTCAAGTATTTTATTTCGTAGAATGTTAAATGTATAAATTTCCATACTTTGCACGTTTTATGCTTAGTGACTGAAATGTTCGATAAAAGTACATTAGTTTTATTTTGAAAGTTAAGTCGCCCAAGAATGGAAAGTTTCATATGAAATGAAAACATATAATAAATAATAGAGTCCTTATTTTCTTTTCTTTGTCGGTTAAACATTTTCCTTATTGAAGTATGAAACTTATAGGGTGAACCGGGATAATTCCTGATTAAAAAAAAACACTAACATCTAAATATCTTTTTATTAATGTTTACAATTGATGTGACCAAATTTAGCATAGTTAATGATTTGCTATGAGTCTATTCAATAAAATATAGACTTTGAATAAAATATTATTTAAAGTTTGTTTAATAAAAAAATTTCGATGATCGGAAACTACCCTGGGAACATTTTAATTATTGATCACCCTAGGGCAATTACCAATCAGGACATTCTTTGTACAAATGATAAGTACATTGATCAATTTATAATATATATTATCAATTTTAATATAAACCTGATTTAATTATATGTTTATAGATGTTATCAAGAAGAAATAAGCATACTTAATTTACTGTTTTTATTGATTTTGAAATTACATCCATATTTCTCGGTAGAGCTTTTTATAACATTTTAAAGCACTGTATCATTAGACAGCTATTTCTTCACTCTTTCATATAATTCACTTGCCTTTCCCATCTGCTTAATGTACCTCCTTAAGGGCATTTTTACCAAATCCCTCAAGAATGAAAAATCATGCGCACATCATAGATTATGAAATACTTTACAACACATTTTTGAATACGTTAATACCTTCATTCATCTGCAATAATTTTATCTTTGTGTAGGGGGAAAAACTAACAAGAACGAAAAGTCATGCGTGCAGCATAGATTATGATGCAACTTCCAACATATTCTGAATACTGTTAACCTACTATTTTCATCCATATGCAGTAATTTTCCCACCTTGTGCAAAGAACAAAACATAACTAACAAGAACGAAGAGTCATGCATACAGCATCGATTATGATGCATTTTCTGATTCATTCTGAATTTTTTTAACTTATTGTCATTCATGTACAATAATTTTACCATTTTGTGCAAAAAACAAAGCATAATTAACGAGAGTAAATTTTTTTCCATTAAACATGTTTATATACTTTCCATTTTATTCTGAATACTTTAAACCTATCAGTTTCATCTTTTTACAGCAATCTTCCCATCCAAATCCCCCCCCCCCTTGTTAGTTTATATATGTTTTGTGCAAACAGCAAAACATAAATAAACTAACAAGAATGAAACGTTACACATACAGTATATATTATGAAACACTTTCCAACACATTTTCATTATTGTAAGCGTATTATTTTAATCCATTTGCAGTAATTTTACCACTCTATATAAAGAACAAATCATAATTAACAAGAAAGAAAAACCTGTGTGCAACATAGATTATGAAACACTTTCCAGCATATTCTGAATATTGTAACGGATATACAGTATGGAACCATTTATCCGGAAACCAGTTAACCGGAAAACCAGTTATCTGGAATGATATTTCTAATCTATGATGATGGAATCTTTGCAGAAAAAAGTGTCATACACATCTAATTTTACATAAATATTGCTTGAAACAATTGTATAATTTGATGATTGCATCTAGTATTTGAGATGGAAATGTATTTAGTTATACTTTAGTTTAGATGTTTTCTATTTTCATGCAGAGGAAACAAGAATTTTTGTTTCTAAAGCATTCCCATAAATTACATTCTATCAAATTTTATTTTTTAATCTTACTTGAATCTTATTCTTAATTCAAGTAATCTAATAATTAATTTAAGATTAGAAGTAATACCACAACCACATATATTCCATAAAACTTATCAAATGGATGCTGCTTTAATGCCCAACCAGTTAACCGGAAAAACCAGTTATTCGGAATGCATCTGACCCCAACCATTCCGGATAAATGGTTCTGTACTGTAGTCTTAATCAATCTGCAATATTACCAACCTATACAAAGGTTGAAACATAATTAACAAGAATCACGCACGCAGCAGATTATGAAATACTTTCCAGCACATTCTGAATATTGTATTTCTGATGATTTTAATCCATCTGCAATATATGTATCATCATGTGTAAAGAATAAACATAGTTAACTAGAATGAGGAATGATACATACGGCATAGATTATGAAATCCTTTCTTAGAAATACGGTGTTGAATGTACATTACTTTCTTATCTTATACTAACGTACTTTATACAGAGTTGTTTTTAACGAAGTCAAGTAGCACAGCATATATTAATAATAAAATACGAAATATCTTTTTTTAAGTGGGTGGGGGAGGAGTAATTAAAGGTGATCAGAAATCATGAATATGAATTCTTTGCATTAGTCTTCATTTTTTGTTTTTATCTTTTTATTATTAACCTAAAAAAAGCACTGATATCAGTACAAAAAACCCTGAACGGGTTAAAAGCTTGGGGCGCAGCACTTTATCTTATATCTCTAAGAATTTTAAATTTGGGACTTAAAATTAATGATATCAAAATTTATGTGACGCTATGCTATTAATTAATATACATATTAAAATTTATTTATTAAGGTTTTATCAATTACATCTTTCATAAATTCAAAATATGAATCTATGATATTAAAATTTAAGTGACGCCTTCACGAGGCTTTAAACGATATTTTAAAATTCCATTTAAGGAATTTTCTGGGGTAATAACGCCACGTTAAGGTTCTACCAATTTTCACGGCTTAGTTTTAGATTGTATTTTTCAAACAAATATAGGATCTGATACAGCAACTCATTGACTTTCTATATAAAATAAAATAATTTAACAGATATGTATTCATAAAATGCAATGGAGTTTTTTCTTGACCAATGCTATTTGGTGTTAATACCCACCTATATGGGTAATAACGCCATGCAAACAAAACTATAAAATAAGATGGAATAATGGCATGTAGATTGCCCATTTCTAAAAATACAAACTCTACAGCTCTAGAAATTGACAAATTGCAAATTAAGCTATTGAAAATGTACAATTTTTTTGTGACTCTGAAAGAAAAAGGAATGTGTGGTGGTGGCGGGGGGAGGAGGCAAAAGAATATCAGATTCTAAGCTACGTTTTGCTTAAAAATGACCATTTAAATAGAATTATTAGAAACATATTGCACGGATTATTTGAATCAGTATTTATATTAACATGTATGCATTCTATGCGATAGAAAATATTGATTTTTTTGTGAAAGTGAAAGAAAAAGGAGTGAGGGGGAGCTTCAACTGAATATAACACACTGTGTCTTTCTTTGCTTAAAAAGTTCCGCTTAAATATGGTTATAAGAAACATTGCATGGTTTTAACCATTCATAATGTAATATTTTAATCATGTGAAGTTTTATAATAACTAGAGTTATATATAATAAATAATTTTGTTAAACCTTAACTGCTGTTAGCGTCTCACATACCGCTGAGTTTTTCAAGTTTCAGAGTTTAACTTGCAATTTTTAGTTTAATTATAGATACCGGGAAAATTTTGTTTCATTTAGAGTCCTATTACTATCTCTAGAGACTTTTGAATAGCTGAATTTTATTTATAATAGTCCTGTATATAAGGTTCAATACAAAAATAATATTCTAAAAGTTAATTTAACATTTTATTCATCGTTAGATTAAGCGGTCTGACAGGCCGCTCACAATAAGTTATGCGACAATTTTTGTCACAGCAGTTAAGGGTTGATACTATTATAGTAATCTAGTAAATAGTTTTTAACCCATAACTCCACACTAATGCTGATTCTCCAAACCTACATTTAAATTGTCGACGTTTTAAAGAACATGTTTTAATAAATTTTTAATAAATTGAATAAAATTTTTTATTAAAAAATATTATCCCAAAGAGATCTCTTATTCAATTTTATACATATTTCATATGGTTATATATTATCATCTCTATATTAGCAACAAAATTAACCTTTAACTGCTGTTAGCAATCTGACTGAACACTGTACCCCCTCTCCCCCCCTAAAAAAATAGCGTTTAACTTGTATTTTCCAGTTTAACTAAATTTACAACTGAAATTCTCTTTCGTTTGGAGTTCTCGTAATATTGTTAGAAATATTTGAATAGATTAAATTTAATTAGAATTAATTATGTACAAAAAGTTTAGCGCAGGAACAGTATTCTATGATTTTTAATCATGGATCGCCTTTTAACATTTAACTAATGTTACCGGTCTCGTAGACCACTATTTTTCTCTTAATTTTTTAGTTTAACTTGTAATTTTTAGTTTAACTGCAAACACTACCGAAATTTTGTTTCATTTGGTATTTTAATACTATCACCAGAGACTAAATAGGTGAATATTAAGTATAATACTCTTGTATAAAAAGTTTAGTAAAGAAACACAATCCCATGAGTTATTCCCGCCTTTTATTCATCTTTCAATTTTGCGGTCTCACAAACAGCTTCACATTCATACGTTACAATTTCTGTCACATCAGTTAAAGGTTAAATTTATAAAGTTTTGAAAAACCGAAAGCTGAGAAAGCGGACAGTTAAAATTTCGAACTCAATTGAACCATCCAATGGAAATTTAATAGAAACCTGATTTTGAAGATGTTCGAATTTGAATCTCGAAAACATTTTGATATAGTTTTATTTACAAGAGTTAAAAATTATTTTTTACATTAGTAAAAAAAAAAAAAAAATAATAATATAATAAAAAATAAAATAGAGAGATTATTTTTAAGTATTGGGCACCCCCCCCCTTAATATTACCATTTCAACAATGATGATAATGCTGTCCCATATTAATATATAAACCCCCTTCGGATATAGTTCGGCCACTGTTGGAAATCAACCGGGGTAATAACGCCAATCCCTGGCGTTATTACCCCGGGATACTTATTGCGCAGTAAATCCTAAACTACAAATTATCTCGAAAAGATATCCAAAATCTTCTACAACAATTTGAAAGTACATGAAATACACTACAAATTTATGTAATAAACAAAGGATTTCCGGATAAAAAATATAGTCTTCACATCAAAAACCTTATCTCGCAAATTTTAGATCATGCGTTAATTTTAGTTGCTGGTAAAAACAATAAGACCTAAAAATGAAACAAATTAACTTGAAGCTGTTTTTTGCGATTTATATGACTCAAAACCCTTCTGCGCAGAGCACATGGGTGTCATTTATCTGATTATTTCATAATTATGCAAAATATAAGCACTTGGCGTTATTACCCCAGGGTACCACATTTATTTATTTATTGTCTAAATACATTTTCATATCTAAATAATACTTTTTATTTTCCAATACACTGTTAAATACATCACTTTCACTGAATATATATAATGCACTGAAATGCATTTATTTGAATAAATAGATTTATCTTTTGGGCTACGCTGTCCAAAATCAAAAATAACATTTAAATAAATAGTTTTTGCGTCATTGTATCTATTTGCATCTATTTAACTTACTTTGGATACAATGATGCAAAACCTATTTACTTAAATGTTATTTTTGATTTTGGACAGCGTAGCCCAAAAGATAAATCTATTTATTCAAATAAATGCATTTCAGTGCATTATATATATTCGGTGAAAATGATGTATTTAACAGTGTATTGGAAAATAAAAATTATTGTTTAGATATGAAAATGTATTTAGACAATAAATAAATAAATAAATAGAATTTTAAAACATCGTTTAAAGCCTCGTGAAGGCGTCACTTAAATTTTGATATCATATCTTTTAAGATTCATATTTTGAATTTATGAAAGATGTAATTGATAAAACATTAATAAAGAAATTTTAATATGTATATTAATTAATAGCATAGCGTCACATAAATTTTGATATCATTAATTTTAAGTCCCAAATTTAAAATTCTTAGAGATATAAGATAAAGTGCTGCGTCACAAGCTTTTAACCCGTTCAGGGTTTTTTGTACTGATATATAAATACTTTGAATTTAAAATTTTTGTAATTTTATGATATGAAGTATGGCAATTAATGTTCGAAACAAATATGAATTCAACCTACAATTTTTTTGATAGATTTCGATTTATTAAATTCTACTTTATGGAAATCCAAAATTTAAAACTTTTCTTTCAAGTAGTTTTCAAATTATGTTAAAATAAACTTCAAAATGATCGTTTAAGCGCCATCTACAATAGATGTGACTAGATATATCGAAATTTTTTATGCTAACTTTTAATCTTGCTGTCTTTGATCTCAGTTTGAGTGACGCGTAAGATGCCTTGATGAAGTAATTCAACGGTGTGGAGTTAATTTTTGCTGTCGTAATCGGCTACTGCAATTGAAAAAACAACAAAGTTAGTGTTCGTTTTAATATGTAGATCGTCCCCGAAGCAAATTTTATATCCATCTTTAAAAAGCAAACTTAATTTTCAATGGTTTAGTACCAGTAACTTTCTTCTAGGATAATTTTTTGCAGAGTTAGTAGAAGGTGATTACTTTTTTTTTTTCACAATTGTACATTTATATTATTCTATTAACATCATTTTACAAAATTTAACTATCACAAATTTCTTTTAAATTTTTTAAAAGATTTAAAATTTCATGGGCCTTTAAATATTTTTAAACTAATTTTCTTTCCCAATAAATTTTCTTTTTGCATGGCCCAAAAGAATTTAATAACTTTCGTTTGATGGGAAGTCTGGAATTTCAATATAGAGAAAAATAAGGAATGTTTTTGAAAACATTTAATTATGTGG
Source organism: Maratus speculifer (assembly GCA_964019185.1). Lineage (NCBI taxonomy): Eukaryota > Metazoa > Arthropoda > Arachnida > Araneae > Salticidae > Maratus > Maratus speculifer. Next base: position 240,872,231 of record OZ025289.1, read on the forward strand.
TTTAGCGTGTTTAATTTAGTTAAATTACCGGATAAAGATTTCTTAAAAAGCCATTTAAATTCCTAAAGATTCTTGGTATATTTATCGGGAATTTCTGTTTTTATTATTATTATTATTATCTTTTTAAACGAAAAATTGTCTTTAACCTCGTAAGCAAATACTTTGAAGTATTCTGTGAATAAGTAGTTAATAAAAGAGAAAACATTGCAATGAATAAAAAATGTAACCAAAAATATGCAGCTTAACACAGAATGCTTTAACGAAATAAAAATATAAGTAAGCTTTTCAATAATTAATTTCTTGTTATTTATTATTTATTTATTTATTTATTTTCGAAATTTCGTTGTATATTTTTTTACAAGTCTACTTTTTATATTTTGTGAATTTCATAGAGCATAATTCAGAATTATACTTTTGTAATAATTGTAATTTTGTCAGTATTAAAGGGATATTCTCGCCTTAATATTATTATTTCCTGGCAAATATAGCATAGCAGCTCCGCCAGTTAAATGATTTACACTAAAATTTATTCAGCAACAACTTATGCCAACTTCTAACTGAAATTCGTGGTTGATTAAAGTCCCTACATTAGCTTTTGAGATAAAGCTATTGCGAAATTGTGAGAAATGCAGCAAGGAGAGCCATCTGTTAGGCAATTTACGCGAAAACCTTGACAACAATAATTTCTATAAGGGACTAACTTAATATGAAGTTTGGTAAAAATCCGTAAATTAGTTCTTGAGATACAGCTATAGTAATAATCATGAATAATGAAACATAGCAGCAAAATCTGCGGAGCGATTTGCACAAAAAAAATATCACAGACTGAAATTTTACAACGACAAAAAAATGTCCACAGATGTAAATTATCAGACCAGATTGTGTGATGTTTGGCGTTATTTTGGTGCATTAATCCTCTAGTATTCGTTCGGAATGGCTCAGTCGGAAGAGGATTAGCGGCTTCAGCCAATACAGCCCTGTTTCGAATCCTGGCTCGGACTGTTTTTACGCACTTAAAAAAATTACGTCTGTTATAATTCATTTACAAATTGAATAATAGTATTATAATTTAATCCAAGTATAATGCCGTAAGCTGCATATCCTGCAGTTCCATATATTAATTTCGTTTTATTCTGTTGAGCTGATCCAAAGTATCAGACCAGATTAAGTGATTGTTGAAATTATTTTGGTGAATTAGCCCTCCAGTTTTCGTCCTGGATATCTCAGTTGGAAGAGCATCGCGGCTTCAGCCAATACATCCCTGGTTCGAATCCTGGCCCGGACTTTCTCACCCACTTTAAAAACTTACGTCTGTTAGAATTTATTTACGAAAGGAATAATCGTGTTATAAATCAATCCAGTTAAAATATATCTCCAACGATTTTTTCGAGCACTATCTCTATGTAAATTTGTATAAAAACCCGTGCATTATTTCTTGAGATAGGGATTCTGTGGAAATTTCCAACACAGCATAGAAGCACCTCCTGTTGAGCGGTATACATCAAAACCTAATACTCTTCACTTTATATTAAGGTCTAACTGAATCTAAAGTTTTGTGAAGTTTCGTAAATTAGTTCTTAAGATACAATGACCACAAAATTTTAGTCACGTATATATTTACAGAGTGACAAAGTGACAGACAGACATTTTCTAAAAACCATCAAACGGTATTCAGGACTTCAAAAATGTATAAATTCTTTGAAAACCGGAAGTAGATATTTTTCACGAATCCTATACATTGCTTTTGTGAAGATAGAAGAAAATAAAAATATAGAAATCCGTATTCCAAAAAAATAATAAAGGATATTCTATTATATAGATTACTAGCTGACCCGCCCGGCGTTGCCCGGGTCCGTATTAACAATATTAAACGAACTTGAAATTTGTATGATTTTATCATTAACTGGAAGCATGCAGAAATGCATTGTCTGAAATATGTCGTAGCTGACTTTGTGAAAAATCGGTTTCAAAAGCAACAACTAATATTAAGCTCTAATAAAATAAACTTTTTCAAAAAAAAAATATAACCGACTTCAATCAACGCTCTAAAAAGAGTTAAATAATTCTTTAAAATACCCTAATGATGAATTGTTATCTAATAACCACACATCAGATATCATGTACCGACAAAAAAAATGGTTATAAGTTTAATACATAGAACTTAATATCCAGCAAATATGGTTTTTCTAACAGAATATTTTTTACAAGAGATTAATTTACATATTTTTGATTTAATTTATGAATATATACATATAAAAAGTAATGAATTACTTTTTGAAGTTGGTGCCAAACGATCACAATCAATAATGATTTTTACCATTTTATTTATGGTATTAGACATAATATAACCACAATTCTTACTATACTTACAATAGTTTGGCACCAACTTCAAAAAGTAATTCATTACTTTTTATATGTATATATTCATAAATTAAATCAAAAATATGTAAATTAATCTCTTGTAAAAAATATTCTGTTAGAAAAACCATATTTGCTGGATATTAAGTTCTATGTATTAAACTTATAACCATTTTTTTTGTCGGTACATGATATCTGATGTGTGGTTATTAGATAACAATTCATCATTAGGGTATTTTAAAGAATTATTTAACTCTTTTTAGAGCGTTGATTGAAGTCGGTTATATTTTTTTTTTGAAAAAGTTTATTTTATTTCTTACTTTTTAGTTATTTATACCGTAATACTTAGTTTAATCGGTTGGATAGTTGCGGTGTAATCGGTGAACATATATAAAAAAAAAATACATATGCGGTCGAATTGATGATAACCTTCTCTCCTTTTTTAAGTCAGTTAAAGAAATAATAATACGGAAAAATACTGTATGTTATACATGGATGTCAGGAATGGGGTTCGAACCCACGATCTATTTCGAGAACCAGAGATTAAATCGCGTGCCTTAGATCGCTCGGCTATCCTGACTAAAATTAAAACGGTGAACAACGCCATATTACTTTTCGCAAGTCAATTGTTTTAGCACACTTTCACTGATAAAGTACTGAGTTGCTAAAAGATCTCTGATACTCTGTGCTAAAGGTTAAAAACAAAATATTCTTAATAGCATAATTAGTATTTAATTTGTAAAATATATGTGTAAAAAGAATAATACGGTAGATTGATTTTTGACGTCCGATTATCTGCGCTAGGGATATAGGACCAGGGGGGAATGCCCTTCGTGGGGGTCTTTCTAAGGGAACCTAACCCGTATTTACGCAAGGTTCGAAGAAAACCACGAAAACTTCGAACGGTTAGGCCGACAGCCGCGATTGGGTTCGAACCCAGCACCTGCCGTCTACCAGTTGAGAGGTCCGAACCTCTCGGCCACTGGTGGGGCCAAGAATAATACGGAAAAGGCTTTTGTATATATGTACGTCAGGAGTGGGGTTCGAACCCACGTTCTCTTTCGAGAACCAGAGCTTAAATTAAGCGCATTAGATCGCTCGGCTATCCTGATTGCAATCAACTCAGGGAACTTATTCAAGGTCATGTTATTTTTCGCAAGTCTATTAATTTAGCACTCTTTCACTGATAAAGTATTGAGGAGATAAAGGATATCTGATTCTCTGTGCTAACGGTTAAATACAAAATATTCTTAATAACATAATTAGTATTTAATTTGTAAAATATATGTGTAAAAATTATAATGCTGAAAAAGGTTATTGTATACATGCATGTCAGGAGTGGGGTTCGAACCCCCGCTCTCTTTCGAGAACCAAAGCTTAAATCAGGTGCCTTAGACCGCTCGGCTATCTTGACTACAATGTATTCGGTGAACTTATTCAACGTCATATTACTTTTCGCAAGTCTATTATTTTAGCACTCTCTCACTGATAAAGTATTGAGTTGGTAAAAGATCTCTGATACTCTGTGCTAACGGTTAAATACAAAATATTCTTAATAGCATAATTAGTATTTAATTTGCAAAATATATGTGTAAAAATTATAATACGGAATAGGTTGTTGTATACATGTATGTCGGAAGTGGGGTTCGAACCCACGCTCTCTTTCGAGAACCAGAACTTAAATCAACGCGCCTTAGACCGCTCGGCCATCCTGTCTGCACTCCATGGTAGGAACTCATTCAACAGTTTTAATTAGCGAAAAATCACTAATTTTAATAGTTTTTGCCCGTTTACTAAAAAATTACTGAACCAATTTCTATGAAATGGAAGTGGTACCAATCTGAGAGTAAGTTCTTTAATTTAACACCAAAACCAAATTAATTAGTTGGATAGTTTCGGCATAATCGGTGAGCATACATTAAAAAAATACATACGCGATGAATTGATAACCTCCTCTCCTTCTTGAAGTCGGTTAAAATATTCTTAATAGCATAATTAGTATTTAATTTGTAAAATATATATGTAAAAATTATAATACGGAATAGGTTCGGAAACTTATTCAATGTCATGTTACTTTTTGCAAGTCAATTATTTTCGCACTCTTTCACTGATAAAGTATTGAGTTGATAAAAGATCTCTGATACACTGTGCTAACGGTTAAATACAAAATATTCTTAATAGCATAATTAGTATTTAATTTGTAAAATATATGTGTAAAAATTATAATACGGAAAAATATTGTACACACGTATGTAAGGAGCGGGGTTCGAACCCACTGTCACTTTCGAGAACCAGAGCTTAAATCAGGCGCTTTAAACCGCTTGGCCATCCTGACTTCACTCAATTGCAGGAACTAATTCAACAGTTTTAATTACCGAAAAAACACTAATTTTAATAGTTTTTGCTTAATTACTAAAAAACTACTGAACCAGTTTCTATGAAATGGATGTGGTACCAATCCGAGAGTAAGCTCTTTAATTTAACACCAAAACCAAATTAATCGGCTGCATAGTTTCGGAGTAATCGGTGAACATACATAAAAAAAATAAATACATACGCTTCGAATTGATAACCTCCTCTCCTTTTTGAAGTCGGTTAATAACCACACATCAGATATCATGTACCGACAAACAAAAATGGTTGATTGATTGATTTTTGACGTCCGATTATCTGCGCTAGGGATATAGGACCAGGGGGGAATGCCCTTCGTGGGGGTCTTTCTGAGGGAACCTAACCCGTATTTACGCAAGATTCGAAGAAAACCACGAAAACTCCGAACGGTTAGGCCGACAGCAGCGATTGGGTTCGAACCCAGCACCTGCCGTCTACCAGTTGAGAGGTCCGAACCTCTCGGCCACTGGTGGGGCCAAACAAAAATGGTTACGAGTTTAATACATAGAATTTAATATCCAGCAAACATGGTTTTTCGACAGAATATTTTTACAAGAGATTAATTTACATATTTTTGATTTAATTTATGAATATATACATATAAAAGTAATGAATTACTTTTTGAAGTTGGTGCCAAACTATTGTAAGTATAGTAAGAATTGTGGTTATATTATGCCTAATACCATAAATAAAATGGTAAAAATCATTATTGATTGTGATTGTTTGGCACCAACTTCAAAAAGTAATTCATTACTTTTTATATGTATATATTCATAAATTAAATCAAAAATATGTAAATTAATCTCTTGTAAAAATATTCTGTCGAAAAACCATGTTTGTTGGATATTAAATTCTATGTATTAAACTTGTAACCATTTTTTTTTTTTTTTTTTTTTTTTTTTTTTTTTGCCGGTACATGATATCTGATGTGTGGTTATTAGGTAACAATTCATCATTAGGGTATTTTAAAGAATTATTTAACTCTTTTTAGAGCGTTGATTGAAGTCGGTTATATATATTTTTTTTAAAGTTCATTTTTTTAAGTCAGTTAAAAAAATTATAATACGGAAAAAATACTGTGTGTTATACATGGATGTCAGGAATGGGATTCGAACCCACGATCTCTTTCGAGAACCAGAGCTTAAATCGGGCGCCGGCTATCCTAACAGCAATCTAAGCCGTGAACAACGCCATGTTACTTTTCGCAAGTCTATTATTTTAGCACACTTTCACTGATAAAGTACTGAGTGGGTAAAAGATCTGATACTCTGTGCTAACGGTTAAAAACAAAATATTCTTAATAGCATAATTTGTATTTAATTTGTAAAATATATGTGAAAAAAGAATAATACGGAAAAGGTTTTTGTATATATGCATGCCAGGAGTTGGGTTCGATCCCATGTTCTCTTTCGAGAACCAGAGCTTAAATCAAGCGCATTAGACCGCTCGGCTATCCTGATTGCAATCAGCTCAGGGAACTTATTCAAGGTCATGTTATTTTTCGCAAGTCTATAATTTTAGCACTCTTTCACTGATAAAGTATTGAGGAGATAAAAGATCTTTGATTCTGTGTGCTAACGGTTAAATACAAAATATTCTTAATAACATAATTAGTATTTAATTTGTAAAATATATGTGTAAAAATTATAATGCTGAAAAAGGTTATTGTATACATGCATGTCAGGAGTGGGGTTCGAACCCCAGCTCGCTTTCGAGAACCAAAGCTTAAATTAGGTTCCTTAGACCGCTCGGCTATCTTGACTACAATCTACTCGGTGAACTTATTCAACGTCATATTATTTTTCGCAATTCTATTATTTTAGCACTGTTTCACTGATAAAGTATTGAGTTGGTAAAATTTCTCTAATACTCTGTGCTAACGGTTAAATACAAAATATTCTTAATAGCATAATTAGTATTTAATTTGAAAAATATATGTGTAAAATTATAATACGTAGAAGGTTGTTGTATACATGCATGTCGGAAGTTGGGTTCGAACCCACGCTCTCTTTCGAGAACCAGAACTTAAATCAGGCGCCTTAGACCGCTCGGCCATCCTGACTACACTCCATGGCAGGAACCCATTCAACAGTTTTAATTAGCGAAAAATCACTAATTTTAATAGTTTTTGCATGTTTACTAAAAAATTACTGAACCAATTTCTATGAAATGGAAGTGGTACCAAACCGAGAGTAAGCTCTTTAATTTAACACCAAAACTAAATTAATCAGTTGGATAGTTCCGGCGTAATCGGTGAATATACATTTAAAAAATACATACGCGATGAATTGGTAACCTCCTCTCCTTCTTGAAGTCGGTTAAAAATATTCTTAATAGCATAGTTAGTATTTAATTTGTAAAATATATATGTAAAAATTATATTACGCAATAGGTTCGGAAACTTATTCAATGTCATGTTACTTTTTGCAAGTCAATTAATTTAGCACCCTTTCACTGATAAAGTATTGAGTTGATAAAAGATCTCTGATACTCTGTGCTAACGGTTAAATACAAAATATTCTTAATAGCATAATTAGTATTTAATTTGTAAAATATATATGCAAAAATTATAATACGGAAAGTTATTGTACACACGTATGTCAGGAGCGGGGTTCGAACCCATGTCACTTTCGAGAACCAGAGCTTAAATCAGGCGCTTTAAACCGCTCGGCCATCCTGACTTCACTCACTTGTAGGAACTAATTCAACAGTTTTAATTAGCGAAAAAACACTAATTTTAATAGTTTTTGCTTGATTACTAAAAAACTACTGAACCAATTTCTATGAAATGGAAGTGGTACCAATCCGAGAATAAGCTCTTTAATTTAACACCAAAATCAAATTAATCGGCTGCATAGTTTCGGAGTATTCTGTGAACATACATTTAAAAAAAATACGGGTCGAATTGATATCCTCCTCTTCTTTTTGAAGTCGGTTAAAAATATTCTTAATAGCATAATTAGCATTTAATTTGTAAAATATATATGTAAAAATTATAACACGGAAAGTTATTGTACACGCGTATGTCAGGAGTGGGGTTCGAACCCATTGTCACTTTCGAGAACCAGAGCTTAAATCAGGCGCTTTAAACCGCTCGGCCATCCTGACTTCACTCAATTGTAGGAACTAATTCGACAGTTTTAATTAGCGAAAAAACACTAATTTTAATAGTTTTCGCTTAATTACTAAAAAACTACTGAACCAATTTCTATGAAATGGAAGTGGTACCAATCCGAGAATAAGCTCTTTAATTTAACACCAAAACCAAATTAATCGGCTGCATAGTTTCGGAGTAATCGGTGTACATACATAAAAAAAAAATACATACGCGTCGAATTGATAACCTCCTCTCCTTTTTGAAGTCGGTTAAAAAGACTTAAAATGAGCAATGAGAAACACGGGAGGGAACATGTATCCAACGATTGCATTAGTTTCGTGTTAAAGTGTTGATATTTACCCGTAAAATAATGTTTTGAGCCATTATTGACTGTAATACACGATCGGAATGCATGAAAGATATAAATATATCAATCATAGGCAAGAATTATGTGATTATTTTTATCATATGACTTGGAAATATCAATATAGAAGCATCATGTAAGATTTTGCTTGAAAAGTTAACATTCTTTCGTTAATGTCTTAAAATCGTCTGCACTTTGAAATGTAGATTTTAAACTAATATTTGTTATTTAAGTTTTCACACATGATTTTAAAAGAATGTTTTTATATATATTTTTTTTTTTTATATTGGCATAGAATTATTAATATATTGTTAAATCATAAACATTTTTCATCTAGGTGATAAAGTATTAAAAAGTTCTGAAAAAAAGAAAACTTTTAGTAATAAAATTTTTAGTTCAAATCAAATGTTTTCAATATTTTATTTAATTTAATTTTGACATTTAATTATTTCGAGTTTATCAATTTCAATTATTTTAAAAACAAACATTTTTTAAAGAAATAATATAATAGGAAAAAGACCATTTTAAAAAATTACTACTTCTTCGTAAAATATGCTTCAGCTGTAATTCATTTTTTTCAATTCGTCTTTTTAATACAAAATCCCTTCAACATGCTTTTGTTTGGGGCGTTAAAATTTGAGCGATAAATGGTTTAATATTGCAACCCTTTTTTCGGTTTACTTCACCACCACCTATCTTTTTCCTCCATGGTTTAAAACCGCTGTGATAAAAATTCATCATTTAAACTGACAGTTTGCCATTCTATGAATTTTAAAGGTCTGTTCCAGCTTTTTTAATTATTTCTGCGAAAATTTTATGCAACCGACCAACCATAACTAAATGAAGAGAAAAAAAGAAGAAAAAAGGCGATATTTTATGAGAGTGATCTTTGGAATTTAATTAATTACTCAGTTAATAAATAGAATTTCGAAATTCTGAAGCTCAGGGGCATCAGGAGAGATTTTGGTCTACTCTCAAAAAATTTTTGAGCTTCGTACTTGCTGTAGATTTTGCTAGCCATCGCAGACACGCACACACACACGCAGACAGAGCGTTTAGTTCTTTTATTAATATAAAGAATCCAGCTAAGAATTTATTTGAAGTATCAATAGGCGGAGGTAGATTTCGCTAAGTGCTCATTTCAACAACAAAAAATAAAATGCAATTAGTGGAAAACCCAGTTTAACAGTTTTATTTGGCCGCTTCTGAAGAAATTTTAATTTCCTTTTTCTGTAACAGCCGGTTTTATCAGAATTATGTTAAGGTAAATTTGGCTCAAATGCCCACTTTGACAGTATTTTTTAAAAATATATTCTGACTTTATCAAAAAATTGACGAATATAGTTCCGAAAAAAAAAAAAAACTGCCGACTGAATGCATTTGAGAGCAAAAAATGGTTTTAAAAATGAGTCATAAAATAAGCAATTTGTTATTTTAATGCATCCACAAATCTTCAGTCATGATTACTCCGGGAAATCTTGTTCAAAATGGATATTTTGACAGCATTTTTAAAAATATATTCTGCCTTTATCGAAAAACTGACCAATGCGGTATATTATATATTTTCTAAATAAGAGAACCTGTCAATTAGATGCGTTTGAGAGCAAAAATTGTTTTAGAAATTAATCATAAAAAAGCAATTTGTTATTTAATTGCATCCGTAAATCTTCAATCACGATCGCTTTGGGGAACTATATTGATTGCAAAAAAATTATATATATATAAATTTTTATTTTTGTTTTTCTTACCTTTTATCGGATTATATTCTAATTTAAAAGTTATTTCAATAATTTAAACAGAAATATGCATTTATATTTATATACAAATATAAGATAGATATCATTAAATTATTAAGACATTATTCAAAATAGAGCTAATTGACAAGATGGAGTTATTTTCTTATTATTTTCTTTCAGTTTTAACTTTAAAGTCTTTCGACATCTACGATGAAATTTTCATAAATTTTAACTAATGGTGTTTAACTAATTTTTTTAGTTCGTATTATAATGGCATTACATAACTTTGTAAGCTACCATTTAAATGCTTAAATTTAAATAGAAGTTTTAGATTGAGTTAATGTAGAAATATTGTATTTAACTTAAAAGTGATTGCCTTTAATTTGCAAATAATTTATTAATTAGGCAAAAGTCTCAATTTATGCCATTATCTTTAATAAATTTAAATTACACCTCAATTCAATGATGAAATTCTTATCATCAATTAAGTAAATGCTTAATATCATTACAAAATATAAAAGCTTTTGATGTATTTTAAAAAGATTGTTTTTAGTGAATATATTTTATTATTTCGACTTTTCCTTTTGCAGAAAAATTCATATTTACACAAATTTTACCTTAGTATGTCCATAATTTAACCAGCCAGAACTCGCACCCATTTTCGAACACGAGAACTCGCGCCGGGTATGTCATACTCTAGTTCATTTCTGTTATTGAAATATCAATTAACACAGTTCATAAGCCCATTTTACGTACTTAAATATTTCAAAATAGTACATCAAAGAATTTTAATGAATTTGAAATTAGAAACTTACATGTTTAAAGACAATTTTGAAAAATTACATATTGGTGTTCAACACAGAGACTTTTTTCACATTTTTGGCACATAAATCTTGATTTTCTGTCCTTATTACATGGACAAAATGCACATCGTTTATAAATCATCTTGAGGTTTTTAGAAGGTGGTTCACTATTCGGGATTTCCATTTCCTTAGACGTGCTTTGTACAAGTGGTTTTTCTTTCAGGTTTATGGTTTCTGTGTTGTTCTGAAAGAACGAGACTCAATGTTTTTAGAAAGAAACGTTTGTTTCTGGACTGTGAGGGTGGATTTTTCGTGGACATCAAAAGAATCCTGGCATTAATAGCAGCCACATTCAACATTGAAAATAAAATAGACATTTGCCAACGATTTGATATTTTTGCCGTAGTGTATGCTGCAGCCATTTGATCGACGACGTCCACAGCTCCTTTCGTGAGATTATAAACCGTGATGATGTCTGGTTTTTTCAGTTCCATGGTAGCTTCATCTATCTTATTATCAGTATACACTGTAGACAACATAACTACATTTTTGTTCTTTTTTGTATGAAGCAACTGTTGTTTCTTTTTGGAATCCAAAGACTGAAAAGTACAATCCTTTTTTCACTAAAAATTCAGGCGGTATTTCTCTTTTATTTTGCCTAAGTGTTCCAACAATAGTAATTTTCCTATTTAAAAGTTCTTAAGCAAGCTCATATCCCGTATACCAGTTGTTAGTTGTTAAGTTTCGTCCAGAATTGAACAGCGGTGCCATCAACCGCATCACAATGGCTTTCGAACTACAGTCTATTTTGAAGTGTCCGTCGGGTTGCTGACCAGCACAAATCTCCATATTCCAGTTATAAAATACTCTCAAATCTAGAAGTGCAAATATCTTTATTCCAAATTTTGCAGGCTTTTTAGGCATATACTGCCTAAAGCTGCACCGTCCCCGAAAATGTTCCAATTTTTCATCAATTGTGACGCATTCTCCGACAGTATATGCATTTTTGCAATTTGCAACAAATGTTTCAAAAAAATCTCTAATTGGAGCCAAGTTATCTATTTCTCTCCTACTTTGTCGATCATTAATATTGTCAAAGCGAAGGCATCTCATCAAAAAGAGGAAACGAATGCGACTCATGGTTTTAGGAAATATGTCAATCCCGGTTCCATCCGTGGCATACAAATCCTTCAAATTAATGTGGGACGATTTATGAGTTCCACATAGATATAAAAGTCCAAGAAATGCTTTTATTTCGATTTCATCTGTCTTCTTTGCATCTCTCTCTCGAGTAAAACGCTCTTGAATTGATCCGATATAAATGTTTGTGCATTGCACCATCATATCCAACATGTTGTTATCGAACAGAATATTCCACGCATCTAGGGGTGAAGTGACATATCTAGAATAAGCTGTATTACCTGGAAGCTTGCTAATTATATTTCTTGAAGGCTTCCTAACATTTTACCGGTAATTTTTTTAGTGCCATTTTGTAATTTTATCTTTAGCGATATAAAAATCGGTTGTTGATGGTGAATTTTCATCTTCTGTTTCTGTTTCGATTTCAGTAGAAGAATCATGATGTCTATAATATTTTTCATCACCAGAGGCAATATCTCGTCAGATATATGCTCATCATCACTAGAAAAATTCTCTATAAGATGCCGAAAATATTCATTTTCTTCATCGTAATTCATATAGCGCGTCATTATTCACTAAATGGAGAGGAGAAAAAAGAACGGTGTGACTGACGCGAGAAGTAGCATAGGTATGACATACCCGCGACCCTTGTTTCTCTAAATCTATTTCTAGAACAGAACTAGTTTTCCCCCTCAGGAAAGAATGTGACCTTGGAAACAGCTACACAGAATTCTGGTCTAATCCGATAAGAAGAAAGTAAAAAGTAAACGTTGAATTAAAAATAGATCGGACATCTCATACCCGTGCGAGTTCTCGCGGGTTAATCATAATACATAATTTTACAGGAGTATATAAAAACATGAACTAAGAGTAATATGTAACATAACATATTAAAAAAAAACATGGTTAAAAAGGTTTTTTTCCTTATAATAAAGTAAATTATTATTACACAACTACTTTTCATACTAAATATTAAAACAACAAACACCGAATCATTTTTGAGGAAAAATAGGAAACTTTACTGGGACCTCCAATACTGTTTTAACTAATATTTTCAAAACTTCCTTATTTTCATATATTTTTGCGATAAAACGCAAACAGAATACTTGTTGTCATATATATATAGATATATATATATATATATATTCTAAATAACTTTGGATGTATTTATAAAAGTATTTATATATATATATATATACATATATATTCATGAAGCTGAAAATTATTAGAAGTTTAAAGATAATAATAATGTGACGTATGTACAATGTAAAAAGTTTTTCCGTGAAATTAAGGAGATTTTACGGGTACTACACAATCTTATGTCTTATATATAATTACAGATATTAGAAAAACATTTGTTATTTTGTTATTTTGTTAAATAACAAAAAAAGATTTTTTGTAAATTTACAGTACGCTCTGTAAATTAATTTCATTAAAAATGAAAGATAGTGATAATAATTTAATTTAGTTTTAAAAACTATTTAATAATTTAAACTTCAGCGAGAACCGTTTTATTTGCTGCTTGAGTAGTCAACAAATAAAAAATAAAATAAAACAATGGGATTCTATGCAGTTGTTTTCACTTTAAGAAAAATTAAAAGCCAAAAATTTACACTTTTTTTATAATTCTAAATTTAATGCTATACTAAACAAAAATTAAGCTATATCTGTAACGTTTCACACAGAAAAAAGACTATACAGAAAAGACTTTGTATTGTGATTAAAATAAATATTGGATCAACAAATGTTTCTTAATACGAAATTATTTGGTTTTATTAAATTCCATTTGATGTTAAAATATAGCAAAAGTGACAATCGAAAAAATTTAGGCATATTGACTCCACCTGTTGAGTAGCATAATACTTTATTATAATAGGCACACATTTATATAAAAAGATAATTGAATGTGATATTTGATAAATAACCGCACAACAATACTTAAACGAAAGCATTCCATAAAGTTTTCAAATTAGAAAGATAGACGGCAAATGCCTGTCCTTATTTATTGAACAACATGTATCTGAAATTGTGTGCTCGATATGTTAGCCTGTTTATAAGTCATTGTCAATATACAGAGACGATATAACAAAAGTGAATTTTTATAATATAAGAGTGATACAACCGGGAATTCCACACAAAGTGTACGTGCAATGAAGTCAAAGAGAATCGAACCCGAATATCCTTCTACGTTTGCAAGTAATTAGTGGCGTGGTTAACCACTAGGCCACGGAGACCGCATAACTGCCTTTTAAATTTTCAAAAGTTATCCAAAACATAACAAAAGTAATATTACGTGAAAAACAAAGGATCCAAATTTTAACGAATCTAATTTATTTTGATAATTTTGTGACAAAATAAAGATATCATGTTTTTTTTTTTTAATTTAGTGCGCATAGAATCCTTTTAAATTGAATTTTGAATTAGAATTAGTTTTGACAAAAATAAAAGCTGTACAGTTACAGTAAAATAACTAGTAGTTTTTTAAAAGTATTTCTATAGAAAAACAAGAAACTAAATTACTGCTGATGTCTGAAATTATCGCACAAGTTTGAAACTGTATTATATTTATGTACAAGGTATATAATACTTCTTACAATTTTAGACAACACGCCTTTTTTTTTTTCAGTTTTTAGTTTCTATGTTTTAGGAGGAGAAAAGTTCTTCTTTTAGTTCATGAAAACTAATATTGCAATTTTTCGTCAATCAGATATAACTGTTAAAGTATTTAATTATAAACAATCTCCTATAATAAATGCATGCTATAATGTCTTGTTGAAATTTTTTAGAACTAAAATTACTTTTCTCAAAATTGAAGTGAAAACATAAACGAAAAAAAAAAACATTTTGAGATTTATAAGGGCTATATATGATAGGAAACCGACACTATGCTTTTTTAAAACTCCTTTGGTAGCTTTTATAGAGATTAGAAAACAATCCTGACAAACTACAGATGTAAATCAAAGTAGACATCAAGAAAGCAATAAAATGCTTATAAAATATCTGCTTTGTCTGCAGCATAGGGATTAAGAGTAGAATTTATTTTGTTGGTCAGAACATTCACTGAGAGTATTTTTTAATTTCTAGTAATTTTTATAGAGAATAGGAAATATTTTCTTTTCTTATTTATTTATTGTGTAATTATTGCAACAAGTAAATGATTTTAAAACATTTAAGTCATAATAATTTTGTGCTTCATAAAATAAAGAAATTTATATATATATATATATATATATATATATATATAACAATGCAGGTAAATTAGAGACAGAAAAATTATGCAAATGTTACATTAAAATCTGAATGCAAACATAAAGATTGTGACGTAAGTGGAAATTCATTGGCATATGATTTTGCTCATGGTATAAATAATAGTTGAACACAGTATAGTTAGGACAAATGGTTTATAAGTATATCATTATTGGAGTAAATTTCTGGGTCCCAGGAAAGGGGTCTCTTGGCTTCGGATGTTGTGGAGGTACAAGATTTTTTCTCGGTTCTGTTTTAAGGGTGGTTAGTGAGTATGTTAATTCAAGTAAAAAGGGAAAATTCCTTTAAAGACCTAAGTATTGTGAACAACAGATTGTAGATGAGTGATTTTATGTATGGTTAAATGGTTTTGTAACGCGGATAGATGATCCACAGTGTAACCAATCACTCTGACATGTGATGCTGGTGCATAAATACGTCTACTACCAACAGCATTCAGACGCAATTTTTCCTATGATGTACAGATGTCACGGTTTCTCTGTTGACAGTGCATAACAGGACAAATGGCCGAAAATACCCATGGACCCATCTCCGCTTATCTTTAAAAATATGAAAAAATGTTGTTAGCACTGATGAGTTGAGATCACGTTGGTATACTTCTATGGTAAGCTTGAAACACGCTACACACCCTATGAATCAAAATATTCACCCTGATATTTTTAAAGCTGACTGAGTTCGTATTCTCCTCTATAGACTGTATAAATGTATTAAAACGGATTCCGTGGTTCGTTTAACATCATCCATCATAGATAAACATTAGAGTGTTGGGATGAACAATTACGTACTCCCATTTGCTCAACTGCAATAATAATAAAAAAAATGCTTTTGTAAAAGTAATGATCCATGAGTCACTATCGAACTGTATTCGAATGGCTGAATGGACATTCCATAGATCCCGACTTCTTTTTCGTTCCATCGTGGTTATCTTACCTCTATCTCATAAAGCTCATTTTCATTGCCATCGAAATATATATTCCAGACTCAGACCGTACTCCCTTTGTCAAAATTTGCTGAACTGACGGAGGTTGTGTATGCATCGTAATATTAAAAAATATAAATATATATAATTATTAAATGTTATTAATAACACATATAGTATTAAATGTAATTATTTTCTTACGTATATGAATCTTTAATGCGAGCAATTAATTAACTATGAAACTCCCTTAAAACATTTTATCTGATGCAATTGCAGCTTTAACGAAAAAAAATGTTTAAATATTCTCCCACAGTTATACACTGTTAAAAATCTGCTGAATTTTGTTGCAACGCACTCCACGGCTTGTATATAAAATCTCTATTCCAACCAATGAGAAAACTCCATTTCATGACCAAGTAACCGTTTTCTATACAAGCAGGGGAGTGCGTTGCAACAAAATGCAGCAGATTTTTAACAGTGTAAGTTTGTTTAATGCCATTGTTCGAACTAACAGCCATGTACACGTACAGCTAATACTACCATATGTCACAGCGTAGCTTCTAAAACATTTATTGTGTACATACCACTTATTCTAAAGCTAAATATTTGCTGTCTTTGATAACAGAAAATTCTCGATAAAAAAGTATACTATTGTGAATGTCTGGTGTAAAATAAAATCATTATGAAGATAAAAAGCAATACCCTTCGTTGATAGTTTAATAAGAATTTTCTCTATACTTATGAAATGTGAAACATTTATAAGTAAAATTCATAGGAAGCAGAAATGCAAAAATATGCTAATTTTTGTAAAAATGTTTAGAGAGAAAGATAGATAGATAAATTCTTTAGTAAATTCCTTTAACAGAGAAAGTTCACTTGTGCAATGCATTTGAAAAGAATTCAATTTTATTACGCTTTTTAATTATACTCAAATATCTGTTAATTTCATATAATAAGCGTAAAAAGAATTTGAATCAATTTAAATTTGAAGTTTTATTGCTCTAATGACAAATGAAGCCAAATTGTAGCTATAATGACTTTTGGCAGAAACTAAACATTTTTGATTAAGAGTGGGTTTTTAGCAGCTTACGATCTGTCACATCGTGGCGTATAGCCAGTTTGGCTGTTTATCAAATATATATCTAATCCACAATTGTAATGCTATTCGATTTCCTAATGGTTTAAAGACAAATATAAACAGGAAAGAAACTCTTTTAGATGAAACATATTTTTCCTATTTGGTTAAAGCCTTTAAGTAAATAATGAAAGGGAATTTCACGCTTGTAATTTTTCATTGTGTTTAGGAGAAAATACTTTTCTATTCTCCAGTCAAAAACAGAGATAATGATAAACGAATTAACAATTAGTAATTTATATTTAGGCAAGTTCTTTCAATGACAATGTGAAGGTTAAAATGCTATGTGAAAGTTAAAATAACTCCTTTTTAATTTGGCAGAAAAATAATCACTTCAAAAATTTCAAATTTTCATTTTTTTTTGTCAGAAAATAATTTTTAAGACCTTGATGACAAGAATTATTAAATTAGTAATAATATACTATTAAGTTTGTTATTTTTTAAATGTATGTTTTTAAGGAGGTTTTTCCTTACGATTCTAAGTATTTCGAATTAAATTAGTAACAATTAATCGCCATTTTTATATTTAAAATGCATAAATTTATATTAAATAACGGAAGTACATAAAGTTGTGATAAAGTGGACGTTTTAAAAAGTAAAAATGTAATAATTACACTTATATATTTATACAATTAAAATAAAAATATAGTTAAAAATAATTATATAGTTAAAAATTATACATCATATTTCTATCCTTAACTTTTTTAACAAAATTCATTTTAAAAATGAAACTGAATTGTCGTGTAATTAAATATTTTTCACTAATGTTTTCTAATATTTTATTCATTTTTTCTTTTTCTTGGGGATATGCTATATGCTTCTGACTTATTGTCCACACTAATGGAACTATTTTTTCTGCACAAGATTAATTAATTTAACATTATGTCTACCTATTAATTTTGTAATGCATTTTCTTAGGATACATTGAAACTTCTTATATAAGGGAGGGATATGATCTAACTATGCATTTACATTTCCCTAATTTTCCAATTTTTACTTGTTTCAATGTGTTTAAACTTTTTCAACAAATCTACTGCAAAAAATATTAATATTAATAATTAACATAATATTATCTCCTCGAGTAGGTGAACGTTAGAGCAAAATTCAAATTCTAATCTAATTTAAGAACAATAAGCCGGAAGCATATTCATAATGCTTACTTGGTTCAGATTTGACACTGATATTTCTCAGTATATATTTCTGGTATGGAAATTTGAATATTTTAAAACAGTTTTGTCGTTTTCTCTGTGTGAAAATAATAGTATCTTAATTCTAATATTATACATGTGAAAATGCGAAAATGTTTGGTTAAAATCAGCGTCAATATAGGTAATTAAATGTCTTTGTATTTATTTTGCATTATATACATATTTTTTTCAATGTATAAATATTTTCACTTAAATTATTAAAATTTACACATTTTATTTGTTTCTATTATATAAAATAAAAGTTACAAGAAAATGCAAAAAATTACTTTATATTGAAAATATTATTTATTAATGAAAATATTATTCTTTATTGGGTGAACACCCAACAGTTGGTGCTGTTATGCAGATATGTTTTTTTTTTATTTCCGCTTTAGCCCTATCTCAGAAACTAATGCAATAATCTTCATCAAACTTCAGATTTAGTTGGAAGATGACATACGTTGTTGAGTAGATTTCGGTATACATCACATAAACAGTGGCGCTGCTATGCTGCAATTTTCAGGAAGCATTGAAAGGCATGAGATAGAAAAATATATCAGGACTGTCATATTTGACTAATTTTTAATTGCGCTACATATTTGTTAAGCTACATAGTATTTTCTAAACTGGATAATTTAGTTGTCTAAAGTGATGTAGTATAACTGTGTATTCCATAAAACTATTTTATGAGGCAAAATTTCCTTTTTTTAAGATTTTAATAGTGACTGAAATTCAGAATGATAATTCACATATAGTTGTATTTTTTTAAAAGGAGCATTTTAATATTCTTATCAAAATATAGAAAAATAGTTATATAAAAGTTTAGGTCTACTTTAAACACTAAAAAAAGGTAATAATTTATATAATAGTATAAAAACGGTTTTATTTTTCTCCTTCTTTAAATAGATTTTGAAGTTAAACATTTTTGTCGGCTTAAGAAAAATTTATGATATTTCATAAATAGATCTAGTTCTAATACAATTTGACTACGACTCAAAAAGCATTCAAATTAAAAGACATAGGAAATTATTTATCATGTATTTTTAAATCGTGCTCATATAGTTGTATACATGGATATATACTTATGTCCAAAAGTTAAGCATAATTCGTAAAATGCTCAAAACGTGGAGTAAATATTCCTAAAATTATTGAAAATTACTTGCGGTGATTAATTGGTTGAAGAAGAAACATTGGGTTTATGCAAAACTTTTCTGTCGACTATGTCGTGCGCGAAATACCTGCGCATGTCGGAACACTTATACACCGATTCACGGGGTATAAGCAGTTCAGACAAATTTCTTAGACCTGATGTGCCAAGAAACATTGTTACGATCAAAGAAGTTTAATGATGGCGCAAAGACGCCAACTGGTCCATTTTGTGAAAGGAAGAATCGTTGGAATGCTGGAATCCGGACGATCACAAACCAAACTGTTTCAAATTCTGAACGTGGACATGTCTGTGATCTCAAGACTGTGGCAGAGGTTACAAAGTACGGGATATGTTACCCAGCAGGTCAACCAAGAATCACAACCCTTCGCCAAGCCCGATATCTGGCAATGAGTGTACGACGTCAGAGGGGCAGTACTACCAGAGAACTGGGATCGGCGCTCACAATCGCCACAGGAACAAGAATTTCGAAACAAATTGTTAACAGGAGACTCAATCATGCTTTCTTCTTTGCCGTACGGCCAGCAGTTTGCATTCCCCTCACGTCTGCGCATAAATGCGCTTGTTTTAACTGGAGTTTTGAATATCAATATTGAAGTGAGGGAGACTAGGCCAATGTGATGTTCAATGACGAGTCCCGATTTAGTCTGAGCAGTGATTCTCATCGGGTAACGATATGGAGAGAACGTGAAACACGTTTTGAACCAAGAAATATAATGGAAAGGTATATTTTTCCATCAGGGGGAGTAATGGTATTAGCAGTAGGGTGGGTCGAAAAATTCGAATTTTTTCAAATCCACTATTAATAGTGCAGAAAAGTTGCCTTTTGTAATTAGAAGGTATTAGTAGATAATGCAAAAAAAGTTTTTGAAATCGGTTAATATCTTTAGGTAGCGCATCGCACTTGAAGTTCGGAAAATTTGATCAAAAATGACATTTTTTGAAATTAATGATGAAAATTTAAAAAATTTCGAACCTACTTCTAATAGTGCGGAAAAGTTTCCTATTATAACTAAAAACATAACGCAAAAACTTTTTTTGAAATCGGTTAATATCTTTAGGTCGCCCATCGCACTTGAAGTTCGGAGATTTTGATCAAAAATGACATTTTTTGAATTATTGAGGAAAATTAAAAAAAAAATCGAACTTGCTTGTAATAGTACACTAAAGTAACCTTTTACAATTAAAACATACTTTTTTTTCTTTTTTAAATCTATTAATATCTTTAAGTCCATTTAAGTTAGCGAAATTTTATGAAAATTGACAATGTTTCATATAAAAGATGCAAAGTCGTCTTCTTTTCTCATTTTTTTCTAATAACATAAAAATATTCCATTATATGCATAGAAACGTAAAATAAAATCAATTTTAAAATTGGTTAATAATTTTTCATAATACATTGTTTATAAATTACGAAAAAAATTAGAAAAGTATATATTTTTAACTATTTTATTTATTTAAACATTTATATTGAACAGATTTAGAACACTACTTAATGAGACATTCTTCAACAAAAAAATTTAAATCAATTTTAAACAAGTTTTACTTATGCAATATTAGGCTATTTGCATTATAGTAATTTTAGAAAATAGTTATTTTTCTTTTTACCTTCATTTTTTACCTCGTGTAAAGCCTTGTAGTGAGATTTATTATCAAATGTTGACATAAGTGATCGCGAAAGCAAAGATGATCTAATACAGCCGTATCTGCTATTAGAGCCACATCCTTTTTCAGAAGTTTCACTCACAAATTTCACACATCATTCTACCGCCTGTGTGTGTGGTACGGAAACGCCCTTATTGTTTTCATTTCCAATTCTGAGAGAGATTTCGATTCAATAAAAGAGAAAATTCTCTCTGGACTGATTCCGTGTAAAAAGTTGGTGAAGTAACTTTGCAGCTCGACCAATCAATTAGTTCAGTCTAATCCTTACCGCCAAAATTTAACTTGCGTATCACAAAATCTCTCACAATTGCCACTTGTTCTGTCACCAGTTTCATTGCTTTCAAAACTTGTTGTAATCCTAACTCTCGCACATGCTCCCTCTCATCTGCAATCATTGCCAATAGTAGGTTTTATGGATGAGTGAAGTAAGCGCTACCCTCAATAACAGGGTCTGTAACTTCCTGTAGACTTTTGATAGGTAGCTCGATGTTGTTATTGTCTTGTGTATATGCTTTGATTAATGGAATTATTCTTAATTTCAAATTATACAGGCACATGTGTTACTATGATGAATAAAACTAACTGCTTCGTTTCAGTCCTAGAGTTTTCTGTGAATATATACAGACTGAGAATTTGATTGGCGGTCGTTAGCCACCGTGAATGAGAAATGGTCCCTGGATCTCGGACAGAAAGATCCTCAAGACAGAAGCCCCATCACACAGCATTTGATATTTAAAAAAGATATTTTTGATCTTTACTGAGGTCATTTGGATTTTCAGCAGTAACTATTGGGCGAGAGCAATTGATTGATTCAAACTTGATGACAGGTTGTCTTTCGCAAGCAGGTAGTTGCTTGCCTATAGGACGAGAAAATAATGCTGGCCGTTTGTTTTTAACTTCAATGCATTGAAACAAGTGCCTAAAAGGCAATTCGATGAAATGCAACAAGTAAATGCACCGCTGCAAGGGCCTGCGTATCTTCATTTCCAAATTTCGAATAACCCTTTTTTTCAATCTCGTATTGATAGAGGAGCTATCACATCCAAATACAAGGACTTCATCTAAGGAGATATTCTTCTGAGCCAGATATAAAACGATACATTTATAAATATTTTTTCCGGTTCCATTCATAGGCGTTTGATGACCAACATATTTTGATCATCCGGCTCCTGAATAAAAGAAATGTGCCCTTCCCTATTAGATCTTCGTTTAACACCGATTTTTCCTTGATAAACGTAACTGTTTGTGGTAATTACATGACAAGCCTGAAAACCAGCTGTGTTCACAGCTCATACGCGCACTGAGCAATTGGAATAGAAAAAAATCGGTTTGTCAGTTGTTTTGTAATCAGCCTATGTCAATTTTGATCATATTTTCCAAATTTCAGGTACGATGCGCGATTTAAAAGTGTTAACAGGTTTAAAAAGAAAAGAAGTTATTTTTTAATTGTAAAAAGTTACTTTAGCGTACTATTACAAGCAATTGAAATGAAAAAACTTCTTTAAACACCATAAAATAAGAATCAGATTTCTTTCAAACTGCTACTTTGGATAATAAAAGAAAATATTATCATTATTTTTAATTGTTTACTTACTTTAGAACCATTTTACATTCGCATACCAAGTTTAACAACATTCCGATTTACATTTCTTTCATTTGTTACTTAAATACCAATTATGCTTAATTTTAGGACACCAGTGTACTATTATGTAAAATTAGTTTTTTCTTAAAGTTTAAATGTATTGAAAAATTGTGCTGGTAATAAATATATGAAATGATATCTCACAATAGATTAGACTGAGTAGACTTACTGACTAAATTTTTGTGTAAATTCTCAATCCAGTGTCGCTTCGATGCTGCAATTTTCAGGAAGTATTAACATATATGAGATCGAATAAAGTTATGAAATTGCCAAATCTGACAAGATATAAATTGCGGTGCAGTTTTTTTTAAGTTATAATTATTTTTCAAAACTACTTAGTTTAGACTTCTGAAACCATATTGTCTAACTGTATGTTATTGCATAAAAAATATTTCATGAGACAAAATTTTTTGGATAATCATTATTAAAGATTTAAATAGTCATCGAAATTTAGAACCATAATTCGCATATGATTGTATTGTTTGTACTGAGCATTTTAATATATTTATCAAAGTACGGAAAATTATGTTTATAAGAGGTCATGTCTGCTTAAAACATCCAAAAATAGTGAAAAATGCTCCAAGGAGCAGTGCAAAAGCAGAATATGATTTTAATTGAGCATTAAAAAGTAATGGACAAGTTTTTTTTTTTTTGGAAAAAGTACACAAACATTTAAAAGTAATGAACAAGTTTATTTTATTGAAAAAATGCCCAAGCATTTAAAAGTGATGGAGAAGACTTGAAACTGAGTCAAGAACTAGTAAATAATTTCCTCAAGACTTGAAAATGGCTGATCATGCTCTTATGTGACAAGCATATTCAACGTCCTTTTTTTATCCCTGTCTATCTTAGTATAGGCATGTTGGCAGAATCTAACACTGTGCTTTAGAAAAACTCAGTTTTCGCAACAAGTATTAGATACAGTATCTATATTAAACACATCCTGGCCCCTCTTTAACAAAGCCTTGATATCACTGCTTTGCACTGTATTTACTCTTATCACAACCATTTTTTGCACGCAATCTTATCACTAAAAAAGTTTTTCTATCCAATCTTTTTTCTAAAAATTTTTAAGCGGATTTTTATTAGCAAAAGATAAAATAGTGCTAAAATTTTTATATTTTCATAAGTAATCGATAAGTTTATCAAAAACACTTTATATTTCAAGCAAATTTTGATTTTAATAAAGTTAGAATACCTGATAAGCACGTAACATGTACAACCAAATAGCAATTGCTTTTCCATTTTTTATGTACTTGGACATAATAAAATTGCCATAAGAGTTACTACTTCACAAGTAAATTGTTAAGGAGCAGCATGTGGTAAATTTAGCTACTTCATCAAAAACTTGCTCTGAAAGTTCAGCTTTTATAGAGAACAATGTTATATTCTGATAACGTGTCAATACTAAGATAGACAGGGATAAAAAAAGGACGTTGAATATGCTTGTCACATAAGAGCATGATCAGCCATTTTCAAGTCTTGAGGAAATTATTTACTAGTTCTTGACTCAGTTTCAAGTCTTGTCCATCACTTTTAAATGCTTGGGCATTTTTACAATAAAATAAACTTGTTCATTACTTTTAAATGTTTGTGTACTTTTTCCAAAAAATAAACTTGTCCATTACTTTTTAATGCTCAATCAAAATCATATTCTGCTTTTGCACTGCTCCTTGGAGCATTTTTCACTAGTCCTTCTATTTTTCCATATTCCATAGGGATACTGCACAACTTGTTTTGTATTTTATATATAGAATTTTAGTTTCTACTACAATTTTAGTTTCTTACGTGAAGTTTTTCTAAGGCCATTTTCAATTTACGAAAATATTTTAATTATCAAATACAAAATTTTGTTGAAACTATCAATTTTTAGTTAGCGCACGATTACTACAAACAAATATATATATATATATGGCATACGATACTCACACTATGTTTACACAGACGTGTTTTCCTAATCTAAGGCAAGCCTAAGCATTTTCTATTCAAGAATGTGGTTTTACTCTCTTGTACAAGTTCGTTTACACTACAGCATCTAGAATATACACTGTAAAAAATATGAATATTTTGCTGCATCGTAACTCCCCTGCTTTTATAGAATATCACTCTTTTGGCCAATGAGAATGCTCCATGATAGCCTGAAGTAGTCGTTTTCTATAAAAGCGGTGGCGTGACGATGCAGCAAAAAGGTCATATTTTTTACAGTGTATAGTGTAGAAATCTGCTACACTATAAAAAAAATTACTCATTTGCTGCATCGTCACTTTTATAGGAAACGATTACTTTGTCGTATTCTGGAGCATTTTCATTGGTCAAAACAGAAATATTCTATAAAGGCGATGGAGTGAGGATGCAGCAAAAAGGTCAAATTTTTTACAGTGTATGCAAACAGCAATAAAATTTTTTATCCTTTAACCCTTTGCGCTCTGGTGTAAATTTCTTCAAAATTCCAAATGTGACATTCGCATCAGTAATTCTAAAAGAAAAAAAAAATGTTAAAGATATACACGAAAAAATGCATTAAACCTTTTTCAAATAAATCTGGTCGAATTTTCTGGTGCCGTTGTGACAATTCGGAATTAAAATTATGTAGTAGAAAATTCTACCATCAGAACTCAAAAGGTTAAACGTGCAACGATGGTACTGAAATCTAAAGTATCGATCGCAGCAACATCTGCGGGATTTCCTAATACATTGTTTAGATTAGCAAAAGTTGCGCAGTTTTAGAAAAAAACGCAGATGTCACTGTTATCTTTAGATTTCATCAGCATCGTTGCATATTTAAGGAATACAATATTTTAGCGCATTTTTTAAGTATTACTGAAGTACACCGTTAAAAATTGGACCCATTTGCTGCAGCGTCACTCCACAGCTTTTATAGAATACCTCTTTTATGACCAATGAGAATGCTCCATAATACAGTAAAATAACCGTTTTCTATAAAAGCGGTGGAGTGACGATGCAGCAAATGGGTCAAATTTTTAACAGTCTAAGCCAATTTCTACACTATACACTATTTACAATTTGACCCATTTTCTGCAGCGTCACTCCACAGTTTTTATAGAAACCTCTTTTATGACCAATGAGAATGCTCCATAACACTGTAAAACAACCGTTTTCTATAAAAGCGGTGGAGTGACGATGCAGAAAATGGATAAAATTTTTAACAGTATAGCCAATTTTTACACTATACACAGTTAAAAAAATTGACCGATTTGGTGCAGCGTCACTCCACCGCTTTTATAGGAAACGATTGCTTTACTGTGTTATGGAGCATTCTCATTGGCCATAAAGAGATATTCTATAAAAGCTGTGGAGTGACTCTGCAACAAATGGGTCAAATGTTTAACAGTGCACTGTTAAAAATCTGCTGCATTTTGCTGCAACGCCCTCCACCACTTGTATATAATATCTCTATTCCAACCAATGAGAAAGCGCCATTTCACGGCCAAGTAACCGTTTTCTATACAAGCAGGGGAGTGCGTTGCAGCAAAATGCTGCAGATTTTTAACAGTGTGCATATCCTTGGCGCTATAGTTCACAGGAGTGGTACATTGTTCAAAATTTGAAACTTTTGCTGCATCGCCACTCCATCGCTTTGATAGAATATCTCTACTTTGATCGATGAGAATCTTCGATAATGCATTTAAGTAATCGTTTTCTACTTATCTACTTTATCGTTTCCGTATATTTATTTTTTCAATCAGCACCAAGGTGCGCACTTTATTAGCAGACGCGCTCTATTAGAGGGCGCATTCTAATAGAATAAATACGGTATATACTTATAGTAAATACACTTTGTTAAAGTACAGGGCCCCAATATTTAACAGGCATGAAGATAGATATAGTAGAAGGAGAACAAAGACGGTGCTTCCACTTTCGTCCCTAAAGTCTTTCCGAGTCTGGCTGGCATTTCCGGCAGTTTGGGAGCAGATGAAGTCTAGCGCCCCCTACGTCCCGCTAGCAGACTAGTCGAGAGACCAGTCAAACAAGTCATGTGATCGAAAGTCAGTGCAGCATCACTAGCGCCACGCCATGCACCGGGAAAAACTTTGGGGCTTAGTTCTGTTGGGAAAAGCCTATCTTCTCGGTTCTCCTTCTATTATTCTATCTTCATGTTAACAGGTATGCCAGGCATTTTTGCCATTGATGCCATTGTGCTAAAAACAAAATATAAATAAATGAAAAAAAATGGATAAAATATAAATTTGGCATGGTGCAAAAAATTGCCTAATTTAAAATTAAAATCAAATTTGACAGCCACCAGGGCTAGACACCGTGCATAATTATTCAGTAAATGATTCATTAAAAAATGACAAAAATCAGCATGTCAAAAATTTCAAAAAAATTCATAATTCGTTAAAAAATTAAGTTAAAAATAAGAGAAAAAAATGCATTCTGTATTTTTTTATGCTTAATCGAATGGTGTAACTGGTTTTTCTCTCCGATGATCAGAAGTACCTTAGATTGATGACTGCTATTCTTTTATTTCATCTTGTAAAAAAACTGTTTAACGTAAAGCTATGAATTTTTGCAGGATTAATTAGCATCGCAAAATATTTAAAATAAACTTTACCGCAACATTCTATCTGTAATAGAACGTTAGATATACCCATTTATGACCAAGTTTGGAAAATACGCAATTTCAGAAAAACCGCCCAGCGAAATAACGTTTTCTCGATGACTACCCCGGAATAAAAAGTTTGTCTTTTGTTTAAAAAAAATTAAGTTTTTATCTTTAGTAGTTTTCGAGAAAAGTGCTGTGACACAAAATTTTTATTCGATTTTCAGAATACTCTACAGTACACCTACAGTATGCCATAAAAAATAATTTTTGTGCTATGTTGTGCTTCTTGGTCAGACGAACATTTAAAAAAAAATCATCAAAATTGGATAAGTATTTAGTTAGTTATTGCAAAAAGAAAAATTGAAAAATCCGTGTTTTTGCGGTTTCCTATGCTTAAGCATTATCGCTCAATCATTATTGTTGCGCGCTGCCGCGCGCACAATGATATAATTCAAATAAAGAATAACATAAAAACCATTTTATTTTTCTCCTTCTTTTAACATATTTTGAAGTTAAACGTTTTTTGTTCGCTAAAGAAATATTTTTGATATTTAATAAATAGATGTAGTTCTAATACAATTTGACTACTGCTTAAAAAACTATCTAGTTAAATAACGTAATAAGTGATTTCTCAACACTTTCTTTCATACTGAAAAGAGATATTTTCTTTCAAGTGTAAGTGTTTGTTAAATTGCATCATTTTGTTTTTATAATTCGTTCTCCTATAGTTGTATACTTTGAT
Organism: Maratus speculifer; assembly: GCA_964019185.1. NCBI lineage: Eukaryota > Metazoa > Arthropoda > Arachnida > Araneae > Salticidae > Maratus > Maratus speculifer. The sequence continues at coordinate 240,900,412 of OZ025289.1, forward strand.
ATACTATTATATAAAATTAGATTTTTTTAGTTTAAATATATTATAATTTCGTGCTGGTAATAAATACATGAAATGATATTTCACAATAGATTAGAATGAGTATACTTACTGACTAAATTTTTGTGTAAATTCTCTAACCAGTGGCGTTTCGATGCTGCAATTTTCAGGAAGTATTAACATACATGAGATCGAATAAATTTTTGATATTGCCACATCTGGCAAGTCTGACAAGATATAAATTGCGGTTTATATTAAGTTATAATTATTTTTTAAACTAGTTTAAACTTCTGAAATCATATTGCAATGAGCATTCTAGTATCTTTATCAAAGTATGGAAAATAAAGTTTATAAAATGTCAGGTCTGCTTGAAACATCCAAAAAAATTATTAAAATAATGAATAGCATAAAAACCCTTTAATTTTTCTCCTTCTTCAAACATTTTTTGAAGCTAAATATTTTCGTTGGCTTAAGATATATTTGTGATATTTAATAAATAGATCTAATTTTAATACAATTTGCCTACTGCTCAAAAACCCATCAAGTTAAACGACTTAATAAGTGATTTCTCAATACTTTCTTTCATACTGAATAAGTATTTGTTAAATAGCATCATTTTGTCTTTTTAAATCGTGTTTCTATAGCTGTATGTATAGCAGTTACATGGAAATAATGTCATACAAAATTAGATTTTTGGGGGTCAATATGCATTAGAAATTTGTGCTAATTTTAGAAACGTGAAATGGTATTTCACACGTAATTATACGTGTTGCATTGATCTTCATAAAACTCCAGATTTAATTAGTAGTTAACATAAAATGTTTTTGACTAGATTTTGTTGTAAATCACTTAACCGGTGGTTCTTTTGTGCAGCAATTTTCAGGAAATATTTATATGTGTGAGATAGAAGAATATTTTGGGATTGTCTAATCTGAAAAGCCTCATATTTAGCTGCACATTGGTTTTAAGTTATACTTTTATTCTAAACTGCATAGTTTAGTTTTCTAAAGTGAAGCTGTATAATTGTGTGTTGCATAAAGCCATTTTATGATACAATATTTTTATTTAATTATTAATAAGTATTTTAATAGTCATTGAAATTCCGATCCATTATTCACATGTAATTGTATTTTGTGTAATGTGCATTTTAGTATATTTATCAAAGTGGGAAAAATGAGGTTTTTAAAAGATTAGGTCTGCTTGAAACATCCAAAAAAGTTCTTAAAATAAAGAATAGTATAAAAACCATTTTATTTTTCTCCTTCTTCAAACATATTTTGAAGTTAAACGTTTTCATTGGCTAAAGAAATATGTGCGATATTCAATAAATAGATCTTCTTCTAATACAATTTGGCTACTACTCTAACGATCAAGTTAAACGACGTAATAAGTGATTTCTCAACACTTTCTTTCATACTGAGTAGAGAGATTTTCTTTCAAGTTTAAGTGTTTGTTAAATTGCATCATTTTATCTTTTTAAATCGTGATCCGATAACTGTATACAAGGGTATACAATTATATAAATTTAGATTTTTTTAAAATTTAAATGCATTATAATTTTGTGCTGGTAATAAATATATGAAATGGTATCTTACAATAGATTAGTCTGAGTAGACTTACTGACTGGATTTTTGAGTAAGTTCTCTAACCAGTGGCGCTTCGATGCTGCAATTTTCAGGAAGTGTTAACATATATGAGATCGAATAAAGTTTTGAGATTGCGACATCTGACACGATATAAATAGCGGTGTTTATTTTAAGTTACAATTATTTTTTAAACTGCTTAGTTTAGACTTCTGAAATCATACTGTCTAATTGTATGTTATTGCATAAAAATATTTCATGAGACAATATTTTTTATTTAATCATTATTACATATTTTAGTAGTCATCGAAATTTCTAATCATAATTCATACATGATTGTATTATTTGTAAGGAGCAATTTAATATCTTTATCAAAATATGTAAAATTAGGTTTATAAAATGCCACGTCTTGTTGAAACATCCAAAAAATTATTAAAATAAAGAATAGCATAAAAGCCTATTTTATTTTTCTTCTTCTTCAAACATATTTTCATGTTAAACGTTTTCGTTGGCTAAAGAAATATTTGTAATATTTAATAAATAGATCTATTTCTAATACAATTTGGCTACTACTCAAAAAACCATCAAGTTAAACGACGTAATAAGTGATTTCTCGACACATTCTTTCATACTGAGTAGAGAGATTTTCTTTCTGTTTTTAAGTGTTTGTTAAATTGCAGCATTTTGTCTTTTTAAATCGTGCTGCTAAGGCTGTGTACAGTTACATGAAAACACTGTTGTATAAAATTACATTTTTGGGGTTAATATGTGTAGAATTTTGTGCTAATTTTAATTATGTGAAATGGTATTTTATGCGTAATTATACGTAATTCGCATTTTAATAATGTTATTGAAAATACTAATTTCGCTTTCACCTATATATCTTTGAATTTAAATTTGCATAGTCTAAAATCGTAAATGCAATACATTTTAAATATTTCATGTTCTATAAAATTGGAAATTGACAAAATTTTAAATGTTGAAAAGTATTTCAAGTCATTGTCAAATTTTATAATTATTTATATCTTACGCACAATTACTTAACAATGCTTTTAATAGTTACCGTTTGTTTTGTTTTTAAAATTTTTTAAGTTTTTCAATAAATGTTTAGTTTTTTTTTCTAGAAGTAATGTTTGGTACATATAAAAATTTACAGAGGTTTTGTATGGCTAGAGAGATTTGATATGAGAAGGTTATGAATATTTTCCATTTAAAAGTTAAATAAAATCAATCGCTGGATCTCCGGACAATCCGGATCAGTTTGGTGATTTATTTTTCATGTTCTAGAAGCGATTAGCTAATTTCCATAACAATAACTTGTTTCATCGTCGTATTTTTAATTAGAAAAACTTTTTTTGAAATCTTTTCGGAAGAATATCTTAAGCTTCCTTATTTAAATTCTTGTTTAAACTACACCCAACGAACTACTTTTGCTCAAGCAGATGAGTGACCCTACGGCTCGCAAAATGTATAGAAAAATGGCATAGCAGAAAATTACAAACATTTTTATTACAAAGTAAACATTTTTACTGTCTGTAAATGTTCAGTAAGTTTAACTTAAAGGTGATTTTCTGTAAGTATGTTTTATTTTATTTCATTTTTTTTCAAATTCTTCGGATAATCCGGATTGGGTCACAATCCTGATCACAATTAATCCGAATTATCGGGGTTTTGCTGTAGTAGCAATTTCTAAAATTGTATTATTTTGTTACTTTAATCAAAATGGCCATGATTTTATTCTATCATTACTTTTTTTACTATACATATATTTATTAAAAGTTTTCATTACACAATTAGTAGAAATTATAAATACATATAGTGTATAATTTATAAGCATTTTGGACATAATTAGACAATTTGTAATTTATATTTTATCTCGTTATGTTCCAACAATAATTTTAAGCAGCTTTAAAGAAAAGTTGTCATAAAATTTATTTAATTTGCCTAGTTATAAATGTAGATTTTAATTTTCATACAAAATAATTTTTTGATCATATCGATCGGTTTAATCAATTTACGTAGTCATCCAGTAACTGCTTATTATAATTGAAAATATAGTTAGAGAAATTACGTTATTTACATTCTTTTTTTTTCAAATTTTCATTATCAAAAGTTCTTTTTTTTTTGTGAGATACATGTACCCGATATGAACACCCTAAGGAAAATGTATTTTTTTCACTCCCATGTACAAGTCATAGGACTCCAAAAATATGTGACCACTATCCTTAAACTATTGACTATCATTATTAAAATTAGCGACTTTGTAATTATTATGGTTTAATTTAAATGATAAAATCTAAAAAAAAAATGTTTACAAGTGTCCATATAAGGAACTACCTGTCCCTATTATTGACAAGTGTTTCCTTATTGACTTTCTACATAGTGTGTATGGAAGAGCCATTTTTCCAAGGGATTTTAGAGGAAAGGGAATAAAAATATGTATCTTAAAGTATTCCGAGGAAGAGGGGGGAGAGTAAATATCTTCAAAATATGAATTTTAGAAGGGGGGGGGGCATTTTCAGTTTTTACACTTCGAAGACCCATGAAGAGCCCCTTAGTTACTAGTAAATATTATAAAGTAATATTGTTGGTTTTGCTTAGCTTTATTGCATCTGTCTGTGAATTTACATCTCTTATTACTCAGTCCTCACAGCATGGACAAATAGAAACTTTTTCACCATGGGCAGTAAGCCCCACATAATCCTCATAAACATATATGCCAAATGTGATACATATCCGCATGTTTGAAAAAGCACCAATACTGCAAAAGAAGCTGTATCAGCTCTCCTTTGTTGAGGATGTCATGCCATTGGTACCTACGATTTCGCCAACAGCTATCCTATTGGGAGGGGAGCTTCTTTTTATTTTTCTGTAAGGGTTTTTTGGAGGAAGGTTTTTGGGGGATTGTTCAAATAGCATCTTGTTGATTTTACCACTTTGATGACTTTTCAAGTTATTGCTTGGCAACGTGGAATTTTCTTCTTTCTTACAGTTGTAGTCGATGGGGACATAAGCTGTCCATATTGAGAACCGGTTGTAGTTTTACTAAATTTTGTACTAAATGAATAAGGAAATTTTTTTTATGCAAAATATGCAATAGCAATCGAAAATATGTTTTATTAGCTTTCTAAAGCACTCCACTTTTCAACATTTAATGTAATTTTACCATATATAATAAGAATTTAAGCTCACAAGTTATTAAGATCAGCACATCTCGAAATAAGAAGTTTCCTCCTAAAGGGCGAAAAGCGCGCTTTTTTACACTTTCCAGATTTAATTATCTTTTCAAGTGATTTTCTTCGCGAAAATGTTTAGCCATCTCTCGATCAAAATTATTACCTTTAAAAATATTAGGGGTGTCCATATTGAGAGCCCTGTCCATATAAGGTACAAATACCTCATAAAAAATATTAAGTACATTGAAAAGTGTGGGAGCATTTTATGATATTTTTTAAATCGCTTTAATAGAATTTGAGGAAAATGGAGTAAAATATATAAGTAATCATCCTCAAATAAAGGATTTTCCCAAAATTTTCTTTCGTATTATAAAGAGATATTCTTACTACATCTTTCAATTGCAGTAGCAACACTTTCTAAAATTACATCATTTCGTCTTTTCTTTTATTAAGGTGGCTATAACTCTATGTTGTTATTCTTTATTTATATTTTACGATCCATATATTTAGTAACTGTTTTCATTATTCAATTAGTAGAAATTATACATATATAAAAGAAAATATAATTTATAATCATATTTCGCGTATTTAGATATTTTCTAATTTATACTTCTTCTTCCAATAATAATTTTAAACAGAATAAAACAGAATTTGTAATAATATTTATTTAATTCTCTTTATTATAAAATATATTTTAATTTTCATTAAAAAATATGTTCAATCATATCTATCATTTTGTTAAATTCCTGAAGACAATAAGAAACTACTTATGAATTGAAAATAGAATAAGAGCAATTACTTTATTCACATTTTTTCACTACCCTTTGATTCTTTAATAGCCTTTAAGTTTCTTGTAAACCATGGAAGTAATTTATTGTATTTAAGAACGTTCACCAATGAAATTTGGCTACATTTACGAAAACTATTAAATTAAATGATGAATAAAGATTTTTCCCAAAGCTTTCTCTCATGACATGGTGAGAAATTCTTACTATATTTTTTTTATTAAAATAATGTTGCTTTCTAGAATTTCATCATTTCGTGTTTTTTTAATGCTTTTAAAGTTTTTGCTATCAGTAATATAAAAATTTGTAACTATACATGTATTTAGTAAAAAGTTTAAAATATGGTATTACTGGAAATTATAAATGCATATAATAATATATAATTTACAAGCATATTGTGGATATTTAAACATTTTTTAAATTGTATTTTAACTCTGTATTTCTCAGAAAGAGTTTTAAGCTGCATTAAAGAATATTTGTCATAAAATTTATTTAATCAGCATAATTATAAAAGAAGATTTTAATATCCATAAGGTGTTCTAGTGCAATTTCGACAAGGGTTAATACTATACATAATTATGAAAAAAAATTAGCAAATGGCACATTCGGGTTCTGCACAGAAGAGCTCTGAGTCATCCGAAGTACAAACAATAGCTGAAAATTAATTTGTTGTATTCGTAGGCCTTATTGCTTTAAGAAGTACCTAAAATTAACGCTTGATCTAAAATTTGCGAGGTAAGTTCTCTTAACTGAAGACTATATATTTTTTCAGGAATTATCTCTGTTTATTAGATAAATTTGCAATGCATTTTATGTACTTTCACTATGTAGTGGAAGATTTTAGTTGTGTTCGCGAGATAGTTTTTAGTTTAAAATATACTGTGCAAGAAGTATACTGGGGTAATAAAGCAATTCACTGGTGTTATTATGCTGGTTGATTTTTTAGCGGCGGAATCACATCCTAAAAGGGTTTATTGTTTGAATTTATGCATGGAACAGCATTATTGCATATGTTGAAATGGTTAGATTAAGGATTGAAGGTAAGATAAGATTAGCTCGATATCAAAAGCTCGTAAAAATATATTTATTTAAAAAAAAAAAAAATCAAAATTTCTATTTTCGCATTTAGGGAATTTTTGTCGTAATTGCGACAGTTAAGACCTAAATGAGACGTTCAAAGCCTTAAATGTGACAATGTTTTTTAAATATGCAAATTGATTTTCAAATATCATTTAACCATTAACTATTATGACAGTAATTGTCAAAAAACAACTGCGATCAATCTGCGAGACCATTCGAACAAAAGATAATTAAAAAGTGATAGAATACTGTTTCGGCACTAAACTTTTGGTAAGGATTAATTCTTCTTAAATTTAATATCTTCAAATATTTCTAACAGTAATATTAAGACTCCAAACGAAAAAGAAATTCAGTAGAAACTATAGTTAAACTGTAAATTCCAATTTAAAATCTGAAAATTGAAATAAAATCAGGGATCAGGGAGATCTCTAACCACAGTTAGAGATTAATTTTGTTGGCAATATAGTGTGTACAAACACATGAATCATGTATAAAATTTAATAGCATATCTAACTAAAGTAATGATTTTTCATGAAAAATCTTATTCAGTTAATTAAAAATACAAATTTATTAAGATATGCTTTGTATAATGTCGATATTTCAAATTTAAGTCAATACGGATCCGCATTATTTTGGAGTTTACAAGTTTAAAAGAGTATTTATAAGACATTTATAACAGTGTTAAGAAGCATGTTTATTGCATATAACTCACTCTAGTTATTATAAAATTTGAAACGACAAAAATATTAGATTTAAAAACGGCCAAAACCGTGCAATGTTTCTTATAATTAAAATTAAGCTAGAATTTTTATGCAAAGTGAAGCTCAGTATCTAGTATTCTGTTGCCTCTTTTAGCATTCTTGCAGTTTCACACACAAATTGAATATTTCCTATTGCTTAAATTGCAATTTGTCAATTTCTAGGGCTGTTAGAGTCTCTCTTTTTAGACTTGGACAATCTACATGACATTATTTTATCGTATTTCATAGTTTTGTTTGCATGGCATTATTGCCTACATAGATGGGTAATAACACAAAATAGTATTGGGCAAGAAATCACGCCGTTGCATTTTATGATTACATAATATGTGAAATTATTTTATATACAAATGTAGTCAACGTGGTTATTGTATAAAATCCTATATTTGTTTAAAAAAATAAATCTAAAACCATGCTGTGAAAGTTGATAGAACCTTAATGTGACGTTATTAACCTAGCATAACATAAAACATATTTTTTATCATATTAATCATTTTTGTAAATTTACACAGTCAAATAAAAACTATTTATACATAATTGAAAGTATTATTAGATCAATTGCTTTACACATTTTGTTCTTATTCATTACACAAAGATAATTTTTCTTATAAAGAATTTCCTTCCTCTTTGACTGTTTAATAGCGTTTAAGCTTCTTGTGAAGCGTAGAAGCAATTTATATTTAATAAATAGCTATAATGCTATTTGGCAGCAATTCAGAAAAACCAAGAATTTAAATGATGAAAAGAGGATTTTCCTAAAACTTTCGCACGGATTATGGTGAGATATTCTTACTATATCAATTTATTGATCTAGTAGTACTTTCTAATATTTCATCATTTAATATTTTTTAATTAAATTGGTCACAATTCTATGCTATTATCAATATATTTTGATTGCTATACTTATGTTTAGAAAATCATACATAAAAAAATTAAATCTGTATCTGAAATACAAAATTAATAAATAAATAAGTAATAAATAAAAATGCTTTAGCATTTTAAAACATGTAAGTGAAGAAAATATTAACATGGTGAAAAAGTCCTTTAAAGTTTTTATTTGTGTGGGGAATAGCGATGTTTGCATTAATAACATTTAAAATACGTTGCGATATAATTATTGTTTGGGTAAAAGATAAAGGTGTAAAAATATTCAAAATCAAACTGGCTTCATTTATTTTATGAAATGTCTACATTTTAAGGTCAATTTTAAGGTAAACTGTCCTTATCTCTTTTTATTTTATTTACTAATCTCTTTGTACTTCTTTATTTTTCTGGCAATTTCTGAAATCATGTATTTTTCTGTAACTTTGAGATAATTTGGAATATCCAAAACACAGTTCAATAACAATGACTTCCATTAAAACGAAAAAAATATTTTAGTACGCACAATCAAATGTTTTAACTATATATTTTATAAATCTGTGAAATTTTCGTAAATTGATAGCAGTTTCTTTACTTAAGTTATTTCAACTTTTACAGTCGAGAATAAATAATAAAAATTAAAAATTCAGATGTTTTTTTTATCTAGACAAATATAAAATAAACAAGAGCGAAAACAATATACAGTAAGCACTTCTAAGTTACCCATCGTTTTGAAAAGCATTCTTTGATTTTGAATATCTCAGGGGTTTATACATATTTCCAATAAATAAAGAAGGATTAGGATTTTTTCTGACGCCACAGATTTTTTCAAATGTTACCGAGTAGATTTTATAATGAATAAATCAGTTTTCGAAAATTTGTGCATTAGATATTTTTCGTTCTATGAAATAACAAAGAACCCTGTTGCTTTGCAAAACATGTTTTGCAAACAGGATAAACTAAGAGCAATTTCATTAAAAATAAAATGGCGCCCATAAAGGAAACTTTTATATATATATATACAGAGTGATTCAAAAAAACGTGGACAAATTGATATGACAAATAAGGCATACAAGGATAAAAATCACATAGGAACATAGAGCCGCAAACTATTTATTGAGTAACAAATACAGGAAGATTCAGTCTAGTTACAACCGGTTTGAAACTAATTATTTCGAGGAAAATAAAAACATTGTAATGAAAATGGAACGATTTGTACCTTATTTTGTGCGAAATGCGATAACGTTACAAATAGATCTGGAAAAACATATTGCTCAAGCAATCGATTATACAGTATAAACTGATTAACACAGTCCAAAATGTGAGGTGCAAGTGCTTATTGATGGTGCGATAATCCAAACTTCTACCACTTTTGTTTCGTGTTATCACATTTAAAACAAAGGTAAGAATGTCTATTAAATGTTTTATTATAATATAATTCAGTTTTCTGAAATTTATCACCGTCAACCCAAATTTAGTTAGGATGAAACACCCTGTATTTGTGACTCAATAAGTGGTTTGCGGCCCTATGTTCTTATGTGATTTTTTATCCTTGTCGTATGCCTGATTTGTCATATCAATTTTTCCACGTTATTTTGAATCACCCTGTATATATAAAGTATTCCTTATGGCCACTAGTCATTCAGTTTCTGAGTTGCCTAAGTTGTTTAATGCATTTTTCTATTAGAAATAACTCCTCAGGAACATAATATTTTTAACTTTTTTCCCACTGTTTGTTCTCTTCTTAAGATACGCCACTTCTTTCTTGGTTGTCAAATTATTTCTAAAATCTTTGCTTTTAATTTAATACTTTATGACTTAAAAACTGTTCAACTAAAGCAAAAATTTAAGGTTTCATATAAAAATAAGGTACTTCTAGGTAATCTGTCGACCAAAAAATTATCGCCAAACTATAAGATTAAATGCCAATAATGGATGATCATGAATGTCACATTAAATGACATTAAATGCGATTCACGCGTTTAAAATGTCACTAAGTGATTTTTATTTCGACTTTTTTAATATTTTTATTAATATTCTACTAATTATTTGTTTTTTCTTTATTTAAAATAAAAATGATGTCAACATGTATAATTTGGCTTTCAGTTTGGCAATTTGTATATTTTGGCGAAATTGGTCGACGGGATAACCTAGAAGTACCAAAAATAACTATATATCTCACATATTTTTGAAAACAAAGAAAGAAAGAGACAATTTTAAAAAGAAATAACTGCAAAAAAAGTTTTAAAATATTAATTTTCTGAGGATATATATTGAATATAAAGATACATGAAACGCCGAGCAGACATATACCCAGCAGAATTCGGAAGATGAGGGACTAAGAAATTTAGATACTGAAAATATATTGATTTCTGAATATAAAGAATGTTTTTCACAATCAAGCGGACATCTTTAGAAGTTGTTAAGCATTTGTGTTTGTGGTTACATTAGATTTTCGGAAATAATGGAACATTTGTCTTTTTTATAGACTATTAAAAATCTTGTTGAACCAAATTTAGTTGCCCATAAGCTGCCTGTGTAAGATGATGAAAGCTTGAACCAATATTTGGAGCTCCTTTTAAAGCATAGTACCAATTGTTGGAGTCAAGTTGAAATAGAAAACTCCAAATGTTTGTACAAGATTTCACCATTTTTTGTCGAACAGCTACTTAGCGCCGAAATTTGATTCAAACTACAGCAAAATTTTTAACAGCGTAGAACGTGTTAAAGTGTTGCATTAGTAGATCTTGTCTGTGATTTTTTTCTTATGGATATACGATTAAACAATAATAAGTACAAAATTTGAAATATATTTTTTCCCTTACAGTGATTTACTTTAAACAATTTTAGTAATTTTATTTTTGAATATGTCATATATAAAATGTATATATTATATCTATACATACATTGCAATTTTGTATCTTTCGCAATTAAAATTAAAGAGTGGATTTGGCTTTTTAGAAAAGAGTTGAAACTTACTGGATCATGAATGATTTTTCAGGTAGATTTCGATTTAAATACTACCCCTTGCGGTCGCACCTATGTTGGAATTTCTGAAAATGTTTTGAAGATCCGCAGTTATCATGACCCCTAGATTTCAAAATTACCATTGGCAAAAATGTTTAAATATATAATATATATCTATATATAGATATATGTATAGAAATCTGCTCAAATATCTTCCAAACTGATACATAAAATCTAGGGGCATAAAATCTCGCTCAAATTCGTAAATGGACAAAATCGGACCAAGGAGTAGAAATAGAGAGGTTTTTTGTAAAAATTGAAAAAAAACCCATAACTTCTTAGTAAAAATAAATATCAAATCAGTTTAAAGTTTATTTTGAATTTAACAAATTGGTCAAAAGTTTATGCGTGATAGGTTTTTGATAAATTAATAAATAGGCTCAAGGGAGTGAAAAAATAGAGTTTTGGGAGTAAAAAATTAAAAACTTTGTCAATTCTCGAGCAATCAAATCCAAATATTTTTTAATATATGCTCTTAATAATATCTAAATTTTTTGTATTTATAAGTTTTTGATAGGAGCAACTGTTATTACGGAAAAAAAAACGAAAACAAAAAGGGAGAAAAAAAAAATCCATAACTTCGTCAATTCTTAAAATATCAAATCCAAGTAAATTTATTATACAACTTCTTAATAATATCTACAACTTTTATATTGACAAGTTTTTGATCGTACTAATTATTATAGCAAACACAATGATAATTGTTGAAGAAAAATCTGAAATCCAAACTTCTTATATTCTGACCCATTTTAAAAATCATTTTGCTCTCAAACACATTCAATTGGCCTGTTCTCTTATTTAAGAGCTATATAATGTGAGTTTTTGGCAAGTTATGATTAAAAGTTAGAATATATTTTTTTTAATGCTGTCAAAGTGAGCACTGTGAAAAGATTTTTTCGAAGCGAACGTAATTGAAAAATTGAAGATTTATTCAAATAACAAATTGCTTATTGTCTGTCTCATTTTTAAATCCATTTTTGCTATCAAACATTTTCAATTAACAAGTTTTTTTATTTAGGAACTATATAATGTGCCGTATTGGTCAGTGTTTTGATAAAAGCAGAATGTATTTAAAAAAAAAAAAGCTGTCAAAGTTGGTATTTTGAACGCAATTTTACGGAGCGATCATGATTGAAGAGTTGAGGGTCTATTCCAATAACAAACTGCTTGTTTTATGACTAATTTTCAAATTCAATTTTGCTCTCAAACTCATTTAATAAACAGTTTCTTTTATTTGGGAACTATATAAAGTGCCGTTTTGGTTGATTTTTTCATAAAGTCAGAATATATTTCAAATAATGCTGTCAATATGGGTATTTGAGCCGAATACTGCATAATATAATTTTGATAAAACCATTTCTTAAAGAAAAATGAAACTAAAAATTCTCCAAAAGCAGTCAAATGGGTTTATCTTTAATCATATATTATTTTTTGTTGTTGAAATGAGCACTTAACTTCGAAATCTACCTCTGCTTATAGGCCAAGCCCACAGGGATTTTAGACGTTTTACTCATCTCGATTTAAATTGCGTATTTAAATTACTCATCTTGATTCAAATTGCTTAAAACTTCTCGTTCACTCGAGTTGTTTACATGCTTTAAGAGAAGCTGACTTTCAAATCCTCAAATGAATTGATTTCAGCTCAACTTGAGTTATTTTATGGCTAAGGTTTTAAGAGAGTAAAGTTCTTATATGATACTAAAAAATAAGGTTTTCATGTATATTGTTTTATAACTTTTTAAAGGCGAATGTCTCTGCTAGAATTTTAAACAATTCATGATAGAATAGTACCTTTGCATCTACGCCTCTACTCAGAAATTATTTTTTTAAATAGAAATACCTCAGATTTTCTTGATGTAGTCATATAGTCTAATAAATAACACATTCTGAAATTGTGTCTTTTTTATTATTCTTTTCAAGTGATAATAAACCAATTTTACTACATTAAATTGTTGCTTTCTATAATATTTTTATTAGTTTTTACTAATAATGATACATATATAATAATGTATGTATAATGTAATCACGTAAATATATATAACATAAATATATATAATGCATACAAATTAAAAAGTTGGATATTGGTATGCAAACAGACAGTCTTTTGCTATAAACTTTTAAAGCAAAAAAATATCATAGGAATAATTTTTTTATTACGGACTGGCAAATACAAATAATAATGCTGCTAATTTAAGTGTACATTTGGAAATTTCGATATTTTTGTGTTCTATAAAAAAACTTTTGTAAAAAATCATTGTAAATTTCTGTTCGTTAGCTAAGTTAAATTAGTTAACACTAGTTTAATTAACATTAATTTGCCATTAATGTCTCTGTAAAGAAAAAATGCTACGTCTGTTGCACAATACACGTTGCGTGAGTAACATACGTTTTTTTTTTTTTTTTTTTTTTTTTTTTTTTTTTTTTTTTTTTTATGTAATCGAAAAAAATATATACGCTATCACTGCTTAGTGTTGCTAAAAATATAAAATCACTTTTTTGTTTTACTTAATGGGTTTGAAATTCATACAATTTATTGAAGGAAAAAATATATTTGACTATTTTATGTTACATCACTTACAGACTTCTAAAATGAAAATTTTAGGAGTGAAACATAAAATGAAAGAATTTCATGCATTTCGATATAATTATTAGTTTTATTATTTATAGTTACTACTAAAATTTAGTCCTTTATAAATAATATTTTAAGTTATTTAAAAAAATGTTCTACATTTATAAGTAAATTTTCTAGTTAGTTAATGAAACAAAAATGAGTCATCAATGTTACGTCAGTTACGATGAACTTCGCCAACACATTGTAAGCAACAGTAATTTTTCTTTAAGATATTTTCCTTCTTTATTGTTGAAATTGCATTTTAAATTTATTTTTCATCGAATCAAAAAAAATATATATATATTTTGATACTTTGACATTTGTTTGTAACAAAATGCTTCTACTTGGGTCAATCCATTTCAAGTGGTCCAGCATTGGTCGCTCGACTATTTTTAAAAAATCTGAAATTTTTTGTACAAGAACCCTAAAATAATGGATGTTCAAAATGACCGTTATTTTAATTTTACTATTTTTTGTTTGTGCAGCAATTTTCTCAGATACTAGGATACACAAAATTGTAAATATCGCGTCTTTAATTTTCCCAATTGAAATGGAGTTTGCAACATTTTGTTCAGAATAAAATAAGTTAAATATAGAGTGGCAGAAAAATTTTGAAAAATAAATTTTTACAGGTGAAATTTTAGCACAAAATTTAAGATTTTTTCCAAAATCTATCCGTTTGCAAGAGGAAATTTTTCATGCAAGGGAAACTGTCAACCTTACACAATTTTTTCTACAAATAGGTCAAAAGTGCGTGTACTCATATACCAAGTCCCAGATCTGGGAGTTGATTTCTTTTTGCAAAAAAAATTCCGAAATTCGTCCAAAAATTCAAAAATCGCACTTTTTCGGCTTTGATATCTCTGGTGGGGCACGAGATAAAAATCTGAAATTCTGGCCTTTGATAGTATTGTGTAGTAGTGTTACGTACAAAAAATTTCAAGAAGAAGATTTGACTACAAGCTGAGATATGACATGGACAATATGTGAAAATAATACTGCCAAATTATTGTAACCTACTATGTAATTGCTCATACCTCCAAAATTTTAAATTAATTATTTATGGTACAAAGTTAAATGTTGATTACAAATATCTTCTTCAAATGGTTTTGTGTGATTTAAACAATTCAGAATGTATGCTAAGCCAATACACTATTTGTCCAGATGATGTCCCATGAACAAACCTACTAGAAATGCTACTGCAACAATTTCACTCGGAACACATTTCAGGAAAAGTAAATTACAGACAATGGGTTGCAACTGATCGAGTTGACATGGTTTCAATTATTAAACCTAGAAAATTTCGTTCAAGTTAACAAGGGGTGACAAGACTTGAGTGCATAGGTGCCAACCTGACATAGATTATCCGTAATAAGTGCGTTAATTGGACCCTGGTTTAGTGAGTTTCGATCCAGAAATTTTTAAAAGAAATGAAATTAAGTATTTTCCACTAACAATCTTGAAATTAAATAAATAAAGATTTATGAAGTATATTTTCTGGTTTAAAATGACGTTAACTTGGATCAAACTAATCCAGGTATTACGGAAGCTTACTTGAAAGTTAGCAGCTATGCTTGGGTGGCTTCAAATAAAATTTTGAGAAAGAACAACTTAATGGCCTGACAACAGTAACTGTTCGCACTCATAACATCTTTCGTAAATAGTTTTAAGCTCTTTTTTGAGCAATTATAGTACCTTTGTAAATTAAATGTTTATTATTTAACTGTTTTCAACAAACTATATTTTCTGTGTAAATATTGTAATAAAAGAGGCTAATCTCATTTCTCCTAATGTACTCGTAATAGCATTTCTTAACATATTTTTAATCATCGTATCTCCGCTTATAGTCTAATCTCCTTCTTGAAATTGTTTTGTGCATGACACTACTACACAATACTATGAAAGGCCAGAATTTCAAATTTATATCTGGTACTCCACCAGAGATATAAAAGCCTAAAAAGTGCAATTTTTGAAATTTTCGACAAATTTTGGAATTTTTTTCGCAAAGAGAAATCAGCTCCCATATATGGGACTTGGTGTATGAGTACACGCACATTTGATCTATTTGTAGAAAAAATTGTGTAAGGTTGATAGTTTTCCTTACATGAAAATTTTCCTCTTGCGAACGGATAGATTTTGTAAAAAATATTAAATTTTGTGCTAAAATCTCACATGTAAAAATTTATTTTTCAAAATTATTCTACGACCGTATATTTAGCCTATTTTATTCTAAACAAAATGCTGCAAACCCCATTTCAATTGGGAAAATAAAAGACGAGATATTTACAATTTTGTGTATCCTAGTATCTGAGAAAATCGCTGAACACGATGAAACAAAGATGGCCGCCGTGCACAAACAGAAAATAGCAAAATTAAAATAACGGTCATTTTGAACTTTCGTCATATTAGGGTTGTTGCACAAAAAATTTCAGATTTTTTTAAAATGGTTGAGCGACCATTTTTATATTTTCTGGACCACTTGAAACGAATTGACCCACTTACTATTGAAGCCTCTTTAGATAATAAATGAAAAAATTTAAAACAATCTGGCCTCCACTCAAAAGATGTCAAATTAAACGACAAGGCTAAATTGAATTTTTCAACACTTTATTTCATGAAAAGTTAAAAAAATCATTTTATTGTATTATTTGTTACATCATTTACAGGATTTTGAAACGAAATATTTAGAACTAAAGTATAAACTGAAAGAATATGCATGCATTTAGATATTATTATTTGTTTCATTATTTATAGTTACTAGTATTTAGTTCTTAATAAAGAATTATAATTGTTTTTTCACTTTTATTAGTAAATTTTCTACTCAGATAATGAAACAGTAATCAGACATCAATGTGCCAATTACGATGGAAATGACCAGTACATTGCAAGCAAGATACATTCTCTTTAAAATATTTTTCTTCTACATCATTTGTTACATCATTTACAGGATTTTGAAACGAAATATTTAGAACTAAAGTATAAACTGAAAGAATATGCATGCATTTAGATATTATTATTTGTTTCATTATTTATAGTTACTAATATTTAGTTCTTAATAAAGAATTATAATTGTTTTTTCACTTTTATTAGTAAATTTTCTACTCAGATAATGAAACAGTAATCAGACATCAATGTGCCAATTACGATGGAATTGACCAGTACATTGCAAGCAAGATACATTCTCTTTAAAATATTTTTCTTCTACATCGTTCAAATTACATGTAGAAGACATGTACAAATTAGTTTTTCGTATTACCAAAAAAATTATACTTCTACATTTATTTGAAACATAATACTTCTGCTAAATATTGAATCCTCATTAGATAATAAATAAAAGATTCTAAAACAATCTGCCTCCACTAAAAAAAAATCAAATTAAACGACAAGAGGAAAAATGAATTTTTGAACACTTTATTTCATATATTAATAAAAAAAAAGAAAAAAAACTCAATTGTATTATTTGTTACATCATTTACAGGATTTTGAAGTGAACTATTCATAATTTCATCGTAAAATATAGATAAAAAGAATATGCATGCATTTGATATTATTATTAATTTTATTATTTGAATTCGATCCTTAATAAAGAATATTTTAAAATAAAACAAAAATTCTACATTTAATAGTTAATTTTCTACACAGTTCATGAAACAATAATCACTCATCACTGTTACGTTAGTTATGATGGAATTGTCCACCACATTGCTAGCAACAGTAAATTTTCTTTACAAATTTTTCATTGTTCATTGTTCAAATTACATTTTCTTCTATTTTGCAATGTGAAAAAAAAAAACAATTTTGACTTTTTGACATAAGTTTGTAACAAAATGCTTCCGTTAATGATTGTAACCTCTTTAGATAATAAAAGAAAAACTGTAAAACAATGTGACCCTCCACTCAAAAAATGTCAAATTGAATGACAAAAGAAAAAATGAATTTTTCCACACTTTATTTCATATAAAGTTAAAGAAACACTTGATTGCATTATATTCTATTGTACATTATATGTGTGTGCATTAATATATTAAAGTGTCGTTTTATAAAATAAAGTTAACATTATTTTCCTTTTCTTTATTTTTACAACAAAAAAATATTGGGTATAGATAATAAATGAAAATGAAATATAAATTTTTCATCACTTTGTTTCATGTAAAAATTAAAAAAAAAACTTAATTTCATTATTTTTTGCATCATTTACAGAATTTTGAACTAAAATATATACTGAAAGAATATGCATTTAGATATTATTATTTGTTTCATTATTTATAGTTACTCCTGTTTGCAAAAATAAATAAATAAATAAAGTAAAATAAAATAAAATAAAATAAAAGGCGAAAAATTTTAGTTAAATAGTTTCTAATTCAATTCACGAAAATTTTAGAGAATTTACAATGTACAGATCATTTTTATTTACAGATTAATGCGCGGGTGAAGTCAAAGTTTTGATCCCTGTTTCACGTGAATGTTTTGTTTGGGCTGAATGACGGCATTTAAAATTTGAATGTTAATGCTCATCTTATTACAAATCATTTTTACTGCATAATGCATTTCTAACACTCTATTTCTCTTAATATGGCTAATTTTCTTTTACTTCACACATAAATGTAATATTCAAGTTACCACAATTAAAGAAATAGAACTAAAAAAAAAAAAAAAAAAAAAAAAAAAAAAACTGAAAATTAAATTGTGATATAGTATTAAAATAAATTGTATTTACAATACTTTTTTCACCTATACAACGTTTAAAGATTGAAAATGTGCTATTTCTAGAAGTTTAAAAAATCGTACCAGCGAGAATTTCAAAACCGAATTTTCATTGGAAAGAGTTGTCATTCGTAAAATGTTGTTAGAGTTACTAAAATATATATTTATCCTTTATAATACAGATAGTTCTAAAACAAGTTAGCGATAATCCCGAAAATTACGAAATTAAACATGGGAAAGCAATTATATTATGATGTAATTAAGATAACACTAGAAAT
Organism: Maratus speculifer; assembly: GCA_964019185.1. Lineage (NCBI taxonomy): Eukaryota > Metazoa > Arthropoda > Arachnida > Araneae > Salticidae > Maratus > Maratus speculifer. The sequence continues at coordinate 240,919,272 of OZ025289.1, forward strand.
ATTAAATTATTATTTAGATAACTTTTTGCATTACTGACTAAGCCAAAAGTGAACGAAAAAAAAAATATATATACGTATATCAAGCGGGAATGCGGAATTGTTGCATTTGTACTGCACATTCCGACGGTACACAGCCTGGCACCTCATAATTTCACATCTTCGAAAAATTTCAATACGAAATGTTTTTCAGAGTTTCAGAATGTTATTTGAAATATTATAAATTTCATTACTTTTTTCAAAAAAAGTTTGAATGACTTTAGATTTTAAATTATATTTTGCATATATCTATATCTATCTATATATATATATAAAATATATAGATATATATATAAAATCCCTCCATGTACCCATCCACGAGAAAAAACACTTATTGTGACCAATAACAAATTCCATTGTAAAAAGTTATCTCCGATTTTAAAGGCTATCAATTTTTTGTGCAATGCAAACGTTCCAGAGTCGTAATGGAGCGTTCGCATTTGTCAGGTTTACAATTTGAGCTGTAAATGACATCACTACATTTTACTGTGCTTTGAAATCTTTTCCTATTTCAAATACAATATTAACACTGTTAAAAATTTGACTCATTTGCTGCAGCATCACTCCACCGCTTTTATAGAAAACGATTACTTTGCTGTGTTATGGAGCATTCTCATTGGTCATAAAAGATACATTTTATAAAAACTGTGGAGTGACGCTGGAGTAAATGGTTCAAATTTTTAGCAGTATACTGTTAAAAATTTGACCCTTTTGCTGCATCATCACTCCCCAGCTTTTATAGAATACACTGTAAGTAACACACACAAAGTAACTGTTTTCTATAAAAGCGTTGGAGTGATGCTGCAGCAACTGTTAAAATTTTGACCCATTTGCTGCAGCATCACTACACTGCTTTTATATAAAGCGGTTACTTTTACTGTGATATGGAGCATTCTCATTGGTCATAAAAGAGATATTCTTTAAAAGCTGTGGAGTGACGATGCAGTAAAACAGTCAAATTTTTAACAGTGTTTAATTAAAACTTTTTATTTAAGAAAAGTGAAGGTGCGTTTTAAATACAATATTGTTAGAATTTTTTTATTCGTGTTGCTTTATTTATTTTTATTTATTTATTTATTTATTTTTTATTTTTTATTTATTTATTTATTTATTTTACAGTAGTAAATGGCGTCATTGCCACATAACGAAACACTATTGTTTGTTTGTTTGTTTATTGAACAACGTACATCTTACTTGTGTGCTCGACATGAAGCCTGCTTATAAGCCATCGTCAATATACAGGGACGAGATAGCACACAAGGAAATATTACAACACAAGAGAAGTACAACCAGGAGCTCCACACAAAGAGTGTGTGCAATGGAGCCAGTGGGATTCGAACCCACACCTCACGAAACACTATTGTTTACTCTTTATTGTTGACATTTGTTTTCGATCTTATAAAGTATTTTCTTTTAAGTATTAGCTAATGGTATAAAATAGTTAATTCACAAATGTTTCAAAAAAGCATTATTAGTACATGTTTTGCATTATTAATGCATGTTAATTTGCATATTTTTTGTGAAATAATTAGTGTAATTTTTTGAGTGAAATTCATTAGCGGCATATTCTATGCCATTATTTTACCCATTCAATTAATAATTTGGCTACCCTCTCACATTCGTCTGGAAATAGCCAAAATGGGAAAAAAATTTATACATTTTGGATATTTTTATTATTTTCTCGCAGTATTTAAAAATATTTTTGGCTGTAGTTTCACAATGTATTCTTTTATAATTCATATTTTACTTTACTTTATTCTTTTAAAATTTGTGCATTTACCATTTATTCATTACAATCCCTCCCCATCCACCAGATAGTTTTGTTATAGTTTTAAATGCAGATTTCTATCGATTTTTTTTTTTAGATTTTTCCCTCATGTTCAATCTTTGTATTTTTCAAAATTGTTTAAGCCTAAAGTGGCTATGATTGACCAAAGTTGTTGTAATGTTTTATCATCCTTTCAAAAATGGAAACACGTCATTTTGACGGGCTATCTTCTAGTATATATATATATATATATATATATATATATATATATATATTCATTTTACTTTTAACTGTGAATTCCATCAACCTACCCGTTTTAATTTACTCTTCAGTCTCTATTTAAAAAATCATGATTTTCTTTGAAGTATATTTAAATATCTGTTAAATATCTTTGTTTTATTATACGAGGGAATGCAGTTAAAGACTTTTAATTAACTTCATTAAAAAGGGAATAGAACGTGAAAGTGTGCTGAAGACATTCATAAAATTCCGTTCTTTTATTTTCTAATTTGTACATCATTTTACTAAAACTCATTATGCTATGATAATATTCATTTAATAAGTGTTTTATTGTTTCTATTATTTATTCATTACAGAATTACTGGACGTAGAAATGCAAGAAGCTGTATAAAATTCTGTTAGCGAATGTTATTTGTTTATTTGTTCAGCATTTCAATTTGGATGATTATGTAAATAGTCTGTTGAGTCTTTTTCTTTATTTCAAAAATTTCATTTTTACTATTATATCTAAATGAAAGAAAGATCTAATTAAGCAATTTAAACTGCAATTTTCAATTAATTAAAAACAGAGACTGAATATGCAGCAATTTATGTTACACTTTCATGTATTTTCTGAAGTAATTAAAACAAATATTTATAATTAAGTACATGAAGATCAGTGTGTCATTTTCAAAGGTTTCTAATTTCAGGTTTAATTGAATCGACACTAAATTTCGGCATTTAAAAATGATTTCGATGAGAATCAGTTTATATCTACACAACCTCTGGTACACGAACGCAAATTCTACCCGGTACTTTTAAGTTGAGCAAAATTGATTGCGATATCATTTGATATAATTAACATGAAATTAAAGCAAATGTTTTATTTTTAAATAAATACTTTTCCTAATACTCATTCAAGCTTACAATAAATGATATAGAAATGTAAGGAAAAGTGAAATTTTCAAAAGACACGTTATTTCTGTAAAAGTGAAATTATTAATGCGTTATATGTAGAGTCGGTTAATGTTTTGGAAATTATTGATTTCATAGTTTAGCAGAATATGACTGAATAACACATTTCTTTTAAAATTATCTCGCAATAGTCTTTGAATTTTCGAAAGTAAATAATAAAAATTATCACCAGTTTGAATAAGTGAAACGGGCAACTACTTTTATGTTTGTTGCGTTAGATGACGGAAAGGTTTTCAAAAGATCTATTCCACGGTAATGTAAAATAAATTTTAACTAGTATCATAAGTTTTCAAATACACAATTTTTTCCCATTTCTGTTCAATGTTTTGTAATAACATGTGTTTTAAATGCATCTAAAAATATCAAATATTTGAAATAATAATACTGGTACCAAGCAATTGGAAACAATGTATATTTTTATATCGTGCTTATAAAGCTTGCTGAGCAAACCCTTAATAGCTCTGAAACAAATTATCGTATAATATAGTTACAGGTACCAAACAATGGAAACTGTATATTTTTATATCTCGTGTATAAAACTTACTTAGTGATTGCCTACTAGCTCTGCAAAAAATTATCGAATAATATAGCTACTGGTACCAAACAATTGGAAAAAATATCTACTTTTATGTCATATTTATAAAAGTCGCTCAGTGATCCCCTAAAAGCTCTGCAATAAATTATTGCATAATATAATTACTGATACGAAATAATTGGATACAATGTCTATTTTTATATCATTTTTATAAAACTTGTTTCATGAGCCCCTACTAGCACTGCAAGAAATAATCGTATACATAGTTACTGGCATCAAACATTTGAAACAATGTCTACTTTTATGTCATGTTTATAAAACTTGCTTAGTGAGTCCCTACTAGTTTTGCAAGAAATTACCGATAATATAGTTACTGGTACCAAACAATTGGAAACAATGTCTATTTTTTTATCATATTTATAAAACTTTCTTAGTGAGCCCTTTACTAGCTCTGCAAGAAATTATCGTATAATATACTTGCTGGTACCAAACAATTGGGAACAGTTTCTGCTTTTATATCATGTTTATAAAACTTGCTTAGTGAGCCCCTGCTAGCTTTGTAAGAAACTATCGACAATATAGTTACTGGTACCAAACAATTAGAAACAATGCCTACTTTTATATGATGTTTATAAAATTTGCTTTATGAGGCTTCTACATTCCAATAGCAAGGCCCATTTTTTACACCAAAAAATAATTTAAATTAAATTAAAGTCTAAATATAAATTTGCATGAAAATAGTGCCATTCGTTTACGAGATATTATTTATATTTAAACGGAACTCTTTTAAGGTTTGTATCCATATTCAAGTTCCATACTCTAAGGTTGTTAAAATGCTAAAAATTTACTAAGTTACTTCTATTACTGAATTAGTTCTTGCCTATATAATCATTTCACTCGCATTGTATTCGTCTATGGTCATATACGATTAAATCCAATTCAATATTCATTTTATGAGCAGATTTGGCGATATATGTCTGACATTTACTTAAATTTAATATTTTTTATATTTTCACACATTTCACATCACAATTCAATGCATTGCATATGGCATTTCGAGAATTTTCGTCGAAAAAATTGTAAAGGAATTTTTTAAGTGTCACTGTTTAATGTGTGACACGACCTATTCAACTGTAAGTACACAAAAGTGTCACACTTGTCCAGTTTTTAGTGTGCGGAGTCTGTAATAGACGTACAGACAAACGAATAAAATTTCTTCAGATGAATAGAAGCCTAAAAATAATAAAAAAAAATATTTAAAAATATACCTTTAGTTCCTTAACTAATTCAGAATCATCTTTTTAAGAGATTTTAATTACTCACTTGCTTAATTGCTGCTCTGCTTTGTCGGACATCATAGGGGCAACGCGATTCTGCCAATTTGTCCTACCGCGGGCGGGAATCCATATTCTAACCATGATTTATTATCTCACCAGTAAAATTTAAAGTAAATTTTGCATTATTTAATCCTTGCATATTTCTGATTCAATTACTCAAAAAAAACTATTTTGAAAAACCGGAAACAAATTATTTAAAATATGTAAAAGACATGAATAAATATGCATTATTTGAAAGTTTCTTTTTTAAAAATATTAATCAGTTAAGTGGACATAACAAGTGTCTTCGATGTTCATACTCGGAATAAGCAATAGTTACCCCCATTACGTGATATGTTTCTTATTTTGGGAGTCTAATTTTAAAATTCTATCAATTGGGTTATTATTTTTTTTTACTTTTAAATATACACATTATTTTAGTTTATTACTTTTAGTTTTGTTTAGTTTTTAGTGTAAATTGCCTTTCAGGTGGTTCAGTTATATTGCATTTTCCACGAATTTCCAATAAATGTAACTCAAGAAGAAATGCACAGATTTTAATAAAACTTGACATTCAGTTTGTACCTGATGATCCTGATTATGTTGTACTGTACATCACTAAAATAGTGGTGCTGTTATTCAAATTTTTGTTTTCGGTTTTACAATAGCTCTACTTCAAAAACTAATACAAGGATTTTCACCAAACTTCAGATTCAATTATAAATCGATATAAGTTGTTGCTGACTAGATTTCGGTTTAAACAACCTAACCGGTAGCGCTGATTGTTCGCTACCGTTGTATTTTTCAATATTAAGTATTAAACTGTTTAAATAAAAGAAAGTTTTAGAATTGCCACATCTGAATAGCTTAGTCTTAAAGAAAAATTTTGCTTGTGCAGATACTCAATATTATTTTCTAATACTATTACTATTATTATGTTATTATAAATATCAGTATTGTTATCCATCTTAATGGATAATTTATTCTAATAAAAATTGTAAAGAAAATTATTTATGTACCAAAAGGAAAAAATTAAGCTTTTCGAATAAAGAAAGTAAAAGTAAGAAGTTTTAATTTATTTTTTATTATTTTTTAAAGTTAATGAAAATTTAATATTTAAGTTATCATTTTTTATTATAAAGATTAATTATCATAAAATTTATAACAGATCGAATTCTAAAAATTTTTTACTTATCTGTGTCATTCATTTTATTTCGGGTGTATTGACACCCGATGCTCTGATGTTCAGGGCCATATCTGAGGGGGTGCTAGGGGGGAGGGGTTTCAACGCACTTTATAACATTTTGAGTTTTTCCTGGAAAAGATTCTTTGGTCACTAAATTAATTTATGGTCCAAAAATCCAAGTGAAGTTCAGTTAAAAAGTCCACTTTAGTTTTGAGGCCCTTTTACAGTTTTGCACAAATACTAAATTGTAACTAAAATAAGTGTTTCAACACTTTCTCATCCTATTTGCACACATAAAACTATCATGATATTTAATAATGCACTAATTATATACTCGAATTGTTTATCATTATATTATTTTCTCCGCATAAAATAAAGTTATTACAATAATTGAATAAGAAGCAAATCACCTACAATGTAAATATGCACTAATTTATCTTTCTGCGTCATAGCGAGAATGAGAGAAAATATGAGCTTTCCTACATAATCTTGATCTTCCACGCTGTAGTATTCAGTTCTAGCTATGCCCCTGCTGGTGTTATATTTTATAGCGCCCGTCCTGCCGGGTTGAAATGGAGTCATATTATTTCCATATTACCGAATTTAACATACATAATTGTAACAAATTTTGTATTTATGCGTATATTTTTATATCTATACACTACCTGACCGAAGATGACCGTCCATTTGCGATTTTAGACATTTTGTTAAAATTCTAGAAAAATACATGAGGAATTATCTTGAAACTCTAAAAATGTAAATATAATAGTAAAAATCATAAATTTCTGTAAAAAAATTTCCTAAAACTCAAAAGGAGATCGTCAACAAATTAAAAAAGAATTAATATATTTTGGATAACAATGTCAAAACTAATGTAGCAAAAGGGTTCAAACTGTAAATTATGATTGAGTGGCTTATTGTTATAAACTGTGTTCATTTTTATGTGGATGGCATGCATACTCGTTGAGAAATTAAGGTTTTTATAAATGCAGTCACAAATTTTTCCAAGATTTTTGCTTATAATTCGCAGAGATCTTATTATAAAATGATTTTCTTTCCTGAAAATATGACACATAATTTTGCCCACAATAACTTGTTATCAGAATTAAAAAATAATTAAAATTTTATCAAAAATGAGTAGGTTTATTAAATAATTTTTCACTGCGCATGCGTCTACTATTTCAAAAATTTAATTTGCATATTATGTTAGCTAAACGTATAGAGCAACTTCTGTAAAAGTCTGAAAATCATAGATTGAAAATTCTGAAAATAATTATGAACACAATATGTTGAAAATCCGTTATTCCGAAAATGAAGCAAAAAGAAGAGGGGTTCTATCCATATAATCATTGATTAGTGTCAATATAGCATACACAATAATGAGACATACTACTAAATTTGAATAAAACCCCTCATTTTTTTGCTTCATTTTGTGAACAACGGATTTTGTGCTTATTCTATAAACGATTACTTTCAGAATTTTAAAGCTATGATTTTGAGACTTTCACAAAAGTTGCTCTACATCTTTAGCTAACATAATATGCAAATAAAATTTTGATATAGTTGACGCATGCGCAGTGAAAAATTATGTAGTAAAGCTACTCATTTTTCATACAATTTTATTATTTTTTAATACTGATAACATCGTATTGCGTGCAATATTATGTGTCGTATTTTTGAGAAAAGAATATTATTTTATATTAAGAGCTCTGCAAATTATAAGCAAAAATCTTGGAAAATTTTGGGACTGTTTTTATAAAAACCTTAGTATACATGCCATACACATAAAAATGAACACAGTTGATTTCAATAAGCCATTTAATCATAATCTGCAGTTTGAACGCTTTTGCTACATTAATTTTGATAGGGTTATCCAAAAGATATTCATTATTTTTTAATTTGTTGACAGTCCCCTTTGGGGTTTTGGGAAAAATTCTTCACTGAAATTTATGACTTTTACTATTATATTTACACTTTTAGAGCTTCAAGATAATTCTTCGTGTATTTTTCTAAATATTTAACAAAATGTCTCAAATCGCAAGTGAACGGTCATCTTTGGCCAGGTAGTGTATATATAACATTGTTATAGTAGGAATGCACCCCATGTGCCATGTTTGATCTTCAAGTTTCGATTTGTTTCATAATACACATATTTTATTTTTCATGCGTTTATTTGTTGTTCCAAAAAATGTTTCTGAATCCGAAAAAAAAATAATCATACATTAGCTAATTTAATAGTTATTATAAAAAGCAATCAATTGTAAATGTTTTTGTAAAAGATTACAAATATTATAAAAGCTAAAATTTAAATTTTTGGAAAGTTCAAAAAATCATATTATTTCGAACGTAATAATTCATAATCAATAAACTATTGACATTTATTCTATTTCGTAAGAAGTCATACATAATATATTAAAAAAAACAATATTTTATTAACCTAGAGATATTTTATTGGACATCAATAGATAAACAACAGATGTTAAAGATAAGCAAATACTTTGAATGACATTTTTACTACAGATTGGATATTTATAGATTTTCACTTACCATAAATATTCATTAATGTTCTGGCTTCCATCCAAATGTAGAATATTATTATGTAATAGTCTTTATCGAATTCTCATAAAGAATACTTCCACTTAATTTACAGTATATTTTCTTAATGTAAATTTTCATTCGAAACCTTTTTGCATGAAATATAAACAGAACAGTGTATTTTTGTGCTTTCTTTCTTTAAAACGGAATTTGACTATGAGTAATTTCAAAATTTTCAAAATGTACCAGAGATTGAGTAAAATTGGGAAGATTTGAGAATTGGGAAAACACTACTAAAACACTAAACTAAACCAGATATTTTTTTTTCATTTATTTACCGTATGAACATATTTTTTCTTGATACCAACCTCCGTATTTTGCGATCAGTTTGAATAGTCGTCATACGTTGAAGTTCACATCTAGGTTTCTGCTTAAAAATATCATTTCTAGAGAGTATTTTATATATATCTCGCTTGATGGATTTAATTTTTTTGCAATTTCAAGACAGTTTTGTTTTACGATTTCAATTTAAAAACTTTCAATATCTCACATTTTTGGGAAATCTTTATCCTTCGACATTATTAAAACAAGAGGAAATAATTTTTCAACATTTTATACCTTTATAAAAGGGAAATATGATGTCATGCAACGCCATTGCACATCATCTATCCCTTTTTTATTTCATAAAGTGCTTAAACTTTTGAGACAGCGTTTCTCAAAGAAAAAATAAAACTCAAATAAAAATAAATGTATTTTTTTAACAAACTGAAACGGCTTACTTTATTTAATTTTGATTAAATGCTGAGTATTCATTATAAATTAGCACAAAATATTTTCTTCTTTAATTTTTTAAGCCAGATTTGCAGAGTACTTAAACTTTTAAGACAGCCTTTTATAAACAAAATTATGCATTAGAATTAGATTAGATCTCAATTAAGAAACACTTAGTCTTTTTTTAAGTATTAGATGGGAAGTAAAAATTATACAGTTGCGCTAAAAAAATGAAAATATAATTTTTATGCTCACAGAATACATAGAAAAATGGTTTTCTTTATCTTAGTCATAGACATAAAGCTAATAAAGTTCTTTTAATTACCGTCAAATACAAAGATGGAAATTACACAATTACAAATTTAATTGTCCTGCACAACTGTAAACTAACACGAATACACGATATTCAACCGATATTGATTTTTCAAAAAATCATTCCACAACAACATATTCAGAATATACATATTAGAATGTCCCAGTCATAAAATACCATAGTATGAAGTGTAAGTGTTGTATATTGTTAGTCGATGCCCGCAAATAAGATGTAGCTCACGGAATGTTCAAAAAGCGCATGCGCGACTACTGCTTTCTTATTTACAAAGCAGTTATTTATTTATACGTTTGTTATTTGAAATTTTTATTTCCTCTATGAACTTACCCATCTTCTGCATATCTGTATCGTTCAACAATTCGTTTTTTTAGTAAATATAAGCTTGTGTGAGAAATTAAATCACGAAAAATCAAAGTTTGAATAAACACTAAACAAATGAAGCAATTTGAACATAAACATTCGTATACGTTTTGTGAGTACTAGGATTCACATCGTCAGTGCATAAAAATTAATGTATAAAATTAGTATCCCCCAAATTATATGCAAAGTAAAGACCCAAAAATCAGTAAAAACACAGCACTTTGAGTCAAGTTTCTGCGTATATTTGTTGTAACATGATGTTTAATTTACGCTTTGATTTCATTGGTTGCTCGAATTTCATGATCTTTCGGTGTTGTGTTTACTGGTATTTAGGTTTTCATCTTGCAATCAAATCAATATCTTCCCACCATCACCCATTGTGTGGTGGGGGAATATTAATTTTACATATTGATTTTTACACACGGATGAAGTAAATCCCATTGCTTACCAAATATATAACTATGTTTATGTGCTCATCGCTAATTTGATTCATTGTGAGTTTAACACATTCGCTGCCGATCACGTGCCAGCGCGTGATATGGGGTGATGTCCTATAGCCAGTCACGCGCTGTTGCTGGAAAATCTTTCACTGATTCTTTGTTATAAAAAGTAAATCGGCTTCTGGGGAAAACCTCACTTCTACAATGCAACATTAACTATCATCACATCTTCACGTAAGCGGTAGCGAACGTGCTAAATGCTGATTTTTAAGGGTTTTAACTCGTTTTGTTTTTTATTTAACTCTTTTGACTTTCCTTTAAATATTACTTCCATACTTAATATTTACTCTATTCTTAAATCATAAAACAAAATTCGTAGTATTTCTAATGGGTTTTAAGAAGAATCGATTAATTTTCTTTAGTACGATGAAAATAAAAAATATCTATAATGGTGAATCGATTACATAACACCACGTTACCTTATTCATGCATCTAGAATATTCATATTGAACTGCAAATTTTGATATCAGAACTACATTCAAAGCTTTTCAAAAACTTCCCATTTTCAGTTTAATTTCGATCTCTACATCGTATTTACATGCTGTCAAAACATTTTCGAGAATACTCGGAATTTGCTAATTTCAAATTTCTCTATTCAGTGAAACTTTGAAAGTAGATGTATGTTTCGCATTAAAATGCATTTGAATACGTTTATTCAGAAATTTTGAAGAACTACTATTACTTTTAGGAATAGTGATCCTTAATATAGGTACCTTTGATAAAATGTTTAAGATTCTGAAACCGAGAATCGGGAAAATCATTTTTAAATTCGAAAAAAATGACATTCAAGTATTTAAATACAACAGAAGATTTCAATGCTTGCGTTTATCATTGCTTTTGGCAATGTTAAACGCTTTTAAAAATTATAATAAATAAAAGAACTTTGAATATTAAGCAAAATTTTATTAAAATTTACAAACTATTACAAGTATCATATTAGTACGATTTAAACTATTCCTTTAATATTTATTTGGGAAAATATTTTAGCCACTTATACAAAACTAGTTTTAAGCATTTTAAATAGCTTATATTTATTATTATTTTACATTATCCATTTTTATTACCTCAACATTTTAGAATATTTTAATTATATTCATATAAAATGTATTTATATTAAACTTTACGAAACGTAAATATGAATACCTCTTTTTATATAGGTTTTTAATAAAGTTTCTTATGTGTGTGTGTGGATATTTCGAAAAAAGGTAAGTACCTTCCCTTTTTTTCGGCTGGATTTCTGCCTACAAACCCCTGTGTATTGGGGAGACTTCCAAGAGGAGGGTAAATAATTCTAAGGTGAATCTCTGACCAGGCGATCTTGCTCCATTCATCTAATTAAACTTTTTGGCTATAAATTATAGTGAACACACAAAAAAATGGCGCACAATAGCAAATTCTTAGTAAATAAAAACATGCATTAAATTTAGATTAGATCTTAATTACGAAATATCTATATTTTTTACTTTCATAGAGGTGTAGAAAAAAGTATAGAGTTGTGCTGAAAAAAATGACAGTATAACTTTAATGCACTGGGAATACATAGTAAAATGATTTGCTAAATCTTGATCAGAGACATAATGCTAATAAAGTATTTTTAATTACCGTCAAAAGAAAAATGGAAAAAATGAATGCGCGATATTCAATCAATATTGTTAGGAAAAAAATCATTCTTCAACAACATATTCAGGGTATCAATAAAAAAATGCCCTTGTCAGAAATTTCCATAGTATCAACTGTAACTGTTATAGAGTGTTCGTTAAAGCCGGCAAATAATGTGCAATTTAGAGAATTTTTCATAAGCGCATGCGGGAATACTGCTTTGTTATATACAGCTTTGTTGTTTATGGTTTAATTTCTATTTCTTATACAAACTATCTCAGTCCTCACCATATGTTTATCGTTCAACATTTCGTTTTGTTAATAAATATAATCTTGTGTGAGAAACTAAATCACTAAAAGTCAATGTTTCAACACACAATAAATAAATGAAGCAATTGGACATAAACAGACGTATACATTTTGTAAGTACTAGGACTTACATCGCCAGTGTATAAAAATCAATGTATAAAATTAGTATTTCGCAAATTTTATGCAAAATAAAATCCCAAACCACAGCGCCGAGTGTCAACATTCAGGGTAGATTTGTTGCATTCGTGAAACTATTGAGAAAGAAAACTTACATATCCTGTAAATATTGAAGCTTAAACTGTAACCGCTTTCGTAGAGCGTTCAATACCACGGCAGCAAACTCCTACTAGTAAATTTATGCAGAAAATTTCTCGTTATATGAACGCCTCATTAATGAGAAATTTCAATCATAACTAATGGCAAAAATTTACATTCATTTTTACTAGCAAGCGTTTTATTTACCGGTAATAGTTCCGCCACATTAACAGAAACCAAGACAATCTACTGTCAGTGTCAGTAAAAAGATTATAATGCCTGGAAAAACTGATATCAGTAAAAATAAATAGAATTTTTTTACCATATTTATGAGCGAAACCTCTAGTCAATAGAGGCATTAAAATAAGACGACATTTTCTATTTAAAATTTCTGGTGGGAGTTTTTATATGCAGTAATCAGAAACATTTGATCTGATAAAAAAAAGCAGTTATCTTATAAAAACCTATTCATTTACTTTACTCACAACTGATAGACAATGCACTATATGTTTATTCTTTTTTAATCATTACTCCATTGTTGTAACATAATGTTACATTTCCGCTTTGATTTCATTGGTTGCTGGAACTCAATGGTATTTCGGTACTGTATTTATTGACATTTTGGTTTTCACCTTGTAATAGGGAGTGGAGATACTGATTTTGTACATTGATTTTTACACGCTGTTGACCGTACGTCCTACTACTCACTAAACACATACGTCTGTTCATATTAAAATTACAATTCTTATTTATTGTGTGATTAAATGTTGATTTTCAGGGATTTAATTCGAGTTTTTTTATTTAACACTTCTAACTTTCATTCAAATATTGTTTTCATGCTTCCAAATTTAATACCTACTCAACTGTTAAGTCAGAAAACAGAATTTTGAGTATATTTGACTTAATTCTCTTCAGTATGATGAAAGTCAAAAATCTATAATTGTGAATCGATTATATAACACCGCGTTAACTTAGTCATGCATGTAAAATATTCATATTGAACTGCAAATTTTGATATCAGAACTACATTCAAACTATTCAAAAGCTTCCCATTTTCAATTTAATTTTGATCTCACATCGTGTTTACATGCTGTCAAAACATTTTTGAGAATACTCGAAATTTGCTAATTTCAAATTTCTCTACTCAGTGAAACTTTGAAAGTAGATATATGTTTCGTATTTAAATACATTTCAATACTTTTATTCAAAAATTCTGAAGAACTACTATTACTTTTAGGAACAGAGATCCGTAATATAGGTAGCTTTGATAAAATGTTTAAGATTCTGAAATCGAGTATTGGGAAAATCATTTTTAGATTAGAAAAAAAACTTACATTCAAGTATTTAAATACAACTAAAGACTTTAATGTTTGCGTTTATCATTGCTTCTGGGTGTTTTTAAAACTGATAATAAATTTAAAAAAAATTGAGCATTAAGTGAAATTTTATTAAAATTTACAAACTATTAATAAGTGTCATTCTAGTTGAATTTAAACAGTAGCTTTAATATCTATTCGGTAAAATATTTTAGACACTTATACAAAACTATTTCTAAGCATTTTAAACAGCTAAAGTTTATTAATATTATGTTTTACATATATATTACTTAAATATATATGAATAATTATCTTAATAAAAAGGTTTTTATATATTAAGGGGGCCTGATATACATTTGAAAATATTTTTGATATATCGTGTTGAAATTTTGAATTTTTTTATAGTGGTTAACTACAATATTTGTAAAAAAATACATGATAAAACTTGTCATATATATTTAAAAATTATTAAATATTAAATTAAATTTATATTAAATTAATATTAAATTAAATTAAATTTATAATTGAAATTTTTTTAAAAAGTGGGAAGATCTATAATCGTTATAACTTGGAATTTTATTCGAAAATTTTTAATTGTTTTTAATAAAACAGAAATATATAAGCTTTAGTTTAGATACTAAAAAAAGTAAATATATATCTTTTCACTTGCTGTATCAAAATTAAGGTAAAATAAATTAAAAAAGAGTCGTTCCAATTTTGAGCAAAGTATCTTTATCAGTTCTTGATTTACAGCAATTTAAATAGGAAAAATGTCGAACAAATTTTATCGTGAAGAAAAACGCATTTTTATAAGAAATCGTTTCCAAAACAGCCATTGCATGAAAACTAGCTTTTAAAAACAAACAAAAAAATAACATTTTCTGATCCAATTAAGATAGAACCATGATTTAAATGTCATTGTAATCAGTAAAAACAAAGAAAATTTTAATGCAATTTTTTAAAAAGAAAATTTGAATATATTTTTGTTTCGGACCCTTTTAAGGTTTACAAAACGTTCAGAATGTTTTTTTTATTTTTATATAGACACAGAATATAACTTTTTCACAGAGTATTTTTTTGCGAAATAAAGGTTAGGTTCCCTTAGAAAGACTCCCACGTAAGGCAACCCCTTTTCTTTAAGGTCTATATACTAAGTGTAAATAATTGGCCGTCATAAACACAAACAAACAAATAAAATGTTTCCATTTGATTTTTATAAAAGATAATGGTATTCTATGTTATAAAGTATAGTGTAAAACTATAAATGTACAAACGTTCATCTTCATTACTTACTAACACAATAATGTTCCACATTAAATTTCTGATATATAATTTACTTATAATGTGTTAAAAATACGTTATAAGGCCTTTAAAACAGTGAAACGATGTTGAAAAAACCAATCGCTTTCAAATGTAATAGCAAACAACCGTCATCAGGGGGAAAATAAAAGGAGTGAAAGTTCATGAAAAGTTCTGTGTTTAAATAAAAAGGATATTGCCTAGTTAAACTTATGCCATTGAGCACACATGCTAAGCAACTAATTGTAGATTGCAGCCTGATATTTTCAAAGGTTAATTCTTTTCAAAAAACAAATTAAGGAGGGGAAACAGCTCCCCACTTTTTATACTTAATAATTGAAACCCTTAAACTAATCAGGGATATGTTTTATCATATAAAAATTCTATATCCAAAATTCAGAGCAAATAGGAAAATTCTTAATAAAAACCATTTATATAATTTAAGAGGAGTTAGCACTTCTTTTATACTTAAACATTAAACTTCCAAAACTATTCAGAGATTCGCCTTATCAGAAAGAGTCTACACCTAAAAAAGAAGCAAGTCAGACAATTCTGCATAAAATCCATCTTTCAAATTTAAGAGGGGGTAATATGTTGTATATACTTATCCAACGAATTTCCAAAACCAATCAGAGAAGAGCCTTATCAGAATGAACCTATAGCCAAAATTTGAAGCAAATTGTTAAATTCTGCGGGAAAATCCCATTAACCTTAATTAAGAAGGAGGTTACTTCCCATTTCCCCCCCTCTTAGACTCGTTATCCAATGAACTAACAAAACAAATCATGGCGGGGCCCTCACCAAAAAGATCCTATGTCTAAATTTTGAATGAAATCTGATAAATTCTGCATGAAAAACTCATTTATATAAATCAAGGGGAGAGGCATTTTCCCCCTTTCCTCCTCTTTATACTAATCCAATGAGCATCTAATACTAATTATGGAAGCGCCTCACCACAATGATTTTATATTTAAATTTTGAACGAAAACTGATAATTCTGCATGAAAAACACATTTACATAAATTAAGAGGGGAGCATGAGCCCCCCGTTTGCCCTCTTATGCATATTGAATGAATTCCAAAAACTAATCAGTGAAGTGCCTATACCTATATACAAAATTTTAAGTGAATCGGATATTTTTATCATGAGTTATCGCGTTACGCAATACGAACGAACGAACGTACGTGTTTACATACAGAACGGGCGGGCACATAAGCTCTCAGGTTTTCATTGCCTGTGAGCTAAAAACTGTAGAAGAATTTAAATCAAAGTTAGGGAGATGGAGTGAAAGTTCGTATAAGTGCTGTTCTTAAATAGCTGTAGACGGGTCTAGACAAATCACTAAACTAATAGCCAAATTACACATATTGACGTAATTTTTATTTTAAATATCGAAAAATAACTTATTAGTAGAATATTAATAAAAATACAACTGAAAAGTCGAAATAAAAATCATTTAATGACGTTTTAAACGCGTTTATGGTATTTAATGTTATTGGATGTGACCTCCGCTATCATCCAATATTGGCATTTAATCTTATAGTTTAACGATAGATTTTAGGTCGACGGGATAACCAAGTACTACCAAAATCCGTAAAAGACTAGGATGCGTCGCTGGGAAGATGTATATTTAGGAGTATTAAATTACCAATACTTATTTCTATAATATGACTTTTAATTCCATATTTGAAGAAGATTATCATGATTAAAAAATTCCTTTATAATGCAGCTTATAAAAAAGCGTTGGTTAGGAAACATCTAACAATTCACAGTCCAACATTTTATTTGAAAAGACAAAAACTTTCAGGATGGATGAAGACCATCAAAAAGATGATCACATTTGAGGAACCGAGGAACCAAGGGGTAACGTGACAAACTTGAAAAAAATGAATTAGGTGCAACATACGACCTGTAAATATGATTTTTTTTCAGGTAAAGAAAAATAAATGATTTTTTGTTTATGTGCTGCATCCTAGAGATAAACATCTTTTGCCGTATAATGATGAATACTGCAGTCAATTATAATTGATTTTCAAATCTCATATCAATGATCTTTAAACTCAATTTAATCCAAATCATTTTTTTTTTAATTTGTACCGCATGGCTCCTGAGGTCGTCATTTATCTTATGAATACATATTAAAGTAATATTTTAGAAATATTATTTTATCTGCACTTAAAAGTGAAAGACTCATAAACCACTATTATTATCAAAAAATGAAATGTTTTATCTCTTGTTAAATTCTAGTTTTTAAATTACTAAATTCTCTTTCCTAATTTCTGTCATATTGCGTAAAAGTTTTTATTTTTAATTTACGATTGAAAGGCACTTAATTACTTTATTAAAAGGCAAATGGAATGCGGAAGTGCAAAAATTAAGAAGGATGTTTTCACTTTCTACTATCTAATTTCCTTCTCTCATTTGTCCAAATTTTTAATATTAAATGAAATGAAAATGTTATGTTCCTTAAATAGAGGTTTGTCAGATTTGCGTTAATTACATGACTATTATTCGCTGTTTATCAAAGAAAATATAACATAGACAATTTAATAAGGTCGTTTCTCATATTTTATATGAAATATGCAACTACAGTTTTAATAAAGAGCTTTTAATAGAAAAATTTATAATTAATGCATTAATAATTTAAAGGAGGTTTCGTTATAATTTAGCCTAGGTATTTCATGTATAAAAGTTGTTGCTTTATATTTCTGAAATGTGATACGGTACTACAGGGGAAACTTTTAAAGGTATATCGTTTGTTTTTTGTAATTTGTCCACAATTACAATCTACGCAACAAGACTTTCACGCATCATTAGATATACAGGGTGGTCATAAAAAAAAACTTTGCCGGTATATGGAGCTATAGCGACCAGTCCGTTCAACCGATCGAGGTGAAATTTCAGATATAGCTATTCAGAGGTATGAGCTCGAGATTCAGTGAACGACAGCAAAATGGCGCTCACGGTTACGGTTATAGTGACAGAAACTCGAAAATTTCCAATGGCAACACCCATTATTTTTTTCGCAAAATGCTCAGCGCATGCGGAAACCCTAAAAATCGTTGGAACCGTACGTGTATAGCAAGAGACGGACACGTTATGCACGCATATAAAACTGTTCTGCGAACCCCCCCCCCCTCACGAAAAAACACGATTGGGGCGCAAGGAATAAATTTGCATATGACACAGAGTCAGTATACTAATCTCTGATTACAACACGGAACGGAGAAAAGAAATTTTTTATTTTGATTACATATTTTCCACAAGGATGCCATCACAGGCATCACAATTACACATTGCATGGTGGAGACTGTGGACTATACAGACGAACACATGAGGGATGTTTGCAGTCTCACGTTTGATAGAATCTTTTAAATCCGGCTAAGTTAGCGGATTGCACATGTACACTCTACATTTTAGATATCCCCAGAAACTGAAATCCATAGGAGTGAGGTCAGGAGATCGCGGAGGCCATTGACGTTACCAGTTAAGGTGAAATGTGCCTCATCCGTTCATAATATGCGAAGAGTCCGATCGTTATCGCCATCATATTGGAAAAGAAATTCATTAACAAAGTCTATATGTTGCTGAAGTTTTCTCTCTTCATACACTTGTGCGCGCTGGTGCCGGTCAGGAAACATGCGGATTACAGAGCGCAGTAACTTTAAAACCATTGATTTTGGTATATCAAATAAAAGAGATGCACCTTTTGTAGTTTCCATGCGTCCTCTGGTCACTATGTGATGCACTTCCATAACAGTATCCTCAGGAACAGTTGGTCGTCCGGATCGCGGACTATCACAGATGCAACCAGTTTCTTCGAATTTTATTAGTAAATCACGAGGAGCTTGTGAAATGATTAGGCCACGTATTTGGCGATGTTTCGAAGGTAAACGCGCCAGGTTTTCACAGCAACCATCTCATTTTGATAATAGTTTTGCCAACTCACCACGAACGAAGTCATTTTGTTGGCATCTACGAGCTCCGACTGAAGAACTGACATTCCCATCCTACTTTTTATCCATTTTCAACGCTGACTATCTGGCAAACGACGTTCCGTGATTGGTATTTTGTCTGTGTCATATTCAAATTTTCTTCGTGCGCCTTGGTCGTGTTTTTCTGAAGGGGGCCGTTTGTACAGCTGATTTTGTGCGAGCATAACGCGTCCGTTTATTGCAATAACCATACCGTTCCAACACTTTTTAAGGTTTTCGAGTGCGCTGAGAATTTTGCGATGAAAAAATTGGTGCTGCCATTGAAAAATCATTTCGAGTTTCTGTAACTGTAACGGTAACCGTGAGTGCCATTTTGTTGCCGTTCACAGAATCTCAAGCTCATACTTCTGAATAGTTATATCTGAAATTTCACCTCGATATATTTGTCATTAAAATGCGGTTATCATTTTTTCATAAGTAAATTTGAAAACTCATTTTTTAAACATAAATTTGAGTGACTATCATCCGTATCTTTAGAAGTAAATGTGAAAATTTTCGATGAAATTGGGAAAAGCATTTGACTGCGTCCATTTAATACTTTATTTTATCTTTACAAGAAAAAGATATTGGACTCGTGAAAATTTTTGAAATCCGGTTTTCAACAAATTTACATGTCTTCAGGGTCAGAGAACTCGATAAACATGTTTCTACAAATGTCTGTCTCTGAGTCTTCCAGTCTATCTGTATCTGAAAAAAATTTTGTGGACACTAGATTTCATGAACAAATGAACGGAATTTTACAAAACTTTAGATTATGTTATATCTTGATATAAACTTGATTCGATTAATTTTTATGGTATATTACTCAATAGGTGGTGCTGCTATGTTGTATTATTCACAATTTCCACAATAGCTATATCTCAAGAACTATTGCATGGATTATCATAAAACTTTAGATTTGATTAGTGCTTGATATAACATGATGCTGATTACTTTTTGGTGTAAGTCTCCCAATAGGTGGCGCTGCCATTGTGCATTATTCCTGATTATTTTTGAAAACTTCAGATTATGTTAGTCTGTGATATAGATTAGTGCAGTTTAGTTTTCGGTGAAAATCGCCCTACAGATGGCTCGGCTATACTGCACTTTTTACGATTTTGCAATAACTGTCTCTGAAGATCTAATACATATATTCTGATTTAGATTCTGTTTCAGTTAATACGTGATAAGAAAAAATATCCTCATTAGTTTTTCCGTGTACATTACTTAACATAATGTGAATTTTGTTTTGATATTTTGAAATAGCTCCATCTCAAAAACTAATGTACGGAATTTCATCAAACTTCAGATTCAGTTAGAAGTTTACATGGGTTTTTACTGACTAGATTTTGGTTCAAAGCATCTAAATGGTGGTGCTGCTATGCTGTATTTTTAAGGAAGTATTAACTTGCATAAGATAAAAGAGAGTTTTGGGATTGCGACATCTGACTAATTTTCATTGTAAACCGTAAGTTTACAATGGTAGAAATACATAAAAAAAAAAAAACGGATTGTAGTTTTTATTCGGTGCAAATTTACCAATATATGTGATTGATTACCATTATATACACATTATAAACCATTATTAATAAGGACATTTTGGGTTTTAATGACAGCTTGATTAATCAATTTAGACTACAATTTATGAATTTTATTATAAATTTGATTTAATTATATATATATATATACGCTATCAAAACGAAAAAACGGCATGGTTTGCTATTTACATTAGTTTTGAAATTACTATTATTACATTTGAATTTTTAATACTCCATTAAATGTTAAATCAGAAAGAAACATTCTCAGTATTTTGTATGCGTTTTTCGAAATATAGGCAAATTTTCTTTATTACGATGAAAGTGAAAAATCCGCAATGCCAAATCGATTATAATACCAAGTTAACTTACCCTTGAATCTGGAATATTCATACCGAACTGCAAATTTTGAAATGAGAACTACATTCAAAGCTATTAAAAAGTTTCCAATTTTCAATTTAATTTCGATCTCGCATCGCGTTTACATGCTGTCAAAACATTTTTGGGAGCACTCGAAATTTGCTGATTTCAAATTTCACTATTCAGTGAAACTTCGAAAGTAGATATATATTTCGTATTGAAATGTATTTGAATATTGTGATTCAAATTTAAAAAAAATACGATTACTCTTAGGAATAGAGCTCTCTCATAAAATAGCTTTTATAAATAGTTTAATATTATTCTGCTTTTGACTATCGGGAAAATCTTTTTAAATTTGAAAATACTTGCATTTAATTATTTACACACAACGGAAGATATCAATGTTTGTATTTGTTATTGTCTCTGGCAAATTTTGAAAATAATAACAAATAAAAATAGTTAAAACACTAAGCTAAATTTTATTAAAATTTACAAACTATTATAAGTATCGTTTTATTCGAATTTAGACTATTACTTTAACATCTATTCGGTAAAATATCGCAACCATTTATACAAGACTAACTCTAAGCACTTTAAGTAGCTTATGTTTTTTATTATTTTATAATCTCTTTTTATTACCTGAGCATTTCAAAATTTCTTAATATAAAAGATATTTATAATAAAATCAACAAAATATAAATATTTTAAGAAAAATGCATCAATTTAAAGTTCATTATAACTTACAATTCATAATTATTAAATTAGCATTTGAATTACAGTTAGAAATAAAAATGCTGATGTAACAAAAAGACAAAAATATAAGTGTTTTTATTCGTACCGTAAAATGGGGTGAATAGGAACAGCGGGGTGAATGGGAACGAAACTTCCCGGTCAGACAAATAAATTCATTATAAATTCATATAATATTATCACATATATATATTCATTATATATATATGTGATGATATTTTTAGTTGCCATTTTTTTCATAAGAAGGTAATAACATTAAAAGTTGGGAAATTCAGTTTTGACATGTTTGCACAACTACTGGGGTATATAAAAAACCTTCAAGAGGATCCTCGAAAACGTCATTTTTTCAAAGTCTTCAAAACTTTGTATGTAACTTCAGTTTTTTTCGTATTCTAAACCTAAGAGAAGGGATTTTTAATTAATGATAGATCTGTAAACGATGTTCTGTATTAAATTCTACTTTTTTCTAAACTACATAATGAAAAAGTGAAACATGGCTTGTAACATCAGAGGTTTAAGATTTACGGGGTGAATCGGAACACGTTTTCTCTCATGATTTATTTTTTTAAACAGTAATAGTTTCATGTAATATATGAAAACATATGCATGAATATGTATTGTAACAATATTTTGATTTTTCTAATTACTTGAAGAGTTTAAAGGTGCCAAGAAATTACTTGGTTAAACAAAAAGTCAACGCCTAATCCAACAGACATGGAACACACAATAAATGAATTTAAAAATAGCAAATTAGTCAGAAAAACTGCACAGAATTATTCTCAGACATCCACAACATTACACAAACATCTCAAAATGAAAAACCAATTTAAAAAGAAGAGGGATGCAAACAGTACTAAAGTCTGGGGATGAGGGCGTATTAGTAGATCGTATTAATACATGCAGCGATTGGGGCTACTCAATAGATTCACTTACCCAATGACTACTAGTAAAAGATAACACAGAACAGGGTTAAATTTGTATTAAAATCTACTTCTGCAATTCAAATATAAATTCTTAAATAAATTTTAATTTTTCTTGATTTAAAAGATGTTTTCTAATTTTTAAAAAGGCATATCTTTACTTGTATATAAAATAAAGGCTTAGTTTCACAGTAACTACGTGTTCCTATTCCTCCCTTATCATTATTACTTTTTTTTTACTAACCCTATTAATGTTTGAATCAGAATAAATAAAGATTATAGCATTTGTTCCGATTCACCCCTCTCTGCGGGGTGAATCGGAACACCATTAAAAAAATAAATTATACATATATAAACAGCAAAAATGTTACGTTTTTTTGCTTAAAAATTAAAGACCAAAACAAGACCGAAATTTCTAGTAGAAAAATTAAAAAATTAAAAAAATCAGTTGTTGCTTTTTTTTAACGTTAAAGTTGAAAAGTGTTCCGATTCACCCCATTTAACGGTATTGTTACACTTCTATTATGAAATTCGTTTAATCTATGTTAAGTCAATTTCATTATGCTAAACATTTGAAATTGATTGATTTTTTTCCTTATTGATTTAAATTTCAGTCCTTATTTTTTTAAATTCTATCGACATTCTATCTCTCTGAATTATAATTTTTCAGAAATTTGTAATATTACAGTGTTATGTAGATTTGTGCTGAAAAAAATCTCTTTGCATTGAATTTGAAACATAAAGATAATGATATTATTTTGTTTATAATGATTTCTAAACTTTGGCTTATTTATGTAATGTTAACATGTTATTCAGAACAACTTGGAATGAGAATTGAATAAACAAAAATGCACTAGAAACTAGAATATTATACTCTGTTTATATAATTTACCAGTAATTTAATTTATTAATTAGTTTTATCCAAAAAAGAAACATATCGACTCTTTCACTTAAAGTATACAGCAGGGCTGTCCAACCTTTCACTAAGTGCGGTACATTTCAACTATTGACAAATGTTGAAGGGCGCCATTCTTCAAATACAACAATATTACATATACAGAGGTTTTTTTTTTCAATTTTTACAACTTAGCGTATTTTTTATTCCGAAATTCAAAAGGAAAAATGATCACTTTAAATCGGTGGCTTTCGGTATTAACCAGGTGAGGCCCATTTTTAATATTTTGAGTAATTAATGTTTAAATTTTTCAAATGTCTTTTTATCATTACTTTTATGAAATAGAATAGAATTTAATAATTTTCACTACATGCAATTAGGATATAAAAACCTCTTTTTTTGTAAAATAGTTACATAAAAATGCTTTATATTAATTGAGAACCAATTAGTTTTTTTTTTCAATTTTAAATGAAAATTTATAGTCGCCCTATGACGGGAAGTATTCGATTTTCATTTTTCAGTACTATGGCAGATGAAAGTACTCTTTTAAAGTTACATTTTCCCAAATTATCTCATTTTTTTTCAAAAATGTGACTTACCTGGTAACTACAGGAAACCACAGAAATAATCTGGGAACGTCTTTCATTAATGTAAGCTAAAAATACTATTTAAAATTTCTGATACGGATTCGGAATTTCTGAATAAAGAAACGGGCAAAACTGCTTACAAACTGAGTTTGAGATTGTGATTTTCAGGCATCTTTTGAGATGTACAGACACCTCATATTGTGGGCAATAAACACCTTTATTATGCAGGACTCTTTTTAAACAATAGTAGCAGAAAAAATGTACGGTAAATTTATAATGAAATTTTTCTGAGACAGAGATACCTATCTCATAAAAAAAGCTTTAGAGGAAGGGGAGAAATATTCAATAAAAGGCTATAATAAAAGTGAATACGGAACACTAATGTTATCCCAGAAGTTTTATTTTTATTTTTAAAAACTTCTACTTAACGAATATTCAGAAGGGCGACAAGAAAATCCAAAGCCGCTTTCGGCAGCCCTGGTATACATATTATTGTGGCAAGAAATCATCGCGAATTGTCCAGTAGGTTTGGACAAAAAATTGAAAAAAAAAGATTTTTTAATTTGCAATACTGCGGAAAAGTTGCGAATTCGAGAGACTGAAAAGTTTGTAAAAGGAAAAAAAGAGAGAGAAACTCGGTTTATATCTTACGGTCACGCATGTACTGTAAAGTGTGCCGAACTGTTGAAATGTTCACATTATTACATTTTTGTCTATTTTTAAATTAGCCTTTTCTCAAATGTAATGACTGAAATTCTCTTGTATTATAATAACAAAACATAACTTTAAAACGTTATTTTAATCAATCAACATCTTCACAGTTAAAAATAAAGGTGACAAACCAGTTGCATTTGGCGCCCAGGAGTGAAAAGGTGTTACCATTTGACATCCGCTGGCTTGAAAATGTGTTTGGGGTGCCGTTTGATCCCTCACTGGGTGATTAACGCTAGTTAGGGTCCGCGCAATGCATACGTTGGAATATTTTCATCCCTTAGTCATTTGCACATGCTCTGTGACGTATGTCCGTACCCTTCAACTCGCCGTCACTGGTGGATCAAAACGGCAATTTCTCTTTACGAAGACTATCACCGTAAGTGCACTATCCCAATTTCGTTTAGAACTTCGAATGGTTAATTTTTTACAAGCTTTTCATATAAAGCAACTTTTGAATTTCGGAACATTTGAACATTTCTGGGAGATTTTGAAGGTGAGCTCGATGGCCGAACGGCCATAGCGTTGGGCTTGCTATCAGACGTTATCGGTTTGAATCCTTCGCGGGCTAAAAGTCGTTTTATAAATTCTTTTTATTATTAGCCACTCCGGATTAGGGTTGCAATATTTTTACGAATTAAGGGTGCCATTCTGGATCCCTTAGGGGTGTCACCTGTAAGATAAGCCTTTCACCCCTAAAAGGTGTAATGTGTCACCTGTAGTTATAAGTGTCCCGGCCACGCACTTGTTCTTAAGATTGGCAAAAATCATATTTTTTCTTTAATACCTCATTTTACGTAGCTTATCAATATATAATTGCAATAGCTCCTTACAAACTTAGAGTACATGAGCAACCAAAATATGTAGATGAATTTTTAAAATATTTTGTATTTATGTTTTGATATTAAAATGCATAAGAATTTCAGCAATTTATTTGTGAAACTACTAATTAAAAATTGTAATTTTTTTTTTTTTTTTTTTTTTTTTTTTTTTTTTTTTAACATGTCTACAGAATTTACACCGCTTGCGGGACCCAAAGATATAAATCAATTTTGTGTATCTTTCCATGTCCATGGTATTGCGAATAGAAAAAAAAATTATTTTCTATTCGCAATACCATGGAAAAATTGAGAATTCTAGACTAAAAATTGAGTAAGAATTACTCAATTTTTAGTCTAGAATTCTCAATTTTTCCATGGTATTGCGAATAGAAAATAATTTTTTTTTCATTTTATTTTAGCCAAATCTATTTTTTGGCCAATTCGCAAATTGACCAATAGCGTTTTAAACTAATTGGCCATTTAACGATTGGATCTGAACAGTTCGCAAAGTTACCAGACGCGATCGGCCAATTCACAAAGTGATTATAGACAGTCGATCTGTTTAATACCGCACATTTTCGTGGTATTGCGAATTGAAAGTCAATTTTTTCATTTTATTTCAGCCAACTCTACTGTCGAGCTGATTTGCGAATTGGTCAACAACATCTTAAACTAACTGGACAATTTGCGTAATGAATGATTGAATCTGAACGGTTCGTGAAGTTGCCAGACGCGATCGGCTAATTCACAAATTGGGTATAAGCAGTCCATCTTTTTAAGACCGCACGTTTTTAAAAATTATTTTATTTTGTTTGAAATTTGTATGCTTTGATGCTTGAAATTTTTTTGAAGCACTTGCAATGGTTCCACGTAAAATAAAATAATAATTATTAATATGATGAATAGGGGTAATAGAACGAAGCCGACAGAAAATGTAATGAGCTGATTTTGAGAGTCTCTATTTTTTCAAGCAGAAACACGACGTTTCAGTCCCGACACTTTTCGGTCCCTTCTCTAGCAAGCTGAAATTTTCTTCAAGTGAAATATGTGAAATAGTTTTATTTGGAACATTCTAGACTTTTTAAACCAAAAATCAGAAAAATGTACCATAATGCAATTATAAGTGCCCGAAAACCATATGCACGCATAACTTTAAAAAAAAACCCTCAAAAATTGAATTATTTCTATTAAATACATTTGTTGATAACAAATTAAAATTATTTTAACTATTAACTGTTCATATGAATAACTTTTATTTATTTGTTTAAAACCTATTACAAGACCTATATAATAGTTATTATACACTGCTCAAAACAATTAAAGGATATTTGAAGTTTTATATAAAATAAAGATATAAACGAAACTTTTTTGCCGAAAATAGAAGAATTTTTCTGGTTTTCAAACTGTGGTGTATTCAAATTTTGAGTTCGACGTCAAAAACGTCGCTTCAGCGGCAGCGAATGAAATTTGACTTTCAACTGGATAAAAGAGAATGAAGACAAGGATGATCGGCATTCAGTGATTGCTTTGTTTCGATGAGTACGATGTCTCAGCGAAGTCATTTGACAGATTCAGAAGCTTGGAGAATTCTTGGTAGGTTAGAAGGGGGCCAAACTCAAGCCGAAGTAGCGCAAGACATTGGAGTGTCACAAAGTGTCATTTCCAGGATCTGGAACCGTTTTTTGGAGACACGATGTGCAGGCCTAAGACCAGGGCAAGGTCGTAGACGGGCAACAACGCCCAATGAAGATCGGTATTTAGCGTTAACAGCTAGGAGACACCGAAACATGAACTCTACTTTTCTCCAACAACACCTTCGCTCGGCTACAGGCACCACTATTTCAACTCAGACTGTCCGAAACCGGCTCCATGCTGTAGGTCTGTATGCTCGCCGACCGATGGTATGTGTTAGATTAACATCAAGGCATCGTCGCGACCGCAGGGAGTGGGCAACCGAGCATGTCAACTGGAGGAGAAATGAATGGAGCAATATTCTGTTTTCTGACGAGTCCCGTTTTTCTGTGCATCCGGATAATAGGCGTGTTTTCATCTGGAGGGACCGTGGCAGTAGAAATAATCCTGCGTTCGTGCACGAAAGTGTCAGATTTGGCGGTGGAGGAGTGTTGGTGTATGGTGGCATCTCCATTGACGGGCGTACTGACCTCTACATCATTCGAGATGGAGCTCTGACTGGTCGCCGATATAGGGATGAGATCCTCAGACCTATTGTAGTCCCTTACGCTGCAGCAATCAGAGATAACTTCATTTTAATGGACGATAACTGCAGGCCACATCGTGCAAACCTGGTGGACGATTTCCTTTTCGAGGAAGGAATCGTTCGAATGGAATGGCCAGCGTGTTCTCCAGACATGAATCCAATCGAGCACGTTTGGGACGCTCTAGGAAGACGAGTTTCTGGCCGCCAACAACCCCCACAAACTCTCCAAGAACTGGAAAGAGCTCTTCTGGAAGAGTGGGACAGAATACCCCAACTCGTCATTAATAGCCTCATTGAGTCCATGCCTCAAAGGTGTTCAACGTTGCTGGCCGCCCCACAGTGGGGCAAAATCCGGAAAAGCTGGCCAAAATATGAAAATGTTATTCGAATTGCACGAAAATTCGTATACAGGTGTTTTTGAGGATGCTAAGTAAGAATACAAAATCAAAATTAAAAAAATGGCGGATAAAATATGGTGGAACAGAAACTACAATGTCTCGGAAGTTATTCTATTTGTATGAAATTTCGTAAACTTTTCAGAATGCAAATTAGGATTCGAAAGTTAAACTTTAAAAATAAATAAATAAATAAAATGACAGATTAAAAGTAAAAACAATTTGATTTAAATAAAATTTAAAATTTCGAGGCTAAACTTAAAAAGGAATTTTCAAGGAACCAAGAGACATTTAATCGAAATTTAAGTACATTAAAGGAAAGTAAAATACTAGACTATTTATTTTTTATATTATTAAAATAAAAAGAAAATATATTCCAGAAATTCACCTTTAAAATCAATTGTAGTATAATAAAAAAGATTCTTCAGACGTCAAGGTGTCGAAATAGTTAGCAGAGCTTGTTCGCAGTATTAGAAGATCCTGTGACTCTTAGGATCAATTATTTTTAATTTCTTCTACAATAATTTACCTAAACTTGAAATGAAATAATCTTATGACATTAAAAGACATAAAAATACCTTTCATTTTCTTGCGCTACTGCATGTTTGCGATAAATCTTCTCGATGCCTTTTGATCAGTTTGTTGCATGAATCTTGAGTATCTTATGGCATTTGGCAATTTGGCATTAATGAAGATAATGTTATTTCTTTGTCATTAATAAATAGTTTGTGCAGTGAAATAGGCATATAGAACCAGGGATGTAGTTTAAATCTACGAGCTGTTTGTTAGGAAAAATCTTCGAAATTGATCAAATAAATGACATGGATACAAGAAATTACTTATGACATAGAATCGTTTTATCAAATCTTCGTATACGCTCGTTATAGAAGCACAAATAGTTGTGTTTTCAAAGAATCGTTGAATTGTATTGGCATCATTTGTGCTTCCAAATCTGAGATTTGGTTTCTTGACAAGAAGTCTTAATTATAAACGAAATATTTTTTGCATATTTTATTTTGCAATTTCAGTGTTCTTCTTTTCATGCAGAGTACGAGCTTTCCATTTTTTCTATCCAGTTTGTCTGCGAGGTGTAAGCCCTTTCTAAGCATCTCAGCATGTAACGTAGATATTCTGAATTCTAAATTATCTCTATCCTTTTCTAATTAAAACGTCATATCGGTAAGAAGCTGTTTTGGTGTTGTCTGACATAGGTAGCAACGTCGAGTATTACACTAATTCGTTATTAATGACTATTTCTTCTGTATCAATGATTGTATTAAAAGAAATAAGTTAATTCTCCTGTGTTTAATACAATACCATTCATTGACAGTAGCTCCCGTATTTCTTGAAAAAAAATGGATCATGATTGGCCCGATAGTGAAATGAAGATCTTGATGAAATGAAGATGAATTTTCAAATTAACGATTCATGAATTATTCGCAACATTTATGTATTCTAGTAGCACGGGAGAAGTAAAAAATATATTAGAACCTCCAACCATCTTCATAGCTAGATATTTGTTTAAATGTACTTAGAATAGATGTGTCATCACATCCTCACTTGTAAACCCAATCCAAATTGCTAATGTAGGCGAAAGTCATATTCATAAAGATTTTCACTCGCATTAATGAAATACGCTCAGTAGTTTTTATCAGCAAATATAGCCATTGACAAAATATTTCTTCTAATTATAATAGAACAAACAAAATTACTACCTATAAAGATAAGAAAATGTTATTCTACCGGATCAGTAATAGAGAATTATTTTCATTTTTTCACTACTAAGCTTACTTATCAAATTAATGTAATCTTATGATTATAGTATTTATTTACAATATAATAGGAAATAAACTATTATAAAATTGAATAATTCAAAAAATTGAAAAATATTTATCAGCTAAATTATGTGAAAAGTAGTCAATTCCAAAAATTTTGAGGCGGCCGAAAAAGTGGCATTTATACTTGCGGTTACTAAAATATGCATGGAATGCAGAAAGGCAGTTTTAGGCAGCTGGTTTTTTATGAATCACTAGACAATAGCCCAAGTTATTATTTCCATTAAATTTCGTTGCGGAACACTGTGGAACATTTAAACTTTTTGATGTTTAAAAAAAAAAATAAATAAATAAATAAATAAAAATTTAATTTTTTTTATCAAAAATGACAAAGAATTTATTAATTTTTACGTGCTTAATATACATTTTGTAATACATGCAAATAAAGTACATACTATCATAGTATGAATCCATTTTAAATCATTAAAATCGGATAATATTATAAAATATAGCACGCGTTTAGAGGAGCTGTTGTTTTGCTGTTTTTGTTCGCTCTAAATGATATTCCTTCAAGCAACATTTTTGAAATGATGCTGCTTGTAAGGGCAAAGCAAAAATCTTTTTTTAAATACAGATTCTAACTCTCCAAACATTATTCTAGCCAACTGTACAATCGAAATTCCCTAAATCGTAACTTCATTTTTCGACTTTTGGCCAGCTTTTTGGGTTTTTGCCCCACTGTGCGCCCGTGGAACCCCTACTGAAAATTATTTTCTTTGAAGAAAAAACCTTTTCTTATTCTTTTTTTCACATATGAACAAATTGTGTTTTTTTCCTTTTGTATACAAATGCTCAATAAAATGCATTTTTTTCTGCCAAACATGTGTAATTTATTCTCATATAACCTACTATGTCTGTCGACCATGTATCAATCAGCTAAAAAGTTTCCCAGATAGAAAATCCACCTAAAACTGCAATATCCTTTAATTGTTTTGAGCAGTGTAGAATAAATGAAAAAAATGTACTTTTTAAATTTCAGTTACTATAATGTTATTAATTTTATAAAGATTTATATAAATTATGAGGATTCTCAAGATAAATATTTGTTATTAGTTTATTAGATAGTTGATAATAGTTTTCTTGCTTTTTAAATATAATTAATAAATATTGTTTTTTTGCGAATTGCAAATTAGAAATTTTCTTTAAAATTTAAAATCTGCATCTCGAAAATACTATATATGCATATAACAATTTTGAATTACCTCACTTGAAAATATACTAATTATTTGTTTTTTTTAAACGGTTTGAGAAATTTTAGGATTTGATTTTGTTTGCAAATTATATGGTTAACTATCACCAAAAAAAAAAGGTCGAAATTTTATTTTAATAAATATACCTTTTACATTCTTCCTAAAACTTGTAAAGTGACCAAAGTGGCGAATTATTAGTGATAAACACAGTAAAAAAAGAGGGAACTACCAGTATTTTTATATAGAAAATACTTTGAATAATTTAAATTGATTAAAGAACGTGAATTTTTCTTTAACGAAACACCAGTATTTAACATCTTTTTGACTGCATTTTTCCTTGACCATTTGCACTTAAATTGTGACCTGATAATAATAAGGTTAGAACAGCCTTTCAAAAAATGTCTTTTTGGCATATGATTCTTTTTTTTTCGACAATAGAATTAAATTATTCTCTATTGCAAGTGTAAATAAATTAGACGCAATGTCATTTCAATGCAGTAATGATTTCATAGATACAAAATAAATCTTACTATGTCAAAAAGCAATTTTTAAGAAAAATGACGGTTAGAACTTAATTATTCTCGGAGATTAAATGTCGCGAATACATAGACCACTACTCTTATAAAAAAAGAATTAAACATTGTACCTTTTTTTAAATCCTAATTTTATTCAAACAGATAAATTTCTATTCAACATCTGTCATACTACCTAAAAGAAAAAAAAGCATTTTTAATTTAAAATTGAAAGGCACTTAATTACTTTATTAAAATAATAATGGAATCGGAAGTGCCAAAATTAAGGAGGAATGACTTCACTTTCTGCTATCTATATTCCCTTTTCCCATTTGTCCGAATTTTTATTACTGAAGGAAATGAAAATATTATGTTCTTTAATTGGATGTTTACGTTAATTACATGACTATTATTTGCACTTTAATAAAGAAAATATTACATAAACAATCTATTAATTTTATTTCAGGTATTTAATATAGGATATGTATAGGAATAAGGGTATGTATAATAATAAGGATATGTGTAATAGGATGTGTAATATATGTGTAACAGGATATGTATAACAATAAGATTCAAAGAGCCGTTTAAAAAAAAATATTTTTTAGCACGTCATTTCGTCTTCTTCCGACATTTTCTCATATAACTAAATCATTCTTCATTGCAATACATAAAGTAACACAGATATGACTTCATTTCAATGCAGAAACGCCTGATTCATACAAAATAAATTTTATTATTCCGAAAAGCGATTTTTTGGGGGAAAAAGACTGTTAGAACCTTATTATTCTTAGGTGACGAAATGTCGTGAACACATACACCACTATTCTTATCAAAAAAGGAATTAAACATTGTATCTTTTTTTAAATCCTAATTTTATTCCGACAGATAAATTTCTATTTAACATCTGTCATACTACCTAAAAGAAAAAAAAAACATTTTTAAATTAAAATTGAAAGGCACTTAATTACTTTATTAAAATAATAATGGAATCGTAAGTACAAAAATTAAGACGGAATGCCTTCACTTTCTGTTATCTAGGTTCCCTTTTCTCATTTGTCCGAATTTTTATTACTGAAGGAAATGAAAATGTTATGTTTTTTAATTAGAGGTTTGTCATATTTACGTTAATTGCAAAACTATTATTCGCTCTTTAATTAAAAAAATATTACATCAACAATTAATTCATTTCATTTCAGATATTTATTATGGAGTATGTAGTTTCAGTCATTATTATTAACGAGCTTTAAATGGATGAATTAATAATTAATGCTTTAGAAAATTCAAAAGGGCATGCCATTATAATTTAGACTGGGTATTTCTTCTATAAAAAGTTATTGCTTTACATGTACGAATTGGGGTACTATAATGTTTCTTTCTATGTGTATAATGTAAATCTAACGTAATTCCCTTTAGTGCATTAAATTAGAATTGTTCTTTTAAAGAGAGTAGCTGCGTTTTATAACAGTTTAGTTATAACAGAATGCGGTTTTTTCATAAGAGTCGTCATCAATATATTATATTTTGAACATATGTTGGAAATTATCATTCAAAATTGATATTGCTCTTTATGTATCCAACAAAATTATATGTTTTGGATATTTTCGTGTTTTCTACAATTTATTATCAGACTGTTCCATAGCTAACAGTAAAACAGAGACTTAATTACATTTGTATTATGATGACCTGATATCAATATTTTAAGCATTTGCTGTAGGATTGTTATATTTAAGGAAATGAATACTTCAAATTCGTATTTAGGTTTATATTTAATGCTTTTAAATATATTCTCATTTAAAGAGAGTAAACTTTCCGAATGTTCTAATTACAATTATTCTGAGCACAACTATATATGCAAAACATTTAAATATTTTCCGCTTAGAACGTGAAAGATTTTCAAGCATTTCAAACAAATTTTTTTAACATAACAAATGAATTGCATATACATAAATTTTATCACTATTAACACAATCTTCCGACTTTTTTATGAATAATCCCGAAAAAGGGGAATGATCAGCTAAAAGAAAAAAAAAGTACTGTCATCAGTATTAAAGATTTAAAAATATATTCCGAAGCATCAAAGTTATTTGATATTGACAAATGGAACTACTTATTCCTACTTCAAAACAAAGCATGCATCTGGAATACCAGATTGACTGAGTTTCCAGTTAATTGAATTGAATAGGTACCCCAGCATTTAACTCTGGAAGTAAAAAGCAATATGATTTCAACCTAAATTATTTCGATCTTTATTTCAACAATATATTTAAAGAATAAATTATTAAGTCCAATGTATTTTATATTTTACATGTCTATAACTCATAAAAGCGAATGAAGCAGCCAAAATTATCGGTCTTTTATGAAAAAAAAAAATTATTTGAAGAAATAATTGCTGTAACGTTGCTTACTACGCATTCATACAATAATTAAGACTAGTAGAATGTTACTACTCCAACACAAGTTCAATAACACTGAAATACAGTAAATAGGTCAATTAACTCCGTGGAGATTATAACCCTAATTTAAATAAGGCATTCTTTATTAAACTTCCTTACTAAAAGGTATATAGCAATTCTATAAATTATTTTGTATGTTTTCAGAACTATTCGAAACTCACTCATATTATCTATTTTTGGTTATACAAATGCTTTCAAATAACAAGACATTCGAATTGCATTAAACTATTTGTGCAATGTTTGCACATATTATAAGAATTCGGGTAATAAAACTCAAGGTGAGGAAAGTTATAATTAAAGAGCTAAACCGCTAATTTTGTACTGTAACGCTAGTTTTTAATATACAATTTTATTTCATAAATACTTTCAAATACCAAGACATTCGAATTGCATTAATTTATTTGTGCAATGTTACATTGCACATATAATAAGATTTCTGGTGATAAAAAACAAGATGAGGAAAATTATACTTAAAGAGATCAGGGAACCGCAAGTTTTGTATTGTAACGCTTGTTTTCAATATACATTTTTATTTCATTCTCCATCTATGTTTTGTATTATGCTAAAACAATGCCGTATGCAGATTCCATTTAATCTAAATTATTGAATTTATCTTCAAAATTGATAATCTCACAACTAAATAATAAGGTTAAATTGCACAAATAATAAAATTTCTAAACGAGTCTTCTGCTGGTAAAATAAGAGGTGAGGAAGGTCATAATTAAACAGATAGGGAAAACTAGGGTCTAAAGAGGCTTGACTTACCTCTTTGTTTACCTCACTAGTTTTACCAATAGGTTTCAAACAAAGCTACTAAAATGTTCAATCAATTTCTTTTGTATGATACACATGATATAAATAGTGGTGAACTTAATAAACTGAAAGCAGTTCAATTTAAAAAATGCACAACTTACTTAAAAACCACCTTTAAGTGGGCTCAGGGGTTGATCGATACGGAAAAACATGTAAACAGAGCTCTCGCTTCGAGTCCATATAAAAACAGAATTATTCAGTGTAATTAATTTAAACTTTCTGATATTTTAAAGGTATGTTTTTTGTCTTATAAAATTATAAAATAAAGTACTCCAACGTAATATAATAAGAAATATAGCAAAATTTGTGTAACACAATTTTTGAAAAAAAAATTATGTGTTATATCGCCAACACTAAGATATCTTAACATTGAATTGACATAAGAACCTAACTTTGGCTTTAAAATGATCAGGAAACTTTATTCTATAGTCTAAATTAAGGATATAACAATACTTGAAAAAAAACATAATTAAAAAAAACTTGCAAACTTAAAAATTTAAAAAACACCTAAAAAGTACAACTTTTTTTTCATTAAAAATACTCAAAATATTAAACTATCTAAACTATATTAATTCATTCTATAGATAATGATGTTATATGCATGCACAAAAAAAATTAAGCCATTCAATCAAATAGTTTTTTTTTAAATCTTGGTGTTAGTCGTCAAAAATCAAGTTTTCAGAAAACGCGACTTAAAGTTGAAATTATATGGGTGCGGTTATGAAAGTGTTGATGCATAAATGCTTATAACTCCGATAAAAATGCAATTATTTTTTGCGGTTTTTTGCATTGAGTTAAGAATTAATTGAATAATCAAACTAGATCATAAAAAATAATCGATTTTTTGAAGAGTTTTCAACCCCTGAGCCCCCTTAAGTTAATTACTCTCACATTCAGTAAAATTTATGAGCTCTTTTGTGTAACCCTGTCTATCAACTATAACATTTATATACACCATATAATTTTCAGAACATTTAGTAAAACTTAAAAGCGCATATCATAATTGAAAATGCATTTCAACTGCTATCATCGAAAACATACAGTACTTCGGATAAAAATATAAATTTTGAAATTTTTTGTGTGTCCCTGTAAACGCTATGCACTTCATATTATGCTTTAAATATTAACTATTAGCTGCGTACATCAATTTTATGATAACGGAAATCGTTCAACATTGTTAAAATATACTCAAACAATTCCCCCCTTTATTATTGTGTAATCGAATTCTTTTGAGTGACCCTGTAAATGAATAATAACTATTATTTTGATTGAATATGTTACAGAATGCGTATTTTAGTGTACTTTGTGAATTCATGTAAATTTGAATAAGTTTGAAAGGGTGTAACACCTTTAAAATTTATTTTAAACGATTTTTTCCCATTAGCCGTAATGTATCGGAGAACTTTCGGTTATCCCTTTAAATAAACTAATCATACTAGAAGCTTCATTTTCAATAGGGTTTGTGCTTGTTTAACATATAAAAATTTCATAACAATCCGAGAATATTTACGGGAGTAAAAGCGCGGCCAGGCAGACGTACAAACCGAATGCATAAACAATTTTCAACTTTGTTGGAAAGTATTAAAAATGTCAATAATACCGATTGATTACTAATATTTTCTACAAAGTTATTTTATTTTAAAATGATGCTCAGGATATCTCCATGTATAAAAATTGTACCGCAAGTTTTCAATACGTAATTTTTTTTTCATTTGTCTGGTAGGGGTTTTTTATGATAAAGAAATACCGCATTGCAGATTCCACTTAAGCTAAATTATTGTATTCTTTTTCAAGGTTGAAAATCTTTAAATCCAAATACCAATGTTAAATTGCACAAATTAAAAAATTTCTATACGAATCTTTTGATGGTAAAATACAAAGTGGGGAAGATCATAATTAAATAGATAGGAGTAACAACGCACGGTTGGCCACTGAAGAAGCTTGACCCATCCTTAGTTTTCACATTTAAGGCTGCTGGTCACAAACCTTCCGATTTCCCCTCCGTAATGTAAAGTCTATGGGCGTTTGATGCAGTTTTATATGTAAAATATCTCCTTAGAAATTTAATATTTTTAACTTTTTCTTTCGGTATTCTGTTTTTAAAACAAGCCATTTTTTTCTTAGTTTTTAAAATATTTCTTAAAAGTACACTTAATTTTATATGAAGTGTTAAAATTTTACTCCCAGTTCTTCAGTATTTCGGGAACTAAGAAAAAAAGTGACGTCTTTTAAGAGGAGAACACTGAAAGAATAAGTTGAAAATACTAATTTCCCGAAAAGATATTTTGAATATAAGAAAGCATCAAACGCCCATAAACATAACATAACGGAGGGGAATTTGGAATGTGAGTGACAAGCAGCCTTAACCTTTTGAACTTGAGAAATGATTTTCACTGGGCGCTATCGTCCCGCCTATATGGGTGCTTAAAATGCTCGGGACATCAGCATTTTAAACTAATTTTTTTCGCCGTATCTCATTGCCTTATTTACCGAATAATCTTTCATAAAAGATAGCGAAATAAACTGTAAGATATTAGTGGTGCCCAAAGCATTTGATATCCTGGTGAGAAATACCTGACAACACTAGAGGTGAATGAGTGTCACCTCTTGAATGCAAAGGATCAAAATTGCGATTTATCAATAGGTGTGCAAACCAAAGCTACTAAAATGCTCAACCAACTTTCTTTGTTTCATACAGATAGTCGAAATAAGTGTGAAAAAGTAAATTCTGAGGCCTTTTTCAATCTAAAAGTTGTGTTTTTTAAGAAATATTTTGTAAGTTTATTTCAGATAAAATACATCATGGAAATTTAAAATGGTAGGTATTAAGTGATGCAGAAGTAAAAAGCTTTCATTCCAGACATAAAAGTTGTACAGTAAGTTAGGCTTAACAAAACAAAGTTATATGCTTTAGAGGAGGACTATGTGGGGAGGCATTGCCAAATCAATGTGCGAAAGAGTTGACTCGATGATCAAGGCTAGCTTAAATAAGTGTTTTCGGATTTTTTTATTGTTATACACTGTACAAAAGAAAGGTAAATGAATAATATTAAGTTTTTTTTACTGAAAGTCATATTAATATACATAACAATTAAAAACGCTTAAAACATTAATTAAAATCACAACCGACAGGATTGTACCACCCTGTGGAGTTCATCAGGGTCATATAATAATACACTAAATGTAAATCTAATCTGTAAAGCGATAGTAAAATGGAGTAACAGATATGGAGGTGTTCAAAACTGATTAAAGAGATATGAGATAAATTGCTACGTATACTCTGCAAAATAAACAAATAATAATAATAATAACACTAATAATAATAATAATAATAATAATAATAATAATAATAATAATAATAATAATAATAATAATAATAAAATACAATTGTGAACGTTCAGAGATTATTTTCTTTTAAACATCACCTATCATAGGTAAATAGAAATAGTGGAAAAAGTAGAAAGAAAGAAAACAGTACTCTTAAAAGTTCTTAATGCCACGATTTTAAAAGTATTTAATGCTAAGATAATCCTTTCAAGAGCAAAGATTATGTAATTCTAAAGTATTCAAGTTCATAAAGAAGTATGTAAAAAATTGCTACATTACGCTGCAAAATAAAATAATGATAATAATAGTATTCATAATAATGATATATAAATGTGAAAGTTGATAAAAAAATTTTCATTTAAATATTGCCAACAGTAGATAAATAGAAACAGTGGAAAAGACACGAAAGAATGGAAACAACACTTTTAAATGTATTTAATGCTAAGATAATTCTTTCAGGAGCAAAGAATATTCAACTCTAAAGTATTCAAATAAATGAATGGCACTGGAATTTATCAAGAATTTTATTTGGAAACCATGATTAAAAAAAGACTATATTTCGCATAATTATTAAATGGAAATATTTTACCAAAACATTTTTTTGTCATTGGGATATTTGAGAGCTTAAATCAAGTAGTTTTATAAACATACCAACGCCCCTGAAAACGTTTAGTAGTTCCACGGCTGTAAAAGAAAACACTACAAAAAATTTAGTACGGTATGTAGGTAGATATCATAAACACGAAAGAAGTAAAATGAATCCAAACTAAGTTACAACTAGTGTTGCCATGTGAAATGTCACAAAAATGTAAGAAAATAAAACAAAGAAAAGCGGGGTTATGGCTTGTATTGTATGACTCTGTTTTCAACAGAATACTGTCTTAAATGGTTACGTTTCATTTTCTCTGCTGTATAGTTACCCCTGATCAGGTAAAATCCTGTTTAAAACGGAATTTTTCTCCTGCGAATTGCAATTCAGTCAAGTTTGTTTAAACATCATATTTTCAAAAATATGTTTTCATAACACATAAAGCATTTAGTATAAAGCTATTTTCATTTTTTAACTGAATTTTATATCTATTAACAAATATTTCAATAAAAAATCTGGATCGATCCACCCATAGAATGGTTCCAGCCTCGTATATAATGGGAACATCCCCCCAAATGTATCGAGTATTGGCACAATATTTTCTCATGTTTAAAATCAATAATTTTTCATTTTTTTAAATGTTACACTTAAGTATAAATTTAACTTTTGATAGCTGATTGTACAAATAATAAAATTATATATAAAACCATACTGTAGGTTCAATATTTAAAAAATAAAAAATCATTTTGTAAAAAAAGATTTAAACCTCCCTAATCTCTTTTAATAAACATGATGAGTAACATATCGTAAATTTTCCGTAGCAGAAAATATTTCGCTTTAGACAAAATTTTGTTTATGTCTATGAAATCGTAGAGACTTCAGAACTTTCCGAATTAGACAGATTTTTGCTTTACACAGATCCGCTGTACAGAGAGTTTACTTTATGAAATTCTTTGTCACTGGTCTTATTTAAATATCTTATAAAAGTTGGCTTTTCCGTTATCGCAATGAATTCGTGCTACTAAACATGGTGTATACTTTCAGTTATGTACACAGTGTTTATAAAGGATCTCATATTTTGGGGCTATTTTTTAATAGTAATTTTTATCGTAACCCACTTTTACAATGCAGTAATTTGTTTATAATTTAATAAATTTTGTTTATTTTTATAAGGACTAATTAAGAAGTATATTTTCATGAAGGCACTACGATGTGTTTATAAGGCAAATAACCCTTATTAAAATTAAGTAAATCTAACATAAACAGGGATGAGTTATCTAAGCAAACAAGTACAGTCTTTCACGTATTTTTTTTTTTAAATACAGGAAGTTTTTGTATAGAAATCTTTATGATTTAATAATTTTCCCAATAAGTACCTTAATTTGGTCACAGTTTTTTAAATACGGAAATTAAATTTTTTATTTATGAAATTGTATGAATGAAAAAATATATGAAATATAATAAGGGTAAAAATATTTTTGCAAACAAATTAGATTTTTTTTTTTTCAAAAAGTAAAAACATTAAAATATAAAATATATATTTAATAATATATAGATGGAATTACCTAACAAAAAATAAAATAACAATTTAAATAGATTCAATGCTACAACTAACAATGAATTGTAAAATATATGACCATATATAAAAGACTTTACTTAATCCGTATGACAGTAAGACAGACATACAACAGGCGAATATTTATAATCCATAATTAATTAACTAATTGTAACTAAAATTATTTATAATATTTAGATTTACTTCCGATGACTAATTAAATATGAGGAAAGTGCTGAATTGTTATTATGAAACGAGATATAAAGTTAAGTCATGAAACTTTGTTTATAAAAATTTCTTTTATTAGGTAGAACGAAGATTATTAAGCTGAAACAAGCTTATGAAATGAATCCAAAGGCCAGGATATAATGAAATTACGATGAAGCGTATTAATTTTCCTTTAATAAAACTGCCAGTATGATTTATATTAATTACTTTTAAAGAAAATGTTTACAATATTTACATCTTTTTTTACGGCTAAATTTATAAGGGAATCTTATACAGTGTATAATAAAATATAATACTTGTAAAACTTAGCTCGCATTTAGAAATTGAAAAACAATACCATTTTTATATAAGATTTTTTTTTAATGTCATACATTTTTTATATATAATTATAAATAGAATGTTAATTAGTTTCTAAGACATTGTGGATTTTTTATAAAAATTTTATAAATTCATTTAGATATATTTCCTTGTTTTATAAATGACACTAGTTTACAAATTTCAACTTTTTTTATACCCCGAAAGAAATGTACATAAATGTATTAATCTACCTTGCTTAGACCTAAAAGTGTCAACAGAAATATTCTATCACGTCACAATTTTCTTTCTGCTTTCAATTGTTTTTTTTTAACTACCCAACGTGGTGACGACTGTTTAATGTTCATTTGTTCGCTTCCAGCAAGAAATATTTTGTTTCGGATTGAATTAAAATGTCGAGTAGAAAGTGTAAACAAAGTTCTGATCGTTTTTGCTATGTTTGTGGACAATTTATATTTTCAAAAAAATAAGAACCATTGTAGATTCGTTAAAAAGTGCATATCTTCATTATTTTATATTTCCTGTCGCAAACCAAGATACAAAGTGGGTGCCTCATGTGTTTTGCGAAAGCTGTAAAACCGTTTTACTCCAGTGTTCATCAGGAGAAAACGCAAACCTTCCATTTGGTTCGCCAATGCTATAGAGAGAATCTAGTACTCATGAAAATGATTGTTACTTTTATGTTGCAAAGACAGTGGGATATAATAGAAAAATAAGGTGAGTATTATATATGCCGAAGTTTCGTCTGTTACTAAGCCCATTTTAACTCGAAAGGTCTACCACGTCCAGTTTGTCCCGGTAATTCGAGTGTAAATATACTAGGAGATGACAATGAAAGTTATGTTGAATTCAAATCGATTTTTAGTGATTCTGACGTGTTCTCTCTTCAAGTAAAGACTCCATATTCAATTAACCAAGCCGAATTAAATGATCTTATAAGAAATTTACAATTATCTAAATCTAAAGCAGAGCTTCTTGGTTCTCGCCTACAACAATGGAACTTATTAATACTAAACACAAAAGTTATGTTGTCTAGAAACAGAAGCAAAGTTTACTCAGAATTTTTCAAAAAAGAAGGTGAATATTGTTATTGTACTGATTTCCCGGAACTTTTTGAAGCAATGAATCAAAACTATGATAAAACAGAGTGGCGCTTATTCGTAGATTCTTCGAAATATAGTCTAAAATCTGCTTTATTACATAATGAAAATAAGAAGCCGTCTATATCAATCGGACACGCAGTAAATTGTAAAGAGAGCTATGAAACGATGTGTTCTTTAATTAATTTAATAAAGCATAAAGAACACGAATGGAAAGAGTGCGGCGATCTCAAAGTCATCGGTTTGTTATTGTAATTGTAGGGTGGTTACACAAAATACTCTTGTTCCCTTTGTTTGTGGGACAGCCGAGCAAAACAACATCATTATGTAAGAAAAGAATGGCCAATTTGGAACGAGTATATTCCGGGAAAAATGAACAACAAACACGAGCTATTGGTAGATCCAAATAACATTACTCTAACCCCTTTAAAAATAAAATTGGGACTCATGAAAAACTTTGTGAAGGCGTTTGACAAAAACAGTGATGCTTTCCAGTATTTACAAAAAATCTTTCCAAGCATTGCAGAGGCAAAACTGAAAGAAGGGATATTTTTTGGCCCACAGATCCGTGAAATTATGAAAGATTCTCAGTTTGAAAGCCTCTTATCTTTTAATGAAAAATCTACATGGAAGTCATTTAAAATGCGTGTAGAAGAATTTTTGGGAAATAAAAAATGTGAAAATTACAAAGAAATTATTGCCGATTTATTGAAAAAATTTCAACAGATGGGAGTAAACATGTCATTAAAGATTCATTTCCTGCATACGCATCTGTGTTTTTTCCCTTAAAATTTAGGAAGTATGAGTGACGAACAAGGGAATTGTTTTCACCAAGATTTAAAGGTTTTTGAAGAACGACATCAGGGATTTTGGGATGAAATCATGCTAGGGAGAGCTATAACAGAAAATGATCCAAATAACTATAAAAAGAAGGCAAAATTATCCATTTTTGATTTTTTAAATATTAATACCAAAAATATGTAATCCAGTTAAGTAAATAAATATTTCTTAAACCAGGCGTGACAGAATTTTTTTATTATTTTTTCTGGATAACTCTATCTAAGTAAAAAATAAATTAACAACTTTCAACTGGGGTATAAAAACCGTGTAAACTAGTGTAATTTTCAAAATGTATGACTACCGGGAGAAATAACTCATGACAAATACAAGATTTCTTGCGAATTATTAATTATTTTTAGAGAGGAATTTAGAAATCAGGAGTTACAAATTTATCTTGAACACATGTATCTATAATATCTGATCTTTTACAAGTCTTTCTCTGTTTTTACTTTTCCAAATAACTACACACGTGATTGTCGTGGTATATTAAAATTGGGTCTTGCGCCAAAGCGACAGTGCTGACATCTGCGGAGAAAAAACCACATGTATATGTACTATAGTTTACATAATAGCAACCATCTTAAGAATTTTTTGTGCCATAAAAATTAAATAGAAATTTTTGCATTATTTAATCGGCAGAATTAGCCGTTTAAAGAAGTTAAAATTTAATATCAATTTAATGTAGTTTAAAAAAGATTAAGAAGTGCCAACTCTTTAAAAGAAAGAGTTGGCGCTTTCCTTTAAAGTTCTTTAGTGCCAACTCTTTAAAGGAAAGAGTTGGCACTATGTTACTTTGATAATGTGGTTGGCTTCTTTTAACTGATCTTATAAGCACTTGGATTTGAGATAAGAAAAATATACATTAGTTATAAAGCTTTCTCACAAAACAATTATAACATTTAGTTGTTACATCAGTGTCTATAAGGGAGCTAAAAATTCTAATAGTGATGAAAAATATGCTCAAAATGCCTTTATTTAGTATTTTAGTATTTTAAATTCCTTTATTTAGTACTTTGTTACTTATCAACGTAAG
The DNA here is from genome assembly GCA_964019185.1 of Maratus speculifer. Classification (NCBI taxonomy): domain Eukaryota; kingdom Metazoa; phylum Arthropoda; class Arachnida; order Araneae; family Salticidae; genus Maratus; species Maratus speculifer. The sequence continues at coordinate 240,963,538 of OZ025289.1, forward strand.
TTACTTGTACAAATGATATCCTTTTTAATATCCTGGTTTCATGGCAATATTTTCACCATAATTTTTAAAAACAAAAGATTGCTGACTAATATTACGAGCCTTCATGTATAATGAAAAATCAGTGAAATATAAAATAAAAAATTGAAAATTGCATGTAAAGTGTATGGGGGGGGGGCGTTCGTACTATAAAGAAAATTAAAAATATTCAGATCTTCATGTTGTTATACAGAGATCTTCGGATAACATAAAGAAACCGAAAAATTTTGTGTGTCCCTGTAAATACTATCAGCTCTATATATTTATAGGAAATAAGTATTAGTTATCATCAGTAACCTATATCAATTTCAGAAAATGCTAAATAGTTTAATACAACTAAAACGCGCACCAAACAATGCCATCTCTATATAATTATGTAATGCATGACTTTTGTGTGGCCCTGTAAATCAGTAACAAATATTCTTTGCACAACAGATTGTACGAAATATATATTATAGTATATAATGCATAGATACATATCAATTTTATTATGTTTTAAAGAGTGTAACACCATTAAAATGGGCTAGAAACTTTTACTTCCATTGACAATAATGAATCGGAATTATTTCATTGTCCCTGTTATTGAACTATTCATCCGATTTTCATGAAACTTGAAATGACTCGGGACAGTTATATAATAATTGTATATTTTAAATTTCAAAGGATTCAGTTGGGTAGTTTTTTCAACATTATATGCGGACAGACGGACGGATTAAATGACATTTATAGGTTCTACGAATAACCATAATTACGAATGCACCTAAAAATGCATATTTGTGACAGTAAATTATCTTCTACTATAGTTTTTAAATCTGCATAACATCTCTATTGCAAATAATTTATCTTAATTTATTGCAAATATTCTTACTGCGTAAAAATATGCCTATTAAATGTGGATAATGGACGGTAAATAAAATCTTAATAGATAGATTTATCCTTTATTTTCAAAATCAATCTCAAAAAGTTCTTTATTGCGTAATCCGACCAAAGATGTCGTTTTCTTGTTGTGTTTTATGTTTACTGTATGTTCTTTGATAATCTATGCTACGAAGGTCTATGACACGAATCGTCCAGTAAAACAATTTTTAACTCATGTATTTTTTTTTTCTTATAAATATTGGTCAAAAAATGACTTTACAACGTACTACTCGATTTATGTACAAAAATTAAATAATATACTTTTTAAATAATTTTATTTCAAACTTTTTTTTTTAAATTTCACGATTCTGCATGCGTAAAGCACAAAAATATGATTATTTTAAAGATACCGTTTATGTAAAATAATATCAATATACTTTTAAATATTTTATTTCAGACACTTTTTTTAAATTTACGATTATGTATGCATAATGCATATAAAAGTGATTATTTTAAATAATAAAAAAAACAGCTTAAATAATGTAAAATCATTTGACAAACTATGAGGTAGCATAGAATTGAGGATTTCCACCAAACTTCATGTGATTTATTGAACAATGTGTAAATCGATCATGCTGGAAAAATGCGTTGACAGTTTGACATTTGAAAAATCTGTTTTGTAAACCAAGAATTTGGAAAATTCTCTTTAAAGTATTCTGAAGTTTGAAATAAAAACAGAAGAAAATGTATGTATCCATCTATTTGTTTTCATCTCTAAATATTATGTAGTTACTTGTAGATTTGACGAGAATAAATATTTTAAGTTTTGTTATTTAAAAATTTACTTTTTTTTCGAAATCCATTCACGGTATTAGAAGAAATAGTCTAAGTTATTTCGATTCATAATCTATTGGATTTTCAAAAACTGTTTTCTTGTTATTTGAAAGTCCATTTGCTTTACTCGGTTACTTATATTTTAAAATAAATAACATTTTGCTTAACATGCGAACACAAACAAATAACAATGTTTCGAATTCAATATTTGTACTATAAGAAACTTTTTTTATGAACAATCCGTTAGTAGCAGACCTACAGATAATCTTAAAGAGGGAACTTTAGATGAAGAAAAAATAAAAAATGCTTTAAGATTAAAATAAAATTAAATAAATTTTTTTACCGTAAGAAAAATTTGTTTCTGTAGTTCAAATGTGCCCTTATGCTTTTAATATTAATTTCTAATTAGTACAGTATGATTCGAGAGTTTATGAATTAAACAGCAAATAAATAAATAAAATAGATACTTGCAATCAGTGTTATTTGCTAAAGGAAAACAAATCTGCATTTTTAAATAAAAGTTTTCAAGGAAAAAGGAATTATTTTATTTTAAAGACATGCTTGTACAGAAATAAAGTTAGAAGGAATCCTTATCTTAAAATATGAATACTAGCCATTGATTAAAGTATTTTGAAATCTAAAATAAAAACAGACGAAAATGTATGTATCCATCTATTTGTTTTTATCTGTAAATATTATGTAGTTATTTGTAGATAACTATTTACTTGTAGATATAGCCGAGAATAAATATTTGAAGTTATTGTTATTTCAAAATTTATTTGTCTTTCAAAATCCATTCACAGTATCAGAAGAAATATTTTGAGCTATTGATATTTTATAATCTACTGGATTTTCAAAAACTGTTTCTTTGTTATTTGAAATTCCATTTGTTTTTCACAGTTATTTATATTTTAAAAAATAATAACATTTTGCTTAACATGCGACACAAACAAATAACAATGTTTCAAATTAAATATTTTTAATGTAACTTTTTCTATGAAAAATCAGTTAGTAGCATAGATCATCTTAAGAAGGGAATTTTACAAGAAGAAAAAATAAATAATACTTTAAGATTAAAATTAAATTAAATAAAAAATTTTACCGTAAGAAAATTTTGTTTTTGTAGTTTAAATGTGCTCTTTTGCTTTCAATATTAATTTCTAATTATTACAGTATCATTCGAGTGTTTATGAAGAATACTGCAAATAAATTTCACGATTCAGTATGCATAATGCACATAAATGTGATTATTTTAAACATACCGTTTATTTAAAATAATAATGATAATAATAATAATATTAATAATAATAATAATAATATAATTTTTAAATATTTTATTTCAGACATTTTTTTATATTCACGATTCTGTATGCATAAATCACATAAAAGTGATTAATTTAAAGAAAACTTTAAAAAAATAGCAGCTTAAAGAATGTAAAATTATTTCCTAAACTATGAGGTAGCACAGAATTGAGGATTTTCACCAAACTTCATGAGATTTATTGAACAATGTGTAAATCGATTATGCTGGAAAAATGCGTTGACAGTTTGACATTTGAAAAATCTGTTTTGCAAACCAAGAATTTGGAAAATCCTCTTTAAAGTATTCTGAAATCTAAAATAAAAACAGAAGAAAATGTATGTCTCCATCTATTTGTTTTCATCTGTAAATATTATGTAGTTACTTGTAGATTTGAAGAAAATAAATATTGAAGTTATTGTTATTTCAAAATTTATTTGTCTTTCAAAATCCACTCACGGTATCAGAAGAAATATTTTAAGTTATTGCTATTTCAAAATCTATTGGATTTTCAAAAGCTGTTCCGTTGTTATTTGAAATTCCATTTGTTTCTCTCAGTTACTTATATATTAAAATAAATAATATTTTTCTTAACATGCGAACTAAAACAAATAACAATGTTTCGAATTTTATTATAAGAAAAATTTTCTTAAAAAAATCACTTTAGAAGAAGAAAAAATAAACAATTCTTTAAGATTAAAATGAAATTAACTGATTTTTTTTAATATAAGAAATGTTTTTTCTGTAGTTCAAATGTGCCTTTTTGCTTTTAATTTTAATTTCTAATTAGTACAGTATGATTCGAGTGCTTATGAAGAAACTGCAAATAAATAAATACAATACATATTTGTAATCAGTGTTATTCGCGAAAGGAAAACAAATCTGCATTTTTTAAATAAAAGTTTACAAAGAAAAAGAAATGATTTTATTTTAAAGTCATGCTTGTTCAGAGTAAACGATGGAAGGAAACCTTATCTTAAAATACGAATACTATCCATTGATTTTATTATTCGAAATAGACAGTTAATACAATCATAGACATTTAAAGGTTGAAAATCATTTCCAAACGCTTATTCTATACAAAGCTGAAAAGTGGATGGCGTAGATTTTATTTATGACGGCCTATTATCTTCACGCGGGATATAGCATATAGATGTCCTCCTTTCTAAATGAACCTAATCCGTATTTATGTAAGAAAATCCAAGGATCAAAGAATACCACGAAAAACTCAGATAGATTAGATCGACGGCTATAATTGGGTTACAAATTAGCACCTACCGTTTACCAGTTTACAGATCAGAACCTTTTGGCCACTGTGGGGCCTGTGGGTGGCGTAGGATTGATTTATCTATACTAATAAAATTCGTGCACCTCTGTCTGTCTGTCTATCTGCTTGAAGCCGATTACAGTTCGCAACGCGGGCGAGTTGGAAGTCGCGAGAGGTATCTTTCGATTGGAAATATTCCGGGGAAGTCATTTCGGGCATTTTCGAGACCGTGGGATCAAAATTAAAAAAGTTATGAATTAAAATCCCCTTGGGAATCGGAACGAAAAATGTCTCAAATCCCAAACGGCGCTCAAACGGAGCTCCCAGGCAGAACACTGTGCTACCTTGTGGTGAAGAACCTGAACTTTTCCCCTTTGGCTAAAAGAAGAAACAGCCGAAAACCGCTTTTTCTACCGGCGCTAATTGCGTTTTTTTTTTTTTTTTTTTTTTTTTTTTTTTTTTTTTTGCGCGTTTTTTCTTAAACCATCATGCAGACAGTTTTTAAAGTAGAAAAAAACTGATTACATATTCAGAATCTGCGTAAAAATCTGCTTCTGATGAGCTAAAAAGTACGGGAAAATGTCTTAAGGGAGCGTAGTGCCCACCGTGCAAAACCAAATATTTTTAACGGGACTATGGGCGCGAAGCGACCATCCGATTGCGACGTTCCGAATGCGACGTTCCGATCCACAATCTTTTTTTTTTCAAGTGCACGTGGCCCACAGTGCGAAATCACATATTTTTAACGGGACCATGGCTCTTTAATTTACTTTTTTTTGTGCTTGAGTATTCGAACACCAAGACTTGCTTATTTAATGAATTTTTTTGCTTATTATATACTGCTTAATACCGAGGTTCGTTTGGAAAAAGTGGACCAGCTAGCGGGCGTAGCTCGTCTATACTAATAAAATCCGTGCGCCTCTGTCTGTCTGCTTGAAGCCGATTACAGTTCGCAACGCGGGCGAGTTGGAAGTCGCGAGAGGTGTCTTTCGATTCGAAAAATTCCGGGAAAGTCATTTCGGGCATTTTCGAGACCGTGGGACCAAAATTAAAAAAGTTATGAATTAAAAACCGGTCGGGAATCGGAACGAAAAACGTTTAATTTCCCAAACGGAGCTCAAACGGAGCTCTGAGGCAGAGCACTGCGTCACCTTGCGGTGAACGACCTGAACTTTTCTCCTTTGGCTAAAAGAAGAAGCAGCCGAAAACCTCTTTTTTCTCCCGGGAAAACGACTTTTTCTTTCGTTTCGGTTCTTTGAAAAAGAACTAATTGGTAAAACATGTTAAACACGGTTTATTTTCATACTTTTTCTTTTGGTAGCATACACGAATATTGTGTAACCTAAGATTTACGCGATTAATACTAATCTTTGTTAGTACAAACGGAAAACGGGCTGCAAAATTATTTGTTAGTTACGTTGTTTGTGATATTAATGAAATTACTTTTTTTTTTTAAATAGCAGTCTTTTGCAGTTTTTAATACCGAAACTTTTTTGCGCGTTTTTTCTTAAACCATCATACAGACAGTTTTTAAAGTAGATAAAACTGATTACATAATCACAATCTGCGTAAAAGTCTGCTTCTTATGAACCAAAAAATACGAGAAAATGTCTTATGGGTGCGCAGCGCCAACCGTGCAAAACCAAATATTTTTAACGGGACGATGGCGACCATGGCGCGTAGCGCCGGTGTGTGGTAGGCCGGTGGGCACGTAGCGCCTTTGCACGGTGGGCACGTAGCGCCCACTGTGCGAAATCACATATTTTTAACGGGATAATGGGCGCATAACAACCATAGCTCTTTAATTTACTTTTTTTGTGCTTGAGGATTCGAACTCCAAAACTTGCTTATTAAATGAATTTTTTTGCTTGTTATATTCTGCTTAATATCGAGGCTCGTTTGGAAAAAATGGCCCAGCTAGCGGGCGTAGCTCGCTAGTTTATACTAATAAAATCCGTGCGCCTCTGTCTGTCTGTCTGCTTGAAGCCGATTACAGTTCGCAACGCGGGCGAGTTGGAAGTCGCGAAAGCTGTCTTTCGATTGGAAAAATTCCGGGGAAGTCATTTCGGGCATTTTCGAGACCGTGGGACCAAAATTAAAAAAAGTTATGAATTAAAAACCCCTTGGGAATCGGAGCGGAAAATATCTCAATTCCCAAACGGAACTCCGAAGAAGAACACTGCGCTACCTTGCGGTGAAGGACCTGAACTTTTTCCCTTTGGCTAAAAGAAGAAACAGCCGAAAACCGCTTTTTCTACCGGCGCTAATTGCGTTTTTTTCCGCATCAATTTGTTTGACTTGCCGTAGAATATTCACCGTAGTTTTCGCTAAAATATTGAACTTAGAAATAAAACAGGACTATGGAAACTTTTTTTTGCGTGTTTTTTCTTAAACCATCATGCAGGTTTTTAAAGTAGAAAAAACTGATTACATATTCAGAATCTGCGTAATAATCTGCTTCTGATGAACTAAAAAATACGAAAAAATGTCTTATGGGCGCTTAGCGATCACCGTACAAAACCAAATATTTTTAAAGGGACTATGGGCGCGAAGCGACCATAGCTCCGATCCACAATCTTTTTTTTTTCAAGTGCACGTGGCCCACCGTGCGAAATCATATATTTTTAACGGGACCATGGCTCTTTAATTTACTTTTTTTTGTGCTTGAGGATTCGAACACCAAGACTTGCTTATTAAATGATTTTTTTTTGCTTATTATATACTGCTTAATACCGAGGGTCGTTTGGAAAAAGTGGCCCAGCTAGCGGGCGTAGCTCGCTAGTTACTTAATATTAACTATAAAACAAGCACTTAACACTCTCGCGATCCCTTAAGAGACAAACGCATTTCTTCAATAAGTGTACGAAAAGCACTTTCAAATGTGATCATTTAAATGTAATTAATTGCATATATAATTTTATTATTAGGTAGCTTTCATTACAAAAAGTAAAAAGGTACCTTTTGCAGCCGTCCGGAGGAAAGCACTTCCAAAAAATTTTGGTATATTTTCACCGATCATGACTCCCAGACCCCAAAACCACCCTCTGTTCAAATGTTGACATATATATATATATATATATATATATATATCTGATTTTTGTCATGCGATAACTAACGTATTTATAAACCGATTTGAATGAAACTTGTCACGTACATAGTACATACAAATGTCTCGACCGAGTTTGTTGGCCAGCATCATCCGACATTTTGTTTCAAAATGGCGGCCATTTTAATTTTTTTTTAATAATTTAAAATTTGAAAGTGAATGCGAAAAAATTAAAAGCTGAAAAATATTTTTCTTTTACGTGTTAGAACTTAAAACAGCAATTCTAGAAAACTTTTTATTTTGTCTATATCTTAAAAAATGATTGAGTTATAGCACTTTGAATTTTTTTTATGGCTGAATTTTGAAACGATTTGATTTTTGTCAAGTGATAACACGCGTATTTATGAATCGATTTGTATGTAACTTGGTGTGTACATATTATATACTGAGGCCTCAATTGAGTTCGATATTCAGTTCCATCCGCCATATTATTTCAAAATGTCGGCCATTTAATTTTTTTTATAAATTTAAAATTTAAAATTAGGTACAAGAAAGCAAGAAATTGAAAAAGATTTTTCTCTTATGCATTTGAACTTGATACAAAGATTCCAGAGCATTTTTTTTGTTTCGTCTGTATCTTAAAAAATGGCTGAGTTATCGCATTTTTAATCTCTAGTGTTGCTCATATCTTGAAATGATCTGATTTTCGTCACGTGATAACACGCGTATTTATAAACTGATTTGGATATAACTTCGTGTGCACATAGTACATAGCGATGCCTTGACCACGTTCACTGTCCAACTTCTTCCGTGCTCTTGTTTAAAAATGGAAGCCATTTAAGTTTGTCAAAAATCTTTTAAATGTATAATGATGTACAAACAAAAAATTAGAAATTGTAAAAAGGTTCTTTTTAAAGTATTTATCTTAATAATAAATTCAAGAGTATTGTTTGCTTTGTCTTTAACTTAAAAATCGGCTGAGCAGTTTGAATTTCTAACGTGGGTGACATTTTTAAAAAAATCAATTTGTCCACGACAGCACTCGTATATATTAATCGATTTCAATATTAATGTGCATGTGCACCTGGATTAAGATTTCGACCAAGCTCATAATCAGGTTCCACTAATTTGAGCTTAGTATTTTTGAATAATATAACTTAATTTAAAATAAATAAACAAATATATAAGTATATGAAAGGCACCTGTTCCTCCCGGCACTGCCGGAAGGACTATTTTTTATTTTTTTTTTTCAAAAATTACCTGATGTTCTTAAATTGAACAGTTAAATGGCTGGAAAATGAGCCATGTTTAAACTGATCACAATGCTAAATGGAACTGGGTTCCTCTTTAGAAGAAATTGATTTATTGTTTCATGCCACGTAGGTCGATTTAAAATTGTATATTAGTTTTTTACACAAACTGATAAAAATGTTTTTTTTAAATAAAACCCAAGCAGCAAATAATTCCCGGCCGAGATTCTGCCGAACGCACTTAGTTCGTTTACTTTTCGTCGAAGTGATCTCCCTTATCGGGGTCGGCAGTATAGGCTTTTTGGCCGCTCGGGAAACGGTCCATCGAGCATCGTATCCTGGCTACCTATTTAATCCTGTGCGTAGCAGTTATCAACCATTTGGTTATCCACCGATTACTTGCCGAGTATTTTCCAACAATATATGACGTTTTGCCGATTACTCAGCGATGTCATATGTATTGGTGTTTCAATGAATTTTAATGTATGAATTGCACTCCCAGATTTTATTATTATTATTATTATTATTCATAAAAGATTACTCATTCCTTTTCTTTGGATATTTTTCTCTGCGATGTAATATCAATAGAACTAAAATTTTTACTCTGTTGTTACATAAAAACTTTGTGTTCTACAATTTAAAATTATAACTTTCAAATTTGTTTTTTCAATATAATTTTCATCGACGTTATTTTTTCATTTATTTATTTTACTTTACACACTATTATGTATTACTAATAAACTATTTTTTTTAAAGAAACGCTTTTAAATACGAAGTTACAATTAATAAATGTTTTTTATGTTATTATGCTGTTTTACTGATACAAATTTGACAGAAATATAAATAACAAAAATTAAATATTACCCTTTGAACCAATTTAAATGGAAATCTAAAAAGCAACTAATAAAATGCATTAAGAATCTGGCAATTTAAAAAAGAATGCGATGGATCTCCTTTTTTGTCTTGAATATATTATTATGTAATACATAAATAATTACTTGACGTTAGCAAAATTATTACTTCAACTTGCATATGTTAATTTATCCCCCACCCTAAAAAAATAATAAATCCTTTCAAAAACTATATTTTAAAATGCTAATTTTCAACTTTTTTAATTAAGCAATTGTATCGAACAGCTTTTCACAATCCATTATCATTATGAATAATAAATTTTATTCACAATTATTATTATACTTTACCAAAAGAATTATGTTTATATATATACAACTGTTTTACTAATACTTATACTTCAAGAACTGAATGGTATATACATGATTCCGTACTAATTTATACACATTTTTTTTAGTTTCAAAACTACAATTATATAATTATTAGAAAATATCGACTCTTACTAATAACATAAGAAAAAGTAATATCTGAAATCAAGATTTTACTAGTTACATTTTTTAACCTTTTTATTTTCTAAAAAAATGGGGAGTTTTATTCACATTTTATTGAAATTTCTTTATTAATAAAATCCATGTTTCTTTATATATATATATATATATATATATATATATTATTTTTTTCGAAATTCTTTTACTGATGTTTTACAATTAATGATATATATTTAATTTTGACTCCATATAGGTATTTAGGCATATAGGCTCTTTAGTTTTCTAACTAGTGCTACACAAATTTTGAAAAATATAGACTGATAATAATAATAATAAATAAAATAAAAAATAATAAAAAACAGTAAAATAATGATTTCACTATTTAAATTTTTTACCATTTTTATTTTCTAAAAATAAAAATAATCAAATCGAATTCTCATAAATAATCGCATCATGTTTTATTGTAAGTGAAATGAAGAAATGCTGTATTTACTCTTTGTAAGGAATTTGGCGTATTTGCATACAAACACACTAACAGCATTTAGATACAAGTAATATGGGTATATTAAACTGATTTTTAGTTTTCTAAGCAAATGACTAGTGTTACAAAAAGGTTTAATTCAATAATATTATAAAAAGCAGCAGTTTATACTTAACCAATTCCAATTCTCTCAATTGAATAACAAGTAACATAACAAATCATTTTAAGCAATTGAATAGTATTATGCATGACAAAAGTTATGATTCAAGGAGCTCCGAAAGAACTTGGTTTGCAGTTAGATCTCACTTCTTTTATTAGCGAAACTTTTAAAGAACTTGGCATTCTTTTACATTCATATTTTTGACGGGATATCATTATTTTTTTGTCAAATCACTTCTTTTATGAGCAAAACCTTTAACGAACTTGGCTTTTTTTCACATTCATGTTTTTGATAGGATAAATAGAAACTACTACAATACATGGCCATTGATGACCGTCCACTTGCGATTTTAGACATTTTGTTAAATATCTAGAAAAATACATGAAGAATTACCCCGAAACTCTTAATGTTTAAATATTATAATACAAGTCATACATTTCCGTGAAGATTTTTTCCTGAAACACCATATGGGACCGTCAACAAATTAAAGAAGAATGAATATCTTTTGGATAACCCTGTCAAATCTAATGTCGCAAAAGCGCTCAAACTGTAGATTATGATTAAGTGGCTTATTGTAATAAACTGTACTCATTTTAATGCGAATAGCATGTATACTCGTAGAGAAACTAAGGTTTTTATAAAGATGGTCCCAAATTTTGCCAAGATTTTTACTTATAATTTGAAGGGTTCTTAATATAAATGTAACATTCTTTTCTGGAAATATGACAAATAATATTGCACACAATACCCTGTAACCAGAATTAAAAAATAATAAAAAAAATTTTAAAAGGATAATGTTAGTAGGGAGAAACAATTTTCAATAACTTTTTACATAAATATTTCTTAAACTTATTTATAGCGAAAATAGCAATAACAACAAATAAAAAAAATATTCTAAGGAAAATTGGTTCATTCTTTCGTATTCTAGCAATTGTAAATATTGGACTACAAAAATAAGGGCTAATAATTCTTCACAAATAAGTGTATATAGTAACATCCAAAGATGAAAAACAAAGAAAATTATTACGAAATCTGGTACACATTCTATTTTTTTAATTTAAAATTAATTTAAAAAAATGATTATATACGCTTTCAATCACTTACTGAGAAACATTTTTAAACGATGAATATAAGAAATATAATTGATTTTATCCTAAAATACTTTATGAAATTTCCGTATTTAAATAAATATTGAACATAAAAATAATTTTATGCGTTATAATTAAAGAAAATATACATTTGCCAATAAAGAAAAAATTGTGTAATTCTGTAAACTGTTTTTTTTTTTTTTTTTTTTTTTTTTTTTTTTTTTTTTTTTTTGATGATGCGTAAATTAATATCATACATAGACGCATTATTTTATGAGAATAAAGTATTTTAAGTATAAATTTTCAGAGGGAAACTATTTTTTCTTTCGAATAAATGTTGCATACAAAGCTGATTTTTTATTCTCCATAATCCAAATAATCCCACACATGGTTAGAATATATAAACATAATCAGTCAGAGCTACAGAGAGTATTCAGAAAACCACTATCGTATTTTTTTTCAAGTTATTTATTTTACGGAAGTAAAACAGTCAATATTTGTCCTAATTTATTGTTGGATTTATCAGCAAACGGAAATTTTGTAATCGTGTAATAACACAAATGACATAAAATGTGAAAGAATATATTAAACACGTTTTCTATGTAATAATTTAAATGTTTAGAAATTTATGTATAAATTGCCTTTATAAAATTACCGGAGATATTCACTTTTTTAGATAATAATAAAAAAATGACACATGATCATTAAATTTCTACTAAATTCAGATTAAAGTAATGCGATTTTATATTTATAAATTCCGAAAACTTGAAAAAAATAACTTTGTAGGAAAATTCTATAGGACTAATAGAAAATAATAAATATTTTAATCAAAAAAGATATTGTAAATGCAGGTTTAAAACACGTATTACATTTTAAAGTGTGCACAAAATCATCCATTTAACACTGGAAAAAGAAAAAAAATAAAACAGGAATAAAACATTAGAATTTGTTTTGGGGCTAAAAATTAATTTTTCTTACGACGGGTGAAATAGCGTTTGAGATTCTGGGATCTCTTTTTTTTTCTTGTTTGAGTAAAATATAAAATGGTATGGAATTAGTTTGGAACATATTTTAAACATCAATTATCAGCATTATTTGCATATAATTTTATTTTTAAGACCGGCTTTGGAGTCGAAATTCCTACAGCACTTTAACATTTTTTATTGGTTTGTCTACAACTTTAAACAACTTATTATGAACATTTTTTGTGAAAAAAATTTCATAATTGATTAATTATTTTATAATTTAAAGAGGAGTAAAATCAAATTGTTGTGCTAAAAAACGCACTAATATATTTTTATGTTTCTCATGACTATAGATAATATAAATAAATTTTTTAAGGTCATGCTATTTGATAATTTGATCTAGAAAAAATAGAAAAAAATGTCGCATGTCCATTTTGGTATACACTGAGCTGCAATCCGAGCCATAGAGAACAACATTTTTTAACTTTTTCGGTTTTTTTTTTTTTTTTTTTTTTTTTTTTTTTTGCTTAAGCAGATTGCTTTTATGATTATTTTAAGTATAAAGTATTGTATTCGATATATTTTTTGAAGAGAGAAATAAAAGATTCTTTTTGTGGCAAAGTTCCATTTTTCTGCGAGCTACCTTTACAATCAATGAACTAACTCCTTGTAAAATACATACTTTTAAGACAATTTTCTTTCGAATGAGTTCTTTTTTAAAAAATAACTTTTAATGCATTCATTTTCCAGCCGTCTCGTCAGAAGCAATATTAACCCTTAAAATGTAAGAAATATTAATTTTTATAATTCTTTTAATAGTTTTATCTTTTAATATTCACTAGCTTATCTGAGTCGTTTACCATGACTTCGAAGAAATCGGGAAAACTATCACCACCGATGTTTACTCGTTACACCTGAAAACATTCCTTTCGACTCCAAAGGACAGTCAACAGGAGCCCCCCCCCCCTTCCAGGATAATGTTACATTTCAAGCGGCGTACGCGATCAAGGACAGGACATTTTACACTAATTGAAAATTTTTCACTCATCCACAATATACCGCTGGCATCGCACCATCAGGATGTTTTCCATTAGTGAGCCATGAGTAATAAATGCCTGTTACAACTGCAACTCCGAGAAATAGATGATGTCACAAACTCTATTTCTCAATTTTTAGATTCAAGACAAGAAAAATACTTTTTGAATCAATTTTTAGATTCAAAAAGTATTTTTCAAAAAGGTCATTTATAAGTCAGTGTTTAGTATGACGGGGAAAAAAAGTGTTTATGAGACATGTGGGTCTTTTTTTTTTTGTCTCTTGAAAAATCTATGATCTTTTTTGGTTACATGATAGTTTTCAACGGAATAGTTAATTTATGGAAATGATCATATGCTTCGTATAATCTCATTATCTACATACATCAATATAATTTTTTAGGCTGAATTCTACCATTTATGCTATCATGCATATATTTACTGATATATATATATATATATATACAGGGTGTATCAAAACTTTAAGGGGTGATAGTACACATCAAGACAAATAATATTAAATGGGAAACTAAGAGTCCCAAACGTCTTCCGAAGGCGATAAGCGCCATCAAAGTTTAGGGTCCAAAATTTGAAATGAATATAAAAATCGGAAAAATGGGTCGAATCGTTTGCGGTTTTCACGAAAACTATTCTTTAAGTCAGAATTGTCTTGAAAATAAATTATAAATATAAATTTCAAAAAATGCCGATAGAGGGCTATTTAGACGTTGGAGTAATGAACAACTATTTTTGACTGTTATTTTTCGCATCTCATTAATTTTTTTTTAGAAGTTCAGACATAAACTTAAATTTTGAGCTCAAAATCTGTGGTTAAGTAGCGTAAATTGAACTGTGTTCAATGGGAGTGGGTAGGTTCAAATTTCAAATGATTATAAAACAACAGAAAAATTGGTCAATTGATTTGCGGTTTTCACTAAAATTATTCTTTACGTCAGTATTGTCTTGAAAATAAATTATAAACATAAATTTCTAAAAATGTCGATAGAGGACGCTTTAGACTTTGGAGTAACATACAACTATTTTTTACCGTTATTTTTTGCATCTCATTAACTTTTTTAAGCTTAGACATAAACTTAAGTTTTGTGCTGAAAATCTGAATCGTTGAGAGTGGTTAAGTAGCGCTAACTGAAATGTGTTCAATGGGGGTGGGGAGGTTCAAATTTCAAATGATTATACAAAACGGAAAAATTGGTCGATTCGTTTGTGGTTTTCCCTAAAACCATTCTTTATGTCAAAGAAATTTTAAAGATAAATAAAAAAAATCCGTTAGAGGGCGCCTTCAACTTTAGGGTAGCCAAGAACAATTTTTACCTGTTATTTTGTGTATCTAATTAAATGCTTGCAAAAGCTTAGACTTAAATCTTTAACTCAAATTCTGAAGCATTGGGAGTGGTTAAGAAGCGCAAACTGAACTGTATTCAGGAGCCGGAATGTTATCCTGGGCACCCTACAAACACAGTTCAATTTTTCGCTACATAATTACTCAGAACGATTCAGATTTTCAGCTCAGGTTTAAGCTTTTAAAACATTTATTTACATAAAAAAAATAATAACGGTTAAAAATAGTTGTTGGTTACTCTAAAGTTTTAAGGCGCCCTCTAACGGAATAATTTGAAATTTATCTTTAAAATTTATTTTCAAGAAAATACTGACATAAAGAATAGTTTTAGAAAAAACCGCAAACGAATTGACCAACTTTTCCATTTTTTATAATCATTTGAAAATTGAACCTCTCCACCCCCATTGAACACAGTTCAGTTTGCGCTACTTAAGCACTCTCAACGATTCAGATTTTCAGTTCAAAATTTAAGTTTATGTCTGAGCTTCTAAAAAAAATTAATTAGATTAAAAAAATAACGGTAAAAAATAGTTGTTCGTTACTCCAAAGTCTAAAGGGCCCTCTATCAGCATTTTTTGAAATTTATCTTTATAATTTATTTTCAAGACAATACAGACATAAAGAATAATTTTAGTGAAAACCGCAAATCAATTGACCAATTTTTCTGTTTTTTTTATAATCATTTGAAATTTGAAACTAATCACTCCCATTGAACACAGTTCAGTTTGCGCTACTTAACCACAGATTTTGAGCTCAAAATTTAAGTTTATGTCTAAACTTCTAAAAAATTTTAATGAGATGCAAAAAAAAACGGTAAAAAAACAGTTGTTCGTTACTCCAAAGTCTAAAGCGCCCTCTATCGGCATTTTTTTAATTTATCTTTATAATTTATTTTCAAGAAAATACTGATATAAAGAATTTTTTTCGTGAAAACCGCAAAGGAATTGACCCATTTTTCCGTTTTTTGTAACCATTTCAAATTTTAGACCTTAAACTTTGATGGCGCCTATCGCCTTAGGAAGACGTTTGGGACCCTTACAGTCCCAGTTAATATCATTTATCTTGATGTGTACTATCACCCCTTAAAGTTTTGCACAGTAGTTTAGATACACCCTGTATATATATAACTTGAGTAGAAATTAGTAGCTCAAATATTTTTCTTAGAAAATAAGTAGTTTAAATGCATTACGAAAGTAAATATTATATATATATATATATATATATATATATATATATATATATATATATATATATATATATATATATATATATATATATATATAACGGTCATAAAAATAAACTTACTCATTACTTTAAAATGATGTTTAAACTTTAAACTTCTTCCCATACGTTAAACCACTAGAATTATTATTAAAGTGTTTACCGAAGCAAAATTGAATCTATTTAATGTGATGGTTTTTTACATTTTCATTTCTTGGATTTGCAAATTGATTTCTAGAGTTAAAATTCAGGACTTGTGATTCATAATTTAATCGGATAATTTAACACTTTTTCTCTTCGTAATAACATTAATAATAATAAATCAATAGCAATCAAATTTAAAAAAATCAATGCTTCAACTTCGATAAATAAAAACGGATTATAATTTAAAATATTCTTTTATTAATATACAATTATTAAAAAATGGGAAAATACAATAATAAAGAATACTGCCCAGTTAAACTGAAGGCATTGAGCTCACAGGCTACAAATACTAATTGCACATTAAAGCTTTATATTTTCAAGGGTTAATTCCGTTCGAAAAAAAAAATTAAGAAGGGGAAACAGCTCTCCCCTTTTCTCTTTTTTTATACTTAATCATTGAACCTCCTATACTATCAAAGACATGCTTTATCATATAAAAAATCTATATCCAAAATTCAGAGCAAATTAGATAATTCTTAATAAAAACCCATTTAGCATTTATATAATTTAAAAAGAGTTATCCCCCTCTTTTATACTTAACCATTAAACTTCCAAAACTATTCAGAGATTTGAACGAAATCTGAAAATTCTGCTTGAAAAACCCATTTATATAAATTAAGGGGGGGGGACATTAGAACCCCTGTTCCCCTTATTTATACTTATTCAATGAACACCTAATAACAGTCACGGAATCGCCTCATCAGAATGATCCTAATCTAAATTTTGAACGAAAATTAATTCTGCATGAAAATCCCATTTATATCAACTAACGGGGGGGGGGGGCATTAGAACCCCTGTTCCCCCTATTTATACTTATTCAATGAACACCTAATAACAGTCACGGAATCGCCTCATCAGAATGATCCTTGTAAAATTAAATGCACACATTACACAAATTATTCCATAGGCACTGATTATATTAAAAAACACTTTATTAAAAGAATAACACTCACTCGCAGCTCACTGCTGCATTATCGTCTGCACATTTCTCAAACACAACTTTAGAATAATAATATAAAGAACACTTCACTTCTTTTCGCTTTCTGGACACTGAGATTTTAATTATAGGTAGCACGGTATCGTCTGCCTACATGGAACATACCGGCCCCCATTGACATGTTTCACATTCAATAATAACTCTTTTTTTACCAAGTACACTAATTACACAAATAAATACAACAGGTCACTATATATGTTTATTCAAATATAAAAATTGAAAGAAAAAACAATATAACACTCACACATATATATATATATTTATCTTTTATCTTTTTTTTTTAAGTAGTACTATGGTTTTCAGGCATAGGAAAATACATAATTTACTAATCGATCTTTTAAAAATTCCATTCTGAGTTTTTACCTGAACTACGCGAAATTTCTCATCATTACCGTAATATACTTCAATAATTCTGCCTAATGGCCACTTCTTGTTTGGTGTATTTTCCTCTACTAACAACACTATAGCTCCTATTTTTACATTATCTTTTTCAATTCTCCACTTAACAAATCTTACAATTAATTTCAATTATTGATTAAATTAAATAGAACTTTAACTTTAAATTTAATTTTTTAACAATTGGTAAATAAACTTTTTAGCCTTTGCTTTAAATATTACTTAAACTTTAGTGCTAAACAGAAATATTAGAAAGGAGATAAAAGTGATAAGAACTGCTAGTATCCTACTGATGTTAAATCCTGTCAAAACCCCCCTCTTAACACTTTTATCTAAAAAGGAGAGGCGACTACCCAAGAATATTAAAATACACCACTATAGTTTTAATCCTCTTAAGAATAGCCTAACACACTAGTACATCCTGACGATGTCCATATTTAGAACAAAAAAAGGATAGCATCTTAAAAAGGATCATTATCTCAACAGCACTTAATCATCTGTACATTAACTCCAAATATATTAATAAATATTTAAAGAAGACACAATAACCGGGAATAAACAATAAAAATTAGCCAAAGTTCCAGCTCAGCCCAACACCCAAAATATTCAAACATCATACACAAAATAAAAACTTTTATATAATATTTACACACATCAAAAAACAAATTTTACCAGGTAAGTAGTCACTTAAAATTACTCTCATACCAACAAGATCCACTCGATCTGGCTCCTAGCTTTTAAAACATATTCAAAAATATTGATATACACTGCTTTTATATACCTTATACACACTTGAAAAAACCCTACATATATTTCAACAAGAACACAGCATGTCAATATCTTACACTTACTGTTTTAAACAATATAAAAATATTGTTTTCACATATTGAATAAAAAGATCAAAAATTTTTAATATTCAATTATAAAATTTAAGAATAGTGGAACCCCATGATTAAATTCAAAGGTAACCAAATCTCATTTTTACAACATACAAACTTCCCGGTCTGGCATCAACACATGACTTCATTCTCAAAAATAATCCTATCCTTCACAGCAGCCAATTTCCAATAAAAACAACGTTTCAGCTACAACATCTCCTAAGAATCCGGAGGACACATATAATTAAATAACATTCATACAACTTTCAGCGCCGTGTACACCCGGCTACCATTTCACTCTCTCCAAATTTTCCTGGGGCCCTAGGTCTTCATACCTCATTCTCTCGAAAAACACAAAATCACATAGGCAAGAGTTGTAGCACGGATACAGATCACCCGAATTCAGACAATCACAAATAAACCTCAAATAATAAACCATTGTTTCCATACTTAACAGATTAGGACAGATTAACCAATGTTGACACCAAGACCACAGAAACTCCTTATTGCCGAGAAATAGTACACCAGCACAAAAACACTTTCACAAAAATTAGACTCTCCTCACAAGCCGGCTGACACTACACAGCTGACTGAATATACTATCACATGATTGTTTCTGTCACTCAGCGAGGAGCAAAGTTAACATCTGAAAATCAATCCCCCTCCACTAAACACAGAAACATTTAGCAAAATTAACATCAGTTTTCAAAACAAAAATTTTCATTCCGAAAAATCTCCATTAAATATACAAAAATTCAGCCCAAGAATTGAAAACGAGCCATTCCATGAGAGTCCATCACTTACTAAACACCTCCATAGCAAAAGTTTCCAAATTCTGATTACACCAAACTTGCTTATACTCCACTATGACAACTACCTCTCAACTAACAGAAAAACTTCAGCGGATCTTCAAGCTTTCGTGGGGTGGTCATACACTATTCACTTAAGATATCCAACGCAGAAGATTCTACATTTCTGTTCACCAGAAAGGGTAAGTAAACAATTTAAATCTTTAAATGTACTGATCCCTATAATATGCTATTCTCAAAAGACATGACAATTGTACTGCCCACAACGGAAAACCTATAACAACAACAGCAAGCTATCTACAGAGAACTTAATGTATATATTCAATACTTATTCTAATTTAATATTTCCAATTGCTTAAATTCAATACCAAAAAAAAAAAGATCCGCAAAAAGATCCATCAACTCAATCAAAAAATGGATCAGATCTTCAAAGACTCCATCATCAAAAGAGTTGAATTTTTATTACACGTGATCAACTTTCAACTTCCAATTAACAAAAGTCAACTTTAAAAATTAAATCTCAAATTAGCACTGAGCAAGCATGACACTAAACAACTGCAAAAAATCCTAACACTTAGAATGGTGGATTTCTTCCATGGCTCTAAAACTCTAAATCAACTCTAAAACTCTAACTCAACTCTAAAACTCTAAATCAAATCTAAAACTCTAACTCAACTCTAAAACTCTAAATCAACTCTAAAACTCTAAATCAACTCTAAAACTCTAACTCAACTCTAAAACTCTAAATCAACTCTAACACTCTAAATCAACTCTAAAACTCTAACTCAACTCTAGAACTCTAAATCAACTCTAAAACTCTAAATCATCTCTTAAACTCTAAAACAACTCTAAAACTCTAAATCAACTCTAAAACTCTAAACCAACTCTTAAACTCTAAATCATCTCTTAAACTCTAAATCATCTCTTAAACTCTAAATCAACTCTTCAACTCTAAATCAACTCTTAAACTCTAAATCAACTCTTAAACTCTAAATCAACTCAAACTCTAAATCAACGCTAAAACTCTAAATCAACTCTAACACTCTAAATCAACTCTAGAACTCTAACTCAACTCTAGAACTCTAACTCAACTCTAGAACTCTAAATCAACTCTAAAACACTAAATCAACTCTAAAACTCCAACTCAACTCTAAAACTCTAAATCAACTCTAACACTCTAACTCAACTCTAAAACTCTAACTCAACTCCAAAACTAAATCAACTCTAAAACTCTAAATCAACTCTAACACTCTAAATCAACTCTAAACAACTCTAAAACTCTAAATCAACTCTAAAACAACTCTCAAACTTTAAATCAACTCTCAAACAACTCTTAAACTTTAAACCAACTCTAAAACTCTAAATAAACTCTAAAACTCAAAAAAAAAAATCTCTAAAACATATTACAAAAATTATTATTTTTATGAGAACTCAGAAAAAGAAAAGAAATATTTATCTCCGATTATAGATTATATGCACTAAATCAATGACTGGTGTAAAGTAAATAATAAAATTCATTCAGTAAATAAAAATTCAAATTTATTTAGAATATTCTGTACTTAATATACCAAAATTTTCGTGAGATCATGTTTCCCTAAATCTAACACTAATAATCAAGAAACCTCTCATACTGAAAAAAATATACTTGATTTTTTAAAACATAATATGCTAAACTTTAAGAATATATATATAAAAAAAAAATATCAAACTTTTAAACTAAAAAGAATAGGACATAAACTCCAGGAAATCAGCAAGATCAATAAACCTCTGGAGCCATGTCATAAAACAAAATTTAAAATATTAAATTACTCAAAAATATCTATAAACTTTCATTAATAATTCATAAATCTCCGCCCGTAGACAGCACCAAAAACTGATTTCCTACCATTTAAGCACCTTATAAGTTTTTTAAAAACTTTAAATTTATTAAAAATTTTAAATATATAAAAGAGTCTATTAAAACATTACACACTTTATTAAAGTTCAAATATACTCTCAAATCTTATATTTTTCAAAAATCCTCAAATGCAGGCCTGTTAATTAAAAAATATATATATGTAGATAGATGTAACAATTTTAACTTCATTATACTTAAACTTCAAAATTAAATTTAACAGTTTAAATCTAAAAATATAGCAAAACTATTAAGTTTTAACACTTCATTTTTAATAAATATCTCTATATAATATTTTTCACATAAACTACTTAAGAATTTATCCATTTAAATTTTTTTCTATCAAACTAAAGAAAATCATTTCATTTTCAATAAAAAGAATTTACAAAATTTCACTTTTACTGCAGAAGTCCTCCATCACACAAAGTATCAGAACCGGTAGTTCTGTCGAGAAAATATGCAAAAACGTCATGGCCAAGTAGATTCCCAGTTTATCAGAGCTCTTAAAGGTATGCAGGATACAGTCTGTCACAACTAAATCCATGTTTCCTTGGATCAAAAGCTCATTCATAAAGTCATTTCAAGCACTGTAGATCACAGTTCATGAACTCAAAACTCATCAGGAAAAAACTCATCATGATGAAGTCCTCTCAGGCACCACAAGGCATCACAGCAAAAAGTCCAACTGGGCAAAGTCGTCACAGGCTATGTAGAGCACAGTTCAAGAAACACAAAGCTGAAAGGTTCTTGTGAGCATTCAGGGTAATCAAACTTTCATACCACCCACACACTTCACTTGCTGCACCATGACCTTCACGACAAAAATGCATAAACTCCAATGTTTGGGACGCAGACCATACTCAGGTCTTATCGTCGTTCTTCACACTAATAGAAAAAACCAGCACTGTCTCTCTGGAGACGATAAACTTTTTAAAAAAATCAGCACAGTTCCTCTTATCACGTCCCAGGAAAACAGACTGAAAACTTTATTCTCTCAATATGCAAAAAGTTCACTCAATATACAAAAGGCCAACTTATTTGTGCATATCTTAATCACACAATATTTTAAACAGTTCATCTTCAGATTTAACCAACATATGATTTCTTTAATTTTAATTGGAAAAGTCGTTTCAAAGAAAATTTTCACGAAATATGAAGAACAGCATCTAAACTTCTGACTGCTTCCAAAAAACATAGTTCCAAAAAAAATTTCCAGCGATCGGTATCAAAATATTCATTAACTCTTAAAACAATATCTTCTTAAACACAACACTTCCATTATTTGAGCACAACACTTCACTAATTTAAGCACGATATTATTCGAAGACTCTCATGTTGAACGTTGGACAGATCTTTAATAGAACTCTTAACATAACATCAGCACATAGTTAATTCGAAGATTATTCACTCAAATAAATAATCATTTTCCCCTCCGGCTCGACGGACCATGTAAAATTAAATGCACACATTACACAAATTATTCCATAGGCACTGATTATATTAAAAAACACTTTATTAAAAGAATAACACTCACTCGCAGCTCACTGCTGCATTATCGTCTGCACATTTCTCAAACACAACTTTAGAATAATAATATAAAGAACACTTCACTTCTTTTCGCTTTCTGGACACTGAGATTTTAATTATAGGTAGCACGGTATCGTCTGCCTACATGGAACAATCCTAATCTAAATTTTGAACGAAAACTTAATTCTGCATGAAAATCCCATTTATATCAACTAACGGGGGGGGGGCATTAGAACCCCTGTTCCCCCTATTTATACTTATTCAATGAACACCTAATAACAGTCACGGAATCGCCTCATCAGAATGATCCTAATCTAAATTTTGAAAACTTAATTCTGCATGAAAATCCCATTTATATCAACTAATGGGAGGGGGCATTAGAACCCCTGTTCCCCCTATTTATACTTAATCAATGAACACCTAATAACAGTCACGGAATCGCCTCATCAGAATGATCCTAATCTAAATTTTGAAAACTTAATTCTGCATGAAAATCCCATCTATATCAACTAACGGGGGGCATGAGCCCCCCGTTCCCCCTCTTATACATATCGAATGAACTCCAAAAACTAATCAGGGAAGCGCCTTGTCAGGATATACCTACATACAAAATTTCAAGTGGATCGGATATTTTTATCATGAGTTATCGCGTTACGTACATACGAACATACATACAGAACGGACGGGCACATAAGCTCTCAGGCTATGATAGCCTGTGAGCTAAAAACCCCATTCTTATAATAAACGGGTATTTTTCGTAACCTTCAAAAAACTAACATATTTCTAGTTAAACAAATAACCTTTATGGATAGTATGAACATACATTAGGACAAAAAGTGTATGTAGAGAGAGTGTATGCTAGAGAAATTCTAATCATATATTTAAATATTGTAGTAAAAATTGTTTTAAATAACTTTATTTAATTTACTGGATGTATAATCTACAATGCATAGAATTTAAAGAATTTCGAAATCCAAACAAAAAATTTTCATTTCATTCTCAAAACATTATATGGCCATTTATGCCATAAGAAAAAAAAACTAAAGTGATTTAGTAAATGAAAACCGTATTTCTGAACTTCAAGAATTTAAGTTGTTTTCACTGTTTTCGATAATGATGTCATTTTATTTTGGGTATTTTTCAAAATTTTTGTTTGTGTTTGATGTATTATTGTTGCTATTAATAAATAAAAGATTATGGAAACAGCTTTAGCTATGAAGAAATAAATATATTAAATTCAAAAATATATTTGGGAAATAAGTTGTAAAAATATTTTTTCCGCTTACATTATGAACAATTTCAGAGTACTTACGTTATGATTGTTTATTATATTTTATTAGTATAGATGTAATTTTTCGTTTCTTAACCCCCTAACAGTCTTGCAAAATCACAAAATGTTTTTTATGTCCATTTGGATAGCCTCTGACAGTCTTGCAAAAGGGCTAAATTGTAATGTTGTTTTCTCAGCATTTTGCGTTAATTGCTAAAAAAATATGATTCTTTCAAAATTATAGAAAAATCTTTTTAGCTCACAGGCTATCATAGCCTGAGAGCTTATGTGCCCGTCCGTTCTGTATGTATGTGCGTTCGTGCGTAACGCGATAACTCTTCATAAAATTATTGGATCCACTTGAAATTTTGTATATATGTATATCCTGATAAGGCGCTTCCCTGATTAGTTTTTGGAGTTCATTCGATATGTATAAGAGGGGGAACGGGGGGCTCATGCCCTCCCCTTAATGGATATAAATGGGTTTTTTAATGCAGAATTAACAGTTTTTGTCCAAAATTTAGATATAGGATCATTCTGATGAGGCGATTCCGTGAGTGTTATTATGTGTTCATTGAATAAGTATAAACAGGGGGAGCGGGGGGCTCATGCCCCCCCCCCCTTAATTGATGTAAACGGGATTTTCATGCAGAATTAACAGTTTTCGTTCAAAATTTAGATATAGAATGATACTGATGAGGCGGGTCCGTGGCTGTTATTAGATGTTCATTGAATAAGTATAAACAGGGGAACGGGGGTTCTAATGCCCCTCCCCTTAACTTGCATAAATGGATTTTTCAATCAGAATTGTCAGATTTCGTTCAAATCTCTGAATAGTTTTGGAAGTTTAATGGTTAAGTATAAAAGTGGGGAATAACGCCTCTTAAATTATATAAATGCTAAATGGGTTTTTATTAAGAATTATCCGATTTGCTCTGAATTTTGGATATAGATTTTTTAATATGATAAAGCATGTACTTGATAGTTTAGGAAGTTCAATGATTAAGTATAAAAAAGAAGAAAAGGGAGAGCTGTTTCCCCTTCTTATTTTCTTTTTTCGAACGGAATTAACGAAAATACAAGGCTGTAATGTACAATTAGTATGCGTAGCCTGTGAGCTCAATGCCATCAGTTTAACTGGGCAATATTCTTTTTATTTACGAATATGAATGTTATCTTTGAGTGTGTTAATCATTGCACAATGTATTAAAAATCCATTAAATCAACTGAGTTATATAACTTTAATTATTGCTTGCATTGCAGTGAAACCTGGAGCTTAGGGAACGTCTATAGACGGGCTTGTCAGTGAGAAAGTAAATTACCAAAAATTAAGGTGACTCTTTTAACATTATATTAAAAAATTCAATTACAAATATGAATGCAATCCTTAAGAGTATTTATTATCGTTCAATCAATTAAATAAACAGAAATATATTCGTTTAAATATTGCTGTTACTGCTGTGACGCTTTCAGCTTGTGAATTATTAACGCGCTATTCCCAGTGAGAGGGTTAAATTAGTTGCTACTAAAATTAGAAATTTCTAACCATTTATTCAATATCCACTTTCGGAAACTCATTTCTTAATCAATAAAGAAGATAAAAAGTAATGTTTAATCTCACATAATTCGTTTTTTGTTCTTGTTTTAGACAGGTTCAGATTTATTTGGACACACAATTAGGAAATAACTGTGAGATATTTGGTGAGGCGAAACATTTTTTACATTAGTGAAAAACACAATAAAAACCTATTTATAAGCAAAACATAAACACAACTGTCACCCAATAGTGCGAAATGCTTAACGCAATCTGATGGACTTCTCTCAACTCGCAACAATATCTGCAGGCGAGTACATAGAGAGATGTAAAGAGTGAAAGTTCTACGTGTAAATGAAGATGTATTGGTCTTTAGAGAATGGCTTCTTTTGGCAACTTCACAATACATGTTTCTCTTTGACCATCTGTATACAACATAACAGTCATTTACTAGATATTCTTTAGATGTGAATGACTTAGTTTTCTATAATTATACTTGCAGATGTTGGCGATCGCTTTTTAATTCAAGCAGAAATAAATTAAATATTCATATTTTTATTAAATTAAATATTCATTTTTTAAATATTCATAGTTTTCATGCCTGAAACCTTTCATTATTTTAACAATTTCTCTTTTTTGTCCAGGTACAGGATTCTTGGTGGCACGTTTTTCACGCCATTTTTCATATGAATTATCTCTTAATATCGATATATAAATTATCTCTTGATGTTGAGACACATTCATACCTTGTTTGATCATACCAATGATTATATTGGATAAATAGCATATTATATAAAGTACACTGGCAACTATGTAAATTTTATTTTATGACATAGTAGCTTCCTATAACCTCCGTCATTTTAAAACATTTTCAAATTTCGACTTTGCAAACAAAATCGTTATTCCAGATTGAGGGTGCCGAGTAGTTAGATAAAAACACAGTCAGTATAGATGATAAATACCAGTATTTTCTTAAAGATAAATTCTGTTTATATAATCTCTTTATATTATTTGAAGTATTTTCTGTAAGAGAATACTGGTAGTTTTCTATTTTCGTGACTGTGTTTTTCCCGGTTTTTCCTGACCACTCGCCAACCTGAGATTATTACAGATTCTCTAAGTCTGTTATTGGCATTTTATTATGTATATCGTATTTGCACTTTTCTACCCATGTACCAAAAGGAATTAAAAAAGACAGTGCTTAGTAGAAATAGGATTCTATATTCTCTTGGTATAACCCATTAACCGCCAAAACTATAAAGTTGATGTTCTCACTGATGTCTATAGCCACCACAAAATGTGAAAAGTAATTATTGCCACAGTTTATGTTATCCGAATTTATTTTCACTTTTGTGTAGACGTGAAATCAAAAACTTAATGACTGAATTTACACTGTTCTTGGCAGACATCTTTAATTTCTGTGAATGTTTCATCAAAGTTTTATCAGTATATAAATGAAACATATCATCTGATGAATTCCAGCAATGACCAAGGGCCTTGTATGTTGTGGATTCATCGGTAACTTCTTCCTTAATTTGATCATGCAATGGATACGCAATTGTTCTTTATTTTGTCAATTTGAAAATGGTTTTCATAAAACTTACTTCATTTGCTCTATAACAGTATACGATATAACTGTATTGGGTAATCTGCCAATCAGATCATCTACATTCAATTTATTGTTCAAAATTCTGAAGGTAGCTGGATAGACTTTGTTGATATGATGTTTAATTATCAGATTTGGTCGAAACAAACTGGATATAGCTCTGACATTTTCAAATGCCATTCTTAAGGCTGTTCTCAAATCAAAAAGGGCGACTTTATGACATAAGTTTTATTTTTTTTTCGGAAATGTGCGATACTAAGAGGTGTTGTTGAGAATCTACCTGTTCTTGGGACAAAACAATAGATCTTTCAGAAAATGGAGTCAAAGTGAGCATTTTGAACCGACTTTCTGCGCGAGTGAAGAAAAACCGATGAATCCGAGATGAAAAACATGTTGTCCAATCAAAAAAGATTGTAGCTAATTTATTGATAAAAAATGGAAAATTCAGTTACATTCGAAATCTTTACAATGTTTAAGCTTTGCGACTTTATAGTTCCCCCCTAAAAATTAGCTTTGTAAATGTGGGAACAGATTTGCACTTGTTGAGCAGAACAGTTAAGAACAGTCTTAAAACTGTGGGGTCAGCATCTAATTTTTATGATAACATGAAATCGACTTTTTTTTCTCTTTCTCATGCAGTCAAGGCAATTTACAAAAATGCATCTTCTATACATGCCGTTACAACAATATTTTTTTGATGAAGCTACAAAGGATATACAACAGAACTTCGCTAATCGTAATTGCGGTAAATCCGAATCGATTTTTTTTTCGAAAAATACACTTTAAAAGATTAATAGAAAATATTTATTTATGAAATTTTCCAGATTCCTGTATAAATGTCGAGAAAAACAGATATAATCTAGAATGTAACCAACGAGAAAGAAAATATCATGCAGCAAGCATATATCATGAAGTGCTATCCAACACATTCAGAATAATGTAACAAAACTGAACAGTTTAAAAATTAACACATTACGTGAAAATTTACCATATGGAAATGTATAATACATTTCAAAATTGAATTTCATCTGTTCCCATCTACAATCAGAAAATTATTCTACGTTTTTAGCAGTCCAGTATATGACATAGAGATTTATAGTAATGAACAACATGCATTTCAAAATTTGGTCATTTAAGATATACACATATTTCAGTTGAAATATATTTATAGCAATTTGAATATGAGGTATAAAAGTTATATATAAAGAATATTAAAAAACTAATTATATTTAAAAGTGCATATTGAATTTTAAAACGGTCTGTCCAGCAATTATTACGGAATGACGCTACTCTAACAGATTTCTTTTGTATGTCCCTGCAAATGTATATATATAAATGTGCATCCTAGTGAAATGCAGTGATTTCTAACAGTTTACATACATTTCAAACAGCGAAACGTAAACAAAATACCCTTAAAAGGTTGTTCCTCACATACCTTAAAGTTTTCGAATTCGTTTGAGTGTCCCTGTAAACGAACCGTTAATTATACATACTTCATATGCAAAACCAAACATGCTTTTGTGATCCTAAATAGGCTTTATTAATAGCATGAAAACAGCTTGAATGGAAGAACAAAATACTAATATATTGTATTACAAAAAGTAAAATACATTGGAAAGATTTGGTTATAGAAGACTCAGCCTACATGCAATTGGTTGCTAAAATTTCAATAAATATTGTCCAAATTTGAAAAGTTTATAAAATTCCTCTGAAACAATATATGAATTCACAGTTTTATTTCCTGATTCAAATAAAAACCCATGTGCTTAATTAAAATTTCAATTTTTTCGAAAAAATAAGACTCGAAGATAAGGCATCAAACCATCATAAATTCTTATGTATGAAAACATTTTCATAACTCAAGTCCACAAAAATTACTATACGTTATATTTCCTAAAAGAATAAAATTAATTACATATAAATTTACATTAAGCATAGTCTCATTAACGTCATAAATCCAACAATTCTCAATGTTTCATAATCATTCGTATAAACTTATACACATGTTTTAATATCTAACTGTAAATCTAAAATTCATAGATATAAAAGCAGTTACTTTCATTCATTTAATTCTTATAAATAAATTATTGTCTTAATAGTATCTGAAGGAATTCTGTATCTCTCATTCTGAAAGCATGGATCAAGTTATAGTCAATTAGTCGCATCTGTCTGATGGCAAAACAATCGAAAACAGACGTTAGAACTGTCACAGTTTGTGTTCAGAAGGAACATATTCAGGAAGAATTATATGAAGAAGAAAATTGTTTCTTCTGACGGATTGAGTTTTGCTGTAGGTATTATGATCATTATCATGACTTCTCTTTAATAATAGGAAATAAAGTTTGTATGTGACAGTGAAAACTTTTTGTACGTGGTATTTTATTATGAAAGAAGTTTTATTAGTTCCTATAATCAGAGTTTTAAATTAAGATATTGAAATAAAATTTTTTAATGTTTTTTTAGATACAGAAATAAAATTTTGTGAGAATGTTAGGCTCATCTCGTGGTATGGTATGAAGTAAAATACATATTTTTTGTACGGATATATTAATCTAAGAGCTGTTTTTATTAGAAAACACGCATTTTTAAAAACAAAAATCATGTTTTGTATACAGAGTTTGGTAACTGGTAGAAATATAAAAAACATATTGCAGATATTTTGTAAGTGATTTGCTAACGTATTATTGAAGAAAAGAAAAATACATTGAACAGATTTTGTTATAGAAGATTAGGCGTAAATGCAATTTTCTGCTAAAATTTCACGAAATATTGTCTAAATTTGAGATTTTTTTTAATTAAAATTTGATATTATAGCATTAAAGATATTAAATTAAAATAATTTAAAGATATGAATTCCTATCGTCAAAGTTGGGTAAAAAGTTTTTTAATGTTTTCAAGGTACTTAAATAAAATTTTAAAAAGTTTTTAAAGATGTTGAAATAAAATTTCATCACATGGTTTTACTCATCTCGTTTTCTGTGATGAAGTAAAATGCAGATTTTATGGATGGTGTATTAACTTAAGAACTATTTGTTTTGGAAAAAACACATTAAAAAAGAAACCAAGTTTTGTATACACTGTTTGTTACCTGTTAGTAACTTTAATTCGTATTGCCGATCTTTTGCGTCATAATGCAGTAAGTGATTTGCTAAAATATTGTTGAAAAAAGTGAAATACATTAGTAAGATTTTGTTATAGAAGATTTGGCATAAACACAATTTGTTGCTAAAATATCACTAAATAAGACCTAAATTATTAGTTGTTTACAACCCCTTTAAACAAAAGTTTGAATTGACATTTTTATTTCCTGTTTTAAATAAAAACACATGTGCTTAATAAATATTTTCTAATTTTCAGAAAAAAAATTACTCCAAGGTAGATACATATATCAAGCCTTTTAAATCCCATAAATAAGAAAACATTTTCATAACTCAAGTACACAGAGATTTACTATTGTGGTAAATATAATACATACAGAGAATAAAATTAATTAAATAGAAATTTACTTTAAGCATAGCCACATTAACGTCACACACCCAACAATTCCCAAAGTTTTATAATCATTCGCATAAAATTAAGAATATCTTTTAATATCTAATTCTAAATCTAAAATTAATAGACATAAAAGCAGCTACTTTCATTCATCTAATTCGTATAAATAAATTGATCCCTTAATTGTATCTGAAGGAATTCTGTATCGCTCATTCTTAAAGCATGGATCGAGTTATAGTCTAATTAATCGCATCTATCTGATGGTGAAACAATCAAAAACAGATATTAGAACTGTCACGGTTTGTGTTCGGAAGGAACATTATCAGAAAAAATTATATGAAGAAGGAAATTGTTTCTTCTGACGCATTGAGTTTTGTTGTAGGTATTATGATCATTATCATGATTTTTCTTTTATAATAGGAAATGAAGTTTATATGTGACAGAGAAAACTTTTCTACGTGGTGTTTTATTATGAAAGAAGTTTTATTAGTTCCTATCATCAAAGTTGTATAAAAAGTTTTTTAATGTTTTTAAGATACTGAGATGAAATTAGTTGATGTTTTTAAGATAAGTTATGGAGTCAAATACAGATTTTATGCATGTATGTATTAATTTAAGAGCTGTTAATTGGAAGGGAAATATTAAAAAAATAAAGAAATCATGTTTTATATACACTGTTTAGTAATTGGTAATAAATTTAAATGGCAATGCAAATATTTTGCTTCATAACACAGGCAGGCGATCTGCTAATATATTGCTGAATAAATGTAAAATACATTGAAAAGGTTTTTTTTATTGAATATTTGGCATAAATTCAATTTGTTGCTAATATTCCAATAAATATTGCATTAATTTGGACAGTGAATTAAAATCCCTTTAAAAATATTTGAATTCACAGTTTCATTTCCTGTTTTAAATAAAAACGCATGTGTTTAATAAAAATTTCATGTTTTCCAAAGAATATGAACCAAAGCTAGGCGCATACTTCAAGCCGTTTTAATCCCTTACATAAGAAAACATTTTCCTTACTCAAGCACACAGAAATTACTATGCTGCTAAATATAATTCTTAAAAAATTAATTAAATAGAAACTTACATTAAGCATAGTCTCATTAACGTCAAAATTCCGACAATTCTTAATGTTTTATAATTATTCGTATAAATTAAAAAAAACACTCAAATATCTATTCTAAATATAAAATTAATAGACATAAAAGCAGTTACTTTCATTCATATAATTCTTGTAAATAAATTATTCCCTTAATAGTATATGAAGCAATTCTGTATCTCTCATTCCTAAAGTATGGAACGTGTTATAGTCTATTAATTGCATCTATCTGATGGCAAAACAATCAGAAACAGATGTTAGAACTGTCACGGTTTGTGTTCAGAAGGAACATTACCAGGAAGAATTAGATGAAGAAGTAAAGCTTTTTTTTGATGCATTGAGTTTTGTTGTAGGTATTGGGATCATCATCATGACTTCTATTTTATAACAGGAAATAAAATTTCTATGTGACAAAGCAAACTTTTTTACATGGTGTTTTATTATGAAAAAAGTTTTATTAGTTCATTTCATGAAAATTGGATAAAAAAGTTTTAAAATGGTTTTTGGATGCTGAAATAAAATTTCTTGAGAAGGTTTGCTCATCTCATAGTATATTATGAAGTAAAATACGGAATTTAGGCATGCATATATTAATTTAAGAGCTGCTGTTTTTGAAAAGTATAAATTTTTTAATAAAATAAATCATGTTTTGTATACAAAGTTTGATATCTCGTAATAATTTAAGAGGCTTCATAACACAGTTAAGTGGTTTGTTAATTTATTTTTGAAAGAAAATAAAATAAATTGAACAAATTTCGTTATAGAAGATTTTGTATAAGTGCACTTTTTTGCTAAAATTTCACTAAATATGTCCTAAATTTGAAAAGTTATTTAAAAATATTTTTAAAAATATTTAGATTAATAATTTTATTCCGTGTTTTAAGTAAAAGAAAATAAGTATCTTAAATTAAAGCACATACCTCAAACCATTTTAATTCTGTATATAAGAAAACATTTTCATAACTTGAGTACATGGAAAATGGTAAATATAATACTTACAGAGATATATACTTATATATATGCTGGTAAATATAATACTTACAGAGAATAAGATGAATGAAATATTAATTTAAGTTTACCATAGTCTCACGAACGTTAAAGGCCCCAAAATTCTGAATGTTTTATAATCATTAGCATAAATTTATGACATCTTTTAAGATCAAATTCTAAATCTAAAATTATTAGATATAAAAGCAGTTACTTTCATTCATCGAATTCTTATAAATGAATTATTCCCTTAACAGTATCTGGAGTAATTCTGCATCTCTCATTCTTAAAGCATGGATCGAGTTATAGTCAATTAATCGCATCTATCTGATGGAAAAACTATCAAAAACAAATGTTAAAACTGTCACGGTTTGTGTTCAGAAAGAACATTTTTAGGAAGTATTATACAAAGAAGAAAATTGTTTCTTCTGACGCATTGAGTATTGTTGTAGGTATTATGATCATTATTATGACTTTTCTTTTATAATAGGAAATGAATTTTATGTGTGACAGAGAAAACTTTTCTACGTGGTGTTTTATTATGAAAGAAGTTTTATTAGTTCATATCATCAAAGTTGTTTGAAAAACTTTTAATGATTTTAAGATACTGGAATGAAATTTTTTAATGTTTTAAGGTGATGAAATAAAATTTTGTGACAAGGTTTTGCTCCGGTTGAGGTATGTTATGAAATAAAATACATATTTTATGTATGGATATATTAATTTAAGAGTTGTTTTTCTCTTAAAATACTAATTTTAAAAAACAAAACAAAAGAAATCATGTTTTGCGTACAGTGTTTGGTATTTGGTAGTAAATGTAAATCACACTACAAATCTTTTGTTTTATAACTTCGGTAAGTGAGTTGCTTATATATTGTTGAAAAAAAGTAAAATACATTGGAAATATTTTTATATAGAAAATTTAGTATGCATGCATATTGTTCCTAAAATTTCACTAAATATTGCCTAAATTTGAAATGTTGATTAAAATTCTTTTTAAAAAATTTTAATTCACAGTTTTCTTTCCTGTTTTAAATAAAAATACACGTGTTTAATAAAAATTGCACATTTTCCTGAAAAAAGACAGAACAGAAAATAGGTACATATATCGAGCCTTTTAATCCCAAATACAAGAAAACATTTTTATAACACAATACACAGAAATTACTATACTGGATAAATATAATATTTAAAGAAAATGAAGTTAATTAAATAGATATTTACATTAAGCATTGCATCATTAACGTCTTAAACCCAACAATTTGCAATGATTTTTAATCATTCGCATAAATTTAATAACGTACTTTAATATCTAGTTCTAAATCTAAAATTAATAGATATAAAAACAGTTACTTTCTTTCATTTAATTGTTATAAATAAATTATTCCCATAATAGTATCTGTAGGGTTTCTGCATCTCTCATTCTTAAAGTATGGATCGAATTATAGTCAATTAATCGCATCTATCTGATGGCAAAAGAATCAAAATCAGATGTTATAATTGTCATGGTTTGTGCTCTGAAGGAACAATATCAAGAAGAATTATATGAAGAATAAAATTGTTTCTTCTGGGGGCGCATTGAGTTTTGTTGTAGGTATTATGATCATTATCATGTCTTCTCTTTTATAATAAGAAATGAAGTTTATATGTGACAGAGAAACTTTTCTATGTGGTGTCTCTTATGAAAGAAGTTTTATTAGTTCCTATCATGAAAGTAGGGTGAAAGCTTTTTTAAAAAAAAAACAATTTATTTTAATACATAATTGTTTTATTCATTTATTTTAGTAATATGAGTACACTGAATAATTTTCTATAAAAAAATAACAATGTATTTGTATTTACTGTATTTACATCATATTGAATCAGTAAATCTGTGCAGATTTTTCTACCATTCAATCTTGTATATTATATACTGATACGTCTTTTACTAATAAAAAAATAATTTTAAAAAACCTGCAATTTTTAAGCAAACATCGTGTTTTACAAAAGCCAGTCAGAGTCTGCTTACAATATTTTGCTCTGACACATCATTTATCTTTATGCATATATTATATACTGATATGTTTTTCACTAATTTAAAAAAACTGCAATGCAATTTTTAAGCAAACAACGTGTTTTACAAACGCCAGTCAGAGTCTACTTACAATATTTTTGCTCTGACACATCATTTATCTTTATGCATATATTATATACTGATACGTTTTTCACTAATTTAAAAAAACTGCAATTATTAAGCAAACAACGTGTTTTACAAACACCACACTAAATCTTTCTTACAATATTTTTGCTCTGACACATCATTTATCTTTATGCATACTTTATGTGCTTAGAAAATGATATGATGCTATCGTAGATAATGTATATGATTTCTAATAAAGAGCTGCTTAGAGTCAGCATTCGAGTAGAATGTTGCAAATGGAATTGACAGATGAAATATCCTTTTTCATCTTTTGCAATGCATATACATTTAATGTCTGAATTTAAAAAGCTATTAAAAGATTGAATAAAATAAAATAAGACATACTTGAATATACATTTAAAAAAAATTAAATTTTGTATACAAAATATAAAAAATGCTGAAAGATATTTAAAAGTACCAAAAGTAAACATTTATCCAAGCTACTAGCAAGGCATTATCAGTAAAAATATCAATTGCATAACAAACAGTGGGATAAATTAAGAATATTTACAGGAAGCTCTTTTCAGAAAAAAAGATAATATTCCCTAGGGATTGTTCGAGCCTCATTTATGGTTGGCGATTGAAAATATGTGAATCAACCTTTGAGGAGTAATCTACCGTGATAACTGTTGCAACTTGATTTGTTTCACTTGTTTATTATGCAATGGAGATTTGTAGTAATGATGCTTTCCGAGTAGCAAAGCGAAACTTTTTTTTCATTTTTAAATGTTTTTTATTACATTAATTTTTTGTATTTAAATTTTAATTTGTTAAATGTATTTAAGTCTGTTTTAGTTTATTATATTCAATCGTTTCCAAATCCTTTTCCATATTCTATAGAATTTCAGGGTGACGACGCTCACAGACTACATGACTTCCTGTTTTGCAAAAATGCCCACAACCGAAAATGACGCTCCGTTCCTCATATGTTGCACGGCGTACAGGGCCATATTACCACACAGGACAACTAGGCCGTGGCCTTGGGTACACTGCTCATGATGTCTCAAATTTAGTAAAATAATTCAGAAAATATTTCTTAAAATTCCAATTTCCAGCAATTATTTTCTCAAAAGCAATTTTAATAACTTGGTATTTGTATGAAAATCTAATGATAACCCTCGAATACTGCCGAACGAGGGGGAGTAAGACTCAGCTAACTATATTGGCACGAAGGGAAGGGGCTAAAAAGTACTCGGGTTGGGGCCTTGTACATCCTTAATTGGGCTGTGACTGCGCAGGCTGGGATTCTTTCATGTACAAGTCCATGACGATCTGAAACGCTACGGCAGCGGCGCGGTGTAAATTGTCAGAACTTTCCACTTGTTAAGCACATAAAAGGCAGATTTGAGATAGCCTGGAGGAACTGTTCTGATATTTATTAAAAAAATGTAAAATATGATTAAAACACCATCGATATTTCCGTGTTTTTAAATATTCTGATCTATGGCTATTAAAATGATAATGTGTTCTGTAGTTTGTTTCGCATACAAGGAGTAAAATATTATAATTAAAAAAGATTATAAAAATTCGGGTTGATACATTCGGCGCAAAAATAAATCGAAAAAAAAAGACAAAAATTCAAAAATCCAACTGCTGTGGTTTTATTTATTTATCTATTTCGTCGCAATCTTCTAATCCTAGTAGTGAACTGCTTAACTACTTTCGAAGATTTACATAATCATTTAATAAATTTTAGAAAATTTTATAAGGATTAATTAAATTTGAATTTAAAGGAATTTTGTGCAACATTTGTAGCCCCAGTCAAATCTTTTATAGTAATAATAATAATAATTGTTGAATGTTTAAATTAAAACAGTAATTTCTATAAACTATAAACGACTACATAAATCAGAACTGACATTAATGACGAACAATTTAATTTTCTTGTTTATAAAACAAAGCATAAATTAGCAAATGATTGCACATGTTTGTGAAATAACTTTTGATTTCGTCAAGGACATCTTCTGTTTCATTTTTTACTGTTAGCGACTTACAAGATAGTTCAGTTTCTTTTAGGATTAGGATAAGCACACGTCGCGTTTTTTTTTTTCTTTTATCGCACATCGTACTTTCGTTACAACATATCAACGCAGCAAAAAAATGATATCCTGCTTTTTTTTTTTTTTTTTTTTTTTTTTGTGAATCGATATCTCAGTGGTTTAACTTGTAATATAATATTCATATATATTAATTTGTGTGTCAAGTTATTTAAAATTAAGATACATAAACGAACTTCGCAGTGAAAAACAGACAATTAAGTTGGAGGCACAGGCGAGATGTGTTGGATTAAATTGGATTAAGACTAAAAATAATAAAAAGTTGGAATAAAAAGAATAGTGAACATATTGGAATTTTAGATTTAAAGTCGCCAGAAAGCAGTACCTTACATCCTAGCTATTTCAGATAAGTACATTTTGTTTTATTATCGGTTTGGCTTGGTTTTTAATTTGGTTCCCTCACTATTTTAATAATGAGTAAAGAAGATATAGAAAAAGCAGCTATGAATTTACGTTCCAGAGCTAAATCTGCATTAACACGTATTACTAACTTCATTGATTCAGATTAATATTTTGAGAAAAATGATTTATTGAATAAATTGGAAAAATAAGAAACAGTTTATTCTGATTTTGACAAATACGATGCCCAATTAGCAGAGAAACCCTCGGAAATGGAGGAACTTGAGACAAAATATTATGAAACCATGCCCAAAATGCAATCAGAACTTAGCACAACTCCTGATTAAATACATAATTTCCATATTTATGAAATTAATATTGATAAAGAATTAAAACGGTTTTGGGAAATAGAAGAAGTATTCAATAATAATGCTCAAATTCTGTCTCCAGAAGAAAAATTTGTTGAATCAAATTGTTCAGAAATTAACTCAATTAACACTGAGGGTCGTTTTGTGGTAAAAGTGCCTTTCGTTAAACCTAAGACAGAATCAGTAATTCTAGACCTACCGCAATTGCTCGCTTGTTAGCGATGGAAAGAAAATTTAAAGAAAGCCCAGAATTCGAAAAGCAATATAAGGATTTTATGCACGAATATTTACAGTTAGATGACATGAAATTAATAACACAAAATGACATTAACGATTCTGAAAATGAACTATATTTTCTTCCTCATCATGCGGTTATTAAACCTTCTAGTACTACTACCAAGTTGAGAGTTGTGATCAATGCATCATGCAAAACTTCAAAGGATAACTCCATTTCGGGAGTAGGTTCTAAATTACAACGGGACATATTTGAAATTTTACATAATTTTCAATTTCCGAAAACTGTTTTTTGCGCCGACATAGAAAAGATGTAACGCATGGTTTTGGTTTCTGAAGAAGATCAAAATTATCAGAAAATCGTTTGGAGGTTTAATTCTATTGAGGAAATAAAAAATTTCAAATTAAAAACGGTTACTTATGGACTAGCCCCAACGTCTTATCTAGCCACTAAATATATCAAACAAATTTCTGGTGATTATACAAAAAAAATGCTGTTATTTCTCAAACATTAGAGAAAGATTTTTACATGATTGATCTGCTTTCAGGCACAAATATTTTTAATGAAGCAATAGAAATTTGTGAAGAAATTACCGATATCTAACATGCGCATGGTTTCCACGTATCCTCCTTAATCCTGAGGCAAATTTTACGTGGCATTACAAAAACTAGTTTAAAATTAAAATTAAACATTTCCAAAGATGCATCAGTCTACATATCGATGCTTCTAACATGCACACATATATTTAATAAGTGTAGATGTAATTTTAACAATCTAGAAGTATTTAAATTAATTTAAAGGGTTTTTTTAGTGCCGCCTCCAGGAGACATCAGTACTGAGGAGGTTAAGAAAATGGAATTCAAATTCTAAGGAATTTCTTAGAAAGTTTAAAGATGATTCGAACACCGAATCGAATTTTGAAATAATTTCTAGTGATAACGGAAACTCTAAAGTTCTAGGCTTAAGTTGGAACTCTTCTTCAGATACTTTTATTTTCAAGGATTCACTAAATCTCACTCCACCTCTTACAAAGAGTCATACTTTAGCGGAATCTGCTAGAATCTTTGACCAAGTAGGTCTAATTACACCATGTATTATAACTTTAAAAATATTTTATCAAAAACTATGGTTGACAAAAGGGGACTGGGACTCTATTATTCCAGAACATCTAACCGAGTAATTGCTCAAATTTCAAAATTCACTTAATGAAATGAATCAATTTTCGGTACCAAGATGTGTACACTTTCATCCGACAATACCTTTGAATTGCACGGATTCTCCGATGCTTCAACGCTAGCTTATGCCGACGCAATTTATTGCCGACAAACTTGTAAGGGGAAAACAAATGCTTATCTTTTGGTTTCTAAAACAAATGTTGCACCAATCAAGCAAACGTCTGTCCCTAAATTATAACTTTGTGGTGCTCAATTATTATCTAAATTATTTCGCACAGTAAAGAATTACAAGTTCGATATTTTTGCATGGACTGATTCTATAGAAGTCCTTTCATGGTTATTAGCACACCCCCGCAAATGGAAAACATTTTTTGCGAACAGAACTTCTCAAATAACAGTTTTACCTACTAAGCACTGGGGACACGTTCCCTCAAAAGAAAATCCCGCAGATATCGCTTCTCGCTATATTGACCCAATGCGTTTGCCAGAATGCCAGTTATGGTGGAAAGGGCAAAGCTGACTGCTTCTAGACCCATCTAATTGGTCGAAAGACGAACTAAATGTTGAGGAATTCAATGAGCAAATCAAATCTGAGCAAAGGTCTGATCCAATTTTTTCATTTCACACGCATCTTTCAAATGATGTACTAGATAATTTGTTTCAAAAGCGCTCTTCACTTTCAAAAATTATCCACATTCTGGTATATTGCCTATGATTTATTAAAAAATGCAAAAATGCTAGTGAATATCAAATTCCTTCGACGGTACTTACATTCAAAGAGACAAAAGCTACCGATGGAAGTATCGTTCTTTGGATTCAAAATTCTTACTTTCAAGAAGATTTAAAATGTATCAAAGAACAAAAACTTTGGCCAATAAAAGCAAATTACAATCCCTATATCCGTTTATTGATGCTAAGGGTATCTTACGGGTGGGAGAACGCCTACAAAATTCACAGTTAGCATTTAATCACAAGCATCCGGTAATACATTTCATCACAACATAAAATAAGTGAACTCTTGATAATACAACAACATACTGCCACTTTACATTCTGGACCTTCTCTACTATCGCACATCATAAAACAGTCCTTTTGGACAGTTGGTGGAAAAAAGCTCATCAACAAATGTATTAATAGATGCTTAAAATGCTAGAGATATAAAAAAACTATTGCAACCCCTCAATTAATGGGGAATGTACCCACACCTCTAGTAAATCTTGAACGCCCATTTTTTCCCAGCGGATTTGATTACGCAGGCCCTATATCCCTTAAATTTTGCAAGGGTGGGGGTGCAAAAACATCTAAGGGTTACATTGCCTTATTCATTTGTCTTGCTACTAAAGCTGTGCATATAGAAGCTGTGAGTTATATAACAACTAAAGCATTTATAGCAGCTCTTCGACGTTTTAGTGCAAGAAGAGGTACTCCGCGTCACTTTTATAGTGAGAACGGGAAAAACTTTATCGGTACGTCAAGAAAACTAGATCAAATCTAGAGGATATGGTTGTCATTTCCTAAAAATGAAATCATGGCTCAGTATTTAACTGAAAGGTCCATTGAATGGCACTTATCCCTCCTTGTTCCCCTCACTTTGGCGGAATTTGGGAGGCTGCCATAAAATCCACAAAATATCATCTAAAAATAGTTATAGGAGAGACACTCCTAAAATTTGAAGAACTAGCAACTTTACTTAACCAAATCGAGGCATTACTGAATTCGCGACCTGTTATACATTTAAATGACAATGATAGTGAATGCATAAATGTTCTCACTCCATAACATTTTCTTACAGGGGATGTAATATTTATAATACCTTAGGAGTCTGCATCGATTACATCGAATCCAAGTAATCGTTGGGAGCTGCTACAAAATTTGAAAAAGGAGTTCGACAAAAGATTTAAGACAGAATACTTGTGCACTCTCCAAAAGAGAGGCAAGTGGAGAACAGATTATCCTAACCTACAACCAGGTCAAGTTGTGATGATCCTTATGACGTCCAACCACCTGACTCTAGGGCCTTGGGGCGTATAACAGAGGTTCATCCCGGCAAAGACGGACATGTCCGTGTGATTACAGTTAAATGCAGAAGCTCCATATTGAAGCGATCCGTAACCAAAGTCGCCCTTCTCCCTATATATTAGGACTAAGGCCCTTATAGGGTGGGAGGATGTTGAATGTTTATATTCAAACAGTAATTTCTATAAACTATAAAAAACTACATAAATCAGAACTGACATTAATGACGATTAATTTAATTTTCTTGTTTATAAAACAAAGCATAAGTTAGAAAATGATGCACATGTTTGTGAAATAACTTTTAATTACGTCAAGGACATTTTCCTTTTCATTTTTTACTGTTAGCAAACTGACGAGATTGTTCAGTTTATTTTAGGATTCCAACAAGAACACATCGTGTTTTTTTTCTTTTATTGTACATCGTACTTTCGTTACGGCATTTCAACGCAGCACAAAAATGCGAACCCGTTTTTTTTTTTTTTTTTTTTTTTTTTTTTTTTGTAATCTGTGATTTAAGTTGTAATATAAGTCATATATATTAATTTGTGTGTCAAGTTATTTATAATTAAAATACATAAACGAGCTTCGCAGTGAAAAACAAACAATAATAATGATAATAATAATAATAATTATTATTATTATTATTATTTATTACTTTTTTTATGTTTTATAGAATAAAGAAATGGATAAAGACGATGTTTTTACAGTGCAAATTTACAAATATTTCCGAATATCAAAATCCTTTCCCCTAACTCAAAGCCTAGAAAGCTGAAAAGAAGCAAAGGAAACAGAAAACATCCTTTTACAAGAACAAGATAAATTAATGTATGTATAACGCATTCTAAACTGTGTTATAACTAATTGAAGCATTAGATGAATTTTACTATAGGTTATTTTAATGGTGCTGATAAATGTCA
The DNA here is from genome assembly GCA_964019185.1 of Maratus speculifer. Lineage (NCBI taxonomy): Eukaryota > Metazoa > Arthropoda > Arachnida > Araneae > Salticidae > Maratus > Maratus speculifer. Next base: position 241,005,763 of record OZ025289.1, read on the forward strand.
TTTGTAGATAAATGGTTAAACGCCAAATATTTACCAATATTATAACTTTTTTATGTTATTTATAGTATGTCAGGATAAGCTTATAATTTAGAAATATTAATTTATTCCCTCAAATTTAATTACATTTTATCCCTTTCTAGCGCATATTAAAGTGATCTTTCTTTAAATATATGCAATGTTTCGGGGTGACCAATAATATCTCAACAAGATAGAAACATAATGTTATATTTCCTTATAAACGTTTCTAAAGCCTTTCAAAGTTTTATTCAGATTTTATTCGAATGGCAAGAAATATGGTTGAATGTACGAATAATTACTTTTTTAATCTTTCTTATAACATTTACATGATATATTATGTTTCTATTTGTTCTCTAAATGAATGGCTTTTTGAATGCAAAAAATATAAAGGCCTGTATCATTAGTACGGTATCAGTATCGGACAGATCATCAAAATTTAAATTTTTCATTTTTTTTTTCAAATGTACCTTTTTATTTGTTATTTTATTGAGCAACTAGCTGACCCGCCCGGCTTTGCCCGGGTCCGTAATAATAATGTTACACGAACTTGAAATTTCTATGGTTTTATCTTTAACTCGAAATATGTGTAAATACACTTTTAAAAATTTGACCCTTTTGCTGCATCGTCACTCCACCGCTTTTATAGAAAATGATTACTTCAGCCTATTTTGGAGCATTCTCATAGGTCAAATGAAAGATATTCTATAAAAGAGGGGGAGTGATGATGCAGCAAAAGGGTCAAATTTTTTACAGTGTAAGTTATATTAAATACGTGCCCCCTGACTGTGTCAAAAATCGGTTTAAAAAACTAATATTTAGCTGCAAAAATACCCAAAATGACTGCAATGGGAAACGCAGGAGGGAATATGTGCTCAATGATTGTGTGATTTTCGTGTTAAAGTGTTGATATTTATCATTAAATGTACTGTTAAGTGACTTGACTAAATACTTTTTTCACATAGATATCCCAAGTGAAATATTTTGAATTTCAAACTAATTATATCACTCTTAAATCCGACTATGCCGTGAATGAAATCGATAGTCGATGATTAGCTAAAAGGTTAGTATATAGTATTATAATTTCTGAGCCATTTTACAAAAATAGGCGTATATTTTTTATCAAACATGCGTAATGTTCATTCTGTGAACAAAATCTTAACCTTAACCTAATTGTATTGTAATCATAACTTGTCTGTAACCTAGCTGTATCTTAACAGTAACCTAACTGTAACTTAAATATACCATAAATGTAATCTGGCCGTCACCTTATCATAACCTACCCATAGTTTAGCCATAACCTAACCGTAACTTAATCTTAACCTAATTGTACCTTAACCATGACCTAACTGTAACCTAACCGGAAATTAAATATAACATAAGGCTCACCGGAACGTAATTGCAACCTAACTGTTACCTAACCGTAACCAAGTTCTAATTTAACACTAACTAAAAACGAAATATCTTAACCATCACGCGCTACAAAGTACTTAGTTTCACTTTCCACCGCTACGGAGCGCATTATGTTTTGTAGAACATCCGAATTTTAGGTTCGCAATGGATTCATGTCCATGAAAATTATTTTGTCTTCTTCGGATACGGTTATGGTTGTTTGGAATATTTTTGTTCAGTTTAGATTCGGTTCAATTCAGATTTCGTGGGTGTTTTTTTTTTCCTTCAAATAGGATTTTTAGGTTCGGGTCTGGTTGTACTTCAATGGAAATTATTTTACCTTGTTCCAATGAGGTTATACTTCACTGAAATATTTTTGTCAGGTTCAGATTAGGTTTGGTTCAAATTTCGGGATTTTTTTTTTACAAATTTTTTGGTTCGGATTGCGTTTATGTCCATGGAAATTATATTGTCTTGTTCGAATCTGGTTATAGTTATTTGGAATATTTTCGTCGGATTCAGATTCGGTTCTATTCAGATTTCAGATATTTTTACAAATTGATTTTTAAGATTCTGGTCGGATTCATGTCCAGGGAAATTATTTTGTCTTGCTCGGATCCGGGTTTAGGTCTTTGGAATATTTTTTTTTCAGATTCAGATGTCGTTCAATTCAGATTTCGTTTTTTTTTTAATGGAATTTTTAGGTTCAGGTTGGTATGCGCATCAACGGAAATTATTCTGTATTGTTCGAATAAGGATATGCTTCTCTGGAATATTTTTGTCAGATTCAGGTTTAGTTCAGTTTTTTAGGTTCGGATTGGGGTCATGTTCATGGAAACTTTTTGTCTTGTTCGGATTCGGGTATGGTTCTGTGGAATATTTTTGTCAGGTTCATGTTTGGTTCGATTCAAATTTCAGGTATTTTTTTCAAATGGAATTTTAGGTTCGGATCGGGTTCGTGTCCATGGAAATTATTTTCTCTTATTCGAATCTGGTTATGGTTCTTTCGAATATTTTGATCAAATTGTAGTTTGCATAAAATTTAAGGTTTTTTTTCAAATGGAATTTTTTAGGTTCGATTCGGGTTTATGTTCACGGAAATTAATTTGTCTTGCTCTTATCGGGTTATATTTCTTTGGAATATTTTTATCGATTTCATGTTTCGTTCTGGTCATTTTTCGGATTTTTTCAAAGAAAATTTTTAATTTCGGTTCGGGTTGCATATACACAAACATTATTTTTCCTTAATCGGATTGGGGCATGCTTCATTTGAATATTTTTGTGGGATTCAGATTTGATTCGGGTCAGATATCAAATCCAATTTTTTTTTTCAAACGGAATTTTTAGGTTCGGGTCGGTTTGTGCTCATGGAATTTTTGTCTTGCTTGGATCGAAGTATGGTCTCTTTTTTTCTGGTTGGGATCGGGTTATGTATCAATACGCCTAAACATTATGTTTTGCTACTATTCTTTTAGTGACTATTTTTGATATATAATTTACTTTGGTATTTGATAATTTGTTATTGTGTATGAATCGTCTGCAGATTCGAACAATTTTACGTCAAACAGCCATTTCATTTTTGTTTTAAAAACAAATTAAAATCATAATAAAATTTTAACTTAAATAAAATGCATTCAAATTTAATCAGTGACTTAAACAAACTGCTAAAAAGCTCCGTATATACGTATATATTATACTATACGAATATGTTATACGAATAACCCCTTCCATGTCTTTTTGTTTGGAACATTAAAATTTGAGCGATATATGGTTTCATATTGCAAACCTTTTTTGAGGCTTAATTCACCTCCACTTATCTCATTCCTTCATGGGTTTCTTTAATTCTGTCTCAGCTTTCTTAAAATTTTTACACAACCAACCAACCGTAAACAAACGAAAGAGAAAAAAAATTGGGGAAAAGATGATTTTTTATGAGAGTGACCTCTCGGTTTTTATTAATTACTCAGTTAATAATTGGAATTTCGAAATTCTGAAGCTCAGGTGCATCAGGAGAGATTTGGGGCTACTCTCAAAAATTTTTTGAACTTTGTACACGCTGTAGATTTTGCTAGCCATCGCAGACACACACACACATACACACACACACACACACACACACAGACAGAGCGTTTTGTTCTTTTATTAATATAGATAAATCAGTAATCTAATCCTCCATCCCCCCACCAATCTACTCTTTTTATTTTAAAATCTTGTGCTTAAACATATCCTCCAGAAATTAGAGAAATTTATATATATACTTTTATTATTGTACATTTAACAAATAATATAACTAATAATTACGACGAAAAATGAATAACAGAACAAAATGTTTGTTAAAAGACATTTATTTCTTGTATTCACGTGTGTTCACAAATACCCCGCTAATGGGGTACATGTGTACAATTTTTAGAATTTATAAAACTATTAAAAAAAGTAAGAAGTCCCTAGAGGTGATTAAAAAAATATTATGGGCAAAAAAAAAATCTTTTTAATATATTTGAATAGTTTTTATCATGGAAATTAACCCAGTTATTAGAAAAAGTATTGTTTATATAAACTGTTTATATGTGCCCCATTCTCTCTTACAGCCAAAATTGATGCCGCTATTGTTGCATAAATAGATATAATTTTACATTATTATTTATTACTTCTGTTTTATATTCATTCTTGGCTCAGTAACTTTACAGCATATTTTACGTATAGGAAGTGTTTTAAATTATTCCTATTTTTATATTTTTCGGAATCACTTTTCTATGTCGCATTTAGTACTGTTACTTATTAGTGCATTTCTGGTTAATACTTAGAACTACAGATGTGATTGATAAGAGTCAATTAAAAAAGAATAAAAAATCTATGCAAATGGTGTTATAATATTTTCAAATAATTATACAAGATAATTGAATAGTAGATTTTTTTACTGCCTATTCTATTTTTTTCTCATATTTTGGATCACATACTCGCTATTTATTCTCAGTAGTTCTGTAAAAAAATAAAATAATAATTATATAGGTGTATAATCAAATGATCCATAATAATAAATTTGTCTAAGCATAATTTTAATATTTCTGTCAGTTCAATGATGCATTTTTTTCAGTGCAGTTTGGATATTTTTTTAATAAAAAACTTAGATAATTACAAAATACTTAAAATATACACTCAAAAAATATTACATTTTTCTGAGGATTAATTGAAAACATCATTGCTCTACTTTCTTCTCCTAATTCCCTTGTTGACTCAAACAATTTTCTTTTCTTTTAGTTATTTTGTTTATTTTTCATGTACTTATATGAAAAGAGAAAAACTATTCCAATCATATAAGTGGAAAGAAATGTTGTCAAAATTGTTATTAGAAAGTCCTTGTGTACAGCTGTGAAAAAGTTATTTTTCAGGTTGTTTAATAAAATATTTTCTTCTTCCAAAATTGATGAGAGTTTCATTTTTTTTCGATATAAGTATAAGGATAAAGCGAAAAAAATGAAAGAATTTCTTGGAATATTTGATAATTCCTTTTCAAATAAACTTATTAATTATAGAAAATGAAGTTTTTCTGGTGAAAAAAATTTTAATTATCACATTTCTAGTTTTTTAGCTCAAATATTCTCTCAAGGTGTCATAAATAATTGTATTATATTGTGAAGAAAAAAATCTTTCCAATTTATTTTCACTAATTTTAATTATATGTTTAAACCATTTAGCTGAATTCTTGTATTCTGATTCGTTTTTTCTTTACCTAAATTTGATTTCTAATCGTTTGATAAGGTAGACAATCTTTATATTACATGATTTCTGCATTAACTTGGTAGCATATGAATCTATTAAATCCTATAAATACCCGTTTTTTTTTCTGTATTTAACAATTTTTGAGTGGGTTTCACATTTCAGATCTGCCGAAAATATTTTTTTTTCAATTTCTGGCATTATGAAATTTTTTCTAATATTTGTAGAAAATTATTATGCTTATTTGGCTATTTTTGTATAGTTTTTACACATAAAATTTTTTAAAGTAGAAGATTGTAGAATAGATATTTAAAGAAAACATGTACTTAAACGCATAGAATTCTTTAAGGAAAGAAAGCAATTTATTAGCATAAGAATAAATTACATGGGGAAAAAACATCATTAAAATTATAATTTTAAACAAATTGCATAATGTATTACTATTAAAATTACTAAAATTATTTATCCAACAAAACTTTGTTTTTTAACCACTCTCGATGTTTTAGGTGACAAATCCGACTGCCTAAATTAAATAATCACAGCCAGATCTGCTACACAAAAGAATATTAGTATCAAAATTGATTCTAAAACATTTCCATAAAACAAAGATCAGGTAAGATAAAAAAATGTCTTACCTCCAAAATTCCAAATTCGTTGATTGGGTGTCCGGATTTATTAACTAAATCCTTGGTGGCATTATTATTAAGAGAAAACTTCTTTATATTCAAAAATAGAGTCCTACTGTAGTTTTCATATTTTAATAAAGACGATTAAAGACACAAATACACACAAACATTATTTACAGGTTCTGCAGTGACACTATCAACATTACAATTTTTCACCATGAAACTTCTAACTGTTCTACAAAACAAAAAGAGATAGAAAGTTAATAAACAAAATGTTCTTAGGTAAGATAAAATGTTTCGCGCATGCGTCACACCTGTTTGTCAGAGAAAACCAACTGAGATTCTTGCTTCTCATTGCGCAATAATTTTAGCCTGACATGTGGTCAGATGGAAGGAATATGAAAGTATTTCCAAATCCCAACACTGTAATAGAAATCCATTTGCGTAGCAAGACAGTTAATCAGGCTATACCGTGACAGAGTGGTTTTAGACATTTTTCCTGTAATCACTTTCATGTACAAGAAACATGCTAAGTTTGACTTAAACAGACTCCATAACACACTATTTATATAGATCCTGCAAGTAATCCTCATGTAATATCTATTTCCTTCATCTATCAAGTTATTTTACTAGTGGTAGTTTAAAAGCGGACATTTATTTTCAAACGCTTCAATACGAAGAATAACATAATCGTATACATATAGAGGAGAAGAACACTTTGTAATTTTTTTTTTAATTTTCTGAGTCTGCTCGTATGGAGACAATCCTTGTTAGCCCGATAATTTTCGTACGCCTGGAAACGGTAAAATACGGATTTTTATTACAATCTTTTGAATATATTTTTTTAAATGCAATATTAAAAAAATAGAATTAGCTTGACACTGATATATTATGATCAGCTAATCAAATTTTTAGAACATGCAACCTAGTTCAATGGTCTTCTTGAGCCCGAAAACAATAAAATACAAAATTTGGTCAAAATTGTTTTAACCGATTTCATGATAAAATTACTGTGAAACAGTGGTACAAAATTGAGCCAATAATCCATTTATCACGAACATGTGACTTAAAAAAGGCACGGGAAATACAATATCAAAATCAGCTTCTATAAATATTTAAATATAAATGCTTTCACTAGCTTAAGAAAATGCAATAAATTATTTAAATAATAATATGTTATTTTAAAATTATTAAGTATGAAAATAAAACAAAATAGAAATAAGACTGAATGCAAAATTAATGCAAATAGCTAATTTTTAAGAAACAGATAAAACTTACATTAACAGGTTGCATATTTTCTCATTGCTCGGATACTTATTTAATAAATGCCAGTTGCCTTCGTGCAAATGTAAATAATATTGCGTATTCTAAAAATATTTTTGAAATTCCGATCCTATGCAGCCAACGTTTTGATTAGAGTAGTGCCCCAGGGGTATACTTTCTTTAGGTATTCACTAGCTTCACAATCCCGAATGATCTTTTTTTTTTCTTTTTTCCTCTTATTTCTCTTGTCTTCATTTTCTCTTCATTTCACTCTCGTTGTAGTTCCCTCTTCGGATGTGAGGTCCATTCTGTTTGAGCCGATATCACTCTATATATCGACTCATCGAGAATTGTAAACTACCCACGTGCTTGCTGTGGGTATCGACCACATCAGAGGACCACACAAATCACATCATGCCCCAGGTGTTGATTTGAAAAATCCAAAACAATTTAATAATTATATTGAAGAGTCTATTTAATATGATCTTTATGACTCGAGTGCTGATGAGAATACTGTCTATGAAAAATTTGTATCTGGTTAATTTTAAACAATGTTATTTTTAATTACCTGTGATATAAAAAAATGTATTTATGTGATACTTGTGCATCTCATTTTTTTTCTATTTTAATAATTATTACTTTATCATTAATATATCTTTTGTATTTTAATCATCATGTTTTGACCCTTTTAACTTTTTTTATTTATGCATATTATCATTGCTTTCATTTGATTGTATAATATTTCTCATCTCATTTAATTACGGATTACAATAATTTTATTATTTCTTTCTGACTTTGTTTTAGTGCAGCATGCATGTGAAGGGGCTTTCTGCCATAAACCCCAATCAACCAACCAATTAACTGATAAGAGTATAAAGTTAATAAGGAAGGTTAATAAAAATAGCAAACAGACATAAATTTTAAAATTGCAATACAATTGAGACCAGTTCTTTTCAACTACAACAAAAAAATTATTATCACAATATTCTATCAAATGTGGGACTTGAAACTACTTCAAAAATAAAAATAAAGGCCTAACCTGTTTTTTGTAAACCTTTTGAAAAATTAAATAGCAAATTTCAGCAACTTAAATGAAACCCTTTCTCTGAATGAAGTTAAACTGAACAAAATTATTTAACTCTAACTTTTTGTTAATACATTTTAAATGAAAAAGTGCTTATTTAAATTGAGAAAAACATGGCAAATTAAACTTTAACCAATTAATGCAATTTACATAAGCATTATATTTTACATTCAAGATTAATTTTTAAGGCATCTGAATATTTAATTTATTGTTTCTTTCGCGCGTCTTTTTAAATGCAATTATCATGATTAAGGTTATAAGACATAAATTCTATATAAACTCCGAGAGCTAATTTTCTAAGTTTATCGAGAATTTTCAAATAAATCATTAAATATATGAAGAAAGAAAATGACATCCGCATTATTAACTAATTCCTATTGATCCAAGCTAATACAAAATTGAACATTGAAAAAAAAAAAAAGATTATTTTGTATAAAATAATTTAAAAAATCCAGAAATAATTTGAGTTAAGATTTATAATAGTAATTACAGCAATGATAATAGTATCAACAGAAGTTTGATTCAAAAATATGTGAGACATAGATAAATTCGGTACATAAGATTTTCTGAAGGATATAAGTTCTGATGTAAGACATTTATAAATATAAAAGAAATATTATCTGATAGAAAAACATATATTGCCTACTTAAATTTTCGGAAATTACATCAAAATGGTTTAATTACAATGAATTAATTTAACATTTAAAAATAATAAATTACAAACCATTTGCAAAATATCGCTAAATCTAGTATTTTTGTTTAATATTTAAATAACCATTAAATCAGCACATATAGAAACGTTATCAAAAATGATAAGGTTTATTAAATAATATTAATAGGGTTCATAATTTTATAAAATAATTCATTTATAATCGAATAAAAATAATACATCTAATGAAATAAAATAAAACACTAGTTTTATGAAGTATTCCTTACTAAATGACTTAAAGGATAGTCATGTATATATATATATGCATATATATATATATAGGGGAAGGTGGCTTAAAATAATCCCAGTAAGCAAAGATCCATATGTATTTTTAGTTATTAACTAGTTGTGCCATGTGAAGAAAAAGCAGTGACTATATTCAAGCGACTGCAGTAATACGCGTCTAAATAAAATTCTTTGAAAAAGTGGGTATCTGTTATAAGATAATCACTAACTTTTAATATATATTTCGATGTACAGTCTTTCAAGTACAGAAATATGATTCGGTTTACTTAAAAGAGTAAGTTTACAGATGTGAATAGCACTTGGTAAGTTTATTATTTTTCTCGGCTGTATCCAGATATCTGACCTAAAATGCGCGACTATGTCGCCGGGTAAAATGATCCATTATGTACGTCGTTTTATCAGCATTTCATTCCCTGAAGAAATTCCGGTATCCGTATCCTAGCTACAGGAGAAATGTGGGACTGTCGCAAATCTTTCTCTATGAATCCACGTATTATCCTACCGTTTCCAAAAGAAAATGGAATCAAAATCTTTGATTATGATCGACTGTGATAAACACTATGATAAAAAAAGCAAAACCATTAATGCAACATACATGTCGAACCACTAATGCTGAAAAATGTACATGATCAATTACAATGCTCACGAACGAGGAAAAAAATTGTTACGTGCAATTCTTCATACTGTGGTTTAAAATTTCGAGTAGCTATGAACTCCTGCTATGAATATGTAGCATTTATGTTCGTTAATAACCTGAATTTAAAATAATTGTCTCCAAATAAAGGATCGTTTTGGAGTATGGTACATATATATATATATATATATATGTATATATGTATATATGTGTATAAGATTCATTGTTTAGGAAACTGATTAAAAGCTTAACAGCAATAATAGAGATCTGTGGATAAATACATTGTAGATTCTTTATATTTAGTTGTTTTCATTCTCCCGACTAATCTTTAACAATGAAAAAATATCTGGTTTAGTATCCGTATCAGCTCAATAGAATAAATCAAAGGTTATTTAATGGAACTGTAGTAAACAATGAATATATAATTATATTAGATTAAATTTTATCACAGTTACATAATTGGCAAATAAAATCATAACATTTTTAAATTACAGTCACCGCAAAAAAATCTTGACATTTGCGATTTCAGATCTTTTGTTAAATATCTAGAAATATACTTGAGATAGGACTCTGAAACTCCAGATGTATAATCAAAATAGTACAGGTGATATATTTTCGAGAAGATGTCTTTCCAAAATCCAATACGGGACCCTCAACAAATTGAAAAAAACGAATATCTTTTGAATAACCCTGTCAAAACTAATGTAGCAAAAGTGTTCCAACTGCAGATTATAATTGACTGGCTTACGGCAATAAACTGTGTTTGACTGGCTTATGTCAATAAACTGTGTTTATTGTTATGCGGATAGCATGCATACTCGAAGAGATATTAAGGTTTTTTTTATGAAAACGGTACCAAATTTTGCCAAGTTTTTTGCTTGTAATTTCCAGAGTTCGTAATAAAAAACAATGTTCTTTTCAGACAATATGAGAAACGGCATTGTACATAACACCCTGCAATCAAAATTAAAAAATATTAATAATTGTATGAAAAATTAGCAAGTTCACTAAAAAAATTTTCACTGCGAATGCGTGAACTCTATTAAAATTTCATTTACATGTTATGTTAGCTAAATATTTAGAGCAACTTTTGTTAAAGTTTAAAAATCATAGCTTGAAAATTCTGTAAGCTATTGTCGATAGAAAAAGATCAAAATCCGTTATTCCCAAAATGAAGCAAAAAGACGAGGAGCTGTATCCAAATATACGTACGTAGTACGTGCAATACTGTGTAGACGCTAATCAATGGGATATGGATACAGTCCCTCATTTTTTTTTGTTTCATTTGGGGAATATCGGATTTTGATCTTTTTCTATCGACAATAGCTTACAGAATTTCCAAGCTATGATTTTGAAACTCGAACAAAAGTTGCTCTATACAAATGGAATTGAGGGATGATGAAATGAGAGATTTTATCCAAATGTAGTACGTCTCATGTTGTATATTCTATATTGACACTAATTAATGAATATATGGATACAACTCCTTTTCTTTTTGCTTCCTTTTGGGAATAACGGATTTTCAACTTATCCTATCAACGATTATTTTTAGAATTTTCAAACTATGATTTTGAGACTTTCTCAAAAGTTGCTCTATACGCTTAGCTAGCATAATATGCAAATGAAATGTTCATATAGTTGACGCATACGCAGTGGAAAATTATTTAGTAAACCTACACATTTTTCATACAATTTTTATCTTTTTTAATTTTAATAACAGGGAATTGTGTGCAATATTATTTGTCATATTTACAGAAAAGAATATTATTTTCTATTAAGACCTCTGCAAATTATAAGCAAAAATATTTGAAAAATATGGGACAGTTTTTATAAAAACCGTAATTTCTCTACGAGTATACATGACATCGACATAAAAATGAACACAGTTTATTAAAATAAGCCACTTAATCAATATGTACAGTTTGAACGGTTTTGCTACATTAGGTTTGACAGGGTTATCCAAAAGATATTCATTCTTCTTTAATTTGTTGACGGTCCCCTTTGGTGTTTTGGGGGAAAATTTCACGGAAATCTATGACTTTCACTATTATATTTACAATTTTAGAGTTTCAAGATAATTCCCCATGTATTTTTCAAGATATTTAACAAAATATCTAAAATCGCAAGTGGACAGTGGACAGTGGTCTTTGGCCAGGTAGTGTACATTTCATCTGCATCTTGCATTTATAATATTGAATTGTGAGTGATTTTTTTAAACTACGCACTGATACAAAATAAGAAAGAAAATAATCTCAAACTGGGGAACTAGATCCCTGCATGTAAGGAGAATCATTTAAAGCAAAAAACTTTCATAGATTCGAGAACACAGCAATTCACTAACAACACTGAAAAAAAATCCGCTAAATTTACGGCAAAAAACTGCTGTCCGTAATGTTGCCAGCATATATTTAATTTGAAGTGCTTCTGTCATTAGAACTTTTTTTCAATTTACGTTAAAACATACGATTAGAGGATCGTATTCTTACTGATATTACACTAAAATGTCAACATTTCGAAACACGGTACATAAATAATCAGGGAGCCAAGTATTAATGGTTATCTAGCCATCTCTCTTGAAATTGGTATATTCCGTTTCAACGTACCTTATCTATTTAAGTTAGTCAGTGATAACTTAAACTAATTTTGAAATATTTGAAATTCTTTAGATATAAATGATAAATCTTAACGTCTAGATTAAGTTCTTAAGAAGTAGAGAAGTTATCTAAGTGTTTCCATTTCATAGAAATAATCTTCTGAGACTTCGTAAAGTTCTCGTATAATCCATTAATATATGATTTATCATTTTAGGCAACTAAAAGGCAAAAAGCTTTTAAGCGTTGAACTATTTCAAAATGTTATAGAAAAATTAATATATACAAAAGAATTTTTCTTTTTTGTTTCATAAAATAAATAAAAATTTATCTTTATTTTATAAATAGAAAATAAAAGAAAAATATCAGCATAAAATAATTTATATATTTTATTTAATAATATAGTACTGTAATATATTCATATTAAACTATCTGAAAAAAAGTACTAAAACTTATAGGGAAATTGTATACTAATGCTTATATAGCCATCTTTCTTCAAAAAAGTATATTTTTTTATTTCAATGTTGCTTAGTTTTTTAAGTTAGTTAATAAAAACTGAAACTATATCTGAAATAATTCGAAATTACTCACCTATAAATGATTAATTTAAGCGGTACAAAAATTATTTAATTATTTATATTTCACATAAATTATGTTCTGTAACTTTATAAAGTCATCGCATAATTTATTAATGTATGATTTATTATTTTAAGCAATTGAAATGCACTTAGTCATATTAAATAGGATACGTTTTCAACTATTAAAGAAAGTTATAACAAAATGAAGGCGTACAAAATAGCTTTGATTTGTTTTGTTTGTGAAAAAATATTCTTTCAATTTATCTCAAACAAATAGAGAAAATTAGATAAAATATTAGACAGACAATTCCATTCCATCATTTTTTTTTCAGGTGCTTAAATGGTAAATATAAACATTTTAGACAAAATAATTGCTAAACTTCTACTTCCTATGCTTTAAAAAGGTAACTGGGGAAAATATAAAATACATGTTCATTGGATTTTTTCTTTACAATAAAAATGTTTAAAAGTATAAACGTTAAACTGAATTACCCACTGAATTCTCGACAGTAATAATTTTGTGATAAATAAATACATTTTATATTTATATTCTATTTAGAATATTGAATTGTGATTGAATGTAATAACAATACACTGAAGCAAAAGAGTAAGAAACAAAGAAAATAGTTTCAAATCGGGAAAAAAATATCCCTGTGCGTAGGAAGATTTGTTTAAAACAGAAAACTTTCATGGTATTGAGTCACAGAACAGATCAGTGACAGTAAACAATAGGGCGGAGCGTAGAAAAGTGTTTTTCGCATTTCTTTTCTCCCTAGCGTGGAAAAGTTGTGGAGTGGTATCAGTAATATACTCACAAAAATTTCAAAACAATAAATAAATATCTTCCGGTTCCACTTTTGGGTCGTAATATGCATTTTTTGCCAAAAAAGTTGCAATCTTTCACATTTCAGTAATATTTTTAATTTTCAATTTTTTCCTTGTCCTAGTGCGGAAAAACTGAAAGAATACATAAGGAACACAATTCCAACATATTAGAGTAATTAATAAATATATTCTGGTTCTTCTAATTATGGGAAATTTCTTGAAAATCATACAAATTTTCACATTTTAGTCATTTTTTTATTTTTCGATTTTCTATTCACGCTGGCATGGAAATGTTCAAAGTATATGCAAGAAACATAAGTAAAAAACTTTAAAATAATAAATAAATGTCGTTCGGCTTCCCTTTCGGTGACTAAAAATGTTAAAGTAGCCAAAAAATATGTAAATTTTCACATCTAAGGGATTTTTTTTTTCTTATGAATTTTCTCTTCCAGCTGGTGCGGAAAGTATGGAAGATCATATGAGAAACATAGCAGAAGAGTTATTGGTGACACTGCCCTATGTAATCACAGCCAGGTGCTTCTATAAGTGTCAAGTATTCTTCAAGCACTATTTGTTGATGGAGCGTTCCCTCAATATTCCTCTGAATTAAAGTTTTATCTTTTCGACGATCAAAATACAATATTTACAAGGTATTGGTGAATATGAAACTCTAATCTTGGATTTGGCATTTCATGCGATATTTATTTATTTCTCTTCTTGTGTTATTCTTGTTTATAACATTGGACATGTCGTCATGTGTCACAACCCCTAAAGTCTTCTAGAAGTGCGCCTGTCACTAATACTGCAACTCGGTCGGACACTCCCATGGTGTCTCAAGTTCTGGCTGGGGCAGGACGACGGGTTACTCGTGATATACACTGCTCAAAACAATTAAAGTCTATTGCAGTTTTAGGTGAATTTTGTATCTGGGAAACTTTTTAGCTGATTGATACATGGTCAACAGACATAGTAGGTTATATGAGAATAAATTATACAAGTTTGGCAGAAAAAAATGCATTTTATTGCGCATTTGTGTACAAAAGGAAAAAAACACACTTTGTGCATATGAGAAAAAAAAATAAGAAAAGGTGTTTTCGTCAAAGAAAATCATTTTCAGTAGAGGGTATGGTTTCCACGGGCGGCCAGCAACGTTGAACACCTTTGAGGCATGTACTCAACGAGGCTATTAATGACGAGTTGCGGTATTCTGCCCCACTCTTCCAGAAGAGCTCTTTCCAGTTCTTAGAAAGTTTGTGGGGGTTGTTGGCGACCAGAAACTCGTCTTCCTAGAGCGTCCCAAACGTGCTCGATTGGATTCATGTCTGGAGAACACGCTGGCCATTCCATTCAAACGATTCCTTCCTCGAAAAGGAAATCCTCCACCAGGTTTGCACGATGTGACTTGCAGTTATCGTCCATTAAAATGAAGTTATCTCCAATTGCTGCAGCGTAAGGGACTACAATAGGTCTGAGGATCTCATCCCTATATCGGCGACCAGTCAGAGCTCTATCTCGAATGATGTAGAGGTCAGTGCGCCCATCATTGGAGGTGCCACCATACACCAACACTCCTCCACCGCCAAATCTGACACTTTCGTGCACTAACGCAGGATTATTCCAACTGCCACGGTCCCTCCAGATGAAAATACGCCCATTATCCGGATGCACAGAAAAACGGGACTTGTCAGAAAACAGAATATTACTCCATTCATTTCTCCTCCAGTTGACAAGCTCGGTTGCCACTACCTGCGGTCGCGACGATGCCTAGATGTTAATCTAATGCATACCATCGGTCGGCGAGTATACATACCTACAGACCTACAGCATGAAGCATGTTTCGAATAGTCTGAGTTGAAATGGTGGTGCCTGTAGCCGAGCGAAGGTGTTGTTGGAGAAGAGTAGCGTTCATGTTTCGGTGTCTCCGAGCTGTTAACGCTAAATACCGATCGTCATTGGGCGTTGTTGAACGTCTACGACCTTACCCTGGTCTTCGGCCTGCACATCCACTCTCCAAAAAACGGTTCCAGATCCTGGAAATGACACTTTGTGACACTCCAATGGCTTGCGCTACTTCGGCTTGAGTTTGGCCCCCTTCTAACCTATCAACAATTCTCCAAGCTTCTGAATCTGTCAAATGACTTCGCTGAGACATCGTACTCATGCAAACAAAACAATCACTGAATGCCGATCATCCTTGTCTTCATTCTCTTTTATCCATTAGAAAGTCAAATTTCATTCTCTGCCGCTGAAGCGACGTTTTTGACGTCAAACTCAAAATTTGCATACTCCACAGTTTGAAAACCAGAAAAATTTGCATTTGTGATTCTCTTCTTCTATTTTCGGCAAAAAAATTTCGTTTATATCTTTATTTTATATATTTATACCGTTTTCTTAAACTTCTTATTTTTTTTTCGAGCCTTGTACATTAATGCCATGTATTTGCCAGTTTAAGTCATAAAAGTCAAACCAGAAGATATCTATTAATTACTTTAAATTTTTACACTTACGTTTGTCACATGATTTTCCGAATTTTCCGCGCCAGCGAGAAGAGAAAATTGATAAGACAAAAATCCCTGACAAGAGAAAACGTACATAATTTTTGGCGAATTTGACATTTTTAGATGCGGAAACAGAAACCGGACGATATTTATTGATTATTCTAAAGTTTTCCACCTACGTTTCTATTATATTTTTCTACCTTTTCCGTGCCAGCTGCAATAAAAAATCTAAAACTAAAAGAAATCACTAAAATTTGAAAAATTGCATAATTTTTGATAAATTCCCCATATTTAAACTACAAAGTGGAACCGGAAGATATTTTTTATTTATTTTAATATTTTGAACTTATGTTCCTCATGTACTCTATCAACTTTTCCGCTTTAGGGCGAAAAAAAAATCGAAAATTAAAAACATTGCTAAAATGTGAAAAATTACAACATTTTCGGCTAAAATTGCATATTTCGACCTAAAAGTTGAACCGGAAGATATTTAATGATTGTTGTGAAATTTTGTGAGTGTGTTAGTAATAAAACTCCACAACTTTTCTCCGCTAGGGAGAAAGGAATTTCGAAAAAATTTTTTTACGCTCCGCCCTAATAAACAATATACAACAATGATAAAAAGAATTCCTTCTAATCTGCTGCTCAACGGCAAATTCCGAATTTAAAAACAAATCGTGTTAAAAACATCATAGGGGTCATCATCTTACTAACTTTGTACCAAAATATAAAAAAATCGAAATGTCGTGCATAACTTATCACGATGCCAAATATTAATGCTTATTTAGCCATCAATCTTAAAGTGATTTTCCATTTTAAGTGATTTTCCATTTTAAGAATTTCCATTTTAAGGTATGTTGTTTTTATAACTTAGTTAATGATAGCTTATACTAAATATCTCACATCATCGGCAATACTTAAATATAAACGATCAAACTTAAATTTTAGATAATTGCTAATAATTAATTTAGATAGAGCATTTATCTAAGTGTTTCAATTTCAGAGATATAATCTTCTGAGAGTACTATTATTTAAGTTAGTTACTGATAATTGAAACTAAATCCGATATTTTTAAAATTACTTACTTATAAATGATAAATCTTAAATTCTAGATTAAGTTCTTAAGAGGTTAAGAAATTATATGTGTTTGTATTTCAAAGAAATAATTTTTTGAGATTCCATAAACTTATCTCATAATCCATTAATTCAATAATTGTTATTTTAAGCAGCTAAACGGCATCTAACCTTCTTTAAGATTTCATGGTTAGATTTATATCAGAAAATTTTAACAAAATAGCGAGATACATTTTTTTTGTAAAATAAATTTAAATATGATTTTATTTCTTTATTTTATTTATTAAGAAATTTCATAATTCATGCCTATTAAGAACTCTCTGAAAAAAAACTCGCAGAGCTGAATGTTATTGATTTTCTCATGAATTTTTTATTTCACTGTACCTTGTCTATTTTAGTTAGTGGATGACAACTTAAACTAAACCTAAAATCTTCGAAATTATGTATAAATGATAAATGATAATTTTTTTATTAATTTTAACAATTAGAGAATTGATATATGTGTGTCTGTGTCACAGATATAATCTTGTGAGATATTATAATGTTATCTTTTATCTATTAATATATGACTTATTATTTTAACCCGTCAGTAGTCGCATGTCGGTCTTTTCGCCGCCCGTATAACTTATCTTCTCCTAACTTGTATCAGATTACAAATACAACGAAGATCTACCATGTAGCTGACATTGAAGGTTTCTCGAACACCTTAGTGAAGTAACAGGACACCTCTGTTTTTTTTTTCAGGTACATTTTTAGAAACAAATTTGAAATTGGCGAAAAAGTCTACGTAACAATCACTAATGTCAGTTCATTTTTACTTTTTCGAATTACTCCATATCTCATGAATAAAATGCATAATTTAAGAAAACTGCAAATTTATATATTCATTGAAATGTTATCTTCATATATTAGGTGAAAAATATTTCTTATTTTACATATTTGGTATGCGGGGGGCCAGCGGCGAAAAGACCGAGCGCGACTAATGACGTTGTGGAAAAAGTCGCGACTACTCGCGGGTTAAGAAACTGAAAGAGAATTAACCTTGAAAAGGTTTTATGCTTTCCATTATTTCTGTAAGTTAATAAAAAGCAAAGAAATACAAAGAAGTACTTTCTTTCTTCCTCTTAATAAAGTAAATAAATCTATTTTTATGAGTAAAATATTAAAATGGAATATATTATATCAAATAAGCATCTATGTAATACAGTGTGTAAAAAATATTGTGTAATCTAACTTCGAAAATATTGAAAAGTCTGCCCGCATTTAGGTTCGTTCGTCGTTATTGTAGTATTGTTCGTCGTTCATAAGCATCTGGTGTGTCAAAGTTTACAAAATGCGAAGAATATTTTATAATTTAAAAATGTTTTGCCATTTCCTGAATTTTCATTTTAGATTAATGAAACAAACTTTATATCCCTTAACGCCCATAAGTTTATTTGATCTTCAAAATTTAAAAAGAAAATTCGTGAGCAACTTTTAGAATCTTTTGTCGCATTTAGATTAAACGGGGCCGTTTTATAATGAACGACGACTATTTTAATGGGATGTTTTTGTTTAAAAAACAATTTAAATGCAGAACAATGCTTCACATTTTGTCCCTCAATCTAGGACGTCTCATGATATAGCATTTATTTAAGATTCTTGGAGTAAAATTAAAAATAATAATAAATAAAAAATAAAAAGATTGTCGCATTTGTTGTTTCTCAAATTTACGCACAACTGCATTATAGTTTATCAGTGTTGGGCACGCTCACAAAATAAACGAACTAGTTCAAACTCAAAATCATTTTCTCAAAAATGAGTTAAGTTCACGTTCAAACTCAGAATTTTTAAAAAGAACTCGTTCAGCTCAAACTCATCTTTAAAAATGAACGAAGTTCATAAAAAACTCACTTTTTTATTAGAATTTTATCGTCCAAATTTACAAAATTTTGTAAACTATTCCTTTAGTAATTAATATATTAATATATTATTTTACAATAATCATAATAATAATTATACAATATGTAAAATAATACATTTAATTAAAACTATAAATAACATTAAAAAATAAATATAAGAGATAGATTCCAAATTTGTAGACTTCCCACCCCACCTCAATGAAGAACAAGGTCGACTGAATTAAAAAAATACATTTAAGTATACCTAGTGTTTATATTCTAATTCTTTGTACCATACAAAATTTTTTCATTGAGGCAATGACCGGTTTCAAGATAACTTTTAAAGCCCCCTCCCTCCGTTTCATCTTAGTTCCGATAGAGTAAAATCGCTTACATTTCAAAGAAATTATCTCAATACGGTGTTTCTATTCAAAGATTAACCTTGTGTGTTATTATCAGACTTACGCAAATATGTGATAATAAAAATAGATGTTATAAAAATGCGCGCTTTTTCCGGGGGCGATTTTTTCCGGGGCGCTTTTTCCGGAGCGATTTTTTTTATTCCTATCAGTTATTATTATGTTATCCTTTAGCTTTATTAGGAATATTAGTATTAATTTAGTTTCTAAGAGTCTTCATGGGCCCAACCCATTTTTCCTTCTCGATAATCGGTCAGATTGGGGTTTGGGGATTACATTTTGTAGAAGCTCGTATTGAGATGGGCCGGAATTGGAATTATTTTCCGGCGCAAGTTGGGGTTGGACTGTATTCTTCTTGAGGTAAACAGGTAGAAATTTTCAGTATCGTTTGTAACACATCTCATATGAAAATCATCCATTGGACCTGTACGCTCTGGCCTCTTCAGTAAAAATGTCAGAAAAATTTGGCTCTGCATATTTTTTTTTTCAAAAAATGCACTTCACTTTGTTCAACAATTAAAATTGATAAATATATATATATATATATATATATATATGTTATTATTATTATTATTTAAAATAGGCAGAGGCATTTTTAACCAATGAAATATTGATATATGGTAAAACCTGAATCAAAGAATCTACCTATGACGGAATTACATGTTTAACAAAAAAAGAAAGTAAATGGCCATTGAAAAATGAGGATAAAAATACTTGTGAAAAGAATATAATGTACTTGCAACAGACAATGAACCTGCTCATAGGAGAACCTGCCCATAACGGACTTTACTGCTTTCCTATGCAATTCCGTGTTTGAAGTTTTTATTGTATAGAGTTAAAAAAAAATTCATTTCGAAGCCATAGAATGTGCATTAACGATCTCAATGACAAGTATGACACTTACCCGTAATCAAGTTTATTTAAATAATAAATACCACCGCACATAACTCTTAAAAAGTGTAAAACATAAAATATGAAGTAAGAATTTTTAATTCAGGACTTCTCGTTCAGCTTTGACCTTGTAAGTGTAAAAAAAAAAATATGTTCAGCTAGGTCGAACATGGTCAAGTCTGAACCGCAGCCAAGGGGGTGCTATGGGCGACTCAGTCCCTCTTAAACATTTTGAGCATCACCCGGAAAAAGATTCCAAGGTCACTCAATGAATTTATATTCCGAAAATACAAATGAAATTCTATTCTAAAACCTAATTTGGTTTTGATTTCTTTTCACAGTTTTGTAAAAATACTAAACTGTAACTAAAATAAGTGTTTCCCTCATCCATCATCATAAGACATTCGTTCATCCTATTTGCGCATATGAAGCTAACATTACGTTTAATATTGCACTACTTATACACTCGAATTTTTCATCATCCTATTATTTTCCTAGCATACAAATGAAGTTATTACAATAATTTAATAAGGAACATAGTACCTAGAGTGTGAATATTCTCTAATATATATTTCTGCGTCAGAGAAATAAAAAAAAATATGAGCCTCCCCCCTCCTCACATCTTTTTTTAGCCCCTCACCTGTTATCCGTTTCTAGCTATGGCCCTGGATCGGGCCTAGCCAAGCCAGTTAATTTTTTTGTACGGGCTGGGCCAAAGTTTCATTTGCTTGTTTTGAACGGGCCGAGTTGTGCTGGGAGCAGGTCTGACCATATACCATATACCTTAAACTGTTATACCGGTCCAACAAAAAATGTCTATGGGTCGCGATCGGGTCAAAAAAATTTTCCCTTACCCCCCCCCCCCCATTTCAGTCCCAAAAGCGCAAGTACGCAATCTAGTTTTTATATTCTAAGGTTAAACATGTGCATTATTATCAGACTTACTTAAATATGTGATTTGTAAATTTGCTTTTTCCTGTACGCTATTCTCTGCCTACCAGAAAGAAGAATTAATTTTTACGAAATCTTTTTTTTTTAATGTTTTTGTGTTTAATATTTTAAAATATAATTTTTTCTTTCCTGCTAGTTTATCAAAAATATTATTTTTTTAGCTATCAATAAAATATTTTAAAAATAACTTGTAATATTTAGTTGCTCAATGCCCCATTTATATGAAGACGTGGACAGTATTCTCGTAGAAGCTCAAATATACCAAAAATACAGGGTGTCAGCAAATAAGATATTAATAAGATAATAATAAATTCTGATTTCAAAATATTATACAGAAGTTTCGAACGATGGATATTTTAAAAAGATTGTGTTCTAATTGCAAAAAATACTTGACTTAACATTTTTCTTATTTTAGATTGCTTGAGGCGAAGGAATTTTTCGGCGCGCAGTGTCATATTTTAACGATTTTAGGAACTAAATTTTGGAAATTTTAGAAATTAGGTTCAAATATTGTGAAAGTATGGCACTGTACACCGAAAAAATCGTTCTCTGCTA
Organism: Maratus speculifer; assembly: GCA_964019185.1. Taxonomy (NCBI): domain Eukaryota; kingdom Metazoa; phylum Arthropoda; class Arachnida; order Araneae; family Salticidae; genus Maratus; species Maratus speculifer. Next base: position 241,027,711 of record OZ025289.1, read on the forward strand.
ACAATTTAAAACAAGAAAAAATTCAAATCAAACATTCATTGTAATCAAAAACAATCTTTTCAATCACCGTTCGAAACCTTTATATAACATTTTTACAACTTACTTTATAAACAAACCGTTTACCACATAATTCTATTGATCTTTGTTTATGAGAAATAATTTTGAAATCAGGGTCTTATTTGCTGGAAACCTTGTATATTTTTATGATGCAATCTGTTTAAAGAAATTTTTGATAGATTTGGAATTTTTATCTGTTCGATTACAACGGCACTGACATAACACAAATGTTGAGATGGTGAAATATATATTTGATTTTTACAGAAAATTAACTGATTAAACGGGTCTGTTTCCGGAAAAACCTTTGTTAACGAATAACGCAAGAATACTGCATTCCAGAAAAGTTACTGTAAGTCATTTCGCTGTGGGGGGTCAAATCGGCTGACTTAAAAAACATTTTTGAAATAGGAGGAAAATAAAAACAAGCAATCGCCGGAAGCATTTCTCTTAAGCAGTACAGAAACTCTTTGTCGTTGCATGGGAAAACATATCACACGAAATCAACAACATTGTATGTCAAAACCCGTATGACTTTTTTTTTTCTTTTGAGCCACCCAGAAAATGGACATAAGAAATTCATGGCTTCTGTTCAGTTCAACAAAACACAAAACAACTGTCTGGCACCCCCGTCTAGAAATTGGAGACGATATTGGCTTTTAGGGGATGTATTGAGCTTTGAATTAACATGCGTGTGTGATTCAACCTATATAGTGTGGAATCTTTCTTTTATGATCTCTTTCTCTATCCTTTTTTTTTTCTTTAACTAGTCTAACATATCACTTTGACAAATTTTCTTATTTTTTTTTTTAAGAGATAGTTATATATTCTAAAGATAATATTTCCTATGGAGTTGTTTATAATAAACTGCGATAATTTGAATCCAGTATTAGCGGCAATTAATCTTTTATATTTTCTCTAAATTAAATCTTAGGGTGCTTAGGTTAAAAAAAAGCGAGGGAGGAAGGAAATGTCTATTGTAAAGTTATGTCATGTTGCTTATTCACATAAAAATTCAACGCATTATTACAAAAATTCATCACGAATTATTAGAGTTTAAAATTAACGTCTTTTCGTACGTCAAAATGCACGATTGTAACTAGAGAACAAATAATTTTTTTTTTAAATCTTCATTTTTGAGGTATCAAAATTTAAAAACTTTTGATTTAATAGTATTTATAAATAAAATAAAAAATAATATGCAAAATTGCTTTCTGTTTTTTATGCTTTAAGAAATTGAAAATGATTTTTTATAAATAAATAATACTTTTGATAAATGATGAAGAATTGAATTTGGTGTATAATTGTGTAATTAATCGTTACCATATCATATTTTGATAAATTTGAAGAATATTAAAGAGTATAAAAGAAAAAGTATGCTTTGATTTATTTTTTTAAATATGAAAGATATTAATTAAAATTTTATTTTAATGTTTTGCTTTCTTATACGTATAAGAGTTATCATTAATTAAATTTTGTTTGCCACTGGAATCCTGCATCGGTCCGTAGTTCGGGTCGGATCTGACCGGATACTTGTTATGATATTTCGTTGTTGGTCGAATTCGTGTCGATGTCGATTTTATTTATTCGCTTATTTATTTTTTATAATGCAGGCCGGATTCAGGTCGGTTTGACTTTCGCTGTTTCAGGTTTACTCTTACGTGTTTTATTAAAATTATACTTTATACAGGCTGACAAACAGTGTTACTAAATTTGGCGGAATTTTCTTTCAGTAATTTTGAGATCACACCATAAAATTTTAATACCAATTTTCACTCCTTTTATTAACAAAATACTTATAATTTTAATATATAAAAATAATTATTTAAACTCTCTGGGAAGTATTTCGAATTTCTTAATGATAGTTTTTATAAATGAGTATAAATGCATCAGTAATCTGCATTGTATATGTATTTATTTTTATGTTAATATGTTTAAATTTTTGTCTTATGCGGCGAATTAACTTTAAAATAAACGTTCAAGTGCGAATATTACTCGCGTTCAGAGGATTTCATACAATAAATATATGAATTATTAATTGTATTATTAATTGTATTAATAAAACAAATAATTGCTAAAAGAATTATAGGACTTTGTAAAAAATTATACAACGTAGCCTTGAGTATAGCTGGATGTACGAGAAAAGTATTTATGGGTGTACCGTAAAAGTTCAAAGAGATCTGAAGCCTAAATAATATCAAATATTGCTATCCAGTATAACTTTTCCGTTTTTTTTTTAAATCTTATATTAATCCGTTTTTTTTTCTTTTTGATAAACTAAATTTGATACTCACATTAAAAGTAGTGAATATTTAAACTTCATTTGGCATTTCATAAAAATAGATTCAGCTTAATAATTTTTTTTTTTTTTTACAGTGTAGCTAAAAAAAAAGCTTCATTCAAAGTTTAAACTTGGCATTATGTTAAGCGTTCCTCGAAAAGAGGTCGCAAAGTTTCAACGCCATGTTTTCCAAAAGGTTTTAAACTAACATTTAAAGACACGGGAAGCGCATTGAAAGATCCATTCAGTGCAAAGTTTCAACGCCATGTTTTCCAAAAGGTTTTAAACTAACATTTAAAGACACGGGAAGCGCATTGAAAGATCCATTCAGTGCAAAGTAGTCGCGAATCCTTTAGTATTTATGTGATATTTCTAATTAAACTAATATGTTTTTAACAATTTGGTGTTTATTGCTTTTATACTGCTAGTGAGCATTGCATTACACAAATATGCTGTTAAAAATTGTGATCTAGGATGTCCAAATCGTCCGTGTTTTTAAAGGTTTATAACTCGGCTAATTACCGCATTTTTTTTCTATTAACAATGTTTTCATACTTCTTCTACAATAAGTACTTCCAGCGCTGCTCAACACTTTCGCTGAAAGTCCGCAAATCCAAATTTGCGTGTGATAGAAAAACGCTACTTTTTATCACAAACATTGCGATCTCGATGTCATAAATTCTACTCGGAAATATAAACATCGTCATTTTACTTTAAACGTGTGAAAAATAATTTAAATATCTTACGAAAACGAAGCTTCAAAACATTTCAGATAAAAACTTAACACAAACTTTATTCCAGAATAATTCTACTACTGCTTTTTCATTTCTCGTGATCATCTGCGAAAAATAAAACTATGATCATGGAGTCAATATGAGAGTGTGGACACCAAAGTAATTACAAATATTAATCGAATTCGCGACACTTTTCTCAAAAACTATGCGACATAGGGTTAATCGCTATAGTTTTCCAGCAAGTTTTAAGTTAACGTTTACTATCTCTAATTTTTTCACAATTTTCAGTAGATTCGGAAATAGATGGGAGGGGCAATTATTTGCGCTACATTTTTGGCGATATCTCTAAAAATATAATACTTAAAATTTTTAAAAATGTGTTTTGGAAGTCACCGTTACGACAGCTTTCATATGATATCCCATACGATGTACCAAGAAATTTTCTTTTCCCAAGTAATATAATTAGTCCCTCTACATTTTTCCTAAATATATTTGTGAATGTTTAATAATCTGTAAATATGTATGTCAATAATCCTTATTACTTCCCCCAATTTTAAATTTCCACCTCCCATAGTTTACGAGTAAAACGGTTGCGACAGACAAAAAACAAACACAAGAGGGAGATCTTAAAATGGTTTCGTTTAATTTTTTAAGTACGAAACTCTAAAAAATACTTATTACAGTTTCCCTTTCATGGTTATGTTTTTCATTAAAAAAAAGGGTCATGGGCTGAGTAATAGGCACATTTATTCCAAAGTTTTGGCCTTTCCAAATTTCTTTCTATAGGTCCCATTGTAAACTAAATTGACTTTAAAATGAATCTTTAACTGTATCTAAATATATGAAAAATTATTAAAAACATTAATGCATTTCCACGGACTGGAGGCTTAAAAGTACGAAAAATTCTATACCGGTGAACCTTTTAAGAAAAACCCCTGAAAAAAATCATTGTAGACAGATTCTTTATTAAGAAATTCGCCGTCTCTTACAAATGTGTTATGCTTTTTTTTCATACGGATTATTCTATTTATTTGGCACCGATCTAGAAATTGTTTCGTTTAAAACAGGATTTCGTCATATACAGATTTTTGTAGCACCCTTCATAATACTGCATCCCGCTTCTCTAGCATTGTATATGTACTATTCTTTAAAGATAATTTTAATTGTTGAATTATGATAATTTAAAAATACAATAAACTCTGGCTAAGGTGGAATCGATCAGGATCGAGAAAATTTTCAGTAGTAGACAATATCCCGTCTCAGACAGATTTTACTCAATGTCTGCGGATTCGCAGGAACTTGAAAATATTTCCGATTTAGACATATTTCCGCCTTACACAGTCCACATTGTATAGAGAGTTTACTGTATATATCTATTGTATACGGCCCATTTCTATTGCATACGAAATTGTATACAGCCCAGGTCCGGTTCGGCGCGACCCAAGTCTGCGGAAGAAGTAAGACTAGGATACTACCCAGAGAAGTGATATCCAGACTTAACCCGTCCTGAGGCTCGTCTAGGACTCTAAATGGCATTTGAAAGAGGGAAAAAGTGTACTAAGGTCTGGAAAATTTTTAAATAAACTATGAAAAAAATTGAACGTAAATTTGAACGTAAATTTCTTTCAAACTCGTCTATTTTTTGAGTTTCCGTTCAGTTCAAACTCGTTTATAAAATAGTGAGCGAAGTTCAGTTCAAAGTTCACAAATAGTGAGCGAAACTCGTGGATTTTCGTTCAGTGAGCGCGTTCATACCCAACACTGTAGTTTATCTTTTGTACAATATGGCCACGCACGGCACATCAACTTTTATTCCGTGACTGAAACAAATCAAGAAACATTATTTTGGTGATAATAGCAGCCTTGCAAAAGTTTTGTCTGAAAGTTCCAAAACCAATCAAAATTTAAAGTAAGGTTTAATCAAATATAGTGTTGTAAAAAAGTTAAGGCTTGCAAATGAAAACAGTAATGGTCTTACATTGTTAAAATTAATATTATCGCAAAATTATAGATATAAAGTTTTACAAATTTTATTACTTGATTTAATTCACAAAAATATATAAAAATGGAAAATAGGATTTTTAAACAATACAGTTTGGTGGAAAAAATGTTTAGGGCTGATATATTTAAAATCTAATTTAAATTATACAAATTTTATTACTTGATTTAATTCACAAAAATATATAAAAATGGAAAATTGGATTCTTAAACAATACAGTTTGGTGGAAAAAAGGTTTAGGGCTGATATATTTAAAATCTAAGCCACACATGTAAATGATCTGTAAAATTTTTAGTATTTTGTTTGGTCTACGATGATTTACAAAAAATGCTATGGGAAGGATTTGATCAGTTTCTTACATGTGGAAATGAGTATTTCTTCCCATATATCCAAATATTCGATATCAGTTTAACATTTAGATCAATCAGTTATATTTTGGCATAAACTTAGCGAACCAGATTTCCCACATGTTATCCAAAAGATTTATTTTAAGACTTTTCAATGGAATTATTAAAATTTTGAAGTAACTAATCTGAAGATGACAGATATTTGCGAATACAAGTGTTATCGTGAAGCAATTCCAAATTCTTATCTATAAGTCCATCTTAAAAATAATAATAAGCAGTTTATGACAAAAGAATTTTTCCGATGCTGTTGTTTGCCAGCGATATAGAACTCCAATCATACTGGCATTTCACTTTTCATGAAAAATGAAATTCCCAACCTTCAACTTTGACATTTCGTACAAGAAAGAGGAAATTTTTGAAGAGTTTCAAATTTGAACACTATTTATTAAATATTATCTACATAACATGTAAAAAACCAAGCAAATCAAAAAATACAAACATCGCACTTTGTCTGATTTTCAAAATAATGGCTCTTAAAGCCTATCGAAATCACGTCGGAGCACCACCTTGTACCCATTTTCACATGTATGATATCATAAATCCTATTTACGATAAAGGATGAATATTTGTTCATTAGTAAATCAAAATTGTAGTCGTTTATTGAATTTTAATAATTTAAAGATAACGGTTTTAATCTTGCTGTGTGAGAAATAAAATGTGAAGTTTTTGTAGTTTTGACATGGTTTAAATTTAACATAACTCAGGCATTTGGCACTGTTTAACACATGTTTAACTGTTCTGTACGTAACTGAAAATTCCAAAGCACATTCTATTGTGGAAAAATAAAAACAACCTCGAAGCACCCTACCAATAACGTTTCATTTACTTAGGGCTGAAAGTCTTGACACTAATCTTCTTTTATTATTTCTAATATAATTGACTGAATCATAAAGAATATTGGACAGCACAGTTTCAAATTATTTTTAGGACAATTTGCATTTCTCCCAGCCCGTAATCTGAAAACATCCTTGTTTTATTATTCTTTCTTCAGTTAGGGATTTTCGGATAACCATGCGTAAAGCAGCAATTGCATATATATATATATATATATAAAAAAAAATCTAACGATAAATAACCTATAAGTAAAGTCATAGATTAATCAAGCATAAAATACTACAGTTATGATATTATCTAATTGTGATAGATTTAAGTGAAACAACTAGTCCTAAACTTATTTTCATTTCTTAATTTTACAAAATTTTATCGCTTGTAGAAAAAAGTTATTTCTCGATTTTTAAAACTGAATTAAGTTCATATAATATGTCAGGTATATGTGTCTAAATTTAAGATAGATAAATCTTTTCGGAATTTTATTCTAAACAACAAAATTAGGATGTCTTCTTAAACTTTTTTCAGCACTTATTTTAATATTGGTTTATTTACTGCGTTTCAAACCTAAACAGTGAGAATCAGATTGCTTTTATATATTTAATAATGGTAACACACACAGCATGACACTGAATTAGTCGAAATGAATCAAATATCAAATCGAAATATCAAATTTTAAATTAACAAAGATGTAGGGATTTATTCATTCAACTGTGGATAATGTTTATTTATTTGTCTTCAAACATTAGAAAATACTTTATAGAAAAAATATTTGATTTGAATCTACTCTAAAAAAATGTAACTGAATTCATAGATTTCACTTTCACAGATTTTTTGAAAATAAAATGCCTTATAGTTCCACATAAGTTAATACATTACGAGTTATTTCTGTGAATCAAACTTTATTAAAAGAACTGATTTAAGAGAAATGATCTAAAAAATATTTTAGATATACACTTTATTATAATGAAAACTATTCTCAAATAAATGCAATACAGAAATAAAAAATCCATTGTTAATGAGAAAACTTTTGAATTTATTGCATGTTTTTGGAACAAAGATAGCAGATCTGTATTCATTTAAAGATTTAACATCTTTGTTGATAATTTAAGAAATGTTTCTTAATGAACATTAAAAAAATAAATTAAAACTACCTCTATTATATAAAACTATGAATTTAAAACTCTATAAACATGACATAAAGGTAAATTGAAACAATTATAAATAACGAATATGATTAGTTTTATTTATGAAAATATTTATCATTTAAAACTTACTTACGAATGTATCTAAATATGTGAAATATGCTCTGTGACGAACACACAGATAGCATCACAGCAGTACTCGAATTAATTCAAAACTCTTGAGAATTTCAAAAGTGTGCGACTACTAATTTCTATTGGTTGAGTTTCTATGATGAATCATAAACAAACCTTCCCACTGCTACGACCGGATATACACGTTCACGAGGCTGCAGGTTTCACAGCAGTTGAAGCTTTATTTAAATGAATATAATTCTACAAATATAATCTAGCTTTAAGAAATTAATTTATGATTGATGCTTTCAAGGCTTATAAGCATACACGTAACAAAAAAATTATACCTTGATAGAAAATCCCTCTTTTATCAACATTTAAAATAAATTGCTAACAAATAAACATTGCAATTTTGCCCTTTTGCTCAGCGGTAAGTGAGTTCAAGTTACTCACTATTGACCAATCAATTTGACAACAATATATATTACTAAATAATATTAAACTCCATTACATTATTTTCCGGTTCTCTGATTATTCTGTTTTTTCGGGTAAGGAGTGGGAAGTATGAGCAATGCTATGTTTTTAATAAAACGGCGATCAATGTTTCATAAATTTAATCGAGCAGGTGTGTGTCTTTCAAAAAGAAACAACTCAAATGCATTCTATTCCTTACATAGTTGGAATCATAATCACAAAATTACCCTAAATCATATATATATTTATTGAAATTATTTGTTTGCATACCGTTATATTGAATACAGAAGAGTTTGAGTATAAATTTATATAATATATTGAAAATCTTTTATGATATATCAGTGATTATTTTATTACTTTAGTCTTTTATTTAAAAGTACTAAGCTTCTCAAACTTTTATTTTGCATCATCTTTCAGTTCTATGAATATGGTAATTATTGTGTTTCGACAAAACTTCCTTAAATTATCTGGATGAACGCTATCTTCCTAAATTAATTGGGATAGAATTTACACGAATGCATCGAAGCAGCATTTTCAGACTCTGTCTTTAACAGTAAAATCCAGAAAATTCTTTATTTTCTTAACAAACAGAGAATAATTACTTAGAATGAGTTTCATGAAAACAGAACAAAACTTTAATTAGTTTATTAACGATTTGCTAAACTTTATTTTAATTAAAGCAGGAAGCTGTTTAAAAGCTTTTTCAGTGTAAATACATAATGTAGTGGAAAAATAAGTTGTTGATGATCATCTCCATAATTAGAATTTATCCAATTATTTTAAAGAAAATACAATTTGCTGTGTTTTCGTATATTTGAACATTCATGAGAGCATAAACAAAAAATGCCTTTTAATTAAGCAGAAATTAAAAAAATATATAATAAGCTTACTTAAATTTTAATTATAAATAATAAGTAATCAATGTTTTTTATTTAAGTTCTGAACATTAAAAAATAATAAGAAAAAACTACTTTCATGAAAATTAAACGTAACATTTTATTTGTACTAGTACGGTTAACATTTACTTATCGGTTGAAAATGTAATATCTGAAATTTTTTTCATTAATCGAGTAATTAATTGGGCATTTAACGTACATATATATATGTTTTTCTTTATTATTTTCTTCTTTATTATTTAATAGAAAATTTTGAATAAAATATATTTTTATACATCCACTGTAGGGTAAAAATTCCAACAAGGAAAAGTTTCCCCATCCATTTCTGAATTAAACACAAAAATTTACAACTTCATATCTGCAAAACTCACATACTTATGGCCATTTAAATAATTTATCAGGTTTTGAGAGATTCGACACAAATTGAAATGCGTGCAATTTATGAAAATTGTTACATTAAAAGTTCTAGGGAAAATACAAGAAGTATATTTATAGAGTTACAATTTTATTTTATTTTTATTTTTTGTGATGGTTAACCAAACATTTGCAAATAAATCACATCTTAAAAATTTTCATAAAGTTAAAAAAAAAACATTATATATTTTTAATGCAGTTATTTTAAATCGTTATAACTCCAAACATTATCCATTTGATTTCATTTTTTTTTTCATTTCATTCAAGAGAAAATATAATTTTATTTTTGTTTCGGGATTTTTTTCAACATTAATTTTTAAACTTTTTTTCTATGGGTCTGATCGGTCCGGACCTAGATATTTCTACCCGTGCAGACCTCTAGTACAGACAACCAGAAAAAATTAAAGCAGGCTTAGCACAAAAACTGTGCGCTGTTTTTTTAAATCCAAATGAGAGGCACTGTCTTAAATCGATATTTAGTAAAATACAATTTGTGGATTATCCCTTTCATGCATTCAATATGAGTCAAAAACTGTTCTCTTAGAGGCATGGTTAAGTGGTATAAGTCACGAATTTTAGAGAATTTTGGATTTTAATAACATTGTGAGATTTTGAGACATGAAGATCAATTTCTTTTGTTCAAATCTGGAATGGATAAGCAATAATTTCCTAATTTTGTAATTTCGCCCTACGGGGGCAATTTATGTTATCACCTTTTTTACCCCTTTTAATGATTTTTTGCAGTTGGAAGTATGAGTGTAGGAGCAATATTTAATAGAGATAGCATATTATTTCGATAATTATGATTCACCATGTATACATTTTTAGCTTTTATAATAAATACCCTTCAACACAATTATGTAATCTATAGTTTTTTCAAACCGTTATTACTATTTTTAATCCTGGTTAATCGCAAGGCACTTTTGTAATCCTAGATCATTTTTGTCACGCTTTAAAATATTAACATATTATATGAATGCATTTAAGATAAAAGTTTTGTTACTCCTCATAATCATACGAATTTCTTCAAGCAGATGTTTTTGCACATTCTTTGCAGAGACGCCAAAAACTGTATTTGTGAACACGTTTGAACGCTCGGTGAACTTATAATTTAAGGTTTCCCTTCAAATCAAAAACAAAGATGCGTGTTTTTCTCATTTATCATTCAAGAACATGTATCTCTATTAAGACAATATACATTTATATTCAAAATATAATTTAGTTGTATATATTATTGACTTCATTGTTCAATTTTCAAATGTATAAAATTTTATGTAAAAGATATATTGCAACAGACAGAAAAAGAAATCAAAATCTAGCTGTGGCTATTTCTTGAAAAGCATTATTTTCCACACACGTTAAAGTCTGTAAAATATTTTTTTCTTTTGTTAAGTTGTAACAAGTTGGAAATTGCACGTGAAGCGTAGCAAATTAGGTGCGTTCGTACGATAACGAAGTTTTAAAAATATTACTTTCATATGTCAATCTCATAAAATTGTAAATAGTGAATTACAATTAAAACGCTCATCAAACAATGTTCTTCCTATACCATTATATAATGTAATACTTTTGTGTGGCCTTGTAAATCAATAACAAATGTTCTTTGCACCACAAATTATGTATGATGTATATTATAATATGTACTTTATAGTTGCATATAAATTTTATTAAGTTCGTATGAGTGTAACACGATTAAAATGCATTTGAAACATTTTTCCCATTGACCGTAATGTAACGGAATACTTTTGAGTGTCCCTATAATTGATCTATAAATCCGATTTTCATAAAATTTGAAATAACTCGACAAAATTATGTAATAATTATGTAGTTTAAATTTCAAACGTATAGAATATATTTGAAACTTTTTCCTAATTGACCATAATGTAACTGAATAATTTTGATTGCGCCTGTAATTGATCTATGCACACGATTATCAAAATATTTGAAATAACTCGACAGAATTATGTAATAATTGCGTATTATAAATTTCAAACGATTAAAATGCATTTGAAACTTTTTTCCCCATTGACCGTAATGTAATGGAATACTTTTGATTTCCCCTGTAATTGATCTATGCATCCGATTTTCATATAATTTGAAATAACTCGACAAAATTATGTAATAATTATGTATTTTAAATTTCAAACGTATAGAATATATTTGAAACTTTTTCCTAATTGACCATAATGTAATTGAATACTTTTGATTGCCCCTGTAATTGATCTATGCACACGATTATCAAAATATTTGAAATAACTCGACAGAATTATGTAATAATTGCGTATTATAAATTTCAAACGATTAAAATGCATTTGAAACTTTTTTCCCCATTGACCGTAATGTAATGGAATACTTTTGATTGCCCCTGTAATTGATCTATGCATCCGATTTTCATATAATTTGAAATAACTCGACAAAATTATGTAATAATTATGTATTTTAAATTTCAAACGTATAGAATATATTTGAAACTTTTTCCTAATTGACCATAATGTAATTGAATACTTTTGATTGCCCCTGTAATTGATCTATGCACACGATTATCAAAATATTTGAAATAACTCGACAGAATTATGTAATAATTGCGTATTTTAAATTTCAAACGATTAAAATGCATTTGAAACTTTTTTCCCCATTGACCGTAATGTAATGGAATACTTTTGATTGCCCCTGTAATTGATCTATGCATTCGATTTTCATAAAATTTGAAATGACTCGACAAAATTATGTAATAATTATGTATTTTAAATTTCAAACGATTCGGTTGGGTAGTTTTTGCGTTGTTATATGCGGACGGACAGACGGACGGACAGACGGACGGACTGAACGACAACTATAGGCGCTACGTATTATATAATTACGAACGCACCTAAAAAGTTATTATTTTGGGTTAAATAAACTACTGTGGAATCATTTACTTATTTTATTAAAATATATGTTAACTCTTGAACATTATTTTATGAAACATGTGGTGTTAACCGATTTTCTTCCATAAAATAAAAAAATGAAGATTTAACAATAGGTGGAGTGAAAAAACGAAAATTAGAACTTTGTTTTCGTATAACAGCCAAAAGTTGCCTTTTTGCACTTCTAGCATATGTGCAAAATTTCATGGATTTTGAAAAACCTCTGAAGGTCTTTACCAGAATATTTATATTTTCATTGTTCCACACATTACGTTCCTACCATAAATTGAATATTTACAGAGTTTTTCGCAATCCCGTTTGACAGTTGTATATTTAAAATGTTTAGTGTAATTTCCTTTAGAGTAATTTAACTTTAAGTTTTTTTTAAATTTTAATATATTACAATTTATATTTCTTCTTGTAAAGATAGAGGAAAGTAATAAAAAATTTCAAAAACGTAAAGATGTGCTACAAATAACACTAGAAGAGCTAATAAAATAAGAAGTGCTTTCAATTTATTTTTACAGCTTTATTCTTAATCGGAAAATAAATTCAGAAACTTCATTTTTTTTCTTTTTTTATGTTTCGTTTATTTTACTTTTTCCTTCGTCTTATTATATGCGGCACCACTTAAATGTTTAAGAAAGTATTTTGAGCTCCTCTAAATTGATTATCTAAAATCAAGACGAAGGAGAAACATCACAAAGCACTTAGGAGACAACAGAAGGGAAGATGAGAATACTTGTAAAAAAAAGAAAAAGAGGAAGAAAAAAATTGTAATGCTGAAAAAATTGGGTTAATATTTAGTTAAACTTTAGATACCATAATAAATGTCATGATAAAACACGGCTTTTTTGTCAATTAGCATTTAGTTTTTTTGCGAAAGAAAGAAAACATTTCAATGTAGTTTACTTTTTTAAAAGTTTTTATTTTTATCTTTTCATCATTATGTAAAATAAGACGAAAACGCAAGAGCACTTTATGATTAAGGAAAAAAAAGATTTTGAACTCATAAGTTTATTTTTAAGTGAAATATTGCAATGACAGTATTTAAAACATTTTTGTAAATAATTGTAATCTGTATAAATGAATAAATTTTAATAATAGTTAAATTAACTTTTGAACATATCTCTATATCCTTTGTTTGTTTATTCGTTAAATAAAGCGATATAATTTATTATAACACTAAATGTATCATTTACAACTATGTATCTGTGTACACATAAAATTTCTGTCAGTTATGTAAAATTGCAAATAAATTTGTGTTAAATATTTTCTCAATTACTTCTTTACATCTGCAGTTATAGTAATACTAAGCATTCTTACAGTAATATTTTCGAAGAAATATATATCATTGAACCGCGGCATTTTAAAATCTGCATATTAACTTTATTTATTCGTATTTTGGTCTACTTACTGTTATATCACATAATGATCCTCAAAAAAATTTTTTTTAACAACCGAACCTGTAATTTGTTTCTCAAATTTTCAATAACTGCAGTAATTTATTTCTCTTATGAGATAAACATAGTAAGTGGTATGCCATTCTATTGATTTCCGATTATACTTCCTATAATACTTCAAAGTTCTCAATTTCTTTGATACACAATTTATCAACGTAAATTCGAATCTTTCAAAAAAGTTTTAAATGACATTTTTTTTATTATTGATCATTTACTACAATAGTAAGAAACTGGAGAAACTGAAGAAAAAATTATAGTGTAACAATGTATTAAACTTTGATATACTTTACACTGCGTTCAATAAAATGTTCTTCAGTCCAATTAATTGTATTAGTCCAATAAATTGTTATAAATTATATATACAGGGTGATTCAGCTCGTCGGTGACAAACTTTAAGGATCGATAGAGCACACCTAGACGAACATTTTTGAATAGGGAATGTAGGGTCCCTGACGCGATGGTAAGGCGCTAGGCGCTTTCGAAAATTTGGGTGCCGAAATTCGAAACGTCATAAAAACTAGGGAAATGGTTAGATTTTCTTGCTTGTTGCGTCGAAATGATTCTGTTTGTTTAGACTTTCTTCAGTGCCAATTTGATAAGCGTATCTCTTAAAACATGGATAGGGGGCGCTGCAGACTTTGGAGAGCTAGACAACAACTTTAAGCCCGTTATTTTGATAATTTAACACATGCTCGCCAAAGTTTATACTCTAACTTAAAGTTTGAACCCAAAAGTAGAGCCCTGCAAAAAGCGTAAGAGCCGGAATAAAATGTCAAAGTACAGGGTGGTCGAAACTCGAAGGCTCCTAAGAGATAAACAAACAGATTTCTTGACTTATGGCATGCATTTTCATGATTCTGTTTGCTGGGGCTCTCTGAAACTCAGTTGAACGGTACAAAAAGAAACATCGATAGGGGGCGCTTTGGGCAAAAAACATAATTCGTTGACATTTCGGACGCTAACTGGAAACGGGGCGCTACGATCAGTTAGAAACAAAACAAGAGAGTAATTTACTTATCATAAGAAGCTATTAAAACTGCAGTTTGTTTGTTTTTTTTAACAAACATAGCTGGTTTCAATCATGCACAATGCGCGCAATAAAATTTACATAAGGTGCTTTTTGCTGATTTATGCAAAAGATATCGTACCATATCGATATGCAAAAGATACGTAATGCGTAGACGACAACGCGAGATGACGTAGTTGTATGCGCAGACACTTATTTTGAACGTGCGGTACCTACTTAAGCTTCGGGTTACTTGTCTGCAGATCGGTAGTAGGATGGAACGGTACACAAACTCTGAATTGGCTGACATGCATTTGGCGTATGGCGCTGCTGGTTGTAATGGACGAGCCGCTCAGCGGTTGTACGCCGAGCGTTACCCCAACAGGCAAATTCCCTGCCATGCCTTCTTCGCTCGAGTACACCAGAGGTTGTCCACAACGGGATCTTTCGACGGAGGCAGGCCTGAACGGGAGCGATCAGTGAGCACCCCCGACAACGAAGAGGCTGTGCTTAACCTGGTTGAGGACAACCCAGGTCTTAGCACGAGAGATATCGCCAGACATGTTGGCATTTCGCAAGCAACTGCGTGGCGCATCTTACGTTCCCGGAATCTGCACCCCTACCACATCCAGCGGGTGCAGTTGCTCAGAGAGCAGGATTTTGGCCCTCGAGTGGAATTCTCAAGATGGTACTTGGCGATGAGATACAGGGATCCCCGTTTTGTAAACAGCATTTTGTTTACGGACGAGTCCACCTTCAGCCGGGAGGGAATGTGGAACGCCCACAACAGTCATGTGTGGTGTGATGAAAATCCACATGAAACCAGAAGCCGAGCAGCCCAGGAGCGTTTCTCAGTAAATGTGTGGGCCGGCATTCTGGGGGATTGCCTCATTGGCCCTTATTTGTTACCTGAACGGCTGACAGGTGGAAATTACCTGATTTTCCTGGATCAAGTGCTGCCGCAGCTTCTGGAGGAGGCGCACGTACCCGAAGGTTCGCGTCGCCAGATGTGGTTCCAGCACGATGGAGCTCCGGCCCATTACACGAACGACGTGCGTCTCCATCTAAACGCAAGGTATGGCCAGCGGTGGATCGGGCGTGGGGGTCCAGTTCACTGGCCTGCCCGATCACCAGACCTCACCTGCTTGGATTTCTTCCTTTGGGGTTACCTGAAGGCCGAGGTATACCATACACCTGTCAGCAGTGCTTAAGAACTTGTGGCGCGCATTGTGGCAGCTGCAGGGCAGATCAGAGATACTCCTGGCATTGTTGGAAACACACACTCCTCAATGCGACGGAGGTGCGAAGCCTGCATCATGGCCCAAGGTCGAAATTTCGAGCATCTTCTGTAGTGTTATTTTTTGTAAATAAATTTCCAGTATCATTGATGTTTTTGGTCTAAATTTATTCAGAAGTGTTGAGCAGAGGTAGAAAATGTGTTTTCATTATTACTAACTGATCGTAGCGCCCCGTTTCCAGTTAGCGTCCGAAATGTCAACGAATTATGTTTTTTGCCCAAAGCGCCCCCTATTGATGTTTCTTTTTGTACCGTTCAACTGAGTTTCAGAGAGCCCCAGCAAACAGAATCATGAAAATGCATGCCATAAGTCAAGAAATCTGTTTGTTTATCTCTTAGGAGCCTTCGAGTTTCGACCACCCTGTACTTTGACATTTTATTCCGGCTCTTACGCTTTTTGCAGGGCTCTACTTTTGGGTTCAAACTTTAAGTTAGAGTATAAACTTTGGCGAGCATGTGTTAAATTATCAAAATAACGGGCTTAAAGTTGTTGTCTAGCTCTCCAAAGTCTGCAGCGCCCCCTATCCATGTTTTAAGAGATACGCTTATCAAATTGGTACTGAAGAAAGTCTAAACAAACAGAATCATTTCGACGCAACAAGCAAGAAAATCTAACCATTTCCCTAGTTTTTATGACGTTTCGAATTTCGGCACCCAAATTTTCGAAAGCGCCTAGCGCCTTACCATCGCGTCAGGGACCCTACATTCCCTATTCAAAAATGTTCGTCTAGGTGTGCTCTATCGATCCTTAAAGTTTGTCACCGACGAGCTGAATCACCCTGTATATATATATATATATATATATATATATATATGCTAATAGAAAGCCTGTTACACGACAAGGGCAGCGTGCACAGGAAATGACAAATATTGAAAACACATATCGATATCAAACTTATAAACATTATCCGCCATAAATTAATTAATGGACATAAAAATATTTTTTATTGGCTGGGTTAGTACGCTTCAAGGGTCTGTTACCAGAATGTTTATAAAGTAATATTTGCTTTATTTAATGGAAAAAAAGAATGAAGACTTTCTAATTTTAGGTATAATAATCAGTACATTACGTATTTTCTGGTGCGAAACCACCTAAAATCCCAGGAATCCCCTGCTGGGTTCGATCCCTGACTGGGCAACCACAACCTAGCATTGTTAAAACTATACCCCAACAAAAAATTTCAAAATTTTTGCTTATCATACAGCTACAATATTTTAGGTTATTTTAAGGATATACTACCACCAACTTGCAAAATCCAATATCCCACCCTGAAATAAATATTTTTATAATTCACATAAATTGCCTTGGGTATAGTTCTTTTAAAATTCCTTGTATGCCAGTTTTTTTTTTTTTTTTTTTTTTTTTTTTTTTTTAATACTTGCGAGAGTTTTGGAATCAATTTTCCTTGTTGTGGTTCTTGATCAATTTTGACTTTGATGTAGCGACTCTGCCGTACTTGAGATCATGCAAAATACAATTGCCCATGACTAAAAGCATGATCGGCCAAATACATGCCGATAAATTTTAGAGTTAGTCGTTGAGACTCATGAATGGTATGATATAATCATACATTATGCATAATTTATTGGTTTAGTTGATTGATTTAATTGACTTCATTGTGTTAAAATTCAATTAACTTCCCTCTCTGTTAATACTAATTCCTTCAGGCATTTTACTTAGTAAGAAAATACTTTTTTTGCTCAGTCAAAATTCATTATCTTTTACTCCATTCATCCCTGTTAAAAAAAAAAAAAAAAAAAAAAAAAAAAAAAAAAAAAAAACATTTTTTTATGCAATAAAAATATATGTAATGGATATGTGTAATAAAAATTGTTCAGTATTGTCTCTGTTTCTGTGCATAATGGATCAATCGATGCGACAGCCATAGCAGCTATAGGCCTCAAAGCACTGTGAATTCAAATTTAAAAGATTCAAAATTCTTTCTGGCAGATGTTTTTAATAAGTTTGGTGTTTTTCAACTGTAAAAGAAAATTATTCTCTATTTCGCCTTCTGTGTCACTTCCCGTATAGCATGCCTTCATAACATACTGCGGTTATCAAAACAACAAAAACAAAAACAAAAAATATATTATGGTTCTCCATGCAAAACATCTGAGATTTTTCAACAGCTTTAACTTAGGGCTGCTTGTGGCTTAGAAACTATGTTGCTTAATGTATGTTGCTAGACTATGTATGCCCAAAATGTTGCTGAAATATCATAAAATCAAACCTAGTTGGCGCTTGGTAGGCATTGTTTTAAATTTTTTAGTTCATTTCTTCATAACGATTTTTTTTCTTGGCTCATCTTGGCACTTGGTTTGTAATCTTCTGTTTTGATTGTCGTTTTAATCTTCACTTCTGCCCGATTCCGAATTACTAAAATTGTACTTTATCATGACTGAAAGTGCCATCTCATATTACGCATATATAATACTTTAAAAAATAAATTATTTCCATGGAACTAAACACTAATTAAAGAATAGTTTGATCTCCAGCATATTCTTTTTTTCTAGGATAAAAACCAAATCGCGGGCTATCGAAAAACGTGACTATCCAAACATTTCAACTAGAATCCATCGCTTATTAAGAAATTTTCCCGAGTAAGACAAATAAATCTACTACTTGATAAATTGCATGTGTGACCTAAAATTGTCGTCTTCATAGATCATTTGGTAAGTGAGGACCACTCGGGCTTTGGTCCATCCGCAGAATGCAAACATTTTCTCCTTTAACGGTACCTTAAGTATTTGAGCAATAACAATCAGTTTTAAATCCTAAACTACACTGTAAAAAATTTGACCCGTTTGCTGCATCATCACTCCACCACTTTTATAGAATATCTCTATTTTGAACAATGAGAATGCTCCATAACAGGGTGAAGTAATCGTTTTCTATAAAAGCAGTGGAGTGACGATGCAGTAAAAGGGTCAATTTTTTTTACAGTGTATAAGGCTACATTGTTAAAAAATTTAAACATTTGCTGTGTTGTCACTCAACCGCTTTTATGGAATATCTCTATTTCAATCAATGAGAATGCTCCATAATGCAGTGAAGTAATCATTTGCTAGAAAAGCGATGAAGTGACGATGCAGCAAAAGTTTCAAATTCTTAACAGTTTAGTATCATTGCGCAGTCCTTTTAAATGTTTAAACTATGCAAGAGCATAATAATCGCGCATTTTTTAGTTCGATATGTATCGGCCATACCGGATGGAGTTTCGTTGTTGAGAAACTTAATCCGATGCATATACACATCTTCTTCAGTAGCATCCTCAATACTATCCGAGATGATATATGTGGTTTGTCACTTTTTCCCTTAAAGATTTTTCAAAACGTAATTAACCTCATTAATTCTATATGTAGCAGCATTTGTTGGGCACAATATTGTTTTGTTTTCAAATTGTTTTATATTATCTTTTGACATTTTCTTGTCGTATTCTTGTTTTATTAATATCTCCATATATTCTTTTTTCTTCTTTTAATATATTATTTTAATATATTTCCATATATTCTTTTCTTTTTTTATAATATTTTATTAAATCTCAAATTAAATTTGAAAGAATCCTGATCAAATCTTTATTTAAATGAGAAACTATTTCATGGTCGATTGAAGTGAAAAAACTTCTTTAAAACACCATAAAATAAATTAAATTGCGCAAGGCCTTTCGAAAGAACTTGGTCTTTCTTCATCAGGCGCGAAAAAATGTGCGTCTACTATGAATGTAGAGGCACGACTCAAATGAAAAGGCGGGAAAGGGAGCAAGTTGAAGGAGCAGCCAATAGGAAAGTAGAAGGCATCATCCAATCACAGTATAGACAAATCTATATTTAACCGTTTAAACGCCTATGTTACCAAATGAGAACATTGCATTATTTGTAATACAAAACACATATTTTCCAACATAATAACGATGTCCTTATTTTTTCTATGAAATATAAGATTGATTTCAACTTTTGAAAAAAATATTTATGTTTAAGCATTTATCACAGGTATAAAAAATGTAGATTCATTAATTTGCATACAAAATATTATGTGACTTTATCGTTTTCTCTATATTACTAATATTTTACCGCTAGGAATCTCAATGTTTTTAGAATTCGACAAAAATACTCAAGAACGATATACAATAGCATATAGTGGAAAATAATTTGTTATATTTTCATAGGTTAAGAATAAATAATCACGTTCCTAAATGCGAACACTAAAATGAAAACAGCCATAAAAATAACTGCAGAAATACTTTTTGTTGTTGTTTTCTGAATTTGTATTCATAAATTAAAATATTTGAATCTGTAGTATAGTAAAAACAAAATTAGAATTACACTGCGGTATTAATTCGGTGTGTAAACGGTTAACCACTTAACCGGCGACAGGTATGTGGAAACAATGCTTTTATACCCGACTTATCACGGGCGGACGGTGAAGTGGTTAAAATTTTGATCTTTTACGATTCAATATGCTTATTTTCATCATTACATTTTATCACAATGAATGGCCGGTTGAAGGTAGCATTTCATTTACTTTACATGTCGCAAGTTATTAAATTTATGTCCTTAGCAATATCGCTCAGACTGATCCCTGTGAGGAAAGTCCTAGTCATTACTAGAATAATGTAAGAACGAGCACATTCCAGTATTAAGTGTGTTGTGTAGACAATGTTACCACAAGAATGAAGTCAAATGCTTCTGGATTATAAAACTTGTCGGGAGATGAAAAATTCTATTAAAGAAATATTTGAAAGTTCTTTTAGAACAATACCTGATGTTGTGTGCAAAAAAAAAAAAAATAAAAATAAAAATAAAAATAAAAATAAATAAATAAATAAATATATAAATAAAAATCATAATAAAAGTTTAAGAAATACAGAATCAATACAGATATAAAATTATATTTATTAAGAGCATTTAGCGATTTAATTAAAGTTAAAGATGGGGATAGTTTTAAAAAAGCTGAAAGTTTCCATTAAACTGATCAAATCTTTTTATTGTAATTTCCCTCACTATGTTTCAAAGAAACATGAAGAAATAAAAGTCTCTACATTAATACCTTACATGTTTTGACACAGTGCCAGCTTGCTGCATTTTAATGGGTCTAGATGTTAGTATATAACCAATTTTATTGAAAATTATGTGCAATATGCCTAGACTTAAGGCCAACGAACATTGTTAACATGAGAAATTACATTCATATATTCATATATATTCATATATATATTTATAACTACAGAATTTGGAAAACATATTCACCAAATACTTTTAAATAAATTCACTTTCTAGCACCAAAACTACCAGTTCGGCGTGGTTTCATAGCAAAAATTATCATAGCTAATAACTTTCAAAAAAACATTACCTAGAAATGACCGTTAAACTGTTCTACCGGAGAGTTGTTTCGCCGTACATTAAACAACTTTGTCAAACTGGCAGTTCAGGAATGACAATACATGAAACAAATGATTTATAAAGACTACGGAAATCCTCCACATATTTATTTGCGAGTCCTTAGCTGCTAATTTCTAAATGAATGATAGCATCGATCTTTTTATCTTTTTCCATGTGATTTTTGCCTATGAAGTTGTCTCTAAGTCAAAGAGCTGTCTGCCACGTTGAACCTGAGTTGAACATGCTAAATTTGAGACATTTTCTACTTTTTATCTTCTACTAACCTTCTGTGCAAACTAATAATTCAGCGTCTAATGTTATATTTGTCAGTAAAATATATTTGTACATATTGTAATAAAAAAAATATCTTGATATTTCTTAAGATTAAAGAAAGTGAACAACATATTATTATTATTTTTTAAAATATAATTATACTTGAGGATTCGTACTGTTCAAGGATCTTTTACCAGAATGTTTGTAAAGTAATTTTTTCCTTATTTAATAGGTTTTTTTTTTTTTTTTTTTTTTTTTTTTTTTTTTTTTTTTTTTTTTTTTTTTTTTAGGTATAAGAATCAGTACTTTACGAATTTCTGGTGCGAAACCCCTTAAAATTCCAGGATTCCCCTGATGTGTACGAACCTTGTACTTTATTCCCTGCTTAAAAACTCATAGTTCTTTACAACGTAATGTATTTGATTGCATGACTTATAATAGCATTTCATCCTTAGAATTTGAAGAAAATATTTTTAACTAATTAAATAATTAATGCAAAGATATTTAAGAATTTAATATAAAAATCCGCATGTTTCACAGTAATAAAGTTCATTACACATAAAAGTTTTAACTAGAGATAATAATAATTAAATATCTTAATATTTAGATAATGTTTATGAGATGTTTTTGTCAAAAAGCTTTGCTAAATGAACTTTTAATAAAAAAAATCCTATATACGACTTTTCACATCACAATTTTTTTTACTATAAAGAAAATATCTGTGTAAGTTTATAAGTGATATATAAGCATGAGTAGTCCGGAAAATAAATCTCTCATGATACCTAACATTACACATTTTTAACATTGAATATTTTACGATTATAATACCATAGGAAAGAAAAAGTGGAAAAGTTTAAAATTTTGGAGAGGCGTTTAGATGATTGAACCTTTATTGAAACAAAAAAAGTAACAAATACAAACAGTAAAGTAATGCAAAAAATAGAAATTCAGAGATTATTAATTTATGTAATGTGGAAAAAAACAATATTTTTACGAAGCGGTCAGAGGACTTAGATGATGTTTTAGGTGAAAATCTAAGAAATATTGTTAGATCCAAATGTTTATCCGTTTTACATCAAAAACAATCATGAAAAAGTGTTTTGGATATTTATATCTATAAACATATTAATTCTTTGTCCTATCTGTTTAGACGTTTCAAAAATCGCAGTTTATAAATTTTTGATACTCAATTTTAATTAAATGATAAATATAAATCTATTGAAATCTCAATCTCAAAATGTATAGATATTCCACCCAAATATAGGTAAAGTTTATTCTATTAAAAGCTATCTTTTGTCTAATCGAATATTTACTTTGTACATTTTTTTTATTTTATGCACAACATTCTACAATAATGAAAGCATAGTTTTCAGTTTTCTGATTTTAATTTTATAACATGAGTAGGTTCAAAATTATGGACAACAGCCTTACTCATTTGTAGTGTGTTAACACCTCTATATTATACATTAATTCTCCGTAGTAAGTACTATTTATCAAGTATATTAGAATAATTAATCATATTCTCAGAATTAATGTAGATGTAGTTTGAATATTGTTTATGTTATTTGACAGATTCATGTTAATGAATCCAAAATTTTCATTAATATTACTGTTTTCTAATTTATCAGTTTGTTCTCACGTAAAATTCCATTTTAATAAATATCGTATTTACACCTAAACTCTAATGATAAAGATGGAAATAAAATATACATTAAAAAATGGTACGGATTTAGTCGTTTATTTTGCATTCAGTGAATATTTTCATTTTATTCCTTCTTAGACAATATTAGTTGATTTATATACCGTTTTAAATCAAATAAAATAAATAGTTTTGACGACTATATAGGTGATTTATAATATGTTTTATAAATTCGTTCATCTTTATATGTTTTGTTGGTGCATTTAAAATCAATCATTTTATTTTATGATGTACAAGCATTGTAGACAAGAAGGCACATGTTGTGAAAATTAATTTAGTTTTTTTTTTTTTTTTTTTTTTTTTTGTAGGTGATTAAAAAATTTTTGTAACAACGTAGTGCACTGAGCACATAACTACTGCGCTGATAATTAAAGAAACCTTAAGGCTCCTGTGTCGAAATTCGAATCTGGAAGTAAAATTCTTTGAATTTTAGCTCTAGCAATGAACAATAGGACAGGGCGAGTTTTTGGAAAATCTGCATCTAGTCAGAGTGAAAAAAAAATTCGTTACTGAAAAATTATAGTTTTATACTAAAGTGAAGGCGTGTGTTTTAGACAACTACTTGTCACTAAAATTATTTTTAGAGTTTATATGCTCCCTTCCACATTATATTTACACTTTTATCCTAAATAAATAAATATATATATATACATATATATATATATAATATACAGTAAGTTTTGTTTAAACTTTATACTTTATTTTTTAAACAAAATATAAAAAAAATTTAAAGTAAAAAAAAAAAATTAAGAAAAATGAAAGTCTAGTTTTTCAAGTGTAAAAAAAAAAAAAAAAAAAAAAAAAAAAAAAAAAAAAGTGCATTTTTTTGTTTTATTATGTAGGCTATAAAAACGCCTATATATTTATGCAGGGTGGCCCTAAAGTACCAGACGATTTTGTAGAAAAAATAATGCAGGAATTTTATATTACAGGTTAATAATACTCCGAGGATATGCTAACTACGGAAGAACGAATTGCAGTTGTAACGGGACGTTTACATGTTCAGGCGATTCGAGGAGGTCAAATAGACGTTTCACATAAAATTTGGAAGAGAGGCTTCATCACGAGAAATATCCAAAAAACACTAAACATTTTCGCACCGCATCTATACTCTATAAGAAACATATAAGTGACCATCAATACCATCTAGTCTGTAACGAATATCCGCGAAGCCACTTACTGTAGTTCCGATGCATCCATTTGCCGCATCAGTCGAGAAGTTCTGATACCTCAATCGTGCCGGGAACTTTCTGCACAACACTTTAAAAAATAAAGCGTATTATGTCCAGGTTCTGTGCAGACTGGAGTCTTAAGATTACGCTCCATGGAAAACAGAGTACTGCGATCTCTTCCAGACAGTAGAACGGGACAGATAAAAAGTTAACATCCCTTTTAGTGATTCAGCGAGATTACATATCTGTGGAACAATGAATTGTCGTAAATGTCGTAGCTGGGTCTCTCAACACATGAATGCTACTATCGAATAGGGACGGAATACACCTAAGGAGAACGCATGGATTGGTTTCATCAATCAAAATGTATATGGATCATTCATGTTTGCAGAAAACACCACCACAGCAGATATATATCTCGCTATATTACAAATCTTCCTCGAGCTCTAGATACAGGATGATGGGATTCTTGATTCCGTAATCTTAAAAAAAGTTGGCGCACCACTGCACTTCGTGTTAACTCTGCGTGATTACCTAAACAATATCTATCCAGACAGATGGATTGGAAGAAGATCCACATGTCTTTGTCCATACTGATCTCCCCGACTTTATTCCTCTGGACTTTTTTCTCGTAGTAGTTCATCAAGGAACCGTTCTACAAGACTAAGGGTACAATTCTGATAATCGTTAAAAAACGCGTAAGCAAAGCGAGCAAAGCTATGCTAGAAAAGGGATTCTTAGCTACAAGGAATTGTTGGTAAATTTGTTTTAATCTTGATGGACACATTGAAAAGTTTTAAAATGCTGTATAACATTACTGAAATATAAAATTCATGAATAAATTCTTTCTGCAAAATAGGCTGGTGCTGTATATTCACCCTGTATATATATATTACAAATTCAATCTTTTTTTTTTCGCCAAAATTAACCTTTATACTATATTAATTTCCTTTAACAATATTCCTTACTTAGTTCAACTTATTAAATTAAAATCTTGTTTCTAGATCTAATCTATTAATTTTTATGGAAATGATATAAATTCTTACTTCGCCTTAAGAAACATTTATTCCAAAACGCGTAAATTTAAAAAGATGGCTCTTATTTAAAAATATTCTTAATTAAACTTTATTTCTTAATATTCCAAATAAAACTAATTTTTTCCCTGTTTTTATCAACCCTTTTTATGAAAGCCTTATTAAATTTATTCCAAAACCGTACCTTTTAAAAAATATCATTATTTATATTTATTTATTTATTTATTCCCCCCACCCCCTTCAACGTTTGATATTTTTGAGTATCAATAAATTTCATTCAGAATGATCAATCATTTCTTTTCTTTTTTGTTTCACAATATCGTCTGCAGGATATCATTCAGTGTTCGATTATAAATTAGTTAAATAATAATTTTGTAAATAAAAAAATTATCGTCTGAATGCAATTAATTTCGACGATGGACAAGAATTCTGTTTACATGTGAAAATCATGGTTAGAGATAAAAAAATGTTCTAGAATCTTTTTATTATTGACTTCAGTGAGTAGCCCAGAAATGGCAGGAATCTTTTATTCGATATTTTCGGGGTTTAAACGATTTAAATCTAAACGAATGTTTTTTTTTTTTTTTAAATGGAATATTGCTTCAGAAGAAAAGAGCATTTACCGTCTGCGTATGATTGCATTTAAATAAATCTTTTGAGGCAGCAATTGTGGAATTTAATGAAGTTTCTCCGTGTATTATTTTACTTAATTTTTATCTCGCCTCGACTCCTGTGACATAACATGGGGAAACTTGCAAATAATTTTAATGGCTCCTATCTTAAAATGTCACAATAAATTAAAGAAATCGCACAGGATTTATCGAAGACGGAAGCTATTAATATGCTAGTGCCGATTTTCGGATTTAGAAAGGGATCTACTATGGAACTGTTAGTGGTGTCTGCTGTAGAACGAAGTGATGATCGGCATGTGGATCGCCGAAAAATTTGCCTGCCATTATTGGATGTGTTTTTAAACAAGAATTGCCATAATATATTGATTTCTGTGGTGACTAAAACAAAGGAGTTGTTCCTTAAAGTAAAGAGAAAAGGGTAGTCTTGGTGGTGATGAAAAGAAAAAAACTTTACGAGACTGCAAATTAATGCTTACGTAGGTATTTTTCGGGGTACGTGTTTACACTAGGATTGATTTTTGGTGGCAGTGAGCTTTAGTTCCCGGATTTTTATAATTTATATAAGTTTAGTAAGAAAGATGGAACTATACAAAGCTGCTGCTAGAGTTTTAACTGAAAAATATAATTATTTTTTTCAGTAAATTTGGGGATTTTAAGTAAGAAATTACTACCACTAAAATCTTTGTATCTGTTTATGATTTATAAAATAATAGAATTAAAAAGTTGATCCCAATTTAAAGTATAACTATGATATTTACAATTTCTATTATTATTAGATAAGATTTCTGGTTAAAGTTAAAGGCTAAATATAGTTACAATTTTCACGATAATTCTGATTCAGATCTTTAAAAGGGTGGATAATAATTTTGTGTGAGACAACAAGAATGTAAACTAAACCAGTTGACAAAGCCCTCAAAATTGCAAAAGCGCGAACTCGTAAATTTCACCTTAAAAGTAAAAGACGCTATGATCAAAATTTTGTCGAACCCCCATTAAAGATACAGGACTCTGTAATTTATGAAGAGTTTAAATACCCTAACACTCAAAAATTAGAACCTACTTTCTCTGGACCATACATAATTATACATAAACTTTCTGATGTAACTTATGAAATATATAAATTTAATTATGAGACAGGACAGAATTCAGTTATTGTGCATGTTTCTAAATTAAGACCCGATATTTCACCAGAACATTTAAAATTGTTTCATGAGACATCCCCCCCCCCACCCCAAAAAAAAAAAAAAAAAAAAAAAAAAAAAAAAAAAAAAAAAAAACATCGTATACAATCATAATCTCTAGATCAAATTAAAGCCAAGATTAAATTTTAATTCTTATTCTTTAAATGTTTTACCATCATAATTTTCAACATTAGCAGATATGTTCTTGGTGGCCAACAAGAACAGTACTTGTTTTGGGGGTTAAATTGGGCTCCTTATGCAGGCATAATGTGTACAATTTTATTGTAAAAACTTCAAATTGATGTTGATAAATTAATTTTAAGTGTATTTATTTCTATCTATATTTACTCATTTATTTTACATTAATATAACGCTATTTATTCAACAGATATTTATATGATAACAGTTATAAAATTTGATGATTTTACTCAAACCTATAACTTAACATGTGATTTTCAGCGACTGTGAAAACTGCAGAAATTAAAAGTTTTTCAAAAACAAATTATCTTTATTTCCATCTATCAATTAAGAGTGACACCTTTTATTCCTACTTGTTTTATTATTAAAAATTATAAACCATGTGTAGATAAAACATTACTCTACATTTGATATATGAAAACTTATAGCCAAACTTGACAATTTTGTAAAAGTGTATCAGAGAGGAATTATTGTAAAGAAATACTGGCTAAGAGTCCATTTTCTAAATAGTTAGATTTAATTTAATTTGGATTTTGGAATTATTATTATTATTATTTTATGTATATTTTCGGCTAGCAAAAAATAATTTCTTATACTATTAGAAGATAAGAAAATTATTTAATTCCTATGCAATTATTTTTATCCTCAACCAATATTTTCCCTATCAATAATAAACAAACTATGAAATTTTCTTTTGGTTATACTCTTGTTTTATTATTATTATCATTATGATTTCTATAATGAAATATCGTATAAATTACACTCTTATTGAGAACATTACGATATGTAGAATTATTATTGTTGCTATAAATTTTGAGTTTTATTATACTATTTATTCTTATTGTTCTTCTTATTATTATTGGAATTTTTCTATATTATTTAATAATAATGTTGAAGAGTGATACTATTTATTATTGCAAATTGGGCACATCATTATTAAAATATGTGGGAATCCAACAAAAGCCTGGACACAACATTAAACAAAATGGAATAGGTATATAGTATACAACTACAATCCCACAAAAACCACGGTAACTTATGGTCAAATAGATTTGAGGATCTTTATGTAAAGGACTGCGTTTAGCAAACTAATGAGAAGATTGCGTTAAATATTAAAGAGACTGTATTCAATAAACTTTGGAAAATATATAAACTATTGAAAGACTCTTTTCATTTGAAGGACTTTATTTATTAGAAAGACAGTATCTTGTAAATTTAATTTTTGAAATAAAATAAACTATTCATAAACTTATTATAGTTATTTAAACTTTTATGAAAAAAAGTTTTTATTGTTTTTATTACATTTTTATTATTTTTTGCTTATTAATGTGCATAACTTATTTACTGTTATTGTATGTATTATCTCCTATGCACTTACAAATGGTAAGTGATATTGTAACATTATTGTATTTCGTTCTTTTTTCCTTCATTTCTTTTTATTTTTCTTCTCTTACCTAATTTTAACTTTATTTAATTCGCTCTTAACTTTTTTAATCGCTATTATTTTTATATTGCGTTAATTTTCTTTACCTTCCATCTCTTAGCTTCCTGGGTTTGACAGTTTTATTCCAAAATTTAACTTTTCTAAGCTATTAGATTTCTGTTGTCAGAACTTGTAGTTTTATTTAACTACCAATTTCATACAAAGGTTTTTTTTTTTCAAAAAATTTAAAAATTTTCAAAAGTTTTTGCAAATTTTTTTTTGCCAACATTAACCTTTATACTATATTAATCTACTTTTACAATGTTCCGTACTTAGTTCAACTTATTAAATTAAAATCCTGTTACTAGATCTAATCTATTAATCTTCATGGAAACGATATAAATTCTTATTTCGCCTTAAAAAACATTTATTCCAATATACGTAAATTTGAAAAGATTGCTCTAAATTAAGAATATTCTTAATTAAATTTTATTTCTTAATATTCCAAATAAACCTAATTTTTTCCCTGTTTTTATCACCCTTTTTTAAGAAAGTCTAATCAAATTTATTCCAAAACCATACCTTTCAAAAATATCATTATTTTTATTTATTTATGTAATCCCCCCCCCCTTCAACGTTTAATATTTTTGCGTATCAATAAATTCATACTTGAGTGAGAGTCCCAGAGATGAATGGAATATTTTATTTGATGTTTTCGGGTTTGAACGATTTAAAAGCTAGACGAATGTTTTTTTTTTTTTTTTTTTTTTTTTTTTTTTTTTTTTTTTTTATGGAATATTGCTTTGGAAGGAAAGAGCATTTTCCGTCTGCACATGATTGCATTTAAATAAATCTTTTGGGGCAGCAATTGTGGAATTAAAAAAAGTTTCTACGTTTATTATTTTACTTAATTTTTTATCTCGCCTCGACTCCTGTGACATAATATGGGGAAACTTGCAAATAATATTAATGGCTCCTATCTTAAAATGTCACATATACAGTGTGTCCAGCCAATAACACCCTGATTTCAAAATTAAATTTCTCAAAAACAAAGATCGATAGTACTATGCGGTAAACGGTTTTTTCATTAGGTAAGCTGTAAAAATCTCATACAGAAATTTCAAACAGTGAATATTTTGAAAAAATTGCGTTCTGATTGAATGGAATGCTTTGATTTGACATTTTTCTTGTTTTAGATTGCCTGCAGATAAGTAATTTTTCAGCTTACAGTGCAATATTTTAAAGATTTTTCGAAGTAAATTTTTAGAATTTCGAAATTTCAAAAATTTACTTAAAAAAACTATGAAATATGGCACTTTAAGCCGAAAAACACATTCTCTGGCAGTAATCTAAAGCAAGAAACACGTCAAATCAAAGCATTCTTTGCAATCAGAATACAATCTTTTCAAAATATTCACTGTTTGAAATTTATGTATAATATTTTTACAGCTCTCCTAATGAAAAAACCGTTTACCGCAAAGTACTATCTATCTTTGTTTTTGAGAAATTTAATTTTGAAATCAGGGTGTTATTTGCTGGACACCCTGTATATATATAATATATATATAATACCATTAAAAGTAGACAAGATTCACCAATGGATTTTATCAACAAAACAATAAACCAAAACGAAGAATTAAATTGAATTATAGTAAACAATATTAACCATTTGAAATTAACCATTGAATTTAATAACTTATAGCACATTGAACATGGAAGGAAAAAAAGAATAATATGAATACAAATGAAATTTGTAGAACCAAAGCAGAATCTTCAGGTCCCAAATACTTTGGAACTACAAATGGAGTGTGTAGTTTCATCTTCGTATTTGCCATGAAAAAGCAAAACAATACGAATTTGGGACTACCATCACACAAAAACCAAATTATTAAACAAGGAACAAAGATATTTTACAAAAAGGAGTTGAAAGTAAGTAAAAATAATAGTTATCCATAACAAACAAAAAAGATAAAGCTGAATGGAAATATAATTGAACCGGAAAAATAATTAATAATCGATATTAACATTAAATTAATAAAATGATTAAAATTAGAATTAAGAGATAACATTCATATTAACATATAACTTAAAATACATTATTGTTACTTTAATCAGTAACATTTATTGTGACTTTACATGGTAAAAACTCATTATCTTAATATAGGATAATAAAAATTAAAAAATAAAAGAAAAGAAAAATAAAAAAAATAATAATAGTAATAATATTATTAATAATAATACCAAAAATTATATCAATAACATTAAAAATAATTTGATAATTAAAATATAGCTATTTAACTATAGATATAACTAGACAAATATCCCTATATTGGTGTAAATTAAACAATTTAAAATTTATGTTAAAATAAAAAACCCACTCTCATTTTTTTTTAAATAGATAATTAACCTTTGCGTTTTTATCCAGACAACACCACCCTCCTCCGTACTCTAACATCTACCCACCCAACCAACCTATATATATATTTTTTATTACTTTTTAACATTTTTAATTTTTTATTATTATTTTTATGTTTTATAATAATTTTTTTATACATTTTTTACGCAAGGAATTAATTATAAGATCATGTAATATCTAATTATAAATTAAAGAATATATGAATTTTTTAGGATAACCATTATTTATAGCATCATATACAAGCTTTTTAATATTATTATTAATTAAATGGGAAGAACATAGACATTTTATTCTATATAAATGGTTAAGTATTATATTACGATATACAGAATTATGAAGACATGATTTAAAATTAGTAAAAATATTAACTATATATATATATATATATATATATATATATATATATATATATATATATATATATATATATATATATATATATATATATATAGATAGATAGATAGATAGATAGATAGATAGATAGATAGATAGATAGATAGATAGATATTTGTAATTCGGATCTTGTAAAATTTTAAAGTAAGTATATGGGCATGCTTCAAATTTCTTGATCTAAGAAAGCGCGTTATAAAGTTTTAACATCTACAGACCTTCCATTATACTCAGCGTCTTTAAATAATTATAACTCAAGAAATTATCCAAATTTTTAAATCGTGCTTACTGTTAAAAAATTTTAAATTTTCAGAATAAAACAAAATCCGAAAACTAATTTTTTGAAAGCTTAAAGGTCTGGCACTTTCTTAAAATATTTAAATATTAATAAGAAATTAGAAAGCAACAATGTCCTCTTAGCAAAAAAGGGCACAGAATTACCATAAAAAAACCATAAGTGCAATAATACGGTTTTTTGCCTATGATGTAAGTGATTCTATGGAAAAACATATAAACGTTAAATGTATGGTAATTCTTATGAAAAACCATATAAACGTTAAGTGTATGATAATTCTTTATGGTACTATATATTTAAAATAATTATAATAATAACTTTGGTGGCGTCATTCTTCAGGAACATGTGGAACCAAGCTTACTAATGTATTTCGACTTTGGGAAGAACTGGGATTCGATCGACAGACCATGGGGGTGGAAAGCGAGAGTCTTAACCATATGGCTATACTTGGACGATGAGCAGTGCTTATAAAACGTTACATGAATAAAGCGTTCCGGTAAGTCATTATTATTTGTTTTTCTAAGTTAATGGTTGATAAAAGAAGTGAGTTTTGAAGGTTTTTTTAAATTGTTTTATAGATATGTATTTATTATTTCAATAAATGGAATAAATATCTTAGCAAACAATATTTAGTTATAAAATCCAATTGATTAAAGGAAAAAATATTTTTTGTTTAGTAAAATTAATAAAAAAAAGAAAGTCGATAAGAAATAATATTTAATTAGAATAAGAAATCATTTGATAACTTAGTATATAATACATTATTAATGATTATATTAATGCATTATATTAATTCATTTACTTATGGCCATTTTTTAATTTTAAATTAAAAAATATATTACTAATTTTTTAGATATTTTTATAAGGAAGTTTAGAATCTTTCTTTTAAATTTTAATACTGAAAAGATTAATAGATTTTTTTTATATTTTTATGCATTGTAAAATGATTTTTAATCTTTTCAATAATTATTAAAGTTTAAATAAAATAAAAAAAAACTTTGTTGTTGCATATAAAATGAATATAAATGAATATAAAAAACCAAAACAAAAAATATTACTATTTTCTGACTATTGTCTCTTCTAATTATAATAGAAAATATGATTTAAATTTCGTTATAAAAATCAGCATAAAAAAAACAAATTTTTAATGCAGTTTTTTTTAAGAATGTGTTTGTATAATTACAGAAGTTTATAATTACAAACTTCTTTAATCGCTGTTAGAATTTTATAGGAAATTTGTCATCAAATATATTTTTTGTTAAATCATTTTATTTTTCCCTTTAGGATTTTTTATTTATAACGCATTGACTGTGCTCACATATATGAAATACATAAGAACAAAATAATAATACTATTATTTCATATGTTATCATAATTTGAGATCGATAAAAATATTGGTAATTTTTTTGTTATTTTATTTATTGATCGTAAAAATATTTTTAATCTTTTTAATAAGGTACCCTGGGGTAATAACGCCAGGCGGGGTAATAACGCCAAGTGCTTATATTTTGCATAATTATGAAATAATCAGGTAAATGACACCCATATGCTCTGCGCAGAAGGGTTTTGAGTTATATAAATCGCAAAAAACAGCTTCAAGTTAATTTGTTTCATTTTTAGGTCTTATTGTTTTTACAAACAACTAAAATTAACGCTTGATCTAAAATTTGCGAGATACGTTTTGTATATGTGAAGACTATCTTCTTATCCGGAAGTACTTTGTTAATTACATAAATTTGTAGTGCATTTCATGTACTTTTAAAATGTTGTTGAAGATTTTGGATATCTTCTCGAGATAATTTGTAATTTAAAATGTACTGCGCAATAACTATACCGGGGTAATAACGCCAATCCTTGACATTAATACCCAGGTTGATTCCCTACAGTGGCCGAGCTACATCCTAAATACTGATTCAAATAAACTCAGTTAAAACTGTGCAATGTTTCTCATATTTCTATTCAAACGGTCCTTTTTAAGCAAAAAGAATCTCACGGTCTGATATTCATTTGCCTCATCCCCCCCCTCCCACACCACACCTTTATATTTCTTACACTTTCACAAAAATTGAACATTTTCAATAACTTAGAATGCAATTTGTCAATTTCTAATTTTGTATTTTAAAATTGGGCTATCTACATGCAATTATTCCATCTTATTTCATAGTTTTGTTTGCATGGCGTTATTACCCATATAGGTGGGTAATAACGCCAAATAGCATGGGTCAAGAAAAAACGCCATTACATTTTATGAATACATATCTGTTAAATTATTTTATTTTATATAGATAGTCAATGAGTTGCTGTATCAGATCCTATATTTGTTTGAAAAATACAATCTAAAACTAATCCGTGAAAATTGGTAGAACCTTAACGTGGCGTTATTACCCCAGGGTACCTTAATTATCAGCTTTTAAATTAAATAAAAATCCTTGTTGTTGCATATAAAATGAATATAAAATTATAAAATTAATATCAATTAATTAATGAACTGTTTTCTTTGTACGATTAAGTTTATAATGTTAATATTTAATTAATATTACTATAATATATTATATAATATTTATAATAATAATAATAATAATAATAATATATATATATATATATATATATATATATATATATATATATTATATTTGTTGCTCATGTTTTTAAAAGCTATTTCAAAAATTCTTTTGAAGATTCAAATACTTGTAAGTCCTTTTTAAAATAAATTTAAAAAAAATTTCTTTAAATAAATGTAGGCTACTTTTGACAATTTGTATATTTTAAGGGGGTCCGGGTCACATTAAAAAAAATATTTTATTGAAATAAAATTTTGCAATTTTTTTGTGTTGATTAAACATACTATTCTCTAACAAAATCACATGATGAAATTTTTCTATTTTTTTATTTTAAATTTATTTTAAAAAATGGTAGATAATTAAAAATTGTTGTAATTTAATATAATATTTGTAGAATTTTAGTTTTTTAGCAATTAAATAAACAGAAACATCTGGATTTTAATTTTGATTCAAGCCTTTTTTATAATATTAATTAAAAAATAAAAAAAAAAGTATTTAAAGTAAAAGTTTGAAAAAAAAATATTTTCAAAAGTAAATATTTTTTTCAAATTTGCTGCATCAAAATTAAAGTAAAGCAATTTAAAAAAAGGCATGTTCTAATTTTAAAGCATTTATGTTTAACGTTTCTTAACTTATAACAATTTAAATATGAGAAATTGTGAAAACCCCATTATGAAGAAAAACACATAGAAGTAGCCTTAACCATGACAGTCATTGTTTGAAAGCTCTATTCTGAAAACGAAAAAAAAAAAACCATAATATTTCCTCTTCTAATTATGATAAAAAATGATTTAAATGTCATTATAATCATAAAAAAATCAGAGAAATTTTTAATGCATTATGTTTTTATATGTGACCCGGAATCCTTTAATCGCTGTTAGAATTTTATAAGAAATATGTCAAACATATATTTTTATTAAATCATTTTACTTCTCTCAAGATTTTTTTTAACGCATTTACACTCTCATATATATGAATTATATATGAATAAGATAATAATATGTTATTTTATGTTATTTTAATTTCAGATCAAGAGATTTAAATCAGACTGGTTATAAGTTAACATAAGTTTTTGCAAAATAGATTTTGGTTTAAACCATCTAACCAGTAACTATGCTATGATTCTACTTTTTAGAAGTGCGTAAGACATGCGAAAAGATAGGAGAAAGTTTGGCGATTACCACATCTTAATAGTTTTATATTATAGTTACAAAAAATCTAATATATTATAAACTTTCAAAAGATATTAAGATTTTTCCATACACCATGCTTTGTAATACCATACAATTTTTAAATTTCGAAAAATAAATTTTATTGTTTTTAATACACATTTTGTTAACTAGAGTGATTTTTCATGCAACGAGGAAATGCCATTTTAATTATCTATGTATTCCATAAGCCAGAATGTTTTTTTTTTTTTTTTTTTTTTTTTTTCTCCAGTCATTAGGCCAAAGATTTCTATTCAGCCGATATATGGATAATTATTTTTTAAATGAAATCTTTTCATTCTTAGATGTGTATTTTTTACAGGGATCGTACACGCCTTATATTTTTTAAGGACTTTGGCACCACTATTAATGATAAGAATTTTTATATTTAATTTTAAGAAACAGAATTCTGAACTAACACCATTATTTTCAAGTTTTGAAATATTTTTCTGCCGTGAAATACTTTGAAAATACTGTTTTGAAAATTTTATGGTAAATTGTGCGAACCCTGTTTTAGCTATTTTTTTTTATTTATTCCATTTTTAGGTGCGTTTGTAATTATGTAAATAGGTAGCACCTATAATTGTCGTTCAGTCCGTCCGTCCGCATATAACAACGCAAAAACTACCCAACCGAATCGTTTTAAATTTAAAATATATAACTATTACATAACTTTATCGGGTCATTTGAAATTTTATTAAAAACGGATGCATAGATCAATTACAGGGACAATCAAAATTATTTCGTTACATTACGGTCAATGGGGAGAAAATTTTCAAATGCAATATAAGCGCTTTAAATTTAAAATACATAATTATTACATAATTTTGTCGCGTTATTTCAAATTGTATCAAAATTGGATGCTTAGTTCAATTACAAAGACAATCAAAATTATTCCGTTACATTACGGTCAATGGGTAAAATTGTTTTAAATGCATTTTAATGGTGTAACACTCATTCGAACATAATAAAATTGATATGCATATATAAAGTACTTATTATAATATACATTTTACACAATTTGTGTTGCAAAGAACATTTGTTATTGATTTACAAGGCCGCACAAAAGTATTCCTTTACACTTTCCTTTACAATGGTATAGGGAGAACATTGCTTGGCGCGCGTTTTCATTGTAATTAACTATTTACAATTATATGAGATTGATATATGAGTGATATTTTTTAAAACTTCGTTATCGTACGAATGCACCTTATTTGTTACACTTCACGTACAATTTCGAACTTGTTACATTTTGTTTTTCTTTAAAAAAATTTCCTTGAGTTTCTTTAAAATATTTTATGTTGCAGAGAAACGAGAAAACGGGGTTCGTTTATTTTTATTGATAAATCCTTATACATAACATGTTCGAATTACAATTAAAAATGATTTCAGATTTGAAAAGAAAATTATGTTTCCGTTAAAAAAAAATTAAACATATTTACCTCATAAAAATGTTAAATTACAATACTTTTTTTATTTCGTTGATACTGATGATATGCTTGGCCAAATGCTTCTTTGAAATGAGAGAAAGATGAGAGATAACGACATCATATTTAAAAGAAAACGGACTTCTAATAAAACATATTTTTATGACAAACGTCTAAAGAGGAATAAATTTCTAGAAAAATTATTTGGCGGTAATCAAATTATAACCTCAAATTAAGAGTTTGAATGTTTACATGCAAAGTTGTAGCTGACAAACCTAACATCAAAATTGGGAAAAAATATTTAGTAATAACATATTTATTTCATTAAAAAATATTTTAAAATGATGTATACTGATATGCGAGGGGCATACACTGTAAAAAAAAATTCAAGATGTTACTAAAAATATCTAAGTAAATTTGTATTCCACAGAATTTTTTAGTAACCATTAGAAACTTTTTTTTAAAGTAAAATAAACATTTCTTTTGTAAACTGAACAAAATAATTTTTTGTATAACTAACTTAAAACTTTTTAGCATGAGTCACCAAGCAAATTTTAGTAATAGCTCCAAAATTATTTTTAGGAACCATTACGTGTGCCCGAAGGGCAGTAGACTCCTTCGAGCTGCATCCAGTGGATAAAAAGACAGACTTCTGAAACGGAAGATTTTCGGCAAAGCCGCAATAGATGGAAGCACTAAACATTGCTACCTGCTCTATTTTGACATGTTTCTAAAGGGGAGGGAAAGTTCAGAGATCTTACCCATGGTAACTGCTAC
This sequence comes from Maratus speculifer, assembly GCA_964019185.1. Lineage (NCBI taxonomy): Eukaryota > Metazoa > Arthropoda > Arachnida > Araneae > Salticidae > Maratus > Maratus speculifer. The sequence continues at coordinate 241,065,791 of OZ025289.1, forward strand.
GACAGGATTTTCATAATCCCTTTATTTAACAAGTACTTACATTGCATGCATTCGGCGCATATTTGGTGGCGGGCAGCATCGAACCCAGGTACTTTCAACCTGGAGTTTGGTGCTATGACCACCAAGCTATCACGTCCATACCAAGTGAGTTTTAGTAATAGCTATTAAAAATGTAAGACTATTAACTCTATTCGTTTCTAGCTTTTTTCTAGTAATTCTTACAGATTCCTTGTAACCGAGTAAGATTACTAAGATTTTTTTAGTAATTATAAGGATCACTACAATTTTTTAGTAGATCGACCCTTTTTTTTACAGTGTATGCAAGTTTTCACGCAAATTAAAATGACGCAAGATTTAGATTTAATGAAAAAATCCCATTATTATATCAGGGTAATTTTTCTGATATTTTATACCATAATACATATCATAAGTGTCTCCACAAATAATTGTATTATGTTTCATTACTTTGATAATGTTTTACTAATTGTGTATTCGAATAAGAAAACAAGTACGGTTAGATTATAATGATTTTTCTTTAAGGAGTCAGATTAAGTAATGTTTAATAAATTTTTTACTTCAACTAATTTTACAAGGTTAATAAAGAAATTAATTTAAACAGTTCTTATTTAAACAGTTTCATTCGTCGAAATTCGACGTATTTCATTTCGTATCTATAATTTTTGAAACACCTGTAATTCAAAAAATAAATAATTCATAATCTTTTAAAAATACTATTTAAAACTAATTTGATTATAGCAAATTTATATCAAAAAGACTTTTTTTATACTAATTAATAATTTACGAATGAGAGATGGGTTTTATTGATATCGTCTATTTTTGTATAAAAAGAATAAAAATTTGAGTACACTGTAAAAAAAAATTCAAGAGGTTACTAAAAATTTCTCAGTAAATTTGTATTCCACGGAATTTTTTAGTAACCATTACAAACTTTTTTTTTGCAAGTGAAACAAGCATTTCTTTTGTAAACTGAACAAAAGAATTTTTTGTATAACTAACTTAAAAATTTTTAGTATGAGCCACAAAACAAATTTTAGTAATAGCTCCAAAATTACTTTTAATAACCATTACGTGCAACCAAAGCGAAGGGGCTTCCTTCGAGCTGCATCCAGACTTCTGAAGCGGAAGATTTTCGGCAAAACCACAATAGATGGCAGCACTAAACATTCTCAATTGCTCCGACAGGATTTTCATAATCCCTTTATTAACGAGACACTACAGACAATAGGGGTGTATTTGGCGGTGGCAGGTTTCGAACCCGGGACCTTTTAGCCTGGAGTCCGTTACTATAACCACTATGCTATGAAGGCCACACCAACTGGGTTTTAGTAAGAGCTATTAAAAATATAAAACTATTAACTCTATTCGTTGCTAACTTTTTTCTAGTAATTCTTACAGATTTTCTAGTAACCGACAAAGATTACTAAAAATTTTTTAGTAATTACAAGGATCACTAAAGTTTCTTTAGTAGATCGACCTTTTTTTTTTTACAGTGTAGTGTGTTACGTAAATTGTGCAAAGATTTTGTTTGTAGTTCAGAACGTATGTATTGCAGTAGCATTTTCTCATTTTATTAATGGACCTGAAGTTTTAAAGTATTTGAATTTTTAAAGTATAAGACATTCTGTATTTTTAAAAGTTACTTTATATTTACACACCCACTTAAATTAGTTCAAAACATTCTAGGCTCTATAACTGCCAACTTCCAAAGTTCGCAGAGTCTTATCAAAGGAAAGGGATTTATTAATATTAATATATTCTACTTTATGAGAGTGTGACTGATTTATAAATTATTTATTGGTATGGATATGTATATTTAGGGAATGACATTTTTTTAACTTGGGTAAATATAGGTGTTACATAAATTTTGAAAACAAATGTTAATTTCAAATGCAACTTCTTCCGCTTCAAGATAAAATTGTATTTTCAGTATTGTAGGAACAATTTCATAGGAATATTTCAGTTAATTTTTTTTAACTATCTCTTCAATTTTAAATATTACTATAATATATATGGTGTCACAATACTTAGTACTTAATATATATATATATATTTACAAATCTTGTAGAACAACCTATTTTTTCTAAAACTTAAATTAAAAAAAAATAATTCTTGTAAAACTTGTTTACTACTTGTAAAAATATGAATAGTTTTGCTTCGATTTTTTCCTAATGTTTTCCAATAGATTTTTTCATTTCGATTTTTTCCATTAGAATATACAACATAAAACTGTGCATGGATTTTTTAGATGAATGGGATTTTACATCAAATACGATTTTTTTTTATCTCGTGTATATAAAAAAAATAAAGAAAAACCAAAAATATCTCAATTTAAATAAACAAAAAACTATAAACTTGAATGTTAAATTCATGCAATAAAATAGTAAATACACCATGTAGAATAAGTAAAAATAAATAAAACCTCTATTCAAATTAGCCAGAAAGCCTTAGTATTTTTCGAACAAGCAAGTTATACACTGTGAAAAAAAATTCAAGAGGTTACTAAAAATTTTTTAGTAAATTTGTATTCCACAGAATTTTTTAGTAACCATTACAAACTTTTTTTTGCAACCGAAACAAGCATTTCATTTGTAAACTGAACAAAAGAATTTTTTGTATAACTAACTTAAAAATTTTTAGTATGAGCCACCAAGAAATTTTAGTAATAGCTCCAAAATTATTTTTAACCATTACGTGGGCTCGAAGGGCAGGAGCTTCCTTCGAGCTGCATTCAGACTTCTGGAGCGGAAGATTTCCGGCAAAACAGCAATAGATGGCAGCACCAAACATTGCAACTGCTCCGACAGGATATTCATAATCCCTTTATTAACGAGTACTTACACTGCATACATTCGCGGCGTATTTGGCAGTGTCCAGTATCGAACCCGGGACCTTTTAGCCTGGTGTCCATTACTATAACCACTAAGCTACCAAGCCCACGCCAAATGAGTTTTAGTAATCTATACTAATAAAATCCGTGCGCCTCTGTCTGTCTGATTGAAGCCGATTACAGTTCGCAACGCGGACGAGTTGGAAGTCGCGAGAGGTGTCTTTCGATTCAAAAAATTCCGGGAAAGTCATTTCGGGCATTTTCGAGACCGTCAGACAAAAATTAAAAAAGTTATGATTTAAAAACCGGTCGGGAATCGGAACAGAAAACGTCTAATTTCCCAAAAGGAGCTCAAACGGAGCTCTCAGGCAGAACACTGCGCCACCTTGCGGTGAACGACATGAACTTCCCCTTTGCCTAAAAGAAGAAGCAGTCGAAAACCTCTTTTTCTCCTGTCATTTTGTCAAAGAATGAATAAGAGAAAAAGAACTAATTGGTAAAAAATGTTAAACACGGTTTAATTAATATAATAAGTACAACTATTTAAGCACAGCAGGATATCTTCACTAAGAGGTAATAGTGTTGCTAATTAATATTATGAGGATCTCAGATGTAACTGGCTATTCATATATTTATTCTGTATGTGAGCATTAATCGTTGTAGCTCATTTTCATGCTTTTTCTTTTTGGTAAGCATACACGAATATTGTGTAACCTAAGATTTACGCGATTAATGCTAATTTCTGTTAGTAAAAACGGAAAACGAGCTGCCAAAATTATTTGTTAGTTATGTTGTTTGTGATATTAATGAAATTACTTATTTTTTTTAAATAGCAGTCTTTTGCAGTTTTTAATATCGAAACTTTTTTTGCGCGTTTTTTCTTAAACCATCATGCAGACAGTTTTTAAAGTAGAAAAAACTGATTACATATTCAGAATCTGCGTAAAAGTCTACTTCTGATGAACCAAAAAATACGAGAAAATGTCTTATGGGCGCGCAGCGCCAACCGTGCAAAACCAAATATTTTTAACGGGATAACAGGCGAATAACAACCATAGCTCTTAATTTACTTTTTTTGTGCTTGAGGATTCGACCACCAAGACTTGCTTATTAAATGAATTTTTTTGCTTATTATATACTGCTTAATATCGAGGTTCGTTTGGGAAAAGTGGCCCAGCTAGCGGGCGTAGCCCGCTAGTAGCTATTAAAAATATAAAATTATTAACTCTATTCGTTGCTAACTTTTTTCTAGTAATTCTTATAGATTTTCTTGTAACCGACTATGATTACTAAAAATTTTTTAGTAATTACAAGGATCACTAAAGTTTTTTTAGTAGATCGACACTTTTTTTTACAGTGTAAAAACATAAACTGGAAGAAAAATCAGTTCAGTTTTCATTTCTATGGGTAATTTCTCTGGATCTATATACAAAATTTACAATATCTTGAGATATAATACATAAAATTGAAGTGTGATAAGCTTCGCAATTGAGAAAGCTTACAGTTAATATTTAAAAAAAGAAGAAAATCAATATTTTGATCAATTTCAAGATACTATGTTCCCTTAAGATGAGTCAATTGGTACAATTCTCGATTCCTTAATAACTATTTTGAATGCATACAAAATATGCACTCGCATACATATAAATGCAAAATAATCAGACGTTTACAATAATCACAAAATAACGCAAGAATAAAACTAAGAAATTTGTTCTGTAGAATTATCTACATGAATATTTATATTTCCAGTTCCTCAAAATTTAACTTTTTTTTTTTTTTTTTTTTTTTTTTACATATATTTTTTTACTTATTCAGCTTTGGAATTTTTTTCAGTTATCTAAAAGAATGAGATATTAATCCTAATTATTAGATAGCACAAATATGAAGTTATATGTTTCTTTTTTTATAGAACATAAACAATGTAAAAAAAACTGTGAGGTTACAAAAAATATTTTTGGAAATTCGTATGCCTAGATAGTTTTATGTGACTACAACAAAATAAATCATGAAATGAATTCACGGTTACAACTTAACTACAAATTAAGTAACAACAACAACAATTCTTGCAACTAACCGAGTTACAGATAAAATTTTAACTAACATGCAGATTTTTGTAGTTTCACAAAAATACATTTGTTCTGTTTTCTTCATTGACATTGTTTTATTTACGTTGTATATATAAAATTTCAGTAAGATTACAGCGTAATAACACATTTCTGGAACTATTACAAGAACTAGTTTTGTAGATTTACATCATTTTTACGGTGTACATTTTCAAAACAGTAAAATTCATAATTATTTCAAATAAAAAAAAATAAAACCAACAAATAAAATTTTAAATAGATGAAAATATTGCTAAATTAAATTAAATATACTAAGAATTCTATAAGATAATACAATTTGAGGTAAGGAAAACACAAAGAAAACAAATTAAACATAAGAAGGAAATAAAATAATTTCGAAATAATTAACCTTTTAAATAACAGCTAAAATACGCTAAATAACTAACATTAAAAACAACATGAAATATAAAAGGACAAAAATTCCATACACAAAATTATAAATAAAATTAAATACGTTTATAATAAATTTGTACTTTTTACAACGTGTGGAAAAAATTAATACTCAAAAGAGTAAATAAATATAAATTCAGAAGAGGAGTTGTTTTTCATTTTTTAACGCTTGAACATGCGCCGCAAATATTTCATCGATTGAATTTAAAACTTATTTCATGAATTTTGCAAATAGTTTTGCATTTTTAAAGCTTATATGCTTGATCGTTTGACACAAATATGTCATCAGATGAGCTTAAAATTATTCAAAAATCTTAAAAATTGTTTTCCATTTTTAAGTGTTTTCATTGTCTGCCATAAATGTGTTACAAGATGAACTTAATACCTGTTTAACGAATTCTTAGGAACGAAAAGTTTATTTAAAAATAGTTTGACTACGTTGCTGTCAAAATTTATTGATCGTTATCTTTTTACCATATAATATCAGTATTTCTAAATTGCAATCTGCATATTATTTAATAGCAGAAATTGTGGAATCAAATAAGACAAGTATTATTGTTTTCGAAACAGTGGATACATACAAAAAGAAGAAAACATTTGAGTCCTGCGTAGTTTCACAACGTGACCATATTCAAGGAGATCATGTAAAACAATCTATTTTAAATTATTTTTATGACGTTTTTTGAATTAATTATTACAAAAAAAATTTAAGTTATAATATTTAAATTCCTTGTAATTTTTAAACGCATAATTGTTTCTTATATGATTTGTTATATACAGTGGCGGTCAAAAGTTACCGGCTAGCAAAATTTTTTTAGGTAATTTGTAAGTATATCCATATGAAGAAGAATCTCAAAGTGGTACTCACATATTTTATATATATATATATTAGTTACGAACGAATTTATGGAATAACAAATAAATATACATAAATTTAATTCACAAAATTAAGTACAAAGGAAAACGCTTTTCTCAAAAGTTTCCGGTCATCTTCGCAAGTTTGGAAAAAAGGGTATTGAGTTAGAAAATAACAGCGATCAACAACATTTACAATTAGTATTTAATCGCCATACTTTTAATAATAGTAAGTACTGCGCCTCAGCAACGTGACTGTCATTCAACAAACGGTTGAATGTCGTCTATGGTACGGTGTTTTCCACACTTCTTGCAATTTTTTGGACATTTTCGCTGAATATGAATATTTATAGCTCCGCACGCATTTTCGAAGTTCTTTCCACAGATTTTCTATTGTATTTATGTCGGGCGTTTGGGTTAGCTATTTTAAAAGCCAATTTGTTTTGTACGACCGAGACTGCTTGACGAGCTAGTATAAATTCTTTGAGTTGTTATACTGATGAAACAAATAATTGTGACCGCAACTTTTTTTGTTATAAGCCAGCAAATTATCTTGAAGGATATCTGTATGCATTGCATCATTCATCTTGAAACAGATTTCAAATGACGGAGTGACACTTTTAGAGGAAGATACTCTTACAGTATAACGTGCCATCCATCATGCTTCATTGTAGGAATAACAATCATATATTTTGTAGTTAGATCATTTGACGCAGTGTCTTCCATCACTCTCAAGAAATCTGAACTTAGATTAAAGGAGATATAGTGCTTTTCCCCAGTTTATACTTGACCAGTCTTTGTGGTCCTTCGAAAACGCCAGTCAAGTATGTTAATTTTTTTCATACTCATGAAATTTTTTTAACACGGACTTTTCCATAAAGTTTTGCACCACATAGCATCTTAACATGGTAGTCTGATTTATTTAAGTAAAAACTTTGTATAAAAAACAACTTATTTAAGAAAAAAAATTAAAAAAAAATTACATTATTGTCACATTTCTTTCACTTTGAAAGATTTTCTTTGGAAATTCTTCTTCTTGCACGTTCTACCTATGTCACGAGCTATTTTTCATTCGTGGGAGTGGTGCTGTTGAATAATAAATTACAAAGTACATATTTTAAATTCCGAAAACGCTTCCTCAACGTATCACGCACCGACACTCAACGAATGAATTCCACGAATAACACTCATTTGATAGTTTAGAAACGTTTGGTTTTATGGACTAAGAGACTTTTGCAATAAATTTTAGTATAATTATTAAAATTGTTACGCTTGCAAAGTTTAAATATATGGTCTATCATAATTTTTATGAAATATTTTTCGATACTATTCTGAAGGGAATTGAAATACATTTTCATTTATTCAGATATTGCGGGGTTTTTTGGCTGATATTTACACATTTATTGGTAGATTAAGTACCTTAATCACATATATTAAAATTTTGACATCTAGCACCGTTGTATAAATCTCCCATTTATTGTAGAAGTGAGACTCACAAGCATTTCTATAAAAATCAAAATCGTAGCAGAAATTAAGCTTATAGGTATCACCTACATTTTTTCAGCCATTCGTTCATGTAAAATATATATGAACATCAATTAATGAAATAACAACATAGACACAAAGTAACTCAAACTCTCCCTGTTAGACACTTTTATTTTATCTAAAAAAATATTTAAAATATTCTTGAGCAAATTTACTTTTATGAAGAATATATTTTAGAGCAGCTTTCTAAAGGAATCACAGGAAATGAAATTGGATGTAAAAATACTTTCTCTTATGAATATTTTTTAAATAACATCTTCATTGTATCACTGTAAAAATCTCTATAAATTTATATAAGAATAGTATATACAATCATCGATATATAAAATAACAAAAAAATCTTAAAATTTGGCATAAGTTTGGTTTAGAGAATAATATTTTTATTATTTCTAATATCATAAAAAAACATTTACAGTAGTGTCATATTTTTTTTCATTTTGAAAGTTACTTCTTAGTCTTATAATCCCGATTCACCAATATAATGTGTCTTCTTGCACATTCCACCTATGTCTTGAGCTATTTTTCATTCGTGGGAGTTGTTCTGTTGAATAATAAATTGCAAAGTACTTATTTTAAATTCCGAACACGCTTCTTCTACGAATCACGCACCGACACTTATCAAATGAATTCCACGAAAAATACTCGTTTGATAGTTTGGAGACGTTTGGTTTTATGGACTAAGAGACCTTTTTGCAATAAATTTTTATATATTTATTAAAGTTGTTACGTTTGTTAAATGGTCCATTATAATTTATATAAAATATGATTGGGTACTATTACGAATATGAATGAATGTGATTGAAAATATTTGGCACTTCTGTTTAATTTAAGTGGAAAATATGTAGAAGGATATTTATTTGCTGCTTTACGAACCAATACCACACGAATGCTAAATATACGAGTGTTCTTCATGGAAATTTTCTTGCTAATTGGTGGGATTCAATTGTAAAGTAAAATTTCTGATTTCATTCACATTTTTCATCATAACTACGCTCAAATATTACACACACGCATATATACAAATTGTTCTATTTTTTTTAATGTTATTTTTGTAATCTTTTTGACATCCATTAAATTATAATTACTGTATAAATGTAGAGTGTGTGTGTAAAGAGTATAGAAGTAATCTATATAATCGTATGTGTACAGGTTGATTCATAAAAGATGGGCAGAACTTTAAGGGGTTATAGTACACTTAAAGACAAATAATATTAAATAGGAGACTAAGGGTCCCAGACGTATTCCCAAGGAGATAGGGGGCATTAAAGTTTAGGGTCCGAAATTTCAAATGATTATAAAAAATGGAAAAATTGGTCGATTCGTTTGCGGTTTTTGCAAAAAATTTTCTTTATGCCAGTATTTTCTTGAAATAAAATTTTAAAGTTCAATTTCAAAAAATGCCGATAGGGGGCGCTTTAGACTTTGGAGTAACAAAAAACTATTTTTTAACGTTATTTTTTGTATTTCTTTAAATGATTTCGAAAGCTTAGACTTAAACTTAAATTTTGATCTAAAAATCTGAGTCCTAACGAGTAGTTAAGTAGCGTAAACTGAAATTTGAAATTTGAAACCCTTCTCCCCCCAGAACAAAAATCAGTTATTCCCGATCTTTGTGTCGTAGATTAGGCTCTAACTACTGCCGCGTTTTGGTAAAATTATTCTTTATGTCAGTAATTTCTTGAAAATAAATTTTAAAGAAAATTTTCAAAAAATTCCGATAGAGGGCGCTTTAGACTTTGGAGTAACGAACAACTATTTTATATCGTTATTTTTTGTGTCTCATTAAATGCTTTCTAAAGCTTAGACTTAAACTTAAATTTTCAGCTCAAAATCTAAATCGCTGAGCGTGGTTCAGTAGCGAGGGGAGGGGGTTCAAATTTCAACTTCTGAACATAGTTCAGTTTGCACTACTTAACCATGCCCAACGATTCTGTGCTGTGGTACGAGGCAAAAATACAACTTTCGTCAAGGACTGCATAGTCGGAATTCACTCATAAAGGCACTGGCACAGTTGGAAACGTCGCTCATGCAAACGTTAAAGCTCCATGCCTGACGCTAGTCACCGGGTGAAGAAGGAGACAGAAAGTATGCAAATGTCAAATGGGGAAGAAGAAGAACACGTATGCAAAATTTCGACACGATTCAGGCATAAAAACCACTGAACGGTGAGTCAAGTGTAAGTCGCTATAGTAATGAATCGGAAGATGGTGCCCTTCACGAATAAGGAAAAGGCTGAGATGCATTTAATTTACGGAGCGGCAGATGGAAATGGTGCAGAGGCACAACGAATGTACGGAGAGCGATTTCCCAACAGGCGGTTGCCTAACCGCAAAACTTTCGAGCGCTTGCACAGACAGTTGTGTGAGACGAGATCATTTCTCGATTCCCGGTCGAATGCAGGTCTTGCAAAAAAGGACGAATCAGTAGTTGTTGCAGAAGCCATTCTGGATGTAGTAGCGGCGCAGCCAAGTACAAGTACACGAACAGTGACTAGGCAGGTGGATACCTCACAGTCCATGACTTGGAGGGTACTGAAGGATGAACATTTGCTCCCGTTTCATGTGCAACGAGTCCAGAAACTGTCTCCAGGGGATTATCCAAATCGTATTGAATTCGCCCGCTGGTTTCTGCAGCAGAACGCGCTAAATCCACATTTTGGACGAACTGTGCTTTTCACCGATGAATGTACCTTCACACGTGAAGGTACATTTAACACACACAATGCACATGTATGGGCGGATGTCAATCCACATGCTACGTATCCACATGCTCATCAGAGACGCTTTTCCATCAATGTTTGGGCAGGAATCCTCGGAGACCACCTAATCGGACCGTACCTTCTTCCTGAACTCCTCAACGGTAAAACATACCTCACATTTCTGCAACATGTGCTGCCAGACCTGTTAAACGTTGTTCCTCCACGCATCCGGCGGGTCATGTGGTTCCAGCACGATGGAGCGCCAGCCCATTACGTACGAGACGTCCGCAACTATCTGGACATCACATTTCCGAACAGATGGATTGGTCGAGGTGGTCCTGTTGCTTGGTCTGCTCGCTCGCCAGATCTTTCACCCCTCGATTTCTTTTTTTGGGGACAATTGAAGGCTCTTATGTATGAGACACCCATTGAATCCCCCGAGGAACTGGTCGCCAGACTTTCCGCCGTTGTAGGGGAAGTGCTCGTAAAGCCTGATGTTTTCGCGAATGTTCGCCGTTCCATTCTTCGCCGTTGTTCTGCGTGCATAACCTCTGGTGGTCACAATTTTGAACATTTATTGTAATTACATGTTAATAAATATGCTTTGGTAACATAATCCTAATTTGTGTCTTTTTACCTCGTATCACAGCACACAATGTGTGGACATGGTAAACTGAACTGTGCTCAGGAGTAGAAATTTCAAACCCCTCTCCCCAGAAACTTAACCACGTCTAACGATTCAGATTTTGGGCTGAAAATTTAAGTTTAAGCTTTAGAAAGCATTTAATGAGACACAAAAAATAACGGTATAAAATAGTTGTTCGTTACTCCAAAGTCTAAAGCGCCCTCTATCGGAATTTTTTGAAAATTTTCTTTAAAATTTATTTTCAAGAAAATACTGACATAAAGAATAATTTTAGCAAAACGCGGCAGTAGTTAGAGCCTAATCTACGACACAAAGATCAGGAATAGCCGATTTTTGTTCTGGGGGGAGAAGGGTTTCAAATTTCAAATTTCAGTTTACGCTACTTAACTACTCGTTAGGACTCAGATTTTTAGATCAAAATTTAAGTTTAAGTCTAAGCTTTCGAAATCATTTAAAGAAATACAAAAATAACGTTAAAAAATAGTTGTTTGTTACTCCAAAATCTAAAGCGCCCCCTATCGGCATTTTTTGAAATTGAACTTTAAAATTTTATTTCAAGAAAATACTGGCATAAAGAAAATTTTTTGCAAAGACCGCAAACGAATCGACCAATTTTTTCATTTTTTATAATCATTTGAAATTTCGGACCCTAAACTTTAATGCCCCCTATTTCCTTGGGAATACGTCTGGGACCCTTAGTCTCCTATTTAATATTATTTGTCTTTAAGTGTACTATAACCCCTTAAAGTTCTGCCCATCTTTTATGAATCACCCTGTATATATTTGTCATATACGTCTGCGTTATCTTAAATATAAATTCACCCAATCGTTCCTGATTTCGACCAAAAATATATATCTCAAAAATCATTTTTTAATGTTTGTATGTCACCACTTTTTTATTCCGAAAGTTAATAATTTCATAAAGACCTCTGAATAAATTTCTCCAAATTCATTTCGACTAATTCAGTGTTATACTGTGTGTGTTACCGTTATTAAATTTTTTGTGTAATTCTTATAGTTGTTACGTTTATAAAAATCAAATATATGTCCCATTATAAATTATGTAAAATATGATTGTATACTATTCTGAAAAGACATGGAATATATTTGGGTAAATGTCACAAAATCCCAGATTTAGATCTTCTTAGATATTGAAAGTATTCATTGAAAACAATACAAAATTTCAAGAGGTAAATTTATTTTCTATTAGAGAACAAAGGATTTTCTCCGTAAAATTTCTAAATTTTGAAAAAAAAAACTGGAATAATAATTTAGTTTATATGTAATTATATGTCATTTCTTGACATTTGTATGGCAGAATAATGACATTTTTTACATTCTTGTTTTTTAAGGACATTTAAATTTTGTTTAAATGAACATGTTTTCAATATAGTAGTTTGTATTCAGCTATATGTGAGCAGTAGTATCGTAGTAGTATGTTATGTTCGGTTTTATTTGTTAATTTATGGATGCCAGAAAAATGACATAATAAAAATCAACTCAATTCTTACAAATACCTTAATCACATTACTTTAAATGAAATATCTAAAAGATTTTGCTGGTAACTATGATTTTATAACTTCTGACTTAAACTATATCAAAGATAAGAAGAATTACTCTGCAGCTGTATATTTATACATGGTAACGAACTAATATACTGTTCAAAAAATTATATTCATTGCAGTAACAATCGTATTTTAATTGTGAAAATTTATATTTGCAAAATACAGAGTTACCTTCCTCATACGTGTGTTTTATAAAGAGATTATAAGAGAGAGATTTTTCGTGTTGTTTTACAGTAGAATTAAGTTTATCATAAAGTCATTGTATTTTTTAATTTTTATGATATTGAACAAGCAATGTCAGTTGGTATAAAACAACGTTTATAGCACTAAAACATTTAATATTGTTTTACAAACTAGTTGCGATAGCCATAGTGTACTGTCTTTAGTGCGAAATATAATGATCATTATTACGATGTTATTGAGACAGATCCTAATAAAAAATAAAACATTTTGGTACTTTAATCACTGTTTTATATCTACTCATATTATACTAAACCAAGTATTTTCTTATTGTAATAAATATAGCTACTCTATAAAATGTACTACTAAATAGTTAAAAAAATAGTTATCGTTACCGCATGCATAGATAAAAATAAGTTTTAAGCAAATTCTAATGCTTCATCATTTTATTAACAAACTATAATCCATAGAATTTCGACGAAAGAAATGTTTAAGCAGAAACTGTTTCATTGGTTTATAATAAGCCTACAAAGTTAGTTACAATAAAAAATGCACCTTATTTTGGTAAGTCTAACAAATGACATTTAAACTTCAGTTAATAAAATGCTATTTCCATAAAATTCAGATTTAGAAATTATGAAAATTAAACTGTAATTGTAATGTAAGCTGTTAAATATAATAAAGATCTGTTATTATGACAAAGTTATCAATTAAGACTCTTACATTTGTTATTCCAAACTGGAAAAAGCAAAATTTATTCCATTTTCACTTAATCATAAAAATTTCCCCCGCGAAATCTAATCCCGATACCATTTTCACTATTTCAAAATTTGCATATGCAGTCCTTATATCCGTATTCACCCTAAAAAGAAAAAAAATGGTATTCTAACTTGATAATTTTAAGATCATTTAAATTCAAAACTTGAAGTCTCGATTGCTATTCGCTGTTAACAGATACTAAACTGTTTGTCTTCTTTTAAGCGTAAAAGAAAAATTAGGAAATACTAATGTGCATGCAATTAATACGACATATAATATTGCTGTGACGTCACATACAGTAAAACAACTATTTTTTATAGTCTCGAAGTCTAATTATTGCAAAGAATTTCTGTATTTGCTTGTCTAACACGGCGAAGTGAATTCATCAAGTCGAGAATCATCAAGGTCTGTTACATAAATCGCTAACTTTTTGAAAAAAAAAACCTCCAACCATATGCACTCTGTATGTCACTGCTCTTATTTAAAGACACTCTAAATTTCTGTAGAGCATTGCGTTTTATCAGTGAGTAACTTCCATTAATTTGTATTCGAAAGCTAAAATATACTCATCTGAGAAATAATGCAAATCAGCTGGGATCAAAATGACGCTCATCTATAGAACATATTTCAGTCTCAAAAATTAAAATGCACGATTTTTTAAAAATAAAATGACGTCATTTGCATCCAGTAAAACATTCCTGTTTTATGATCTATTCTTAAACAACATCTATATAAAAGTATACATATGGCGTCATTATCGATGAATAATGCAGAAACTCAACAAAAGCACAATTTCGTCATTTAAGAAACGAATTGGGTATCTAATGATCCATATGCCTTCATTTGTTGTTTTTAATAATTCCATGTTTTATGAGAAATCATTCATTGATGTTTCTTGAAATTTCAGAAAAAATACACAAGGATCAATAAATTTGCATTCTTTTAGCACTTTGGTACGAATTAAGTAAAAAGAAAGAAAATAGCCGTTTTAGCTCCAAACGCGTCCTGCTTTGGTGATTTTTTTTAAAGTGTATTTTTTAATTACTTATATAAAATTACTATTTAAATGTCAGTATTCACAGTACAGCATATTGATTTAGTTTAGGAAATAAATATATTCAAGCAGCTAAAATTATGTATACAGATTTTCTTGCAGAATTAAATAAACGTTCTCTTTATTTTGTAAAATTAAAATTAAAATGTTGAACTGCCTAGTGAGGAATTACCTACATTTAGAAATGCAATAATATTTAATTTAAACAGGCAAATGCTTGAAATGCCTTAAAAATCCTATAAATAAAATTACAGCTACACTAAAATGTTAACGAACTTCTTAAGGAAAAGTAATTATAGCTGAATTTAAATAAAGGACCTGAATTTCGGAAAACTTTTCGCCTTACTTGTAAACTTAATGAGGACTTATTTCGAAATCTATCTTATCGCTAGAGTAATTTTCTTCTTTTCACTTAAGTATTTACATAGATTAGATAATCCATTTAAAGTGCAGCTGAGGATATTTTATGGCTTTATATTTTGTTTTAGTGTTGCGTTATTGTTTAATTATATCTTAAATAACGCTTGGAAAAATAAAATGAAATTTTTTATCTAACTTTACATAGTATCGATATGGAACATTCAGTTTTGATATTTGAAGGATAAACACAATGCATTTCTGATAAATAAAATAAGTATACAAGTTTTTCATTATCAAAGTTATAAATTGAAAAAAAATCAGTAAATTACTGAATTAAAAAAAAAACTATAAAATACATTGTTGTATTTGATAACCAACAATTTCGCTATTCATAGATTTTTATTTTTGGTTTAAAATTTATTAAAGAATGGAATAAAATAGTTATAACACGAAATATTATTTTTAAATTTTATTTTATTTCATATAAATAAATATAAATATATAAGCTTTAATTTGTCGTTTTTTAAAATTATTAAATTAAAGAAAATCTAAAAATATTAAAATTAAAAAATTAAATTTGCCGAATAAAAATTAAAGTAAAATAATGGGGAATGACATGTTTCAAGTTTGAACCATTTAACTAAAACGGTTCTCGAGTTGCATCAATTTTAATAAGAGAAATGGTGAAAAAAAGCCATCATGGAAAAAAGAAAAAAAAACACATTTTCAAAAGAAAATTGCTTCTATAGCAACCATTGCTTGAAAACTAAATTTTAAGACCAAACTGAAACATAAAAATTAATATTTCCTGTTCTAATTAAGATAGAAACATGATTTAAGTGTCATTTTAAAAGTGCAAAATATTTTTTTAAAAATTACAGATTTTTGTGTCCCGGAACCCCTTAAATTTCATTACCTTTCTTTAAAATATACATATTGATATGAGATCAAACTTGTATTTCATTATATTTTAAAACAAAGATCGCGTGATTATCTAGGGTTGTAATATGGAACATTCATTTCTAGAATTTGAGGTACAAAAAAGGATAAGGGGCAAATCAACTGAATAAGTATCCAAATCATTGTTTATCATAATAATAGATTCCATGCATTTTCAATAGATTACGGACAAAAAAATATTAGCAGTATTTAATTCCAATTTATATCCAAGTAATTTACTGAAAAGGAACATCAGTCATAATTAATGAATATTTGACTTTAAATTTTATCGTCTTTCTTTAATACAGCAATATTGATATCTGTTATACATGATTTTATAAAGCCAAGACTTGAAATTTACATTTGTAATATTTGAAGAATAAGTAAAATAAGTGAATGATACATAGAAAAAATATACATATATAAATTTAATAATAATAATAGTGTATATATATATATATATATATATATATATATATATATATATATATATATATATATACAGGGTGTCCGAAAAGTCTGGAAACGGTTGAATAACTCGAGAAATACATATGAGATTGAAAAACGTAAATATGCGTGTAAAATATTTTTAAATAAGCTAGGCAGTGATACCAAGTTTGACCTTCTCAACCGACCCCCTGGTGGACAAAGGGGGTTCAACTTTGAAATCTTAAAATATAACCCCCATTTTTTATTGCAGATTCGGATTTAAGGACAAAAATACACAACTTTTGTATTTGATGTTTATTTCGAATCCTCGTTTATCATGGTGTAATCGAGCATATTAAATCGATACATATTTCGGCTTTTCCAAAAGGATTTTCCCTAATTGAAACTTATTGGGGAGAATTTTTAACATCAAATTCCTCATCTTTTGCAGGAATAGCATTTCCTGAAAATCACCCGCGCCGATTATTTCGATAGTGCTACACAGTTAAAAATTTGACACATTTGCTGTAGCGTCACTCCACAGCTTTTATAAAATATCTCTTTCATGACCAATGAGAATGTTCCATAAAACAGTAAAGTAACCGTTTTCTGTAAAAGCAGTGGAGTGACGCTGTAGCAAATTAGTCAGTTTCCTTACAGTGTATAGATAGGGTTTTTCATATTTTTCTCTAGAAAAATTCATAGAAATATATTAAATTAGTTTTCTATTTGGATTTTTATTTTATCCAGTAAATGGTTTCTAAAATACGACCTAATTGTTTTGATGTTTAAATGTGTAAATAAGGACCTCCTCTACCGAATAGAAAAAGTATATCTTCAGTTTTTGTGGGCGGGGTATGTAAATATTTTGCGTTTCGATAAGTTCTGCCTTCTTTTCTTCCTTTCTTTTTTTCTTTTTTCTTTTTTTTTAATCATTTAATTCAGTAGGGCGGATGGGCGTTCATGGAGTTTTTTAAATAATTTCTACTATGTAGAATAACATGTAAGCAAATTGACCTGCGTGTTTCGATCTTTTAACGTGTAAATATGCACCTCCTCTAAGAAATAGAAAAAGGATATTTTCATTATTTGACGGCGGGATGTGTGTATATTATGCGTTTCCATGGATTCTGTTGTTTTTTTAAAAAATCATCTAATACGCTGATGTGGATGTATGTTTTTTTAATTATTACTACAGAAAAATATAGGACAAAATATTAAAAAATAAAGTTATAAAACATTTTTTGTGCTGATTGGGCAACGAATGAAGAAGTATCGTAAATTCGTGGTACTTACGGAACCCGTTATTTTCCAAATGAAATATCAGTATTTTCTTTATAAAATAAATAAAGCTTCTATGAACACTCGTAATCTTGCCTTCTTTAACAAGTTATTTTCAATAAGAAAAGATTCGTTCTTAGTATTTCTTATTGAAATGAAATTGAAATGCAATCTTATTGAAATTATTTCCTATTCTAGAAATTCCAGGATCCTTAGGAACTCCCTTAGTAAATTTTAGTTTTTTTTTTTTTTTTTTTTTGGGGGGGGGGGGGAGTGGATTATAGGTTTTCATAATTGATTAATTACTGCAAGAACAAAATAATAAGGCAGGGAAATTTTAGACAAATTTTGTTGATATATCATGATTTTTTGTAAATTAATATGTATTTTGTTCCATTTAAAATTGTTTTTCATAAATTTAACAGCTTAAGGGATCAATATTTCTGGTCAAAATTTTTTAATAATGTCCAATTTAGCATAGCTTTTACAGAATTTTTAATCTTTTATCACCTGTTATTTGAAAGAGAAATTTTGGCTAATTGAATCAGAAAAATGCTCGGATTAAATATTGCAATATTTAAACTTAAATTTTACTGGTAAGATAAATAAATTATGATTGTTTTTTAAGCCTTTTTTCGGATTTTCGAAGATTGCGATTGTAATCGAACAAAATATATCAGATACATATTTTATTTTCTCAAACAGATTTTACCAACACAAAATTTGACAGGCCAGAGCTTTCTTCACCAAAGTAGTCGCATTAGCGGACACATGTTGTTGAAAATAATCATTAACGGTTGTTTCGATAACAGAAGTGTTTTATATGCTTCTGCCATAAAAATTAATAGAAATATATTAAATTAATTTTCCCATTTGTGCTTTTATTTTATCCAATCAATCAATTATAAATATTAACCAATTATAAATAATTTTAATAAATGCAATGCATTGGTAATCTATAAATATACCTATATTATTAAGAGGTAAAATTACTTTATTTGTAGAGGAAAATCTGCGGAACTACCAAACTGATTTCAAAAGCAATGATACTAAAAGGATGGTGTTCCCCTGAATCAAATATAGACTATCTCTTATGTCCATACCACGAACTCAAGGATTATTTAATCCGAGCATTTTTCTGATTCAATAAGGCAAAAGTTTCTCTGAAATAACCCGTCATAAAAGATAAAAAATTGTGTAAAGGATATGCTAAATTAGACATTATTTGAAAATTTTTATCAGAAATATTGATCCGTTAAGCGGTTAAATTTATGAAAAGCAATTTTAAATTGAACAAAATACATATTAATTAGCAAAAAATCATGATTTATCAACGAAAATTGTCGAAAAATCCCCTGCCCTATTATTTTGTTGTTGCAGTAATTGATCAATTATGAAAACGCATAGTCCCTCCCCCAAAATAAATTGCAGGATTCCTAAGGATCCTGAAATTTCTAGAATAGGAAATAATTTCAATAAGATTGCATTTTAATTCCATTTCAATAAGAAATGCAAACTACGAATATTTTCTTAATGAAAATCACTTGTTAAAGAAGGCAAAATAACGAATGTTTACAGAAGTTTTATTTATTTTATAAAGAAAATACTGATATTTAATCTTAAAAATAACCGGTTCCGTAAGTACAATGAATTTACGATACTTCTTCATCCGTTGTGCAGCCAAAAAATGTTTTATAACTTTATTTCTTAATATTTTGTCCTATATTTTTTCTGTAATAATAATAATAATAATAATAATAATAAAAACATACACCCATATCAGCCGTATTAGATGATTTTTTAAAAACAACAGAATATATGGAAACGTATAATATACACACCTCCCACCCTCAAATTATGAATTTTTTTTCTGTTTGTTAGGGGAGGTGCATATTTCTATGATAAAAGATCGAAACACGCAGGTCAGTTTGCCTTACATTTTATTATACATTGTAAGAATTATTTAAAAAACTCCATGCACGCCCATTTGCCCCCCATAATTAAATGATTAAAAAAAAAGGCAGAACTCATCGAAACACAGAATATTCACATACTCCGCCCCCTCCTTAAACTGAAGATATACTTTTTCTATTCGGGAGGGGAACTTCATATTTACACATTAGAATATCAAAACAAGTAGGTCGTATTTTAGAAACCATTTACTGGATAAAATAAAAATCCAAATAGAAAACTAAATTAATATATTTCAATGAATTTTTCTAGAGAAAAGCATAAAAAACCCTATACACTGTAAAAATTTTGACTCATTTGCTACAGCGTCACTCCACCGCTTTTATAGAAAACGGTTACTTTACTGTGTTATGGAGCATTCTCATAAAAGAGATATTCTATAAAAGCTGTGGAATGACGCTGCAGCAAATGGGTCAAATTTTTAGCAGTGTAGCACTATCGAAATAATAGCACGGGTGATTTTCAAGAAACGCTATTCCTGCAAAAGACGAGGAATTTGACGTCAAAAATTCTGCCCAATCAATTTCGATTAGGGAAATCCCGTTGGAAAAGCCGAAATATGTATCGATTTAATACGCTCAATTACACCGTGATAAACGAGGATTCGAAATAAACATGAAATACAAAAGTTACGTATTTTTGTCCTTAGAATCCGAATCTGCAATAAAAAATGGGGGTTATAATTTAGGATTTCAAAGTTCGACCCCCTCTGACCCCCAGGGGGTCAGTTGTGAAGGTCAAATTTAGTATCACTGAGTAGCTTATATAAAAATATTTAAGACGTATATTTACGTTTTTCAATCTCTATGTATTTCTCGAGTTATTCGGCCGTTTTCAGACTTTTCTGACATCCTGTATATATATATATATACTGGTGTGCAAAATTTAAGGACGAGTCCCAAAATGCCAATTTTCAAGGAAATTTTGAGCGATAATTTTCACGCGAATATTAAAAAGGAAGTAATATAATTCGAATAATTACTATCCCTGCATAACAGCTAGTACATATAACATCTCATTCAGGTCACATATTGTCACAAGAGTCACAGTTACTACACCGAAACGAACTATAGGAAATTCTATACTTCTCTTTTATGAGTCTCAAGTTACTATTACATGTGACTCTATTGACAGGTCATTGTGACTGCTGCTTTGTGGCGAGTCACCAGGTGACTTTACACTGTCGTTTCATTGAGACTCTGGCGTGACCTCTCGTCTGGAGACTCAATTTAAAAGTCATTGTGAACGTTGCATTATGATCAATTAACAAATAATGCCCCATTAAACTATTTAAGAGTTAGAGTCATATGTCCACTTAAGTCACATGATGACTTTTCACCACTTTTCACAATGGTTACTTCATAGTAGTATCTCTGTTACCATTTGACAAAGTCTTGTGACAGAAAGCCTCCTTGTGACTTTAATGTGACATTATTTGGTGATTTATCATAATGCAACATTCACAATGACTTTGAAAATGAGTCTCCATCTGACAGTCACACGAGAGTCTCAATAAAACGACATTGTAAAGTCACCTGGTGACTCGACACAAAGCAGCAGTCGCAGTGTATTGTCAGTGGAGTCACATATAGTAATCATTTGAAACTCATAAAAGAGACGTATGGAATTTCCTATCTTTTTCTTTCGCCGTAGAGACTGTGACTCTTGTGACCATATGTCATCTTAATGATTATTATATGGACAAGCTGTTATACAGGGATAGTAAATATTCAAAATATATTACTTCCGTTTGAATATTCGCGAGAAAATTATCGCTTGAAAATCCCTTGAGAATTGGCATTTTGGGACTCGTCCTTAAATTTTGCACACCCTTGTAAATATACATATATATATATATAGGGTGTTTATAAAGTCCCGGACCCATTTTGATGTTTAATAACTCATAAAATAATAAAGATAGGTTAAAATTAATAACATAAATGGTTAGATAGACTCAAAAATTTTCATGATCCTTGTCAATGAACTTCCTCGTGTGCCTCCTTCGTTGCACGGAGAATATCAAGTCGATAGTCAATTTCACGCCAGGCAGCGACAAGCATGTCGGAATACACAGAGGCTAATGCAGTTGTAGTTCTCGCTTTTAAGTCATCAATGTTCGACACTGTTCATCAATGTTCGACATTGTCCTCCTGTGAACATTGTCCTTTACAAATCCACAAAGGAAAAAGTCCAGCGGCGTCATATCGGGTGATCTGGGTGGCCAAAGGACAGGACCTCCTCGCCTAATTCATCTTCCTGGAAAATGGTCCGTTTCTTTTTAACAGAAAGTACGGGCTCATCAGTCGTATACTTAAACATGTTGGAAAAATTCGTATTTCCATAACTAGAAGAGCTTCAGCCAATGTCTTTTTGCAACAAGATGGTGCACCACCTCATTGGGGTACCATCGTTCGTACTTATTTGAATGACCATTTTCCAGGAAGATGGATTGGGCGAGAAGGTCCAATTCCTTGGCTACCCAGATCACCTGATATAAAGCCGCTGGACTTTTTCCTTTGGGGATTTGTAAAGGACAATGTTTACAGGAGGAGAGTGTCGAACATTGATGACTTAAAAGCCAGAATTACAACCGCAATAGCCTCTGTGGATGCCAACATGCTTGTCGCTACCTTCCTTGAAATTGACTATCGACTTGATATTCTTTGTGCGACGAAGGGGCACACGTGGAAACTCATTGAAAGGGTCGTGAATCTTTTTGAGTTTATCTAACCATTTATGTTATTAATTTTAATCTATCTTTATTAGTTTATGAGTTATTAAACATCAAAATGTGTCCGGGACTTTATAAACAACCTGTATATATTTATTAGCAATTTCGTCATATTTTATAAGCAAATATTTCACGTGAAATGATGTTCACTCATAATTAATGATTTGATAATTGATTGACAATATAATATAACAGATTGCATGAACTATCTGATTCTCAAATGTAGATTTTATTTTATTTAATCAATTGTAAAGACATACGTTAACTGTCGCGACAGTAATTGATTTGTCTAAACAAACAAAAGTCCTGAAATCAAAGGTAAATATATTACATTTCAATTACAGAAGTTCGCAAAATATCATAGAATTTTTGTTAAACCTTTCGCAATATTTTAATACAAGGGAAGTGAATAGGTTTCTAAGAGTCTGTGGTATTTCAAAATGATATAGGGTGTATGTCTCATATGCACTCCGAACTAGTACTTCAATTAAAAATATAATATCTAAAAATAATTTTATCATCTCTTCTTAATACATGAATATTGATATCAGCTAAAAATTAAATTTCCTCACAATTTGTTAGCAGCATTTACTGAAAAAATTACATTTTTAGGGAAAACTATACATTGTACCATGTTAGTCACATACTAGCCACTTTTAGATAATTGCATCACTGATGATAACAAAAAGAAATAATTTAAAATAATAGTAACTATTCGAAACAGAGTTATACATGATATACACTGTCAGATTTAAATAACGAAATATCTTACATTTAATTTTAAAAAGTATAAAATTTTCTATTAATTAAATAATAAATGTTATTATTAATATTTCTTAGTATATATTTCAATAATTGTTGAAGAAATGAACAATAATCAGAAAATATCTTACATATTTTTGTTTCTTATGTGATGCTGATAGAGAAACTTATGGGTATAAATAAATATATAAAATTTACATGCGTATATCATATAATGCATGCAACATATATTTATATATCATATGAATTCATTAAAAATAAAGATAATGGTCCATGGGCCTTATTTTTATTTTTTTTTTTCTATTTACACATTGCATATAGTGATTAATGCCGAATTTATTTTGAAAAAATATCCTTAATGTTTTATAAGTTTTAGAAACTAACTTTTCAATATATCATCATTAATAACTATATCATTTATAATAAATAAATAAATAAATACATAAAATAATACATTAAATGTATCATTTTAAACATTTACTTTTTTATTCTTTATGTTAAAACTTAAATTTAAGGAAAAGTCAAGTTCTTTCTTATCTAGTATATAATTTAAATGATCTGCTGTCAATTTCATTACCACTATTCAAGAAATCAATGTCGATTAACTTAATGATATTATAGGAAAATTGTCGAAAACTAAAGAAATGATTAAATGTTATTTAAACTATTATCTTCTAAGTTTCATTATAATTATAAGAAAAATAAAAAAGTTTTCTGACTTCAATTAGGAATTCTGCAAAGTTTTTTATTGGTAATGTATATCATTATTTCTGTAATCATCTCCTTGCAATCTGAAAAAAATAGTTACTTGAAAATGGATTTTATAACATCATTTTAAATTTATAAGCAGAATTTGATTACATAAAAATTTTCAACACGTAAATCTAAAAATTTATGTTAATTTCATATCGTCTGATGCAAATAGAATTATGTCCTATCAGTCTAGGGCTGTTAGCGAATAATGTATGTTACTAGGTACAAGGCTTTGTAATAATATAAACCAGGATTTTCCAAAGAGGCGCCTTCGTACGCCTTCGTGCCCTTTGAAGGTTTTTTGGTGCCGTTTTGAAGGTTACTAGCATTTCAAAAAATAATAAATAAATAAATAAATAAATATATAAATAAATAAAATTCCACTTAAAAGGAATTTAATATCCTTAGAATTTGCTTGAATGATATTTTTAAAACTTCTGTAAGTGTATTTCTTGCAGGAAAAATGAAAATGTATTCAGAAATTAAATCATGTGTTATTGAATTTCTTCACTAATTTATAGTTACATTTTATGAAAAATGTTATGGAAATTAAGACGATAGAAATTGGTAAACAAATGTCAATAAGATTTTTAATATGCTAAGATGTGAAATGTAGAAAAATAAGCGCACCCCTTCACCTTCCTTCATGCATAAAAATAAGATTTTTTGTTGTTTTTATTATTGATGCTGTTATTCTGACCGTTGCAGTTTTATAATACATTTTGTCATTACATTTTGTCATTTTTTGTCATTTTTAATTCCACGCCTTTAAATTTTCGATTATTTTTCTCATTTTGATAGAAAAAAAATCTATAAATCCGCTTCTACCAATGAAAGCTCTTCCAGGTTATTTCTTTGGTACAACTAATGGATTAATCATTAATATGCTTGACTTTTTATAGTGACATGTTTACACCTCCAAGATAAATCATGAAGTCTATATTCATCCTTGAAAAAAGTAATAATATCTCTGATTACCATTTTATTTCAAATAAAAGCCAGAATAATGTGTTTGATTCCTTCCTCTACAAAAAAAAAAAAAAAAAAAAAAAAAAAAAATGAGATTTAAAAATAAAAAAAATTGAGATAGCACATTACAGAAAAATGCTACGAATGATGAAAAATTAATTTACTAGGATTTATATTTATTTTGATTTTTTCGTTCACAGAGACCCATATCCACTCAGGGGCCTTATACAGGGTGTCCAAAAAATGACTGATGTATTTTAAAATTCATGCAGGATGGTTATGTATAATGTCAGGAGTTTTTTTTTACCGTAATTTTAAATTTTAGTTCGAATTTCAAACAATAGATGATGCTGACGGCGATTGAAGGCCAGGTGATCAGTGTTGAGTGAAGCGTCGACCTGGCCTTCAATCGCCGTCAACGCCACCTGTTGTTTGACATTAGAACTAAAATAAAAAATTAAGGTAAAAAACTCCTTATATTATACATAACCCTCCCGCAAAATTTTTTTAAATAGCTGTCACCGTTTGCAAGTTATTGAATTATAAAATCCATCAGTCATTTTGGGGCACCCGGTATATTCTACTGCGATATGTGTATCGTATTGTATATGTGTATGTGTACTGTGATATAATTTTATTACATGTTTCAAAGCCTATTAATGATACGCTCTTCATTGTTGGTAAGGGAATGCGTCGCTGCTTAGTGAAAAGTTGGACATTCCAGATTAAACTTTTAGACGTACGCTGCATATGTCATACAGTGCAAGATATGAATTCGATTTTTTCCACAGACTACTGATGATAGAAATAAATTTCCAAATAAAAATGTATAAAAAAACAAGAATAGATTTTATCCATAGCTCTGGTTTTACAAGGACCTATTTGCATATTAAAGTGTTAAATAATGTTTATAAACTGCCCTTTCTTTATTATAAAATATTTAGAAAATACTTTCCTACGTCAAATAATGACATTCCAAAATTTAAAGAAATCTTCTTTTACATGCAAAACGTACCAAATTATAATGAATTAAATCTTCGGAACTTTAAATATTTAGTACTAAAAAGGCGAATTTTCGTTTTTATGCTCAAAAAGTGATGTAAAATTATAATATTTTATGTAAACATCTTGAAATATATTTTATAATACTTATATAATGCTTCGGAGATTTTAGCTTTTATGAAATATGTCAGTTTTATTTTTATAAGAAAATAAATTACGTATCTCTAACATGTTTTCTTTTAATTGGAAATATAAACAGATTTGAAAGTTTTAAATGCTATTTTCATATAGATAGGCGTTATGCGATGCGTTATTATATGCACATTGCCTAAATTTTTGCAAATATATACATTATATGATTTAAATATACATTTTTTAAATGAAAGTTGTATAATTGTTTAAATAATCAATATAATATTTCATAACTAAAACGAATTGAAGATTAAAATAATTTTTAATCTTTTAACAAAATCGTGACACTTAAAAGTAACACTAACATTATCAGAGTGGAATGGATAAGGCCAGCGTAATTTTTGAGTTTGAATAGAGTTTAAAGCAATTTTAATCAATTTAAATGTTGGTCTCAACCGTTATTAAAAGATTTTTAATTTTCTATATATATATATATATATATACACTTAAACACATATGAACAAAAGCGTATTTTAACCATAAGATATATTTAGTATTATTACTTAAGTTAAGCGTACAAAGCAAAACCTTTCTACGAGCTTAAGAAGTGCATACAAAAATTCTCTACATTAATATTCTTATAATTTTTTATTCTTACTTTATATTTTCTCTCTCCAGTAATTAATGTGTATTTTGTAATTTCAATTACTATTTTATCACCACTATTTTAATTTTAATAAATCATATTTTTTATCAAAGGAAATAATTTTTATTTACCTTCTGGTAATATCTCCAAACATCCAATTGCCTAATAGAATTTCTATGTTCCTGTTCCTTTATCTATTATGAGTAATTAATGTATCCAATCATGCTGCAAATCTTACTTCGATGATCATTTCTAATTTTTCATTGTTAAACTAATACATAAATAAATAAAATAAGCGTGTAACATGCGCATCTTGTGAAATTCGTATTTAGGTAGTCTCCGAGGATTTCTCCGTTTCTTTTTTTTTCTCTCGAATTCGTATTTAAATAAATACATAGCAATTTTTTATGTTACCCGGTGCATACGTAAGTCTGTCAATTTGTCCGCATGTAACATTGCAAAATGAACCAACGGAATAGTTTAGATAAATATATACATTTTGAATATATATATATATGTATGAATTTATAATATACAGAGTGTTTCTAAACTCAGGGTACAAACTTTCAGCATAGGTAGAGCACACAGTAACAATCATTTATTGTACAGGAATGTATGGGGCCAAATGACGCATTAAGATAAAAACACCAGGGGGGGGCAATTAGGACTCTTTTAATTTTCAAAATTTCTCATTCATACCAGAAAATTTTAAGCTATCCCTTTCTCGACATTTCATAATTACTTAATAATAAAATTCTCCTTTGAAAAGTTTTGGTATGAAATCGAAATAGAAAATTTTTGAAATAGAAATGGAGTTTTTGGTTGATTTAACTGGAGGTAGAAGGCAGTAAGTGACTGGTCGCCGTTCAATACCATGCATTCAAGTATAATAAATCTGCATTTTAATTGTGTTATCGTTCGTCATGGAAGACTTTACATATGCCAAAAAAGTCGACATTCATTTCATGTATAGTCGTGCAAATGGTAACGCCAAAGCTGTCCTACCAAAGTATCAGGAGCAGTTTCATCGCAGAAAAATGCCTGATTACAGAATGTTTCAGCACTTACAACGTGAGCTTTCTAAAACAGATTTTTTCGACGTCAACAGACAGGAAACTGGGCAATAAAATGCTGTACGCAGTGCAAGCTTGGAAGAAATTATTTTGAATTTTGTGAGTGAAAGGCTTGAACCAAGTACAAGATCTATTGCGCATAATTTAGGTGCGAGTAATCCGACCGTTTGGTGGGTTTTAAATAAAAATTGATTTTATCGATTCCGTATTCAACATGTACAAACTTTGAATCCGGAAGACTATCTTTTGCGGTTGAACATTTGCCAGTGGGATTTGCAGCAACATGTGTTGCAGCCAGACTTTAGTAGTCATATTCTATTTACAGATGAGGCAGTATTTACACTCAAGGGTGTATTTAACGCGCACTATTTCAATCTCTGGGCAACCTATAATCCACATGCAAAACGCCTCATGCTTATCAACAACTATTTTTTCTGCGAATTTGTGGGCGGTTATTGTTATTAATTATTTCATTGGCCCATACCACTGCCAAACAGACTTGATTTTCGCTGTTACCTTATTTTTTGCAATAGGTTTTACCACATATCCTGCAAGATGTTACGATAGCCATTCGTAACCTGATGTGGTTTCAACATGATTGAGCGCCCATGCACTTCACCACTGATGCGTGCAGTTACTTCAATACCACATTTTGGATGCGATGGATTGGGCATGGGGGACCAGTTCCTTGGCTCCCAATTTATCAAGCCTTAATTTCTTTTTATGGGGAGACATCTGAAGTGTCTTGTTTATGACGATCCAGTTGACTCAGACAAAAATCTTGTATCTGGCATATCCGAAGCTGCAGCACGTGTGCGGTAAATGCCTCGCATCGTTAGAAGTGTACTCCAATCGTTCCAAGTTTGCGCTTTTTTTATTCAAAAATTTCGATTTCATACCAAAAACTTTCAAAGCAGAATTTTATCATTAAGTAATTATGATATGTCAAGTAAAGGGATAGCAAAAAAATTTTTCTGTTATGAGAATATTTGAAATTAAAAAAAGGGTCCTAATTGCCCCCGTGGTGCTTTTACCTTAATGTGTCACTTGGTTCCATACAGTACTGTACAATAAATGATTGTTACTGTGTGTTCTACCTACCCTTAAAGTTTGTACCATGAGTTTAGAAACATCTTGTATATAATCGTTGCAGAATTTTGTCGAGTCATTTCAAGTTTTATAAAACAAGACTTAAAAAAAAAATAACAATCATTCGCTTGATTGCTACCTTATTTAAGTAATTCAATAATATTACATGACATGTAAATCTAGTAAGTTACCATGGTAATTATTCTATGAAATTTTATTATGCAAGAATAATATTGTGATAACCATTATATGTAATTATTCTTGGTTAGCATATTGATTACGTCCATTTAAGTTTCGGTTACTTTTTCCCCCTTATTGATGAACTTAATACACATAAGTGTAATGAATTTTGTATTTCTACAGTTTTGCATGAAACTGCAACTACCACTGCACCCAGAGTTGAAAATTTATAAAATCAGTTATAGTACAAACACAGTTCATTTGAAAGCTTGCGACATACAATTTTCAACTTGTTCATTTTCTGATCAACCATTGTAGGTCTTTTATGTGTATGGATCCCTTTAAGGGGAGTCACTACCTTGGAATTGGTCAAAATATCAATTTTGTTTTTTTTTAATATAAACTGAAAACGTCTTTAATTGTGAATATTTTAACGCTTTTATTTTTACTTACACAAAATTATATCGCGAAATATTGTAAAATTTGTTAATAGGTCTTGCGCAAATACCTAATAAATGAAAACTTTAAACTGATTTTTGTCTATTATCTGTTCATATTTTTGATAACTTGCTTATTTAATAAATTCCAAAGTTTATTTTTCTAATTTAGATATAGGCTTATTTTTTTTCTTCAAATTATTCTCCATGGTGTAATTAATATTTCCTTCATTTTTTTTAAATCTTCAATAGACAAAAAATCATATTGAATGTAAAATCTTATACATCTAAAAATTCATACACAGTTTTATATAGCATATTATAATGAATGTGGAAAAAATTGAAGCAAATATGTTTATCAAAGTAATAGAAATTTTTAAAAAATAGTAAAAAAAAAATATATATATATATATTAAAAAAGGCTGTTCTACAATATTCTTTGTTAATTTAATTTTTTTTTAGTATTATGCATTGTTCCCATACATATTATTACAGTATGTTTGAAAATTGAAGATATGGTTTTAATAGTAGTTTGTCCCCTTCATTCTTTCTTTTCAAATACCTCTTTTCCTCCATTAATGACATTTTATTTAACTTTAAGTACTTATTAAGTATTTCTTCTATTAGCGGATTTCTGATAGCACGCTGTTAAAAAAGTTTCTATAAAATTACAGAGATTCCTCGGGTAATCCATTTTTTTAAGCCTTATGTAAAATTACTAAGATTAGGAAAAATGAGATTTTTTTTAAATAACAGAGAGCTTTTTAGATAAATTTATAGTAGACTATAAATTAACATTGTTAGAAATATACAAGACTTAATTACACTTAAACTTACTTTTTATCATAATACGTTAATTCAGTTTTAAAAATTAGCAAAATGATCAATCAGAATCATACTAATTATCAATCAATCAGAAAATCAATCAATAAGAATAATTATCAATCTATAAGAATTTGAATTTTGAGTACAAAGTATTTCTTTTAAGATTCAGTGCAGAAAAGTCGATTGATACTTATGATTATGGATAAAAATCTCCATTAACTCCGAAAGTGTGATTTCTGTCTTTATAAATTATTCTAAATTTTAGAAATAATAATTTAGAAATTTCATCTTTAATGTGTCTAAAAAAATTCCAAAAAAGTTTTAAAAATGTGTATTTAGGGTAAGTGTACCAGTAGTGGGCCTTGTAGCAATAATGGGCCACCAGTTTTCAAAGTTGAAAAACAAGTTTTCTAGTCACCCCTGTCAGAGAACAAACTAATTGCTGATTAGCTGGAACCCTTATCTGTTATCAGGCAAAGGGACAACTTCATTATTCTCATAGTCTTTGAGCTGGAAGGATGTTTTTACAGACTATACTAAAAAACAAAATGAAGCTAAAATTATTTTACGTAATCACCAAAACTTGTAAATATGATTTCATTATTGTGTATATTTAAATGTAGAAATGCAAAACAAATTATAATTTCTATACAGTATGCATTAAACTCAAGAATGGAGAGGCCTACTTCTAGGAGGCCCTTACTGGAGCATCAGAAATTTACTTGGAGCATAGAAGAAGGTAACATTTTTTATTTTTCATTTTTTCTAGAGAACACATTTTAAAAATTTGAATGTTTATTCTGATACATAAAGGAAAGGACTGGACTAAAAAATATTTTTTTTTAAATTCACTAATACTTTAATAATAATTAGATAAATGTCCTTAGTGGCCCACTATTGGTGCATTTACCTTATATAATAATGTGTTTTTAAAATATTTTTGACAATCAGCCATGACAGTTCGACATGACAATCCCTACGGGAAATTAGATATAAGATAAGGGAAATATTTGTAAAATGATGACTGAGAAACTCAATCAAATTCATTTAACCGAGAACTAATGTAAATTTACAGAATGTCTCGCTTTGCTACTGTGTTTTTACATAAAGTTTTAATAGTGGAGTATACATCTAATATTTTAACACTTCTTTTTTTTAATTTGTCATCCTTTGCCGTAAATCTACTATCTAAAAATCATACTTGGGTATGCGATATATCGTTTCTCCGTAAACCATAATCAAATTTCGTTAACAATAGAATATGAAGAAAAAAGAAGGCTATTTAATATGATTTTTCATGTCCAATGAAACTAAAACTGCTGATAAAAGAAATTATAAAGGGAAATTTAATACATGTATAAAAGGAGGTTGATTACTTACCGAAAAATATCTAACAGACAATTTTTTACTGCCAGAAAGTATTTTCTTCTAAATATGTCAGCTTTCGATTCAAAAAAAAAATCCTCATGAATATTTAAGATAGCATCTTCTTTTTTTTTTGCAATATCTAGCAATAAAATAAGATGAAATAGTAAGTTCTAAAAAATGAGACTTGATATATATTAAAAGTTGTGCAGAACTTGTGCTACGTGATAAGAAAACCAGATTTATTTTATTTATTTTTATTTATTTAATTTTTAACGAAATGGGATTTATTCTATTTATTTATTTAATTTCCGGGATTGTGATGATTCGTTTCAATAACATAATACAACATTTAGTTTAATACTTTTGTGTAATATCTTTACAAGTTCATTAGTTTTCAAAGGTCATAGGAATCTTACTTTATAACCTGGTGTGCACTTTAGCAGCAAGTCACGTTTAATTTCTTTTCTCAGTGCCTATAAATATAAATGCATATTTTTTTAATAAAGACAACTTTTTTTATAAACTACATAGTAATTTTATTTTATTTTACTTTTTATGTTTCATTTTCATAAGCAATTTAAAATTGTTTTTTTAATTGTATCCACTGCGCTCAAGACTGTACCAAAACTATACATTCAAGAGCTCCTGAAAGTATTGAGAATGATGTAAAACTAATGCATATGGAATTTATACTTCATTTGAGAGCAATTAGCTTTTATATACTTATTCGAAATTTAAATTTATATATACATATATATATATATATATATATATATATATATATATATATATATATATATATATATATATATATATATATATACTACCTCTGACAAAAAAGTTCGGTGAATGAATTCAGAAAGACCGATCTGGCAACACTGTGGAAACAAAACGCTGCACCTGCATAGTGGCAAGTGTTGACCATCTTTCCCCCCCATTGTTCAGTTTAGCGTCGTTTAAGTTTTGTGTAAGACGTGCTTTACTAAGTTCTTGCTCAGTATGTTGGTTCTTATCTGAGAACAAAAAAATGAACGAACAAAAGATCAGTTTAAAGTTTGGTTTTCATCTTTGCAAGACACCGAAAGAAATTAATGAGGGGTGGTGCAAATTGAACATCCAGCATACTCGTCAGATCTCAATCCTCCAGACTTCTTCCTATTTTCACGACTCAAACTCTCTTTGAAAGAGATTGGACCATATTTCTGACATCCAACGAAACGTGACGAAGCTTTTCAACTCCATCCCGAAAGAAGACTTCTTGTGAAACTCCCAGGAAATGTATAGCAGATTTCAGCGGTGCATAGTTATGGGAGATGACTACTTCGAAGGATGGTACGATAACTTTCGTTAATATATCATCTGCATTAATGTTACGGTACTATTCACCGAACTTTATTGTCAGAGGTAGTAATATATATATGTATGTGTGTGTGTGTGTATTAAATCATTTTTCTTTGAACGGCAATTAAATTTAGAGCAACACTTTGCGCAGATTTCCTATTCAAAGCCACTAATTAAATTTACGTATAATAGACTCTATAAAAAACAATCTAAACTATTACCCTTTATTGTTTCAAAAATGTTGTTGTGTCATCTTAATAACTTCAACAGCAAACGGAATCTCAAAAGAACACCCAGAAAAGATGCAATTGCATTTTATCGATTGACTAAAAAAATTCTCTCACCCTTACTTTGACGGATGTTTATGAGACCATAAATTCTTAAGGCTGGTAACAAATGCAATAAGTATTATCTTTTCGGTTTAGCTATCAGAAATATTATTTTTTGTGCGGCAAGAAACGTAAATAAACATTAAATAAATCTCGCCAAAAATCCAGTTAATAAAAACTTGCAAAGATAACACTGATAGTAAAAAATGCAAATAAAATAATATTTGCCAAATGTATCGTAAAAATAAGAATTATAAAGTAAAAAGTGTTTCATTTTTTAATTAAAGTTATTATAATTTTATTATTTTTTTAATTATGGAAAGAGGGCGATACTTTGTGAATATTTTTGCCCACTTATTAAATTTACGTATAATGACTCTACAAAGGCAATCTAAACTATAACCATTTATTGTATCAAAATGTTGTTATTTCTTCTTAATAACCTCAATAGCAAACGGAATCTCTAGAGGCCACTCATTATATATGCAATTACATTTTATCGTTGTAACTAAAAAAATCCTCTCAACCCTTACTTAGACGGATGTTTATGACATTATAAAGTTTTAATGGTGGTAACTAATGTGATAAGTATTATCTTTTCATTTCAGGTATCAGAAAGATTACTTTTTGAGCGGTGAGAAGGGCAAATAAACATTATATAAATTTCGCAAAAAATGCAGTTAATGAAAAACTGTAGAGATAACATTAAGTATAAAAAAATACATTATAAAATAATATTTGTTAAACGTATAATAATAGTAAGAATTCCAAAGTAAAAAGTGTTAATTTTTTTTATTAAAATTACTATAATTTTAAATTTATTTTAAAATACGCAAAGAATCATGATACTTTGTGCATATTGTTACACATCTATTAAATTTATGTATAATGACTCTATAAAAGACAATCTATACTATAACCATTTATTGTATCAGAATTTATTCTGTTTCTTCATAATAACTTCAACAGAAAACGGAATCTAGAGGGCCACTCATAAAAGAAACAATTACATTATATCGAAGTGACAAAAAATTCCTCTGAACCCTTACTTAGACGGATTATTATGACATCATAAAGTTTTAAGGCTTGTAACGAATGCGATAAGTATTATCTTTTCGTTTGAGTTATCAGAAAGATTATTTTTTGTACGGAAAGAAGGGCAAATGGACATTAAATGAATCTCACAAAAAATCCAGTTAATGGAAACCTTTAGATGTAACGTTGATTATAAAAAAATGCATTATAAAATAATGTTTGTAAAAAGATTGTCGTTGTGTTATTTGAATTTTTGTTAATATGATATTAGAAGTTCTAAATAATTTACTTATACCTACTTTTATATTACTTATACCTAGTTTACTGAAAAATATGGATTAAGAATAGGATAAAAGTATATATTTAAAAAAAAAAAAACTTTAATTTTCAATATTAATGTAATATCAAATCAATACGATCAATAACTTTTTGCCCAATAACAAATGCTATATTTTAAAATAAACTAAATATTTTCCGTCTTTATCGAGTGATAAATGATAAACAATTCGATATAATTTTTATCTCCATCATGGAGACATTTTCAACAGTGAAGGTATTTTTATAAGAAAATTGTACTTTTGAAGATTTTAAAATGACTGGTTTGTAGGTGTGAAGAAATATTTAAAATATAGATTATTTTTTTAAATATAATTAATATTCTCAATTAAACTAAAACTTTAAAGAAAATATAAAATGGTTGGATATGCAAATCCCAAAACACTTTTCGATCTCATATATCTAAAAATTTAAAAAAAAATTGTTAAGCATGTTAATATTGCAATATTTTTTCTTCAATGCATTACTAACTTTGATTTTTATCCTAAATTTCTGATAAATAAGAAAGACCAATAATAATAACTATCTAAAAAAATAAATGAGCTATATAAGCTTTCATAAACACCGTGTTAAGTTGCTCTACAGCCAGTCATACTTTGAAATAATAACAATAAGAATTGCAAAGTATAAAGTGCTTGATATTTTAATTGTAATTGTAAATTTGTTTTAAAATGCGCAAAAATAGCGACACTTTGTGCATATTCTTACCCACTAACTAAATTTAAGTGCATCTATTAAGTTACTCTATTATATTATCATATTAAGACTCTATAAAAGACAATTTAAACTATGACCATTTATTGTATCAGAAATGTTGCTGTTTTTTATTAATAACCTGAGAAGCAAACGGAATATCTAAAGGCCACCCATAAAAGATACAATTACATTTTATCGATGTGACTAAAAAAATCCTCATAACCCTTACTTAGACTGATGTTCATGACAACATAAAGTTTCAAGGCTGGTAACTAATGCAATAAGTATTATCTTTTCGTTTCAGTTATCAGAAAGATTATTTTTGTGCGGCTAGAAGGGCAAATAAACATTAAATAAATCTTGCAAAATATCCAGCTAATTAAAACCTGTAGAGATAACGTAGGTTATAAAAAATGCTTTATAAAATAATATTTGTTAAATGTATAATCTTAATAAGAATTGCAATGTATAAAATGTTTGATTTTTTAACTACAAATATTATAATTTTAAATTCATTTTTAAAAACGCAAAAGGGCAACACTTTGTGCATATTCTTACCCATTAATTAAACTGAAGTATAATTACTCTATAAAAGACAATCCAAACTACAGCCATTTATTGAATCAAAAATTTTGCTGTTTCTTCTTAATAACCTAACCGCAAACTGAAACTTTAGAGGACACTCATAAAAGAGACAATTACACTTTATAGATGTGACTAATAAAATCCTGTCAATCCTTACTAATACGGATGTTTATGACGTGATATTATTTTAAGATTGGCAATTAATGCGATAACTATTATCTTTTCATTTTAGTTATCAGAAAGATTTTTTTGTGTGGCAAGAAAGGCAAATAAACAATTAATAAATCTCACAGAAATCTAGCTGTTGGAAACCAGTAGAGATAACGTTGATTTAAAAAAAATGCATGATAAAAGAATACTTGCAAAAACTTTGTCATTGTGCTATTTTTATTTTTGTTAATATGATTTTAGTAGTTCCTAATATTTTACTTATACATTACTTATACACTTACATTTATATTACTTATGCTTAGTTTACTAAAAAATATGGATAAAAGGATTTAATAAAAGGATATACTAAATAATAACTTTAAATTGAATATTAAAATAATATCAAAACTAAGCGAACAATGACTTTTTGCCTAATAACAAATGCTATTTTTAAAATAAACAAAACATTTTCCGTCTCTTTTGAATGGAAAATGATACATAATTCGATATAATGTTTGTCTTCATCATGGAGACATTGTCAACAGTGAAGTCATTTTTAGGAGAAAATTGTACTTTTGGAGAATTAAAAATGACTGATTGATAAGAGTGAATAAAAATATAAAATATACGTTAATTTTCAAAAATTTATTTAATATTCTCAAATAAACTGCAACTTGAAAGAAAATATGATCTATTTTGATCAGCCAGTTTCAAAACATTTTTCTGTGTCATAATCTCAAAATTTCAAAAAATGTTAGCACTGAAATATTTTTGTTCAATACAATGCCAATTTTGATTTTCATCTGAAATTTCTGTTACATAAAAAAGCCAATAAAAATAGCTATCTAAAAAAGTAAATAAATAAACTGTCTAATATTTCATAAATACTGTGTTATGTTATTCTGCATCCACTCACACGTAGGTATAATAACAATAAAAATTAGAAAATTTAATGTGTTTGGAATTTTAATTGTAATTGTTATAATCTTAAATTTATTTTAAAATACGCAAAATAGGGGACACTTTGTGCATATTGTTACCCAATGAAATTTACGTATATAGACACTATAAACGACAATCTAAACTATAACCATTTATTGTATCAAAATGCTGTTATTTCTTCTTAATAACCTCAACAGCAAACGGAATCTCTAGAGGACACTCATAAAAGATACAATTACATTTTATTGATGTGATTTACAAAATCCTCTCAACCCTTACTTAGACGGATGTTTATGACATCATAAATTTTTAAGTCTGGTAACTAATGCGATAAATATTATCTTTTCTTTCCAGTTATCAGAAAGATTATTTTTTGTGCGTCAGATAGGGCAAATAAACATTAAATAAATCTTTCAAAAAATCCAGTTAATGAAAACCTGTAGCGATAACGTTGATTATAAAAAATGTATTATAAGATAATATTTGTTAACAAAAAAAAATACGTTGTGCTAATAATGATTACTTTTTACAATAGAATTCTTGTAGTTTTGTGTAGAATTCTATACATAATGTTTTATCTGACTAGCTTTCATAATAATTTTGCCTAGTATACAGAGAAAGCATGCATTAAATAAAAATATACATTTGAATATATAATTTTAAACTCAATATTAAAGTAATATCAAAGCAATGTATGATAAATATCTTTTTGCTCATTAATAAATCGTACTTTTATAATAAACAAAGCAATTTCCGTTTCCTTCTAATGGCAAATGATAAGCGATTCGGTGTAATTTTTGTCCGCATCATGGATATATTATCAACTGAGAAAGTACTTTTAGAAGAAAATCGTACTTCTGTAGTTTATAATATGACTGATTGATAGGAATGTAAGAAAATATGCAACATATTTTATTTTTTAATAATATATTTAATATTACTCAATAAATTAAAACATGAATGGAATATGAACTAGTTGAATACCAATCTCAAAACTTTTTTTTAAATCTCATACATCTCAAAATTTCAAAAAAATGTTGCGGATATTTATAGTGCAATATTTTCAGATCAATACAAAAACAACTTTAATTTCTATCTTAAATTTGTGATAAATAAGAAAGACCAATAAAAATAACAATTTGTAAATAAATAAGTAAACTGTCTAAACTAACTGTCTGATCTACTGCTCAACACTCACTCACACTTTGGTATAGTAACAATAAGAATTACAAAGAATAAAGTGCTTGATGTTTTAATTAAAATTATCATTTTAATAACAATTTTAATTTTTCTTAAGAAAGGTGTTATAGTAAAAATAAAATACATTGACATGTTTCGGAACCGTCAAATAAGTTCCATAGTCATAATATAAATAAAACAAAATTTCAAAATATTTCTCGGACAATACAAATGACACGCGACAATGAGATATAAATAACAAAAAACATGCGCTCTATTGCAAAAAGTTAAATTAAAATATAGACCATGATCTAAAACTTAACTAAAAATAAAAATTTCAAACTATTTCACGGTCAATACAAATGACACGCGACAAAGAGATATAAAAAAAAAACACCAAAAAACACGCGCGCTATTGTAAAAAATTAAAATAAAAATAGACCATGATCAATTTAAAAAAATCAATTGGATTTAATTAACTTTTTATCATAAAATTATCATACTTTTAAATTTGTTTTAAAATACTCAAAAAGGCGACATTTTGTGCATATTGTTACCCACTAATTAAATTTACGTATAATGAATCTATAAAAGGCAATTTAAGCTATAACTATTTATTGTATCAAAAATGTTGTTTTTTCTTTTTAATATCCTAAACAGCAAACGGAATCTCTAGAGGTCACTCATAAAAGATACAATAACATTTTATCGATGTGACTAAAAAAATATTCTCAACCCTTACTTCGACGGATGTTTATGACATCCTAAAGTTTTAAGGCTGGTAACTAATGCGATAAGTATTTTCTTTTCGTTTCAGTTATCAGAAAGATTATTTTTTGTGCGGTAAGAAAGACAAATAAACATTAAAAAAATCTCGCAAAACTTTCAGTTAATGAAATCTTGTAGAGATAACGTTTAATATGTAAAATACATTATAAAATAATAATATTTGAAAATTTTGTCCTTGTGCTTTTATTGACGAATTATTAAAATATGATTCTAGCAGCTCCTGGTATTTTCTTATACTTACTTTTATATATCTCTTATCTTGTATACTGAAAAATATGCATTTGATAAAAATATATTTAGAAACATAATTTTGTAAACAATGGTAAGGTGATATGAACTTATAACACACATCCATAAACAGTATTATTTTTAAATATATTTAATCCCCACAAATAAATTAAAAGCTGAATGAAAGTATGAACTAGTTGCATATGCTTTATCCTAAAACATTTTCTATCTCATGCATCTTGAAATTTAAAAAAAGGTTGTTACGGATGCTAATACTGCAATTCTTTTAGTTTATTACAAAACCAACTTTGAATTCTATCTTAAATTTCTCATAAATAAGAAAGACCAAAAAAATAATAATAACGATTTGGAAAAGAAAAAAACTGTTTAAACTTTTATAACCACTATATAAAGTTGTTCTACACCCACTCACACTTTAGTATAATAGCAATAAGAATTACAAAAAATAAAAAAATTTGATTTATTAACTAAAAATTATTATAATTTTATATTTATTTTAAAATACGCAAAATGGTGACACTTTGTGCACATTGTTACACACTAATTAAATGTGCATATAATGACTCTATAAAAGACAATCTAAAGTATAACCATTTTTTCTATCAAAAATGCCACTGCTTCTTAGTACCCAAAACAGCAGATGGAATCTCTAGAGGCCACTAATAAAAGTTACAATTACATTTTATCGATGTGACTAAAAAATCCTCTCAACTCTTACTTAGACGGATGTTTAAGACATCATAAAGTTTTAAGACTGGTAACTAATGAGATAAGCATTATCTTTTCTTTTTAGTTATCAGAAAAATTTCTTTTGTGCGGCCGAAAAAAAAACTCGTTAAAAAGCCGGTTAATGAATACCTGTCGAGATAGCGTTGATTATAAAAAATGCATTATAAAATTATATTTGTTAAAAATTTTGTAGTTATGCTATAACTGATTTTTTTTAAAATGGGACTTTACAAATTCTTAATGTTTTACTTATTCCTACATTTATATTCCTATACATAGCATATTGAAAACCATGCATTGGATATTTTTTAATGACTTTAAACTCAATATTAAATTATTATTCAAACAATAAACGATCAACAACATTTTTCCATTAATAAATGTTATTTTTAAAGAAACATGTTCTGTCTCTTACCAGTGTTAGATGATAAACAATTTGATGTAGTTATTGTGTATATAATGGAGACATTTTCAACGGAGAACTTATTTTTAGAAGAAAATTGTACTGCATATTTTTAAACGACGAATTGATAGAAATACCGGAAAATATGTAATATACATTATTTTTTATGAATATATTTCATGTTTTCAAATAAACTGAAGCTCGAATGAAAATATAAACTAGTTGGATATGCCAATCACAAAACGTTTTTCAATCTCATACATTTCAAAATTTAACAAAATAGCTACAGATTTTAATAGTGCAATGATATTAGTCAATGCAATGCCAACTTCCATTTTTTGTTAAATTTTTGTTTCAGTCAATTAATCGAATGAAAATAAGTTAATCAAGATAGCGATATTTATTAAAATAAATAATTCTTCGTTCATTTGTTATAAATCAGTTTTTTGCGAATATCCGGATTAGCAGGACGCGAAATCCCGCCACTGCACGAGCTACCGAAGGACAACAAAACTGCGTAAAACCGAGAAAATTATGCAAAGATCGCTGTTACAGTACCTATTTCCAACGGGTTATTTCCGCATTCAAATAAGACGTGCTGACAAAAGAAAGAAGGACCTGCTATCAAAAACATACGCAAAAAATATTTCAATTCTATTCACACATATTTTAATGTTTAAAAAAAGATCAAAAATTGCTGTTACAGCAGTCTCTTCGTGTAGAATTTCTTTTTGTGTGTACTGAGATTTTTTTTTCATATCTTAATTAGTAAAATGACTATGCAATAAAAAAAGCTATTTTTTCATTATTTCGAAATTTTCAATAAAAAATTTTCAGAACTTTTTTATAAGCAAGGAATATTTCTTACAACCATTTAATATCAAAGTTCTTTTGGTAGAGTTCATGAATCATTCCCAGTTTCATGTCTTGCATACAATGTGTTTCAAAAAATTTCTTTTACAATTCTTTAATTTGACATGTGATCTGATTATGAAAAAAATGTAACTTTAGTTTATACTTAGTAAAAATCACAAGTTAGTGAATTCATTTAAAAAATAGACAGTAATTAATCTTTAAATTTTGTTCATTTTAGGGGGTGTGGGGAAGTAACAAACGAATGAAATCCCATTAATCTAAATTTCATGGAATCACAAATTTGTTTCCTCGGCGTATAATCATTTTTTCATCTATATTAAATCCATTAATGATAAATTATTCTAATTTTATTTTTTTAATTCATACTATCTTTTTATTTTTTTTAAAAGTTTCAGGGTAGTTGGAAGTGAAATTCATAAAAAATCTTGTTTCTAATTTTTTTTTTTTTTTTTTTTTTTTTTTAATCTTTTGAATTTTTCATTTTACTCCTTTATAAAGATAGAAAGTTTTTTTTCGTTTTCTTTTTTTTTCTACGATAGCACGAGGATTTTTATTTAAAAATATTTCAGCTTCTTTACATCATACAAAAAATTATATACTTAAATTCTAAATTTAAATGTTTCAGAATGTCGTTTTATGAATTTCAATGTAGCTTTCTTACGTACTATTATTTCCAATTTTGCCAAAACGTTTCACATATTTATTTGATAAATTTGAAGTAAAAAATTTTACTTAAAAAATACTGTAAAAAAAAAATGCATTTTTTAAATTAATTGAAAGTGAATGTTATTTCAGATTTTTAAAATAATAGTTAAATAATTAATAACTCAAAAAATGAAAATAGCTAAATAACAATTAATACCTAATGACTCATTCTAATTTAATATTTGATTAAAGCGATAAAATACTCCTTAAAAGGTATTTAATGTAATCGTTTCCATTCTTGCCGAAATATTTCACACATTTTTCAGATCAATCTAAAGTGAAAAAATTTATAAACAATTCTACAAAAAATTTATTTAAAGAAAATTTCTTTCAAAAAATGCATTCTTTTTGTTGTTATTTAAAAGAGATTTTTTTATTTCAGATTTATTTAAAAAATCTGAAATAAAAAAAACTCTTAAAAACTCTTAAAATAGCTATATAACAAATAACTCTAAAATTGAAACTAGCTAAATAACTAACGTTAGCTAATAATTCACACTAAATAATATATGCTTAAAGTGATAAAACGCTATTTAAAATTTATTCTAAAATAAATAAAAGTACGCCTTTATTTATATTCCAGAAGTTTCATTGCTTCGACAGCAATAGTCTCAAAAAGTAATAGCACATAAATATTTTTGCAAAATAATTTTAAATTTGCACGAAACCATTTGCCGTACCGGTTCCGACACCCGATAGTCCGTAACGCGACACCAGTATACTTCAATTTGACTTGACATTGCTTTCAAGACTATAGCAGTTACGGTTTTCGCCTCAAATATGAATTACACACAGAAACAAAGATAATACAGAACAATTTTATTTCGCATATCCATTACATGTTTATTTCACTCCAAAGGGACAACACAAAATCTATGGCTTACCCGGATTGGAACCAGGACCCCTCGGTATGGCAGTAGCTGCCGCTACTGACCACACCACTGGGGCGACGACGACACCAGCATAAATTGAAAAATAAATAAACAGCGTTGATTGCGCCCACCTTGGAATTATATTTGTACCCCCCCCCCCCAAAAAA
Source organism: Maratus speculifer (assembly GCA_964019185.1). Lineage (NCBI taxonomy): Eukaryota > Metazoa > Arthropoda > Arachnida > Araneae > Salticidae > Maratus > Maratus speculifer. Next base: position 241,108,784 of record OZ025289.1, read on the forward strand.
AAAAAAACAAAAAAAAACACGTCAGCGTAGCGAGAGGTTGTGGTCAATCTGGTGACATCAAGGACAGAATGAGAGTGCTTTAAGCAATTTACCACTGAGCCTCGTTGTAGGGAGAATTTCGTTAAAGGTAAATAGTCGATGGAGTACTCTGAAATTTCGATGTGTTTTTATTTTATTTTTTATTTACGTAATATAAATTGATGTAGCATTATTTATTGTTTTGTTATTAATTTATTTATTTTGTAATTGCCTTGTGCTGGTGTATTAAACCCCCTGACCGCCGAGTAAAAGGGCAAAATTGTAAAGTTTTTTTTTCTCTTAACTTATTTTAAATGTTAATAAAAGAGACATTTTCTATCATGATATAATTTTTTTTGTTAAATATATGCTTATGAGCCTTCAAAGTATCAATCATATCTTAATTTCTTAAAACATGGATTATATTTGTAGGATTAAATCAATTTAAATAAAGTTTGAACTGCAGTGAAACCTGCGGCCTCGTGAACGGATATATCCGGTCGCGGCAGTGGGAAAGTTAAACATTAATTTAATATTTAAATGAATGAAATAAATATCATAGCGAATTAGTTAATGCAAATGAAATTGTTTTCCCTATAAATTTAAGAAACATTACCGTAAAATGAGGTGAATAGGAACGAAACTTCCCGGTCATAGAAATAAATTCTTTATAAATATATATGATGATATTTTTAGTTGCCAGTTTTTTATAACAAGGTAATAAGATTAAAAATTGGGAAATTCAGTTTTGACATGTTTGCACCACTACTGGGGTATATAAAAAAATTCAAGAGGATCCTCAAAAACCTCATTTTTTCAACGTCTTCAAAACTTTGTATGTAAGTACAGTATTTTTCGTATTCTGAACTTAAGAGAGGGGATTTTTAATTAATGATAAATTTGTAAACTATATGTTGTATTAAAATCTTTGTATTTCTAAACTGCATAATGAAAAAAATGAAAAATGGCTTGTAACATCAGACGTTTAAAAATTACGGGGTGAATCGGAACACGTTTTCTCTAATGATTTATTTTTCTATACAGTAATAGTTTCATGTAATATATGAAAATGTATGTATGAATATGTATTGTAACGATATTTTGTTTGTTCTAACTACTTGAAGAGTTTAAAGGTGCCAAGAAATTATTTGGTTAAACAAAAAAGTCAACGCCTAATCTAACAAACGTGGAACACACAATAAAATAATTTAAAAATAGCAAATTAGTTAGAAAAACTGTACAGAATTATTCTCTGACATCCACAACATTACACAAACATCTCAAAATGAAAAAAACAATTAAAAAAGAGAGGGATGCAAACAGTACTATGGGCTGGGGATGAGGGCGTATTAGTAGATCGTATTAATACATGCAGCGATTGGGGCTACTCAATAGATTCACTTATCCAATGACTACTAGTAAAGGATAACACAGAACAGAGCTGAATTTGTATTAAATTCTACTTATGCAATTCGAATTTCTTAAAATAAATTTTAATTTGCCTTGATTTCAAAGTAGTTTTTTAATTTTTAAAAAAGGCATATCTTTACTTGTATATAAAAAAAAAGCTTGGTTTTACAGTACCTACATGTTCCTATTCTTCCCTTATCAATATTACCTGTTTTTATTATCCCTATGAAATTTTTAATCGGAATAAATAAAGATTATAACATTTGTTCCGATTCATCCGTATCTGCGGGGTGAATCGGAACATCATTAAAAAAATAAATAATATATATATATATATATAAACATTAAAAATGTTTCGTTTTTGCTTAAAATGTAAAGAACACAACAAGACCGAAGTTTCTAGTAGAAAAATAAAAAAATTAAAAAATCAATTGTTGCTTTTTGTAACGTTAAAGTTGAAAAGTGCTCCAATTCACCCCATTTTACGGTATGTATTTCGTAAAATGAATTATTTCTAGAGATTTTTTACAAGTTAATAAATTTTTGTATTAGGATTTATAATGTAATTACCTGCATTGTATTAATTCAAAAATTCTATAGTTTTAACATGGAAAAACTTATTTTAGAAAATAGTAAGTTGGTAATTAATAACTTTTAATTAGAATAATAATTCATTTTATGACATTTGTTATTTATCAATATTTTTTAATTTAAAAATAAAATAAAAATTTTAATTTTTGTCCATATTTTTTTCATTTGATAATTTTCTAAAATGGAGATATTTCTGAATCTTCCTGTAAATTTAAGAATACTTTAGTGTTTAATAAAATGCGTGAATTTCGAACTTTTTCTGTTAATACAATTTTAATTTTGGGAATTATAATGTAACTAAATTTGTTAAATTAAGAAATACACATTTGTAACATAAATAAAAAAAATTAATAAGAAAATAAGTTAATAATTAATCACTTTTAATTACAATAAAAAATATTGTGTACATTTGATGATTTGCTGTAGAATATATGTTTAGTTATTATTTATCAATGTTATTAATATTTTTACTATTTTTATTTGATTATTTTTTTTTAGAAAGAGGATATTTCTTAATCTTTATTTTTAATTTTAAGGCCTAAAAGCCTATTTTTTAATTTTTATAGCTTGTAAAATAGTTTTAAACAATTTTTAAAAAGCTGGTTTTTAAATAAAAATTTTAAAAAGCTATTTTTTTAAAATAAATATATAATTAGAAAATAAATTAACTTAGGAAGTATTTTATTATTATTATTATTATTATTACGATAAAGTTTATAATGAATATTAATTTTAATGAGTGATTTTAAAAAATGTCTTTTGCTTATTCAAATAACTATATTTTCTTTTTTAAATGAATTAAAGTAAATAAATATTGGCTATTTTTGACAAGTTTTTCTGATTATAACTGTTAGATTTTTATCGAAATAAATAGAAATTCGTTTTCTTATCAACACTCAAACAAAATTTTAAAAAATGAAAAAAAAAAATGAATTTGTATCGATTTTGACAAATCTAATCGGGCTACTATCAGAAATCAGATATTGGCCCTGCATGACTTGCTGCATTAATTCGCTTACTGATATATAACCATAAAAGGACCGATTACTAAAACCGGCAGCTGAAAAATATTCTTAAGATTCAGTTGCCGACAAGCTGCCGAGACTTTACTTAAAATAGATGATGACGCATAACCGACACTGACGGCTGTGGTCTATTGAGTGCAGAAAGGTATGTTTTTAAAGGGGAAGTTTGTGAATATGAATTATTTAATATTATTGTGTCATTTTTATGCACAACATTTCTTTTCAAATTTTAAGAAGCTCCACAGGTGCTGAATGTTTGTATGTATTTTTCATGCTTAAGAAGATCTCTATTGGTTCTGGAACAATGGATGCCAAATAAAACCTTGATCGGTAAATCATCCTACTAACTTTCAAATTGATCTGCAAAGTTCTTTATTATAAATCGTTGTTATATCTGTAGTTTTCAAGTTGTATTTGATTTCTACTATGCGTTTCTCATGTATCTTTAAGTTTTGTGCATGTCATTTCTATACAAATTTGCATTGTTAAATTTTCTTTGGTGAAAGTTATTTCATATACCCCTGATAATTGATTTTGTTCCATTGGGTCTATTTTATTACATACTATGTTTTTAATTTTACGAATGGCTTTGCAAGAATGAATATATCGAACAGATTTTCCCATTAACACATAAAAGACATACTTTGTACAATCCACCATAAGCAGCTTTAGCTCAGTCAGTAAGGATTTGTTCCCCTATCAAAAGGTCTCGATTTCGATCCTCAGGACGGCTTGAGGTAAATAATACAAAAAAATAAATAAAATAATAAAATATATTACGTAAAATATTATAGCAGCTTAAAATCACCCTGAAAATTCAAATTCTTTCAGGATTAATCGATTCATTAATTTTAATAATTATATTAAATTATTACTAGCAAAAGCCATGCTTTGTGTGGATTCGCGAAGCATTATTTTATAAAACAGATATTTGAAAGTAACAATTTTTTTTTATTATTATTTTTGCATCTTTATTAAACAAAAACGTTATTTTATGTTTTGGCGCATTTTAATTTTTTAATTATGATGTAAAACTGGCATAAGATATTTTCGAAACAAACTTTTACAATTTTTTTTTTTAATTTTCAACTAAAAGCTCTTTTAAAGATGTTTTTACAATTTCAAGTAGCCACTGGTGTTTTTTTAATTGTTTGAAATGTGCATGTTTCCAATCTTTGTAATCAACATCCGATAATCTTTGATAGCTATTTTAGAATAATATATTTGAAGAAAGCTTGAAGAAAGTTACTTCTTCAAAATGATATTTTCCGGAAAAAACATTTGAAATCTGCTTTCGTTGATACTATGAATTTTCAACTGTAAAACATTTTATTTTAATTTCTTCATTTTTATACATGTAGCGTATGAGAATTGCTGTAATTCTCTCCGCGTGGGAGAACTGTTTACTTTCTGCGAATGGCAACTCAATTAATGGAATTACCTTTTAACGAAGCGCTCTCTCATTCTCGCAGTGACGTTTTCACGAATAATTATTGTTCTGTTTGCGAACTTATTAAAGTCTTATTTTTCTATAAAATCCTTCTGATTAATGAGTCGATATTATTTAGCCACAATACGACCTTCGCAAAAATATTTATAAAGAGCCTGAACCAACAACTTCACGCAGATCTTTTAATTTTTCATTTATATAACAAATTTAAGAATTAATTTTATTTGTTTACAATTATTTTGTTGCCGGTTTACAAAAAAAAAATCCATAATACAATTCTTTTAAAATGTTTAAGTGTCATCTGTGCAAACGATTTTGCGGGATAATGAAAACATGTTTTATTTAATAAATTAATCATGATTCTATCTATAATTATTTACTCCATGATTTAAACTTTTTTTTCTGAAAATATACGCGTTTCATTTTTTATTTATTTGCTAAAATGCTTCCGTATTGGAAATGCATGTAAAATAAATTAATTAAAATAATTATTTTTTTAAGATTGTACTGTAAAAAAAAATATATTCTGCAAATCTACAGATCATAATTTATTTTTGTGTTTAATTTGAAGTTAAAATATTGAATAGTTTTTTTGTAAAGCGTACGACAAATTGTAATTTGAGTGGACTAGTAGAGGATTCGCTTTGCTCATCCTAATAATTAAAAATCAAACCTTGCAACAGAAAGTTACTGCCTCTTCAAAGGGATTTTTCCTTTCTTTTATATCCCAAAACGGAAAATCTACTAACGAAACGGTAAAAGTTCAGCTACTTTGCTGCCAGTAGTTTCACCTTGAATTCACAGATTTATTTTTAACAGTGCAAGACGCTCAGAGGGTAATAAATATATAATTAGAAAATAAGTTAAATTAACTGAGGAAGTATTGTATTATTATTATTTTTAATATTACGATAAAGTTTGTAATGAATCATAATTTTAATGAGAGATTTAAAAAAAATGACTTTTGCTAATTCAAATAACTATATTTCCCTTTTTAAATGAATTGAAATAAATAAATATTGGCTATTTTTGACAATTTTTCGGATTATAACTGTTAGAATTTTATCGAAATAAATAGAAATTCGTTTTCTTATCAAAACTCAAACAAAATTAAAAAAATATATATATATCGACAAAAAAAAAAGAATTCGTATCGATGTTGACAAATCTAATCGGGATACTATCAGAAATCAGATATCGGTCCTGCATGACTTGCCGCATTAATTCGCTTACGGATATATAACCATAAAAGGACCGATTACTAAAACCGGCCGCTGGAAAATCATATTATTTAGTTCCAGTTGCTGACAAGTTGCCGAGACTTTACCTAGAATAGATGCCGACGCATAACCGACACTGCTGGCTGTGGGCCGATTGAGTGCAGAAAGGTATGTGTTTAAAAGGGAAGTTTGTGAATATGAATTATTTAATATTATTGTGTCATTTTTATGCATAACATTTCTTTTCAAATTTTAAGAAGGTGCTGAATGTTTGTATACAGGGTGTCCGAAAAGTCTGGAAACGGCCGAATAACTCGAGAAATACATATGAGATTGAAAAACGTAAATATACGTGCTAAATATTTTTAAATAAGCTACTCAGTGATACCAAATTTAATCTTCGCAACCGACCCCCTGGGGGTCAGCGGGGGTCCAACTTTGAAATCTTAAATTATAACCCCCAATTTTTATTGCAGATTCGGATTCTACGGACAAAAATACGTAACTTTTGCATTTGATGTTTATTTGAAATCCTTGTTTATCACGGTGTATTCGAGCATCTTAAATCGATACGTATTTCGGCTTTTCCAACGGGATTTTCCCTAATCGAAACTGATTGGGCAGAATTTTTGACGTCAAATTCCTCGTCATTTGCAGAAATAGCGTTTCCTGAAAATCACCCGTGGCGATTATTTCAATAGTGCTACACTGTTAAAAATTTGACCCATTCGCTGCAGCATCACTCCACAGCTATTATAGATTTTCTCTTTTGTGACCAATGAGAGTGCTCCATAACACAGTAAAGTAATCGTTTTCTATAAAAGTGGTGGAGGGACGATGCAGCAAAAGTGTCAATTTTTTACAGTGTACTTTACTGTGTTACGGAACATTCTCATTGGTCATGAAACAGATATTCTATAAAAGCTGTGGAGTGACGCTACAGCAAATGGGTCAAATTTTTAACTGTGTGTAGTACTATCGAAATAATCGGCACGGGTTATTTTCAGGAAACGCTATTCCTGCAAAAGATGAGGAATTTGATGTCATAAATTCTCCCCAATTAGTTTCGATTAGGGAAAATCCCGTTGGAAAAGCCGAAAAATGTATCGATTTAATATGCTCGAATACACCGTGATAAACGAGGATTCGAAATAAACATCAAATACAAAAGTTGCGTATTTTTGTCCGTAGAATCCGAATCTGCAATAAAAAATGGCGGTTATAATTTAAGATTTCTAAGTTGGACCCTGTCTGACCCCCCGGGGTTCGGTTACGAAGGTCAAATTTGGTATCACTGAGTAGCTTATTTGAAAATATTTAATACGTATATTTACGTTTTTCAATCTAATATGTATTTCTCGAGTTATTCGACCGTTTCCAGACATTTCGGACACCCTGTATATTTTTATGTAGACACCCTGTATATAGACACCCTGTATATTATCAAAAGAAAATCAGTATTGATTCTCGAACAATTGATGGCAAATAAAACCTTGATAGATAAATCATCTTACTAACTTTTAAATTAATCTGCAAAGCATTTTAAATCGTTGTTATATCTGTAGTTTTCAAGTTGTATTTGATTTCTACTATGCGTTTCTTATGCTATCTTTAAGTTTTGTGTATGTCATTTCTATATACATTTGCATTGTTCCATTTTCTTTGGTAAAAGTTACTTCATATAACCCTGATAATTGATTTTGTTCCATTGGGTCTATTTCATTACATACTATGTTTTTAATTTTAGGGATCGCTTGCAAGAATGGATATATTGCATTCATTGCGTTTAAAAGTTAAATCTTCTAAGAAACCCTGAAAGTATTGTAAAGAAATACCTTGGATTCTTGTATACCTTGGAAATTAGATTTCTTCTAATTCGTCATGATCTTAATAAATCTGCCTATTGTGAATTTTTATAGCCATGGTTTCTTACAATGTTATAGATACTCTTCACTTTTTTTAACTGCTCTGCGATAACGACTGCCAAAGGTATTTTACTAAAATTCTTAGATGCAGGAATTTTGAAGAGAAACGGTGTTTAAGCGTAATGAGGTTTTGTGGAATTATTGCCTATAGGTTTTTATAATAAGTACGTTCTAAACCTTGTTGCGTTTTGATTAATACGATGCTATTTATGCATACGAATTAATAAATAAAAAGAAATATTTATCGTTGTAAACGGTTTTATTATTTATCAAAAGTCTCTCCGCAATGGCCGATACACTTCTGCATACGGTTGAACCAATTCCCATGTTGTTTTTTCACTTTCGATTAAATTATATTCAAAACATGAATTTTAAAAGTATCAACCGCTTCTTTTGGTTTCAATAATGATTAATTATGTAATTTACTATTCACCTACAGGAACAACATATGCAGGGTGATTCATAAAAGAAGGGCAGAACTTTAAGGGGTTATAGTACACTTAAAGACAAATAATATTAAATAGGAGACTAAGGGTCCCAGACGTATTCCCAAGGAGATAGGGGGCATTAAAGTTTAGGGTCCGAAATTTCAAATGATTATAAAAAATGGAAAAATTGGTCGATTCGTTTGCGGTTTTTGCAAAAAATTTTCTTTATGCCAGTATTTTCTTGAAATAAAATTTTAAAGTTCAATTTCAAAAAATGCCGATAGGGGGCGCTTTAGACTTTGGAGTAACAAACAACTATTTTCTAACGTTATTTTTTGTATTTCTTTAAATGATTTCGAAAGCTTAGACTTAAACTTAAATTTTGATCTAAAAATCTGAGTCCTAACGAGTAGTTAAGTAGCATAAACTGAAATTTGAAATTTGAAACCCTTCTCCCCCCAGAACAAAAATCAGTTATTCCCGATCTTTGTGTCGTAGATTAGGCTCTAACTACTGCCGCGTTTTGCTAAAATTATTCTTTATGTCAGTATTTTCTTGAAAATAAATTTTAAAGAAAAGTTTCAAAAAATTCCGATAGAGGGCGCTTTAGACTTTGGAGTAACGAACAACTATTTTATACCGTTATTTTTTGTGTCTCATTAAATGCTTTCTAAAGCTTAGACTTAAATTTTCAACCCAAAATCTGAATCGTTAGACGTGGTTAAGTTTCTGGGGAGAGGGGTTTGAAATTTCTACTCCTGAGCACAGTTCAGTTTACCATGTCCACACATTGTGTGCTGTGATACGAGGTAAAAAGACACAAATTAGTATTATGTTACCAAAGCATATTTATTAACATGTAATTACAATAAATTTTCAAAATTGTGACCACCAGAGGTTATGCACGCAGAACAACGGCGAAGAATGGAACGGCGAACATTCGCGAAAACATCAGGCTTTTCGAGCACTTCCCCTACAGCGGCGGAAAGTCTGGCGACCAGTTCCTCGGGGGATTCAATGGGTGTCTCATACATAAGAGCCTTCAATTGTCCCCAAAAAAAGAAATCGAGGGGTGAAAGATCTGGCGAGCGAGCAGGCCAAGCAACAGGACCACCTCGACCAATCCATCTGTTCCGAAATGTGATGTCCAGATAGTTGCGGACGTCTCGTACGTAATGGGCTGGTGCTCCATTGTGCTGGAACCACATGACCCGCCGGATGCGTGGACGAACAACGTTTAACAGGTCTGGCAGCACATGTTGCAGAAATGTGAGGTATGTTTTACCGTTGAGGCGTTCAGGAAGAAGGTACGGTCTAATTAGGTGGTCTCCGAGGATTCCTGCCCAAACATTGATGGAAAAGCCTCTCTGGTGAGCATGTGGATACGTAGCTTGTGGATTGACATCCGCCCATACATGTGCATTGTGTGTGTTAAATGTACCTTCACGTGTGAAGGTACATTCATCGGTGAAAAGCACAGTTCGTCCAAAATGTAGATTTAGCGCGTTCTGCTGCAGAAACCAGCGGGCGAATTCAATACGATTTGGATAATCCCCTGGAGACAATTTCTGGACTCTTTGCACATGGAACGGGAGCAAATGTTCATCCTTCAATACCCTCCAAGTCATGGACTGTGAGGTATCCACCTGCCTAGCCACTGTTCGTGTTCTTGTACTTGGCTGCGCCGCTACTACATCCAGAATGGCTTCTGCAACAACTACTGATTCGTCCTTTTTTGCACGACCTGCGTTCGACCGGGAAGCGAGAAATGATCCCGTCTCACACAACTGTCTGTGCAAGCGCTCGAAAGTTTTGCGGTTAGGCAACCGCCTGTTGGGAAATCGCTCTCCGTACATTCGTTGTGCCTCTGCACCATTTCCATCTGCCGCTCCGTAAATTAAATGCATCTGAGCCTTTTCCTTATTCGTGAAGGGCACCATCTTCCGATTCATTACTACAGCGACTTACACTTGACTCACCGTTCAGTGGTTTTTATGCCTGAATCGTGTCGAAATTTTGCATACGTGTTCTTCTTCTTCCCCATTTGACATTTGCATACTTTCTGTCCCCTTCTTCACCCGGTGACTAGCGTCAGGAATGGAGCTTTAACATTTGCATGAGCGACGTTTCCAACTGTGCCAGTGCCTTTAATGAGTGAATTCCGACTATGCAGTCCTTGACGAAAGTTGTATTTTTGCCTCGTATCACAGCACAGAATCGTTGGGCATGGTTAAGTAGTGCAAACTGAACTATGTTCAGAAGTTGAAATTTGAACCCCCCTCCCCACGCTACTGAACCACGCTCAGCGATTAAGATTTTGAGCTGAAAATTTAAGTTTAAGTCTAAGCTTTAGAAAGCATTTAATGAGACACAAAAAATAACGGTATAAAATAGTTGTTCGTTACTCCAAAGTCTAAAGCGCCCTCTATCGGAATTTTTTGAAACTTTTCTTTAAAATTTATTTTCAAGAAAATACTGACATAAAGAATAACTTTAGCAAAACGCGGCAGTAGTTAGAGCCTAATCTACGACACAAAGATCGGGAATAACTGATTTTTGTTCTGGGGGAGAAGGGTTTCAAATTCCAAATTTCAGTTTACGCTACTTAACTGCTCGTTAGGACTCAGATTTTTAGATCAAAATTTAAGTTTAAGTCCAAGCTTTCGAAATCATTTAAAGAAATACAAAAAATAACGTTAAAAAATAGTTGTTTGTTACTCCAAAGTCTAAAGCGCCCCCTATCGGCATTTTTTGAAATTGAACTTTAAAATTTTATTTCAAGAAAATACTGGCATAAAAATTTTTTTTGCAAAAACCGCAAACGAATCGACCAATTTTTCCATTTTTTATAATCATTTGAAATTTCGGACCCTAAACTTTAATTCCCCCTATCTCCTTGGGAATACGTCTGGGACCCTTAGTCTCCTATTTAATATTATTTGTCTTTTAGTGTACTATAACCCCTTAAAGTTCTGCCCATCTTTTATGAATCACCCTGTATATATCTGTATATATATTCTGTCCTAAATCAGGATTATACGCGGAGAACAGGTCAATTTCCTGTTTTGACTGATCAAATATAAAATTGCATGAGTCAATGTGCAAGCATTCACGTTCTCTAGCTGAAGAATGTACCTTCGTCGCTTGTTATTTTTCTTATTTCCGCAAATATTATAAATAAACATTTGAATCTGACTGTTTTACAATTCCCATAGACATTATAGTCATACAGTGTTTTATCTTCCCCAAAACTGGTGGCTTTTTATTCGTAGTGCTTCTTGCATTAACAACTTTTGTTAAATTAAGCTTATTTTGAAAGACATATACAGTTGATTGCTGTTTACATTTTGGCTCACTTAGGTGAACTGAAGAGTTTTCAGGTGTGCAGATGACTGCGATTACTATCACACTGACCGTTTATTAAAAGTATTTTATCACTTTAAGCAAGCACCAAATAAGTTTGAAATATTAACGTATTTTTCATAAATAGACTTATAAATAATTTTTTGTTAGAAAATCAATTCCCATTTTCAGGAATTATTCAAATTATATAAAAAAAATTAAGGGAATATCTTTGGTATTTTCTGAGAAAATGTATGATAATTCAACTTGGTAGGTATATTCATTTGCCCTTAAATCATTGTTGCAGTCTTACAACAGGATATGCTAAATACTATCGAATATTGTCTTAGATTATATAAAATTATCTGAAGTTTAAGACGGTGTAAGATCATGCTTAGTCTTTTTTATAATATTTAAAATCCATTTTAAATAATTTTTGCTCATAGTAAAGAAGCAAAAGAAAAAAAAAGTATTACTAAATAAAAAGCAATTTATGCCTAAACTAAATAAGAGATTTTAGATTACATTTCAATGTTTGTCTTTTAATAAAATAATGTCATGAATTTAATCAACACAATAATTTATGTAAAAATAAATAAATAAAATAAAATTTAAAAAACAGAACAAAAACATATTCACAGCGTTCTTTATCTGATTATAAGTAATTGTATATTCTTGCATAATTCAGTTATGAATATTAAAATCTGTTTTACAACGAAGAAATGGAATAAATAAAACTATTTCATGAAACAGAATTCATTTGAATATTAATTGCATTTCTAATAGATTTTAACAGTATCATATCTTCAAAATAATGTTTCTTGGCAACATGTTTCACTGCTGATAATGCCGCAACGTTGACTTTTTAAATATCATTTTGTTTTGAATTGTAAAGTCCGACGTTTTTGCTTTATTCATAATAGAAATGGGATATATCTGCATATTTCTACAGATGTAATAATTGATCTAGATTTATCTTAGCTTATTAAGATATGGATTGTATGGAAACGAGTGAAAATGTAATTAAAAAAAATGATTAAGATAAAGATGTCTTACGTATAATTTGATTACGAGCTTCTTTTAAATATGGTCATGTAATTGTACAAAGCACAATTTTTGTACATGAAATATTTGTATAATTTGAAGCGAGACAGCACAAAATGCATTTAAATTGTCTTCTCAAACTAATAAAGATAAAATGTATTTTCTGAATAGTTTGTATTCCTACCATATTGAATGGTAAATATATTGTGTGCTGTAAATGATATACTGTGATAGATTATACTGCTCTTTTAAAAATTCCCCTGTCGATTTAATATAGTTTCTGAATTATTTTAAAATAACATATTAGTAGAAATTTGTTCGACAGATGAATTCATGGTCTACGTATTTAAAATATACCGTGTGAAAAATTGATGTTTCTTTATAATATTTTACTGTAAATTACTGTATTGTTTAAATATTGCTCTTGCGCACTAGTTACAAACCGTTGACAATATTAATCTGTTATTTACCGTTAGCGAGCATTTTTTTCTTCAATATTATTCTTGTTCTAATAATCATATGCAATCCATTCCTAATGCAATGCTGGCTTTTTCAGGTAGTTATAGTAAATCACTGTTTTTCGTGATTGCAAAACGGGGAATTACAGTATCAAAGTAGAGCGCGCGTTCCGGACACTGATTCTGAGCGATCAAGGAAGACCAAGTTTCCCTTTCAACAGTCGTAGTTTAGGTAGCCAGTTTACAAAGTTTTAAAGTAGACGTTCTTTGCTAGTTCAAATGTACATATGTGGTTGTAATGAAAACTGATAACATAACAACGATGGATTATACAATGTTACTATAACAGAATTATCTACTAAAATTCAAATCCCATCTACTAATAATATTATACTTACAATTATTTTGATATGTGAGAATAACCACAAAATATCCAATTTTTTATTCCAGGTGGAAGTGGCAGCACTGTGATGTAGAATCACATATAGTTTTCTTAAATTTTACATTTTTCTAAATTACAGTTAAAGCTAATCTTTAATTAAATATCTAGCTTATCTTAATGTTTTATTTCGATCCCACAATAACTTTCCGTTCAAAAGAAAAGAAAGAAAAACATCTAGCATCTGCTTTATTACTGATAAACGGCTGTCAGATAAAGAGAATTCATTAAGATGCGTATTTCACCCTTGCTGGAAACAAATAAAAAAAGAACAAAGATATGCTTTGCTTGCGGTCAGTAAAATCGCTTTTCTCTCTGCTTAATTGTGATTCTAACTTATTCGTTAGGTAATAATCTTTCCTTGTGCATGCCACATTATTGTGTCTTTCATAAATTCTCCCAAAACAGAGTCCTAACGTACGAATTGGCGCGAATTCTTTTTGGCGTATTTTTTTAGGACTGCCCATTTCTGGTTGCCCTGTATTAAATTCAAAATCATCTTAATTGTTTAAAGCGTAACAGAAAATTTCATGGTTATGATATCATTCACTTTTCATATGCTCCTTTTCGCCAATTCTGGATGCCAATGTGTGAATTCTGAATGAGAAAATTCAATTGCCTCTCTCTCGCTTCATGCACTCAGTCATGTAACAAAGGTCTCTTGAAAAATGGTTACAGGCACCATCCCTAATTATTTCCGTAAGAAATGATTTAATTTTTATAACTCTACCTTAAATAAACAAAGTTCTCAAAAGGCATTTATTTTATTGATCACAGCCTACAACTCTAGCGAATGCATTTTTTTGAAAAGAACCTGGTCGCAATACTTTAAAATACAGATCTCCACTACAGAAACTATGGTGCCTACACCAGGCATTCGCAACTTTTTCAAACATCGAGGGATGGTGCCTGCTGTTATTTGCCTGCTGTTATTTGCCTGCCTTTTTATTTGCCTGCCAGATTTTTCCGGACTATTTATTTTCCTGAATACAATAAATGTGAACTATTAACGTCAGTCTTCAAGTATTTTCGAACGACTATTTCCTCGTCAGATAAGTCCTGCTTATGTTTGTGAATCATTACATAAGTGCTCCCTTCCTTCGCAGACTGTTGTGTGAAATATGCCTATGCTCCGGTGAATTATTGCCGCCGGATTTTTCTTGCTGGACATTATAGAGTTGGATTATAGTGCCAATTTCTCTTTTACTTGAGCGAGTGATTCTTCTGATCGGGACGTTTCGTGATGATGGGTGCTTCGCTTCCGCTCGTTAAATTTTCCCCTGCCGATGTAGGCCTAAGAATCTACGACTGGCGATTTGTGACTCTTATTTCACCTCCGTTAAATCAACAATGTCACGCTCACTGACATAATGTTTTTATTTCATCTTAGCGGTGTACTTCAGTGACGATTTCATATGCTCTCGACTAAAGTGACACAGAATTTCGTGTTTGACGTTTAAATTCTTCGTCATTCGTCGATAATATGATCTTCACATTGGATTTATTCTTTAAATTTTTGGATGCTGACACTGATGTTTTTCACAAAAATAATTACATGCGCTATACTATTAAAAAAAAACCCTTAAAACTACAGCATTGATCAATTTTGTGTCTGTAATTTTGTGCGCTATTGAACGTTTATTTTTACGATAATACTGTTACAAGTTTATTTGTAGTAGTTGAAAGTAAAAAAAAAAAAATGAGTGAAGAAGACATTCATTGATAAATATTTACAGCATAAATTTCGCAGATGAGAAAGTGTATGCTTTTATATTTAATAGGTTAAATCTCAATTTCTATTTTAATTATATGATATTTTTATTTAAAAAAAAAATTATGTTGAGTAATTTTCAACCATTTTTAGTTTATTATGTATTAGTGTTTCTGTGCTCTAATTGAATTTCTTTAAATACGAACAGTTATAAATGATTTTAGATTGTCTTGAAACATTTCACAGCTTTACAAGTGCTATTTAAAAACTATGATACAAACGATAGCATGATAAAATTATATTTTTCAAATATCTAAGTACTTATTGCTGTGCACTTTTTGCTGAAAGTCGTTTGAGAAATATCAAGACAGTTTATTACTTTTTAAAGAAAGTATTTTTATAATTTCCATTATTAATTAATGACTATATATTTTGTTTATTTTTTTAATACAGTTATTTTTGAAGTGTTATAAATTGACGTATATTCCGTTTTCTTTTTCATAAATTTTATATTATATTTCCATGTAGATGAAAAAGTTCTAGGTAAGTTAATGGTGCATCTCTTTTTCCTATAAAAAATAAGGCATGATGTTGTCGGGTTGCAACCATTATTTTTTTAATATGAGGTTTATATAAAAGAAACAATACAGAGAAAGATGCATGTGAATACTGGTTATACAATAAGGATGTATGCACCTTCATATATTATTGACAGTGGGCTCATTTTCAGATAAATAAAATTTTATCGTTTGAATCACATGCCATGTGCACATGACATAAATAATAATAATGATGCATGCATAATCGAATTATAAATTCATGTATCAAAAAATATATTATTACATTTTATCCTACTTTTCTTTCCTGATTTTTTTTCACTTTAAAGGTAAGTTGTGCTTTATATTGTTTGTACAGTCATTTTATTGGGAGATTGTTTTTATTTGTGCAAAGACTAGCCATGTTCTTATTTGCATAATTAAACCTATCTAACATCTTAATATTCTTAAAGTGTGTGCATTAGGGTGGAGCGAAAAAAAAATTTTTTTTTAATCAAAAACGGGTAGGTGTCAAAAGTTGCCTTTATACTAGTACATTAACTGCGTGAAATTTTACCGCTGAAAAAAAATGGCTTGAGTCTGCGCTTTTGCTCCAAAAATCGAAATTTTGGGTAAAATTTGTCATTTTTTGACATTTTTTCAAAATAATTAAAAAATTCCTACAAAGCTGGTTAGTATTTAAAAGTGTTGCTTAGACCTTTATATTTATCTGCTTAACATATTTAAACTATAAAACAATATGTTTAGTCCCTATAGCTGGAGCAAAACAGGCAACTTTTAGTAAGAAAACAGCATTACCACTCTATTGGGTCATACAACGAATTGTTGTTTTTAATACAGCTCTTGTTTTCAAAACTACCTTGGACATGCGTCGTGGAGGTGGCTATATTTCCTATACCACCCGGCCCAACTATTCGATCATCTTAGTGCAGTGTTTTATTTATACATTGATTTGTGATTTTCTTTATAAAAATTTGGCATGTTTTCGATGCTTCCACCTTGTTCATCTGTTCTTTGCATCCACATGCTGCTGTAACTATCTTCAGGTATATTTTTACAGTTTATACAAAAAAATGACAAGCAGAGTAATGCACGGGAATCTATTAAAGGGATCTATTCGGCCATCTATTATATTTATCAAACTTACATTCAGTTGATGAATAGTGATTGGAAGTTCTGTTACCACAACATTTTTTCAGTCAATTGTATTTTTTTTACGTAATGATTTGCTTCAAAGATGATTTCAGATATTTCAACTATAAGTATGCCATCATTTATTCTACTTTTGCATTTTTTATATGTTGAGAAGCGAGCTGTTTAATGTGATGGTGATCGTCAGCGAGAATTGTAATGAAAATTTGTTCTCCATGTGTGAAGCAACCGCTGTTGTAAATAACTTTTTTTTTGCATTAGTTTTATGCAGTTTTCTAAGTGTTTTGGTATCCAGGTAATTTCCTATTAACTTTTAGATCCTCTTTTTATGAGTGGACAACATTTGATGGTGAAATGTCCTGGGCATAAACATATAATGCCTAGTACTTTATGAGGGAATGTACGGATTCTAATCGACTATAAGTGCTCATTTAAAATTAGAGAATCTTATTTGTCACTGTGAACCATTTTGCATGGGGTAAGCTTAGAATTGTGTATAATATTGAATCATTCGCTACTTCAACTCCAGTGAATTTCCTCTGCGCCAATTATTAGAGAAGTCGATATAAAACGTTCTAAGCTACATGGATTCACTGAATCAATAAGGAAAATCTTTGTCTACGTACTATTCACTTCCTATTGCAATTTTTTTTTTAAATGTAAAATAGAGAATAATTTTGAAAAATTATTTTCTCACATTGAGAAAAAGATACTCAGAACAGACTAGAAATTTCTGTCAGAGATTGCAAAGCTAATTCATAAGGAAAGCTATTTCTCAGAAAGAATGGGGGAATAGGAGTTTAGAAAACATCTCACACAAAAGACAGCTCATAAAGTTAATAAAATTTTCCGCTTTACGCTTAAGCACAGATTGGCAATCAGCGTCTATATGTTCACTCACAAAATGTATGATCCAAGTTTATACCGCGGGATGTTTTATACCAAATGTACTACACACCTAAATAATAGATCTAAAATCTTATTAGAAATTACTAGACTATTGAACAACATAGGAAACGACATGAACCTTACTAAAACTTCTTTAGAAATATTGTTGTTTTACACGCAAATTTTGTTTGCAATCCTCTGTGACGATCGTCAAAATATTAAGCAGCCAGCTTCTCAAAATATATTCAATGTAATAAGTACAATAAATGATGACATACTAAAAATTGAATTCATACAATCAATTTTTAGGAAAATCATTATATATATAATGTAATTGATTGAAAAAAGGCTGTGGTAACAGAACTTCCAATCATAATGTATTAATTGCATGAAAATTTAATGAAGATAACAGACTGCTGAATAGGTTCAATTAAGAACATACCCAATACATTACTCAGCATCTCTTCTGTTATACATGGTATAGAATACGTGCAGCAGGTCACACCAGCAATCCAAATCATCCAAAGTCAGTGAATACAAAGAAGAGATAAATTACTTTGATATATTAAAAACTTATACTCGTCTTCGGGAAAAAAGTAACAATTCAATACATAAATAAAACACTGGGCCTAGATAATTGGGTGGTTGAGACGGGTGGGATAATGCAACCACCTCTATGAGTTATATACACAGTAGTTTTGAAAGCAGCTAGGTAAGAAATGCTTTCAAAAGAACATTTCGACATATGCTCCAATAGAGAGGTTAATGCTGATTTTTCACAAAAAGTTGTCAGATTTGCTCCAATTATACAGACTACAGATATTGTTTTATAGTTTAAATATATTAAGCAGATAAATATAATGGTCTAAGCAACACTTTTAAATACTAACCAGCTCTGTAAGAATTTTTTAATTTTTTTGAAAAAATGTCAAAAAATGACAAATTTTACTCAAAATTTCGATTTTTGGAGCAAAAGCGCAGACTCAAGCCATTTTTTTTCAGCGGTAAAATTTCACGCAGTTAATGTACTAGTATAAAGGCAACTTTTGGCACCTACCCGTTTTTGATTTTCAAAAAAAAAATTTTTTCGCTCCACCCTAGTGTGCATTGTTTATATCTGTTCGAGTAGAATTATTTTTACACTCTAGTCTGCAAAAAAAAAAAAAAAAAAAAAAAAGATGAATAAGATACAGTATGATATTGAATAAGATACAGTATGAATCATTATTTTCGTCAATCATATTAGCTAATAACAACTTCAATTTCAGGAGTGTTCAATTAAAAAAAAAAGCATTTGATGAATTCCTTAATATTTATTATGATATTTCTTATGCATTTCATATAGGATATAAACAGTGCATTAAAACAAAATATCGTCTTAAATAAAGTGACTAATTTGCCCCTTTCTAATCTATTTTAAGACCTTTTTATATAGATATTTCCATTGTTTGTTTTTCCTATTTGCAGCCACTTGCAAAAATATTTCGTTAGAGTCAAATTTTCTAATATTTAAATAAATATTGAGATTTTTTTTCATGTTTTTTTCACTTTTTATAAATTGTAGACCACAATTTTGATTAGTTTATGGATAGACATTTATTTTAAATTTTTAGCATCTATTTAAAAATATTCTCACATATAGCTGCTTTTATTATATTGCAGTGTAGATAGATTCATTTTTTTTAGTAATCAGATACTGTGCTCGTTTGTTTATTTTCGTATTTTTATAATTTATGATATAAATTGTTTATAATGACTAAAAAAAGGTCACGTAAATTGACACAAGATCCATCTGTTGTGTTTAACTTTAAGTTTAGACCTGTGTCAAAACAGGTAATGTCTTTAAAAACTAATATGGATTCTGAAACAATTGGTTTAGATTCTAATTCTTTTGAGATTTCATGTTTGAGTAGTTTAAAGGATTCTATTAACAGATATTCTAAATCTGTTGTTTCGGATGTTCAGAAATTAATTGGTCCTATTTTAAATGAGAATAATCCAGAACTCATGGCAAAATTTAATTCCTATCAAAAAGAAATTGAATTAAAGTTTAATATTTTAAGTGATTTGATGAATAGTGTTCATTCTGAGTGGACTGTTTTACAAAAAAATAACAACCAGTTACATAGGTTAAATGAGCTGTTGTTCGAAAAAGTAAGAACACTGAACTCGTCCAAACAGTCTAAGCATAATGAGATGGCTATTCAATGCGACATTGATGAATCTAAATTGGATGAACCCCTTAATGTTATTAAAGATAAGGAATGTAATTCTAATGGGAAAGATTTGGCCAAATTTTTAGATAAAGATGAATCTGAAACACACATAAATTCTGGTACAAATAACTCTGAATTATCAAAAGACAAAAATACTGATCTTATTTCAATACCGGATTACATCCTAAATTTATGTGAGCACAAAAATCAAGTTAGAGATTTTTCTGACTGCACAAAAATAATTCTGTTGGGTCTTGATGACAATATAGGTATACCAGATATTATGATAGCTATAAATGAAAAGATTGGCAGTACCATTCCTTCCATTAACTTTGAAAGAAAGCATAAATTAAGACAGGGATTAAAATATAACTGGACAATTAGTGTTACATCATGGATAGCTGACCTCTTAATTCAACATGGAAAATTAAATATTAATTCTGTTGACTACACTGTCAGGCCATTTATTAACATAAAACGTTGCTTTCATTGCCAACAAATTGGCCACCAGGCAAAATTTTGTGCATATGATTTGGCATGTGTTAATTGTGGTGAATCACACACTTCAGATAATTGTAAAAATGCTTCAAGATGCATTAACTGCATCGCACATAACCGTGCTTACAACAAGTTTTTCGACATAAATCACCCTGCTTTTTCCACTTGCTGTAATACATTTAAATTTTATTTCAAGCAAAAACAAGCTTTTAATCACTCTAAAATATAACGTAAATATTCAACACTTCTTCAGGTATGCTATTTCATGTATATTTAGTTATTTACATATTTTGTTGGTTACCTTCAGGTGATACTTGGATTTCTCCGCTCTTTTACACAGTCTTTTTTTTTACATCGTTAACCTTTTTATTCATAACACAAACATAAAGCATTAATAATTATTTTTTTTCATACACTATTCTTTCGTAGATATATATTTTTCATATGGTGTACACATTTTAATACATTGTTATTTAAAGATTACTTTCAATCATTTCATGATTTACATTTTTCGGGCATTGTTCATATCTCTGATTCTCTTTCATTCAACTGTTTCGTGAGCTCAGGAATAGATGAATGATTCAAAATTTCACATTTTTGATTTATTGATAGTTTTCTTCTGGTGGTTAAGCCCTAATTATCAGTAAGACTTCTGCGGTGAATCTTAAATGTTTGTTTACACAATTTATTTTTCTTTATTTGTATCTTTCGCGATAGATAAAAAAATTGCACATCTATTTTGTCTTAATTCGATGTAGCTACTCTATTTTTAGTAGGTCTGTGTAATTATCAATTGCACTTTTCTTTACACACAGTGTTAGTGCGAATGTTCACTAGTGTATCAATATTACAGTGGTGAAAGTTTTACAAAGTTCTTTTTCTTTTGATATACTTGTGGATATTTGCAACTGACTCACTTTTCATACAACTTCTCTTTGCATGCAGCAATTACAATGTTTTTATACAAAGTTTTTTTACAATGGCAGTTTACAAAGGTATATATATTTTGCTGCTTGCTTTGCAGAGGAAGTTATTCACATACATATACATTTACATATGCAATTGTTTAATTATCGGTCCTCTATCAAGTTTTTTTAGAACATATTGATTATTATCTTTAATACATAAGTCATTTCTTTACATCTTTTTTGTTTTGGTTATGGATGATTTAATCCAGTAATTTTTACCTTCCCATTTGCACTATTCCATGTTTTCCCGTTTACACGCGTGAATTTCATTACTCTTTAGGCGTAATTTAGATAGATAGAGACACTTTTTTTTGCATAACATTTGTTCGTAATTAAATATCATTTATATTCGCTTCTCCACATTTCTTTATTTTCATTTGGGTATACATGATATACAGTAGTACTTTACACTATATTTACGACCATTAAAAATTAGTTTTCAGTCAATGAATACTTACACATGTAGCGGAGCTTACTCCTTTTTATTAAAAATTCTAGCAAGATGTAAAATTTTAGATATAGACTAAAATTCACACACTTATTCACTCTAAATTCAATACTCATCCTTATATAATTTGTACACAGTACTTCCACATAAAAAAATACACTTTAGTCATTTTGTAAATAACGATGAGTGGTATACGACAGTCAAGGTGGTATTTAAAATTGTATACCTGTCAATGTTTTCACACTTCTGGTTCAAAGGATATGAAGTGAAGATAAATTGTAATTTTTTATAAGCAAAGAGGCTGTCATACGTTTGCTTTACTTGTTAATACATGTCTTTTATTGGTCTTTATACCAGTTCTAGCTTAAATTGAAGTTACTTTATAGGTCTCCATATTACATTTCCACACATCTTTCCCACAGTTCTAAACTTTTTACACTTTTGCATGAAAGTTCAGTCTCTCCCACTTAACAGTAATTATTTTTGAATAAAAGTATTTTTGGGAAGATACCGAATTCTTTACGGAGATTTCTTCTCTCATGTTACACTAAAATACCGTTTTAGATGTCAATATAATGCAACATTGATTTTAAATTTCAGATTTAACTTAATAAAAAAATTCATCAGTTTAGGTATTAAAAAAAAGGACAAAAAAATTAGAAGATAGACATTTAGGAACGTTGTTATCACATGGAAGTAAATGGTCAACGACAGTGTTTCAAAATTTTTTTCCATATGTTGCTTGTCTAGCATTTCTTGAACTCTCATCTCAGATATAAGTTTGTAGTAAAATTTATCTTGTAAACTTTAAAAAAAATAGTGGAAATTTCAAAATTTCATATTATTTATTATTATGGACATTTTTAATCCTTCTATTTACAATATTTTTTGTTTATTTGTGTATTACGTTTTGTGTTTAATTGCATTATATTACTCCAGTATTTTGCTATTATTATTGTATTGATCAATACACATATTTAATGTTTCTTATTACAAACATTTTGGAATTTATTGCCAATTGGTAAGTGACCTGTAGACTTATACCTGATATTTTGTTTTATTTGTATGTGCACATTTTTTATACAGGTCCTTGTCTAAATAAGACAAATTGAAAAGTGATCACAAATTTTATTAATGAAGCTGCAGCTGTTTCTAAGTAGAAACAATATATGATGTCATTTGTATGACAAAATTAATGGTACCAATATATTTATATCATGATATATATATACTTTTATTTGGGATGGTTGCCTACTTAGAGAGAAGTTCAATTACTGTTTACTTTATTTAGTAAATGTTTAGTTTGTTTTCATGAACATTTTACACATTGTTACTTGTGAGAGCATATGAAAATTGATTTCTCTTCCTGCATGTACCTTTATAGATTTTTTTTTTCGCCTGTGAAAGGGGTGATATATGTGATGTAGAATCACATATAGTTTTCTTAAATTTTACATTTTTCTAAATTACAGTTAAAGCTAATCTTTAATTAAATATCTAGTTTATCTTAATGTTTTATTTCGATCCCACAATAACTTTCCGTTCAAAAGAAAAGAAAGAAAAACATCTAGCATCTGCTTTATTACTGATAAACGGCTGTCAGATAAAGAGAATTCATTAAGATGCGTATTTCACCCTTGCTGGAAACAAATAAAAAAAGAACAAAGATATGCTTTGCTTGCGGTCAGTAAAATCGCTTTTCTCTCTGCTTAATTGTGATTCTAACTTATTCGTTAGGTAATAATCTTTCCTTGTGCATGCCACATTATTGTGTCTTTCATAAATTCTCCCAAAACAGAGTCCTAACGTACGAATTGGCGCGAATTCTTTTTGGCGTATTTTTTTAGGACTGCCCATTTCTGGTTGCCCTGTATTAAATTCAAAATCATCTTAATTGTTTAAAGCGTAACAGAAAATTTCATGGTTATGATATCATTCACTTTTCATATGCTCCTTTTCGCCAATTCTGGATGCCAATGTGTGAATTCTGAATGAGAAAATTCAATTGCCTCTCTCTCGCTTCATGCACTCAGTCATGTAACAAAGGTCTCTTGAAAAATGGTTACAGGCACCATCCCTATGTGATTCTACATCACAAGCACTATTTCAGATTTGTGTACCAGGTGGCGTGATAGCAGGAATTCAGTATCGAGTTCAGTTCAGAATCTTGTGAAATGGAAGCAAAGCGAGAAGAGAGCTTCTGCATCCTAGAATATACGATATGTTCGTCTATCATAGCAGTTAAACGTTCTTTGAGAAGGAACTACGGAGAAGAACCACCTTGTATCACGCTACGAAATGATTGGATTGAGTTGAACTATTTATTGCCTGAAGTGTATGCTATCAAAAATTGTCTGGAATTATTAAAAAAAATGTCTGATGTTCAAGACAGAGTTAGATCTCTGCATATACTTTTTATAATATTTAAAATGTAATTTATTTATCACTAGATGAGTCGCCCGGCGTTGCTCGGGCCCGTAATAATATTCTAAAATACACCTGAAATTCGTACTACAAAATGTTGTAGAAAGACCTTATCCCGAACTTAATCCCCGGCCTACGGTACCGTTTAGCAGAAATGCTGTGCACACACGATAAAAAAAGAGAGAGGGGGGGGGATAAGTTTCACATTCTACCACCAGATGGCGAACTCTTTTCTTAACAAAACCGTTTCTGGACTTAAAAAAGATATTTCATGAGATTATTATTCGAAAATGCGAGTGAGTACACTTTTAAAATTCTATATTAAATATGTATTTTTTTCCGAGGGCTCTGAAATATCCGCATCTAAAACGGTACGGTCTCAAATATTTGATCAATACCTCTCTAAAATAATTATTGCCCCCCTACCCTACTCTTTAAAATTTATATACAAAGTGTTATAAACAATCTGAAAATTTATATTAAATAAGTAATATTTATTCCAGAGCTTAGTGAAAATCCCTCATTTGAAATGGTAGAAAACGGAACAATTTTAAATATTTGATCGCTCCCCCTAAAAAGTCCACCGCCCCGTATTTCATGCTCACTGACCTTTAAAATATTTACTTGCGTTATAATGTATCTGAAAGCTCAAAAGGATCGTTTTGTGAGTTTTTTTTTTTTTCTTAATTTTAGTTAATTCGCGTTTCAGCGTTTCTTTTTCTTTTTTTAAATCAACTTTTTATTTAAAAGAAAACTTGGATTTTTATAAATTTACATATTATTAAACAACGTTTAAGGATATTGCTCAATGCATAACGTAAAAACCTCTAAATGGTGTATTTTTAAAAAAATAACAGCGTACCAAAAACATTTGTGGTTTCCATATACTTGCTTTTTAAATAGAGCAAGTCATCCAAGTAATAAATTAATAATTAATATATAAGGTTGTAATTGAGCGACTGCGAAGAAATTTATATATTTAAAATCAGCGAAAAATTCTTCATTTGAATTGACGAAAATTAAATTCATAAATTAAACATTCGAAAATATTTACAGGTCGTCTAAAAAAACCACTACTATCTGACGCTCAGCTGTCTGAATTACAAAACACCTGCTCTCATTCAGAAAGATTTCTGGAAATTCTGTTTCTTTGAAAGGAAATAAAATGAGATTTTATAAATGGATTTTTACGGATTTTTCAACAATTTACAGGAGTATGAAAATTATTTTTAGAATTTCTGAAAGAGGAATTTTTTCTGCATGTAGCTGTCTAATTTTTGAGTTTTTAGGTCCAGAAGTATTTAAAATACAGCCCTTTATTAAAACGCCTAATACATTTATCGCCATGGCAACCCTGTATTTACAGTAACCTTTTTCCTTGTCTTTGAATTTTTGAAGAAATATTCTGTGGTTTAAGAAAAATATATGCCCTTATTGAATTATGAATACTTTTCCTTTCTTCTAATTTAGGGATTTTAATTAATTTCTCAACTAATTATTAGAATTTTAAAATTCTGAGGGTCAGGTGCATTAGGAAAGGCCTTGGACAATCTTCAAAAAAAATTTGAACTTCGTACGTGCTATAGTTTTCTCTAACTATCGCAGACACACACGCACACACACAGAGCGATTTGTTATTTTATTAATATAGATTTACTGAGAGTAAATAATATAAAAAAAATCTGTGCCTATAACCAAAAAAAAGCAACCTATACCTTGAGATTTTAGATTATATTTGTATCTGTATTTTAATGAATAATAAGTCTTCAATTTAATAACCACAAAAAATTATATAAGAATAAATAAAAATAATCAAATTTAAATAAGAGAACACAAAAATATTTTGAATGTTCTTCTTCTGATTACAAGTAATTTTATATGCTTGCATAATTTAATCATGAATATTAAAATACATTATACAACGATGAAATGGAGTAGCTGTATCTATTTCAGGAAACAGAAATCTTTTTGAATATTAATTGCGTTTCTAATAAAGTTTAACAAATTCATATCTTCAAAATAATGCTTCTCGGCAACATGTTTCATTGCTGATAACGCCATAATGTTAAAGATTTAAATGCCATCTTGTTTTCAGTTGTAAAGTCCGACCCTTTTCTTTATTCATAGCAGAAATGGAATATTTCTACATATTTCTACGAATGTAATAAATGAACTATATTTATCTTAGCTTATTAAAACAGGCTTTGTATAGAAACAAGGGAAAATGTAATTACAATAAAGTTTCGCTTTCTGTAATGGCATGTATAATTTGATTAAGAGCTTCTTTTAAACGGTGGTCATGTAATAGTACAAAATACAATTGTTGTATATAGAATATTTTCAATATTGAAAGTGAGACAACACAAAATTCATTTAAATTGTCTTTTGAATTACACAAAAATTTAATTAAAAAACCACTTTCTAGATGGTTTGTATTCTTACTATACTGAATGGTAAATAATATCTCTATAAGTATGATATTTTTATATCGAGATAGATTATACTATTCTTTTAAAAATTCTTTTATGAAATTAATACAGTTTTTGATTATTTTAAAATAACTAGCAGAATGTTGTGTGACAAATGACTGCATAATACATGTAATTAAATTATACACTGATAAAAATAACTGATGCCTTATAGTGCTTTACTGCATATTTTATTGTAAATAATGCAGTATTGTTGTAAATATTGCACTTACCAGTTAAGTACATCATGTTGGCAATATTCAACTGCTAATGACAATTAGTGGCCATTTTTTCAATAACATCTTCGTCTCAACAATCATATAAGGTCCATGGACAATGAAATACAGGATTTTGCTGGTTATTTTAGTAAAACATTCTATTTCGCGACCGTACACATTTTCTTTTTTTTCTCTTTGCAAACACAATAGATATTTCAGAAAGTACTGTCAAAGTGGGCATTATGAACCAATTTTTAGCTTGAGAGAAGCAAAACCACTCGAACAGAAGGGAAAAACGTCTGTGTCACTGTGCGAAAACGTTTATTACTCAGTACATAAATTATTGATCGAAAAGTGGAAAACTAAGTCCGATTCCAATTCGCTTCCATCGTTAGACTTTGCAATTTTATATCTTCCAGTTAAAAAGGAAATTGTATGTGTCATTGTGAATGTCAAAACATTTTGCACTTTGTCTAGCAGAGCAGTTGAAAACGGTATCAAATGAGACTTAAAAGATTCTCATCAAATTCAGAAAAAGTGTCAAATATATATATATTAAAATAGTTAAACGGTTTTTTAAATTGTTTACATGCTCGGAAAATTTTCATGTTATTCATTTCATTATTACGATTTAAAAAGTCTTTTTTTAAATACAAAGTAAAATTCTGTGTAGTAAGTGTGCGTGTGTGGGGACGTGGGAGAGAGTATTTGGAGTATTATTATTATTATTTTTTCATTTTAGAGACATAAACATTGAAGGAAAAATAAAGGAAAGGTGGTGACTGAAATCTGGATATTATTTTAAGTTATAATAAAATTTATAATGAAAACTAAGACTATTATCACTTAAGAAATACTTCAATTTAAATGATTTAGCAAGCCCCACAATTTAATTGTTCTTTCAAATAAAAACATTTCTAGGTCATTCCATGGTAACTTACGTTACATTTAGAACAATTTACTGCGGTAATTTTAGTAATATTATACTAAAAAATATTTAAATGTAAAATTAACATGATATGTCAATGGAACCTATCTAAAGTCAATTTGGATGAAAATTACTTAATAGATGATAATGAAAATTACACTTTATATGATATCTTACATTTCTTTTTCAGTTATAGCAGTTACCATAGTAAATAAAACTATCTTAAAATTACAATAAAATACTTAACTACCTTACTATCTTACAATAAAAAAAAACATTAAATTAGGTAATTTTCATCTAAATTGGGCTTTGATTAAGTTTAATTAGCAAACCATGTCACATTTACAATTAGAATATTTTTTTGTATGCGTTATTTTGCTGAATGTATTAAGTATAGTTCAAAAGTCTTTCTTACGATGGAAGGAAACTTCTAATTTTTTTTTTTAAGTATGAATATTGAAGTAAAATTTTCATTATTCTGATAAAAAATGCAGGAAGTTTCCATGCCGCCCAAGTATTATTCAAAACTTCTTCCCTTCTTGCAAATCTAAACATATTTTATGCAGAAAGAGTATGATATAACAAAATTTAAGATTACTTTGTGTCACTTATAAATCCTATAAAAATAGAGCTTTTTGTGGTAAGGCCTGGTTTTTTAGCAAGAAAAAAAATGGCGAGAGATGTCCTGGTCACGTACTCCTCAAATAGGGATATTTCAAAAATGTTATTAATATCTATACCATGAAACTTGGCATATTTATCACCTTATCACTATTACAGGATCGCCACACACAATATAATTGTTTAATGTTTTCTTTGCAAAATAATAATATATTTCTAATTTTTGTAGCGTTAAATTAGGTTTCTTGAACTTTCTATATTCAATCAGTTATATTGTTATAATTAATATATTTTCCATGGAAAACATGATTTGTATTGATACAAAAAACATATAATTAATGCTTTTTCTACATATACAACTCGTTAATAATATTAAATTAATTTTCTTTTATTAACATTAGCTGTTCTAAATGATATGATAACTAAATTTAAAACTAATTTCTGTCACGAATAAATTCTATAAAAATAATGCTTTTTGTGATTAGGCCTGGTGTTTAAGCAAGAAAAAATGGAGAGAGATATTCTGATCACGTGCTCCTCATATAGAAATATTTCCAGATTATAAATCTGTTAGTCCGGTTACAAGAATTCTTATATATTTAAAAATGTAGCAGGATTTGAATTAAACATTTATTTACAAAGAACAAGAAATTTAAATGAATATTAGTTATATATGTATTTTCTTGTATAACATGTACATGAGTAAGCACAATATTAAACATAAAATATTTTACTTTACAAGTCCATCGTGTGCAAACAGTTTGATCTTTGATTTAAATAAATAAATAAATAAAAATAAATAAAATAAGCTTAAGTATTTCGCATGAAAATAATGTAAGTGCAATAAACATTTTCATTCTTTTTAGGGTTTTGTTCGTCTGAATAACCCTATTTGTCTCTTTCCTGTTTCTGTCTGTCCTTCAGAGAGTCCGTACATAAAAAATCGTGTTAATCGGAGATCTCAAAGTGTGTGTACTTACAGCTGAATACCTCGTGTCACACGTGAAGTCTTAAAAGTTTCAAAAAGTACATTAATTTTAGTAAACTAATTTTCTCAATATCAACCATTCATTTTAGTGATTAAAATTTTGAAAGTGAATATTGATTTCAACCTTTTCCGTGTAGACATCGTAGCTTATAGGTAAAGGATTTCGCTAGAAAACAGAGGGCTCTTGGTCCAAACCCTGATGCTGGAACACTGATGCTTAAAAGGCTTAAGGCAAATTTAATTAATATTTGGCCAATTTAAGATTAATATATAAATTTGGTATTTATAATATATTTGAAATCCAATTTTTACTCTATTTTTAAAAATACTGCAATTTGTTAATACTTGAGAATTTTAAATTTCGTTATAAAAAAATTTTTTTTTCGTTTTTAGAAATTTAAAATTTTTTTATACCTCAGCTAAATTGTGTTAATATCGGATTAAAAAAATGAAATTTTGAATTTTATTCAAACATTTTCATTTGAATATTTTTTATTTCATTATAATTAATAACTTCCTTTTATAATTATTTTAAAATTAAATTTATTGGTTCTACTATCTATATATGAATTTAGTAATTATAAATTAACAATTTGAATTATTAGTCAAAGATACGTTGTTATGAAAGAACTATTTAACGAAACCCTTTGTACGATCTGCGACCAAACCCACCCACTAGTTTAACACTATGCGGGGTTCGTACGCATGAGAAGATTCGGGAGATATTGTTGTTTTAGTACAGGAAATTTTGTAAAGTGCTGGTCTCTCTATCTTCAGATATATATATATATATATATATATATATATATTTGTGTGGGTGTGTATGTGGATATGTGGGGGTAGATGATACAGTACGGCTGTGTTGTCTGTATCATCTACCCCCTACCTCTGTATAATACTCAGTGGTTAGTTAATATTTATTTTTAAAAAACAAGTGGGAAATGCATTTATTATATTGAAAGCATATTATAACGGATGTTTAGTTGACAATAATGTATGGATAATTGTATTGTTACATCAATTAATTCTATTAATGTAATTTAATTAATTTACTTGATTAAATTGTGCCTAATATTTAATAAATTGGAGACCTATAATACTATTCCTAAGTGTATAGGGTAAATATATTAATTATCTATTTTTAAATCTTAAATCATCTTATATTAAAATACTGAGTTTAGCTTGGCATAGTCAAATTAAATGATTTTGTTTTAAATCTTAATAAAGGAAACGATGGTGAAAAAAGGTTTATTTTTTTCTGTAATAACATTTCTCCGTTTTTAATTTCTTTATCTATTTATTATTATCACGTTGACGATAATTATTTTTTACCTTTCCACTTTGCTATCCAGTCTGGTAATTTCGGTGTGCCTGTATTTTCTTCATTTAATTTTGGTTTTGCGTGTGTTGACAGTCCCAAATTCGCATTGTTTTGCTTTTTCATGGCAAATACGAAGATGAAACCACACATTTTATTTGTAGTTCCAAAGTATTTGGGCCTGAAGGTTCTGCTAAATTGCTTGAATGTCCTTTAAGCGTATTTCTCAAATAGAAATGCTTAATTTGTAATTTGAAAGGCGATTTATGTGTGAACATAAATATTTATTATAAAATAATAATAATAATAATAACCGGGTGTGAATTTAAAAATATATTTACACTTAATATTTATACTTTTTCATATGAGTGTTATTCATATTTATCAGAAAAAAAAGTTTTCTTTTAAGAAAAACATTAAGCTTACAACATTTAAAATTATAAACATACCATGTATGTGGGTGATTCTCAAAATAGGGGACAATTTATGTTTTTCGGCATACAAAAAAAATTGAGAGGTTTTCTGCCATGTTTTTATATTTAGATATGTTTTTTTTAATATTATTAATTATTTGCACTCAAGAATTACTCACTTTTTAGTTAAAAACACCTTAAAAGAACAGAATAAAGATTCAAAATGTCATTAGCATGGATGTCCACAGCAGCTGTGCCTTGTGTATACTCGCATTTTTCAAGAGTTAATATGATGTTTATAAAATACACAAATGTTATTATTTCCTTATATTAATCAAGGAGAGGATTTTTCCAATAAATTTCTTTTTAAAAATAAAATTATATTACATAAAAAAAGAATTAAAGTTTGTCCTCCATATTCGATTTTCAAAACAAGGTCATACTAAAACAGCTGGTTATTAATCAAAATTTCATTTTCGCATATGACAATAGTTTGAAAATATAAAGTTTCTCCATGGCAACAAGTAGTCATTTTAAACCAGCCAGAAAATAGAAGCATGTATTGTATTTTAAGAATAGAAGTTGAATATTAGGGGCGTACATCAATTGTATGTCATTAGAATGGATAATAATTTTCATGTTTATTTTATAGTTAAAATTTTTATTTTATTTATATGCATAGAACTTTTGTGTTTTAAAAAGCCCCAGAAAGGAATATTGCATTGTGATTATATTATGGCTCATAATCTTATTTAAACTAAAATTTGTCATTAGCATGGGCAGATATCAGTGTCATTAGCATGGTTTTTATGTCCATGCTAAAGACTCCTATGTACATAAATGTAACCAGTGCTTATATTGTGTCCTTTATAAAGTTTAATTTTACGTATAAATTTAGGTATTACATTTATTATCCCTAAAATATGCATTAAATCTGTAGGAAAATCACTAAGACAGCTTTTTACATTGTTAGTGTCAGAATGTTGCTCATGTAAAAAAGTTTGCTCTTTGGTAATGTTTTTATTCTCCTTATATGTATAATATGAAAAAATGGAAACCATATGCTGAAAAAGAAGGCTAATATATATAGAAAAAAAATATTTAAACAGGAAGAAAATAAAAATTTCATAATATATTTATTCCATACAATTCGTTCTGTCATTAGCATGGCTCAAAAAATACTAATTATTTTTTTTAATTAATTTTTAAATATTTAGCTCTGCTGACTTCATGGAAAGATACCTAATACAATAATAACAACACCTATTTTTTTCAATAATTTTGCTAAAAGTAATTTTTTTAAGATTTCATTTTTGAAATCGTCCCCTATTTTGAGAATCACCCATATACGTATTGTGCTTCAATAAAGAATCTCAAATAATTTATATTCAAATAATGTATGATAGTAATATAAATTGTTATCCATTTTAAAATTATAAAACTCGTTAATTTTATTTTTCAAATGAAAGTCTTAATTTTTCATTTCTTGTCGATTTTTGAAATTGTTTTCCGAATTCTTTTATATGACTTTTATAAAATGCAATTTTTATATTCATGTATTACCGGAAACATATGTTTACTATTATTTCATGATTTTTTAATATTCTGCAGCGTATTGTATTAAAAAATACGAACAATAAAACATGCTACTTATAAAAACAATATGTCAAAATATCAATGAGGTAAGTAAAATTTTTTAACATTTTTTAACATTTAATTAGTATTATTTTTTAATAAAATGTCATATCGATGATGCTATCGAGTTGCTATCGATGATAGCAACTGTTGTTTAAAAATAATAATGTAATTACTCTCAAACGGTAAAACGAAAGGAGAAGAATCACTCTGATTTTGTATTCAGACTTACAAATAGAAAAATAAAGTTTTTTAAATGCTCAATATTAATGATATATTGATTGATTTTTTTTTCTTATGAAACGATATTTCTATACTATGTTCAAATAAGTTTTATTAATAAGGATGGAGAAAAATCGATAACATTATATCCCTAAGATATTATCTTACTTTTTTTCATATGGATTTATCGAGAAACGTTACTATCGCCCAATGGAGAACAGTTAATTAAAAGAAAATACGTTTTCTTTAAGGATTAAAAATATTCATTTTTTCACAGGTAAAATGTCACAAATAATGACATAAGAAACTGAAATGTACGATTCAAGCACAGTTCATATTATTTGACATTTTTGAAAGATGAGAAGAATAAGCATAAATAAAACACTTCTTTAAACACCAATAATAATAATAATAATAATAAAACATGAAAACGCAAACAATGTTTTCATTATATAATTATGTAATGGAATACTTTTGTGGAGCCTTGTATATCAATAACAAATATTCTTTGCACCACAGATTGTACAGAACACATATTATAGTATGCACTTCATAGATGCATATAAACTTTATTGTGTTCGAAAGAAAGTAACATTATTAAAATGTACTTCAAACTTTTTTCCCATTTACCATAATGTATCGGAATCCTTTTTATTGTCACTTTTATTGAACTTTGTATTTGATTTTCATAAAATTATAAACGAGTCGACAAAATTATGAAATAATTTTAAATTTTAAATTTCAGACGTTTCGGTTTGGTAGTTTTTGCGTTGTTATTTGCTGACTGACTGACAGACGGACGGGCAGATTGAACGATGACTATAGGGCTATGCATTTAAATAATTATGAACGTGCTTAAAAATATTCAGATCTTTGTAAAATAGTATACAAAATTTGAGATTCAGTACAGTAGCCGAAATCTTTGGTGTTTCTCTTTAAATACTATCTGCTTTCTATCATATAGAAAGTAATTTGTAGTAATCCGCAGCAATATATATCAATTTCATAAAATTTTAAATAGTTTGATGCATTTAAAACGTACATCAAGCAATGTTCTCCCTATATAATTATGTAATGGAATACCTTTGTGTGGCCCCGTACATCAATAACAAATATTCTTAGCACCACATACTCTACAAAATGTACATTATAGTAGGGGAGAGGAGGGCACCTTTGAACATTCTTTTTTAGAAAATCAATATATTTCTTATTTGAATTATATTTATTGAGTTTTATTTATTACATAATAGAAACAACGCATTTCTTCATCATATGAACCATAAATTAAACATTTTCTAAAGAAATTAGATAAGTTGCGAGGGTTTAAAAAGTTGAAAGATTTTTGTTCAAACCTACTCCCTGTACGGGTAGCTTTGAACAAACAAGGGGTACCTTTGAACAAATGAATAAAATATGAAAATATTGAGAGTTTTTATAAAAAGTACCATATGTTACAGAAATATAAAGTAATATGAATAAAATTATATAATTACACTTTGTTGAAATTTCAATTTTTTTTCTTATTTAACCAAAATTAAATCCATCAAAGTTGGTGTCAAAATTCATTGTTGATAAAACACAATGTGTCCCTCCAGTTGTGTTTGGTTGTGAAAACTATTTACAATATCCTTGAAATCCACCAATGTGATATCTGATGCTTCTGGAAAATTAAAATTTTTCATTCGCTACTTTTTTTTTAAAGAGACCTCATATGAAATTCCGTTTTATCCGTTACGAAAACCAGAAATAATGTTTGGAAACCTGTTAAACCATGAATCATTATTTTGTATCTAGCATTTGCAATTATCCAATATGAATTTAGATTTGATTTAATTTAGATTTGATTTAATTTAGATTAGAAACTTCCCATCACTGATACCTATAGAGGTGGAACCTATGTTTGCAGTAAGGGGAATTATTAGCAGTATAAGTTTATGTTCTTTAATATTCTTAATTAACCTCTTTTCACATAAAAAATTTTCAGAAATAATAATATTTAGATACATTAACAACTTTTAATAGTTCTCTTTAAATTATATCAATTATTATATATCACCAGTTTATTCGGAGTTTTTTCGCTGTTCAATGGTGTCCCATCACATGGAGTTCAACATTACAACGGTTTACTTAATTCGGCTGACGATATTGAATAAAACAAAGCTTATAAACTAAAGCTATCATCTATGTTTAAGCATTGAACAATAAGTTAACATTTTAGGGATAGAAGTTTGTAAACAAAAATCTTACAACTTTATTTTCTTAAGTTTAGATTCAAGAGGGAGAAAAATACATATTTTGTTTAGACAGTACTGTTCATACAAAATGGTACAGCTTTATATAAGTATTCCCTTGAAACAGCAGTAATGTATTGCCATAT
Source organism: Maratus speculifer (assembly GCA_964019185.1). Classification (NCBI taxonomy): domain Eukaryota; kingdom Metazoa; phylum Arthropoda; class Arachnida; order Araneae; family Salticidae; genus Maratus; species Maratus speculifer. The sequence continues at coordinate 241,144,184 of OZ025289.1, forward strand.
ACATTTTTTTAAATATATTATTTGAAGGAAAACATTTAGAGTGTTCAAAGGTGCCCCCTTTCCGATATGTACTTCATAGATGCATATAAATATTATTGTGTTTGAAAGAGTGTAACATCATTAAAATGCACTTGAAAGTTTTTCCTATTGACCATAATGCTTCGGAATCATTTTGATTGTCCTTGTAATTGAACTATGGATTGGATTTTCATAAAATTAAAGAAGACTCAACAAAATTATATAATGCTTATAAATTTTTAATTTCAAACGATTCAATTGGGTATTTTTGTGTTGTTATATGCAGACTAACAGACAGACGGACAGACACATGGACGGACGGACAGACTGAATGATGACTATAGGTGCTACGCATTTATATAATTACGAACGCAGCTAAAAATATTCAGATATTTGTGTATTAGTATGCAGTACTTCAGATACAGTATAGTAGCCGGAATCATTTGTGTGATCCTGTAAATTGTATCTGTTTTCTATTATAAAGGAAATAATTTGTAGTAATCCTCATCAACGTATTCAACGCATCAATTTCATAAAATGTTAAATATTTTAATACAAGACCAAACAATGTTCCCCCTGTATAATTATGTAATGGAATACTTTTGTTGGGACCTGTATATCAATAAAAATATTCTTTGCACCACAGACTATACAGAATGTATGTTTTAGTTTATACTTCATAGATGGATATCAATTTAATTATGTTCGAAAGAACGTGACACCATTAAAATGCACTTCAAACTTTTTTTCCCATTGACCATATGTATCAGAATTCATTTGATTGTTCCTGTAACTGAACTATGCTTCACATTTTCATAAAATTTGAAACAATTCGATAAAATTATGTAATAACTATACATTTCAAATTTCTAACGATTCGGACATTCGGACGGATTGAACGACGGTGCTACGTATTTAGATAATTATAAATTCACGTAAAAAGAGACAGGGTCTTTGGATTATAAATGCATGTGTTAAAAAATGTATCAAGTCTTAGAATTGTATAAAGTATTTGATTCTCTTCAATTTTAATACGCTTATAATTCTGAATAGATGACTTAAAAGTAACTTTAAAAATCTTCATAACAAAGAAAATATTATAAAAACATGAAATTGTATATACAACTCAAAAACCCATAATATTGGAACTCATTTTGTAGTAATTACAGTCAAAACTTTAAAATATTAGAATAAAAGCATATCGATTCATTATGTTCACTATGTTCATTATGTTACAAAAAATAGAAAAATAAACAACTGTTTTGCTTCAACAAACATACTTTCATTTTCCGCATTCTTTCAGGTATTATAATTTGTCATCATTGTTTTCACTGACATATGCCAGACATCATAATTTATAGAATTCCGGATGTAAAACAGCTGTCGTAAAAATTATATATATATATATATATATATATATATATATATATATATATATATTGTAGTTTAGAATATTTCTGACTATAACATCTAAGAAAATTATTGGTATAAAAAACTTTAATAAAAGATATGAAAAATCTTTTTTTAGAAGGCAAAAAATCTTTATAGAAAACTTTTATGTAAATAATTATATCATTGTAAAAAAGGAATCGTTCAATTCAACTTTTCGTAACTGTCTATTTTAACCAAGGTGCACATTTATAACAATACTTTTAACCAAATATTTTCTAGCTTCATAAGTTAAAATAAGTAGATTCTAGATTCATAAGTTTTATTAAACATTTTTTAAAAGTTAACCGTACGTAAGCTTTAGCAATTTCTTTTTGCAATTAAAATTCCAAAAATACTTTCTTGTGTTAAATTATCATGTTTAAAAAATGTATCCGTTTGTCAATTAGTAGCAAAAAAATTAATTCATTTGATAACTTACCAAGTATAAGAATTTATTTTATACAAAGTTAAGAAATTATTTCATACAAACTTCAACGATTATCTAAGACGTCAGACTCAACGATGACCTTCAGTTCGTCATTATTGATCATTGATATTGGTGCCACATTGCTCATTTATGAAATCTAAATTATGTCATCAAAATTTGGCAAACCCAGTTGATATTCTCTGCGCAGCTAGTAACACTAGAGCCAAATACACTATTAACGTTTTCCACGGTCCTGTGATGCCGTACTTACACGTAAGAGCTCTTACTTCATAATCGTGCGAATTTCCGACCTTTCCATTAACAACAAAATTGATTTTTATTGAAAGTTTTTAATACTTTTTTTGAATTTAAAATGATTTCTTTAACCTGAAGAGATTGGTTGATTATGTTTATGACGGCCAATTATCAACATGAGAGATATAGGCCCTAATGGGTTAAATGTCCTCTGTGGGTGTCATTCAAAGGAAACCCAGGTCAAAATTCCTGCTAGTACCAGCAATGAAAATATGCTAGTTATTGCTATATATTGCTTTGTCTACTAGGTATCCCTGCTATTATGTACTTTAAATTGCTAGCCAGCATCACATGCTATACAGCTAGCATAAACAGCAATAGCATGGCAAGCTATGTACAAACATCTTTTACTTATTTACTGTTTAAGCTTTTTCCTAAGCATGCAGAGGTAACCTTAACATGCTATAACATGCTATTTTATGCTTGCCAGCATACTATTCTATTCAGCCAGTTTAGGGAGAAATAACATGAGAAGCTATGTACAAGCATCTTTTGCTTATTTGCTATTTAACTACTTCAAAGCATGCACAGTTAGGTACCATAACATGCTATAATATGCTTTTTTATGCTTGTCAGCATACTATGCTATGCAGCCAGTTTAGAGAGAAATTGCATGACAAACTATGTACAAGCATCTTTTGCTTATTTGCTATTTAAGCTACTTCCAAGCATGCACAGTTAACCTTAACATGCTATAATATGATTTTTTATGCTTGCAAGCATAATACGCTACGCAGCCAATTTAGCGAGAAATAGCGAGACATGCTATGTACAAGTATCTTTTGCTTATTAATAAATCTAAAACAAAATGAATATTAATTTCCATGACGGATTTTGGGTAATATGCGTTTTCTCCATTAGGAAATTTTTAGCTGTCAATTTTCCTGGGGCTTAATTATCTTAGGTTATTGAAAAATAATAAAAAGCATTTTTCAAAATTGGTAAAAAAGAAAATTTAGTCATTTAAATTTCAATATTCAAGAAGCACTCTTTCATTTAGGAAATATGTTTATAACAATTGATTAGAAAATATGTATATTTCATTCCCCCTCTTTCCAATAAACATTACAGTTTTAAAATTCCCTACCTTAAACTGAATTTACTTGAAATTTATTCTATAAAAATACACTTCAAAATTATTTATTTCTCTTCAAAAATAAGTTCGAATATGTTCAATTTATGTATTAAGCAAAGAAAATTCTTTTAACAATAATCATGAAGAAAGTTCTTTTAATAATAATGATGAATTTTATTAATCAAACCATATTTGAATTATCCATTAATGAAACTCTAACAATAAATTAACCTTATTAATTGAAATTTCGAGGAATTATAATTGCATCGATAAACTGACACATTATCTTATAATAATATTAACACGCAGTTGTATCAGCTTCGTCAGCCATCACTCAAAATTACACACACACAATAACACGTCGCAACTGGCAAGGTTAGAAAAGCGCTCGCTTCCCAAACAACAGGTTATGAGTTATACCTTAAGCAGAGGGGAAAAAAAAATCCAGTACAGTTTCTCCCCACAATATCTGCAGTCGTTTCCGGTATCGTCAATAGATGGCAGCATCAAAGTCTTTTTTTTCTTTTTAAAAAGCAACTGATGCTAGAAATTATATGCTAGAATAGAAAAAATTAAAAGCAAATGATGGTGTTTATTGCTGCTAGGCCAGCAACATATTCAAGCAACACATGCTGGATTATGTTTGCTAGCCAAGCAGTAAAATGGACCAATGCACACCACGACTTGCTTGTAATTCTGCTAGAACCAGCAAATATGATTTGGTAGTTTATGCTAGATAACAAGCTGGGATTTAGCCATTTATGCTTGTCTAGCAAAAGAAAAAAAATACCAGCATGAATTTTGACCTGGGAACTTAACCCGTATTTGCGCAGAGAAATCAAGAGTTCAGGGAAAACCACGGAATACTCCTGGCAATTAAGCGTTTTGAGTTAGAACCCAGCACCTTTCGTCTACCAGCTTTGTGAACAGAGCCTCTAAGACGCTGCTGGGGCTTTAATCTTAAGAGATGTGTAATTTTCAAACAAAATAAAAATAAAGCAATAAAACACTAACCCCGAGTAATAAGCTGTTAATGTGTGCAGTGTTTTAAAGTATAATGTTCATTAATTAAGAAATAACTAAGAGTGTATAAACTGATGGTGATTTTTTTTTCTTTTTCTATATTCAAACCTCTACAACCAAAATCAATATTTATATATTTTTTACATCATCTTCTCATGTCCGAGCATTTGTTCTTACACTTTCGATCAGACAAATATTTTGATAGATCAAACATTTTTCAACTACATTAAACTTTTTATTTAACTTTGTTCGCATGTGTAGAGATATGAATTTGTTACTAATCTTTGACTCATTTCTTATAACACTGGAATTATACAAATACACACACACACACACATATATATATACATATATATACGCAATTGTGCTTTTGATGAGAATAAAATGTGTTAATCTTGCATAGAAAAGTTATGACGAAATATTCAATTTTTCTTAAATTCGTCAAACTATTTCATATTCATTTTTTATGTGGAAATATTTCAATTTTGTCTCTAAATATTTTATTGATACTTTTGCTGAATGATGAAAATATTTTATTTATTATTTAATCCTGATTTTAGCCATAATTATTAACTCCATAATAATATACGTGTTTCATATTTTCTTTGCAAAAATGTGTCCGTAATGGAAGAACATATAAAATAAATTAAAAAAAAAACATTTTAAAGATTATTCTATAAAAAAAATAATATTGTGCAAATCTACCGATCATAATTTACTTTTATGTTTAAAGTCAAAAAGTCAAATTTCAAGTCAAAATACTGAATAGTTTTTCTGCGAAGTGTACAACAAAATGTAATTTGGGTTGCCTAGTAGAGGATTCACTTCACTTATACTTATTAATAAATAAATATAAACAAATTAAAGGTATTTATACATAATCCGCTTGCAAGGGATGCGTATATATTTTATTCTTAACGGTACGACTGTCTAAGAGATATTTGATATTTGCGCACAAGACCAAGTTAGATAAAATATTCTATCTGTCTGTGAAATTCCAACAGTAAAATAGTTTGAACACTAAAGAGTAGAACAAATATTTAGCTGAAAAAGAAAGTATAATATTTAATAATTCATGCTTTTATCAATTAATACTTTAATAACAGATAAATTAAGATGTGCACTTCAAAAAGAGATTTCAAACCCAAGATAGATAGTTTACATAATTTTATGTTCTGTTGCTATAAAGATATACTATTGATAATAAATAATCTATTTGTGCTTTCTACTAATGTTTAAACAAAGCTGTTATTATTATTTTTAATTAATGTTAATGCCAAATTAAAATGCTGGAAAGGAAAATTTTTGGAACAAATTTATTAGTGTTGAAGAAATTTTCTATAATTTTAAAGATAAGATTTTTTAGAAAGGAGTGTTTACACATGTATATATGTGTATGCATTATTTTTTCGTTTATTTCTTTCTAATTTAAATTTTCATAATGAATATTTTCTTTCTTTCTTAACATCCTAGAGATTCTATGAATAGCCATTCTAATACAAGTAATTTTATTTTATATTATTTTAAAAGAATGACCTTCAATAATCCATTGCATCGTTCATCCGCCGTCACGAAATATTCAGTTTCAATATATTTTTCGTTTTCATGTAATTTTAATTTTGCAAGATGCTTAATCTCTTAAACGTCTTTGAAATTATTTGTATATTTCTTCGTAATCGATTCTTACGTTTACTTATCATTTATCATGATCGCTGTTCTATTTGACTCTTCATTAATCTTTATCTGAAGTTTTACAGTTGTTTAATCATTTCTTATTAACTTTTGAAACGAGTTCTTTTATTCATTGTATTTTGGATACCATTTGGATATGTATGTTACTTACTTTAAGACATAAGGTAATATTTTTAATTCGGACGGTGTACCGTTTTCTTTAAATTTTTATTGCTTTTGTTTCATGGATTAAAGTTATTTTAATAACTGAAGAAAGTCAGTATTTAATAAAGAAAAAAAATTATCGATAGCATGCTAAATTTGTATGCATTGATATGATTAAAGGAAATATAAAGAAAAATAACATTAACAGAAAACTGAACGTAGATTTTCGAACGAGATGAACGTAGATCACTGAAGAACATTTAAAAATTAAACATTGTTTATTTAAAGAATATACAATAAGACGCTTTTTAATTAAATTGGAAGTACACTAAATCAAAAGAGGTGACCGATCACTTGAAATATTAGACGTTTTGTTCAATAAATATAAAAATACATGAGGACATATCGCGAATATTCAGGTGGGTATTAGCAAAGAGAATAGCAAAGGCCATATATATCCACTAAAACATTTTGCCCCGAAACCCCATAGCAGGGCGTAAACAACTTGAAGAATAACGAATACTATATTTTGTATAACTGTGCCAAAACTAAAGTAGTAAAAGCAATCAAACTGCAGATTATGATTTAGTCGCTTATTGTAATATATTTGGTTCATTTTTATGAGGATTGCATGTATATTCGTAGAAAAATTCAGGTTTTGATAAAAACAGACTCAAATTTTGCCATTTTTCCTTTTTTTGCTGAATTTTTATTATAAAACAAAGTACCTTTCAGAAATCATGAAAAAATAATTGTACACAATAACCTGGAATTAGAAAAAATTGTAAAAAATTTATGAAAAATGACCTGGTTTTGCTAAATATTGTTTCGTTGAATATAATTGAATGCAATCAAAATATAATGTACACAATGTATTTGCTATATTTATAGGACAACTTTTAAAAAATGTCAAGAACATAGGTTTGATTTTCTGAAACTTAGCATCGGTAGAATAATTTCAATTTTTTCCCAAAACAAAGCCAAATGATGAGAGGCTGTATACATATACAGAAGAGCGTGCAATATTGGGTATGCTGTATTGACACTTATCAATGGAAATATAGATACAGCCTTTATGTTTTTGTTTCATTTATTTTTATTATCATTATTACCTTTATTTGTATTCCTGTAAGCCAATTAATTATAATTTGCAGTTTTAACGATTTTGTTACATTAGTTTTGACAGGGATATTCGTTTTTTTTTCAAATTGTTGACGGTCTTCTATATTATTTCCGGAAACAAATCTTACGGTAAGTATAAGGCCTATAATATTCTGTTTACACACCTGGAATTTCAGGATAACTCCTCATGTATTTTTCTAGACACTTAACAAAACGGTTAAAATCGCAAGTGACTGGTAAGTGCATTTACAGAAACAATAGTACACACACACACATGTGTTCACATATCTTTTTCTGTGTCTCATGTGGTAAATTGTTTTATTAAATTCGTTATTATTACAATTTTGTAAATAATTTTATCATATAATTTTAATCTTGATAGCAGAAATAGATACATATTTTTCTTTTCTTACTATATATATTCAAGCACAATTTCGTATTACATTTCGACTGCAAAAATTACTTACTAACAAAATTATTTTCAGTACTTTAAAAAAAAAAATTGAAGCACTTCTCATTCAATATTATTCGCTTCTGCAATTTTCTTATTTCTTCTTTCTTCTAACATAAAAATAAAGAAAGAAAGAAAGGATAATGGTAAAAACTGCAAAAAAATGTGAATATGTTTTATCTAATATCCTCATATTTTTAAATCGAAATGCGAATATTGCGAGTATTAGAAATATATTTTATCTGCACTATCTACTTTAAATCTACACTATAGTTTAATAATAAACAGGATATATCTTAAAGATGTTTCTATTGGGGAAGTTAATATTTTACATCAAAACGGTAGCTGATTTATCATTTGACTCTTGGAAATAGTTAATGCTTAATTTATCTATATTAACGTCACTTTCTCTCAGGCCATTATGGACATTGGTCTCCAGGGTACTACTTTACTAACAGAGTCTATTCAGATAGAATAATCGAGAATTAAATCAGCAGACAATGCGGAAACATTGTTGATATAGAAGTAAACTTTCCTATGATTTAAATTCGTAAAAATTATATTTCCTCTCACATTTATATTAAACAAACAACAGAAATTATACACTTCTATGAGTTATTTGTTTATCAAAACGATAATATTTTTAACATAACATTGGAGCATAATGCCATAACATTATATTTCTTTTTTATCGTAATATAAATTCGATATATTTAAAAGTGCTATAAAATTACATGCACTGATGTATAAAGATAGTATATATTTTACTTTTTCATGGTGTTATTGGCTTCGTATCTAGGAAAAAAAATTGTTTTTTTTTTAAATTAATTTAGCTGTGTATTTTTATCATGAACATGGGTGGGAAAAGTAGACCTTAGTCAAAATAGTTGATAATAGTTGCTTATAATATTAATAAATCTGTCTTATATTTAATAAAATATTGAAAAAAACTATCTTGCCTTTTTTGTTTAGTCATAAAGCTATAATTATATGGATATTTGGACAAGTTTTATTGTATTTAAAAATCTCTTTTCATTATCAAATTACTTAGCAAATGACAAAATTTTGAAATTCTAATATAAATAATATTTATTTTCTTTAAAAATATTTCTTACAAACATAATCATGAGCTAATAATAATAATTTACAAAAATGAAAAGTCGGAGGAAAAAAGAAAACATTAATTTCAAATGCTGAGTTTCGATAATTTTATGAATATGTCATTTTAAATTGAAGTCTTGTTTGTATTTTTATTTTAACAATCACATACACACAGATGAATACATAATTATTTACATAAAAAGGGTAGTTATATACGAGGATGCTATATTTTCTTCCTCATAACATCAAATTCTATCAACTTCTGATATTAGAAAAAAATTGCGTCACAGGGTTTTTTGGCGCGGACCCAAGAGGCACCGCTGAGCACTTCACACGTGACTTGTAATAATAATAATACAAGATAAAATTAGAGCTATATTTCGATTTCCTTTACTATACATAATTTTAATTCACCAAGGTGTATTCATTAAAAAGACACAATATCACAATACATTATCTAAACATCTACACAACACCACTATTTTGTTCTTCTTTACACTTTATCATATTTCCACATTGATACAGAAATATCTAAAGAGTGTCTTTTTTGTAAACCATTAACATGTGTATAAAAAAACACATTCGTATCATCTTTAATTGTTGAAAATATTTATTGCTTGACATATCTATTTCTATATCAATATGTTACGAAGTTAATATGAAGTGTGTGACTTCTCGCAAACACTTCATTCAGATACTAGGTCGGTAATTAAATCAACAATGTTTTAGATGTAGTTATAATGTAGTAAACGAAGTTATTTTTGTCATGATGTAGCTTCTTTTGATTAGAGAAAATAAAAGAAATTAGATAGATCATTTTATTCATATCATTGTACATATTTCTGTTTAGTTACAGATTTAGGTAAACGTAAAGTTTCTTTTTTCCTAAAAAAGTAAATTAAACATCATTGTGCTAATTATATTATCCAACATAATAACAAAAAGTCTTGAAATTCTCTTAAATTATGTAATAAATTCACTTACGACAGTCAAACTAAGAAAATACCATCTCGTTCATCTTGAACCTTGATCACATTTTCTGAGTAATACAAAAATATATCAAAAGTTTTTAAGCTATTGCATAGCTTTTATCGCGGGCTTTGAGCGCGGTGACCGAATCCAAAAATTCCGTAACGCGAAAAATCCTAACACATCGGTAACGAAAAAACCTAACTCTCGGCTAACGTCGTTTCCTTTCGGAAAACTTCGGAACGGTATCCTTCGGTAGACTTCGGCAGACATTGACGCGGTATTTTTCAGATATTAGAATATCAAGTCTCAAACTTATGTTTCTTATGATCTAATTTTCATAGCGCGGCCAAATTTTGTTTGGTAATTTATTATGAGACAGTGTTTATTTTGGTGGTCTTATTTATTTTGGTGACAAGAGACCCCCCCACCGTGAGGGTCGAAAAATTTAAAATGCTTATAACTCGCGATCTAACTTTCGTAGCGCGGCCAAACTTTGTTTGGTAATTTATTATGAGACATTGTTAATTTCTGGTGACAGGATACACCCCACGGTGAGGATCGAAAAATTTAAAATGCTTATAACTCGCGATCTAATTTTCGTAGCGCGGCCAAACTTGTTTGGTAATTTATTAGGAGACAGTGTTAATGTTTGGGGACAGGAGACCCCAGACGGTGAGGATCGAAAAATTTAAAATGCTCATAACTCGCGATCTAATTTTCGTAGCGCGGCCAAATTTTGTTTGGTTATTTATTATGGGACAGTGTTGATTGTTGGTGACAGAAGACACCCCACGGTGAGGGTCGAAAAATTAAAAATGCTTATAACTCGCGATCTAATTTTGGTAGCTTGGCAAAATATTGTTTGGTAATTTATTATAAGACAGTGTTAATTTTTGGAGACAGGAGACCCCCCACGGTGAGGGTCGAAAAATTTAAAATGCTTATAACTCGCGATCTAATTTTCGTAGCGCGGCCAAATTTTGTTTGGTAATTTATTATGGGACAGTGTTGATTTTTGGTGACAGGAGATCCTCCAAGGTGAGGGTCGAAAAATTTAAAATGCTTATAACTCGCGATCTAATTTTTGTAGCGCGGCCAAATTTTGTTTGGTAATTTATTATGAGGCAGTGTTAATTTTTGGGGAAATAAGACCCCCCCCCCACGATGAGGGTCGAAAAATTTTAAATGCTTATAACTCACGATCTAATTTTCGTAGCGCGGCCAAATTTTGTTTGCTAATTTAATACGAGACTGTTAATTTTTGGTGACAGGAGAGCCCCCACGGTGAGGGTCGAAAAATTTAAAATGTTTGTAACTCACGATCTAATTTTCGTAGCGTGGCCAAATTTTGTTTGGTAATTTATTATGAGAAAGTGTTCATTTTTGGTGACAGGAGACCCCCCATGGTGAGGGTCGAAAAATAAAAAATGCTTATAACTCGCGATCTAATTTTGGTAGCTTGGCAAAATATTGTTTGGTAATTTATTATGAGTCAGTGTTAAGTTTTGGTGACAGGAGACCCTCACGGTGAGGGTCGAAAAATTTAAAATGCTTATAACTCGCGATCTAATTTTCGTAGCGCGGCCAAATTTTGCTTGGTAATTTATTTTGAGACTGTTAATTTTTGGTGACAGGAGAACCCCCACGGTGAGGGTCGAAAAATTTAAAATGCTTATAACTCACGATCTAATTTTCGTAGCGCGGCCAAATTTTGTTTATTCATTTATTATGAGTCAGTGTTAAGTTTTGGTGACAGGAGACCCTCACGGTGAGGGTCGAAAAATTTAAAATGCTTATAACTCGCGATCTAATTTTCGTAGCGCGGCCAAATTTTGTTTGGTAATTTATTATGAGATTGTTAATTTTTGGTGACAGGAGACCCCCCACGGTGAGGGTCGAAAAATTTAAAATGCTTATAACTCACGATCAAATTTTCGTAGCGCGGCCAAATTTTGTTTATTCATTTATTATGAGTCAGTGTTAAGTTTTGGTGACAGGAGACCCTCACGGTGAGGGTCGAAAAATTTAAAATGCTTATAACTCGCGATCTAATTTTCATAGCGCGGCCAAATTTTGTTTGGTAATTTATTTTGAGACTGTTAATTTTTGGTGACAGGAGACCCCCCACGGTGAGGGTCGAAAAATTAAAAATGCTCATAACTCACGATCTAATTTTCGTAGCGCGGCCAAATTTTGTTTATTCATTTATTATGAGTCAGTGTTAAGTTTTGGTGACAGGAGACCCTCACGGTGAGGGTCGAAAAATTTAAAATGCTTATAACTCACGATCTAATTTTCGTAGCGCGGCCAAATTTTGTTTGGTAATTTAATATGAGACTGTTAATTTTTGGTGACAGGAGACGCCCACGGTGAGGGTCAAAACATTTGAAATGCGTATAACTCGCGATCTAATTTTCGTATCGCGGCCAAATTTTGTTTGGTAATTTATTATGAGACATTGTTAATTTCTGGTGACAGGAGACACCCCACGGTGAGGGTCGAAAAATTTGAAATGCGTATAACTCGCGATCTAATTTTCGTAGCGCGGCCAAATTTTGTTTGGTAATTTATTATGAGACATTGTTAATTGTTGGTGACAGAAGACACCCCACGGCGAGGGTCGAAAAATTAAAAATGCTTATAACTCGCGATCTAATTTTGGTAGCTTGGCAAAATATTGTTTGGTAATTTATTATAAGAGAGTGTTAATTTTTGGTGACAGGAGACCCCCACCACGGTGAGAGTCGAAAAATTTAAAATTCTTATAACTCGCGATCTAATTTTCGTAGCGCGGCCAAATTTTGTTTGGTAATTTATTATGAGATTTTGTTAATTTTTGGTGACAGGAGACCCCCACAGTGAGGGTCGAAAAATTTAAAATGTTTATAACTCGCGATCCAATTTTCGTAGCGCGGCCAAATTCTGTTTGGTAATTTTTTATGAGACAGTGTTAATTTTTGGTGACAGGAGACCCCCCCACCGTGAGGGTAGAAAAATTTAAAATGCTTATAACTCGCGATCTAATTTTCGTAGCGCGACCAAATTTTGTTTGGTAATTTATTAAGCTATTGCATAGCTTTTATCGCGGGCTTTGAGCGCGGCGACCGAATTTAAGAATTCCGCAACGAGAAAAATTCCTAACAATCCGGCTAACGAAGTTTCATTTTGGCAGACTTCGGGAAGGTATCCTTCGATAGACTTCAGCAGACATTGACGCGGTATTTTTGCATAAGTTGATAAAAAATGCTATGCAATAGCTTTACCGCGGCAGTCCCCGAGTGGCACACATATTTTTTTTTTTTCATTTTTTGTAAAACATTTTTACGTGTAAAAAAATTGTATTTGTAACATCCTTAAATTGTAAAAAAATTTTATTGCTTCATATATCTATTTCTAGATCAATATATTACGAAGATTATATGAAGACTGACTTCACGTAAGCACTCCATTTATGTACTAGATCGGTAATTAAATCAACAGACAATGCATTAGATGTAGTTGCAATATCGTAAATGAAATAACTTTTGTCATGATGTAGCTTCATTTTATTACTGTAAATAAAAGAAACTAGATGTATCAATTTATTCCTAACATTCTACATATTTCTGTTGAGTTTCAGAAATAGGTAAACGTAAAATTTTATTTCCCTTGTAAAAAAAGTAAATTAAACTTAGCTGTGTTAATTATTATCTTACAGCATAAAATAAAAGCCATAAAACCCTAATAAATGATGCAATAAATTCTTTTTTTGATAATCAAAATAAGAAAAGACCATCTTGTTCTTCTTTAAACTTTATCATATTTCCATATTAATACAGAAATATATAAAAAAAATTCTTTTTTGTAAAATATTTTTATCTGTAGAACAACAAGTTGGAAATTGCACGTGAAGCGTAGCAAATGTGGTGCGTTCGTACAATAACAAAGTTTTTAAAATATTCAGATCTTGGTGTTATAGTAGACAGTACTTAGGGTATAGTATAGTGGTCGAAATCTTGTTTGTGTTCTTGTAAATATACAGGAAGAAACTTTTATTACACCTCAGCAACGAATATCATATTCATAAAATGTGAAATAGTTTCATATAATTAACACATGCCCCAAACAATGTTTTCCCGTATAGTATTATGTAGTGGAATACTCTGCGTGGCCCTGTAATTTTTATAATAAACATTCTTTGCATCACAGATTGTACAGAATGTGTATTTTAATATATATATATATATACTTCATAGGCTCATACTTCATAGGAATGTATTCTATTATATTCGAGTGAGTGTAACACCATTAAAATGCATTTGAAACATTTTTCCCCATTGACCGTAATGTAACGGAATACTTTTTGATTGTCCCTGTAATTAATCTATGCATCCTATTTTCATAAAATTTGAAATATCTCGACAAAATTTCGAGGGGCTTCGTATTTACATTACCTAAAAGATTTATAAACTTCATGAATGATATAATAAAATCACTTATAACAATCAATCTAAGCTAACACATGCTAAATCTGATAAACAAACATTTAGAATACATATAATGACTGTATTCTGATATCCATTTTTCATTATTCAAACGGCGACACTATGCAATATGTATACAATTACAAATTTCTGGAAAAAATAAACGGGTAAACAAAGATTATGAGATTACATGTGTCGTGAAATCAAGTGTTCATATAACATTGGATGTTTCTGATCGGGGATTTTTATATGGTATTGTTTATTATTATTCAAAGTACGTATTTCCAAATTCTCATAATCCCGCAGAAACTGAATCAATGCATACACTTTAATTGTGTAAAACTCTGTTGATCCTCTTTGATTAAAAAAATCTAATGCTTAAGTTATTACTGTACTAATTATTACTTATTATAGTCTATTTACGCATTACTTTTACCTATTATAGTCTATACTTATTATCTTTCTTATTACAGTCTACCTAGTACTCTATTCCAGTACTTGAAAATTCAATGCAGATATATTTTGACATCAATTTATAACAAAGAGCCTGTACAGATTATGTTTAAAAATAGTAGATTAAATTATCCAGGTAGATTTTATTTCCCACGTGTTATTAGTTCGATGTTTCCAACCATTTTCTATCCGTTATTTAACGCTGTAAAATTATTATTTATTAAATTATGATAAGATAAACTATATTTATAATACTTTTGTTCCAAAAAACGCTGTGTTATAAGAAAACAATTCTAGAATACTATAACAGAAGGAGAATCAGAGTGCTATATATGTATACACTTATATAAATGTCTTCTTCATTGAATTCATTAAAGGCAATGGTCTCATGGGTGCGACTTTACTAATGAAGTATTCAGACAGAGAATGACTTTCAAATTGGCAGACTCTATCTTAAATGAAGATATAATGTTGAAGATATAAGAAAAAGTAATTTATTATGACACATGTCATTTTGAGCAGTTAAAAATATTTAAATAAATATTTTAAAATATAGAAATCCAAAAAAGTTATTTTCTCATAAAGATTTACAAAAAAAATTTTTTTGGTATATTCTGTAGTTTAAAACTTTTAATTAAGTAAATATTTCATGTAGATGATTTATAAATTATTATTAATATCGATATTAAATACCAAATTTAAAACACTCCAATGTGTAACCGTTTATCGATAGTATTAAATACTCATTTCAAATTTTTATTAAAATTGGTAAAAATAATTTAACATCCTAGGTTTGTTTTTAATAATTTGGTGCAAAACGGAACACTGCATGTAATAATCACGTGTTCAAACATATGAAAAATATGAAAATATAAATTAAATAACTTTAAATTAATCGCATGTATATTAAAATTAGATTTCCTTAATTTACATCAATTTATGTCAGCAACTAATTTGGGCCATAAGTCAGTGACTTATGGCCCAAAGTAATTGCTGACAGAGACACGGATGATAATATTAAGTCCATTGGAGCGTTCTTTTAAAATATCTCGCTCAAATTTTAAAATATTTACGTGATTTTTTTTGCATAGAGCAGCTGAGGATGATCTTCAACCGAGCTAGTTTTTATTTTTCCAATTTTGGTTTCAGATTTTGTTTAAAAAATTAATTTAACTTTTGAAACCGGTTAGAACCGGTTCTGAAATTGAAACTAGCATAATATAAAAAATACATAACCAAAATCGAAAAACAAAAACTTGTTCGGTTCTAAATCACTCTGAGATTTCCTATGCAAAAGAAAAAAAAATGTACAAATATTAAAATGTGACCGAGATATTTGAAAAGAACGCCGCCATAGGCTTAATATTATCATCTGGGTCTTTTGCAGCGACTAATGTTGCGTCATAAGTATATTTCCATGCAATAGGAGATGTCGTTACAGCCATCTAGTACATCCATCGCAAGTTTTTCGCAAAATCTACTACAACTATACATACTAAATCAAAACATTTTTCTTTATGGCAACTATGTATGAATTGTTTTGGTATAAAAATCTTAAATAATGTAAAATAATATTTCAACATGCACCACAAAAACATTGTTAACAAGTGAGCAAAAGAGGTTTCTTCTATAGTGTTGCATTACATTTAAAATAATACTGGACTACATATTAAGTATTTATGTCTAATTAAACATTTATTCGAGAGATTTTACTAAACAGATTTATCAGATTAATTCTCACAAAAAAAGGCACTATCATAGCCGAGGATTATTGATGGATCATTAAGATTTATTTAACTTGGTGAAAAAACTTTTAACCTCTGCGCTTTTTTCATCAGCTAAAGCTTATGATCGAAAATGTTAATTAATAGTTTAGAATAGCTTTCTGGAATGACATATGCCATTTTAATAGAACGTATTTAGTTTACCAACTAACATTGAAGGTAATCCAATTATGAATAATGGAGAATGTGACTAATCCAAAAAATATATAAAAAAGAAAATGTTCCCGTATAAATGTTATCTGCATTTAATTTTAATTAAAAATATGTTTAATTTCTTTGTTTTGTTCAAAGTAAATAGTCCCTAACCAGGTTTCTTTCTAAAAGAGTCTTAAGTGAGTAACAATTTTTTCTGTTATTATTAATTTTATTATTCATGAATTATAAAAAATATTCAACATTTACAATTATTGAATTTGAAACTCTATTATCAGCCCCAAAAAATCCCTAAAAACGTTTCTTGTGAATAATTCAGTTTTTCTTTTAATTTATTAAGTTCACATTCTGTGACTTGTGTAGTTTTTGAAATAACCGACTGAAATAAAGACACAAAATGACGATAAATTTTCAGTTGTTCATTGCGTTACAGTGAATTGTAATCTTTCTCATTTTTTTCAATTCCAAAACAACATAAATTAAACGAAAATGTAAAATTATTATTTGTATAAATGTAAATTTACACTGATGAAATATTATAAATTTCTTGTTCACAGTCTTGTTATAATGTGTTAAAATTAAAACTGATAAATTCAAATCAATGTTCAGAGTTTCTTTTCAAAAATTTCAAAGGTATATAATTCTAGTAACATAATAATATTCATGTTATCCATTGATTTGTGTGATAATTTATGTACTATTATGTATATCGAATGTAATAACATTAAATAATTAAAAAAGAAATCAGTAAATCCCAAAATATCTATAACTATGATCGATAATGTGGTTTATGTCACCCAGAATGCTATTTGAAAAATTGCTGTAAACATATATTTTATAAACGTTATAAATTTTATTATATTAGAAAACAATGAAAGACCTTTAATATTTCCTTGAATGTTCGCAGCTGTTTATTTATTTATTTTATTATTGTTATTATTGTTTTTTGTAAAATATTTCTTTCTTTCATTTTATATTTTTTAGTGTTTTAACACAGTTACTATAGTAACAATAATATAAAAATACTTTAATAATATTCTTTCTTTCAAAATTTCTTTCAAAATAAAATTGCATGTACAATATAATAATCAAAAATAGTTTATATTTATATTACACGTGCTACTGAATGTTCCGCTATAGTGCATCCAATTAATATTCATAATTATTTTAAATCTGTATAAAAAGTGCGTATTTTACAACTTTAGTCTACAAAGAAATAAACTGAATCGAATTTAATAGCTTTAGTAAAGATAATATTTCTAGATATGTTTGTTTATAGAAGTGTAAAATTTACGTTTTCTAGGTGCGTACATAATTATGTTAATATGTAGCACCAATAGTCGTGTTTGTCTGTAAGTCTGCCCATCTGTCTGTATGTTCCACATGTAACAAAGCAAAAACTGCCCATTGGAAAAAATAGTTTCATGTGTATTTTAATGATTTTACATGCTTTCGAACACAATAAAATTGATATTCACCTATTAAGTATTTACTAAAATATTACATTCTGCACAATGTGTGTTACAAAGAACATTTATCATTAATTTACAGAACTACACAAAAGTATACCATCGTATATTGGCTTAGGAGGAAACATTGTTTTGGGCGCGCTTTAATTATTTTAAACTATTTCACATTTTACGAAATTGATATACGTTTCTGAGGTTTACTACAATTAATTTCTGTATAATAGAAAGCAGATAGCACTTACAAGGAAGTACATTAGATTTCGACTACTATAATTTATCCGATGTACTGCAAAGCATTACTCCGAGATCGAAATATTGTTAAAACTTTATTATAGCACGAACGTACCTCATTATCTATGCTTGATGTGCAATATCCGACTTGTTCTAAAATTATTTTTTAACATTCTGACATAAAAATATATTTTTCTATAAAAATATGTGTAAATATTATTTTATGTTAAATTATTTTATGTATTTACTACTCCAAATTATTTAGCAAATTTTTTTTCCATATTAATTATTGTTTTATATCTTACCAAGAAAATGTAATCGCAATGTTTAAATATAATGTAGCCATAACTAAAAAAACAGAACTCAGTATGTTCCATAGCAAGACATAATTGTGATAAAGGAGCCAAAGTTTGCAATATGATTAGAGAATACGAGATGGAGTGGGAGAGACGTGAAAAGTAAAAAAAAAAAACGTTGTTACAAGCAAATGTTACATAGTGTTGTGAATTTCTTTCGAAGAACTGTCTTTGAAAAGAAATGTATGGAAGGGCTGCATCCTGCATGAAAATGACTTTTTCCAAAGAAAGTTAAATTCAATTATTTCCAGGACAAAGTTATTTTTCATATGGCGATACTTCTATTCCGTAACAGAAAAAAATTAGCGACACATCCGAAGTAATGTTTTCAGTATAGATGTATGATCAGTTTCACCTGAAACCATATCCCATAAATATATTTGGTTATTGTAAGAATGATTATGTAGAAGCTTTTGGGAATTTAGAAAATAAATTCTGTATTTCTAAGTTTTTCCATATTCATCCAGCTAAAAGTGGATCTTTTCCCATAAGAATTTCGACGGATAAAAATCAACTCTTTTTTTCTGTTAACCTTCCCACTGCCGCGACAGGATATATCCGTTCACTAGGCTGCAGGTTTCACTGCAGTTGAAGCTTTATTTAAATTAATATATTTCTACAAATATAATCTAGTTTTAAGAAATTAAGTTGTGATTGATACTTTCAAGGCTTATAAGCATATACACAAAAAAAAAAAAAAAAACCATGATAGAAAATCCCTTTATTAAATTAACATTTAAAATAAATTTCAGAGAAAAATCATTACAATTTTGTCCTTTTCCTCGGCAGTCAGGGGAATAATGAATTTGAGAACTAAATTTAATCACTTATCATAGTCTGTGTGAGATAGTTTCGCATATGTTTATTCCAGTAGCTCTTTAGTTCACTCAGAAAGGTATATTTCAGTATTTCAGATGAGTATAGAAATAGAGCGTTACTCCAGTATATCTCTAGTTCACTCAGAAAGGTATATTTCAGTATTTCAGATGAGTATAGAAATAGAGCGTTACTCCAGTAAATCTCTAGTTCACTCAGAAAGGTATATTTCAGTATTTCAGATGAGTATAGAAATAGATCTTTACTCCAGTAGATCTTTATTTCACTCAGGAAGGTATATTTCAGTATTTCAGATGAGGATAGAAACTATATAAAACTTCCTATTAGATAGAAATTTCACATGTTTTACCTTTGGAATAATTAATTAATTACATGTTATTGATCAAGTTTTTCATTTCATTTACCTAAAATATGAAATTAAGGAATTGTACTTTTGTTTGTCATTAACTGTAAATTCATATAAACATGGTAAAGCACTGTAAGCTGTGAGACTTCGTTGATCGTATAGCCGTATGTAATACACTGCTCAAAACAATTAAAGGATATTGCAGTTTTAGGTGGATTTTGTATCTGGGAAACTTTTTAGCTGATTGATACATGGTCGACAGACATAGTAGGTTATATGAGAATAAATTACACATGTTTAACTGAAAAAAAAATGCATTTTATTGTGCATTTGTGTACAAAAGGAAAAAAACACAATTTGTGCATATGAGAAAAAAGAATAAGAAAAGGTGTTTTCTTCAAAGAAAATCACCTTAGAGGCATGGACCCAATGAGGCTATTAATGACGAGTTGGGGTATTCTGCCCCACTCTTCCAGAAGAGCTCTTTCCAGTTCTTGGAGAGTTTGTGGAGGTTGTTGGCGGCCAGAAACTCGTCTTCCGAGAACGTCCCAAACGTGCTCGATTGGATTCATGTCTGGAGAACACGCTGGCCATTCTATTCGAACGATTCCTACCTCGAAAAGGAAATCCTCCACCAGGTTTCCACGATGTGGCCTGCAGTTACCGTCCATTAAAATGAAGTTATCTCCGATTACTGCAGCGTAAGGGACTACAATAGGTCTGAGGATCTCATCCCTATGTCGGCGACCAGTCAGAGCTCCATCTCAAATGACGTAGATGTCAGTGCGCCAGTCAATGGAGATTCCACCATACACCAACACTCCTCCACCGCCAAATCTGACACTTTCGTGCACGAACGCAGGATTATTCCTACTGCCACGGTCCCTCCAGATGAAAATACGCCTATTATCCGGATGCACAGAAAAACGGGACTCGTCAGAAAATAGAATATTGTTCCATTCGCTGCTCCAGTTGACATGCTCGGTTGTCCACTCCCTGCGGTCGCGACGATGCCTTGATGTTAATCTAACACATACCATCGGTCGGCGAGCATACAGACCTACTGCATGGAGCCGGTTTCGGACAGTCTGAGTTGAAATCGTAGTGCCTGTTGCCGAGCGAAGGTGTTGTTGGAGAAGAGTAGCGTTCATGTTTTGGAGTCTCCGAGCTGTTAACGCTAAATACCGATCTTCATTGGGCGTTGTTGCCCGTCTACGACCTTGCCCTGTTCTTCGGCCTGCACATCCACTCTCCAAAACGGTTCCAGTTCCTGGAAATGACACTTTGTGACACTCCAATGACTTGCGCTACTTTGGCTTGAGTTTGGCCCCCTTCTAACCTACCAACAATTCTCCAAGCTTCTGAATCTTTAAAATGACTTCGCTGAGACATCGTACTCATCGAAACAGAGCAATCACTGAATGCCGATCATCCTTGTCTTCATTCTCTTTTATCCAGCTGAAAGTCAAATTTCATTTGCTGCCCCTGAAGCGACGTTTTTGACGTCGAACTCAAAATTTGCATACTCCACAGTTTGAAAACCAGAGAAATTTGCATTTGTGATTCTCTTCTTCTATTTTCGTCAAAAAAATTTTTGTTTATATCTTTATTTTATATAAAACTTCAAATATCCTTTAATTGTTTTGGGCAGTGTATAAAGATATGCGCATGAGTCGAAAATTTTCCACCTTGGTGAAAAATGTCTGGACATTTTTCAACTACTTTAGTAATTTAAAACACAGATTATATATTTACCAATTGTATAATTTCGTTTAAAAATCAGCGGGACAGCAGCTAACAGACGCGGTTTTTACTTTTTCATTATTATTATATTTTTATTTTAGCATTTTAACAAAATTTAATCAATGAGTGCTTTTTTTTACAAACAATGAGATTCTGCATGATTCATTCACTCTTTGTTATTAGGCGTGTTTTTTCTCCATTTGCATTTTGAAAAAGATAGCGGAAAGGTAATTCATCAAAATGAAATAAAAAACAACCTACTACAGTAGTCGCCCAAGTTTTCCTTCCGACCCATTACAAAATATCAAATTTAAGTATTCTAATGAAACCCTTTGTTCAGTTAGACATGATACTAAAGGAGCTACACTGAAAAAAAACGGACGAATTTAATGAAATTGTACTGTTAACCGGGAAGCCAGTACAATTTACTGTTTTTTAACTTAAAAATTTCCGTAAATTGCAGAAGTGTCTCCGTTCTGAATTTTTTTCTGAAATTTACAGAAGTTTTTCCGTTAAAAAGTAAATTATACAGGCGTTCCGATTACCAGTACAATTTTCGTAAAATCGTCCAATTTTATTAGCACTTTCCAACAAAGTTGAAAAGTGCCTATGCATTCAGTTTGTCTTTAGCAGTTTCCAACAAAGTTGAAAAGTGCTTATGCATTCGGTTTGTCTGACTGTTTGTCCGTCTGGCCGCCTCTCCAAGCAATAACTCATGTAAATAAACTCGGATTGCCATGAAATTTGAGGACGTTATTGACGTTTACCCTAGCACGAACCCTTTTGAAAATGAAGTACCTGCCATGATTACTTTATCTACAGGGAGAATCAAAATTTCCCATTACATTACGGCCTACGGGGAAAAATCGTTTCAAAGGAATTTTGAAGATGGTATGCCCTGTCAAACATATTAAAATTTATATGCTTTTACGAGGTGCATTAAACTATGCATTCTATAAAATATAAGGTGAAAATATAGCTATTATTCATTTACAGGGCCACACAAAATAATTCCATTTGATAATGGTAAAAGGGGGAATTGTGTGTGACATATTTTAAGTATATTAAACTTTCGTGTATTCTAAAATTGATGCATGTCAGTGAAGCTTAGTATAAATTATATGATACTGCCTTCCCTAATATAAAGTATATAGTATTTACAGGGTCACACAAAAGATTTCAAATAGTGCATTCATTTCGAATTACTGTATATTTATTCGATGATAGCTGGTGAATGGAAGAAGAATGAATTAATTATGACATGCGCGTTCAACAGTACTGTAATACATATTTGGCTATTGGCTTTATATCCTTAGTTACATAAATAACGAAATTTTGTTAAAAATTTCATGAAGCGTTGGAAAGTGCTTCATAATCTATGCTTTATGCATGATTTTTTCTTACTTGTTTTCCTTTACTTTTTTTTACGTGTTCAAGTCTTTAGCTAATTAGGAGTTTGAATGTACGGGTGGAGAGTGATAAATGGGACTTCTGTGCTGTTTTTCAATGTGGAAAATGGCTGTAGGATTATGTACTAACCTTTCCTCCCTGTAGCGAACTGTTAGTAATACATTCTAGGCTGTTTAAAAATGACCTAATATACTTGATGCTGTATTTTTACACTTAAATATAAACCTGATGCAGACTGAATTCAGTTCATTATTTTCTTAATATATCAAAATCGTCCAAAATAGAATATTTCACGATTTTCATTGAGCTTGCGTGATTGGAAGATTTTGTCTTCACGCATTTTTATTATTATTATTAAACAGTATAATCTGCAAATATATTTCACTGTAGCAATTTTGAAAGCATATGTACAGTTAGGGTTCTTTGTGATGCTTTCATCGCTCCAAACCGCGACAAAATGCTTCATTTGAGGAATAAATAAACAATCCGACTCGCCAAATTGCGAGTTTTAAATTTATGCTCCTTTTTGTGTGTGGTTACAGTTGAGATTCTTATTCACGTTCCTGTACCATTTATGTTGCTTTTCATTTATATCGCGCCGTGTCATTTATATTACTTATAGAGATACATCCTCATCACCAATTCAGTTTATCATCTGCCAAAAACACAAAAAGGGTTATACCATAAGCATTTCTCATTTGTCAGTTCATCACTATTTATGCAGCAGTAAAATCGCAAACCCAATTACTTGCATGAATCGCCAAATCGAGAAAAGTTTTGCTAAAATGCGGAGTTGAATTTGCCATTTACACTATGCAATTTACATAAAGTATCATTGGATAATCAACAATTTTTTTCCATTGATTATAGTTAAATGTTTAAAGCATATTCTATACCTGCAAACTTTTACGCATTTTTGCTACCACCAAAACTGTACAGAGATTTTCCATTTTTTTAATCATAATACTTCGAAGATTAAATAAGACAATGTTTACTATAAAGTTTTTGTGGTAGGAAAAAATGCGTAAAAGTTGGCAGCTATGGCATATACATATTTAGGAGATTTCTAGAATCTTCTTTAATAGTTTCTTATATTAGAATTTTTTATTTCTAAGCAATGAAAAAAAATATGTTGTTTTAGAACACATTGAAAAAATCAGTACATAATAAGAGATTAAAGATAGATTTTTCAGGATTTCCAATCAAACCTATTTCGGTAACTTTTTTTTTCATTTGTCTCCTTTATTTTTTTTCTTATTCGCCAAATCTCCAATGATGGTCAAAAGCTAGCGAGAACCCTGTGTACACTGTACATGGTGTACCGTGCAAAAATATAATGGAGATACTGAATAGAAGGAAGAATAGATCGTCTATACACGGACAGAAAAATTATGATGACTGCGCCTAATTAGCCCTGTAGCCAGTTTGCTTCGTTCTCAGTTAAACTAAATACATATATTTTGATTACATTTTTTAATGGAACACACAAAAAAAGACACTGTGCTTTTATATTTCTTTCTTGATTGTAAACTTGAAATGCCATCACTGTAACACTTGATGTTGTTCGAAAATGGTGGTTGTTATTCTGCATCTTTTTAACTTTCTCAAGTAACTCATGCTATAATTTTTCAAACAAGGGATTGAAGGATTGTCATTAATCATTTTCAAGATCAAATCATTTTTTTTATATACAAACCTTTATTAGCGGTTTCGGATTAAAAATCAAATTTCCATGCTTAAGACTTTAAGATCTTATTCCTGACAGAAAGGCGCGTATTAATATGTCTTTTCACTAAGCTGTAAGTTTCACTACAGTATAAACATTACATAAACTAACATAATTCTACAGATATAAAAAATTTACAAAAAATAAGTTAAGATTAATACTATTAAGGTTTTTATGCCTATACGTAATAAAACAAAAAAAAAAAAATATCACGTTGAAAAAAATGGCATCTAAAAAAATAAAGAAAGAAAAAAACTTTTCAACATTGCTCTTATGCTTGGTGATCAGGATGAAAACATGGCCGAAGTATTTCAAATGTGTTAGACCTTTCGAAAGAGCTCAGTCTTTTTTCGTCAGGTGTTAAAAAGACGTGTTTTTACTGTGAAAGCAACAGCAGGACTGAAATGAACGATAATGGAAAGGAAACGATGTGTAGAAACAAGCAACTGTAAAGTAAAAAAACAACAGAGAATCACAGAAAAAACATAATCCAAACAGAAGATCGCAGAGCAAAAGGAGATTTAGGTAGCAAACAGGAAAGATTACTTTTTTTTGAAAGGCCTAGCACATTTGAAAATTTTTAATGGTCTATAAAGAAGCTATTTTAGTTCTTGCTGTTTCAAGCCACTTTCCCTTATATACATTTTATTAAACAAATAGCTTATTTCTTGCGGTAAACATAAAAGAATTTTTATTATCTTGTTTAAAATATAATTATTATTTTTCAGAATATTACAACTTAATTTCTTATTTTCAGTTGAATTCTTTTATTCTTGTTATCTCGAAATTTCAAGAATTTTTTTTTCTTTTACAGAAGTTTATAAAAAATATTTAATACACTTTCTTATGTCCGGTATTATATTAAAAACACTTTTGGTCTATTGAAAATAGAATATGTTTTTTAGTTTTATTTCATTCAAGAAGAAATATTTCCTACTTTAATTATTCGATTTAATAAACTGCTTCTTCTTTCGATAGTAAATATTTATTTAATAAAAAGTTTATATGAAAAATGATTCGAACTTTTTTTTATTGTTGTGCATTTCGATAAATTTAAAATGAATTTTATAAAGTGTTTTTTTTTTCTTTTTTAATGTTTAATAATGAAAGTTTCAGAACTTTTTTACACAATGTTGCTTTAGTAATGATGCAGAATTATATATATATATATATGTATATATAATATATCTTTCCCTCTTCAGTTTTTAAACATGTAATTTAATCAAATTTGAAAGATAATTAGTTTTGGTTTTTATGTGCTATAAAAACTTTTGCTGATATTTTTAATAAAATTTATCAAAACTTTCTGGTCGTTCATGAATTTATAATTATATGTATGATTAAAGTATTTTTTATATTGCATTTTAAATAAAGACAAATTCGATGTAAGTTTATTTAAATTTTCCTAATTTTGTTACGAAATGGTAATAATCATTGAACTACTGTTATTTATTTGAATTTTAAAGTACAGTCTAACCTCGTTAATACGCGAATCAGGGATCCGATCAAAATTCGCGTATTAAACGGATTCGCGTATTAACCGATAGTCACAAATTCTCGTCGAATGGTCTATCTAATAACAATCTATACGGGAAAAAAGCACGTTTTTTGTCAATTTTTAGCGTTTTTAAAACATAAAATGCCATTTTATCTATTTTAATCATTATGTGTTTATTAAGCAGGAACGGTTGAAAGCTGAAAATTCAAATAATCGTTATTTTCTCAAGTAAAAATCCAAAGTCTTTTCGAATTCAGATTTATTTATGTATAATACATAAAATTGAATATGACGAACACAAAAATTTCTGCTAATCATATTAATTAAAACTACTGTTAACAAAATTGAAATCCTTGTTAGCTATATAGAACAGATAGATGCGATAATAAATAGTGTTGATAATAATAAAAAGTCAATTACAAAAAAAAAAAAAAAAACTTTCTAAAGTCATTAATGTCGTAAAAATTACTTTTAGAAAAGTAGCTGTGAGTTTTGGTTTGTTTGAAACGCTGTTGCGCCGTTTTCCACCTTATTTAGTATAGTGGTAAAGTTCGCTTGCTGAGGGTCCTTCGACCAGTGACGACGCATGTTGTCTTGGGAAATTGAATGACTCTGTAACTTTGAGAATGGCGATGGGGCCAGAATCGCAAGTTCATAATCTTCTTCTTCCTAATCTGGTTTATCAGTCGCAGTTACTTTGGCGATGGTATCATCTAGACTTCTAAGCTCGGAGGTAACTAGATCTTTGTCGATATTAATGAACGAATCTAAATTGGCAAAGTTTCCACCTACAGTTTCGTGTGCGGCCAAGCAATCCTCTTCAATATTAGGATTGTGATGTTGGCTCTGCATAAATAATGTTCTCGTTACCTCGTTACTTCCGAAACGCGCTTTGTGAAAGCAATTTGTAATTGTTGATATGACACTCTCCCATGCTGCAGTAAGCATGTGCAGTGCATAGCGTCGAGGACTGTAATTGGACGAATCTCGTAGCAAAAAGGATTGCTAACGTGTTCCATTTGGTGAAGTTATCGCCGTGCGATGCGAGTCTTGTAATTTACTTTATCGCTATTAATTATTTTTTGGTCCATTTGCTGATTGACACTTGTCGAATTTTGAGGTAGAAATTTTACTTGGATATTATTCAGGGCTTCGTTATCTTTTATATGCGCAAGGCAGTTGTCCACAAGCAATAACACATTTTCGCGATTCTTTTCCCATAAGCCGATCAAAATTACGAAGCCATGTTGTAAAAATGTTGCCAGTCATCCATGCTCTATGCTGGCTTTCGTACAGACAGGGGAGATTCTTGACATTTTTAAAGCATGACGGGTTGTGTGATTTCCTTATGATCAGCAGCTTTAATTTATCTGATCCATCAGAATGGGCACCAAGTAGAATAGTAAGACGCTATTTGCTGAGTTCGCCTCCATGATATGTTTATCTTTTCATGGCCATTGTTTTATTCGGTGTCAATTTGTAGAAAAGCCCAAATTCGTCCATGTTTTAAATATCCCGACTTGGGTAGTTTTTTACAAGCTCCGGAAGCACATTAATTTTCTAACTGTGAACGTAATCAATGTTGACTTCAGCTGACTCACTGCACACTTGCTTGACTTTTATGCCGTACTAATTTTGAAATCGATCCAACCATCCATTTGAGGCCTCAAAATCTAGAAATTCCATTTTTGCAACGATTTTAGAAGCTTTTTCTTGTATTAACCCATTAGTGCCTAGCGTCCTTTTGTAGGGACGATTACGAAAAAGGCAAGAAAGCACTTTTCACACCAGTAAATAGAAAGATAAATAAGCGCTATTTTTAACGTGACAAATTCCTCTATAAATTAAGATAAAAGTTATTCTTCCTTTAAATGTGATGGGAAACACAAAATTTCATTTTTATTGAAGAAAATAATTTGAGCATTAATAGGTTAACAAGCCGCTTATTGGGATATTCGTAGAGCGCACTTGAACAAACCACTCGTGAAGGGCTTTTCCCATGTCCTCAAACTTGGCGGTTTTATTTTCTTGTTTTGATTGGGAAGTCTTGTAGCTAGCCTCGGATCGGGCTCCAAATCTAGTCAGCGTGTGGTTTCGAGGGAAAAAATGCTCAATTTAATTGGGTTTAAATAACTGTTGTATAAAAAATAAGTTAAATAATTGTTTAAATAATTGTTGTATAAAATGCTGGGGAAAATATTTCATCTAAAATATTGTATTTTTAAAACTAAATTCATTTGTGTATTAAACGAGGTTTTTCTTTCTAGGGACTGTTCAAATTTCGTGTATTAAACGGGATCGCGTATTAACCATTCGTGTATTAAAGGGTATTTTTATGTGCATAAGATAGGAGTATTTCAAGGAACCAAAGAAAATTCACGTATTAAGCGGTTTCGCGTATTAAGCGGGACGCGTATTAACGAGGTTTGACTATATTTGATATCTGTTTTATTTTAGAACTCGATTTAAAACTAGTCGTTGGGGGCCACCGTAATACTTATCCATCATGGATATGTATATGAAAATGAAACATGTGAAAACTATTTATAAAATGCACATCAATTCATGAACAAAATTTAAATATTGTTAATATACATAGTAATGCTATATTAAAGAACTGCTGATGTACCAATTTCGACAAATTATATAAAACGCCAAACTACTCAAGTAGTACCGAACTGCGTAAAAGAAACATCCTTATAACTCCAAAAATAATAATTCTATTAACTAACAATTAACTGCGTCGGATTAAGCGTCTCATTTCCAATTAAAATATACCTCTGAATTGAAATTTGAATGAAATACAGGGTCATGAAAAATCGAAGAAAGTGGAAAACAGGATTACAAATATCTCAGCAACTAATAATCCGATCGACTTCGTTCTATATGTAAAATGTGTGTTATTTTATTGCCTTTTACATCCATTCCATAGAACAAAAAAATTCGAAAATTTTTATATACCTTTCATCAGAACGAAATTTTCGAGAGTCCGAAAAAAATAGTTCCGGATAATCGAGGTTGCTGATATTAAATAGGGTTCGTCCCATTCTTACATACTAACTACATACAAAATTTCAAGTCTCTATCTTAATTTGTTCGGGAGATAGAGCGTTTACAGACAGACAGACAGACAGACAGACAGACAGACAGACGGACGGCAAAATTTTTTTTCTAAAAATATGTTTTTCGGAATCTCCACTATCTAAAACGTGTAAATCCGTCAAAAAAAATTTTTCGATTTTCAAAACGATTGCAAGACTTACCCTATACTACGTATGATGGGTAAGTAATAACTTAATATATATGGCTATACATGTAAATTTACATAGCATAATAGAAATTTTTTTAATTCCTATTGTTAGATTAACATAAGTAGCCTAACGGAGACACTAAAAAATACACTTTAAACTGATTTAATTGCTTCTAGAATTGAAAAATTACGTATAGACCTTTTAAATAAATGCATGCATATCGTGAACATCGATATATAGAGTATTTCAGCTTGGAATTGTGAAACTAATTTTAAATTGGTTTCTGCAGTCACTCCTAAAAGTTGCCTCAGGACTGAGGAGGATAAATCAAATGCTTTTAAAATACTCCAGTTGTTGTTAATAGTCCTCTTATATCGTTCTACGGAAGACGGATGATTGTAACACTACCATGAATATTTGATGAATTGTACAACAGCTATTTCTAGTGGTTGGATAATGAATGTAAAAGCAGATACCTTAAAATTTACAATTCAGATTTAAATTGTTAATGTATTTACAATTTAGTCCCCCTTTTACTAGGTCCTTAGTGTAAGAATTGTATTCCAATGCTATTTTAAAACATTAAACTACGTTGCATACATCTGTTATTCATATTGAAGAAACATCACACGAAATTTGTAGTTTCTTAGCCCCTGTATTTGAAAGGGTTAAAAAGTGAGGATGACGATTCCGCCCATGCTTTCCTATGTAATTATGGTTCCAAACGATATTCTCTACCACCACTCAAAGTTTGTACACAAAGTTCTGGGACACCCTGTATGTATATTCATATATATGGATACGATAACTTCTACAATGGAAAAAATCGAACAAAGGAATGAAATAAAAAAGAGTTTTGCGAAGACAAAAAAAGCTCATACCTTCTTAATTATAACGCATATGAAATCAGTTTAAGGTTATCGGTTAGAAAAATGGCCAACAAATTATATATAACAGGTATTTGATTGCATCACAAATGATCTCTTGAGGAGAAAAAAATGTCGTTTCAAGGAAAACAAATCATAATTTCCTCAATTCAAAAGATAACAAATTAATACCCCTTAAAATTATCGTAAATCTTCTTAATAATATCTATAGCTTTTATATTGACACACTTTTACTAAACGAAAATTCACTGCGAAATAAATAAATAAATAAATAATAATAAATAAAAAATAATAAAGAGTGTTGTTCAAAAAGAAAAAAATCCCTGTCGGCTTGATCTACAGGGGGAGGTAGATTTCGTGATCACATCAACAACAAAAAATAATACCATAAAAAAAGATTAGAAATAAACCCAGTTTAATAACTTAAGTTATTAAACTGGGTTTATTTCTAATCTTTTTCTAATCTTCAAATAAATTTATTTGTCCGTTTTTTAAGAATCTTTATTTATTTTTTTTAGTAAGAGTTGATTTATCGAAATAATATTGAGCGAAATTCTGCTCAAATGCCCACTTTGATAGCACTTTTTAAAATATATTCTGACAAAAAATGACCAATAAAAAAATAAAACAATACGGCACATTATACAGTTCCTGAATGAGAGAAGTTGTCAATAGAAAGCGTTTGAGGCTAAAATGATTTAAAAAATAGTCAAAAAAAGCAATTTGTTATTTGAATATATCCTCAATTCTTCAATAACGATTGATTCGGGAAATTTTGCCATAAATGCTCACTTCGAAAGTTAAAACAAACTGTAACTTAAATATATTATGCCTGTATCAAAAAACGCACCAATACCGCACATTATACAGTGCCTAAACAAGAGAACTTGTCAATTGAAAGTGTTTGAGAGTAAAATAAATTTTAAAATGAGTCAGTATATAAGCAGTTTGGATTTGAGTACACCCTTAGTACGATTTTTTCTGGATTTACAAAAAGGGACAATAAACAATTTGTTATTTGAAGGCTTCCTCAATTTTTTCTGTCGCAATTCCTTCTGTAAAATCTGTTCAGAGTGCCCATTTTGAAAGCATTTTTTGAAATATATTCTGCCATTATCATAAAACTGTCCAACATGTCATATTATGTAATTCCTAAATAAGAGAAGTTGTATAGTTTGAAAGTAAAATAAATTTTAAAATGAGTCAGAATATAAGAAGTTTGGATTTGAGTATACCTTTAACAGGACTTTTTCTTCAACTTCAATGTTTGTTAAATTTGTTTTTGCTCTAAGAATTTGTACTATCGAAAGCTTGATGATATAACAATTGTAGATAGTATAGAAAAAATGCATAGTAAATTTAATCGTATTTGATATCTTAAGGATTGACGAAGTTACGGATTTTTTTCTTCTTCTATCCCTCTTTTTGTTTTTGTTTTTGTTTTTAATGGTTTTTCTTCGATAAGAGTTGTTCCTATCAAAAGTTTTTTAAATAAAAAGTTTTAGATAATATTAAGAAAACTTGTGATGATTTTAACTGCATTTCATATCTTCAAAATTGACAAAGTTATGAATTTTTTCCTCTCAAAAACCCTATTTTTTCGCCCCTTGAGCCCATTTGTCTTTATAAAAAATCTGTCATTCACAAACCTTTGAACTATTTTTAGAAGTAATATAAACTGATTAGATCTTTTTAAACTAAGAAGTTAAAAGGCTTTTTTGATTTTCTCTAAAATCTTCAACCATTTGGTCCGATTTTGCCAATTGACGATCCTGACCGAGATTTTATGCCCCTTGATTTTATATACCAGTTTAGAAGAAATTTGAGCAGAATTATAGAAGTTATCATGTCAAAAAATGTGATAGATGTATTATGTCATTAAAAGTAAAAAATGTCTAACTAAAATATTTTGGAATTGTAAATAATACGCGTCATTATATCTTTACTTTCTGAGATAGCTGCAGGAATCTCCACTAGATCACATTATTTTAGGCTACTAAATATTTAATTTATGATCAATAATGAATATTTAACAACTATAAATATATTATTATTTCATAAGTCAGAAGTTTTACTGAATATTAATAACGTTTCTATTAACGATAAACAAATGCGTAATTTCAAAAGACGACATTTCCATTTCGCAACATTTCCATTAGTGATAACATCACATTATTATAGATATGAATATTATTCTGTTTTCCGTAGAAAAGTCCGATTATATCACATTATTAGTGTCATAACTGGAATATTTCTGCTGATGCAATAATTGTGACAGATTTTTCTTTCTTATTAAAATATGTTTGGCTTAGATATAGGTTAAAGTGTAAATTAGGTAAAATTATATTTTCGATAATGCCTTTAATAATTTGATAATGTGCGTCCAATCTATATGGAATCTAACCGAAGAAAAAATAATAATACAATTTATAATCATAAAATGTTTTATACGAAATAGTGAAATGATCCAATATTGCTTTAAATCATTTTGTGAAATTAATTAATAAAATAATCTTATAGGCATATCATGTGCATTTTAACCGTTATTTTTTTCCCATTTATAACCCTTAGATTTTTTTTCGTAATAAATCGATAATATTCCACAACATTGTAAATCGTTTTTTCTTCCTATCGCTTTTCGATTTCGTAATATGAATTCCAACTGCATAATCCTGTATCAGGTGGCATCGTAGGCTGTTTCTTTAGTAGCGCACGGCTACTTTACTCTATTTAGAAATCACTTATCTAGTGCCAGTAAAAAAAAAATCTTGACAGCCATTGAAAAATGTAAAGTTTGTACTAGCTGATCTTTACTGATACATTCCTAGTAAATTTCCTTTTTTAATTCTGCACTTGTTATAGCTGGTATTAAAAAAAAGTGACTCTAAAAATAATTATAAGACCTAACTGAAGTCTTTCTCGATCTATTCGAACCGATTTTTTCGTTTTGTTGCACTGATATGTGATAAATCTACCATGCCTTTCTAAAGGCATGCATAGTTTGCCCTGTTGCTTCTAAATCTAAGGTTTTACGATTAACAGGAATATTTTGTTCTAATAAAGTCAAAACACAAAGTTTCTCGGAGACTGCAAGCTGTTTGCGTCGTTTATCTATCCTGGAAAAGTTTCTTTTTCTAGAGAAAACATTAAAAAAATCCCTCTTTTCAAACCACTATTAACACTAAAGAAAATAAAGTGAAAACTCTAAATTATGTTTTCCTGAAAGGACCATCACTCCATTAAACTAACGCGTAACAAAATCTCATCCTCCTTTTCTATTTAAAACCAATAAATAAATAAATAAATAAATAAAATATTCAAACATTGCGACTGTGGCTTAAGTATCAAGATTTTTTTTATAAAAAAGTACATAGCTGTAACCACTCAGAAGTTTAGATGATGGCTAGAGACTTTAGTGGGCATAATATATAAGTAGGAGAATTATATGCAGAGCCGCCCTTATAGAGGATGACTCAAAGCGAGGCCCGATGCAAGGATTTTGCAAGGCCCTTTCCTTTAAGACTATTAACATAATCTAATCTCCTAAATTATCAATAAAAAGGATAGTTTTCACCTATACAGTTTGACTCGGGGAATCAGAGTGCGATCCCCCTGCAATTATAAATGAGTAGCGTTTGTTTGTGT
The DNA here is from genome assembly GCA_964019185.1 of Maratus speculifer. Lineage (NCBI taxonomy): Eukaryota > Metazoa > Arthropoda > Arachnida > Araneae > Salticidae > Maratus > Maratus speculifer. The sequence goes on from OZ025289.1 coordinate 241,178,207, forward strand.
GTTTGTAGGGGGTAATTTATGGAATTATTGAACTAATTTAAAAAACAATGACGACAAATTGATGGTGAAAGTCCTTCTTCTGACGAAAGCTATATTTTATATCAAGACAACTATCTTTTCATAATTAAAATCATAAATTTATACTGAAGATTTTCTATTATACCATCTTCTTTTTATTAAAGAAAAATATTTTGTGTCCAGCTGCGAGGCCTTTTTAGATGTCAGGCCCTGTGCGGCCGCACCTGTCGCACACCCCTAAGGACGGCTCTGATTATATTAATATACCGTATTTACTCGTGTATAGGGCGCACGCGTGTATAAGGCGCACCCCTACTTTGCACGTAAAAATGGCGATTTTTTAAAATAAATTTTTTAAAATTTCGTATATAAGGCACACCATAAATTTGATACGCTAATGAAGAATGACCAAATGAATTTCAGTAAGAAAAAAGGCGAAGCAAACATTACACCAGACCACAAAATAAGATGAAAATGCACTTTTAGACTTCGGGTTATAAGAGAATGACGGGAAATAGGAATGAGTGACGGTAAAGAGAATTGCTAATTAGCGTTTAAATAATGTCATTAGCTCTGTTGTATAAAAAAAAGGAATGAAATAAATATGCAGTAATACTTCAATTAAGTAACATCTTCCGAGTTTTAATATCTTCTTTCAATTTGGTTCTTGTTTCATATGTATATCGTTCGACTGCATCCTACAGTAAAAAATTATTGTGTGTATAAGGCGCACCTAGGAGTTTTGCCCTTTTTTTTGGAAAAATAGTGCGCCTTATACACGAGTAAATACGGTACTTCAATAAAATGAAATGTTCCTTCCATGAGATTCCAGTGAGATAAGAACATTAGACATAGAATGAATTGTATTGGTTCAAGTATTTTTACTAGCAATGAAGTAGCATTCGAAGTAGTATTCTTCTTGGATTAGAATTTCAGCAGTCACTGTTTTTACGCAGTTTGAGATTTAAAGTTAGTAACTTAGAAATTAATTTATTTGAGAATTAGATGAATTGCTGTCTTTCATCATCATACTGAATCTCATTCCTTATTCATTTTAAATGAACTTCTTAATTTTAAATTCAGCTTTTGTGTCACCACGCTTCATATCCGCAGCGTGCTCAAAGGTCATTGTTACTTATGCAGATTTTTTTAAGAGCCATTATTTTGAAATTCAGACAAAGAAATGATTTTTGATAGTTGTATTTTTATATTTGCTTGATTTTTTTATATGTTGAAGTCGATCATATTTGATGAATAATCTGTAATTTTGAAGCCCTGAAAATATTTCCTCTTTTCTATATAAAATGTCAAAGTTCAAGTTTGTGAATGCCATTTTTTATGAAAAGTGAAATGCTGTTATAGTTAGAGCACTATATCTCTCGCAAGCAACAGCATCCCAAAATTCTTTCGGCATAAATTGTTAGTATAACCATAGTTACTTATTAAAATTTATTTGTTTCCATGGGGCATTGTTAGTTTACAGTGTTATGTTGCCACAAAGTAGAGTAAAAATGACGTTTTTGTCCATTTTCCGCACTTAATATCTTATTTAATCAATAGTACCCAAAACGTTTTCTTATAGAATATGAAAGTGTACTAGTAGGACAAGCAAAATAATGTAATACTGTACCAAGATATTGTTGCTATTAGCAGATATAATCTGTTAAATGCTCAAAATTTTTAAAATCTGCAACCTTTAAAGCAATGTTATTTCAAATAAGCGCAGCAGTAAATAAAACAATATCTGTCACACAGTAGGCGAATATATGTACAAAAACATGGAAAAAAAAAAGTGGGGCCTCGTGATATTTTTATTTAAAAAAATGACAAAATTTTCAAATAAACAATTTCGATGATAATATTTTTCCTATGAAAAAAATGAAAAATCCCTTTTCTCGTTCCTCTTGCTGTGTTTTTTCCCTATGAGAAAATGAAATATCCCTTTTTTGTTGACTCTTCCGAAAGAGAATAAGGATGTTTCATTTTCTCTTGGGGGAAAAATGAGATAATAGACATTGCTTTTCTTCTAAATTTTGTCATTTTTTTTTTAATAAAAATATAACGAGGCACCACTTTTTTTTCTTTTCAATGTTTTTGTACATATATTTACGAACTGCGTGACATATTTTGTTTTATTTTACTGTTGAGCTTAATTGAAATAACATTTCTTTAAATGTTGCAGATTTTGGAAATTTTGAGTATTTAACAGTATATATCTGCTAACAGCAACAATTTCTCGGTACATTACTACATTATTTTGCTTGTAGTACTACACTTACACGTAGTTACCACTGTAGTATTACACTTTCTTATCAAATAAGTAAAAGTTTGGGGAACTAATGCTTAAATAAGGTATTAAGTGCGGAAAATGGACAAAAACGTCATTTTGACTGTACTTTGTGATAACATAACAATGTAAAGCAACAATATCGCATGGAAACAAATAAATTTTAATAATGGTTATACTAACACCTTATGCTGAAAGAATTTTGGGATGTTGTTGCTTGCGAGAGATATAGTGCTCTAAATATACCAGCCAAGATGAGCATGCGTTCTTGGAAAAGATTGAAACATCACCTTGCTTAGTGGGGCAATTTGCAACTATCACAAAACAGCCTAAAGAATAAAATTATTCCATTATTGTCTTTAAAATGGTGTTTGTTTCTTGGTTTGGACAGTAAGGCAGGAATAAGTGGGAATTGCAGAAAAGGTCGTTTGTCAGCAGGTTTTTATCTACTTAAATTAACTCTCATTACTTTTAGAGTTTAGAGATGATGTTTGTTGTTTGTGGCCACTCGGAGCATTTTCTGTTGTGAGAGATCATTTGAAGGAAGAATTGTTACTAAATGTCATCTTTGCTGGAGTTACCTTCTACTGCATTTGCATAAAATCGCTTCTACTTTAAACACAACTCTCTCTGGTAAGGTAATAATTTTGAAAATAATCAATAAGACACTGAGGAAAAAAGGAAATGGCAAAAATGTTTGAGATTGTGAAAAAAAAAATTCCGTTAAATATTTCAAAAACTTAATTAAACACCTCAAAAACAATTCTAGTTCAAAATTTAAACATTAAATGAAAATTTTTTGCCATTCTCTATTCAACGAATTTTTCTATATAACGAATTTTTTGTCTGAACGATGGATTTCGTTACATAGAGACTCGACTGTATTTCACTTTGTCTGATTTTCAAAATAAGGGCTCTTAAGGGGACAGGTATCCCTTAAAGCATCCGAAAATTGATTTTTTTTTAAATGGGTTACAGTTAAATATGTTTCTTTAGGAACATTTAAAAACAAATCCTATACAAAAATTTGCAGTTAGTAATAAATTTATTAAATATTAAAATTCACACTTGAGAACTTCTAATGTTAATTTTTACATATTTGTAATGATGTCTCATGGATAGGATAACTTTCTAATAGAATAACGTTTAATGAGGTTACAATAATCCACAAACCAAACATTAATGCATTGAAATTATAGATTGAAAAAAATAATATTAATTTGAATTTTGATATTAATGTTCGTAGAAAAAAGTAAATTGCAATCGGAATTTTATTTCGCAGAATTTTATTTATAAGTAACTATTTCCTACAAAAACAAAATTTTTAAATTAGCCTTCCGAGTCGTTTTTATATCAAAATTAAAGAACTTCAAAAAAATGCTTAAATTACCAAAAGATGATGATTTCAGTCACTCTGTAATTGACTGTCTGTTATAATAATAATAAAAACAATCATAATATGAAAAATATATTTTTTGCTTAGTTTTTTGAAACATATGGGCTGGCAGTATCAGCAGTGTTGCCAATGGGCTACTTTTTTTTAAATTAGGATTTCTTGATTGACACCACCTTTTCTAAACGGTAAAATCCCCTTTTTTTCGACTTTATTGATCCGTAACTAAAGAAGGCTCATTTTACCATTACAAAAAAGTGGTGCCAATCAAGAATCTGAATTTAAAAAAAAGTAGCCCATCTGGCAACACTGAGTATCAGAAATATACTAAATGAGTGGAATGGTCATATTCACAAGAAATAATACCTTATTAGAAGTCAATTTATCAGTGCTTTATTTTGAAATTTCTTATGGTATCTTTTAATGTAGTCTTAAATGTCTGCTTCAGTGACACCTAAGATGCCGTGATCAAGAAGGAGATCTCTTGGTCAACAATCGAGTGTCGAACTTTTATTTGGATACAGACCCTAAAATATGCTCAATAAAAATAAATGATTTTTCTGCAACTTATCATACAGATTGCATGAAAATCTGTTTTTAGGCTAATTGGTGGTTCATTTATGCTATATGGTTCATAATACTGCTTATGTTATATCATCAATTAGGTTCATTTATGCCGTCATAATTAATACAGCTATTAAAATGAAGGTTAGGATTCGTTTTAATATATAAATTGAGCCATAAGCAAATTTCATATTCATTATTTAAAAGTAGACTTAATTTTAAATCGTTTGGCACCAGAAACTTTCTTCTACGATTTGTTGTTATTGTTGTTGTTGAGTTAGTATTTGGCGGTTATTTTTCTTCCCACATCTGTATATTTCGAAGTATACAATTTTTAATTTCAATTATATGGTGTTTTGATACACGAAATGTAGACATAATATAATAAAAAAGCTTAAATGAAAAAAGAATAACTTAGCAGAACTGATTACATTTAATTGAAAAACAGAAGTAAATTACTTTGTCAATTTTAATTATTATAAATGCTTTCCACAAAAAAGTGTTATATGTTTTCTAGATGAATTTTACAAATCCATTTATTTATTCATTATAAAAAAAACGGAAGAAAATATTAAAAAACATTATTAAAGTTTTAATACTTCTTTCTAAATTTTGTTTAGGCATGATAGTAAGTAATCAATTTTTGTTGTAAAAATAATCTTTTAAATGTATTCAGGAAATTTAGGCATTTTCAACGATTAAATTTATTTACTAATGATCTTTTGAAAACCTCGTAAATAATCTAACATCAGATTTAAAATTATAAAAAAATGTCAATTATATATTTTGATTTATCTTAGCAAAGCATTTTTTAAACGAATGCGACTAAAATACTTATTGTAGAAAATGCTTTTATTTTGAAACAATAATTGCTAAGCTTGAAAACTATTTCTTCCACTTATTCACTGTTTTAAAAAATTGTTCATATATATTTTTACAACTAATATGTTAATCCCTGAAAAACAAAATAAAAAACTATATTTTTTTTTACTAAATCAGTTTAGTATTAATAAGTTTAAAACGTTAGAGGAAAATGATAGATAGTGCTTTTTACATAAGTTTATTTTAATTCAGCTATAAAAGAATTTAAAAACAGATATTTTAAAATATCTATCGACTTTTTTATTTTCATTTAGATATATACAAAAAAGTTGATAAGATAAGATTTTTTTATTTTTTATTTTATTTTATTTTTTTTTTTATTTTTTTTTACAAACGAAAAGAAAAAAAAAATAATTGTTACGATTGAATGTATGTTTAAGTGAATAAACTTAAATATTAATGTTCCTTTTAGAAATTGATGCATAAATCATGAAACCACCGTAAAATTACTATACACATTTTATAAGTCTTGATTTTCTAAGGAAATAGATGTTAAAGAAAGCTCTTTGATAGAAAAAAATCCATTAGTTGTTTATTAAGATTTTCATTGGTAGATACTCGACACCGTTAATTAAATGTTGTTCATGTATTTTTTTTAAACTTTAAATTAAAAATATATGCATTGGATGGTAAGGAGATAATTTCTTTTGAAAACTTTGATATCATTTGAAGGTTGCAGTTCCAAGTGATTGAAAATTACATACTTTGTACGTTAAATAAATTTATACGTTATATGTAAAATATACATTAAATAAATTTATATATTAGCATACTAAATCTGTTTATCAACGTACAATACTTGAAAAGCAGAACTTATTCGGACAGAAAAACGTTGCAAAGAAATGTTTTATAAGGTCATCTAAACCAACAAGTACTTCATATCAGAGCAAGAAATGTTTTAATGTACTAAAAATATTTGAAATATTAAAACTACATGTTTACACAACAATAAGAAGCTTTTCATTGTAAGATACCCCGGACAACTAAGGAAACTTTCAGGGTACATCATAACAATTCTTCTATAATATCTCGCATTTTTTTTTAAGTTTTTCTTATTATTTACTATTAAAGTTATAAAATATTCCTACATTAAAATAATTCATTTTTATTTTAAAATAAACTAAATAAACTATTCATATAGTTATTCAAAGAAAAGCATTTCTATTGTTTCTATTTTATTTTAAGTATGACTCTAAAATGAATATCTGAGTAAAATGTTCATGAAACTCATCTAATATTCACGGAGATTCCAAGCCGCCCAAGTATTATTCAACTCCTCTTCTTTTTTTCCACATCAAAATGTATTTTACGCAGGAAGAGCATGATATAACAAAATTTAAGACTACTTTCTGTCACGTATAAATCCTATAAAAATAATGCTTTTTGTGGTAAGGCCTGGTGTTTAAGCAAGAGAAAACGGAGATAGATATTCTGATCACGTGCTTTTGAAATAGAAATATTTCAAGATAGTAAATTTGGCAAGCAGGTTATATGGGTTCATATATATTGAAAAAAAGTAACAGGATGTGTATTAAAAATATATTTACCCAGACTAATAAATTTCTATGAGTATTATTTATATATGTTTGTGAAAAGATTTTTTTGTGAAACATGCATATATGTAAGCAAAATATTAAATATAGAATATTTTACGCTGCAAGCACATACTGTATGAATAATTTGTGCTTTGATAATAAACAAAAAAAATTTGAAACTTAAATATTTCAAATGAATATAACGTAAGTGCAATAAAATTTGTTATCCTATGTTATATATGTTTAACATACATAAAAATATTCGGGAGATTTTGTTAGTTTTGTACCAGAAATTTCTTAAAATTCCAATTCCTATATCTAAATATAGATTTCTTTTCGTTGCGTAAAGCAAATATTACTTTACAAAAATTCTGATAAAAAAAATGCTGGACTTTAAGCGTACAAACCCTATAATAAGCTTATATAATGTAATTATTTAATAAGTATTTTGCTAACAAGGAAGGTTTCCATACTGGGCATACTCAGATTTTTTTTGAAATTATTACTAATTAAATTACTCATGTATGTGATAAATGATCAGTGAAAATTAGCGGCGGAAATGCAGTAAAGACAATGTAAAAAAATAAAATACTTTCGAATATTTGGCGTGAAAAGATGAAAGTAACACACAATTCGGTGAGCAGCACTTCTCTCCGCGAAAAGCAAACGATTTTAATGCAACTGAAAACTTTTGGATTTTTAGAATCCGTGTAAAGGAATTTAAACATAAATGAATTTAAATATAAACAATAAGCGAGTTTAATGTATTATACACACACACACACGCATATATCTATATATATATATATATATATATATATACATTAAATTGCATATATATATATATTATTTGTTGCTGTAGTTATTTAATTTACCTCTGAAAAAATATTTTCATATATAAAAAAATTTTATTGTGTAAAATTATTTTCATACATTTAAGCGTATTCAAAAATAAAAGCCAGATGTTTCCATAGGAACAAAATCGAATTGACAATGCTCAACTGGTCTTTGAACGTCAAAAAATTTTAATGAGTTTAAATTTGAATTTCGTTTTAAATCTCAAATATTGATGGTTAAATTTGAATATAAATACATATGAATATCAATATAACGGATTTATACTTAAAATAAACTAAAGCTTACAAAACAAAAGATATTTAATTTATCTAAACACGTTGAACATGAAACATTTTGCCTTTAAAATGCATTTGAAAAAAAAATTGAATTTGATTTTCGTTGCCAACCGATGATAAATCGCCAAATAACGAAAATTTCATTGTTTTTTTACGGACAGGGTACAGAGATTCCGCCGAAATTTTTTTATAAACGTATATATTCTCATGAGGAGAACATTTTTTCAGATTTTTCGGAGTACGCCCGTATGGAGAACTTCCTTGTAAATAATATTATATTTCTAATTTTTGTAGCATTAAATTTGAATTATTGAACTTTCTATAACAAATCGGTTATGTTACTAAAAGTTGTATGATTTTTATTGAACATATACAGGGTGATTCATAAAAGATGGGCAGAACTTTAAGGGGTTATAGTACACTTAAAGACAAATAATATTAAATAGGAGACTAAGGGTCCCAGACGTATTCCCAAGGAGATAGGGGGCATTAAAGTTTAGGGTCCGAAATTTCAAATGATTATAAAAAATGGAAAAATTGGTCGATTCGTTTGCGGTTTTTGCAAAAAATTTTCTTTATGCCAGTATTTTCTTGAAATAAAATTTTAAAGTTCAATTTCAAAAAATGCCGATAGGGGGCGCTTTAGACTTTTGAGTAACAAACAACTATTTTTTAACGTTATTTTTTGTATTTCTTTAAATGATTTCGAAAGCTTAGACTTAAACTTAAATTTTGATCTAAAAATCTGAGTCCTAACGAGTAGTTAAGTAGCGTAAACTGAAATTTGAAATTTGAAACCCTTCTCCCCCCAGAACAAAAATCAGTTATTCCCGATCTTTGTGTCGTAGATTAGGCTCTAACTACTGCCGCGTTTTGCTAAAATTATTCTTTATGTCAGTATTTTCTTGAAAATAAATTTTAAAGAAAAGTTTCAAAAAATTCCGATAGAGGGCGCTTTAGACTTTGGAGCAACAAACAACTATTTTATACCGTTATTTTTTGTGTCTCATTAAATGCTTTCTAAAGCTTAGACTTAAATTTTCAGCCCAAAATCTGAATCGTTAGACGTGGTTAAGTTTCTGGGGAGAGGGGTTTGAAATTTCTACTCCTGAGCACAGTTCAGTTTACCATGTCCACACATTGTGTGCTGTGATACGAGGTAAAAAGACACAAATTAGGATTATGTTACCAAAGCATATTTATTAACATGTAATTACAATAAATGTTCAAAATTGTGACCACCAGAGGTTATGCACGCAGAACAATGGCGAAGAATGGAACGGCAAACATTCGCGAAAACACCAGGCTTTTTGAGCACTTCCCCTACAGCGGCGGAAAGTCTGGGGACCAGTTCCTCGGGGGATTCAATGGGTGTCTCATACATAAGAGCCTTCAATTGTCCCCAAAAAAAGAAATCAAGGGGTGAAAGATCTGGCGAGCGAGCAGGCCAAGCAACAGGACCACCTCGACCAATCCATCTGTTCGGAAATGTGATGTCCAGATAGTTGCGGACGTCTCGAACGTAATGGGCTGGCGCTCCATCGTGCTGGAACCACATGTCCCGCCGGATGCGTGGAGGAACAACGTTTAACAGGTCTGGCAGCACATGTTGCAGAAATGTGAGGTATGTTTTACCGTTGAGGCGTTCAGGAAGAAGGTACGGTCCGATTAGGTGGTCTCCGAATATTCCTGCCCAAACATTGATGGAAAAGCGTCTCTGATGAGCATGTGGATACGTAGCATGTGGATTGACATCCGCCCATACATGTGCATTGTGTGTGTTAAATGTACCTTCACGTGTGAAGGTACATTCATCGGTGAAAAGCACAGTTCGTCCAAAATGTGGATTTAGCGCGTTCTGCTGCAGAAACCAGCGGGCGAATTCAATACGATTTGGATAATCCCCTGGAGACAGTTTCTGGACTCGTTGCACATGAAACGGGAGCAAATGTTCATCCTTCAGTACCCTCCAAGTCATGGACTGTGAGGTATCCACCTGCCTAGCCACTGTTCGTGTACTTGTACTTGGCTGCGCCGCTACTACATGCAGAATGGCTTCTGCAACAACTACTGATTCGTCCTTTTTTGCACGACTTGCATTCGACCGGGAAGCGAGAAATGATCCCGTCTCACACAACTGTCTGTGCAAGCGCTCGAAAGTTTTGCGGTTAGGCAACTGCCTGTTGGGAAATCGCTCTCCGTACATTCGTTGTGCCTCTGCACCATTTCCATCTGCCGCTCCGTAAATTAAATGCATCTCAGCCTTTTCCTTATTCGTGAAGGGCACCATCTTCCGATTCATTACTACAGCGACTTACACTTGACTCACCGTTCAGTGGTTTTTATGCCTAAATCGTGTCGAAATTTTGCATACGTGTTCTTCTTCTTCCCCATTTGACATTTGCATACTTTCTGTCTCCTTCTTCACCCGGTGACTAGCGTCAGGAATGGAGCTTTAACGTTTGCATGAGCGACGTTTCCAACTGTGCCAGTGCCTTTATGAGTGAATTTCGACTATGCAGTCCTTGACGAAAGTTGTATTTTTGCCTCGTATCACAGCACAGAATCGTTGGGCATGGTTAAGTAGTGCAAACTGAACTATGTTCAGAAGTTGAAATTTGAACCCCTTCCCCTCGCTACTGAACCACGCTCAGCGATTCAGATTTTGAGCTGAAAATTTAAGTTTAAGTCTAAGCTTTAGAAAGCATTTAATGAGACACAAAAAATAACGGTATAAAATAGTTGTTCGTTACTCCAAAGTCTAAAGCGCCCTCTATCGGAATTTTTTGAAACTTTTCTTTAAAATTTATTTTCAAGAAAATACTGACATAAAGAATAATTTTAGCAAAACGCGGCAGTAGTTAGAGCCTAATCTACGACACAAAGATCGGGAATAACTGATTTTTGTTCTGGGGGGAGAAGGGTTTCAAATTTCAAATTTCAGTTTATGCTACTTAACTACTCGTTAGGACTCAGATTTTTAGATCAAAATTTAAGTTTAAGTCTAAGCTTTCGAAATCATTTAAAGAAATACAAAAAATAACGTTAGAAAATAGTTGTTTGTTACTCCAAAGTCTAAAGCGCCCCCTATCGGCATTTTTTGAAATTGAACTTTAAAATTTTATTTCAAGAAAATACTGGCATAAAGAAATTTTTTTGCAAAAACCGCAAACGAATCGACCAATTTTTCCATTTTTTATAATCATTTGAAATTTCGGACCCTAAACATTAATGCCCCCTATCTCCTTGGGAATACGTCTGGGACCCTTAGTCTCCTATTTAATATTATTGTCTTTAAGTGTACTATAGCCCCTTAAAGTTCTGCCCATCTTTTATGAATCACCCTGTATTTTGTATTGATACGTTAGATGAAACGTAATGAAACGTTCTTCTATAAAATATCGAATTTTTTCATTGTGGTATTTTTTAAAAGTTTTTCGTAATATTTACTATTAATGTTATAAAATATTCAGGTATTAAAATAATTCACTTTTATTTTTAAATAAACTAAAAAAAACTATTCATATAGTCATTCAAAGATAAGCATTTCTGTTGTTTTTATTTTATTTTAAGTATGACTCTAAAATGAATACCTGAGTAAAATGTTCATGAAACTCATCTAATAATTAGGGAGTTTCCAAGCCGCCCAAGTATTATTTAACTCCTCTTCTTTTTTTCCACATCAAAATGTATTTTACGCAGGAAGAGTATGATATAACAAAATTTAAGACTACTTTCTGTCACGTATAAATCCTATAAAAATAATGCTTTTTGTGGTAAAGCCTGGTGTTTAAGCAAGAGAAAATGGAGAGAGGTATTCTGATCACGTGCTTCTGAAATAGAAATATTTCAAGATTGTAAATTTGGCAGGCAGGTTATATGGGTTCATATATATTGAAAAATGTAACAGGATGTGTATTAAAAATATATTTACACGGAATAATAAATTTATATGAGTGTTATTTATATATGTTTGAGAAAAGGTTTTTTTGTAAAACATGTATGTGTGTAAGCAAAATATTAAACATAGAATATTTTACGTTAAAAGCACATACTATATGTATCAGTTGTACTTCGATAAAAAATTTAATTTGAAACTCAATATTTCATAAGGAAATAATGTAAGTGCAGTAAAATTTTTTATCCTTTATTTTATATTATATAGGGTTAGTATGCATGAAAACAATCTGGAGATTTTATAGTTTTTGTACCAAAAATTTCGTAAAATATTATGCTATATCTAAAAAAAGATTTATTTTCATTAAATAAAACAGGTATTACTTTACAAAAATTCTGATAACAGTTGCTTTACTTGAAGCGTTCAAACCCTGCTATAAACCTATTTAATATGCATGCTTAATGAAATTTTTGCTATGTGCGATATTTCTAATGATTGCAGTGTTAAATTCGATTTACAGGGTGGTCATAAAAAAACTTTGCCGATATATGGAGCTCTAGCGGCCAGTCCGCTCATCCGATCGAGGTGAAATTTCAGATATAGCTATTCAGAGGTATGAGCTCCAGATTCTGTGAACGGCAACAAAATGGCGCTCACGGTTACGCTTATAGTTACAGAAACTCGAAAATTTCCAATGGCAACACCCATTTTTTTTTCATCGCAAAATGCTCAGCGCATGCGAAAACCCTAAAGAACGTTGGAACCGTACGTGTATTGCAAGAAACGGATATGTTATGCACGCACAAAAAACCGTTCTGCGAATCCTCCCCCCCATAAAAAAACTCGATTGGAGTGCAAGGAGGAAATTTGCAATGACACAGAGTCAGTACACTAATCTCTGATTACAATACAGATCGGAGAAACTAAAACTTTTATTTTGATTACACATTTTCCACATGGGTGTCATCACAGGCAATTAATGGAAATGGCACCCATTAATTGCCTGTGATGCAACATTTATGACCACCCTGTATAATAAACAAACCTAGATAGTTAATTTTTAAATAAATATGTTTGAGGTTAGGAAACTTTTCATAAAAATCTGATAATTTTTCATGAGAATACAATACAAACACACATACATATATAAAGGGAGAGAGAGATTTAGGTAGATAGATAGATTAATCCTAATTTTTTCTTGTTGCATTTTCAAAATGTGAAGTGGTACGAGAATTTTAGAGTAACCTCAGAAAATACGCTATCGTTATTTATTTCTATAACTTAAAATCTATAACTTATATGAGACAGAAATTCAATATAGAACATTAAATGAAAATCTTGATATTAGGTAAGTATACAGACCAAAAACTTTTTGCACCAGTATTTTCAATGGAAATTTTTAAATAAAAGAACGCGAAAGTTTAGCAGTTTTAACTTACATTTCATTTTATAGTATATAAAAATACCGATAACGATTATTGCATATTCCCTATTCTGTACGAATCCGGTTACATTTCTGAACATTCAAAAAATTCAATTTTTATACACATCAACGTTTTATATAATATTTAACTAAAAAATACAAATCATAAATTTCTAATAAGATTTCTAATGTCTAATCTATTTTTATGTATTGATGAATTTTACTGTGTGGTCCTCAAAGAATGTTTTTATTAGTAAGAACAGGAAAAATCAATAAAATAATATCCCCAAGTTATTATTTTACTTTATTTCATGCGGGTCTATTAAATAATTGTAACTCCGCCAAATAGAGAACTGTTAATGAAAAGAAAATATGTTTTCTTAAATAATTCATTCTATTTCTGTTTTTATATAGAAATAAAATATTACAAAGGAAGAAATAAATGTCGAAATAAACGATTCAACCGCATTTATTATTATTTTATGCAGTATATAAAAAATGAAATAACAGAAAAATAAATTATCATTTCCTCGTAACAAATAAAATGAAGAGAAATATAAAAAGAAAAGAAATCAAACTGAGCGAAAAAGAAAAAGAAGTTTATTTGTTGGATTGCATCTAAAATTTAAAAAATTGAGGATTCTTATTTTATTGAGCTAAGGTGCAAAACTAGGCACAGAAAAAGATCGGGATGATAATGGATCTATGGGAGCGTGTATGGGAGCATTCTTTTTAAATATCTCGCGCCAATTTTAATATTTTTACATGATTATTTACATAAGATAGCTGAGGACGATCTACAACCGGACAAGTTTTTACTTTTTTGATTTTTGTTTGAATTTTAAAAAAATGCTTTAATTTTCAGAAAAGGTTTGAACCGGTTGTGAAACTGAAACTGTCCTAATATTATAAAAATATAACCAAAATCGAAAAAGTAAAAACTAGGCCGGTTGTGGGCCGTTCTCAACTATCCTATGCAAAACAAATCAGGATGAAAATCTTAAAATTTGAGAAATATATTTGAAAAGAAATTCCCCATAGACATTACATTACCACCCGAGTCTTTTTCTGTGCCTAGTGTGGGGCCTTAAATAAAATAGATTATAGTCAAGTAGAGTAGATTGTTATCTAGGCAGAAAATAACATCATGTTGCATATCAATTGTAACAAAGTTGAATTATCCGATAACATGTTTCGAGTTTCTATGGCTAAGTGTAACCATATTTTTTTCAAAAATGATAAATGGATTTCTCCATACATTATATGTATTCTATGAGAATACAGTGTAATATTTTTCATCGTTGGTTATAATCAAATACAAAGTACAAAAAAAGAAAAAAATCTGTAAAATTACTAAAATTTATATCGGAAACTGGAGTTTTTAAAACTTTTCATGTAACGATAACAGCAAAAATTCATGTAACATATTTGGTTTCATGACAGCCGCATGTTCTTAAAATATATACATGTGATATAATTCTTCTTTAATTTAAGCAAAGTTGATATAATATGTGCAAAGATTGAGAAAGAAAACATAAATGCTAGAAATATTGTTACATTGTTTACATTCTTTGAAAAAGAACCAGTGGATAAAATAAATAGGTTTTGAGCTAGAAATTTTGTTTTGAAACTGTTGTATAGAACAAATTACACATAAAAATGTGATTTAATGCGCAAAGCTTCTATTTGTAAATGTGTTTATTTATTTCGTCCATTACACGAAGGCAAATGAGGTATGTTCAATTTCTAATTTTTTTTAATAGCCAAGCAGACTAAACATACAAAATCCATTTAAGAAAGCCAATTGCACACGTAATTATTATAGTGTCTTTCAATTTTTATTTTAACAGTATTACCGAATTTATAGATGGATAATATGTACTGCTGACTCGAATGTTGACAGAATAAATTAAAGGAGAACTTCTATGTCTTGTACTATGTATAATGCACTTCCATGTATAAGGCACAACGCAGTAATTGAACAATATAAATTGTAGTATGAATTGTTAGATATGACTGTTGAAAAAAGTCCGTGATTAAAAATATTCTACACTGTACGCTCAAATTTTGACAAGCACTGTGCGTCTTTCATGCATAATGACCGTAGCAATCGTAAATGTAAACGTTCTCTTTTGTAAAAAGGCATTGTGCACAGTAGTCAAAACTATTTTACTAGTTAAGTTTTGAACTATAAAATCAGAAAATAAGATTTCACTATCTGAAACTCTTCATACCTGATATATATCCGATATATAAATCTACTAATCTATATGAGATAAAAAAATCTACATTTTTTTTCCTCACACATATAAATAATATTGAAAAAATATGAAATTCGTATAAATGGAACCAAGCAGATAACAGAACTAAGCAAAATAACAATTTGTTTCTTATAGCGGCGCTGTTATAGCGTGTAATGTCTTATATAAAATGGCTTACAGCAGAAATGTACTAAATGTACAAAAAGGAAACCATAAATAATTTTACTGCGCATTCAGATACCATTTGTAGAGTATATTAGTAATATATATACATATAGAGGATAAGTCATAATTATTTCATCAATCCAATTGGGCAATGATGAATATCTCCTTCAATATTGCCCCTAGGCACATACTTTCAATTGCAAAGTTTCATTGAAAAATTGCAAATTTTGATGAGATATATTGCAACTCCATGGATAATCTATTTGAAAAAATACAAAAATTAAATTTTTATACGGTTCCCGTAGGATAAAATTTCCAATTAGAAAAATTTTCCTTATCCATTTCTGTATTAAAAAAAATCATTTTAATATTTACAAATCCCACAGAGATATTAAAATCCAAAATTCTCTAAAGTTCACGACGTACTCCACATTCCGCTGCCTTTGGATGGCGAGTTCCTGACGCAATTTTAATGCAAGACAGTTATCATTCTTAAACTTTATTTTAATAAAAATTGGTTTAAAATAGCGCTTCTGCTTTGGACATGAAATAGCAGTGTAGATTTTACGTTAAGCCTGTTTTAAAAATATGCTGGAGATATCTACACTCGAAGTCTGCACGAGAGGAAGTATGTAAGCCTGGTCCGAAACGACCCATAGAGGAAAAAAAGTTAAAACCGCTTAAGAAAAATTTTAAATCATAAAATTTTATTCTTCTCATTTTAGTGCTTTAAGCACTTAGTTCAATAGCATGTCTGTTAAATCTGTATTTATTTATGTTATTTTATTTAATTATTTATAGAGAAAGGTTTAATTTTACTACGGAATGCAGGGTAAAGAGTGATCAAGGAAACATATAATTAAAAAAGATGTTAAATACCAGTATTTTGTTAAAGAAAATTTATCCTTCTTTAATCCCTGTATAACATTCGAAGAATTTTTTTTAAGAATATACTGGTAACTCTTTTTATTAACTGAGTTTTTCCCTGACCCATCGTGATACATTAAAGGACACCAATGCTAAACATTTGACTTTTTTTTTTTTAAACGGAAAATGAATTAATCTTTCGTAATCAAGGTTCACGCGCTAAAAATAAATTAAAAATTATTCACAATTGTTTTTTTAATACATATGTGATACAGTTTTCAAACAAATTATATTTCAAAGTATTTTTTTCCTATTTGGCAGTGTAACATTTTAAATTGTTTGATTATATGTTCAATGAGTTTTTTTAATATCATTCTTTATTTATTTATAAATAGCGCTTTAATTTCGTTAACCCAGATTAACTTTGTTTCCCTGTATAACTTCGAAAAAGCAAATTATTGTAAGCGAAAATCATCAAGTTTCTGTAATATAAATTGCTATTTTTGAAGAAAGACTTCCGTACTGATATTTACACTACGGACAATACTTCACTGCTTCTTTACAAAAAAGGGAAAAACTTCTAAAACATTGCACTTTATTAGTGTGTGATTCCAAATACGCTGGTTTCAAAAGTGGAGCATATACAGTTTTAAGGTATATTATAGGTATTACATACACTTTTGATAATTTAAACGCACACTTATTTTTTAATATTAAATGACGTCATTTGCATGCAATAACGCTTAGGAGTTTACGATCCAGTCTTAAACAACATGTCTAGAAAAGTATGCATATGACGTTACTATAGCGGAATAATAGAGAATCCCAATAAAAAGTGAATTCGTAATATAGAAATTCGGCAAGACAATTCCACTATCTAATGATTCAAAGGTCTTCATTTTTTGTTTATAATAGCTCCATGTATTATCACAAATTATTCATTTATATATTTTTTCAAAGTTCAGAAAATGTTATATCATACAAATTAATAAAATTATATTCTTTTAGCTTTTTGACATGAATTAAGTAGAAGTGCTGCGAAAGTTAAATTAAATTAGAGTAAAATTAAAATTTCTAAAGACAAATTGATTTATATTTTGTAAAGTATGTTTCAAATAAAAATCATTTAATTCATTTCTTTTGTCACACTCGTCAACATCTGAAAAATATTGAAAGTATGCACATTATGCGGACATTCTAAAAACGACTTTTCACAGTTGAGCAAAAGAAAAATACTGAGTCTGAGTATGCCGCACAGTTAAAATGGCTCAGGATGTAAATCAACCATGTTTGCAACATGCATATACTCATTTTTGAAAATATTCGGGCAGTGAAGAATAAAACAAGATGTGCTCGTATTACAGAAATAAGTGTATACGTTTTTCAAACTTGAATGAAATTGATTCGGAACGTTTTTGATTATGCTACATATTCAGGTTTGGGTATTTCTTGCTCAGTTTTGACTTGCTCAGTTTTTTTTTGTGTTACGTAAAAGTGAACCATTCATATTTTACATATCAAAAGACTGGATCAATATTTCACATCAAAGCTTTTTGTAAATATACTGTCATACTGCATTAAAAGTAGATAACGAGAACTTGTTTTTGGACGAGTCATAATTTTTACCATGCATTCTATAGCTATAGTGTTAACATGACAGCAAATACTCTGCTGAGTTTTTAAATATTCTACTTCATTTACTAAATGTCGGGATTTAGAACTTATTTCATATTCCTTTCATCCAAACCAACTGTAAGGGAAAAAACTATTGCGCAATGTGAAACACAGAAACTCAGTTTTTTACTCTCGAAACTCAGTTTAGAAACTTAGTTTTTTACTCTCTTACATAAAGGTGCGGCGCATGCGCCGAACTTTTTTATTAGAGTAAGAACATTTTTTGTTTATTAATTTAATTCTCTCTTTTGTTTTGTAGTTCGCTTAGAAATGTTTTAGAACCAAGATGTAATAATGAAAGTGTCACGGCTGATATTGTAAATATTATTGTTGTGTGTGCCTTTTTTGTGAATCTTGTTCGTCCTTATTAAAATATGAAAATGAAGATAGACTAGTGTTTTTTGAGTGAAAATAGTCTTTAATACTTATGCTGCAGAAGAAGGCCTAGCGCATTTGGACACCCGATACCCCGATTTTCTTGAATAATTGGAATTTTGGAGGTAAGAATTTTTATGTCTTACCTAATTTTCATGATATGATTTTTTTAAGAATCAACGTATAATGTTGATAATTCTTTTTGTGGCAGCTTTGGCTGTGATTATCTAATTTAGGCAGTCGGAGTTGTCACACTTAACACATACAATTCAGTATGAAATAAATATAAAGTAAGTGCAATATTTTGTAGACCAAGCAGAAAAAAGGGCTGCGTAGCAGAACATATTTTTCTATGCATAAATTGTCTTTCGTTTGACCACTTCATCTTCCCAGAATTAGAATACCATTCGCTCTACCATTCTGTCTTAAACGCTATCGTAAAATCCTGAAAGAGTTCCATATTATGTTCTGCTTTTTTTGGCGCGTTTTTTTTCGGCTTTAAATGAACCAAAGTGATTACGATTCTCAGTATTTAAGGTTATTTTATCATAAATGGAATAGACTTTATCCATAATTTTTGCATTTAGCATAATTTTCGGAAAATTTATGACTTTTATTTTATTTTGACATAAATAATAAATATATTAAATCTATAAAATTTTAAAAATATATAAATATAAGTGTATATTTATTTATCGGTGTCTACAATGCGTATTTATATATGTATATCTATATATATAGTTACATATATAGAAAAATATATGTAATGAATATACATAAAAATAATTTTTTTTACATAAAAAGAGTATTTATATTTTAACATGTGACATATGTAATATTTATTAAATAAATTTATGTTTATAAATAGTTAAAGATCATGATTTTTCGGCAACATGAAAAATTTAATACAATGCTAAAATTTTATTTGGTGACATTTTGGATTCCTTCGCCAATAGCGCCAACCAGAACAGGATATGGAACTTATCATTAAAACATTATCGTGATTAATTATAATACAAAACCTCTTGTTTTTGATAGCTTATGCAGGAATTTCATGCTTCTTTCTCGTCTTTTTTTCCTTTTCCGAAATTCAAAAGGGCCCATATTTCATGAAACATTGCATTAAACAGTATTGTTTCTATATATTTCTAGATACTGGTGAAAAAGCTTACGAATGATATCACTCTGAAAATACTCCTTAGCTGACAATTGTGAGCATTCCCAAGTTAAGTGTGAAATTATCGCATCCAATTGCACTTTTTTCCTGTTTTTTTTCTTTTTTTAATCTAGATTTTCATTTAATGACTCTATAAACTACTTCTTAAAATGCATATTTTGTTCGTAATATTTGTATTTATGTTATTATCTATTTATATGTTTAAATGTAAAAACATTTAATGAATTTTCACACATATATAAAAAACTATTTTTGTTGATGTAAGTATTTAAACTGTACACAAAAATCTTCTTTATAATTTAGTTAAAAAATTACGAAATTTAGTCAATAAAAACAATTTAAAATGTGAAATTTTGAAAAACAAATAATTTAGTCATGTATGTCTGTGAACAAGTAAATGTTACAAACAAAATTTTTCTTCTGGAAAGAAATATTTTCTGTTAATCCCACTAGGATATTGTTTCTATACGGATAGTCAATAACGAGAAGATAGAAACTTTTGTTAACAATGATAAAAAAATATTTCCTGAGTCAAGACTAATAAAGGGATAAACATATAGAAGGGTACATGTTCCTGTCAAACATTCAAAAAGAAACATTATTTCGTGCTAAAACTGCCATTTTAATAATTCATTAAAACTTGTGTAGAAGAAAAGTTGTAAAAAGAGATTTTTTATCATATTTTATGATATAAAGTTACTTTTTCTCACTTAAGAAAATACATAGTTAATATTTTATTCTTCTTATTACAAGTAGTTTTAATAAACGTTATTTTATTTATTTTATTTATTTTACAAATATGCATAACTACACAAAGTATCATCATCAACATATATATTTAAAGAATATTCTTGTATCACACTTGTATGCTTGATATCCGATATGCTTATGATATAAATATATGTATTTATTTATTTATATATACCGGGTGTCCCAAAAATGACTGATGGATTTTAAAATTCAATAACTTGCAAACGGTGACAGCAATTTAAAAATTTTTGCAGGAGGGTTATGCATAATGTATAGAGTTTTTTTACCGTATTTTTTTGTTTTAGTTCAAATTTCAAACAATAGGTGGCGCTGACGGCGATTGAAAGCCAGATGATCAGTGCTGAGTGAAGCGTCGACCTGACCTTCAATCGCCGTCATCGCCACCTATTTTTTGAAATTCGAACTAAAATAAAAAATTACGGTAAAAAAACTCCTGACATTATACATGACCCTCTTGCAAAAATTTTTTAAATAGCTGTCACCGTTTGCAAGTTTTTGAATTTTAAAATCCAATTGTCATTTTTGGGACACCCGGTACATGAGCATATATAAATACAAAGCGACAGTAAAATAACTCGGGGATATTTTTTTTTGTTATTTTGGAGAGGATTTTACATATGATACAAGATTCTTCGTTTTCTACAAAAAATCTTTTGGTACTAGAAGCTGTCACTAATCAAAATTCCGCAATATAAGATAAATGTTTTTTAAGTAATAATGTAATTGTCTAAAATTACTGCAAACATATATATATATAATCAAAAATAACAGTTTTGACTGTGGATTACAAAATTATATTGGCCATTCTGAAAAGAAATAGCTACATGCGATAAAGTATATTTTGCACGTCTTCTCGATATTCGAATTTCCGCAGATTTTGCATAATAACTGAACAACAAACTTTTTGAACTTTTATACATGCATTTAAAGAGTGCAGTAGATAATTCAGAACACATGCTACAGGTGAACATCTCACCTATATAAAATTTTTATTATATAGTTATAAAACCTTTTTTGTTACATGCAAACATGTCATAGCCAAGACTAACTAATCAAATAAAGAAAGACTCTCTCATTGGCTCATTGAATTACACACTCCCGGAGATAGCGATTGTTGTGGTTACTCTTAACCACTGCCATATTTTTATTTAATTTAATTTATCGTTTATTTTTGGTTTTATCTTTATTCATTTATTATATATTTCGCATTCTAAAAATTAGCTTAATTCTCGCTTTTTTTAATCTCCCCTGTAAAGTCCTTTTTATTACTTAACTTTTTGTTGATTTCAAATGTTGAAATCAGTTAGAAATTTTTTTCCTTCCGGTTGTGGAAGTTTCCTATCTTTTCTAGAATGTTCGATGGGGTGTCTTCTTCCGTTTTATGACTCCTCCTATTGTCCAATCAGGTACTATTCTTCTGATGCATAATTTAAAAATAGGTGCGTCCTGATATCAAGTTTTGGCTCCGCATCTTTCTGGTGATATAAAAGTTTATTGTTAAAATACTGTTTCCCTATTCGTGGCGAAGCGCTTGGCCTCTCTATTTTTTCGCCACTTCCTTTTGCCCTGCCAGTTGGCGTATTTTTAATTTTATGGCAATCCCTGCCTTCTTTCCGGAGCGGCCGCTGTCGCCGAAGGGAAGTGGTTCCAAGTTAGTGCAGAGCGGACGTCGGCAGAAGCACGGTAATGAACGCTTGCGAAAATGATGTGTGGGATCCCAATACAAATGGTTTGTTCGTTTTTTTTTACGATTAACGTTCAGCATTTTTAAAATGCGAAAGATGGAAGTCTTTAAAAGGCAAGAAAAAAACCTTTATCACTTCGTGAAGACATATAGAGATTTGTTCGTCCATGAAGAAATATAACTTGTGATTTCCAAAGGGAAAGTTGCGTCTGAAAAGGTGTGTTTCGATTTGAGACAATACTTTATGTTCTTGAAAGAATGCCTTTTTTTTAAAAGCTATTGGAACATTGTCCATCTAGAGTTTACGCTCGTGGTACATTATATGCGCTATACAGAAAAGAATACTTCTTCGTTTTATTCCGTATGTTAACATGTTGCCCCTCACTCTCCAAGAGAATCAAGAAAAGGTATAATCATTTGAAAATAAGTAATTCTATTATTTATAAATTTTTGTACAAATAAAAATGTGCCTTCCATGCCCGGCTCTAAAAATAAGAGAGTCATATCTTCTAAAAGTATAATATGCTCCAAGAATTTATACTCATTTATCTTCATAAAAAAATAAATAAAAGTTCTTTACTAGAAAATGTTCTGAACTTATCTGCTCACATTCTAATTTAAGTTTATGCAGGTAAGCAATGTTCCTGCAAATAATTCAAAAAGTTGTTGATCTATGTCGCTTCATGTCTAGTGGTCTTTTGCGGCCAAATCAATGCAGTGTACTACTAAAAACGATCACACACTTTAATTTCTTGTTTCGGAACGTCGTTTAGAGAAATGTTCCATCATCCCAAAGGGCCACAATATCTTATTCCTGGTGCCCGTTCCATGTTCACAACAAAACACGACATATTGTTCCTGGTGCCGTGATCTTGTCGAAGCCATTCGACATGACATTTTTCAACATATATGTTCGTTATTATATTGAAGTGATAAAAAAAAATATATAAGTAAAAATGTTCTCAACTTTCAAAATTCAGAAGTGAATATGTTCTCATCATGCAATGCTTACATTTTTAATTTATTTATCATGTTTTTGTTGAAACTTGCTCATATAAGTAATCAGTTTCATATAATTTGCTATTTTTGTTTTCATAAATGTGAGAATAAATGGTACATAATTATTATAGAAGGAGGTGTATTCTAAGAACTCATTACTTGAAAGTGAATTGCTTATCTTGTTTTGACAAGTTTGAGAACATGTGTTATCCTGTTTACACAAACATTCTGAAATCTAATATTTGTTTTTCTCTTCCAAACTTGGGAGATTAGAAACTAAAAAGAAATATTAGGGTCTGTTTTTCTTGATCTGATGCTCAGAAAAATATGTTGGCATCTTCTTCTTCCTTATTGTCTTGCTATATTTTTGTTAACATATAAAAATGATGTATAACATAAATGAAGGTCGTCATTATTTTAAAATATATATCAAATTAAGTTCATGTATTTTTCATGTAACTAATTTATAACATATTATTTTCACATTTAGTGAAAATTTATTTCAGTTTTTCTCATCATGCCACCGAAATCGAAATTAAATATTGCGATTCAGCCGTTTGATGGAAATCCACAAACTGTAGAATTTTTTTTCGATCAATTATCAGATTTACAAGAATTAAATAATTTTTCAGATAAAGAACTTTTTGTTTTCTTTAAATAAAAACTAGAGGGCAGCGCTTTAAACTTCTTTCTTGAAACACAGTCTCAATTCAAGAATGCTAACTTTCAAGCCATTCGAAAAGTGTTTATAGGCTATTTTATGCCCAAAAGAAAAGTCAACTCACTCCAATCTCTGCAAAATTTAAAATTAGAATCTAATGAATCTATTAAACATTTTTCTTTTCGCTTGGATAAACAACTTCGGCTTGCCTATCCCAAATTGGATCCAGCTGCTCTAGATTCTCTAAAATTCACTCATTTTCTAAAGGCTTTGCCTAAACTAATCAGAAGAAAAATTTTCGAGGAAAATATTTCCACATTTGATTTAGCTCTTGAACGAGCACATTTTATGCAAGAAATTTACGACTATCCACCTTCTCGAAATTCTTATAAAGATTTTCATCAAATTTATTGTATGGATAGTGACTATACTAATGAAAACTCAACTTTTCCTGTGAATATGGTCCAACAAACTCCTGTAAGACGTACAAGGGGATAGAATTTTTGAAAATTCACATAATGCATTCTCACCACCTGAAACAAACAATGGAAAATCGTACACTTTTAATAATGTTAAAAGAAAACTTAGCGTTCATTCACCTTCACATGTGAAATAAAATATTACGGATAGATATAAAACAAACTCTCGTCAACAAAAATCTCGTCTAAATAGACCTTATTTTCAACCTAAATTTGACAGATTTTCTCACATGAAAAATTATACGGATTCCTACCCCAAACAAAATATCATTCACTGTGCATTTTGTGGACGATTCAATCACCGTATGGACACATGTTATAAATTTAAAAGGATTCTCAACGCACCTAAACAAAATTATACATCGAACTTTTCATCTGATTCTCACAGAAAGAAAAACTCTACTTCTTTTTTAAAAAATAAAAATGATAAGATCTATCATTTAAACAAATAGGGGAGATTGGTTTTACTGACCGCCCTTTCTCCCGTTCTTGTTCTTCAGGGTCAGTACATTGTTGTGACGAGAAAAACCACCGTCACATTGTCAAAAGTTCTTCAACCAAATTATTGTCAACCATTGCTGTACAAACATCCCCAGTGCATCCTAAATTTAATAAGTCTTGCTGTTCTCATAATTCTTTGGCATCGAATCATCCTTCTGAAATTGATGAATGTGTACAAGAACGACACATCATTTATAGTTCCTTTGATAATTCTTATTCCTTGCCATGCATAATTATGAATGTACAACGTAATGAAATATCAACTCTTATCGACACAGGCTCAACTTTATCTCTTTTGGATCAAGAATGTTTTTAATAGCATTATATCTAAAATTCATTACAGAGTTTTGTCTAGAAATGTTTCAGTAGCTACTATAAATTCTAAGGTTTTCTTTAAAGGATGTATTGAAATTTCATTTAAAATTGACAAGTACTCTTTCCATCATGTCTTTTATCTTACTGATATAAAGAATGTCAATTTTCAAGCCATACTTGGGTTTGAATTTATTAATAAGCATTCCATAATCATTTCTCCAACTTTTAAGTCTATCTTAATTAAAGATAAACACATCCCTTTTCACAGTCATAATGAATCCCCTACTTGCTATTATATGAATTCTGAGTGTACTTATGATAATATAAATGTACCATATTCTTTTGATGCACACAAAATGCCTTGTTATGAAAATTCTATATCAAATAATCTAAGTAATGGTACTTATATTGATAATGTGTATGGAAATGCTGGTGAGAACAATTTACAATTAGTCAATAATTATGCAACCTATCCTTACAATTATAATTTTCAAAATAGTGAATTATTTATAAATAATGTTGCTAATACTGCTATGAATCATCATAATCCCTATATTGATGGTAATTTTACTTATTTTCCTAACTAATTTCCAACTGATTATGGTAATGTTGTAAACTATTTATCTACTAATAATAATATAGCTGACAGAAATTTCACATCTGAAAGTGCTAATGATATTAGTTATATTGGTGAAATGTATACTAATTTGAATGATGGTAATAAAATTTTGGTGAATTCCAACATGGTACAAACAGTTAATAAAGAATTAATCCCTCCCAATTCTTTTGTTTATTTACATGTCAAATACATGAACTCTCCATCTGAATATTTTATTTTTAAGCCTGCTTTGAAAAATAAAGGTCTTGTTTTGCATGAATGACTGCATTCTAACTCTTCAATTCAAAATAATTTATTTTTGATTGTATGTCAGAATATATCAAAACTGGACATTCATTTAAATAAAAATACAATTATTGGTGAATGCATTAATGTAGATGAGAAGGATATTGAGGAATACTCTTTTGATTTAGATTTTGAAAATGAATATTGTAATTTAATTTTACCATCTGAAGAAATTAAGAGAAAACGTGTCCAAGAACTTTCACCAAATGATTTTGACCTAAAACATTTGCCCCCTCATGAAAGTGACTCTTTAACAAAATTATTGTGCAGTAAAGCTCTTGCTTTTTCTAAATCTTTGGATACTTTAGGTCATACAGACTTAGTGAATCCTCAGTTTTCAATGTTGAACTCTCATCCTGTAAAAACCCTAACTTTTCCTGTGCCACAGGCACTCGAGCAAGAAGCTCTTGACCAAATTAATCAAATGCTAAATGCAGGTATTATAGAAAGATCAAATTCATCCTGGGCTTGCCCTATGCTTCTAGTTAAAAAGAAAAGAACTGGCATGTCGAAACCTCAGAAATATCGTTTGGCCCTAGATTTAAGATTGCTAAACTCCATCATCATACCATCATCATATCCTCTTCCTAGAATTCAAAATCTATTAGTACAATTATCAAAATTTAAATATTATAGTACTCTTGACTTGCCGTCTGCATACTGGCAGATTGCAGTACCTAAAGAAATGCAAGACAAACTCAGTTTTACTACTCCATGGGGAATTTTTACCTATCTTCGTCTCGTTTTTGGCTTGAAGACAGCTGCGAGCACTTTTCAACAATTAATTGATTCAGTTATTCAATTATCTGAAATTGACTCGTGTTATGCATATCAAGATGACATTGTGGTTGGCGCTAATTCCTTTGAAGAGATGGTTACAAAACTCGCAAAGCTCTTAGACACTCTTATTGCTAATAACATCACTCTTTCTCCTGAAAAATGTTCATTCATGAAAACTACTATTAACTTTTTAGGCTTCCAACTCACATATCATAAAATTCTTCCTATTACAAGTAATATTGTAAAAATCACTTCCTTCCCAAAGCCTAAAACCAAGAGGCAGACAAAAGGTTTCATTGGACTATGTTCATTTTATAGGTCAATTATACCTAATTTTTCTAAATTGATTACTCCTCTTATTGAAGTTACCAAACCTAAAAATAAGTTTTGTTGGAAATCTGAACAAGAAAATGCATTTAATAAATTGCAAGAAATTTTCTTTCAAAAACCTATGCTAAATCTCCCAAATTGGAATGAGACTTTCTATGTTAATACTGATGCATCAAAGACAGCAATTTCAGCTGTTGTTATGCAAAAATTTGACGGTGAACTTCGACCGATTTCATATTATTCCAAAACTTTATCTCAATCTGAAAAACAGTATCCAGCTATCAAATTGGAACTTTATGCCATTTATAAAGGAGTTACAGCTTTTAAATATTACATTTTTGGTCGACCCTTCATTCTCTTATCAGATGCTAAACCCCTTAATAATTACAAAAAAGGAACATCACCCGCTGACATCACTACTCGTTGGATGTTGGAGCTATCTGAATATTCGTAGACATTCCAGCATATACCAGGCAAAGAGAATGTGTTAGCAGATTTTCTAAGCACAACACCTCACTTTCCTACTGAAGATCTCCTTACTAATCCAGATCTTATTTCTAGGCAAGAACCCCTACCAATTGTTGATGATCAAAATGATTTACATAATGAAATTGCTCACTTTCCATGTTGTTTAACTGGCAAAACACACCACACCTGTCATCTTCAAAGTGACTCTCCACCTCCAAATAATGATAATAATGAAGACCCATTATTAGAAATTTTTGATCAAACTATCTTTTCTGAACAACAAAAAGACCCTAAGATTAAGAAAATTTATGAAGATCTTAAAGCTAACAAAAAATCTAAAAGTTTAAATGGCTATTATATTAATCCAAATAATGATTTACTTTGTTACAATGGACTTTTCTCTTCGGAAGATATTGAGCTACATAAAGCTGTTTTACCTTCGTAACTTAGAGCAAAAGCTTTAAGAATTGCTCATATTACTCGTACTGGAATTCATAAAACTATTGTTAATTTATAGAAAAGATTTACCTGGAAAACCCTTGTTTCTGATGCCATTAATTATGTCAAATCTTGTGAAATTTGTTTAGTAAACAAAAATCATAAAAAAACGCCGCTCCATATTTACCAGCACCACTACCTACAGCTCCGAATCAAAAAGTTTCAACGGATTTACTTGGCCCCTTGAGAAATTGCCAATATGTGATGACAGTAATTGATCATTTTTCTCGTCATTTAGAATTATATGCCTTGAATAACATTAACGCTGAATCTGTTACTAAAGCTCTATTACATTACATTTCTACTCATGGAAAGCCCGAATTAACACTTACTGATCATGGCTCTCAGTTCACTAGTGATATGTTTTCTTATTTCAATAAAAAGCTTGGCACAAAGTTGGAACACAGTTCTGTAGCCCATCCCCAGGCTAACGGATTAAGTGAGCGATGTAATACTCAAATAAAATCATCTGTGAATACAATGGCTTCCCAAGGATTTGATGTACCAACTGCTTTAAAAATACACCAGTTCATATACAACGCTACGCCTCATCCAGCTACAAAATTCACTCCAAATCTTCTTCATTTTGGAAGAGAAGTAAATGATATTTATGCCAATTATAAAACCCAATCATCTTGGAAAATTATTAACACAGCTTATGAAATTCACAAACTAATGGATGTTATTGAAAAAATATACTATCAAGCTTACAAAAATAACGAGTCTTCTAGACAAAAGGTATACCAAAAATCAAGGGAAAAGTTAAAATTTGCTAATATCAAAGTTAATGATATTGTTTATGTAAAATTTCCCAGTGTGTTTAACAAAAAAGTACAAGTCCCTTACATGGTAAAGAAAATAATTTCACCTGTACTTATTCAAGTTCAAGATTGCAATAATAATCAAGCATCACCAATGTTGATACATACTAACAGAATCTTGAAACTTCAAAAAAGAGATGAAGCATTGCGGTATCCTTCGGATTCTTCTCAAGGTGCAACACATGATCCACCAGCTGTTGATAGTGCATCTTCTTCTCCTGTACAACAACATGTTCCTGTTCAAATTTCTAATTGTGATTCTGCTTGTAATACATCTCCTCAAATTCCTACTTCTTCTAAGTGCCAACAAACATCTTCCCATTCATATAATTCAGTGCGTTCACAGGTATCTGGTGATAAAACTCCCACCGCTCTTCTAAATAAATCCACTCAATACAAAGATCATTATGATCTTCGGCCTCGCACCCATAAACATTATAGAACTTAAACTAATCTTCATTTCTTTTTTTAGGATGACTTTAGCGTTGTTGCAGAGTCTGAGTCATGCTAGCTGTCTTGGATTGTAAGAGATGATGTTTGAATATTTTATTTATTTATTTATTTATTTATTTATTTTTTTTTTGCTTTCTTCTACCAAAGCTGCAGGCAGCATTTGTGTAATTTTTTCTTAAAGTCATCTTCTCCTTGAGACAATGAAATTGTCATCCTATAAAAGTATGTACTTTTTAAATTTGTTTCTTTTCACTCTGTTTTTTCATTGAAATATTTTCTTCACAACCATACTTAAATTTTTTTGTTTATCCTTCATCTCATATGTAAAATGTATTGGTACTTTTAAGTTTTCCAAGCTTACAAATTCAATAGTTGCTAAATAATGAGAAATATTTTGTTTTTGAAATAATAATTGAAAATATGTCATTTATTGAATTATTTTGATAATTGTTTATTCTAAAAATAAATAAACAAATAAATTGTTATTGATATAAGGTAAAACATGAGTACTCATGTCATAAAATTTCCCTATTGTATCTATTATAATAATTGAAATGTTACTTTTTCATTATTGACAATTTATGCATGCTCTAACATCTAACCATTTTTAACATTTCAAAGAAATAATGATAAAATTGTACATGCTAATTTCTTCTACTTGAATTTTTGATATATTAAAAAAAAAAAAAAAAAAAAAAAAAAAAAAAAAAAAAAAAGATGATTGAGAATAGGTATCTCTGTGTATCTAAATGTTTAAATATTCAAAAAAAAAAAAGGTTTATATATATATAATAAGTATATACTTTGGATCCAAAGATATTATTTTTTAAGTCATTAATTGTATATAGAAAAGAAAATATTTGTTATTTTGCAGATAACACATGATCACATGTTATTTACAAGAGTTTGAATATTTGTATTAAACATATTCAATAGGTATTCAACATATTATAAATATTTTATGTGATAATTTTTGTAAAGTGACATTTTTCAAGTTATGTACTGGATTGATATATTTATTTAAATACTTTTATAAAAGTGTAAATATCCTCTCTTTGCTCTTTTTGGTAATTTTGAAAGTAGTATTATTCCAGAATAACATTTTTCTTCTGAAAGTTCAAATATTCTCTCTTTGGTATTTACCTTTATTTACTTTGAAAATGTTCTTGTTGATTTGCAACTTACATTTACTTTGAAGATGTTGAATTATATGACATTAAATCTATTCAGTTAAGATAAGTTGATATATTGGAAAGTATTGTATGTATATGGATATATATATATTTTTTTGAGAATCTAAATATTCTTCCTTGACCATTTGTATACATTTTCCAATTTCTGTCATAAGAAAATTAAAAAAAAAAATTAATTCTGAAAAATTGAATTTATTGAATTTAACATGATTATTGATTTGTGACTTTCAATATCATTTACTTATATGCACATTATTACAAATTCTTTTTTTTAATATGCTGACCATATGTGTATGTTCTTATTATACGCAACAATTTTTATATATGCTGGTAAATTTATATTATTGTACTTGCAATTAAACGACTCAATCAAGAGACTCTCATCTAAAGACTGTGAACATTTTCTCTAAGTATATAGACTATTATAAACTTTTTTTTTGAAACAAGATATTTTCCTTTTTGAGAACAAACAGTTATTTTAAATGTTTGCTAATTTATTGTACATTATTATTTGAACTATAACTATGATAGTAATTTTGTTCTATTGTTATTGAATGTCATGTAAGACAATTATTGATATTCAAGTAATTCTTATTAGTTTAGTTATATTTATGACTGTTTTATATGTTCATTGTGCATAATTTAGAAAATATTGTCTCGATGTAAAAATTATTCAATTTGTACATCTCACCAATATTTTCTCTTGGGGAAGCCGGGGTAATATAATATGTTGTGGTTACTCTTAAACACTGCCATATTTTTATTTAATTTAATTTATCGTCTATTTTTGGTTTTATCTTTATTCATTTATTATATATTTCGCATTCTAAAAATTATCTTAATTCTCACTTTTTTTAATCTGCCTGTAAAGTCCTTTTTATTACTTAACTTTTTGTTGATTTCAAATGTTGAAATCAGTTAGAAATTTTTTTCCTTCCGGTTGTGGAAGTTTTCTGTCTTTTCTAGAATGTTCGATGGGGTGTCTTCTTCCGTTTTATGACTCCTCCTATTGTCCAATCAGGTACTATTCTTCTGATGCGTAATTTAAAAATAGGTGCGTCCTGATATCAAGTTTTGACTCCGCATCTTTCTGGTGATATAAAAGTTTATTGTTAAAATACTGTTTCCCTATTCGTGGCGAAGCGCTTGGCCTCTCTATTTTATCGCCACTTCCTTTTGCCCTGCCAGTTGGCGTATTTTTAAATTATGGCAACCCCTGCCTTCTTTCTGGAGCGGCCGCTGTCGTTTCGTTGGAACCGAAGGGAAGTGGTTTCGAGTTAGTGCAGAGCGGACGTCGACAGAAGCACGGTAATGAACGCCTGCGAAAATGATGTGTGGGATCCCAATACAAATGGTTTGTTCGTTTTTTTTTTTACGATTAACGTTCAGCATTTTTAAAATGCGAAAGATGGAAGTCTTTAAAAGGCAAGAAAAGAACATTTATCACTTCGTGAAGACATATAGAGATTTGTTCGTCCATGAAGAAATATAACTTGTGATTTCCAAAGGGAAAGTTGCGTCTAAAAAGGTGTGTTTTGATTTGAGATAATACTTTATGTTCTTGAAAGAATGCCTTTTTTTAAGCTATTGGAACATTGCTCATCCATAGTTTACGCTCGTGGTACATTATATGCGCTAAACAGAAAAGAATACTTCTTCGTTTTATTCCGAATGTTAACATGTTACCCCTCACTCTCCAAGAGAATCAAGAAAAGGTATAATCATTTGAAAATAAGTACTTCTATTATTTATAAATTTTTGTACAAATGAAAATGTGCCTTCCATGCCCGGATCTAAACAAAAGAGACTCATGTCTTCTAAAAGTTATAATATGCTCCAAGAATTTATACTCATTTATCTTCATAAAAAATAAATAAAAGTTCTTTACTAGAAAATGTTCTGAACTTATGCTTCTGTGTGTATCTGCTCACATTCTAATTCAAGTTTATGCAGGTAAGCTCTATTTTCATTTTTTAATTATATGTTCCTGCAAATGATTCAAAAAGTTGTTGATCTATGTCGCTTCATGTCTAGTGGTCTTTTGCGGCCAAATCAATGCAGTGTACTACTAAAAACGATCACACACTTTAATTTCTTGTTTCGGAACGTCGTTTAGAGAAACGTTCCATCATCCCAAGGGGCCACCATATCTTATTCCTGGTGCCCGTTCCATGTTCACAACAAAACACGACAGCGATATCTTTGAAACTCGCTTTTTCACTCTTCCACTTAATATAAAAAAAGAACCGAAAGCTGCCATATTTTACGTGGCAAACATTTCACGCAAGAAATGACATTATAAGTAATAAGAAATCATCGAAACACCAGAATTCGTTAGTCACATCCTTGATATATCTTTTCTGGGAGATGCAGGTTGATAAAGCTACACTCTAATGATTCATGAGAATCTTCACTCAGAACAAATGGTCAAAGTACAATACATAATCGAAAGATCTAGAATCAACTGCCGTAACAGAGATACGCGCCTTCTTAAGAAGAAAATACCAAGCAAATGCTCGTTTTTTTTTCAATAAGAAAAATTTTACTCATGTCAAAAAAGTGCACTATAAAAGATCGATATGGTGTGACATCCCAGAAGGAAATCTGCTTGGCATGTGCAGAAAATGTCCTGCTTCCGTGATATTTCAGGGGGTTCTGAAAGCAAAATCAATCTAATGACTTCACTTTCATTTCCTTAAGGTACCAGAGTCAACGCCGTTGGCTCTATTAACAAGTTAAAGCATTAAATTACTTTTGTTAAGAGTGGAATTCAGTACGTTTTTTAACAAGGCTCTGCATTATCCAATATGTCATCTTGATATGCTTATTTGATGTCATCCTCAAGTTGTTGACCCGTCAGTATTTCAAATATTAACCAAAAGGTCAATTGAGTTTATGATGTAGGTGGAAGGGAATCATACAAATATCCAGACTACAATGTTCCTACACTCAAGGTAATCGTTGTGAATGCAGTGGTAAATGGTTCAACCATGGTTATTATGGCTGGCAATGATTTGAGTGTACGATGTCATACAGGGTCTAATATGGTCACCTATACAAAATTTTATAAAAGTTTGCTATAACTCTAGAGTATATTATTTGTTGAAAACAAGCCTTGATTTTTTTTGAATTACCTGCAAGATTAAAGTTTAAACAAAGGTATTGTTGCAATTTGCATTTTTTAACGAAAAAAAAAAGTTTAATTTTCTTAATAACATGTTTGCCTTTTGTGAAAGTTTCGTATCAAATGGACTTTTCATAAAAATCAGTCTCAAGAGTTGCGTCAAATGTATGTTCCTTGAAAGCGGATATTTACTCTACAGCTGTTACAGTTCTGTTTTTATTTAAAATTATTTCATTTTGGAAAAACATGTAGTGTAAGGGATTTTGTTTAAACTCCTTTAAAAGAAACTGTACACTCCTGGTCAAAATTATGAGACACCGAATAGGGTAACATCTCCAGTAACTGGCAGGCACCAATGATTGGCACATCCTGCAAAATGTCCTAAAATAATATTTATATCCCGTCTTTTAAAAATGCGAGACCATATACCAGTTATATGCTCATTTACTTTGCAGATTATAACTTTGATTTATGCTACTAAATGACAATAGTGCCTAGGAAAGAGAAACAATTATGATTTGTATCAAATTAGCCATTTTTGTTACAAAAGCTTAATCCCTGGCTTAAGAAAGGCATGCATTTCAATTTATTATTATCTGATTTATAGTATATTTTAAATTTTAATTGACAACAGTTTTGTTTAGTTCAAAAAAGTTACTTTAATTGCGTAAAAGTCTAAGTGCCAATTACTGGTGATTAGAGCAAGAGTTTATAAATATATTTTTATAAAAATACTTTTTCAAATACTTTTGCTTTTAGTAGGCAAAATCGATGCACAGATATGCACTGTTTGATTTAAAAATATTTGCAAGTAAATATTTTATTTCTTGGTAATAAAAATAAAAGTAAGTTTAAAGACAAATGCTTAATGTGACAATTACTGGGGATGTTACCCTATGTAAATAGTTATAAACGTTATGGAATTCCAAGTATTAATAAAATAATACGATTAACATCTTAATGCAAAGGGGACTGACTTGCACTTTTTAACTTTAATATATATATGATGTCATGCACTGTCAGTTTATTATGTAAAGCTTAACTTCCTGAATGACGAGCAAAAGGGTAAAATTATAATGTTGTTTTATCCATATTTTTTTAACATGCTAAAAAAGATGTTTTTATCATTATGATATATATATATATATATATATATATATATATATATATATATATATATATATATATATATATATATATATATACATGTATATATATATATTTATATATATTTATATATATTGCTAAATATAGGTACATAAACCTACAGAGAATTAATCATAACTTAATATCTTAAACTGAATTATATCTATAGAGTTATATTTATTTAAATAATGCTACTCTTGCAATGAAACCTGCAACTTAGTGAACGTATATATCAGTTCGCGGCAGTCAAAAACTTAATAACAAGAACAGAGTTGATTGGCATAGGGCAGAATAAATATTCCAAATCAGGATGATGTCACCTTCAGAAAATAACACTATTGAGTATTATTGCAATGAAAAAGCAGATTATAATTACTGGTGATTATCATTAAATAACAGTTAGACACCCATAATTAGTACAAACGGTAGGAGTGGATCTCAGTGATTGTTTCTCCTCAAAAAATCAGAAGTCATTATTTGAAGTAATCAATCCTTTACTAACATCATCTCATCCGACAATTCCCATGTAGGATGATCGGTTTGCACGGTGATGCAACACACAGCCAATCTAAAGATGACGTTTATGCAGTACTCTCAATTCTTTGAAGTAAAAATACCGAATAGCTGATACAAAGGCGTAGCTAGAATGGGTGACACCCGGAGCAGATGCAAATGGTACCCCCCCTACCCAACTAATCCGTCATATTTTATCAATCACAATTCTACGCTAGTACAACAAAGGTCCACACCATTCCTTATTTACCTTTTGTCCTCCTGAATAAAAAAAACCAAAGGAGCGATTTATCACTCTATGTGTAGAAAGAAAGTTTTTCTTTTAGTGTTTGCTTATTTCCTTTTATTTCAGAATTATTTTCCAAAATCTTATAAGATTATGCAATATGTATTTGCAAATAAAGATTGGTTGTCACCCCTTAGAGGGTGGTACTCGGAGTGGACCGCTCTCTCCGCCCCCCCGCTCGCTACGCCACTGAGTTGATATATCATAATAGTGAAAAACTGTGGAAAACTGATCTTCTGTATGTGTGTCGAGAGATTTTGTTTGTAAACATAACGAAATACGCTAAATGACCGAATGAATGAAGGTGAAGCTAAATCAATAGGGGAAAAAGAAAGACTTACAATAAAAAAAATGCCAGTTTAAAAATCACAATATTTTTAGAAATGTAAAAGGAGGAAAAGATTTTTCTTAGAATGAAATTAAGAAATAAAAAAAGTAGATTTCAAAAACAATCGAACACAAAAATTAACTTTACTCAGAATATATTAATAAAGGAAATTTAAGCTTTAATCTACCATGATATGAATTATTAAATATGAATTAATGAATTAATGAATTAATGAATTAATACGCAGAAGAATTAATTTAAGTATTGCAAAGTAATACTCACGAGTAGCAATCATCGCGAGTAAAAATTTTATAAAGCATACATATGTATGTATAGTTATATATATATATATATATATATATATAACAATAGTAAACCTAAGAATCAACCGTTAAATCGGTTTTTCGATATGTTTTCCACAAGATATCACTTGGCAGACTGATTATGTTTTAATCGAGTATTAACTACTTTTGGCTTTTCAGCCGTTAACTCAATGAGATCATTGTCTATGCTGCCACCTCCCGGCCAATATCACTTGTGTAATAATCTTAAATAAATATTTTTACAATAAATCAATAACGATAGCCAATTTCCTTTCAGTGGCTCAAAAATAAAAATAGTTACGTATCTTATAATAATTGTCTTTATAACTCATGATCAGTATCCTTCTAACTACGATTATTACAAAATTATTTTAGCTTCTTTATTTCATATCTATTTTTTAATTCTTATTTTTATTAACAAAATTGAGCTATGATGTTTTATTTTGTATTATAAATAAGTTCTTTTAATGTGTATTAATAATTGAAACTGCATTACATTTATGATTTTCTATGATTTCTAATATCCTTATAATTTTGACCAAAAGGAGTATAAACTACCGTTAACAGTCTTCTTAAAAATGAAATTAAAATTAAACATGAAATAATTATACAAAGTAATTAATCAGTAAAAATAATCCTTACTAAATATATATTTTAATCACCACTTGAAAAAAGTTAGAGTAAAAAAAAAAAACAATTTCTGGAAAATAAAGAAAATGTTTAAAAACTTATATATAGCTATTCTCATGTCTTTTTTGTTTCAGTTATTACAGTCTGCGCCCATTCTTTTAAATGATATATGACAGGTGTCATGCTTCTGAATTCCACATGATGTAAAGCAGATGTCATCACTACTTTCTGGAAAATTGTTATTATTTTAGCTTAGTACATGTCTAATAATGAAATTTAGCTAAAATATCTGCTCTGTTTGTTAATTTTCTTCTTAAAATAACATGCAAAAATTTGTAAAAAAGTAAAAAAACTTCTTAGGTTCTTTTTTTAAATATTAATTTAAATTCTAAAAGAATAATTTTTGTGTGTTTATTTCAATAATTTAGAAAACGTAATTATGCTAATAAATTTATGTAAAATAGTCTTAATAAACGCTGTTGCATTTTAGAAAAAGATAAGTAATTCGATGTGTGTAAAATATTGAAAAAGCATTTTAAACGCTATGTGTTTTGTTCTTAGGGCTCTTTGTTTAGTAGAAAGTGTGTAAAAATTTTTAAAAGTACAAAAAATCCACTATATAGATTTGCAAAGTACATGCATAAAGAATATAACTGAAATTCAAGGTTTTTTTTAAATTATCAATTATTGATTGTTTCACAACAAAATTATGGAACACACAGAAGAAATAAAACATCATTTAGTCACTATCGTCATTCTTTAGTCATTATTGATTTCAACAGATTTTCAAAAAGAATTTTTTTCTAAAGAAATACTTTTTTGAACATGTTAAAACTTTGTACAATATGAAGTCTGGCAACTTAGCTTTTCAATATTTTCTCATTTTACATTGATTCTAGTTTATAATATTACCATTTTAATTAAACAAAATCTTTTTCATTTCAAAAAAATTAAATTCCACTTGTACTATTAAAAAAATACGTATTTCCATTTTCCTATTGATATATTTTAACTTTCAAAACTCCGAAAATGTTTTTGAAGTAATTTCACTGTTAATTTTATTGTGCTATAAATATGTAATTATTAAAAAATCATAAAGAATCTACTCACAGCAGGTTAGTCATTTTATTATATATTGCCCCTCTTGTAAAATTGTATGGTCAAAAATAGAAATTTTTATACAACTACATTATATTTTGAGGTACGAAACTGCGTTCAAGGAGTTCCTTTCAGGTACATATTTTTTAAGCGAAACACTTTCTCATGTTTAATTTCTCATTTTTTTCACCTCAATTTGGTTAATAATTTTTGCATATAATATTGTTATCGAATTCTCTCTCACTTCCCAACATGCTATAATTATAAAAATATTGCCCATACATGTTTCTATTAAAAAATAAAAACTTTTAATATTTAAAAATCTTATAATATATTCAGTAGTTTTAAGGACTCTGTATCAATCAGAATCAAATCACCAAATGCTGTTTAGGATTAAATTGTATATCAATTATGCAGCAAACAGAAAAAAATTTGCTATGTGCACTTGAAATCCAAACAATGATATATTTTTAATGTTAGGGAGTAGAGCATGAAATGTAATTAAATGAAGGATGTAAAATCCATAACTATTTTATCAAATAATGGCTAAATATTTAAATAATGTTTATTGTACATTAAGAAAATACATTAGAAATTCTGCATATCACTCACCGGCAAGAAAAGCGAGAAGTCTTGACAAAAGTAAATTTCAGATGAAAAGCAAAAGAAGATTCACATAATTTTACTATACGCTGGAATTGCAGCATTTATCTTCGCATGGAGGATTAAAAACTTGCACAAGAGTACAAAAACCTTAAAGAATGCAGACATAGGGATGTATCAAAAAGCTGAAAAATATTACTTTCCTATAACATCCACAAGTTTTTTATTGTCACAAGGAGACATATAGCGTAAAAAAGAGATTTTCAGTATACTGTACTTAAGAAACTGTGAAACAAGACACTTTATGACAGACCTATAAGTGTAATAAAACGAAAAATTAATGTTTGCAAAATGTATCAGTTTTCTTGGAGATGAAGGATATATAGTTTATCTATAGTGATTTTATTTTTCACTTTTATTTTTAATTTTTATTTCTTTTAGCCACATACTTAAAATGAAACGGAGAAAAAAAATACTTGTGCTTTTAAAAAAGAAAAACCAAAGAGGATTTTTTTTATGATTGATTTCCAAATTAAATAAAAGATTGTAGAAAAATATTTACTATACATTTTGCTGTCATAAAACCAGGCGAATTTTTAATATAAAAATTGATTTTTTATAAAAAGTATTGTTTTATTTTCTGCATATTGACTTCTAATGTAAATTTTCATAATGCATATTTTTTTTATTTGAAAAATTCAAGTGATCTTATGAATAACCATTCTGATTCTACTACATTTATTTATTTCTATTTTTAAATATTAACCGTTTTAAATTAATTTCATCAATCGTTCGCCTCATAGAATAGTTTCTATTCAATTATTTACATATTTTGTGTTTTTTATGCTCTTTTTTCACAATGTCTTCTTTTTTTTAAATTATTAACAAATGTTTTTTCCCTTGCACTTAAGATTTTTAATATTATTTTTTACTTCCTAACAATCGTTGTTTACAGCTTTTTTCCAGTGTTTTCGTTTTAAACCATCTTTCGATAGATTTTCTTTTATTCGTTGCCTTACACAAACCATTTCTATAAATGTGTTATGTAGAAAATTTTGTAGCCAATACTTTTTGTTAAGTCATATGCCATATCTTTGAAATTTTTACAACATAATTAAGTAATTTTCAAAATTACAGAAAAAACTTTTCTACATACGTAAAGAAAAAAAGAATGCTGATTATTTTTTTACTCCCACTTTTTAAACTTTAAGGGGACAGTGAACCCTTTTATGAGCAAAATCGTCGAATAAAAGGTCTATTTCTGTGGTATAATAGTACCAAAATCGTTTTTTCTTATTAAAATATCATCCATGAAGGTTTTAAGAAGTAAATATTAAAGGCAAGTTTATTTATGTACTTTTATGTACTTTTTATTTATGTACTTTTGTATTTATGTAAATCTGTTTTTCTCAAAACCAATTTTTCAGCTTTTTAGATTTTTGAAATGCTTTTTGCGACGTAATTTTTGATCAACATTTATGAAATTGTTAAGGAAGTATCCTGATATCGTTTAGAAAGAAATCGTGTGAAGTTTATAAAATTCGTCTTCATTAAGATAGTCAAATTTGTTTATTTACATATTAAAATGCAAAATTTTTATGAAAATCGATTTGGAATTTAGAAAAAATCTGTAAAATATTAGCAATTCAAGAAATTAAAAATATGTTTATAATAGAGTTTAAAATGATAAAAAAAAAAACCCTCAAAAATTAAGATACGAAATGCATTTTAAAATTTCGTTTAAAAATTTTAATCAGATTGAAATTTTTTCTAAGGTGTTCTATATGCGTTTGGTGAAATGTATATATATATTCACAAATTTTCATATTGCTATGATAAAAATTAAAAAAAAAATAATTTATCGTCCACTGTCCCCTTAAGTGAACTCAATATAATTTCCTGATAAAAATCTAAATGCTTATGCATCTCTGCACTTAATATGAATATTTTTTGTAGAATAGTGCATTTAGTTAAGTATCAAGCTAAATAGAACAAGATTTATTTCAAATAATAATCATTTAAAGGCTTTTTTTAGATACATTAAGAACGTTTTACTAAAGCAGCAACATACATATATATACTATCTGTATGTTCTGAAATAAATAATTTATTTAATTCATTATTAATATTAATGTATTAAGCGTTACATTTAGAATCCTCACACCTACGGTCAAGACAAAATATCAACTTTAAAAAAGCATTACATATACTATCTTTATGTTCTGAAATAAATAATTTATTTAATTCATTACTATTATAAATTTATTTAGCGTTATATTTTATAATTCCCACGCCTATGGCCAGGAAAAAAATCTGAACCACTCTTTAAAATATTTAAATTACTGCTAATGAATATTGTGGATATTTTCAACAATAACAGGCAATTACTAATGTGAATTGAATTACTAATGTGTATATATTTTTTTATCTTCTTTTATGAAGAAATGAAATAAAATGCGCGAAAAAAAACATCGCTAAATATTATATAACATTTTTCTATATTAAAAAAAATGTTTTATTATTAACATTAAATAATTACAGGTATCCTTCAAATGGGAGTAATCTATCAGGTGATTCAGAAGTTTCGGGAGTTTTGAAATGTTAATAATTAGGAAACTTTGTACAATACAAAGGTCCGGTTTTCAGATATATGCTCACAAACATGTGGGATTTTTGTTTGGAATGAATTTTCTTTTAAATATATACAGTTAAAAAAATTAGCAACAGGTGGCGCTGCTGTACAACTCCGAATGTACCTACACCATGTGTTTATATAGACACATAAGTTCATTGCGAAACATCCTTTCTAGGATATTGATGAAATTTTCATTTTAAGGGTAATTTATGTTCCAACAATTTTTTGAATGTCGAAATGGCATTGAAAGGGAATTTTCATACAAAATTTGATTTGTAACTGCTATGTTTAGACATGCATTCTTTGCATGTCGAGTTGTGTTCTTATTGTACAATACGTGAAAATAAAACCGCAAACGATTCGATAGTCAATACAAATGTAAAAGCTACGGTAGACAAGGTTTGAGAAAAGGGCTCATTGGAAGATCGTAATAGAAACAGGAGACCCCACATTTCTGTTGCAATCGTAAATGAGGTAGAATTCGATGCCAATACCCATTGGAAATCATCAGTCCATGGTGAATGCAGTGCATTTTTAATTTCAAATGAACTGAAATTTCTTATGGAATTTCTTTCTGCTCTGAAGATGCTGTGCGCATTGTTTTGCATCGGCTCATGGCGGCACTTATAAGCTATGGACATCATAATGAAAATTCGTAAACCTAAGTTCTTTCATTTTAGCGAGCTGTATCATACCATAAAAAATAATGCTATCAAATTTAGCGTCACCTGTTGGCAAAAAGGGTAACTCATATAATATGTTTCTTTTAGAAAAAAAATACGTTTTTAAGCATTTCTATGAAAATCGCATATTTCTATTGTTTATAGTTTGCTAATTATTAGCATTTCAAAACACCCGGAACTTCTGAATCACCCGTTAATTTTTTTACCTGTATTATAGTTTTAGAGAAAACCTTAAGAATATTAAAGATATAAAGTGATAAATCTTAACGATGCTTTTATTGGGAAATTAAAATTTTACATTAAAACAGTATCCGCTCTCGAATAAGAATCTGGAAAATAAAGCTTTAATTTACTTATATTTTTGTAAACTTTTGCTGAGGCTATTAGGGATAATCATCACCATTTTTAATTGCGATTTAATAACAGTGTCTATTCAGAAATAAAATAGGGAATTAAATCAGAATGTGGATATGATATAGAAGATAAAATACAGTTTGTTATAACTTAAACAGTTTTTATACAAAAAGAAAGATAAATAAATGGAAAAATTATGTTAAATTTAAAAATTTCTGTACTCATTTATATTTATTAAAGAACAACTAAGTCAATAAACTAACAAACAAGACAATAAATATCACTAAATTATTTATTGATTGCGATAAAAACCCAACAAATTTTCGAAAGATTTTGCTACTCCATAATGTATAGATATGATGTTTGTTTTTTTATCCTATCACATAATATAATTAGGAAAGAGCTAATAAAGTTACTAGTAAATATTTCTAGAAATATAAAAGCAATAACTACTTTGGCTTTTTATGTCAAACATGGCTTCATTTAAAGAAAGTTTTAAAGTATTTTTTATACATTTACATGCAAATTTCTGCAGTTTCATCATCATAATTACTATTTCAAATAGAACTTTCTAAAATACTTGATGTATAAAATTAAAAATGAGAAGATAGATATCTTAAATCTTGATATACTATAAAAAATATGTACATTTGATTTTCTTTTTTTTTTTTTTTTTTTTTTTTTTTTTAGTAGCTCGGAAATTAAATCATTTTTAATCATTTTAGTTATTTTTAGATTACTTAGCAAGCAACAACTTTCTGATATTGTAGTATAACTGATGTTGATTTTTTTTACATTCTTCACGAAAAAATAAACAAATGCTAGTAAAAATATTGCAAGATAAAGTTTGAACAATATATGTAATTTACCTTGTCATAAAAAATTTTAAACTAGCAATGTGTATTCACGAAAAGTGCATTCTTAGATTAATAAAGGAATACCTAAAATATTCCTTTTTAGGATTTCGCTCTACTGACGAAACCCTATTCATCTCTGTTCTCTGTCTGTCCGTCACAGTGTCCGTACAAAAAATTTGTATAAGTCAGAGGCTTAAAAATTTTCATACTTATAGCTTAATACCTCTTTGTAACTCGACAAATCATAAAGTTTTCAAAAAATCTTTTATTTTAATTAAATTTTATCAATATCATTCGTTTTTTTTACGATTTACATTTTAGAATAGAACCTTAATTCGAAAGTTTTGTTGTAGGCATAATAGCTTGGAGGTAGCATCTCGCTAGTAAACAGTACATTGTTAGTTCGGTCCATGGTACTGCAAGTTGCAATTTTCAACTTAAAATCAATTTAAAATATTTTTTTTTTTACTTTACGGTTTATGTAATTAGGGTATCGTACATCTGATATTCATAATATTTCCTTTCTATTTAAGAAGCTTTTGTAATCTATAAATGATTTTGAGTTTTAAATTTTATTTTAAACAATTTTTTTCGCTTTTAGAAATTTAAAATTTTATTTACATTTCCGCTATTTATTTTAAATTTTGGATGTTCAAAAAATTTAGAATTTTGCATTTTATTTATCTGATTCTATTTGACCATTTTTATTTTGATTAAAATAAATACTTACTTACATATTAGTTTTTAAATTAAACTTGTTTGTGTTATAATTTATGAAAAAAAATAATAATTATAAATTAACATTTTAGCTGTATTCATTAAAGGATGAATTGTTTTGACCCTTCATCAACCGAATTATGAACTCATGAAAAGTTTACATTCTAATGAATTTTACGTAAATTGCTTAAACTAAATTAAAAGATTTACACAATCATTTAATAAATTTTTGAAGGATTTTAGAAGGATTGAAGGATCAATTAAATTTGAATTTACAGGGATTTCGT
Organism: Maratus speculifer; assembly: GCA_964019185.1. NCBI lineage: Eukaryota > Metazoa > Arthropoda > Arachnida > Araneae > Salticidae > Maratus > Maratus speculifer. The sequence goes on from OZ025289.1 coordinate 241,222,300, forward strand.
GCAATATTTATAATCTCACTCAAATCTTTTATTTTAAAACTTTTTTTAGTATTTTGTAGAATGATAAAATGTACAAATATGATGTTATTACAATATAAATATCCAAATATTTCAAATTTGAAAAATCTCCACCACTTCTTCTGCGCCAAGAAAGCTCAAAGTATACAAGGGCAAAAGAAATCATCCTTTTAAAAATATTTTTGTTTTCTGTAACCAATAATGTTTTTTGAACAAGATAGAGTAATATAACTCACTCTAAACATTATTACAACTAATTGAGGCATTAAAAATATTTTATAAGAAGTAATTTTAATGGTACTTATATGTACCGTAGATAGATAAATGATTAAAAGAAATATTAAACAAAACCCTCTGTGTGATCTGCGGTCATACTTACCCACTTGTTTTACGCTGTGCAGGATTCGTTCTCATCAAAAGATTCGAGAGTTTTCTCTGAACAAAAAAAAAAGTACTTTTCAATTACGGTAAAGTTACGATACAACTTTTTTACTATAGGAAAGTGTTAGAGCTTAATATACAGGGTGTTTCTAAAATGACCGGTATATTTGAAAAATCAATAAAAACTAAATGGGCAGCGATAGAAATACACCGTTTATTGCAATAAGTTTAGGACAACAGTAAATTTTCAGGCAGACAAGCTTTTGAAATTATTAAAAATGTTTAAAAACAGATGGCGCTGCAGTCTAAAAAATCTAAAACATGATATTTTCCACATATCCACCATGCGCAGCCATAATATAGCAGCAATAAAATCGCCTGCAGCGCCATCTTTTGTTGAAAATTGTAAGAAATTTCGAAAGTTTATTTGCCTCAAAATTTGCTGTTGTCCCAAGCATATTGCAACAAACGTTGTATTTCTATAGCGTTTAAGTTTTATTGATTTTTGAAATATACCGGTCATTTTTGAAAGACCCCGTACCTATTTATTAGTCACTTTCTCTTTGCCAATTACGAATATAAGTCTGAAGAGAGGTAAGTTACAGAAACATTCCATTCAGATTGAGAATTAAATTAATGCGCAACGTCTTAAATGCAGATAATATAATTAGGAAATGGAATAAGTTCTGTTATGATGTAATATCTCTCAGATATGAACGGAATTAGATATATCCATTTAATCATACATTCTTTTGTCCTATTTCGTGTCGTATTTAAATAAATGTAAAATTTGTTATTTTTTCCTATATAATACCTAAGAACAAACACCCCATTGTAAATTTTACCCAACATGTTAGCAAAAGCGATATTTTTTGTCTGATCGACTGCCATACATTTCTTAATCAAATTTTCTAAACCGCCCCAATATTTCATACCCTTAAAAAGACGTTAGTTGCCATCTCTGGAAAAGAATAATTAAAATAAATGTTAAGGTATGCAGCCGTGGTGTTTTCGTTTAGCATGCAAAAACTCTCAATTCTGCAATATGTTTTATGGGTGCACCTCGCCAATGATTGAGATATTTTGTGTCTGTTGACTGCCATACATTTCTTCATCAAATTTTCTAAACCGAACTAATATTTCATACCCTTAAAAAGACGTTAGTTGCCATCTCTGGAAAAGAATAATTAAAATAAATGTTAAGGTATGCAGCCGTGGTGTTTTCGTTTAGCGTGCAAAAACTCACAATTCTTCAACATGTTTTATGGGTGAACCTTGCCAATTCATCTCTAAACTGTATAAATGTTTCTGCTAGTAGAATTTTTTATTAAATATTTTCAGAGAATTTTTTGTTCGTGAGAAATTCTTTATATTAATATTTGGGCCTTAATGCACTATCCCTTCATATATATTCTCTTGGCTGTTTTCTATCTCCCACGTGTGTCTGTATTTCTCTACAAAGTTATAATTAAATCCGAAAATAAAAGGTATTTGGCATAAACTACTCACAAAAGTCATGTTACATCTGCGAAGGTAGTCAGTTTCATATAGTGACCACCTTCTCAACATTTCTCACTTTGGTTTGACTGGGTATGATTCTGGTTTCAAATCTTAATGTTTTTTCAAAAAATATGTAAGACCCAAGAATTTAATTATTTTCTCGACAGCCGCTTAACTAATGTAAAATCTTATACTCTGTGCTTTATTAAGCCTCTTATATAATACAAAACTGGAGTGATTCATTATTATTTTCTCTTTCCTTTGTATTTGTGCATAACACATTTGTACTATTAACTAAAAGAAGTTCCTTTGTATCCAGATGTTAAAACAGCCTAAATCTGGCAACAGATACGTTGGAATTCGTTCAAACCAATTGGAAATAAGTGAAAATTACTTATCTGAACCCATTACGGGCATTGGTCACCAGAGTACGTCTTCACTAATCAAGTTATCAAACAGAATGAAGATTTTAATTTTCTGACACTATTTTAAATGATAATATAATGTTGAAAATGAGATACATATTTTTACTATGATATCCGCTTTTTAGAGTATTAAAACATAAAAATGAATTCTTATAACCAAGTTTTATTACCTTTCAGATTTGCATATTTACTTTATACACCTAATTATAACAATTAATCTTTAAAATATATTAAATATTTTACAGTAAGCAATTATAAATGATATTAAATTCTAAATTAAAAACATTCTTACCTAAAATAATTTAAATATTAAACTGAATACTCAATTTATATTTTTAAATAGAAATAGAAAAAGTATTTTCAAGAGCGTAATGTATGCATAAAAAACTGTTCTTCTTCGAGTAATATTTATTTCAATTTAAATAAATATTATATGCATTGTGATTATTAGCTTGATTCAAGATTTTGAACATTATGAATAAAGTAAAATTAATAATATGCTTTTACTTATTATAACATAAAACAGAATTCAACGTATTTTGATTTTTTTATGTTCTAGGCTGTATTATTATACTTTTAAGGAATCAAATTCAGATACACAATGGAAACTTAATTTTTTCCATAAAGTCTGCAATGCTGATATAATGTAAAAAGTGAAATCAAATTCGTTATAATTGCTTTAATTTAAAGATATATAGAAAGACACGTCCATATTAAATTTAATCATCGAAAAAAATCTATTTTGTATTGCATTTACGAAGAAAAATGGTAAAATTCTGCACCTTTTATTTTTTTAATGTAAGATAATAGCACTTCAAATATTCTAAACATTATGCTGATCATTACTATCACATATACTATTAACCATAAATATTATTTAGTTAAGATATGCACAAATGCCTTTATTGGAAAATGTGCACTTATATTTATGTTAGGCGTCCATTATAGCATTACTTACCAATTTACAACTCAATTTCTCATAGCCCATTATTCAAATTAATGGCTGGAAAAGGATTCTAATAAAACAAATTGTTCGTAAACTGATTATATAAGAAAATTAATGATATCATTTTTAATGTGCATATGATATTGCTGAAGATTCATAATATTTTCTATGATGCATTAAAAATTCAATAAAACTGATGTATTGACAATTCTAGAATTTTTCTACGTCCATTTTCTTTTCAATTACTAGTCAAACAACATATTTTAACTTTTTCTTTGAAATACTATTTATATTTCTTGATTTATATTTTCTTAAAAAAATGTACCTTTACAAGAAGCAAGTATTGGATTCGTAAAACTTTTCAAATTCAGATTTTCGAAGAATTTACACGTTTTAGGGATCAGTGAAACCAGAAAATGCGTTTCTTTTTTCTAAATGTCTCTTTGTGAGACTATCTGTCTGTCTGTTTGTATGTGATACAATTTTTGTGGGTACTCTATCTTATGAAGGTACGTACGGATTTTAATAAAAAAAAAATATGTTTTGTTATTCCTTTTATAAACTGGTGCTTATTCGTTTTTGATGTAAATCCCTCAACAGGTGGCGCTGCTATAAACCATTTTTCACGATTACAAACAGCTCAACAGGTGGCGATGCTATGCTTCAACAGCTCTATTTCAAGAACCAATACACGTATTTCTATATGATTTCAGATTCAGTTAATCCTGATTATGAATTAGTTTTGTTTATGTTACAATATCAATTGCACTACAGGTGGCTATGCTGGATTTTACAGGATTTACACGATTATACCGACAATCATATCTTAAGAACTAATGCACAGAATTTCATATGTTTAGAATCCTTATGATGCCCATAGAATAACTTTTAATTTTAGCACTCTGATAGGAAAATTTGAAAATTTAACATGTATGAGATAGAAGAAAGTTTTGGGATTGCTACTATGGCCTAGTTACAATAGTTAAACCATAATTAAAAATAACATAATATACTATGGCAATTCTTATATTTAAATTTTTACTTTATTCTAACTTTACAAAAAGTATCGGTTTCATGAAAAAATTCAACCTCCGTCTTTTGATGGATTTATATATTTTAGAAGGCCCTGAAAAGGATTTGATAGCATTTTCAAAACGTCTGTCTCTCACTCTGATTGTCTGTATATAGCAAATATTTTGTGGGTACTTTATCTCAAGAACTAACACTGAATTTCACAAAACTTTAGATTCAGTTACTTCTTGATATAAAGTGAAGCTCATTCGTATTTTGATGCATATTGCTTAGCAGGTGGAGTTGCTATGCAGTTTTTTCACAATTTCCACAGTGGATCTATGTTAAGAACTATTCCATGGATTTTCATAAAAGTTTGTATTTAGTTAATAATTTGTGTAATTGGGTGCTGATTACATATTGGTACAAATCGCTCAACAGGTAATGTTGCGCTGCCGCATTATTCATGATTATCGCAATAGCTCTATATTAAGAAATAATACAAGAATTTTCATCAAACTTTAGATTCAGTTAGTCGTATTAAAGTTATTTCGTTTTTAGTGTAAATTGCCCTGCGGGTTATGCTACTATGATGCATTTTTTTTACGATTTTGTAATATGTGTATCTCAAGAATTAATGCGTGGATTTTCATCAAACTTCAGATTCAGTTAGAAGTTGACATAAGTTGTTGATGATTACATTTTAGAAAAAAATCGCCTAATTGGTGCTACTGCTATGCTGAATTTTTCATCAAGTATTAACGTTCATAAAATAAAAAAAAATGTTTTAGGATTGCCGCATCTGACTAGATATAACTTAGGATTATATAATTATTATTAGAACTACGATTCAAAATGCCATTGCATTAAATGATTTTTATTTATAGATTGATCTTATATACATGTAGAACTCGTTGAATTTTTTTAAATGATTGTAAAAATATTTGTGAATTATTCCAAATGAAAATCTCTAAAATAAATACGCCGTTTACAAATTTTTCAAGATCAAAGTAGTCAGATGTAGCAATCCAAATACTCTCTTTTATCTTATACGTGTAAAAATTTCCTGGAAAATGCACAACTACAAGCACAACTAGTTAGTTGATTTACATCAAAATTTAGTCAGCAACAATTTTCGTCAACTTCTAATTAAATCTGAAGTTTGTTGAAAATACGTGCATTAGTTTCTGAAATAAAGCTAATTCGAAAATTAAAAAGAAAAATTGCATTACATCGCATGTGTTTGATGATGTACAACAAAAACTCATAAAGATCAATTTTTATCAAAAATTAACTGAATCTGAAATTTGATAAAAATCCATGCATAATTTTTTGATTTAAATCTACTGCGAAATCGTCAAATATTAAGCATAGCAGCAATTTACAGCAAAAACTAAAAAAACACTAATCTATATCATGAACTATCAGAATTTGAAGTTTTATGAAAATATGTGAATTAGTTCTTGAGATAGCGATATTTTGAAAACTGTGAATAATGCAGCATAAGAGCATTACATATTAAGCGATATGCTTCAAAAACTAATCTCAGCTTATCATGGTCAAGCTGAATCTAAAGTTTTGAAAATGTCCGTGGATTAGCTCTTAAGATAGAGTGCGCACAAATTTTTGTCACATATAGACTCACATAATGATAGACAGTTATATTCTAAAAACTCTCAAATCATGTTCATCCCCTGGTCCCCCCGCATAAATTCATTGAAATCTGAAAATCGAATCCAATGCTTTCATCTTATAAAGATAGAAGAAAGTCAAAACATGTGGACTAAACATTCATTATCAATGACAGTTAGTAACGAAGAAAGGATCAAAGAAATGCAGTATACACACTGACTGAAAAACAAGATGTAAACGATTCTCAACTGGATAAAACCAGCTGTAATTTTTTCAAGTGGATTTCGCGAGCTGTCTTTCATACTTTAACCGTTAGACAATCGTTATGCTATAAAATAACTAGTTAAATCGTAAAATCTAATGATTTTACACACTTTAACGGACTTGGCTATTTATTTCATGAAATAACTAGGTATTTTATGAAATAATGGGTTATATAGGTTATAAAGGTAACATATACCAAGAGTGGATAACCACAGTGGTTAGACACTATTAGGTGCGATAGAATGCACCCAGATATTGGGAAATCACACAGCGATACATAGTCGGAAAAGCTTTTCTGGTGAGTTAGTGACGACACAGAACGACGTTATGAAAAAGAAAAGTCATCCACTGAGTGCGATAATCCGATTATTATTCTTAGTGCTACGATATTGCTGGTATGGTTTTAGCGCCAAGACATTAGTTGCTTCCCATTTTATGACATTCACATTATGCTCAGTCCAAACGTTTGCACTTTTTGCAGAGTACAATAGAATTATAGACAATGTCTTACTGAAAAATAAAGATACCTCCTTGGGGAAATAACTAGATTATTATTATTAGTATTACAATATTGCTGGGATGGCTTGGCGTCAAGAAAATTGTGCACGAGGCTACATCAGTTATTTCATGTGCTAGAAATGTGGGGTTTAGGTCAGGGTTGCGAGCTTTCCATTTCATGACTTTCGTATGCCAATGCTCAAGTCAAACTTTTGCACTTTTTGCGGAGTACAATTGAGTTATATGCATTATATTGCAGAAAAACTCAGTTTACTCCAGCAATCAACGTTTTATAAGGCAATGGATTATCTCCCAGCACTAACTGGTAGTCGTATGCCTTCTATTTTCCAATAAGGAATCTACAGAAGTTTGACCATTCAGATAAAAAAAAAAAAACTATACCGTTTAAGATCTTCTACCGAAATTTCGAATAAAGATTTACCATACTTCATGCCTAATATCATGAAGTTCTTTTCTTCTGAACAGATGAATATACTCCTTTCCGTTGTCTATGACGTACTGCTGTGCTGTGGCTGTGATGTGATAAGGCTCATGTTTTGGCTTAGCTTTCATTTTTTTCACTTCATGGTCGGGGCTCGATGCATAATTCGTTTAACAATTCTAGAGATTATATTTAGCTTTAAATCATTTACGACTAGTCTAGAAGAAGCTCAAATGTTACTCATAGCAGCCCGACTCATTTTTGAATGTCTGCATTTATACTTAGCATCAGAATTCAAATTATGTTAATTTCTTAACATCAGTAAAATAATGTTTTCTGTTTAATCCTGTAGTATAGTAAAATTAGACATCGTTTTGAAAAGAAATTTAAGAATGCATTGATTTTTTTAAAGGTATTTATCCTTAATGACTCCATGTGATATTTTTTTTATCATAAAATGCATTTATTTGGATGAAAAATTCTCGAATGTAGAAATTCACAACTTTGAATTTATAATTTTGTTCAGGTCTCATACATATATTTTTTTATAGTTATGTAATTTCTTATTTAAATTATTTATTCCACTTTATTTACTTACATTAAATTTAAATGTATTTTTAAATATTCAGCTTTATTTTACTAATGTAAAGCTAAACTTATTTATATTATGATTAAAACAGATTTAAAAAAAATGTTTAAATTTATGTCCTGGGGTGTAGTTACAAAACAGTACATAAAGCAGAAGATTAGAATATTCCGCAAAGTTTATTTTCCCTTAACCACAGTAAATGCTCCTATTTGAGCTTTAAAGCAATTGATAGATAATTTTAAAGCTTTATATAATTTTTGCATTCTAAAAGAATATAATCTATTGCTATATTTATTGATATAAATGAAAAAATGTTTACAAAATTTATTAAAATTAATCTTTCAATTATCTTTCTGAAAATAGGGGTCGTAAATATTTTATTGGTAGAATTTCACATTGGTAATTGAAGAATTTCATTTTGATAGTAGTTTTTATAATGTGAAACTATTTCTTAGATAAAATATATTTATTTTTTGAATCCTTCCTTTTATCTGGAACTACATTCCAGCGTTCGCTATCTTTTAAACAGTAATAAATTCAAGCATAGTTTATTAATAACTGAAAAATAAAATATAACACTGTAGTGCGAAAAATACGTTTATTCCGAATTTAAATACTGTTGATCGTTTAAAAAAATATGCGTGCATTATAAAAATAGCTGTTAAATTTAAACAAGAGTTTTTTCTACTTGAAACTACTGTGTGAATAAGCCATTAAATATTGAAGTATTCTTTTAAGCATTGCTTTGAAATCTATTTTGTATACACTTAAAACCAATTTGTTAATACGGAAATTGTCTTAATCATCTTCAATCTGCTCTACTAGTATATTATATTAATTTATTAGATGTAAAATGTCTGTTGAAAGGAAAAAGACGTATGTGTGCAAATAACACATGTTTTACAGCTACCAATTTTTAGAAGTTGACAGGCTCGATTAAATCCATCGGAAACACTCGAATAATCGTAACAAAACTACATTTTTCAGGATTTTTGAGAAAATTGAATAAATTACATTATTTTTGAAATGGTATACAGCGCTTGCTATTAAGTGCATAATCATGTTGTAAATATGAAAGTTTCAGTGACATTTTTCATCTTTAATATTGTTGTTGAACTATAATATGCTATAACAGCGGGTCTCAAGCGGCAGTGGGTGGCAAGATTATTATTACACGCCTACACTTTATATTGCCAAGAACATGAAAATTTTGTTGTTTTTTAATGTCGTGGATTTTTAAACTACTTTCAATATTAATGGACTGAATACTTATGGACTGATAAATAAAAATAATGTATAATTCCTAAATTAGAAATTTATTGTCAATAAAATTGAACACAAGTGTTCCGAGACAAATTATTCGATATCTCGTCGAACCTTCCTTTACGGATTATACGCTTCATGGCCTGCTGCGTGTACAATATTTCACGTTTACTAAATTTAATTACTAATTATAATGCAAGACCATAATAAAAGTTTCTATCTTTTTTTTGGGGGGGGGAGGGGAAAGAAAAAAGCATGTCTTTTTTTTTTTTTTTTTTTTGGACACACTTTGCAGAGAATAGAAATCTTGAAAATCATCATAAAACAATTTAAAACTTTTAAATTTCTTAGTGTTCCCATAACATTCCTGACACATGTTATGCACTAAAAGGCAATGACACCTATCAAATGTCACCTGTCATTGTTTTCAGTACCAAAAACTTTAATAAATATTGCCAATTAAAAAAACTACAGTGTTACTAAAAATTCGGCCATCCATTGCATGTAAAAAAAGAAAAAAAAAAGTCACACAGAAAATCTTTAAGATGAAACACCGGTCACTGAAAAATACTCTAATGGTAATGTATAGCAATGCAGATGTATAGTAATGTAAATTATAGTATATGTAAGTCTATGGGGGAGCTATTTTCAAATATCTCGCTCAAATTTTAATATTTTACATGATTTTTTTTTTTTTTTTTTTTTTTTTTTTTTTTTTTTTTTTTTTTTGCCTGGGATAGCTGGGAAAACGATTACCTGGGAAAACGATCCACAACCGGGCTAGTTTTTTCTTTTTCAATTTTGGTATTCTTTTTATATTAGGATAAATTTAGTTTCAGAATCGGTTCAAACCGGTTCTGAAAGTTGAAGTGTTTAAAGATAGTCTAACACCAAAATCGAAAATGTAAAAACTAGCCCAGTTGTAGAGCGTCCTAAGCTATCCTTTAGAACAAAAATCGTGTAAAAATATTAAAATTTGCGTGAGATATTTGATAATAACGTCCCAATATATTTACATTATCATCTGGGTCTATTTCAGTGACTAGTGTGGCGCTTTAAGATACTTTGTTAAAAAACATCTTTTTTTTTCCATTTTGGCTTTAGTAAAAAAAAAAAAAAAAAAAAAAAAAAAAAAAATATTTTACCAGATCTTTCTAAAATTAAAATGTACAATTCCCCTGGACTATATTTTATATTGAGATTAATGAAGGTCTATCTAGACAAGTTATTTTTTTCGAACGAAATTCCCTTTTCAAAAGAAATGGTACCATTTCTCCCTTTAATATTAAGATAAAACTTAATCTTCTATGTATCTTTTTTTTTAAAGTCTGTTTCTGTAAGCCCATTATGGACATTTATCTGGAGAGTAGACTTTCACTCAAAGACTCTTTTAGGATATAAAATCGAGAATTAAGACATGAAAAATTGTCTTAAATACTTATATATACTAGGGGAGATGATATAAAATTTGATATGAATTTAATCCCTTTAAGTGTAGTTTGGAGGCAAATTCATGAAAAAAATATTTTTTATGTGTAGCTATTATTTTACCCCCTTTCAATTGGTATTATGTTCCCGCGGCAATAGATTTTTAAAACTTCGCTGTATGTTTTAATATAAAATAATTCATGTAGTTGTCTATACTCGTTATTTATAATTTTGCACTGATCTCTGATCGATCTGAAGTAAATTATTTTTAAAACATACAAAATTGTTTTGGGGAAAAAGCAAGCTTTTGTCATTTAAAATAGTTTTTATTTCATATAATTTTAAAAAAATAGATTTGATATTACTTTATTAGAAATTTGTATTATTTACATAAAAAAAATTCAAATAAAAAGTTTTGGTAGATTCTAAGAAGATTTACATATTTTAAAATGGCGGGAATAAGGTCTTAGAACTGATAATTATCAAAACTAGTATTATATGCCTATTTTTCATAATGTTTTTCTAATAGCTTGTAGATTTTTTTTTGGTTTCATTCGTACGCAAAAAAAAAAAAAAAAAAAAAAAAAAAAAAAAAAAAAAAAAAAAAAAAAAAAAATTCTTTCCATTAGCAGATTTAAATAAATATTATTCCGTTAATTATCAGGTAAGGTATTAACAAAACTAACCTTCTACACATTAGTCTAGGCATGCTCCAAAGATGAAATCTAAAGATGTCCATTTTTAACCTTATAATATTTTTATTAAGCCTCATATCAATGTAAAGATAAATATAAAACTTCTTCTATCGCAAAATATATTGTAATATACTAAAACCATATACTTGTTATTATCTGACCCTTGGGAATAGTTAGTGCTTAACATACATATAGATATTTTATATCACTGTCTTGAAGCTTTATACAGGTATTGATATCAAGGGTACGACTTATTTTAGGAAGATTATTTAGACATATTATCAATTTAAATGATAAAAAATTTTCTTTTATAAAAAGACAATGTGAAAAAGAAAAAAAAAACACAATTTATTCCAACATAAAACGTTAAAGCTTTTTAAAAATGGAATTAGATATTTATCGTAAATTGCATTATTTTAACGAATTAAATTTCCATTGCAACATATATATATATATATATGTTACAGGCCAAACTAGTCTATCCTAACGCCCATCGGATAAACTAGTTTTTCCTAGACCAAACTAGTCTATCCGAACGCCCATCGGATAAACTAGATTTTCCTAGGCCAAACTAGTCTATCCGAACGCCCATCGGATAAACTAGTTTTTCCTAGGACAAACTAGTTTACCAGAACGCCCATCGAAAAAACTAGAACTTCCTAGTCCAAACTAGTTTGGCCGAACGGCCATTAGGATAAACTAGTTTAGCCTGCTATTCATTGGTTTGAACTAGTTTATCCTAGGCCGATCTAGATTGTCCTAGGCCAATTCAATTTGGCGTGATTTTATTGAATCTAAAGACCGCCAAGGCGCCAACTTTCTAGTTTTTATCTAATTTATCCTAGGCCGATGCAATTTGACCCGATTTTAGCTCGCAGACTATCAAAGCCTGAGAGTTAATGTGCTCGCAGATTCTGTGTGTGTGTATGTAACCATGTACGTATGTATGTACGTGTGTATGTAAGTATGTATGTACGTATGTACGTAATGCGATAACTCCTGATAGAAATATCCAATTTGCTTCAAATTTTGGACATCGATTTATCCTGATAACCCCTAAAACGTGTAAATTCTTCAATAACGAAATTTGAAAATGTTCACCAATCCAATACTTTTTTTTTGTAAAGACAGAAGAAAAACTAGTCGGATGTGCCAATTCCAAAACATCATTCTATCTCACACATGTTAACTGGTCCAGGAAAATGAAACAGCAGCGTCACCGAGTAGGTTTTTTATAGCAAAATCTAATCTGTAACAACGTCTTTCAAATTCTAATTCGGTCTGAAATTCGATAAAAATCTGTGTATTAGTGATATTTGAGATAAAATTATCGCAGAAATCATTAAAAAAACTGGATAGAAGCGCTACCTATTGAGCCATTTATTCTAAAAATAAAAGAATATTAATTTATATGAAGGACTAACAGAATCTGGAGTTTAAAAATTCATGCTTTAGATCCTGAGATATCGCTATTACAATAATCACGAATAATACCATATAGCAGTGCCACTTTTCGAGATATTTACTCAAAAAACTACAGAATACTAATTTATATCAGGGGCTTACTGAATCTAAAGTTTGATGAAAATTCGTGCATTAATTCTTGCGACAGAGCTATTTTAAGAATCGCGAGAACTGAGCACAACAGCGCCACCTATTTGGCAATTAACATGAAAACGTAAACAGAATTATTTCATATCACGGATTTACTGAATCCGGAAGTTTGATGAAAATCCGTAAATGACTTAATGAAATAGTGTGGTTGCAAATCGGTAAAAATGCAGTTTAGAAGCGCTATCTGTTGAATGATTTACATGAAAAAGTAATCAGCATCAATTTATATCAGGGACTATCTGAATATAAATTTTTAATAAATTTCGTTCATTAGTTCTTGAGATACACCTATTGTGAAAATTGTGAAAAATGCAGCATAGAATAGATATGTTGAGTGATTTAATTCAAAATAGAAACAACACCAACTCATGTCATGGACGAACTGAATCTGAAGTTTGATGGAAAATTGTGTATTAGTTATTAAGATAAAGCTGATGCGTAAATTATAAAAAATACAAAACAGCAGATCCACATGATGAGCGATGTACACCAAAAACTAATCAGCATCAGTTTAGATTAGAGACTACTTGAATATAAATTTTTATTAAATTTCGTGCATTAGTTCTTCAGATACAGCACCTACAAAATTTATGTCACAGACAGCCAGACAGTCATAGACTCACAATTTGTAAAAACATGTTTTTTGGAATCTCTGACCTTTAAAACGTGTAATTGCGTCACAAACCAGAATTTAAAAATTTTCACGAATCAAACACTTATTGTAAAGATAGAAGAAAGTAAAATAAATAAAAGAATGGATTTTAAATGAACTTTGCTTATTTTAATAGCTATGTTTGAGCTGGGCGGATTCGTTTGAAATATTTTTAATTTGAGCTTAAACTTGATTAATTTTTGAGAAATTAATTTTGAGTTTGAAATAATTCTTTTTTTTTGTGAGCGTGCAAAACAGTAGTTGGCATCAATTACAGATTGTCAAATTGAATTGTTCCAGGATAAACTAGATTGGACTAGTCTAAACTAGAAGATTAAAGCCAAAGCGGTTTTTGGGATCAATAAAAACGTGCCAAATTCAATTGGCCTGACATAAACTAGATCGTCCTAGGATGAACTAGTTCAGGCCAATAAATAGCAGGATAAACTAGTCTATCCTAATGAGCGTTCGGCAAAACTAGTTTGCCCTAGGAAAATCTAGATTATCGGATGGACGATCGGATAGACTAGTTTGGCCTAGGAAAAACTGGTTTATCCGATGGGCGTTAGGATAGACTAGTTTGGCCTAGAAAAAACTAGTTTATCCGATGGGCGTTAGGATAGACTAGTTTGGCCTAGGAAAAACTAGTCTATCCGATGGGCACTAGCATAGACTAGTTTGGCCTAGTCCTTTCTAGTTTGGCCTAAAATCGGGTTTGGCCTGTAACATATATATAAATACCGGGTGTCCCAAAAATGACTGATGGATTTTAAAATTCAATAACTTGCAAACGGTGACAGCTATTTAAAAATTTTTGCAGGAGTGTTATGTATAATGTCAGGAGTTTTTTTACCGTAACTTTTGATTTTAGTTCGAATTTCAAACAGTAAGTGGCGCTGACGGCGATTGAAGGCCAGGTCGATGCTTTATTCAGCACTGATCACCTGGCCTTCAATCACCGTCAGCGCCACCTATTGTTTGAAATTCGAACTAAAATAAAAAATTACGATATATATATATCTATATATATGTATGTATTCAGAATATTTTTAGACAAAAAACGTATTTACAAAGAGCTTTTAGAAAAATTTCAACGCAAGTATAACATATAGTTTAGAAACATTTGATATTTTTATAACATTATACAACTTAGGAAGATATGTATTTAAAGATAGCATGTTATAGCAAATCAGTTTTTCTTTCTTTGATAATTTCTTGTAAAAAGAAAAAAAAATATATTGAACAATTGTCTTTAATAATTTTAATAATATTTTTGGTATTTCGAATAAAATATAATGAACAATGAAAGTCTATATTTGATTTTACAAGATAGCACATTAAGCTGAGAAATTTTTTAAGTAATAGTGCCACTTCTGCGAAATTTTTAGAGAGTATGAAGGATAATTATTTTGACAAAAATTCCTGTCTTTTAGTAATCCTGGAAATTTATTAATCAATTGCAGATTCACACTCTGCATTTACAATTTTAGCATTTCATAAGGATTACTTTATGCGCACAGTCAATTTTGACATCTCGAGACTAGAATGCCATAGTCGCATTTAATTATGTGATTGACTGAGAAGTTGAAAAGACGGATTGATCTCTAAAAATAATCCAACCGATGCACAGTGGGGTATTTGACAAATCTGGGCGGACAAAATTATTTTTTTTGTTTTAAACTAATTTAAACGGTTCAAAAACGTTTATGTAATAAATGTTGTTTACTATTTTAAAAATCATTGATGTTTTACAACTCTGTGCTGGTTTTATTAAACAAAATTAGTATTATAAAATAAATGATAATTATGATAAACAGCATTATTAGTGTGGTAAGGAGATGTATTATTGGAGTATTATTGGTGTAGTAGTAGAGAGGCATGTAACAGGTTTTGCCAGATAGTTTTGTTGTTTCTGCAAATGTTGCAAATTAATTGAATTGGAACTAAAAAGCTCTGAAATATGGAAAGAGGAAGAGGAATCGCTCTCAAATTTTTGTTTTTCTTGTTTTTGTTGCGATCCATCACTTCTCCATTTACATATAAGAATTAATGTACATTTTTCCTCTTCATTTAAATTTCCCAAAAATTCTTTCAAATAAATGAATAATCGTGTCACTGTTAAATTAAGTTATTCTTAAGTATTGATTTATGCGCAAGTTTCGGTAATTTTAAAAGACTGCTTTTCTGGATAGCAATGAATTTCAGCTTGTTGCAGAAAACTGTAGCACGGGTATACATTTTATTTATCTTGTCTTATAATTTCTTATTGGTTCCTGGAAAGATTAGTTTCGACAAATAATGATAATGTTTAAAAAAAGGGGATATTTGTGTTTTCTTTTCTGTTTGCTGAGTTCTCAAATATGCTTTTTTGTATTTGGATGCTTGCTTTGGTGATTATGTTAATTCTTTTGACACATGGGCAGCATCTATCTTCTCTGAAATTTCTAATTTTAACTGAACGGCATGTGTAAGTACTTCCACATCTGTTAATCTCCTCAAACTTTCAAACATTCTCCGCTTTGTACTATCATTTGATTCAGTGAAAATTTTTGCTGTCATCCCTGATCCATTTATTTTACTTGAAATTTCTACTGTACCTTGAAGCTAGTCCTTATTATTTTCCCTAAAAATGTCTAATTTGTGAAGGGCTGCGATCCATTTGCTCTTGAATTTACCCTTAAATTGGGAAAAATTGTGCTTGAAGTTTTTTAATTCATCATCATCAAAAGTATTATTAAGAAGGTAATTTTCAAGAAAAGTCAGTCAATCAATTACATATGATGGTTTTGCTTTTATATAATGTTAAAAAATTCATTTCTAATCATTACTTTGACATTCGAACACCCTAAATTAAAATAAATAAGAAATGTAGAAAACAGAATGCATAATAAATATACACAAGTTAGATAAATAATATTATTTTATCTCTTACATTTTTTTAAATCTTGCAATTTTTAACTAATTTTTAACAAAAACTTATGTAAAATTGATGCGACTTATTTTTAAGACAAAAAAAAGTTAACAATAAGCAATAAATTCCTTTCATTTTCTGAAAAGTGCTTTAAAAAGATAAAAGGGAATAAATACATTATTTTAAAGCTTTTTTTTTTCAAATTTATATAAATTCATTTCAATAAGATTGACTGAAAAGTAAACAAATATAATAACTTTCTAATAAATTATAACAATATTTTTCATTTTAAAATTTATATCATAAATATGAGTTAAATATCTGTACATAGTAATTTCGGATGCTTACTCAGAAATTTGAAAGAGCATATTTATATTGCCTTCATTTTCAAAAGCAGACGAATGCAGAACTACTTTAAACGAAAACACAAAATAAAGGGTGTATACTTATTGCTATAACAAGTAACTCTGCTTGGAAAAGCTTGGAAATATAACAAAACCCTTCGTGAAGTCAGAAATAAGGGATAAAAATAATAGAAAAATATACGTTATTTTAAATTAATTTTGCTAATACGAAAACTAACTTTTTCTTAATTTAAAAATAAAAAAAATAATAATAGATACCTGCCTCGCCACTATCCATAACGATTAGATTTTAAATACTTTCAAAAATAAAGTTATTCACTTTCGAAAATAGAAAGTCGCAATGCAAAACGATCTGTCGCCGATGCGTTTAACGGAACACTTTAATTTCAACTGATAACAGGAAGTCATCGTTTGCTTAAACAAGATAAAAATGGTATTACAGGATTCCCCAAAGACTCGGCTTCAACCTGTATCCCTCCATTCGATCGTGCGATGTACTTTATGAAATCGACTTTTGTCCAGCCAGATTCTTCAAATACCCCACAGTGCGATGTTCAGCACTTCCGTGGAAGTGCTGAATGTGCAAAATCTAAACATTTGATTCGAATAGTGCATACGTGCGAATGACCGTAAACTTAGATACCTTCATTTTAGAAATTGAAATCTTGATGGGATGGTTAACAGATTTGCTGCCGGTCACGCGCTGGGGTGTAAAATTCTCAATCATTTAACACAGAGGGTAGAGTTATCGGCAGCGAACGTGAATAGAATGCTATTTACTTTAAGTTTTAAACAACAGAAATTACAAGTTCTTTTTCTTTTACTACATTTTTGATAGTTACTTTGAAATATCTGTGTTGAAATCTCATTTCTCTGCATTATTTATGTTTAAAAAATAACAAAACGTAGTAAATATAAATATAGAAAGCAAAATTTGCATATTTTAAAGTCTTCATTTTTTAGTAAAATTCTATATAATTTTATATATTAAGTGTTAAGGTTTTGAAATATGCATGGTTAAGAAAGATTTGAATGAATTTACGCATAATACCTGAATCGTTTGCTCTACTCAAGTATTCCCGATTTGATAATAAAAATAAAAAATAAGGATTTAGCTGTAATTTTGCGAGCACGATGTGCTAACTTTATCTACAAATATTACTTAAATTACAACAAAATATATAATACATTTTATAGTCACTCAAAATTATTTGAGAGAAATACATTTTTTATTGTTACTGCAAATACAATAACAAGTTATCTAAGTACTCTGCTATTTTTTTACATTTAAAAATAATTATTTGGTGAATATAATGCCATAAATGTGACAATTTTAACGATTTTGTGCTCATAAATTTTATTTATATATATACAGGGTGATTCAGCTCGTCGGTGACAAACTTTAAGGATCGATAGAGCACACCTAGACGAACATTTTTGAATAGGGAATGTAGGGTCCCTGACGCGATGGTAAGGCGCTAGGCGCTTTCGAAAATTTGGGTGCCGAAATTCGAAACGTCATAAAAACTAGGGAAATGGTTAGATTTTCTTGCTTGTTGCGTCGAAATGATTCTGTTTGTTTAGACTTTCTTCAGTACCAATTTGATAAGCGTATCTCTTAAAACATGGATAGGGAGCGCTGCAGACTTTGGAGAGCTAGACAACAACTTTAAGCCCGTTATTTTGATAATTTAACACATGCTCGCCAAAGTTTATACTCTAACTTAAAGTTTGAACCCAAAAGTAGAGCCCTGCAAAAAGCGTAAGAGCCGGAATAAAATGTCAAAGTACAGGGTGGTCGAAACTCGAAGGCTCCTAAGAGATAAACAAACAGATTTCTTGACTTATGGCATGCATTTTCATGATTCTGTTTGCTGGGGCTCTCTGAAACTCAGTTGAACGGTACAAAAAGAAACATCGATAGGGGGCGCTTTGGGCAAAAAACATAATTCGTTGACATTTCGGACGCTAACTGGAAACGGGGCGCTACGATCAGTTAGAAACAAAACAAGAGAGAAATTTACTTATCATAAGAAGCTATTAAAACTGCAGTTTTTTTTTTTTTTTTTTAACAAACATAGCTGGTTTCAATCATGCACAATGCGCGCAATAAAATTTACATAAGGTGCTTTTTGCTGATTTATGCAAAAGATATCGTACCATGTCGATATGCAAAAGATACGTAATGCGTAGACGACAACGCGAGATGACGTAGTTGTATGCGCAGACACGTCTTTTGAACGTGCGGTACCTACTTAAGCTTCGGGTTACTTGTCTGCAGATCGGTAGTAGGATGGAACGGTACACAAACTCTGAATTGGCTGACATGCATTTGGCGTATGGCGCTATAACGATTATTTCGTTATATATTGGTTATTTTCTTAAATTATTCCTTTACCCCCCGTCTCTGTTCAATTCAAAATTAGTTTTAAGCTGTCCTTCATTCCTTTTCCATTTTCTTTGCTTATTAATTCTCTAACCGAAAATCGGCAGCTGCTTAACTTTATCTGCGAGAAATACACTCGCACATTAATCAACCGTTTAAAACTATTTCCAGATGTCTGCTATTTCCGATCGAAGCAATTCTGCATTACCTTATAAGGAGATCATCTCTGTTTCGCAGTTAAAATTTATGCTTACGCTTCTTTTTCCTTTCTCGACAAAACCCTAAAAAGAATTTAACATCTGCGCAGTAAAATCTGATGTCCCTTCGGTGTGCCTCTGTGTTTAGACAAAACAACACGTGTAACATTTTATCGTTTGGCAACCTTTTCCTTTCCCATCCCAGCTGGGAAACTAAATTGAATTCTGATCTTGCTGGCTGCATTTTAACTGTTATTTGGCGTATTCTATCCATTGTGCATGGGCGAACTTGTGTATGTTGGCGATTTTCTATCATGCCAAAAGTGGCGGTTTGTTGCTATGTACGGGCCTCTTGACTCACTGCTCTCGTCTAGTGAAGTGGCTAAAAACTGTTCGGAGATTTTCTCCGAGTACTGTATGTGTGCCCCCCCCCCTAGTAATACATGTCTGAATAAAGAATAACTTAGCAATCATTGTGGGGTTTTTTTTCGTACATCCGAATCTGGACTACTATACATGATCACGCTTCTTCTAAGTATGCTAATACAATAGCAGCTGCTACCAAACTACGCTACAAGAATCTCCATTACAAAAATAACTGGTACCGTTTGACTCTTTCGTTTTTCCCCACATAAAAAAAAAATATATATATGGAGGGGGGTACAATCAACTGCGACTTTCCCGTGGATGTGATGCATTTCGGTTCTTCTTTTTCTTCTCTGCATCCCCCGGTAGAAAATGCTATTAGTCTTGCCTGCTAAGTGTCAACCGAAAAAGTACAGAGCTGTTCTCGTCCTGAAATTCCTTTGCTGGACACCCCCTTTTCCTCCCCTGTGTGCTCCATCTCAAATGCTTCGGAGGGTCTCCCCTCGAGATTCCATATCCTAAAAGAAATCTGCGGCTGATTGTCACCTGAGCGCTGGGTGCCCCTTTTTTCATCTCCTCGCATCGCCTGTGTGATTGACGTGTTCATTGCAGCCAGATATCATCGAGGGCTGCATGTGCTCATTTTGTGCTTCTATACCAGTGTGTTTTGTGTCTTTAGTGAACGTAATCTACAGAAAGTTCATATAGCCTCATAGAAAATTTAGTGAATAACAATATTCCTGTGGTGTGATGCATCGTAAAATCGTTCATCGTGCAAAAAAATAGTGATTGTCTTCAATTCTGAGAAAATCCATCAGAAATAATTCATCGTTTATATCAGTTAACAGTGCACAAAATAAATAAATAAATAAATAAGAGAATTACAAAAATTCTCTAAATGAGGTGTCACCACCTTTGATAAGTGCATATTCAATTACCTGATTACAATATAAAATTTCTGCTAGTCGTCAGTGATAAAAAAAAAAAAAAAGTGCACAACAACGAAAATCAACGCCGAAATAATCTACAGTTTGAACGTGAGAGCAGATCTTGCCCCATTTCCCTAAGTTTTGTGTTGTAAATTAGTAATCATTTAATTATTTTTTAAAACTAAATCAGTAAGTCAACCCACCTACTTTGTTTATTTCATGTTCTGCTTTCACATTCAGGACTCAACGGTCAACATTTATGTTCTGTATAGAGCATTAATTTAATCCTGTTATTGTGTTTTTGCAAAGATTTTTAATTTGCGAAAGCACGGTAACTGTTGTCATTTCTAGTTATTATTTTTGCTGACATTTTATGTAGTTTTTATCAGTTATTTGCATTTATGTGCTATTGTTTCATATTTTACGTCCCACCCCTTTTTTGTTTTTTAATTTGTATTTAGATTCTCTAATATGCTTAAATGTGTTTAACCAGTTTTGAACTTTAATTACAAGGTTAAAATAAGAACATTCCTTTTCATCCAAAAAATATAAATAAATCAGAAGGTTTTAAGTTACAAAAAAAGGAATTTTTTTTCCTTGAGTAAAGCAGTTAAAGGATTTTTTTTCTTGCTTGCTAACAGTTTTTGCGGTTTTCTATAGAGTTTTCTTTGCTTTATTATCTAAAGTAAGTACTTTGTTAAAGTGAAGGAATATATAGATATATGTTTCAAAGTGTAATTATTTTGCCATTTTATTTAATTTATTTTCTAAATGTGTTAATTTTGTATGTGCTTCCTTGCTTTACTATCATAAAAGGTTCAAATAAGATATATTTAAAGTGAGGTATATTTTTTTTAAGATCTATTTATTTTGCTAGTTTACGTAGTTTACTTGCTAGGAAATTTACCTGTTTTCAATGTGCTTTAGAGTATAAGTCAGGTCTGTGTAACAATTTCTCTAAAACTTGTGAGCGTAAACAAACAAAAAAAAAAGCTAATCATGGCGGCAAAACAAATTCCGATAAATATCATTCAATTTGATGGAGATCCAGATTTACTTAAATTTTTCTTTGATCAAGTTAGAGTCTCTGCGGAAATTAATAAGTATAACCCACAAACAACAATTGCAATCTTAAAGGGAAAGTTAGTTGGGCCTGCACAAAAATTTCTAGCACAGAACCCCGACCTGCAAAAGATAACAGACCTCGATTTGCTGGAAAAAGAATTTGCGTCATTCTTCGCCCCCCCTAGTAAATGTGTTGCCTCTGTTGAGCTGTCCAGTTTAGCACTTATGCCTTCTGAGACGATAAAAAATTTAGCCCATAGACTAAATGTTCTTGCGGCTACAGTATATGCAGATATCAACGACGAAAATGCACGCAGCACTATCAAACTCATGAAATTTCTAGAAGCCCTTCCTTCAAATATTAGAATAAAATTACAGGAAGAAGGCATTAATGATTATAAAACAGCAGTTGAAAGAGCGCAAACCCTTCATGAAATTTTAAGGAATGAGAAAATCTTACATTCCTTACCTTCGGTATACAGACCAGAAAATCTTATTGAATCGCAATTAAAAGAAATCTCTGAGAAAATAAATGCATTATCTTTTGTCCCTCCTGATACTAAAACCGAAACTGAGCAAAAAAATTTCCAGACTAGACCAAAACATTCCGCAGGTGTTTCACGCTTCAAAAAAAATTACAAAAATCGAAACTACACTAGGCGTTATTCCCCACACAAGTTTTCACAAAAAAACCAGTTGTTTGTCAGTTATGTGGACGAAACAATCATGACGCTCTCTCTTGTTTTAAATGGAAAAGAGCAAATACTCAAAGGAAAAACAATTACACAAACTCCACGCCCCAATTTCAGGAAAACTGAAACAGAGATACAATTTTTATGCTGATGGTGTTGTGTCTCAGTCTAATACTTCTACATCAGCAACTTTTGTTTTTGACCCTGTTTTACCTAAAATTTCAAGTTCGAGACTAGTTAATTCAGTAGATTCTCAAACTTTTGACTCCATTAAGATAGCAAATAACATCAGTACACAAATAGAAAGTGATAATGTTCAGATAATTTGTAGTGTAAACACTATGTCACCATCCCTCCCTCTTGTTGAAGCCACTATAGCAAACCATTATATTACTTTGTTGGCTGATTCTGGTAGTAGTATATCTTTACTTTCACAAAAATTATTTAATCAACTTAAACCTGTCTTAAAATATAAAAGACTGTCCACTGACGTCAATATTAAAACTGTCAATTCTGATGTCTCATTTTCCGCCTGCATCAGAACATCCATTAAGCTAAAACAAAAAGCGTTTTCACACCACTTTTATATTGTTGACATACCCGAGTCTTCCAGTTTTGAAGGCATTTTAGGTTTTGATTTCATAACTAGATACAATGTTGTCATTGATACTTTTAACAAGTGCCTCCATGTCAACAATAATTTCTCTGTTCCTTTAAAAACCAGTAAAGAATCTTCTGAAGAGAAACAATCAAAATCATGCAATTCTTTGTGTGATGTTGTAATGAATCAAGCGGTGTTCTTAACTCGTAAAATTATATTAGAACCCCAACAACAAATATGGTGCTCTGTTTACATTTCCAATAACATCAACAATAACAGAAATTATCTATTTGAATATTTGGCACAAACAAAAGAATTAATAGGAAATGATGCCATTATTCAAATGAACAAATTATCCACTAAAAGAAAGAAAACTTCACAAATACATCATTTCTTTTCAATAACACTTAAAAACACTTCTGAAAAAACCATTCATCTCCCTAAACACACAAAAATAGGTCAATTATCTGAGATTGAGGAAATTCGCGACTATACTTCTGAAATGTCTGACAAGCAAAATAACTCAGAACAGCACTTTGTAAATTTTATTCAGGCGTCTAATGAGATCTTACAAAAAAGAAAGCAGGAGTTATCGGCTAATGATTTTAAACTTTCTCACTTAAAATCTGACGAAGCAAAGAACCTAACTAAATTGCTACTTAATTATTATCCTGCCTTTTCCAAATCATTAGACACACTTGGTCATACTGATAAAATTGTACCTGATTTGAAATTCATTAATGACTACCCCATAAAGACACTCCCTTTCCCTCTTCCCCAAGCTGTGCAAAAGGATGTTTTAAATCAAATCAAACAGTTGCTTGATGCCAAAATCATTGAACGTCATTGTTCCGAATGGGCCTGCCCCATGCTCCTTGTTAAAAAGAAACCAGACGGTACAGGTATACAGAAATATAGACTCGCATTAGATCTCTGAATGGTTAATACTATAATTCAAGGTTCGTCCTATCCACTTCCAAAAATTCAAACTATTATTTCAAATCTTTCACAATATCGTTTTTTCTCTTCTCTCGACTTTCATCAGGCATATCATCAGATTGATTTGCCTGCAAAATTTCAAAATCAGCTCACATTCACTACTATGTTCGGTTCTTTTCGGTATAAGAGATTAGTATTCGGCTTAAAAACAAGCGCCTCAATTTATCAAGCTTTAATGGACTCGTTACTTGATGAATTACAGTTAGAAGGTGTCTATACCTACCAAGATGATCTCATTGTTGGTGCCAATTCATATCAAGAAATGTGTGATAAGTTGGATAAAATTCTTGCAATACTAGTAAAATATAATTTAACGCTGTCCCCTAACAAATGCACTTTTCACAAAACCAGTTTAGATTATCTTGGATTTCACATAGAAAATCAAACTATTTCTCCTGTTCAGTCGAACATTGTAAAAATAACATCTTTTCCAACACCTACAACTAAACGTCAATTAAAAGCACTCATAGGCGTCATTACATTTTACAAATCTCTTGTTCCATCCTTTTCTGAACTTGTACAACCTCTCATAAACTTAACTACTCCAAAAGCCAAATTTAAGTGGACAAGCAAACATCAAAAAATTATGGACACCATACAGAAGATATTCTTTAATCCACCCATGGTTAGATTACCTGACTGGAACAAAAAGTTCTATTTAAATACTGATGCGTCAAATATTGCTATTTCTGGTGTCTTACTACAAGAACATGATAAACAACTATTACCTGTTGCATACTTTTCAAAATCTTTAAAAGCATCAGAGAAAAAATATCCTGCACTTAAATTAGAACTCATGGCGATTCATAAATCAGTTACTGCTTTCAAATATTATTTATACAACAGAGAATTTGTAATCCTTTCAGATAGTAAACCATTAGAAAAGTACAACAAAACTACAAACCCGGCTGATATTATCTCTCGTTGGCTCAGGGATCTCTCAGAATACACATACAAATTTCAACATATTCCAGGTAAAAAGAATGTACTCGCTGACTACTTATCTCGCTGTAACTTTGAAAATAATCAACAGACTTTAGCTACAAATCCTGAACTGATTCATGATACTCAACCCTTACCTATTGTAGAATGTGATACTCCACACTCCAGCTCGACTGATTCTAATATGCATGTTAACTGCCTTATTTCTGGTACACAAACAAATCCTGACCCTTTATTAGAAATTTCGAATGAAACATTTGCTACTGAACAACAAAATGACCCTACTTTGTCTGTTGTTTATAAAGAAATCTTAAAGAAAGGATCTTCTCAAAAATTTCCTAACTACTTCATTCATCCTGATTCGAAAGTATTAATGTTAAAGAAGGAAAATATTTTTAATAACACTTTTTCGTATCACATTATTGTTCCAAATTCACTTAAAAGCAAAGTCTTAACAATTTCACATTTATCTCACTTTGGCTTTAATAAAACTTATGAATTCTTGTCAGGTAGATATTTTTGGAAGGGTATGTATGTAGACACTTTAAACTTTGTTGCATCCTGTATCAAATGTCTTCAAACTAAACATCACCAAACTCCACCCGCACCTTTGCAGCCCACATACACTCCCAGGTACCCTGGTCACACTATTAGTACAGATCTCCTTGGACCGTTTGCTAATGGAAAATATGTTTTAACTATCACTGATCATTTTTCGAGACATATTGAACTCTTTCCACTTAATCACATATCTGCGAGTAAGGTTGTTAAATGCTTATTCTCTTACATAACCACCTTTGGAAGACCTTCGGTTGTCTTATCAGACTTAGGACCCCAGTACACGTCTCAGGTATATAACATTTTTAATGATACAATGGGCATTAAGGTATTACACAGTTCTGCCTCGAGACCACAATCAAATGCGATTGCAGAGTGAATCAATAAGTCAATCAAATATTCAGTTAATATTCTTTTACAAGAAGGTCATTCATTCGAAAATGCAGTATTTATACACAAATCACTTTATAATGGTTCGAAACATGCAACTACATTATATTCTCCTAATTTTCTTCATTTTGGGCGTGAACTTTCTCTAATTTTTGACACTTTTGATCAGTCGTGCAACCAACCCTTTCTTGATAAACATATTGAAGTCCACAAATTACTTGATGATTTGAGTAAGATATATCACAAAGCCTATAACAACATTAAATCTGCTCAAGATAAAAGATATAAATATTACGGTCAGAAAGCTAAATTAAGATCCATTTTCTTAAAAGACATTGTATATCTAAAATCAAATGACAAGTTTAAAACAAAGTATACTGGTCCATATATTGTCACTTGTAAACATTCCCCTGTGTCATTCTCAATTAAAAGGTTGTATACTCCTGATAACACAGCATTTCGGGTACATATTGATAGACTTTTATTAGCACCTCCTCGTTATGGACATTTATTTGATGCGTCAAGTCATATAAACAACACTAACTTTAATACGTTTTATCAACCTCACACATACAATCTAAGAAACAGAAGCTAATGTAAAAAACACTATTTATTATTTTTTATGTCTTGTTTTATGATACCACATATCCAACCAAAGAGCTCATGGTTGTGTGTATGTTGTTTTTGACTGATCTTTAACAATATCATGGCTGGTCCATCACTGTTGCTCTGAAGATCTCTTAGGAACAATATTAGGTATCATTGTTATCCTTTAACACTTAGATATGTCTTCATACTCACTTAAATTTTAGTTACCTTTTATTTTGTTTCTTTTTGCAGTGCACTTAAAATTTCTTTGACAATATTCATTAATTCAGTATTTTTTCCACTAGCTAACCTCCCACTTAACAATTCCTGTACTATAAGTCAAACATATTATAGTTAGATAAACAGGTACTGTAGTCTAGAAAAGTAAACAAATGATTCATGTAATTAAATAAAACACAGTTTTCATATATGACTTGTTCATCACCCCACTCGATTGTGACACATTTTTCGTCTCTCTTCACTCTAGGATTGTCTTCCCATATTAGTTGTTAGATGATATACATTTTTTTTGTTTTTTTTTCTTTTTGAATTCTTCCCTTTGAAGTCTTGTTCCCGTTCAAAATTAAGGCCCTAAGGGTTCAAGCTTCATTGTGTTGAGAGACAAAGTTTTGGAGTTGGAGTTTCGGTTCAAATTTTTGAATTGTGATTCCAATTCACAACAATTCAAATTTTTTTCATGTAATTCGACGTGGGCTCCTTCAGAAGACCGCTAGTGCCTTCGGGGGAGCATCACAATTCCCTCCTCATCTAAGGCTAGGCCCTAAGCCGATGCCATAATACTTGTGTTGTACACAAGATTCAGGGTGACGCATATTTTTATGGGCGTGCTTGGAGCACCTCTTTTTTTTGTCATCCTATGCTTCGGCATGAAACATTTTTTACAAAAACATTTTTATTTTAATATACATCATATTACTCTTTTTTAATTTTTTTGAAAAATATAGTGCTATTATGTTATTTTTGTGTATTGCCATTTTACATTCATTTAGTATTAGTTTCATGTTTTGTATATATGTTTCAAAATTTTTACTTGTGTCATGATAACAATCAAAGCTGCAGTAATATTTTTGTACTGTCTGAGTCAACTCAACTTCTACATATAAAAATACAGTACTAGCTTGGATCCATATACAGAAATAGTAAAAAAAAATATAGAAACTTTAGAACTGCTGACTGTTTTTGAATACAAAAGTCTCCATTATCATGACGTCAAATTTCTACAGATACATATAAAAAAAAAAAACTTTTGCATTTATGTGTGTTTTTATGTTATAATATTGTATGCTAGCCTATGCACATTGGACAGCAAAAGTTTTTTTTGTGGTGCACCGGGTGATATATATAACGATTATTTCGTTATATATTGGTTATTTTCTTAAATTATGCCTTTACCCCCCGTCTCTGTTCAATTCAAAATTAGTTTTAAGTTGTCCTTCATTCCTTTTCCATTTTCTTTGCTTATTAATTCTCTAACCGAAAATCGGCAGCTGCTTAACTTTATCTGTGAGAAATACACTCGCACATTAATCAACCGTTTAAAACTATTTCCAGATGTCTGCTATTTCCGATCGAAGCAATTCTGCATTACCTTATAAGGAGATCATCTCTGTTTCGCAGTTAAAATTTATGCTTACGCTTCTTTTTCCTTTCTCGACAAAACCCTAAAAAGAATTTAACATCTGCGCAGTAAAATCTGATGTCCCTTCGGTGTGCCTCTGTGTTTAGACAAAACAACACGTGTAACATTTTATCGTTTGGCAACCTTTTCCTTTCCCATCCCAGCTGGGAAACTAAATTGAATTCTGATCTTGCTGGCTGCATTTTAACTGTTATTTGGCGTATTCTATCCATTGTGCATGGGCGAACTTGTGTATGTTGGCGATTTTCTATCATGCCAAAAGTGGCGGTTTGTTGCTATGTACGGGCCTCTTGACTCACTGCTCTCGTCTAGTGAAGTGGCTAAAAACTGTTCGGAGATTTTCTCCGAGTACTGTATGTGTGCCCCCCCCTAGTAATACATGTCTGAATAAAGAATAACTTAGCAATCATTGTGGGGTTTTTTTTCGTACATCCGAATCTGGACTACTATACATGATCACGCTTCTTCTAAGTATGCTAATACAATAGCAGCTGCTACCAAACTACGCTACAAGAATCTCCATTACAGGCGCTGCTGGTTGTAATGGACGAGCCGCTCAGCGGTTGTACGCCGAGCGTTACCCCAACAGGCAAATCCCCTGCCATGCCTTCTTCGCTCGAGTACACCAGAGGTTGTCCACAACGGGATCTTTCGACGGAGGCAGGCCTGAACGGGAGCGATCAGTGAGCACCCCCGACAACGAAGAGGCTGTGCTTAACCTGGTTGAGGACAACCCAGGTCTTAGCACGAGAGATATCGCCAGACATGTTGGCATTTCGC
The DNA here is from genome assembly GCA_964019185.1 of Maratus speculifer. Lineage (NCBI taxonomy): Eukaryota > Metazoa > Arthropoda > Arachnida > Araneae > Salticidae > Maratus > Maratus speculifer. The sequence continues at coordinate 241,251,087 of OZ025289.1, forward strand.
AAGCAACTGCGTGGCGCATCTTACGTTCCCGGAATCTGCACCCCTACCACATCCAGCGGGTGCAGTTGCTCAGAGAGCAGGATTTTGGCCCTCGAGTGGAATTCTCAAGATGGTACTTGGCGATGAGATCCAGGGATCCCCGTTTTGTAAACAGCATTTTGTTTACGGACGAGTCCACCTTCAGCCGGGAGGGAATGTGGAACGCCCACAACAGTCATGTGTGGTGTGATGAAAATCCTCATGAAACCAGAAGCCGAGCAGCCCAGGAGCGTTTCTCAGTAAATGTGTGGGCCGGCATTCTGGGGGATTGCCTCATTGGCCCTTATTTGTTACCTGAACGGCTGACAGGTGGAAATTACCTGATTTTCCTGGATCAAGTGCTGCCGCAGCTTCTGGAGGAGGCGCACGTACCCGAAGGTTCGCGTCGCCAGATGTGGTTCCAGCACGATGGAGCTCCGGCCCATTACACGAACGACGTGCGTCTCCATCTAAACGCAAGGTATGGCCAGCGGTGGAACGGGCGTGGGGGTCCAGTTCACTGGCCTGCCCGATCACCAGACCTCACCTGCTTGGATTTCTTCCTTTGGGGTTGCCTGAAGGCCGAGGTATACCATACACCTGTCAGCAGTGCTGAAGAACTTGTGGCGCGCATTGTGGCAGCTGCAGGGCAGATCAGAGATACTCCTGGCATTGTTGGAAACACACACTCCTCAATGCGACGGAGGTGCGAAGCCTGCATCATGGCCCAAGGTCGAAATTTCGAGCATCTTCTGTAGTGTTATTTTTTGTAAATAAATTTCCAGTATCATTGATGTTTTTGGTCTAAATTTATTCAGAAGTGTTGAGCAGAGGTAGAAAATGTGTTTTCATTATTACTAACTGATCGTAGCGCCCCGTTTCTAGTTAGCGTCCGAAATGTCAACGAATTATGTTTTTTGCCCAAAGCGCCCCCTATCGATGTTTCTTTTTGTACCGTTCAACTGAGTTTCAGAGAGCCCCAGCAAACAGAATCATGAAAATGCATGCCATAAGTCAAGAAATCTGTTTGTTTATCTCTTATCTTATCACCAACTACTTCGACCTCGAGTTACATCGAAAACCTCGGTCGAAAGCTCAAACAGTATTCATTTTTAATCCTGATTGGATATCTCCTTGATAATGTCCAATCAAATGTTAGCATGAATTTCATTTGAGCGTTCGACCGAGGTTTCCTAGGTTGAGGTAGATGGTGAATAAGAGCATTAGGAGCCTTCGAGTTTCGACCACCCTGTACTTTGACATTTTATTCCGGCTCTTACGCTTTTTGCAGGGCTCTACTTTTGGGTTCAAACTTTAAGTTAGAGTATAAACTTTGGCGAGCATGTGTTAAATTATCAAAATAACGGGCTTAAAGTTGTTGTCTAGCTCTCCAAAGTCTGCAGCGTCCCCTATCCATGTTTTAAGAGATATGCTTATCAAATTGGTACTGAAGAAAGTCTAAACAAACAGAATCATTTCGACGCAACAAGCAAGAAAATCTAACCATTTCCCTAGTTTTTATGACGTTTCGAATTTCGGCACCCAAATTTTCGAAAGCGCCTAGCGCCTTACCATCGCGTCAGGGACCCTACATTCCCTATTCAAAAATGTTCGTCTAGGTGTGCTCTATCGATCCTTAAAGTTTGTCACCGACGAGCTGAATCACTCTGTATATGAATTATACCACGGGAGGCGCCTTGACAGGTGAAAATCTCGTCACCTTTCCAAGAATCTAAATTACTAGATCAGCTTAAGTAGCAATGTGCAGATGTCAAATAACAAGATGAAAATATTAAGCAAACGACATGAAAAAGTAGAGACTGTCAATAGAATTAAGATCTAGTTGCTCGTCGGTTCCATTGCTGGTATGGGACAATTAGACAAACACTCGCCCCGATACCAGATATGAAACCACTCTGCTGGGATAATCTAGCTGGTAAGAGAATTGTAATAAGTTAGAAAGAAAGAAAATTATACATAAGTTATAAAAAGTATGTATTTTGTACTTCTATCATTCATTGTGGATGTTGAGGTTTACAATAAAAAAATTGTAAACCTCATTTAACCTCGGCAATTAGATGCATAGTAATTCAAAAAGATTTTTTCAAATATATTCTTTTTTTTGTATATAAGGGAACCCAAATAAAAAATCGACATAAAAAGTGTAAGTAAAAATATGATTGAAATTCGAAAAATAATTTCAGTATTTGTTGAGGCATTTGACCCATTTTGTCATTAGCATTTCAATATTCCCGACGTAAAAATTTTGTATCTCATTGAATCTTGGAGGCGGGAAGATTTTTAGTATTTTGTACTGCCCCTTTACTCAACCTTTTTTTCTTAATTTCAGGGGCCGTATCTCATCCATTATTTTAAACCATCACAACGACAGCGACGACTCATCCATCAGTAATTTCTGCGAGGATATAGCCTGGCATCTGTTTATCCTTGACTCTCTGACTTGTCTGAAGTTCTTGCAATAGTTGTTAACAGCTTTGCTTTCACTTAAAATAAACATACATTATTCGCCGAAAAATGTCTGCGTATGTTATCTGTTCAGTTATCAAAAAGAGTCCGCTTTGCTGCTGGGAAATTCTATTCTGTTTTGCCTGTGTTTTAGTTGTCATTTTGCAAACAAACAAGTTTTTTCTAAACGTTGCAACTTTGTCTAGTTATTCACCATCTCTTGCTCAAAAACTAAATCAAGGTTCGGAAACTTGGATATTCTCGCTACGTCAAATTCACACTTTTAGGTAAAAATTATAGCTGAATTAAATAATACAAATTAATGAATTAAATTATACAAATTATAGCTGAATTAAATAATACAAATTAATGAATTAAATTAATGCTGAAATTTTGTAAATTTACATATTGTAGTTATCTGGACTTAATCGGTAGGTTTTTGGAACACCATTTTTATTTAAAGAAAAATCTTGTTTCTAAATTTTCTAGAAACATGCCGGTAATAGCATTTTTCTTGAAATTGTTACAGAAACCTACCATGAATTTCTTTCCAAAAAATTACTGCACTGTTAAAAATTTGACACATTTGCTGCAGCGTCACTCCACAGTTTTTATGGAATTTATTTTTTATGACCAATGAGAATGATCCATAATTCGGTGAAGTAATCGTTTTCTATAAAATCGGTGGAGTGATGATGCAGCAAAAATGTCAACTTTTTTTACAGTGTGGTTTACACAAAAAGGATCAGTGGGAGCCCTGAGATTTCTGCATGATATTTATTTAAATACTTATTGACACGAAATGCTCTGTAGTAAAAAAATGAATAAAATATCAACATTCTGTTAACCCTATTGTTCCATGATACGGGTAACTTTTTTTGCTAATTTTGAATAAATAGACAGACAAGTAGTTTAAAAAATTTTATAAATGTAATTTTTAGATCAGAGGTATATAGAATATTTTTTTCCTCTTTAATCCCTCCCAAGTCACTCTATTTTTTCAAAAAGCAATCCTCTGTTTTTCGAAAGTTTATGATACAACTTATTTTCGAGATTTGAAAAACACTTTCGAAAAATAATTTAAAGTTATGGATGAAGGCAGAATATATATGTGCCCGTAGTTTTTGGATACGTTTTCAAGTAGCTATTTTAATGCAATTAATTAATTAATCTCTGCTCTGATATACATATTTTTTAATGCTAATGCTTCTCAAGTACTTATTTTTATATTAAGCGTATATGTTTAACAGTGAAATGTTCCAAATTAACAAAATTAACATTAACATTATTATTTTACAATTGCATGCACAACTTTAGTCATGCAGTCTAAAATAATTAGCTGAAAAGTGGTATCATCCGTAAAACTAATTAAAGTAAAGAGTTCTCTATTGAAGTTACGTAAGTATTCCAATATATTATTGTCCAATATAGTAAGGTCTTTAGTATCCGTAGAGTCCTTAATGCCCCTACTTTTCGAAAACCAGTAGTTGATTTTCAAAAATCTACATCAGTAAATATAAATTTTCCAACGAAATGCTAGCTGAGCTACTCGATTACGACATACTCGAGCCTAAATACGGAAAATGACCCAAAATTCTCAATTATTATGTATGTCAAGAATCGCTAAGTTCCTCACGATTTGTCTATATTTCTTTACTTTAAACTCATTATTATTTCTCTGTTCAAAATTATCTAATATCATATATTTTAAGTTTCAAATAATTCGGTTGGGTAGATTTTGAGTTGTTATATGAGGACAGACGGACAGACAGACGAATGGGCAACTCGGGATCATGGGATTTTTCCCCCTTCAATACAAAACGAACGTGACGTTTCTCCGTTTCCGGGATCAGAGGAGATAGCGTCATATACATACACACATAAGGTCGGATTTCAATAGTGTAGGTTACTTAAATATTTACACTATAATGATTATTTTTTTAGAAAATTTAAGTTTAAATTACTATTTTTATTTGCCTGCATAAACTCGAATGTTCTCCTTTTTTAATTTTTTTTATAATACGCTAAAAATATTTAATAACATTTCTTATAATTAGTTTTCCATTAGAAACAATTTTGATACATTAAATATTTTATTATTATTATGTTATAGCACTTGAGAAAAAATTTTCTTATTTCATTTATTGAATTTATTTAAACAGTTCTTCATACGACGGTAAATACAAAAAGAAATATTTATCTAATCATAAAAATTAATTTTCATAAATATTTAAAACTTTTTATTGTTAAGTATTTTAGTGAATTTAAAGTAAATTTTATTAGATAATTCTTCTTTTTTAATACTTAATAATGCATTTTTCAGAATAATTTTTTAAAAAGGTTTTTTTTATACTGCCGATATTTTCCTATATTATCTATTTTTTCTTCCGTTCATAAATTAAACTCTTAATTTAATCATTTTCCAAAGATAATTAGTTTCATTTTTTATCCATTATCAAAACTTCTTTAAAATATTTAATAAAAGTTACCATAACTTTCTATTCTTTCATGAATTTATAAATATATGCGTGATTAGAATATCTTTTAGATTGTATTTTTAAATGAATATAAATTTTTTCAGCGAGTTTATTGAGATTTCTTTCGATTTTTGTACGATATATTGATGTAATTTCAACCACTAGAAAGTGTTTTTAGTTTCATAGATGTGATATATTTTCACTGTTTAATCTACACTGCTCAAAACAATTAAAGGATATTTGAAGTTTTATATAAAATAAAGATATAAACGAATTTTTTTTTGCCGAAAATAGAAGAAGAGAATCACAAATGCAAATTTTTTTGGTTTTCAAACTGTGGAGTATGCAAATTTTGAGTTCGACGTCAAAAACGTCGCTTCAGCGGCAGCGAATGAAATTTGACTTTCAACTAGATAAAAGAGAATGAAGACAAGGATGATCGGCATTCAGTGATTGCTTTGTTTCGATGAGTACGATGTCTCAGCGAAGTCATTTGACAGATTCAGAAGCTTGGAGAATTGTTTTTAGGTTAGAAGGGGGGCCAAACTCAAGCCGAAGTAGCGCAAGCCATTGGAGTGTCACAAAGTGTCATTTCCAGGATCTGGAACCTTTTTTTGGAGAGTGGATGTGCAGGCCGAAGACCAGGGCAAGGTCGTAGACGGGCATCAACACCCAATGAAGATCGGTATTTAGCGGTAACAACTCGGAGACACCGAAACATGAACGCTACTCTTCTCCAACAACACCTTCGCTCGGCTACAGGCACCACGATTTCCATTCAGACTGTCCGAAACCGGCTCCATTCTGTAGGTCTGTATGCTCGCCGACCGATGGTATGTGTTAGATTAACATCAAGGCATCGTCGCGACCGCAGGGAGTGGGCAACCGAGCATGTCAACTAGCAATATTCTGTTTTCTGACGAGTCCCGTTTTTCTGTGCATCCGGATAATAGGCGTATTTTCATCCGGAGGGACCGTGTCAGTACGAATAATCCTGCGTTCGTGCACGAAAGTGTCAGATTTGGCGGTGGAGGAGTGTTGGTGTATGGTGGCATCTCCATTGACGGGCGCACTGATCTCTACATCATTCGAGATTGAGCTCTGACTGGTCGCCGATATAGGGATGAGATCCTCAGACATGTTGTAGTCCGTTACGCTGCAGCAATCGGAGATAACTTCATTTTAATGGACGATAACTGCAGGCCACATCGTGCAAAACTGGTGGAGGATTTCCTTTTCGAGAAAGGAATCGTTCGAATGGAATGGTTAGTGTGTTCTCCAGACATGAATCCAATCGAACACGTTTGGGACGCTCTTGGAAGACGAGTTTCTGGCCGCCAACAATCCCCACAAACTCTCCAAGAATTGGAAAGAGCTCTTCTGGAAGAGTGGGGCAGAATACCCAACTCGTCATTAATAGCCTCATTGAGTCCATGCCTCAAAGGTGTTCAACGTTGCTGGCCGCCCGTGGAAACCATACCCCCTACTGAAAATGATTTTCTTTGAAGAAAACACCTTTTCTTATTCTTTTTTTCTCATATGCACAAATTGTGTTTTTTTCCTTTTGTACACAAATGCGCAATAAAATGCATTTTTTTCTGCCAAACATGTGTAATTTATTCTCATATAACCTACTATGTCTGTCGACCATGTATCAATCAGCTAAAAAGTTTCCCAGATACAAAATCCACCTAAAACTGCAATATCCTTTAATTATTTTGAGCAGTGTATGTACGCATTATCGTATCATGTAGAATTTTTTCCATTTCATGTAGAAAGTTTTCAGAACAATTTTCGAAAACAATAGAATCGCTACATAAATACTTCTAAATTAAATATGTACTAAAAGTTAATTTTAAATACAATTTTTTGCACAAAATAATAAAAATACAAAAATTTCGAGTTTTTAATTTCCTATCAGTTGTAATTTCAAACTCTGCAGAATAAGACAGAATATCGACACTTTGAATCAATGATACACATTTCGTACGAACAATTTTTTTTTCAGAAAGAACTGCAATTTTTATTTAATTATATGTGAGGACACCAGAAGCCGAGGGGTATAAGTGACAAAATTGAAAAAATTGAGTTAAGTGCACAGGGTATCTGGAAATATGCTTTTTTCATTTCAGGTAAAGAAATATAGGTCATTTTCTTATTATTTGGAGAGTTATAGAGATTAACCACTTTTTTCGAAAAACAAACAATATATATTAATTATGCATTTAAAGAAAATTGTACTCTATTTTTTTTAACAGTTATTGAAATGAGAGTTCAAAGATTAGAATACAACAATCAGATGTTTCCTATTTCAATTTAGTCAATGGCTATTGATGTTCCAATTTAACATCAATTATCTTTAAACTCAATTTACTTCAAATCGACATTTTGTCACTTGTATCCCTTGGCTTCTGAGGTCGTCATATATTATCGTTTCAAAACATGAGAGCATAAAATGTAACTTTAAAAGTATTTGATAAATATTCTTTTTTTTTTAATTTATAAAATCGTTACTGCATAAGGTATACAGGGTGTTCCTAAACTCATGGTACATACGCTAGGGGTGATAGCACACATGAAGACGAGTAAATAGGAAACCAAGGCTCCTAAACGTTTTCCAAAGGAGAGATCCGCCATTACAGTTAAGAGCCCAAAATTTCAAATAAACATAAAAAATGGAAAAATTGGTCGATTAATTGGTGGTTTTCTCTAAAACTATTCTTTATAACGGTATTTTCTTGAAAATGAATTATAAAGATGAATTTTGAAAAATGCCGATAGAGGGCGCTTTAAACTTTGGATTAACGAACAACTATTTTTTGCCGTTATTTCCTGCATCTCATTAAATGGTTTGGTAAGCTTAGACTTAAACTTAAATTTTGAGCTTTAAATATGAATAATTAGGAATGGTTAAATAGCACAAACTGAACAGTGTTCAGAGGGTTCAAATTTCAAATGATAATAAAAAATGGAAAAATTGGTTGATTGATTTACGGTTTTCACTAAAACTATTCTTTATGTCGGTATTTTATTGAAAATAAATTATAAAGATGAATTTCGAAAGTGCCGATAGAGGGCGCTTTAAACTTTGAATTAACGAACAACTATATTTGCCGTTATTTTTTGCATCTCATTAAATTCTTTCGTAGGCTTAGATTTAAACTTAAATTTTGAGCTCAAAATCTGAATAGTTGGGAGTGGTTCAGTAGCACAAACTGAACTGTGTTCAGAGGGTTTAAATTTCAAACGATTATAAAAAAACGGAAAATTAGTCAATTCGTTTGCGGTTTTTCCTAAAACTACTCTTTAAATCAGTGTTTTCTTGAAAATAAATTTTAAAGATAAATTTCACAAAATGCCGATAGAGGGCGCCTTAGACATTGGAGTAGCTTAGAACTATTCTTAACCGTTATTTTTTTAAAAATCTTATTAAATGCTTTCAAATACTTAGATTTAAATTTTGAGATCAAAGTCTGAATCGGTGCGAGTGTTTAAATAGCGCAAAAGTGAACTGTGCTCGAGGGGGGGTGGGTAAATTTCAACTCCTGAACACACTTCAGTTTGCGCTTTTTAACCCCTCCCAACGATTCAGAATTTAAGTTCAAAATTTAAGTTTAATTCTAAGATTTCGAAAGAATTTAATTAGATACAAAAAATAACGGTTAAAATTAGTTGTTGGTTATTCTGAACTTTAAGGCGCCCTCTAACGGAATTTTTTGATATTTACCTTTAAAATTTTTTTTCAAGAAAATACTGATTTAAAGAATAGTTTTATTTTACACCGCAAACGTATCGACCATTTTTCCGATTTTTATAATAATTGGAATTTGAATCCTCTGAACACAGTTCAGTTTTTGCTTGTTAACGACTCCTAACCATTCAGATTTTGAGCTCAAAATTTAAGTTTAAGTCTAAGTTTACAAAAACATTTAATCACATGCAAAAAATAACGTAAAAAATAGTTTTTCGGTACTCCAAAGTCTAAAGCGCCCTCTATCGGCATTTTTTGGAACTTATCTTTATAATTCTTTTTTTTTTAAATGCCGACATAAAGAATAGTTTTAGTGAAAACCGCAAATCAATCGACCAATTTTTCCGTTTTTTATGTGTATTTGAAATTTTGGACCCCAAACTTTAATGGCGGCTTTCTCCTTTGGAAAATGTTTGGGACCTTTGGTTTCTTATTTACTATTACTCGTCTTGATATGTTTTATCACCCCCTAGCGTATATACCATGAGTTTAGGGTCACCATGTATATTTATCATGTTTTCAAAGATTTGATAATGAAAATGATCTATGATAAAAATCAACATTTATTGACATGGGTATTGAAATTCCTATAAAAGCCTATATCAAGACATCTTTATGATAGAATCATGTTAATTCTGTAACAAGACAGGCGTAGTAATCCAGCTGTTGCCATTTACTTTCTACAATGTTTCGATAGTTTGACACATAGTGTGAATCTTCTAAGAACCTTTTTGACATGAAAGATTAATTTTATGATAGTTCATTACATAATTTTTATATTGATATACGCAAATTGCTTAAGTTGAAAAAAAATTAGGAAAAGTTTTTTAGTTGTAAAAGTTTGAAATAGTTCTTCCAACTAAATTATGAAAATTATGCAGAATAAATGACTTTTCTTTCCATTTGGATATAAAATTTCATTATTTTATATTTTAATTTTATGTAGTTTTATTTCGTAAGAGAATATTCAAAATATTTTACTATTCATTAGATCATGTTCATTTATAATTAGTCATGAGCATAATGAGTTAGATTAGATTAATAATTAAGGCAAAGTATCATTGTTGAACATTAAACAGTTCAAGAGTACACAGACTTCCAATTTGCACAGCAACTTCAAATCAGAAATAACCCTTTCGGGTCTGGTGTACTACTAACAGTACATGTCTTTTAATGGGGCATAATTTTGTATTAAGTAATATTTTTGCTACTGTTTAAAGGTAGAAATATTAGTATATATCTATATAAATGCTATATGACTTCATTTATGTTTAGGCATTTAGTAATAATGATAATTATTAATATTTGCTTATTTCTCTTTGTGACATTTGCGATTGTTTTATTTTAAACATATATTTCACTCTTTGGATTTAAAATAAAATATTCTTTCCTGACAGATTCATGGTAATAACGAGCAAAAAACATTAGAAAGTTATAATATAAGTTAAACCTTTTAGTAATACAATATTTTCTAAACATCTCCAAAAAATCTTCCTTAACCTATTGTCATATGAATATGAATTGAGTAGTACACGAAAAAATAACATTCGTTTTCTTTCAGACAGTAAAATATTTTTTAAACACTAATTAATATATATTGGTAACTAGTATTAATGTTATTAACATAAAAGTATATTTTCTAAAATCTGAAAAAAAAAATCAGACCCGAAAGGGTTAAGATACTTTCCTATAATTTCAGTTCGTTGTCATTTTTGTGGTTATTCTGTGATTTGCATCTTTTTTTATCGTTTTAGAAGATTTATTCTGAATGACAGAAACCTTTTCTTCAAATTTATATGCGTCACTTTTCATTGTTGAAACTCCCATTAGTTTTGTCGATAATCGTAGAAGTGTTGGGGAAGAATGGCGATGGAGAGGGAGCAATTTCCTTACAAAAACTGTGAAAAAAAAAAGTTAAATTTACGACAAAAAGCGCTGGTAGCAATGTTGCCAGCTGTTTCTGCCGTAAAAATTGCAGCAAAATTAGATATAATAAAAAAATACATCTAATTTTACAGCAAATTTTACGTCAAAAACTGCTGGTAATATTGCTGCCGGCAGTTTTTGCTGTAAATCTAACGGATTTTTTTCGCCTCGGAAGATATGTCAAAAATATTAACTTCTATTTAATTGTATAATATATGCGACATAGTAAAAAATATATATAGTGATAAAAAGCTGAGAAAGGATCTTGGAGTCACAGAAGCAGCATTCAAACAAAGTTGGAGAATAGAAAAGTTTTTTTTATACGGACTCGGTTAACAAACAGTCAATCCGAAAATGAGAAAACGACGCTTGACTTGTAAATGCAAAAAAGCCCGGTAAGACTAAAGTTCGAGAAAGTATAAAGTTAAAATTTTAAAATTACGGTGAATAGTAAGTTATGATAATATAAAATAATTAAAAAAATCAAACTGATGAAAAAACATTTTAATAAAAAGATCTACAAATTATTTACCTTGTATGATCATGATCAAAAATGACAAATAAGCTATTTTAGTATTTTATAATGAACCTTATTAAAAAAATACGTATTAAGGGATGTGTAACGGAAATAGGTGCTTTAAAAGGGTAATGAGGGACTATAAAACTTGATGTCAAACTTATTTAATTATTCTTAAATTTAATAACAAAGGATCTGGCTATATAGTTTGGCTAAAGCTGTATTTAATATGCTGTATTAAATATGTTGTATTTAATATCTGCTATGCGTTCTGTTATTCTAATTCTAAACTTTCTATTTGACATCCTTATATAATATTGCAGTGTTACATCAGCAAAAGAATACATATAATTTTCAGGTGCTATTAGTTCTAATTTTCCAGAAATTGCCTTTAATAATAATAGTAAGAGATTATCTTACGTAATTGCTTAACACTAGAACCGCGAAGCGGGTCAATTTGACCCAAATCGATGTTTAATTTCTTGCCGCGCGAAAAGTATTCATTGAAAAAAAAATTCCTTTTCTGACTTTTATTATTTTAAGGTAAACAACAACTTACCTTATTTAATAGCGAATAACATAAATAATTTTTTAGTTATAACTACTTATACCTAGAACCGCGAAGCGGGTCGATCTGAACCGTAATAAATTTTTACACATAAATGACAAAATAGAGATGAATTTTTTCAGAAGTAAAGACAAAATATGTCTGTTTCACCCTAAATAATCTTATAAGCAGAATTGGAAGGTGAAGGAGATAGTGAAAATTTTCAATTAAGATCTTATGTTCTTGATGAGAAGAATGGATGATTGCAGTGGAAAATTACAACAAATATTTAGAAGTTGTATTGAAGTTGCTTTTATTCTGCATTTATTTTAAGTATAGATAATATTTTCGATGTCTTAATGTTACTGTCAAAGAAGCTTTGGAATGTTAGCAACTCTTATCTGCAAATGTTTGAGAATTTAAATGATTGAAGATGAATACCTGCCTGTAGCTAAGAAAATTAAATTCTAATGATGAAAATGAAAGAGGCGATGACTATGTCGTTACTCTTCAAATTTTTGGAATTTTTCATTAAAATATAGGTGAAAATCTATCTGTTTTGAATGAGATTTTGATATATATCAAATAAAAAATATGGTATGAAAAATAAAAATTAATAATTTGAACAAAATTGACAAAATTTGAAATTTATACTCATGAAAATATGAAAAATAAATAACCAATAATTTTCGCATCCACACCTGGAAATAAAGAAGATGTCAAGAAAATTGTAGGACTAACAATATAAAAGTATACTAAATAAAGTATGTATACTAACATAACCGTCTAACATAAACGTAGCTGAGCACCTACTTCTTTCAAAATCTGTGAGTATCTTTACTCAGTATAAGTTTACCAAAACCAGATAAATTCAGTATCGTATCACGTTCTAGTTGCTAGCTGATGTTTATAAAATCTGACCTTATAGAAACTGTAAAACGCCAAAATGTCTCCGTACAAGTCTACGGAAAAATATCAAAATTGGAATTGCATGCTGCTATTCTTCTAACACATTTAGACATCAGCGTAACTATTCCTTGGATAAAAGGATAAAATTAATTTTTTGCCAAACTGAAACTGAAACTGAACCAGTCTGCATCTATCTGTTGAAATTTTAGATAATTCTAAAAAAAAAAAAAAAAAAACACTAAATTCACCTTTTTGCTGTGTGATTTTCCAGTTAACAGAAAGTCTGTATATGTCAAGCCTGCTTCTTATAGCCGGCCGGTGAATTCAATTTATAATATTTTGTATTTTGACGCTATCAATCTTTGCGTTTAATGCAATTCTGTAACCGGAAATATAGTTACTATACGTTTATTTTCATACGAGTATTATCTATTAATTTACGTCAATTTATTCAATATTTATTTGAAGACGTACAAGAACTGTTTGCGGCCCGAAAAACTTGTTATTTGGGGAAGAAGAAACACTAAAAACGATGAAAAATGCAAACAAAATGTAAAAAAGTTTGTTATCATTGTCGTAAAGAAATGTCACGACATCGCTTAGAATAAAATAAAAGAAAAGAAAAGAAAAAAAAAAAAAAGAGAGAGAAAGAATAATAATAAATAAATAAATAAATAAATAAATAAATAAATAATCTAGAAAGAGATAGAAAATGAAATAATATTAATGTATATAAAAGTATTAAAATAAATTTTTATTTTAGCTTTTGTAAACAAGAAATAATAACAATAATATGTGTTGTTTGTTCGGAAATTTTATTACACTATAAGCTCTTTTTAGCCAAAGCCTGGGAATGGCAAAATCACATGAACGAAGGGATTTTCTCACCATTAGTTTAAAAAGGAACAAATGTTTACGAGAAGCAATAAAACCTAGAGTCGCCATTTGTGACACTAACGTACACAAGCAACAATGAGAGATTTACAATCAAATTTATTACTCTCGTGTGTGGTCTACGTGGGGTCGCCGGCTCGGAATCGTAGCTCAGGCAATAAATAATGGAGGAACAACGGCTGAAAATCCAACCCCGCATCTTTTACTTGACCAATGGACAGTGAAACATATTCAAAGCCAATTGGAGTCCAAATTTTATACCCAATGGGGTCAAAGGGGGCGTACAGGACCTGAAAAAGGAAACCCCACATGAGTCAGTGCATTTTTGGAATTGAAGGTGTAAAGGTGGAAAAAAGATTTTCCTCTCTGCTCCGAGTCTCCCGCTAAGATGATAGGGAAAAGAAGAAATCGAAATAATCTGTGTCATCGGGAGATGCGACCTTATGCCTCCCGAACGAAGTGATGAAAATTGACTGATAATGCTCTGCGAATCGTCGACTGATGTCCAATTCAAAAGGAACACCTGAGTGCGCAAAGCTGACTAATTTTTCATCAGATGATTCATAAGGATTGCTGAGCTGACTATTTTTCATCAGATGATTCCTAAGTTTTGAAAAGTTGCTACTATTTGTGTTAATTAGAAAAAATTGACTGATAACTCTGCGAATCGTCGACTGATTTCCAATTCAAAAAGGAACACCTGAGTGCGCAAAGCTGACTATTTTTCATCAGATGATTCCTAAGTTTTGAAAAGTTGCTACTATTTGTGTTAATTAGAAATAAATGACTGATAACTCGGCGCGAATCGTCGACTGATTTCCAATTCAAAACGGAACACCTGAGTGCGCAAAGCTGACTATTTTTCATCAGATGATTCCTAAGTTTAGAAAAGTTGCTACTATTTGTGTTAATTAGAAAAAAATGACTGATAACTCGGCGCGAATCGTCGACTGATTTCCAATTCAAAACGGAACACCTGAGTGCGCAAAGCTGACTATTTTTCATCAGATGATTCCTAAGTTTAGAAAAGTTGCTACTATTTGTGTTAATAAAAAAAAAATGACTGATAACTCGGCATTTGGATATAAGTGTGTTGGTGTACTAATGAACTGTACGGACAGCTATAAGCCAAGGGCGACCAATACCAGCAACATACTTGTAAGGTGAGAAAATTTCATTGTTCATGTGACTGGCCAATTTATTTTAGTGATATAATGTTGTGTTAAAATTTTGGTTTTAAAATTTGATTTTTTAAAATTCGATCACTTAAAATTTGATTATTTTAAAATTTTTAAAATTATTATTATCTTTGTGACTCAAAATTATCAGAATTTAATGCTCAAACTTAATAGTAAAATGAATAAATAAATAAATTAATAATACCAGTAAGATAAGAGGAATAATAAGAAAGAAGGACTCGAGTTTATAAAATACGAAATTTTGGGGCTTTGCCTATAAGTTGTGTCGTGAACTCAAGCGTAATGAGCTGCGAGGATAAATGAAATAAAATATTTTGTATATTTCGCTATGACCATATTTCAGTAGTTATTGCCTTGCATATTATATTTTTATAGTGTTTGCATGATGCTAATTTATGTGTTTTAATAAAATTTTGTATATATGTACCTATTCTTGTCTTTATTCCAGTTTTCTCCCTTTATGTATTTTAAGGTAATTTCTAGATGCAGATTAGGGAATGTTAACATTTAAATTTGTAGATTAATGTCTCAAGTATTTTATTGACTCATCAATCCCAATTTTCACAAATTCATACGTTAAATAAGGCGATCCTAATGTTATTGCAAATGTTAATTTTATGTATGATATTAAGGAATTAATTTCAGTAATTAATAATATCCGATCTTCGTTCACAACGCCGAAGGGATATTATTTTCATTTGTCTTCGTACTAACCCCGTCAAGATTGCGTACCTAGTAGGAGGTGTTTATTTTCGTCACCACACTACTAAAAGTTTAATGGTGCTCATACCAGGTGTATGAATTTGTATTTGGGATTCAAAATTGAAAATTTTCTGCATTTAAATATAAATAAAGATAGCCAGTATTATGATTTTATTCTTAATTACCTATCTCCTCTATCTTCTCTTAGCTTTTTCTCCTTCTACTAACAAACATTATTTATCCATATTGTGTTTATAAATATTGTGTGTATATCTAAAAATTTACGAAATTGAAATATAATAGTTGAGAAGATGAAACAAAAATATATAGAAGAGTTGGTTTAGTTCACGACACATTAGCTTGTAAGATTGTAAAGAATTTCGTTACTATATATATCCGTATTTCGGAAAATTTACTTTGTCATTATATTTATGTATATTTATAAAAATATTTAGGGCTATTTCATAATTTCTATTATATATTATTCTTGAATGAGTATAAATTATAATAATTCATTACAAAACTCATATCTTGAGAGTTTATGATAGCATAATTTGAGGTGTGAAAGATTTAAAAAATAAATAAAAATAAAGGAAAAAGTATTAAACATCAGTCTGTGTGAGATTTTCCAAATAAGTAAATAAATATGACAGGTAGAAATAAGGCAAGGCAGTCTTCTCCTGAAAGGGACACATTTAAAATTGGAATAGACACTCTATTGAACTCTTTACAAAATTTTGAGGACAAACCAGACCAAAATATATCATATTTTTTCGAAGAGTTCGAAGAATTAGCCGCAGCGGCACAATTTCCTGATGATTTAAAATTGGTGTTGGCTAAGTCAAAATTTAAAGGCCAAGCGAGAGAGATTCTAAAAAACACAGCTGAATTGCATAAAGCACAAAACTATAACACATTCAAAGAAAATGCGATAACACAATTTAAAAAAGAAAGATCGTTTGCTGACGCTCAGGCGCAATTCATAAATGCAAAACAAACACCCAACCAAACTATTGAAGAATTTACTAAACAATTCAACATTGAGGCACAAAAATACCTTGTCTCGTCAGGACATGAACAAAAGAACGGAGCTAAAGAATTATTAGAAACGATTAAATTAACTAAATACCTTGAAGCACTAAGACCGGACATCTCTTTTGAATTAAAAAAATACCCACCCACAAAGTTTGATGAAGCAGTAAAAAAAGCTAAAAATATCGAAAGTGCTTTGAACAGTAAATGTGCAGGAGAAGTAAACAATTTAACTGAAAATAGCGAAAATAAATTATTCGAGGCACTTCTTAGCATGTCGCAAGAACAAAAATCGGAAATACACCAATTAAAAGAACAAATAAAAGATTTAAAAATTCAAAAAAATGAAAGCGAACATAACAACGCTGAAGTAAATCAGATAACACATAATTTTTGTCATATCTGTAATAAATCCAACCACCAGACACAAAATTGTTATTTCAATCAAAAAAGTGCGAATTTTTTTCAACCAAGGGGAGCGCAAAACAATGTTCGGCCACGATTTCAAAAAAATTATTATCAAAATAATAATTATAGAGGCTTTCAAAGATTTCCACAAAATTATGCACAACATTTTCAAGCGCCACAAACATTGGATTTTACAAGACCTTATTACAATCAAACTAGAGTTAATGATATGCAAATTCAAATGCCAAATTGGCAAAATTTGACCCAATCACAAATAGGACAGAATCAAATGTATCCTGGAAATTACAATATGCATAATATGATTCCAACGCAAAACTTTGATCCAACACAAGGAAACAACACACAAATTGCATATACAGGGCAGCATCAGGGTTTCGCAAATATGCAAAATAGCCTAAATCCTTTGCCGCAAAATAATGAGGGAAATAGGGAACATCAGCCCACAATTACTTTTCCTAACGAAAACAGAGACAGGCGAGGCAGACACAATAATAATAATAGGAACAGGGGGCAAAGTCATTTAAACCGGTAAGCGGGCCTACAAAATTGAGAGAAATACAAGCCCGTAGGTCCCGTAACATTGAGAAAAAACAGGGTTATAATATAAAAAATAAATCAAACAAGGAATTAAAAATATTGAAACAAAAGCAAACGAAAAAGACAATGATAAAAAAAAATGAGGAAGAAAAAAAAGATATAACACAAAAATTGATCGCAAGTTGTAACTCGGAAAAAAACAATGAATTACCAATATGGGACTTAAAAATAAAGAAAGATTTAATTATACCCAGCCTTATTGACAGTGGGGCGAGTATAAGTTTAATATCTCCAGGGGTCTTTGAAAAAATAAAAGAGACGGATATAAAGATTAAATATTTAGCTAACGCTATAAAAATTACAACTTTATCAAACAAATCCATTCCTTTTAAACACTGTGTAAAATTTAAGTTTAGATTTAACAACACTTTCTTAAATGGCACATTTTATGTAACTAAAGATGAATTTGACCGTAATTACAAAATTATTTTAGGATATGATTTCTTAAAAAGTAATAAAATAATCATGGATTTTGAAAATAATACTTTTAAACTCAATAATTCAATTATACAATTAAACCCCAATGAAAATCAAATTACGGAGGTGAATAAAATTAAGCCCGTACAACAAAATGATGACTTTCAAACAATACCAAAACAAATCAAATCCTATCAACACAATAACATTCCGAAAATTAATACACGAGTATTTGTAGAGAAAACCATTACTTTGAGACCTAGAGAATCGAAATTAGTAAATTTAATTTTTGATGGGAAATTAACAAACAAGCAACAATTTTTTTTCCAACCAAAATATAACAACAGGAAATTAGTAATCCAAAATTCAGTTCATGAAAACAAGGAAACAGAAAATAATTCATTCACAATATTAGTACAAAATAAATCGAAAACGTATTTGAGACTTCATAAGGATCAGGAAATGGGAAAAATTACCACTGATTTTTTTATAAAAAAACAAAATAAACCAAATACTGATAATATTTACGAAGTAAATAACTTAAATATTACACAAATTAGAGAATTACGAAAAAAAGAACTTTCAGAGAAGGATTTTAAAATAGATCACTTAACACCGAAGGTACAAAAAGAAGTATTGAAAATTTTAATGAGACATGCTACCGCTTTCAGCAAATCATACAAAACTCTAGGAGAAACGGACGTAATAAAACCGAATTTTAAATTAATGCACGACTTTCCTATACAAACGAAACCATTCAAATTAGCGCATGATGTAAAAAAATTCGCGGAGAAAGAAATTCAAGATTTATTGGATGCAGGTATCATAGAGCCTACGAACTCAAGTTATGCTTTCCCAGTAATTTTCGTAAAAAAAAATTCTACGTCAAAAACCAGTGATCAAAACTTAATAAAACTTAGAATGGCTATAGATTTTAGAGCTCTTAACGATATATTAGAAAGCGATCCGTATCCAGTCCCTAACACAAAAAGTATTTTACAAAGCATTGCTGGAAAAAAAATATTTACAGTTCTAGATTTACATTCTGCATTTTTTCAAATCAAATTACAAGAGCAGGACAAGCATAAACTAGCATTTATCACGGAGGATAACCATTTTCAAATAACACGAATGCCATTCGGAACTAAAATCTCAACAAATATATTTGCTCGTCTAATCGATATAGTTTTAGGTGATTTAAAAAAGAAATACAACATTCAATACTTTATTGATGACATTTTACTTGCTGCTGATAATATACAACAAATGCACACATTACTAGAAGAAGTACTAACACAATTAGAAAAATTTAATCTCACAATTGAACCAGCTAAAATAAAACTATACATGCAAGAAATAGACTTTCAGGGATATAAAATTAGTGAAAAAGGATATGCACCCTCAGAAAAAAATATAAAAAAAATAACAAGCTTTGCAGTCCCTACATCTCAGAAAACAGTGCGAGCATTCATTGGATTATGCACGTATTTTAAATCAACTATAAACAATTATGCAGAAATTATAGCGCCACTGACAGATCTCACTAAAGCGAATACAAAATTCAAATGGAATGACAAAGCACAGGAATCATTTGAAAAAATACAAAAAATTATCATGGAACAACCTACCATACATCCCCCAGATTTTAATAAAGATTTCTATATAATTACAGACGGATCAAAAATTGCAACATCAGGTATACTCGCGCAAAAACAAGGAGATAAAATGATACCAATTGAATTTACAGGCAGAAAATTAAAAGAATCGGAAAAGAGATATCCAAGCATGCAGATAGAGCTTTTGGCAATATATGAAACTATAACTTATTTTAGAAATATTTTATTAGGAAGAAAATTTTTTCTCCTAACAGATTCAAAAGCATTAACATACCACTTACACTTGGAAAAACAGCCGGAAATCGTAGCACGATGGTTACTTAAGCTACAGGATTATGATTTTGAAGTATCTCACATTGAAGGTATTCATAACCCAGCAGATTTCTGTAGTAGAGAAACAAATGCCTTAACTATAGCGGACGATTTAAACAAACATCTTTTTGCGGTAAATAAAAATTTGAATGCAGACAATATAAAAAAAGAACAATTAAAAGACCCTAAATTAAACGAAATTATTCAAGCTTTACAACAACAGAAAAAAGCAAAAAAATATGAAAAATACAATTTAAATAAAGAAGGAATATTAATTCTAAGAAAATCACGAAATTCAAATAATAATGATTTATATATTGCGCCACAGAATTTAAAAGAAGATATTATAAAAAGCGCACATGTCCCACACTTCGCTTTTCTAAAAACCTATGGCATAATAAAAGAAAGATTTTTTTGGTATAGAATGTATCAAGATATAAAACAATTCTGTGCGGAATGTATAACATGCAATACATTTAAACAGCATAAAACGATAAAAATTCCACTGAAAACTATGGATAAAAATTATATACCTGGTCATAGATTAACTATTG
This sequence comes from Maratus speculifer, assembly GCA_964019185.1. Taxonomy (NCBI): domain Eukaryota; kingdom Metazoa; phylum Arthropoda; class Arachnida; order Araneae; family Salticidae; genus Maratus; species Maratus speculifer. The sequence goes on from OZ025289.1 coordinate 241,271,450, forward strand.
ACGTAGTAGGAAGTTTGGTTACATCTCTAAATAGGAATAAATATGTTTTAACTATTGTCGATACAGCATCACGCTTCCTACAAGCATTTCCACTTAGATCGACATCTACTAAGGTTATAATCAACGCATTAAATGGTTATTTCAGTACTTTTGGATTAGCGAAATATATCTCTACAGACAACGGAGCTTATTTTAAATCGAAGGATTTCAAAGATTATATGAAAAATTTAAATATTGAACTAATACCTTCGTCGGTGTACCACCCGGAATCGCAATCTGTACTTGAACGAATACACCGGGATTTAAAAGCTTCCATTGCCTCTATGTGTAATAAAACTTACGAATGGGATATAAAACTTCCATATTTCGTACTTATGCATAATTCAACTGTACATAGAATAACAAAATTTTCTCCAAGCATGTTATTTTTCGGTAGAGAGATAAAAACGCCATTCACGAATTTTGAAGCGCATAATATGGATTCTTACAGTACATATGTACAGAATAAGCTCAAACATATGCACGACATAAGATATGAAGTTATGAAGAATCAAGAAAAGGCGGATTTGGAACTGAATAAGAATTCGAAGTTAAAACACAAAGAATTAAAATTGGGTGACGAGGTCTACATGAAAATGCTCAGAAAACCTAAGGCCTTACATCAGAAATTTTCAGGCCCATATTATATTGAGAGAATTTTCAGAAATGATAACTACCTCATAAAGAACAAACATAGGCCAGACCTGAGACCTATTAGAATTCATATTTCTAAATTATTTGCGCCCAATGTGGCAAACAGAACAGAAAACAAATAATCATTCCTTAGAAAATATAAGTGTAAAAAAAAAAAAAAAAAAAAAAAAAAAAAAAAAAAAAAAAAAATTTAGACTTCAAGAATTTATTAAAATTGTTTTAAGCGTCTACTGAAACCGTCAAAATCTTTTAAATATACCGTATTTAACATATCAGCCAAACTTAAAAAAAATTTTTACAATTAAACACAGAAAATTCTAAAAAATGTTCGAATCTTGCAAATTACATACAGAATTAACGTTATATAAAAAAAAAAAAAAAAAAAAAAAAAAAAAAAAAAAAAAAAAAAAACGGAGCTATATTATGGTCTCATACGAAATATATTTCGTACTTCCCGGGATGTGAGTACTTATTGCTGGTCGATAACTTGCATAGTATGGAAAATATTTTTTAGGAGACTATACATAGACAAAATATATGTAACAGAGACAAATAAATATTTAAAATAGGCATTACATGAATAATCGTAATATATTACCTAATATAAAAATAAACTAGATTCAAACAAAATATATATACATATATACAAAAATTATATTTACGAATTTCTCATAACACGGTATGTTATACAAAAAGGAAAATGAAGATAGAAAAGGTTTCAGAACAATAATACAATAGGATCGTGAAATAATGTATGATAACAATAAAAACGGGAAGGAAAACGAAGTCATAAACAGTAGCATGAACAGTAGTGAATTCTAGTGAGTATGCGTCTCAGTAGGAAATTCGAGCGAATAATATAGGTATCGCGAAGGTGAATATGTTTATTATATTTGGTAGTTTTCAAAGGCCTACACATTGCAATGATCATTTTCTCATATTTAATGTATTTGTGTATGTTATTTCAATTTTTGTATTACTATGTCCATTTGTCATTACATGTATATATTTATAATAATGGTATGGTATTCTTGCACATCTTTTAATTTTAAGTGATTAGATTATAAATCTGTATATATATTATAGCTTATTTTTGGATAGAATAATTTTTTTTCTTAAAGTAAGAGGGGATAAGCTTGTCGTAAAGAAATGTCACGACATCGCTTAGAATAAAATAAAAGAAAAGAAAAGAAAAAAAAAAAAAAGAGAGAGAAAGAATAATAATAAATAAATAAATAAATAAATAAATAAATAAATAATCTAGAAAGAGATAGAAAATGAAATAATATTAATGTATATAAAAGTATTAAAATAAATTTTTATTTTAGCTTTTGTAAACAAGAAATAATAACAATAATATGTGTTGTTTGTTCGGAAATTTTATTACACTATAAGCTCTTTTTAGCCAAAGCCTGGGAATGGCAAAATCACATGAACGAAGGGATTTTCTCACCATTAGTTTAAAAAGGAACAAATGTTTACGAGAAGCAATAAAACCTAGAGTCGCCATTTGTGACACTAACGTACACAAGCAACAATGAGAGATTTACAATCAAATTTATTACTCTCGTGTGTGGTCTACGTGGGGTCGCCGGCTCGGAATCGTAGCTCAGGCAATAAATAATGGAGGAACAACGGCTGAAAATCCAACCCCGCATCTTTTACTTGACCAATGGACAGTGAAGCATATTCAAAGCCAATTGGAGTCCAAATTTTATACCCAATGGGGTCAAAGGGGGCGTACAGGACCTGAAAAAGGAAACCCCACATGAGTCAGTGCATTTTTGGAATTGAAGGTGTAAAGGTGGAAAAAAGATTTTCCTCTCTGCTCCGAGTCTCCCGCTAAGATGATAGGGAAAAGAAGAAATCGAAATAATCTGTGTCATCGGGAGATGCGACCTTATGCCTCCCGAACGAAGTGATGAAAATTGACTGATAATGCTCTGCGAATCGTCGACTGATGTCCAATTCAAAAGGAACACCTGAGTGCGCAAAGCTGACTAATTTTTCATCAGATGATTCATAAGGATTGCTGAGCTGACTATTTTTCATCAGATGATTCCTAAGTTTTGAAAAGTTGCTACTATTTGTGTTAATTAGAAAAAATTGACTGATAACTCTGCGAATCGTCGACTGATTTCCAATTCAAAAAGGAACACCTGAGTGCGCAAAGCTGACTATTTTTCATCAGATGATTCCTAAGTTTTGAAAAGTTGCTACTATTTGTGTTAATTAGAAATAAATGACTGATAACTCGGCGCGAATCGTCGACTGATTTCCAATTCAAAACGGAACACCTGAGTGCGCAAAGCTGACTATTTTTCATCAGATGATTCCTAAGTTTAGAAAAGTTGCTACTATTTGTGTTAATTAGAAAAAAATGACTGATAACTCGGCGCGAATCGTCGACTGATTTCCAATTCAAAACGGAACACCTGAGTGCGCAAAGCTGACTATTTTTCATCAGATGATTCCTAAGTTTAGAAAAGTTGCTACTATTTGTGTTAATAAAAAAAAAATGACTGATAACTCGGCATTTGGATATAAGTGTGTTGGTGTACTAATGAACTGTACGGACAGCTATAAGCCAAGGGCGACCAATACCAGCAACATACTTGTAAGGTGAGAAAATTTCATTGTTCATGTGACTGGCCAATTTATTTTAGTGATATAATGTTGTGTTAAAATTTTGGTTTTAAAATTTGATTTTTTAAAATTCGATCACTTAAAATTTGATTATTTTAAAATTTTTAAAATTATTATTATCTTTGTGACTCAAAATTATCAGAATTTAATGCTCAAACTTAATAGTAAAATGAATAAATAAATAAATTAATAATACCAGTAAGATAAGAGGAATAATAAGAAAGAAGGACTCGAGTTTATAAAATACGAAATTTTGGGGCTTTGCATATAAGTTGTGTCGTGAACTCAAGCGTAATGAGCTGCGAGGATAAATGAAATAAAATATTTTGTATATTTCGCTATGACCATATTTCAGTAGTTATTGCCTTGCATATTATATTTTTATAGTGTTTGCATGATGCTAATTTATGTGTTTTAATAAAATTTTGTATATATGTACCTATTCTTGTCTTTATTCCAGTTTTCTCCCTTTATGTATTTTAAGGTAATTTCTAGATGCAGATTAGGGAATGTTAACATTTAAATTTGTAGATTAATGTCTCAAGTATTTTATTGACTCATCAATCCCAATTTTCACAAATTCATACGTTAAATAAGGCGATCCTAATGTTATTGCAAATGTTAATTTTATGTATGATATTAAGGAATTAATTTCAGTAATTAATAATATCCGATCTTCGTTCACAACGCCGAAGGGATATTATTTTCATTTGTCTTCGTACTAACCACGTCAAGATTGCGTACCTAGTAGGAGGTGTTTATTTTCGTCACCACAATCATAATTAAAAATATGAAAATAATACTAAAGGTAATTGTTCAAAATATAATGCACTTACACGTCTGTGAAAGAAATGCAAAATCTTTATCCATGCTTTTCAAGCAATGAATACAATAAATTGGGTTAGATAAATCAGTAAAACTAGTAAGTATCGTGTATTTTTTTAAATTAGTCTTAAATTTTACATTTAAACTTATTTGAATGGGAAAATATTTTTTTAATAATATGTCTAAGTTTATATTTAAAATATATGTTCAATATTTTTTCAATATATTTTAATCATACTTAATAAAATGCAATTTTAAATGATAGCATTGTATGATATGTAGATGATTTCTGCTGATTTTATGTATAAAATATAATGTAAATACTAAGAAATATTAATTATTATAAGAAAATATAATCATTTAACTAAGCAAATTAAGCAATTGGACAAATTTATATATCCTTTTCGATCTCGGGTCAAATTGACCCGCTTCGCGGTTCTAGGTATACCGAAAGTCCCGCAGTTCTAGTGTTAAGTTCAAACTGTTGAAGAAAATGCATCGCCATAGCTGAATTTAAATACGATTAAAAAACAGATATTTTGAATGTGGCCCTAGTTCAATAATAATGTTTTATAAGCTTTATGCTTTAGCAGCAATGATTGTAAGCACTCTTCAATGGTTAATATGAATATCAACAAAATTAAATAATGCTTATCACCATCTAAATGGTTTTGCAAGAGATAATCTTTTTCTTTTTACTATTTTACTGTTCTTTATAAACGGCACAAAATTTTTTTATCACAAGTATGAAATAGACACAAGAGCAAAAGTACTCCAAAGGCTCTACTTTATATAATGTGTATAAAATTGACATCAGTAATAAAATTTTTGCAATTTTTCTATCTCTATGTAATGCAACTTGTGATGAAAAATATCCTAAAAAATATCCTATGTGATATAAGTGTTTCACAATTGAGAAATTTCTAAATTATTCTCTCTAAACTGGTCCAGTATTTTTCTTCATAATATAATCTCTTAGAAAAATTAGAATTAAAAAGCACATTAATATTCAACCACAGTAATTTTATTTGACCTTAAAAATTGATGACAACGTACTTTTCGAAATTTAAAACATTGATTACATATTGAATCTATAAATAACGTTTTACAAAAATAGATATATTAAATTAAGTTTAAATAAGTAGAATATGTATCTTCTTTCATTGTAGTATTTTACAATTGAGAAAATTCTAAATTATTCTCTCTGGATCCATATTACATTACAGTTTATTTTTTGACGCAATGTAATCTTTTCAAAGAATTGAAAATTGAAAGCTTATGAATATTCAACCAAAGTAATTTTATTTTATATTAAAAATTGATGATAACTAATTGTTCGAAACTTAAATATTTCGTTACATACTTAATCTATAAGTTTGTTTCATAGAAATAGAAATATATTAAATATAGTTTTAATAAATATAATATAATAAGAATAAAAATATATATAGCATACGGTAACAATTATAACTATAGAAAATAATAATAATAATAATTTTGAGGAAACAATTAGTCTAAAAATTCAACATAAATAACACATTTAATAACTTTTTAAGCTTTAAGTTTTGTTTTACATATGTATAAAAAAGCATTCAGTCATTCATGAATATAGTTTTTGTATTAAAATATTTCTTTCCCTTTTTTAAAGAAAATCTAATATGCTATTCAGTAGTTCATTCATTTCTTATTTCAAAATATGCTTGATTAATTAGGAATACTTCGCTCTTCGTATTATTTAATGTACATTATAAAAGAATTTTGAAGTAGTTTTTAAATGAATTTCAACGAAAGCTTCTAATTTAATATTTTTTAAAAAAATACATTCATATCATAAAAGTAATTTATAATTATAGATGAATGGAAAAAAGGTAATATTCATAATTAGGTGTATTTTTGATTATTTTTTTTAGAATTCTGCTTTCAACATTCTAACACACACACACACACACACATATATATATATATATATATATATATATATATATATATATATATATAACGTACCCACTATACGTAATACAGGGTAAGTCTTGTAATCGTTTTGAAAATCGAATTTTTTTTGACAGATTTACACGTTTCAAATACTGGAGATTCAAAAAAAAAAAAAAAAAATATTAGGAAAAAAATTGCATTCTGTTCGTCCGTCTGTCTGTCTGTCCCTCTGTCTTTCTGTATATCTGTGTGACTTTAACCGCTTTGTCTTCCGAACAAATTGAGATAGAGACTAGAAATTTTTTATGTACTTAGTATATAAAAATGGGAAGAAGCGTATTAAATATCAGTAACCTCGTTTATCCGGAACTATTTTTTTCGGACTATCAAAAAATTCGTTCTGATGAAAGGTATATATATATATATATATATATATATATATATATATATATATATATATACATATATATAATTTTAAGGAAGGAATTTAAAAGGCAATAAAATAGCGCAAATTTTGCTTAAAGAATGAAGTCGATCGAATTATTAGTTGCCGAGATATTTGTAATCCTATTTTGCACATCCTTCGATTTTTAATGACCCTGTATTTCATTCAAATTTTAACTCAAAGATATATTAAAGATATATTTTAATTGGAAATGAGGCGCATAATCTGATGCAGTAATTGTTGCTAATTAATAGAAATCATTATTTTTGGTGCTGTCCTTATATATAAGAATTTTTCTTTTGCGCAATTCGGTACTACTTGATTAGTTTAGTGTTTTATATAGTTTGTCGAAATTGGTTCGTCAGCTATTCATTAATAGACCATTGCTATGCATATTATAAAATATTTAAATATATGTTTAAATTTTGGTTTGGAATTGCAATGCATTTTATAAGTGGTTTACACGTTTTATTTTTATATATTATATTATTCCTATCCATGATGGGAAAATATTACGGTGGCCCCCAACGACTAGTTTATATATAATCGTGTGCGGGTATACGTACATTGTACATTAAATTAATTTTTAATCACTTTCCTTAAAAACATGTATTAATACACCGCATATGATAATCGAATACTACATTTCTACGTTACTTTTTATGCCAAGTAAAACATAAAACGATTGTATTATATGATATGTATTGAGAATTTTTTTCTTAATTTATATTTTACAATTCACTTATAATTTTTTTAAAAAAACTAAGAAAAAATAGCTTTGTTTTTTTTAAATAAAAAAATAAATAAAAATTTCTCGATTAAATATAAAATTATAGGATATTAATGTAACAAAATATTCATCATGTAGAATTCAAGCGATACATTGGATTATCGGTTATTTTACTTAATATAATACAAATTGAAAAAAATTCCTTTAAGATTTTTTTCCTAAAATTAGGATATTAATACAGAAAGGTGCTAGAATATAAGCTAATTGAAATTATGCAACAAAATGTAATATAACAGCACGTTTTACTGTGTACTGAAACGCATAACTTAGACTTTCTGCAATATCGTTTATATCGCAATAAATGATTTTTTTAAAACACTTATTACGCAGCATATTAAACTTTATATCCATGGAGGTTTGGTTATTAAATAACGTGAATAATGGTGCAAAATCTTTCATTTTAATGTTTACATATTTCTTATCACTCCTTTAACCTTGGGACAAGCGACACATATACTTGCCTCAAAAAGGCTTAAGAATCTTTGTATACTCCCACAGTAACATTATACTGTAAAATTTTCCTTATTTAATTGGAGCATTTTCTCTATTTAATAAGGACATAATTTTTGTTTTTTTTAAACCGGTGACAAAACATTAAAATTTTCGTAAAAGTCTCTCGTCGCATAGGGGTTAAATACACACAAATCTTTTAAATGCGTACCGTTTTTTTTTTCGTATATACCTTTAATGGCCTGAAATCTCGATCCTTTAATTGCTGAACAGCTAAATGTCCAATGGTGCTAAGTTTGGAGAATAATTCAGGTATATCACCATTTTAAGAGACATCTAGAACAATGCGTTGTCCTGATAAAGCACCCGTTAAATATTGTTCCATAATTCAGGTATTTTTTTTATTCGTATATATTATCACCACCATGAGCAGGGACCACAAGGTACTAATATTTACTATTATTTTGACATTCAGAGACACAGTGAAGTTGTACGTTACACTGACGAAAGAAAGAAAAAATCATTACTTTTTTTCTCATTCGAAATGTTTTAGTTTACCGTAAAGATGGAACTTTCCATTGTAGAGATTAACGCTTAGTTTCAGAATCATAAATGAAACACCAATATTCAGCACATGTTATCACTCGTTCCAAGAAGTTTGTCTTCTTTTCAGTAGGTCTTAAACTGTAAGAAATATTTTTACGAGGATCTTTTTGTTTGATTTTTAGACACCATTTTTGCACGCACTTTTTGCCTATTCAAAATGTTATGGGGTATTTGCCTTATCCATTCTTTGTAAATATATAGAATTTTAGCAATTGAACGATCAGTACACGATGGTCAAATCAACTCGAGTTACGATTTTATTTTGCGTTTTCCTCATTGTCTATTGAAAGGAGTCCGCGAATGAACGTGATATTCAATGTCTTCTGGATTTTTTTTATTTTATTTTTAATGTGTGAACTGCTCAAAAATCTGCGCACGTGATAAATATATTTTACTGTATACTTCTCTTAAGAAATGGTGGATATCAGTAGCTGAATTTCAAAGATTTTCAAAAACAAATTTCACATTGATTCGTTGATCTTCTAATGCACTCAATAACTTTACAGAAAAGCACTACAGAAACTGTGATCGATGCATTTTTGCGCACTTACTGATAAACCCATGGAGACATATATAATCCTGATGTTTGCGCTATTTATGTTAGCAAACTTCATATATTAACTTCGACCGCTTTCTTCTACCACACCGTAATTTAGATACACATTCAATATTCTGTATATTCAATAAATCTATGCTGATTCATGGTAATTCTGCAGTGTCACTTTCTCGAATAACTATCGTCGGGATTTATAAGATAACTTTACGCATAATCAGAACTATGGATTCATTGCGTCAGATACAATGACATCCGTTAATTTGCGCCCATACATTTCTATGTAAGATTGTCTTTCTTAGTTTTGCTGTTTTCTGCCTAACCATCAAACTTGAACGACCGATCCTGATATATCCTGTAGTTTTATAACTTCAAGATGTGTATCTGTGTTTTACAGAAAGCGTATTTATTTTATTTGGAACGTTTAATAAAAACAGATTTTATAATAATTGATAATTAATGATAATTGATTTAGTGTAATGAATAATAAATGCTAATTATTTTTATAGTGATATTTAATAATAAATGATTTAGTATATTTAATACAAGTTTGTATTTATGTTTCACAATTTAATATATATATATATACTATGAAACAAAAAACTCAACATAATAAAAGAAAGAAATACTTTATGGGAAAAACATTACAAGTAACTCCATGTCTATCTTTTATCCCTTGACAGTAGGCAGTGAGAATTCGATAATTAATGAACGTCAGAAGTCCATTAGATATCAATTTTCCAGAAATAACATCAAAAACTTTAAGTTTTAAATAAATATTTCATGAAGAAATAGTATGAATTCAATAAAACATTTTTTTATTTGATAAGTTTTCATTTACACCGCTGTTCGTTAAAGGTGATATATTATCGAGGAAAAAAACTCTGCATCATTAGTAAGTACTTACATTGAATAAAGAATACATATATATATTAGATTAGTTTCTAAGTTTTTAATAAAGAAAATATTTGTTTAATTCAAAGAGAGTTATTGCTAAATGTAATACAGTTTTTCAATAGCAAATTATAGTTGAATCATTTTGGTACAAAATTTATGAACGTGAGAAGGAGCCATTGTACTTAAACTATTAAGTAGGAATATCATGAGTTAAAATTCTTTAAATGTTCCAGATACAAAACAAATTTAAAATATCCCAACATAAATAATTTCCATTAAGATGCTTATACATCATTGTTTTGTCTATTTAGGACACTTAAGCCAGAAAAAACTTCATTTGAAGTCTCTACTTCCGAACTGAAAATAACTTTTTTATTAACATGTATAATTCTTATGTGAGCTGCATCGTTCATGCTTCTAATGTTTCTTTTTATTATTTATTGCCTGTTTTTGCCGCAAAAGAATATTGTTAATATATTCAAAACTTCCAACCACTGATAAAATGCTAGATTTAATTTCAATATGAATATTAGATAATTTTATCTGACTCTAAAAAGAAAAAAAATATAATCCACTTCTCATCATTCTTTAAAATTTCATTCCATAACGAAACGGAATATTTTAATACATATATCGAACTATTCTGAGAAAATTAAGCATAGTTTTTCTTTATACATAATATAAACATATATTATACACACAAAGAAAAAAAAACTGGAACGTAATTGAATAAGATTTATCATATATAATTTAATCAAAGAAGATAATTTCTCTAATTAGTATTCTAAAGAAAATTCATTTTATTAAGATACACACGTTTCGAATGGTATAAAATATTTTCTCATTTATAATAAGTTTATTCTTTTTTAATGTTCTTCTTCTGAATATATTGGATATATTTTTATATTGGATAAATAATAAAATTCATGTGTGTAAATAAATGATTTATACTTAAGAGTATCTTTTCTTTTTTGAATTTAAGAAGAAATCGGTAAATTATTTTCTAAAACAAACTGATATCTATTCCTATACAGTAAATATATAAAAACTTATAACAACATTTCATTCTTTTAGATGCTTCTTGGTGCAGTGTAATATAAATTTTAAAACAACATTAAAAACTCCAGAATCTGTACACTTTGAGCAAAGTTTGTTTCAATTACCCTGAGCGTACCGTTTTCAGAGTTAAGAATAACGGAAACTTTCTCAATTACACAGGAGAGAAAGGGATTCAAGTGAGAAGCCCATGGACCAATAGAAAAACAGGAAAATAAGTAATATCAAAAATGCAGTAAATAACGAGTACTAAAGACAATCCAATGGCTAAGAAATGGGCTCGCTTCTATAACATATCCACGCAGACATGTATCACCTACCGTCAGTAAAAAAAAATATATATATATATTATTAAGATGAAAATATGCTTAATTACTTGGATATGAAATTTGCAGATGAGGCGTCTTAGTATTCATTTTCCTATTTTACTAGGAACAGTCGACTCTCGTTAATTCGAAATCGGATAATTCGAATCTTCGTTTAATTCGAACTAAACATGAAGTCCCGAAATTTTCAATGGCACAATAACGTTAAAAATTTTCCTTAATTCGAACTCATTTTCGCTTGACTTCGCTTAATTCGAACTAACGAGAATTCCGATTTTTCTTTTTTCTTTTCTTTCTCACGTATTTCAGATTATTTGAATAACTTTCTTTCTTTGATTTTTGTGAAAATTGTTCCGATCGAATATACATATAATCCAATGCATTTGATATCCACTTTCTTAGTGCCCCGTCTGTCTACCAGGGATGCTTCAATTTTTTCTTCAAATGTGCTTGTTCCTAATCCCTTAATTAGTTTATGTATTAATGCATTTTAATTTAATATCAAGTCATAGTCTAATGATAACAGACGAAATAAATTTAAAAAGCATTATAACATTAATTCCTTTGTAATAGCACCATATTAAGCATGTTTTCATTTCATATTTTCCATAATTCGAACTTCGGATAATTCGAACATTTCTTGTGTCCCGACGGGTTCGAATTAACGAGAGCCGACTGTACTTGAAATTTATTTACGTTGATCTCCACCTCCCAAGATAGTTGAGTATTTAATTGTGTGCAAATGGTTGTATAGAATTTGAAAAATTAGTCAAAGAAAATAAGCGTCCTCAGAACTGTGTAATAGGGTGGTGCGTAAAAACAAAAGATTTTATTTCCAAATCGCTATAGTGAGGAAAAATTGCTATTGTTAGATACAAGAAAAACTAAAAAAAAATTCAAATTTGACTTTATCTCCCTATCGCGCAAAACTCCTAAAAATTCAATAAAATTGAAATTTTCCGATTTTTTCATAATTTTCTAAAAAATATTACATATACATATATTTTATCACTTTGGTGGATAATATTTGCATATTGTACTGTTTAATAACAATAAAAATAAATTGCGTTTAGAGAAAATCTTCCAATCGCGCAAACTCATTAAAAATCGAGAAAAATTCAATTTTCAGTGATTTTGATGCATTGAGAAAATAATTAAATAAGTTCAGTTTGCGGTCTCCTGTTGAAATTTAAATGCAAATTACTACTATTGAGTATATTATGCCATTTTTGAACAACCGAGATTTTACCATGATGAGATCGCTGGTATAGTGGTATAGTGGTATAGTGGTTCATGCAAGTCCTGTTAGCCACGTTGCGAAACAGCGCTGAAGTCACCCTATGTATGCACACTAGGGTGGTGCGAAAAAACAAAAGTTTTTATTTCCGAATCGCTATAGTGCGGAAAAGTTGCGATTGGTAAATACAAGAAAAACTAAAAAAATTTTTTTGAAATCGGACATTATCTTCCGATCGCGCAAACCACCTAAAAATTCAAAAAAATTTAAAATTTTCAATTTTTTCAAAATTTTTTAAAAAGTATTACATATACATATATTTTATCACTATAGTGAAAAATATCTACATATTGTACTATTTAATAATAATAAAAAAATAAATTGCGTTTAGAGAAAAATCTTCCGATCGCTCAAGCTCATTAAAAATCGGGAAAAATTCAATTTTCAGTGATTTTTGATGCATTAAGAAAATAATTAAAAAAGTTCAATTTGCGGTCTCATGTTAAAATTTAAATGTAAATTAATACTATTGTGCATGTTATGCTATTTTTGAACAACCGAAATCTTACCACGACGAGATCGCTGCAGGGCGAAAAGGTTTAGTAGTTCGCGCATCTCTGTTATCCACGTTGCGAAACAGCGTCGAGTCGCCCTATGTGTCCACATCCTTTTCTCTCCCCAATCTCATCCACTTGCACAGTGCGCCATTTCGTATCAGTGAGCCCGTGAACGAATTTCGTTTGTTAATTGTAGATGTATTGTGTTATTTAAAATACATTAACATGTGACAGGTACACGGATCTGCATACGTCGTTGACAAAGAAAATTACTAGACAATCTTTTCATTGTCCTATATTTTGTCATCCCCACGAGATTTTTTGTCAAAAGTTCTTCACGAATATAGCACCTGTACGAGAAACTAAAGAAAATCCTTTAAAAGAATTTAAATACTTCTAAAATCGTTAAAAATACTTCTAAACCTTTTCAATAAATGCGTCCATATAACACGCATTGATATGTAGAATGATACATGTTTGAAGATGGTTTATAGTAATTTTAAACAGTGTATGTTTTCCATCGTGATATTTGTCTCAGGACTGAGGAGGATAATTAAATAATCGTCTTTTTTTTTTCATCAAAATGTATGTCATGTGATTCTTCTGATTCCACTTGACTTTGCCGTATTTTTTTTTCTTTCTGTTTGTTTTCTTCTAATTTTGTATAGGTCAATAACTTGAAAAGCATCTGTTTTAGTTATTACAGGAACAAGGTAGAACCCGTCAAATTTTGACGATAAAAAATATTTAAGAAAGAACTGTTTCATTGACTTTTAATAAACTACAAAATTAGTCATAGTAAAAAATGCATTTTATATTGGTAAGTCTAACTCTTAAACAAACGATATTTAACATCAAATTAACAAAATACTATTTCTATAATACTCAGCAGTAGAAATTGTTAAAATTAAACTTAATCGTACATGTAAGAAGCAAAAAATAATAAAGATCTGTTATTATGATAAAGTTATACATTAAGGTTCGTATGCTAGTAAGCTTATGCTAGCAAAATGAAAAAAAGCACTTTTCATTCAACTTTCATTCAATCAATCATATAATTTTTTCTCCGTCAAATCTACACACGGCATCATTTTCCCATATTAAAATTTACAAATGCACATTTCGTATCTGTATTCACTTTTTTTTTTTAAATTGGCATTTTAATTTCATCTTTTTGATTCAAAACCTGAAGTCTCAATGGGGGGCTATTAGCTGAAACAGATATTAAACTGTTGATATGCTTTTACGTGTAAATTAAATTTTGTTAATGAAATCAAAATTCACCGGGTTTTATAACAGAAGATATTTAAATTTAAATTATTTTCCCTTTAAATGAGAAAATGGCAACATATACAGTGAACATTTTTTCTCTTTTATACTTTGCTTTTAATAGAAATGGAGTATTCCTGTTGCCACGATTAGAAAAGCTCTATTAAAAACTACAAAAAAAAATAATAATTCAAAAACAAATTAAGATACAGCCTTCAAATAAATTTCATACAAAAGTGCATTTTTTTCCCTACAGGATGGTGTAAAAATTGAAAATGTACTATTTTTAGAAGTTAAAAATTTGTTGAAGTAAAATTTGCAATACCGAATTTTCACTTTTAAATTTTTAAAGTGTTGCCATTCGCAAAATGACGTATGCGTTACGCACAGACACGTTTGGCATTGATAATATAGATATCTTCTAGTACACTCAACGCTTTAGCAGCACCTGCACTGTCAGATACACCATTGCGATCGCAATGTAAAGATATAGATTGAAACTCCAGTTTCATTTGCTATGGTAATTTCTTCTTCTTAAATCTCATAGGCTGTATCCGTCATGGTAATGATATTTTACATATACCTACATTAGCATTAAAATTCTCATGTATTTCATCTAAATGCTCAAGGACTTTTATTTTCGCTTCAACAAATTTGGAAGGTTGCCTTTTCAATATAGAGTTTCGTCTTCCAAGTCTTGTACTCAGTTTTTTTCTTTTTTTTTTAAACTTTAGTACCAATTTTTCCCATTCCGTCCTGTCTCTGGAGATATATAAATCTATGCTCAATGACTGGAATTTTGTTGTGTTTTTGTGACGTACAATCAGTCTCAATTAGACACTCCCTCAGATCTAGTAACTTTTTACAGGAGCAAAATAAATTCATTACACGTTTGCAGGCTCAAATATCACACAGTTGAGTTTCTTGTTTTTTAAATTCATGAAACTTTTTTATAAGGTTTGGCTATTCCTTGTCTCAAATATAAGATTTCGTTAGTTTAGAATATTATCGTAGTAAGCATTTGCACACCCATCTCGTTCACTTGCACAATGCGCCATTTCGTATCAGTGAGCCCGTGAACGAATTTTGTTTGTTATTTGGGTGTATTGTGTTATTTTAAATACATTAACAAGTGACATGCATACGGATATGCATACGTCGTTAACCAAGAAAATTACTAGACAATTTTTTCATTGTCCTGTATTCGGTCATCCAAAAGATTTTCTGCCAAATATTCTTCCAACGCACGAAGACATTCTTCGATGCTCTTTTGAGGAGAGGTTTCTATTAGCAAGTAAACTCAACAACATTAAAGTGAGTTTCTTATCTGTTAGCAACACAGTGGCATAATAAATAAAATATATATTCATCAAAAGGCGTCAATCCCAAAAGTTTCTGATTATATAATCATTTAGGTAATTAATGCCTACTATGATAAGTATTATAAAATAATGAAATCTTATATTCCAGACAAGGAAAAGTCAAACCTCATAAGAAAGCGAAAATTGCAATACCGAAATTCATTTAAAATTTGAGATTGTTGCTATGCGCAAAATGACGTATGAGTTACGCACAGATACGTTTGGCCTTCATAATATAGATATCATGCAACAAATGGAAAAACTTTATATCAAATAACACTTCAAAGAAATAGTTATTATTTAAAAATATTTTGTAAAAATTTTTAGTTTCACAATACATTAAACAGCAATAAATTCCTATTGCACTTGCTAGGGATGGAGGCATGTGTGTGTGTGGGGGGGGGCAGATTGGAATTCTTATCTGAAAAACAAACGAGCAACATTTATTGTCTTTTGCTTTTATTTATAAGTAAACACAACATTCAATTTAAATATACTTTGCTTATGCTTTCTCGAATTGTGATTATACATGCATACACACATGAAGAAGGGTAGGGATGTCGAACGTTGAGGTATTCCATATTTTAGAATTAAATAATTTTACAATTATTTAGTAATTTTAATAATAACTTTATGTTTTCATAAAAATAGATGACAGTTTTTAAAAAATATATACATTCTTTTTTGTACCAAAAACATGTATAAAAAAAGTATGAAGTATACTATTTATAAAATGTCAAATAAATAACAAACTAGATAATCTTTAAAAAAATATTAACTTTTTTTTAACACGGTGATTGATAATAATTATAAGTAACATAAATTATCCCCCAAGTACTTTAAATTTTATGCAATGTAATTCAATATTAAATTGCAAAAGAAGTATCTGTGTTATACATATATCGACAAATACATTTGTTACTTACATCAAATGAAGATGGAGATAAAAAATATAATATATAAATATATAAATTTTCAATGTTTCATTAGTTTTTAATTGTTTATCAGATTACGATGCAGTAAAATTGTTAAGTAAATAAAAATAAATCTCTTTTTTTATTTTATTATACACATCCGTCGTGTTTTAAATATCAAAAATCGAAATCTTTCCTTTTAAAGAAAAGTTCACGATAATTATCTGATGTTACTCGAAATCGTAGCAACGTAATGGTACTTTGTTATGAACCGACATAAAATATTCAGAATCGTTACGTTGCCTATTTGTGTCCGGAAAACTCAATATTGAGATCTGTTTTTCTTTATCGAAAATTATCTATTCTCAGGTTTACTTTAGAGGCTCGCCCAGTCATCTAAATCAAAATGTACAGTATGATAAATCAATACGAGCTCATTTTCATTGATATATTTATAAGTTAATAGTAGAAATGTAGTTTGTTCTTAATAATTAAAAAAACTATTTCTGCTTTGTGAGGTTTAAAAAAGTTTTTTTTAAGTTTTTAAAAACGCATACAATTAAAAAATTGTAAATCACACATCCTATAAGAGGATTATTATTTATAAAATATCAAATTTCAAAAAAGCAATCTAATTTTTATTTTAAAAAGATAAAGCATTTTGTATTTTTCAAGAAGAAAATTGATAATAGTTAAAAATATCTTACATTTTTCTTAAAATATTTTTATTTTTATCAATGTACTTCCGTTTCAAATAATCCTTTTTTTTATATGATATCAAATTGCAAAAGAAAAATCTCAGTTATACATATCATATTTACCTATATTTTACTTATTTATATAATTATTTTGCTTTGATCAAATGATGATTAAGATAAAAAAAAATATTTATTGAAATTATATATATTTCGTCGTTTAAATAACTAGTTTTTATATCTTCAAGAAATCATCATGTCGTCAAATTCGTAAATAAAAATATACCACTTTTTTTCTAACTTGACAATACACATCCATTGCGTTTAAAATAGCCAACTGTAGGACAAAATATTTTCCTTTAAAGAAAAGTGCAACATAATTATCTAATATTGATCGAAATCGTAGCAACTTAATGGAATTATGTTATGAAGCAACATAAAATATTCAGAATCGTTACGTTATCTCTTTATGTGCGGAAAACACAATATTAAAATCTGTTTTTCTTTGATCGGTAATTATCTATTCTCCATTTTATTTTAAAAGCGTAACTAGTCATGTGAAGAAAAATGCGAGGTACCATAGATCAATACGAACTCATTTCAAATGGTGTATTTATGACTTTGTACTAAAAATATGTTTAAGTTATTCTTAATTAATTAAAGATTTATTTAAATTTTGTAGAGCTATTTCCATTTATTACATTACATAATGTTAATATATTTTTAAGAAGCATACGAATAAAAAAAGAGAAATCATATATGTTATATAAAGAATCTTATTTATAAAAATTCAATTTTTAAGATGATAATTATTATTTAATAAATTTAATAAAATTATTTCTTTTTGTTTTATAAGTAAGGAAGTTGATAATAATTACAAGTAACTTACATTATTAATGAAGTGTTTTAAATTTTTCACAAAATAATTCCGTTTCATACAATACTTTATTATTCAATATTAAATAGCACCAGAAAAATCTATGTTATATCTTTCTCTCTCTCTCTCTCTCTCTCTCTCTCTCTCTATATATATATATATATATATATATATATATATATATATATATATATATATATATATATATATATATATATATATATATATATATATATATATATATTTCACATTATGAAATGAAAGTTCAAAATATCAAGGATAGAGTGTATGTCCAAAAGGTAAACAATAAACGATAAACAATTAAAAAACTATAAACAAGATACAGGCAAGAAAAAACAGTCGGTTCTTCTTCAGAGGGAGGACAGACGAGACTTAACCCCCCCCCCCTCTTTAAAAATAGAATTGCTTCAGGTTTCTGAACGCCCGCCAAACCTGCATTCAAAAATAATATGTAACAACAAAAAAATGTCAAAATTTTTAATGAACAAAGCAAACGAAAACAATTGATGAACAAGAAAACAAACTACATAAACATAACCAATAATAAAAAAAAGTAAAATAACCTTTACTATGTAAAAAATCTCTGCAATAACTTATAAACTATTTTAAAAATGAATGCAGCATTTAGTAAGCTTCCTCCCTTACCTGAAACAAAATATTAAAATTATGAACAATCATACCTGTTTCAAACTCCTGCCTGTAAAAGCAACAAATTAACTAGAATGCTTCCGAGTCCAAATTACATATAGTTTCAAGATCCAGGTCTGCAAAGCTTCCCTAAAACTCAAACCATATAGTTAAACTCGTTCTAAAAATATGGACTTTAGAATAAAACTTTCATAAAGAATGTCAGGGAAGCATGCTATCAAATTACGAGCTACACCAACAATCCGCAACGTTGCCAATTATTTTTTATAACAGTTTTTAAATAATAACTTAAAAATTAATTGGATAATTATTATTATAAAAAAGATTTGCTATAAACTTAAAAAACTGCTTATAAAAATATTTTTCATTATTACAAATTTTATAAAACCGAATTAGTTGATTATTTATTATATTTATGTAAATCTTTTTATGTAAATTCGAGTATCAGTGTAGCATACTTCTTGTAAAAAAATTAAAACTGTTTCTTTTATCATATAAATCAATATTTACTTTATTATTCAAAATAGCAAAAGAAATACACTCTCAAAAAAACTTCCGCTTTTTCACAGAAAAAGTACTGGCAGCACTGCTGCCAGAAATTGTCTGTAGATTGACGATTTTCTGTTTATTTTTTTCTCCGTCAAAAGAGGAAAAATATCCGTCACTTGAAAAAAGTTTGGAAAAAAGGCAATGCGGAAGAGGTGGGGATCGAACTCACGATCCCAGCATTAAAAGACCAGCGCTTATCCACGGCGCTACGGTTGCTCATGACGATTGGGGTTTAAAATAGAAGCTGTGGCTGGGGTTTTTTTGCGTTTGGTATTAATATAGTATAAAAATGTGAATTTTAAATATATTACGTTGATTGTTAGAGAAAAAACATGGATGTTTTATTTTTATTCGATAAGATTTTTTTTAATAATATTTTTTTTTTTTGCATTTTATTTTTTAATTAAAATGTTTTTAATTCACTTAAAGTATATTTTATATGCGAATATTTATCATAAAAATAACTTAGTTTATTGAACTTTATTCAACTTATCCAACTTTGAATAAATGATTGTGAGAATTCTTGAACGAATAAAGAAAGTAATTGTTATTTATTTTTAAATTCGAAAACATTTTTGTCTTTTAAAACTAAATTAGACATTTTAATCGATAGAATATTTTTGTTTTTCATTTTAAAAATAAATTCGAATTTATTACTAACAGACCCAATGAGCATGCGTGCTAGATATAAACGGAATCTTTTCCTCATTTTTCGACGTTTGGAATGAACTCACAGAACAAATACATTTTCTGGGAAAACAGAAGTTATTTGTGAAAAAATAACGATAACTTAGTGTATATCGACGAATTTTTCTGGCAGTGTATCTAAAAAATCGACATTGTAATCATCACTGTTTGCCTTATTAAGTTTTAAGCAGGGGTCGTACTTGTCCTGAAATTTTAAGACCAGGAAATTCTTCGGTACCAGTATTTTCTTATTTAAAATATCTTCTTAAAAGAAAGCGAAATTTTGCGCGTTTAACCTAGATTTATTTTTCTAAAAGAAATTCTGATATTTGTCCTGAAAATTTCACAGAAGTGTACGACCCCTGGTTTTAAGCAATCCGGATAAACATTATTATATCTATTAGTAAAATCAAAATTGAAAATTAAAATGTCGTCAATATACCTAAAGATTTTTAAATATTTATTGTAATTTATTTTATAATTAAATTCAAAATAAAACAAAAACAAATTGGCTGCAGTACTTGAAAAATTAGTTCCCATACCTATACCACAAATCTGTTTAAATATGTTATTATTGAAATTTACATAATTATTGTATAAACAAAAATTACATAAACTCAAAAACAAATCCCTATTTATGTTCAACTCATCGTCTAAATTAAATAAATCAAATATATTAATTAAAACGTTAAATAATTGATCTATAGGTATATTGGTAAAAAGGTTTCGAAATCGAATACCTGCCTTAAGTGAGTAGTGAAATTAAGGTTTTGTAATACTTCAAAACTCTTATCTATTGACCAAAAGTAACTAGAATTTTTGAATTTAACTTTAAGGAAACCATATATTCTTTTTAAAAGCTTTTGTAAACCTAAATTAAAATTTTTATTAACGCTATTAGTAGTACTGCATATATATCTGAATTTAATAGGAGACTTATGGAAGTTAGGAGTCAAAAATATAAATGGCAAACAGCGATGACTAGAAACATCTAAAGTATACGAAAACAGACTTTTACACTTTTTCTTGTATGAAAAGAATTTTTTGACAATAGGATTTTTTATAATATCAATTTTTTCATAAAATTCAGTATTGTTTAATTCATCATTTATTTTATCTGTATAAAATTTCTTACAAATAATAGCATAATTATTGGCAGCTTTGTCCACAGGAACGAAAATCCATTCGTTTAGCAATATTCGTATTTATATATTGGATCATGTAGAAGATAAAAGTGAAAGACTTAACAGAGAAAATGATTTTTTGTTTAAATTTAAAACAGTTTATCAGTATAATTTAAATACTTTAATTAACAATATTAATTTGGCAAAAGTTGCAAACGTGTATGATTTATTTTGCAATTTTAATGATAAAATTAAAATATTGAGAGGAAAAGGGGTCTCAAGGAGACTTTCTAAAAATATTAATTTAATTATTCCTACTAAGTGGCTGAAAGATTTTGAGGATAATTTTAAGATAACATATAATGTCAAAAATGTAAAAAATAATTTGTTTAAATTGGAAATTAACACTATTATAAAAATTAAGAAATGTTTGTATGTGTATAAATTTAATAACATGCAATTTAAAAATTTAGTTTGTGATTTAATTAATTTTAAGCTAATTGGTAAAGACAATTTACAGAAAGATATTGTTTACTTTAATATTACATTTCAGCAAAAAGCATATGATTGCTTAAACATGAATAAGATTTTAAAGAGTGTTAATGACCTTTTTCCTCTTAAGAATTGTAAAATTTCAATAGCTTTCAATTATTTGAAACCAATCAGTAGTAAAATTTTCAATTATAGGCAAACTGCTTCTTTAGATTTTGATAAGTCTTTGGAATGTTTTTGTAATGATTCAAATTTTGTAAATTTTATTGAGATCATTATGGTCATGTAATAACTGGTAATTTAGATATAATTAAAAATAAAAATTTAAGATATTTAATGAACTTTGGTACAAAATTTCGAATTAATAGTAAAATTATTAATGATAAAGCCTTAATTTTTTTTATTAATGATGTGAATAACTTCATTAAAAAACAAAGTTACAAATTTAGTATGCCCTTGGAGGCATTTTTTGAGTGGAAATTTCAACTGTTGGAGCATTTTAAGGATTTTTTAAATAGCTTTTTAAATTCAAATGCATATGCGTATCAGACTTTTAGTACAGAAGATATAACTTTTATAAATGATTTGCATAAAAATTTCGTAATAGCTCCTGGGGGCAAAGCTGCCAATAATTTTGCTATTATTTGTAAGGAATTTTATATAGATAAAATAAATGATGATCTAAACAATACTGAATTTTATGAAGAAAATGATATTATAAAAGATCCTATTGTCAAAAAATTCTTTTTCATTCTAGAAAAAGTGTAAAAGTCTGTTTTCGTATGCTTTTGATGTTTCTAGTCATCACTGTTTGCCATTTATACTTTTGACTCCTAAGTTCCATAAGTCTTCTATTAAATTCAGATATATTTGCAGTACTACTAATAGCTTTAATAAAAATTTCAATTTAGGTTTACAAAAGCTTTTAAAAAGAATATATGGTTTTCTTAAAGTTAAATTCTAAAATTCTAGTTACTTTTGGTCAATAGATAACAGTTTTGAAGTATTACAAAACCTTAATTTCTTACTCACTTAATGCAGGTATTCGATTTCGAAAACCTTTTTACCAATATACCTATAGATCAATTATTTAACGTTTTAATTAATATATTTGATTTATTTAATTTAGACGATGAGTTGAACATAAATAGGGATTTGTTTTTAAGTTTATGTCATTTTTGTTTATACAATAATTATGAAATTTCAATAATAACATATTTAATCCGATTTGTTGTATAGGTATGGGAACTAATTAATCAAGTACTGCAGCCAATTTGTTTTTATTTTGTTTTGAATTTAATTATACAATACATTACAATAAATCTTTAAAAATCTTTAGGTATATTGACGACATTTTAATTTTCAATTTTGATTTTACTAATGAATATAATAATGTTTATCCGGATTGTTTAAAACTAAATAAGGCAAACAGTGATGATTACAATGCTGATTTTTTAGATATTTCTTTTGCTATTTTGAATAATAAAGTAAATATAGATTTATACGATAAAAGAAACAGTTTTAATTTTTTTACAAGACGTATGCCACACTAGTACTCGAATTTACAAAAAAAGAAAAAGTTACATAAATATAATAATTAATCAACTAATTCGGTTTTATAAAATTTGTAATAATGAAAAATATTTTTATAAGCAGGTTTTTAAGTTTATAGCAAATCTTTTTTATAATAATAATTATCCAATTAATTTTTTAAGATATTTTTTAAAAACTGTTATAAAGAATAATTGGCAACGTTGCGGATTGTTGGCGTAGCTTGTAAATTGATAGCATGCATCCCTGACATTCTTTATGAAATTTTTATTCTAAAGTATTTTAGAACGAGTTTAACTGGATGGTTTGAGTTTTAGGGAAGTTTTTCAGACCTGGATCTTGAAACTATATGTAATTTGGACTCGGAAGAAGCATTCTAGTTAATTTATTGTTTTTACAGGCAGGAGTTTGAAAAAGGTATGACTGTTCATAAATTTAATGTTTTGTTTCAGGTAAGGGAGGAGGCTTACCAAATGATGTATTCATTTTTAAAATAGTTTATAAGTTATTGCAGAGATTTTTTACATAGTAAAGGTTATTTTACTTTTTTTTATTATTGGTTATGTTTCTGTAATTAGTTTTCTTGTTCATCAATTGTTTTCGTTTGCTTTGTTCATTAAAAAATTTGGCATTTTTTTGTTGTTATATATTATTTTTGAATGCAGATTTGGTGGGCGTTCAGAAACCTGAAGCAATTCTATTTTTAAAGAGGGGGTGGGGCTAAGTCTCGTCTGTCCTCCCTTTGAAGAAGAACAGACTGTTTTTTCTTGCCTGTATCTTCTTTATAGTTTTTTAATTGTTTATCGTTAATTGTTTACCTTTTTGACATACACTCTATCCTTGAGATTTTGAACTTTCATTTCATAATGTGAAATATAATTTTTAGCATTATATATGAGCTGCTTAAGCGCCAATGGTGCTGCAATTTTTCATGTTGAACTGATACTATATATATATATATATATATATATATATGTGTGTGTGTGTGTGTGTGTGTGTGTGTGTGTAAATCTATCTATCTATCTATCGATATATATATATATATATATATATATATATATATATGTATTTATATACACAAGGTCCGGCTATTAATTTCCAGCACTCATGGAATAATTGAGAAGAAAATAAGGTTAAACACCTCGGCTGTACAAATTTAGGGAATAAGTTTTTAAGTCCTCTTTTGCAATGCTCTTCAATAGTGAAGTTACAGTTTTCTTGATGTCTGCAACATTTTGAAATCTTGTTCCCTTCAGCAAATTTTGCAGCTTAGGAAACAGGGAAATATCTGTGGGTGTTAGGTCTGGAGATTATGGTGGATGCTGCATCGAAACAACACCATACTTGACTAAGAATAGCCTCACAGGCAATTTAATTTTAGTTCTTTGCTCCATTTTCACTTCGACAACAGGAATTTAAGAGCTACGTTTTAATGCGCCTTTCCACGAGAACCGCTTACTTCAGAATGGCGCCGAGTGCACCGCACATGTGCAAGAAAACGCTCTTCTATATGCAATCATTAGCTTATGGAATCATTTCCGGCTTTCCGTTCTCGTACAGTATCTGAAGCAAAATGAGCAGCGTGATAGATCAATATCTATACATTTTCAGTGACGTAATTATGAGCTAATAGTAAAAATATTCTTAAATTATTCTTAATTTGTTAAAGAAATATTTCAGTCTTGTAGAATTATTTCAATTTATAAAATCACATAGCGTTAATATTTTTAAGAAACATGCAATGCAAAAATCATATATGTAACATGTAAAAAAAGAGAAAATTGTGTAAAAAAAGGAGAAATAATGTATGTTACACGAACAACATTATTTATAAAATTTCAAATTTCAAAATAAAAACCTAACTATTTTTATGAAAGATAATAACAAAATCCATAATAACAAAACTTCAAAATCCTTCTAAACTCCATCAAAAATTTATCAAATTATTATGTAAATGTTTTAACATAACGTAAACAATTTACGTAAAATGCTTTAAAAAATAAAATTTTCAGGAATTCATAATTCGGTAGATAAAGGGTTAAAGAAAAATTTACGGTAATTATCTTATATTGATCAAAATCGTAGCAACTTATTGGTTCTTTGTTGACATAAAATATTCAGAATCGTTACGTTATCTCATTGTTTTGTGAAAACGCAATATTGAAATCAGTTTTTCTTTATCGGTAATTATCTATTCTGAGATTTATTTTAAAGGCGCCCCCATTCATCTGAAGCAAAATGCGCACCCCGATAAATCAATACGAACTCATCTTCAATGGTGTATTTATGAGTTAATGGTAAAAACATCAGTAAGTTAATCTTAATTAGTTAAAGAATTATTTTAATTTATTACATTACATTATGTTAATATTTTTAGTAAGCACACGATGAAAGAACGAGTGACTATTTATGTTATACGAATAATTTTATTTATAAAATATCAAAATTGAAAATAACGATCCAATTATTATTTAAGAAATATAATAGTATTTATTTTTTGCTTTTTTAAAAGAAAAGTTGAAATAACCATAAGTAACTTGCATTACCGTTCAAGTATTTTAAATTTTATGCAGTGTACTTATGTTTCAAAAATTTATTATTCATTATTTAATATTAAATAGCAAAATTAAAATCTATTTTATACATATCTTACCTGAATATATATTAGTTACACATAACATTATTTTGCCTTAATCAAATTATTGTTGGATAATAATTTATTAACATAACATTAATTTTATCCTTTTAATTCATTAGATTCTATTAATTTATGATATTACAATGCCTTAAAAATCATAAGTAAATAAGAATAAACCATTTTTCTTAAAATTTAACCTTATGCATCTATTGCGTTTAAAATATCAGATTGTAGCACAAAACTTCTCCTTTTAAAGAAAAGCTCGTGATAATTTTCCTACATTGATTGAAATCGCAGAAACTTAATGGGACTTTTTTTACGAGCAGACATAAAATATTCAGAATAGTAACGTTATCTCACTGTCTCCGGAAAACGCAAGATTGAAATCTGTTTTACTTTATCAGTAATTACCTATTCTCCGATTTATTTCACAGGCCGCCTAGTCATCTCAAGCTAAATCCACCGCACGATAAATCAATACGAATTCATTTTCAGTGGTGTATATATGAGTTAATAGTAAATATATCTATATGTTACTCTTAATTAGTTAAAGAATTCTTTGAAATTTCTAGAGTTACTTCAATTTATTCCATTATATAATGTTAATATTTTCTAATAAGCATACTACTAAAAAGTGATAAAGCATATATCTTATAAAAGGAAAATTATTTATGAAATATCAGTTTTTTAAATAATAACCTAATTTATATTTAAGAAAGATAATACAAATTATATTTCCATTTTTAATAAGGAAGTTGATAATTGTTATAAGGAACTTACATTACCTTCCAACTTTTTAAAATTTTATGCAATGTACTTCCGTTTCAGATAATATTTTACTATTCAATATTAAATTGCAAAAGAAAAATCTATGCTATTAAGTTATATTTACTATGTTATGTTATATTATATGCATCGGTTACTTATAAAATTATTTTGCCTAAACAAACGATTGTTGGAAATAATAAAAAAATAATTTATGAAAATAGCATTATTTCTGTCTTTTTATTTGGTTAGTATTACTTCTTTGTGAGATCATCGTGCAATAAAATTATAAAGTAAATAAAATCAAACTATTATTCTGAAAATTTGGCCATACACAACCGTTGCTTTTCAAATATCACACTGTGCACGAAATCATTCCTTTAAAAAAAAAGA
The DNA here is from genome assembly GCA_964019185.1 of Maratus speculifer. Classification (NCBI taxonomy): domain Eukaryota; kingdom Metazoa; phylum Arthropoda; class Arachnida; order Araneae; family Salticidae; genus Maratus; species Maratus speculifer. Next base: position 241,298,447 of record OZ025289.1, read on the forward strand.
GTCCACGATAATTATCTGATATTAATTGAAATACTAGCAACTTAATGGGACTTTGTTATGAACCAATATCAAATATTAAGAATCGTTAAGTTATCTCTTTCTGTATGAGAAATGCAATATTGAACTCTCTTTTTTCTTTATCGGTAATTATCTATTCTCCATTTTATTTTAAAGGTAATCTGAAGCAATAAATGCTTCTGCGTGATAAAAAAAATACGTTCATATTTGTAATAGTGTAATTATGAGCTAACAGTAAAACTCTCCGCAAGTTATTCTTAATATACAGATGTGTATAAGAGCTTATGGAGAAAATGGTTTTTCATGGCAATAGTTTCATATAATGTAAATCTTGTTTTACAGAAAAATAATCAATTAAAAGGAAAAGGATATTCAAATTTTATCATAGATTATATTTTGTGTGAGTTATAGATTTCTGAAAAAAATTCTAATAATAAATATATAGGCAACAATTTCTTAAAAAAATTTACTTGATTTACTTAATTTATTTACTGTTTAGTATAATTTAAAATTTTTGCATAACATAATCTTAATATTTTAATTTCAATATGGTTAAAAATATGAAATCATATATCTCATATGATGAAATTTATTTATTAAATATCAATTTTCAAAATAATAGTCTTGTAATTAATTGAGATAGACAATAAAATTATTTTTTTACACTTTTGAATGAAAATTTAATAATAAACTTAAATGACACACTTTTTACTTTTTGTATTTTAAATCTTATGCAATTTATTTCCATTTCAAATAACATTTCATAATTCAATATTAAATTATACAAGTAATAAAAATCATGGTTTAAGTGAATATTATGAAACACTTTTCAACACTTCCTGAAATCTTTAACAAAACTTTGTTATTTAGGGAAATAAGATGCTACTATCTATAGCCAAATAAGTATTCCAATGCTTTTGAACAATTCTGTATTTGATCCACCTGTTGATATATATATATTTATTTATTCATATGCTACAAAATAGGGAAATTTAATTTAGAAAGAAAATGCCTAATTGCTTGAAATTTCTTTTTAAAAATTTATTCCAATATATGCAAAATACTTGAATAATTTTGTTCTGCTCTGTAACTTTTTTAGTACCTTTATTACACGCCAATTTTTTGTAAAAATTTAATTCAAACAAAAACACTCTTAAAACTACTTAAATCACATTTCCAGAGTTTATCGTTAACGGGTGAATATGTAGCTAATTCTTTGGGTGACTTTGTATATCATTTTATCTATATTCTATAAATATTTATTAGTAAACTGAAGGTAGTTCAACGTAAAAATGCATAATTTTTTAAAAACTACCTTTAAGTCAATTACCCTCACATTCAGTAACCAATATGAGCTCTTTTGTGTAAACCTCTATATCATCTATAACATTTATACACACCATATAAATTGCAGATATATAGTAAAACTTAAAAATGCATATCATAATTGAAAATGTAATTCATCTATCGATCAGCTATCATTGATAATATACAGTACTTTGGATAAGAATATAATATTTGAAATATTTTGTGAGTGCCTGTAAATGCCACGCACTTCATATTATGCTTTAAATATTAAGTCTGAGTGGCGTATATCAATTTTATGATACTTAAAATCGTTTAACATAATTATAATAAGTTGCAAACAATTCCTCTCTTTATTATTGTGTAATGGAATTCTTTTGAGTTGCCCTGTAAATGAATAGTAACTATTATTTTTACTGTGTATTTTACAGAATGCATAGTTTAGTGTATTTTGCGAATCCATATAAATTTGAATATGTTTGATAGGGTGCAACACCTTTAAAATTCATTTGAAATGATTTTTTCCCATAGGCCGTAATGTATCGGAAAAGTTTGACTATCCCTGTAAATAAACTAAGAATATTAGAATCTTCATTTTCAATAGGGTTCGTGTTAGGGTAAACATCAATAACATATAAAAATTTCATAGCAATCCGAGTATATTTACGGGAGCTAGAGTGTATACAGATGGCCAGACGGTCATACGGACAGACGGGCAGACAAACCGAATGCATAAACATTTTTCAAGTTTGTTGGAAAATGTTAGTAAAAATATATATATGTTATGCGCTTCATGTCTACAAATGCAGAATGTCATTTTCCTCAAAAACTAGACATGATATAAAAAAAAATAGATGATAGATTTTAAATCAGCATAAACATCTAATTTAGAAAAGCATTGTGCCAATTTCATGGCACCTACTTTAAAATTAATAATAAAATAAACATCATACAATTGCAAAATATGCAAATTAGGCATATTTCTGAGAGATAAAAAGGAAGAATATGCAGGTCGTGATATTTTACTGAGAGCCATATCACTTAGTAGACGATCGACCCTTGGAAAACATCCCGGCCCGGACATTTTTCACCCAATTTAAAATATACAACTGATATGATTTATTTACTAATTATATAACAGTGATAAAACTTAATTTAATAAAATTACGCATCCAGTGTTTACCGAAGTTCCACAATTGGTGATTTATTTTATTGAGCTGATTCACATATCAAATCAGATGCTGGGATTTTTAAGGTTAGCTGGATGAATTAGGTCCAGCTGTTTCGTCTAGGGTGGTTAAACAGGTTGCACATTGGTGGTGTCAGAAAAAAATATTAATTGTCCGTAAAATGGCTGGGCATTTGTCAACTACCTAGGAATAAACATTGGTATGATTTATTTACTAATTGAATAATTGTGTTAAAAAATTAAGGAATTAAAACTACATATATAGCGTTTACTGGATCTATTAATCAGATTCATATATCAAAACGGATGTTGTGATCAAAAATTGATATTAACAGGTAAATTAGGACATGTAGGTTCGTCCGGGAAGGAAGAGCTAGCAGAGCATTGTTGGCTTCAGCTAAAAGTTTCCTTGTCTGAATCCTCGTCGGAAATTTTTCAGCCAGCTGGAAATTTACAACTTACATGATTTATTTACTAAATGAATAACTATGTTAAAAATCATTGAAAGAAAACTATGCAACTAGCGCTTACTGAAGATACAAAACCTGTGTTTTTTTCTATTAGGTAGTCTGATAGTCTTAAAGGTAGTTGGGAGAGTTAGGCATACATATCAGTCCGGGATGGCAGTGCTGGCAAAGTATCAGCATCTTGAAATTTCTGTTCAAAGGTTCACAGTCCGAACTCTAGTGTGGACATTTTTTATCCGCTTTGAAAATTATAGCTGATATTAAATATTTTATTAAAACAATTTTTTCATTTTTCTTGTTAAATTATTATAATACGATTGCTCCTGTCACTCTCCTGTTGAAAAAAAAAACCTCTTAAAATTCGATTTTTGGATGGACTATGATGTTGTCAGTTTCTCATAAATGTAAAAAATGACTGCAGACTATATTATAATTGACATTTTTATTCGACCTTTGATTTTCGAAAATGTATCGGTGGCCGCTGTATCTCTTGGCCGCATGATATTTGATTAAAATGTCACCTTTGTTTTAAGCTTTTTTAAGTATAACAAATTATAAATGTTATGGAATATAAATTCTTTTCCGACAAAATATAAAGTTGTGAACAAACAAAAATTTTTAGTGGTTTCGCCTGAGCAAGTACGTGAGTATAGTTAAAAAAGAAAAACAAAAGGTAATAAAACACTAAGTAAATAAATTTTCATTTCCAAACGTTTGTTTTGTTGCAAAAATATGCACAAATAAAGGTTTTTAAATGAACCAACTCCATACAGACTCACGCGTGCTTGCGAACCCATTAAAATAACTTTAATTGTTTAAAACACCCATTTTGTTATACAATATGTGTGTAAAATTTTTATTGTTTCTTATCTTTTTCTTAAGTTAAATGTACATATTTCTAATGCAAAACTTCTATTACTCAATTTTTAAGGCCACGCAAAATGCTACCATTATTGTTTCTTAAATAAAAATGATAAATTTTTTACCAACTATTCTTGCATAAAATAACAGTTTATAATTCAATATTGTTCATAAAACTTCAATCCCTGGATTTAGAATCCCGAAAACAATATACAAACACTAGGAGTAAAATATTATGCACGCACCACGCTGAACCAGCTCAAATCTTTAATGTAATTTATTATAAAAGCAATTAATTTAAACTTCGTGGTTAAAAATTTCAAACTTCTAACAGCACACGTAAGATACATTTTATTATTTGAAGGACGAAAAAAATGTTTAAAATTCCGTAATGTTTTAGCAGTATTGTGAGACATTTTTCCCTACTTCCGAGTATATTTATTCATTAACCACGTTAGAGAAGCATGTGAAAGTATTTTGGATCACACACACACACACACACACACACACACACACACACATATATATATATATATATATATATATATATATACATATATATTACAACTTCTAAAAATGTAAAATTATCGCTTTATGCGTGTTAAAATTCCACGTTAAATTAATTTTAAATTAGAGTAATACCCTTTGTCTTCGCATTGGTTTCAAATTACGGAACTTTCATCAAGCGGAATTTTTCAGTTATTTAAATTAAAACAATTTTATTAAAAAAAGACACTTCATGCAGATTTTGTTTTAATGAATGATAATGCGTGTCATCAGAGAGTTTTTCTCATGTATAATTATACTGCGAGCGAAATAATTATGCGCATAATCGCTCATCTTTACTCCCATTGAAAATTTTAGGATTCTCTCGGCTGGGACACGTATGTACATTTCCAAGCTCTATTCATCCTCACACATTTCACAGTCCACGCTACAAGAAGAATGGCGAATATTTGAATCTATGTCAGTCTCCAGAACGATAAGTCTCTCTTCATGGTTTAAAATAATAAGAAAACAACCAGCACTTTAAAAAAAATCGTAAATTGCGTAACATTGATTGAAAAAAAATCAAAGACTTTTCCAAATGCCTCCCTCGGGACCTTTTATATGATAATGATGATGAGTTATGGAACTAACCAAACAAACTTTTATTTTAAAACAGTTATAGAATTACTGTTATTGTTAAAAAATCTATATGTGTTATACATCTGTAAATCACTCAACTAGTTTATTTTACTATTGCTATCTAAAGTTATTTCATTGTTTCATTATCTCAATTATTTTTTGTTACCTACCTTTATTTACTGTTTAACTGTTCTGTATCTGTTTTAATAAACATTGCTGGGTGGGGCTTGTTGAGCTCAAACTAATTGGTAGGCCTCCCCACCTGGCTGAATCTGAATCTGAATCTATATCAGTCGATTAGCTCCAGGAAGCAGAATACTCTCTATAAATTATTACACAGGTGGGAACTCCTCAAAATCCTCTTAATACATATTTTGTTACTTTGATTTAACTTTAAGCATGTTTTTTTGTTAATAGATACAATTTGATTTCATCCTATAACTTAAATTCATTTTCTTTCCTTTTATATCAATTTCTTTGTCTCTTTTCACACATAAGCATACTTGTTCTTTTCTTCCTGAATTTTCAGAATTTTCAAGTTATGATTTTGAATTTTGCACAAAAGTTTCTGTATAAATTTCGATAACACATTATGCACATTTTTTTTTTTTTTACTAGAGCATGCACTGTGAAACATTGTTTAATAAACTGCTATTTTTTTTTTCCAATTTTTATTGTTTTTAATTCTATTCACAGGGTATATTTACAAATTCCCAGATATATTTAAGGAAAATATACAGAGGCTTATCAGGTCTCGAGTCAAATCTCTTCTCTGGATATCATGTGAAAGCTTTTGTAATGCTGAACTCAAAAGTACATTTCTTGTAATTTTAGGTATCACAGTTTCAGAGATATCGTCAAAAATGCATTGCAAGAATGTGTCCTAGTAGACGTTTATTTAAACCTTGCAGGAAAACTACAGAGATTACACTAGGACACATGTATTTAGAGAAAAGCGAATTTTTCAGTTACACCTAAATTTTAATTTACGGCCATTTAGCAAAAACGTGAAAGGAAGCTAGATGTACCTAATATGACCGAAGTATAAAAAAATGTTATCAATGATTTTCGAAAAAATAGTTCGTAATCAGACGAGATATTAGCTGTTAAAATGGGCGTTTTTATCATACATAATAACAGAGACAGTGGTATTTATCTAGAATCAGCTTTTAAAGCCCAGTTAGCTATTTTTGATGACATATTTGGATAATAAAATGTTGATATATTTGCATAAGACCCGTAAAAGTGAATTTTTTTTAAAAAAATAGAGTAATTTTATTTAATACAATCCCTTCGCGATGAGAGCTTTTTGCTTAACATTTAATCTTTTATCAGCTGTGAAGCAGAAAATTTTCTGTAACTTTATAGTAAAAATGCTCTGATCTCACCTTAAGTCACACTTATACCGGTCGCTCGTCTTCAAAATGTTAACCACATAAATATTACAGTACTAGTTTGCATTGAATAGATATCTCAATGCCAGCTTTAAAGTTGAACAAGGATTTTGTTTTACCTGCACTGCAAAAATAAAAGATCACTATAAGTGTAAATTCAGTTTTGTGGAATACCAAATGAAATTTAAATATGTATTACTTTTATTGTCAGTAGCGAAAACGTTCTTGATAAACAGATTAAGATAACATTAAAAAAAGGGAAGTCTTACAGAATAGCAATAACTGATATCATTTAGGCTTCATATCTCTTTGAACTTTTATGGTATAAACATTCATATGTTTTAATATGAACAGCTATACAAAACCTTATTCTGTATAGCTTTTTTTACGAAGTCTTAATATTCTTTTACCAGCATTTGTCTTTATAACACAGTTAATAACTGATACATTTATTGCACAGAACAACCTGAACACAAATAACTTCACCGTTTATTTAAATTTGAATGTTACCGTTTTTTACGTGTCATTTCCGTTTGCGCATTAGTATATACATAAATGAGCAATTTGCCCAATAATAGTTCCTTTTTTTTTTTTTTTTTTTTTTTTTTTTTTAAACGAGAAAATGATCGTTTCAAACGCATGAAAAATGGAGCAATGTTTTTCCTACTACAAACCCTTCACTTTATAATTCACTAAAAAATGAAATATATTTATTCTTTTATGTTTCAAATATTTCTTTTAGGTTTATTTTTCAAATGTTTGTGCAATTTCTCTCACATGCTACTAATGTCCAACATTTTTTTATATATAAAATCTTAAAGAAGATCATTTTTTAAGCTTTTAAGAAGAATGAAAACCCATATTTCTTTCAGTCATTTTGATATTGTGTATCATATATCATTGTTTTCGGTGACTTCTTTTCAAAAACGCAAAAGTAATGAAGGTCGAATAAAAAGTATATTTCTCTAAATCTATAACCAATATTTTTCTTTTCAAATACTATTTTAATTTTTTTTTTTTTTTTTTTTTTTACATTTAAGAGAAAACGACTTTCCTTTCATAATGTTTGGAAACTTTCACAGGCGCTCAAAACAGTTCAATGAACTTGACAACTCATTTATTATTTGATTCGCCATATGAGAGTTTATACTTTTTAACAAAAATAAGAAAAATAGAAAAGACAATACATATGGGCAGTTTTCAAAAAGTCGGCACATTATACACATCTTAACTTTAAGCGTTTCAACAAACAAATTTAATCATCACAATTTTTTCTTCACTGAGATTTTCTTTCTATTCAGAGACAAAAATTGATATAGTTAATTGTTAAAGTTTCGTATAAATATCATAAAATTTTATTATTTTGGGTTAAAGTGTCCAATTTCGGTCATTCATAACGTTAACTGTTCCAATGTACTAAGAAAAAAAAGTTTAAACTTGTTTCCAGGAGATTCTAATGATGAACAACGAATGCATAAATGAAATGTATGATTTTTTGATAATGTTCTTAACAGATGGGAGTATTGATTTATTGCTTTCTGAAGTTAGAAAGACTTTTTCTGCATTTTCAAGGTATCCAAATGTAACGATCTAATCAAAGCTGCTATTTTCACGCAAAACACATTAAGTAAGTACTTTAAACTCTTTTATATATCTTTAAAATCCTTTCTGTTTAACTTAAAATTATCTGTATGTATTTTTGTAACTTTTTTTTTTTTGCAATATATGCACTTTTATTAAATAAGAAACTAGAATGTTCGAAATGTGTAACGATCTAAACGCCGACTTTTTTAAGTAAATTTATTTTTAAATAAGATTTGATGTACTGATACGTATAATAAGATATTTATTATAATGTTTTATCATAAATAATTACGTGTTTTGTGTAAATAACACGTATTTAAAACCTGTAACAATATAATTTTACTTAGAAGCACGCTCAATTTTCACTTGTAGATTGATTAATTAAATGCTTTAATAATTAGTTTTCCAGAATAATTGTTGTCTTTTAATATTTGTACACAAATTTATAGACTTATATACTGTATTGTAAAAAAATTGGTTTTAAATTTACAAGTTTGAAAAATCACTAATAGTTAACGTTTAATGTTTCCACCTTTTGAGAATTTCCCATTTAATGTTTGACCATAAAATAAATTTATAAATAGAAATGTGTTAATTTAGCATAAATAATTAAGAAAATTTAAACTGAAAAAAGAATTTAAAAATTTATATTTTAATTTTGTTAAGGGGTCTCAGAAATCTTACTTTTTACCTGATGGTGCAATTTAATAACGCGTCACATTTAATTTGATTTCCCTGTTCTTAAAGAACCATTAATGCATAAAATTGTTAATATAGACAAATTAATTTCTCTTTCACTTAAAACATATTTTTTATGTTCTATATTGAAATACAAATTAATTTATTTTATGCCTAATTTTCATAAAAAATAAACATTGTTTTTGACATGCATCCATTGCGCACAAGACTGTAGCAAAAACATTGATTCAACAGCCCCTGCCCCGAAGAAAAATGTATTGTTAATAATGTAAAACTAATGTATCTTGAAGTTATACATCATTTGGAAACAACTTATTTACTTTTTTATTTGAAATTTAAATTTAAATTTTAAAAATAAAAAATATTTTGTTTTTATTGAAAAATGCCAATTTGAAATATTTAATGCATTTATAATATTAAATTTGAAGTATAAGTTATTCATTAACTTAAAATGAAGATAGTTACCAAGTTTCAGTCAAATTGCTTTATTAGTTTTTGAGAAATCTTGTGCACAGTGTGGATGCAAGTCAAAGAACCGGTTTTAATTTTTAATCAAATTTAAACACAAAAAAGTACAATAAAATTTCAATATAAATAATTAAATAAAGTATTTTAAATAGAAGAGATATTAAGTTGCCTGTATTAAAAATTGTATGGGTATGTGCCTCGTAGAAACTGTGAGAAAAATTAAACTTGGCATGTTGCTAAATTGCCCCACCACGTAAAAAATGAAAAACTCCTGGAACCACTTAAAATTTTCTTTGAAATATATTTTTCAGGAATTTTTTTTGTTGTTGTAAATATTATTGTTAATGTATAACATTTCAGTTTTAAACACAAGTATACGATTATTACATCTGAAATAGACATAGAACCATACTTTTTAAAACGTAATTTATAAGTGATAAACCCAAAAATATCAAGCTCGTATTTTACTTTACATTATAGTGTAATCCTTATATCCTTATATATATTATAAATGTGAAAGTGTGTCCGAAAATTGGAATTAACTTGGCTTCAAAACGGATGGATTAATGTCTTTGAATTTTTGTATATAGGTAAATTATTGGCCTGAAATGAACATAGGCTAATTTTTATTTATTTTATTCAAATATTTTTCTTAATAATTCAATATTTCACTATTTTTCATACAGAATAAATTGAAAATTTTTCCATAATATTTAATTATCTTTCTTTTTTCGTTGCCAAAAAATAAAAAAAACCGGAATAATTATTTCTCTTCTGTAATTAATTTTCAACTGAAAGATTTTCACGTGATAAAATAAAATGAAATAAATAAATGGAACCTATTCTGTTTTTCGGTTCGAGATTAAAAACCGCAATTTCACCAATTGTGATGTCATAGGAATACTGTTTTTCTTCTTATATCACGCAAACGATTATATAAAATTTCTTTTACACTTAGAAGACTTTACAAGAATACAACTTCACACTTTACAAGAATATAAATATTTTAGTAGTTTTTCCAGATATTAATCCGTAATCAAAATGAACCTTTTTCTTTTTTTTGGTTCGAGGCTATAAAATTCAACTTTTTACCAATTGTGACGTCAGAGGAATACTTTCCATTAAGAATTTTAAAAATATCAATGTAACGTCATATATGAAACAAAGTATAAGTTTTCAAGTTTTCATTTTTACTAATACAATGTAATTTTGAGTAAGTGCTAAAAAGAGACGACTGTGACGTCACATATTGAAAATAAAATAAATATACCTGATAATGCAATGAAATGAGATTGAATTATGATATCAAAAGTTATTATTTAAAGAAAATTAAGTTTATCGTCTGGGCGTGGTTAATATTTAATTTTAAAATGAAATAAGTTTTTTTAAAGGTTAAATATTAAACGACTAGAAAATATTAATAATTTATACATATCGTAAATGACGTAATGATAATGAAAAAACTTTTTTATCATTTTTAGAAAGTAAGAAAATCTCAACTAATCAAAAAAAAAAAAATATTTTTGTGTGTTAATTCTGAAAATTGTTCAAGTCTGAAAATATAAATAAATATCACTTTAAAAATGCACTTTTGGGCTTAAAATCTAAAGATTTAATGTAATTGTGAGAAAATACATTCCCTCAGTCAATATCTCAATTTGGCATAATGTGCTCAAAGTGTACTGGAAACAGGTTTGTAAATGGATGTTAATTGCACATTTTTTTTTAGCTCTTAAAAAGTAAAAATATGTTGTGACTTTTAAGAATGTTCTTTATAATAAATTTCTATAAATTTTTATGGTATGCAGAGCATATATGTACAAATTATACAAAAATGCCACCTAAAACACAGTTTTGTAGTATATTTTTCCTAACACTGTTTTTTTTTTTCGTTTTACGGAAACTACCCGCTTTTTGACACTTTCTAACATGGTCTAAAAGTGTTTACGACTTCAACCTGTCTGTATACCGGATGCCGAGTGCCTGGGGTCTGCCGTCTGTCTGTCCGTTTCTCAAGTTGGGTAAATATAGTGGAATTCATACGAAAATAGCATACGTTATTGAGATTTACCATAGCATATGCGGCATTGAAAATGGACCAGGTAGTAATTATAGCTGAATCACAGGAGCACTCAAAAGGAAACTTTACATTATGGTCTAAGTCGAAAAAATCATTTGTGGTGTATTTTGATAATGTTACATAATTTTAAATGTAATGAAATTTACATGCATTTTTAAGGTTCAGAAGAACATGGTTACTATCGAATATGTTAAATGTAGCACTTATAGTGTGCGTACAGGGAGCTCAAAAGTATTTCAATATATTATGGTCTGTGAAGAAAAACCATTTGCAACGTATTTTAATAATGTTATTTTATTAAGGTTATTTTAATAATATTGAAATTGATATCAGGTTCTGAAGTGCACTAAAATAGGATTTCTGTAGAAAATGGGGTGAAAAGATTTAACATTCACTTACAAGATTAGAGAAAAATGTTCGGTAATATAATTGTCTACGGAGAAAAAAATATTCCCAGCGTATTTTAATTGCGTTGCGCTATTTCAAACATGATGAAATTAATATACTGAGATAATCAATACAATGATAAATACTGAAAAATACTACAATAAGCTTGCAGTTAAGTATCATTTGCATCACATTTGTTGTTCATTTACAGAGACGCATAAAAGATTTTAGACCTGTGTCCAGATCTCAGATATTGTATCCAAAGTATGGTCTATTAGAAAAGATTGCTGAAGAGCTTTTTCAATTATCGTATGTATTTGGAAAACTAAGGCATCCTGAAGTTCAGCTACATTTGATATAATAAGAGATGTTTGTAGAATTTAAATAAATAATGTATCGGACTATACAATAATGGATTAGTCACCAGTGCAATAGCGATTCCCGGAAATATCAATTCAATAATTTGAATCGGGTTTTTTGCTTAAATAATTTAAGCTAAATATGCGATCGTATACATATTTGCACGTAATATACAGGACTGTAAAAAAGAATTCAAGTAAGTTTCTGTCTATAATTAGAAATTGCTAAAGGTGAATTTTAATATTCGTTATACTTTTTCTCACTAAACAAAATTTTAACATTGTATTTAGAATATTTACAAACACATAGATCATATACACAGCTTCAGAAAAGAATGTTCCGGTGAAGTTATGCATTATGGAAATGTTGGATATTTTTTTTATTACCTAGGTTTAACACATGATTTTTCTTTCTTTGATATGGAATTCTGAAATGCACTACAACATGATTTCTGTACAATTGGGGTACGTTACAGTTGTTCTACAGTATAAGTGGTTACAATTTCATTTTCGCGATTGTTCATATTATCTAACACATTTTCCGTTTATTTGACTGAGTTCTTTAAGTCCCCTATAAAAAAACTACTGCATAGCCTTCTATAAGATAAATGTTATATATATTTTAAATTATTGTTAATGAACCGTTTTGTTTAATTAAAGCGTTTATCTTTTTTTTAATACTACGTGAACGACGTCACGGGTATCAGCTAGTATATTATAAATGTGAAAGTGTGTCCGAAAATTGGAATGAACTTGGCTTTAAAACGGATGGATCAATGTCTTTGAATTTTTGTATATAGATAAATTATTGATCTGAAATGAACATAGGCTAATTTTTATTTATTTTATTCAAATACTTTTCTTAATAATTCAAAATTTCACTATTTTTCATACAGAATAAATTGAAAAATTTTCCATAATATTTTAATCATCTTTCTTTTTTCGTTGCCAAAAAATAAAAAAAACAGAATAATTATTTCTCTTCTGTAATTAATTTTCAATTGAAGGATTTTCACGTGATAAAACAAATGAAATAAATAAATGGACCCTATTCTGTTTTTCGGTTCGAGGTTAAAAACCGCAATTTTACCAATTGTGACGTCAGAGGAATACTGTTTTTCTTCTTATATCAAGCAGACGATTATATAAAATTTCTTTTACACTTAGAAGACTTTACAAGAATATAACTTCACACTTTACAAGAATATAAATATTTTAGTAGTTTTTCCAGATATTAATCCGTAATAAAAATTAATCTTTTTCTTTCTTTCGGTTCGAGGCTATAAAATTCAACTTTTTACCAATTGTGACGTCACAGGAATACTTTCCATTAAGAATTTTAAAAATATCAATGTAACGTCATATTTGAAACAAAGTATAAGTTTTCAAGTTTTCATTTTTAATAACACAATGTAATTTTGAGTAAGTGCTAAAAAGAGACGACTGTGACGTCACATATAAAAAATAAAATAAATATGCTCTGATATTGCAATGAAATGAGATTGAATTATGATATCAAAAGTTATTATTTAAAGAAAATTAAGTTTATCGTCTGAGCGGGGTTAATATAAATATTTAATATTAAAATGAAATAAGTTTTCTTAAAGGTTAAATATTAAATGACTAGAAAATATTAATAATTTATAACGCAAATTTATCCATATCGTAAATGACGTAATGATCAATGAAAAATACTTTTTATCATTCTTAGAAAGTAAGAAAAGGTCAACTAATCAAAAAAATATATTTTTGTGTGTTAATTCTTAAAATTGTTCAATTCTGAAAATATAAATAAAAATCACTTTAAAAATGCACTTTCGGGTAGAATTTTTATAAATCTTTGTAAAATTTATATAAATCATGTATCGGACTATGCAATAAACTGAATATAGGGTCAACTGTGCAATAGCGATTCCCGTAAATATGAATTGAATAATTTTAATCGTTTTTTTTTTAAATAATTTAAGCTAAATATGCGGTCGTATAAATATCTGCACGTAATATACAGGATTGTACAAAAGAATTCAAGTACGTTTCTGTCTATTATTAGAAATTGCTAAAGGTGAATTTTAATCTTCGTTATACTTTTTCTAACTAAGCAATATTTTAACGTTGTATTTAGAATATTTACAAATACATAGATCATATACATAAATGCAGAAAAGAATGGGCCGGCCAAGTTATGTATTATGGAAATGTTGGATATTTTTTTATTACCTAGATAAATTGATTTTTCTTTCTTTGATAAGGAATTGTGAAATGCACTTCAACATGATTTCTGTTCAATTGGGGTGCGCTACAGTTGTTCTACAGTATAAGTGGTTGCAATTTCATTTTCGCGATTGTTCATATTATCTAACACATTTCCCTTTTATTTGACTGAGTTCTTTAAGTCTCCTATAAAGAAAAACTACTGCATAGCCTCCCATGAGATATGTGTTAGTTATATATGTTTTAAATTATTGTTAATGAAACATTTTGTTTAATTAAAGCGTTTATCTTTTTTTAATGCTGCGTGAACGACGTCACGGGTAACAGCTAGTTTAATAATAAATATAGATGACAGATAATGAATCAATAAATAGATATTACACAAATTTAAATCAAAGATTTCTTTCTTATGTATTAAAAAATGCACCAAAATCTCAAATTTTTTCTACGAATGTTTCAAGAGGAAGACGAACATTGTTTAACACACTCAAAACATTTTGATACACTATTGTAGTATTTTAATTAATGCGGTACAGGGCTTTTAATATAAAAAATCCATTTTTTAAATAACAGTATGATATTTTTTAAACTCATATAATTTATTCTAAACCTTCACATGTTTTTGAACGTTATGCAAAAAATGACATTCAAAAATTTGCATTATTTCTTCAGTTATAATCTTTTTTAGACAGCTAGTACATGCTAGAATATTAAAATATTAAAATGTATATTTTCAGATTAGTAAATTCGAGTTTGCGCGTATTGTTGTTTTCTTCCTAAGAAAACAACAATACGCAATAAGCTAAGATTCTTAAAATTTAACCAGATATGCGGTTTTTTTAAGAATACAAGCTAAAAACCAAAAAAGTTGACGTACTTTGTTATTTAAACGTGTGTTTTGCACTTGAAAAATACATTTATTTTTCCTATTGAAAAAATCGAATTTTTTTTAATTGTATGTTTAAAATATGCTTCTAACAACAATTTTTGCGTCTATGTTGGTTTAAATTACAGATTAAGAAGATTTATTTCCAACAAATGTAGGTTTCTATATGCTTACTTTCTAATGTTATGATGCACACATCAGTGATTGTTATTTACATGAAAAGATATGTATTTTAAAAATTGAAATTTTTTTTTTTTTTTTTTTGTATGTAAAAAAAAAAACGTGTAATATACTAATTAATAAGTAATATAAGCAGAAAAGAAAAAAGAAACATCTATTAATTGGGCTTTCTTACGCTGAACATTCTGGTGTTTTTTAACTATTTGGAAAATAGTTATTGTCATTGGTAGAGAATTGGGAAATCTGAAGCATACCTCAAATTTTTATTGATTGAATTCCGCAACTTTATTCCGCAATTTTATTTTATTCGTTCTCTGATTGGTACATGTTTAATGTCCAAAATGGAATAATTCTGATTTCTATGTTATTTATTTTCTGATTGGTTCATGTTTGATGTCCAGAAATGAAATAATGCTGTTGCCACAATGGCAAAAATGTTTGAAAAAACTACAAAAAAAAAAAAAAAGAAAAAAGAAAAAAGAAACTTAAAAACAAATTGAGATAAAGCTTTTAAACTAAATGCATTTAAAAGTACATTTTTTCTCTCTATACGACGGTGTAAAAATTCAAAATGTGCGATGTTTAAAAGTTTAAAAATTTGCAGTAGCGAAAATTGTAAAACAAAAATTACATTTAAAATTTGTATAGGATTGGTACAGGAATATCAATTTTTAATCCAAGGCAATATAGGATTCTATTATTACATAAATTAAGTTTTGATCATCATAAAAATGATGTTCATTATTATTATATTTTTTTTATGTAGAATTTATTTATAAGCCTAAAATTTTAGTCTTTTAAAATAAAATTTTTCGAAAAGAAGTTTTATTTTGTTAAATTTCATTTTTCTTTCCCTTATATTTATTTATTTACTTTTTTTTACGAATAGCAATGTAAGAAACCATAGTCATAAAATAAAAAGAATAAGGAAATAAATAATGTATTATTTTATTGTTTGCGACATTATCGAAAGTCATGTGTTCAAAATAGAGGCTTGTTTGTTTCTCAGATCTGAAGTCTTATCAGACTAAAATTATTTTTAAATAAAATGTATAAAAAATGAGTAATAATAAGTGTTTATGTGCATGAGTTGATGGCTATCCAGATAATTAAGATACATGCAAGGTTTCAAAATTATTAAGAGTTAGTCCATAATCATTATTAAAAATACAGAAACGCATAAAGAATATATTACTGCTCTATTTTAATTATTTTTTCTTTGATTTTTTTAACTACCACTGTTGAAAAATATTTAGCAGTTGACAATGATATTTTAATAAACCTGAAAGTCTCAATAACATCAAAATTTTTTTTTTCAAGATGTGTGTTTATTTACGGATAGATAACATTCAAATCCTGTTAAAAAATTTCAGCTTATACTACATATAAAATAAAAAAATACTACATATAAAGAAAAATCGTATTTACTAAATACACTTTCAAATGAATGAATGAAACATTAACCATAGGATTTTAAATTTTTTTTAATTTACGTAATGAGTAAATTATTGCATGATGAAACACGAAGTATGCCATTTTATTATTAAATGTTTACTCTTTCCACTAATTAAAATATTTTAGAAAGTATTTTTTGATTTCATGTTAATAATTAATCTGTAAATATTTGTGAAGATTAATCTATATTACTAAAAGTATTCTCATGTTTCCAGATTACTTCATAATATTCTTAAATGGTATTATAAATTTGCTCCTATGTTGCACTTATCATTAATAAATTATATGTTTTTTTATGAATGGCTTAACCATTTTGTGATTCGGCGTAATTCAGCACTGTTGAATAAATTATTTAAACACATGCCTCATTTTAAATATTATTAATGTTTTAATTTCATTACATTATCTTTAAATTATTCGTACAATATGATGATGGTGTAGATATCTTTTTTATTAATTCATAAAATGTTTGGGACTAAATTATTTCTAAAATTCTGCTAAGAATATTTTAATAATTTGCCTGTAACACAAAATGACTAATTTTATACTTTACATATGAATGTTTTTAAATATTATAAAGGGATTCAAAAATGTCTGTTTAACAGAAAAGCCTTAAAATTTCTGTTTTTACAAGTTATTAATAAAATTATGTTAAAAAACAGAATAATAAAAAAACGACTTTCATTGTTACAATAAGAAATCACTTGACGGAGAACAATATAGATCAAAATAACAGTAAAAGCACCAAAATATTGCATTTTGAATTTCTAAATTATTGTAATAATGTGCATTTTTCTAATAAAACCACGTTTCATTGAAGATTTTCTATCGTAGAAGTAATGTATGTAGTAATTTGATAATTTTTTTTCATTGCATTTAGAGTGGAATTTCATAAAAAGCATCAAAATTGATAAAGGAGATAATTTGTGAATTTTGTGACAGAAAAGTGGCTTATCGATATCTTTTACCTTTACCTTTTTGAGCTTTGTTTAATTAAACATCACCCTTTAAAAGTACTAAGGGGCTCTGTCTCCTACGAGCTACACTGGTCAACTCCCCTTCGGACACTACAAACTCTAGAATGACGCTAATTTGATCGGATTTTGAAAAATCGCAAAATATTCAACTCTCTCTCTCTCTCTCTCTCTCTCTCTCTCTCTCTCTCTCTCTCTATATATATATATATATATATATATATATATATATATATGTATATATGTATATATATATATATATACATATGGTAATCTTCCTGTAAATAAGTTTCCATTCATTTTCCTTTTTTAGGTAATTTTAAGGTCTAATCAGCTGCTATTAAACATTTACTGGCTTTTTACATGTTGGATTGAAAAAGATCAGTTAAATAGTGAAATATTCAGAGTCTTTGCCTCCTGGAATTTTTTGAACGGTGGAAAAAATAATAAGTAAAAAATAAAGGAAAAAATAATAAATAAGGTACTTTAAAAGTATCGATTACATTTGATTCTTTCTTTTTTTAATATTTAGGTGAAAATACTTTTGTTATTTTATAGGAAATATCATTTGTACCGTCTTAGAATTCCCAACAGTAGTTTAAAAGATCATATTAAATATGAAGAAAATGTCTTGTCTAAATATTTTTTTATCTGTTTTGAAATATTATTTGGTAATTTTCGATGATCGTAATTTCCTTTACTTGCTATTTTTAACGCACATTAATGAATTTATTCATTATTATTTATTCAATGTTTAGTTTTTGATATTCATATAAAGGTATTTTTATTGCTAGAAATTAAACTTTTTTTATTGCCGTTGTTTAATTCGAAACAATAGTTATAAAAACAGTTTGAAATGCAAAATAGCTCAAGTAAATATTTTTTAAATTTCAGCTGTCGGCAATATAATTATTGTGATAATTAAATATGACGTAATATATTCTATTTACGTCCATTATCGTATTTTAATGAATTCATTTTTTCATATTTCCCGAATTTAACTCGTAATTAATTAATCCTCATTTAAAAGTTTTTTTCATCTGTTTGTGATAGTTGTGTTTAAATATATATACATATATATATATTTAATTTGAACGAAATATTATTATTTGACCATTTGGCAACAATTTAAAATAATAACCTTTTCTAAAATATGTAAAAAATATTTATGATGATGTTGAAAACTTGAATTTAAAATAGAAATAAGTGCTCAAATAATGAGTCAAATTAAAAAAAAATAATTGTAGTCTGCACACCGGTAACTTCTGATGTATAAAATGATCTAAAAATGTTCAAATTCATATGCATAGTTTTTACACCTATAAAAATTTTAATGAAACGATTTTGATCAACCTTAACATTAAATATCTTTTAAAATAATTATTCGATTAAACACCTGACTGCATCAGCGTATTTATCAACGTTTTCTTCATAATACCATATTTTTTTTTAATTTCACACGAAGAAGTTTTTTTTAGCGAAGAAATACTCCTCGTCGGAAAAAATTGTTATCAGCTGCGGCGACAGCGTTAGATACTTTTTTTTTAGAATATTGAGATTACTCATAGGAAAATTATCAACTGAATTTAGAAATTTTTGTCTTTAATAAATTGTTACTTCAATACTATCGATAGATACAACATATCTATCTAAATATTACTCATAAAAACTGAGGAATTTAATAATAAAAATCTTGTTTTTTAATTTATTTCCTTAAATTTTCAATCAAATGACGCATCTAAAAGGCATATTTGGTTAATGTGTATCTATATTTGTAAGTAGAAGAATAATTCTACCATCAACTGTTAGAGAGAAAATCGCCGCTACATACAATTTTAACCAATCGATATACGCCCCACCAGTGGCCGAGAGTTTCAGACCTCTCAACTGGTGCTGGGACGGCAGGTGCTGGGTTCGAACCCGATCGCGGCTGTCGGCCTAACCGTTCGGAGTTGCGTAAATACGGGTTAGGTTCCCTTAGAAAGACCCCCACGAAGGGCACTCCCCCCTGGTGCTATATCCCATTAGTGTAGATAATCGGACGACAAAAATAAACCAAACCAATCGATATACAGTTATTGCTTGCGGCAGTTTCCACTTGATAGAACTAAAACTCTCTAATTATTTTTATCTCATGAAGTTCCTTAAGATAATATTTTACTGCTAAAGATGGACAGAAAAATAAGAAATAAACTGCAGCGATGATTTAATCAAGGTATAAAAAGGTGAAAAGTTTATGCGTTAATTAATGGCAATTTTTTCTATTATAACTTATAGCGCTTTTATGAAGCTCTCAACTATTTTTATGAGCTATATCGTCATTGTTAGAACTATCCTAAGAGAGTATTGTTAATAAAACATCCTATTATATTACATAACTGTCATTCCAAAATATCGTCGTAATTATATTGTGTCGCATCTAATTATCGTCGTATGGAGATAATTTAATGTAGCTCATTTTTGATTGGCAAGAAATTAGCGAAAACTGCTATTATCAATATCAGAAGAAGAAGAGTTCTTTTCAAATGCAATCTTACAAACATTATTTATAATCATTTATAATTTATCGGGAAATACCATTTTATTTCCTATTTATTTGGATTTACAATAGCACAATAGCAGCTTAGAAATGTTTACTAATTTTCGAATTTATATTATTTATTTATTTTTTGATGCCTGAAAAACATAAAATATTACTTTACCTCATTTCAATAAACTAAGTTATATTAAATTTGATACTTTTTCTTGAAACGATAACAACATATAAATAGTAAACACAGAGTACGTAGTCATAAGTTTTGTCAAGTTCATTTATCTCATTATCAATTAAAAATAATATTAATATTTTTATATATTAAAATCATTTTATTATTTCGTATTTTAAAAAGGAACTTCCTTTCATTAACAGAAGAACATGTTAAAATATTAAAACAACATATGCTAAGACAGACGTTAATACATTTAAAAGAAAGAAAATTTATATACAAAAAATAAAAATACTTAAAATCATTTAAAAATATAAAATGTAAACATTTCGTCCAGCTACTGACAAGAAATCATCAGTGCAAATAAATATCCGTGTATAACTAGCAGTGGAACAAATCAAGAAAAGTTAGAGATAGTTATTTTTTAGAAAAGAGATAATATTCACTAGGGACAGAACGAACATCATTCAGAGTTGGAGATCATAAATACATGAAACAACATTTTAGGAGTAATCTATCCTCATAATTGATAAAACCCGAATTTAAGATACTGGCATTTGCAAACTGCGGGTGTGTTTCATTTGAAGACAATGCTGGACAATTTAGAATTTAAATTACTGCTTTTAAAAGCTCTTGTACTTTCCGTCAGGTGAATTGCAAAAGTTCTGCCTATTTCACCGATGTATACACTATCAAAATCTCTACAAAGAATGACATAGAAAACACCGGGTAATTTAGACTTATCGTATTGAAATATATGTTTATTAAAGAAAGAACTAACTTTATTAATTGGTTTTAACGAAACAACAACATTGAATTATCTTAAATAGCCAGAAATTTTATTCTGAAACACCCTTATAATAAGGAATGTAGACGAAAAAATTTGGTTTAGTACTTTGTAAAGGAAAAGAAATTGAATTCCCAAAACGTAAAGTATTTAAAATAAATTCTTAAGGCCATTAGAGTAGTTATTAACCAAATCGTAATAAATTTTCTTTTTTTCTTTTTCGAAATCACATCTTTAACTGCAATATCTAAAATCTCTGCAAAGTCTTAATAACAGCAGTTCTGTTTCCCTCGTCAGCCATAAAAGGGCTGTTATATGACTTTAGCTTACAAATCTAACAAAAACACTTGTCACAATACAAGGAGCAACATTCAGAAAACCGAATATGATGTAATGATAATTATTAATTTTAAATTTTTAATAATTTAATCCCCGATGTCATTTGAAAATATGTGTTATTTCTTTTTGTTCCTTTTTAAATGTAAATTTTGCATTTTCGATTTATCATTCAGGTTGTAATTTATGTCAACTTTTTTTTTAATTACTTATATAATACAAAGGCTAGATTACAGATTAGAAATACACCGCAGTATTTCTTTATTATAAATAAAAAACAAGTAAGAAAAATCATGTGTTAAGCATAGATTATGAAGCACTTTCCAACACTCCAGGAAATATTTAACAAAACTTCATTAATTAGGAAAATAAGAGTATATAGCCAAATATGTATTCCAATACTTTTGAACAGCCCTGTAATTGATCTGTTAGTTGATATACATACTATATTATATACGAATTTAGTTTAGCAAGACAAAAGCTTATTTTTTTTTTCAGAAATTTGTACTAATAAATGGAAAGGTACTTGAAAACTTTTGTTCAGCCCTGTAGTTACCTTGTACTTTTATTACACGTCAGTAAGAAGCTAAAATTTATTTTAAACTCAAACACTCTTAAAACAACTGAAATCACATTGTTATAAATTATCATTCACAGGCGTCCAAGTACCCAATTCTTTTGCGGGGCCCTGCATATTATTTTATCTATATTCTGCAAACATTTCTTTGTAAATTGAATGCAGTTTAGCGTGAGAAGGCATACCTTAAATAAGAACCTCTTTAAAGTTATTTACGCTCATACTCAGTAGCGTTGGCGAGTTCTTTTGAGTAGCCTTGTATATCAACTATAACATTTATACACAGAATATAATGTACAAAGATTTAGTGAAATTTAAACGCGTATAACATAATTAAAATGCATTATATCTTTCCATCAGCCATCATCGGACATACGTACAGTACATCGGAAAGAATATACTATTTAAAATCTTTTGTGTGTCCCTGTAAATGCAATGTGCTTTATATTATGAAAGACAGTACCGTATAATTTATATTCAGCCTCATATATCAGTTTTGTTATACATGAAACAGTTTAATATAGTTAAAACATGTCGCACACTGCTGCCCCCCCCCCTCTACAATTATAAAATGAAATTCTTTTGTGTGGCCCTGTAAAGGAATAATTGCAATATTTTCACCGCATATTTTAAAGAATGCATATTTTAGAGTACCTCTTAAATGCATATAAATTTTAATATGTTTGACAGGGTGTAACATCTTTAAAATGCCTTTGAAACGATTTTCTTTCATAGGCCGTATTGTAATGAATAACTTTTGACTCTCCCTGTAAATAAACTAATCATTGTAGAATGTTCATTTTTAATAGAGTATGTGCTAAGGTAAACGTCAATAACATACAAAAATTGGTAATTCAAGTGTAATTCAGGAGTTACAGCGCGGCCAGAAGGACACACCGGCAGACAAACCAAATGCATAAGGAAAATGCATAAGTTGAATGCATTTTTAAAGAATGCATGAGAACTTTTTAAACTTTTGAAAACTGTTAATATGGTTAAAAATCATTTGAAACAATTTTCCCCATAGGCCGTAATGTAATGGAAAACTTTAGACTGTCCCTGTAAATGAACTAATCATGGTAGAATCTTCATTTTCAATAGGGTTCGTGCTGAGGTAAACCTAAATAACGTCCGAAAATTCCATGGTAATCCGAGTATATTTACGAGAGTTAGAGCGGGGACAGATGGCCAGACAAACCGAATGCATAAGCACTTTTCAACTTCGTTCGAAAGTGCTAATAAATAAACTAATCATGGTAGAATCTTCATTTTCAATAGGGTTCGTGCTGGGGTAAACCTAAATAACGTCCGAAAATTCCATGGTAATCCGAGTATATTTACGAGAGTTAGAGCGTGGCCAGACGGCCAGACAAACCGAATGCATAAGCACTTTTCAACTTTCTTGGAAAAGTCCTAATAAATAAACTAATCATGGTAGACTCTTCATTTTCAATAGGGTTCGTGCTGGGGTAAACCTAAATAACGTCCAAAAATTCCATAGCAATCCGAGCATATTTACGAGAGTTAGAGCGCGGCCAGACGGCCAGACAAACTGAATGCACAAGCACTTTTCAACTTTGTTGGAAATTGCTAATAAATAGACTAATCATGGTAAAATTTTCATTTTTAATAGGGTTCGTGTTGGGGTAAACCTAAATAACATCCAAAAATTCCATGGCAATCCGAGTATATTTACGAGAGTTAGAGCGCGGACATACGGCCAGACGGCCATACAAACCGAATGCATAAGCACTTTTCAACTTTGTTGGAAAGTGTTAAAAAAAAAAACAAAGTAGAAACATATTTAATACTAAATTTACGTTTTAAGATTTAAATAGTATCAATAATAGCAAAATGGTGTTTAAAATGATCAATGATATTATTTTGTTTCTAAAACATTCTATTCTGTTTCGTAACTAACTTTTCAAGATATCGTCAAGTTAAGTTCCACCGAGTCTGATAATCATCAATTAATTTGATATCGTATTTTATTATTTTTGTTGAATTTAGTTAAAACAGCTTCGATCAGATCTCACAAGACCGGGAAAACTTTCAGAAATTGAATGTGATGTAATGACATTAATTTATATTCATATTTTAACTATTCGGTTGACGAAATTATCTGAAATTTTTTTTTATTCTGATATTTTTTTCTAATTTTATATTACCAATTTATATTACCACGTTTTCGCTGTGTTTTCATTACTATCATAGATGGACTATAAATGTTATAATTGAAATACAGATACTTTTAAATTAAAATAATACAATTTTTAAAGAGAAACATATTTAGTATGCAATTCAGTTTGAATGTATAGAAACTGAAAAAGAAATCTACAAGGTCATTGTTAAAAATTCAAAGATATATTTTGTTCTGTACGACTTTCTATTATATTGAATATTTTTAGGAAGATATACTTAAAGTTAAATTATGTTGCATATTCTTAATCATCTCCGAAATCATAAGTTGTTATTTAAATATCGATTTATTTTGTTTCAAAAAAACAAACAAACAAAAAAAAAACAGTGTAGCATTTTAAGGAATTCCTTTATAATACATTTTAGACAAAATGATATTTTGGATGATAGAAAAAAATATTTTAGAAAATTGATATTTTAGGACTTGTAACATATTTTCACAAACAGGAATCTAAAATTATAAATCCTGTTACGGAAGCAATTTAATTATCTCTAGCCTATATCTAGACAATCACATATTTCGATAAAATAATTAAAAGAATTCACAATAAAGTAATTTCATCATTTTAAACAAATGGATAATATAGAAATTTGCAAAATAATTTATTGTAAAGAATTTGGTTAATTAATATATATATATATATTTTTTTTTTACCACATTCTCTTTAAAGCATTCTGTAAACTCAGATGGAAATAACATCTATCGTATGAATAAATCAGCATAGATGTTTCCATTTATTGTTTTTCTTTTAAAGCGATAAAATATTCAGAAATTAAAAAATGAAATCAAATGTAAAATAATCAAATATTTTAGTTATGAGAAATGAATAGATTTCAACATATGTGGACTGGGTAGCTGAGAAGTAAATGATAATCTTTGGCAAAAAGTTTACCCTTACTAAAGACGTAGTTGAAATTATAATGATCTGCTATGAGTAAAAATGCCTTTTTAATATATATATATATATATCACTACATAGTATAAACCAAAGTCGCTTTTTCTGTCCCTATATCCCTATGTTCGCTTAAATCTTTAAAACTACCCAACGGATTTTGATGCGGTTTTTTTTAATAGATAGAATGATTCAAGAGGAAGGTTTATATGTATAATAACATCCATTAAATAATGGAGAAATACTGTTATTTTTGAGGTTTTTAATGTTATGTCGTACATAATTTCATTTTTTTCCGCTTATACATTGCAAACACAGGCTGAACCCTACAAGATTTATCACTACATAGTATAAAACAAAGTCGCTTTTTCTGTCCCTATATCCCTATGTTCGCTTAAATCTTTAAAACTACCCAACGGATTTTGATGCGGTTTTTTTTAATAGATAGAATGATTCAAGAGGAAGGTTTATATGTATAATAACATCCATTAAATAGTGGAGAAATACTGTTATTTTTGAGGTTTTTAATGTTATGTCGTAAATAATTTCATTTTTTTCCGCTTATACATTGCAAACACAGGCTGAACCCTACAAGATTTATCACTACATAGTATAAAACAAAGTCGCTTTTTCTGTCCCTATATCCCTATGTTCGCTTAAATCTTTAAAACTACCCAACGGATTTTGATGCGGTTTTTTTTAATAGATAGAATGATTCAAGAGGAAGGTTTATATGTATAATAACATCCATTAAATAGTGGAGAAATACTGTTATTTTTGAGGTTTTTAATGTTATGTCGTAAATAATTTTATTTTTTTCCGCTTATACATTGCAAACACAGGCTGAACCCTACAAGATTTATCACTACATAGTATAAAACAAAGTCGCTTTTTCTGTCCCTATATCCCTATGTACGCTTAAATCTTTAAAACTGCCCAACGGATTTTGATGCGGTTTTTTTAATAGATAGAATGATTCAAGAGGAAGGTTTATATGTATAATAACATCTATTAAATAGTGGAGAAATACTGTTATTTTTGAGGTTTTTAATGTGATGTCGTAAATAATTTCATTTTTTCCGCTTATACATTGCAAACGCAGGCTGAACCCTACAAGATTTATTGTGTATAAAGCAGGGCTCCCAAATGGTCCGCGAACTGAACATCAGTATTTTTTAACAGAAAATTTCATGAATCATTTGCGCTAGAATCGACTTCCAAAGGTGGTTTCTTGGCAATTTGCAAGACAAATCTAAAAGGAAAATTTCTATAAGAAAATTCTGATGTTCAGTTGGCGGACCATTTGGGAGCCCTGATAAAGACATCACTACATAGTATAAAACAAAGTCGCTTTTTCTGTCCCTATATCCCTATGTTCGCTTAAATCTTTAAAACTACCCAACGGATTTTGATGCGGTTTTTTTTAATAGATAGAATTATTCAAAAGGAAGGTTTATATGTATAATAACATCCATTAAATAGTGGAGAAATACTGTTATTTTTGAATTTTTTAATGTGATGTCGTAAATAATTTCATTTTTTCTGCTTATACATTGCAAACGCAGGTTGAACCCTACAAGATTTATTGTGTATAAAGACATCCTGTAATTGTTGTAAAAATAAAATAAATAGGTAAAAATGTAAAAAGTAAATAAGTAAAAATGTAGTGTATGAATTACAAATAAATAAAAAATAATACTAATATCCGAATTTTCTTTTATAAGTTTACACTTTTTTAATAACTCCATCCACAAAGAAGAGAGTATGAGCATGTGTGTAAAAATTTATAACTTGAATTTTTTTAATACCCGTACAAAGTCTGGGAGGACTGCTATAATCTATATTCATAAAACAAAGTCGTGTTAGTTACACCATCTATAACGTAATAACGGATGGATCGATTTTTATGAAACTTTGTATGGAGTTATCTGGCACCTTAGATTAACATACAGGCTACTTTTTACCCGACTACTTAAAAGGAGAGTAATGGTTTTAGTAGTTGAATTTAATAGGATGAAATGGTAGTAATAATTTGCGGTGTCAGTATTGACACGGGAGTACCCGAAGCAAAGCGAGGGCGGGCCGCTAGTATATATATATATATATAGTTATAAAGTACAAAATATAAAAAAATCGAAAATGGTGTCTTCAATTAGCATTTTTTTAAATAGTTGACATACCTCTTTGATTACTCTTTGAAAATAATGAAATATAATGCTTTAGTTTTTTTTTTATCACAACATTAAATATCAGTAAAAGATGATATTACTAAAATTAATACAGCAGCATGAAAATCTCTCCTCGTATAGAAATTCATAAAATATTTTTCGAAGTAACATTTTATCTGCCTGGTTAAAATAACAAGTAAGAAAATATTGCGTTAAGCATAGATTATGAAACACTTTCGAACGCTTCCTGAAATCTTTAACAAAACTTTGTTATTTAGGGAAATAAGATGCTACTGCCCATAGCCAAATATGCATGGAAATACTTTTGAACAGTCCTGTATTTGATCCGTTGGTTGATATATATATACACAATATAATGGGAAAATTTATTTTAGGAAGAAAATGCCTAAATGGCTGACATTTTTCTTGCAGCACTTTATTCTAATAGATGGAAAATACTACAATACTTTTGTTCAGCACTGTAATTTATCCAGTATCTTTACTACACGCCAGTATTTTGTTAAAATTTATTTTAAACAAACACATTCTTAAAGCTACTTAAATCACATTCCCAGAAATTATCATTAACGGGTGAATATTTAGCTAATTCTTTGCGTGACCCTGTATATCATTTTATCTATATTCTATAAACATTTCTTACTAAACTAAAAGCAGCTTAACGAATAAAATGCATAACTACCACCTTTAAGTTAATTACTCTCATATTCAGTAACCTTTATGAGCTCTTTTGTGTAACCCTGTATATCAACTATAACATTTATACACACCATATAATTTTCAGACATTTTGTAAAATTTAAAAGCGCATATCACAATTGAAAGTGAATTTCAACCATCCACCTGCTATCATCGATAATACACAGTATTTCGGATAAAAATATAAAGTTTGAAATTCTTTTGTGTGTCCCTGTAAAAGCTGTGCACTTCATATTATGCGTTAAATATTAAGTCTCAGCGGCGTATATCAGTTTTATGATACTTGAAACCGTTTAACATCATTAATACATGTCTCAAATAATTCCCCCCTTTATTATCGTGTAATGGAATTCTTTTGAGTGCCCTGTAAATGAATAATAACTATTATTTTGGGATCATATTTTACAGAATGCGTATTTTAGTGCAATTTGCTAATCCATGTATATTTCAATAAGTTTAACAGGGTTTAACACCTTTTTAATTCATTTGACATGAATTTTTCCCTTTGGCCGTAATACATCGGAAAACTTGATTATCCCTGTAAAGAAACTAATCATAGTAGAAACTTCATTTTCAATAGAGTTCGTGCTAGGGTAAACATAAAAAAAAATATATAAAAATTTCAGAGCAATCCGAGTATATTTACGGGAGTTAGAGCGCGGACAGACGGACAGACAAACGGAATGCATAAACACTTTTCAATTTTGTTGGAAAGTGTTAAAAAAACAATTCCTTCTATTACGTGTTGATAAATATGCATAATAGTTGAAAAATTTTTATAATTTAAACATTACTAAAGTATTTTTATAACCCCCAAAAAATATAAATTAATGTTTCACAAAATAGGAAAAATCTTATCGCGAAAAACGTTCTACCATACATTTAATAATGCAGCATTCATTACTTTGCTTATAATAAGCAAAACATACTAAAAATATTTTGCAATGTCTGAAATAGACATTTTCAATTAAATAATTGTCACAGCGTGCTTCAAGCTATCTCTTTGTACGTTTAAATTTACTGGTATGTGAACATTGTTAAGTGAAAAACTTAAACATACATACATATATAGTGTGCAAGTAAATAATAAACTTTGAAGTGTATTTCACTTGTTCCCTAAATGAATAATAAAAATGCATATTAATTACTATGCAAGTCCAATATTTTTTAAATGAATTCTTTTAAAACAATCTTAATTCAAGAAAATATATTTTTTCATTTGTATTTCGAAATATATTTTAAAATTTTCTAATTTTTTCTAGAACTGTTTCTCAAGTTTGTAATATCGAATATTTTATTTTTCAAATATATATATATATAAAGAAGAGACTGTGGCACATATGTTCATTTCACATAAATATAGCTTTTTCTCATAATTTAATTAATTTATAAAAACAAGAACTATTAAATATAGTAAACAGGAATTTTTTTACGCATAGTATTTTTTGATTCACATGTACCTTTTCTTACATTTTTAATATTTTTAGAAATTAAAAAAAAAGGTAGAACCCGTCGAATATCGACGAAAGTAAATGTTTAAGAAGGAACTGTTGATTTATAATAAACCTACAAAATTAGCCAGAGTAAAAAATGCATCTTACAATGGTCAGTCTAACTCTCAAACAAATATTATTTAAAGCTAAAATCAAGAAAAAAAATACTCTTTCTATAAAAGTCACTTGTTCAAATTATTAAACTTAAACTTTAATCGCATATGAAAAAATATAATAAAGCAAAATATAATAAAGATCAGTTATTAATATGAAGTTATCAATTGAGGCTCTTAGGTTTGATATAAATGCGTATGAAAAAAAATTAAACTGACACGAGTTTAGAATTTTCCGTGAAATCTAAACCTAATTTTCATCTTCTCAAAATTTGGATGCGCTCATTTCATTTTTTATCCATTTTAAGAGAAAATGGCGCATTTCTGTTGCCACAATTACAAAATTCGTACTAAAAACTATAAAAAAAAAGAATGTCAAGAATAAATTAAGATACAAATTTCAAACAAATTGCATTTAAAAGTACATATTTTTATCTATACGATGGTGTAAAAATTGAAAGTGTGCGGTGTTTAGAAGTATAAACATTTGCAGTACCAAAAGTTGCAAAACCGAATTGCATGTGAAAGTGTTGCCATTCGCAAAACGACGTATGCGTTACGCACAGATACGTTTGGCCTTTATAATATAGATTGTTCACATGTGCCCTATCAATGAGAAAGTTCGGAATACACAGGAGGCACATGTATACACAAGGTTAAAAAATTCGTTGACAGGTTTTTTATTCATTTATTCATTCGTCATCCTATTCGTTAAATATATTACCTGTTAAATTCGTCACAAATAAAAATATTTACGTATGTATTTCTCCAGTTTCTTAGTGATATGTTTAATCAGAAGATTACAAAATGTAAATAAATAGATTTGTTTGAGGGGAAAGGGTGGCATATAATTCATTAAATGTTGATGCAATAAAATGAAGAAATTTTGGATTTTTAAAATTGTATTTAAAAATTGCATTATTTTAAAAGTGTAATTGCAGATTGTTTATAATTGTAATTCATTTCTATTAAAAATGCTGTAGGATGAAACCTTTGACGTTTTGCTTATTATTTTTTCATGCTCAACATATTTAAATACACGAAGAAAATTTGGCAGACGAAATTAGCTTTAATTTAACTGTTATGAATACCTTTTTTAGGCATATGATGACACGTTTCTAAAATTTAATCATTTCAATAAAATTAACTTATAATTATTCATATATCTTAACAAAACATCAATTAAAATAACATGACAGTCTACATAACCGTTTGTTTATTAGTACCTACAAGTTTGAAAAACTTACAATTACTCCAAAAGGAATTTAGAAATAAACTTATATATATATATATATATATATATATATATATATATATATATATGGGTGATTCTCAAAATAGGGGACAATTTCAAAAGTGAAATCTTAAAAAAATTACTGTTAGCAAAATTTCTGAAAAAAATAGGTGTTGTTAATATGGTATTAGGTATACTTTACATGTAGTCAGCAGAGCTAAATATTTAAAAATTAACTTAAAAAAATTAGTATTTTTTGAGCCATGCTAATGACAAAACAAATTGCATGGAATAAATATATTAAGAAATTTTTATTTTCTTCCTGTTTAAATATTTTTTTCTATATTTATTGGCCTTCCTTTTTTGCAAATGGTTTCCATTTTTACATATATACATATAAGGAGAATAAAAACATTACCAAAGAGCAAACTTTGTTTACATGAGCAACATTCTGACACTAACAATGTAAGAAACTGTCTTAGTGATTTTCTGACAGATTTAATGCATATTTTAGGGATAATAAATGTAATACCTAAATTTATAAGTAAAATAAAACTTTATAAAAGATACAATATAAGCAATGGTTACATTTATGCTCATAGGAGTCTTTAGCATGGACAGAAAAACCATGCTAATGACACTGATATTTGTCCATGCTAATGACAAATTTTAATTTAAATAAGATTATGAGTCATAATATAATCACAATGCAATAGTCCTTTCTGGGGCTTTTTAAAACACAAAAGTCCTATGCAAATAAGTAAAATAAAATTTTTGATAATAAAATAAACATGAAAATTATTATCCATTCTAATGACATACAATTGATGTACGCCCCTAATATTCAACTTCTATCCTTAAAATACAATACATGCTTCTATTTTCAGGCTGGGATAAAATGGCTACTTGTTGCCATGGAGAAACTTTATATTTTCAAACTATTATCACATGTGAAAATGAAATTTTGATTAATAACCAGCTGTTATAGTATGACCTTGTTTTGAAAATAGAATATGGAGGACAAACTTTAACTCTTTTTTTATGTACTATAATTTTATTTTTAAAAAGAAATTTATTGGATAATTCCTCTCCTTGATTAATTTAAAGAAAGAATAACATTTGTTTTATTTTATAAACATGATATTAACTCTTGAAAAAGCTAGTATATACAAGGCCCAGCTGCTGTGGACATCCATGCTAATGACTTTTGAACATTTATTCTGTTATTTTAAGGTGTTGTTAACTAAAAAGTGACTAATTGTTGAGTGCAAATAATGCATAATATTAAGACAAACATATCTAAATATAAAAACATGACAGAAAACCTCTCAATTTTTTTGTATGCCGAAAGACAAAAATTGTCCCTTATTTTGAGAATCACCCATATATTTGTATCATATGTAAATGGTTTCTTTGCGTCAGATTATCCATTTACATGCGTTTCACTTAGTTTGGATAATTTAGCGCAAAGAAACCATTTACATAAATATTGCTTACAATTTTGAGTAACGTGATACAAATGATAAATCAGTTTATTGAGATAAATGCATTCCAATGCATAGTATAGATTCAATGAAAATTATATATTTAACAAAGAAACGTAAATTTAAAACAATTTTTTAGATGTGTAAATATATTTTACCAAATCAAAATTTAAAAAAATTGAATTTTAAAACAAACTTTTTAAAGGCACATAAAGGCGTCACTTTAATTTTATATCATATCTTTTAAAACACATATTTTGAATTTATGAGAGATATGTGTGAAAAAACATAGGTGAATAAAGTTGTATATATCTTTTCATGTTGAAAATAACTTTTGCACATGCTATTAGAAATAGAAAAAATAAATAAAATGATTAATGAAATACTACCAAAATGCATTTTTCAATTAATAGCATGGCGTCACTCAAAATTTGATATCATTATTTTTAAAATTCATATTCAAAATTCTTAGACCCATAAAATAAACAGCTTTTAACCCATTAAGGGTTTTTGTATTGATACTTTATGAGTCGATATGTAATAATTGGAAACTTAACCTTTTTAGCACGAGCAACCTGGGTACGCACCATTCAATGTTCTGAGAATCCTTCATTTTTCTCATTAACTATTTTTTATTGCAAAGTTTTTCTTATTTAATCAGAGCATTTTTGCGATTCAACTACAAAATATTTTCAGAAAAAAAAAGAAAAAAGAAAAAAAAAAAGAAAGAAAGCTGCTTATTGAGCAAAGTACTCTCGTCGCGAAGGAATTAAGCAAGTGTAGAAATAAGTTATTCCATTAATGAAAATAAGAATTTTTTATAGCTTCTTCAAATGAGCTTTATGCTGTCTTAGCCAGTTTGTCTCAACGAATAAAATATATTACATCCCGGATATATATATATATATATATAAATAGATGAATGCTTTAATAAGATTATGATTTAAATGTATTTAATCTTTTTAAGTTAAATTATCCAAATATGCAAAATAATTTAAAAAATTCACTTAATATTTTGAAAAATTAAGATTTTTGTCAATTAATTAAAAAATCGTCAAAGCTACTATTGTAAGAAAAAATTAAATTACCTTGCAAATTAGAAATAACTCAAAAATCTATTTACAGTACAACTTCTTTTTTTGTTTATATCACTATAGATTTAAATCTATGAACATTAGGGTGGATCGATTGCCTATGGCGGAAAATAAATTACCATTTATCAAAACCTACCTATGCATAAAAGATGTTCTATTGTATGGAGAATAAGGGAAAAATAATAAAAAATATTAATTTAAAAATTTAATGCTGCCACAAAAGGGTTTAATTTTCGAAAATTTTTGAAAAAAGACCGAATTTTGGTTAGATGATTTTTGTCAAAAGGTAATTATTTTAATATTTTTTAAAATCCAACAATGCGGAAAAGATGTTATATCGTATCGAGGTTAAATAAAAAAAAATAATAAATAGTAAATTCGAAATTTAATACTGCCACAAAAAAGTTGAAAACTCGATGAAATTCGGAAAATATGCAAAAATATTTAATTTTGGTTAGTTTTTTTTTTGTTTTTTGACGCAAAATAATCATTTTAATATCAATCAAAACCTACTTTTGCGTAAGAGATAATATATTGCATGGAGAATAAGTGGAAAAAAATAAACTAATTTCGAAATTTAATACTGCTGCAAGTGGTTTAAAGTTTCGAAAAACTGTCACTCCCAGGTTTTTCAGTGAAGGATTTGGCTGCATGAGTATTGTGTAGCTTAGTGTACTTTGAATATTACTATACCATGGCGTTGTTAAAAATATATATATATGAATTATCCCCTATTTGGGTCTGGCTTTGATATGGCAAAAAATATGCTCCTTATTACAAAAACGTTATAAAATTTATATATTGTTTTTTAAAAAATAACCGAAACAAGGAATAGTTTTACATCTATTTATTTCCTGCCAGTGAGAATGAATTGCTAATAAGTTAAAAGATGAGACTCAATAATGTAAATGAGATACAATCTCAATAATTTACCACTGCAGCATTTTAAGAAAAAAAAGAATTGTCTCACGACAAACATTACGCTCTTCTTAATTCTTATAAAACAAAATAAGATTTTGAAAGCTATTACAGTCTTGGGGACCATTTCCAAAAACACTGCCTATTTTTTCAGTTCAATAGATTTGAATATGGATATGAATATTGCGTGTAAACTAAACCGACGTAGTGCGAGCAAACTCAATTTTCTGCGTCATCAGCTAACTAAAAAATTAAAAAGCCAAAATGCTGACGAGCTAGGTGTCACACCACCTGTAGTGACGAAATTTGGCATCAACCAGAATTTTGGACAGTTTGGGCATTTCCGACCAAGCAGGAGCTGCCATTGTGTCAGGTGCCTTCTAGATATGGGCCCCACAAAACTGTGAATCGAATGCTATTGACAGAAAAATATTCGGCATGACAAAAGAAACCAAAGACCACTTTATCGTTTTAGTCATTCGCTTTTTTCATTTTTAAAAGATTATGATCATGGACATTTTCTTTTAAACTTCGATGGATGTAAAGATAAGACTACATCACTAGAAGACAACAGAAGAAAAATCATAATAGAAGCAGACTTGAGCTTGAAAAAAGAACTTGATTTCGAATACATCGGCTACAATGTAAATTCTGGGAGAGTGCCAAAAAATTTGAAAACACGAAGCACATTTTTTGCCATGTGTTAACGATAACATACATGTAACAAAGTTGGTTGCGATCGGTTGTGACGGAATATCTGATGTTAACATAGATGTTAAAGGATATGTTATTCGAAATATGGAACTGATTTTCAAGCGCCCTCTACAATGGTTTTTGTGCTAGTCACACACCGATGAGGGTCCGTTCCACTACGTCATCTTTTCGCAGCGTGGATGGAACCGCGGCTGGGCACAAGTGTTTCACGAATAATAATAATAATAAAAAGAAAAAAAATTCGCTGCATGCGAGAAGCTTTTGTATTATCATTTATGTTAATAGATGAATTCTAAAAGCATGAGAGTGAAACCAAACGGTCTGCTGTAATTCCAATCATTACATTAAATAATATCTATATTTTCCATTTACCAGCTTTTGACCTTTTGCGACGGATTACATAAATTTAATTGAATAGGGAAATGTGTCGAATCTCCACTAACTAAGGGATTTCATAACGACATGATTTCTGAAGCAATAGTATATCTAGCAATCATTCCACTGGCAATCACATCTGCTATCAATAATATCTATTCATGCAACGTTCATTCTACAAAACATATAATCAAAACAGTCACGGAAGCATTTTCTGTTGTGTATGGACCATATATAAAAGACGGTTTTATAAAAATCGAATTGAATTGCAAAATCTCATGCCGATTTTCAATACAAACGTCATTATCGCCAATTATAATGTTCATGATTTTTCTTGATTTAATAATAAAGAAGGTGTTAAGTAAGAAACTAAAGTTTTAATCTTGTAATCAAATAAATATCCCCTCAGTGCAATGAATGTTAAAAGTTCTAAAATTCATGTTTTTTTTTACGAAAAAAACATTGATTTTTTACCGTAAAAACGTTCAAATATGTAAATTTGAGTCGCATAGCGGCAGATTTAAATTTTGAAATTAATTTTTTAATTATTTTTTTGATACTCAGCATATAATATAACATTTTTTACGCATAGGTAGGTTTTGGATAATTTTTTTTAACTATTATTTTAAATCAAAACTCATCTAGCCAAAATTAGGCCTTTCTTCACTTTTTTGTAAATTCAACCTTATTGTGGCAGTAGTAAAATTTAAAATTATTTTTTTTAATTATTTTTTCCTTAATCTCCATCCAAGAGAACAACTTTTCCGCATAGGTAGATTTTGTCACAGTGAAAAAAAGAAATTCGATCCACCCTAACGAACATAACTGAGAAAAAAATGAAAAATGTACCATATTTTCATATTTACTTATATTAGTATTATTTATATTTATTACTGTACGCGATACATGAGTCAGGCTATAATCGTTTTTTGCATTGTAATTTTACAGTTAAAGTAATAAAACTATATTATTACAGATGTATCGTTAAGGACTTTTTGTGATTTGACAAAAAATAATTTTAAATAGTTTTAAGGGGTCTCAGGACAGAAAAATTTCAAAAAGGAGACCATCGTCAACATTTATTATCTTCAAAAAATTATGATATTAAAACACAGTTCTTATTGAGATGAAAGATATACGTTCTTTAATTTTATGCCTTTAAAAATTGCAATATGCAGAATTAGCATTTAAAGATCACTCCAAACTGTCAGATATTTGACGAGCTGAAAATTGGTATGATTGTTTAAGCGCACAATTACAAAATAAATATGGCTACTAGAATTGGAGTTTTTGTGCAGACTTATACATCAGATTGTAATAGATACCTTGAATAAATAAATTTATGTTTAAAGTATTTTTTTATTAGGAATACAAAATTGTATTTATCTACTACAAATTTTTGAAAATTTCAACAACATAATCACCTTAGAAATACATTTTTTGAACAATAAAAAGGAAAGTTTAGGGTTTATACATATTAACATGAAACAAATATTTTGAAAATTATATGTAAAAATACTTATAAGATTTTGAGAAATCATGCGGGTTTCGAAAAAAATGACATTTGGAGAAAAATTGCCCCCGAAACAAAAATCAGAGTGAGCATATCAGATGCAACAATTTATAATTTTTTGTTCATTTTAAAGAAATATTTTAAATTGAAAATCACTTATTGTAATTGAAATTTATTTCATAAATTATTAATAGGTTCTAGGCTCAACTCGAACTTTACCAGATCCTGCAGTAAACACAATCTTATATAACAACTAAGGATTTTGAAAAGGCAAAGTGACAAATTGATATAAAATAATGTTGTAGTCAATTAATGTAATCCTAAAAGATTTTGAAAATTTCATGTCATTTATTTCCATATTTTACGCCTGAAAAGGAGCAAATCCATCAAAATACGATATGTCCATATTAAATAAAAGTGTGCATTAACCTTATTATAAAGGAAAGATTAATATTATAGTTTATAGATTATTTATACATTCAGAATGATTTAATCAAATTCACGTACTGCCCAGTATGAAATCTATGATCGGTTAATGAATAATTCGGCAAGAAAACGCTGTTTTATAATGGTTTTATAATGGATTATGGGAATCCAGGATATAAAAATCTTCATATTTTCTAAAAAAATATATATATTGTATTAAAAACTTCTTTGTTTTTTCTGCTTATAATTACATTTAAATTATGTTTCTGTCTTAATTAGAAGAGGAAATATTATTTTTTTTTTTCGTTTTTTCTTGTTTTCAAAATGCAGCTTTCATACAATAGTTATCATGAAATGACTTCTAATGAAAAAATATTTTTCATCATGATGGGTTTTTTCACCGCTTCTGAGATTTAAATTCTTATAACTCAAAAACTGTAAAAGATAAATGCTTCAAACTTGGGACATGTCTTTTTTGATAGATTTACAATAATTTTGATTCAGCAAATTTAAGAAAAAATACTTTTGAAAATACTTAAAAAAATAAGTTATATTATTTTTTTCAAATTTTTAATTTAAATATTTTTAATATATTTTTTAAAATAATATTTTTACAAATGCTGAATAAGAATTAAAATTTTGATATTTTTGTTTATTCAAATATAAAAAAACTGAAAATCTGCTAATAATATTTTAAGTAATAACAATTTTAAACTACCCCTACTTTCGTAATAAATTTAAAATTAAAAATATGAGAAGTTTAATCATATAATTTTGTTTAAGAATCATCCCCAAAAAATCAAAATTTTAACTTTATAATTAAAAGTTATTTAAAAATGTGCCCTGGACCCTCTGAAGTTCGTTTGTTAATCACCTAACAGTGCTAAAAATCTTCATAAAACGTCTGTATCCGTTAGTAATCAGTTTAAACAAACACACATTGATACGCTGATTTTATACACACATATCCACAAACATGAATAATATATAATTTTTTATAAGTAAAACTAGTAGAACTGAAAAATAACCTAAAAATCCACACTTTAAGATCACAAAAGAATTATCATAAAATATTCATAACTGTAACATTTTCGTCAACAGTCAGGGTAAACATTTCATTTATTGAAAGTTTATTATAATGTTTTCTAAGAGAATGCACTTAATATACATTTTTAATTATCTATCTGAGTTTGTATTTAAAACCAAAATCAGGCAAAATGTTTAGCAGAGTTTGACAATTTCAGATGAGTAATGAAAAGAAGAGATATTGAAAAACATTTTTAATTAACATAAAATGCAAATTATAATCTAGCGGAGTTGAAAATTTTCCGTTTACTGATTGAAACTTTCTTCTTCTTTGTAATTAGGATACATTTTCAGAAATTCTTCAATTTGTTTCATTAGTAATTAACTATAATATGCCTTGATATTTGGGTATGAATATATTATCTCTAAAACTTAAAGTTTTTCCCAGTTTCTTGATTTAATAATAAAATGATACACGGACATTTTAAATTTTCTGTTCAATTTACTCTTTTGTTTCACAAGCGTATAATAAACATAATAAAACGTAATAAACACAATATAATATGTTCACAATAAAGCGTACAATTTTCAGAGTGACATAAGCACTTATCGATTCTTTGACGTTAAATGAAGTACAATAAAAGAGCATTCATTTTAAATAAAGAAAGCTTAAAGGCACCCGCATTATTTTTATTCCATCTGTAAAAATGGAAATAAATACGAGGGGGAGTCCGACAGTAAGTTTCCCCTGGCGACTGTGGACAGGAGTGTGTATGAAAAAGAAAAGTATACAATGAAACATTAAAGATAAGACGTATCCTTATTACTTTCTTCTATCTTTACAAGAAGAAAGTATTGGATTCATGAAAATTTTCGACTTCCGGTTTTCGACGGATTTATACGTTTTAGAAGGTCCTGAACACGTTTTGACTATTTTTAGAAAATGTCTGTCTGTGAGTCTGTCCGTCTGTCTGTCTGTCTGTCTGTGTGTCTGTCTGTCTGTGAGTCTGTCCGTCTGTCTGTCTGTCTGTGTGTCTGTCTGTCTGTGTGTCTGTCTGTATGTGACAAAAAAATTGTGGGCACTCTATCTCAAGAACTAATGCTCGAAATTTAATAAAATTTTATATTCAGTTAGACCTTGATATGAATTAGTGCCTATTGGTTTTTGGTGAAAATTGGCCTGCAGGTGGCGCTGCTGTACTACGTTTTTTTATGATTTTCAAGATTGCTATATCTCAAGACCTAATGCACAGAATTTCACGAAACTTCAGATTCTGTGACCCTTTGATATACATAGACGCTGATTGAGTTTTGGTGTAAATTGGCCAGCAGGTGGCGCTGCTATGCCCCGTTTTTCATGATTTTCATTATAGCTATATCTCAAGAACTAATGCACAGAATATCACCAAACTTGAGATTCCGCAATACCTTGAGATACATAGCCGCTGATAAGGTTTTGGTGTGAATTGCCCTATAGGTGGCGCTGCTATGCTACATATTGCACGATTTTTGCGGTAGCTATATCTCAAGAACTAATGCAGAGAACTTGATCAAATTTTAGATTCTGTTACACTAGAATATATAATATAATTAGACGCTGATTACATTTTGATATTAACCTTGCAACAGGTAGTGCAGCTATGCTGCATTTTGCACGATTTTTCCGATAGCTATATCTCAACAACCAACGCACAGAATTTCATCAAACTTCAGATTTTGTTACAAAATGACATATAACATAATTACACGATGATTAAGTTTTGTTATAAATCCTTCAACTGATGGTGCTGCTGTGCTATATTTTACACGGTTTTTTTTAACTAGCTTATCTCAAGAACTAATGCACAGAATTTCATCAAACTTCAGATTCTTTTACGCCGTAACATAATTAGACGCTTTTTTACGTTTTGGCATAAATTGTCCAAGATATGGTGTTGCTGTGCAACGTTTTGCAAATTTTTTGTTATAACTATATCTCAAGAACTAATGGACGAAATTCCATCAAATTTCAGATTCTGTTAGGTCTTGACATAAATAGATGCTTATTAGGTTTTAGTATAAATTACCCAACATGAGGCACTATTAAGCTCTTTTTCTCAGAATATTAATTAAAGTTTGCGTTTTAGGCTTTTCGGATACCAGAATCGCATTAGGCTAGGTCAAATGTTCGAGGAAATTCGATAGTGTGTAACTTTGGGGTCACCACGTGTTTTTTTAAATATTAAAATGTACTTATGAGATAGAAGAAAGTTTTGGGATTGACACATCCAACTAGTTTTTCTACATAAGTTCCAAATGAGTTGAGACATTTGTTATACCCGGAAAAAAAGGGATCTGCATACGAAAGAAGTATTGAATGGTTTGTGTGGAAACAGTATTATTCCCGAAACTGTAGTCAAGCATTGCTTTCGTTGTACTGGCCGTACACGTTTGTCCAGGTCTAGGTTTATTCAAAATGTGCTGACACCCCTCACTGAATTAGCAGCACAATCTCCACATTATTTGTTTTGTCATCAGATCGGTCCATAAAATTCCACGGGACGGTTATGGATTTTTGCTCCCGATACAACAGGTACCCATTCATAGCGGGCAACTGCTTTGTCTTTCCTCCTTTGACGACGAATTCAAAATTCACTTTCTCTCCATATCTACATCTACCGGAGCCAGAATGATGCAGAACTTATTATTTTTTTCATGAAGTGCTTTTTAAAACTTATAAAAAGGCATGACAAATGTTTGAACTCACTTGCAACATATGTCGAAAAATAAAACTAGGTCTTATCTTTAATGTTTCATTATATTTTTTGTCTTTCATACGGGCAGTATGCATCTCCCCAATTCATCCCTTTCAACTAAGTCATCTCCGCAATTTTCCATCCCTCCCGACGCAGAAGGCGGAGCAAAGCGTACACCTTTAAAACAAATTAGGATTGGACAGACTCCTTGTAGGAAACATTTCTTCCCCCTTTCCCTCTTACAGTTTCTAGGAAACTGACCCATGTAGGGGGGTAGGTTTGTCCCCCATAGACTGGGTGTATTTAGTTGAGCTTTTTAGATGTTGTGGAGTATTTTCGTGAGGTGAAAACGAAAATTAACGAATGAAGGGCAAATATCTAGGGCTTGCCCCGAGCCAAAAGTTAAGTTTCGCCTTAGGCAAGGGAAGTGCAGTTGTGTTGGGTGACTTTTTGTAATTGTGCTTCCCGCGGGCTTGCGCTTATGACAATAGACGCGGCATGCGCTTCAGGCTACTAGCAGAAGACGATAAGGGGATGTTTTGTTCTCTTGTATTTTCTTAGAAATTGTGAAGGACATTCCATTTCGAACTAAATAAAATGGAAATTCTGACAGAAATGCACAAAAACTATTGTTTACTTAAAAATGGATTAAAATAAAAGCCTTTCTTAGAGTAAATTTAAGAAGGAAATAATTATTTTAAAATGTTTAAATAAATGAATAGATAAATACGTATATTTTCATTTCAAATTTTAAAAAAGAAAAATATATGACGTGATAACGTGGAAGTGGAGTGGGACAGAAAATAGTAGCCATTCCGAAGATATTTTTTAAGAATGAAATATTTTGTTTACGATTATTTATAAACCAAATATTAAATTGTTTTCTTTTTCTTTCTTTCTTTTTTTCCGCATTAACAATGCTTCATTTAAATGATGAGTAAGTTGATGCATGATAACTTTATATAAATGAAAAAAAAAAAAAAAAAAAGTGAATTAATTTTTTAGTTCAGTAAAAATAATTTTACATTCAAATTAAACATATATTTAGAATTTTCAGTAATATCAATCTAATTTATTGCCATTTAAAAAGGGCAGCAAACCTATGCAATAATTTATTTTTAATGAAGAAATATGAAGTCAAATGTGCTTAACATTTTTACAATCATTCATCCATTCTTCTTTAGCACGAATTTAAGACAAGTATTTTTGCAAAAGAAGAATGTGAAATAACACAATGACGATAGCTATTTATTCTTACAGTCGCAGAAATGCATTATACTTTTTATGATCACTTTAAATAAAATGATAATAACGAGTTATTAATGAATTCTGACATTCATCAATGATCGATCTTAATGAATTACTCTAAAAAAATTTCGAAACTGCAAATGTATTAGATTTAGTAAAATATAATTTTAAAAAACGCTTGTACGCTTGATAAAAACTTTTTTTTTTTTTTTTTTTTTTTTTTTTTTTTTTTTAACTTGCTGCATTTTATTCTTTACAATCCTAAGAAATTATGTTTAGAAATACTTATTTTAAGCATTTTTTTAATTTTTTTCATTAGAGAAAATAAGTTGGCAGATTTTATTATTCTGTAATAATGACATCGAATGAGGGTTTTCATTTTTTGGAAAAAGTTTTTCGTAAAATATTTGTCAAAGCGGGTGTTTTGAATTGAATTCAAGACAAAACATTGCGAAGAAGGGGAAAATTTTGTCTTAATGCGACAAGAAACGGTTATAAATATGTAAGTAATTTTTTTTTTTTTTTTTTTTTTTAATCGAGAAACAGAAATGCTATTAGATTCCACTCGCTAAAGTAGTCAAGCCAATCAATTTTATGCCTTGACGTTGAAAAATGAGCCTGAAAGAATACAATTTCCGAACATTACTGCTTTCACTTAATTGCCTATGACTCTGTCTGATTTTTTATTTTATTATTTTTTAAATTCTGACGTTAAATGTTTGTGTATTTCAAATAACGTACAATTGTACATAAAAACAAATAAAGCACTTCTGTTGGAAATTGTAATTTTTCTTTTCTTTTCTTTTCTTTTCTTTCTTTCTTTCTTTTTTTTTTTTTTTTTTTTTTTTTTTTTTTTTTTTTTTAGAAGCGTGCAATTTAGTTTTAAAGATGTCATTTTTCAATCCCCTCTCTTTTCTAACTTTGACACGTTTTGCATGTTAAAGCACACAGTTTGCAAATATTATTGTTTTTAGGCCTAAGATATTTTTCTGATTTAAATATGCAAAATATTTGGAATACAAAGTGTATGACAAATAAAATATTTACTTTCCATGTAACGAAAAGATTAATTACATAAAATATAGGTATGTTTATCCAAATGACTTGTTTTCTTTGTTTAATTCGTTCCTTTCTTATTTCATTTTCAAATTTTATGTAGGGTAGAAGTGCCAGTAATAGACACCCCTATATATTTTTTAATTTCAATAAAAATAACCAATAAAATATAGTTTTTATTATTTTTTTACAATTTCGCCTTGCATGTTTTATAATTTTGCATTATTGTTGACACTCATAATCAAACCAATCATACAGCAAAAAAAATTATTCTGAAGTTCCGCTCTTTATCAGTGAAAATCTCAATGAACATGATGCTAAGAGC
The DNA here is from genome assembly GCA_964019185.1 of Maratus speculifer. Classification (NCBI taxonomy): domain Eukaryota; kingdom Metazoa; phylum Arthropoda; class Arachnida; order Araneae; family Salticidae; genus Maratus; species Maratus speculifer. Next base: position 241,342,227 of record OZ025289.1, read on the forward strand.
TGGCTTTAATTAAAAAAATTATAGGTTCCTTATTTTCTTGCAAAATTTGCAACATTGTGGTAGAAGTGGAAAATTTTTAATTTTATCTATTAATAGCCATTTATAAAATTTTATTATTTTTTATGATTGTAAGAATGTATTCCAATCCAAACAACTTATTTTCTGATTTATTTTTAAATCTATTTTTGCTCTCAAACTGACATTGTCTCTTATTTAAAAACCACACATTTGGCCACACAATGTCAATTTTTTTGATAAAAAGGGAAAATAATGCATAAAAATACTGTCAGAGTGGATATTTTGAGTTGAATTTTCCGAAGCAAGAGATCTGCGGACGAAAAAAGGGTCATATTGAAAACGTGATTGTTTAAAAATCAAATTCTAATGAATTGAGAGAAAAATGACATCACACGGAATCTTATACATCACTTCAAAAAATCCCCTCAGCAAATTTCATGTCTTTACTTTTAAAAACTAGTTTGAAAATGCATCAGAAAATTTCGAGCTGTTGAGGGTGGAAAATTATTTTTTGAATATATCCTTAAAAAGAGACTCTAAACACTGTTTTTTTTTTTTTTTTCTCTCACAATTATCCGATGTATTTCAAATTTTCGATGCAGATTTTTTTCCTGATAAAGTGAATCCCTGAAAGGTTTTGAGGATTTAATGGCTAAGTATGAAAGGGGGAATGGGAGATAACTCGAATTAAATTAAATAAATAGCTTGTTACCCAGAATTATCTGATTTGCTTCAATTTTGGTTGTAGGCTCATTATGATAAGGCGTATCTCTTATTAGTTATAGGGCTCTTTTTCTAATTAAAAAGGGGGTGGACGATTATCCCCCCCTCTAAATTAGAAAAATTGTTTTTTATGCATAACTAACCGATGCATTACAAATTTTGAATATAGGTTCTTTCTCATAAAGTGAATCTCTGAATAGTTTTAAGGGTTTAATGGCTAAGTATAGAGGGGAACATGAGGAATAACCTCCCTCCTTAAATAAATAAATGGTTTTTTACACAAAATTATCTTATTTGCTTCAAATTTTGGATGCAGATTCATTATGATAAGACGTATAAACTAAAGAATGTAGTTAAAATAGGGAGGGATACAGCAGTCCATTCAGGGAATACTTTCAGGGGGAGAAGCTTGCTTTTCCCATTTGATGGAGGGGCTATTCACACTAACTGTATATTACATCCTTATTTTTTCAAGGAATAATGTGCCTCGAAAAATTAATTAAGGAGGGGAATTGATCCCCGATTCCCTCCGATTATACTTAATCATTCAATCCACATACTAATCAGCGGTACGCCTTATGACAATAAACGTATATCCAAAATTTGAAATAAATAGGATAATGCTGCATAAAAAGCAATTTATTTAATTTAAGAAAGGTTATCCCCCGTTCTCCCTCTATACTTAATCATTAAACCCTTAAAACTATTCAGGGATTCTTTTTATCAGAAAGAACCTATATCCAAAATTTGAAAGACATAGGATAATTGTGAAATAATAATAATAATAATAATAATTTATGGAGGGGAGAATAACTTGCCGCCCTCCTTTTTAATTAGCCACAGAACCCCATAACTAATCAGGGATAACCCTTATCATAATGAACCTACATCCAAAATTTGAAGCAAATCGGATAATTCTGCGTAAAAAGCCATTTATTTAATTGAAGGGGGGGGTTATTCCCCGTTTCCCCTACTATACTTAGCCATTAAACCTTTAAAACTATTCGGGGATTCATCTTATCAGAAAGAATCGATATTTAAAATTTGAAATACATCGAATAATTCTGCATAAAAACCGATTTATCAAATTTCAGGGAAATAATTGCCCGCCTCCCCTTTATAATAAGCAAAGAAAACCTCATAACTACGTCTTATCATAATGAACCTATGTCCAAAATTCCAAGCAAATCGAATAATTCTGCGTAAAAAGCTAATAATTGAAGAGAGGTTATCCCCCGTTCCCGCCACTATACTTAGCCATTACATTCCTAAAACTCTTCAGGCATTATATATTATATATAAGCCTTATCAGAAAGAACCTCTATCTAAAATTTGACACACGTTTGAAAATTCTGCATAAAAACCCATTTATCTAATTTAGAGCGGATTGGGTGGGAGGGGGTAATCGTCCGTTCCCAAAACTAATCAGGCAAGCATCTTTTCAGTATGAACGAATATCCAAAAATTAAACTAAAACAGTTAATTCAGCATGAAAAACCCATTTACCTAAATTAAGAGTCTCCCCCGATCTCCCTTTCATATTTAACCAAATGAATCCCCAAAATCAATTCCTTGTCACTTTATTTCTGGTAACTTTTTTTTCCTTATCACCTTTTTCCGCTTTTGTAGTTTATGTCACTTTTTTCCGATCACTTTTTTCCTAGATTCGATTTTACATTTATCTCACTCTCTTTTCTCTCGTGTATAAAAAAAAAAAAAAAAAAAAAAAAAAAAGAAAAGAAAAGAAAAGAAAAGAAAATCAACAAACTCTCAATTTAAATATTTTTTCAAAAACAGCTATCAACTTAAATGTTAAATCCATATATTTAATATATATGGATTTAACATTTAAGTTGATACATTAAGTTGTACATTATGGAGAACAAGTGAAAAAAAAAAAATCAAATTTGCATCTAAATTAACAATTAGTAATCATTGAACAAGAAAGTTACAAAAATGAGAACATGGAAAGAAAAAACAATTTAAAGTTTTCTTTGTACGGGTAATTGCGCTGGATCTATAAACAAAATTTACAATATCTTGCGTTATAACTGTCGTACGTACAAATTAAAAATAGGTGTCAAAATATTCACAATTAAAGAAGCTTTCACTTAATATTATGTATGCATATTTAAAAAAAAAAAGAAAAGAAAAAAGAAAACCTATATTTTGACCAATTTCACGGTATTGTGTCAAGGTGCCATTACTGGAATGCTTAAATAGTGATTTTCCAGTAATGGGCACATCATGCAGACATGCATTCGAAGTTTTAAATCCTTTAGGTTCTACTAGAAAAAAAATAATAGTGTGTTTGTATTTAAATCTAGCTATTTTGCACGTGGAATATGTCTAATGTTAATAAAATCTTGTTAGTTATTTTATACCGGGAAGCAGATTTCATATTTTTTAGACACGAGAAAATATTATCGATTTAATTTGACTTAAAAGTATTGGAATCATGAGAAATAATTGTAAATAATAATGTATGATATGCGCTATTGTGGAGGATAATCTTGGTGCACACATGATTGGGGACGTTTGAAGAAAGTTTTAGTAGTGATTATTTTTGATGTTATTGTTTATTCCAGAAAAATGATTTTAAACAAATTCCATATGTGGTAAAACAAACCTTGGACCTGCTTGTGCTTCAACTCTGCGGCAGAATCGGTACGAATCAATTATGTTCTCTCCTCTTTTGTAGTAATCAAACTTTTTTCAGCTTTTAAAGGGTATTCGAAAAAATAATTTTTCCCCTTCAACAGCTCAAAATTGTCTGAACTCATTTTTAAAGATAAAGACATGAAACTTGCTGAGGTGATTTTTGAAGAGATGTATAATATGCCTGTGATGTCATTTTTCGCTCATTAAAATTTGATTTAGAAACAATCATGATCTCAATATGACCCTTTTCTCGCCCCAATTCCACCACTTTGGAAAATTCGACTCAAAACGCCCACTTACACAGAATTTTAATGCGAATTTTCTGCGTTTATCAAAAAATTGACAAGCACGGCACATTGTGTAGTTTCTAAATAAGAGACAATGTCAGTTTGATGCGTTTGAGGGCAAAAATGAATTTAAAAATAAATCAGAAAATAGGCAGTTTGGATTGGAATACAGCCTTAAAATTCCTGTCCCTGCCCACGAAGACACTCACGAGCTAATGCTATTCCTATGGAGAGGCACTTTTCTAGTAACTCTTTCGCATTTAGACATATTTAATTTTTTTAATTTTTATTTAATTAATTTATTTTTTATTTATTTATTTATTTGCATTGGATAGCTGAGGTCCCTCTCAAGATCGCCCCTTGATTACTTTATCGATTTTAATCGCAGATATTATTTAAAATGTTACTTTCACTGTCTGAACCGATTCAGAAAATGGAAGTAACTTTATAAAAAATACTTGCGTCCAAAATCGAAAAAGTAATCAAGAAGCGATCGTGAGAGGGACCTCGGCTATCTTATACCAAAATTAAAAAAAAAAAAAAAAAAAAAAAATTAAAAATTGTCGGACGTTCTTCTCAGCCCGCACAACTTTGAAGAAAGTCCGTGGTAGTTATAGCTGCCACCACCGATATTATTAGGTGATATCGGTCACCCACTGTGAGGATTGTGTAAATGAACACTGACGCTGTCAATTAACTGAACTAACAGTTTATTTATACTATATTTACACAAGAAATACACTATTTGCAATTATATACAATTACAACTCGGATACAGATGATCCGGTTCAACATTAAATTAAATACCGTAAAAAGTTGGCTGTGTACTGTTCAAATTACACCTTCTCCCTCACACTCAATGCACGTTAGATTCACTTTACCGGAGATCAATTTCGAATCTCCCAACACATGGATACTCGGCTTACGCTATCCGGCCCAGAGCACTACACACCAAGACGTCTGTGTCCCTTTCTCTCCAGATACGAACTGCACACTAGGACCTCTGTCCTACACTCCTCTCTAGGTACGAGCCCAGCTACAAACTACTCAAAACACAGACAAGAATTGACCTTCTCAAATCACTGCCTTCCCCAATGTACACCCCCCTGTGGAGCTTCTTCATTGGACGCATTCCACATTGCTTTCTTGATCCGTGACATGTTCCTTGTTTGCTCATCATTCACATACATCGCTGACGGATGAACACGCCTCTCGGCAATATTCTCTTTCTCACTCACCACCTGTACATGATCACCTGTCAATTCTCCCTTCAACAAAGAAAGAATGTCACCTTGAAAATTCCAGTACACAGCCGGTACAATACATAAAATATTAAGATAGAAAAATAACGGAAATTCCAATCTGTAGCAGATGTTTACTCAGACCTGACAAAAATGTCAAAATGCGAAAGAGTTATTAGAAAAATGCCTCCCGATAGGAATAGCATTAGCTCGCGAGTGTCTTCGCGGGCAGGGACAGGACTCTTAAAGTTACATATGAATTAAATTCGATTATTGACAGAAAGAAGCTAAAATATTTTATTCCAATCTTTTCCTTTGTGTTTGTTTTCATTCGTAGCCCCATAAATATATGATAGTTTTAAAATGTCTATAAAGGGGGAAAAATACCGTAATCTTAATCAGTCAATATTACTTTTACTTTCTTCTATCTTTACAAGAAGAAAGTATTGGATTCGTGAAAATTGTCAAATTCCGGTTTTTGACGAATTTATACGTCTAAGGTGTCAGTTGTTGTTGTTGTTGTTGTATTTTGTGTCGGCCGATTATCTACGCTAGGGATATAGGCCCAGGGGGAGGGATGCCCGTCGTGTGGGTCTTTCTAAGGGAACCTAACCCGTATTTACGCAAGGTTCGAAGAAAACCACGAAAACTCCGAACGGTTAGGCCGACGGCCGCGATTGGGTTCGAACCCAGCACCTGCCGTCTACCAGTTGAGAGGTCAGACCCTCTCGGCCACTGGTGGGGCTCTAACGTGTCAGATAATCCGAAAATTGTTTCTATAAAATGTGTGTCTGTCAGTATGTATGTGACAAAAATTTTGTGGGCACTCTACCTCAAGAACTAAAGCATAGAATTTCAGAAAACTTTGGATTCTGTTAGTCCTTGATATAAACTTGATCTGATTAGTTTTTGGTGCATATAGATCCACAGGTGGCGCTGCTATGCTGCACTATTCACAATTTCCACAATAGCCATACCTCAAAAACTAGTGCATGGATTTTCATAAAATTTTAGATTTACTTAGTATTTGATATAACATGGTGCTGATTATGTTTTGCTACTGCTATAGATAGTGTTGTTTAATTTTTGATGTAAATCGCCCTGAAAATGGCACTGATATATTGCATTTTTCAGGATTTCATAATAAATGCACCTCAAGAATTAATGCACAGATTTTTATCAAACTTTAGATTTAGCTAGTACCCAATAAATAATTGATCGTGACTAATTTTTAGAGTACATCACCCAACATGTGGCGCTGTTATGCAAGTTTTTTTTTTTTTCCAAGATTTTGCAATAACTCTATTTCAATAATTAAAGCACGGATTTTCATCTAACTTCAAATTCATAATAAATTGACATAAGTTGTTGCTGAATAGATTTTAATTTAAACCATCTAACCGGTGGCACTGCCATGCTGTATTTTTCAGGAAGTATTAACATGCACAAAACAAAAGAAAGTTTTGGGATTGCCTCATCTTATTAGTTCAACATTATATTAATCAATCAATAATATTTAACCATTCTTGTAATCTCATTTCTCGATATGTATACACATTTAATTTTAAATAACAGAAATATAGCAAAACACAAAAAAGTCTAGTAATGGACAAACTATGGCTCTATAATGGACATTCTCTGCACCAATAATGGACACCCCATAAAAAGTAACGGATATAATTGTTTGTAGGACTATATTTAGAACCAGAATTAAATAATTAAACCGAAACAAAATAGTTATTTTCAAACAAATTTAACAATTAGAATACCTCTAGAATTAGAATTATCTACACTAGCAGACGTGCCGCAGGAAGAAGGTGGCTTTCTAAGAAAATCTAACCTTTCTCTAAAACAAAACTCGAAGGAAACCACAGAAAAATCCGAACGGTTAAATCGACGAGTGCGACAGATTTAGATCGCAATTCTTGTTGTCTTGCTTGAGAGTAAACCTTCTTAGCCGTGGAAGGCATGGAATTCTTATAAAAAACTGAAATATCTTGACCCGTTCGGGATTATTGGCGCATATATGCACCCTGAAAAACTGCTTACGTTATTTGAATTTGATACCAATATAAAAGAAAAGTAAAATTGATTTTATTAGGACATTTCCGTGATTTATAAAGATAAGTCAAATGATTAACAAACAAGTTGGAAATTGCATGTGAAGCGTAGCAAATAAGGTGCGTTCGTACGAAAACGAAGTTTTAAAAATATCACTTTCATATATCAATCTCATAAAACTGTAAATAATTACAATTAAAATGCGCACCAAACAATGTTATAACCCTATACCATTATGCAATGGAATAGTTTTGTGTGGCCTTGTAAATCAATAACAAATATTCTTTGCACCACAGATTATTCAAAATGTACATTATAATATGTACTTTATAGATGCATATCAATTTATTACGCTCGAATGTGTGTAACACCATTAAAATGCATTTGAAACATTTTCCCCCATTAACCGTAATGTAACGGAATATTTCTTATTTTCCCTGTAATTGAACTATGCGTCCGAATTTGATAAAATTTGAAACAACTGGACAAAATTATGTAATAATTATGTATTTAAAATTTCAAACGATTAAAATGCGTTTGAAACTTTTTTCCCCCATTGACCGTAATGTAAAGGAATCCTTTTGATTGTCCCTGTAATTGATCTATGCATCCGATTTTCATAAAATTTTAAATGACTCGACAAAATTATTTAATAATTATGTATTTTAAATTTCAAACGATTCAGTTGGGTAGTTTTTGCATTGTTACATGCGGACAGACAGACAGACAGACGGACGGACTGAACGACAACAATAGGTGCTACATATTTACATAATTACGAACGCACCTAAAAATGGTGCTAAACGAATAAAATTCGTGTAAAAGATACTGCTGGTCCTGGATGGGTTAAATTAGGATATAAAAAATCTTATTTTTCATTATTTATTATTATTTTTTTTTTACAGTTGGATTTTTATGTCCCCTCGCACTCCACCTCCCCCCCCATTCATTGAAATGCAGAATAGCAACTAAAAATTTTTGCTTTCATAAACAATTAATCTTTTTATTACTGACAATGTTTTTATTATGCTTTAAATAATAAAATTTAAATTATCATAGTTAGTAATGGTAGAAATCATAAAAACTCTAGATAATTAATTTCATTAGTTAATAGCATACATTAGCAAAATGTACGTAAATACTTTGTAATAATCATGTAAAACTCCATTAATTATTTCTGATATCATGAAACTTAATATTTTACCTAATTGCCGGATCTAAATAATCAATACTGTTTTATCATTAATGTTTATGCGTTTAATCATTAATGTTTATATGTTTTGGTATTTTAGTATATTACACATTGTAAATAAACTAATACTTCAACAGAAAGCGTTCTAGAGAGAATTTCAATCAAGAAATCAGTGTTAAAAATTAAAATTTTCAATATTTTTGTCTTATTTTTCTAAAAAGATTCGAGTTAATTTTAATTCTGACAAGGCTCACGGAAAAACAAGAATCTAGGAAAAAAAGTGACCGGAAAAAGTTATCGGAAAAAAGTGACCTAAATTACAAAAGCGGAAAAAAGTGACACGGAAAAAAAGTGACAAGGAAAAAAAAGGGACGCGGAAAAAAAGTGACAAGGATTGATTTTGGGGAATTATTATTGATTTTGGGGATTCATTGGTTAAGTATGAAAAGGGGATGGGGGGGGGCTCATAATTTAGGTAAATGGGTTTTTTATACTGAATTAACTGTTTTGGTTCAATTTTTGGATATACGTTCATACTGAAAAGACGCTTGCCTGATTAGTTTTGGGAAGGGACGATTACCCCCCCCCCCCATCTGTCCTCAGTTAGATGAATGGGTTTTTATGCAGAATTATCCAACGTGTGTCAAATTTGAATATACTGAGCCTGACTAAGGCAGGGGCATGCGGGGCAATTGCCCCGGGTCCCCAGTTTGAGGGGGCCCTCAAGGAGAGAAAAGTTTATTGTTAAAAGAGGGCCAAATGATATAAAATAGCAAAATATTACCAAAATTCTTTTTTTTTCAATTTTAAGGGGTCTTTTTTCTCCTACCCCCTTTGCTTCCCTGCCCCACGTTCCCTTAAAGTAATAGTTACATCATCAGAAAATTAATAGTTAAAATTATTTATCATCTGTTATTATGTATAAAGATGTGAAATATAAATGCTGAAATCAATACTTGGTACAAAATTTATGCATACATACAATAGGTTTGAATTTTAATTTTAGTCACTTGAGTATAATTCACAAACATTTTTAAGATAGAAGGGGGCCACTCTAATAATGTTTGCCCCAGGGCCCCCCACTGTCTAAGTCGGGCCCTGTGAATATAGGTTCTTTCTTAAATTAAATTAATAACTTTTTACGCATAATTATCCGATTTGCTTAGAATTTTGGACATAGATTCATTATGATAAGACGTATCTCTGATTAGTAATGGGGTTCTTCTGCTTATTATAAAGGGTGGGGGGGCGAGCAATTATCTCCCCCTTAAACTAGATAAATAGGTTTTTATGCAGAATTACCCCATGTATTTCAAATTTTAAATATAGGTTCTTACTGATAAGGTGGATCCCAATATAGTTTTAAGGATTTGATATCTAAGTATTGAAGGGGAATAGAATATAACCTACCTTAAATTAAATTACTTTTTACGCAGAATTATAGGATTTGCTACAAATTTTGGATTATAAATTCATTTTGATAAGGCGTATCCCTGATTACATATGGGGTTATTTTTCTAATTAAAAATTAAGGCGGGTGATTTTCCGATCCCCTTAAATTATATAAATTGTTTCTTATGTTCACTTATCCGATATATTTAATATTTTGGATATATGTTTTTTCTCATAAAGTTAGTCCCAGAATAATTTTAAGGGTTTAATGGCTAAGTATACTGTCACGTTCTGAGACCACCTCTGCTAAAGATTGGAATTTCCGTTATTTCTCTATCTTAATCTCTTTTATATTATACCGGCTGTGTACTAGAATTTTCAAGGTGACGTTCTTTCTTTGTTGAAGGGAGAATTGACAGGTAATCCTCTACAGGTGGTGAGAGAGAAAGAGGAGATTGCGGAGAGGCGTGTTCATCCGTCAGTGAGGTATGTGAATGATGAGCTGACAAGCAACATGTCACTAATCAAGAAAGGAATGTGGAATGTGTCCAATGGATAAGCCCCAAAGGGGATTGACATTGGGGAAACACCGTGATTTGAGAAGAGCAAGTCTTATCTCAGATTAGTTCAGTTCGTATCTGGGTTCATACCTATAGAGTAGTGTAGGACAGAGGTCCTGATAGGGTGTGCTCTGCGTTGTAGAGCGGAGGCAGTGCGTATCTGGAGAGCAAGGGACACAGACGTCCTGGTGTTTAGTGCTCTGGGCCGAGAAGTGCAGGCCGAGTATCCATGTGTTGCGAGATGTGAAAGTGATCTCCGATAAAGTTAATCTAACGTGCATTGAGTGTGAGGTGGAAGGTGTAATTCGAATAGTACACAGCCAACCTTTACTGTATTTAATTTAATGTTGAACCGGATCACCTATATCCGAGTTGTAATTGTATATAATGGTAAATAGCGTATTTAGTGTGTACATATATTCTAAATAAACTGTTAATTCAGTTAATTGACAGCGTCAGTGTTCATTTACACAATCCTCATAGTGGGTGACCGATATCACCTAGTAATATCGGTGGTGGCAGCTATAACTACCACGGACTTTCTTCAAAGTTGTGCGGGCTGAGAGGAACGTCCGACATATACAGTGGGGGAATGGAGGATAACCCCCCTTAAATTAATAAGTGGCTTTTTACGCAGAATTATCTTATTTGATTCAAACTTTGAATGTGCGTTCATTATGATAAGGCGAACTCCTGATTATTTGTGGGTTATCCCCCGTTCATCCCTCTATACTTAGCCATTAAACCCTTAAAACTATTCAGGGATTCACTTTATCAGGTAAAACCTATATCCAAAAGTTGAAATACGTTGGATAATTGTGAAAAAAAAATCTTATTTAAAGAGTGGGAAATTAATCGCCCGCTTTCCCTTATTTAATTAGCAAAAGAACCCCGTAATTAATCAGAGATACGCCTTCTTATAATGAATATACATCGAAAATTTGAAGCAAATCGGATAATTCTGCGCAAAAAGCCATTTATTTAATTTAAGGGCGTATTTCGATTCAAACTGCCTATTTTCCGATTTATTTTTAACTTCATTTTTATTCTCATATGCATCAAATTGGCAAATTGTCTTATTTAGAAAGTGCACAAGGTGCCGTAATTGTCAATTCTTTGATAAATGCAGAAAATATTGCGAAAAAAGCAACCAAAAACGGCATTTTGAACAGATTTTCCCCTGGCGGGAGATCTGTGAACGAAAAAAAGGGTCATACTGAGAAGATAATTGTTTATAAATCAAATTCTAATGAATTGAGCGTAAAAATACAGCACATGGCACCTTGTACATCTCTTCAAAAATATCCTCAGCAAGTTTCATGTTTCTACTTTCGAAAATGTGTCTGAAATTGTATCGGAAAATTTCGAGCTGTTGAAGATGGAAAAGCGTTTTTTTGAATACACCCTTAAGGGGGTTTATCTCCCGTTCTCCCTCTATACATAGCCATTAAACCCTTAAAACTATTCAGGAATTTACTTTATGAGAAAGATCCTACATCCAAAATTTGAAATAAATCGGATAAGTGTGCATAATTTTTTTTTAAATCTAATTTAAGGCCGGGGGTAGTAATCACCCGTCCCCTTTTTAATTAGCAAAAGAACCCCATAAATAATCAGAAATACGTCTTATCATAATTAACCCATGTCCAAAATTCGAAGCAAATCGGATAATTATCCGTAAAAAGCCATTAATTTAAGAAAGGTTATGCCCCGTTCTCCTTCTATATTTAACCATTAAACTCCTAAATCTCTTCAGGCACTTTATACTATATATAAGCCTTATCGAAAAGAACCTATATGCAAATTTGACACAAGTTGGATAATTCTGCATAAAAACCCATTCATCTAATTGAGGACGGATGGGGGGGGGGGGGTAATCGTCCCTTCCCAAAACTAATCAGGCAAGCGTCTTTTCAGTATGAACGTATATCCAAAAATTGAACCAAAATAGTTAATTCAGCATGAAAAACCCATTTACCTAAATTATGAGCCCCACCCCCCCCGATCCCCCTTTCATACTTAACCAATGAATCCCCAAAATCAATAATAAATCCCCAAAACCAATCCTTGTCACTTTTTTTCCGTGTCACTTTTTTTCCGCTTTTGTAGTTTAGGTCACTTTTTTTCCGAGAACTTTTTTTCCGGTCACTTTTTTTCCGTTTACCGAAAAACAAAAAGAAACAAAAAAATGATTTAAATTTATTTAATGACATTGTTCAATAAAAGAAGAAAAAATGCATTAACCTCAGCTTCCCTCAACATGTGCATTGCAAAGATAACTTAAGCCTTTCTTCTGAGAAAATTTCTTGCGGACATCTGAGAAATATTCCCACTCCCTCTGTTTCCTGGGTGACCTTGAGGAAAAGGAAGGACACTTGAGCTTGACCAAGAGCTGGACAAATACTCCACTTTCCTGCGCCCCCCCCCCCGTCTCAAACCTGTGGGCGGAGCAATTCTCGGTCTCAGCGATATCAACTAAACCCCCATTGCGGAGTTGCATAGTATGAAAAATGCGGAGATGAGCATTTTCTCCCCCTTTTTGTGGGAGTTCGATAATCCCCTTTCATACACACGTCTGTCCAGAGTCGTCAGAGGAAACTTATATTTGGACTCCCCCTCGTAACTTCCCCCTCGTTGTCATGAATAAGTTGCATGCTTACATTGACGAAAACATTTATTGTGAAGAAAATAAGTTGAAACTGATGAAATTTATGTGAATCCATATGAACTAAAAAAAAGGTCTTAAAAAACATATTTTTAAAATTATTCGCTAGGCTTTTCAAAATGTCTGAGTCGAAAGAAGACGTGCACCTTCTATCAAAGCAGCAGCACGACTGAAATAAAAGGTGAAAGAATAACCAATAAGAAAACAGAAGGCAACTGCTACAGAAGATCGTAATCAAGGGAAAAGTGTAGAAAGGGGAATAAGGAAGAAAATTGGTAAGAGGGAAAAAAATTACAAATAACTTATAATAAAAGGAAAATACACATATATAAGAAAGCGAAAAGGAAAAAAAATATAATAAAATGAAAATCTCTCATATATGGAAGCACAAAAATGATATACATATATATATAAGCCTAATAGTAAAAAATGTAATAAGTTAATTGTATGGTAGTGCTGTAAAGGTTTTTCCAATTTGCCGCAAACATTTTAAAATCTGATTCATCATTAACAATGACTTCAAGATTAAGTTAAATACCAAATTACCTGTAGAAATATGTATATGTAGTGAAGAGAACTTTAAATAATGATATTTCTACTTGTGCTACTTTCGTAAAATTCAGATATTGTGCAATAAACAAAATAAAGTATTTTTCCTATCCATGTCTGGTTATCAATTTCCATTAGCGCCATTACTTATCATGAGACTATTAAGAAACAGGAAATGACATATATTTAAAATGGTGAGGGTTCAACTGTAACCACTGTCGCAAGAGTTGATAATTACCGCGACAAATTCCCACCAGTAATTTTATGTAGAAAATTTCTCTTTATTTAAACACCTAATTAATTGAAAGAATCAATAAAAAATAATGGCAAAAACTGTATTCATTTTTACTGGTGGGAATTTACTTTGCCGGTATTAGGTCCGCCACTTTGTGACAATGAAGACAACTTCTCCTCTGTGTCCCAAAGAAAAGATTGTAGTACCTGGTCAAGTTAACACCAAAAGACAGAAATTTTTTTACTCTATTTCCGAAAGAAACTTTCCATAAAAATGCATTAAAATAAGACAAAATTTTCTATTCAATTTTACTGGTTGAAGTTTTCATCGACGATAACCTGATCAGGACAAAAGAAACGAACTGTCATCTTGTGACAACAACATCAGCTACTTCATTCACAACTAATAGACAATACACTATACGTCTCCACTTTCTATTCATAACTCCATTCTTCTTTTCTGTAAAGTTCGGCAAATTTAGTTATTTATCTTATTTTTTTCCTACGAATTTAACCATCTATTCTGAGAAATTCTGGTACAATAATCTTTCACTATAAATATTGTACTTTTTCTGGTGTTTATACTGAGAAAAGTTCTTTTATTTTGCGAATCAATAGCATTCTTCATTCGAGAAAATTACACGGATGTTTATTGGATTTCCGATAACGTTGACTAGAGAGGGTAAAAGAAAAGCATCTAACTGATAAATATATCAACGGTTAACTTTCAGTAGTAAGAAGTATTTTGCAAACATTATTTCAAAAGTATTATCTTTTTTTTATAAAACTAATAGTAAATTTGATGTTGTTCCACAAATTCCATTATATTTTGTTTTTTAAAACCCTACTATAAAAACAAATGTAAATAAAAATATCTAAAAAATTACTATCTATAAATTAAGTCAATCATTATCCCAATAAAAATAAAAAATAAGGGCAGAAATTGTAATTTAAAGTTAAATTTAGTAATTAGAATCAATCTTATTGCACTTACATTTATACATTTTCTTTGAATAAAGTTTTTTTTTGTCAAAAATAAAACCAAAACATTCTATATGTTAGACTTTATTATGTTAAGAATTGCAAATATATATTTTTTTCTGTGAAAATCAATTTATGCTCATTAAAATATAAAAACAATAATTTTATTCATGTTTATTGCATAAAATAAAATAAGTTATGGGCGGTTTTTTTTAATATTGTTCAATATCCCTTTTTTAATTTAATTAATTTGATAAATAATAATAAAAATAATCCACAATAAAAGATTTTTTGTATTTCTTTTTAAATGAGAAAATACAATTATAAAACAATACAAATACATGCGCACAATTGTAACATCAATATGTCACAAAATTCATTCCAGATTGATTTATAGGTAAATTCTGCATTTATAAATATAAACACATCTTTGAGTAATGTGGACGTCATATAGACAGCATAACTTGAACAATAATTTTGTAATTTTCCCAAATTTATTACTTATGTTATACATGTCATACAATTATAATTTTTATATAATTAAATGTATTGAAAATTTACTGCTAATGTAACTAAAAAATTTTAAAAAAATCAACTTTTGTTTTTGATGGATATAAATGTTTCCTGGTATAGTTAATAAGGCAAATAAAATTAGATAAATTCTATTGTTACTAGGTAATGTTACTATTGTAAAAGTACAATCAAAGGTTAAAAGAGTAAACTCCCAATTCTACTTTTGCAACAAATTATTTTAGAAAAAAGTTACTGGTAATAAACAACTGGAATGAAAGTCTACTTTGAAATAATGCATAAAAAATTTTGGTTAGGGGTCATCTTTACATCAAAATGAATCTAATTTTTTTTTCAAAAACAGTATCGAAGTTTGAGATCATAAATAATTTTAACATCCTTTACTTACCTTAAATATAAATTCTCATGAGTTTAATACCATTATTTTTAGAAAAAATAATTATTTTTAAATAAGCGCAATTTATGGGAAGAATCCAAAGTAATGTTCGGTAAGTGATTTTTGAAATCTCACTTCTTTCAATTTATTCCTTCACGCCAATGGGACCACATCACTCGTTTAATATGCTTCGACCGTTGGCATCCCAAGTATTTCAGTACAACAATTATATATATATATATACAGGGGTTGGACAAAAATATGGAAACACCTTTTGAAATTCATGTTTGAAAAGAAAGATTGATTATAATGAACTATGTTGATGGCACTAGAGTTTTCGCCTACTGACGCCACCTATACAACTTCGTAAAATCGCTGCACCGTTCAGTCATTGTTAGAGCACTCTTTATGTGAGATTATCATTGCATTATGTCAGAGATAACAGACTTCGAACGTGGACAAATTGTTGGCGCGCGTATGGTGGGTGCTTCCGTAAGCAAGATAGCCGAGGTTTTTAGTGTTTCAAGAGATACTGTGTCGAAGATTTATTCCGCATATTTGAAATGCGGAAAAAGCATCATTCGCTAAATCACAGTGCGGACGAAAGTGTGTGATGAGTGATCGTGACAGACGATTGTTAAGGAGGATTATCGCGAAAAATAAGCAGTCCACAGCTGCAAAAGTTACTGCTGAAATGAATGTCATGTTACCAAATCCTGTGAGTACCAAAACAATTAGAAGGGCGCTTCATAAATAGGGAATTGCTGGCCGTGTTGCAATTGAAAAGCCATTCATCAGTAATGCTAATGCCTGTAACAGGAAAAAGTGGTATTTAAGTCATAAAGACTGTACTATAGAGCAGTGGAAGAGCGTAATATGATCTGATGAGTCTTTTTTCACACTGTTCCCCACTTCTGGCCGAGTTTACGTCTGGAGAACGCCATCTCAAGCCTATAATACAGACTGCTTGTTGCCAAGAGTGAAACATGGCGGGAGTTCGATGATGGTTTGGGCAGCCATATCGTGGTTTTCGTGTGCCCCCATGATAACTCTGTAAGGGCGGATTACTGCTCAGACTTATGTGAACATTTTGGCCGATCAAGTCCATCCAATGGTACAAGCTTTGTTCCCCAATGATGATGGTATCTTCCAAGACGACAACGTCCACACTGATAAAAATTTCACCGCTAGATCACCGCTGGAAAAGATTGGCAGCACAGATTCCAGCATCTTCCTGTAAGATTACAGTATGTACCGTTTTCTATTTACACCGCATATGACCGTAAACCACTGTTACTTTCCAGAATGTATCTGACCATAAGTCGCCGTAATTTTCCAGAATGTATCTGACTGTAAATCACCGTAATTTTCCAGAATGTATCTGACCGTAAATCACCGTAATTTTTAATAATGTATCTGACCGTGAATCACCGTAATTTTTAATAACGTATCTGACTGTGAATCACCGTAATTTTTAATAATGTATCTGACCGTAAATCACTCTAATTTTTAATAATGCATCTGATCGTAAATCACTAATTTTTAATCAATACAAAACCCCTTATGGACTAAAAGTTTTGACGCAGCTGTTTATTTTATGGCTCTAAGAATTTTGAATATGAATTTTAAAAATAATGATATCAAATTTTGAGTGACGCCATGCTATTAATTGAAAAATGCATTTTTTGTACTATTTCATTAATCATTTTATTTTTTTCTATTTATAACAGCATGTGCAAAAGTTATTTTCAACATGAAAAGATATATACAACTTTATTCACCTATGCTTTTCCACACACAACTCCCATAAATTCAAAATATGTGTTTTAAAAGATATGATATAAAATTTAAGTGACGCCTTTATGTGCCTTTAAAAAGTTTGTTTTAAAATTCAGTTTTTTTTTCATTTTGATTTGGTAAAATATATTTACAAATCTAAAAAACTGTTTTAAATTTACATTTCGTTGTTAAATATGTAATTTTCATTGAATCTATACTACGCATCGGAATGCATTTATCTCTATAAACGGATTATCATTTGTGTCACGTTATTAAAAATTGTAAGCAATATTTATGTAAATGATTTCTTTGTGCTAAATTATCCAAACTAAGTGAAGCGCATGTAAATGGATAATCTGACGCAAAGAAACCATTTACATAAATATTGCTTACAATTTTGATTAACATGACACAAAGGATAAATCAGTCCAATACTCCAAGCGTTTAAGTAGGCAAAATGTCCAATTATTAAATATTTGCCCCCGCCCTAATTATCCTTCCAAAATTTTCTTTGCATTTCTGCACCAAACCAGAGAATGACCAAAATTGCTTTGAAAAAGGTGGAATTCTTTTTTTAGTAGGAATTACAAGTAATAAAATTTTCCATTAAGGGTGTATTTGAAAAAACGCTTTTCCACCTTCAACAGCTTGAAATTTTCCGATACAATTTCAGGCACATTTTTAAAAGTAGAACCATAAAACTTGCTGAGGGGATTCTTGAAGGGATGTATGAGGTGCCGTGTGATGTCTTTTTACGCTCCATTCATTAGAATTTGAATTATAAACAATTACCTTATCAGTAGAACCCTTTTTTTCGTTCCCAAATCTCCGGCTTGGTAAAAATGTGTTCGAAATGCCGTTTTTGATTGCTTCTTTTTGCAATATTTTCTGCCTTTATCAAAGAATCGACAATCACGGCACCTTGTGTACTTTCCAAATAAGAGATTTTGAAAGTTTGGTGTATTTGAGAGCAAAAATGAATTCAAAAATAAATCGCAAAATAAGCAGTTTGAATCGAAATACACCCTTAAATTTCAGTGGTGATGTAAATGTATACAAATTGGAATCTTGTGTATCATCATAAATGATAATTATTAGGATAGTAAATGAGCATAGAATAACGATTTCAGGACCACACATGATTTCATGCTTTGGTAACATTACAGTGTCCAAAACATGTGGCAACATTGTTTATTTTTGTACAAGAATATCTCTGTATAGCAGATAGATAACAAATTTGTCGACAGAAAGAGATTTTGATTTAAGCTGTTTCTTTTTCATTATGCTCCTCAAAGAGAATTGCGCAGTCCCAAAAATAATCATAGTTGCAGTTATTCGTACTGAAATTGGTTTTAATAAATCTAAAAATCTGATCAAGATCAGAGAATAATGCCTACAAATACATTTCAATGTATTGATAATCATAATCGATGCCACATCAAAAAAAGTAATTTTTGGACTTGAGCAACTTCAGGACTTGGAGATATTCAAACCAATCCAATTTTTGCAATTTACATTAAAGATATTCATCCATCTCATATATGTAGAAAAATAAAGTATGTTACCATCTTTTTCTAACAGATTCTATAATTTAACCATATGACCATCAAGGAATTTTCTGTATTTTCACAAAACTTATAAATCTAAGGGTATGCATTTTTTTTAAATCATGGTTTGATACTATGATTACTTTGATATCTCTTACAATCATTTTAATATTATTTATGGGATCAGAAAAATACATTCTAGAATGTTAAAGGTGTATTCAAATCCAAAATGATTAGTTTCTTTTTTAATCATTTGATTCTTGCTATACACTCAACTGGAATGTTGTGTTATTTAGAAACTTACATAATATGCTGTCTTTGTTAATTTTTTCATAAAAGCACAATTATTTCAAAAAATGCTTTCAAATGAGCATTAACTGAATTTCTCAAAACAAGATAGTTTAAAAAAGTCATACTGAAACAATTGTTTATGAAGCAAAATTTTAATTGTACAAGGATTAATTTTACATTAGATATTTAAGCTTCAACAAGCCATCTGAAAGCTGCAAGCTTTGTAATTAGCTTACACACTTTACTATTTATATTGCAAGGCTTTGGAGTTTTCTTAGCTTTTGATCCCTTCTGCGGATTGATATCCAAAAAGGCTCTGAAAATAAAAACATCAAAATATTAACATTACACTTTTTAAAAAATAACAGTTGTAAATATATGAAGCTATAACACAGTGGTTAACTAATCTTGTAATTTTCAAACTTTATGATAAAAGAAATTTAACTACTTAATAAATGTGCATAAGAATGTCTACAAAATAACATTTACAAGCAAAAACTGTGTCCTTAAAACAAACTTTTCTTATTTCTAAAATCACAAAAAATAGATAATATATGGATCAGCATATACAATAGAATTCAAGAGTTCTGTAACATCAATTGGCAAGAAACTCTATTTGAACATATACTTTATGGATGCACAATCTGTAGCCTGCAAATATTGTCAGTTTATATTTGGGAAAAATTAAGTTTTTGTCTAGTTTACAGGAAGTTAATTTTGTCAATATGTTGCAGGAAAATTGTCATAAAAATTACGAATTATGTTATCGGATGGCAAAATGGTGAATTTTGTCAATGAAGCATGGAAAAAATTTTTGAGGATTGGGCAAGGGAAAATCAAATTTTGTTTCTGAGGCATTGAAATAATTGCAAATCTTGTCAAATAGACTGAAAATTTTCAATTTTATTGATTGCAATAAAAAAAAATTGTGAGTCTTGGTAATCAGACTCTAAAAAAAAAAAAAATGAAGTTTTGTTAATTGAGCTCTGGAAAAAAAATCTAAATTTTATTGTCCAGGCTCTAAAAAATCTAATTTTGTCGACCAGGTTGTAGAAAACTCAGCTTTCTTGATGTGCAGAAAAATTGCAATTTTCATTGGTTGGCTGCCTAAAAATTTCATCATTTGGGCAGTCTTGAGTTTTGTTGATGCGCTGAAAAATTACAAATTTTGTTGACGGGATGAAGAACAATAGTGTATTTTGTTAGTATATCGCAAGAAAAAAATCATGGATCTTGTTAATTTGCCATTGAAAAATTCCTCTGTCTTCAATTTAATTGATAGGCATGGAAAAATCAAGAATTTTGCTTGAGCAGAAAAATCCTGAGTTACATCAACTGGGTTCTGAAAAATCACAAACATTGTTTGTTGGACATTAAAATATTATGAAGTTTGGCAATCACAAACAGAACAGCCAATCACAAACAGAACAATCTCAAATGTCTGTTTTCCAGCTCAGAGAAATCCATATTTTGTTCATGAGGCAGAGGTAAATCCTAAATTTGATCGGCTGCAGAAAAATTACAAATTCTCAACTGCACAGGACGAAAAATAAAAAAAAAAGATTTTGTTGATCAGATTCAGAAAAATTGCAAATTTTACAGATCAGGCAAAGAAAATTTTTAAATTTTATTGATTGGGTGCAGAAAAATCATGAATTTTGGTTATCAGATGCAGAAAAATGTCCAGTTTTGCTTATTAGTTCCACCTCTTTTCTTTGTTTATAAAATTCCCATTTTTTTACTGGCACTAGCTACCTTCAATGCCTATGTTTGTTAGCAGTTTTAATGAAACAAATTGACGTTTCCCAATGAAGTCAAAGACTATTATCACATCCTGAAAAATCCTTTCTATATCTATTATAAATATGAAAATAAACACTTTAGATATATCTTTGAAATTTCAAGTGGATATATTTACCAGGTAAGGTTTAACCTAGAGGGATACCCTTCATCTTTGAAACCATGTGTTTCATCTGGTAATAAGCCACAGATCACTTCCTCCAAACATGCTACAGGCCAAGCAAAAAAAAAAAAAAAAAAAAAAAAAAAAATTGAACATTCACAACGTGATGGACTTTCGAAAAAATTCACTTTTTTTAGGGGGGGGGGGGGGCTACAATTTGACAAAATTTGCGTTTTTCTGCAATTTTTAAACAAAATTAGCATTTTTTCACAACCATTTGACAAAAATTGCAGTTTTTTCAACAGTCTTTTCTATGAAACTTGTATTTATACATGATTGTTTAGCAAAATTCAAAGTTTTTCTCACCGTTTTTCCAAAAAATTTGCACATTTTCTTTTCCATGTTTTTGTACATATGTTCACCCTCTACGTGATATATTTTGTTCTATTCAGCTTTGACGCTTTTTTGAGATCAGATTGTATCTGCTAACAGCAACAATATCTTGGTAAAGTTCTTTATTGTTTAGCTTCTTTTATAGTTCATTTTTTTAATGGAGGCGGCTAAACTTGACAAGGTGAAACTGTGTTTTCGCAGAATTCGTAATAGAACTACATGTGATTTTTTCCCCTCAGTTGGTGAAGATGAGGGATAAGTTTGTCAAGGTCAACCACCTCCACTAATTAAATGGACTATAATAGTATACTTTTGTATTTTATAAGAAAAAATTTGGGATACTATTCTTTAAAGGAGAAAATGAGTGTGGAAAATGGAAAAAACACAATTTTGACTGCATTTTGTGGCAATATATCAATGTTAAATAACAATGCTCCACGGAAACAAGTAAATTTTAATAATCAGCCAGTGTTACTCTAACTGTTTATTATATAATAATTTCAGATAATTGTTGCTTTCCAGATATATAACGCTGCAAACATAGTTCCATTTCACTTTTCATTATAAATGGCATTCACAATCTTGAGCTTTGACATTTTATTCCGGGAAGGGAAAAAATTTTCAGGGCTTCAAAATTGCACATTTACTAAATACCATCTACTTCATCATAAAAAAATATCAAACTAATTAAGAAATACAACTATCAAAATGTCACTCTTGTCTGAATTTCAAAATAATGGTTCATAATAAAAACCAAAAGTTATTTTATTTATTTATTTATTTATTTTTTTTTGTAAAATTTTAATTACACTAATTTTGCTTATATCCCCTTAAAATGTGCTTGCATTGCAGACGAAATTTATATTTATTATCAAATGTCATTAAAATGTAAGGAATATAGTCGTGTATTTATTACATATACTAATTACATCAAAGCAGATAAAATTTTGATTTTTAGCTTAGCAATTTTTGAATATATTAACTTTGAAAAGTAAGCAAAATTATAACTTAACAATGTGGAAAAATTTCAGTTTTATTAATGCAGTCATAATATCTCATATCCATTATACCATGAGAAATTTTTTTTATATATATTTATAATAGAAAACAAATTTAAAAAAAAAATTGTGGGTAATTGGTAACATTTTAAAATTAAAATTAAATTTAAATCATATCAAAGAAATCCTAAAAGTATTCCATTCATTTATAGAATGACATTTTAAAATTATATAATGGGAACATTAAAAAAAGATCGCTAATTACATTAATTCCTGCAATTTTTATTATTTTTTTTTACTTTAATTTCAATGGAAAAAAATAATTTATATTGATGCCAATAAATGTCACCAAAACAAAAGTTGAAATCAGCCTACAGAGCATAATTGATGAAAAAAATGTTTACTTGAGATAATTTTTGCTGTTAATGAAAGTGAAATATGCATTAATAATATAATTAAAGACTACAAATATTTTAAAAGCATGATTGGATATTATAATTATTTTAATGAATCACTCGGTCATTCATTTGTTTCTAAATTTGGAATTTGTTATTTTGAATGGGAATATTGAAACATTTATTTTATTTATAATAGCTAATATTTAAATTAGAGCTTAATATAGTATAATTGTATATAATATGTATGTTTTATACAAAAATATGCTCAAAACACATTTCAGACAAGAATTAATCATAGCTATCATATGTTAACGTAAGTTTTCCATTAAACCTAACATGGCATACAGCTACAATTGATTTGGAAACCAGAATGGTTTGTACCAGACTGGTTATCTACACTTTTTACTACTCAGATTTTATTATAAGTAATTAACTCTGAGCACAAAACTCCTATCAATGCTGTCTCATACTGTGAAGGTTATTTGAAGAATCGAAGATTTAACGTCCCAAACATTTATTTCACAAAACACAACAAACACACACAAAACATACCACGATTACAGAGGAGATTTTAGACATACATGGGAAGCATTCACCTTGGATAAGGTGTAGAACATTTTATATGTCAACGGTGCGACATGTTTTCAGATTTCTCTCTGGTGGGTAAGAAAAATGTTCTGTGCAAGGAACCAATGAAAACAACGCCCTCTGGGCTCTGGAAAGAATAGTGGAGTTGAGAGGTGCGTTACAATACCAGTTATTCAATGGACATTTCTGTACAAGGTAAAATATTGAAAAAAAAAACAGAAAATAGTTAACTGAAGTCATCAACGAACAAATGATACGATAAAATACATATAGATGTCTTATAAAATCATTATCCTCACCTTTGAATGAATTCCATAGTTGCTTGTAATGTCTCTGGGTACTTCAGATTGAATACATAAAATGATCTAAACCACATGGCCGCCGCAGTAACAAAATTTGTAAAATCTGCAAAGTGGGAATTTCCCCAGCAAAGGATGCATTTTGACTCCGAATCATAAGGATTACCTTTAAAAAAATATATAGCAGATACTAGAGCACAAGAAATAAAATTTTTCCATACAAACAGTAATAAATAAGGGCCACAAGAAGTCTATTCAAACTAAGACTGAAAACTTTAAAGTAAGGTGGGTCATTCCACGTGAAATCAACCAATTTAAAGAAAACTTGTTGCATCATAATTAGATTTTTTAAATTTTTATCATAGACGGACATAGTAGTGAAACCCTCAAATCTAAAATTTAAAAGTAATTTTCACAATATTGACTGAGATATAGCCATTTAAAAATTGACCATTTTTACGAAATGACAGCTATCTTGGAATCTTATCAGTATCTAAATATGGCCATAAATTGACAACTAATGGCTCAAATTTTATATATCTGGTACCAATTTGAAGCTATTTGTACAAAGAATGCATATTTTACATCAAAACAATAGTAAATTTTCATTTCTTTACTTTTTATTATGTGCAAACTGGAAATATCACCCCCCAAAAAGGGCCGTTGTAATGGCCCATAAAAAAATGAATCATCATGAATTTTTCTAAAACTTGGTAAAAAACATTGCTCCATGTGTGTGCTTTAAATAATAAAAAAAATGGAGAGGTAAAAACTATTGTTTTAAAATAAATGATTTTTTACACTTAAGGTGTCACTAACCAAGTAATGCTTATTTTAAAATATAACTATCTCTTATTTTAGAAATAATGGCTAAAATAAAATTTTCTAGCATTTAAATTAATATATTGTGTGTATAGTATATAATTCACTAAAGAAATATCATTTTTAAAGTTATTTATACTAAATATTCATATATTAAAATACAAGTAAATTTTCATTTCATTCATTGAAAGTAATAAGAGTGTATTTTAATAAATACATTCTTATTACTTTTTATTTCATTTAAAATGTGAGACTATAATTCTCAAAACATATTTACATAAACATTAAATACTTTACTATAATGGAGTACTTAAAAAAAAAAAAAAAAAAAAAAAAAAAAAAAAAGCCACATAATATTTTTCCTGAAATATTGGAGTAATACTAGCTGTAAATCGCAGTTGAATTCATTCAATTGTGTAATTTAAATAAAATAAAATAATATATAAATTACATTTATATAAATTTCGCCACATAAATTTCATTTTTTAACTGGAAAAAATGTCTTAAATAGGTTCTATGTATAGGGGAGAGTGGGGAGAAATGGGACACTTTTTACAAAAATTTGAAAATCATTTTTGTTTGACACAAAAACAAAAATTTTGATTTTTTGAAATAAAATAAAACACTTTCTAATGTTCTTGAACAATATAGTTAAACAATTTTATAATTAAAGAAATTGTAAATTTAAAAATGTGTCCCATACCACCCCACTAACAGGCAGGAATGAGAGAACTATAAAACAATGTATTATAAGAAACAAATTATTCTTGTGTCGGCTATATTTACAATCTAACAAAGATTATAGGTTGATAATGTCTGTACTACAACATCAAATTCCAATATCTTCATCGCTGGAAAGATAATTCTGGATTGTTAGAGATGATAATCACTCGTTCAATTTATTTATATTGTGTTGTAAATGATTATATTTTCAATGCTATAATTAATATACTATCCTTTAAAAGTATTTGCATAATAGCAATTTATGCTCATCTTATTAAAAAGTAAGAATAAGACTTGTCACGTCCCCCCCCCCCCTTTGCTGGCATGTTCCATTGCTCTCTCTACCTTTTTTTTTATTATAAACAGAAATGCTGCTTTTAAGCATAGTTTAAATTATGGTTAATATGCAGTATAATATTCCATAAATAGAAGAACTATTACATCTATGCATAAACAAATCATTTTTACAGAAAGCATAAAAACTATATGATGTAAATTTACTTTTGATTCTTGAAATAATCTTTTTCTTTATACAATTGCAAGCTTACGTCAATCAGCTATTTTTTTTCAATTGAAGATTGAGGTACTATTGTTTCATCTAATGTGCGATTGGTGAAATATTTAGAATGATACATAAAGAGAAAAGCCTACTGTCACATTCGTCCCACTGTCCCATTCCACCCCACTCTCCCCTATATGTGACGTATATCCTCATTTATATGTATTGCATTTACAGGTATTTTATAATTATACATTACATTCCTTAATTATTTTCTTTTATTTTTCAGTGTAAAAGTTTTTCCAATTGTATATTTTTTTGGGGGGGGAGGGGGGGTTTGGGGATGAATTCCTAAAAAATTAATGTTAAAGGAAATTTAAATATACATTTACATTAATTTAGATTTTAGAAAATTTTATTTTAACCATTATTTCTTAAATTAGGAATAGTTACAGATTCTAAAATGATCATTATTTGGTTAGCGACACCTTAAGTGTAAAAAATCATTTATTTTAAAACAACAGTTTTTACTTCTCCAATTTTTTTATTATTTAAAGCACACACGTGGAGCAATGTTTTTACCAAGTTTCAGAATGATATTTTACAAATAATTTTATGCAAAACAATCTTAAATCATGAAGAGTACTTTTGTGCCTTTCTTCCTTTGGAATTTCAAGAGACTGACTTGTATTACCATCCTCATTAGGTATAGATATACGATTTACATCTTCATGCTGATCAGTTTTTATTGTAGAGATATTATGATACCTGGATATGCGAGATGTTAATGATGATATATTTCTAAATTTTCTATCGCAAGAACTGATTGGACATTCAACAATTATGCCATATTTTATGTGTTTTTTTAATTGTGAAACAAGTTCGCTTCGAAGGGCAAATTTTTCATCACATGACAATACATTGCACTTAATATTGCAACGTTGCTGAAAATCGTAACATATTTTTGCTACCTCATGTTTGTGAAACCGTGTAATGTGAGTTTTTAAAGAAAAATACGATTTCCACGATTGGTGACAATTTGAAAAAAATACTTAAATTTTACGTTTGCAACATGTGAATGAATTTGGAGATGAGATAAATACCCTTTAACTGTATGGAAAATTAAACAGCATATATTGCATTCTGCGGACATATTTGCTTGGCTACTAATGCACAATCAAATTCTATAAATTGGACAAGTGATAAACTACAACCCTTGGCAAAAAGTTTCCGATCATTACATCAACACTACCATCTTTTGTAAGAAAAGATTATTTTTTCTCGCTGCATAAAAATGAAACGACTATTAGCGATAATACATTTGTGTTATATATAATGAACAACAATATGCAATAAAGAAAAATCACCACTCATCAATTTATAAACAGAAAAATTGCGATTGAAATTTGGGCACCAAAGAAAAATTTATCCGATCATGCTTTGATTTGGAAAAAAATAACCGATCACTGTAATTATATATTTCGTAAATCCACCTTTATTTCGGATGACAGTCGAAATTGTTAGTGGACTGGACTCACTAAGATTTTTACACTCATTGGGAGCAACTTCACCCCAGCATTCTCTTATAGCTTTACGTAAGTTCTATGGCATTTGTAATTCACCGAAAATCGATTTTTCTTTTTAATATATTTCACATATTTTCGATGGGGTAAAGATCCGGACTGTTGGGCGGTCACGTCATGGTTTGAATTGGTATATTACCTACATTTTGTAGAAATTTCTTCATTGATTTGGTGCGTTGGGGAGCTAATTGTCATCTTGAAATAAGAAGTCATTTTGATTTCCGAACTATTGATCGATGCTGGGAATAAAAAAATCCACTGAAATGTCAATGTAAACTTCAAAGCTTACTGTACGTAACACAATACACAACTTGCCGACGTCTTGTGATGTAAGACAACTCCAAACTTTAAATGCAGGCGAAAATTTAGTCTTCCTATTGATACACTTATCATAGAACTTTCCACGAACTCTCCTCCAAACAAATGTTCCACAGTCATCACTTTTACCGATAAATATGCGAAATTCATTGCTAAAAATAACTTTATTTCATGTATCAAATGGCTAGTACACATGTTTTTTATGCCATTGCAGGCGCTCTTTTGTATGCTTCTTTATCATGTAAGATTTTGTTTTAATTTTACAAGATTTAAATCTTGCTACATTTAGATGATTACGTACTGTGATCACATGCCTTTACGTTATACTTAGACCATTCGGAAACAAGTTGTTTTACAGTTGCTTGGCGGTTTTATTTTTGATATTTTCACAAGTTTTCTTTTCCTTGCTAGGTATTGACATTCGTGGTCGTCCACTTCGAGATAAATTTTCCACGCTATTAGTC
The DNA here is from genome assembly GCA_964019185.1 of Maratus speculifer. Lineage (NCBI taxonomy): Eukaryota > Metazoa > Arthropoda > Arachnida > Araneae > Salticidae > Maratus > Maratus speculifer. The sequence goes on from OZ025289.1 coordinate 241,370,303, forward strand.
AACTGATATTTATTCCAAATATCGCATACTGTACTTCGAGCACAATTTCATAAATCAGCCCCTTTCCATTGTGAATTTACTTCTTCTAATAATTCAATCATGCGGATTTTTAAATCGCTAGACAGGTTTTTCACACGAGTCATTTTCCAGCATTTTAGAGCTGCTTTTGATCTCGCAACTGGGAGATTTCTTCTTTTAAATAGGATTCATATATTATACGCATGCGCAGGCACTCTATCTTCAATATGCAAATTTCAATTTTTTTTTCCTCAGTGATCGATTACTATTTTCCAACTTCGATCATGATCTGATATTTTTTTCTCACGAGGAAACATTTTTGCCTGCATTATAATTATAAATTATATGATTGCAATATTGAATTCACTTTTTATTTATATTTTAACATTCTTTCTTTTATTTGGCATATTGCAAAACGTTCCTATGCTCTTGAATCCCGAAGTATACGCTTCGAAATACAAAACTCATTAACTTGATAACAGTGATCAGAAACTTTTTGCCAAGGGTTGTAAATAGAGAAAGCGAACAGAATATTAAATTACTTACCGTATTTGTATTCCCGCTGCGACATCGTGGTGTTGATTGTTGTGTTGTGTTGCATGAATTCTGCGCTATTTCATTTACGACTGTGGTTGGCTGTTACGATCGCAGTTTGTGGTCGCGAATAACTGTGATCTATTGGAATAGTACGTGATTCGCTGTTAAAGACCGTAAAAGCCTGAATACGATTCGGTCTTGGCTGTAAATGGCTGTTAAATCAAGAATGATACTAAAAAAATAATCAGTTACGGTCGATAACGGATTGTTATTGGCAAAGACTGATATTTAGCGGGTAAATGCAATATTTAAAAAGATGCAGTAATTCACAGTAAAATATGCAGTGAAATACTGTAAAGCAACAGCTATTTTTATCAGTGCACGTTCACACAGCTCACATTGCCCAGGACTGGTTTTCTGAGCACGAGGATGATTTTTGCATCTCCCCAGGCCACCAAAGTCATCAGACTTGAATATTATCGAACCTTTGTGGTCTACATTGGAGCGGAAAGTGCGTTCTCACTATCCACCGCCAACATCGTTATCTGAACTTGCCACCATTTTGCAGGAATAATGGTACAATATTCCCTTGGCAAACATACAGAAACTGTATTTATCCATTCCGAGAAGACTGCAAGCTGTTTTGAATAACAACGGGTACCGTACACAATACTAGGCAAGGAAACGTGTTTTTTAAGGTGTTTCCATATTTTTGTCCAACCCCTGTATATATGTATATATATATACAAATATAATTTAGTATTAAAATATGACAATGATGAAAATTATGCAGAGAGTTAGCAATAATAGTAATAAAAGAAAGGAGTCAACATTCTGAAAAAGACCAACAATAAAAAACAACTTAAAAATCTTTTTGTTCCTCTAAAGGTTGGGACGAGAGCAACAGGCATATATAGTGTTACGAATTTTGTAAATAGTGTTTGTACTGTAAAATAATGTAAATAACCTTATTAAGCTCCATTTCTTTACTAATATTAATTTTTGTTACATTGTCTCTGTTATCAAGCAAACTTGTCTATTATTTTCAGTGAATGTCTATGGCAGCTTTGCGAAATATTAGAGATATCGCCAAGTTGGCGTCACTTTTGGCGAGTAATTTTGGTCGCCAAATTTGGCGATATATCGCCAAGTTGGCGACAAACTTGGCGATTGTTGGCGATCGTAACCCTTCCCTACTCTATGGTAACCCCCCTATTGATATACTGATACATTGAATGTTGTTCCTTGGATTTTTCGAGATGGTTCTAGAAATTTCCAGCACCTGCTGCGAGCCTATATAAAGAGAGCGATACGAGCTGTTGTTGTTATTATTTACCAGTCAGTCATTGAGTGAACAAGTCGTTTGTTAGCAAGTTTGCTTGAGTTTCATTTATGTTTTTTTTAATGTTATTAAGTGTTGAGACGTTGTATAAAGAGTCTCTGGGATCTAAAGCTATTCTTGTACGATAGATTTGAGCAGTTATTTTTGAATATCTAGCAATATTTATGAGTTTCGAAGACTCTGTTGTTCTGAAGATCTGTAAATAAATTATTTTCTACTTTTCTAAGAGACAAGAGTTTGAAGTTCTCTAACCAAAAGATCAAAAGAACCCCATATACGCTGCAACATTTGGTGTCAGAAGTGAGATCTTATGGCGAAAATGAGAGCAACGGAAGAGCAACTGAATGAGTTGTTGAAAGCTATTAATGGATTATCAAATAAAATGGATAAAGGCCAAGAGGATTTGGCAGAAAAGATGATTAAAGGCCAAGAAGAGTTGGCGGAAAAGATGAATAAAGGCCAAGAAGAGTTGACGGAAAAAATGAAAAAAACGAAGAAAGAATGGAAGAGTTGACAAATAAAATTGACAAAGGCCAAGAAGAGTTATCGAATAAAATCGACAAAGTCCAAGAAGATGTGACTGAAGAAATGAAAACAAGCCAAGAGAGAATGGAAGAATTAAAGGAGGAAATTAATAAAAGCCAAGAAGAAATGAAGAAAACTTTGGAAGAAAAGTTCTCATCGGTAGAAAGAAGAATAGGCTCGGTAGAAGAGAAAATAGAGGAAGTAGAAAAGAAAATTCAGAATGAAGTTAGTAATATTGAACAGAAAATGGAAAGGAAAATGTCGGAAGTAGAAGAGAAAATTCAGAATGAAGTTTGTAACGATGAAGAGAAAATACTAGGTGAAGTAGATGAAAAGCTAAATAAAAAAGTACAAGATCTTGAGAAGAAACTTTCAGCGTCCACTGGTAATTATGAAGAATTTAGGAATCCGCCTGCTTCTCCTGTGCAAGTTAAGCTGTCGACATACGACGGAAAGAGTTCCTGGCAAGTTTACAAAACCCAATTCACCATTGTAGCTGAAGCGAACAAATGGAGTGACGAGGTGAAAGCTTGTCAACTGGCAGCATCTTTAAGAGGAGAAGCCGCCGACGTACAGCAAACATTGCCCGATATGACGCAACTCAATTTTGAGACTCTAAGTTGTGCACTTGAAATGAGATTCGGCGAAAAATTCTTCAAAGATTATGCGAGAATACAAATGAAGAGCCGCCATCAAAAATCGAGTGAAACCCTTCAAGAGTTTGCCTCAGAAATAGAACGTCTGGGAAATTTAGCTTTCATCGACTGCCCAACAAATGTACGGGAAATGCTCTCATTGCAGTATTTTGTAGACGGAATAAAAGATCCGGAAGTGAAGAGAGCGGTACGAATGGCAGATGTGCAGGATTTAAAGGCTGCATTACTATATGCCTCAAAGTTGGAAGCAGCTACACAAGCCAGCCGAAGAGATCGTCATTCAGTCCGAGGGGCAACGGTGAACAAAAGCTCAGACACTGAGAGCGACGTCTTGAAAGAAATTAGGAAAATAAATCAAGAGATTGAAGCTTTAAAATATGGAAGAACAAGCTCAAGAAGACAGAATCTCACGTGCTGGGGATGCGGTGATACAGGACATCTCCGAAGAAATTGCCCCAAAGTCCACGAACGTGAGATGAATTCAAGACCAGAGAATAAAAAGCCCCACCTGAAGATCCTTCAAATATCGAAAATGAGTGGCGGCGATAATGAATTATATGTGATAGTATTTATTAACGAGATTCAATGCCGTATGATTGTGGATACAGGAGCCAATGTAACAATAATAAGAAAAGATTTGGCTCGAAAATTGAAATGTAAACTCATCTGGACTCCGCCCTGCGTTACTCTGCAAACTGTGACGGGCGACAAGATAGGCATATATGGAAAGGCCGATTTAACCATCAACTTTGGAGGAACGAAATATTACCATACGGCATATGTGGCTTACATAACAGATCCTTGCTTAATCGGGCTAGATTTTTTGAAGAAGTTTGGCTTTAAACCTGATTTCAAAAATAACAAAATGCTCTCAAAATTTGAAGAAATAAGCCTTTTTGGATTAAATAACGAAATTGAATGCAAACAAATAGTAATAGCCAAAGAAGACATCCATCTAGATCCAAGAACAGAATTTTTAGTTCCAGCTGTAATTAACAATAATACTAATTATCGATTTGGCCATATAGATTATCCCGAGGACAATAGTAATCAAGCAGGAGTATTGGTGGCTTCATCTGTGGTGGACCTCTCGAAGAAGTCCATTCCAGTCAGAATTGCTAACATCAGTGATAAGACGAGGACTATCAAGAAAGGAGAGGTGATAGCATCATGTGCTCCTGTGACGTGCATAAGTCAAAATTCCAATCACTCTCAGAAATCTTCAGATAATTTAGTCAAGGATTTGTTACAAAATACAGACTTAGATCCAAATCAAAGGGATAATGCGGAAAGTTTAATTAGGGGATTCCAAAGTTTATTCTCCCAAACATCTGAAGACTTTGGACGAACCAAAATGGCACAACACCGAATTGATACTGGAGATCATTCACCTATTAAACAACACCCTAGACGATTACCTTTTGCCAAGCAAGAAGAGGTGCAAAATTTAATTAAGGATATGGAAGAAAATGACGTCATCGAACCATCGACGAGTCCCTGGGCGTCTCCTATTGTATTAGTAAGAAAGAAGGATGGTTCTACAAGATTTTGTGTAGACTACCGCCGACTGAATGACGTCACTATAAAGGATAGTTACCCTCTACCAAGGATCGACGACACTCTCGACACACTTGCGGGCAACACTTGGTTCTCGACTCTGGATCTGAAGAGTGGTTACTAGCAGGTAGAGATCCATCCAGACGACCGCGAGAAGACTGCCTTCACAACGGGACAAGGATTATGGCAGTTCAAGGTAATGCATTTTGGTCTATGTAACGCACCTGCAACTTTCGAACGGCTTATGGAAACGGTTCTCCGGGGGCTGTCATATGAAGCATGTCTTGTTTATTTAGATGATATCATAATCATAGGAAAATCTTTTGATGAACATCTGAACAACCTCAGGCGGGTGCTGTAAAAGTTAAAGGAAGCTAATTTGAAGTTAAGCCCTTCGAAGTGCAATTTGTTTCGCAATGAAGTCGCCTACCTTCGACACATCATTTCGGCAGAAGGAGTTAGGACCGATCCAGAGAAGATATCGGCCGTGAAAAATTGGAATCGTCCAGCAGATGTTCACCAGCTTCGAAGTTTTCTAGGATTATGCACCTATTACAGAAAATTTGACAAAGGCTTCTCGATGATTGCAAGACCACTTCATAAATTAACAGAAGACAATCAAAAATTCATGTGGACACAGGAATGTGACGCTGCTTTCGAAAAGCTTAAGGAGGCCTTAACATCCACTCCAATTCTGTCATATCCTCAAATCGATAAACAGTTTATACTTGATACGGATGCAAGTAACGAAAGCATTGGCGCTGTACTGTCCCAGGAAATCGACGGCCAGGAGCGTGTTATCGCCTATTTCAGCAAGTGCCTGTCAAAAGCAGAGCGAAACTACTGCGTAACAAGAAAAGAGCTTCTTGCTGTAGTGAAAGCCATAGTCCATTTTCATCACTATCTTTACGGTCGAAAATTCCTGATCCGAACTGATCATGCTTCTCTAACTTGGCTATTGAATTTTAAGAACCCTGAAGGCCAGATAGCCAGGTGGATACAAAAGCTTCAAGAGTACGATATGGAGATACGCCATCGAAAACGCTCATCACATGGAAATGCAGATGCTCTCTCAAGAAGACCCTGCTCAGAGAATTGTAGATACTGCGACCGGGTTGAGAAGTAATTTAATGCCAAAGGTCCTATGATAAGACAAGTTACAACTGGGTCTACATCATCGCAAGATCCGTGGAGTGACGAGAGCCTGCGTAAAGATCAACTTGCTCATCCTGAAATTAAGCCAATTCTAGAGTTGAAAGAGGAGTTCAACAGGAAGCCCAGCTGGCAAGACATGGCATATTACCATCCTACGACTAAACGTTATTGGGCTCTCTGGGATTCCCTACATTTGAAGAACGGTATTTTGTACCGAAAATGGGAATCTGACGATGGAAAGACATTTAGATGGCAACTACTACTCCCTAAGTCAATTTTTATGGTCCTTCAAGAACTGCATGGTAGTCCCACAGGAGGTCATTTTGGTGTAATGAAGACCCTGCAAAAGGTTCGAGAGCGTTTCTACTGGAATAATGTTCGCAGTTACGTGGAGAAGTGGTGTCGAACTTGTGACACCTGTGTAGCACTTAAAGGTCCAAAGAGGCGTACCCGTGGACGATTGCAACGTTATAATGTAGGAGCTCCTTTCGAACGAATTGCTCTAGACATCCTGGGTCCACTTCCTAGAACATCTGATGGCAATAAGTACATCCTCGTTGTCATGGACTAATTCACTAAGTGGCCTGAAGCCTACGCCATTCCTAATCAAGAGGCTACACCCTCAATCGGACGGCATGGTGGAGCGGTTCAATCGTACCATCCTAAATAGCCTCTCTCTCTTGGTGTCTAGAGACCAACAGGACGGCGACAAGAAATTGACTCTTTTCCTGCTTGCCTACAGGAGTGCCACTCATTGGGCCACTGGTTTTACCCCTTCTCAAATGCTCTTTGGTCGTGATCTTCGTCTGCCTGCGGATCTTTTGTTTGGCCGTCCTCCTGATGCTCCTTCATCGCCTGAGGAATATGTCGATGAACTCCAGGCGCGGATTGAGGAGATTCATCGTCTAGCGAGGAACCGAATCGGTCTGAGGAAAAGATGAAGACACGGTACGACACAAAGGCAACTGGACATGATTCAACGAAGGTGACAAAGTTTGGTTGTGGAATCCCATACGTCGTAAGGGACTGTCGCCAAAACTACAAACAAACTGGGACGGTCCTTACACAGTCGTCAACAGGCTGAATGACGTAGTCGTACGCATACGAAAATCGCCACACACCAAGCCCAAGGTCGTACATTATAACCGGCTAGCCCCTTATTTTGGCCAAAGTGATTAGAAATTCAAAACTGGAATTTCAGACCATGGTCATGAGAGTCAATTTTTGTAAATATGTAAATAGTAATTAGTTCTTATTTATGTAGATTTTATTGTTATTGTTATTATTTATTTATTTATTTATTTATTTATTTTAAGTGTTTTCCTCTAACTCAAGGATTGCACTGCCCGGGACGTGCAGTCTTTGAGGAGGGGGTAGTGTTACGAATTTTGTAAATAGTGTTTGTACTGTAAAATAATGTAAATCATCTTATTAAGCTCCATTTCTTTACTAATATTAATTTTTGTTACATTGTCTCTGTTATCAAGCAAACTTGTCTATTATTTTCAGTGAATGTCTATGGCAGCTTTGCGAAATATTAGAGATATCGCCAAGTTGGCGTCATTTTTGGCGACTAATTTTGGTCGCCAAATTTGGCGATATATCGCCAAGTTGGCGACAAACTTGGCGATTGTTGGCGATGGTAACCCTTCCCTACTCTATGGTAACCCCCCCTATTGATATACTGATACATTGAATGTTGTTCCGTGGATTTTTCGAGATGGTTCTAGAAATTTCCAGCACCTGCTGCGAGCCTATATAAGGAGAGCGATACGAGCTGTTGTTGTTATTATTTACCAGTCAGTCATTGAGTGAACAAGGCGTTTGTTAGCAAGTTTGCTTGAGTTTCATTTGTGTTGTTTTGAATGTTATTAAGTGTTGAGACGTTCTATAAAGAGTCTTTGGGATCTAAAGCTATTCTTGTACGATAGATTTGAGCAGTTATTTTTGAATATCTAGCAATATTTGTGAGTTTCGAAGACTCTGTTGTTCTGAAGGTAAATATGATAAATGAAGATAAATGTTCTCGGTAAATAAATTATTTTCTACTTTTCTAAGAGACAAGGCTTTGAAGTTCTCTAACCAAAAGATCAAAAGAACCCCATATACGCTTGAACAATATATATATATATATATATATATATATATATATATATATATATATATATATATATATATATATATATATATATATATATATATATATATATATATATATATATATATATATATTTATATATATATATTTAAATAGGTCCACACACATGTTATATATATATATATGCGATCCCTGTTAATATATAATACTTCTGTTTCGGTATAGTATCCGAAATATGATGTGTGTCCCTGTAAATACTATGCAATTTCTACTCTACAAATAGTAACTTATAGCAAATCACACAAGGGGACCACCAAACATGGTGCTCACAGATTTTCATGATTTCAAAGTATGCTGTAGGGGTCATACCACTAATTATTCAGATAAAAGGGTTTCTTCAAATGGGACTTAGTTTTTAAGAAATTGTGGGTCAAAGTTCAGCGCTCATTTCAAATAGCCGTTAGTGTTACAATCAGATTATGGCTCGGTGGAGCTGCGGTAACGTACGAGTCTCCAGACTCGAAGTTGGCGGGTTCAACTCCAAGTTAGAACTTTTTTTCCCCTTTCTTTATATACTTTTTACACGTTGTATATTTTAAGCAGAATTGGGAATTCTACGAGCTTTGAACTTTTTGATATTTTTTTATGGGGATAGTTTATTTTCTCAATTTTTACTTTTTCGATTTTTTCGGAATGAAATATAACGTATAAATACATACATATATATATATATATAGATATTATATAAGGTTAATTTATGCCAAAATAGGCCTAAAGTGAAATAATCCACAAAATAGCTGCAAGAATTCATGTTATCTTATGATAACATAAATAACATAAAAGATTAAACTATCCCTTAATGATTGCTCTTATGCATCTTATCATTATGGAAGTTGAATATATAAATACTTTTATAAATACGTCCAAAGTTATTCAGACAATACCATTAAATAAAGCAATGAAACCAGTAATTTTACAATCATATTATTAAAAACAGTTGAAGTTTGAGGTGAAATAGAAGGCAGATTACCAAATTACTAAAAATATATGGATAAATGGACATAATAAAATTAATACATTTGTAAATTCTTTTATTTCATATTCTTCATTCAATATCAGTTCATCTGCCTCAATAATTTTTCGATCATTAAATATTTTTAGTATTGAATTATGAAATTCTTCAGCCATAGCAATAGAAGCACAGGAAATATCATCCGGTGAGAATTTGTAAGCAGATTATTATTTTGTAACAACATCTTGCAATGTTTTAATGCATTCGTAATTTGGCCTTTTTGTTCCTTTTCCAAACGAAAATTTTGTATACTAGAGCTGGTTCCTTTTATTACAGTATTTTTAGGATTTAATCCTACATATACATACCAATATTGCAAATCTTTTATTTATCTGCAAAAGAAGCTAAATGAAATTTCTATTTTTGCGTGATTCTACCGAGAAAATAAAAGCAGACGAATAAAATAAATACATATATATTTTTTTATGTATAGTAAATTTTATCTCATTGAAATCATTAGCAGGCGACTTTTCCGATCTAGTTTATTTTTTTATGAATAGTGTTTTAATTTGTTAAAATAAAAATGTATATATAATTTTTTAATGTAATCTGTCATTTCTTATTTGAGCAAACAATAAATATTGTTTAGGTTGAACTTTAGAGATGAATATATTTAAAGATCAGTAAAAATTTGGGTAATATTCTAGCACTACTGCATTATATTTTATTACACTATCGAAGATATGCATTATTTGAATTAACTAATCCTATAAATGTTTGAGAAATTGCACCCGAAAATTATTTTATATAATTTATACAAAAAATGATAAATTTTCATTTAAAAAATTCCACAAAAAGGCGATAGAAAAAAGAAAAATTATTATCTTAGAATTGTGCTTAATAAAAAAGAAATTACATAATAATTACTAAACAAGTTGGAAGTTGCACGTGAAGCGTAGCAAATTAGGTGCGTTCTTACGATAACGAAGTTTTAAAAATATTACTTTCATATATCAATTTCATAAAATTGTAAATAGTGAATTACAATTAAAACGCTCATCAAACAATGTTCTCCCTATACCATTATGTAATGGAATACTTTTGTGTGGCCTTGTAAATCAATAACAAATGTTCTTTGCAAAACAAATTATGTATGATGTATATTATAATATGTACTTTATAGTTGCATATAAATTTTGTTAAGTTCGCATGAGTGTAACACGATTAAAATGCATTTGAAACATTTTTTCCCATTGACCGTAATGTAACGGAATACTTTTGATTGTCCCTGTAATTGATCTTTGCATCCGATTTTCATAAAATTTGAAATAACTCGACAAATTATGTAATAATTATGTATTTTAAATTTCAAACGTATAGAATATATTTGAAACTTTTTCCTAATTGACCATAATGTAATTGAATATTTTTGATTGCCCCTGTAATTGATCTATGCACACGATTATCAAAATATTTGAAATAACTCGACAGAATTATGTAATAATTGCGTATTTTAAATTTCAAACGATTAAAATGCATTTGAAACTTTTTTCCCCATTGACCGTAATGTAATGGAATACTTTTGATTGCCCCTGTAATTGATCTATGCATCCGAGTTTCATAAAATTTGAAATGACTCGACAAAATTATGTAATAGTTATGTATTTTAAATTTCAAACGATTCGGTTGGGTGGTTTTCGTGTTGTTATATGCGGACGGACAGACGGACGGACTGAACGACCACTATAGGTGCTACGTATTATATAATTACGAACGCATCTAAAAAGAGCTCTACGCATAAATTATTTTTGCAGTTTTGTCAATAAAAATATAGTTTAAAAATAGCACAAAAAATCAATTTTCATGAAATAAATTCGAAAATATAATTTTAATTTATTAAGAAAATATCAAAAAGTTCAAAGATTGTAGAATTCCCAATTCTGCTTAAAATATGCAACGTGTAAAAAGTATATAAAGGAAGGAAAAAAAAGCTCTAACTTGGAGTTGAACCCGCCAAGTCCGAGTCTGGAGTCTCTCTGGTACGTTACCGCAGCGCCACCGAGCCACAATCTAATAGCAACACTAACGGCTATTTGAAATAAGCGCTGAACTTTGACCCCCAATTTCTTAAAAACTAAGGCCCATTTGAAGAAACCTTTTTAGCTGAATAATTAGTGGTATGACCCCTACAACATACTTTGAAATCATCAAAATCTGTGAGCACCATGTTTGGTGGTTCCCTTGTCAGTAAAGTGTATAATTTCATTGTAATTGAAACAGTTCAACAGTTCAAAATTTAGGGACGAGTCCCAAAATGCCAATTTTCAAGAAATTTTCAAACAATAATTTTCACGCGAATATTGAAAAGGAGCTAATATAATTCAAATAATTACTATCCCTGCATAACTGCTAGTTCATATAACATGCCATTCAGGTAACTCATTGTCATAAGTGTCACAGTCACTACGGCGAATCAAAAAAATAGGAAATCCCATACGTCTCTTTTATGAGTCTCAAATGAATACTATATGTGACTCCACTGACAGGTCATTGTGACTGCTGATTTGTGGCGAGTCACCAGGTGACTTTACAGTGTCATTCATTTAGACTCTCGTGTGACGTCTCATCTGGAGACTCAATTTCAAAATCATTGTGAACGTTGTATTATGATAAATTAATAAACAATGTCCCATTAAAGTCACATGGTGACTTTTTACCTCTTTTCACAGTGGTTACTTCACAGCAGAGTCTCTGTCACCATTTGACAAAGTCTTGTGACAGAGAGTCACCACGTGACTTAATTATGACATTATTTAGTGATTTATCATAATGAAACATTCACAATGACTTTGAAATTGAGTCTCCAAATGACAGTCATATGAGAGTCTCAATAAAACGTCATTGTAAAGTCATCTAGTGACTCGACAGAAAGCATCAGTCGCAGTGACCTGTTAATGGAGGCACATATAGATTCATTTGAGACTCATAAAAGAGAAGTATGGAATTTCGTATTTTTTCTTTTGTCGCAGTGACTGAGACTCTTGTGACCATGTTTGACCTGAATGAAACGTTATATGGACTTGCTGTTATGCAGGGATAGCAATTATTTGAATTATATTACTTCTTTTTGAATATTCGCGTGAAAATTATCGCTTGAAAATCCCTTCAAAATTGGAATTTTGGGACTCGTCCTTAAATTTTACACACCAGTGTACTTAAAAAATACCACAAAAAATGTGTCCTCTTATATAACAATTCTTTTTATGTACTTCCGCTTGTCTTGTGACCTAAAATCGCTTATAACTCGGTAAAATATGTATTTATGCGAAACAAAAGAAAAAAAAATCTTATTTCGGTTCCAAATTATTTTCATAGTCAGCTCTTTTAATTTTGTACCTGTGTTTCTGAAAATGAATCAGCAAATGCGTTAGCATGTTTTAGATCTGATGAGAAGTGGGCTCGAGAACCGTTTTAAATGAAAACTAGTCGTTGGGGGCCACCGTAATACTTACCCATCATGGATATGTATATGAAAATAAAACATGTGAAAACTATTTATACAATGCATTGCAATTCATAAACAACATTTAAATATTGTTAAGATAAATAGTAATGCTATACTAAAGAACTGCTGATGTACAAATTTCGACAAATTATATAAAACGCCAAACTACTCAAGTACACTGTAAAAAAAAATTCAAGAGGTTACTAAAAATTTCTTAGTAAATTTGTATTCCACAGAATTTTTTAGTAACCATTACAAACTTTTTTTTTGCAAGTGAAACAAGCATTTCTTTTGTAAGCTGAACAAAAGAATTTTTTGTATAACTAACTTAAAAATTTTTTGTATGAGCCACCAAGCAAATTTTAGTAATAGCTCCAAAATTATTTTTAATAACAATTACGTGCGTCCGAAGGGCAGGAGCTTCCTTCGAGCTACATCCAGACTTCTGAAGCGATAGATTTTCGGCAAAAACGCAATAGATGGCAGCACCAAACATCGCGATCAGCTCCAACAGGAAATTCATAACCCCTTTATTATAGAGTACTTACACTACATACATTCGGGGTGCACTTGGCGCTGTCCAGTTTTGAACCCGGGACCTTTCAGCCTGGAGTCTGTTACTATAACCACTATGCTATCGAGGCCACGCCAAGTGAGTTTTAGTAATAGCTATTAAAAATATAAAACTATTAACTCTATTCGTTGCTAACTTTTTTCTAGTAATTCTTACAGATTTTCTAGTAACCGACTAAGATTACTAAACATTTTTTAGTAATTACAAGGATTACTAAAGTTTTTTTAGTAGATCGACCTTTTTTTTTTTACAGTGTAGTACCAAACTGCGTAAAAGAAACACCCTTATAACTCCAAAAATAATAATTCTATTAACTAACAATTAACTGCGTCGGATTAAGCGTCTCATTTCCAATTAAAATATACCTCTGAATTGAAATTTTAATGAAATACAGGGCCATGAAAAATCGAAGAATGTGAAAAACAGGATTACAAATATCTCGGCAACTAATAATTCGATCGATTTCGTTTTATATGCAAAATGTGTGTTATTTTATTGCCTTTTACGTCCAATCCTTAGAACAAAAAAATTCGAAAATTTTTATATACCTTTCATCAGAACGAATTTTTCGAGAGTCCGAAAAAAATAGTTCCGGATAATCGAGGTTGCTGATATTAAATAGGCTTCGTCCCATTCTTACATACTAACTACATACAAAATTTCAAGTCTCTATCTCAATTTGTTCGGGAGATAGAGCGTTTACAGACAGACAGACAGACAGACAGACAGACAGACAGACAGACAGACGGACAGACAGACAGACAGACAGACAGACAGACGGACGGCAAAAAATTTTTTCTAAAAATATGTTTTTCGGAATCTCCACTGTCTAAAACGTGTAAATCCGTCAAAAAAAATTTTTCGATTTTCAAAACGATTGCAAGACTTACCCTATACTACGTATGATGGGTAAGTAATAGGACTAGACGCAATGCTATGGAATTTAAAACTCCCGGGAACTAATCAACTAATTTTGATGAGACTTGAAATCCATATTTATTATATTGTTCTCAAACATTTACTTTAGAGCAATGGCAAATTTTCGGAAAATTTCTATTTTTAGAATTTTATTTTCTTTAGAACTAATAATAATTATTATTTTAAATTAAAACTTTTTATACTGTTAACACTGTTTGTCTCATATGACCTTATATTTATACTCTATTACCATTTTTGTATTACACAAACAGATCGAGTCTTAAGATGTCACACTACTGACTGAAAGAGATAGTCCCACGAAGCATTGACTCTTCACCTAAAAAATCCATTAAGAGCCCACACTACTAATCGAAAAAGTCCCGGAAGATAATGTAAAGTCTATGGAAGCGTTCTTTTCAAATATCTCGCTCACAATTTAATATTTTGACGTGATTTGTTTGCATAGGATAGGTGAGGACGATCCACAACCGGCCTAGTTTTTAGCTCACAGGCCATCATAGCCTGAGAGCTTATGTGCCCGTCCGTTCTGTATGTACGTTCGTACGTTCGTATGTTCATTCGTGCGTAACGCGATAACTCATGATAAAAATATCGGATCCACTTGAAATTTTGTATATAGGTATATCCTGATAAGGCGCTTCCCTGATTAGTTTTTGGAGTTCATTCGATATGCATAAGAGGGGGAACGGGGGGGCTCATGCCCCTCCCCTTAATTGATATAAACGAGATTTTCATGCAGAATTTACAGTTTTCGTTCAAAATTTAGATATAGGATCATTCTGATGAGGCGATTCCGTGACTGTTATTAGGGGTTCATTGAATAAGTATAAACAGGGGGATAGGGAGGCTCAGCCCCCCCTTAATTGATATAAACGGGATTTTCATGCAGAATTAACAGTTTTCGTTCAAAATTTAGATATAGGATCATTCTGATGAGGCGATACCGTGGCTGTTATTAGGTGTTCATTGAATAAGTATAAACAGGGCAACGGGGGGCTCATGCCCCTCCCCTTAATTGATATAAACGGGATTTCCATGCAGAATTAACAGTTTTCGTTCAAAATTTAGATATAGGATCACTCTGATGAGGTGATACCGTGGCTGTTATTAGGTGTTCATTGAATAAGTATAAACAGGGGGAACGGGGGTTCTAATGCCCTTCCCCTTAACTTGTATAAATGGATTTTTCAATCAGAATTGTCAGATTTCGTTCAAATCTCTGAATAGTTTTGGAAGTTTAATGGTTAAGTATAAAAGAGGGAAATAACTCCTCTTAAATTATATAAATGCTAAATGGGTTTTTATTAAGAATTATCCGATTTGCTCTGAATTTTGGATATAGATTTTTTAATATGATAAAGCATGTACTTGATAGTTTAGGAGGTTCAATGATTAAGTATAAAAAAGGAGAAAGGGGAGAGCTGTTTTCCCTTCTTATTTTTTTTTCGAACGGAATTAACGAAAATACAAAGCTGTAATGTACAATTGGTATGCGTAGCCTGTGAGCTCAATGCCATCAGTTTAACTGGGCAATATTCTTTTTATTTCTGTTACGATTTTAGCGTCAGATTAAAAAATAAAATACTTTAACTTTCAGAACCGTTTTGAACCGGTTATGAAACTGAAAGTATACTAATATAAAAAGAATATAATCAAATTTTAAAAAATAAAAACTAGGGTGGTTGTGGATCGTCTTCAACTATCCTAAACATCACTTCAAAATATTAAATTTTGAGCGAGATATTTTAAAAGAACGCCCCGATAAACTTTACATTATCATCCGGGTCTTTTTCGATTAGTAGTGTGGGCTCTTAATGGGTTTTTTAAGTGAAAAGTCAGTGTTTCGAGGAACTAAATCACTTAGGCACTTCGAACTTGTGTTAAGTTCTTCCACAGTTTTACCAAATACATGAATTGAAGTACATATAAACTCTTTGATAAACTTTAGCTAAAACTAATTACATAAAAAGTTAGAATCCCTTAATGAAAACACATTTCACTAAATGAGAGAATTTTTTGTCATCACAACATGGCAATTTAAATCGATAAAAACGTATGATAAAATGTGTGCTATTCTTAAACACATATTATATAAATCTGATGAAATTATGACATAAAAACGTAAGCGATCTTCTCTGTATGAAAAAATTGAGTTGACATAGAAATACTTTGTTAAAAAAAATCATGCACTATTTATTGCCTCAATTTGTCTCTGAAGTTTTTAGAAAAGTTTGGATATAAATATAAATATTCATTTCAAATAAAAACAAATTAAGTTACGTTTTAAATTTACTTTGTTTGAAAAAATAATGTCTTTAAATCATTTATTTATATAATTGAAATTGACTGAATAAATTTTCCAATTCCTATAAATGCCGAAAAAGAAAAATCTTATCAGTCCAATTTAAAATAAGCTAGTTTTTATTATGAAAATATCTTATCTAAACGAATTACTATATACCATTTTTTATAGTTTTCAATTAGGATGCCAGAATATTTTATATGAAGCAAATAATGACTCATAAAAGAAGAAGCTAGCGATTTATTTTTAAAATAGGTCAACAGTCATAATGAAAATTATTTTTGAAGAATGAATTCCATGCACACTCTTTCAACACAAATTAAATGCCTAAAATTTGTTTTTGAAAAAAAATAAAATAAATATAATGACTTTAATGTTATTAATGGAAAAAAACCTTATTACTGCTTAAAATGCTTATTTAATTCAGTATAAAATATTTATTACTTTACATGTATTACGTTACGTTATTTTATTACGTAACAGTGTGTAACAACAGATATGTGCTTAATTCTGCAATAAAATAATTTTATTTCTAAAGTCATGCCATAAAAAAATATTAATATATGAGGACGTACAATGTTACTCTTGTGACCGTTCGATCAAATTTTTATAAATAATTCAAATTATTTTAATGCAAAAATTGACATAACCAGTTAAGTACATCGTGGTCGACTCCCATAAAATACATGTAATTTCTAACAAAATGTATTTCGCTTGTCTATCTAATAAATCAATATTTTGTTACTATTGTGACCGGAGTGACACATGCGTAACAAATTTTTGATATAATATGTATAAACATGTCAAATACTTTTTGTTATAAATTAGATGTATGTTAAGTAAGTGGAACACAACGGCGTTTAACTGATTATATCAATTTTTATCTTAATTATATTTATAATAAATTATTGGATCTATTCGTAAAATGTTACTCGCATTGTCGCAAAAATTCTGAATGAACGTCCCCATATATTTGTATATGTAATGTAGCGTAATTGCGACTGACGTTGGTACGGAGCTCTCTATCATGTCAATGTATTTCGATTTATACACCATGCGTATTTTCGATGTATACACAATCAAAACAAATTGGAGAGTCTTTTGTGACCTTGTATCCGATTAGACCAGGAGCCGGCCGTCGATTTTCCTATGTATCGAGTACAAGGACCGTACATACATCAAAATGTAGATTTCAATGCGCATATTAAGAATATCACTGGCTAGCAGGTCCCGGACATGCATCAAAATGTAGGTTTCAATGTGCACATTAAGAATATCAACATTATATATGTTTAGGCGCCAATAACGGAGAAATCATGTATTCAGTGTTCTAAATGTGACTTAGGCCAAGAGTAAACAAATCAATTGTAACATGTTCTTTAAAGCTCTGCTTAATCTTGATCCATTTTACTTATTTTTTGTCAATGAAGTTTGGTTTCATTTTTAGTTGCGTTTGTAATTACATAAACACTTAGCACCTATAGTTTTTGTTCAGTTCGTCCACCTATACGCCCGTCTGTCTTTTTGTATGTCCGTATATAACAATGCAAAAACAACCGAACCAATTCGTATACAATTTAAAATATATAATTGTTCTGTAATTTTGCAGAATTATTTCAAATTTTATGATAATCGGAAGCATTCTTCAATTATCGTTACAATCAAAAGTATTTCGTTACGTTACAGCCACTTGGAAAAAATAGTTTCAAGTGCATTTTAATGATGTTGCACTCTTTTGAACATAATACAATTGACATGCATCTATGAAGTATATTTTAAAATATCTGTACAATGTATGGTGCAAAGAATATTTTTTTTACTATTTTACAGGACCACACAAAAGCATTCCATTGCACAATTGTTTAGGAGGAAACATTGTTTTAGACACCTTTTAATTATGTAAGCGAATTGTCATTTTTTGAAAATGAATTTATGAGTTTTACTACAAGTTGCTTCTTCTATAATAGAAATAAGCTAGTATTTATAGAGACATAAAAAAGATTTCGGATATTATACGTTATTCGTAGTCCTGTAAACTATTACATCAGGATAAAAAAAATTTTAAAACTTCATTGTTGTGCAAACGCACCTTATTTGCTAGCAATTGTTATCAGCCATTTGTTACCAATTTTCGTCTTTTTTTCATTAATTTCACAAACTGATGAAAGGAATTTACAAGTTTTGAAACTATTCTATTATAGTTTTTCAATGTTATTTAAACTTTATTTTAATTGTTTCATTAATCTTTCAACGTATTTTTAATAAGAGATAGTATTTCTTATTAAAAATATCTACATATATTCTATTAAAAAAAGGAAATGTTTACAAGTATTTAGAAGTATTTACATAAAATTGGGAAATATTTACAAGTAAATATAGCTTAAAAGATAAAAAAAACTTTGATTATTATATGTTATAAAACTGAAAACGATAATGAATCATAAACAATTCTGTATCAAATGAAATTTTACATAAGCATACTTCCTTTGAAAGTTATTTCATAAAATACTAAAATCCTACGTAGAAGAACAAAAGTGTAGTAATTTTTGGGGAAATTTTAATTTAAAAGTGACTCTTTTCTAATATAAATAAGATATAAAACTCAGTTATGTTTATACGAATAAATTTTATGTGAATTAATATTCTGTTATGCGTTTGAAGTTGGAGCATGATTATACGTCTGATGAGTATACATCAGCATAATAAAAATAAGCTGGGTTCCACTTATAGGATTACGTCCAATTCTTTAAACGAATTCTCATGGTAGATTAATTGCAATGTAATTCCAAAAAGAAAAGGGGGGGGGTACTTTTCAAACTTAGTGAGAAGTTGGGAGGAGTTGAACGCTTGTTTTGATTTTAAAAATTAATCCCTTAATATCATCAGTGATTGTGTGTTAATATCTGTAATTGATTTTCTTGGAAATTATAAATTAAAAGTCTTATATTATAAATTAAATTTTTTTAAAAAAGTTACATTAGTAAGTTGGAAATAAATCACAGTTTTTTCTTAAAGTAGAAAAACGCAACTTGTTAGATATGTCTGTCGCAAAACTTTCTCTTATCTCATGCACTTTAATACTTCAGAAAATAGTTACAGATATTAATACAGGGATATTATTAGTTCAATACTGTACCAAGTTTAATTTTTATGGTAAATTAAAGCTACATTCAATTAATCATAGTAAAAGTGAGTTAATCTCATCATGATATTTATTAATGTCAGTAGTTTTTCGGTATTTTATTGTACATCAGAAATTTGCAAATATTCGACATAGCAAGACGCGAGGTCCCGTCGATGCATGAGCCACGACGGGCAATAAAAGTATGAAAACCGAGAAAATTATACAAAAATCTCTATCACAACACCCATTTCTCTCGAAAAAAATTTAGTTTAAAGGAAGACTTTCTGACCACAGCCAAAAATCTGCACATTTGTTTTTCAATTTTATTCATAACTTCGTACACTTTTCGATGGTAAATTTAGGAAAATGTTGCAAAAATGTTGTGACAGCAACCACTTCCCGAAGAATATTTTCAAATTCAAGGAGAAAGTGCTGGCCTCACCCAAATAAATATGCAAAAAATTTCGATCAATTCTATGCATAACTTCATACATTTTCGATGAAACAATAATAATAATGACATGGAAATTGCTATTATAGAGTCTCCTTACGGTGGATGATTTTCAAATTCAGAAAGGAGCTGCTGAATATAGCCATAAATATGCAGAAAAATCTGATTCAGTTCTTGCTTAATTTCATACAGTTTTCAATGGCACGGACTTTGCTATTACACAGTCCCCTTATGGCGGATTATTTTCAAATTCAGGAAGGAACTACTGATTATACCCATAAATATACAGAAAAATGTGATTCAATTTTATACTTAATTGCATACAGTTTTCAATGTTAAGGGCATCGATAATACAGCATCCGGTGGATTTCGTTTTTCACGTTCAGGGATGACCGATTGGCCATAGACTAAAATATAGACCAGAAATTTGGTTAAATTCTATGAATAACTTCACCACATATCGATGCTACAAAAATGAAGATGCCGCAAAAATCACTATTACTGCGCCAACTTAAGGAATAAAATTTCAAAATAGAAAGTGAACCTGCTTGCCATAGTATAATACATCACAAAAATAGGTTCAATTGTATGCATAATTTTATACACTTTTCGATGTTACAATGGCGACACACGGACATATAGATAAGACCGGGGCTCGTTTGTCCTGTTTTTTATGTTATTTTTTTCAGTGCCTAAATTTTGTTTATTATCAGATGTATGGTTCATTTTACAATACCTGGTACATTTAACTAGTTAGGAAAACGCTTACTTATAGTTAATATGAAATTTTAAGAGTTTTATGAATTTAATTATGGTGTGATGTCGTTGGCCCATTGAGGGGGCATGTTGGCTTGCAATGCTCTTTTTGTGTTTATTTAGAAGTTAAATAAAATTCATAATAGTCGATAGGAACTTTAATGCATGTATATAAAAAATATTTGCAAATTAAATTTACAAATCAGAGGGATCATTGCAGTGAATGCATTCAAAATATAATCCATTAACTTCTTTTCGAACACATTTCACATGAGCCCAACGTTTGCAACTCACGCACTTGATCCATTCTTCCCCAGGCATACTTTGATTAAACTTCTTTAGACAACGTAGACTGATATTGTCGTCATCTTCCTCATCGTCACTTTCTTTAATAGATTTCTTCTTCCTCTTTTGACGGTTCAGACCACTACATCCAGCTCTGAAGGATCAAAAGGAAACAAAATCTTTTTCACAGATTGCTTTACTTTGCGTTTTTTGGACTGATTTCTTCTTTTAATATCATTTTTAATTTTGGCACTATTTCTGTCTACTGTTGCCTTTTGTTTTTGTTCAAGAACTAATACGACAGAGGTGTCTGTGAAAACTGAAGAAGTTCTCTTCATTCCATTCGAAGGATTCGTCTTCCTTGGCTCTGCCTTTTCGAAAGGTCTAATGTCTTCAGAATGAATGGTCGAATGGTCTAATGTCTTCAAGTGTTGGAGTTTTCTTGCACGGAGACACAGAAGATGCGGTAGGCACATCTATAGAAATAGGCCTACCCATAATTACATGGGTTGAATTAGAAGCTTCACCAATTGCTTTGTTGTGCATGCTTGAAGGCTCTGGTCTATCACTGACATACGATGGTATGAAATCAGAATCAATAAATAAACAATCTATTGAAAGGGCATATTTCAGTTATCTTAAAACCTGATGTTATATTAAGTGGATTTGTGGCATAAGGACGGGCAGTTTTCACAATTCCTGGAATATCATAGATGTTCATAGGGCGTCTATTAGTTGTCACCCAACCATCACAGTCTAACATATTTTTTGAATGGGTCATAAACTGTGCGGTCCAACGACTGTAGCTTATGGCTACAATGGGCCGGGAAAGACCGTACCAACGTGCCCCAATGTAAGTGGGCCAACTTGCCCATTCGCCATGTTTGAAATATTTTTGCGATTTTACACATATCTTAACAACATTTAATATTTATTGTTACATCAAAAGAATCGTTATAACTTGAACTTCCAAAATATTACCCAGTTTTGTTCTTGTGAAGTATCTCTTGAGAGCATTAACACTTTCTGCACACTGAAGAAAATTTGCTTCGAGATCGACGAAAGTGAAAAATCAACTTTTTTCTTAGTGTGCTTTTGTTAAGAAAACTGAAACTCATGGAAGGGTAGGGGAACAGGTTTTTTAACATGTTTCTGGACTTGTGGCAACATCTTGTGACTGGTTTGAAAATTAAAGCAAATTGGCCAACTTACCCCTATGGCCAACGTGCCCCGGTCTCCCCAACACATAAGAACAGAAGGAGTCACGGAAGTACAGACCGTCATTTTGTATAAAACCGGAGATTGAAAAAAAAAGATTACAATACTTTTTTCTGTGAAGCTAGTAGAAAGTAAAAAAATATATTTATTTTTTATTTTTAACAGATGTAAATTTTTCAAGCGGGTGAAAAAAATGCGGGCCAGGATTCGAACCGAGGATTTATTGACTGAAGCCGCCAAGGCTCTTCCACCTGAGCCATACCGGACGAATGCGGGAGGACTAATTCACCCACCAAACCTTAACGATCACACATTCTGGTCTGATACTATGGATCAATTCAACAGTATAAATTGTACATGGAACACCAGAAAACGCTGCATACAAAATCATATTAATAAATGGAAGGTTAGTATATGGGACTGCAGAAAACGCCGCATACAAAATAATAGTCACGTATACTTGAGGTATACGAAATCAATATATACGCAGTATTCGTCCGGGATAGCTCAATTGGAAGAGCATTGGCGGCTTCAGCTGATAAATCCCTTTTTTGAATCCTGGCCCAATCTTTTTCACCCACCTTGGAAAATATATAATATATGAAAAGTGTATTTTATAATTTATTAACCGATTGATTAATCGTGTTATAAATTATTCTAATAATGTATTTTTCCTTTCTTCCAGTTTCGGAGCTTTTCCGATTAACGAGCTACCTACGTTTCCACGAAGCTATGTTTTAAATTAGAAATAACAAAAGCAAATTATATTGCGTTGATATTTAAAAGCGAATGCATTTTGAGCAATATTATGCTCACTTTATAACTCTCATTCTCTTATAAGCACATTTATGCTGCCAATTTGAGCATATTTCAAAATTATTGACTTATGTGGGTTTTTTTAAATGAAAGTCACTAAAAGCAGAGAATTTATATACTTTTTAGTAATATAAATGTATAGTTTGAAAAATATGCAATTTTTAGTCACTTTAATAAGTTACCATCTTGGGCATACATAATATTTGGGGATTCCCCCCACCCTTTCAAAAAAAAAGAAAATATTTATAAATATTTTTGTTATTTATGAAACCTATTTTATATTTTTAGTTTATTGTCTACGCTAGTAGAATGCCTTGAGTTGTATCAATTTCAGATATAATTATCTTCGTTAACTTGTGGAAAGTTGAAGCCTAAAGTCAATATACTTCGTCCTGATGGAATTTAAGTTTAAATGTCTGGGAATCCTTTGTGTTAAAAAGAAGTCTTTTTAACACCTTTGTGTTAAAAAGAAGTGTTCCCAAGAAAACTAGATATCTTAACATGACATATAAGTTAATTTTCTTTGATACTGAACTGCATTTCTAAAGAAAAACATTGTATTTTTTTTATCATTTTATAAACTTTCCGCATTATTATTAAACATTTTAAGCTTCAGGTAAACAAAATCTACTTAATTTACAATAAAATTAAAGAACCTAACATAAATACGCAAAAAATGTATTTTACTTGCCATTTTCATATTACAAAAAATGATAAAGTAGTTATGAAATATAAAAATAAAAATAATCATCAAACACTTAAAAGCTTCATTCTTGCAGTAATATAATTTTATACGAGAGCACAATTAAGCTATATCCTATAAAGTGTGAAGTAATTTATTTACACTTTTCTTTCATTTTTCTTTTATGATTTTAAAAAAAGACATCTTCATGGAAATATGGTTTCTTTTTTTTTTGAGATTACATTATCATACACCAACTCACATGTTAATTGGCCTAAAAACTTGGTTTCGATATAACATGCTTATATGTATGCGAAAAGTGTTTCTAACTATGGCGTCATATTGCAACTTTAATGTGTGATTTGAGATACTTTAGGCAGCCTCCATTTAAGTGAAATAAATATACGTAATTTTTACAAAACATTCTATCAGTAATTCGCAAACAGCGAAACTTAAATACTTACTTTGATTTGATAGAACAAATCTGAATAAATTTATAAAACCAAATCAGCATGAAATATGTATTCTTCTATATTTCTATATTCTACAATATATGTAACTTTAAACTTTCTGTAACTTTTAACGTCATTTTCAGCTTCTAAATTGTGTTTATAATATGAATATTATATTTATATTGATCTTGTTTTAAAAATTAATATTGAATTCATTCACGCACTTTTGACTAAATAAAAATTTGAAACAGAGAGCCAGGATTCTTTCGTTGAGGTTTTCCATCTCTGTGAAGGAACATGTCAGTTTTGTAATCATTGAAAATAATTTTGCCCAGATAAATATTCATTTTCCTTTTTATTCAATACATATATCTGACTTGTGTGTTCGACATGAAAGCTTGCTTATAAGTTATCATCTTCAATATACAGGGACAGGATAGCACAAGAAAAACTTTACAACACGAGGGAAATACAGCCAGAAGCTCCACACAAAGTGTTTGTGCAATGGCGCCAGAGGGATTCGAACTTTCAATCTACGCTCGCAGGCGATTAGCGGTGTGGTACCTTGACCACTCGGCCACGGAGACCCCAAGATAACGGAGCGCCTCCGATCTTTCTTTCTATTTCAATCCTTTCGTTATTTTCAGGAAATATGGTAGAGAGGTTTTTTTTTTTCAGAAAGTGTTTATTTGTTATGAAAAGACACTTTTTCTGTGAAATTCGGGAAAAATTTATCCGGGAATAACAAATTTTTTTAACACTGCACGTCGAAAAATTTCTTTAAATCTGACAATTAGGAAGCTATTCCTGTATATATCCCTGTTTTTCTTGAAAATTCTATAAATAGTACTTTCTCACAATTTCCATTAGTTTAGAAAATTATATTCCTTATATAATAAGAAATAAATGATCTACGAACAATTAATAGCCTCTCGTTCGTAGTAAAACAATGAGAATCCATGTTATTACTTCGTCATTGAATTGCTCAATCTGTTTATAGACAGGGTATTATCTCACAGATGTATGTAAAAGAAAATCGGTTTATATGGCGAGACGTTTTCATTTGTAGGCTTTTTATCACTCGTAATCTATGTTATATTATAAGTTCCATATTAAATGACGCAGGTAAAATAACATCGCTATTTTATACGATAAAAAAATAAACTTGATACATTAACAGTGCAATAAGAAAAATAATTCATTTCTATGCTTACTTATACACACATTAGTTAATGCAGTAAGGATGGAAATATTTACAGAAAACTATTAGTTGATGCATCAAAAATGAATTGGTTGGCTTTATTAATTAATAATGTCACAGATATATGACAATGAAAATCGGTTCATGTGACGAAATGTTTTTATTTGTAGGTTATTATATTTTAAGATTCTCATTAAACGACACAGGTAAAATAGGTTCACTGTTCTGTTGGATAAAAAATGAAATTTCATGTTTTAACAGCAGAGCATTAAGGGAAAAGACTTATTTTTATGCATTCATAGACAAACATTAATTAACGCAATTAGTATGTGCATATTTCAACAAAACTATTAGTTGGTGCATTCAACTATGTATGCATTGGAGAAATTAATTAGTAATGTCACAAATGTCAGTGAAAGGAAATTGTATTTTAACGCGAGGTGTTTTTATTTGTAGACATACTACTGGTTGCAAACATACACTGTTAAACAAAATCTGATATTCACGGTTATATTTTTTCTGAATTTCACAGAAAAATACCCTTTTCACAACAAAGGGGTATTTTCCGTTAAAAATCAGGTAACTTCTCCATATTTCCTGAAAATAATGGAACGATGGAAAGGGAAAAAGAAAACGGAGACAATCCATTGTCTGGGGGGGGGGGGGGCGGTCTCCGCACCACACCTCTAATCGCCTGCGAGCGCGGTTTGTATGTTCTAATCCCACTAGCACCATGAAATAATGAAAACATAAAAACCTCCTTTTAAATTAATTTTTTCTATTTATTTTTCTCTTATTTCTTATTAAAGAAGTTTTTTAACTAATTCACCGCTCTCCCACAAAAAAAGAATAAATAGTGTGCAACAATTTCAAAAAAATTGTCTATAACATTATTTTTGTAAAAAATGAATGAAAAATGTACTTCATTCATTCAAAGAAAAAAAAACAGTGATTTTAAACAGTGACTTTTTTTAAATTTAAACTAGTTAAAAAATTAAAATTGATTAAAAATAATAAGTAATATGCATTGCTTTAAAATAAAATAAAATAAATCGTTTAAGAATATTCTAACAAATTTATGTGAAAAGAAAACTTTGATAAGCACAACAGATTTTCTCAGTAATTCATAAAAGTCATACTTTGTACAGCCTGGCATCTGCATCTTTGGATCAGTCAGTAAGAAGTTATGCCTTTGTCAAAAGATCAGGAGTTCGATCCTCAGGACGGCTTGATGTAAGTTATACAAAAGTATTAAGTTAAATTAAATAATATAGCACCTTCAAATCATTCGGAATGTTCTAATTCTTTGACGATTGATCAATTCATTAATTTTAAAAATTAAGTTATTACAATTAAAAATCAAATCTTGTAACGGAAAGATACAGCTTCTTCAAACGGAGTTTTTTTTATTCCCAAAACAGAAAATCTATTAACGATACGGTAAATGTTTGGCAACTTTGCTGCCAGTAGTTTTACAGTGAATTCACAGATTTTTTTAAAACAGTGTAATTACGTTACATAAACGACGGTTTTAAACGATGCAGATAAGCTACACTGTTAGAAAATTTCTTCAATATGCACTCAACTATCCCCATTTTTAAACAAAGAATTTCCGTTTTCCTACAAAGCATGTTTTAACTTTGAATTCTCAAAGAACGTTTAAAAAAGAAGGAACGATTCCGTTCATTCTAGTCATGCATGCGTATTTTGTAAATAATAATAAATCTGATTTTTTTATGAAAATCCAAAAATTCTATAAATTAATGTTTCTAATTAAAAATCCAAAAATGTTTTTAAATATATAAAAATAAACTACAATTACATTTCTCATTCATTTATTCTCAATATTCATTAAGTCCGAAAATAAGTTGCAGCTCTGGTGCCAGTTAAATTTCTGTAAACTATTTTTTTTTTTTTTTTGAAAGTGTACTTTTGATAAATTATAAGATAAGCATTAAACATTTATATATACAAAATATATTTTTTTATATTATATTTACAAATATATATATATTATTTAATGCATAAACTATGTATGAGTTGACGGTTTTAATTAATAATTTTACACAGAATTCTTAAAGTGAAGTCCCCAAGGAGTGCGTTCTTAAATAGAATAAAAAGTTAATTAAATACTACAATAAAAGAAAAGGCAAACAAACACAGAACTACTGATAACCAATCGGGAAAATGTTGCTTGACACTATGCTGGTGCTATTATTACGGCACCGGCTGCAACTACCGATTCCGTAATTTCTTGCACGCTACACGAATACGGCTAGATTCCTGAGATACACAGTCAGTCCGGTATCCCCAGAATACTATGTCGAAAGCATGGTGGAGTATAAATAATTGCACTTAAATGAAAATATTAAAAATCACTTGATGACGAAACAAACACGAATAACGTATTTATTGTCAAGTGAATTGGACATTTACGATAATTTTTTTATTAGCATTTAATATAGTACTTTGGCGAAAGTTAATCAAAAATCAATTGGATAATCAAATAAGATTTACTTAATATACAATATTTTTCTGTTTATTGCAACGAAACAAATTCTATTAGACAGTATATCTCTATTTGTGTGCCTGAGTATTTTTTTTTTCATTCTTAAAATGATATATTTTAGCATCTGAGCAAATATCTTCCAAATTGGAGCTGTTAAACCACATAAAGGTGATATTCTACTTTTTTTAAATATTAAAAACAGCACAAAATTCTCTTTACGAGATGTATATTTCTGTTTTATGAATTGTACAGAATGTCATAAAAATCTCTTTAGAGTTTCAAGAAAAAGCTTTCTTTTTTTTTCCAGAGCTACATGATTTTTTTACATCCACTCTTTGTTAAAATACTTTCAAAACTCTCTATTACAATAATTACAAACTTTCTGTACAGTAAGTACACCCTCTGTTTTTTATTTCAAGTGTTTAACTCTGTATACTTTAAAATGTTATTTTAAAACTTTGAAGTCTAAACTCGATTGTCACAAGAGTTGCCATTTTGGCTGAAGCAAACTAAGTCCGACAGACACTCTTAATCATTAATACTCCGTAGGTTAATACTTCATGAGCTGTATAAAAGTTCCTACTATATTTATTCGTGATCATTTCTGATATTATCTGCCTAAATTCTATTTCAATGAAAAAAGCGATAACAACAAATAGAAGTAAGATATGAAAATATCCATAATCAGAGCTAAATTCGAAATTGTTGTAAATCTTGTGGTATTGCTCTTTGTGCTTTGAAATATGGCATGCAAAAGCAAATGTTATTAACTAAATTTTATATACAAATGAAACAATGTTTTAAAATATTTGTGCAGCATTCGGATAAGTTTTCATTCAAGTCTATGTTAAAAAAGAATTTTTTAAAATTATTTTTCGAATAAAAACATGTTTTTTTAATAATTACTTATTATATAATAATTTTAAATACATTTAAACAGTTCCTTATCATAATGAATAAAAATACTTAGAAGTTTATATAAAAATATTAAAATAATATGAGATATATTTTTTAAATCAATAAAAGTACTAAATACCCCCAGTCAAGTGGGATATATGCTGGTTATGTAGCTCAAAACACAAAGTGTCAATATGTTTTATTACTAAAATTAAAAAGACATATATATTGCTACGTTATACTTGTTTGTCTAAAGTGTTACCACCAACTTTGAGAACCTACAGTAAATCTTTAATTTAATTCTCCCACCCTATCCAATTCTTATTCTTACAAACACTCTACCTTTTTAGTTTATAGAAAAATCTGAATAGCCCTACACTTTTCAGTATCTTTAAAATCCATTTGCGTCATTCACTTTGTTAAAAAGCTTTTACAGATTTGAAATAATCTGTAAATAGACGAAAAGGAGACATTTGCTGATGTCGCAAATCACTCGAGAGTACAGAAAAATAAACAATTACGATCATTTTAATCTATTGAAATAAAACTAAAATAAAAGCAGAGAAATGAATGAATCTGAATTTTCGGAAAGAATCAGTGATGTGGAATGTGTGGATTGCTATTTAATCCCCCTTTTTATTCATTATAAGTACCAAGCATTTATTTACTACAAAGTTTATAAATAAACATATTGAAGGAATGCAAGTCTATATGTTTTTAAAGCTTAATGATAAATAAAAAATATACATATTCCAACGTTCTTTTGAAACTTTGATGAAAGGAAACACTTATAAGTATAAAATTTTCATAATCCTAAAGCTTTTCTCTTTCCCGCCTGATTTATTATTTCGCAGGTTATTCGGGAAATTATTTACAGGTGAAGAATATCAATAGATTTCTTTACATAATAGAGCGTGCAACCGCCATTTAGATTTAGAGAAATTGTGCATCAGGTATGTTAAAATATATGCAACATTACGGCTAAATGGGAATGAAATTTTATTCATTTGCTTTTGAGTGTTATTAATAAAACTTCTCTTCATAGAATATTTGTCATAGAAAAAATTATCGAATATAGTAAAGTCGTTTGATTGAGAAAAAAGTTTTTCCTTTTTTGTTAATTATTAATAATGTAACTAAAGGGATTACATTAATTTTCAATGCAACTCTTTATATATGGATTCTAGTTTCGTATTTTAAAATCGCACGGATTCTTGAATTATTGTTATCAAAAAGCTAGTTTCATGTGGCAAAGAAAAATTTCTTTACTATTTTAAGGGTTCATCTAAGTGTCACTTACGTTTTTACAATTTGCCCCTTTCTATTTCCACGGAATGTTTTGAAGGATAAATTAATCATTCGGGTCAATTTGTTTCTAAAAACAAATGATTTGATTGAAAATAGTTGTATATCAGTATGAAGTAATTTTGAAATTCCTAAATATTGATAAATGTATTTGATTATTGCTAAGGCATCAATTATGACGTTAAAAGTAATAATAAATGTAATAAAAGAACTTTTAAAAAGTTGTGTCATTTAAAAGATTTTTCTTTAGTTTTCTTTGTAAATTGTATTAATTTGCATTGGAGTGTTATTAATAAAGCTTCTCTTCACACAATATTAGTCAAAAAAAATTATGAAATATAATAAAGTCCTTTGATTTAGAAAAAAGTTTATCCAATTTGTTAATTATTAATAAAGGTAAAATAAGTAAGAGGATAACATTCATTTTCAATGTAACTCCTTATGCATGGATTCTAGTTAATATTCCAAAATTGCTGGGATTATTGAAATTATTGATAGAAAAAATATAGTTTCATGTAGCAAAGAAATATGTCTTATATTATTTTAAGGGTTCATCTAACTATCACTTACCTTTTTATAATTTGTCCCTTTTTTTCCACGTAATGTTTTGAAGGAATAAATTAATTAATAGGGCTAATTTGCTTTTAAAAACAAATGATTGAAAAAAAAACTGTTGTATATCATTATAAGATAATTCCTAAATATTGATAAATGTATTTGATTGGCAATAAAGCATTAATTATGATGTTAAAAGTAATACCAAATGAAATAAAAGACCCTTAAAAAAGTAATGCCATTTAAAAGATTTTTCTCTAGTTTTCTTTGTAAATTGTATTAATTTGCATTGGAGTGTTATTAATAAAGCTTCTCTTCATACTAGATTTGTTTAGAGAGTTTAGGAAATATTAGTAAAATCCTTTAATTGAGGAAAAAAAAACTATCCATTTAGTTAATTATTTATAAAGGTAAAGTAATTAAGGGTAAAGTAATTATATTAAATTTCAATATAATTATTTATATATGGAGTCTAGTTTACACTGAGAAACATTTGTGGAAATGTTACTCCGTAAAATTGGTGGCAGCATTGCTGCCTCCAATTTTATGGAGTATTTTAACCGTTAAAACCGGTGTAACATTGTCATGTTACACCAGTAATATATGTTTAAATTACACCATTGCATATGTGAAAACAATTACTCCATGAAACTGGAGGCAGCATTTGCCACCATTTTTACACCAATTGTAAGGAGTAACGTTTCCACAAATGTTTTACAGTGTAGTATTCCAAAATTACAGGTATGTTGAAATTACATATTTAAAAAAGATAATTTCATGTATCAAAGTAATATGGTCTTTACTTTTGAATTTCATCTAACTGTCACTTACCTTTTTATAGTTCGTCGCTTTTTATCCCACGCAAATATTTTCGGTAAACATTTTAATTAATAGGGTCAATTTGCTTATAAAAACAATTGATTTGATGTAAAATAGATTTATATCATTATAAAAAAAAACTTTGAAATTACTAAATAATGACAAATTTATTTAATCGGTTTGACAGCGATAATTATGATGTTAAAAGTAATATCAAATCAAATAAAAGACAAGATTTTCAAAAATTACCTCATTTAAGATATATGTATATAAATTAGTTTTACTTGTAAATTGTACTACTTATATTAATAAATATCAGAAATGGGATATTACTAAAGCAATTTAAAGAAAGACTACATTTTTTAGTAAGGAAACATTTTTAAATGTACAAATAGAAAACGCAGCTGCTTCTAAAGCCATTTTTTAGAGTTTGGCTCAACTGCTTTATGAATGCAGCCACTTAAGCACTTTTTGAATCATAAATATAAAAATAATATAATTTTAAATCGAACGTGTATTTTTTTTTGAGGGGGAGGGGTATGTCCGTGATTAAAACATGGGAAATGTTCTATTTTGCTTTTACAATTTTTTTCGCTGTACTTACATACAACAGTTAATAATTAAATAGAAATTTTTAAAAAGCACTATTCAAAAAAAAAAAAAAAAAAAAAAAAAAAAAAAAAAAAAAAAAAACAGCAATGTCACTCATTTAAGGAATTAAAATTTACGTAGAAAAAAAAGTAACTAATGTCGTGTAATGCGTATTTAAATAAATGGTAATTATAACTAATATTGTTTCTTTCATATGCAGAATTTGATATCATATGATATATTTTAATATATTTTCAAGTTTGATAGCTATTTGTGCCTATTAATTTTCTATGTGCTTTATTACTTTCTTAGAAATTGTTCTGGTAATGAATATTTCATTTACAATAAATGAAATATGCAAGATGTAAATCCGTAAAATGCAATTGCATAGAAATAATTCAAGGTGTAATTTTTAATAAGTATTATTTATTAATTCCATGAGTTTAAAAGACAAACTCTTAAACCATAAAGATTTTTCACTAAATTTAAATAAATTAATATGTAGAAAACACAAAAAAATGCATTTTTTTTTTTTTTTTTTTTTTTTGTTTATCGTAAATTTTTAAAATTAATCTTTCTTGGACTCGAAATGTTTTGTTTAATGAATAGAGATAAATTATATATATATAAAAAACTCAAAAAGGGAAGGTATAAAAATCAATTACATGTAATAAGAGAATTGCTCGAAAGATACTGGGTAATAAACTTTTATTGGAAAACAAGGCACTTATCTTGTAACATCATGTCAAAGTCCCATCACCTTTCAAATTGATTTCGGTAGACACTATAAATTAATTTACGGGAGTGACAGTAGAAATTTAATGGCGGATAAGAGAAATAAATAAAAAAAAGTTGGAAATTGTACGTTACACCTGAAAAATGACATGAGTTCATACTATATACATGCAAATACACTATACATGCAAATTCCATGAATACAAAATTTATAACGATTATACATATAGAATTCAATAATATGGAAATAATAAGACTCCATTTAAAATAAAGTGTAACATGTATGGAAATTTAGAATACTTATCAAGAAATTGGTATCATACAGTATTAGAAATATATCATAAAATCTGATTATTTATCATGGGATGTCTTTGAATTAATTAGATATGATACGATTAAAAATAATGAAGACCCGTTTCATTAATATTTTTTACGTTCTGATTTATGATTTTCATAAAATTTGAAATGACTCGGATTCTGCAGCCTATATATACATTGCATTTTATTTACAAACCATTCAGTTAAGAGTAATTTCATATAAGAATCACCTAGGCTGTGATTAAATGGTAAACAGATTACTTTGATTTTTTTTCTCAGTGATATGGCCATTAGTAAGAAAGAAATGGAAAATATCAATGCTGAGGGAATGGTTTTGCATTGGTTTTAATATGGTGGTGATTCGAAGTTTCAGTGCCCCGCTTGAAAAATTTAAATTTTATGTTCTCAAAAAATATAATCATATAAAAAATCACCCATCATTTTCAGTGTTCCCGACCAGTGACGTAAGCGACTGAAGTTACCGGAAGCAAAGTCTAAAAGAAGAACATGGTTATTCTCTGCCTCGTTGCCTTCTAAATGACCAGTTTCAAGTGGTTCAGCATGTATCGGTTGAGATGATGAATACAAGAATTTATTTTATTTTTAAATTTGGATTCAACAGCTAACTACAGTGCGGCGTTTACAAAATTATTTATGTGTTCAACCACTCGCACGTGGAAGAAGAAATGGATCAGGGTACACTAGATAGGCCGTCGCAGCGTCTTCTTGATGACAACAGGAGTAGTTCAAACAAGATTTTCTAATATGCTTCGAAAGAATTAAAAACGAAGGTTTTTTTATTTGTTTTTTAGAATATATTCTTTCATAATTGAAAGTTTTTTAACTAACTAGGGAACCTTTCCAAGTGTAAGTTGTGGATTTTAACGAGTGTGGGAATCAGAAGAAAGATCTCGTCCTATACGATAAAAAGTACGATGGAACAACCATCTGATTCCAACCGTTTTCGAGATATCAGCACTTGAAGTGCGAATGAATAAAGCAATACATTGACAGGTATATAAATTGTTCGTAAGTTAAAGATTTCTATGCATTGTTTTTAATAACAATGTTTTTTTAAAATAAAAAACTTCTGCCAATGCTTTCTCCCGAGCAACAATGATATTCCTTTAAACCATTGCCGTTTAATTTCCATTCCTTAGACAGGAACTTAGCATTCTTTGAAATTTCCGCGTACGGTTGCATTCGGAGAATTTTCCCAACTATTTTTGTAATTTTCAGAACTTCGTTTTATGCATTTTTTTCGCAAATGCGTGGTGTGACGTAATGGATAATATATATATATATATATAATGTGCAAAATATAATGTTTTTCTTAGGGTGACTTTGTGAGGGAGTGACCTTTGTCATAAAGGCACTCTAGTATTTCTGAGATCGTGACGTCAATAATTTAACATGTGTAAGCGTAAAAGCGACATCTATCCTCTCTTTTACTTTAACTTTCTAGAGTGTGTGTGTCTCTTTCGGGTTCTGCAGTTAGCTCGCGGTTATTATTAATATGTTAATGTGAAGTATCTCAGTTTGCAGCATATAAAAGCTTGGAGTTTGAGTGTGTGGGGAGTATCTCTGGCGTTAGCCAGCGTATGAGTGTCTCTGGCATTAGCCAGTCAGGAGTGAGCGTGTCTAGCGATATTACTCAGCGAAGTGCTAGCAGATTGAAAGTAGCAGCGAGCCTCCAGTGAGTTGTAAAGGAGTTTCGATATTTGACTTGAGAGTTGGCCGTGGTAAGAAGTTTCATAGTAATTACATTTTGATTATTTGAAAGTGAATAAAGAATTACACACAGCCACGGGCTGTCTAATTAAGCTTTATCTAGCAGCTTAGCCGAAAGATAGTTGAGAAGTATTAGAAGGTGCCACGATTGAGCTAGTCTGGAGCCTGTGAGTATGCGTTTAGCTTTTTCGTAGTATTCTCAGTTGTGAAAGTTTAGGCTTGCTCCACTTCTCTTGAGCCCTTATCATTTTAATAAACTGTGTTTTTTTATCTTAATTACTGAGTATGTCTGCATTTAACCCCCACCACGACCAACCAACCGTTACAAATGACACCCAGCGTGTGTTTAACGTTACAAATGGCGCCCAACGAAATGTCGGACATTGTGAGATTGTGCCACGTGTTTATTTCACCGGTGAGGGTGACATTAGTGAATTTGTAATCAAACTAGATGATTATATTTTGTTCAATAATATACCTGAGAAAAGTAGATACGTAGTGCTTAAATGCTCATTGAAGGGCGAAGCACTTTTGTGGTTAGAGAATATAGGAAAATTTCTGATTAATGATGAAGCGAAAAGATTTGTACAGACTGTGATTGAGTTAAAGAAGGCATTTCCTCCCGTTAAAGATAAAAGTATTCTGAGAAAAGAATTCTATTGCAATAAACAGAATATTTATGAGTCAGCGTCAAAATTTTATCTACGTAAGCTTGAACTAAAAAATAAATTGGATTTAGATATCACATTTGAGGAATTGTTGGACATTGTTTTTCCTCTTTTTAATCCGAATATACAGGACTTTATTAAAGTTAGAGCACCGAATAATTTTTCAGAAATGCATCAGATATTATCGAAGTATGAAACTCGGCATAGCTCGGATCAACGGGATTTGCGTAGCCCTCGTCAGAGACCTGTCACGGATAGTAATTTGAGAAATGAGGGGGAACGTAATTTTTTGAGAGGGGGACAGCGATTTCCGGATAGTAATTTGCGTAATAGAAATGATGGACTTGGTCTTAATATGTCGAATACTAGTAATGGTAATAGGAATTGTGGTGGTGCTAATAATTTTAGAAGTGGTGATAGGCATATGTATGGAAATAGACAGAATAGTAGTTATGATCGGAGAGGGGAGTACGGGACAGGAATATTTCTTCGCAAGTAAGGAGATTAACTTCGGATGAGAATTTTGAAGGTAGATCAATGCAAAAGAGATGTGTTAGGAGGTCGGGTCAGTTAAACTGGTAGGTGACTGTATTTCGGAAGGTATGCAGTCACAGGTTAAATCGGAAAAGCCTTCTGTGAGTTTGAATAAAATTACTATTAATCCGGTTGAGTTACCTGAGGTGTTAATTGTGTTAGATGGTATTGTCGATAAAAGTGTCTTCGAGACAGGGGCAGATAAGTCGTTCATTTCTTTTGATTGTTATCGGAAATATTTTTCGTATAAGAAGTTGAAGAGGTCAAGTCTGGTGGTTCAGTCGGCACAGGGAGTAGCTTGTGATAATAAAGGTTCAGTAGAGTTGGAAGTTGAAATTCGTTCGGTTAAGACGTGTTGGGAGTTTTGTGTGTTAGATGGATTAACAGTGCATTGTATAGTTGGTGTGGATTATATGAAGGATAGAGGAATTATTTTGGATTTCTTTAAAAAGTCGTTAATCGTGAATAATGATGAGAATGTGAGTAAGAAAGAGCCTGTTTCAGTGTCAGTTCATTTGGAGGAGTCGGGGTTAAGTGAAATCGAGAAGGAGGAATTTAATAAGTTTTTGAATGAGTTTGGAGAGGTTTTTTCTGATAAACCGGGTTTAACGCATGTTGCGTGGCATGAGATTGATACTGGTTTGAAAGCACCTGTTGCTAGCAAACCATATCGTTATGATAAAGTTAAACAAGTTATAATTGATTATCATATTCAAAAAATGCTAGCGGACGATATTATAATGCCAATTGAGTCTCCTTTTGCACCTCCAGTAGTGTTATGTCGTAAAAATAATGGGAAAAGTTTAGATAATCCAGAGGCATATAGGTTTGCAGTAGATTATAGAAAGTTAAATGCGATAACGCAATACCCTCAGTATCCTATTCCAGTTATTGATGACATTTTGGCTAATATAACGAGTACGAATTATATGTCAACGTTAGATCTTACGTCAGGCTATTTTCAGATTGCAATGAAGCCGGAGGACATACCTAAGACTGCGTTTATTACTCGGGACGGTTGTTTTGCTTTTAAGAGAATGAGTTTTGGTTTATCGGGGGCACCGGCAACGTTCCAGAAGGCCATGAATAACATCCTTAAACCTTTGCTTGGTAAGGGTGTCCTGGTCTACCTGGATGATATAATTATAATGGCAGCTACTTTTGAGGAGCATTTAAGATTATTGAGGGAAGTTTTTACGTTGTTAAGAGATGCTGGGTTAAGAGTTAAGTTGGAAAAGTGTAAATTTTTGAGAAAAGAGATAAAGTATTTAGGAGTTAAAATTACGTGTGAAGGTATTAATATAGATAATGAGAAAATTAATGCAATTACGTCAATGAATCCCCCCAAAAATAGTAAGGAAGTGGCGACATTTTTAGGGATGGTGGCTTGGTTCGCCAAGTTCATTCCACGTTTTTCAGAGCTATGTGAACTGTTGTATAATTTAAAAAGGAAAAGGGTGAAGTTTGTATGGTCATCAGCGGCTCAGAGATCGTTTGAATTATTAAAAGAGGCAGTAGTTTCCCCTCCTGTTTTGGCTCACCCCGATTATTCGTCTCAGTTTGAAGTGTATTGCGATGCGAGTGCAGTGGGGGTTGGAGCTATGTTAGCACAGAAAGGTCGACCTATAGCGTTTGTGTCGAGAATTTTAAATGCAGCGGAAAGGAACTATTCGATTACGGAAAGGGAGTGTCTTGCAGTAATTTGGGCTTTGAATTAATTTCGTTGTTTTTTCACTAATATACCGGTTAAAGTCATTACGGATCATTCAGCTTTGACAAAGTTAACTAATGGAAAGGGTTTGTCTTCTTGTATGGTCAGATGGTGTTTGAAGTTAGCAGAGTATAATGTGATTATAGAACATAGGGCTGGCAAGGAAAATGCGGTAGCGGACGCTTTGTCACGAAACCCGCATGGGGGTTTAGAGGTCACGGAGGAAATTAAGTGTTGTGCATTGTCGTCGTTGGTATTAAGGTCACGAGAGCAGTTGATAAGGGAACAGAAGCAAGATGAGGAGTTTGGTAGTTTATATCGTTACCTGGAAAATCCTGATGATGTCCCGAGCGCAGATGTGCCTATGTTTGAGAAATGGTCCCAATCTTTTAAGCTTATCGATGGTCTTCTTTTTTATTCTAAAATTGTAAATTCACGTGGTGAATTAAGAGTTTTTATTCCGGCTAGTCTTCGTAAGGCCACCTTGAAAGAATTTCATGATAATCCATTAGCAGGTCACTTAGGAATCAGGAAAACTTATACTCGAATTTGTGAATCCTGCTACTTCCCTAAAATGCGGGAAGCAGTGCGCGCTTATGTCTCCAGCTGTAGCACATGCCAACGTTATAATTATAAAAATGTAAGTCCAGCTGGCAAATTAATTCCTACTAAAGTAAATTTTCCTAATGAATGTGTAGGTGTAGATTTAATGGGTCCTTATCCATTGTCTAATCCTAAAAGATACAGATTTGTACTAGTTATAGTTGATTATTTTAGTAAATGGGTAGAGTTAGTCCCCCTCAGGAAGGCTTCTGCACCTGCAGTTGCCGATGCATTTTTTGAGAATTATATTTCTAAATATGGTGCTCCAATTAGGGTAGTTAGCGATCATGGCCCTTGTTTTATTTCTGATATATTTAAGGCCCTGTGTGAGAAGCTGGAGATCGATCATTCTTTTACTGTTCCGTATCGTCCTCAGTCTAATATGGCTGAACGTGTAAATCGTACATTAATTCAAATGATTTCTTCTTATGTTGGTTCTCATCATGCAAATTGGGACCAGTTTCTTCAGCATTTTGTGTACGCACTTCGTACAGCAGTTCACGAGTCGACGGGGAAAATGCCGGCTGAATTGTTTTTGGGTAGTAAAGTCATTACTCCATTCCAAAGGCTAGTTATGGTGTCAGATGCGGAAAGTCAGTACATGTGTCCGGATATAGAGAGGTTGGTTAAGGAAGCTCAAGTTCAGATGGGAAAAGCTCAAGAAAAGCAAGCTCAGTATTATAATATGCGTAGAAGGGAATTGGAAATTAAAGTTGGAGATTTTGTGTTAGTAGAAAAGCATTGGTTAAGTTCAAGTCGTCAGAAGAGGGTAGCTAAGTTTGGTCCGAAGTTTGTAGGTCCGTTTGAGGTTTTGGAAGTTCGAAATAATAATTTGATTGTTAATGTCAATGGTGAAAGAATGACGGTTAATTTGGATCAGGTTAGAGTTTATAAGTTCAGAGAAAATGGTAGTGAATGTTCTCATGTGTCAAGTGGTGTTTCGCAATATTCCCGATTCAATGAGTGTCCCGAGTCCAGCACTTCTTCATCTAATTCTTTTCATCAATATTCAAGAAGAAATTTTGGTCAAACAGCTCCAAAAACTGTTATTGAAAGTAGAAAGCCTAGCAATCCGAGAGCAAAGTATGATAATAAAAATAAGAGAGCAGTGTCAAATACATCAGACTCTGTGTGCCATAAAAGACAAAGGACTATAAACTGTCCCGTTCCTCCACTTATTAGACAGAAACCTCAGAAACACAAATTATCCAATAGTTCAACATCTTCGGTACTTAATCCTCGAAAGAAATTTCGTATGGACACTCGTCGAACTGTTAAAAGAACTTTAAATTCCGAATTTTTGCCCAATAAGAAACAGCATAGGTCCGGAAAGAAACGTGGCCTAGGATCTTCAGTAACTTCGGGTGCGTCTAGAAAGAGGAGACAACACTCAGATTACCGGCATCAACAGTGTGAATCTCGCCATGGAGTGACCCCAGCGAACCGGCTAGAGCAGAGTCGTCGAGCGGAACCTACAAGTATCCCACGGCATCCATTCAGAACCAGGCTGCAGGCACGACAGTCAACTGTGGCGTCACCGTACAGTTCTGATGACGAAAGATCCTTCGTACAAGGTTTCTGGGACAAGAGGAGAAAGCCATCCTGTTGTATGAAGCCGGCTAGCAGCGAATCATCTCTATGATTGGGTGATAATATTCTTTATTAAATTTCTATTAGAGTGCATAAATGTGGTAGCAATGTGAAGGAATAGAAAGCATAGAGACTGTTTTGTATTTTTGGCCATTTTTGGAATTTTTTGACGGACTCACGATTAGTGCTTAATTGTGTTCAAAATTTGTTTGCAAAATTGTTAGTTTTATGTATGTTTGAGATTTTGGTCTTAACTGCTTTCAAAAATTCTGGATCTATTGTTAAATTGTTATGTTAGTTGTTAAAATGTTATTATATTATTATACTGTTCATGTGTTATAAAATGTATGTTAATGTATGTTTAAATTTTCAAAAAGTACAGATAGTAATTTGGGTTATTTTGTACACGCGCCGCGGTTCAGGCGGGCACGTGTTTTGCGGTCAAGAAGTCCTTGACACGCGTTTCTATCTCCTATACTAACATTTAATGAATTAACTTTCTTCTTATCGTTCGTGTTTTATGTGTTGCGTTTGTACTTTAGTTGGGAATGGTTTCCGCAAGTTGCGAAGTTTTAAGCTGCGTTTGAATTTGAAATTGTATTGTATTAAAATTGAATGTTAATGTGATTTTCTTGCAGGGAAGTATACCTGTGTTATGTATTGATTCTGCTATTATTCTTTTAGTTAATACAGATGAAGAGTTACTTGATGACGTCATTTTGTAAATTTGATATTTTTGATTGTTGCATAAGCACAGCGATGTGACGCTGTACGTATGTGCCCCAATTATTGTTAAAGTGGAGTTAAGTTCTGAAGAAATTTGGGAGTTAGTTCATTGGCTAATGGGTATGTAGGTATTACGTAGTAGCAGAGTTATTTTAGTATGAAGTAAATTTAATTCTAGATGAGTGCGGAATTTTGGATGAGGAAAATTTTTGCGCATTGGGTTTTTTGGACTTGGTGCGAATTCTAGTATTAGGAAAGTTATGGAGAAATTTTTGGTAAAGTTATAGTTGTATTTCAATATTGAGGAAAATTTCGAAAGTTTAGTATTTTGAGAAATTTTAGCACTCCCAGTGGAGTGGGTTGTTTTGAAAAAAGAAGTAATTAGTTTTGAAAAATTTACGAGTTTTGGAAGTTTTACGGTGGCTATTTTTTAGGATGAAAGAATGATTGGATTGAATATGTGAATATTTGAGGCAAACTGAGGTTTTTTGGTTGTGATGGGTTAAAGTTAATATTTTAAAAGTTGTGTTTCGGCGCTAAATTTTCACCCATCACTGTGTTTATTTTTACGGTTTGAAATTTATAACAAGAAAAAGTTCTGGGCATGCATTTGGCCCAGCCCTTTTTCTCTGTGGAATCGGAGGGGGGGTTGTGAGGGAGTGACCTTTGTCATAAAGGCACTCTAGTATTTCTGAGATCGTGACGTCAATAATTTAACATGTGTAAGCGTAAAAGCGACATCTGTCCTCTCTTTTACTTTAACTTTCTAGAGTATGTGTGTCTCTTTCTTGTTCTGCAGTTAGCTCGCGGTTATTAGTAATATGTTAATGTGAAGTATCTCAGTTTGCAGCGTATAAAAGCTTGGAGTTTGAGTGTGTGGGGAGTATCTCTGGCGTTAGCCAGCGTATGAGTGTCTCTGGCATTAGCCAGCCAGGAGTGAGCGTGTCTAGCGATATTACTCAGCGAAATGCTAGCAGATTGAAAGTAGCAGCGAGCCTCCAGTGAGTTGTAAAGGAGTTTCGATATTTGACTTGAGAGTTGGCCGTGGTAAGAAGTTTCATATTAATTACATTTTGATTACTTGAAAGTGAATAAAGAATTACATACAGCCACGGGCTGTCTAATTAAGCTTTATCTAGCAGCTTAGCCGAAAGATAGTTCAGAAGTAATAGAAGGTACCACGATTGAGCTAGTCCGGAGCCTGTGAGTATGCGTTTAGCTTTTTCGTAGTATTCTCAGTTGTGAAAGTTTAGACTTGCTCCACTTCCCTTGAGCCCTTATCATTTTAATAAACTGTGTTTTTTATCTTAATTACTGAGTATGTCTGCATTTAACCCCCACCACGACCAACCAACAGTTACAAATGACACCCAGCGTGTGTTTAACGTT
The DNA here is from genome assembly GCA_964019185.1 of Maratus speculifer. Lineage (NCBI taxonomy): Eukaryota > Metazoa > Arthropoda > Arachnida > Araneae > Salticidae > Maratus > Maratus speculifer. Next base: position 241,412,189 of record OZ025289.1, read on the forward strand.
ACAACTTGACTTGCGAACAATTCATATACCTGCCTGTCAGTATATTTATTTATTTATTTACACATCATGTGCTGATATCTCGAAAACAGTTGATTATGACGGTTACTTGCATTGCATCTTTTAACATATATGAAGAGATCTTTCTTTTGATATAATATTCATCCAAATTCACAACTTATACATGGGAAGGTTCCCTAGTCAGTGAAAACGATAAAAAAATCGTTTATTTAAATTGTTCCTATGCCCTAGTTGATAATCCGTGTAAATCATCTTGGTGTAGAGTATGCATTTTTTTTCTATAATCAGTATTTCGGAAATCACACAAAATAAGTTTTTGTAAGCTGTTTTAACCCTTAACTATTTTTAACATTGTGATAAATTTACATATTAAACTGCACGGAAATACTTTTTTGTTTACAAATACATTTTGTTTATAGATTTTCGCATATTGTTAAATGAATGTTACGCATGAAAAGTTTACATTTATATTAACTGGAGATATAAAGAAATTATACGTATGTAAAGCCAAAAAATTCACAAAGTGTTTATTTAGCTTGTTCGTGTTTGAAGTTGAGTGCGCATGCCCAATGGGGTTTTGTTTGATTTTATTGTGTCATTGAATTCTTTTTATTGGTGAGTTCAAAACTTTTTGCAGTTCTGCTTAACATTTTCATTATGAGGTAGTTGCAAACAGTATTTTTATGAATCATAATTTCTTTCCAGAATCTAAACAACGTTTGTTTTCGCTATTAAATTACACCTCGGTTTCTTACAGAAACATAAAGCAAAAGGTAAGTAGGTAAAGGGTAATGGGCATTGTTCATGTTTTTTCTAAAAGTTTTTCTATAAACAGTTCTTTAATATTGTGGTTAAATAATTATCCTGCAATATTCCTGCAAAGATTGAAAATATTTCGTAATGTATTTTTGACACATGATTGTTCTATTGCTATTTACATACATTTAACGTTAAAATTTAAATTAAAAAGTAAAAATAATAAAGTAAGACAAACTTAAATATATATTAAAGCAAAATTTAGAAAATTAAAAAATGTAAAAGGCATTTTCTTTTTAAGCAATGTCTAGTAGCAAACATTCGTTCATTCTAGTTTAATTACATAATTCGAAATAAGTTTTGCCAAATATATTTCTTCGAAAAATCCTAAAGATATTAGCATAATGTCCGTGTGCGTGCAAAGATAATAAGAATTATTTTAAAAGATAATGCACAGATTTTAAAAGTATTTGTCGTTCATATAATAGAATTTAAATATCTAACGAGTTATGAAGCCGTTTTCTTATCCACATAAAATTTCATTTTCTTAAGAAATGTCTTAAATTATGTTATATAAAATTTTTAGAAGTGCTTTGAAATTTTACAAGAGAGATTACACAAGTTAGCGTACTATAAACTCTAACTGAATACATGCAGTTATCCGAAATAAACAAATTAAAAAATAAAAGATTCCTTTAATTAGTTTTATAATGATTTGTTAAATTAGACTTTAATTAAAGTTGTAAATATATTTCGAAACATTTTTATAAACGATTTAAAGCGTAATTAAAGTACAGAATCTTAATATTCAACGAAATAATTGAAAGTTAATTAATTTGATTAACGCATTAAATTTATTTACTCATGGTACAGACTAGAATGTTGATAGAGTTGTCTTATTTTTTTTATTTCAAAAGCTGTAAAATCATTTATCTGAGTTTTTACATCCTTTGTGTCCTAATGCTATGCATAAAAATATAGTATTTGTGTTATTTGAATTCCTTCGTGTTGAATACTAATGTGACATAAGACCATAACTATGGAAGCACAAACGTTCCAATTATTTTTAAAGCTGTCTTTATAATCATGGCTTTAAAAATATTAAAAGTGTACTCACAAACGGGGATTATAACAATGTAAAAAGAATCTAAATCCTTAAGTATGGTACACTAAAGTTATTGCATTATGTGTTTTTTTTAATATAAATTTATACTTTATTCTTTATCATTTTTGAAAAATATTTTTATCTAAAGCCATTTATGGAAACACGTCCTACAATTTTTATTACACCAGTTGCACACTACCCTGTTAGTGTGCAACTGGTGTTAATATCAAATCAGTACTTACTGTTTAAAAATCTAATTTCGTGATTATTTTGACATTATATATAACGTCAATTCATCAAACACTAGATACTTATTACTTCCCCTTAATGTTCAGGGAATTTTTTTTTTCATTATATGAAGTTCTTGTGAGCTTAAATTATTATATATTCGTACACTAAGAGTAACAAGTAATGTTTTATTAATTACCAAACATAAAAATAATATTTTATTGACAGTATGGTTTCTTCACTTGTGAAACATATCGTCATTTGTTACTTTTTATTTCATTTAAATGGAATTTCTAAGTAGATGAAATTTTATTCTAGCTAATATTTCCACAAATAGCAGGTTGGACAATTTCAACCTTTTGTTTTCTGCCTTTGTATATCAGAACTTAACTCCTGTTTTATGTGATTAAAATCACATTACTTGTTTTTCCTATGGCATTTTACTTTAGAACACTATTAATGTTAGCGTCATTTAAAATCTGCAAAATGAAGCTTTTCTGATAATACCATAATTTTTATGCTTTTCGTAATCTTTATATATATACATATAAACATATATAGTTTTATTGCGTAGCAACTTTTTAAAAAAAGGATGGTTTCTCAAATTCTAGTGTCAGTTAATAAATTAATTTACAGCTTCAATAGAAACAGTGTTTAACAAAATACTAAGCATGGTTTTAATAAAACAAATCCTGAAACTCATATCACAAAACAAAATTGCATAAACTTTATAATAATAATAATTATTATTAATAATATTAATTAGTGTAAAGTATATCATTACTGGTGTCACTAAATAAATGTATTTGTGCACATAACTATACATGAAGCTTGATAAAATACTGATATTTTTTTAATTCTTTTATTATTGCAACATATTAATATAACATAGGACATTCTTAATATATGTATATATATTTCCATTTCAGTGTTAACAATTCAGTTCATACTTTTAATAATAATAATTGTAAATGTACATTTATTAATCTTCGACTTTAAATATATCAGAATTTTAATTATTAATTATATTATTATGTATTTTGTTTTTAAAATAAAACGTAATTTTTAGATAGAACGGAACTTAGATATTTAAAATATTTGAATAGTTAATTCCAAGAAAAAAAAATCAAAAATCTTTTATTTTTAATAAATTTAAAGAATTGTTACTTATTTTAGAGAATTAGAAAAATCTGATAAAGACTGCACGAATCCATTCTTGCTGTACTTTTATTTCGTTAGATATTTTAACAATATCGTTATATTCAAAAGAAATTAATAAATTGCTAAAATCATAATAATTGTAAAGAAATTAATAAATTTAACTACAAATTGAATTTTTAAAAATAAATAAATCATTTAATTATATTTTATTGAAAATTGAACTTGAGAAATTTAAAATGCGTGATGTCATAATATACTCAAAAATTATTAATTCATAATGCAATACATAAATACATTCATTTATTAAAAAATACATACAATGAGTAAAAAAATAAACCATTTAAAACAATTATATTACCATTTAAATATGTAATTGTTATTATTTTTGTGTTTCTTTTCGTTTTTGGAATCATTTAATGCAGCACTGAAGAGCTTAACCTCTTGCATTCATGAGCTGTTAGTAACACATATCACTTTCCAAAAGGCTTTTCAAATAATATTAATTTTTAAACGTATGTTGCGTACATTATTTTAAGATATGACAAAACTATCATGACATTCGCTATATACGTCATTAAGTGCAAGAACTTAAATAAAACCCATTTATGTTTCTTACATATTTAAAGCATTTCGAAATTAACATTTCTTTAAATAAAAGAGCTGAATACACTTAACATGCTTTTATTATTTCATTTTAAATGTTTTCTACTTAAAGCCTTTCATTAATTTTGAATTCCTCCTCCACCTCAAATATTAAAAATATGGAGTATGGAATTATTCCGAAATTTTTAAATACCTCATTAGAATATTTCCTTTTTAAATCCATTATTTCTATATCCTCTTCTTAAAAAATGTTTCATCATATATATATATATATATATATATATATATATATATATATATATATATATATAACTTCATCAAACATATTCCTAATTTAATATTTAATTTGTTAACATTTTTGAGTGCAAAGCACTTCTATTACTAAAATGTAGAAACGGCTGAATGTTACCGGAATTAACGAAAAAATTTATAACGAACAAAGACAAAATTTGTATTTCATGTACTTTATAAAACGAATTTTTTATATCAAACAATTATGGTAGCATTTGGGTATTTGACAATTAAATTTAATTGGTTTATTAACATTAGAAATGCCAGGAATGTTAGTCCAAATTTATAAAAATATTTGAAACCAGAATTTTCATCTTAAACTGTTAAACATTTTTATTCAACGTTTCTCTTCTCTGTATCTTTTACACTTAAATGGCTTAAAAAAATCATAACTGAATATTTTACAAATAGTTTGATAAAAATTATAAAAAAAGTGCACATATTTCGTATGTATTAAAAAGATACATAAATTAAAATGTTTCATTTTTTTAGGGGATTCTAAAAGATATGGGTGCATTATATGCATTCTAAGACAATCAGATTGACATTTGAGATGAATATTTGCAATTAAACTGATGATCTTCTTTTCAGGATTTCCTTTTAGTGAGAGTTTTTACTACAATTACTACAATTCTATCTATTATTTTTTCCTGACAGTATGTGTAATTTGAATCGATTTCGTTTAAATTTGATTTATAAGGACATATGAAAATTGCATTTTATAAAGTGATACCCTAATGCATGCATTCTTCACGTCATTCTTCAGGCAAATGTCATTTCAAGCTTTGTTGTAAATTCATTACAAACAGAAATTTAACTTCAATGTTATTATATTCTCCTTTCTAGTCCGTACAAGTCTGCAGGAGTATATATATATACAGGGTGATTCCGAATTTTTTTTACAATAAAAGAGGGGTGATAGTACACATCAAGACAAACAATATTAAATAGGAGACCAAGGGTCCAAAATGTTTTCCTAAGGAATTAGCCGCCATTAAAGTTTAGGGACCAAAATTTCAAATAAACATAAAAAACGGAAAAATCAGTCGATTGATTTGCGGTTTTCACTAAAATTATTCTTTATGTCGGCATTTTCTTGAAATTAAATTATAAAGATAAATTTCACAAAATGCCGATAGAGGGCGCTTTAGACTTTGGAGTAACGAACAACTATTTTTTTCCGGTATTTTTTGCATCTCATTAAATGTTTTCGTAAGCTTAGACTCAAACTTAAATTTTGAGCTCAAAATCTGTAGTTGGGAGGGGTTAAGTAACACAAACTGAGCTGTGTTCAGAGGGTTCAAATTTCAAATGATTATAAAAAACGGAAAAATTGGTCGATTGATTTGCGGTTTTCACTAAAACTATTCTTTATTTAGATATTTTCGTGAAAATAAATTATAAAGATAAATTTCAAAAAATGCCGATAGAGAGTGCTTTAGACTTTGGAGTAACGAAACACTCTTTTTTGGCGTTATTTTTTGCATCTTATTAAATGCTTTCAAAGGTTAGACTTGAACTTAAATTTTGAGCTCAAAATCTGAATAGCTGGGAGTGGTTAAGTAGACAAACTTAGCTGTGTACAAAGGGTTCAAATTTCAAATAATTGTAAAAAACGGAAAAATTGGTCGATTTGTTTGCGGTTTTTGCTAAAACTAATTTTTAAATTAGTAGTTTTCTTGATCAATCAGTGTTTTCTTGAAAATAATTTTTAAAGATAAATTTCACAAAATGCCGATAGAGGGCGCCTTAGACTTTGGAGTAGCGTACAACTATTTTTAACTGTTATTTTTTTTTATCTCATTAAATGCTTTCAAATGCATAGACTTAAATTTTGGGCTGAAATTCTGAATCGTTGGGAGTGTTTAAGTAGCGAAAAATTGAATTGTGCTCGAGGAGGAAATAGGGTTAAATTTTAACACCTGAACACACTTCAGGTTGCGCTTCTTAACTCCTCATAACGATTCAGGATTTGAACTCAAAATTCAAGTTTAAATCTAAGCTTCCGAGAGCATTTAAAATGCTTTTGCAAGCATTTAATTACAACCAAAAAATAATGGTTAAAATGAATTGTTGGTTACTCTGAAGTTTAAGGCGCCCTCTGACGGAATTTTTTGAGATTTACCTTTAAAAATTATTTTCAAGAAGATACTGACTTAAAGAATAGTTTTATTTAAAACCGCAAACGAATCGACCAATTTTTCCATTTTTTATAATTACTTTAAATTTGAACCTCCCCCTCCCCCTTGAACACAGTTCAGTTTGTGCTACTTAACCACTCCCTACTATTCAGATTTTCAGCTCAAAATTTAAGTTTAAGTCTAACCTTCCGAAATCATTTAAAGAGATGCAAACAAAACGGTAAAAAATAGTTGTTCTTTACTCCAAAGTCTAAAGCGCCCTCTATCGGCATTTTTTGAAATTTATCTTTATAATTTATTTTCACGAAAATACCTAAATAAAGAATAGTTTTAGTGAAAACCGCAAATTAATCGACTAATTTTTCCATTTTTTTTTTATAATTTGAAATTTGAACCCTCTGAACACAGGTCAGTTTGTGTTAATTAACCACTCCCAGCTACAGATTTTGAACTCAAAATTTAAGTGTAAAATTACGAAAACATTTAATGAGATGCAAAACATACCGGCAAAAAATAGTTTTCGTTACTCCAAAGTCTAAAGCGCCCTCTATAGGCATTTTTTGAAATTTATCTTTATAATTTAATTTCAAGAAAATGCCGACATAAAGAATAATTTTAGTGAAAACGGCAAATCAATCGAACGATTTTTCCGTTTTTTATGTTTATTTGAAATTTTGGTCACTAAATTTTAGTGGCGGCTATCTCCTTAGGAAAACGTTTTGGACCCTTGGTCTCCTATTTAATATTGTTTGTCTTGATGTGTATTATCACCCCTCCTTTATTGTAAAAAAAATTTGGAATCACCCTGTATATATATATATATATATATACACTATATTGCCATTGATTATTGGACACTTGCGTTTTTAGACATTTTACTAAATATCTAGAAAAATACATGAGGAATCATCTCGAAACTCTTAGTGTATAAATATAATAGTATACGTCATACATCTTCGTGAAGACTTTTTACCGAAACTCCATAGGGGACCGCCAACAAATAAAAAAAAATGAATATCTTTTGAATAACTCTGTCAAAACTAATGTAGCAAAAGCGCTTAAACTCTAGATTATGATTGAATGCCTTATTGTAATACACTGTGTTCATTTTTATGCAAATAGCATGCATACTCGCAGAGTAATTAAGGTTTTTATAAAAATGGTTCCAAATTTTTCCAAGTTTTTCCCTTATAATTTTCAGAGTTCTTAATATAAAATAATATATTTTTTCAGAAAATATGACAAACAACATTGCACACACTACCCTGTAATCAGAATTAAAAAATAATGAAAATTGTATACAAAATGAGTTGGTTTACTAAATAATTTTTTACAGCGCATGCGTCAACGATATCAAAATTTCATTTGCATATTATGTTAGCTAAATGTATAGAGCAGTTTTTGTGAAAGTCACAAAATTATAACTTGAAAATTCTGAAAATAATCGTCAATTGAATAAGTTGAAAATCCGTTATTCTCAAAATGAAGCAAAAACAAGAGGGGTTGTATCCATATATTCATTGATTAGTGTCAATATAGAATACACAATACGGGATGTTACGACTACTTTTGGATAAAATCCCTCATTTTTTTGCTTCATTTTGGAAACAACGGATTTTGTCCTTTTTCTATAGACGATTACTTTCAGAATTTTCAAGCTATAATTTTGAGACTTTTACAAAAGTTGCTTTATACATTTTGCTAACATAATATGCAAATAAAATTTTGATATCTTTGACGCATGCGCAGAAAAAAATTATTTAGTAAACCTACTCATTTTTCATACAATTTTTATTATTTTTTAAATCTGATTATAGGGTACTATGTGCAATGTTGTTTGTCATATTTTTTGAAAAAAATATTATTTTATATTAAGAACTCTGAAAATTATAAGGGAAAAACTTGGAAAAATTTGGGGCTATTTTTATAAAAACCTTAATTACTCTGCGAGTATGCATGCTATTTGCATAAAAATGAACACAGTGTATTACAATAAGGCATTCAATCATAATCTAGAGTTTGAGCGCTTTTGCTACATTAGTTTTGACAGGGTTATTCAAAAGATATTCATTCTTTTTTAATTTTTTGGCGGTCTCCTATGGAGTTTCGGTAAAAAATCTTCACGGAGATGTATGGCGTATACTATTATATTTATACACTAAGAGTTTCGAGATGATTCCTCATGTATTTTTCTAGATATTTAGTAAAATGTCTAAAATCGCAAGTGTCCCATAATCAATGGCAATATAGTGTATATATATATATATTAAAGATACAAGATTTTAGTTTTTATAAAAGTTCTTTCGTGCATAGATATCTACATGTTCATATTATTATATTTTTTAAGTGTAGACTTTTTGTGACTTAGTTTAGAAGATAAAACATTCTGGAGGTGGAAGATAAGGAGAATATGGTGAATGATTAAGAATATTCACTCAGCGTTTACGGTGTCTCATGACCAAAATTTTAATTCCATCGCTGAAACGTTTGTATGAGTAATAAATATTTTTTTTACTGACAGATTCTGATACCTTTCATCACATTTATCAAAATTGTATGCGTCGCTTTTATCGTTTTTTCGAATCTACACTGATAAAATAACAAATTGCTCTGTCTGTGTGTATGTGAGTCTGCGATGGCTAGAAAAATCTACGGCACGTAGAGGCTCAAAATGTTTATGAGAGTAACCTAATATCTCTCCTGATGTATCTGAAGCTCAGAATTTTATTTTTTTGATTAAGTTCAGATAATTAATTAATTACGAAGTGGAACTCACTTTCATCATAAAATCTTTTTTTTAATGTCCGGGGAAAGAAATCGTTTGCATATGCGCACAAACGTAGTTACGCACCTTAACGAAAGAAGATGCATTTTTCGGCGGTTATTTCTGTTTTTGGATCTTTTTTTAAAAATCCAAATCAACCAAACTGCTCAACGCAGTTAAACTTAACATACATATTTCGAAAGATCGTACTTTTGGTCTCAAATGATAATCAATTCGAAATAATCTTACAGTTAACCTTTTAAAAAGAAATATTCGGAAAGAGAAGAAATTTTTCACCTTTTGTCAATGTTCTTCCAGGGCGTATTTTTTAAGATGTAAACAAATCAATTAAAAGATTTTAAAGTTGAAACTTTTTAACCGATGGTGTAATTGGTTTTAAAATAATTGGATTTTAACCCTTTCAAATACACTGAAAAAAGAAGGTCATTTTGCGACATACAAAGAGGATATTTTTTCTATTCTAAAATTACCTTAACGTACGTATTTCAACTCAATCTTTTAAAATCGTCTTAATAAAAGAAATTTGTACTCCCTAGAAAAAATTCGAAACGTTCGGACGGATAGAAATATTGTTTACAAAATAAAATGTGCGAAAAATTTGATGAAATTTTTAAAAAACAGATCGTTTTCATTGTGGTTTTGGCTTAGCAAAGTGTGATTCTACAGGTACTGACAAACTAAAAACGTATTTTTGAAGCTTAAAAACATTCTTATAATCTATGATGCAATCCGTTTTTAAAATATAAGATTTAACCCTTTCAAATACACCGGCGAAAGAAGGTCACTTTGCGACTCACGTATAGAATATTTAGTAAGATAAAGTATCTAAGCGTACATATTTCAGCAAAATCTTTCAAAAGCATCTCAATAGACCAAATTTATACCCTCTTAAAATTTTTGAAACGCTTGGACGAGTAGAAATATTTTTTTTTTCCAAAATAAAAAGTGCGAAAATTTTGACGAAATCAATAAAAACCTGATCGTTTCATTGAGGTCTTGCCTTTGCAGGGCGGAAATCTATATGTCCTGACAAACCAAAAATATTTTCTTAAAGCTAAAACATTCCTATAATAAATGGTGCAATTTGTTAAAAAATATATCAGATTTAATCCGTTCAAATACAGCGATAAACACAAATCACATCCCGGCACATTAAAAATAAATTTTTCCTATGCTAAATGTAACTAAATGTCCGTATTTTAGCACAATCTTTTTAGAGCCTTTCAATAAACCAGATTTCTTACAAAAACTTTGGAACTTTCGTATGGATGGAATTATCTTTTTACAAAATAAAATGTGTGAAATTTATTACTAATTTAGTAAAAACCAGAGCGTTTTGTCGCGGTTTCGTTCGCTTTCGGTGAGCATAGTTTCCAAAAAAATCAAATTACATGGAGAATAAAATACCAAACAGCATGTGCTTTTAATTTAATATCTTTTCGCGACTTTTTGCGTTTAAAAATATAAATTTTATCAAAATACACTTCAAGATATAAATAAAATAGTAGAAATTTGAGTTAAATTTAAGGGACATTTAGAAAGCAAATAACACATTTGAAAACTGAATAACATCGCGGGCTCGGGCAAGTCGTCCATGTCTTCTTCCGCCATGGCTTAAAAATTCCGTTAAACATATCAGCGAAATATTGAAAAAAGGTATATTTCAACCAAAATTAATAAACAATTAGAAATCCGTACTAATTAAATGCATAAAATTCAATAAAATTATTTTTGAGTTGGAAGTGCAATATATGCTTGTTATGTAATCATAGGAACTGTCTGATCTGCAAGATATTTTTCAATCTCCGGATATTTATTATAAAAATAAAGACTTTTCAGACTTGAATGTCTATATAGGCCTGACATATTTTAAGAAGTATGGAATATAGTACGAGGCAAATCCAATAATTACACCTCATTTTCTATCCAGAATTTAAAATTAACTTGAGTTACATTAACAGAAATAGGCAAGGTGCGTTCAAAAATTGCATTATTTCAGTAGATTCTTTATATATATTTTTTTAATCTACAATACTTGTCTCAAAGACAGGAAATAAATATGAGCATTAAACATTTTGGTATTTAAATATTAAATAGAAATTTTTTAAAGAAAAAGTCAACTCACTTGAGAGTCTTAAATATTCAAGGAGTGTAAGTATTTTCAAAAATGAACTTATTTATACAGTTAAAAGCTAATATTGTTAAATTGGATTGTAATGTTATTTACCACTAGAACTAAATTACAATTTTTTTCATTGTTTTCTTTTGAACTTATTTTTCTACATATAATCGTAAAATAATTAAATTATTTTATGATATGGTTCTTGCTTAAAACTTAGACTTTATTTTATGTTAAGTGTCTGCTAAGTGTAATACTAATGCTTTTTCTTAATTTGACTTTTATAATCCTATACCCCAACACTGAAAATCGTGGATTAAAAATTACTTATCATTTATTACTTTTTAAAAATAAAATTAAAGACCGTAAATATATTTTCATTTTTTAAAAAATCTTAAAATTACAAAAGACTTTTCAATAAGCAAAATCTCAAATAATAAAATAATAAATTCTGAAATTCCAGCTATGTTGCCAGTGAGATAACAAAGCAAGTATTAAGATATTTTTAAAAAATATATATTCTCTGATGAAAAATCATCTTAAAAGTGTCTTAGCATGAATATAAAGAAGACTCTTTTGAGTCTCGAAACTAAACTGAAAAGTTCTTATAAAATCAATTTAAATTCTCCTAAAAGTTTAAGATTTCCAATGTAGAATTCATCTAAGTATTTTGAGTAGATGTTACGAACAACGAAATTCAGAACGTAAAAAAATCAGATCATGGATGTTATATGAAATATGAGTTATACATATTATATCGATAAATATTCTAAAAGTTTCTCAATTTTGATTAATATTCATATTTAGAAGCATAAAATCTAAAAAAAAGTTAGTTTGAAGTTAGTTTGAAAGTTCTTATAAGATCGTTAAAGTTTATAAAATCCATAAGAAAGTAGCATTTTCATAAAGCTGAATGGCCTTAAATAAGGAACATATTCACAATTTTAGAGCAGTTAATAAATATCTTCCGGTTTGACTTTGGAGTCTAAATATGGAAAATTAGCCGAAAATGATGTAACTTTTCATTTTATAGAATTTTTTAATGTACAATTTTCTATTCCCGCGAGCATGGAAACATTGGAAAAATATAATCGAAACATAAGTTCCAAATTTTAGAATAATTTACAAATATCTCCGGTTTTCTTTTGACGTCTAAATGTGAGAAATTAAGCATAAGTGTAAAAATTCGGGGTAAAATGTGAAAAAAAAATCTTTAGCATAAAAATTGATTTATGGTAACTTTAAACATTTCTTTTTAGAAAGTTAGGCATTGGAAAATATTAATTATGAACATTAAGCAACAAATATTATTAACGCAAAACATAGACTTTTTACAACTAAGTTTGTTTGAAGTTCCAAGGTAAAAATGCAAATGTGTATTAAATGCATTTTATTCACTTGTTTACAAATGTTTTCATTTATATCTCATATTCGTTTTTCTTTTTAAATGATGGCATGATACTCCATGATTACATTCTGGATCTGACGTATCCATCACGCCTTTTCTATCCGATGGCTGAAAGGGAAACTTCAGTTCAGTTTACTCTCCTTTTAATATATCTAGTTAGGCACGGGGAGTTTATGTTTCCCAGTACCGATGATATTCTCTAGATTTTATCAATAGCATTCTGTGTTCGTTCGACAAGTGAGTGCTAATCAGAGGTTTCGTTATTTGGCAATTCTGCCAAACTATGAAATCCATGTATGATTTAGCTTTAAAGTTAAGTCCAGGAATTCTAAACAATCAAAATCTCCAATTTTTTTCTTTCCTCGCTTTCAAAATCCCGTGTAGCACAAATTCGCACACCTTCTGGTTTGGGTCTACAAGCATTCAAGGATTACTGCTTCAAGATTACTAAATTAACCCTTTATGTGGATAACAGGACTTCCGAAGATTCGTGCTCCATCCATACAATTTTATGTGCTTTAACTTGAAACATGAACATGTGTACGATTTTATACTTGTAGTTCATTGGAGCGATCTTGTGTACCAATGCAAAAAATTACGACTCGGTTAGCTTTTATCAACCTGCGGGATTAGGAAAAAATTTCAAAATTTTTCTGAGAAAAATCCATGATATCTTACTATTGTACAAAGTTTCGGAAATACAAAATATGTCTACTAATTATTTTAAAAGCATTTACATACGTATTGTGATTTTTTGAGATAAAATACAATGCTGAGTGTACATACTGAATAATTCTTACACATCCATGCTATTAAAAGAAATACATAGAGTGTATTTTTTTATTCTGTGCATTGAATGTTTAAAACTTATTACCTCTAAACAATAAGACTTTAAGTAGTTACCTCTACGAAATAACTATTATTTAGCTAAGCAATGAAACTTTTGACATTAAAAACCTAAAGTTTTAAAGCAAAAATCTTTTTCGAGAGTTAGTATATTTTCTGTTTTCAAAAAGAAATAAAATATTAGTAACTCAGGAAAAATATTTTAAATTCCAAAAATTATTTAATCAATTTTATTGATTTCTAGTTATACATGAAACGGGAAAATAAATATTTAAAATTTTCTTTATCTCATTTCATCGTAGTAACACTTTAATCTTTAAAAAATGCTAATGTACTCTTTCAAATAAATCCGAAAGACGCGATAGGAGTGTCGTCTCTTAAACTACTGACGTCTTAAATGACATGATTGGTATTACGGCAATGGAATGACATTTTACAAATAAATGTTACTGAAAGAGAGAATTAGAATTGTTGTTTGTTTATTCTTAACAGGAATGAATAAATATATTTATGTAGTATTCTTGTATTTAACAAGCACATGCGGGTAAAAAGGCTCAGTAATACATTAATATAAATAAAAAAAAACTTTAAACTAGCAGCCAAGAGAAAAAGAAGACGAAGAATTTGTATGTATTGAATAACTGCATCTGCAGTTCTCACCTGAAACCGTATTGGCGCTGCGCACAATAACTTTATAGATGTGTATAGTGTAACATTACACTTCCGATCTCAGTTTGCATTGCATTTTGTACCGTATAAAGGGTTACATTTGTTTATATAGAACTATAAAGAAGTTTTTGCACGTTTTATTATTATTTTTTTATTTGATAGTATAAGAATATGATATAATTAAACGGAAACAAACAATTAGACATAAAATATTCATTACAATTTATCAGACACTAAGAATGTTTAATCATTTGATACAAATAATTTAATTAAAACTTGTCATTTTTGAATTTCGTTAAAATTATTATTCTGATATTTTGATACATTTTATTAAATTAAAAACATTGTTAGATTTCATATATTTTGTTCCTTTTTATAAAAATTAACTAGATTATATTCTGAATAAATGTAATTGACATTAAATTATAAAACATTACAGTTAAATCGATTTATGTTTTAAATGACAAAATCAAAATAGACATGACATAGACATTGTGCTATCACATTCGCTCATTTATATAAATATATACATATAATTTTGTTATATTTGTATAAAAATTTAATTAAAATTAATTTTAAGATATAAGGAGTTGAAATTAATTGCCAGAAATCAATTCATACCGTTGTAGTAATAACGAAAAACATATCTTCCGCACAAATTCAAATTTAATGTCATATTTTTCCATTTATTACATGAAACATGATATATAATGTTTCTTATAACTTTCAAATGTCATATTGGTAGAGATTAAATTCCATTTATTCCTAAACACAACACATGCAATTCATTTTAAATAATTATGTAATAAAATAAAATAAAAACAATTCTTACTTACGTTTCTTTTAAACAAGTTTTTACTCAAATTATCTGTATTATTCTGCAACTTTTTTTTAAATGGTCCTTATTTTTTTTTATAAAATTATTATTATTTTATTATTATTATAATTATTTTTTTACAAGTTCTTTAATCCTAAATTTATACATTTATGAGAGTTTTTATTTTTTCCAAATTTAAAAATAGTTGTACCATCTTTTAAAAAGAATACTGTTGTCAACATTTTCCTTTATAATTTATAGTCACGCTCTCGAGTTTATTATTTCAAGGTTCATCATCTGAAGTTTTACTTTCCATGCCTCATTTAATTTCGACACAAGGGATGAAATGAAGGAGGGAAAATAATTTTTAAAATATGAATATAGCTTAGGAGTTGTCTGTCAAGATTTTGTCAGGTTTCTGTTAAAAAGCTAAAAAAACGAATATACTGAGTTTCAATAATTTGATGAAAACAGGTGACTTGAAAATAAAATAGTATTAATTGTATTCATTCCTTTTTTCCCTATTCCAGTAATTGTTTACGCTTTTACAACATTACTATATACTGATACTATAAATATAAGCATATTCGAATAAAAAAAATGCAAAATTATGGGAACCCATATTGCAATTAAACAAATTATATTTCAATTATTGATAATCTGGCATTATTTTAATTCTTTACTTTGATTTGGAGATTTTTTTCAATGCATCTTTTAATTAAGTAATTGTTCACTATTATCATAATCCTAAATTCTATATTTATGGCAGATTCTCTTTCAAATTTAAAACAAGTTGGAAATTGCACGTGAAGCGTAGCAAATGAGGTGCGGTCATATAATAACGAAGTTTTTAAAATATCACACTCATATATGTGTATCTCATAAAATTGTAAATAATTATTTACAATTAAAATTAGTACCAAACAATGTTCTCCCTATACCATTATGGGATGGAATACTTTTGCAAATCGATATACTTTGTACGAATACTTTGTAAATCGATAACAAATGTCCTTTGCACCACAGATTATACAAAATGTCTATTATAACATGTACGTTTTAGATGCATATCAATTTTACAATGTTCGAATGAGTGTAACACCATTAAAATACATTTGAAACATTTTTTCCCATTGACCGTAATGTAACGGAATACTTTTGATTATCCCTGTAACTGATCTATTCATCCAATTTTCGCAAAATTTGAAATAACTCGACCAAAGTATGTAATATTTATTGTCCCTGTAATTGAACTATGCATCCGATTTTGATAAAATTCGAAATAAATCGATAAAATTATGTAATAATGATGTATTTTAAATTCCAAACGATTAAATGATATTTTATGATCTTGCTTTTCTTAAAAAAAAAATAATTATATTTGCAATGACATCCCCAGAAGAGAAAGGAGAAAATTCATCACTTTTGTCGATTTCCCTTTTTATGTTTTCTTGAGATGTTATAAGTTTGTTTTTTATTTTTGATCTGTAATAATATGATAGATCGTTGTTTTTGTCAAGAGAATATATATAAAAAAAAATATTTTAAAGTGAGTATCGACATCTGTTATCATTCATGGGAAAATTATTACAAGATAAATAACGATATATATATATTATTCTTCATAAGAAAATATTATAAAATATGATATCACTATTTGTGCTTTCAAGAAAAAGTAAATAAAGTTGTGTTCTACAATCTTCAACAAATTCGTCTTAAGTGATTTTTCCCTCATGTTTGTCTCATTCATCATTCGTCAAGACTCAGGTAATATCTTTTCATTTTATTTTTCTTCTCTCAAGTGTTTGATTTAATATTATTATCAAAGAATCTTCTTCAAAGAACCTTTCAAGATATTTTTTGTCATGTCTTTTTTTTTGGGTATTTTGCTGGCCCTCATTCAGCATATTGTATTAATACCACTATAGATCATTTGGCCTATATGATGGAACGAAAGCTACAAGCGTCCCCATCCTTCCTTTTTGGAAACACAACACCCACATTCCACAAAAAAAATTATTTAAGTTACATATAATCAGGCATTAATTACATTCTCTGTTTTGATTTTGAGATATTGTCAATGTACCTTTTAAAATAAAGAAAATTTGAAATGAATGTACCTTTTAAATTGTTTGTATTTTAAAAATCTTAAATTTTATATTTGTGACAGTTTCTCTTTATTTCAAATTTAAAAATGTGTGAATGAGCACATAAAAAATAAATAGTTATTGACATTTTATTCATAATATACTGTCAAACTCTTTCGTGTACACTACATGGCCGTTGATGACCGTCCACTTGTGACTTTCGACATTTTGTTAAATACCTAGAAAAATACATGAGGAATTATCCTGAAACTTTATGTGTATAAGTATAAAAGTGCAAGTCATACATTTCCGTGAAGATATTTTCCCGGGGGGGTTGATAGAGGGGTTTGAGGTTGTGGAGTAGGGTGGATCGAATTTTTTTTTTTTTCACAGTGTCAAAACTTACCTATGCGGAAAAGATGTTCTCTTGGATGGAGATTATGGGAAAAATAATTAAAAAAATTAATTTTAAATTTTACTATTGCCACAAAGAGGTTGAATTTCAAAAAAAAGTGAAAAAAGACCTAATTTTGGCTTGATGATTTTTGATTCAAAATAATAGTTTAAGAAATTTATCTAAAACCTGCCTATGCGTAAAAGATGTTTTATTATATGCTGAGTATGAGCAAAATAATTAAAAACGATAATGCAAAATTTAAATCTGCCGCAATAAGACTCACATTTATATGTTTGAACGTTTTAATGTAAAAAATGAATGTTTTTTTTGTAAAATAAAATATGAATTTTAGAATTTTTAACATTTATTGCAATGGAGGGATACTTATTTTATTACAAGATTCAAACTTTAGTTTCTTATTTAACAGCTTATTTATTATTAAATCAAGAAAAATCGTCAACATTACAATCATCGATAATAACGTTTGGTATTGAAAATAGGCATGAGATTTTGTAATTCAATTCGATTTTTATAAAACCATCTCATATATTGTCCATACACAACAGAATATGCTTGAGTGACTATTTTGATTATTGGTTTTGTAGAATGAGCATTGCGTGAATTGATATTATTGATAGTAGATGTAATTGCCACAGGAATGATTGCTGGATTTACAATTGCTTCTGAAATCATGTTGTTACTATATCCCTCAGTTAGTGGAGGTTCGACACATTTTCCTATTTAATTAAATCTATGTAATCCGTCTCAAAAAGGTCAAAAGCTGGTAAATGGAAAATATAGATATTACTTAATGCATTTATTAGGATTACAGCAGACCGTTTGATTTCAATCGTGCGCTTTTAGTATTCATCTACTGACATAAATGAAATTACAAAAAGGTTCTCACATGCGGTAAATGTTTTTTTTTATTTCACCAGTGAAACATTTGTGCCCAAGCGTGGTTCCATCCACGCTGCGAAAAAATGGCGTAGTGGAACCTCATTGGTGGGTAACTGGCACAAATACCATTGTAGTGGACGCTTGAAGATCAGTTCCATATTTCGAATAACACATTCTTTAACATCTATATTAACAGATATTCTGTCACAACCAATCGCAACCAACTTTGTTACATGTATATTATTGTTAACACATGACAAAAAAAATGTACGTCGTGTTTTCAAATTGTTTGGCACTCTCCCAGAATTTACATATATGTGGCCGATTTATTCGGAACCAAGTTCTTTTTTCAAGCTCATGTCTGCTTCTATTATGATTTTTCTTCTGTTGTCTTCTAGTGATGTAGTGTTGTCTTTACACCCATCAAAGTTTGAAGAAAACGGCCATTATCATAATCTTTTACAAGTGACTAAAGCGAATGACTAAAACGATAGAGTGGTCTTTGGTTTGGTTTGTCATGCCGAAACTTTTTTCTGTCAATATCTTTCGATTCATAGTTTTGTGAGATAATGCCCACATCTTGAAGTGCACCTGACACAATGGCAGCACCTGCTCGGTTGGAAATGCCCAAACTATCTAAAATTCTGGCTGATACCAATTTTCGTCACTACAGGTTGTGTGACACCTAGCCGTCAGCATTTTGGTTTTTCAATGATAGCTGATGACGCAGTAAAGTGAGTTTGCTCGCACTACCTTGCTTTAGGTCGGTCATATTCATATTCAAATCTATTGAGCTCAAAAAATAATAGGCAGTAACTTCGGAAATGGTCCAGAAGATTGTAATAGCTTTCAATATCTTATGTTGTATTATAAGAATTAAGAAGAGCGCAATATTTGTCGGGTAACAATTAAATTTTTCTTAAAATACTGCAGTGGTAAATTATTGGGATTGAATCTCATTTAGAGGTCACTTATAACTTATTAGTAACTCCTTCTCACTGGCAGGAAATAAATTGATTTAGACCGATCTCTTGCTTCGGTTATTTTTTAAATACCAATATATAAATTTTATAACGTTTCTGTAATAAGAAGCATACTTACTGGCATATCAAAGGCAGACCCAAATAGGGTGTAATTCACACACATATATACATTTATTTTAACAACGCCATGGGACAATAATATTCAAAGTACACTAAGCCACACAATATACAGACAGACAAATCCTTCACTGAAAAAGCTGGGACTGCCAGTTATTCGAAACTTTAATCCACTTGCAGCAGTATTAAATTTCGAAATTAGTTTACTTTTTATATATTTTTTTCACTTACTCTCCATGCAATATAATTAACTCTTACGCAAAGGTAGGTTTTAATTGATATTAAAACTATTATTTTGCGTCAAAAAAATATCTAACCAAAATTAGATATTTTCCATTTTTTCGAAATTTCATCGAATTTCCAACTTTTTTGTGGGAGTATTAAATTTCGAATTTATTATTTATTATTATTTTTTACTTAACTCCCATACGATATAACATCTTTTCCACATTGTTGGATTTTAAAAATTATTAAAATAATTACTTTTTGACAATAATCATTTAACCAAAATTTGGTCTTTTTTCATTTTTTTTTCAAATATTCAACCCTTTTGTGGCAGTATTAAAATTTAAAATTAATTTTTTTATTATTTTCCCCTTAATCTCCATACAATAGAACATCTTTTTCGCATAGGTAGGTTTTGGGGAATGGTAATTTTTTTTTCGCCATAGACAATCGATCCACCCTGTTGTGGAGAGGAAAATGAGAGGTTTTATCCAAATCTAGTTGTACGACACATAGTGTGTATTCTATATTGATACTAATCAACGAATATATAGATACAACCCCTCTTGTTTTTGCTTCATTTTGGGAATAACGGATTTTCAACTTATTCTATTTACGATTATTTTCTGAATTTTCAAGCTATGATTTTGAGATTTTTACAAAAGTTGATCTATATATTTAGCTAACATAATATGTAAATGAAATTTTTATATCGTTGACGCATGCGCAGTGAAAAATTATTTATTAAACTTACTCATTTTTCATACAATTTTTATTATTTTTTAATTCTGATTATAGTTTATTATATGCAATGTTGTTTGTCATATTTTCAGGAAAAAAAGATTATTTTAGATTAAGAAATCTACAAATTAGAAGCAAAAATCTTGGAAAAAAATCGGGACTGTTTTTATAAAAACCTTAATTTCTCTACGAGTATACATTCTATCGAAATATAAATAAACACAGTTTATTTCAATAAGCCCCTTAATCAAAATCTACAGTTTGAGCACTTTTGCTACATTAGTTTATACAGGGTTATTCAAAAAATATTCATTGTTTTTTAATTTGTTGGCGGTCCCCTATGGAGTTCCGGGAAAAACTCTTCACGGAAATGTATGACTTGCATTTTTACATTTATACTCTTAAAGTTTCAGGGTAATTCCTCATGTATTTTTTTTAGAGATTTAACAAAATGCTTAAAATTGTATGTGGACGTTCATCAATGGCAATGTAGTGTATTATTTCAATTTTCATCATTTGAAGTTTTACTTTTAACACCTCATTTATTTTCGAATCAAGGAATAAAATGAACAGATTTAAGAGAATAAATAAATATCACTTAGTTTACGAGTAATTATATATATAAAACCCCTCCGTGTATGACAATTCCGGGGTCAGCCCATCCACGAGAAAAAGAAACTTATTGCAATTGCGTCCACGTTAGGCTTAACTTTTCCGAACCGTTCACAAATACTCTAATTGTTCAACTTATGAAAATATACATGTAAAATATTTATTCATTACGCATTTTCTTTAAAACCTACAAAAACTATTTAATTATAATGTTTAAGTTCTAAATAAAACAACCAGCAATTACAAAAAAGAACAAACAATGTAAACAAGTTAAAACTGTTGCCATTTAAGAATGACAAATTCCGTGAATGAATCTTTAGAATGACTCCATTGTAACATCACGACTCAGGAATGATTGGGTGCGTTCGGGAGCTATGCGCGCGTGTTCAGGAGACAGGTACATGGAGTGAATATTACAGCGGATTTAGTACTCGGAAGCCAAAACCCCTGAGCTCGCGCGCGCAGCGCGTGTGTCTCTCGAACACGCGCTGTTTACTCTTTATTGTTTACATTTTTTTCCGATCTTATAGAGTGTTTTTTTTTTTAGTATTAGCTAAAAAATAGTCCAAAATAGAATTTTTTTTTAATACATTTTAGCTATTTTTATTATTTTCTCTCAGTATTTTTATATATTTTTTGGCTGTAGTTTCACAATATAATCTTTTATAATTGATTTTTTGCGTTACTTTATTCTTTTAAAATTTATGTATTTACGATTTGTTCATTCCAATCCCCCCAATCCCCCAGACAGATTTGTTATAGTTTTAAATGCAAATTTCTGTTAAAATTTCCTTTTTTTATATAGATTTTTTTCCGTGTGTTTAATCGCAGTATTTTTAAAAATTGTTTAAGCCTAAAGTGGCTGATTGACCACAGTTATAATTTTTTTATCATCCTTTTAAAAATGCAAACACGTCATTTTGACGGGCTGTCTTCTAGTGTTTCAAGAATGTGTCACGTTTCTCTTAGGTAGCTTTATAAAAGAGAATACAATATTTTTCAATATTTTGATGAATACAGAAGACTTGAAACGTAAGTACCATTTTCTGTATTTTATTTTTTTATTTTCCCTATTTCGTAACTGTAACCTTTCGAACACTAATATACATTGATATCTTAAATCTACGTATCTTCAATAGAAATAACACAGCATTATGTAAACCCATTATCTCCAATAAAAGCATTGTTACTTATTTTTAATCAGGCATTTTTTAAATTATCTGTTTTCTTTTGTGATTTTTTTAATGCATTTTTTAAACAAATAATCGTTTACTATTTCCACATTCAGAAATTTTATATTTTTGAGACTTTCTCTTTTTATCAAATATATAACTGCTGTACGATCATTTATATACGAAGCTGTTACTTTTCACGCCTAATTTAATATCAACGCTATAGATAAAATGAACAGATTTCAGATCGTAAATAAATTTTAAAATATAAACTTAGCTTAGGAGTGATCTTTTATGGATGTGAATCAGGTTTCTATTACACAGCTGAAAGAAATAAAATATACTTTTTGTGAATGTTTTGATGTAAAAATGACTTGAAAATAAAGTAGTATTTTCTGCATTCATTTTTTATTTTTTCGAGTTCAGTAATAGTAACCATTACAAGTCAACTATATATTGACATCATAAATGTAAGTATCTTTGAAGAGAAATAATAAAAAAAATATATAAACCCATATTAAAAAAAACAAGTTTTATTTAAATTTCTTATAATATGGCATTAATTAAGTTCTCTGTTTTGATTTTGAGGTTTTTGCCAATGTACCTTTTAAAATAAAGAAAACGTGAAATGAATGCGCCTTTTAAATTGTTTTTTATTTTTAAAATCCTAAATTTTATATTTGTGGCAATTTTTCCTTTTTGTCAAATTTGAAAATGTGTGAAGGGACACTTGAAAAAGAAATAGTTCTTGACATTTTTATTCATAATATACTGTCAAACTCTAGAGTTTATTATTTCATGTTTCATCATTTGAAGTTTTACTTTCAACGGCTCATGTATTTTCGACTCAAGGGATAAAGTGAAAAGATTTTAGAGAATAAATAAATTTCACTTAGTTTACGAGTAATTTTTCAAGAACGTAACACGTTTCTGTTAGGTAGCTTTAAAAAAGTGAATACAATATTTTTCGATATTTTGATGAATATAGAAGACTCGAAACGGAAGTACCATTTTCTGTTATTTTTTTTTTAATTTTCCGAGTTCGTAACTGCAACCTTTAACAACGCTATTATACATTGATATCATAAATTTACGCATCTTTAATATAAATAACGCAACGTTATGTAAACCCATTATCTCCTATAAAAGCATTGTTACTTAAGTTACTTAATCAGGCATTATTTAAATTATCTGTTTTGTTTTGAGATTTTTTTTAAATGTGCCTTTTTTTTAAACAAGTAATCGTTTACTAGTTCCACAATCGAAAATTCTATATTTATGAGAGTCTCTTTTTTCCTAATTTATGAAAACAAAATTATGTATACTTATTATCATCTAAAAACATTTTTAATTAAGTTAATATTAATCTAGTATTTTTTTAATTGTCTGTTTAATTTTGTAAATTTTTATGCAACGTATCATTTTTAAAGCAAGTGATCGTTTACTATTTCCACAATCCGAAATATTATATTTTTAACAGTTTCTCTTTTTTTCCAAATATAAAACTGCTATCATTTATACAGCAAACTGTTATCAAAATGTGTATTTATAATATACTCTCAAATTTTCGAGTTTATTATTTCAAGGTTCATCATCTGAAGTTTTACTTTTCACGCTTCATTTACTTTCGATTCAAGGGATAAAATGAACTGACTTCAAAGTGTAAATAAATTTTAAAATAAAAACTTAGCTTAGGAGTGATCTTCTAAGAATGTGTTAGGTTTCTACACTATATTGCCATTGATTATGGGACACTTGCGATTTTAGACATTTTACTAAATATCTAGAAAAATACATGAGGAATCATCTCGAAACTCTTAGTGTATAAATATAATAGTATACGTCATACATCTCCGTGAAGATTTTTTACCGAAACGCTATAGGGGACCGTCAACAAATTAAAAAAGAATGAATATCTTTTGAATAACCCTGTCAAAACTAATGTAGCAAAAGCGCTCAAACTCTAGATTATGATTGAATGCCTTATTGTAATACACTGTGTTCATTTTTATGCAAATAGCATGCACACTCGCAGAGTAATTAAGGTTTTTATAAAAATGTTTCCAAATTTTTCCAAGTTTTTCCATTATAATTTTCAGAGTTCTTAATATAAAATAATATTTTTTTCAGAAAATATGAAAAACAACATTGCACACAGTACCCTGTAATCAGAATTAAAAAATAATAAAAATTGTATGAAAAATGAGTAGGTTTACTATATAATTTTTTACTGCGCATGCGTCAAAGATATCAAAATTTCATTTGCATATTATGTTAGCTAAATGTATAGAGCAACTTATGTAAAAGTCTCAAAATCATAGCTTGAAAATTCTGAAAGTAATCGTCTATAGAAAAAGGACAAAATCCGTTGTTTCCAAACTGAAGCAAAAAAATGAGGGATTTTATCCAAATGCAGTAGTACATCCCATATTGTGTATTCTATATTGACACTAATCAATGAATATATGGATACAACCCCTCTTGTTTTTGCTTTATTTTGAGAATAACGGATTTTCGACTTATTCAATTGACGATTATTGTCAGAATTTTCAAGTTATGATTTTGTGACTTTCACAAAAGTTGCTCTATACATTTAGCTAACATAATATGCAAATGAAATTTTGGATATCGTTGACGCATGCGCAGTAAAAAATTATTTAGTAAACCAACTCATTTTTTATACAATTTTCTTTTTTTATTAATTCTGATTACAGGGTACTTGTGCAATGTTGTTTGTCATATTTTCTGAAAAAAATAATATTTTATATTAAGAACTCTGAAAATTATAAGGAAAAAACTTGGAAAAATTTGGTATCATTTTTATAAAAACCTTAATTACTCATCGAGTATGCATGCTATTTGCATAAAAATGAACAAGGCTTATTACAATAAGGCATTCAATTACAATCTAGAGTTTGAGCTCTTTTTCTACATTAGTTTTGACAGGGTTATTCAAAAGATATTCATTCTTTTTTAATTTGTTGACGGCCCCCTTTGGAGTTTCGGGAAAAAATCTTCACGGAGATCTATGACTTATACTATTATATTTATACTCTAAGAGTTTCGAGATGATTCCTCATGTATTTTTCTAGGTATTTAGTAAAATGTCTAAAATCGCAAGTGTCCCATAATCAATGGCAATATAGTGTATTACATAGCTGAAAAAAAAATATTTTTGTCAGTAATTTGATGAAAAAATGATTTAAAATCTATACTAATAAAATAACAAATCGCTCTGTCTGCGTGTGTGTGTGTGTGTGTGTGTGTGTGTGTGTGTGTGTGTGTGTCTGCGATGGCTAGCAAAATCTATGGGACGTACGAAGCTCAAAATTTTTATGAGAGTAGCCCAATATCTCTCCTGATGCACCTGAGCTTCAGAATTTCGAAATTCTATTTATTAACTGAGTAATTAATTACATTCCAAAGATCACTCTCATAAAAAATCGCCTTTTTTCTTCTTTTTTTCTCTTCATTCAGTTATGGTTGGTTGGTTGCATAAAATTTTCGCATAAATAATTAAAAAAGCTGGGAATAGACCTTTAAAATTCATAGACTGGCAAACTGTCAGTTTAAATGATGATTTTTTATCACAGCGGTTGTAAACCATGGAGGAAAAAGATAGGTGGTGGTGAAGTGAACCGAAAAAAGGGTTGCAATATTAAATCATTTATCGCTCAAATTTTAATGTCCCAAACAAAAGCATGTGGAAGTGATTTTGTATTAATAAGACGAATTGAAAGAAATGAATTACAGCCGAAGCGTATTTTATGAAGAAATAGTAATTTTTTAAAATGGTCTTTTTTCTATTATATTATTTATTTTTAAAAAAATGTTTGCTTTTAAAATAATTGAAATTGATAAATTCGAAATAATTAAATGTCAAAATAAAATAAAATAAAATATTGAAAACATTTGATTTGAACTAAAAATTGTATTACTAAAAGGTTTCTTTTTTTTTTCAGAACTTTTTAATACTTTATAACGTAGATGAAAATATGGTTTTAATATAACAACATATTAATAACTCTATATCAATATATAAAATATATTTATGAAAACATTCTTTTAAAATCATGCGCGAAAACTTAAATAACAAATATTAGTCTAAAATCTAGATTTCAGAGTGCAGACGATTTTAAGACATTAACGAAAGAATGCTAACTTTTCAAGCAAAATCTTAAATGATGCTTCTATATTGATATTTCAAAGTGACGGCTAGGTTACATTTATGTTATATTTAAGTTACGGTAGGGTAATGTTAAGTCGCAGTTAGGTTACAGACAGATTATGGTTATGGTACAAAAGTTTACGGTTAGGAATTTGTCCACAGAGTCAACATTACGCATGCTTTGATTAAAAATATACACTTTTGTTAAATGGCTCTGAAATTATAATACTATATACCAATCTTTTATCATCGCGTATCGATTCATTCAAGGTATAGTCGGATTTAAGAATGATATAATTAGTTTGAAATTCAAAATATTTCACTTGGGATTTCTATGTGAAAAAAATAATTAGTTACGTGATTTAACAGTGATTTTTACGGGTAAATATCAACACTTTAACACGAAACTAACGCAATCGTTGGATACATGTTCCCTCCCGTGTTTCTCATTGCTCATTTTAAGTATTTTTAGAGCTTAATATTAGTTGTTGTTTTTAAAACCGATTTTTCACAAAGTCAGCTGCAACGTATTTCAGACAATGCATTTCTGCATGCTTCCAGTTATTGATAAAATCATACAAATTTCAAGTTCGTTTAATATTGTTAATACGGACCCGGGCAACGCCGGGCGGGTCAGCTAGTAAAATATAATTTTCTGTATTTATTTTTTTATTCTCTGAAGTTCAGTTATCGTAATATTTACAACGCAACTATACATTAATATCATAAGTTATAAGTATCTTTGAAGAGAAATAATATAAAATTATGTAGACTCATATTCATAAAAGAACAAGTTTTATTTAAATTTCTTATAATCACGTATGAATTAAATTCTCAGTTTTAATTTTGAGAGTTTTGTCAATGTACCTTTTAAAATAAAGAAAATTTCAGATGAATGTACCTTTTTAAATTGTTTCTAATTTTAAAAATTCTTAAGTTTATATTTGTGACAATTTTTTCCTTTTTTTCAAATTTGAAAATTTTGAACGAACACTTGAAAAAGAAAAAGTTCTTGACATTTTTATTCATAATACACTGTTAAACTCTCGAGTTCCATTATATCAAGTTTAATCATTTGAAGTTTTACTTTCAAATCCATCGCCTCATGTACTTTTGACTCAAGGGATAAACTGAAGAGATTTTAGAGAATAAATAAATAACTTAAAATAAACATAGCTTGCAAGTAATCTTTCATGAATGTGTCACATTTCCGTTAGATAGCTTTAAAAAATGAATATACTATTTTTCACTAATTCGACGAATATAGATGATTTGAAACTAAAGTAGCATTTTCTGTATTTATTTTTATTTCCCTGAGTTCCGTAACTGCAATCTTTAACAACGTTATTATACATTGATCACTGAAATTTACGTATCTTCAAATATAAATAACACAACAGTATGTAAACTCATTATCTCTTCAAAAAACAATGTTACTTAAGTTAGTTTCAATCTGCTATTATTTAAATTATCTCTTTTATTTTGTGATTTTTTAAAAATATACCCTTTTAAAACAATTCATCGTTTACTATTTGCACAATCCAATATTTTATATTTATGAGAGTTTATCTTTTATAAAATTTAAAAAGACAAAATTATGTAAACTTATTTTCTCCTATAAAAACATTGTTACTTAATTTAGATTTTATGTGACATAATGTACGTTCTCTGTTTTCGTATTTTTTTTTTCAATATACGAATTAAAAAACATGTAATAATTTACTAAATCCACAATCCAAAATATTATATTTATGAGAGTTTCGTTTTTTCTTTCAAATTTAAAAATAAGTGTATGATCATTTAAGAAAAGACGTTGTTGTCAACATATGCATATTGCATTCATAATATATTATCAAGCTCTCGAGAGTATTATTTCAAGGTTCACCAATTGAAATTTTACTTTCCATGCCTCATTTATGTTTGACTGAAAGGATAAACTGAACAGATTTGAGAGAGTAAATAAATTTCAAAATATAATCTTAGCTTATGAGTAAACTTTTGAGATTGTGTCTCGTTTTGTTTAGCTGCAAAAAATATAATGGTGTTGAACCATGAAAGTCTGTATTCTCTAATAATTAATACAACTAAAGTTAGCAACTAATTTGATGGATTTGATGTTAATATATAAAATCTCAGCATTCAAAAGGCAGTTGATAGCCAGCGAGACAAATTCAATGTTCCCGGTTACCATTTAGTTAGATCTGAACAACAAACACTAGTATTAATCGCAGTGTAAATGTCTAATCAGTATTTATGGTCTGAACCGAGGGTGGAAGGATCAATGTTTTGCAATTCGCAATTAATACTACCAAAATGAACAACTTGACATTTTTCACATTCTTTGAATTTTGACCAATATCTTCGGTTTAAGATATGTGGGCAGATGACTTGCCGTCTGTGGACTCAAATGAGTTTCGTAATGGCAACTCAATGAAATGCAATAAACAGATAATTCATTGGCCTGGTCTCTGAAGTTACAATTCAAACCTGTGAATTACACTATTAAACACACCTGTGTTCACTGCAGTGCCGTCGTACTCGATAACAATAAGGTTTTTTAAATAATACAATAAAGCATTTGTAACATATTCGTAAACGCTATTGGTATTCGTAAATAAAGACTAGATCAACTTTCAGGTGTAACATATCCCATACCCGTCGAACCTGGTTCCGATACAATACGGTAATGTTCTTCTACAATTGTTTTTTGAAACTGTATTTCCTCAAGTGTTTCTGGTGTTAAAGTTTTGCCATGCTGTCCATGAAATAAAAGGCCAGATTGAAAGGAATGATTTTCAGTTGACTTTGAGAATATTTTTTTTTGTAAATTCTTGATTTTTGAAAACAATTGATCGCAAAGCAGGGATAGCTTTATAACAGCGATTCTAGAATCCAGAAAGCCTATGTCAAAATTTTATACCAAGAATGATTATAAACAGTAATGTTATTGTTATGTTTATGTTCTAAAGGTAAAATAAAGTGTTTGCTCACATTAAAATGAGGTAAGTGTGACATGTATTTACTAATAATTTATACATAATTTTGCAAAATTTGGTGTCGATGAGGCATCAGAAGATATTAATCTATTATTGTATTTTTTTTGTTTGTTGTTGCTAAAAGATTGTAACTATTAAGCACTACCCCATATAGATCAACGAAATCTGTGGTCATTTATTAATTTTTGTACTTTAATCTTCTTTTGTCCAATTTTTGGAATTTTAGGCCCATTGAGGAAACAGAAGATATCAACTCACCGTTTAAAGTTTCCGAACTCTTTTTAATGAAATGTGATAAATGATTTTAAAAATTTCGATTTTTTCGATACGACCTAATATATATATATATATAATAGCTACATGTAACCTCAATACTATGTACTATGTAACAACATATAAAGTGGGTTCTTTCATCTTCACATCAGGGAAGAAAAAGCAAAATAATACAAATTCGTGGTTACGAACACACATAACACCAAAAATAAGTGAGTAAAAGCTTTAAAATGAAATCATAATATCCTGATTGAATGGATATAATGGAAAAAATCGCAAACACACACACGCACATACATATATAATATCTTTTAACACTTAAACACATTGAAATGGACATGGCAAACACATATAGAGGATATTATAAACAAACGGTCATTTACTGAAAAATTTAACTGTCGATTTCTTCAGAAAATGCTACGTAAAACTTTTAAATAGCGAAACAGTTATAGAAAACGATTGTCTAATCGTAAACCTTTGAATTTTTGTTTAATGTTTCGGATTCAAAAAACGCATTAAACTGAAATGCTGCACATAAATGCAAGTCATAAGTAGAATGAACAGTTATTTTGACAATAAAGTTTAATACCATTATTTGTGTTACTGTAGTTTAATGAATTTTTAAATCTAAAACATTCAATTTCAAGTAAAATTTAATTTTCAATAAACTTTCAGTACGCGCAGTAAAAATTGAAAAAAAAAAAGAAGTAGAACGAAAAAGTAAAAGTAAAAAATAAAACATGAGGAAACTTGGAATAATTGTATGAGGATTTCGACTAGTTTTAAGACTAAATATATGGTTTCGTTTATCTATACAAAAATAGCTTTATATAGAAAAGTGAAAAAATATTTTGGGCGATAAATATGAATTTTTCTTATATCCAGTTGTTTGACAAAAATACAGCATAATATGCCCTCGCCAACATGAAAAACACATGTCTATGGTTTCCTTTTAACCAAAAATCGAAGAACTTTCCGTCGTATAATTCGCCATACATAATCAACGTAGAACGATGTTCTTTATGCCAAAAACTTTCCAGAAATAATATTTATCAAATAGTGAGAGTTCCATGAAATTCTCATTCAGTAGAAGTCATTTATAAGCAGCCGATATGAATTTTTGGTTTGTATTTTACAGATATAAGTTGATTATGGCTTGAAACACAACTTATATCATTCTACACTTTTAAATGAGACAAATATTATTGACACAGTTTATGTTTTATGATGTATATCAATTTGTAATCAATGTATTTTTTCTAAATTATGATTACAAAATTCTAAATAGATTGCAAGAATTAAAAAGTACATTTCTTAAAATCAAATACTTTATTAATTAAATCTTTAAAACATTTTGATACAACACATTCATTAAACGGTGGTTACTGTATCACAAATTTCTTGCGATATAATTATGACTATTGTCTATTATTTGTTGCATTACTCAATGCATTCATAGGAAAATGTACATCATGAACTTCTCTCCGACAGTGATTGATCGTGAAATTGTTTACTGAGATTAGATGTATCATGTTAGTTAATGATTATGTTTCTTCCTCAGTGAAAGTCTTCGGAGTGTCACCATTTGAAAATCAAATTTCATTTTCAAATGGTGACACTCCGTTTGATACTTTATTTTACTGTCATGGAATAAAGCAACTCGGAACTATATAGCTAATGCGGTTTTTTTTTATTAAATCTGACATTTTGAGTACATCCAACGTTTTACTAATATCATGAAGCGTTAACACAAGCAACCCCCGAATCAATTTGGAGACTTAAACTTCAGAATTAATTAAACCTCAATTCATATATTACAACACAATATGTCTGCCAAGTCATATCTTGGTGGAAAACACCTGAAAACCCTACTTCAGTGGTTGACTCGTAGGTACTATATATATACCGGGTGTAACAAAAATTACTGATGGATTTAAAATTCAATAACTTGCAAACGGTGG
Organism: Maratus speculifer; assembly: GCA_964019185.1. Taxonomy (NCBI): domain Eukaryota; kingdom Metazoa; phylum Arthropoda; class Arachnida; order Araneae; family Salticidae; genus Maratus; species Maratus speculifer. Next base: position 241,443,768 of record OZ025289.1, read on the forward strand.
CAGCTATTTAAAACTTTTTTTGCAGGAGGGATATGTATAATGTCAGGAGTTTTTTTACCGTAATTTTTTATTTTAGTTCAAATTTCAAACAATAGGGGGTGCTGACGGCGATTGAAGGCCAGGTCGACGCTTCACTCAACACGGATCACCTGGCCTTCAATCGCCGTCAGCGCCACCTATTGTTTGAAATTCGAACTAAAATTTAAAATTACAACAAAAAACCCCTGACATTATACATAACCCTCCTGCAAAAATTTTTTTAATAGCTTTCATCGTTTGCAAGTTATTGAATTTTAAAATCCATCAGTCATTTTTGGGACACCCGGTATATATATATATATATATATGTATGTATATACATTCAAAAATGATGGAAGACACTGATATGTTTCAAATAAAAAGCGGGTCATATTTATAAAAAAATAAATTGGGAAAATGAATTTCTTTAAATAAAAACATAAAAAAATCATAAACACCTTAATATATTAAAGTGATTTTGAACAAAGCATAAAATATGTACGTGAATAATAATTATATACATAATGTATGTACGTGAACTTTAGAAGAATTTCTTAAGCATTTCTCTAGTTATCAACAAAGTGTGTACGATTAAAATTACCGAAGAGTTTTGTCCGTAAAGTATATATAGGGTAACATGAGATAAGATATCGTGTTGTACTTGATGCCGTGTTATGTAGTTTTCATACGCGCAGTCGCTCTAGGAGAGTACCACATAGTTCATACATCAGCAAGAGGGCTCACTACTAATATTTTAATTTCTTTTTGTAAATTTTATAGCGAAGCATTTTTTACTGTTATTTTGTCTCAAGACTTCTGATAAGTGTACAGAATCTTTTACGGGACTTATTTGATTGACTATATCTGTTTTAACACCAAAAATGTAAGTATGATGTTTTTAGATAGAACTGGCATCTAACTTTTCTGTAAAGCATAAATGGTCACCCTTTCTTCACGTTAGTGGTAAGACAAAGGTCATCCCATTGGCCATCTTACCCATACCTTGTGGTAAGATGTCGAACAAAATTTTCGATGCTTTTTTGTAATAAAATGTTTTTTAAATCATAAATAAGAGTGTAAATGTCTGTCTGTGAATAATAGTCTGCAGTCTGTGACTAGCAAATAAAATCAACAGTTGATTTTTAATAGAATTAAATCAAAAACATTGATATCTTTACCCAGTTTATCCGAGATTTCCAATTGATTCTATAACACATGCGAAATATCACGCAACTATTCCTATTTTAGCTGAATAACATATAGTTTAGGTATTTAATTTAAAAATTTAAAAATTACTAAAAATAATAAAGCTGTAATTTTATTTTATGACAGCAATGCATTTACTAAGTCCAGTTTGTTTTATATAGATAGACTTTTAAAATAATGCCATTTTTTGTTTTACTAAAAAAATTAAACAGTCTGAATTATATTGCGTTAAAAAAATCTTTAATAAAATTATTTGTTTCTTAAGAAAAATGTAATTTATACCCATTGGATTTCTGCTTTATATATATATATACAGGGTGAGTCATAAACATCGAAAAAATAGGCTATCTCCTTAAATATTGCCCCTAGACCTATACTTCCACTTGCAGAAATTCATAAAAAATGGTGAAATTTCTGATAAGGTAAGTTGCTACTCCATGGGGGGTCTATACGAAAATTAAATTTTTATACGGCCCCGTAGGGCAAAATTCCTAATTAGGAAATTATTCTTCTTCCACTTTTAAATTGAACAAAGAAAATTTCATCTAAATATCTAAAAACCTGAGAGATATTAAAATACGAAATTCTTCAAAATTCGTGACTTACAACACTTTAAAATGCCTGTAAACAAAGCGTTTTTCGCTCATATTCAAAACAAGTGAGGGATCGTCCATACATTATACATTATTAAATGTCGATTTAAGACAGTGCCTCTCATTAGGGTATAACAAAGCAGCGTACTGAATTAAATCTAAACTTGTTTTCAAAATATGTTGGTAGTCTAAAGGTGTGCATGGATCGAAATATCTTGGCCCAGTCGCAGACCGACCCACAGGGGAAAAAGTTCGGCCCGACCTGAAAAAAATGTTAAAATCATAACCCGGACGGTTTGAAAAATAGTTTAAATCATAGCCCGGTTCAGCCGCAAATTGTTACATCATTTTTTACTTCAGTGTGGGAAAAAATTGTTTTGTATGGGAGAATTCTGACCAAAAATTCCTTTTGTAGCTTTTCGTTTTTATATTTATACTTTTTATTATTTAAGAAGCGCCAAAGGCTGTAATATATATATATATATATATATATATATATATATATATATATATATATATATCATCAATAAATCTCTATTTATATGTGAATGTTTCACTTATATTTTAATATCGCTAATCCATATCCCATGCGTTGGAGACTTTAAAAAATGTTATGCAGTACAACCTTTTAAGACGGAATCACATAGAAAAGGAAAAATACGTTATAGACAGATTCCTCCCCCTAGGAGGTTTAATTGGAGTTTAATTTTTTCCTCAGGTATCAATTTTTTTTATTTTGCATGGATCAAGATATTTTCCGCTTAAGACAGAATTCCCCCATAGGCATATTTTTTTACTGCTTTTATTGTATTTAATTTTTTATCCTTTGAATGTACTATTCTTTAAAAAAAGAATTTTAAAGGGTTGTTTTACTTATTTTTTAATTTTTTTATTTACTTTTTTTTTGTTGTTAAATAAAGATTTTAATATCTATGTATTTTTCTTAAAAATTACGATTGTGCCGAAGTTTATTTATTTTATGCACGTATTAAGCCAGTCAGACACAGTGATTTTAATACGGGTTTTGTCGAGACCGGGATTGATAATTTCGTCCAGTATACACCCAGGAAGAAGCAAGCAGTCTCCTCCTTTATGAAAATACGTCATGTCCGTCCTGGCGAGTCTTCAGAAAAAAGTGACGTCTCGGTCCTGGCCCGACCTGGGTCCAGAATACAGATTTTTTAACAGCCTCTCCAGGACGATAAAAAGCTTGAATTTTTCAGAGCTAAATTAAAAAAAAAAGACTTAATCTGCATCTTAGAAAAAGCACTCTTTTCAATAACTGACAGACACTTAAACAGTACACTTCGTTTTTCTGAATTACGAATTTTTTCTCCACTATTTCTTGTCTTTAAATTATTAAATGTTAAGAAATTTATAGAAAAAAAGAACTTGAAACACGTCAATTTTTATTTTTTTTACATTATTTTTGTTTTGGTAAATTTGAAAAAATATTTACTCTTGAAAATATGATTTTTTAAAAGTTATATTATTTTTTCAATAAATATTTTTTATATATTTTAAATTGATATTAAAAAACAAAAGACTGGAATAAAACTAAAATCAGATTTTTTTTCTTTAATTAAATGAAAAAAAAAATAAAATCCGATAAATAATGTTACGAGTTATTATGATTGTTAATCATTCTATTTAAACCAGTGCTTACCACATGAAACTTTTATAAATTGTATGAGAAATTTTAGGATGTGATTTTCATAGCAGATTATAAGGCTAATTATCACAAAAAAGAAAAAAATCAAACTTCTAACTCAAAAAACAGATATTTTACGAGTTTCCTAGAACTGTTAGTATCATTGTTTTTGGTATCCCACACATTTTAATTTCTGTCCAATCCCTTAAAACCTGGGGAATTTTTTAAACAGTTATAACTTTGCGAGCTTTGAAGATATGAAGATTCAACTTTTTGTGTCTTATTCAGGACCGAATAAGGAAAGTTTTCCCAACTGGAATTTTTATCCTACGGAGGCCGTCTAAAAATCCAATTTTCGAATTTTTTCAACTAGACACCCCCATAAAGTCGCAATTTCACTTTTTTTATGATTTTTTGCAATTGGAAGTGTGGGTCTAAGGGTAATATTTAAGGAGATAGCTTATTGCTTCGATATTTATGACTCACCCTGTATATATATATATATATATATATATATATATGTATGTATATATGTAAAGGAATAATCTAGTTAATTTAAATAAATATTTGTTTCAAATGCTGAACACAGATTTTAGATATATTTTGTATTTACCTCATCAAATACTAAAGTACAAATTTATACATGAGAGTATTTTTGTTCAGTCAATAAATCAAAATAATATAAATCAATAATAAATTTTGTTGAAATAATCATGGATGGAGTATTCATAAATTTAATTTTTGATAAAATTGTTTTGTTCGCTTTAATTTTAAAATACCTCTGTTTTAATTAAAACAATTTTCAACTCAGTTAGTAAGTTTAAATATTAAAATAAACACAAATATATGTAACCGCAAAAGTATCATATCAGTTTCTTCAATGAAAACAAGAAACGACCGTATGAACCTGTCAGTATGAATTTTACTTATTCTGTAAACAGTATACTATATACTGTTTTATTTCCTTGTAAGATTGACAACAATTTAGACCCTTATAGGTCAAGGTATCTATCAATGACACAGATCTCAGTTAATTAATACAGATAAATCTTAACCGTGTCCAATATCTTGATTTGATATTTTTTCGCCTAACTAAGTTTGAATTTATTTTGCAGATAGAAATCATGATTTTCGAATCGCCGAGAATATCAGTTACAAGTTTCATCAAGTACGGTACACTCGTCGAAAGTTTTCTGCATCATTAGTTTCAGCAACAAACTTTTTTTCAAAATTGTATCATAAATGGAAGCTTTTCGGAAATGAATAATCCTTGCACAAATGAATAATAATTCAGGTAATTACTACAAATTATCTGATATTTTATGTTTTTGGTAAAAAAAGGCGTATTTTGCAGTGAAAAATTTTTGAAGCGTCCTCGTCGTAACGTTTATGGTGAAAATAATACTGCAAATTCGTAAAACACACTTGTGTTACATCAACTGAGCATAATAGTAAATACTTCTAACTAAAATCTTTTTTGATTCTCTTGTGAGTGTGTTACAAATGTGCTGTGCCAAATAAAAATATTGTGGAAAAAACGTTGCGAAAAATTACATGAGAAAAAAAGAAGAGAGAAGGCGTTCCATGATTTAAATGAGTCGTTATTTAGTGTTTTAAATTGTATGGTGTTTACAATCTGTTGTTTATTTATTTACTAAGTGTTTTTCAGCAGAACACTATCGTAAAAACATATTTTCATCAACACTATTGGAAACACTATTTCGTCCCAATCAACAACCCTATTTTAAAACACATTTTTAGATAGCAACACTTTTGCGATATATTAATAATACATTTCTAGATAGAAACTCATTTGAAACATGTTAAGAACACAATACCAACCCGAAAAATATTTTGCATCTGAAGTTTTCTTAATTACAACATATTAATGTGCTGTTAATTTGGTGACAAAATGTGTTCTAAAATGTGTTTATTTTTATGTTCTAGAATTTTCAGTGCAGGATCACAAATGCAATTTACAAATAATAATTTTTTTTTCGATAAGTCTATTATTAGACAGCCCGTCATCCAAGTCACTTGGATATGCTAATCATCAGATGGCAATCCCAAAACAAAGCTTTAATTTATCTACGTGTAAAGATGTAATGATATTTTCCGTCTGCGGTTAAAAAATGTGTACTTTGGTATAAATTTTGAAGAGAAAAGGTTATTTATGCCTCCTCGTTATAATATTTATGGTTCTTTTAAATCAGGACAATAATAAGGATTACGAAAGTAACATTAGTCAACATGTCAGCTCAGTGATATGGATTTGATAATCATCAAATTGCATTAATGACATTAAAAGTTGCTTAGTGATGATATGGTAGTTACGCGCTATGTCAGATTGTGTAAGAATGCGTATTCACTCTAGTGAAAACAATCTGCTTTCTACTTTTCTTATAACTTATAGATAAAGAAGTGGTATTTAATTCTTAAAGATTAGTTTAGCGGCTTTTCTAACGAGAATTCATTGCATCTATACTTCGTAAAGTAATTTCTCCATTGTTAAATAATATTACAATTTGTTTTATAATTTATAACTTTGTCTGAAAAACGCCTTTCTACATCAGCACATTATGATCTGATACCCGACAATTGTGAAGTCAAAAGATGTGAAATTTTAAGTAATTTACTTTACAAAAGACAACTTGAAGATAACGTTGCCACAAAAAGATTAAAAGTAAAATCAAAAAGCTATAACCTTCGCCAATGAAAAAGTAAGAGTATATTGACGGCAAAGGCTGGTGGCACGAGAAGTGCAGAGACTATACAGGTCGTAATCACTACAAATGAGACATTTGAAAGTGAAACTCTTCTATATTTTTATTGCGAATTCATGCACATTTGATTGCGAATTTTTGCACATTTGACAGCTATGTCTTGCACTTACCAGTTAAGCAAGAGTGTGTATAGTGTGTATTCAGGAGGATAATAGTTTTTTAAACAATGCCGAAAGCCTTTCTTATAAGTTTATTAATGCAAATTTCTTATAGCTTAATTATTAATCTATACTATCTACCAATAAGTATCTGGACACTTTCAATTTTTGACATTTTGTCAAATATTTAAAAATATACTTGTCGTATTCTTCTGGGACTTCAGGATTATAAATAATATGTTTCCTCTCATATTTATCGACATCCATTTGATAAGCAGAATAATTAGGAGGCCGACAAAAAATCAAAGAATAATAGAAATATTTGGGATCACCCTGTACATGAAAATACACGAAACGCTTTATCGTTTCAGAATACAAATATATGGATACTATTCAAGATGTATACTGATTTTTGTAAGGACAGCATATATTCAAAGAGAAACAGCGATTTTTTTGAAAAAATCAAAAAAAATTGATATGTTTTTTGTTTATATCATGCAGGGTTTTTGACCAAATTTAACGCAAATTTCAGAAAAATTAGTACAATGTAGTTGACAAAATATAGCATAGTTGCCATATAGAAATATTAACTATTTTATGAAATATGAGTGCTTGTATGAAATAATTTTTATCTGCGAAAGCGCGAATGATAAAAAAGATTTTTCACATCATTTAATAGTCAATTCTATGGTCTAACTCATAAAAAAAATTCAATCAAATATCATGAAAATTCAAAAAGATATCATTATTATAGTAAGCTGTTTTTACTTTGCTCTCTAAAAAGAGCTAAATGATAAGGGATTCTCCACAAATTGACATTTTTTATTAACTGACTTTTAGGAAAAAATTAGTATTTAATGAATATACTATCTATCACAATATTGCTGCTAATAAGTATCTTGACACATGTGATAGAAAAGAAAAAGAGCTTTTTTTCCCATTTAGGGCCAAAACAATGACCTAAGATATTAGTATTATAAAGAGTCATTATAGTCGTATATTAGAAAGTCAATGGGCCAAAATTAAGAGAGAGGGGAAGAAGGGCGTGTTCCCCGGGCGCCAGGGCAAAAGGATGCTATATGTAGATTTATTTGACATTTTTTTTCATATCTATGCTTAGCATGATATTATTAAAATTTTCTATCTAAGGTATGCCAAAACATAGAAGAATCTAATGATAATGGCACAAAGATGCTGTATAAAGCTTTTTTTTTCGATTCGGTTTCCCGATTTTAAGGTATAAATTTTTATCACAGCAGATTACGTTGTTCAGTATTATATATTTTAAGTTTTAAAATAAGTTGGCTATTAATAAATTAGAGAAATTTTCTTTGTAAATATGCTTTGCAAAGGAGGGGGGTAGTTCGTCTAAATCCGCCTCTACCAAAAAAAAAGGATGATGACACTTTTTTGCCCTGCCGCCGCCTGGGGCACATGCCCTTCTCTCCCCTCTCTTAATTTTGGCCTTGAATGTGAATAAAAGCCCTTTTTCTTTTCTATCACAGGTGTAAAGATACTTATTATTCACATTGTCCAGTAACCATTTTTTTTCAGTACCATTTAGTACAATCGGATAATGCTGTATTCATCTACAAAAATTTAAACAAACCAATATCTTCTGCAAATTATAAAAATAAAACATTTTCTATGTCGTTTGTAATAAGATATTATTATATTCGAGATGAAAAAATTAAATTTTCACATATATTTTACTTTTAAAAGACCATATGTCATTAATTTGTGAATTGTTATAAAAAATGTTGTTTTACTTTCATTTTGTGAATTTATAACTCTGCCAATCTAAAATCCTAAATTTTAATTTATGATTTTTATAATGGGGAATAATAACCCACATAAAAATTAAGATAATACATTTTGTAAGCAAAACTACATATCTCTATACAGTAATAAATACATATATATGAGAAACAAATGTATAATAATTAAGGTTAGGTGATTGTTTCATCAATCACTTGCTAAGGTTTATGTCTAGTCATGTAGTTATTGTTACAATGTTCGATTTTTATTAATAAGTTAATTTAATTTCTAATGAACTAAGTAACTACAATGAACAGTGATAACCGTATACTAAAATAAGCAACAAAATTGAAATAAAGAAAAAAAAATAACTTTTGATTTAATATTCAATCAATAGTTCATGATTTATTGTTAAATTTCATATGTAAGACTTAGCATATATATATATAGATAAATATATAGATAGATAAATATATATATAAATGTTAGATGTGTTTTGGGTGCCTTGTGATAAATGACAAAAGCATTGTCATTATATATACAGCAGATAGTATTATTTTCTTTAAATACACATGTATTGCAATTACTGTTAATTTGCTCCAAAATAAAGATGATTCCTTTGTTCTCAGGAAGCTGAAGATTGATGAAACACGCAGAAATTTGAAATATGAGGTCGCAGTTTCTGCATTTGAAAAGTTACATTGCCCGGTAATTTCACAATGAAATGTCGCTGCTTATGGATGTGATAATCCATCTTTTGATACTGTTATATTTGGGCCACATGCCCCTAGAGACAATTTAATACGTAAGAGACAGCTGTGCAAATATTGAGAAATTTATCCAATCAGACCGAAGGGTTAATATTCAAATGAATGTGACTCATCTTATTTAAAGCATTTTTTTGGATTTTTTAAGAACTGCACATGTTTTAGCACACTGAATTCCCGGATTTCTCACTCCCCCCTCCTCTCATCTTGTTTCGCTTAAGGAATCTCAGCCATGCGATTTTGAAATTTTCAACATCCACCTGATCTCCCTCCAAGCTAATTTTACTTATTCCTAGAACAAGAAACCTTTGCGGGGTCCGTTTGACTCCACAAACATTGGTTTCCAACCCAGTTTGCAAAGTACTTCATTGACGGCCTCCAAAAAGTAAAAAGAAATATGGAGAGAAATATATAATACAAATAAAATATACAAGAAATATATATATTCAAAAATATGCAAATAATAAAATATACAAATAAAATACATTGTGTTTTTTATTAACTACAAAAACTTGTTTAAAAAATAAAAATTGACTAACATAAATAACAGATATTATGTATCAATCTAAAATAAATTAAAATAAACCATTCATGATTTATCTAACGAATATATTTGAAGCGAAATGTTTGAAAAGCACAATAGATTTTTTCGAACTGAATCATAAAACACATACTTTGCTTAAAATAATAACAGATCCTATAATTCAATCAGTAAACTGTTCTGTTACTGTCAATATGTCTTTATTTTGAACACCAGGTAGGCTAAAAACAAATTGTGTCAAAATTAAAAGATATAGCTGTTTAAGTTTATTCAGAAATTCCAAGTTCTTCGAAACTCACTTAAGATTGAATAATTCGCTAAATAAAATTATTATCATTAAAAATAAATTTGCATAATCGTGTGTATTCTAAACGATGTTAATTTACAAAGTCTCTTATAAATTTACTCAATAGCTTCTCTGTTTTTTAATAGAATCTTTGTTTTTCTAATTTCTGTAATTTTACATATACTTTAATATAACGAATTACCCGTAGATTCCCCGTAATTTTAATGAAAATTTCTTAACAATGTGCACTGTTAGAATTTTGCAGAATTCTGTCCAGTCATTCGACCGCTTTTTGAAAATACGAGTACAAAACCGTAATTTAACTCTATTCAGGCCATAAAATGAGCAAAAATATGGTCAAAATACTGTTTGATTATGCTTGTGTAACTTTTTTTGATAAAAAACGGTCAAATGACTGGACAGAATTCTGCAAAATTTTTAACAGTGTAGCTGACACTTTAAAATCCATAACCAATTTACATATACCGTTGACATTTATTTGGGTACATTTTTCTTATCTAGTAAAGAGATCAGAATTTTCAATCTTCTATTCCAACATACCGGACATTCGCAAAAAATGGGAGACATCTAAACAAAAGTGAATTTCAAATAAATAAATAAATAAATAAATAATCCGTATTTTTTAATTTTTTACGGTAATTTATCTTTCTAAGCAGCAGCAAAAACCTGCACACAAGTGTAAAACACGTAAGAATGAAACAAAGATGTGTTTTGGACTATTAAGTAATTTTACCACCACACACAATTTACATCTTTAGTTTAGTCACGAATGGACATTCAGTGAAGAAAGCGATTTTTTGGTTAAATACGCATGAAAATTTTGTTGTATTAATTTGTCAGATTTATTGGTGGGAAAAAAGCAAAATTACTGTTTGCGAGTTATGTCCCTTTTTGTTCTAGTAACAACCTGATATTGCAATATTAAAAATCCACGAAATTGAGTCAAAAAATTTAAATTTTAAACAAATTTAATTTGATTAGAGCTAAATTAAAATGCATTTAAGGATTGTTTAAGGATATTATTCTTGAAGGATTTGATTTTTGTCCAATAGTTTTATTTTAATTTATTTACTCATGACTTATTAAAAATAAATTTTTATCATGAAACCTAAATGCAAGAAATCATAAAACAAACAATGAAACAAACCGAATGACTTTATTTTCAGAGATTACAGAAACTCTTATGAATGATTATATACCATGTTTTCTCAAAAACATTGTTCTTTAACATCTTAAAAAGAATCTTATTCTTATAACTTTTATGAGGAAATCGCAAAATTCAGAAGAGAAGAAAAGATGTGTAGGACGTCTTTAGTCGCAATCCATCATTCTTTACAAAAGTTTAGACAACGTAAAGCATATTTTTGACAAATGCAACTGAAAGTACTTTTGACGAATTTCAGTGAATTAAAAAATATATATGTTATAATTTATAATAATTATTAAGAATAAAATCTTTTCTGAAGTATATGAATTTTTGTTTTTAAACAAAAACCTCTTTTAAAACAAAGAAATATTTAAAGTGAAAGATACAGGGTGTTCCAAATTTAAAGATCCATTTCTATAAAAACACACATTTATTTATTTATATCACAGGTATTTGAAGAAGCACTCTCCGTAGAAGAAAGAATAGCCATGACTATCTTGAAAAATTGATGAAAATTATTAAGAATAAAATCTCTTTTGAAGTATATTATTTTTTTAACAAAAACGTTTTTGAAACAATGGAATATTTAATGCAAAAAAAAAAAATAATAACAGAAACATTTTCCTAATGAATTACGTTTATTCAAAAATAAAGTCCTACTTATTTATATGAAAATCAGCAGCACAATCAAAAATACGGAAAACAGCCACCAACAACGATCAGTATTAGGCTACTTGTGAATACATTCGTACGAACAGCTAACATAGCAGATGAAAACGACCAAGACGATTAATTATAAAATGGTATTAATTACTAATTATAAAATAATTAATGGTACTAAACTAGTAAAAATTAACTAAATTAGTTAGAGCCAAATTAAAATTTATTTTAGGATTGTTTAAGGACTTTATTTTAGAATGATTAGTCATTTCACCAAATTTATTTTATTTTAATTACTTTCGTCATGACTTATCAAAAAGAAATTTTTGATAAGAGAAGTAACTAAATGAATGAATCGTAAAACAAACAATGAAAAAAAAAAGTATCACTTTATTTTGAGAGAATACAGAAAATCTTATGAATGATTATACACTATATTGCCATTGATTATGGGACACTTGCGATTTTAGACATTTTACTAAATATCTAGAAAAATACATGAGGAATCATCTCGAAACTCTTAGAGTATAAATATGATAGTATACGCTATAGATCGCCGTGAATATTTTTTACCGGAACTCCATAGGGGACCGTCAACAAATTAAAAAAGAATGAATATCTTTTGAATAACCCTGTCAAAACTAATGTAGCAAAAGCGCTCAAACTCTAGATTATGATTGAATGCTTTATTGTAATACACTGTGTTCATTTTTATGCAAATAGCATGCACACTCGCAGAGTAATTAAGGTTTTTATAAAAATGGTCCCAAATTTTTCCAAGTTTTTCTATTATAATTTTCAGAGTTCTTAATATAAAATAATATTTTTTTTCAGAAAATATGACAAACAACATTGCACACAGTACCCTGTAATCAGAATTAAAAAATAATAAAAATTGTATGAAAAATGAGTAGGTTTACTATATAATTTTTTACTGCGCATGCGTCAAAGATATCAAAATTCCATTTGCATATTATGTTAGCTAAATGTATAGAGCGACTTATGTAAAAGTCTCAAAATCATAGCTTGAAAATTCTGAAAGTAATCGTCTATAGAAAAAGGACAAAATCCGTTGTTTCCAAAATGAAGCAAAAAAATGAGGGATTTTATCCAAATGCAGTAGTACATCCCATATTGTGTATTCTATATTGACACTAATCAATGAATATATGGATACAACCCCTCTTGTTTTTGCTTCATTTTGAGAATAACGGATTTTCGACTTATTCAATTGCCGATTATTGTCAGAATTTTTAAGTTATGATTTTGTGGCTTTCACAAAAGTTGCTTTATACATTTAGCTAACATAATATGCAAATGAAATTTTGATATCGTTGACGCATGCGCAGTAAAAAATTATTTAGTAAACCAACTCATTTTTTATACAATTTTCATTATTTTTTAATTCTGATTACAGGGTACTGTGTGCAATGTTGTTTGTCATATTTTCTGAAAAAAATAATATTTTATATTAAGAACTCTGAAAATTATAAGGAAAAAACTTGGAAAAATTTGGGATCATTTTTATAAAAACCTTAATTACTCTGCGAGTATGCATGTTATTTGCATAAAAGTGAACAAGTCTTATTACAATAAGGCATTCAATCACAATCTAGAGTTTGAGCGCTTTTGCTACATTAGATTTGACAGGGTTATTCAAAAGATATTCATTCTTTTTTAATTTGTTGACGGTCCCCTTTGGAGTTTCGGGAAAAAATCTTCACGGAGATGTATGACTTATACTATTATATTTATACACTAAGAGTTTCGAGATGATTCCTCATGTATTTTTCTAGATATTTAGTAAAATGTCTAAAATCGCAAGTGTCCCATAATCAATGGCAATATAGTGTATAACATATATTTTTGAAAGCATTGTTCTCTAGCATCTCAAAAAGAACCATTCTTATAACTTTTATGAGGAAATGCTATCCGTAGAAAAAAGAATAGCTATAACTTTCCACGAAACATTAGTGCTAAACTATATAAAGAGGTGCGTCCGGTACAATCGAAAATGCGGAAAGCAACCATCAACAGGGATCATTATTAGACTACTTGTGAACACATCCAGACGAACAGTTAGCATGACGGATGAAAAATGAGCTAGAAGATTAATTATAAAATGGTACAAATCAGTAATTATTAAGTAATTAATGATACTAATGTAGTAAAAATTGACTAAATTGATTAGGGCCGAATTATTTTTTTCAGGATTGTTTAAAAACTTTATTTTTGAATTATTCGATTTTTGACCAAATTGATTTTTTTAATTTTTTTTTTATCAGGACTAATTAAAAAGAAATTTTTGATAAGAGAACAAATAAATGAAACAATCGTGAAACAAATCAAAAGACTTTGTTTTAAGGGAATACAGAAACTCTTATGAATAATTATATGATATGTTTTCTTGAAAGCATTGTTCTCTTTCATCTCAAAAAGAACCAATCTTGTAACTTTTATGAGGATATTGCAAGTTTTAGTAGAGAAGAAAAGATGTGTAGGACGTCTTTCGTCGTAATCCATCATTCTTTACAAAAGTTTAGACAACGCAAAACATATTTTTAACAAATACAACTGAAATTACTTTTGACGAATTTCAGCGAATTAAAAATATATGTTATAATTTATAATAATTATTAAGAATAAAATCTTTTCTGAAGTATATAATTTCAACAAAAACCTCTTTTGAAACAAAGTAATATTTAAAGGGAAAAAAAATTAACAAAAACATTTTTTGTTATGTTTTACGTTTATTTACTTTATAACCTAGGGGAAAAGGTCAATGTAAAATACTGCGCCCAATGTTGTAATAGTTGTCAAATGATATGTTATGTGCCGGGTCGTGTAAAATATTGATGTAATTATGTTTTTCATATGGATTCAATGCATCTCAGTTGTCTGGATGTCAAATTTCGTGCGTGGTTGCACATATGGTGCAATACAGGGAAAATGTTTTTAAGTAAAATACATAAAATAAATTGGAATAAGGTTTCTAGAAAGCATTGTTCAGCATCTCAAAATGTCTAAACTCTTGTTACTTTTATGAGGAAATCACAAACTTCACAAGAGAAAAAAATATGTGTAGAAGGTCTTTCGTCGCAATCCATCATTCTTTACAAACGTTTAGACACAATTTAACATATGCAGCTGAAAGTACTTTTGACGAATTTCACCGAATTAAAAAAATACGTTATAATTTATAATAATTAATAAGAATAAAGTCTTTTCTGGAGTATTTTTTCACCAAAAACCTCTTTTAAAACAAAGAAATATTAAAACTGAAAAATACAGGGTGTTCCAAAAATAACCATTTCTATAAAAACACTAATCTATACATTTCTTTCAAAGGAGTTTAAAAAAAGTAGAAGAAATAGCACCAGTAGAAAAAATAATAGCCATGAGTTTCCTAGCAACTTGATGATAAATTATATAATGATCAGCTGTACGTTCGAAAATAAGGAAAAAATCCACCAACAAGTATCAGTATTAGGCTACTTGTGAACACATTAAGGCGTAAATGGTAGCATAACGGATGAAAAACGACTAAGACGATTAATTAGAAAATAGCACTAATTACTAAATTGTGCTTATTACTAATCATAGCAAACGCGGTAGCGTTTGGTATAATATGTTTAAGAAATAGAAAGTGCAAACAACTTTCTAAAATTTCTGGCGAACCAGTTGAGATACGGCAGTGAATCTTTTTTTAAAAGATAGAACTCGACGAGACGAATAAAATGATAGCATTCAAAAAATTACTGCAGCTTAGAATAGTTTTTTATTTAATTTTTAATGAAAAAATGAAAGCAAAAAATTCAACAAAGTCTTGCTAACGTTTCCGTGGATGGATTAACTTCGTTTTTGGTTTATTTTAATCCTCGTGGTAAAACTCAGAACATTTTTTTTTTCATCTTTGTATGTTTGTCGGTCGCTGAGAAAATCGAATTTTTGTCTGAAATTTCCAGCTGAACTTAGTCTTTTTCTTATATATTTCTTATATTTCCTTCTTCTTGTAATTGTTGCTCGTAAGTTTAAATGAACATAAAAATAAATAAATAGATTAGATAAATCACGTGAAAAAATACTTATTTGTTGTTATTTTCATGTATCATATTCACTATCTATTTTGACGAGCGAAGTGAAATATTTTTTTTATTTATTAATTTCTCATTTATTTAAGTTAAAAGCCGCCTCTGGCAAAAAGTTTAGTCTCTCTTAAATTTATGCTAGCCACTGTAATATGATACTTTTATTCGTAATTTTATTTACTTGCTTATCTGAAGGTCCATAAGATGAAATGAACAAATTTAGGCAATCAGGACAAGATTTTGCGGAAAAGTTCATTATTATTAAAGTTATTCTGGTGGTGTGTTTGGCGAATAAATCAAAAATGGCGCCGAAAGACCGAATAGCAAATGTTTTTAACCGCAAAAGCGACGTAACCGTGTTTTTCCATCACGTAATATTTTATTTCAAAGACTGATTTAACACAAGATTGACATTAATATTATTATTTTTTTTTAATTGTACAAGACAAAAAGATATGTAAAATTATTAAGTACAAACGTTCATACCAATACTTTTCACAGTTATTATTTTATGAATAATTAGACATGAATGGAAAAATCTACAGGACAATTAAAAGATAAGCGTAAAAATATGGTTTTACATTTATTTGAGCCTTTGAGATGAAAGGTAAGGGCGTACCGGTAAGAAATCCGATTTGGCGCGACACAAGAGCGGTGAGTCGGGCGCTCCATGATGATTCGGACGTGAGAATGTGTCAGCTTTTTTTTTTGAGGGTACGTTAAATTATTCTATGTCAATTAAATTATTACTTATTTTATGAATGTCTGATTAATATAAATATGTTTGCCAAAGCTTGGTGCTATTTTGGCTTCAAAAAGGGAGGGTATGATGCCAAAATATATAAATAACTCTGAAAACAAACCTGATGAACTTTAATTTTTGTTTTCGCACGAATTTTTTCTGTTTCTATATTAAAATGCGGCACAAATGTCATATACGAATCACATTGGCGTTAGTTTTTTTCTAAAGCCAATTTGGCGAAAATCTCGTTTTGGGATACCAGTTACATACCCGGTGTCCCAAAAATGACTGATGGATTTTAAAATTCAATGACTTGCAAACGGTGACAGCTATTTAAAAAAAATTTGCAGGAGGGTTATGTATAATGTCAGGAGTTTTTTACCGTAACTTTTTATTTTAGTTCGAATTTCAAAAAATAGATGGCGCTGATAGCGATTGAAGGCCAGGTGATCAGTGTTGAGTGAGGTCAGTTTCGGCGTCGACCTGGGCTTCAATTGCTGTCAACGCCATCTATTGGTTGAAATTCGAACTAAAATCAAAAGTTACGGTAAAAAATACTCCTGACATTGTACATAACCCTCCTGCAAAAAATTTTTAAATAGCTGCCACCGTTTGCAAGTTATTGTATTTTAAAATCCATCAGTCATTTTTGGGACACCCGGTATATATTTTTTGAAAGGTAATAACAATAAATAAAAGAAGGTTTGTTTAATAGAACAAAACAATTTATATATTTAAAAAAAAGAAAAAATTATTTATTAAAAAGTAAATAACAACATGCGGGTTGACATATCAAGCAAAATAACGACACTCTGGATTCAGTTAAATACTCCGATGCGCATATGACATTGGCGTCAGAAAAAAAAAAAAAAATTCGCCAACATGGTGCGTATATGACATCTGTGCCAAAATTGCATACCTATTTTATTTATATTACGTAAGGTGCTACTTGATTATCAGGTCGACCAATTTCACCCATTTATAGAAATCGCCAAACTATTCGCCAAATTACTCAAAAGGAAAAATGTTGCCATTAAAAAAATTTAAGATTAGAAAATTAATGAATTTAGGTTAAAAAAATAAAAGTCATTAACGAAAAAGATTACTTTAATGATGACGTTTAGTTATGACGTCGAGACGTACCAAATATAAAATTCGATTTATTCAGGTGATTTCGAACAAAAGAATACTAATAAAAGTTTTCATATTTTAATGCAGAATTTATCAAATCAAACCATAAAGAGATATTTGTAAGATATCGCATATGCGAATAACATTGAAGTATTTTAAATGTAATATTAGAATTTATTAAAGAGCATAAAAATATGGTACTTGCGTATTAACGCCACCGCAGCAGAAGTTGCGCTAATGTGCTAAAAAGGCACGAACAACAAGATCACTCTGTATTGGCGCATTAGCACAACTTCTACTGCGGTGGCATTAATACGAAGGTACCAAAAATATCAATGTTAGCGGAAATTTGTAAGGAGTTAAATGCTTTTTATTTAACCAAATAATGTCGGCGGATACAACCATAAAGTAACTTTAATAAATTATATATTATATTTTTCTCAATTAATATCAAAAGCTATTCGCTTATTGGCATAAAATTTATATTAAATAACAAAAGAACAAATAAATTAGTCAAACATTCATAAGAATATAAATAAATCATCGAATTAAAATCATTTGATTACTTAACAAACAAGTGTAGCGGGTTTAATGTCAAGGAAGTGTAACATTTATGTTCATCCATTATTGGCATATAATCTTACAGTTTGTCTATCGTTCTTTGGTCGATGGGATAAATTAAATAGTTATATATTTACTTATAGTATTTTTTATAAAATGAAAGAAAAACGTGCAAGTTAAATGTATCTGATATATGTATTTTTAATTTATGTGTTTTTTAATGAAAGTCATGTACTTTAAATAAAGCTAGTGACAGCTTTATATTTAAAATGAAATTAAGGCGAAGGAAACCTATTTGGCGATTGTTTCGAGTAGCTAAAATAAAAGTAGGGAAATAGCCGTCGGGCATATAAAAAATAAAACAATCAGATTGGAGCTGTTGATGACAGTCACAAGACTTATGCTGGTATTTATATAGGTATTATAGCAAAATTTGCAACATCTCTGGTGTTAAACTAGGACTCTCGTGGTAAGACATTTGGCTGCTCAGCAGCGGGTATAGAGTTTAAATCCCGTCGGATGTAAGTTCGTTTTATTTAGAAATGCTTTTGTGTTAAATTATTATTCCTTCGGGAATATTCTTATGTTAATTGTTATTCAATTTCTAGAATTTTTCTAGTTGTGAATGTTTTATTTGAGAAATTACCTTAAATATATTTAATTGGCATGGCTTTTAATTCTTTTAATAAAGTTCTGTGCTTTTTTCGTTCAAATCCATGGTTTATTTTTCTTATCATGCATTTCATATAGCAGTGCAATGACTTTTATAATTTTTCTGATACATCAAAATTTTATGCTGTTGTTATCATTTTATAAATTTTGACAGCAGCAGTTATTTTTCTTTTTAAGATATTAGAAAATCTTCAGTTTTTATCAAAAAATTAAATGACTAGTATTAAAAAATGCTCTGACGAGCACCAAAAAAGGTTAATATGTTTTTAAGTATGAAAAAGGGTTTGACAAGTGCTTCTGTTAATTATTGAGCATGAGGAAGGACAAGGGATCCCTTCTTGGCTACAACTCACTTCAATGCCAACTTTTAAAAAATCATATTTGCGCTTTTTCCGTGAAAACAAATCAGTCGCAGTTACTATAAAAATGTATAGTGTAAAGACATAACCAGTAAAGGTGCAGCTTAATTAGACATAAATGTAAGGGAAGACGACACAGTGCCAAAAACCTAGTTCCTGCATCATATTCATGCACTGGCACCAAGCATGCCCTAAGTGTATAATTGCACAGAAAATTTATTTGTAGTATAGTGCAGAGTGAACAGTGCAGTTAACATCAGGGATGTAAGTGCATGTTATACGCCGTATGCCTTCTGGACTTTTTAATAGAACACCATATACATTATTTCTCAAGAAAGCTTATAGTATACACATTCTAGGGTATCCCTCTGCTTAGAGCATATATCCTATCTTATTTTTACGTCTACACCCCTGGTTAACATCTAAAGCACGGTGGAAAGTTCTACTAAAGAGCCGCAAATTTCTTTCATACGGAAAAAGCGCAAATATGATTTTTTAAAAGTTGGCATTGAAGTGAGTTGTAGTCAAGAAGGGATCCCTTGTCCTTCCTCATGCTCAATAATTAACAGAAGCACTTGTCAAACCCTTTTTCATACTTAAAAACATATTAACCTTTTTTGGTGCTCGTCAGAGCATTTTTTAATACTAGTTACTATATAATTAATTGTACTAAACTAGTAAAAAATGACGAAATTGATTAGTACCAAATACAGATTTATTTCAGGACTGTTTAAGGAATTTATTTTTTAAAGATTTGATTTTAAACCAAATTTATTTTATTTTAATTTATTTTATCATGATTTATTAATTTTTTTTTATGATACGAGAAATAAACGAATAAACAATCTTAAAATAAACAATGAAAGAACCCGAATGTCTTTATTTTCAGATATTACATAAACTCTTATGAATGATTATAAAGCATGTTTTCCTGAAAGCATTATTCTTCAGCATCTCAAAAAAGACATTCTTATAACTTTTATGAGGAAATCGAAAACTTCAGAAGAGAAAGAAAACTTGTGTAGGACGTCTTTCGTCGCAATCCATCACTCTTTACGAAAGTTTAGACAACGCAAAGCATATTTTTGACAAATGTGACTAAAAGAACTTTTAACGAATTTCAGCGAATTAAAAAAAAATAAGTTATAATTTATAATAATTATTAAGAATAAAATCTTTTCTACAGTATATCTTATTTTCAACAAAAATCCCTTTTGAAACAAAGAAATATTTAAAGTGAAAAATACATGGTGTACCAAGTATAACGATCCATTTGTATGAAAACTCTCATCTATTCATTTCTTTCACAGGTATTTGAAGAATTTCTCTATGTATAAAAAAGAATAGTCGTCAGTTTCTAAGAAATTTGGTGATAAAACATATGAAGTGTTGCGACAGCTATATTGCCGAAATAAAGAAAACAACCACCAAAAGGACTAAATTTAGGCTACTTGTGAATAAATTGAAACAAACAAGTACACTGCAAAAAAAGTCTGCAAATGTGCTAAATTATTTATAGGAAACTGGGATTCCTAAAAATTTTAGGTAAAGATAGCAGCAAAAATTCATGTAACCGATTCTGATACAGAAATTTTTGCTGTTACATTTACATAACGTCCAGGACGACCATTCTTCTGACAATGCCTTCAACTGCATTTGTGAAGCAATACAAAGGAGCCTGCTTGCTTCATTTCATCTGCTGTCCTCAGGTTCCAATGGTCCAAGAGTCGACACCACAAAAACCTATGTTATCGAGCACAAGAATAAAAACTTCATTTTGTGGAAGATTAGTAATAGAGGAATCTAATGATCCATGTATGCCGAAAGAGAAGTGGTGCATAAGCAAGAACTTAAAACCACTAGTAACTCACTCGTAGGTTTATCATTGTGTTTTCCTGCTGATAGTTATCCACGTTTTCATACCTTTGATTGTATAACAAAAACAATGTTAAACCTACGAATAATCCACTAATGGCATTACATTTTGGTTTATGCACCTCTTCTGGCAAATACGGAAAATTAGGTTCCCCTATTACTACTCTTTCATAAAATAAAGCTTTTTTTCTTATGCTCGATAACATAGATTTTTGTGCTGACGGCTTTTGCACTAGTAGAGTTGACGCACCACTTCACTTGTTTTATCCCCCTGTTCCAGAAAACAAAGGCTATTTTTCTATTAAGGAGAGCACTTTTTCAAATACCTGAGAAAGTAATCAACAGATTAGTGATTTCATAGAAATTGATCATTATTTTTGAAACACCTTAATTAACAGAAACATTTTTCGTAAAGTTTTATGTTGATTTGCTTTATAACCTTGGGAAAAGTGAGTATAAAAAAAACGTGACTTTTTGCCGTAGTCTTGGCAGAGACTGCTGCAGTGTTAAAAGTCCTAAGAGTAAGGCTTTAATGCAATTTAAGAGTAAGACTTTAATTCAACTGTGTTTATTATATTAGTCCAAGAGCCGACAGCTCAAAAACCTATGACATCGAGCAAAAATAAAAAAAGTTTATTTTATGGAAGAGAAGAAATCACGGAATCTAGTGATCCATGACTGCCGGGAGAGAAGGGGTGCATCAGCCAAAAATTGACACCACTAGTGGTTCACTCGAAGCTTCATCATTGTGCTTGTTCTACAAACAAAGCTAGGAAAACAGTTAAAACTGGGAAAAGGAAAACACAATGTTAAACCTAAGAGTGAATCACTAGTGGTATTAATTTTTTAATAATTCACGACTTTATTTCCGGCAGACATGGATCCTTAGGTTTCTCTATTGCTAAAAAAATAAAGTTTAAATATAAAGTTTAAATAATATAAAATAAAGTAATTTTTTTTTGTGCTCGATGACATAAGTTTTTGTGCCGTCAGCTCTTGGATTATATGGATCCAATGCTTCTCGGTCGCCTCGATGTCAAATGTCAAATGTGGATGTATTTCTGTTGTAATACAGTTGAAAATGTTTTCAGTAATCACATCAATAGGATTAAGATTTATAATACTGAAAAAACTAGTGTTATGCCAACATAAATTTTTTGAAAGCACAAACAAACCTATACAATGCACAATACATTTTATAAGAACATTGTTTTCCTCAATCGGGTGAGAAAAAAAATGTTGCTACTGTGTAAAATAAAGATGTAACGTTACTGTATAAAATTGGTGGTAAACTTGCTGCCTTGATAATATAGAATAAATTAATTTATATCTCTGGATTTAGAGACACTAATATGTAATATTACAACAATAATATCAACTTAATTTGCACCATTACTGGAAACCAATTACTTCTTAAAGATGGAAGCGGTTGCTGCCACCAATTTAAAAATAATTTTATTCTTTAATTTTATTTAATTCTTAAATTTACACAGTTTGTTGAACACAAGTGCCAGAGTGAAAGGAATCAGGGAAAACAATTTCATTGGAGTATCAGTAGCCCTGATGCAGTGATAAATTGAAACAAACAAAATAAATAAATAACAGTATAAAATTATAATAGATGTAAATTTTCAATTTTTCATTTTTTTTTGGGGGGGGGGGAAGTCCGAGCAAGGATTCGAACCAGGGATGTATTGGCTGAAGCAGCCAATGCTGTTACTATCTGAGCCATCCCGGACACGAACACTGCAGGATAATTTCACCCAAATAACCTCAACGATCACTTTATCTCGTCTGATTCTCTGGATCAGCTCAACAGAATAAATCGAAGGTCAATATATGGAACTGCAGAAAATCGCTGCATACGAAATTACATTAGATTAATTTTAAACACGATTATTCAATCGGTAAATTAATTATAACAGATGTAAATTTTCCATTTTTCATTTTTGGGTGAAAAAAATATTGGTAAGTGCATTGGCGGCTTCAGCCAATACATCCCTTGTTGGAATCCTGGCCCGGACTTTTTTCACCCAAAAATGAAAAATGGAAAATTTACATCGTTTATAATTAATTTACCGATTGAATAATCGTGTTTAAAATTAATCTAACAGTATAAAAATATTTTGCTTAAATTAAATATTTATCATAATTTATTCAAATTAAATATTTATCATAAAAATCACGCTGAAGCTCATGCGTGCAATTAATATAGTTTAAAAATAGCTAAATATATTAATATAACTGTGACATTTAGCTAAGGTTGCTCAAAAACTTTACCGAAAAAAATAATTACTGCGACAAAAATATGAATGTTTTGTGTGAATTTGAAAATTATAAAATTAAATGCGCAGGTTTTTGAACGAATTTCTTAAATTTATTCAATACGTTATATTTATAATTAAATAATTTGTATTTTAAAATAGTTTTCTAAAATAATAATAATAATAATACCAATATTCCGATAAGTGGTTTCGAAAATTGCAGTTTCAGAAAGTTAAACTGCCATAAAAGTAAATATATATAAAATTTAACATAAAAATTTTATCGATCTTAACAGTTCGTAACATAAAATTTGAAACTGCACTTGATATCAATGGCTGGTGCGAACAGCAACAACAGCGGTTACCTTGTCAGATGAATTAGTTCATCACGTCTGTAAGAATTACAGTTTGTTTGCGGACACACAAAATATTTCCGATTGCATTCATTTATTGCTTTAATTTTAAATCTCGTTGGAATATCCGAGTTATAAGATGACGCATTGGCGGTTTTTTTTTTCATAAAATTGAAACAAATATGAATTTTTAACAGTTTAACTCATCAATATATTTTTTTTAATCTTTCAAATAATGCCTATTTTTTATGTCTTTATCAGAACATTTAACTTTCTGTCATCGTTTTTTCAAAACATAAATGTTTGCCTTATTGGATAAATGCTTGGATTAAATAAGACAAAATTTACAATAAAAATTTGCTGGTGAGATTAATAAATTTAGATAAAATATGGATGCCCGTACGTCGTACGGACACATTCGGCGGGTAAAACACACTGTAAAACGTAAAAATTTTGTACAAATAAAACATATAATAATTTTACGTGGTAGTGGCAAATTATGATTGGCAAAACCACATTGCTTGTATGGCGTACGGGAATTCATGGAAGCGGTAATTGCACACTATACGTTTCAGTAAGATACCTGTTCCCAATATGGACACCCTAATAAAAATTATTTTTTAACCCCTGTGTACACGTCATAAGACTCCACAGATATGACCACTATCTCTGGACTGTTTACTATCATTATAAAAATTAAAGACCTTATATTTCTTCTGGTTTAATTTAAATGATTAAAACAAAAAAATGTTTACAAGTGTCCATATAAGAAACCATCTGTCCCTATTATGGACATGTATGTAGCATTAAAGACAGGTGGCTCTTTATTGACCTACTACATACAGTGTGTATGGAAGACCACTATTCCAAGGGATTTTAAAGAACAGGGAATAAAAAATATATCTTAAAGTATTGCTGGAGAGGGGGGCACACTAAATATCTTCAGAACATGCACTTTGGAAAGGGAGAGATCATGGCTTTTTTAAGACCCATGCAAAGCACTTCAGTTACTACAAAATATTATTAAATAATATGGTTGGTTTTGCTTAGCTTTGTTGCATCTGTCTGTAGAATTTACAACTGTTATTACCTCAGTCCTCAGAGGACTCACAATCAAAATCTTCTTCATCCTGGGCGGTCAGTCCCACACTATCCTTATGGATTTATCTGCCGCGTGTTATATATGGCCGCTTGTCTGCAACAGCATTAATACTGCATAAGGAGTAGCACCATTCTCCTTTGTTGAGGAAGTGAAACCGTTGGTACATGCGATCACCAACAGATACCCTAATGTGAGAGTAAGCTTATTTTGATTTTTCTGCAAGGAGTTTTAGTGGATTTTTTTTTCTTGGGGGATTGTTCAGATGGCATTTTGCTGAACAAGGATTTTACTACTTTGATGCCTTTTGAATTTATTGACTGGTGACTTTGTGTCTTCCTTCATACAATTGGAATCGATGGGGATATAAGATGTCCATATAGGGAATCAGACGTAGTATTACTAAATCTTGTAATAAATAAAAAATAAAACATTTTAAAACAATATGTGAAATAGCAATCGAAAATATGTTTTATAAGCTTTCTAAAACACCCCACTTTTAAATGTTTAAAGTAATTTTACCATATCTGATGAGGATTTAACTTACCAGTAATTATGATCAGCATACCACAAAATTACAAGTTTCCTTCTAACTGGCGAACAACACGCTTTTTTGCACTTTCCAGGTGTAATGATCTCCAATAACCTATTATATCCAATTGCTTTTCTTCATGGATATTTAGCACCATTTCTTGATCAAAATTAATACTTTTATAGATATTAGGGGTTTCCATATTGAGAGCTCTGTCTAAATTGGGTACAATTACCTTATAATTAATAGCTAAATTCTTAATTTCTCAAATTTTCCCAAACTAGCATTTTTCACCGATATAACGAATTCAGAAGTGGAGAAATTATTTTGTTTAGTTTGTATTATATAGCTATCTACATACATATATATATATCTTAAAAAATTCGTTCGCCTGTCCTAGTAGGAATTATTATATTTTATTCCATATAATAATGCATAAATTTAAAACTGAAAGTGTTTCTAGTTTTGTAAATTCTCTTTGATATTTAGTACGCATTATTATTCCTTTTTGAAATCTAAGTATAGAAAAATATATTTCTTTTAGATAAAACTATCATATTTTTTATTATAAATTGTGTTAGAAAAGTTTGTGAAAACTTCAATTAAAACATTCATGAGGATTTGGAGAATGTATTTTACTAATAGAAAAAAAAATACATAAACAACCATTTGAGATTAATCTAATTATTTGATAAACATAGTGTAGGAATATTTCATAAATTTATTTAAGTTTTTGCACAAAGAACTACGACCTTAATACTAATAAAATTAATTTTCACGAAAACTTTAATTAAGAAATATTTTTGTGGAATATGTATTTAACTATAAATCTCATTTCACTCCATTCGAATAAATTTATGTAAATGAAATATTGAAAAACGCACAAGAAATGGAAGCATAATTATACTTCTAAAGCGAATTAATCAGCATAGCATGCATAATCTGAAAGCTGCTGATAGGATAACAGCTAATTCTTTAAATGAATTCAGTAGTAATGTATTTTATTTTACATTTTAAAATTGCATTATTAATTCTATAATATATTATTACACTGTTATATAAATAATGATTTTTCATTAATTATATTATTAGATAAACCAATTTTTATATGATATAACGATTTTCTTTTCGGTTATTTAAAAAATAACTAAGTGCAATGTACTAGTGAAATAACAAATTGCGAAAACATTATCCATTTCGGTACAAAATGTGCTTAAATGTAACTCCACTTTTCTACATTTGAATACCTATTCAATGAAAAAAATTATACATGAAATTATACAATGATACTTAAAAATAATACATAAATAAAAATTTTAGATTAATCATTTGATAATAATAATTTAAAATATTTCTTGATTTTCTCACAAGTTTTTTGCACGAAGAACTAAACACATAATTTTAATAATGCTTGTTTTCATGAAAACTTTAATTAAAAACCATTTCTGTGGAAACTGTATTTAAATATAAACCTTGCTTTACCTCATCTTAATCAGTTTATGTAAATTAATATTCAAAAACTTTTCACAAGGGAGAGCATAATTATACTTCTAAAGAGAATTAATCATCATAACATGCATGATCTGGAAGCTGCTGATAGGACAACATGTAATTCTTTAAATGGATTCCAACGACAGATTAATTGTGTTTAAATTCCAACGTTGGGTGAAATCACTGAAACAGAATGTAAGGTCTGTTGAGCGAATTATTTAGATTTTAAAAATATCTTCCTCAATAAAATTAGAAAAGGCGTTACTTATAAGTACTTCATATTTATAAAAATTATAAAATAAACTTACTTTACATCACAATTAAAAAAAAAATTAAAATAAACTTTCTTTGCATCACAATTTAAAAAATTATTTCATTAATTGGGAAAATCAGCATTTATTTACTATTTTTGAAACATAGCGTTCCATTTACAATAATATTGTATTTAGTTTTAAGTTTCAAACATTAAATTGGCATAAATAATCCTTTAATATAATATTACACTATTACATAAATAAAGACTTTACATTAATAATATAACTCTATAAAGTCATGTTTATAATATTTTATGATTATTTATGTTATTTGGTAAAGAAATAAATGCAATATTCTAGCAAAATAAACGTTTACGAAACTTTAATTAAAAACCATTTCTGTAGAAATTGTATTTAACTATAAATCTCACTTTACTTCATTTTACTAAATTAATGTAAATTAATATTCAAAAGCGTTTCAGAAATGAGAGCATAATTATACTTCTAAAGAGAATTAATCAACATAGCATGCATAATCTGGAAGCTGACGATAGGATTACGTCTAATTCTTTAAATGAATTCCAAGGATAGATTAATTGTATTTTAATTCCAATGCTGGATGAATTCCCTGAAACAGAATGTAAGGTGGTAGAGTGAATAATCTGGATTTTAAAAATATCTTTACAATAAAATTAGAGAAATTGTTACTTATTAACTCTACATTTGTGAAAATTTTAAAATATGCATATATTGTATTACAATTTATAAATTTATTTTAATTCATGAATTAAAAGAAATCCATATTTATTTTACATATATTTTTTAAACATTGCGTTGTATTTACTTAATAATGTATTTGATTTTAAATTTTCACAATTGATCATTTAACCCTCTAAGTGTTTGGAACATAATATTCCGTTAACTAAGCTCCAGGTTTCACTGCAATGCAAGCAATAATTAAGGTAATATAATTATATGGATTTGATGAATTTTCAGTACATTTTAGAATGATAAATACTATTGTATTTAATTTTGAGATATTTCTTTTGAATATTATTTCATAACAAACTAACTGCAATATGCTATTAAAATAAATATTTGCCAAAACTTTAATTAAAAACTATTTTTGTACAACCTGCTCTTAAATATCATTGCACTTTACTCTAATCGACTAAATTTATCTAAATTAACATCCAAAAATGATTTCGGAAATTAGAGCATAATTGTACTTTTAAAGAGAATTAATGAGCATAGCGTGCACAATCTGGAAGCTACTGATAGGATTACGTCTAATTCTTTAAATAAATTCCCTTGACAGATTGATTGTGTTTTAATTCCAATGTTGCGAGGAATCCCTGAAATAAAAAGTAAGGTCTGCTGAGCGAATAATTTGGATTTTAAAAATATCTTCCAAAATAAAATTAGAGAAAGCGTAACTTAAAAAGAGTGAGTCATAAATATCGAAACAATAGGCTATCTCTAATATTGTTCCTAGACCAATACTTCCAAACGCAAAAATTCATAAAAAAAGGTAAAATTTTTTATAAGATAAGTTGCAACTCCATGAGGGGGCTGTTTGAAAAATTACGAAAATAAAATTTTTATACGGCCCCCGCAGAATAAAATTTCCAGTTAGGAAAACTTTCCTTATCCAGTCCTGAATTAGACAACAATTAAGAGGATTACGTCTAATTCTTTAAATGAATTCCCATGGCAGATTAATTGTGGTTTAGATCCCCTGTTTGGTTACATCTCTGAAACAGAAAGAAAGGCTGCCGAGCGAATGAGTGAGATTTTACAAATATCTACTACAATAAAATTAGAAAAATGTATATTTATTTGTCCTCCACAATTGTGAAAATTTTAAAATAAGCACATTTTGAATCACAATTTAAAAATTCACTTTAATTCATGAATTAAGAGAAATACGCATTTATTTAGTATTTTTGAAATATACCGTTCAATTTACAGAAATATTTTATCTATTATATGTTTAAAATATTTATTTTGCATAATTAATCCTTTACTATAATATTACACTATTACTTAAAATAAGTTTTTACATTAATAATATTACATTATAAACACAATTTTATATTATTTTACGATTGTCCTTTTTAATGTTATTTAGTAAAAAATTAAATGCAATATACTAGCAAAACAAACATTTACGAAAATTTTAATTAAAAAACATTTTTTAAAATAGTTTTTAACTATAAATCTGATTTTACTGCATTCGAATAAATTTATATAAATAATTATTCAAAAACGTACCAGAAATGAAACATAGTTATACTTTTAAGATAATTAATCAGCATAACATACATAATTTGGACGCCGCTGATAGGATTACGTCTAATTCCTTAAATGAATTCCCATTACTGATAAATTGTGTTTTAATTCCAATGTTGGGTACAATCTTTAGAATAGTAAGTAAGGCAGTTGAGCTATTAAATTAGATTTTACAACTATCTTTCATTACAATATTAGAGAAATTGTTACTTATCTGTTCGCAGAAATTGGTTATTTATATATTATTTTTGAAATATTACTTTATAGTAATAATGTATTTGATTTTAAATTTTAAATTTGCATTATTGATCCTTTAGTATATTATTACACTATTACATAAATAAAGATTTTTCAATAATTATAATATTAGATAAAAACAATTTTCTATCATTCCACGATTTTCCTTTTGAATGTTATTTTACAAAGAAAAAGTGCAATGTACTAATAAAATAAATTTATGTGAATTTTTTTATTAAAAAACATTTTTATATAAATGACTCTTAAATGTAATTTCAATTTTCTAAATTCGATTGCATAATAAATAAAAATGATACATTAAATAATACAATAATACATAAAAATTAATACATAAATAAAGCGTTTAGATCAACTAAATTATTTGTATACGTAGTTTCAGAATATTTACATGATTTTTTCACAAGTTGTCGCACGAAGAGCTGAACACATAATATTAATAAAGTTAATTTTCACAAAAACTTTAATTAAAAATCATTTCTGTAAAACTTGTATTTAACTATAAAGCTCATTTTACTTCTTATAACTTCAGCAAGGAGAAATCTGTATTTATTTATTGTTATTGAAATATTCAATGTGCATTTAAAGTAATAATTTTTTATATTAAATTTTGCTAGAAAAGCATGCGAAAACTTCAGTTAAAAATATACATGAGGATTTGAAGAAAGTATTTTACTAAAAGGGGAAAAATAATACATAAATAAAGATATTAGATTAGTGAAATTATTTCATAAACATAGTTTTAGGAAATTCCACGATACTTTTGAAATTTTTGCTCAAAAACTAAAATACATAACGCTAATAAAAATTATTTTCACGAAAATTTTAATTAAAAACCATTTTTTGGAAATTGTATTTAACTATAAATCTCACTCTACTTCATTCGGATAATTTAATGTAAATTAATATTTAATGCTACAGAAATGAGGTCATAATTATACTTATAAAGAGCATAACATAACAATAATTAATCAGCATAACATGCATAAACTAGAAGCTGCTGATAAGATTAACGTCTAATTCTTCAACTTAAATTTATTCCCAAGACAGATTAATTGTGTTTTAATTCCAATGTTGGGTGGAATCCCTTTAACAGAAGGTAAGACAGTTGAAAAAGATTTTATAAATATCTTCCATAATAAAATTATAGAAATTGTTACTTATATGTTTTCCACTCTTGTGAAAATTTTAAAATAA
The DNA here is from genome assembly GCA_964019185.1 of Maratus speculifer. Classification (NCBI taxonomy): domain Eukaryota; kingdom Metazoa; phylum Arthropoda; class Arachnida; order Araneae; family Salticidae; genus Maratus; species Maratus speculifer. The sequence goes on from OZ025289.1 coordinate 241,474,462, forward strand.
GCTTATTTTTCATGAAAATTAAAAATTTTACTCTAATTCTTAAATTAGGAAAAATACGCATTTATTTATTATTTTTGTATCGTTACATTTCATTTACATTAATACCGAGTTTGATATTTAATTTTAAATTGGTATAATTAGTCCTTTAATATGTTATTATAATATTACATAAATAAAGACTTTACATTAATTATATAACTAGATTAATACAATTTTAATTATTTTCTGTTTGTTTTTTCTTTTCAATGTATTTTCGGAATGCTCTAAATACCTTATGCTACTAAAATACATTTTTGCGAATTCTTTATTTAAAATACATTTTTGTACAAATTGTATTTTAATATCTAATTTTACTTCGAATAATTTATGTAAATTAATATCCAAAAAGGTTTTCGAGTTAGGAGCGTAATTATACTACTAAAGGCAAACCTTAAGCATAACATGCATGATCTGCTGATAGGATTGCGTCTAATTCTCTAAACAAATTTACATGATGGTGCATTTTATTTTTATTGGAATGTTGAGTGAATATCCCTTAAGCAGAACATGAGTGAGTAGGAAAGAAATTGAGTGAATATCCCTTAAGCAGAACATGAGTGAGTAGGAAAGAAATGGATAAATTTGATTTTACAAATATGTTCCATAATAAAATTAGAAAAGTTGTTACTTATTAACCCTTTATTTACAAAAATTATGTAAAATCTTGTTTTGCGTTAACCTTAAGAAAAAAAAAAAAAAAAAAAAAAAAAAAAAAAAAAAAAACACTGTAATTTATGAATTACGAGAAAACTGTAATTTGATATTGGTTTTGAAATACTGCATATAATTCATATCAGGTTGTAAAAATCCGGGTTTTTGTATAAAAACCCAACCCACCGGGGTTTTATGGTTATTTGCGGGTTTTTATGGATATTTGTGGGATTTTCTGGATATTTGTGAATTTTAGTTATTTTTCTGTATGTTTTTATATTTGTATAATATACTTCGTTGAAAAATATATTTATTAATTTACATTTTTAATTGCATCTGACCTATTTATTACTAATTAATATTACTTATAATATTAGTTAATAAATTTATTATATTCTGATATTTGTATTAACTTAATACTAATATTGGAATAAATTTATTAATAGATATTATAAAATAATTTAAATACTATTCACAATTAATGCTGATTATTATTAATAGTCTTATAATTAATACTATTATTGAATATTTTTAATAGTATTAATAATAGTTCTATTATAATTAACTTAATACTATTTTAAGTGATATAAGTGAGTAATTAACACTTTTAAATTCATTTTAGTCGTCACACTGAATACTTTATTTTATTTTTGTAGTAACTATAATAATTAAACTAGTTGGCTTCATTTGCTATTGGGGCCACTCCTTTTATACGTAAATCTCGAAAAAGAATCTTTAATTTATGTGGAAATCTCGAAACAAAATCGAACATGATTCCTGCTGTCTAAGGCACCTCATAACACGCCGAAAGCAATCACTACTGGGCCGTTCCTTTTAAACTAATCTCTAATTTAGATGCGCATCTGAAAACTTATCCCCACTGATGCACAAATCGTATAACCATATATAGCAGGCATGCTACGGAGGCACATAATGCTCCTTCATTTTAAACGAATCTGTAATTTATGTACAAATGCCGTCCAAACATGCTCCTCGAATTGAATTTTCGCTGTCTACAGCACAGTATAGCAGGCATGCAGCGCACACGCAACCAGGTTACGCACTATGTTCTTAACAAAAATGTATTTGAATGAAACTCCGTTAAACTACCTATCTATAGAATCTATAGAATCTCCACTCCCTCGGCTTACATATCTATAGTATAGATATGTAAGCCGAGGGAGTAGCCTTTTAAGGCAAAAAATTAGATTTTGTAAAAATTACAAATAGAAAATTGCAGTATTTGACGTTTCATTTTTTAATAAATTTATATCATATGTTATAAGCTAAGCAATTTTGAAGTTTGAAACAGATAAAGCATGTATTTAATATTTCTACAAAAATTAATAATAAAAAATAGTGGCATTTTAGGGAAGGAGTGTTTGAATTTAAACAAGCAGCTAATATATAATATGAAACATCACTTTAAAGTATCAAATTACTTATATTATGCTACAAGTGATACATGAAAATAAAAATGGCAAAAATACCTTTTATTTTGAATATTTTTTTTACATGTTTCGTCTGCTCTAACGGCAACTTTTCAAAAAAAAAAAAAAAAAAAAACAATAAAAGAAAGGTTTCGCTAAAATAGTTTCAAATTGAAAAGTTGAAAAACAAAAATCATACTCAGATCAACATAGTGAAATAAGTAAAAGGCAATGTAAAGGTAAGTAAATTAAAAGGTATTTTTAAAATTTTTATTTTAATATACTATTTGTAGTACAATATAAGTAAGCAGCTAATAATTAAATTTTCAGCTCTTAATGAATTGGAAAAAGATACAACCACACTCTCATGTTATGTTAAGATTTGGAGAAATTGGATGGAATGAGAAGATTTTTTTTTTCATTATCTGCATTGTATTTCATTTAGCTCTGCGTCCATCGAGAGGATTTTCTCAACATTTGGATTCATATTGTCTAAATAACAAAACAGACTAGGTTCACAGCAGTGTTAAAAACTAATAAAAATTTATCAATATTACCATAAAAATCAAAGTTAATGTGAATTTGATAAGTAAACCCTAAAAAGGATCAATTATAATTATTTTAAGTATACTACATTATGTAAATGATTTGTAATATATATGTGTAAAATAATAAATAACCTGAAAAAATAAATATTCTGAAATAAATTACCACCTGATTACCACAATTACGACTGATTTTCTAAAATTTATTTTTATGTAATTTTTATAAAAAAAACCACCTAGGTTTTGGGCTTAAAGGTAAATTTGTATTTTGTATTTCTAAATAATATAGGGAAGAGTGGTTGCAAATTCAGAAATGATTTTCAGCAAAAACGCACTTTTAACAAAACCCAGGTGGGTTTTTCTTAGTGGACCCGCCCAGAAAAACCCACCCGGGTTTCCGGGTTTTTCAGGGCTGGGCCCACTTTGCCAACCCTGGTTTATAGTAATAACGCATTTGATTTACAATTTGGAAATTTCACACCTAATCCATTAATAGATTATTACGCTGTTACACAAATAAAGATTTTACATTAATTAAAAGAAAATAAAACTTATCAAGTAATTAGATAAATTACTGGATAAACACAGATTTGATGAATGATTAAATTTCATTTTACAAATATATTACATAGTAAAATTATAGAATTTTTTGCTTATTTTTTCAAATTTGTGAAAATTTTAAAATTAACTTATTTTTCATTACAATTTAAAAATTTATATTAACTCTTAAATAACGAGAAATCCATAATTTGATATAGATTTTGAAGTAGTGCATAAGATTAATAGTAATAACGTATTTGATTTTCAAATTGAAAATTGCACAATAATCATTTAGTACTTTATTACTCTATTACAAAAATAAAGATTTTACATTAATAAAATGTTAAATCGTATCTAATGTTTAATAAAATTTCTAGATAAACACCGTTTAAAAATATTTCAAGATTTTCCTTAAAATGTTCATAAAAAAATTAAATACAATATACAAATAAAGTAAATTTTTGGAAAATTTTAATTAAGAACTATTTTTTGCACACAATTATACATAAACGTGTATGCACATAAAAATTAACTTTTCTCCAATCAAATAAATTTATGTAAATTAATATTAAAAAAGCTTCGCAAATGGAAGCATAAATATACTTCTAAAGATAATTAAACAGCCTAACATGCATAATCTGGAGGCTGCTAATAGGATTATGTTAAGCTATTGAAATGAGTTTCCATGACATATCATTTTATTTTTATTTGAACCCTGATAGAAAATTCTTTTATTAGAACATGGATCTGTGAGGAGATGAAAGGTTGAACTTGATTTTACAAATATCTTCTGCAAAAAAATAGAAGAAATATTACTCTTAAATCCTGCACATTTGTAAAAATTTTTAAATGAACTTGTTTTGCACTAAGATTAACAAGAAAATACACTGTAATATATGAATTACGAGATATTCGTGGTATCGATTTTGATGTACACTATAAAAAAAAAATTCTGTAAAACTGCTAAAAGTTTTCTAGAAAATTGGAATTTCTAGTACTTTCTTTTTGTGTAATGGCAACAGCAAAAATTTATGTAACAGACAGAGATTTGCACTAAAAATCGAAAAATATGTAAGGTTACTAAGAATTTTTAAGGAAATGGGATTCCTAGAATTTTTTATGTAACTGCAACAATTTTAGTAAGATAGCTATAATTTTTGTAGATTCGTTTGTAAAGACAGATTTTTGTTGCTTTACAAAAATCGGTTTTGTAGATTTACATCTTTTCTTGTACAATGTGTACATAAAATGTTAGTAAACATACAGATTTCGGCAGTTTTACATTTGTAGGATTACAATTTTTTTTTTAATTGTGTAGCATATAAGATTTACAGTAAAAACTTATTTAATTTTTTATTTGATTTTAATTTCAATATATCCTTTAATACTTTATTTCTCTATTACATAATTAAATATTTTACATAAAATTAATGCTAAATCTTATCTAATAATTAAAAAGGATACTAGATAAACACGGTTTAAGAATTTTTCTCAATTTCCTTTTTGATAGTCAAGCCAAAAAAGAACTAAATGTAATGTACACTGTAAAAAAAAAAAAAAAAAAAAAAAAAAAATCTGTAAAGGTACTAAACTTTTTCTAGGAAACTGGGATTCCTAGAACTTTTCCTTTAACGGTAACAGCAAAAATTCAAGTTTCAGAATCGATTACATGAATTTTTCCTGTTATCGTTACATGAAAAGTTCTTGGAATCCCAGTTTCCAAGAAAATGTTTAGTACCTTTATAGATTTTTTTTTTTTACAGTGTACGACTAAATAATTTTTTGTGAAAACTTTAATTATAAAGCACTTTTGTAGAATCTGTAATTAAATATAAATCTCACTTTAAATAAATTTATGTAAATTATTTTTTAAAAACGGTTTCGGAAAGGAGGAATAATTAGAATTCTGAAGAGAATTAACCAGAGTATTATTCATTATCTGGGGGCTGCTGATAGAATTGCCTATTTGTTTGAAAAAAAATTTCATGGCAGATTATTGTGTTTTTATTCGGATTTTGAGAGGAAATTCTTTTTCCATAACATGCACTTTAAAAAAAAATCTGTAAAGGTACTAAACATTTTCTAGGAAACTGGGATTCCAAGAACTTTTTATGTAACGGTAACAGCAAAAATTTAAGTTTCAGAATCGGTTACATGGATTTTTCCTGTTACCATTACATGAAAAGTTCTTGGAATCCCAGTTTCCTAGAAAATGTTCAGTACCTTTACAGATTTTTTTTACAGTGTGAATTTGTTAGGAGGTGAATGAATAAATTTGATTCTACAAATATGTTCCATAAATAATTTTAAAAAGTTGTTACTTATAAGTTGTGAAATTTTATGAAAATTTAAAAAAAAGTTGCATTAAAAAAAAATAAAATAACTGTAATGTATGAATTGCGAATAATTCATAATTTGATACTAATTTTGAAATTGTAAATAATATTTACCATAATAACGTATTTGATTTTGAATTTGAAAATTTAACATTTAATCCTTTAATACTTTATTCTACTATTACATAAATAAAGATTTCACATCATCGAATTGCAAAATCTTATCTAATAATTAATAAAATTACTAAGTAAACACAGTTAAAAAACATTTTAAGATTTTCCTTTGCATATTATTTGAAAATAAACCATATGCAATACATTACTAAAATATTTTTCTTGTGAAAACTTTAACTGACAAACATTTTTGTACAAATTGTACTTAAATATAAATCACTCGTTTCTCCATTCGAATAAATTTATGCAAATTAATATTCGAAAACACTCCCGAAATGAGAGCATAATTGTACATCTTAATAGAATTAATCAGCATAACGTACTTGATCTAGAGGCTGCTGACAAGAATTTGTCTAATTCTTTAAATGAATTTCCATTGCAGCTTAATTGTTTTCTAATTGAAATGTTAGGGACAGAATTCCCTTAATCTGCGAATGAATTTGTTTAACAACTAAACTTGTTTTAGTAAATATTTAGCATAATGAAATTAGAAAAGATGTTACTTAACAGTTATTAATGAAAACTTTGAATTATTGAAAATTAATTAAATTAATGAAATTTTTAAAATAAGCATATTTTGAATTATTGTTTAAAAAGTAAAAATTTTATTGAATAATTATGACCAATTCGTAATTGTTTTTGTTATCTTAGAATTATTGCAGAACATTTGCATAATAATATATCTGAATTTCAATTTGAAAATCATACCTATCTTTATTTAATGTATTTTCACAATCTATAGATTTATAATTTTTTTTGTTGTTGTTTAAGTAAAATGTGGAAAATTATTTTTAAGAATCACGCCTACTTTACTACGTTTATATTTTTGCATCCGTGCACACAAATGCATACGTTTTATACTTGCATGCTCGTATATTTGCATACTATTTCATTTTATTGTAACACAACTTGAAAAATATAAAATTTTTGTGCAACATACTGAATTAAAAAAAGAAATAACATTAAATTTTCTAAAAGTTTAATTAAGAAAACACATTTCTAAATTCAATACTAAGCGAGCACTAGCTTTTTCAAAACAATATATATATGTGTATATATATATATATATATATATATATTTTAATTTTACAGAAAGTAATGTATTTTCCACCTGTCATCCTCCCCCCCCCCCAAAAAAAAATTCATCACTTACTGTGGAACTGACATGTACCTAATGATGTATAAATGAGCAGGAATACTTCCAAGAAGAGCTGCCACTTATAAGATGTGCGTTTTTTAGTGATTTATAAGTATATAGCGCTTTTTGGGTATTCTGTGCATTTAAATGTATCATCTAATTAATCTAGAGTGAATCATCAGTAAATCTAGAACACTAACTTTCATGAAAAATAGAATATTTTGTATTTACAAAAAATCTGTTTTTCAAAAACACACATTAATTAATTTAATTTCAAGTTAAGTTTTTTGTCTGCTGTATTTGTTTTTATAAACAGCATTAATAATAATCGTTAAACAATTATGTATTATTAAGTTTTTGTTTTGACTAATGCTTTCAAAAACTTATAAAAATTACGTGAGTGCTCAATATTTTGGCCCATGGTTTTACATTATTTAATTAGCATACGTAATAAAAGCGCTTTTCATTATTTTAACTATAGAAAAATGTTTTTATATAACTACAAAACAGATTTTATGTTTCCTAAATAATACTTTCATCAAACATTCTTATATTAAGCAATCTATGCTTGTTATTTTCTAGGAAATAAATGACTGACAAACAATTAATCGCTTCGCGTTGATAGTAAAACAATAATAACATGTTATAACTCTGGTGTTCAAGTTTCCCTAGCAGTGGATAAATAGGACATTATCTCGCATATGTTTACGGAAGAAATTTATTTTATCTCACTAGATATTTTTATTTGCAAGCGCTATTTTACTCGAAGTGATTATTATAGGTGTATAATTAGATCCATTTAAAGTGAAGTAGGATACTTTTTTTCTAGTTGTACCATATAGAAATTCCTTACGAAAGTTTTTATAGAATACTATAGAATTTTGGCCCATTTTTATATAAACTAGTTTAAAAATTATAGAAATATCCGTAGAAGTTCAATAGAAATGCTTGTAGCGCAGAAATTTCTATTCAACTCCTATTCTTTCTACATACATTCTATTAAACTTTTGCGAGTATTTCTACAGCTTTTACACTAGTTAATAAGTTCATATTATATTACCTGAAATAAATTTAAAAGTCAATTTAATGCATTTACTAATCGGAATTTTGGAATGAATACATAATATTTAATGTATGATAAAAATATGAATTTTAAAAATTTTAAATTATACTTATAGCTGTTAACGAAGAATATTTAATTTTTACTCCATAAGAGTTTCTTTTTCTTTTAGGAATAAACTCAATTGTTTTTCATTTAATATTTAAATTAAAATATCTTTTTAATTTGTTCATTTGAAATAAATTTCAAAATGCTAATACTATATATAAATAACTTTATAAATAGAACTTTATTTGAATTTATTCTTCTTATTGAACTTATAAAAATTAAATTGTGGATACTTTTAAATGAATTAAATTCCTTCTCAAATTCCTGTTTCGCCATTTATTCTGTTAAATGCTTTTCCCTATTTCAGTTAATCTTTAAAGAGGATAAAAGAATCCATTCGATGATGTCGCAAATAACTCTAGCAAAACAAACGATTAAATTTATACTTATTCCCTGAAATATATGTAAAAGAAAAGTTTTCGCGCATTTACTAATAGGAATTTTGGAAATGAATACTTCAAGTGGAATGCATGGATTGTTACTGAATTCCATTCTTTATTCAGAGTAAATAAATGAAGCTACTTTTCGTGTAAAATGAAAATAAAACCATATAAATTTAAGTTCAGTAATTCAGTATTCTTAATTTAAGAGGAGACAAGAGTGATTCTTTTGTGAAGAAAATTGATTTTTCTTTAACTGACTTAAAATAGCCTTTAAACTTTCCGAGTCCATTGGTATGGCTATTTTTTTCCTGACAATTAAAAATGTGACTGTAACAATTCAAAAAGCATTGTACTTTTTGCTTATATATATGTAACAATTTAAAGTTAGGGGGGGGCAGAAACGTCATCGCCAGGTTTCCCTTTCTCCGCACAGAAGTCATGGTCAGCGAAAAATAAATAAATAAATAAATAAATGTAGAAGGTCAAAATAATCACTCCTTGGCTGCTGCAAGTTCATTTTATTAAACTGTAGCTATATTAGAGAGAAAAGCACCTGTTGCAGACGATATTTTACCGAAACATCCAAAAAATATTCCATCCTTTACTAGATAAGCCGTACTCATGCAAGAGCGCACCCAAGAATCCTTCTTCTCATCTCTCTTACCACCTCTCAAGCTTCCTCTTTTAAATCTAAAAAAAAATCTAGAACATTCTCTAACTTCAAACCATCATTCTTTTATGTAAACAGAATTCTTGTCCAGCTACGAGACTATTTTCCACAGACGATAATTTTATTTTAAAAAAATATATTATTTAACCAATTTATAATCGACTCAGAATTTCTTAGGCAGACGATTTTTATAGATGATTAATTTTAAGAGAAAAAGAAAAGAAATGAATTTATTGATATGCACACTATCAAAGGTTGAGGGAGGGAAAATAAATAAATAGATAAAATAAAATAATGATATTTTTTGAAAGGTATGGTTTTGGAATAAATTTAATAAGACTTTCTTAAAAAGGGTTGATAAAAACATAGAAGAAATGAGTTTTATTTTGAATATTAAGAAATAAAGTTTAATTAAGAATATTTTAAACTTAGAGCCATCTTTTTAAATTTACGCATACTGGAATAATGTTTTTTAAGGCAAATTAAGAATTTATATAGTCTGCATAAAGATTAACAGATTAGATCTAGAAACAAGATTTTAATTTAATAATTTGAAGTAAGAATGGAATATTATTATAAAAAAATTAAGATAGTATAAAGGTTAGTTTTGGCGAAAAAAAAATTAAAATTTGTAATATATATATACATGGTGTCCCAGAAGTAATGGGACAATCTTTAAGGGGAGGTAAAGGACATCACAAGGATTCAGAATTGCATAGCAACCCATGGTCGGAAACGTTACGGGAAGGTAGGATGACAGGTACAAGAACGAAGGGAACAAGACTGTGATCATCTGAAATAATTTATTGGTCAACGATGTAAAATTTACTGTGGTAGATGACTTCTGAAAATGTTACAAAATCGGTTTAAATTTTCCACCATTGCTAACGATGCATGCATTACACCGTCGAACCATGGATTGGCGGACTCGCTCAAATACACCTGGTCCAATCCATGGTTCGACGGTATAATGCATGCATCTCTAGCAATGGTGGAAACTTTAAACATATTTTGTAACATTTTCACATATCATCTACCACAGTAAACGTAATATCGTCGACCAATAAATTATTTCAGATGATCTGAGTCTTGTGTCTCTTCGTCCCGGTACATGTCATGCTACCTTCCCATGACGTTTCTGAAAATTGGGTTTCTATGCAATTCTGAATCCTTGTGATGTCCCCTACTTCCCCATAAAGTCTGTCCCATTACTTCTGGGGCACCCTGTATACATATTTATTCTGGGCACATTGTCGAAGTAGACGTAAAAGTATCTCTTAATAATTGTGCTAACTGAATAAAATTCGTTGAAGATATGCTGGTTTGGAAGTCACATGGGAAGAGATGTAGAATCTAAAAGGTTAATCTTACCATGCACCGCCAGTATTTTATTTTAATATCCTGACATGATTGCTTTTAAATAAAATACAATATTTTTTTAGTTTGTTGCTCAAAATACTTTATATGCAGGAAATATTAGAAATTTATAAACTTGAATTTATCTTTATAGTGGTAATATTACTTGCACCGAATCTCTATTGAAACACAAAAACACAAGCTTTCGATACTTTATTCTCTTCGATGTTGCTCTTAAATCAAGTGTTTAAATTTGTAATGCTTCAAATGTTATTTTTACTCCTTCTGTATTTAAAAATAAAGGCATACATTCAATTAATAATAAACGAATTTAGAAAAAAAATGAGTGATTTCGTAATACAAACATGAAGCAAGTATTTTACATCAATAACTAATCCTAATTCTGAAGAATATTTTTCGTCTGCTTTGCTTCAAATATCTGAATAGAGTTTCACATTTTAACTCTTTTCAAAATCCTTTTTCGCCATTTATTCTATTAAATACTTTTCCACATTTCAGTTAATCTTTAAAGGGGATAAAAGAAAACATTCGATGACGTCGCAAATAACGTTAGAATATAGCAAAATAAACGATTATGTACGTATTTATTCCCTGAAATAGATTTAAAAGAAAAGTCAACTTCGCGCATCTACTAATAGGAATTTTGTAAAGAATACTTCAAGAGGAATACATGAAATGTATGGTCTTACAGTAAAATGAAAGAAAAAAATCTTCAAAAGTGGCAAAATAAAGATTTTAACCTGGGTTTGTCTCTTATCATATTTTAGTTTTTGTTGTTAGAATGAGCACTCAACTTCAAAAACTTCCTCCACCTATAGGCTAAGCATACAGAGATTATTTTTACTTGTGATATACCCAAAAAAGAAATATTTGCATTCGATTGATTAAAAAATTATTCTGAAAATATTTGGATGACTCCAGAAAACTAGCTTCAAGCATGTCATTAACATGTAGTACTAATTCCAGTAAAGAATAACATTCGTATTTCGCTTTTTTAAATATCTGAATAAATTTCACTTTTCACTCTTTTCAAAATCCTTTTTCGTCATTTATTCCTTTAAATGCTTTTCCCTGTTTCAGTTAATCTTTAATGAGGAAAAAAGAATACTTTCGATGACGTTATAAATAACGGTAGAATGTGTCGAATTAAATCATTAAGTTCATATTTATTCCTTGAAATAAATTTTAAAGAAAATTCAGCTTTGCGCATTTACTAATAGAAATTTTGGAACGAATAATTCAAGTGGAATGCATGGGTTACTACTTAATTCTCTTCTTTATTCAAAGTAATTAAATGAAGCTATTTTTCGTGTAGAAAGATTAAGATAGACAGAACCAACGAAAACAAAGCCATATAAATTTAAGTTCAGCGATTGAATATCGTTAACTTAACCCCTTCGCGACGGGAGCTGTTACGAACTTTGTAATGTTTTGTTACCTTTTTAAAAAAGACAGAAATTTGTGACTATTTAAATTGAGAAAATTCTTCGATTAATTAAAGAAAATTTTACGGTAAAATTTTATTGGTGCGGATGAACAAGGATTCTAAACCCTTTTTGCGGCACGTATAAGTGTCGCTCGTCCCCGAGATGTTGAGGATTTTTTTTCTTTATGAATTTTTTTTTATGTTGAATTTTTTTGTTTTCTTTTATAGGCTTAAGCCTTTATCTACCAAATTATGAATTCATGAAAATTTTACATTCTAAAGCTTTTTACTTAAATTGTTTAAACTAAATTAAAAAATTTACATAACCATTTAATAAATTTTTCAAAGAATTTAGAAGGACTGAAAGATTTAGCAGGATTAATTAAATTTGAATTTACAGGGATTTTGTGCAATATTTATAACCCCACTCAAATCTTTTATTTTAAATTGTTTTCTTAGTATTTTGTGGAATTATAAAATGTACAAATATGATGTTCTTACAATATAAATATAGAAATATTTTCGAAGTGAAAACTCCCCATTCCCCTCCCTCAGCACTGAGAAAGATAAAAATACACAAAGGCGACAGATTTTTTTTTAAATATTTTTGTTTTGTGTAAAAAAAATAATGCTTATTTGACAAAATAAAGAAATGTACCTCTAATTTCTTCGAAACAGTAATTCAACTAATTGACGTATTAAAAGAAATTTTATAATAAGTGATTTTAATGGTACTTATAAGTACCGTCTTTATTAAAATATTCTGTGAAATTTATTGAATCTATTTCTATGTCTACTTCTTTTTTAGGTAGATTTCATATGAAATACTACCTATTGCATTCGCACCAGTTTATATATATATATATAAACTGGTGCGTATAGTTTATATATATATATATATATATATATAGGGGGTCGAAAGGGGGTCGAAATAGGGGAGTTTTTTTTTAAACAGAAAAAAGCCCATAACTTCGTAATGAAAATAGATATCGAATCAGTTTAAAGTTTGTATTACTTCTAAACAATGGGCCAAAAGTTTATGCATGACAGATTTTTGATAAAGTTAAAAAGGGGCTCAAGGGACGAAAAAAATAAGGTTTTTGGGAGAAAAAAAAAACATAAATTTGTCAATTCTCAAGATATAAAATCCATTAAAATTTTTTAGAAATATTCTCAAAATTATCTAAAACTTTTGTACTTGCAAGTTTTTGATAGGACTAACTCTTACCGGTAAAAAAAAAAATTAAAAACGAAAATAAAAAGAAGTTTCGAAAAAGAAGAAAAATCCATAATTTTGGCAATTCTTAAACTATCAAATCCAATTAAATTTATTTTACATCTTCTCAATAATATCTACAACTTTTATATTGACATGTTTTTCATATGATCAATTCGTATAGCAAAAATAAATTAAACAAAAATTGGAGTTGGAGAAAAAAAACCTCTAATCCAAACTGCTAATATTCTGAATAGTTTTTTAAATTCATTTTTTATTTTAAACGCATCCAAATTGCAGATCCTCTTATTTAGGAACTATATAATATGAAACATTGGCCAGATTTTTGATAAGGACAGAATATATTTCAAAAAAGGCTGCCAAAAAGGTATTTTGAAAAGAATTGTCTGAAGTGACCATGATAGGAAATTTGAGGAAGTATTCAAATAACAAATTGCGTTTTTTCTGACTCATTTTTAAATCCATTTTTACTCTCAAACGCATCCAGTTTACAAGTCCTCTTATTTAGGAACTGTATAATATGACGCATTGGTCAAATTTTTGATAAAGACAGAATATATTTCCAAAAAGGGTATTTTGAACAGAATTTCGAGAAGTTATCGTGATGGCAAATTTGAGGAAGCTTTGAAATAACAAATTGCGTTTTTTCTGACTCATTTTTAAATTCAGTTTTGCTGTCAAACGCATCCAATTGACATGTTCTCTTATATAGGAGCTGCATAATGTCCCGCATAGTTCAGTGTTTTGATAAAGGTTGAATATATTTTTAAAAATGCTGTCAAAGTGGACACTTCGCGCAAAATTTCCCGAAGCTATCATGATTAAGAATTGAGGTTGTATTCAAAATTTGTTATTTTATAACTCATTTTTAAATTCAATTTTACTCTCAAACGCATTCAATTGACAGTCTTTTGTTATTTAGGAACTATATAATGTACCGTATTAGTAGATCTTTTAATAAAGTCAGAATTATTTCAAAATATGTTGTCAAAATGAGCATTTGAGCCGAATTTAGCTTAAGATGATTCTGATAAAACCAGTCTTTACAGAAAAATGAAATTAATTTTTTTTTCAAGAGAGGACAAATAAAGTTGTTAAACTGGGTTTATCTGCAATCAAATTTATTTTTTGTTGTTGAAATGAGCACTCTTCGAAATCTACCTCCACCTATAGGACACGCTGACAGGGATTTTTTATAGTTTTTAAGCTATTTTAAAAGTAAAAGAAATAAATGGCAACTTACAAGATTCAAAAAATGCAAACTTAATATATAACAGTAAATCAGACATTAATTTCACAGATGTTATTTATTTCCTTTGAATTTTATAACGTTTTTAATTTTCTTAAAATTGACTATTTTTCGAATTTTACAACTAATTCAAAATTAATCATGGCAATAAAAAATCATTCTTAATTAATAAATATGAATACATCTTTCCCAATATTACAGAAATATATATGAAATGATTTAATTTATGTTAACTAGTTTTCAAGATACGGAACTTTGAACTAGCAACTTTGATCCACTTCACAGAAAAAAATTCTGTGTCACTAGTTTTTTAAATGTACAGAACTGCCAAAATATTTTATTTTTCCGTCAACACATTTTATTTAAATAGATAGTCACTTAAAAAAAAAAAATAAATAAATAAATATTTTGTGTGGATTTAAACACCATGTTATTCGTGTTTTCCGTTTTTCCCAATGTAAAATTCCCCAATGTAATTATTTTCATTATTAAATTATTATTATTTTAATGTATATTCACAAAATAACTTCATGAATAAATCAATTTCAAAAATTCTTTAAAAAAAAAAAAAAAAAAAAAAAAAAAAAAAAAAAAAAAAATCCCATATATCTGTTCTAAGATTTTGAAAATTATTCCATGAAAAATCATTTTACGTTAAAAAGTTTTGTGCTATAAATATAAGTAAAGAAGTTTTAAATGATTAACATAATGGTAAATATAAAAAGCAGCTACGCGTAACCAGAAAATTGCTCAAAGGATATTAAGTAATAAAATTTTATTATAGCACAAGCTCTTACCTTGTAATGTGTTGTCAAAAGCAACATGCATTTTTAAATTATTTTCCGTAGACGCATCCAATTTACTCAAAGAAGGCAATATAAATTTAACAGCTTATAAGAGAAACAATAAAAAATCATTCATTAGTTATTTTATGAATAAATAAATAATAGCTAATATTTTTAAATGATAAACCTATAAACGTAACACAATTTACGATTTATTTTCTTTTTACTACTTATTCTTTTCACTTTTTATGCTAAATAAAGATAAATAAATAAATAAACTGTAATCTGTTTAAAATACCTTAACAGTTTCTAATTCTCAATAATTACAAATGGTACTGCTCTGTTATCCCGTCGACCAAAATACTATTGCCAAGTTATAAGATTAAATGCCAATAATGGATGATCGTGAAATCCAATTCAATGATATTAAATACGATACACGTGTTTAAAACGTCATTAAGTGATTTTTATTTCGACATTTTATTTTTATTTTTATTCTTGTTCTACTAATTATTTGTTTTTTTATTATTTAAAATAAAAATTACGTCAATATCTATAATTTGGCTATTAGTTTGGCGATTTGTATAATTTGGCGAAAACGGTCGAATAACAGAGTAGTACCTTACAAATATATATATGTATTTCTATCATAAGTAACACATGCAAATTTCTGAATGTAGACACAGATGTAATTCACATTTTTGCTATTTTTTCAATAAAAAAATTCTATGTGTTTTTTTTACAATAATTGTTAATATGTTAATGATGTTTATACATTAACTAAATATGTAAATAAATTAATAAAAAAAGACTTTTTTGTATAAAAAATTGATTCATGTGTTGCTTATCCAACATTTTCAAAATTATTCCTTTGACAAATCATTTTACGCTAAAACGTTTTCTGTGGTAAATATAAATAAAAAAGTTGAAAATACTTAATAAATGGAAGATATAAAAAGCAGTTACGCGTAAAAAGGAATTGCTCAAAGGATATTAGGTAATAAAATTTTATTGGAGCATAAGCACTTGTCTTGTAATACGATGTCAAAACCAACATGCATTCTTAAATAATTCTCCGTAGCCGCATCCAATTATCTCACGGAAGGCAATAGAACTTTAATGGCTTATAAAAAACAATAAATATAATTCATTAAACATTTAATGCATCATTAAATACTAGCTGTTAATTTTTTTTTCTGTTAAAAGAAATAAAAGTAACACACTTTACGATTTATTTGCTTTATGATATTGACTCTTTTTACTTAGTTATCCCGTCGACCATTTTTGCCAAATTATAAAAATCGCCAAACTAATAGCAAAATTATGCATATTGACATAATTTTTCAAAATAAATAAATTAGTAAAACATAAATAAAAGTATAAATAAAAAGTGGAAATAAAAAACACTTAATGACGTTTTAAATATGTGTATTGTGTTTAATGTCATTGAATGTGACATCCACAAACATCCATTATTGCCATTTAATCTTATAATTTGGCGACAGTTTTTTAGTCGACGGGATGACAAAGTAGTACCCTTTATAAGGTACCCTGGGGTAATAACGCCAAGTGCTAATATTATGCATAATTATGAAATAGTCAGGTAAATGGCACCCATGTGCTCTGCGCAGAAGGGTTTTGAGTCATATAAATCGCAAAAAACAGCTTCAAGATAATTTGTTTCATTTTTAGGTCTTATTGTTTTTACAAGCAACTAAAATTAACGCTTGATCTAAAATTTGCGAGATAAGGTTTTTGATCTGAAGACTATATTTTTTATCTGGAAATACTTTGATTATTACATAAATTTGTAGTGTATTTCATGTACTTTCAAATTGTTGCGTAGAAGATTTTGGATATCTTCTCGAGATAATTTGTAGTTTAGGATTTACTGAGCAATAAGTATCCGGGGTAATAACGCCAAAGATTGGCGTTATTACCCCGGTTGATTCCCAACAGTGGCCGAACTATATCCGAAGGGGGTTTATATATTAATATGGGACAGCAATATCATCATTGTTGAAATGGTAAGATTAAGGATGGGGTGTCCAACACTTAAGAATAATCTCTCTATTTTATTTTTTATTATAATATTATTATTATTATTATTATTTTACTAATGTAAAAAGTAATTTTTAACTCTTGTAAATAAAACTATATCAAAATGTTTTCGAGATTCAAATTCGAACATCTTCAAAAACAGGTTTCTATTACATTTCCACTGGATTGTTCAATTGAGTTCGAAATTTTAACTGTCCGCTTTTTCAGCGTTCGGTTTTTCAAAACTTTATAAATTAAACCTTTAACTGATGTGACAGAAATTGTAACGCATGAATGTGATGCGATTTGTGAGACCGCAAAATAGAAAGATGAATAAAAGGCGGGAATAACTCATAGGATTGTGTTTTTGTACTAAACTTTTTATACAAGAGTATTATACTTAATATTCACCTATTTAGTCTGTGGTGATAGTACTAAAATTCCAAATGAAACAAAATTTCGGTAGTGTTTTCAGTTAAACTGAAAATTACAAGTTAAACTAAAAAATTAAAAGAAAAATAGTGGTCTACGAGACCAGTAACATTAGTTAAAGGTTAAAAAGCGATCATGATTAAAAATCATAGAATACTGTTCCTGTGCTAAACTTTTTGTACAGAATTAATTCTAATTAAATTTAATATATTTAAATATTTCTATCAATATTACGAGAACTCCAAACGAAAGAGAATTTCAATTGTAACTATAGTTAAACTGGAAAATACAAGTTAAATGCTATTTTTTTGGTGGGGGGAGGGGGGTACTGTGTTCAGTCAGATTGCTAACAGCAGTTAAAGGTTAATTTTGTTGCTAATATAGAGATAATGATATATAACGTATGAATTATGTATAAAATTGAATAAGAGATCCCTTTGGGATAATACTTTTTAATCAAAAATTTTATTCAATTTATTAAAAATTTATTAAAGCATGTTCTTTAAAACGTCGACAAATTATCTGTAGGTTTGGAGAATCCGCATTAGTGTGGAATTATGGGTTAAAAACTATTTACTAGATTGCTATAATAGTATTAAACCTTAACTGCTGTGACAAAAATTGTCGCATAACTTACTGTAAGCGGCCTGTCAGACCGCTTAATCTAACGATGAATAAAATGTTAAATTAACTTTTAGAATATTAAACCTTATATGCAGGGCTATTATAAATAAAATTCAGCTATTCAAAAGTCTCTAGAGATAGTAATAGGACTCAAAATGAAGCAGAATTTTCCCGGTATCTATAGTTAAACTAAAAATTGCAAGTTAAACTCTGAAACTTGAAAAACTCAGCGGTATGTGAGACGCTAACAGCAGTTAAGGTTTAACAAAAATATTTATTACATATAACTCTAGTTATTATAAAACTTCACATGATTAAAATATTACATTATGAATGGTTAAAACCATGCAATGTTTCTTATAATCATATTTAAGCGGGACATTTTAAGCAAAGATAGACACAGGGTGTTATGTTCTGTTGAAGCTCCCCCTCACTCCTTTTTCTTTTACTTTCACAAAAAAAATCAATATTTTCTATCGCATAGAATGCATACATGGGAATATAAATACTGATTCAAATAATCCGTGCAATGTTTCTAATAATTCTATTTAAATGGTCATTTTTAAGCAAAACGTAGCTTAGAATCTGATATTCTTTTGTCTCCTCCCCCCGCCACCACCACATCTTTCTTTTTCTTTCAGAGTCACAAAAAAATTGTACATTTTCAATAGCTTAGATTGCAATTTGTCAATTTCTAGAGCTGTAGAGTTTGTATTTTTAGAATTGGGCAATCTACATGCCATTATTCCATCTCATTTTATAGTTTTGTATGCATGGCGTTATTACCCATATAGGTGGGTATTAACGCCAAATAGCATTGGTTAAGAAAAAACGCCATTACATTTTATGAATACATATCTGTTAAATTATTTTATTTTATATAGATAGTCAGTGAGTTGCTGTAACAGATCCTATATTTGCTTGAAAAATACAATCTAAAACTAAGCCGTGAAAATTGTAGAATCTTAACGTGGCGTTATTACCCCAGGGTACCTTATTTTTTATATTAAATAAAACTAAAAAATTAATAAAAAACAAAATAAACTGTAATGCAATCTAAAAATAATTTATTAGTTTTCAATTTTTAATAACTAGAATAAATATTTCCATCATAAGTATTATATGCAAATTTATGCTTGCAGATACATCATGCAGTTAATATGTTTTCTATTTACCCCAATATAAAATCTCTTGGTGTGTTTTTTATAATTATTAATACATATGATAATGAACGTTTACATATTAACTATGTGAGTATATAAATTAATTTCAAAAACTCTTAATGAAGGAAAATTTTGAATATCGTGTTACTCATCAAAGATTCTCTAAATCATACCTTTGACAAATGATTTTATGCTAAAACGTTTTCTGTACGAAATATACGTCAAGAAGTTGAAAATATCTAATAAAGGAGAAATATAAAAAGTAGTTATGCGTAACAAGAGAATTGCTCGAAGGATATTACGTAATAAGATTTTATTGGAGCATAAGCACTTGTCTTGTAATACGATGTCAAAGACAACATACATTTTTAAATTATTCTCTTTAGACGCATCCAATTAACTTACGGAATGCAACATAAATTTAATGGCTTACAAGAGAAACAATAAACATAATTCATTAAACATTTAATGCATCATTAAATAATAATTGTTAATTTTAATTTTTAAAAGCAATAAAAGTAACACACTTCACGATTTATTTTGTTATTGCTAATTACTCTTTTACAGTAAATAAAGCTGAAAAAATATAAATAACAATGAACTGTAACACATGAAAAAAAATTCTTAGTCAGTTTTTTATTTTTAATAATAACTAAAAATATTTCCATTATAAGTAATTTATGCGAATTTATGCATACAGATACATCATGTAATTCATATGTTTCATATCTTTCGAATATAAAATCTCTATGTGTGTGTTTTATAATGATGTATATATATGTTAATGAAAGTTTACATATTAACTATGTATATAAATAAATTAATCGCAAAAATTCCTCTTGAAGAAAAATTTGAATCCCGTGTTACTTATCCAAAATTTTCAAAATTATTCTTTTGACAAATCATTTTACGCTAAAACTTTCTCTCTAAGTAAAGAAGTTGGAAATACTTAATAAATGTTAGATATAAAAATTAGTTACGCGTTTCAGGAGAATTGGTCAATAGATATTGGGTGATAAAATTTTATTCGAGCACAAGCACTTGTCTTGTAATATGATGTCAAACGAATATACATTTTTAAATTATTCTCCGTAGACGCATCCAATTAACTTACGGAAAGCAATAGAAATTTAATGGCTTTCAAGAGAAACAATAAACACAATTCATTAAACATTTAATGCGTCATTAAATAATAGCTGTTAATTTTATGTGTTAAAACCGATAAAAGTAACAGACTTTAGATTTATTTTCTTTGTACAATTAACTCTTTTTGCTTTTTATATTAAAGACAGATAAAAAAATAAATAAAAATAAAAAGAAGCTTTAAAATATGCTGAAATAATTTTATCATTTTTAAATTTTTAATAATTACAATAAATATTTTCATCTTAATTAATATATGCGAATTTATACATGCAGATACATCATGTAATTCATATGTTTCATATTTTTTCAAATATAAAATCTCTATGTGTGTTTTTTATAATGATGAATATATATGTCAATGAACATTTACATATTAACTAAGTGTGTAAATAAAATAATTTCAAAAAGTCGTCTTGCAGAATACGTTGAATACTGTTTCACTCATCAAAGTTTTTCAAAATTATTCCTTTAACAAACCATTTTATGCTAAATCTTTCTGTGTAAGAAATATAAGTAAAGAAGTTGAAAATGTTTAATAAATGGGATATATAAAAAGTAGTTACACGTAAGAAGAGAATTGCTCGAAGGGTATGAGGTAATAAATTTTTATTGGAGCACAAGCACTTGTCTTGTAATACGATTTCAAAACCAACATATATAATTAAATTATTTTCCGTAGACGCATGAATTAACTTACGGAAGGCAATAGAAATGTATTGCCTTATAACAGAAACAATAAACATAATTCATTAAATATTTAATGCATTATTAAACTAGCAAAAGCCATGCTTTGTTTGGATTCGCGAAGCATTATTTTATAAAACAGATATTTGAAAGTAAAAATATTTTTTAATATTATTTTTGTATCTTTATTAAACAAAAACGTTATTTTATAAAACAGATATTTGAAAGTAAAAATATTTTTTAATATTATTTTTGTATCTTTATTAAACAAAAACGTTATTTTATGTTTTGGCGCATTTTAATTTTTTATTTATGATGTAAGACTGTCATAATAAAATATTTTCGAAGCAAACTTTTACAAAATATTTTTAAATTTTCAACTTAAAGCTCTTTTAAAGATGTTTTTACAATTTCCAGTAACCACTTATGTTTTTTAAAGTTGTTTGAAATATGCATGTTTCCAATCTTTGTAATTAACATCAAATAATCTTTGATAGCTATTTTAGAATAATATATTTGAAGAGAGCTTGAAGAAAGTTACTTCGTCAAAATCCTATTTTCTGGAAAAACATTTGAAATTTTCCCTCGTTGATACTATGAATTTTTAACTGTAAAACTTTTTTTTTTTAATTTCTTCGTTTTTATACATGTTAGCGTATCAGAATTTTTGATGTTGTAGAATTTTTCGTAAGGAAAATTTCCTATTGAATGCTTAGTTTTGAAGGATTTTCACTCTCGACAACGTTACGTACCTTTTTAAGCCAACTGCTGCGTCTATATATCTATAACTGCTTCATCTAATGTTAAACCTTGGAATTTATGAATTGTAACAGCAAAAGCTAACTGCAGAAGAAATTCTTTCCTTGAGCAATTTATGCTTCCATATTTCTAGAATTTAATTATTGGGGGAATTGGTACGCACCAATTCTTATAAGTTAAATTATTGTAGTATTCAAATTTATCCATGATTATTCACGATATCTGGTCTGGTGGCTTGTGATTTTCTTTATTACGTGCAATAAAGTCTAAAGTCCCGTTCACTAAATCTTTTTCGGTCCACAAATAAGAACGTAACATTACTTTAGATCCAAATGATAAAGTAAGAAATCGTTAAAGTCAATTTGTCGTTTCTGAATCGGCCAACTTTGCTTTAGTACATTTATAAAGAGCTTGAATCGAGGCAACAACATCACGCTTCAATTCTTTTAATTTTTCATTTATATAACAAATTTAACAATTAATTTTATTTGTTTACACTTCTTTTGTTGCCACTTTACAAAAAAAAAAAAAAAAATCACAATACAATTTTTTTTAAATGTTTAAGCGTCATCTGCGCAAACGATTTCGCTGAATAATGAAACATATTTTATTTATTAAATTAATCATGATTCTATCTCTTATTATTTACTCCATGATTTATATATATTTTTTTTTTCTGAAAATATACGTGTTTGATTTTTTATTTATTTGCTAAAATGCGTCCGTATTGGAAATGCATGTAAAATAAATTAATTAAAATAATAAATTTTTTAACGTTTTATTGTAAAAAAAATTATATTCTGCAAATCTACAGATCATAATTTATTTTTGTGTTTAATTTCAAGTTAAAATATTGAATAGTTTTTTTGCAAAGCGTACGACAAAATGTAATTTGAGTGGCCTAGTAGAGGATTCGCTTCGCTCATCCTAATAACAGTTAATTTTAACTTTTAAAAGAAAAAAAACACTTTACGATTTTTTTTTTGCTATTGACGTTTTTATAGCAAATAAAGCTAAAAAAATAAAAATAAAAATGAACTGTAATACACGCAAAAATACTTAGTCAGTTTTTAATTTTTAATAATAACTAAAAATATCTCCATTATAAGTAATATATGCGAATTTATGCATGCAGATACATCTTGTAATTCATATGTTACACATCTTTTCAATATGAAATCTCTGTGTGTTTTTATAATGGTGAATATATATGTTAATGAAAGTTACATATTAACTATGTATGTAAATAAATTAATCGCAAAAATTGCTCTTGAAAAAAAATTTGAATCCCGTCTTACTTATCCAAAATTTTCAAAATTACTATTTTGACAAATCATGTTGCGCTAAAACTTTTTCTGTAATAAATATAAGTAAAGAAGTTGAAAATACTTAATAAATGGGAGATATAAAAATCAGTTATGAGTTACAAGAGAATTGGTCAAAAGGTATTGAGTGACAAAATTTTATTGGAGCACAAGTACTTCTCTTGTAATATGATGTCAAAATCAACATATATTTTTGAATTATTCCACGTAGACACATTCCATTAACTCACTGATGGCTATAGAAATTTAATAGCTTATAAGAGAAACAATAAGTATGATTCATTAAACATATAAATACTAGCTGTCAATTTTAACTGTTAAAAGTGATAAAAGTAACGTATTTTATGATTTATTTTCTTTTTTCTATTTACTCTTTATATTTTTTATATTAAATAAATCTAAAAAAAATAAATGAAAAAAAATTAATGCAAGCTGAAAATACTTCAACCATTTTACTTACCATCATGCGTAGTATAGGGGGAGTCTTGCAATCATTTTGAAAATCGAAAAAAAAAATGACGGATTTACGCATTTCAGATATTGGAGATTCCGCAAAACATATTTTTAGAAAAAAATATGACGTCCGTCTGACTGTACGTCTGTCTGTAAAAGCTCTATCTTCCGAACAAATTGAGATAGAGACTTGAAAATTTCTATGTACTTAGTATGTAAAAATGGAACGATTTAATATGAGTAACCTCGATTATACTATTTTTTCGGATTCTCGAAAAATTCCTTCTGATGAAAGGTATATAAAAATTTTCGATTTTTTTTAAAATTAATGAACATAAAACGAATCAAATAACAAAAATTTTGCATAAAAATCGAAGTCGATCGGATTTTCAGTTGATGAGATATTTGTAATACTGTTTTCCACATTATTCGATTTTTCATGACCCTGTATTTCACTCAAATTTCAATTCAAAGATATATTTTAATTGGAAATGTGGCGCTTAATCCAACGCAGTAAACTGATAGTTAATATGATTATTATTTTTGGAGTTATAAGAATGTTTGTTTTACGCAATTTGGTACTACTTGAGTAGTTTGGCATTTTATATAATTTGTACAAATTGGTTCATCAGCAATTCATTAATAGAGCATTACTATGTGTATTAAAGTATTTAAATGTGCATATAAATTTTGTTTTGGAATTTGAATGCATTTTATAAATAGTTTCCACACATTTTATTTTCATATATTATATTATTTATATCCATGATGGGTAAGTATTACTATGGCCCTCCAACGACTAGTTTAATTTTTAATAATTAAAGTAAATATATTTACATCATAAGTAATATACGCAAATTTATGCATGCATATATACATCATGTTATTCATATGCTTCCAATTTTTAGCAATATAAAATCTCTATGCGTGTTTTTTATAAAGTGTAATATATGTGTTAATGAACGTTTACATATTAACGATGTGTGTAAATAAGTTAATTTTAAGAAATTCTTCTTGAAGTAAAATTCGAATCCGGTGTTACTAATCCAAGATTTTCAAAAATGTTTGTTTGAAAAATACTTTTGCTTTAAAACGTTTTCTGTAATAAATCTAAGTAAAGAAGTTGGAAATAATTAATAAATGGGAGCTATAAAAAGCAGTTACGCGTAACAAGAAAATTGCTCAAAGTTTATTAGGTAAGAAAATTTTATTGGAGCACAAGCACTTGTCTTGTAATATGATGTCAAAACCAACATGCATTTTTGAAGTATTCTCCATAGACGCATCCAATTAACTTACGGAAAGCAATAGAAGTTTAATGGCTTATAAGAGAAACAATAAACATTATTTACTAAAGTCATTAAGTAATAGCTGCTATTTTTAAAGTTAAACCGATAAAGTAACAGACGTTACGATTTATTTCCTTTTTACTACTAACTGTTTTTTGTTTTTATATATAAAAAAGTAAAAATAAAATAAATAAAAATAACAAGAATCTGCAATATATGATTCAAATATTTTATAATATTTTAAATTTGAATAATTACAGTGATTGAGTGTTATATAATTATATTTTAGTATTATATGTAGAATATAAATAGAATATTATTTATCTGTATAATGAAATATTTTCATAATAAGTAATACACACAAATGTATGCACGTAACACTTATCTAGCAGTCAGTCGAACAATTTTATTTACTAGTAAGATGTGCCTGTACATCTATTGTATGTGTAAGATGTACCATAGCCTGTAACATCTGTATGTAATTTTCTTATTTTCCTTAAAGTCACCTATTGCTCGCGCTTTTATTTCGGCGACATGAGTCTCTATAATCAATAATGTATTTTTTAAGGCTTTTATAAAACTTTCTGGTGTTGGGAATCTATGCTCTACAGACGTTGTTCCCACGACTTAGCAATTCCCCTTAGGCGGTTAAGTATATAATTATTTGAATGAGCTCATCTTGCCTGAATTCGACACATTGGATACAAGAATGTTTTAATTTGGATTTATCTTTTTGTCATCAGCTTTCCAATAAAAACAAAGATTTATCGGTCAAAGTAAAATTTGGAAACTATTGATTGTTATATATCATAAGAAAAAAAAATCACGATAGTAAAATTATGATGCATTGGATCTTAATTAATTTGAGTAAATTAATTAGGTATTAATAAGTTATATTTTAATGATATGAATTATCATTTTCCTGATTAACGTTTTTTACGTCTGTATGTCCTACAACTGATTATTTTCTCAAAACATATTCAATAAATTCAGTCAAATAGAAAATAAAATTTAAATAACCACGTTTGCATTCTATTAAAACTAAATAAACCTTACATTAATTTTTTTGTAAATTTTTTTATGCAACAAACAGAAACGGATTTAATAACATTCTTTTTTTCTAAGCTAAAATGTATTGAGTAGGGGGAACTGGGGCACATTGATATAGTTTTTTTTTCTAAAAATTTTTTGGGTATTCAGACAATAGAAATTTCAAGTTATTTTTCCATGTGGTCATTTGTATCAATGTGCCTCATCCCCGGGACAGATTGATACACCTCATGAGGCACTTTGAAGCCTTTCGGAAAAATGGAGACAAAATAACACAATGCCTATTTTTCATAGAAAATTAGTTACCCACTTTTGAATTTATTTATAGAAATTCAAATCACTTACAATTTATTTGTAAGTAATATTTAAGCAATCAAAATTAAATGAATAATGACTTGATGTTCTGGGTGTTCTTAATAAGACTGTTGGTTTTGGTAACTTTGTTATATCTGGCGCTTCAACCGCAGCAATATTTTCTTTCTTAAGAAAGAAGAAAAAATTATGCGTTTTATGTTTATAAATAGTTTATAAACAGAAAATAAAGGATAATTATATTAAAAAATCTGTTTATAGTATAATTATCATTTGCTGTTCTGCAGCTTGTTTGTCTTATTTAGCATTTCTCATGTCGAAAATACATTTCTCTCTGGAGAATCATTATATTGATCTGTTTCTCTAATTTATATATTAGAGATTTTCCAGGCTGCCGTGCTGTTGTTTTAGTTAGTTCTACTAGCACTGGATGTTGGGTAAATTCGAACGTCTTCTCTATGCAAAAATAATATAAAATGTTCTAAATAAAAAATTACAGCTATTTCACTTTAATAGAAACAAATATTAGAAATTTTTGGCGAAAAATCATTGGACACTATCGGACTGCAGCCGGCAGTGTCGGTTATGTGTCGGCATGCACACAGCGACTTCAACGAAGTGTCGGCAGCATGTCGGCAACTGAAACAAAAGAATCTGATTTTTCAGCTGCCGGTTATTCTAATCGATTCTTTTATGATTTTATATCGGCACGTGTGTAATACCGGCAAGTGACGTAGGACCGATGCGTGATTTTTGATAGTCGACCGATTAGATTTGCCAAATTCGGACTGAATTCGAAATTTTTTGTCTTAACCGGCACTTATTTTTTTCTTTTTCTAAATTTTCTTTGAGATTTGGCAAGGTGTCTAATTTTTTTGTATCTATACTAATAAAAGAACAAAACGCTCTGTCTGTCTGTGTGTGTGTCTGTGTGTGTGTCTGTGATGGCTAGCAAAATCTACAGCACGTACGAAGCTCAAAATTTTATTGAGAGTAGTCCAATGTCTCTCCTGATGCACCTGAAGCTCAGAATTTCAAAATTATATTTATTAACTGAGTAATTAATTAAATTCCAAAGCTCATTCTCATAAAAAATCGCTTTTTTTCGCTTTTTTTTCCTTTTCATTTTCTTGTGGTTGATTGGTTGCATAAAATTTTCGCAGAAATAATTAAAAAAGCTGGGACAGACCTTTAAAATTCATAGACTGGCAAACTGTCAGTTTAAATGAGGATTTTTTTTAATCACAGCTGCTGTACACCATGGAGAATAAGATACGTGGAGGCGAAGTAAACCGAGAAAAAGGTACCAATATTAAACCATTTATCGCTGAAATTTTAATGTCTCAAACAAAAGCACGGTGAAGGAATTTTGTATTAATAAAACGAATTGAAAGAAATGAATTATAGCTGAAGCATTTTATTTTACGAAGAAATAGTAATTTTTTAAAATGTTTTTTTTTTCTATTATATTATTTAGGTTAAAGTTAGGTTAAAGTTAAATTGCATTTATGTTATGGTTAGAATAAGGATATGTTACAATAAAGTGAAGGCTAGGTTACATTTCTGTTATATTTAATTTACGGTAGGGTACTGTTAAGTCGCTGTTAGGTTACAGACAGGTTCTGGTTACGGTACAAAAGTTTAAGGTTAGGAATTTATACACAGAGTGAACATTACGCAAGATTTGATTAAAAATAACACTTACTTTTGTTAAATAGCTCTGAAATTATAATACTATATACCAATCTTTTAGCTACCATCGTGTATCGATTTCGTTCATGGTATAGTCGGATTTAAGTGTGATATAATTAGTTTGAAATTCAAAATGTTTCACTTGGGATTTGTATGTGAAAATAATAATTAGTTACGTGATTTAACAGTGATTTTTACGGGTAAATATCAAATTTTTAACAAGAAAATCATGCAATCGTTGGATACATATTCCTTCCCGCTTTTTTCATTGCTCATTTTGAGTATTTTTAGAGCTTAATATTAGTTGTTTTTAAAACCGATTTTTCACACAGTCAGTGGCTACGTATTTCAGACAATGCATTTCTGCATGTAACGAGTTAATGATAAAATCATACAAATTTCAAGTTCGTTTAATATTGTTAATACGGACCCGGGCAACGCCGGGCGGGTCAGCTAGTTTGATATAAAATGCTAATAGGCATAAACATAATTTTTTTCAAAAGTAGCCAATATTTATCTATTTATTTATTTTAATTCATTTTAAAAAGGACTTACAATTATTTGAATCATTAAAAATTTTCTCTTTAAAATTATTATTCATTATAATCTGCATCGTAAAAAAATAGTAATAATTATAAAGGTGTATTTCACAATTTAAGTCAACTTATTTTCTCTTTACATACATTTAAAAAAATAGCTATTTTTTAACAAATTATTAAAATTTTTTTTAAATTATTTTACAAGCTATAAAAACATAAGACTTCCACTCAGCTTTTTCGCCTTAAAATTTAAATAAATATTTAGAAATCCCCCCCCCCCTACCATATGAAAATGAAAACTAAACGAAAATAAATAATATTGGTAAATATTCACTAAAAATATAGTTTACTGTAAATCATCAAATGACACAAATGTAATATTTTATTCTAAAAAAAAAAATTACCGAACGCAAATAAATAATATTGATAAATATTCTCTAAAAATATATTTTACGGAAAATCATCAAATGGCATAAAATATTTTTTTATTATAATTAAAAGTGATTAATTGGCAATTTATTTTCTTATTAAAAGATTTTTTTGTGTGTTACAGATATATATTCTTTAATCTAATAAATTTAATTGCATTACAATTTCTAAACGAAAATTGTATCAACGGGAATTTTTTTTTAATACTCCAATTTTATTAAATGCTAAAATATTCTTAAATTTGCAGAAAGATTCAGAAATATCCGTCATTAAAAAAAGAATGTACCGAAAGAAAAAAAATATGGGTATAAATAAATAATTTTGTTTTATATTTAAATTGAAAAATATTGGTACGTAACAAGTGACATAAAATGAATTCTTAGTCTAATTAAAATTTATTAATTACCAACTTACTATTTATGAAAATAAGTTTTTCTATGTTAAAAATATACAAAGTATAAGTTAATGCAATGCATGCAGTTACATTATAAATCCCAATAAAAAAATGTTATTAACTAATACAAAACCTCTAAAAATAATTCACCTTATTAAATACATATTGATTCTTAAATTTGTAAGAAAAAATATTTCGTTTGCTTTAACTTAATTCCCAATAATAATCATTTCATTAGTTGATTCATTTAAATATTAAGTTAATCTTTAAAGACACGCGCATAAGACAACTGCAAAATAAATAATATGATAATACGTACATAAATAATACTACATTAATTAATAATACATTAATTAAAAAATAAAATAAAGAACACATGAAAAGTCCAACTTAGCCCATATACTGTTTAACTTCAACGACAAACTATTCCTTAACGAAATATTTTCCTCTTACTAAAACACCCCCCAAATCTTCTCCAGAACAAGGTTCAGTGGTCCATAGGTTAAAGAACTCACCTTCTGATCTTGGGTACTGCAGATCAAATCCAACCTATGATAAAATGTGCTTTTTTGTATTTTTAACTACTGTATGTTCCAAGATGAATAATAGAATGCGCCACCAACGCCGTTTTTTTTTCTCAATTATGCTCACTGCGGCCGGTATTGTATGATTACCTGTCGTCCGCTGATTCAGGACCGGCCCTTGCGCCTATCAATCGGGCGACAATCGGCCGGCTTCCGAAAAAGTTACGGAACCGGCACGGCAGCTGGTATCGTGCCGAAACTGTCGTTAACGGCAAAGCGGCTGTGGGCTGATTGTTTACCGAAAGCTCTGTGTTTGCTAGAAGGAGTGTATGGCAAAAAAATAATAAAAGGTAATGAAAAAATGAAAGGTTTGGGTTGTCTGTAGCTTGCATGGGGAATTTTTGGTACGCATTAATTTGCCACGACATAGAATGTATCAATGGGCCCCATACAGCCGTTTTGAATAAAATGAGTCTCAAATCCAACACTTCATAATTCATGTAGCAATAAAGAGTGAGGAACTGATAAAGAGTAGCTTTACTTACCAGGATGAGTATTTTTTTCGGTCGAAAATACTGGAACAGTTGTATAATATCATTTCAATTGTACAACTAAAATTTACTTTTGACCTACAGAAACAATAAATCACCCGTCTCATTTCATCAAACTACTGAATCCTGCCAAGACGTTCTGTATATAGTTGTATACGCTAGCATCACCTTTTGGAGCTGTTATGAAACTTCCTGTAATGACCTGTGTGCAGTAGAAGGGATGTAGCAATGTACCCCATGTATAAAAGTGCCCCAGTTCCCCTTATGTTACTACTGCCGTATAATACCTACAAGCAAGCTAATAATATATTTTTAATTACTATAAAAAACAAAATTTAATTCAAATAATTTTAAATCTTTTTTTATGAATTAAAATTGATTTTAATTGCCGTGTCACAGACAGTTTTTATGAAAATGAATGGCATACGTATATAAAAAGATTCAGAATCCTAGGACATTGGCAGCAGGTAAATTATTGTAAAAAAATTCTCTACGCAATGCTTTCCTATAACACACTGTATTTGTACAGCAACTAAGTAGCTGATTGCATTCTAAACTGCTTTAAAAAATTACGGGAACAAAGAAAAAAGTCAAGAAAACTGTGTGAGATAGGCATTTGCATAAAATTAATAGTACACACATATAAATGCGCAATACAAAAAAAAACGCAAAAATAATTGCAATTACGCTTTAATTCTTTGAAATGATGGAAAAAACACGAAAAGATTATTTAGAGCAACAATTTGGTTACATGTAAATAATGAAAAAGGTATTATTTAGAAACAATGCAAGGTTTTTATACTGACGCGTGGTCTCTTCGGACAGTTGATTCCTGCAGACCTGTTTTTCATGGATGTGATGATGTTATGTATAAGACTTTTGGGAATACTGTTCCAGTCGTCAAGAAGTGCAATCTCTAAGTCCCGGGCAGTAAGAGAAGGCCTTATTCTCATAGCAATGAGTCTTCCGAGCATGTCCCAACCATCTCGATCGAATTCTGGTCGGGAAAGCATGCTGGCCATTTCATACGCTCTATTGCTTCAGCTTCAAGCTTGCTGTCTACAAGACAAGCTGAATGTGGTCTGGCATTAACATGCTGGAAAATAAAGGAATACCTAACGGCTTTACCGTAAGGTGTGACACAAGGTCTCAGTATCTCATTTGCATAAAGGCCGTCGAAATACAATTCCGAATGATATGCAAGTCCGTACGTCCACTGCCGAATCCACCCCATACCATTGAACCACCTCGTCTGTATTGCGAGTTTTCACGAAGGAATGTGAGATTCTTTCGAGTGACCAATTCCGTCCATACCAAAACACATCGGGTGTACTGGATCGGATCTCGTTTGTAAACAGCAGTTTTCTCCAATGTTGCTCTCAATTTTGATGTTCAGCAAACCAACTTTATGGGTCCGCGCAGGGGCTTGAAGTCAACGGAGTGCAGACCATTGGCTTACGTACATAGAGACCTCACTCATGGAGCCTATTACGTACTGGTTGTCCGAATACTCTTCGTGCTGTTACCAAGAGCAAATGCATTCTCAGTTGAGTAGCATTGTCTGTTTTATTTCGACTCGCTGTTAATGGTACAAGGTAGATCTCGTCGAATTTCGAAAAAAAAAATATTTTTTAAGGAACTTTTTCATTGATTTATAATAAACCTACACAATTAAATACAATAAAAATACACCTTATATTGGTAAGTCTAACTCACAAAGAAATTATATTTAACCAAAAGTTAACAAAATACAATTTCTATAAAACTCAGTTATAGATATTATTAAAATTAAATTTTAGTCTACATCTAAAAAATAAAAAATAAACTAAAAATAAAGATCTTTTATTATAATAAAGTTATTCATTAAGGTTTTAATGCTAGTATTCCAATATGAAAAAAAAGCAGAATTTATTGCACTTTGACTCAATCATAGAATTTTTTCACCAAATCTAAACCTGACGTCATTTTCACCGTATCAAAATTTAAATATACACCTTTCATATCTGTATTCACTTTTTAAAGAAAATCGATAATTTAATGTGATCATTTTTATTCAAAACTTGAAGTCTCGATGCTATTAACTGAAACAGATACTAAACTATCCATACATATATATATATATTAACTATAAATGAAGACAATATTCTTTACACAACGTACTTTAATTTTTTTTTTCACTTTTAATAAAAAAATGGCAACATAATAATTCAGTAATCTGCTTTTTTTCGGCTTTTTTCCTTTGCTTTTAATAAACATGGAGTACTTCTCTTGCCACGTTTAGAAAAACGGTATTAAAAACTACAAAAAAATTAATATTTCAAAAATAATTTAAGATACAATGTTCAAACAAATTACATTTAAAAGCACATTTCCCCCCTATAATATGGTGTAAAAATTAAAAAAGTGCGCTGTTTAGAAATACAAAAATTTGCAGTAGAAAAAATTGCAAAACTGGAAATGCATTTTAAATTTTACATTGTTTCCATTCGTAAAATGACGTATGCGTTACGCACAGATACGTTTGGCCTTTACAATATAGATATAGCAGTTATCAATCGCTCTTCTGGTCAACCTGGTTATGGTCAACATCTAACATTCGCTGTTTCTGGATATCGATTTCACAGTCTTGCAGTGACAAGTCTGGTGATTACAACAGCGTCTACGATATTTCGTTGTGCTTACCCGGATTAAAGTCTGCCTATAAACGCCATGCCATGGATTCTAATGGATCATGTTGTTAAAACATTTTCAAGTAACATTTTCTAAAAATATAAGCTGACAAATTGAAATTCACAGTTAAGGCAGTAAAATAGACGTTTTTGCAATATTCCGATTTCTGTCTTTATGTTCTTTTTCTTTATGCTCTTTTTTATACTTAATGGTGTAAGTATTTGCATAATTTCGTTCAAACATGTGTTTCCCTATATGTTTTGATTAATATAGATTAAACTTTCGACTACGTCATATAGTTTTCATAAAACATATTATCTACATAATAAAGTGTGGAAATCCATCAACAATAAAGTGGTAGAAAATTGTATGTCTTAAATATTCAACGATAATGAACGATAAATATTAATCGAAGCGGCATATGCACTTAAAAAAGCACAACATAACATTCAATTGAGAAAACGTTACGGCCAGTGAAGAACTAGTAGAATGTAGCTGTGTATGCAGCATCGTTGAACGTTTATAGAATTCCATAATATGAAAATAATATACTTTTCAAAGAAGTATTGAAATAGCCGATTTCATCACTATATGTAGAAGCCAAATATATTGTTTATTTATATATATAATACAATATTTGATTGATATTAAATATTTTGTCTAGATTTAGTTTAATTTTAACTGTTCAATAAATCCAGAAATATTTGTAGAAACATCATTAAAACATTTTATTTTAACAGACAGATAGTTTTATTTTACTTTCCAAAAATTAAAAAATAATTTCTAGAAAACATGATAGCATTTCTATTGTTAATTAGTTCGATAAATATTTACGCAAGCTTAGATATATATTTTTTTGCAATTTTCATACATTAAGTAAGGTTATGTTTAAAAATTGACTTAAAATATTTCTTTTTCATCGAAATGGCATTATCTGAATTCTCTCTAAATAACGAATTTTTTTTTCTTATTTTAATGGACAGAAGCAATGGAATACGTGTAGTAAACTGAAAAAAAGAAGAAATCTTTAATTAGCTTTATAATGATTTGTTAAATTACACTTTAATTGAAGTAGTAAATAGTTTCGAAACATTTTTATAAACGATGCACAAAGTAATTAAAGAATGATTTCTTAATGTTCAGCGAAATAATTGAGAGTTAATTAATTTGATTAAAGAGTTAAAATTACTTACATATAATACACATAGGACTATTAAAGGAAATGTTACTTTATTTAAAATGTTGTTACTTTAATTGGTAAAAGATAATATATATTATTCTTTGTATTGCGAATATGAAACAGTTTTATGAGATTCATCTTTGTATGTTTATCTTCTTACATGTTTATTATTTATAAGTATTTGAAATTGAAAATTTACCATAGCCCTTATTTATTTTAACACTTTTGCGAAATATACCAAACTATTCTTGAACTATAGAGGCATTAAAATCATCAACAGAAATAAGCTTTGTGAATAACAGCTGATTGTAGTATATGCCTATGTATTATTTTAGATTACATAAAATATTGATACATAAGTTTTTTTTAACGAAAATCTGATAAATTATTGCTTTTCTTACAGCATTTACAATAAATAAACTTAGACTATTTATTTTTTGTTTAAAGATGTTACATAATATTTCAAAATGCAATTGTCTGACCGTTTAGATTGTATAAAAGAAATGTATAAATTAGCATAATTCAGGGTACGTGACTCTATTTCAAAACTTAAGCATTGATTTTTAAAGAAAATTTAATTCATGTGTCTAAAAGTGATTTTAGCATTACACAATATGTGTCCAGAAAAGTAATTTAATTTAATTTTTTTTTTTTTTTTTTTTTTTTTTTTTTTTTTTTTTTTTTACAATGAACAAGTTATCTGATTTTATCGAGTTACCTGATTGTTTCTAATTACTTAGACGCCCTGAAGAAAATTAATATAATGATGCATTAAGAATTCTGTGGTATGCTAATATAAAATTTAAATAATAATATAAAAATGCACAAATATTAATATTAAAGTGCACGAATGGATCACAATATTGTTTAATGTAATGCTAAAAAAAAAGAAAAATCTTTAGTTGTACTAAGTTCGTAAAATTAAGTTTACATTAATATAAACTTTGTATGACATTATTCCAATCGTACGGTAATATAGTGTAAACTGTGCAATGTAGTGTAGACTGTACAGACTGTACAGAATGTAACATTATTCCAATCAGACTGTAATATAATTTTTTGGTTTGAAATTAATTATGTTCGCTAAACCATATTTTTGGAACAACCGGATAAAATATTTTGTTAATAACTACCATCAATATAAATAAAATTAAAAAATATATTCTATTCTTTGGGATTTTGAGTTATAACAAGAACTAAATCAACAACAACAAAAAAACATGCATTAATCATAAATTTTTATGCATTTTCCAAGAATTGTTAAATGGCATTGCGTAACTTCACCTTTTAGAGAGATGAAAAATATTACTAAAAATGCCTAACGCAATCGAAATTATAATTATTGCTGAAATTATATTTCAGAAACTACCTTACTTATGTAAAACGGTGCTCGAATTACTTAATGAAATGCCATAGATCTATCTCTACTTGTATTTAAAAATGTGCTAAACGTGAGATTACATACAATATACTTAATCATAACTGGTTTTCACTTCATATTATACAGCAGCGATTCCAAAGCTTTATTTCTTTCATGTACTCCTTCTTAATCATTTTCGTTTCGGTGTTCCCCCAATTTCTTATAAATACCTCCCTTCCACCTACATCAAGCTAAATAACGCAAACATACTTTTTCTTTAGTAATCTTTTTATCACAATCATTTAATAAATCGACACACGTTACATTGTCATTTTTAAAAATAGGTGAATTTATTAACCATTTTTTGATTTTCGATAGTAATTTTACGTACTTCAGCGGCCCCCCCGTCCACTTTCTGCGTATTAGAATTCGCTGTTCTAGAGTAAGTATATATATTTATATATATATAAATATTCTGTATATATATATACTATATATATAAATTCCATTATGTTTTCAAACTGTACTGCAAATAACTGACATTCGTAGTGCATTATTTTTTGTATTAGTAATTTAATAATAAATACTCTACAATCCATATTCCATCATTTTTTGTACGCCACCAATGCTCATTATGAAATTTTGTTACGAAAAATTTATGTGTATAATGTAATAAATAAATGTATACTGTTTTTGATAAGACAAATTCCTTGGTAAAATAAGATAAAATTTACTCTTTTTTTAAAGTGGTGGTAAAATCAAAATTTTAATTTTAATGAAGAAAATAATTCGGCGTTAAGGAGTTAAAAAAGAAAGAAAGAAAGAAAGAAAAAAGTAAAAGCTATTGAAACGCAGAATATCCACACATCCCGCCTCCAAATAAGAAAAATTATCATTTTTTTTGTTTGGAGGGGGGGGGGGAGGTCAGAGAGGATTTACACGCTAAAAGATCAGAAAACGCAAGTTGTTTTTTAGAAATGATTGATTGGATGCATGTATATGCAAATAGAAAATAAATTTAATATATTTCTAATATTTTTTATAATAAAGAGACACAAAAAGCGTCTCTGAATCAACCACCACTGTTGCTTTTCGAAAACCGCTATTCCTTCAAAAGACCTCACTTTGACGTCAAAAGTTCTGACCAATCAAATTTTGAGTCGGCAAAACGTAGTCGAAGAACCCGAATTATCTATTTGTCGAATATGTTCGATTGTACCGTGATGGACGACGCGACGATTCGAAAAAAAGTATACTTGCAAAAGTTACGTGTTGTTGCCCGTATAATCCGATTCTGAAAAAAAAAAAAAAAAAAAAAAAAAAAAAAAAAAAAAAAAAAAGTTATTATTCACAATTTCAAAGTTGGATCCCCTCTGATTCAGAGGGGGCTGGTTGCGATGATAAAATTTGAGATACATGAGTATTTTATATATATATATATATATATATAATGCATATTTTCGTTTTTTCTTATCTGTATATTTCTGAAGTTATTCGACAGTTTCCAGATTTTTCGAAAACCCTGTATATATTTGAATCTAACGTAAGATTAAAATATTTTTTCTGTCTCCCCTTTTTGCAGCCCTTCCAAAAGTCATTCAGTCAACAAGATAAAACTCGATAATACCTGATATTTTAATGACTGCTGAAAATCTAAAATAATAAGTAAATATACAAAAACAAACTCGCAACATAAGCAAATACTGGCATATTTTACAAATTAAATAGTGCAAAGTAAAAATAAATCATTTCTCATACATGTATCGGAAAACGTGCCTTTCCCATAAGCGGGATGATAAAGAATTAAATCCGCTATTTAAATAAGGAAAAGCGTAATATCCTGTTTGAAAGAATACGTAAATATATTGACTCTTAGAAATATCAACTAAGTGCTGTTCCATGTTTGTTTAAATTATTGATATGCACTATTTGGCAGAGCATTTTGGTACACAGAAAATGTGTGTTTACTAATGATTTTTTAAAAAATGATGGAGAATACAATGACACTAGAAAGAAAACAATATTGAACAATTATATTGTTATTTTTTGGTCGTTTTCAAAGGGCAAGAAAAAGAGAAATCAAGGGGCATAAAATCTCGGTTAAGTTCGTTAATGGGCGAAATCGGACCAAGAAGGTGGAAATAGGGAGGGGTTTTGTGAAAACCAATAAAACGCCATTAACTTCTTAGATAAAATATATATCGAATCAGTTTAAAGTTTGTTCTACTGCTAAGAAATAGGCCAGAAGTTTATGCATGGCAGATATGTTATAAAATTAAGAAATGCGCTTAAAAGGAGAAAAAAACAGCGTTTTTGGGAGAAAAAAATTCATAACTTCATCAAAATATAAAATCCTATTAATTTTTTTATAAATATTCTAAAAATGATCTAAAACTTCTGTATTTACAAGTTTTTGATAGGACAAATTTTTATCGATGATAAAATTTCAAAACGAAAAGAAAATGGGGGGAGTGAAACAAAAGAAAATAATCCATAACTTCGTCAATTCTTAAACTATCGAATCCGATTAAATTTATTTTACATCTAATCAATAATATCTACAACTTTTATATGGACAAGTGTTTATAGATCCAATTCTTATAGAAAAAATAAACACAAGTAGGAGTTGAAGAAGAGACCGCAAACCCAAACAGCTTATGTCATGACGCATTTTTAAATTCATTTTCGATTTTGAATGCATCCAAAAGGGAGGTTCTCTTATTAAAGAAATTCTTATTAATGTGACATATTGTCCAGTTTCTCGATAAAGGCAAAATATATTTCAAAAAAAGCTGCCAAAAAAAGGCATTTTGAACTAAGCTATTTTGATTGAAAAATTGAGGTTGTATTCAAATAACAAATTGCTTTTTTATCATTCTTTTTTAAAACCATTTTTGCTCTCAAGCGTATCTTATTGACAGGTTCTCTTATTTAGAAACTTTATAATGTGCCGTGCTGGTCAATTATTCGATAAAGGCAGAATATATTTCAAAAAATGCTGTCAAAATAGCTATTTTGAACAAAATTTCCCAAAGCGATCGTGATTGAAAATTCGAAAATGTATTCAAACAACAAATTGCTCATTTTTGAGCAATTGTTCAAACTCAAGATTATCCTTTATATTATCCAAAAGAATATAAAGAATATATATAA
The DNA here is from genome assembly GCA_964019185.1 of Maratus speculifer. NCBI lineage: Eukaryota > Metazoa > Arthropoda > Arachnida > Araneae > Salticidae > Maratus > Maratus speculifer. Next base: position 241,513,379 of record OZ025289.1, read on the forward strand.
AGAATTACATTCTATTTAAATAAGGAAAAGCGTAATATTCTGTCTGGAAGAATACGAAAATATATTGATTCGTAGAAATATCAACTGATTTGCTGATGTGCTGATCCATGTTTGCTTAAATCATTGATATGCACTATTTGGCAGAGCATTTTGGTAAACAGAAAATGTGGGCTCACCAATGATTTGACTTTTAAAATGAGGAATAATGCTATGACGCTAAAGAGAAAAGAAAATTTAACGATTATATTATTATATTTTGGTCGTTTTCGCCAGAAAAAAATGAACTGTTGTAGCGAGTCTGGTATATGGAGATTAATATCAATGAAATTTTAACATAAGCATATATTTAATACTATCTGATTATTATACAAATATTTGAGACTACTTTTTTTATATTGAATAGATTATAAACTATAGTATTCGTGGGTTTACTATTGATTTCCTTTTAAATTCTGGAAGAATGCTATGATGAAAACAAAACATAAAGTACAAACAGATTTTTATTTTTAAAGGTGCTTTTTAAGCTGTAAAAGTAATTTGAGTATTAATTATTACAAACGATTACCGACATATCTATTTTCAATACCTGACATAAACTTTATATATATTAGTCTTATTAATTAAACAGTTATTAACAGATACAATTTTTATATTAAAAACTGAAATTGCAAATTGCAAAATATGCGAATGTACTTTATTAGATAAATCATGCACAATATTCGTATAGATATAATTTAGTAAAATTATTTAATGAAATTATTGATATGCACTGTTTGGCATGTCATTTTTTAAAATGAAAATGTGAGTTTACTAATGATTTTCATTTAAGTTCTAGAAGAATGCTATGAAAGAAAATAATGTATAAAGTACAAATAGGTTTTTATTTTTACAGGTGTTTTTTAAGCTGTAAAAGAAATTTGGTTATTAATTAATACAAATGATTATTGCATATATATTTTTAATATCTGGAATAAACTTTATATGTATTATTCTTATAAAATAAACAATTATTGACAAATAGAATTTTTATATAAAAAAACTGAAATTGCAAATTGCAAAATGAGCGAACGTATTTTATTAGAAAACTCATACATAATATTCGTATAGATATGATTTAATGATATGATATATACAGAGTGTCCGAAAAGTCTGGAAACGGTCGAATAACTCGAGAAATACATAAGAGATTGAAAACCGAAAATATACGTGTTAAATATTTTTAAATAAGCTACTGAGTGATACCAAATTTGATCTTCGCAAACGACCCCTTGGGGGCCAGAGCGGGTCCAACTTCGAAATCTTAAATAATAACCCCCACTTTTTATTGCAGATTCGGATTCTAGGGACAAAAATACTTTTGTATTTCATGTTTATTTCAAATCCTCGTTTATCACGGTGTAATTGAGCATATTAAATCGATACATATTTCGGTTTTCCCAACCAGGTTTTGCCCATTTGGCCAAAATTTTGACGTCAAATTCCTCGTCTTTTGCAGGAATAGTGGTTTCTGGAAAATCACATGTGGCGATTATTTCGATTATGCTACACTGTTAAAAATTTGACCCATTTGCTGTAGCGTCACTCCACAGCTTTTATAGAATATCTCTTTTATGACCAATGAGAATGGTAAAGCAACACAGTATAGTAACCGTTTTCTATAAAAGCGGTGGAGTGACGCTGTGTTAAATTTTTTACAGTGTATAGGTTTTTTTATGTTTTTCTCTAAAAAAATTCATTGAAATATATTAATTTAGTTTTATATTTGGATTTTTATTTTATCCAGTAAATGGTTTTTAAATAACGAATGGTTTCTAAATACAGCTGATGTGGGTGTATGTTTTTTTTTTAATCTTTTGCTGTAGCGTCACTCCATCGCTTTAATAGAAAACGGTTACTTTACTGTGTTATGGAGCATTCTCATTGGTCACAAAAGAGGTATTCTAATATTCTAATATTCTGTGGAGTGACGCTACAGCAAATGGATCAAATTCTTAACAGCGTAGCATTATCGAAATAATCGCCACGGGTGATTTTCAGAAACGCTATTCCTGCAAAAGACGAGGAATTTGACGTCAAAAATTCTGGCCAATCAGGCAAAACCTGGTTGGGAAAACCGAAATATGCATCGATTTAATATGCTCAATTACACCGTGATAAACGAGGATTCGAAATAAATATCAAATACAAAAGTTACGTATTTTTGTCCGCAAAATCCGAATCTGCAATAAAAAATGGGGGTTATAATTTAAGATTTCAAAGTTGGACCCCCTCTGACCCCCAGAAGACGGTTGCGAACGTCAAATTTGGTATCACTGAGTAGCTTATTAAAAAATATTTAACACGTATATTTTCGTTTTTCAATCTCATCATGTATTTCTCGAGTTATTTGACCGTTTCCAGACTTTTCGGACACCCTGTATATATACATACATATGAAACTATCTTAGATGGTTGGTTGGTTGTTTAGGGTTTTGTGGCACAAAATCCCTTGAGGGACATGCTGCGCCAAGACAAGAAACTATCTTAGAATTGAACAATTATTTCTGTCTCCCACTTTCGAAGTCCTTCGAAAAGCCTATTCAGTTAACAAGATAAACCTCAATAGTACTTGAAAATTGTATGACAAAAAACTAAAATAATAAGTAAATATACACAAACAAATTCGCAACATAAACGAATGCTGGCATATTTTACAAATTCAACAGTACAAAGTAAAAATAAAACAGTTCTCATTTATGTATCGGAAAACGTGCTTTTCCCAAAAGTGGAATGATAAAGAATTAAATTCGCTATTTAGATAAGGAAAAGCGTAATATCCTGTCTGGAAGAATACGAAAATATATTGACTTGTAAAACCATCAACTGAGTGCTGTTCCATGTTTGTGTAAATTATTGGTATGCACTGTTTGGCAGAGAATTTTTGTAAACAGAAAATGTGGATTTACTAATGATTTTTTTTTAAATAAGGAAGGATGCTATGATGCTAAGACAAAGCAAAAATGAAAGATTATATTAATATATTTTGGTTGGTTATTTTAAGAAAAGGGATGAACTGAAATAGAAGAGATTGAAATCAATAAAATTTTAACAAAATACATAGTTAAAACTGTTTGTTTATTATAGAAATATATGCTTCAAAGTATTTATATTGGATAGATTATAAAATGATGCACATATTTATTTGTAAATTTGATGTAACTATTCCATATTATTGAAAAGATTGTCATTAAAATTTGCTTATGATTCATTAGTATTATGATCCATTAGCATTATATAAAAAAGTAAAACATTCTGCTTCCAAAAATTATGTTTAATTATTTGCGCTAAATGCGTTGCGGTTCGATGAAGTTTATCTATCGGGTTTCGGGTTAAATTCAAATGAAATTTTTTGATTCGTGTTGAATTTCGGGTAAATTACTGTTATTTTGTACTATTTCTGATTGGTTTGTGCATCGATAGAAATTTTTAGCAGTATTCAGGCGAGTTTCGATTTGACTTCAAATGTAAATTTCAACTTTAGGTAGACTTGTATGTCAACGTAAATTATTTTAGAGTTTTTGCATCGCAGAGCAATTCAATGAAATTTTTCTGTTAGGTTCGGTCCGGGCTCTGTGTTGGCGGATTTCATTTTGTCGTTATCGGATCGGATTATAATTTGATGTAATTTCTTTTGTCGGGTCCTAGTACACCAAGTTTTGCAGGTGCTTTCAATTGAAATTCTCAAGTTCGACTCGGATACAACACTATACATCGACAAACAGCTCGTTATTTTCTAATTAGCCTGAAACTGCTTTGACATATACGAAAAAGCTTGACGTAAATTAAACTACTTGAGAAATATGGTATAATTTTTTAATTGCTCTAACGCTGTGTGGATTCTTCGCAATAATCCTGAAACTTTGACTGAATAAAGCGAGATGATTTTTCAGTGCGGTTATTTGCAAATTGTTTAATTTTTTGAAAAAAAAAATTAAGTAAAGTTATATCCTACTAGTTTATGAGTGCATTAGGTCCATCGTCTTATGAGTTAATTCCATCTACCTTCCAGTTTACATGATTATTGATATTCGTAAGATAAATTAAAAGAGCAATTAAATCAAGGGCGGCGCCAGAATTTGCCCGACGTGGGGGCACTGTATCCCCGACAGGGGGGCCAAGTTCATAACATATATCAGAGGTCCCCGCGTGCTGGAGCAGGTCCTAAAAATTGCGTGGGCAAAAATTTTAAGGGCCCAGTTCGTACAAAATAAATTAATGTTTCGGTCTGAGTAAAATTTAAAAAGTTGTCCTGCTTATATGGTCTAGCAAGTATTATATATATTAGCCCCTTCCCCCTCCCCGCCCTCCAAAAAAAAAGTTAAAATTTCGACCCGACTTGACTCTATTTCTACAAAACATGAATTTTACTTCGATATTGTTATAAACTGTTTTACACGAAGAGTTCTGATCAAAAAGAATTAATCTCTTTTTTTTAACTATCTGGAAAATAGTTGTTGATCTCGGTGGAGAACTGGAAAATCTGAAGCAGATCTGAATCTTTTTATTGGTTGAATTCCGGAGCTTATTTTATTTTATTCGTTTTGTGATTGGTCCATATTTAATGTCCAAAAATGGAATACTTCTGTTGACACGATGACAAAAAATGTAATAAAAACTTTTAAAATATTAATAATTTGAAAACAAATTGTGGTAAAGTTTGCAAACAAATTTCATTTAAAAGAGCATTTTTTTCTCTATGTCATTGTGTAAAAATTTAAAATGTGCGATATTTAGAAGTTTAAAAACTCGCAGTTCCGAAAATTGTAAAACTGAAATTTCATTTAAACCTTGTTTATGTTGGGCCCAGGAATATTAATGTTTAATTCATGTCGTACTTAATATATGAGGCGTAATAATGGGTGCTTTATTGTATGTATTACTGAAAGCAAAAATACAAATGAAAAACTTACATAATTTCTTTAAAAAGTTAAATTATTATTATCAACAAAATTACGAATTCTGGGTATAAAGAAGTTTTAAAATTAAAGCACTCGGGTAAAAATATCAAATTACATACAAACGCAAAGAAATAAGAAATCATTTGAACTTACTCGTATGAAAGACTTGAAACTTTTTATGTACTGCAGAAAAATATTATAGGTCACACATTCGTAAAAAGATTGAACTCATAAAGTATTTATAATTAGTAGAAATAATAATTCAAATGCAAAATTTGCAAAGTCATAAATTTCATTGTTTTATAGTCAGATTCGTTCTTTAAAAGGTCATTGTAGCATTGTTCTTATGGTTACTGTATTATTAATTATATTATTTTTGTAAAAAAAAAGCATTAAATAGACGATTTCGATATTTTTAAATAAAAATACTAGATTAGGAAAAAGAATTAACTCCTTATATCTGTGGTCAATGGACAAATGTCGATAATAGGAAACTGCACCTTATGTAACTCTGAAATATCCTTCAAGACTATCAGAGCAGATGTTTTTCTAGTAATTCCCACAACAACATTGAGATGTATAAAGGTTCTTTTTACAACCAATCAGCAAGAATACGTTTGCTGAAGCTAAACAACATATTCATCGATCTCTTTATCATTCTAGCAGTCGAAAAGTTTGTTTTATATTATTAACTTGCAGAACAGAATTTGAAAACTACTCAAAACAGATAGTCATGCATTTCCTTTTGGTGAACCGCAGCTGTTCTTTGCAGTTTAAACATCGTTAGTTTGAAATCTAAATAAGAATACGAGTATAAAGAAACAACATACTTGGCTAGAACAAAATCTGTATAAAATTGAAATTTCTTTCATATCCTTTTTCGTTAAATCTGAACACGTTGCTGTACTAAATACTAATTTCCTTGAAATTAATGTGAAAGTAATTAATCGAACTAGAATTTTTGAAATATATAAATTTTAAGTGTTTATAAGTACCGCGTTTTACTTTTTTCATCATTTTCTAATTTAGTCATTTTTGAGAAAATGTAATTATTTTATAAACTCTCAAAAAACATTTCGCAAAAAATAAAACATACAAGCAGTAATTTGCTGGAACGCACGTGTGGTTGGAACGGATTTTTCTATTCCTTGAAGAATTTTCTGTTTTTTGATTGTAGAATTTTTTTAAAAATTGAGATTTGATTCATGAATTTTTCATATTTTGAGAGAAAATAGAGGTAAGTAAAAAATCAGTCAATAATAGAAAATCCTAGTACACAGCGTTGTTGCACAGTTAATTAAACAGTCCTTTAATAAAAAAAATGCATCTGTAGATATTGGAGGATTTCAGGTAGTTTTAGCATTAAATTGATTAATTTTCTTTATTTTTGAAAAAAATTTCAAATTGAAGCAGACTTTTTTAGCTATAGAAATAATAATAAAAACAATGGGGGAAAATATCTTCAATTTCCATTTTGTTTTAGAGTGTACATTGATCAAATGCACAAAGTGTGATGTTCCAAATTTTGATAAGATCAGAATTTAAATCTGAAACAAAAACTTTAACACAAAATTTCCAAGAGAAATGTAAATGAAGTGAAAAATTGTAAAATAGTTGGGAATCTAAAAGTGAATTATTTTAATATCAGCGAAAAGCGATCTGCAATTATAAATATATCGCTGATTCAAACTGCGGGTTATGCATGAGATTTAGCTGCGGGTTAGAGGTCTGCGAGGAGAAAAATTTCCCGCTCAACATTGCCGAAGCATTCCTTTGATTTTCATCTTTTCTATTATTTTAATAAATTTCTGCCTTCTGACATAAGATTTTTTTTTAAATTTTGATCTTAGATTTCTCATTTTTACATATTTATAGATAAAAGGGATTTAAATTCCTTTTCTAACACGAATAGTACTAAGCAACACAGATGCCAGAATACCCATGTAATTTGACGAACATGCTGTTTAGGTGTGAGTATTTCAGGTATTTTGTGTTTTTTCTGTATTTTTTGCGGGAGGTGGAGTAGAAATGGCAAAATTAAAATGCAATTTTTTCTGTTTTTACGGAATCTAATCAATGGAGGGGGGATAGTTCAATTCACGGATTGTTTACCGAGCACGGAATCCTCCGCGGAATGGGTTATACCTGACCTGAGCTAATTAATTATATATCCATTCAACCTGAATCAGTTTTTAAAAAATAGATAACCCGAACTTGACAAAACTTCTAAAATCAATAGTATTCATTCCGAACGCAATTCCAACTCAGTATGTAAAAACAAAATTCCATCTTGTAAAGCAATAATGGAAAAGTAGTCTAGTATCAATTATATTTTTTATGTAGAAAAATCGATATATCTGTATATTGATTCTTTGACATTCAAATAATGTAATTTTTCATTTTAAAATATATTTTGGGGATACTTTTGAGGAATCTGATAGAATCGAGCCCATACGCTAAAACAATTAAAATTACCCGACTCGAAAAATAGAAGTCAATCCTAAACTTTCCGAAAAAAAATTAACTTTAGAGAGGTCCGACTAAAACCACCAGTCGAGTTGAGTTTAATTTTCCGAGGAGATGCAGGATCGGGTTTCTACCCGAAACCCGATTTGAGCTAGACATCTCTACATTTCGACCTGAACCTGAAATATTTCAACCCAACCAAACCCTAATTGTAGCTGATGAAAAAATATATCCATGCTGTAATGCAGTTATGTAAGAATATGTTTACAAATATATATTCAGTAACAATTTCAGATTTTAAGTAAAAAAAAATCAGTATACATAAATTCATTGACATTCAAATACAGTTTTTCATCTTAAAATAAGTTTTGTAAATTCTTTTGAGAGATCAATTCTTCTCGAATCAAGAACCATAAGTATCAACATCCAACCCGAACCTGAAACAAAGTTAATCCGACTTTAATCCGACACTCAACGACAAAAATTTAGGCTCAACCCGATCCGGTCCAGACTGCGAGTCATGTCAGGTGCAGTTTGCCCCACAGGATGAAGCATTCTACTTGTTATCCAAGCAACCCCGACAAAATAACTTTCGTTTTCGTATTTTAACTGAATTAAAAATTCTTCATTACCAAGCCGATCGTAAATCCAAAATAAGCGAAAACTGATCCACAAATTTAATGTAGTTAAAAAAAAAAGTATAAAATTAATTTTTTGTATAAATTTTATCTTTTTGTTGAAAAATAAACATGCATAGAGTCATTCATGCATCATCCTATGCTGTCATTCATGTAGATTTTTATTTTAATAATTCAGATTTTTTTTCGACAATTCGGGTTTATCTAAACTCAAATTGTAAGAATCAAACTTCAGTCAGAAACCGATGTACAAAAAAGAATTAGTTTAGTCAATCCGACTTTCAAAAAAAAAAAAAAAAAAAAAGAAAAAAAAAAAAAGAAAAAGCTCCATATTTCGACTCAACTTGAATGGGCTGAATTTTAAAAGTCAAAATATTTTCCCCGACGAAATTGAATTTTGACCCCGATGGGGGGGGCCAGGTATGCCCGACGGGGGTCATATGCCCCCACGGCCCCCCCTCTGGCGCCGCCCTTGAATTAAATATCTATTGGCTCTTTAAAAGTTAATAGCTGTTTTGCTCTCCAAATACATTAAGCGTCAAATATGCAAATGATTTCTTTCAAATAGAAACGAAAGCTGCGTCAGTAGTATCAATTTTTGCAAGTTATGGCTTTAATGATCCGGTTTATATTAAGGCTATAGACTAATAGTTGTTAAAAGCCGTTACTGAGAGCAGAAACTTTCATCCCTGTTTGATTCTTCGAAAAAAGAATTAATCAGGTAAAGTTAAATCCTACTCATTTATGATTCCACTTTGACCACCTTCTTATAGATAATTTTTAAAATTCATCTATTTTATAGTTTAGATGCTTATTGACTTTCATAACAAATACCAAAAGAGGAAATAAAAATCTATTGACTTCTATAAGTTATGTCAGTTTTTGTCTCCTTAATACATTAACCTGCAAAAATGCTAACATTCTCTTTCAAGTAAAAACGGAAGATGCGTCAGTATAATCGGCTCTTGCAAGTAATGGTTTTAATGACCTAGTTTTTTTAAAGTTAAAGAATGGTATTTGTAACAAGTCTTATTTGAAAGCGGAAAAATTTATTTCTTTTGGATTCATCTAAAAAAAGAATGAACCAGGTAAATTTACATGCTTCTATTTTATGAGTTTATTTAGCCCATCTTCTTATGAGTCCATGTCAATATTCATCCATCTTATAGTTTCCATGTTTACTGACTTTCAAAATCTACATCAAAAAGTCAAATCTACATAAACATTTTTCGACTTCTTTAAACTATGGTTGTTATTTTATTTTCCATAAAAACGTTAGGCTTCAAAAATTCATATATCTTTCAAATAGAAATGAAAGATGAGTCAGTATTATGAGCTCTTGATTTAATGACCTGATTTATATTAAGACCATAGAATGATAATCGTCAAAAGTCTTTAACGAAAACGGAAACTTCCATTTCAGAAATCTTAGAAAAAAGAATGAATTAGAAAAAATATATCTTACTCTTTTATAAGTCCATTTACTCCATTATCCAAAGAGTTTCTTTCAATATTCATCTACATTATAGTTTACATGTGTATTGACTTTCTTAATATATACCAAAGGAGGAAAAAACTCTATCGGTTTCTTTTAATTACAGTAGTTGTTTTCTCTTCATAATACATTAAGTTTCGAAAACGCTAAAGACCTCTTTCAAGTAATGAAGAAAGACGCGGTATTATCAGGTCAGTATTATCAGGTTTTGCAAGCATTGGCTTTAATAACCTCTTTTATACTATGGCTATAGAATTATATTTCTCAAAAGTCGCTATAGAAACGGAAACTTTCATTTTTTTTTATTCTTCGAAAAAAGAGAATGAATCAGGTAAAGTTACATGCTACTCTATTATGAGTCTATTTAGTCCATCCTCTTAAGAGTCCATTTCAATATTCATCCATCTTATAGTTCACATGCTTACTGACTTTCGAAATCTATACCAAAAAGTGGAAAAAAAACATTTTTCGGCTTTTTTAAATTATGGTTGTTATTTTCTTATCCGTAATACATTAGGCTTAAAAAATGCTAATATCTTTCAAATAAAAATGAAAGATGAGTCAGTATTACCAGCTCTTGATTTAATGACCGGTTTATATTAAAACCACAGAATGATATTAGTCTAAAGTCTTTACTGAAAGTGAAAACTTCCATTTCATTTTAATTTTTTGAAAAAAAATGAATTTGAAAAATATATATCTTACTCTTTTATAAGTCCATGATCTTAAAAGTTTCTTTCAATATTCATCTATTGTATAGTTTACATGCGTATTGACTATCTTATCATATACCCAAAGGGAAAAATAAACATCTATCGGCTTCTTTTAATTATGGTAGTTGTTTTCCTCTTCATAATACATGAAGTTTAAAAAATGCTAAAGTCCCCTTTCAAGTAATGACGAAAGACGCGTCAGTTTTATCAGCTCTTGCAGGTATTGGCTTTAATGCATGTTTTACATTATGACTACAGAATTATATTTCTCAAAAGTCGTTTTCTTTTCTTTTCTTTCTTTTCTTTTTGATTCTTCGAAAAAAGAACGAATCAGTTAAATTTACATCTTAAAATTTATGAATCCATTTAGTTCATTTTCTTATGACCATTTCAAAATTCAGTTTACATCTTAACTTTACATGCTTACTGACTTTCATAACATAAATCAAAAGAGGAAATAAACATCAATCGGTTTCTTTAAATTATCGTAATCGTTTTCCTCTCCATAATACATTAAACTTCAAAAATGATTATGTTCTCTTTCAAGTAAAAACACAAGTGGCATCCAAATTGTATTTTTTTTACACTACTTTGATTCTTCTTTATATATTTTTTGAGATTTTGTTTATTGCATAATCTAAGACAATGTAAGTTTTTACCATATAAATAATCCTAAGCTAGACATTTATGAATTTTGTTCTTTTTCCAACTTAAAAATAAGTATATGAACTATCATTTAAAGAGATAACTGTTGTCACCTTTTTTATTCATAATGCATATTGTCAAGCATCGCATTGTTTTTTTTTTCAAGGTTTCAATTTAAACGCCTCATTTATTTTTCATTTAAGAGAAGAAAAGAACAGATTGGCAAGGAATAATTTCGAAAAAGAAAAAAAATAGTTTAGAAGTTATCTTTCCAAGGACGCGTGATTTATATTTTGAATGAAAGAAGAAAATAAAAGACACTATTTTTCAGTAATTTGGCTAAGATAGATTATTTGAGTTTAAAATCGTATTTCTTTTAACCATTTTTCTTTCTGAAATAAAAAACTGCATTTCATTACATAGCTATTGTATACTGATATCATGAACATTGAGACTTTAATTATTATTATTATTTTTCATTTTAATAAATTTCAATACCAGTAACTATTCTGTGAGTTTTATTTGGATACAATCATTTATTATTAAAAAGTTTGATGCATTAATTACGAAAGCGTACTATTTAAAAGGCCAAACATAACTTTTATTGTTTAGCAGTACCAAAGACCCGTAATGTATGGAACTTTTAAAGATATGCAGCTATGGTTCTAAAAAAGTTATTTATATATTTATTTATTTATAAATTAGCATAAATTTGACATCATTTGTTCAAAACTTGATTTTACCAGTTGATTAAATTTACCAATTGATTCAGCAATTTCTATCTATTTTAAATTGTTATGAAAATATATTATTTCCTCTAAACAGAAGTAGTATTTAATTTGCTTTGAATTTGACACTGTTTATATTGTTATTTCTACATTATTTTCAGGTTTTGTTTTTTGTAAAATCTAAGATAATGTAAATTTTTACCATATCAATAATCCTAAGCTAGATATTTGTCATTTGTTCTTTTTTCCAACGTTTTAAAAATTTATATATGAACTATCATTTAAAAAGATAACTGTTGTCACCTTTTTCATTCATAATATATTGTCAAGTGTTTTATTTAATTTTTTCAGGGTTTCTATGTAAACGCCGCATTTATTTTCCATTTAGAGAAGAAAAGAACAGATTGTAAAGAAATAATTTTGAAAAAGAAAAAAAAATAGTTTAGAAGTTATCTTTCCAAGGATGCGTCACTTATCTATCACTGCAAAACATTTGTGTAACGTTACTTCATAAATTTGGTGACAGCCATGGCTGCCTCCAATTTTGGAGAGTACTTTAACCGATATAATTGGTGTAACACTGCGAAATTACACCAGTCATATATGTTTAAATTACACCGTTATATAAGTGAAAAATTACTCCGTACAATGGAAGTCGTAGCTGCCACCAATTTTATGGAGTAACGTAACACAAATGTTTTACAATGATTAAAAGAAATAAGAAAAGAAAAGACAACATTTTAAAGTAATTTGATGAAGATAGATTATTGGAGTTTTAAAACGTATTCCTTTCAACAGTGTTTCTTTCTGAAATAAAAACTTATATCGCTATTTTATATTGATATAATGAACATTGAGTATTTAATTATTATTTTTCTTTTAAATATAATAAATTTCAATACCAGTAGGTGTTCTGCGAGCTTAATTTGTATACAACAACTTATTATTAAAAAGTGTGCAGCATTAATTACGTAAGCGAATTATTTAAAAAGGCAAACACAACTTTTCTTGTTTAGCGGAACCAAAGACCCGTGCTTGTATGGAACTTTTAAAGATATGCAGCTATGGTGCTGAAAGAATCAATTATTTATTTATTTGTAAATTATCATAAATCAGTCGCCATTTGTTCAGCAGTTGTTTTTAAACTACATTAAATTTACCAGTTGACGCAGCATCTACAATCTATTTTGAATTGTTATGGAGATACATTCTGTCCTCTAAACACAAGTGGTATTTAAATTGCTTTGAATTTTCTACATTTTTACATTCTTCTTTCTACATAATTTTAAGATTTTGTTTATCCTATAATCTAAGACAATGCAATTTTTTATCATATCAATAATCCTAAGCTAGGTAATTATCATTTTTTGTTCTTTTTTACGTTTTAAATGCATATGTATGAACTATCATTTAAAAGATAATGTTGACATCATTTTCCTTCATAATATATATTCTCAAGCATTTTTTTTTTAGGTTTCAATTGAAATGGCTCATTTATTTTTAAATTAGGAGAAGAAAAGAGCAGATTATAAAGAAATAATTTTGAAAAAGAAAAAAAAAGTTTAAAAGTTACCTTTTCAAGAATGTGTCACTTATCTATTAAATGAAAGAAGAAACTAAAAGACACTATTTTTCAGTAATTTGATGACGATTGATTATTGCAGTTTAAAATAGTATTTTCTTCATCCATTTTTCTTTCTGAAATAAGAAATTGCGTTTTATTACATCATTACAATATATTGATCCATGAACTTTTGCTTAATTTAAAACTATGTATTTACATATCTTTTAATTTTAATAAATTTCTGCGCCAGCAGCTGTTCTGCGAATTTTATTTGGATACAATCACTTATTATTAAAAAGTTAACTGTATTAATTATTGCATTATTGTATTAATTAAAGCAGCTCATTGAAAAAAAGGCAAATATAACTTTAGCAGTATCAAAGACAAGTGCCTGCATACAACTTTTGCAAATGTGCATATGCGGCAATGGTCCCAAAAAGTTAATATTTCTTTTTTCTTCAGAAGAGACTGGGACATGCTATACTGCACACAAGCGGTACTAAAATTAGCTGTTTTCTGCGCACAAGCATTTACTAAAAAATAAAGTAATACAAATTCTAGATCCTATTTCTTTTAATCTATCTTTTCACTATGTAATCATCTATATGTTTTCGTCCTCGTTCAATACATAACAATAAATACCAATCTGGTGAATTCGATGAATGTTTTGTAACACGTATTCATCAAGTAATTAATGTTCATTGTATAACCAAAATAGTCTGTTAAAAACGGGAGATTACATTTCGTAATTTTTCTCTGTGACCTATCTGTTGGCAGAGGTTTGTGGTTGTATACTGGTAGAAATTATGAAAACACAGTTTTTTTTTAAGAAATACTTCTATAAAATTCATTAAAAATGAATGAAATTTTATTGAGTTTACAGAGTACGTATATGAAATTTACCAGTAATTATCAAATTAATTCCATCCATAATATTAAACAAAAAAAAGGTCAAAAATTAAATTTTTATAACAAATCAAATAAGGAAAGTGATTTGAGGAATCTGAAGTTTTATGTAAATCCGCCATCAGTTCTTGAGAAATAGCTTTTGCTAAAATCATGAAAAATTCAGCATAGCAGAACCATGTGCAGGAGTTATACACCAAAAACTAATCGGCTCTAGATTGTACTAAGGTATAACTGAATCTAAAATTTTGTGAAATTCCGTGCATTAGTTCTTGAGATAGAGCGTCCACAAAATTTTTCTTGCATGCAAAGTCACAGAGTGATAGAGTTACAGGCAGACTCTCTTATAGACAATTTGTAAAAACATGTTTTTTAGTACTCTGACCCTAAAAGCGTGTAAATCCGAGCTCAATTTGAAAAATTTCAGATATTCTATACTTTTTTTTCCTCTAAAGACAGAAAAAAGCAATAATGCTATAAATGTGCAAATACATTCTTTTTTTTATTTTTTAAATCTTACGAGTTACACAAAATAACTGTATAAAAGAATTTTGGATGTTAACTAAATGAGTAATTTTTATGTAGATTTTATGATAAAAGCTATGTTTCAGCTTTTTATTCTTAATCATTTTTGTTTTAATCTTTTATTTATTTAGAATAATGGACTGTTGTCTATCTGATATTTTTTATTTTTTTTATTCATTATACTTTGAAAAGCTTTAAGTTGGCAATTCACTTAAAATTAATCTAGGATATACGTAAATCTATCGCTAAGGATATTTCTTTAAACGGAAAACGTGGTAACGATTATTATTATTTTTTTGTCTATACTTAGTCTAGAGATGACTAATAAGCACACTTTGTAAAGAGACTTTAAATTAAATGCGGCCTATTTAATTAAGTGCTTCCATAAGTATCAGTTTTCCTTCAATTACGATAAATGATAATGACTAACACTTTATCCTCAGCTTAAGATGCCACATTATGTTTTTATGATGAAAATATTTCATGGTTAATGTAAACACTTGCTAAGGCGTATATGTTTCTCAAATTATCTTAACTGGCCTTAGAAAAAATTCAGTTTAATAAAATGATGTATAATACAAAAAATTTTAATATCCTATAGATTTTTATAGATATAGATTTTTATATTTTTAGATACAGATAGATATAGATAGATATATCTATAGATATAGATAGATACTGATTTTTATATCCTATTTAAAAAATTTAACATATAATTTTAAAGCTTAGATAAGGGAAATTTGCACATGGGAAACAGAATAGAAAATTAAATAAGTTTGTACTAAATAAATATAACTTAAATTTCTGTACTTCCATAAAACTTTTTTATAAATAAAAGACCATTTTAGATGAAAGGTTAAAATATCGATTTCTTAAAAACATTTTGTAAAACATTTAAATGCGAAAATAGCTATGTTACACATTTTTGTTAAACATTTCAAAAAGCACTCTGCTAAAAAAAGAAAATAAAATGTAATGTTTTGGGTTTGAAAAGCACATTAAAATATAAATTTATTTTTAATTGTAGGATTTAATCTGACTGCGCAACGTTTCTGATTCTAAGCTTCAATATTACAGTTTGTGGTTTTGCGGTATAACGAGTTTATATAAACGTTTTGTAAAGAAAATATTTGATTTTAAAAATGAAATGGACATAGATTGATAATGACGATGGGTACAATGTTTCAAGCTGAAAAATATTGTTAAAATAATCTATAAAATTCGCTTTTGATTTATATTCGTATCCAAAAATAAGGGTAAGTGACTAGTCGCTTTTGATTTTACACGTTTTTTTGAATACCTTATGAAATTCTCGAGGAATTACTCTTGAACTTCTAGGATTAAAAGACCGTGTCTGAATTCATAATTATTTGTAAAAATTTAGTCGGGAAGTCAATTACGGAACTAATGATAAATTTTAAAGCAGACTAATATTTGCTGTAGACTATGTAAGAAATACTGAAAATGGTTTATCACTATGTTAAATGACTATTTGTTTCTGATTAAATGAGTGCCTGAATTTTTTGTAAATATAGCACTTATACTAGTGAGTATGTGGAGTTTCTGTTAAAATTTCGAAAGTTTTCTGTTCTTGGTATACAGATTTTTCATCCAAATTGTAAATAACTTTTGAAAGCCCTGACAAAGAAGAAGAAAAATGGTATACTGCAATTAAAATATGAATATGTTACAATTTTTTATTATATATAATTTGTATGAAATAATTTTTAACTGCGTATGCGTGGATTGTTCCAAAATTTCTATTTCATAATTTTGTAAAAAGCAAGGTATATAAAACGTCAAATATCACAGAAATGTAGGAATAATATCATCCCTGTAATCATCCCCTGAATATATCATCCCTAAAGGGAAGATATAACACTGAATGTATCATCACAAAAGGGATGATATATTCAGTGTCTTTCTAAAATTAGTTTTTTTATAAGGGATTTTTCAGAATTTTTTGAGCCGTTTACAGTATTAAAATAGTAAGTAAAGACTTTGTGGGAAAATGTATATAGAAAAATAGAAAATATAGAAAACTTTTACAAATGAACAAATACTGCATGAAAAAATAGCCAACAGCCTTTTGAATCTACTACCAAGTTTCTTCATCAGAGCTAGAAAAAATCAGAGCACGCTGTGCTCTGCACTGAGAAAGAATCCCGGTAGTAGATTGAAACAGGTGTCTGCTACTGTTTCATACATTACTTGTGAATTCATAAGCCTTGGTTTTCTATTTTTATGCCGTTAACTATGTTTTTCTCATTTTTCGAAAATTTTGAATGTTTTTTTAGAGAAGTTGAACAAAGATCCTGACTACCAAATTATAAAATAATATTTTTCAACTCATGTAACTAATAATTTCGCATATATTATTGAATATTTATTGTATTAAAAACTTTGCATGCTGTGTAAAAAAAAAAAAAAAATCTTTCACTTTTTTACTGACACGTTAATATCTTCAGGACTAAAGGAATATACTGAATATTTTCCGTCCAACTTTTTATTAGAAAATTTTGTTTATTTATGTATTCTTTATTTATATTCGTCTATATATTATGTATAAATATCAAATTTAAATACAATTTTTTGTTTTCATTTCATTTTTATTTTATTTTATTTTTTGAAGAGTAATAATAATTTTGTAAAAAGTTAAGAAGAATGTACTAATCAACACAGAACTTTGCTTCTTTTTTGTAATTTACAACACCGTAAAATTACACAGATTAATTTGAATAAAGAGCAGAGTAATGTAATGATGGAGGAAAATGTTTCTGAGTTAATCATCATGCCGAAAAGGTTCTTTATTAATATATTTTCGAAGTTATAAAATCTCAACTTAGCAATAAATGTTCTCCATTTGCCGCTTATTTTCGGAAACACTTTCATTTATTTAATTTATTTAATTTATTGTATTAATGAATTTTCCTAAACCTAAATACGGATGTTTAGAACGTTTTAATGAAAAATTTCAGCTGCTTAACTAAATTTACATATGAGACTGATAAAAATGATATTTATAGCTATGATATCTCTTCCATTTTATCAGTTTTGATTGTAAAGTGTGGTCAGTGAACATAGGTACCACTGTTTACGGAAACTTTTCTGATTATTTATTTCATTGCCCTAATGACTTTTGTTGAAATTTAATACGGGTTTTTAGAATATTTAAATTAAATATTTTCGGCTTTTTAAATGAATTTATACATGCAAACTTACCAAAATAAAACAAATAGCAATGGCAACGTTGTGAATTTATCCACTTTCAGTGTAAAATATCATCGGTGAATATAGGTGCCACTGATTTTCACAAAATTTTGCAGATATTCAATTGATTGTATGAATATTAATTCTCAAACCGGAATACCAGTTTTTTAAACGTTTCTATTAAACATTTTAAGCTGCTTAACTGAATTTATACAAGCAAATTTATCAATTTAATATTAATGGCAATGGTAACGCTGATAATTTAAATACTTTAATTGTAATAAATTATCGATGAACATAAGTTACACTGATTTAAAAAAAATGTGAATACTTATTTCATTGTACTAATAAGATTTTTGAAACCGGAAAACCGGTTTTTAGAACGTTTCAATTAATCAGTTTCACCTGCTTAACTGAATTTATATAAGTAAACATATCCAAATTATATTAATGGCAATGACAACGCTACTAATTTATGATCGATGAACATAGGTACCGCTGATTATAATTTTTGACCGATTTTTTATAATATTATAATGAATTTTCAGATTCCGGAAAATAAATTTTTTGGATGACATCGACTTTTGAATAACCCTTTTCATAGTTAAGAAACGTAATTTATCAACGAACATGCAAAATTAAGAACTGAATTAAAATTTATTTTATCTTGTTTTTTCTGGATGTATAAATTCGAGTGCATGGAAGAAATTGGTTGGAAAATGGTTACACAGCACAATTAAAGTAATAGAACTGTATATATCTCATCCTAAAAATAAAGCAATTTACAGTACCTGTTTTGGGGAAATATAGCATCAAGTTTGCAAATATAGCATTCCATTATCTGCTACTGTAAACACGTATCCATAAGCGGTCAAGATCACAAATGAAGGTTACAATGTTCATTTGCGAACTTTTCCCCTTAAGAACATGTGTTTTCAATAACTAATGACATATTATTATATTTTCGATCTCAAAGCGCATCTTGTGAATAGTTTTGTAGGCATGGAGATTTCTTTATGAAGTTTCATTGTATTTATTGTGATTTATCTTTATTTTTTGGTGCTATTTCAAATTATTAAAAAGAGTCCTTATGATTACTTAAATATAAAAAAATACATTATTTCCTCTATTTTATAAGGATAAAGAATGCTTTTTGAAAACATGGATAACTCGAAAAGGGGCTATTGTGCCTTTTGTTTCTTATTTTATATTTTTATAGATAAAGAAGTATTTGTCCTTTTATAGCATCTATCACTAACTATAGAACTCCAATTCTTATTTTGAACCCATGTTCTACTCATGTAATTTTTTATTCTGAATACGTTAAACTGTAGATGTTGATTAGAATTTGAGAATACTGGGGTGCCTCTACATATATTTACATTCCAGATTTCTAATTAATAAAAATAGAACGATTGAATCGCTCGACATTACCCGGACACGGAATAATATTCTTAAACAAAAATAAAAGCTTTAAAAAAAGTTGAGAGTTTAAATCACCCAATTATCAGATAACAATTAATATCTAAAGTTGTAATTGAAGTGAAGAACTTTACATATCAGAAATCTTCGAAAATTTTTACATCTGAATGCATAAAAATAAAAAATATAAATTTATTTATTTAATGTTTTTATTTTTATTGGAAAATACCCACTAAGTTTGTCTGCAATGAGCTGCTAGATCTACGGCAGAAATTTCAAACTTTCTTATCAAGGAAATAAAAAGATTTTTTTATTTATAAATTTTCCGTGAATTTTTTGTCTTCCCGAAACCACATGGAATAACTTTTCGAATTTCTGAAAGAAAAAAAAATCTGCTTCCAACTGTGTGAATATTTGAGTTTTTAGGCCAAATAAAATTTTAGACACATCTCTCTTAAAAAGACCCAGTACATTTATCCACGCCTTACGATAACAGGTGTTTTTTTAAAGCAGCCACAATGACACTTTACAAAACGCCACAATCATCTCACTTTTCAGATTTGATGGTGAGTGTTTTGATTGGACAGTCTATCTGGCATCGATCGAAGTACAAAGGTAGTCATCACGTGGTTTTGCAGACATAAATACTTTTATTAGTTTGGCCATTCATGAGATTTTTCTTTTTCATGCGAATGAGTTTCAATTGTTAATTTATTTCCAACTAATTGTAAGAATTTTAAAAATGCAGGTGCATCATCAGACTCTTTAAGCTAGTGTCTCAAAAACTATGAACCTCGTACATGCCGTAGATCTTGCCTGTCATCGCACATACACATACACACACACACACACACACATAAAGAGTGATTTGTTATTTTATTTCTATAGATGACCGACCTGAATTTAAAGGAATAATTTAATTCACAAGTAACACTACATACACCGGCGTCAAATGACACCTTTATTAGTAATTTTAATTTACATTTATTTTATCTAGTTTTTTAATGTAATAAGCGCAAAAAAAGCTTTCAATTCATTAAAAATAATATCTCATTATTCCAATAGCAATTTACGCATGGAAATTTAAAAATCGAAATCTTTCAATAAGTGTCATTTGACACCATTAGAAATAGTAATGAACATTGCAAGAATTTCTTTGTGAGAGAATGTTGATTTTAACCCAAATAAATTTACCAATAATTATTTAAATTTAAAATGGATGTTAAATTAAAAAATAGATTTATATTCGGATGCATCTTTTTTGCTACCGCATTATATATTTTTTAACAATGCATTGTATTTTTTTTACTATGAAAAGGTTCGTCTTGATTTATTATTTTTCATTCTGTATTCAATGAACAAGATGTACACACTCAGAAATGAATACTCAGATTTCACGAAATTCTCCTCGTTTTTGACGAAACCATTTCCTGGGAAATGCTCCGAACAAATATTTCGTCATATTGATGAAATCACTTCCCTCACTCGTTTGACGATACCAAATCGTCAAAAAATTTCGTCAAAAAGGGACTAGTGCTGCCATCTATTGAATTTTTTAGAAGCTTCTGTATTCAATGACAGAAGCAAAAAAGTGGGGTCACACGTGGGGTTCGAACTCATAACGTACAGTGTGGCAGTTCGTCGCCCTACGTACACGCCACAGATTACTCAGACAAGCCTGATTATAAAGGCATATAGTGGATTATAGTGTGTGTTTAAATTTTTATAATTGTGATAGTACTTTTATCGATTCTGTTATAAATCTTGCAAGTTTTAAATAATAAGACAAAATTATTATTTTGATTTTCTAATGGTTAATGAATAATTATAATATGGCTTAATTAAATAACATCTAAGGGAAATTTATTTACTTAAGGAATGATTAAAATATGGCTGGTTAGTTTGTAGCTCAGAAATAGCGAATTAAGAAGTGCTTATTGGGAGAGATTTTACTATTTTAAGCGAGACTTTAAGTAGATGGATAAGATTTTAACAATTTACTGTTTATAGAGGGGAGAGAGAAAAAATATGTATACATTTTTTATTTGAGTGAAAAAAGTAGATATTGGATATAAAATAGATCTTAGAATTTTGAAATTTTGTTGATCAAATTTACTTTTTGAACGGTTTTGTAGAACGAAGTAATTTTTTTTCGAATGAAATCAAAACGAAATACAACTTACAAATAAATAAATAAAAATAGTAAAAACGCCCCCCCCCCCCCCAAAAAAAAAAAAAAAAAAAAAAAAAAAAAACTAATGTAGCAAGAGTAATTGCTTACATTTCATTATTTTGTGAAAAACGCTAAAAAGTACTGTTTTAAACAAGAAATATATCCTTGCTAAAATCGCAAGATTTGGGGAGGCACAATAGCGGGTCCTGCTATACACAGCTACCGCGACAGTTTCCTTAAAATTCATCAATTCTAGCCATGATTAAGGAAGCACTTTCGTCAAATATTTGAGAGTTCACGTTTCGTTAAAAGTCACGTGATTTTGATACGAAATGATCGTCAAAAACGACGAAGTAAGGCTCAAGGATTTCTGAATCGTCAAAAATGAGAGTTTTATTTCTGAGGGTGTATGGTTCTAACCTGTAATAGCAAAAGAGGCACCATCCAGAAAATCAAAAAGAATCAACATAAATTTTAAAAAACTGGCACTATTTTTGAAAAAAAAAATATTTTTGTCATTTAAGTATTAACAGGAACTGGGGCACATTGATTCACCTCTTCTACTATTCACAAGGTCATTATATGAAGTTTCACAACAGCTCCAAAAGATGATGATAATGTACACAACTACATACAGAACGCCTTGGCATGATTGAGTAGTGGTACGGGTGATTTAATATTTCTGTAGGTCAAAAGTAAATTTGAGTTGTACAAAAGCAATAGTATTATTCATCTGTTTTAGTATTTTCAACCGAAAAGAATACTCTCCTTGGCAAGTGAAGCTACTCTTTATCAGTTTCTAATTCTTCATTGTTAGGTAAATTATGAAGCGCTGGATTTGAGATTCATGTTATTCAAAATGACTGCATGTGGCACATTGATACATATCAACGTGACAAATGACAGCTGCAGAAAATCTAAATCCTTTTCTAGTTCATTTTATTATTTTTTTTGTTTACTATATACTCATTATTCCAAGCATTTCCCGCCAAAAATGTCTAATATTAGTTTTTATTGAAGTGAAATAGCTCCATTTTTTTATATTAGAGCATTTTATAGCATTTTTGCAAAGAGAGGACATACGAACTTACCCAAGAGCTAGTGCAAAAGAATGGACGGCCGCCTGGCAAATCTCGAATATATATCGATTCTTCGGAGAAATATGTGTTTTCTACACGAGAAATGTTAAATAAGAGAAAGAAATTGAAGAACAGCAAAGAATAATTATATTATACAGAATTTTTATTACAATTATTTTTTATTTTCTTTTTATAAACCGATTTATAAATAGAAAACCAGTAATTATATCATATTTCCTATGAAAGAAGATAATGATGGGGTTGAAGTGCCAGATATGACAAAGTTACTGCAAACACTCAGACTTCAGCCAGAACATCAGCTCATCCATTATACATTTAATTTTGATCACTTCAATATTGCTTACAAATAAATTGCGGGTGATTTGAATTTCTATAGTAAATATCAAATAGTTTGCTGACGCATTTTCTACGAAAATTATGCATTGGTGTTATTTTGTTTCCATTTTCCCCAAACGTACCAAAGTGCCCCATGAGGTGTATCAATCTGCCCGAGGCACATTGATACAAATTACTTTTTTAGATTTTTTTAAAACTACATTCAAAAATACTATATAAAACAAAGATTATTCATTTTAATAACACACTACACAAGTTCTGCTGACACCAGGTGGAGAAACAACTTGAAATTTCTACTTACTACTACTTATTTCTACGTTACCCCCCCCCCCAAAAAAAAAAAAAAGAAAAGAAAAAAAAGAAATAAATCATTTCAATGTGTCCCAATTACCCCTATACACTTCTATGTTTAATCGTAATTTCTAATTTTAATATTACTATGGTTAATAACACAAGCGAAAAACTATTTACTTCTGATTGAAATATTTTTTTAGGAATTACACTTTATATTTCTAGTTATGCAATTGAGAGTTTTAAAATTTGAGCAAATAATAGAGTTTTAATTGCACATATATAAATGTAATTTATTTGCTTGATCAGATTATAAATTTTTTTAAAGCAAAAATGGTTTTAGAATAAAAATGATTTATGAGTATTATTGTTTTTTACTTGGTAAAATAATTCAAATTTGTT
Source organism: Maratus speculifer (assembly GCA_964019185.1). NCBI lineage: Eukaryota > Metazoa > Arthropoda > Arachnida > Araneae > Salticidae > Maratus > Maratus speculifer. The sequence continues at coordinate 241,536,930 of OZ025289.1, forward strand.
TGCATAAAAATTAAATTAAATCAAATTGTTATTGTTATTTTTTTTTTCTGATTTTTTTTCTCCTTGGATTTCTTGCTATTATTTTTGTGTTCTAGAATTAAAAAAATAATTTAGGAATACTTAAAAAAATTATTTTCTTTTTCAAATACTAAATAAAAGTTTTAGAAAAAATATTAGAACGAATTAAAAATTTATAATTCATCAGCATTATTCATTCATTTTAATAATATAAAATAAATTAACAAGATTTTTTTGCTAGAAGCATAATATTTTTAACTTAGTATACTGAAAACATTTTAAAATGCATATATAATAAGTAAAATTTTGACTTTTTTTTAAATTGTGAGATTAATTCCAAATGAGAAAAAAAAGTAGAATTTTTAATGTTAAAACCAATTAAAATTATCTTACAAGTGAAAAAAGAAAGATTATAAAATTAAAACTTTTGGAAAATCAGAATAAGCATTGAAATTTTCCGTAAAAAAATATAGTAGCAAAAAAAAAAAATAATGAATTACGCGATGTAGAATGTATATATGATTACATATTTCCGAAAACCTTTCAGCAAATGTAATAAACATAAACTTGTAATTTCTGTTTAAAAAAAATAGATTCAAACTTGTATGTCACTAAATTACGTAATTATAAAAATATCTATCAGTAAAGGAAATATATTTTTTTAAACAAATAATACTATATAGTTATTAACTTTTTGTAAATGTCAAGAATAATTTAAATCGTAAAATTACTTCAGTGTAATAGGCGTAAAAAAGTTATAAAATACTTGCAATGTATCTATATACCAGTCAGTATTTTTTTTAAACACACATGCTGATAACATGTAATTAGTGAAATTAAAGGTATATAATGAAAATACTCTCATAATACAGATGATGCTCAGAAGTGACGAAACCATCAACGCTGCGTTAAACGACGACTAAAGTCAGGATCATGAAATTTGGATTATAGACTTTTGTTATAATTGGGTAAATGGTAAAAATAAGGATTTATTCAAACTCCATCCCCTAAGTGTATCAACTAACGGAATGAAAGTTTTATGGAATGTCACCATATCTCATCGGTAGTTTTGAGTGACTAGTTGAAGCTATAGCTACAAATCTGCTTATTGAAAATAATGAAATAAAAATCTGCTTTTTGATATAAGTATTTTGGTTATTTAAAAACAAATATTTGCTAAAAAAGTTTTAATGTATTATTTTATAGGTGAAGGAATAAATGCATGATATCGATGATATTTGATCGATGTAACTGTTATTCAGATACATGTACTCCCACTTGAGACACTTGGTCGTTAACTACCCTATAAACAAAGAAAAGGTTTTTTTTTATTAATTTTTAAATATAATTTTAAAAATTCCGTCTTAAACAACATTTGGAAACGCCCCTTTTATTATTTTTTAATCATTTGAAATTAAATGATTTTCTACAATTTATGAAGAGTATTTTATTTTGACCTTTAATTTTTGGAAACTTTTTTGGGTAGCGATAAATGTGTAATGCTACACTTTTCCACTGCCTGGAATGTCAGTATCTCGTGTGTTATCATTTTTCACTTTAGCCATATAACTAAATTTGTACGTTTAAGAATAACAGACCAAAGAAATTTTTAATGGTAATATTAATGTTACTATTAATTTTAAAGTCAATTTTGCACATTAACTATTAAAATTTAGTTTTAAAGTAAATTCACAATGAAACGTTTGTGAAACATTAAACAGTTTACTTTGCAGTTGATGTATTAAAATCCGATGTTTTTAGTAAAAATATTTTATCAAAACATCCTAAGAATTAATTGATAACATTTCCGAAAACTATTGGCAGAAAATTTATTCAGATTGTGTAAACATGTTGCTTTCTGTGGTTTTAAAGATTTTAAAAAAATATATCGAATCGTTGATAACAAGCAATATGTCATATTAAAATTTCCAAAACATAAAACTGATTAGACTTAGATTAAGTAACTTAAAGTAAGTAAACTAGATATTTCAGAGAGATTATAAAAATACAACGGCTTTAAACAATTCATTTTATATAAAAACAAAAATTCGTAATGCACTTAAATTTACATTAAAGAAGAGTGATCAATACTTTCAGGTATAGGCATTTGTATTCTTGTTAAATAGAATTCAGACCAGAATTAAAAAAAATAATAATAATTTTATGTAAAAAAAATGCCAGCAAAAAGATACTTCTACATACAGGGTTGTTATAATTAAAGTTCGCCTATTCAGAAGGCTCTAGAGCCTGTTCTATGGCTCCAAACAAATCAGAATTTCACTAGTACGTAGTTGAAGACATGCGCTCTGCGAAAATAAAAATAAAAATTAGTTAGAATTTTTGTCAGTAGGTGGCGCTGCATCAATATTTAAGCCAATATTTGCAGATTTCTTTATTTTCTGGGGATTTTTGAAAGATTCTGTATCTAAAGACAGATGTCAGACAATCTCTGATCTGAAAGACAATATTAGACTTCGCATTCTCTCAATCTTACAAGGACAGTTTATGCAATGCTGTAGAAAGCACAATTCTGCGAATGGAATGCATTATTAAAAATGGCAGAAGATTCATTGAGCATGCATCATGTTATTCTTCGTTCTTTCCTTACTGCCGAGCAACATGCTTTATTTTTGTCGATGCAGTTTACATCACATGAAATGATATTCATTTTTCTGTATTGTTTGGAGTCATGGGTCAGGCTCTAGAGCTGTCTGATTAAGTGAACTTAATTATAACAATTCGCAGTTCGTCGAAGTTTGCTGAAACTTTTAAATTTGTGTTTTTCGTCTGGATGACTGATATTGATATAATGAATCTGCAAACATCATTTTAAATATTGGCGCAGCGCCATCTAGTGACAAAAAATTTGACAATTTTTTTTTCGATTTTCGCAGAGCGCATCTCTTCAACTATGTACTAGTGCAATTTTGTTTTGTTTGGAGCAATAGAACCGGATCCACAGCCTTCTGAATAGGCGAACTTTAATTATAACAACCCTGTACATCGTTTGAATTTAAAATCAATTTTTTTAATTATTTAGACTAAGGATAGAATTTTTATATTGTTATTAATCTGAATAAAGAGAATCATAATATATTTAACCCAGATTTTTGTTTAAATTTAAATACCTATATTTAAGTTATTTCAAACGAATAAAAATAAATATTTTTTTTATCTCATTGAAATCATTTTTATCCAAATTCTGATCATATAAGAGATCATATCAAAGATCATATTTGTCATATTTATAATGTTTTCTAAAACTAGACGTACGGATTTTTTTAGACATCTTTAGGTATTTGACTGAGTAATAAAATAATAATAATAATAATAATAGTAATGACGTTAATTTATCTTGTTCGTTTGTAAACATGTAGGTTGACATAAAAACGTTTACTCAATAATTGACAGAAGCTGAATAACTATACATTGTTTAATAAAACTGAATAATACATTTAAAAAATACAAATCAAAGTCAATACGAATTAGAAAAATAAGAAAAATAGTTAATAAAATATACTTTTATGATGGGCTCGGGAAGTGCAAACCAAAAGTACTAAAAAGTTTTAAATAAATGTATATTTTAACTTGTAATACATGTCTTTCTTAATTGCCTTTTAAGTAAAATTGCGTTGAAACGAAAACATTAAATTTCTAAAGATTTGTACAGAAGGTGACAACAGTAACTAGCATTCTCTCGTTTTCCTTGACGAGCGGCTGTCAAATAGCTTTTCCGTGAAGTTTTCAAAGAGGCATGATTCGAAGAACTTATGTTACGTATTCGCATTGATTTATTACGATTTCCCAGTACTGATTTCTTCTACTATATTAAAATCTGTACTCTTGCACTATATATTTTTGCATATTTGTTTTTAATGGGTCAAATTGTTTTATCATCACTTATTAAAGATTATCAAACTGAATTCTAGAGTGGCGTACCTATTTGAAATCACGTGCCTACATTTTAAATTGCGAAACTTACTCTTAGTTAATAAATGTCATAGTGAGCTTTTAAAAGTTCATATTGTGTATTTTACGAATCAAAAGCGTTCTCAAAATCCGTGGTAGTAAATAGAATTTTGTCTTTATAAGTGCCTCTAGAAGTCTAAAAAAATACTGGTTTCGGAGTTTTCTGATGACAAGTAAAGCTTTTCAAAACTGTAAATGACTCAAAACAGGATACTATAAACTTAAGTATAAACCTAATATTATAATTTATTAAATTGAGAAACATTACTTTTTTATGTTGTTTGGCAGAGTGTCACAAACGGTCTTCATTTTTTTTTTCCATATTTCAGATTTGAAATAGTGATTCAAATGTTTTTAGAAGTTTTATTTTATTTATTTTTTTATTCATCAATTTAATAAATATATATTCTTCATTTAAATCCAATTTATTCTGTTAAATCCTAAACATTTTACAAATTATCAACAAACTATAATATATATTGATAAAGTTGTATTTAAATTAAAAAAGATATTTCCATTTTTTCTTTTTTCTAATGTCACAACAAATATATTAATGCCGCGATTAGAATCGGACATTTTTCTAAAAAATATATAAATAAATCAGGAAAAATGTATAGGATAATATTTGTCACTTTTCTCTTCTTTTTTAACAAAAGTGACAAATTAATCCATGATACTTCTAGAAAGTTTTAAATTGTATGAAATATGATGAAAAGAAAAATATCTTCTATACGAAATTTTTGTGGCAAGTCCATTAATAATTTTAGAATAAACTTTTTATGAAGTATTTTTATAGTTTTGCGTCAGATGGTATCGGATCTGAGATAAATTGTCATTCACCGAATTGGGTATTAATAAAAATACTATCAATAAAGTAATTTAGTAAAATATACATTGAAAAATGTTGTACGAATGAATTTACACGTTTTATATGTAGTATTTTTTTTAATCTAATGTATCTATTTTATATGAAACTTATTTTAAACAACAACAACAATAATAATAATAATAATAATAATAATAATAATAATAATAATAATAATAATAACATGGCACCAAAAGACACTCACTAACCATTTTAATACACATTGTATTTTGTGTTTATAGATTAAGTTAAAACCATTAATTTATATATATATATATGAATTTAACTATTGTTTTTACTTACTTTGAACTCCTTTTTTTAACATAACAATATATTTACTGCTACCATTATTAAGTTTTTTTATTGTCTTCAATATTTTGTATCTCTTTAATTCATCGCAATTTTTTTTACCAACTTATTTATCTAGCTGCTTGGAGCGATTGGCTTTCTCTATTTAAATATAGCAAACCTACTGATTTGGCGCAGTTCCGAAGTGTGTTTTGAGAGCGAACTGATTTTTCCCGTGTCTTAGTATGTTAGCTTGTATAATTAACTATTGCTTCACGCATCAATAATTTTATTAATATTTTAATGAGAAGTCCTCTTCATGATTAGTGATCAACAAATAAGTTGTTTTTGTTCTCAATATTTTGTTATGTTACTTTTTATATAATTTATACATGAATGTAAAGTTTACGCTTGCCATGTGCAAAAATAGGGTTAGTTTGTGCTTTGTTACTGATACTATTTGCTGCTCGTTACTGTTTTAATATATATATATATATATATATATATATTTCACTTTTCCACCGTTTATTACTTTGTTCTTCGTTTAATAATTTGTTTTTTGTGTGCTGGTAGCCCCAAATACGTATTATTTTGCTATTTCATGGCTAATACGTGGATGAAACTGCACACTTCATTTGTAGTTCCAGAGCATTTGGGGCCTGACGATTCTGCTTCGGTTCTACAAATTACATTTGCATTCATTTTATTTATTTGTTTATTTAGATTTCCTCGTTTCACTATTTTTTTTATTATTATTCAATTCAATTCTAATTCTTTGTTTTGCTTTATTGTTTTATTGATAAAATCCATTGGTGAATCTTGTCTACTTTTAATGGTATTATATATATATATATATACATATACATATATATATATATATATATATATATATATATATATATATACATGTATATATGTATGTGTATGTGTGTGTGCAAATATGTAAACAAATAGGGTGTCAATGAGAGTGTATCACGAAAAACCTTTTTTTTATTCAAAATTTCAACTTGATAAAAAGTTGTTATTATAATCAGATACTTACCCCCGAAAATATTTTTGAAATTGAAAAAAATATTTAGGTCTCCCGGAATGAGGATCAAGTTTAATCTTTTTGACTTAAAATATATATATTTTATATATTTTTTAAATATATGAATATAAAGTATTTTTTTTGAAAAGTTTAAAAACATAAAGTTTAGATAGGCATTTGATATTTAAAAAAATTTCGTTTCTGTCATTAATTTTATAAGTCTCCCGGAATCGAATTAAAAATCTCACTATTTTACCAAATAACCAAGATTTTTAATTTATTTTGTTGATAGTTTTAAATTTGTTACAGGTATTTTTTTACATTTGAAAACCTCTAAATATCAAGCAAGTAAAATGTATATTAATTTTTATTTAGTTAATTAGTCTAAGCTGTTTTGGCTCATGACATTAGAAACAATTTTTAAAGTATCACACTCACACACGCACAAATACAAGTAAAACTTAAAAAGTTTTATGCTTAAATGAAAAAGGTTACAAATACAATAGTTCAACATTGAATTAGAAAATTATTATTCAAAGAAAATTTCTATTTCATTGCTTGTTTATCATGATAAGTTACATTGATGGATATAGAATCATGTTCAACGTAATTTGGTTATGTAACTCCAGACATTGGTTATGGGAAAGACATAGTATCATCAATACTAAATAACATGAATTGTTACTGCATTCATGTGACAACTAGCTTTGGTAACTCTTGGGTGTAGTACACTACACAATAGGGTGGAGCGAAAAAAATTATTTTTTTAAAATCAAAAACGGGTAGGTACCAAAAGTTGCCTTTATTCTAGTACATCAACTGTGTGAAATTCTACCGCCGAAAAAAAATGTCTTGAGTCTTCACTTTTGGTCCAAAATTCGAAAATTTTGGGTAAAATGTGTCATTTTTTGACATTTTTTCAAAAAAGTTAAAAACATCCTACAGAGTTGACTATTATTTAAAAATGTTACTTAAACCTTTATATTTACCTGCTTAACATATTAAAACTTTAAAACAATATCTTTATTCCGTATAGCTGGAAGAAAACAGACAACTTTTGATAAGAAAACGGCATTACCACTCTATTGAGACATACAATGAATTGTTGTTTTTAATATAGCTCTTATTTTCAAAACTACCTTGTACATGCATCGTGGAGATGGCTATATTTCATGTACCATCCGTCCAAACTATTCTATCATCTTAGTACAGTGTTTTATTTATATATTGATTTGTGATTTTTTTAATCAAAATTGGGCATGTTTTCGATGCATTCACCAAGTTTATCTGTTCTTTGTATCCATATGCTGCTGTGACTATCTTAATGTATATTTTTACAAATTATACAAAAAAATGACAAGCACAGTTATGCACGGGAATATTCTTAAAGGGATATATTCGGCCATCTGTGATCTTTATCATACTTACATCTAGTTGATGAAAGTGATTGGAAATTCTGTTACCAAAACATTTTTTCAATCAATTATATTTTGTTATGTAATGATCTGCTTCAAAGATGATTTCATGTATCCAATTACAAGTATGCCATCATTTATTCTACTTTTGCATTTTTCACGTGTTGAGAAGCGAGCTGTTTAATGTGATGGTGATCTTGAGAAAGAATTGCCATGAGAATTTGTTCTGCATGTGCAGAGCAACCGTTGTTGTAAATAACTTTTATTTTTGCATTAGTCTTATGCCGTTTTCTAAGTGTTTTCGTAGACAGGTAATTCCCCATTAACTTTTAGACCCCCTTTTTATAAGTGGACAACATTTGATGGTGAACTGTCCTGGGCATAAACTCATAATTCATTGTACTTTATGCGGGAATATACAGACTCTAATTGACTATAAGTACTCATTTAAAATTAGAAGAATTCTATTTGTCACTGGGAATCATTTTGCTGGTGTAGGCTTTACACTGTGTATGATAATGAATTATATGCTACTTCAACTCCAGTAAATTTCCTCTGCGTCAGTTATTAGAGAAGTCGATATAAAATGTTATAATCTACATGCATTCACTGGATCAATGGGAAAATCTTTGTCTAAGTACTATTCATTCCTATTGCAATTTTTTATAAAATAGAGAATAATTTTGAAAAATTATTTTCTCGAATTGAGAAAAAGATATTCAGAACAGACTAGAAATTTCTGTCGGAGATTGCAAAGCTAATTCATTAGGAAAGCTATTTCTGAGAAGAAATGGGGAATAGGAATTTAGAAAACATCTCTCACAAAAGACAGCTCATAAGGCGAATAAAATTTTCCGTTTTATATAAGCGCAGATTAGCAATCAGAGTCTATAGGTTCACTAATAAAATGTGTAATCCAAGTTTATACCGCAGGATGTTTCATACCAAATGTAATACACACCTAAAGAATAGATCTAAAAACTTATTAGAAATTACTCGACTGCGAAACACAGAAACGACATAAAACAAATACTAAAACTTCTTTAGAAATATTGTTGCTTTACACGCCAATTTTGTTTGCAATCCTTTGTGAAGATCGTCATAATATTAAGCAGCTAGCTTCTCAAAATATATTCAATGTAATAAGTACAGTAAATGATGACATACTAGAAATTGAGTTCATGCAATCAATTTTTAGGAAAATCAATATATATATAATGTAATTGATTGAAAAAAATGCTGTGGCAACAGAACATCAATCATAATGTATTAATTGCGTGGAATTTTAATGAAGATAATAGACTGCTGAATAGGTTCAATTAACAACATACCCAATACATTACTCAGCTTCTCTTCTATTATACAAGGTATAAAAATATACGTGCAGCAGGTCACACCAGCAGCATCCAAAGTCAGTGAATACAAAGAAGAGGTAAACTACTTTGATACATAGAAAACTTATGCCCGTCTTTGGGAAAAAAATAACAATTCAATACATAAATAAAACACTGCGCTTAGATGGTTGTGTGATTGAGACGGATAGGATATGAAAGGCATTTATCTCTACGAGTTATATACAGAGTAGTGTTGAAAGAAATAGGTAGGATGCTAGGTAAGAAATGGATTCAAAACAACATTTCGTTGTATGGTCCAATAGAGAGGTAACACTAATTTTTTACCAAAAGTTGTTAGATTTGCTCCAATTATACAGGCTACAGATATTATTTTATATTTTTAATTTGTTAAGCAGATAAATATAAAGGTCTATTTAACACTTTTAAATAATAACCAAATCTGTAGTTATTTTTAAATTTTTGTGAAAAAAATGTCAAAAAATGACAAATTTTACACAAAATTTCGGTTTTTGGAGCAAAAGCGCAGACTCAAGCCATTTTTTTTTTTTCAGCGGTAAAATTTCACGCAGTTGATGTACTAGTATAAAGGCAACTTTTGTCACCTACCCGTTTTTGATTTTTAAAAAATATTTTTTTTCATTCCACCCTACTACACAAGTACTGGTGTCTGTTACGGATAAACTGTATTGAATCAGTGTGCACACACATAGTACAAGTAGTGATTTGTTTGCTTCATTTAAATGAGTCACCTCTTAGGAAATTTTTGTTGTCGTAGATGGTCTATTGTATTTCAGTGGTCATATAAGTAAAAGTTTAATAAACTGTCAAAAATTACCTATCGTTGAATATATCAAAATTGATAGTCTTTTTCCAGAAGTTAGTGAGAAAGATTTGAATCCGGAGAAGAAACATGTAACCAAACTCTACTGACAGCAGAATTACCAAAATTGGCATGCGGAAAACCTAAAAAAAATTTCCGTGCAAGCTGCCTGAGAATGACAAAGAATCTTACGTTTATTGATTGCATCAATTGTTCAAACTCCGCAATTGAAAAAGGCAGTTCAACTTGTCATGAACGTTTATGCCTCTCATGGTTTAACATAAAAAGTCAGTTTAGTATTATTTATTTATCACAACACTTTTTTAAATGGTACAGTATATCAAGTACTTAGAAGATGAATTTAAGATTATTGTTCAATCAGCTCTACAAAGAAAGCCTTTAAGATACATCCACAATATTTCCATCTGTGAATGTTGTTTTATTCTTGAAAACATATGAGATCTATGGAAAAAATAAAAAAAAGGCTTGACAAGACGAATTCAACGAACAAAGAGTTTTATAACCGTCACACGTTAATTATGAGGCAGATCTACATCAATCCTATTCATTGGGATTCTACTATAGTAAAGGAACCACCTCTTATAACTAACTAGAGCAAACAATATATTGAGTTGATTGTTAATTCTGGAACTAGTGATAAAATGAATTACAAAGATTTTTATACACGCAGGTAATTAAAAAAATTCTAAAGGAAATTGCATAAGTGTCTAAACACGTTTGTCTAAACTCACAAAGGTCGAGATGGCTTCATTAGGTAAAGATTGCTGGACGGAAAAATATTCCAAAGTTTGAAACAAAGTGTCACTTCATATCTGCAACTACAGCAGTTCAAGAATAAAAAAGAAACAAGCAAAAGTTTTCGCTATGGCATTAATTCAGTATTTTTTTATTATAATAAACGTAATTTAATATTTTACTTTATTAAGCATATATGCACTTCACTACAATATAAATTATATATTTCAAATGGCCTAAACCAAAACTTTGGTTGCAAGTTGAAAAAAAAAAGCTTACACTACTGGTGTACTGACTAAAACCATCAAGATAACTTATGAATATAAACAGAGTGTGAAATCGAGTTTTATTTTGAATAATGCTTTTCAAATCCAATGTTTAACTACTGTATTTGTAATATTTTTCATTTTAATATTATATTTTCAATGCTTTACTTTTATTTTTATGTCCGTGTCTGACATTTTAAAAATTGTTTCTAATGCCATGAGCCAAAACAAATTAGACTACTAAACTAATTAAAAATCCATATGCATTTTATTTTCATGGTACCTGGAGGTTTGGAGAGGTAAAGAATTACCTGTAACAAATTTTAAAACATCAACAAATTAAATTGAAAATCTTGGATATTTGGTAAAATAATGAGTTTTTAATTAGATTCCGGGAAACTTATAAAATTAATGAAAGAAGCGAAATTTTTTTTTAATTTCAAATGCCTATCCAAATTTTATGTTTTTGTACTTTTCAAAAAATAATTACTTTATATTCATATATCTAAAAAATTATTTAAAAAAAAAAAACTACATTTTAAGCAAATAAGTTTAAACTCCTCATTCCGGGAGACCTATGTAATTTTCAATTTCAAAAATATTTTTGGGGGTAAATATTTGATCATAGAAACAACTTTTTTTCAACTTAAAATTTTGAATAAAAAAAAAGTTTTCCGTGATACACCCTAGTGTCTATGTGAATCATTATTTACTTCAAATGTTATCTGCACGGTAATTATGAGCCCTAGAAATTACCAGTTTTCAATACGATAAAAATCAACGCACAATGTTTATTTTGATGTATTTTTATCGAGACAATTAATGTTTGTTGTATCCACTATTGATAAGTCATTCAATTGTCTTTATTTTATTGCAGATGTTGACTAAAAATTGAAAATTTCACTGGACATTTTTAAAGATACGAACGGAGACCATATTGAAAATTACCTAGACAAAAATGCATATTTTTCTAACAAATAAAAGTTTGAAGCAAAATAAAATATCTGTCATGAAATATGAATAATGACTAGTACAAAACTTTTCGGAAAAACGTGCGACAAAATAAACTTGTAATGCTATTCATAATCCCGTAAACCGCAAATCTCTAGGACAAATTGTTTCCTACAATTAATATTTGAAATCATACGGATTTCATGTGCACATAATGTGTAATATTTTACTATTAACGATTTTGAAATACTATGGAAAGAGTTTTAATTTTATTAAAAATTTTGAAAATGGTGATTTTTTTAAAATTATTTCCATATATTTTTATGGCATTATTTGCATTTCTTTTTTTTTGAGCAAAAGTCATAATACTGTAGAAAATTGTATAAATTTTAGCATAATGTTTTATTTAGTTAACCAAATTTGTATGCAATCCTATCTATTTTTTTCAAGAATAAATAATTTCAAATATTTTACTTTTATTTTTATTTTAATTTATTTTCATTAAAAAATAAAATATAATAGCCGGAAAACTTAATAATATACAGTCTACATTTAATAGAATAATATGTTATTTGTTTTGAAATTTACTTCCCGAAAAATTTCTCGTCATTGAATTCTTTTTCTTATGAAACATAAAAAAATATGTAGTCAATTTAAGATACAGTTTACTTTTCCTTTTTTCAAAAACTGAAATCAGTCTGTTTTTGTTTTGTTTTGTATTTTCTTAATGAAATAATGCATTCAAAGTATACTAATAAGTATATTTTTCGTTGTTCAGTCTCATAAAATTAAATTAAACCGTTACAATTAATTTAGAAATGCTAGCAACGTTCGATTTTCAAAAACAATTTTTACGTATGTAAAATTGGCCTCATATAAGCAAAAATGAGAATGTTTTAATAATAATTTGAAATCAGAATTTATAAAGATCAGAGGTTAGAAACAAGTCTACAATATATTTAATATGTTTAAATGCAAAAATATTTTATATAGAGTAAAATATTCTATTACATATATACAGATGCCTCCTTATATTAAATACTTAAGAGATTTTTTTCTTTATCTAATTACATATTCTGGTGATTCAATCCCACAAATCTTACTATTTCATTTTAATAAAAAGACAAAAGAGTAAAACATTTCAATAATTCAATTACAAACGAATTGCTTTAAGACTTTTGCGAATACGATGTACATATCTAAAAAAATTAAATACAAGACATATTCTATTAAACTCACCTTATTTTATTATGCAACAGACGAAATGTTTTTACTCTTGTAATATTTTCACAAGGTTACAAAGTAATTCCTCAATTTATTAATTCCACAAAATTCAAAATAATAACTATAAATTTAAATGGTAAAAAGAGTCATTTGGGTCATTCTCAGATAGAGGGAAATTTTATGTCCTTGAAAAAAAAATGAGCCTATCATGACTGTTTTAATTTTATTTTAAAAACTAGATAAAGAACTACATTAAGCAACAGTTTAAACATGGGGAAAATAATAATTTTAATATTAAAAAAATTAAAAAGTTGCAAATGTCATTACTATGGCATGTCCCTAACTTCAAATTTAATAATTCAAACTTGAAGTGGTGGAAAGCCTTTGATAAAAAACAACAAAAATGTAATATTTTTTTATCTCTCTACTTATGATATAATTAACATTTTAGCTTCAAAATATTGTTTCTCTTAATTTTAATTAATTAAACTTTGTCCCTGGAGTTGATGGTCATTACCATGGTGCAAGTTGTTTTTTTTCATAGCTTATCACTAGAGGGCGCAGAGTATGCTTTTAGGTGCTGTATTGCAGAGTAGCACACGTTCTTACAAGCAGTGGTGTCTAACTTTTTTGTAATAGGTATATACTGTTTCAAATTGATACTTTGATTCAAAAACTGAAAACAATGTATTTTTTATGTGTCATTACGATGTTTCAGTTTACTAAAATATAATAATACAAATCATTAACTGTATTAATCGAAATATATAGTCTCTAGGACTACTTTGAAAGTAAATTTACTTTGAGCCTTTAACTACTATAATTTAGCCTAAAATGAGGTTAAACATTAAAAATGTTATTAATATGGTAGTCATTACCATGTCTTTTCGCAAACATGGTAATGGCCAACATGCCAAGGGAATGAGAAATTTCAAGTTCAATTTTTGTATTTTGTAATATTATTTCACAAAAATTATCACCAATAACATAAATTTGAGTTACTATAAAGATTTAAACGTACTGACTTATTGTTTAAAAATTAATTAAATCCGATTTTACAAAACAATCATTTTCATTTATCTTTGTTTACAAAAATGATTTTTCCATTACATTATTAATATTTATATTTAATCCATGAATGATAATAACCAGTTTGTCAATGATTAAATATAAATTTCTTAATTTTTAATGTACTTATATTTTATGAAATTTAATTATAAAGTAATTATTTTGATCTTCCAATTATTAATTTGGGTTTCTGTAAATGAAGGCCATAAATAAGGCTAACGATTTCTGCTGATATTTTTCTTATAATGTCAGACATGCAACCATTCCATTATTGCAAAAAAATAGAAAATTAAAAACATTCTTTTTTTCTTTTTCAAAGGCAAAATGTCCCTTTATCTGAGAATTACCCACATTAGTATTACGGTTATAGAATAATTGCCAGGCAGGAAGGAATACAAATCCTTATATTGTGAATCATGAACTTAGGAATGGGAATAATGGTTGACAAAATTAATTGGTTACCGTGCTGAATGCTATGCAATAATCATGTAGTTGGCATTAACAAGCGATGGTTCAACTGTAGCACTTACCTAGCGTAAATTATAAATTGGTGGAATGCTACTTAATATATGATGGTTATAAGCATTTCATTTTAAGTTTGTAATGTTTGAATGAGAAATTTCGTTCACAACGCACGTGCATTTGCAAATACTCTCAGTATACCGCAAGGCGAATATAACATTTAAAAAGAAATGTCAGTATAAGTTCCATTCGGCGAATGTAATATCCTTCCATAATTTTACCACACAATTTCTTTAAGAAACCTGTGACGTCAGAAAATCTCATATCCATCTTATCCATTTTAAAAATCTTATATAGATATTCACGACACATACTTGGAAGTACAGTCGAATACAAAAAGCATATTATTCATTTTTATGTGGTTTTGTTGTTGTTTTCTGGTACAAAAATATACAAATATGTATGCTAAATATAAATGAATGTTATAATAAAAGTCTGGAAGTGGAATCATTTTTCTTAAAAAAAAAAAAAAAAAAAAAAAAAAAAAAGAGAGAAAATCATGTAAATTTTCGGAAATAATTGGAAATTCCCTTTAAGATATTAAGAAATTAAAATATGTTCTCGAATATTTATATGTCCGTAAGAGCATAAATATTAATGCAGTATCACCCATAGAACGCGTAATAATGGTATTAAAATGTACATCTTGTTTTAAAGAAGTGTACAAGAAATTGTATTTTCTATTTCGAAATTACGCTGACTGAGTCTTCATATATGTAATAAATATATTGTTGTCACCATATATAAAATTATATTTTCTTCAAAATATTCAAACTACTAAGAACCATTAATTTAAATGACCAGTTTATAAAAATTAAGCTGCGATGTTCAGCTGAATCTAACTTGAATAAAAATAAAAAGCTAAAAAAATTATCCTTAAAAACGGATTATAAACATTACTGTTAATTTTTAAATTCGGCAAAAGAAAAAAGACGATTTTAAAAAGATTTTATTCATCTAATATACTTACTTTATTCATGTAATTCAAATGAGTTTTAAAATTCATAATTTTCTATCTACTCCATGAAATATTTGCAGTTAAAAAAATTCCAAAACTTTCTTATTGCATTGTATTTACCTATATTTCACAAGGTACACTTTAATACTCTTACAGTTTAACTAAACACAGCAGACTAAATGCTCTTTACTTTCACACCAAAATATGCGAACCATTGCACGGCTTATAAGTTAGAACATTATAGTCTTTTTCACATTTTAAAACAGAAATAAACACAGAGTGTTGCCACACACGGAAAGAAAGAAGAAAAATTACATTGATCCGTAAGAAATGAGATCATGAAATATACAGCTTTAACTCGCCGCAGACGATATAGGGGAGAGTGGGGATACTTGAGCATAGGGGATATTTGAGCCACCCCCTTTATCTCTACAGTTGTTCAATTTTTCTTTCTAAAACTGGCAACATGGTAACATATTTATAGTTCTGAACATGTAAAAAAGAAATCATATACCTTGGTACCATTTTTAAAGTATGGTGATTAACCCTTTGAGCTCTGCTGGTAGAATTTTCTACCACAAAATTTTAATTCTGAAATGTCACAACGACACCAGAAAATTCGACCAAATTTATTTGAAAAAGGTTTAATGCATTTTTTCGCGTATATTGTAAATCGGTTTTTTTCTTTGAAAAATACTGGTGCGAATGTGACATCTGGCTCAAGTATCCCCTCCATGGGGATACTTGAGCCACAATGTAAAAGAAAAAGTAAAAATTTATTAGACATAGAAAAATAGTTCAAAATTAATTGAAAGTGGTTTTCAATTGAAGAAAAAATATCAAATTTTCATTTTCAATATTTTATTTTGCTCTAAGAAATTCTAAAAAATTTTAAAAAATTAAAATTTAAAAAATGGCTCAAGTATCCCCATCTTCCCCTATACCTAACAGTATGCAATACTATTAATTTTTTTTTTCGTCAAAAGTAAAAAACTGTCTAAGACGATTTTATTCATCTAATATACTTTATTCATGCAATTCAAATATATTTTTAAATTCACATTTTTATAGCTACTCCATTTAATATTTCCAATTATATGTTTCTCAAAACTTTGCATGTTTCATAATTCACAATTTATTTATTAGATGTTTTTTTACAAACAGTGAATGATTTAATAAAAACATGAATTTATTTCAAATTCAAATTTTGTTAAAATTTTTGATAATTATTCCTTAATTTTTAGACGATTATTCCATTAATTTTAAATGTGACTGTTAATTAAAAAAATAAAAAGACTTATCATAAAGTGTTAATAAAGTTTGACATAGAATATGAAATTTTGACGAAATGCAATTTTATACATTTGTTCAAACATAAAATATTTTACATGAACTTTTAAACCTTCACTGTTTTACTCAAAAAGTCACAAAAATAATGAATGGGATGTTACAAGTTGAAAATATGTATATTATTTAAAACTTATTTATTGTTTATTACGTAAATTTTACGTAATTGTTTATTACGTTTATTTAAAACTTATATATTGTTTATTCGTATTTATACAAATACGTCACTTCGTTTTGAAAATAAGAGAGCTAATAACATGGAGGAATGAGATAGGTGGAGGTGAAGTAAGCCTCAAAAAATGTTTGCAATATGAAACCATTTATCGCTCAAATTTCAATGTACCAAACGAAATCACGCGGAAGGTATTTTGTATTAATAAAAGGAATTGAAATAAATGAATTACAACTTATGCACATTTTAGGAATAAAGTGCAAATTTGTATAATGGTCTTTGTTCTATTGTTATTTATTATAATAAATAATCGCTTTTAAAATAATTTAAATTGGAAAATTAGCAATAATTAAATGTCAGTTTAAAATTAAATAAGATATTGAAAACATTTGATACAAACTAAACATTTTATTACTAAAAGTTTCCTTCTTTACTTTAATTTTAAAGAAAAAGATGAAAAATGTTTATGACTTAATAATTGCATGTAAATAAATAATTAAAATATAATGATTAAAACATTCCTTTAAAATCATGTATGAAAACTTAAGTACTTAATAAATAATGATCTATAATCTAGACTTCTGACTACAGACGATTTTAAGATATTAGCAAAACATTGTTATCTTTTCAAGCAAAATATTAAAAGCATTTTCTATATTCATATTTAAAGCACATTTGATAAAATAAATTATTAATTCTTACCTCTGAAGCAATAGGTTAGTTCTTAAAAAAAAAAAAAAAAAAAAAAAAAAAAAAAAAAAAAACGAGCAAAATAATACAAGTTTAAACCTGTTTCGATTGATAGTAGTGTCAAAGCGTGTGGTTTTGTTGGTACTTAATTGGTCTTAATGTAGGGTTACATTTTTGGCATTACCCCAAGACATTATAATTTTACTCTATTAATTTATTTTTGCTCTATGAGCTAATAATGATTAGAATTAAAAGTAGAATTAGCAGTGGTACAGTAACATACGTTTCCTATAATTAAATTTAATCCCACAAACTGCTATTTCTTCCTTCAACTCTGACATTTTCAGCTCTCTCATTTTCAATACAAAGTATCGAGTTTGTATTTAAAAAATTTAATTTAACAAATTACAACAACTATTTTTAAAATGATATTATCAAAGACAAACATTTTAAAGACTTATAAATAAATTCTATATTAAAATTAATAATTGTAATAAAAAACATATTTTTGTGATAATTATAAGGAGTCATATATTATGTACGCCGTGCATTAAACATTAATATTCCTAGCTCAATGATAAAAACAGTATTTTATAGATAGACAACTTTAACTGTTTAAAATGTGCATTTTAATTTGATGGAGTAAATCAGATAACTTCTGAACGCCACATATTACATACGATACGGATTAAACATTAATATTCCTGGACCCATCACAAACGAATTTTAAAAGAAATTTCAGTTTTAAAACTGTAAATTTTTAAACTTCTGAACATCGCATATTTTAAATTTTTACATCGTTGCGTATAAAAAATGTACTTTTTAATGAAATTTGTTTGGAATCTTTATTACATTTTTTTTAATTACTATTTTTGGTTATTATTTTTATTTTTATTACTTTTTTTGGCATTGAGGAAACAAAAGTATTCCATTTTTGGACATTAAACATAAATCAATCAAAAAACGAATAAAAAAAAAAAAAAAAGATTGGAATTCAACCAATAAAAAGATTCAGATATACTTCAGATTTTTCTATTCTCTACCGAAAGCAACTATTTTCTAAAGAGTTAAAAAAAAAAAAAACAATTAATAATAAAAATATTCTTTGATGAAGAGCTTCGAAAAAAATTAAAGTACCAAGAAGTTTTAGATAAAATGCATAATGTTAACGTGTAAAATCCCTTTACTTATTTTTTATTTTTATTTTTATTTATTTATTTATTTATATTTTTTTGAGTAAAATAGTGAACTTTTTAAAGTTATACATTTTATAGCATTTTGGTTTTAATTTCTCAGCGTAAATATGAAATTTTATCTATGGAGGTCTGCAAAAATTACAAATCTCGTGAGCTACAATAATACACAAAAATACAATGACTAGAAATTTGTGTTAAGACCCCTAAATAACGTCAAATATGAATTTTGTGTTCCTTTCTTTTATTAATTTTCGATGAGATAAATCATATAACTCATTTCAGATAAAATACTACTGATATTAAGTGAGATATTATGAACAATGTGTTCAAGGATATCTTTTATCGAAGGCATAACGTGTTTTATTTTAGCTAATATTATTTCTTAAGGAAAAATGCTTCATCATAAATATATTGATCTATTTTATGTTTTTTTTTTTTAAATATATATTGGAATTACATTCTAGAATGCGTACTTACAAAATTTATTAAAATATATGTAAATTTAAACACATGTGTAACACAAAATAAAATATGTAGGAAAAATGTTAAGTAAAACATGAATTTCACGTGAAATTCTAAACTCGTGTCAATTTGGAATATTTTTTTTTTCATTTGCATTTATACCAAACATAAGAACCTCAATTTATAACTTTATCATAATAACGGATCTATAATATATTTTACTGATTACATATGCAATTAAAGTTTAATGTTAATAATTTGGACAACTGAGTTTTATAGAAATAATATTTTGTTAATTTTGGCTTAAAATAATATTTGTTTGAGAGTTAGACTGACCAATATAAGATACATTTTTTACTGTAACTAATTTTGCAGTTTATTTATTAATCAATGAAACAGTTCCTTCTTAAACATTTTCTTTCGTCGAATTTCGACGGGTTCCACTTCGTACAAGTAAATGTGCAAGGAAAAGCTTCCAAATAGTTATTTTATACAAAACTGGGACAATTAAACTTATTTCGCAAGCACTTACATTTTTTCTAAACATAAAAGTATTTATTTAGATATACATTGTAAAAAAAAAAATGTCGATCTACTAAAAAGACTTTAGTGATCCTTGTAATTACTAAAAAATTTTTAGTAATCTTAGTTGGTTACTAGAAAATCTGTAAGAATTACTAGAAAAAAGTTAGCAACGAATAGAGTTAATAATTTTATATTTTTAATAGCTATTACTAACACTCACTTGGTGTGCCTTGATAGCATGGTGGTTATAGTAACGGACTGCAGGCTAAAAGGTCCCGGGTTCGATACTGGCCACTGCCAAATACGCCCCGAATGTATGCAGTGTAAGTACTCGTTAATAAAGGGATTATGAATATCCTGACGGAACAGTAGCAATGTTTGGTACTGCCATCTATTGCGGTTTTGCCGAAAATCGTCCGCTCCAGAAGTCTGGATACAGCTCGAAGGAAGCTCCTGCCCTTTGAGCCCACGTAATGGTTATTAAAAATAATTTTGGAGCTATTACTAAAATTTGCTTGGTGGCTCATACCAAAAATTTTTAAGTTAGCTATACAAAAAATTCTTTTGTTCAGTTTACTAAAGAAATGCTTGTTTCGCTTGCAAAAAAAAAAAAAAAAAAAAAAAAAAAAAAAAAAAGTTTGTAATGGTTACTAAAAGATTCTGTGGAATACAAATTTACTAAAAATTTTTAGTAACCTCTTGAATTTTTTTACAGTGTACCGATACCTAAAATTTTACAATTAGAACAGAATAAAATGGAATAAATCAGAAAGTACAAAAATATTCTGATAATCATTTTGCACAATTTGGGATAATTTTTATATAGTTCATAATCATTGAGTAAGAACCACTTCCAATTCATTCAATTTGCTCTTTTTTAGTTATATGACAATCAAAATCAATCAAAACCCATCAGAATACACACTGAGATAAAATCTATCTGAATCTCATTTTTACTTTTAAAAAAATGTTACATTTTTTGATTATTTCAGACCCATTTTGTACCTCTCAAGATCAAGAAGGACTGAGTACAGAAATGTCTATAAACTGTTCACTAAGAAAGGATAAATATACTTCTTGGGATTTAAAAGTCCAACATATAGACAAAAGTTCAATTTTGATACGTACATTTATTATAGAATAACACACACTAAAATAATTTTAATGAAAGAGTGAGATAAAAACTAGTTGTATATATTCATGAACGATTATTAAATATAATTTATATAGATTTTATGAAGTAATTTATGTTTTAAGGGATAAAATAAACAGTTTGCATATTTTAAATAAAAAAAGAAAAAAGAAATAAGTTCTTAATAGAACTGCTATATAATCTGTAAATAAATATAAAAAGCATGATTTTGTCCTTTAAAAGGGGTAGAATTGATGCATGTTTCGATACAGAACAATAGATTCATTTTTATAATCATTCACTGTTATTTTTTCTTTTTATGAAACAAATTATTTAAAAGCTATAGATTGCTCTAATAATGAAAAAAAATAATTAAAAAAAATAAATTATTGTAAAATTTTCAGCTAAAGTTAGATATTTTATGGCGTATATTCTACATATGAAATTAGGATTTTTACATATTGTATTGCTATATTTTGCAATTATATGAGCTTAAATTAATTTTATCTGCTTAAAATTCTTCAACTTTCTTTATACTAATATTTTCAAGCATTCAGTAAAAATAAAAAAGTAATTTTTTTTCTTAATAGATTGATGGATTTTTTTATGAAAGACAAATTCTATATATTTTTTTTGTTGTTGTTAAATGCAGTTATCTGACATGGACAGAATAACTGTTATTACATGCTTTGGATTGTTCTTAATAAGTTACAGTGATCATATTGGCGAATTTCATGACCGTAGTGAGAATTATAGTAATTTTATTTATGTGGCAGATGTAGTATACTCTGCAGTGAAGACAGAGCCCGATCAAGCTGAAGTTGGGCCTAGGGCCTGTTAAAAAGTTGCCCCCCCCCCTATCTCCTCATTACCTTCGACACTTTCAGAAAAATAGTAGGTTTATTTGATGAATTGAAAAAGTTGTTTGGTGAAAGTTTCAAATTTACAAAAAAATGTAACTTACAAGAATAATCAAGAAAATGAATTAACGTCCACTTTCTCAAATAAGCATTTGTATAATTTACAAACATCAATGATCCATAGTGTATTTTGCAGTTTAAATGGGGACGCTATATTCAAAACTTGCCTTATCGAAAATCATAAATATTGTGTTTTCTCTAATAGTTTAGTAATCATTTTAAACTATAATTCTGACATTGTAAAATCGTCGTTTCTGTTGAATCCAATAGACACAGTATGCAGTTTTTGGCATTTTCCCCAAATTTGATTTTCTGGATATGGCAAATTTTGAAAATTATAGGTACTCTCAAAATGAACAGACTTTTACAGAAAACTGCCTAGGTTAGAAGTTTCTAAAAAATTTATTGAGTCATTCAGAATATTTAAATTTTACGCTTCATATTTTATAAAACAATATTATTTGAAAAGTACTTGATTAAGGAAAACAATCAGCCACATAATTTGTGGGCCCCTGAAGTTGGTGGGTCCAGGGCCAAGGCCCTGGAGGCCCATGCATTAATCAGGCCCTGAGTGAAGGGTTAATACACATTTACCGAAAAGCACTACCCACACAACAAAGATTCGTCCAATTTACGCGTAAAGTACGTAATTTGGATCAATGGACGTGTCCAATTTAAGTCTAAAAGTTCTCCGAACTTCCTCAATATTTAGTCAAAATTACGTCCAAATGTCACCACCCTTTACGTAAAAAATACGTCTTTTGGGCCGCAAATTGAGCATAATATGAACATAAAATTAACGTAAAATGGTCGTCCAAAATTTTTTCTCATTACGTCGAAAATTACGTCCGTACTATGTACAAAATTTGTCTATATTATATCCAGAATTTATTCTTATTACATCCAAAAATTTGTCCGTATTACGTTCAAAATTTATTCATATTACACCCAAAAACTTCGACATCCAGACGAAATATAGACACCATTTAGTCGTAATATGAGTGCTTATAGACTTTAAAAAAAAAAAAAAAAAAAAAAAAAAAAAAAAAAAAAAAAAAAAGATGACATTATATTGAAAAGCAAATAAAGTCAAACTTTTTAACTATTTAAAATACCTAGAATTAATTTTTTTTTTTCCATTTCATAATAGAAAAGAAAATAGTTAACTAAAATGTTAAAATTTTTCTCTTGCCAATGCCAATGTATATATATTCACATCCATTAATTTTAGATAAATAAAACAATTTTTTTATTCAATAATATATAAAAAAAATTTTTGTTGTTGTTGTTAAATAATAACAAATTATTTAAAGGATAGTAAATTTTCTTGTGACTTTTAAAAGTATATATAATTAAAGATATTATTGCTAATAAAACTTATTTTTAGCATTTTAAAACTTTCAATTCTGAAAGATCTTTAAAGAAACTACTTTAGTTACTGCCCTTCATCTCTACACAAAATAGGAAATAAAAAATGCAAGATACCTACCAGCGTACCAGTTTTTGCTTTGTGCATTTCTAGATATTTATGCATTTTTGCTCTTCTTCACATTTTTATTTTATATACAGTCAATCAGAGTAACATTGCTCCACCTTTACAAAACTTTGATCCATTCTGCCATGGTGGAATCTTGACAAATTATTTCCAATGAGATACCAAATTCAAACTAGTGCAAGTAGCTATATTTTGAGACCAAAACTTTGCCATTAACTCAAGTGATATAGAAAATTTTTCTTTTTATCTTGGCCAAAGTTACTCTGATTAACTGTACTATTTATCCTGGAAAAAAAAAAGAAGTTTCATTTATATTATTATTGATGGTGATAATTCATCCAAAAAGGTCGAATTTACATAGCAGACAACAGCTATGATTTTTAGCTAGCACTACTTTTTAATAGAAATTTTCGCTTTATGCAATCCTTTCACGACAAGAGCCTTTTAATTTTTAATATTTTACCACCAGTATTTCAATGCAGAAAATTTTCTATAATTGAATCTTGAAAATGCTCTGATTATAGAAGGTAAATTTTATAATAAAAAAGTAACTGGTGAGAATAAGCTAAGATTTTGAGCAATTTAAGGGGCATGTATACTGATCGTTCGTCTCTAACGGGTTAATAAAAGATATCTGCAATTTAAAAAGGTGAAGATTTTAAAAAGAAATTAGAGATGACTAAAACTCGCATAATTTTGCAATTGTATTTAGAAAATTTATTATATTATCCATTATCATCAACTGAAAGGTTTCACATTTGATGAATAATAGACTTTTCTTTTAAATTCTAAATAAAATCAGTAGCTTTATATCTCATTCTACAGTGAAGCTGCCTAAATGGGAAAATTCAGTGTTAGACACAGGTGTCTGGTGTGTCACTCAACATATTAATTAACATCAGTTCTTTTTTTTTTCCAACAAAATTGAATGAAAAAAAATCTTGTGAATTATTTAGGTATTATAAAATTAAGTTTCTTATTTATAGTCATACATTTCAGTTAAATTTAAAAAAAATGTAAAAATGGTATTATTACATAAAAAAAACTATTTAAATTATTTTAGATTAATTTTGAAAAAATACAATGCCATGGTCAAATTGTAAGCAATATAATTAATTATAAATCTAGATTATGTACAAAATGGGGATAAATCTAATTTATTATAAAATATATTTCATAAATTTCTTATAATGATTATCAATATTATATATATCAAGGAATGTTTAAAGAGTTACTGTATAAGATCATTCAAATTTAAAGAGAAACACACAATAAAAATGTGGGAAAAAAAGTTTTATTTATTTTTATTTACAATTACAATACTTTTATTACAATTTTTATTTACAATAATATTCTTGTATGTTGCAACAAATTTGCTATAAATTTTCCAATCAGCAATCTGATGTTTCACTCAGCAAAACATGATTCTTAACAGTAGCTAGGAGAAAAAAATAAAAGTAACTATAAAACACATAATTAATAATATATAAATTTAAATAAAAGACTTTATGTGAAAAAAAGTATTAATATAAGAAATTTATTATTTCTGCTTGGCAGCATTGAAAGAAGAGCAGAAATTTTCCTATTTTTTCATACATCAAATTCTTTGTGTTTTTCATAGTTTGAATTGAATATTTTCAAAAAGTATCATAAAAAGTTTATTAGATTTTTAACTCACAAGATTTTAAGAACTTCACCTTTAATATAAATATTTGAATAAACAATTTCATATTACTTGAGAGAGATGTAACAAAAAATTAAAACAAATAGTATTATTGACATGTTTCGGTCCAAATTCAAATAAAAACCATAGTCATAATAAAAATCCAAATTGTTTCATGGTCAATACAAATGGCATGCGACAATGAGATGTAAACAAAAACCACATGCTCTATTATAAAAATAATAAATTAAAAATAGACCATGATCTAAAATTAACTTCCAACTTGTTTTTACTATTCAAGCTTTCAAGAGGAATTTATTTATAAACTGTAACCATAATTTAGGAGTAATAAAATAAAAACTATCATTGCTAACAAAATTTTTACACAGTTAAATTTTAATGGACTCCCTTATAATAGATTTACAACAACAATTTGATACAAAACATAATTTGCTTACATTAAACAGAGTTTTTATCTCCCCATCTAAATATAGTGCAGATAAAGCAGTGTTAGTATGACCAAATTTAAAATCAGATTAATGTTCACCTTTTCTAATTCCAAGTTTTCTCCTATTCATGCCTATGTAATAATTTAAGTCACCTTTTTTCTTTCTTCAAAAGTGCATGGTTTTTTGTTTACATCTCATTGTTGCATGCTGTTTGTATTGACTGTGAAAAGATTTGTGTTTTTATTTTTATTATGATGGGTTTTATTAGAATAGGACTCATGTCAATAATATGTTTTAATTTTTTTTACACCTCTCAAGTAATATGAAATTGTTTATTCAAATACTAGCTGAGCCGCCTGACATTGCCCGGGCCTGTAATGATATTCTTAAATGAACTGAAATTGACACTGCAAAATCTCATTAAAAGACCCAATCTCTAACCGAATTCTTGCTGCCTATGGTACTGTTTAGCAGAAACGCTCCATACACACACAAAAAAGGGGTGGGGAGACTAGAATATTTTAGTTTCATATTCCACCACCATGGTGCAAACTTTTTTCTTAACAAAATTTTTTCTGAAGATATTTGATGAAATCATTATTTGAAAATAGGGGTAGGTACACTTTTAAAATTTTGTATTAAATAAGTATTATTTATCCCAGGGTTCTGAAAAATCCGCACCTAAAACGGTACAGATTTAAATATTTAATCACGATCTCCCTAAAATAATTATTGCCTGCCCCTACCCATAATTTCAAGTCCCCTACTCTTTAAAATCTATATTATATGTTATAAACTATCTGGACATTTTATATTAAATAAGTAATATTTATCCCAGAGCTTAGTGAAAAGTCCACATTTGAAATTGTAGAAAACAGTACAAATTTAAGTATTTAATCGCTGCCCCTAAAAGACCCCCCCCCCCGCCCCTTATTTGATGCTCATTACTCTTTAAAATACATACTATGTGTTATGTTATAATTTATTTGATCTTTTTTTTTTTTTTTTTTTTTTAGAATTTTAATTAGCGTTTCCACATTTCTTTTCCTTTTTAAAAAAAGTTTTTTTTATTAAAAAAAAAGAAAAAAAAATAGGATTTTTATAAATTTAGATATTATTAAACAGCGTTTAAAGATATTACTCAATGCATAGCTTTAAAATATCCAAATAATGTATTTTTTAAAATTTGACAGGGTGCCAAAGAATCCTTATATAAAAATTGTTTATGGTTTCAAAAAACTCGCTTTTAAATGGAGCAAGTCCTCCAAGTAATGGATTAAAAATTAATATCTAAGGTTTTAACTGAGTGACTGTGAAGAAATTTACATATTAGAAATCAGCAAAAAATTTGTCATCTGGCTATATAAATATTAAATTTATGAATTTAATTTTTGAAAAAAAATTACAAGTCATCTATAAATGCGAGTACCCACCAGCACCCAAATAAAACTTTCAAAACAACTAATCAAATAAAACTTTCAAAACAACTTGTGCATGCTATTTTTCAGTCTTAATTATGCAGACATACTTGAAAAATAGTTTAAAAAATGCTTAATTTTATTTCAATTTTTGAAAATTCAAAAATAATACTTAAATATATGATTAATCATAAAATATCTTTTAAATAAAAAGTATTTAATAATAATAAATAAATTAGAATTATACTTTATAATAAGCATTTCTAAAAAGTTATTAAATGTTAAAAATATTTCTGAAAATAAAAGAACAATACATAGTAATTTGATAATAATGAGTAAAACTTGAATAACTTAAAATGCATTCATCAAAAAAAATACACTATTAATATAATTAGCACCGGTATAACATAAAAGTACCATATTATCCACTGTCATATTATTATTATTATTCAAACTCATAACTGCAAAATCAAACAGACAAATATAAGACAAAATTTTATTTTGTATCATTTATAGATTTTAATGGAAAGTTTACCTTATTCAAAGTCAGATCCTTCTTGAAAAATTGGAATCCATGATTTATACTGCTCTTAAATCACGATTTTTCTATGGAGGGGTGGTAATCATTTTTTCAGATCATTTCAACAAATCTATACTCATCTAAGATCTTCATCCACAAGATTGTATATTTACCAGGGAGCTTGTAACTATTAGTTGAAAAAGAAAAGGAAAAATATTATATATATGGTGGATCCAGTAACCTTATTCTAAAGCAATTTTAAAATGCTTAGGAATACTTTAACTCATGTATCTACAAAATAAATAAATAATATTAAATTAAATTGTTTTATTCACTATTTTCTCTTCTCTGATTCAGAAACAAGCATTGATTGATTGCCTCGTTTACAAAACAAATTAGCACTCAATAAATGGGCATTCTACAATCAATGTTTCATGTAGATTGCAATATAAAAAAAAAATATATATAAGCTACTTAATAAAATCTATAGCAAATAGTGTTGACCTACACCGAACTGGTAAGGCACAGTGCCTGGCATACATTTTTTAAAAAAATACTTTCCTTTTAAATTATTTTACATATCATGTAGTACTTAATACAATTTTTGGCATGACCTGTCAATTAATTACTTTTGTTCAGAAGAAGAAAAAAAAATCACAAAACATATCAAATGATTGTAAGAAGTAAATTGTTAATTTAATCATTTGATCACAGGGAAGTAACGTGGAATATATCAATCAGCTTTCCATGGAGAAAAAATGTCTGTTGATTACATGGAAAAAAATACAGTAGACTCCCTCAAATCTGCACAGCTTGGGACCAGAGGTTTTGCGGATTTTAGAATTTTGTGGATTTCTGGTCATTGCTTTGTTTACATTTTTTAAACAGTGATTTGAATGTAATTAATAATGAAATCAAAAGAATAATGAATGCTTACAATATACTAAAATATTAAAATAAGTCATAAATTAAAATAATAGAAATTTAGATAATTTTTAAAATGATTAAAATATTAAAATCAGAGGTCAAGTTAATAATCAATAATGTAGAATAAAATATTCGTTATAAAAATGAAATGTGTTTTTCCTAAAATATTCAATGAAACTTGCCTCATAGAGGTACATTACTAATTCACATGAGGATCATAAAATAATGAAGCTTTATTCCAGGTTTAGCCAGGATTAATAACTAAAAAAGCTTGATTAATACTTAAATATGTTTTGTGAGATTGTGATTACCAATGACATCAGCAATATCTTTATTTTTTCTGAAATAAATTATTCTTTCTTTGTCAAAAAACATGAATTCAATAATCTTAACAAAAATTACAAATTAAAAAATATATGGAATTAATATAAAACTTAAAAAGTCAAATTTAGTCCCAATATCTGAACTGAATGTTTCATTGTTTACATCCGTAAAATATGTGCGGATTTTAGGAGTGCAGATTTAATGGAGTCTACTGTAAAAATTAAATTTCAAAACATGAAATATGTAGCATATTATGTATTTCAATTGTATTGAATACATGAAAAAATAAATAAATGAATAAATTTTGAGCCATGAAATATGTAACATATTCTTAAATCATGCAAAAAAATACACTTTTACTAAATACATTATCACATAAATCTGTAGTAATACATATCACTTTTACAAGACTAGAACTTTATTTATTTTTAACTGACTAATTATTTACTGGATTTTTTGCTTAAAAAATATTAAATATTTCTTTCAATTGTATTAAATACTAATAATGTTCATAACATAAAATAATATTGTGCAACAATAGAAAATAACAAATTATTCAAAAGTAAACATCTATTTTTCTCAATTTCATTTTTTGATACTTTTGGTTTGAAAACAGTGCCCCTCTCTTTGAGAATGAATCAGCGAACAACCAGAGTTTATCGCGAAATTATACTTCATGTATGACATTAAAATAATATATCATATGGTGACATAATATTTGGCACCGATGTCATAATATGCACCATATTGGAACAATATTTTTCTGACATCAATTGGGTGAAAACTTCGGTTTCAAATACTAGTTATATATCAAATAATTTTCCATTATTTAAAAAAGGAAATATTAATAAAAAATGTTTAGAACAAAACAAACTATATTATTTTAAAAAAGAAATAAAAGTAAATAAACAGTTTCTAAGCAACGACAGTAGCCAAGCAGGGCTTGAATTTCAGGATGGAATGGCGGGATTTGAACCCGAAATTTTGAAAATCCCGCCCAAAAAAATATCGTTGAGGAGAGACTCCTGTCTGGAGAGGAGAAAAAAAGAAAAAAAAAAAAAAAAAAAAAAAAAAAAAAAACGAAAAATTTTGCATTTTAAAACTACAATTAAGTCCCACTTTTTTTTTTTTTTTTTTTTTTTTTTTTTTTGCAAATTTTGTGATCTTTTCGTGCAACTGAATGACATATTTTGCTGCAAAAAATAGTTGGAATTCATGCTATTTTTACGCAACGAATTGTCAAATTCCGCATTTTTTCCCCACGATCAATTGATAAGTTTTGTTCGATTTACCGATGCAAGAACGGAGTAATTCCGTTTCAAATTTTCCAAAACATGAACACATTCGATTCCAAAAGTTATGAAACATCGTTTATCAACTCTGAAATTTGGATAGTTATGTCCGAATTTCCGGTTTAATTAACGATTTTTCATAGCTTTTGAACCGAGCTGAATTTTTATAATCAATTTCATCAATCATTCCCAGAAAATTTTGTTAGATTAGGCAATAAAAATGCCAATTTTCTCACAAAAATCGCAAAAAAACCCCTCGACTTTCCTTAAAATATTTCGATAAAATGCGAATTTCTTTTTAAAAAATCGGAGAATAAACACGAATTTCGAGAAAGGATCGTGAAATAAACGCAAATTTTATGAAAGGATTGCGAAATAAACGTACATTTTGTGAAAGCATCCTGGAATAAATGTGAATTTTGTAAAAGGATCACCATATAAACAGCGTCGTGTGAAAGGTGGCAAAGGGGAGGTCGCCCCAGGCACAGAAACTTAGGTGCCGATTTTCTACTACCAACATCATTTTTAACTGGTAAAAAGAAAAAGTACACTAAATTGAAATTTTGTCCCGAGGGCAGTTTTCTCTTTACACGACCCTGCATATGAACCCAAATTTATCAAAATGCCACTTAAAAAAAGCGAATTTCATGAAAGAATCTTGAAATAAATCTAAATTTCATTAAAAGATCGTAAAAAAATGCTAATTTTTTAAATGACAGCGGGAAAATGCCAAATTTATCAAAGGGTTCTTCAGGGGTGATTCAGATAGTAAAAACTTTTTTGAAATTTGCAGCAAATTTTCTGAAAAGTTACAACAGATTGTATGAAAGGGGTAGGGGATATTTACTTTTGACTTATTTTTCCGCAACCCTATGACGAAGTTTTCATTTTTTTTCGCAATCTTTGGATGAAACTTTTTAGATTTTTCGATAAAATTTATGATTTTCCACCATTTTTTGGCAAAATTTGTGGGGTTTTTTTAACGGTTCTTTGATGAAATTTGAGAATTTTACTAGATTTTTTAGACAAAATTCGTGGATTTTGTGCTGAAATTTGCGGGTTTTTTTGTGAATTTTTCCCGCAGGTTTTTTGAACATATTTTTGTTTTTTCTGTGATCCCTACCCAAAATTTGTGTTTTTCTTTCACTATTGTTTCACAAATTTTATGGTTTTTTTCACGATCTTCAGACGAAATTTGAGATTTTTCACAATTATCTAACAAAATTCATGTTTTCCCCTCAAACCTCTTATGATATTTACAATTTTTCTGTGAACGATTTGCAAAATTGATGTTTTTTTTTTGGGGGGGGGTGTCGACGATTGTTGAAATTCGTGGAATGTTTTTTTCTAAATTTATATAGTACATAAAAAAAAAAAAAAAACAAATTTGATAAAAAACCCAAAATTTAAAACTTTGAAGTTTCAGAAAAAAAAAGAATCTGTTAATCTAAATATTTAGACAAAAAAAAAAAATAAATAAAAAAAAATAAATAAATAAATAAAAAAAAATGCAAATTTCACACAAATAGTTGTTGAAAAAAATCTTTTTCGTAAATCGCGAAATTCATCAGAGGATCACTGGAAAAACGTTGAAAAAATTTTGTCATAAAATAGTGAAAAAATAACGCAAATTGTGTCAGAAGATCGTGAAAAAATGCAAATTCGCCAGAAAATCGAGAAAAATACACAAATTCCATCAAAGAATAGTGAAAAAAATAAATAAATAAAAAATTTTGTAAAGGATCGAGAAAAAAATGCAAAAACCTTTAACTAATCATGGAAAACACAAACAGTCACAAAAAAAAATGCAAATTTAGTAAAAAAATCATGAAAAATTGCAAAATTTTGTCAAAAAAAAAAAAAAAAAACGAAAAAAATTAAAAAAATTTCAAAAAATCTACAAATTGACAAAAGATTTTCTAAAGTCTACACCGAAGGGTCGCAGAAAAAACACATAGTGTCTAAACTGGATTTCCCTACACACACTATGCTGAAACCTTTCAGAAAATACATGTGAATTTTAGATTTTTTTTTCTCCTTCAGAATCAGCCCTAAAGCGACCCTTTGACAAATTAAGCGTTTTTCCTACAATAACTTAAAGAAGTTTGTGTTTTATTCTCGATCCTTCGACCAAATTTGTGCTTTTTCACATTCCTTTGATACCCCCCCCCCGGAATTTTTGACGAAACTGGCCATTTTCTGGGAACGATTGCCGAAACTGCTTTTTTTGACACCATCTCTCAAAATTCGTGATTCTTTTATGTCCGAATTTCTGGTATGATAACCGATTTTTTTTTATTTTTTAAGTTAAATGTGCTATTTTTTTTTTTTATTATTTATTTAGAACAGAATCACTTTTTTCTCGCCAGGACGAATAGAACGAAACTCGTCAATCGATTGCAGGAAAACAATTTGCAAAATTTGTCAATCAGTTGTGGAAAAAATCATGAGATTCAATAATCTTTCGCTGTAAAAAACTCTCAAAATGTGTCAATCAGCCGCACGAAAATATAAAATTTACACTTACTCTTTGTATTTATTCTTTTGGACGGGATTTCAAAATTTTGGGCACAAATCCCGCCATGAAATTCAAGCACTGACATATGACATTAAATATGGTATTGTGTTAGGGGTGCCCAACTTTATTAAAAGAAGGGCCTTTTATAAAAATGTCCAAGTTTTCAAGGACTACATGAAAATGACGGACAAAAATTTGCAAGTTTCCTGAAGCCAATCAACGAAATTTGGAAATTTTTCTTTGCCTGATCCATGAAAATTGTGATTCTTTTGCATCTGATTGTTAAAACTTGTGATTTTCTGCAGTTGATTGACAAAATTCACAATGTTTTAGTGTCCGAGTAATGAAATTTGCAATTTTTTCATGCCAAATCAACGAAATTCATGATTTTTATTAGCTTGGTTGACAAAAATCGAGATTTTTCGGTGTCCAATCAACAAGACTCATGTTTTTTTCTTGCTCAATCAACAAAATTTGTAATTTTTCTATGTCTGATCAATGTTTGTGATTTTTCCATGCCTGTAATTTGCAATTTTTCTGCACCTGATTGATAAAGTTTGTGATCTTTCGTCAGCCGACTGATGAAATTTGCAATTTTTACATGTTGAGTCAATGAAATTCATGATTTTTTTCAGCCTGATCGATAAAAATCACAATTTTTCATTGCCCAATCAACAAAAACCATGTTTTTTTATGCTCAATCAAATAAATTTTTCACATCCGATCAATGTTTGCAATTTTTCCATGCCTGAACAACAAAATTAGCAATTTCTTGCTGAGGCAAACTGATGAAATTTGCGATGAAATATGCTGTTTTTCATAATCAATCAACAAACTGAGTTTTTTCACTATTAATCGACAAAATTAGTGAATTTTTTGTGTCCTACTAATGAAAATTGGGATTTTTCAGAACCAAATAAAGAAAACTCGCAATTTTTCCAAGTGACAAATTAAAGAAATTCATGATTTTTTGGAATCTGATCGATGAAATTCTCCATGCCTGATCAACAGAATTTGTGATTTTCCTGCACCTGATTGACAACATTCATAATTTTTGTTGGACCTGACTAGCACACAAACATACTTTCCTGTTTTCTTAACAAAAATCATAGGTAATCACATTGATATATATATATATATATATTTTTTTTTTTTGGTAACTTAGCACAATAACACATCTCCTTACCCCTCGAAATAAAGACTTTTTTACTGAACTAGCGTCTGTTTACTGCTTTATTTACTGCCTTAATTAGTAGCTAGCAGCGTTCCCTTCATTCTAAAGTAAACACTAATTATATATACATACATATATCTGTGTTTGTGTATATATAATTTGCAAAAATCGTATGAACTATTATTGCATTTATAGTTTAAAAAACAGGACATGCACACAGTAATATAATAATTCTTGTTTGTTTAGTAAAACAATTGAGATTTTCTTTTACAATTATTAGTGTTAAGTAAATTAGTTTACATAATAGTTAGTATAATGAATAACATTTGGATAAAGAATTTTTATTAGAGTAAACATTAGTAATTTTTAAAATGTAAAAAAAAATATGAGGTCCAAATAAGAGGTGGATATTGTATAAAGATAAATCAGATAAAATAAAAAATTGCAATCAAGTTTCTTAAAGAAATTGCGTTACTAGCAACAAGTAATAAAATAATTTACAAATAGTTTTATTTTTATTTGCACCAAAATTAATTTAAAATTTATTTCCACCTAATAATCGTTTGTTTGCTGTCTATAAAACTGAAATATGATCAAGAAAAATCATTGCAAACTTTCTTATTTACATAATCAAATGCAGTGTCGACCTATCAAAAATTGATAAATAAAATCAATAGCAAAATAAAAAATCATTACAGAAATGTTTTATGTAAAGCATACATAAAATACAGTAAATGTAGAAAAGAAAATCTTAAATGTACTTACCTATTTTCACTAATTTCCATCATAAAAACAATCAAAACTTCGATCAAAACAAACCACCAGATACGCGTCTTCCAAACGGTTGATGGATTAACAGATGTGGAGCATAGTACTCCTCTGCATCGCTTCTAATCTATGATGAAAATAATTAATATTTTACATAATTAATTTTAAAAATAAAAATTAATCCTTCAGGTCCTGAAAATTCCGAGCGACTATGTAAAAATTAGGTTTAAGTCTGTTAAGCCTAGCTGTAGAAAACTTCACAGCACAAGCTTAATATACATCCAGATCGAAGTGATTTTATTAATTAAAAAATGTAAATAAAGGCGCATTCTGGTTGCATTATATTTTTTAAATCAAAATAGAGATGCAATATAAATAAGCACTTAGAATTTTACAAATACCGCTAGTTTAAAATGGCGGCTGTTAGGTTCAATTTTCGTCCAGATTTTGTGAAGGTACTTACACAAATGACGTTCCGTTTTCCTCCAAATTACGTTCCAAATATAGAAAATGGAGACAAGGACGTTAAGATTTTGTTCCAAAAATGACAAAAATTAGATTGGTTCCGTTTTCATCTACTTTATGTCAAGAAATGGGACAAATAAGTTCAGATTTAGTTTCGGAATTAGCGAAAATTGGATTAGTCGAATTTTCATACAATTTACGTTTTTGAACTGACGTTCTTATTTTGTAGATATTTGGTAGATATGTCTATGTCAAACATTCAACAAATTCTGGACGTATTTAAACTCACTGGCTAGGTCCAAAATACATCTATAGACGTATTTTGGAATTAACAGAGGAAAACTGGATGTAATCTGGACGTATGTGTTGTGTGGGTATTTGGGACAAAACAGGGTAAGAAATATCCTACGATTGAGCTAACGCCTCAAATTAAGGGTAATAAACACTGGCAGATTAATAAATGCAACATTTAAAAAACTGAAAAAAATTGATAGAAAGAAATACTTAAATTTCTTTTAACGCCTGAAACCAAACAACATAGAAAAAATAATTTTTATAAAGGAAAACCTAATATATCTGCGTTTCATCCCTCGGGAAAATGAAGGCATAGAGAACTCATATCCTGCATTTATCAGTTCTTTGTTTAATATATTACTTGAGTTACGTGTATCATAGAAGAAATGATAGGAAATAGTTTTTATATTGTTTGTCTGCATTTGGTTACTCTTTAAACCTTTTGCGAATTTAATAATTTAAAGATTTGTTTCATATGATCCAGTTTCTGATGCTTTGTACTTATTATTACATAACTTACAGCTAAATTGTATAATAATAAGGTTTTTTTCTTCAAATAAAATAAAAACTTAACATTATTTTTAAAAAATGAAAAGCATATTTTTTTTTATTTGTTACTTTTACAAGAAACTTTAAGAAATGTTATTTATTTAAGTACAGACTTGTTAAAATTCTTTCATATTAGGTACTTCCACTAATTCGATATTAATTATTGGTGATTTAAAATATAGTAATAACAGATATTAATAAATTGAATATTTACGAATGTAAAAAATAAATTATATAGAATCTAAATATTTTGATTTTATTTTTATGAACTGAAATAAACTCACACTTCCGAAAATACGTCTTACAAAGAAAAACTTAATCTGGACATGTTTCTATAGTAGGTTGAAAACATCTATATTTAACCCTTTCGGGCACACTGTGCCCGGTCTAGGATACCTAATTTTAATTCGAAACTTGCAAACGGCATCGATAATATTTTAATAAAATTTTGTTCTTACAATTAAAGTTCAAATTAAGGATTTCAAAATACCTAAAATATTTATTTTGAAATTCCGGTGACAGTCAATAATTTTACATTTTACTAACAGATTTTGCACGCGAAAGAAAAGGTTAAAGGATTTGTTATTCATCTATCACTGGAACTCAATACAAGGAATTACATTTGCTTTATATTTTAATAATATATTTTTCAGCTATAAGAACATTGGGACTGTGTTAATTTTAAAACTTTCTACCATTTTCCAACAAAGTTGAAAAGTGTTTATGCATTCGGTTTGTCTGTCCGTTTTTCCGCACTCTAACTCCCGTAAATATACTCGGATTGAAATTTTTATATGTTATTATGTTTACCCTAGCGCACGAAACCTATTGAAAATGAAGTTTCTACTATGATTTGTTTGTTTACAGGGATAATCAAAAGTTTTCGATACATTACAGCCTATGAGAAAAATCATTTCAATTGAATTTTAAAGATGTTACACCCTGTCAAACATATTGAAATTTGCATGGATTCGCAAATTGCACTACAATATGAATTATCTGAACTATGTAATGAAAATAATAGTTAGAGCCGCTCTAAAGGATTCCATTACACAATAATAAAGGGGGGAATTGTTCGTGATATATTTTGATTATGTTAAACGATTTCGAATATCATAAAATTGATATACGCCGCTGAGACTTAATATTTAACGCATAAGATGAAGTGCATAGCATTTACAGGAACACACAAAATATTTGAAATCTTAAATTCTTATCCGAAGTAATGTATATTATCAATGATAGCTGTTGGATGGATGAAATATATTTTCAATGATGATATGCGTTTTCAACTTTTACCAAATGTCTGCAAATTGTATGCTGTATATAAATTTTATAGTTGATATACAGGGTTACACAAAAGATCTCATAAATTTTACTGATTGTGAGGGTAATTAATTTAAAAGTGGCTTTTAAATAAGTTATGCATTTTTACGTATAACTGCTTTTAGTTTGCCAAGAAATGTTTATAGAATATAGATAAAATGATATACAGGATAACGCAAAGAATTAGCTATATGGTCACACATAAATGATAATTTCAGGAAATCTGATTTAAGGGCACAGTGGACATTCAAAATCGCAAAAAATAATCAAATTTTTAGCATAATAACATTATATGAGCACCCCGCTATTGAAAACAAAAAGCATTTTTCACTTTCGACTATTTTTACTGGAGTAACAAGCATTTTTGTCCAATCAGCTGATTTTGCCACGCCCCTTTGTTTACTTTTTCGTCGATTCGCAGCCGTGAAATTTAGCGTTTAAAATTTTAAGCGTAAAAGACAGTGTTTTGTGCCATTATTGGCTGTAATATACGATCGGAATGCATGAAAGATACAAATATATCAATCATAGGCAAGAATTATTTGATTATTTTTATCATATGACTTTGAAATATCAATATAGAAGCATCATTTAAGATTTTGCTTGAAAATTTAATATTCTTTCGTTAATGTCTTAAAATCGTCTGCACTCTGAAATCTAGATTTTAGATTAATATTTGTTATTTAAGTTTTCATGCATGATTTTAAAAGAACGTTTTCATCAATATATTTTAAATATTGACATAGAATTATTAATATGTTAAAAAATCAAAAAGATTTTTCATCTACGTTATAAAGTATTAAAAAGTTCTGACAAAAAAAAGGAAACTTTTAGTATTACAATTTTTAGTTCAAAACAAATGTTTTCAATATTTTATATAATTTTATTTTGACGTTCAATTATTTCTAATTTTCCGATTTTATTTATTTTAAAAGCAAACATTTTTTTTAAATAAATAATATAATAGAAAAAAGACCATTTTAAAAAATTACTATTTTTTTGTAAAATATGCTTCAGCTGTAATTCATTTCTTTCAATTCGTCTTATTAATACAAAATCCCTTCCACATGCTTTTGTTTGCGACATTAAAATTTGAGCGATAAATGATTTCATATTGCGAACTTTTTTGTGGTTTACTTTACCTGTGTGTGTGTGAATTCAGAAGCTCAATTTCTTCCATGGTGTACAACAGCTGTGATAAAAAAAATCATCATTTAAACTGACAGTTTGCCAGCCAATGAATTTTAAAGGTATGTCCCAGATTTTTTAATGATTTCTGCGAAAAATTTATGCAACCAACCAATTATAAGCAAATAAAGAGAAAATAAGAAGGAAAAAGGCGATTTATGAGAGTGAGCTTTGGAATTTAATTAATTACTCAGTTAATAAATAGAATTTCGAAATTGTGAAGCTCAGGTACATCAGGTGAGATTTGGGGCCACTCTCAAAAAAAATTTGAGCCACGTACATGCTGTAGATTTTGCTAGCCATCGCAGACACACACACACACACAGACAGGGCGTTTTGTTCTTTTATTAGTATAAGAAGATATTACATTTATTTAATTATCTATTTATTATAACTGATTCCTCTTAATAAAATCAAAACAGTTATTGAATAGACAATTTAGTTCTCGTTATTTTCCAACAACTTTATTGAAAAATTAATTTGTAATTCAGAAGTAATTATGAAAAATGGAATTTCATTGACTGGAATATCTGCTTAATTCAGCCAATAATGGAGTTTCATGCAATTGCTAGTAACAATCAATTCTTAAGTCATTTAAAATTATTCCGATGAAATCGAACTTATTTTGACAAAAGGTATATTTTAAGAATTTGAGTGATTTTTGTACAAGTAATCGAGAATCAATGCGAATTCAAACCACTGGCTTGATTCGTATCGGGAAGGAAATGACACGGAAAAGTAGAGAATTATCGGAAATCTCACAAAATTATTAGTGGATATTTCAAACAAACAAATAAACAAAATTTAAAATATAGTAATAAATCTCCATTTTTTAATATTGTTATAGAGAACAAAAATTATATTATCTTTTTTTTCTTATCATATTTCCTATATTAATAAAAGAATTTTCGGTATTAATAATTTTATTAATATAGAATATTTTCTATATTAATAAAAAAGAAATAAAAGAAAAGTTATAGCTCTTAGCCTATAACTTTCCTCTCTTTCTGTGTCTCTGTGTGTATGTCTGATGCTTGAGAAAATAATTCACATGTACAGGGTGGTTATAATTAAGGTTACCCTGTTTGGACCTACGTAGAATCTACCCTGGTTGACCGATATCGATGAAACTTGGAATATAAGTTATATGGACCATGGGGAAACGAAATCTGCGATAAAAAAAATTAGTTGAAATTTCGACCACCAGGTGAAAAAAAGGCGCTTTAAGACCATAAATCTCAAACTGGAAACAGAAATCTTTCAAATTTCCACCGATAGATTGCGGTTTTCACCCGCCAGAAAGGATTTTATGCAAATTTGGAGGGTTTTAAAAAGCCAGTACTCTCTGTCGTACATTCATTCTGCATCATGCCGCCAGAAAAGAAGGAACGAGCGTTACTGGTAAAGTTGGTTTATCAGAACGGCAGTAATTTGTCAGTTGCACTGCGAGAATACCGACGCTTGGTTTCAGGCACGGGCAAAATCTGTAATAAAATGATAAATTATCAACTGACACCGGAATTCACAAATGAATTTTTTAGATATTTTGAATTCCTTAATTTAAGCTTTTATCGTAAAAGCAAAATTTTACTAAAATATTGCTGGTGCCGTTTGCAAGTTTGGAATTAAAATTAGGTATCCCAGACCGGGCACAGTGTGCCGGAAAGGGTTAAAGCGCCTTTTTTTCACCTGGTGGTCGAAATTTTAACTAATTTTTTTATTGCAGATTTCGTTTCCCCATGGTCCATATAACTTATATTCCAAGTTTCAGCGATATCGGTCAACCAGGGCGGACTCTACGTAGGTCCAAACAGGGTAACTTTAATTATAACCACCCTGTATCTATGCAATTTGTATGTATGCACCGAATGTAACGAAATTATTTTGTGAGCTCACGTAAACAAAACTTAATAGTTACCGACTTCATATTTATTAAGAACTATGATAGGTAAAATTTCAATTGCATATTTTTTTTCCTTGTTTAATTCCTTGTACAATGTATATTTTCGAAACTTACTGTATGAACAGATAAACGAAAACAAAGACTGACGAACCTGAGCATTAATTACTTTTCATTTGCTCTGAAAAATTTTACAAAACTGCATGGATTTGTTATTTCTTCTAAAATTACAGCGATTTTATTTTCTGTACGGTATACTAATTATGTTCATATATATCAATGATGCTTGGCAAAGAATTCCATTAAAATATTATTCTGATTTTGTCTTTTTGAGTAGGTGAATTTTTATATGTCTTTTTAAATGTATTTAATATGAAATATTATGACTTTCAAAACTCAAATTATTTTTAATATAAAGATTGTATTTAACATGGCATAAGCCTCAAAATTTGGTAACTCAATTTGTATGGAATATCAATAAAATTATGATCAGTTTATCGGAATAAAAATTCTATCAACAGCCATTTTTCTTAAATATAGAAAGACAAAGTTACTTCTAGTTCGTCTCTAATTCTCAAAATGATATACCAAAATAAATTCTTTACTCAAGGGGGGATATTTTTACTCTTTTTTATCATGATTTTTTTATCAAAATCATATTCAATAAATCTATGTTTCCATGAACAAATATACTTTCAAAGAAATTCATGTTTGAAGTAAAAGGAGGAAAAGGCATACATTTTTGCGATTTGTCATAAATCAAACATTATTTTATACGTGAAAGAAAATACGGAAAATATTGCCTTGTTCTTTTCTTTCTTTTTAATATAAAACATACTAGTTCTTTTAGAGAAAAAAATTATTAAAATGTATTATAGCTTTAAGTTTTATTCAGAGTGTCATCAAAAAGTGTAAATGAAAAAAAACTATGCAAAGAAATTCTAAACACGCGTATTTTTTGTCAATTTTGAAATTGACTTTGCAAAAATACCTAGTTACGAAAATACATGATTACTATATGTGTCGGCGTATAACACGCATTTTTGTCTAAAAAAACACTTCTTTTTCAAGGTGCATGTTTTACACCGTATATAAAATGGTTCATGTAAAATCATAAGAGTAAATATTCTAAATTTTTAAAGTTATATTTAAATATCCTCGGTACCGTTATCCTCGATTCCGTCAAATATCTTTCATTTTATACATTTTTAAATGCTTTTTTCTGTAACCGTATGCGTGTATAAATAAGTTTAGACACACAAGTCTACAC
This sequence comes from Maratus speculifer, assembly GCA_964019185.1. Taxonomy (NCBI): domain Eukaryota; kingdom Metazoa; phylum Arthropoda; class Arachnida; order Araneae; family Salticidae; genus Maratus; species Maratus speculifer. The sequence continues at coordinate 241,578,419 of OZ025289.1, forward strand.
AGCAAACATTTTGTAATTCATAATAACAATCTATATGAATGTTGCGATATTTAAACAGTGTAAAATCACTCACATGTACACATCGTTTTCACATAGTCAATTATCGTCTATGTGACACCATGTGTCTACCCACGTCCATGTGACAATTATCGCCTATGTTATACCAAATGTAAGTCAGATATTTTGTGTGCACATGTAACAAAATTACGTAAACACACACTAAAACTTACAGGCTTTATATTCAATAGGAAATATGATATATTAAATTTCAATTACATAAACTTGTTCGTTGTTTAATTACTTGTACCAAATATACGTTTGAAAGTTATTGACCAAACAGACAAGCAAAAAACAGCTAGCCTGAGCTTTAATTTTTCCTTTATACTGGAAAATTTTACGAAGTGCATTATTTTGTTAATTCTTTTAAAACTACTACTATTTCATTTTCTGTACTTTAGTTTATTTATGTAATTACAAATCTGAAAGAAATCGATAACGTTTTGCAAATAATTTAATTAAAATGTTATTCTGATTTTGACTTTTTGAAATGGTGGATTTTTATACGACGCATTAAATATATTTAATACGAAATATGGACATTAAAAAATCAAAATATTTGTTTATATAATATAAATATTAATTATACAAACTATGATATTTGTCATGGCATAAGCCTCAAAAATTGGTAAATCAATTAATATAGAGTATCAATAAATATAAGATCAGTTTATTGGAATAAAAATTCTACCAACATCCCTTTTTTTAAATATGGAAAGGCAAAGTTATATACAGTTCTTTTCTAATTTTCTGAATTATATATTAAAATATTTTTTTTTTTTTATGTAAGATTATGTAATGTTTTTATATTGGGCTTTCTGTTATCATGATTTTGTATCAAGAATTATATTTTATCAATCTATGTCTCCACGAACAAATATACTATGAAAGAAAATATGTTTGAAGTAGGAGGAGGAAAAGGGCATAAATTTTTGCAATTTGTCATAAATCTAAGATTATTTTATACGTGAACGAAAAAACGGAAATATTTGCCTTCTTCTTTTCTTTTCAGTGTAAAATAGGCCAAATTTTAAATGATGAGGCAGAAGAATACAAAAAATTAAAGTTCTTTTATAGAGAACTTTTTATAATCTCTTATAGCTTTAAGTCTTACAGTGTGTCATCAAAAAGCACAAATCATATATACAGGGTGAGTCATAAATATCGAAACAATAGGCTATCTCCTTAAATATTGCCTCTAGAACCATACTTCCAATTGCAAAAATTCATAAAAGAATGTGAAATTTTTGATAAGATAAATTGCAACTCCATGGGGGGTCTAGTTGAAAAAATAAGAAAATTAAATTTTTATACGGCCCCCGTAGAGCAAAATTCCCAATTAGGAAATTATTCCTTATCCATTCCTAAATTGAACAAAAAAAATTTCATCTCCCTATCTGAAAACCTGACAGAGATATCAAAACATAAAATTCTCAAAAATCCGTGACTTACGCCACTTTACCATGCCTATAATCGAAGTGTTGTTCATCAATTTTCAAAGCAAATAAGGGATCGTCCACAAATTGTAACGTTGTTATATATCGGTTTAAGACCGTGCCTCTTATTTGGCCATAATAAAGCAACGTATTGATTTAAAACTGAAACTTGTTTCTAAAACATGTTGATCGTTAGTACTGGAAGTCTGAATAAATTGTAATATTTAGGTCCGATCCTAGACCGACCCTTAGGGAAAGAAGTCCAGCGCGGCATGAAATAATGTTAAAATCATAATCCGGACCAGCCAGGAAAAAAGCTTAAACCATAGCCGTCTCAGCCGTGAATTTCTACATAGTTTTTTACTTCAGTATAGTTAAAAATTGTTTTGCGTGGAGGAGTTCTGTCCAAAAATACTTAATATAGAATTTCGTTTTTTATATTTATACTTTTTATTATTAAAGAGACGCCAAAGCCTGTGATATATTTATTTTATCAATGAATCTATGTTTATATGTAAATGTTTCACTTATATTTTATTATCGCTAATCCATATCCCGTGCGTTGAAGAATTTGAAAAATGTTATACAGTAAAACCTTTTAAGACGGAATCACATAGGAAAGAAAAAATACGTAATAGACAAATGCATTTCCGATGAAGGTTAAATGGAGTTTATTTTATTCTCAGGTATTATTGTATTTATTTTGCATGGATCAACACATTTTCTGTTTAAAACAGAATTCCGTCATAGGCAGATTTTTTTTCTCTGGTTTTATTTTGTTTAAGCTTTACGGGGAGGCTGTGACAGCATCTGTCCGGGCTTACATGTATTCTCAGGTAGACACTGAGCGAGCCCCTGCGTAAAGGTTAATTTTTTAGCATTTAAATATACTATTCTTAAAAAAAAAAAAAAAAAAAAAAAAAAGGATTTTTTTTATTGTTTTGTAAAATAAAAGCGGTTTTAAAATTTATGTGGTTTTCGTAAAAATATTGATTAAACCAAATTTTACTTATTTTATGTACGTATTAGTTCTGTGATTTAATTATGGATTGTTCGAGACCGTGATTAAAAATTTCGTCCAGTGCAAGTCTAGGAAAAAGGAAGCAGTCCCCTCTGGTATGAAAAATACATTAGACCCGGATAGGCGAGTCTTCAGAAAAAAGTAACGTCTCGGTCCTGATCTGACCTGAGCTCAGAATACAGATTTTTTAACAGCCTCTACCGGACGATAAAAAGCTTGAAGTTGAGAGAGCTATTTTCTTAAAAAGGACTTAATCTGCATCTCAGAAAAGCATTCTTTTAAATAACTAATGGGCAGTAAAACAGTACATTTCGTTTTTCTGTATAATGAATTTTTTTTCGACTACTTCTTGTCTTTAAATTATTAAAAGTTAAGAATTGTTAAAGAAAAAATTACAAACTTGAAAGATGTCATTTTTAATTATTTTACCTTACTTTTGTATAAAAAAATGAAAAATTATTTACTTTTGAAATTATGATTTTTTAAAAGTTTTTTTTTTTTAAATAAATATTTTTAATAGCTCTAAAATAAATATTGAAAATCAGAAACTTCGAAACAAAACTAAAATAAGATTTTTTATTTTTAGTTAAATAGAGACATTGAAATAAGATAAATAATGTTTGGAGTTACAACGATTTTAACTATCACATTGAAACCCGTACTAACAATATGAATTTTTTTTAATTTTATGATAAATTTTAGCATGTGATTTTCTTAGCAAATTATATGGCTAACCATCACAAAAAAGGAAAAAAAATCAAAATTCTCATTCAAAAGATAGATTTTTTACGCGTTTCCTACAACTGTTAAAGTAACATTGTCTTTTGAATTGCGCGCATTTCAATTTGTGTCTAATCCCTTAATACCCGATGAATTTTTTAAACGGCCATAACTTTGCGAATTTTGGAGATATAAAGATGCAACTTTTTGTGTCTTATTCAGTACTAAATATGGAAAGTTTTCCTAATTGGAATTTTTGTCCTACGGGGGCCGTATAAAAATTTAATTTTCGTAACTTTTCAACTAGACCCCCCATGGAGTCGCAATTTATCTTATCAAAAATTTCACATTCTTTTATGAATTTTTGCAATTGGAAGTATGGGTCTAGGGGCAATATTTAAGGAGATAGCCTATTGTTTCGATATTTATGACTCACCCTGTATATATATAAAGAAACTCCGAAAACCCATATTTATTGTCCTCAATGTTTGAATCGACTTTGCAAAAATTTTTAGATACGAAAGTACACGATTAATGTTATATCAAAATTATTTTTAAAATTAAAAATTTATTTCAGTGGATAATGTTTAAAACTATCCAACAACATAAGTAATTTGCAAGAACAAATTAATTAACAAATTAATTAAACTTTCCTACATATGAAAGTGCATTTCAAAAAGTTGTGATATGTTTGTTTGTTTATGTTTATGACGACTAATTATCTGCACTGGGATATAGGCCCTAATAGGGGTGTGCCATGGTGGGGGGGTCTTTCTAAGGGAACCTAAGCCATATCCACGCAGGTAAATCCAAGATTCGAATAAAACCACGGAAAACTCCAAACGGTTAGGCCAACGGCCGTAATTGGGCTTGAACCCAGCATAAAAAAGGTTTGATATTTTGTAAAGGACCTAATAAAAAGATAAAAAATTCTTTCAGGAAAAAAATGAAACCTTCTTTGTTTTCTCAGAATACGTTGTTAATTGACTACATATTTAGGATGTATTTATGACAGTTTACAAATTCGATTTATTAGCTATGTCTTTACGATAGCAGATTACGACATATTTTAACATCACTCATAACACACTGCTGCCAACTACAAATAGTTCATGAAAATGATTGCCGTCATATGAAACATGTTTTGTCTTAATAAGAATTGTAAACTGTCCAAAATATATATAAGACTTATAATTAATTGAAAAAATGCCCACTAGTGTTTAAATTTTAGATATTTCGCTTCGCTTTAACAAACTGCCATACGTTCACTTTGCCTTTTTCAACGTTTCAGAATTTTTTGAAGTTGTCTTACATCTCGATAACAGTAAACGAGGGTTATTTTATTATGTACAATCTATGTTTTAATTTGAAGTCCTTTCTAAGTTTAGCAAATGAATTATAACATACAAGGATAATAAAAACTTTTTATCTATCTTTTTAGTTATCTATCGAAAATAGCGTGCATAAACCTTCATAATTCAGAGGGATCAAAGTAAATGCTATAATCCTCTAAATTAAAAGAGACGTTTTCTTTTATCATAATTTTTATTATAAAAGAACTATTAATTCATCATTGTGTTACATTCCGCAACTATGCATTAAACATCTAGAGAAAAATGTATGATGTGATCATAACCAAATTCAAATTACTTCCGTTAAATTACAGTATTGTGGTTATAAAGAAAATTCTCAAAAATGATTGATACACAAACTAATGTCGACTCGATCGTATAAAACTATTCAATTTTAAACATTTCATACCAGTAACTGTTTATTCGAAATATATTGCATATCTATTGGATTCCAAAGCTATTTATAAAACAAGAAAAGTAATGAATTAATAATCACTGTGTGAAGTTAATTTGGCGTATTTATGGAAAACTTAATTTATTTATTTCACATGAATCGCTTCAAACTTTATTGAACATCAATTCGTTATGCGTCATAAAGCCATAATGAAATAACTCTAGAATACCTTAAATACCGTCTTTACTGCGAAATATCATATTTTGCACTGTTGACGATACGCTTCGGCCACCAAAGCTAGCTTGCAACAATATATATATATTCTAAAAAGTTAGAACTTGTTCGATCAAAATAAAAATACATTTTAGAATTTCTATTAATTTCAGTTGCAAATTTTCGAATTGTAGATCTTACATTACGTCTACATGGTAAAAGAATGATAATAGACATATGGAATGATCAAATACAAACATTTAAAAATGTCTAACATTTATTACGATATAGTTTGAACGGAATAAAAAAATTCAGGCTGTTTAAGTATCATATTACTTTATATTAATTTAATTTTTTAATTTTCAAATGGATCAACCTCATTGTTACAAAAAAAAAAAAATATATATATATATATATAGAAGGATCAATGTCTGAAAACTGAGCAACTTACGTTCACTGCTAATACAGGATGGCGTGTATTCAGAAAAAAAATACAGTCAAAAAAAGTGTTAAATACTAGTAATGTTAAAGATAAATTCGTCTTCCTTATTCATTTTTATAATACTCAACATATTTCCTATAAGAAAATACTATTAGTTTCCTATCCTTGTTTTACTGTGTTTCTCTCTGACCACTTACCATCCTGCAATATTGTTTCATTAAGTATACTAAATTCAAAGGCTGAAATATGTAATATATTGTAATATTTGCTATAACAATTATCAGTCATAAAAGAACGTATAATGATGCATAAATGATTAGTTTTAAGCTTTAAACAATGTAAATCCCCATTTAAGTTCCCATTCCCAGGAACATATATCTAATTTTAAATGTATGCTTTAAACATTTCTATTAATATTAGTAACTTTTGCAGTTATATATTTATACCTATATACATACAGTGTATGAATGTATAATTATCCTTTATTAATGTAGGTGGTCTAGTAAAATATTCTAGTAAATATATTTGTCCCTGAGGTTGACTATCATCTTAGTCCTTCTAAACCCACATTTAGTCTAAGAGATACTAGGTGACGTAGGTCGAAGTATTTCCATTTCAATAGCAACTAAGGTTCAACTAGACACCGTGAATGGAAATAAATGTGTAACATACACATGTCATGTGGTATATTTAATAATTTACATATGTGCAAAACGTTTCAACAGACCGACTATGCAACTGTTAAGACAAAAAATAACATCAGTCCCAATTATTAGACACTGATCGACATATTAACAGAAACTTTCTTTCATAAAAGCTTATTCTACGCATAAAACACATATCCATGTTCTCAAACCACTCCAGCATTCAAATAACAAACATGTATAATAATATTTAATTGTATTTATTAGTCGGTACATTAATTTTAAAAAATAAATTTATTTTAACGAAATTGTTCAGTTTTCTGATATTGACCCAGAAATATTTAGAAAAAGTATCTCTATACTTATCCCTTCTCGGGTTTAAACAATGTAGGAAATACAGTGTTTTTTTCTGAAAATAATGCTTTTCTTAAATTGTTTTATAATCCTCTTTTACTTCTTGCTGCACAAGGTTTTATTATTTATCGCGTGGTAAACAAATAAATCTTCTTCAAGTTTTGGTATTAATACTCTATCCGAATTATTTCGAGTTATTTTTGTGTAAAAATAACCATTAAGGAAGTTCGATATTGAATAGATTAACTTTTTTGAATGAAAATTAAAAGAATCATCAAGCAAGAAACTCACCTTTTATTCACACATCACAAGAAAATGTATTGATAATCAATTTGTTATATTTTGTAAGATTATAATGAAGAGTAATTTTTGAGTATCTGGCATTTATCACTTTTTTCAGGCTTTTCTCTTTTTTGTAACTATATCATATCTTGTAGCCAAAGCTTTAAACAATATATAGTAGCAATCAATTCATAAGTATTTAAAAATTGTATGAAGGATTCCAACTTCCTTTGAAAAAACTATATTGTATATTTTCGAACAATTTTAAATTAGACTAATCGAAAATCAATAGAATGGCAAGCCACGGCTTGAAACTTTTCGCAAAGAAATTTCTGGGAAATGTGCGCAATTATTGGAAAGCTCGAAAGATATTGTATTTTACTTGCCATATTACACATGTTTTTCAAAAGCATAGATGAGCATAGATGACAATTACAGGTATTACATGTATATGTGAAAGTTTTAACCTAAGTAAACGCGGAAGAAATGCCGATATCCAATGTAATATTGCTGTCACCCGTGAATCGATGAACATTTTGCTCGCTTCAAAAACTGTTTAACAGAAACAATTAAAATTGTCTATATATATATGTTACCACCCAACACGATTTTAGACCAAACTAGTTTATTCTAGTGCTCATCAGATAAACTAGATTTTCCTAATCTAAACTATCTTATCCTAATGCCCATAGGATAAAATTATTTGCCCTAGGCCAATCACAACAACTCACAGTTTATGGGAGATATTTATTAAACCATTCATTTTTTATCACTTTTAATTATTCACTGACTTCAAAATCCACCAGTGGTCGAGAGATTTTATGCTCTTAAAATTAGCAGACGGTAGATGTTGTGTTCAAACCCAGTCGCGCCCTTCAGCCTAATTATTTGGAGTTTTCCGTAGGTTAACTTTGGTTATATTTGGGTAAATACAAGATAGAGTCCACTAGAAAGACCACTTACTCCATGAAGGGCACTTTCCCTTGGGAACATATCCCTCGAGTAAATAATCGGCCGTCATAAAACAACACAACTTCTTATATAAAACAAAAGAGTAAAAAAAAGTGGAAGTAAACATATTAACAAGCGATTTTTTTCCAGCAGGCCACGCAACTGATATAGTTGTGAAATCAGCATACTATTTCAAAAAATCCATCAAGTATAAATAAAATAATAAAATAAATACCAAGCAATAAACATTCTAAATTTTAAGAAAAGACTTCTCTAGACTTCTAAATAACAGCTAATAACATATTATTTTAAAAAGCAGAAGTGAAATGTTCGGATAGAAACAGAATTTCATTTGACGAATGAAAGCATTCTTACAAAATCGATATTTATTAAATCTTCTCTCATGCATTCAATAACTTTACTCCATTCAGATTTCTGAAACAGTCCGAAGAATCTGAAATCAATATTACTTAACTTTATGAAATATATTTGATGTCAATACAAAGAAAATTGTTTCAAAGTTGAACTGGATTATTAATATAAAATGACTCCGAATAGATTTGAAATGTACTTTATAGTAATTGCATTTTATTTTAAATTAATGACCTATCCGTTTCAATAAAGGAATTTTATTTCAACATACATTTTCTTTTAAAACGCTCTTCAAATGTTTAATAAATACATAAAACTAAAAAAATATATACATATAAATAAAATAAAATTCATGAATACAATACATGACACCAAAGCATATCTGGATACATTCTGCAGAGGAAGAAGGTTGTTAAAAATATGCAAAGAATAATATATAAAATATAAAATCGGGAAAAAATACTTCATCTGTTAAGATTATCTCAATTAATAAAATACTCAACCATTTGTTTAAGTGCACAACAGCTCAATATTTTACTATCTCTCCTTATATCTACGTATGCATTATACTCATACAGGTGCATGAATTCATAATAGTTATGTGTGTTTTTTATGCATATTAAAATAAACCATATATTAATACAAATACCTAACAACTATTATGATAATATATTTAAAATCCTAAAGGGAGAAAAAACACGTCGTCTATTAAACTACTTCAGTTAATAAATATCTAATTAATAAAGTTCGACTAGTATTTAATGTTGTATTTGCAAATCAATGATTAATAATTTTGAATCAAATTTAGGTCATGGAAGATTATAATGAATTATATTCACGTTTAAATGGAGATTCCTGTCTGTTCAGTGCACATGGGAAAAATAAGGCAACATTGTCCCAGCTCATCTAACATGTACCTAACCATATAGTTTTAATGCCATATAGTCGGCTCAAAGATGGTTCAAGGTCAGTTGAATAAAATTTGAGAATAAATGATAACTGATAACCATTGAAATATTCTTATCTAAAAAAGAAGAAGTCATTTTGGCTTTTACATATTAACTCTTAAATACATAGTGTAACACAGGAGCTACAGGAGTGTTTTTTTTTCCATTTTGTGCTTTTTAATAATTATGTTTTGGTGAACTATTATGTGTTGCTTTCGTGTAATAAAATGTCTTTCGGATCATGAAGTGTGTTTTTGTTCTTATTTGTTATCATTTGGAGTTATAGCATATTTATTGATGCTGCCTGCACGTGCATGCTATCTTTATGAATTATTCATTCTGCAAATTATTAAAATCATTGCTGAATTTATTATATAGTTTCTGATATTTAATCTTATACACTTTTATGTTAAGAATTTTTTCTGGCATTCTCTCATTTAAGTAGTTTACTTTAAAATGATAAATTATGCAAAATACCAACATAACCAACATTAATTTCGTACAGCAACTGTTGCGCCTAGAGGTGAGACTAAAACACACTAGTTAAGTTAATTTAAATGCTTTTATAATTGTAAAAACTACATCCAGCCCTTTTTAATAAATTTGTGCATCTTAGTCCCATTGTAATACAGACCGATGCATCTTTGTAGGTGTTTTGTAATAATTTTAAACTATTTTTTTACAGTCCTACGTAATATTTATATCAGGACTGCGGACGTTATATATAAAGAATTTTTCTCACTATTTTTTTAATTATTAGAAATATTTATTTAAGTTTATTTATTACACTCTAAAAAAACTTAATTATTTTTTATCCATTGTGCTGTATCCGTTAAAATACACAAAGTTCCACATAGGTTGATCAATTTTCCCTTCAAACTTTTGATATTTTACCGAAGTAATGAAAAATTTAAATGAAATTCCCCAATTTAATCTGCATTTCCATTTAAGAAAGGAAACAAAGAAAGTTTAAGAAATTTCGCCATCAGCAATTTTTCGTTTTGTAATGGTAATTTTCATGTATATAGTTTTTCCCTCAAATGAAAACAAAAAAAAAAAATTCTTGAGGATTTAGGTCCAAATACCCTGAAATTATTCAATCAGGAGACGAAAATTTCATAAAATAATAATAAGGTACCCTGGGGTAATAACGCCACGTTAAGGTTCTACCAATTTTCACGGCTCAGTTTTAGTTTGTATTTTTCAAACAAATATAGGATTTGATAAAGCAACTCATTGACTACCTATATAAAAAAAATAATTTAACAGATATGTACTCATAAAATGTATTGGCGTGATTTCTTGACCAATGCTATTTGGCGTTATTACCCGCCTATATGGGTAATAACGCCATGCAAACAAAACTGTGAAATAAGATGGAATAATTGCATGTAGATTGTCCAATTCTAAAAATACAAAATCTACAAACTTAGAAATTGACAAATTGCATTCTAAGCTATTGAAAATGTTCAATTTTTTGTGAAAGTGTAAGAAAAATAAAGGTGTGGTGTGTGGGGGGGAGGGGGGAGGATGAGGCAAAAAAATATCAGACCGTGAGCTTCTTTTTGCTTAAAAAGGACCGCTTAAATAGAATTATTAGAAACATTGCACAGTTTTAACTGTGTTTATTTGAATCAGTATTTAGGATGTAGCTCAACCACTGTAGGGAATCAACCGGAGTATTAATTCGAAGGATTGGCGTTATTACCCCGTTATAGTTATTGCGCTGAACATTTTAAATTACAAATTATCTCGAGAAGATATCCAAAATGTTCAACAACATTTTGAAAGTTTATGAAATGTACTACAAATTTATGTAATTAACAAAGTATTTCCGGATAAAAAAGGTAGTCTTCACATCACAAAACGTATCTCGCAAATTTTAGATCAAGCGTTAATTTTAGTTGCTTGTAAAAGCAATAAGACCTAAAAATGAAACAAATTAACTTGAAGCTGTTTTTTGCAATTTATATGACTCAAAACCTTTCTGCGCAGAGCACATGGGTGTCATTTACCAGATTATTTCATAATTATGCAAAATATTAGCACTTGGCGTTATTACCCCGCCTGGCGTTATTACCCCAGGATACCTTACTCAAGAATTTTTCAAATTACAGAGAAATTTCCACAACACTCCTGCCATTACTTTTTACGTTACTCTTACGATTTTTCTATAGTGCATTGACTATTCAATTATGCATGCACAATATGCGATGAATATAGAACATGCTGCTTGTCACATCGCAAATGAAAAACTGTACATTGAAATAGTGTTCAAAAAACAGTCGCAAAAAAAGTAAAAATGCGTAGTACGCGTATAACTAGCTCGCGGTTAGTCGCGCGTCGGCCTTTTCGCCGCTCGAATTCTTTGTCTGCTGATTAACCCATCTCCCCTTTAAATTATAATAGTGAAATGCCGCGTAGCTGACCTTCACTGTTCGACCTTCTGCCTAGAGAAATTACGAGTCATTCCTACGATTTTTCATGCTTTTATTGTATTTTAAAGTCAAATTCGGTCTGATTGACCGGCATGTGACTACTCACGTAGCCGATGTTTTTTTCGCCCTAGCAATCTTCTTTCCTACTCCCCCGAATTTCTCAGAAGGGGGTTTCTTGGAATCGGGGAGTCCCGTTTCCTCTCCCTCTCTTTTTTTTTCTCTTTCTGCTGATAATATTTGACTTCTGAAAACTGTTTCTTAATGATTCTGTTCTAGGGAAAATTGTGAACTATATAAATATATAAACTCAACAACCTAATTTTTTTATATAATATGTAAGAATAAGCAAGGATAAGTAAAAAAACCGCTTACTTTATTTTTTAAGCTTATGAATATTGCGGGAATAAATTCTCAAATTATTTTTCCGAAAAATACGCGTAAAATGGTTGTGTTTAATTTAATAAAGGACCATAGAAATGAAATAAAAATAAAATTCGATCTGCGAAGACTGAAAGATGTAGCTTTTGCACAATAAAGCAGAAAAGAAGGCAAAACAAATTTGTCAACACTGTAGTTTGTATATCTGCAAAGAACATACTTACACTATATGTGTCGAGTGTACTAAATAATGCAAATTTTCTAATGTAGATTACAACGTATGCAAGTAAAAAACTTTTATTTTTTTTATAATTCAGGTAATGTTTATAAAATACAAGAAATGGATAACTACGTTTCTAAAATATATTTGTTGCTAATAAAAATACTCATTATTGAACAACGCCATAGCAATTCTTTTTTTTAAACCCGAATTTAAAGAGTGCCTAGTGCTAAGATCTAATAAAGTTAATTTTCTTGGCATTTAATTTCAGAAATCATTTTTCATTAATAATGTTTTTCTTTTCAAAAGCGAAATTCATTGAAATTGAATTATACTTTGATAAATATTGTAAATAATTACAAAATAATATTTACTTAAATTAAATATTGCATCTTTTTAATATTGATTGGCGCCAAAAAATGAAACATTGTCAAAATCAATGTTGACAGCCCCCCCTCCCCCCCTCCAAAAAAACCGATTTATCTATATCAAATATCTATATCAAATATAATATCTGCATTTGAAAATTTATTCAAAATTTATTCTCTTTTAATTCGATATTTATTGTATCTTTACAATTTCAGTCCCAGTATATAATAATTTTTACCCCTTTTACAAATTTTGAAAAAATAGTTCTTAATACATTTATTATTTATTTTCTTATTTTATATTATTCATATATTTTCATTTAGTGCATATATATTTTTCATTAAAAAAAAAGAATAAACGAAAAGAAAAAATACATAAAATAAAATAAAGAAATGAAATGTAGCTACTGCTTTTATGTTACTAATTACAAAGAAGGGATTATTTTATCTGCTTTTTTTTATATATCTGTATAGATATGGTAATAAAAATATTTAAGATTTATTTTTTCAACATTAATTGGCTCCTAGTGTCAGTCCACCGTTATAACGAACTTCAGTGCGTTGCTGCTTTAAAAAAAAAAAAAAATCTGTATCACAATTTCAATGTTATAACTGAAAGTATATTTTAATTCGTTATTCATTGTATCTTCAAAATTTCAGTCAGATTATATAGTAATTCTTATCTTTTTTGCAAACTTTGAAATAAAAAAAGATGAAACGAAGTTATTAGAAAAAATATATATATATGTATTACTTTATATTATTCATACATTTTCATTTGGTGCAAATATATGTTCTCATTTGAGAAAAATTACTGAATTATAAAACCTCTAAGGTTTTACATGCAAAAAAGAATTACGACGATACGAAGAAGATTTAGGAAAAGGAAAAAAATATGAAAAGTAGCTCCTGTTTTTATGTTAATAATTTAAAAAAGGGTTATTTGCTCTTCTATTCTAATATTTACGTCGAAATAGTAAGAAAAATTATATTTGAGATGTATTTTTTCAACTTCAATTGGTTCCTAGTACCAGACATACGTCAAAACTAAACTGTCCTTTCAAAAAATATGTATCACGATTTCAAATTTTCAAAAAACTGAAAATATTTTTTTATTCATTATCTATTGTATCTTTAGAAAATTATTCAGATTGTATAAAAACTTTTATCATCTATATATATATGTATATTAAATAATTATTAAAACATTTATTTAAATGCTAACCAAATATATACTTAACGTAAATGCGTACTAATCAATATTACACGCATCTTTTCGTTTTCAAGCAATACTTTCCTCTTGAATTCCCTGTTTTCGATCTTCGAGGAACAACGGCACTTTTCCTCTGTTTCTTCGGCCAGAAGGGAACGGCGGCGAATAGACCGAGCGCGACTAATCACGTTCGAAAAAAGCCGCGACTACTCCCGGGCTAGGTGTATTGCCTATATGGTCATTATTTTTAAAAATATTTAAAGTCATTTTATACAAAGGAATATTTTAAAACATTGACACTACTAGAATAATTTGAAGCAGAATATACCCATAAATAAATTTTAAGGTATATCAGAAAAATGCATTTTGAATAAAGTGAAGTTTAACGACACTGCTGGCAAACATTTTATCTGTACTAAACGTATTCTTTAGCATACTGTTAAGCCTGTAGTCCATGTCAAACAAATGCCTTACGAGCCGTTTAATTTTAAAGAACAGCATCGTGATAAATGAATGTTTGACAACCGTGGAATAACAATCGGAACTTACATAAAATATTAAACAAGAATAAAGATTGGATATCCTATGTTAATTAGCATATGTCTGATGAATTACACTTTATTTTAATTCTATTTATTCTAATAATACTTCGAATAATGTCTTTAAAAGTTAATCATGGCATTTTTAATGCAATCATTTATAATAGATTGATTTTCTTTTCTTTCGATTTTTGTTTTTTTAGATATTTGCGCAATTCAAATTGAAGTACTTGCTTGTTTCATATATTAGATATTATATTCCAATAAATGAGAATTTTTGCTCATTGGTTTTTATATTTATTATTAGCTCATTATTTTTCCACTTTATAATTTTAGGAGTACAGTCAAAGAGTAACTTTGGACAAAGAACGAAAAAAGATTAAATATGCTGTATCACTTGAGTTAATGGCAAAGTTTTGGTCTCAAAATATAGATAGCAGCACTATTGTTAATTTGGTAGCTCACAGGAAATAATTTATCAAGATTCCGTCATTGCAATATGATTCAAAGTTTCGTAAAGATGGAGCAAGGTTACCCTTATTCGGCGCAAAGTTACTCTGACTGACTGTAACATCATCAACTATGTGTTGTTAGAGTTAAAATCAGATAACAATTATGTTAAAACCCTCTAAGCGTTTGACCCGTAATATTTCGTACACTAAGCTCCAGGTTTCACTGTAATATAAGCAATGTTTAAGATATTATAATTCTACAAATTTAATGAATTTACAAAGATTGAAGAATGATTAAGACTCTGAAGAATTATATTTATATTCATAAATAAGATTTTTTATGTAGTATTGAACGAATTATATTTTATTAGCAATTAAGACATAATAAGTCATATTTTATTAGCAATGCAGAGAAAACACATTACAAATTTACCCATTTGCAAGATGCTTGGAAGGTTAAATAAGATTTGATGTCACAAGATGATGAAAAAAATGCACGCATGATTAATATTTGTCATTATTTCTGACCGCATTAAAGCTCTTACCAGGTATAACAGGAATACAAATATTATCCAAAGCCATACAGAGTGGAAAAGGCATTTTACATTTTACATGTTTTCTTAGAATTCACTGATTTTATATAAACAGTGCTAAAATACTAAAAATCCCCATTATTAAAGATTTATCTTTTTCGTCAATATTGAATATGAATGTTCAAATATTAATCCGCTGTTCCACAAATTAGCTTCCTTTATGACTTTTCTTTGTTACCGCATTTAGCAATATCTCGCTGAACACGTAAACCTTCGTGTGAGTTTGGTGATGGAAGATGTAACAGTATAGTTAGAATTTAAACAATCTTTATAACAATGAAAGAAAATTTATCCCAAAAACATTTTTAATAAAATTAATTAATTAGTCCCAAAATTAATTAATTAACCCAGAACAAAAAATTCTCAAGAATTTTTGTATGAATGTTGAACACATAAAAACTGAAACACTTTTTGAGCTTTACATTTCTTGAAAAATGCATTTGCATTTTTTCACTCTCTTTACACAGTTTTAAATATGAACTTGTTAAATGAAGTGGACGTAGTTTTAAAATAGGGTGTCTGATGAAGTTAGCTAATGAACTCTGTCGAGAATTTGGTATAACTTGTTCAGTATAATAGGCATATCTATATAAGTTCATAAATATTAAAATAAATAATCACAGTATGTTAACATTAGAATATCTAATAAAAATTAAGAAATGAAAAAAGTCTGTTAAAATGATAAATCTGGTTTTCTTTAAATGCAATTTATTTTTAATCGCAATGTCAAATCCTTTTTGCTTTAAAATTAATATTTTTAATTAGAAATCTTACAATTTCTACACAAAAGCGTTACGAAAGAAAATTATCAATTGCGATTAAATCATTTTGTTATGTAAGGTAAATGCATCAGTGGTGGGCCACTTAAGGACATTTATCTAATTATTATTAAAATATTAGTGAATAAAAAAAATAGTTTTTTGGCCTAGTCCTTACCTTTATGTATTAGAATAAACATTCAAAAACTTTAAATATGTTCTCTAGAAAAAATGAAAAATAAAAAATTTTACCTTCTTCTATGCTCCAGTAGTGGGTCAAGTAAATTTCTGATGCTCCAGTAGGGGGCCCCCTAGTAGTGGGCCTCTCCATTCTTGAGTTTAATGCATACTGTACAGAAGTTATAATTTGTTTTATATTTCTACACTTAAATATACACAATAAAGAAATCACATTTAGAAGTTTTGATGATTACGTAAAATAATTTTAGCTTCTGTTTAGTTTTTACTTATAGTCTGTAAAAGCACCCTTCCAGCTCAAAGACTATGAGAATGATGAAGTTGTCCCTTTGCCTGATAACAGATAAGGGTTCCAGCCAATCAACAATTAGTTTGTTATCTGACGGGGGTGCCTAGAAAACTTGTTTTTCAACTTTGAAAACTGGTGGACCACTATTGGTGCATGGCCCACTACTGGTATACTTACCCTAATAGACTTAACAATATTTGTCGGAAATCCATTTTGTGTGAAAGCAATGACGTCACCAGGTTAGCCAACGCCATAACTTCAAAAATCATAAAACGGGATCGTTTATCAGAGTGTGACACTTTTAGAATATTTATTTACAATAAATATTAACGTGTTCGGAGTCCTCGGAGTTCACGGAGTCCTCGGAGTTCACGGAGTCCTCGGAGTCCTCGGAAATCACGAAAACTATTCGGCCCGTATTTTCAAGCATTTACTTACTTAAATATTTTGAATTGTTAAAATGCAACTTTTAAGTCTTAAACTGGTGTAGAAACGCACCGTTTAATTTAATTTTACACTTGACGTTATTACCCACCCTGGCGTTAGTACCCTGGGACACCTTATTTAACTTGTATATTCTTTACTTTCACGAAAAACGTATAAATTTAGATTTAAACTAGAAAAAAGGGAAATATTTATTTTTTTTAATCAGTTTTTGAGTATTTCTCGTCCAAAAGTAAGAAAGGTGAAATGATGTTGGCCAATTTCCATCAACACACTGAATATGGCAATTGTAAAAGGTTGGCGTATCCATTAGGAACATAAATGAAAACTTACTGAAATAGAACTCACTGATGAGTGTATAAAAGAAAATAGAAGAACGTCACCATTGTGGCTCTTCTACATTTCTTTAAAATGACGTGAGTTATGAAGGCATGAACTGCTTTTTATTAAATGCTGGAAAACAATCAAGGTGTAACATATGTCCAAAAATACTCACGTTTCCTGTAAAAACTGCAGTGTAATGCTACATAAAAACTGTTTAGCCGTCTTTCATGTAAAATATAGAGAAAAGATCATGTAATGATGAAAAATGAAGAGATACACGATCAAAATGCTTAAAAATAGGTAAATTGTATCTTTTATTTTATTATAAATGTAGGTGTAATTTACTTTTCATAAAATATCTGTATCAGAATGATATAGTCTTTTTTATTTCGAAAAAAAATGAAAATAACTGTTATAACTACTCGAGGACAAAAACATATTTTTGTAAAAGAGAAAAAAAATACCCCAATTAAGCGTCATTGCTCCCATTTCAGAAAGATCCTGATATTCATAAATAATAATAATAATGAAAATTCATAAGTAATTTAATGACATCCTAATTATTAATAAAAAACAATGATCCCATAAAAAATGGTTAATATTTATTGCGGCGCTTAATAGGTTAAATGGGTGTTTCAATTGTTCCAAATTTTTATGATAATTGTCAAACCTACCAAGGAAGCATTTATTTATTATAGTTTAACAAAAATCATAATTAGCATTATTTGAAATATATATATATTGTTCTAACAATAAAAAAATAATAAAATAATAAATTTCAAATTTCCAGCGAATTTTTTATATTTTATGTTGTCTGTCATATGTACATAATTACGATTTTAAAATAATGTATTGCTATATTTTGCAACTAAATGAATTTACATTAACAAATTTTATCTGCTTAGCACTATGCAACATTTTTATACTAATATATTTATGTTGTAAACATAATGAAAGTAAATCTTACCTTATTACACTGCTACCAAATTGGGAAAAAAGTCCCCAGATTTTTTGATTGTCACAGATTTTTTTTAAATAGAAGTATTCGGCCTATTTATAAATATAACAATGGGACAATGTGATCTTATTAATGAACTAGTTGCGTGGCAACTTAACATACTGCCTATAGGTCAGTTGTGTTGCATGGGTGGTAGGGAGCCATAAAAAGAAATGCAGCGGGTGGCCACAGAGAAAAAATAGCTAATAATGTTAAAAATAACTAAAAATGTAAAAAGGGAATAAAAAATATGTTTTGTACATGTAGTATAACAAAATCAGCAATAAAAGGAAAAAAATAGCGAGAAAATAAAATTACATAAATCCCTAAAATGTGAGGTGCATAAGCTACCGGGAGTTACCCCAACAGATAAAAAAAAACTTTTTTCAGACACCATACATTTTAGTAATGCCAAATGTAAAATGCTAATAAATTAGTAGAATAACATAATAATAATAATAATAATAATAATAATATAATAATAATAATAATAATAATAATAATAATAATAATAATAATAATAATAATAATAATAATAATAATAATAATAATAATAATAATAAAACACTCAGAGAGAGTTTACGTAGAAGAGACCGAGGCAAGTTGGCTCAGTTTTTTTATATTATTTTTTTTTCAATACCTCAATTTTATTTATTTTCAGATGAAGTATTTTTTACAATACCTAGTATATTTAACTAGTGAGGAAAACGCTTATTTTTAGTTAATATGAAATTTTAAGAACTTTATGAATTTAGGTATGGTGTGATGTCATATGGGCCAATCTACCCCATGCACGAGGTAGGTTGGCCCATTGAGTGGGGCACGTTGGCCTGCAATGTTTTTTATGTTTATTTAGAAGTTAAAACTAATTCATAATAGTTCACTATTAGAAATATTTAGGAACTTTAATGCATGTATAAAGAAAAATTATTTGCAAGTTAAGTTTACAAATCAGAGTGACTATTGCATTGAATGCATTCAAACTATAATCCCTTAAACTCTTTTCAAACTTCTTTCATTCAAAGACATTTCACATGAGTCCAACGTTTGCAACTCACTCACTGGATCTATTCTTTTACAGGCATACTTTGATTAAACTCTTTCAGGCAACGTAGGCAGATATTGTCTTCGTCTTACTCATCTTCACTTTCTTTATTAGATTTCATCTCCCTCTTTTGACGGTTCAGACCCCTCCATCCAGTTTGTGGGGGATCAAATTGAGTTTTTTGGTCTGATTTTTTCTTTTAATAAAATTTTATTTTTGGCACTATTTCTTTCTTCTGTTTCTTTTTGTTGTTGTTCGAGAGCTAATTTGACATAGATGTCTGTCAGGACTGCAGCAGCTCTCTTCATTCTATTCGAAGCATTTCTTTTCCTTGGCTTTGCCTTTTCGACTGGTCTAATGTCCTCAGGTGTTGGTGTTGTATGGAGAAGAAGAAGATGCGGTAACCACATCTAAGGAAATAGGCCTATCCATAATAACCTGGGTTTCATTAGAAGCTTCACTAATTGCTTTGTCGTGCGTGCTTCAAGGCTCTGGTCTATCACTGACATATGAAAGCATGAAATCAGACTCAGTAAAAACATTCCTATTAAAAGTGCATATTCCATTTATCTGAAAACCTGATCTAATGTTAATTGGATTTATTGCATTAGGAAAGGCAGTTTTCACAATTCCCAGAATATCGTACATGGTCGTAGGGAATCTATTAGTTGTCACCCAATCATCACAGGCTTAATTAACATATTTTTTGAATGGGCCAACATGTCCCAACGTAAGTGGGCCAATTTGCCTCCTCGCCATGTTTGAAATATAGGGTGATTATAAAAAAACTATACCGACATTTGGGCCCCTAACTATTATACCATTCACAGAAACTGACTGAAATTTTGGCAAAATGTATTTTTAGGAATGCGCTCAAGAATGGTATGGAAAACATGAGCGTCACTCAAACAGTTACGGTTACAGTGAGAAAATTTAAAAAAAAATCAAATGGCCTCACTTAGTTTTTTATATTGAAATGTGATCTCCATTGTGAAAAAACGCTAAATAGCGTTGGAAGGGCAACAGTAGCCTGAAACTTGCCACAACTAGGCAAGGGAAAAGTAAAAAGGACTTTGCCTTGCACCAGAACATTAATGTTCGTTTCATTTACATCCCACGTCACACCGTTTCTTCGGCTGATATCCCAGCCTGATTTGATTTCCACAAAACGAGAAGAAGAAACCAAGAAACGCAAATTTCGAGTTTTATTAAGACACAATCATGACTGATGTCGTTACGCTGGGTGAAAGAAGAGGCTATGCGAAATGCAGCCGCCTATGCTGCTTTCTGCCATTCCAAACAAGATGCCATTTTCAGAGAAAGAACGTGCGAGAATCGTAAAGATTTATTACCTGAATTGACAAAATGCCGCAGAGACATTGCGTGTTTACCGCCGCAACCATGGATTACGGCGAGGCCCGTGCACTATCAAAGCTGTACGGGACTTGATTCATAAATTTGAAGAAACTGGTTGCACATGCGATCGACCTCGGTCTGGACGACCTTAAGTTCCTGTGGAAGCTGTCGCAGAAGTTCATTAAAAATTAAAAAATATACAATAAACATTAATGTTGAATTTATGCACAAAATATTTATTACATTATGTAGAACAAGCAAAAAAAGTTCAAGTCTTTATCTAAATTAAGAAAAAAAATATCTTAGTAATTATCGAACAAGCAAGTTCTAAAAATATAAACAGGGAGAAAGATCAATTTAAAGTTTTAAAAGGTATGGGTAATTGTTCTGGATCTATTGAGAAAATTTAAAATATTTTGCAATATATTTGTCATGTGAAAAAATGATAAAATGATAAAAAAAAATTAGGCGCCAAAATATTCACAATTTAAGAATACTTCAGTGAATATTTTTTAAAAAAATGCCATATTTTCACCAATTTCAAGATAGACTGAATGTCATCCTAAGTTCACATTTCTCAGCGCGTATTAGGATCAAGTCCATATTTGTGATATTTATGTTAAAAACAAATGATAAATTTAAGTCAAATTGAAAAATTACAATTAATGAAAAACTTTACCTCAATGTATCACGAAAGTGTGGAAAATCGTCTTGATCCACTTTAGTTCTAAATACCTCATGCACAAGTTGAGACGTTTTATTATTGAAAACAGTGAAATCTTGACCGCTAGTTTTAAATGCGTCGTTCCATCCTTAAGCAAAACTGATTAATCTCTACTTTTTCAGCAAAAGAAATTTAATCGAAATCTTTATCATATAAAAATAGGTTTATTTGAAAAATAATATTTCTTTTAAGACGAAATTTCTTTCTTCCTATTATAGTCCTAAATATGAATAATAAAAATATTACACCTATTTTTATTTTAATATTCACAAGCAGTAGATTTTTTTCAATATATGTAGAATCCAAACGAACAATAATTTACGAAATGTGAGCGTAAAAGTCATATTAAAATATGACTTTTACGCTCACATTTCGTAAATTATTGTTTGTTTTGTTCTTGTTCTCTTAAAATAAGGAAAAACTAATTTTAAAGAAATTCTCAAATTTTCAAGGAGGGAAATGGGAAAAGTTTTAATTTGACAAATTTCTTGTTAATTGTAACTCTTTATTGTTACTGTGATATTTATTGAAAAAGTGAAACATTCTAGAAACATTTTAAAAAGTCAAAAATAAAATTTATCAAAGCAGATTTTTGCTGCAAAAAAATAACACCTTGAGCATTTAAATGGCAATTTTTTGTTGTTTAAATGACGCATGAGTATTAATTTTTTTTAATACTCATTCAAACTTTTTAAAAGTCTTTACTTGTGTTAAATTTAAAATTTGAAATTTGCAAATGTTGGAGAAATTTATAGAATTTCGTACACTTCATTTTCCACTATGCAATTTTGTGAAATGCCGATGCATAGGAATTAGTTGTATTCGTTGTATTCCGCATAATCTGAGTTATCGGAGCTATAAACGTTTAGTTTATTTTCAGTTATTTGTGATAATATTTCCTACATCATTTTAAATTTAGAAACGGGCGAGTAGTGTTTAAATAAACTTTTAGATATAAAACTTGTTGTCAATTTAAATAAATATTTTTATGCTTTTTAACTTACAACTCAAGCAAAATCGGTATTTCTACATTATCTTATACACTCACTCACTCTGATTTTTTTCTTTACACACACACACACACATACACGGAAAAATGCGAATATGTCATAAAAAAAGATTTTTTTAAAATCTGGAAATAAGAAAGCGCAAGAATACGCATGTTCATAAAAAAAGAAAGCATTAAAAGCAGATGGACTGTTAAGCTTACTTATATATGTACCACAATCTTAAAGTCACTTCTTTACCATAACTGCAAAATTCTTCTTACAACATGTATTTTTGGAATGTGAGAAATTATAGTTGCCTGTAAGAACGTAACTATTATGATCCATAGCACATTTGAATGCTTTTCTTTTCAGAAATAATTTCCCTAATATCCAAAATCAGTCGTTGGTGTTCTTCATTACTACATTCCGAAAGTTAGATAAGTCCAAGACACAGTGTTCACTTTATTGAAGGAGTTACTTTTTAATTCATTACACGCTAAATCAAGTAAAAAAAAGCACTACTGAAAAACCCAGGAGGAAAAGAAAAGTCGGGATAAAGTGAAAGAAAGAGGGTGGAGATTACAAAGAGTGCAGTAGGTGGCGCTATCTGAAATAGCCCTAGTGGAAGAGAAAAAAGATGCCAAAATAATAAAAGAGAGAGAAAAAAATGAAAAAAAATAAATAAAAAAATAATAGTAAAAATAGTAAATAAAATTAATATATTATTGAAAACTAATAAATAAATAAAGTAAAGAATAAATAAAAAGGAATAAATAAATAAAATAAAACAAGAAAAATTTTATAAACAATGCTACAAAGTGACGACAAAAGTGATTTCCACGCAGCAGAAAGGTAGGGGGATGAACAAATATTATTGACAAAAGTTTTACAAAAGTTTTATTTGAATTTTTACAAATAAAATAAGCTTCTTGAACATCTAAGGGAGAAGGAGAGGCAGGATTAGAAATAATTCTGGCCATGGAAAAATTGAAATGATGAATTCGTTACACGATGACATACTTTTTTATTCTTTTGCACTATAACTATAAATTTTCTGTATGAATTAATTAATGCAAAACACAAAATAAAAATTACAACTTTTTCAAAGCTGTAAAAATTACACACAATTATATATACTTGTATTTTTGTACATATATATATATATATATATATATATATATATATATATATAAAGTATTTGTCACTATTTTCATTTTTTCTTTGCCGGAGACAAACATTTAAACATTTGAGATTCTCTTCATTAAATTTTCAGATTTGCTTTTCATTATTATTTATTAACTTGCAGAATACGATGATGGGATTAAAAAAAAATACAATACTTTATCGATGCAAAAAAGTCGTGTATAAAATCAAAATGTTTTAATAAACGTTTGAATTAAAACATTTGATTAAATATTTTAATCAAATACGATCGTGCGATCGTACACACGATCAAATACGATCGTGTTTTAATCAAATATTTTAATCAAGAAATAAAATTAGCAGTAAAGATCAAATCACATTGATTTGATCTTTACTGCTAATTTTATTTCTCTAACTTTTCAGATCTGTTTTTTTTATGATTATTAATCAACTTGCAAAATACGATGTTGAGATTTAAAGTTAATTAAAGTAGATTATAGAATAATAAAATATTTAAAAAACCCTCATGTTTAAAATCAAAATGTTATAATTAAAATTGATTTGATCTTTTTTCTGTTATTTTTTATTTCTGTTATTTTCTTACTTTTCAGATCTGCTTTTCATGAGTATATATTAACTTGCAGGATACGATGTAAGGATTTAACGTAATTTAAAATAGCTAATCGGAGTAAAAAAACAAAATCAAACAATAAAAAATACTACAACTCGTGTTTAAAATCAAAATGTTATAATTACAGATTGACTTGATCTTTTTCTGTTATTTTTTTACTCTAAACTTTCGCATTTGTTGTTCCTGATTATGTAGTAACTGGGAGAATACAATGACGGCATTTAAAGTAATTAAAATAGTTTAGCAAAAAAAAAAAATAAATAAATAAAAAATTGTGTTTGTAATCAAAATATTATAATTAAAAGTTGATTTAATCTTTTTTTGTTCTTTTTTTAGCAAAATAATATAATAATATTTAATAATATAAGAAATAAATTCACAAAAATTATAATTTAAACATCTATAGCAGACATATATCTATATCTGTAATAAAATAACAAATTTTTCTGTCTGTATTTGTGTCTGCAATGGTTGTAAGGGATGGGTGCTCGTACTGGTGGTAAAATGGAGACATAACTCAGAACATAAGATAAAAACAGTTTATTTAAAACGTTTATGGCTGAAGGGCAGTGGAGCAGTTCTGTAGTTTTAATAACTGATAACAATACTACACGATTAAACTTATACTCACAGCTCCGGCACTAACTCAATCGGAGCACTTCAGATTACTTCTCAGCTATATTAAGGCTAGGCTGCTCGCTAAAACTTTATTAGACAGCCCGTGGCTGTATACATATTCTTTATTAACTTTGAAATAGTCAACGTAATTAATATGAACTCTTACCACCGGCCAACTTCTCGAATCGCCTTCCAAAACTCCTTGTTAACTCACTGAAGGCTCGATAATACTTGATATCACTCGCTCTAGATCAATCCCACTGCTTGTCGTCACCACTTAGCTAGCTTCTAGTCACTACTAGCTGGCCAACGCCGCTTGACACACTCTCACACACTCAAACTCCAAGCTTTTATATGCTGCAAACTGGGATACTACAAATTTACATATTACTTCTAAACGCGACATAACTGTAGAATCCGAGAAAGACACACACGCTTTAGAAAGTTAAAGTAAAAGAGAGGATAGACGTCGCTTTCACGCTTACACATGTTAAATCATTGACGTCACGATCTCAAAAATGCTAGAGTGCCTTTATCACAAAGGTCACTTCCTCACAACCCCCCCCCCCCCTCAGAGTCTACAGAGAAAAAAGGCTGGGCAAAATGCATGCCCTGGACTTTTTTTTGTTATAAATTTCAAACCGTACAAAACAAAATGATGGGTGAAATTTGGCACCGAAACATAACTATTAAAATATTAACTTTAGCCCACCACTACAAAAACATCAGTTTGCATCAAATATTCACATATTCAATCCAATCATCCTTCTATCTTAAAAATAACCTCCATAAAACTTTGAAAACTTATAAAACTTCCAAAACCAATTACTTCTTTTTAAGAATAACCCACTCCACTGGGAGTGCTAAAATTCATCAAAACACTAAACTTACGAAATTTTCCTCAATACTGAAATACAATTGTAACTTCTCTCTCCCTCTCTCTCTCATCTCATTTTCCATGAGATAGTTATGTAGTGTACAATTGTAACTTTACCAAAATTTTTTCCATAAAACTTTCCTAACACTAGAATTTGCATCAAGTCCAAAAAAACCCAATGCGCAAAAATTTTCTTTAGTAAAATTCAGAACTTATCTAAAATTAAATTTACTTCATACTACAATAACTCCATGCTACGATAACTCTGTGCTACTACGTAATACCTACATACCCATTAGCCAATGAACTAACTCCCAAAAACTCGTTAGAACTAGCTCCTCTTTAACAATATTTGAGGTAACATCAGGGCTACACTCGAGTACCGGGCTTGCTCATTCCTTATCACGACGTCACAAAAGGTGGCTGGCCGCTATCTGCGATTGGTACAAACAGGGCTCAAAGTGACGCACCCATCGTTTTGTACCAATCGCTGATTGTCATTCAGCCACCTTTTGTGACGTCATGAAAGGAATGAGAAAGCCCGGTATCTAGTGTTGCCTTGGTAACATACGTACAGCTACACATAGCTGTGCTTATGCAATAATCTAAAAGATCAAATTTACAAAGTGACGTCATCACATACTCTTCATTTGTATAAACTAAAAGAATAATAGCAGTATCAATATATAACACAGGTATAATTCCCTACAAAAAATCACATTAACATTCAATTTTAATACAATATAATTTCATATTCAAATGTAACATAAAACTTCACAACTTGCCTAAACCACTCCCAACTAAAGTACAAACGCAACGTATAAACTCCGAACGATAAGAAGAAATTTAATTCATTAAATGTTAGTACGAGAGATAGAAACGCGTGTCAAAGACTTCTTGACCTACAAACACGTTCCCGCCTGATTCGTGGCGCGTGTACAAAATAACCCAAATTACTATCTATACCTTTCTGAAAATTAAACATACATTAACATACATTTTATAACACATGAACAGTATAACAATATAATAACATTTTAACAACTAACATAACAACTTAACAATAGGAGATGCAGCGGCGGCCATAACAACTTAACAATAGATCCAGAATTTTTAAAAGCCGTTAAGACCAAAATTTCAAACATACATAAAAGTAACAATTTTGCAAAAAAATTTTGAACACAATTAAGCTCCATTCGTGCTCGTCAAAAAATTTTAAAAATGGCCAAAAATACAAAACAGTGTATCTGCTTTTTAATCCTTCACATAGCTACCACATCTATGCACTCTAATAGAAATTTAATAAAGAACATGATCACCCAATTATAGAGATGATTCGCTGCTAGCCGGCTTCATACTATAGGATGGCTTTCTCCTCTTGTCCCCCAAACCTTGAACGAACGATCTTTCGTCATCAGAAATGGGGTCACTCCATGGCGAGATTCAAACTGCTGACGCTGGTACTCTGAATGTTCTCTCCTCTTTCTAGACGCACCCGAAGTTACTGAAGATCTTAGGCCACGTTTCTTTCCGGATCTACGCTGTCTCTTATTTGGCAAAAAGTCCGATTTAAAAATTCTTTTGTCAGTTTGACCAGTGTCTATATGAAGTTTTTTTCGAGGATTAAGTACTGAAGACGTTGAACTATTGGATAACTTATGTTTTTGAGGTTGCTGTCTAATAAGTGGAGGAAGGGACAGTTTATAATATTTTTCCTTTTATGGCACACTGAGTCAGACGTATTTGACACTGCTCTCTTATTTTTATTATCATAATTTGCTCTCGGTTTGATAGGCCTTCTACTTTCAATAACAGTTTTTTGGGGCTGTTTGACCAGATTTTCTTTTTGAATATTGATCAAAAAAATGAGATGAAGAAGTGCTGGATTCGGGACACTCATTGGATAGGGAATTTTGTGAAACACCACTCGACACATGAGAACCTTCACTACCATCTTCTCTAAACCTATAAACTCGAACCTGATCCAAATTAACTGTCATTCTTTCACCATTGACATTAACAACAAAATTATTATTTCGAACTTCCAAAACTTCAAACGGACCCACAAACTTTGGTCCAAACTTAGCTACCCTCTTTTGACGACTTGAACTTAACCAATGCTTTTCTACTAACACAAAATCTCCAACTTTCACTTCTAACTCCCTCCTACGCATATTATAATACTGAGCTTGCTTTTCCTGCGCTGTTCCCACCTGAACTTGTGCTTCCTTAACCAACTTCTCAATGTCCTGACACATAAACTGGCTTTCCGCATCTGATACCATAATTAACCTCTGAAATGGAGTAATCACCTTTCTACCCAAAAATAACTCAGCCGGCGTTTTCCCCGTCGACTCGTGAACTGCCGTACGAAGCGCATACACAAAATGCTGCAGAAACTGGTCTCAATTTGAATGATGCGAACCAACATAAGAAGAAATCATTTGAATCAATGTACGATTTACACGTTCAGCCATATTAGACTGTGGACGATACGGAATAGTAAAAGAATGATCGATTTCCAGCTTTTCACACAGAGCCTTAAATATATCAGAAATAAAACAAGGGCCATGATAGCTAACTACCCTAATTGGTGCAACATATTTAGAAATATATTTATCGAAAAATGCATCGGCAACTGCAGGTGCAGATGCCTTCCTGAGGGGGACTAACTCTACCCATTTACTAAAATAATCAACTATAAGTAGTACAAATCTATATCTTTTAGGATTAGACAATGGATAAGGACCGATTAAATCTACACCTACACATTCATTAGGAAAATTTACTTTAATAGAAATTAATTTGCCAGCTGGACTTACATTTTTATTATTATAACGTTGGCATGTGCTACAGCTGGAGACATAAGCGGGCTCTGCTTCCCGCATTTTAGGGAAGTAGCAGGATTCACAAATTCGAGCATAAATTTTCCTGATTCCTAAGTGACCTCCTAATGGATTATCATGAAATTCTTTCAAGATGGCCTTACGAAGACTAGTCGGAATAAAAACTCTTAATTCACCACGTGAATTTACAACTTTAGAATAAAAAAGAAGACCATCGATAAGCTTAAAAGATTGGGACCATTTCTCAAACATAGGCACATTTGCTCTCGGGACATCATTAGGATTTTCCAAGTAACGATATAAACTTCCAAACTCCTCATCTTGTTTCTGTTCCCTTATTAACTGCTCACGTGACCTTAACACCAATGAAGACAAAGCACAACACTTGACTTCCTCCGTGACCTCTAAACCACCATGCGGGTTTCGAGACAAAGCGTCCGCTACCGCATTTTCTTGCCAGCCCTATGTTCTATAACAACATTATACTCTGCCAACTTCAAACACCATCTGACCATACGAGACGACAAACCCTTTCCATTAGTTAACTTTGTCAAAGCTGAATGATCCGTAATGACTTTAACCGGTATATTAGTGAAAAAACAACGAAATTTATTCAAAGCCCAAATTACTGCCAGACACTCCCGTTCTGTAATCGAATAATTTCTTTAAGCTGCATTTAAAATCCTAAAAGCAAACGCTATTGGTCGACGTTTCATTGCTAACATAGCTCCAACCCCCACTGCACTCGCATCGCAATACACTTCAAACTGAGACGAATAATCGGGGTGAGCCAAAACAGGAGGGGAAACTACTGCCACTTTCAATAACTCAAACGATCTCTGAGCCGCCGATGACCATCTAAACTTCACCCTTTTCCTTTTTAAATTATACAATGGTTCACATAACTCTGAAAAACGTGGTATGAACTTGGCGAACCAAGCCACCATCCCTAAAAATGTCGCCACTTCCTTACTATTTTTGGGAGGATTCATTGACGTAATTGCCTCAATTTTCTCATTATCTATATTAATACCATCACGCGTAATTTTTACTCCTAAATACTTCATCTCTTTTCTCAAAAATTTACATTTTTCCAACTTAACTGTTAACTCAGCATCTCTTAACAACGTAAATACCTCCCCCAATAATCTTAAATGCTCTTCAAAAGTAGCTGCCATTCTAATTATATCGTCCAGGTAGACCAAGACACCCTTACCAAGCAAAGGTTTAAGGATTTTTTTCATGTCCTTCTGGAACGTTGCCGGCGCTCCCGATAAACCGAAGCTCATTCTCTTAAAAGCGAAACAACCGTCCCGAGTAATAAACGCAGTTTTGTGTATATTTTCCGGCTTCAATGCAATTTGAAAATAACCTGACGAAAGATCTAATATTGACATATAATTCGTACTCGTTATATTAGCCAAAATGTCATCAATTACTGGAATAGGATACTGAGGGAATTGCGTTATTGCATTTAACTTCCTATAGTCTATTTCAAATCTATATGCCTCTGGATCATCTAAACTTTTCCCATTATTCTTACGACATAACACTACTGGAGATGCAAAAGGAGACTCAACTGGCATTATAATATCGTCCGCTAGCATTTTCTAAATATGATAATCAATTGTACCTTGTTTAAACTTGTCATAACGATATGGTTTACTAGCAACAGGTGCTTTCAAACCAGTATCAATCTCATGCCACGCAACATGCGTTAAACCCGGTTTATCAGAAAAAACCTCTCCATACTCATTCAAAAACTTGTTAAATTCCTCCTTCTCGACTTCACTTAAACCCGACTCCTCCAAATCAACTGACTCTGAAACAGGCTCTTTCTTACTCACATTCTCATCATTATTCTCGATTAACGACTTTTTAAAGAAATCCAGACTAATTCCTCTATCCTTCATATAATCCACACCAACTATACAATGCACTGTTAATCCATCTAACACACAAAACTACCAACATGTCTTAACCGAAAGAATTTCAACTTCTAAATCAATTGAACCCTTATTATCACAAGCTACTCCCTGTGCCGACTGAACCACCAGACTTGAACTCTTAAATTTTTTATACGAAAAATATTTTCGATAACAATCATAAGAAATGAACGATTTATCTGCCCGTGTATCGAAGACACTCTTAACAACAATACCATCTAACACAATTAACACTTAAGGTAACTCAACCGGATTAATAGTAACTTTATTCAAACTCACAGAAGACTTTTCCAACCTTTGAACACATCTTTTTTGCATTGACCTAAATTCTCATCCGAAGTTAATCTCCTTACTTGCGAAGAAACATTCTTGTCCCGTACTCCCCCTCTCCGATCATAACCACTATTCTGCCTATTTCCATACATACCGTAAAATGGGGTTAATCGGAACACTTTTCAACTTTAACATTAAATAAAAGCAACAACTGATTTTATATTATTTTTATTTTTCTACTAGAAACTTCGGTCTTGTTTTGTTCTTTACTTTTAAAGCAAGGACAAAACATTTTTGTTGTTTATATATATATTATTATTTTTAATGGTGTTCCGATTCATCCCGCAGATAGGGATGAATCGGAACAACTGTTACAATATTTAATTATTCCGATTAAAACTTTAATAAAGTTAATAAAAACAGGTAATAATGATAAGGGAGGAATAGGAACACGTAGTTACTGTGAAACCAAGCCTTTATTTTATATACATGGAAAGATATGCCTTTTTTTAAATTAGAAAAGAACTTGGAATTCCAGAAAAATTAAAATTTATTTAAAGAAACTATATTCGAATTGCAGAAGTAGAATTTAATATAAATTTAGCCTTGTTCTGTGTTATCCTTTACGAGTAGTCATTAGGTAAGTAAATCTGTTGAGTAGCCCCAATCGCTGCATGTATTAATACGATCTACTAATACGGCCTCATTCCCAGCCCTTAGTACTGTTAGCATCTCTCTCTTTTTTAATTATTTTTTTTATTTTGAGATGTTTTCGTAATGTTGTGGATGTCAGAGAATAATTTTGTGCAGTTTTTCTAACTAATTTGCTATTTTTAAATTCTTTTATTGTTTGTTCCGTGTCTGTTGGATTAGGCGTTGACTTTTTTTTAACCAAATAATTTCTTGGAACCTTTAAATGCTTCAAGTAATTTGAACAAACAAAATATTGTTACAATCCATATTCATACATATGTTTTCATATATAACATGAAACTATTACTGTATCGAAAAATAAGCCATCAGAGAAAACGTTTTCCGATTCACCCCGTAAATCTGAAACCTCTGATGTTACAAGCCATTTTTCATCTTTTCATTATGTATAATTTAGAAATAAGTAGAATTTAATACAGCACATCGTTTACAGGTGTATCATTAATTAAAAATACCCACTCTTAGGTTCAGAATACGAAAAATGCTGTAGCTACATACAAAGTTTTGAAGACGTTGAGAAAATGTGATTTTTGTGGATCCTCTTAAAGTTTTGTTATATACTCCAGTAATGGTGCCAACAAGTCAAAACTGAATTTCCCAATTCTTAATGTTATTAACTTCTTATAAAAAAATTGGCAACTAAAAATATCATCACATATATTTGTAATCAATTTATTTAGGAAGTTTCGTTCCTATTCACCCCATTTTACGGTATATCTATCACCAATTTAAAAATTATTAGCACCACCAACATTCCTATTACCATTACCAGTATTCGACACATTACGACCAAATCCATAATTTCCATTACTCAAATTATTATCCAGAAATCGCTGTCTCCCTCTCAAAGAATTACGCTCCCCCCTCATTTCTCAAATTACTTCCCGTGACAGGACTCTGTCGAGAGCTACGCAAATCCCATTGATCCGAGCTACGCCGAGTCTCATATAATCCACTCCGATAAAATTTGATGCATTTCAGCAAAGTTCTTGGGTGCTCTAATCTCGATATAGTCTTGTATGTTCGTATTAAAGAGAGGAAGAACTATGTCCAATAATTCCTCAAATGTGATATCTAAATCCAACTTATTTTTCGATTCAAGCTTACGTAGGTAAAACTCCGATGCTGATTCGTAAATATTCTGCTTATTGCAATAAAATTCCTTCCTCAAAATATTCTTATCTCTAACAGTAGGAAACGCCTTTTTTAACTCAATCACAGTCTGCTCAAATTTTCTAGCTTCTTCATTAATCAAAAATCTTCCTATATTTTCTAACCACAAAAGTGCTTCGCCCTTCAATGAACACTTAAGCACTATATATCTATTCTTCTCAGTTATATTATTAAACAGAATATAGTCATCTAGTTTGACTAAAAATTCATTAATGTCACCTTCACCCGAAAAATAAACTCGTGGCACAATCACACAATATCCGACTTTTTGTTGGGCGCCATTTGTAACGGTTGGACACTCAGCGTGGGGGTGAAATGGAGACATAAGTCTGAACATAAGATAAAAACAGTTTATTTAAAACGGTTAGGGCTGAAGGGCAGTGGAGCAGTTCTGTAGTTTTAATAATTGATAACAATACTAAAAGATTAAACTTATACTCACAGCTCCGGCACTAACTCAATCGGGGCACTTCAGATTACTTCTCAGCTATATTTCGGCTAGGCTGCTAGATAAAACTTTATTAGACTACCCGTGGCTGTATACATATACTTTATTAACTTTGAAATAGTCAACGTAATTAATATTAACTCTTACCACCGGCCAACTTCTCGAATCGCCTTCCAAAACTCCTTGTCAACTCACTGAAGGCTCGATAATACTTGATATCACTCGCTCTAGATCAATCCCACTGCTTGTCGTCACCACCTAGTTATTTTCTAGTCACAACTAGCTGGCCAACGCCGCTAGACACACTCTCCCACACTCAAACTCCAAGCTTTTATATGCTGCAAACTGAGATACTACAAATTTACATATTACTTCTAACCGCGACATAACTGTAGAATCCGAGAAAGACACACACACTCTGGAAAGTTAAAGTAAAAGAGAGGATAGATGTCGCTTTCACGCTTACACATGTTAAATCATTGACGTCACGATCTCAAAAACGCTAGAGTGCCTTTATCACAAAGGTCTCTCTCTCACATGGTTAACAAAAACTACGGCACGTACGAGGTTCAATTTTTTGTGAAGATTGTCCAAGGCTTTTCTTAATGTATCTGAGGCTAACGGCAGAATATTTCTTCGAAAACTCGAAGAAAAGGGAAAGGGTTAATGTAAATAGAGGGTTGTCATGGCGATGAATGTGGGTAGGCCTTTTTTTTTTATAAAGGAATGTGTTTTAAATTATTCTGGGCCTGAAATCTCAAACATTAGACAGCTACAAGCAGAAAAGATTTCTCCTTTCAGATATTCTAAAAAAATATTTTCATATTACTGTAAATAGTTGAATAATCCGTTAATAAAATCTCATTTTATTTCCATTAAAAAAACCGATATTAAAGAAAAATTTCCGAATGAGAGCAGTTGTTTTCAACGCAGACAACTGGACGCATTAGTGGCATTTTTAGACAACCTGTTAATATTTTCGAATATTAAATTTATGAATTTAATTTTTATGAATTTAGATGAAAAATTTTTCGCTGATTTCAAATACGTAAATTTCTTCACAATCGCTCAATATAACAACTTTAGATATTAATTATTGATTCGTTACTTGGATGACTTGCTCGCTTTAAAAGAAAGTTTTTCGAAACAACAAATGATTTTTATTTTAGGATTCTTTGGTACGCTACCAAATTTTCAAATCTGCTTCATTTAGAGATTTTAAAGTTATGCATCAATCAATATCTTTTAACACTGTTTAATAGCATCTAAAGTTTTAAAAATCCAAGCTTTTTTTAAATAAAAAAATGATTTTTGAAAAAGGAAAAGAAATGATAAATCGTGAATTAATTAAAATAGATGAAGAAAAATACCTCACGAAACGATCGCTTTGGATCTTTCAGATAAATTATAAGATATAGTAAATATTTTAAAGAGTAGTAAGCATGAAATATAGGGCGGAAGGATTAAAATTGTACCGTTTTCTATCATTTCAAATGCGGACTTTTTAATAAGCCTTGGGATAAATATTATTACTTATTAAATATAAAACTTGCAGATAGTTTAAAATACATAATATAGGTTTTAAAGAATAGGGGACATCAAATTATGTGCAGGGTGGCAATAATTATCATAGAGAGTGATCAAATATTTATTCTTTTTCAATGTGATAAATAATACTTATTTAATATGAAATTTTCAATGTGAACTTACCTCTATTTTCGAATAATAATTTAATTAAATATCTTTCTTTCTTAAGTTTAAAAATAGTTTTATTAAGATAAGAGTTTGCACATTGGTTCTGGAATATGAAACTAAAAGATTCCAGACTCCCCCCTCCTTTTTTTGCCGTGTGTGCGCAGCACTTCTGCTAAACGGCACGGTACCGTAGGTAGCGGGGATTCGTTTCGAGATTGGGTTTTTTTAATGAGATTTTGAAGTACAAATTTCAGGTTTATTTAAAAATATTATTACGGGACCGGGCAACGCCGGGCGGCTCAGCTAGTATTTAAATATATTTTAAATATAACGATGTTCAGTATTATTCGCAAGGCTAAACATTTGATACTATGTTCCATAAATGAGTTAATATCTTGACAAAGCATACATATATTTTTTACGTCTTTTTACAAAATTGACTGTAATAGTAGGCATTAAAATCAGTTTTCAACCGATTTGTTTTATTTTGTTTGAATTATCATAGAAACACAAAAAGTTGGCCATTACAAGTTAAAATATAATGAAAATTTGAAAATGCTACAAAATTAAATTTTTTTAAGTGTGGGTTTTTTTTCACCAGTCTCATGGAATGATGAATAACACAAATGTTGAAATTATTAGAATAAATCTAACACTTATGAAGTAAATACAGTAGTCTTCAGTGTTATACATTTTAATTTTCTTATGAACAACATGAGATATAATAATATATTCAGGGTTTTCTTTGATTAATGAGTTAAAATCATTGTACGGCATTCAAATAAATATTTTCCCTTTTAAGAATTTGATTTCTAAGTTGGCTGTATTGTATGTTTCAATAGCAATTTAAGATTTTATTTTCTTAAATTTCGAAAGACACGAGTTTGAAAGAAACATTTCCATTACTAAATTACAAGAAAATAGAAATATGAAAATATCATAACGACAATTTTATTAATTACATTAGTTTACACGGTTTTTATACCGCAGCTGAAAGTTGTTAATTTGTTGTTTATTTAGATAGAGTTATTCAGAAAAAATAATTATAAAATTCTGTCACGTCTGGTTTAAGAAGTATTCATTTACTTAACTGGATTACATAATTTTGGTATTAATATAAAAAAATCAAAAGTGGCTAATTTTTGCTTCTTTTTACAGTTATTTGGATCAGTTTCTCTTATAATGGACCAACAGTAATCCCCTAGCATGTTTTATCCCAAAATCCCTGATGAATCCCCTTCAAAAACCTTTAAAACTTCTTGAAAACATTCCCCTTGTTCGTCACTCATACTTCTTAAGTTTTCAGGGAAAAAACGTACATGAGAATGCAGGAAATGAATCTTTAATGAGATGTTTACTTCCAACTGTACATCCCATAACAATATTCACCTTTTTTTTGAAAACTTCTGAGTAAACTTTGCTTCTGTTTCTAGATAACGTAACTTTTGTGTTTTAGTGTTAATAAGTTCCATTGATGTAGGCAAGAACCAAGAAGCTCCGCTTTAGATTTTAATTGGAAATATCTTATAACATCATTTAATTCGGATTGGTTAATTAAATGTGGAGACTTTTCTCGAAGAGAGAATTCGTCAGAATCACTAGAAATCAATTTGAAGTCAACATAACTTTCATTGTCATCTCCTAATATATTTACACTCGAATTACCGGGACAAACTCGACTTGGTAGTTCTTTCGAATGTAAATTTGTCTTAGTAAGAGACGGAACTTCTGCATACAGTTGGCAAAAAAAGTATTTGTACACTTCATTTTTTTAAATTATAATGAAATCAAACAAAAGATTTAAGCAAAAAATACTGTAATACATTAATTTAATGCATTAAAATATTATAGAAGCAAAAACAAAATTAAACGAATCGATTTTTTACATTATAATAAATAAATATACAAAAATATAATGCAAAAAAAGTATTTGTACACTATATTTATGTAATATAATTAATGAAAATTTAGTAAAATTATACAAATTAATATTTTGTGCGAATTCATTTAGCGTTTATGACTACTTCTAGATGGTGTGACATTGATTCCACCAACTTTTTAGGTGCGTTCGTAATTATATAATACGTAGCACCTATAGTGGTCGTTCAGTCCGTCCGTCTGTCCGTCCGTCTGTCCGTCCGTCTGTCCGTCCGTCTGTCCGTCCGCATATAACAACGCAAAAACTACCCAACCGAATCGTTTGAAATTTAAAATACATAATTATTACATAATTTTGTCGAGTCATTTCAAATTTTATGAAACTCGGATGCATAGATCATTTACAGGGGCAATCAAAAGTATTCCATTACATTACGGTCAATGGGGAAAAAAGTTTCAAATGCATTTTAATCGTTTGAAATTTAAAATACGCAATTATTACATAATTCTGTCGAGTTATTTCAAATATTTTGATAATCGTGTGTATAGATCAATTACAGGGGCAACCAAAATTATTCAATTACATTATGGTCAATTAGGAAAAAGTTTCAAATATATTCTATATGTTTGAAATTTAAAATACATAATTATTACATAATTTTGTCGAGTTATTTCAAATTTTATGAAACTCGGATGCATAGATCAATTACAGGGACAATCAAAAGTATTCCGTTACATTACGGTCAATGGGGAAAAAAGTTTCAAATGCATTTTAATCGTTTGAAATTTAAAATACGCAATTATTACATAATTCTGTCGAGTCATTTCAAATATTTTGATAATCGTGTGCATAGATCAATTACAGGGGCAATCAAAAGTATTCAATTACATTATGGTCAATGGGGAAAAAGTTTCAAATAAATTCTATACGTTTGAAATTTAAAATACATAATTATTACATAATTTTGTCGAGTTATTTCAAATTTTATGAAAATCGGATGCATAGATCAATTACAGGGACAATCAAAAGTATTCCGTTACATTACGGTCAATGGGAAAAAATGTTTCAAATACATTTTAATCGTGTTACACTCATGCGGACTTAATAAAATTTATATGCAATTATAAAGTACATATTATAATATACATCATACATAATTTGTGGTGCAAAGAACATTTGTTATTGATTTACAAGGCCACACAAAAGTATTCCATTACATAATGGTATAGGGAGAACATTGTTTGATGAGCGTTTTAATTGTAATTCACTATTTACAATTTTATGAGATTGATATATGAAAGTAATATTTTTAAAACTTTGCTATCGTACGAACGCACCTAATTTGCTACGCTTCACGTGCAATTTCCAACTTGTTTGTATCGGTCTGGTTAATGTTATTCCATGACACAATAAGAGCTTCTTTAAAACTGTTTTTTACCAATACATATTTTTTTTTCGGATTTTTGCATTTAATAGCATCTGCAAATTTTCTATTGGATTCAAGTCTAGAGATTTTAGAAGAGTTACCAGTCGTCTTGGAGTATTGTCGTAAGCATGTGCTGGTGATCACAGCAGTATGCTTTAGTCGTTATCCTGCAGAAAGTGAAAAGCTTCCTCTATGCATAATTTCTTGGCACAGTTTAATAAATTATGGCGCGACACATCAATGTATGTTAAACCTGTCTTTCCATTGTCAATAAATTTTAAATGTCCTGCTCCATTAGAAGCTATGCACCCCAAAAGTATAATATTCCCCCCAACATGCTTGATAATTTGAAGTATACGTTTTGGATCTAGAACAGTTTTATTTTTACGCCATTTTTTTCGAATGCTTGATGGTAAGATAATTCCGAATTTTCCCTCATCAGAAAAAATTACTGCTTTCCAAAAATCCAATGATTTACTTCTGTATGCGAAAGCGAATACTATGCGTTTTCGCCTGTTTGTTTCGCTGATGAATGGATTTTTCCTTGAGGTTCTTCCTTTTAAATCTGCATTGAGAAGAATATTTTTTATTGTTTGAGGTATTACTCTGATGCGAGAAGATGTCGCAAGGTCTCCAGCAAATTTTTGAACCGAACGCATAGGATTTTTTAAAGCTTTTTTAACAACACTCCTTTTTTCCCTCATTGTTAGTTTGCTAAGAAGTCCTGGTTTTCATTGAATTTCGATGCATTTAATTTATTCATAGTTTCTCACTATACATCCAATAGTTGTAAATGGTAATTTAATAGCTTTTACAAATTCTTGTTGCGAATTTAAATTTTTATTATGCTTAATTATAGGATTTCATATATCTAGAGGTACCTCTCTAGTTTTAGGTTCTATTCTCAATTACTTCAAGTGCAAATTAAATTAAATGTCAGACAAATATAGTATGAAGTTAAAAATTACTAACAGCTTCTGTATAAGTAGTCCTTTGAACCATAAACACTATAAAACACAGTACATATCAGGATGGAGAAATGTACAAATACTTTTTTTGCAAGAAATTTTTAAACTTTTCCTATTAGAAAATTATTTTGCATCTTTATCGAAATTTTCTGTTGTGTAATTTAAAACACACGGTAAACAGACTGTATTAAAACCATTTTTGACAAAATATCTGTTTTTATTTAGTTAAAAATTAAAAATTTTAGAGTGTACAAATACTTTTTTTGCCAACTGTATATATAAGTCGCCTTACTTTTTTGTATTATATTTTACTGTCTTCGTAACACAAAAGTAACAAGCAGTTTCATGTTTACTAGGTTGGTGAACCAAATGGAAGGTTATTTTCTCCTGATGACCACTAGAGTAAAACAATTCTACAGCTTTCGCAAAACACATGAGGCATCCACTTTTTATCTTGGTTTGCAACAGGAAATCCAAAGTAATGAAGATATGCACTTTTTAACGAATCTACAGTGGGTTTTCTTCTTTCTTTCTTTTTATTTATTTATTTATTTATTTATTTTTGAAAATATAAACTGTCAACAAACATAGCAAAAACGATCAGAATTTTGTTTACACATTCTACTCAACATTTTAATTCAATCCGAAACAAAATATTTGCTGTTTGAAGCAAACGAATGAACATTAAACGGTCGTCACCACGTTGGGTTGTAAAAAAAACAATGTACCGTAGAAAGAAAACTGTGACGTGATAGAATATTTATGCTGACACTTTTACGATTAAGGAAGGTAGAGAAATACATTTATATGCATTTTTTCGGGGTATACAAAAAAAGTTGAAATTTGTAAACTAGTGTTATTTATTCGATTTTGAGTGGTATCGTCGGTTAAATTTAACATTTGTATTTTTCGTAAGAGCTTCTACCGACGAAAGTAACAATTAACATGAAATGCATATTTTACAAATTATTATATAGCGTTGTTATTGAATGTTACTTTTGAAATATATTTACATTAACTGGAGAGATATTGTGATATAATTTTTAATTTAGATGTTCCTTTAGTTCCTTCTATACTCATTTACTTCTAAAAATTAAATATTTTGAAAACTATCTACACAAATGAATAAAAAATATGTCAAAAATAAATTAAGAATCTGAATTAGGAAACAAAAATAAAATAAAGCATGGAAACTTGAATTACCTTATTTGTGAAATAAGGTATTACCATATTTACTTTATATGAGTTTTTGAATTATTTTTTTGTGATAAATATAAAAAGTTTGTGACGATTTAAAAGTATTTCGATCACAAAATACGTTTGTGATCGCGTGTACTCGATGTGTGAAATGGAGATTTTTTTTTTAAATAGTTTAAAAAAAGAAAAAACCTTTTTACATATTCTAACGTTAATATAATCCTTTAAGCATCTTGCAAATTTAGACATTCATATTTAAAACAATTCATAAAATAATAGCAATGAAAAGTATTGTTACGAGAACTTTTATTTGGTAATCTTACATTTTTAATTATCTGACTCACTTCAGAAAATTAGCTTTGATATCGATTTTGTTCTAAATCATCCTTTGATTTTTAAAAGTTACGGGAAGGAAAACCCGTTTAGGATGCTTAAAGGATTAAGGAATAAATGAACATTTTAGCAAGATTATTAGTTCTAATCTGTCTTAAACGAATAGGGTTTGTGCGAGTACAGTTATTTTTCAGGTGATATACCAGTTTTCTTTTTGAAAAAAAAAAATCTTGTTCAAGCACGTGAAATATTGCCTAGATTAAGTAGAGATTTTCTATAACAAAACCGAAGAATTTATTGGTCTCGAAATTTCAGGACCCACATGAACCTTGTCGAAGATGAATTTCATATTCCAATTATCTATATTAATAAAACCAGCTGACCCGCCCGGCGTTGCCCGGGTCCGTATTAACAATATTAAACGAACTTGAAATTTGTATGATTTTATCATTAACTCGAAACATGCAGAAATACATTGTCTGAAATACGTGGCCACTGACTGTGTGAAAAATCGGTTAAAAAAAACAGCTAATGTTAAGCTCTAAAAATACTCAAAATGAGCGATGAGAAACGCGGGAGGGAATATGTATCCAACGACTGCGTGATTTTCGTGTTAAAGTGTTGATATTTTTCAAAAATCACTGTTAAGTCACGTAACTAATTATTTTTTTTTCACATAGAAATCCTTAGAGAAATATTTTGATTTTCAAACTAATTATATCGCTCTTAAATCCGACTATACCATGAATGAAATCGATACTCGCTGGTAGCTGAAATGTGGTATGTAGTATTATAATTTCAGAGCCATTTAACAAAAGTAAGTGTTATTTTTAATCAAATCATGCGTAATGTTCACTCGATGGATAAATTCCTAACCGTAAACTTTTGTACCGTAACCATAACCTGTCTGTAACCTAACTTTGACTTAACAGTACCTTACCGTAAATTAAATATAACATAAATGTAACCTAGCCTTCACTTTATTGTAACATATCCCTATTCTAACCATAACATAAATGCAATTTAACTTTAACCTAACTTTAACTTAACCGTGACCTAACTGTAACCTAATGGGAAATTAAATATAATCAAAGACTTACCGTAATGTAATTGCAACCTAAATGTTACCAAACCATATATTAGTTTCATGTCCATGGAAATTATTTTGTCTTGTTCGGATCTGGTTATGATTCATTAGAACATTTTTGTCGGGTTCAGATTTTAGGTATTTTTTGATATTGAGTTTTAATGTTCGGGTCGTATTCATGTCCATGGAAATTATTTTGCCTTGCTCGGATACAGTTATGGTTCTTTGGAATATTTTTGTCGGGAACAGATTTGTTACAGTTCATATTTCGGGTTTTCTTGGGTGTTCACGGAAATTATGCTGCCTTGTTCGAATAAGAATATGCTTCACTGGAATATTTTTTTTTCAAGTTCAGATTTGGTTCAGTTCAGATTTCGTGATTTTTTCAAAGAAATTTTTTATGTTCAGGTTCGGTTCATGTGAATGGAAATTTTTTGTCTTATTCAGATCCGGTTACGATTCTCTGGAATATTTTTTATCAGGTTCCTATTTGGTGCTATTCAAATTTCAGGTATTTTTTTAAAGTTCGGATCTCGTTCATGTCCACGGAAATTATTTTGTCATACTCGAATCCAGTTATGATTCTTTCGAATATTTTGGTCGAATTTAGATGTGGTTTGGGTCAAATTTCAGTTTTTTTTAAATCGAATTTTTTAGGTTCGAATTGGGTTTATGTCCATAGAAATTATTTCGTCTTGCTTGGATTGGGTTATAGTTCTTTGGAATAATTTTGCCAGGCTCAGATTTGGTTCAATTCAGATTTCGGGTTTTTTCTTCAAATATAACTGTTGAATTCGGGTCTTCTTGCATGTTCACGGAAATAATTCTGTCTTGTTCAAATAAGGACATGCTTCACTGGAATATTTTTGCCAAGTTCAGATTTCGTTCAGTTCGCGTTTTTTTCAAAGAAATTTTTTGGGTTCGGATTGTGTTCATGTCCATGGAAATATTTTGTCTTGTTTGGATCCGGTTGCGTTTCTTTGAAATAGTTTTGTCAGATTCAGATTTGGTTCGATTCAAATTCCAGGTACTTTTTTGAATGGGGGTTTTAGGTTCGTATCGGGTTCATGTCCACGGAAATTATTTTGTCTTACTCGAATCCGGTTATGGTTCATTAGAATACTTTGGTCAGATTTAGATGTGGTTTGTCTCAAAGTTCAGGATTTTTCAAACGGAGTTTTTTAGGTTTGAGTCGGGTTTATGACCATGGAAAATATTTTGTCTTGCTGGGATCGGGTTATAGTTC
Organism: Maratus speculifer; assembly: GCA_964019185.1. NCBI lineage: Eukaryota > Metazoa > Arthropoda > Arachnida > Araneae > Salticidae > Maratus > Maratus speculifer. Next base: position 241,621,426 of record OZ025289.1, read on the forward strand.
TCTGGAATATTTTTATCGGTTTCAGATTTCGTTCAAGTCATATTTCGGGTTTTTTTAAAGAAAATATTTTAGGTTCGGGTCAGGTTTCATGCCCACGAAAATTATTTTTCCTTGTTTGAATTGGATTATGCTTCACTTGAACATTTTTGCGGGATTCAGATTTGGTTTGGGTCAATTATCAAATCCATAGTTTTTTCCAAACAGAATTTTTAGGTCAGGATCGGGTTTATACTCACGGAAATTTTGTGTATCACGGATCGAAGTGTGGTCTGTTTTTTTTTCCTAGTTGGGATCGAATTATGTTTAAATTAGTCTAAACATTAAGGTTATAATCAGTTTTGCTACTATTCTTTTTATGGCTATTTCTGATAGATAATTTACTTTGATATTTGATGATTTATCATGGTGAATGAATCGTTTGCGGATACAAACAATTGTACGCCAAACAGCTATTTTATTTTTGTTTTAAAAACAAATTAAAGCCATATTACAATTTTAAATTGAATAGAACACATTTAAATTTAATCAATGATTAAAAAAATAAACTCATAGAAAAGTGTTGTGTAATGTTTTTTACTGCAACACCGCTAATGACTCATACATTCTAATGTTCTAAATGACAAAAATATGCGTACAACCATATAGTAAAAAGAAATTAATACAGTGGCAGTATAATGTCTTGGGGTGACGCAAAAAAGTGTAACTCTAAAATCCGCTACATTAAGTCCAAATAAGCACCAACAAAACCATGTGCTTTGAAACTCCGATCAATTCAAACTGGTTTAAACCAGTATTTCTTTGTTTTTGTTTTTTATCTTTTAAACTGTTATTGAATAGATGACTAAAATTTCGTTTAAAAAATAACGTTTTGTGCCATTATTGCCTGTAATACACGATCAGAATGCATGAAAGATACAATTAGATCAATCATAGGCAAGAATTATTTGATTATTTTTATCATATGACTTTGAAATATCAATATAGAAGCATCATTTAAGACTTTGCTTGAAAAATCAATCCTTTCGTTAATGTCTTAAAATCGTCTGCACTCTGAAATCTAGATTTTAAATTGATATTATTATTTAAGTGTTCATGCCTGATTTTAAAAGAATATTTTCATCACTATATTTTATATATTGACATGGAATTATTAATATGTTGTTAAATCATAAACATTTTTCATCTACGTTATAAAGTATTAAAAATTTCTGAAAAAAAGAGAAAACTTTTAGTAATTCAATTTTTTACTTCAAATCATATGTTTTCAATATTTTATTTAATTTTGTTTTGACATTTAATTATTTTTAATTTTCCAATTTCAATTATTTTAAAAGCAAACATTTATCTTAATAAATAATATAATAGAAAAAACCATTTAAAAAACTTACTATTTCTTCGTAGAATAAGCTTCAGCTGTAATTCATTTCTTTCAATCCATCTTATTAATACAAAATTCCTTCCTCGTGCTTTATTTTGAGACATTAAAATTTCAGCGATAAATGGTTTCATATTGCAAACCTTTTTTTTTCGGTTTACTTCGCCACCACCTATCTTTTTCCTTCATGGCGTACAGCAGCTGTGATTAAAAAAAAATCCTCATTTAAACTGAAAGTTTGCCAGTCTATGAATTTTAAAGGTCAGTCCCAGTTTTTTAAATTATTTCTGCGAAAATTTTATGCAACCAACCAACCATAAGAGAATGAAAGTAAAAAAAGCTAAAAAAAGCGATTTTTTATGAGAGTGAGATTTGGAATTTAATTAATTACTCAGTTAATAAATAGAATTTTGAAATTCTGGGCGTCAGGTGCATCAGGAGAGATATTGGGCTACTCTCAGAAAAATTTTGAGCTTCGTACGTACCGTGGTTTTCGCTAACTATCGCAGACACACACACACACAGAGCGAATTGTTATTTTATTAATATAGATAACAAATCGCTCAGTGTGTGTGTGTCTGCGAGAGTTAGCAAAAACTACTGCATGTACGAAGTTCATTTTTTTTAAAGATTTTCCAAGGCCTTTCCTAATGCACCTGACCCTCAAAATTTTAAAATTCTAATAATTAGTTGAGAAATTAATTAAAATCCCTAAATTAGAAGAAAGGAAAAGTATTCAAAATTCAATAAGGACATATATTTTTCTTAAACCACAGAATATTTCTTCGAAAATTCAAAGAAAAGGAAAAAGGTTACTGTAAATACAGGGTTGCCATGGCGATGAATGTACTAGGCTTTTTAATAAAGAGCTGTATTTTAAACTCTTCTGCACCTAAAAACTCAAAAATTAGACAGCTACATGCAGAAAAAATTCCTCTTTCAGAAATTGTTGTTAATCTTATAATCTAATTGCCTGTTAATCTTATACATTTCCGAAAATGAACTAGTTCTTAAATATGTTGTGGTGTAGCTATTTTGTATTTGAGAAAAGCCTTAAGGAATGACAGAGAAACATATTCACAAATCTAACTTTTTACTGAACAGATTCAATAGTTATGATATTTACTTTCCTTTATACTTTCCTTTATACTTTCCTTTTTTTTTCTTTTGTTCTAAACTACATTAATTATTTAATGAATCCCTATTTGAATATTGAAAGATTTAAGAATCTAAATCAATAATACATTGTGTATTTACCATTTTGTGAACACATCGTAATTTAAATATACATTGTAAATTTATCCCATAATGCAGTATTTTTTAAAATTCAAGAGGTTACTAAAAATTTTTTAGTAAATTTGTATTCCACAGAATTTTTTAGTAACCGTTACAAACTTTTTTTTTGCAAGAGATACAAGCACTTCTTTTGTAAACTGAACAAAAGAATTTTTTGTATAACTAACTTAAATTTTTTTAGTATGAGCCACCAGGCAAATTTTAGTAATAGCTCCAAAATTATTTTTAATAACAATTACGTGCGTCTGAAGGGCAGGAGCTTCCTTCGAGCTGCATCCAGACTTCTGAAGCGGTAGATTTTCGGCAAAAACGCAATAGATGGCAGCACCAAACATTACGACCAGCTCTTACAGGAAATTCATAACCCCTTTATTATAGAGTACTTACACTACATACATTCGGGGCGTACTTGGTGCTGTCCAGTATTGAACCCGGGACCTTTTAGCCTGGAGTCCGTTACTATAACCACTATGCTATCGAGGCCACGTCAAGTGAGTTTTAGTAATAGCTAATAAAAATATAAAAATATAAAACTATTAACTCTATTCGTTGCTAACTTTTTTCTAGTAATTCTTACAGATTTTCTAGTAACCGACTAAGATTACTAAACATTTTTTAGTAATTACAAGGATTACTAAAGTTTTTTTAGTAGATCGACTCCTTTTTTTTACAGTGTGGTCATGGTAAAGTAACTTTCCTCCCCCACCTTGATACAGAACCTACGGGCACATTAGTTCTCAGGCTTTGGTAACCTGATGAGATAAAAACACATCAAATTACGTTATTTCTATCAAGAGTTATTGCGCACATACCTACCTACATACGTACATACATGCGTACATACATAAGCTGCGAGCCCATTATTTCTCTGGCTTTGATGCCCGTGAGCTAAAAGCACGTAAAACTACATTGGCCTAGGATAAACTAGATCAGCCTAGGACAAACAAGAATGTTGTCGTTAAGGCGGTCATTGAATTCAATAAAATCACGCCAAATTCAATTGGCCTAGGATAAACTAGATCGGCCTAGGATAAACTAGTTCAGACCAATAAACAGCAGTTTAAACTAGTATATCCTATAAGAGTTAGGCCAAACTAGTTTGGCCTAGGAAAATCTAGTTTGTCCTATGTGCCTTAGAATAGACTAGTTTGGCCTAGGAAATAGGACTAGTTTATCCGATGGGCTTTAGGATAAACCGGTTTAGCCTAGGAAAAACTAGTTTATCCGATGGGTGTTAGGATAGACCGGTTTGGCCTAAAATCGGGTTTGGCCTGTAACAGAGGTTTTAAAGTTATGCATTGAGCAATATCTTTAAACGTTGTTTAATAATATGTAGATTTATAAAAATCCAAGTTTTCGTTGATTTAAAAAAAGAAAAAGAAACGCTGAAACGCGAATTAACTAAAATTAAGAAAAAACTCACAAAACGATCCTTTTGAGCTTTCAGATACATTATAACGCATAGTAAATATTTTAAAGGTCAGTGAGCATGAAATACGGGGCGGTGGATTTTTTTATATGGAGCGATCAAATATATATAATTGTACCGTTTTCTACCATTTCAAATGAGGGATTTTCACTAAGCCCTGGAATAAATATTGCTTATTTAATATAAAACTTTCAGATTGTTTATAACACTTAATATAAATTTTAAAGAGTAGGGTAGGGGGTAGGGGGGCAATAATTATTTTAGAGAGGTATTAATCAAATATTTGAGAACGTACCGTTTTAGATGCGGATATTTCAGAGCCCTGGGATAAATAATGCATATTTAATATAGAATTTTAAAAGTGTACTCACCCGTATTTTCGAATAATAATCTCATGAAATATCTTTGTTAAGTCCAGAAACGGTTTTGTTAAGAAAAGAGTTCGCCATCTGGTGGTAGAATGTGAAACTTATGCCCCCCCACTTTTTTTTACCGTGTGTGCACAACATTTCTGCTAAACGATACCGTAGGCAGCTGGGATTAAGTTCGAGATAAGGTCTTTCTACAACATTTTGTAGTACGAATTTCAGGTGTATTTTAGAATATTATTACGGGCCCAGGCAACTCGCCTTATTTAAAAAATGAAACTTCGAGAAATCGGGAAAAATTTGTAATTGCTGCTATTGGTTTTGATAATTGACCAAGATTTTGCAACGTCACAAATACATGACATAACTAGTTTCTTTTTTCAGATTGCTGTGTAATTTTGGCACAGGTTTACAAATTAATTAAATTCCTAGACAAAGTACGATTTTTTAAATTTTTGGATGATGCGAGTTTTGAAACTTACGTCCTCATTTATATTTTCTATATCTTATAATGCTCTCAGCAGGGCCGTAGCTAGAAGAGAACAATAGGAGGGGCTCAAGAGATTATAGGGGGGGGGGGTCATCGTTTACAAATAGGATGAGGGAGTGTTGAAACACTTAATTTAGGTACAATTTAGTAACTCTACAAAATTGTGAAAGGGTCTGAAAACTAAATTAGATTTTTGAACAGAATTTCATTTAAATTTTTGGAACAGAAATTCATTGAGTGACCTTGGAATTTTCTCCAGGAGGGGGGGGGGGGGGCTGAGCCGCCCATAGCACCCCCTTAGCTTCGGCCCTGGCTCTCAGTATACATCACTGAAGAAAGAAGTTTAAGATTCCTATGAATTATTGGTGCAGACTTACCAATTAAATAAATTCATAAAGAAAGAGCACGATTTTTTAAAATGTCGGAAAACGTGAGTTTTAAAACTCATTTCCTCACTTAAATTTCATAAATATATATCTTATGGTTCTCTCAAGGTCCGTCACTTAACGATAAATATATTTTTTTTCAGCTTGCCGTGAGTTGGTGCCAATGTATCAATTAAATTAATTCCTAGAAAAAGCACGATTCTTCGAATCTTGTATTACGCGAGATTTGAAACTCACCTTCTTATCCGTATCTTTTTATGATCTCCGTGGCTATCACTCAAGGGTTAAGCTAGTCTTTTTCATATTGCTGTGAATTATAGATGCAAGCTTATCAGTTAGATAATTCATAGAGACAACATGATTTTTGAAATTTATGATAACACGAGTTTGAAATTCATGTTCTCATTTATATTTCATATGCATAGATGCCAACATCTCTTAATTATTCCGGAGTCTGATCAAAAATTTGCATGCAAAAACCGGAAAAAACATTTAAGAAAATGTGTTTACTTTCTACGATGTAAATCTTTGATTTCATCCTGAAATTTTTGGTCAAATAAAATTTCCGGTTGAAAACATGCTCATCTTATATCAGACTCCGGAATAAATTAAGAGAAGTTGGCATCTATGCATATGTATATTTGGGTTTATATTTCATATGAATTCATTTATGTATTATTCATGTTTCTCATTTATATTTCATACATCTTATGCGTTTTCAGTTTCCATCGCTCCATTTTCTTGCGTGAGTTTCTGCAAGATATTTATAAAATTAACCTTTAGAATGAACATTACTGCAAGAATGTCAGACGCATGATAATCGATATTTGTCTTTTCCGTTTGTTTATTATGCTGTTTTCGTTATGTCTGTGGATTAGTTGTTAAATTAATGGAATTTTATGAAAAAGAATTTGTCTTTCTATAATACCTCTACTGTTATTACAATAAACTAAAAGTTGCCGTAACAATATTATTTTGACGTTTTCAGATTCAATAAAAAGGTTCTTTTGTAATATTTGCGTTTACATTAAATATAAAATTCGAGATATAAATTTCGCACGCCTATGTGTAATTGTTAAATTTCAAGATTGAATGACAAAACGGAAATATTTCCTAAATGCACTCTCTGTTAGCGGCATATGGAGATAATTATTAAATTGGATAACTGCAGCACATAATATTTTAAAGAAGATTTTTATCAACTAATTTATTTTTGTCTTCTAAAAAAAGTGATTATTAAATGTAACACACTTCTTTTGTAAAGAATATTTGTGTATTCATTTTATTAATATATAAAGTGTTATATTTTGCCTAAAAGATCTGGCAAAAATAAAAATCTCGCATCTAATATATAAGGGGAACTGATGCACATTGATACAGTTATTTTTTAAGAATTCTTTTGCTGTCCAGAAAGTAGAAATTTCAAGTTTTTTTTTTTCATGCACAGTCAGAAAAACTTGTGTAGTGTGTTATAAAAATGTATAATCGTTGTTGTACATAGTATTTTTGCATGCAATTTTTAAATAAATATAAATTGACAAAATAACACCAGTGCATATTTTTCATAGAAAATGAGTTAGCAAATAATTTTATACTTATTTACAGAAATGCAAATCACCCGCAATTAATTTGTAAGTAATATTAAAGCAATCAAAATTAAATGAATAATTACTTAATGTTCTGGCTGGTCATTGTTTGATTATTGGCCGTGGTAATTTTCTCATATCTGGTACTTCAACACCATCATTATCTTCTTTCTTAGGAAAGATAAAAAAATTACCAGGTTTTCTGTTTATAAATCGATTAATAAATGGAAAATAAAATATAACTGCATTAAAAATTCTGTTTATAATATAATTATCTCTTCTGCAGCTTGTTTCACTTACGTAACGTTTCTCATATCGAAAACACTTTTTGTTCTGGAGAATCGATATAAATTCGAGAATTTGCCAGGCTGCCGTCTATTTCTTTTGTTAGTTTTACTGGCATTGAATGTGGGGTAAATTCGTATGACTTTTGTTTGCAAAAATACTAATGTTCTAGTATAATGAATAGCACTATTTTACTTCAATAAAAACTAGTATTGGAAATTTTTGGCGGGAAATGGTTGGATTAAGGAGTGTATAGTAAAATAAAATAAAAGGTAATGAAAAAATGAACTACAAAAGGATTTAAATTGTCTGTAGCTATCATGGAGCACACTGATACGTATCAATATACTCCAATATAGATTATATGAATATGCCCCGATATAGACTATATGAATATGCCCTATACAGCCATTATAAGTAAAATGAGTCTCAAATCCAACACTTCATAATTTACCTAACAATAAAGAAAGAACAACTAATAAAGAGTAGCTTTATTTGCCAGGGAGAGTATTTTTTCGGTTGAAAATACTGGAATAGTTGTATAATATCATTTCAATTGTACAACTCAAATTTATTTTTGAACTACAAAAACAGTAAATCACCCGTCCCATTTCATCAAACTACTGAAGAAGGCCAAGACGTTCTGTATGTAGTTGTGTACATTAGCATAACCTTTAGGAGCTTTTGTGAAACTTCGAGGAATCACCCTGTGAGCAGTAGAGGGGGTGTATTAATGTGGCCCATGTATCAATGTGCCCCAGTTCTCCTTAATTGTAAATTTTCATAGTAGTACATCCACACTATTCTATTCATGTTTACTGCCTTACTACATTTTACCGCGAGAAACTGAGTGTTATTTTTGTCACTCTATGTCGTCTTATCCTACATAAATTTCCATTTAATTTATAAAGCGTTATTATAATTAGACTTACACAAAAGTTTAAAGATTTGCAAAGATCGCTCAACTGCAAAAGAAGTGACACATTTCACCAAAAATAAATTGAAAGCAATATTCAAAAGCAAATTTGCAGGATTTTATAGTGACATGAAATTATAGCACTTAATGCAGGATACAGGAGATAAAACGGTTTGTAAACGGGTTTCGATAGTTGGGTAATTTTGCTTATCCAAGACAGGTCACACACCTTCTCCGGTCACGAATAGACACTTAGACTAATAAATACATTTATGAAGCTTCTTCTTCAGCCAGATTCATCTAAGACAGAGTTATTAGTACAATAAAATGCAAAACGAATTTTGTGAGGTGTGGCAGTTTCTTGTACGTTACGGATAATTTCTTTTATCTAAAATCTCGTCTTTTAATAACGCATTTCACTGAAATTTTCATAGTTAAAAGAATGTTTTATTTATTATTTTGGTTATGGTTTTAATTATATTTAAAATGTAAGATAATAAGATAATTATGAAAAAGAGTTTAAATTAAATCAATTCTGATAAAGTAAGCACTGGCTTCTTAAAAAATAAAGGAGAATAATTTCTTAAAAATAAAGGAGGTGAAATCTGATAAAATAAGCACTGTCTTTCAAAAAAGAAAATCTGACTCCTTTACACTCTTCCTTTCACTTTATCAAAAATTATCATTAAGAATATATTACGACTATGAGATTTTTCACCAGACACATAAGCAAACATTAACGTAAACAATAAACGTGTGCACAAATATTATTACTTCCTGTTTTTGAGGCTCATTATATACACCAAAATAAATAGATATTTGAAACGTTTAATTTGTTGAAAATTTTATGCTGAGACATGTATTACTTAAAGACAAATTTCACTATTTATAACATTTGCATACAAAACTTTCAATGTGGCCACTGCAAGTATCATAAACGATATTTCTGTTTTTAAAAAGTGAAAAATATGATATAAGTGATAAAAACTATAAATATAAATCTATTCTTGTGGGTTTGTAAATAAATTTCATTATAACTTCTAAAACTGGTATGAATCCCATAGTTCACATAATTAGTGTGATTGGTTTTTTTGTGTTTGTTTTTCTTAGTGTGTGCTGTTCTCTTTCTTTGCAAAGCTGAGAAAACAAAATTTAATTACTATATTAAACACAATATGTACATGATTTTATTCGGTTTTGCATTTACCACGAATTTATACATTTCTGCCATTGAAAATTTCAAATGCATCTCTAAAGTGTAAGATAAATAAATTTCACTTACAAAATATATTTAAAACTAGAGGAAACAGCCCGAAAATTCCGACTTATATAAAAACCATGGCATCAAAATTCACTTGTATATTCCAACAGAAAAATAAATTTATTATAATTTGTGACTTGTGCTGTAGCCAGTATACATCACTGAGCTCAAAAATAATATTTTATATGGAGCTCAGTGGTATACACGTCAGCACACATTACAATTTTAATTATCTTCTTTGCATCAAGATCTCAATATGGTACTCTATTGTGGAATTTGATAATGTTTCTAATTTAACATTTGATAAATTGTATAATTATTAGGTTTGATGTTTTTTAAAATGAAAAATACAGTTTTATTATTTTAATTTCCTCGTGCAATTTAACAACTGTCTCACAAATAGTTTTCGAGCTGTTGATTTTTTCAGGAACTTTAAATATTTTACTTTCCGAGATAAGTCAGTGGCAACAATTAGCGAAAAAAGCCATCTGTCAGCAGGATGTAATTTTTTATTAAAGAAGATACCTACAAAAGGGGTATATGAAATTTATGTTTTAATATACATCTCACCGCAAACATAAATTTCGTAAAAAGTAGGTAACATACATTCTTATTTAACCCTTTGCGGCGCACGACAAATTCGTTGCTTAAGTGTTTAAATTAATGATTGGCAGGGGAATTTAAAAACAACTTTATTTGTAAATAAGAAAACGCTATATTTCACGCATTCCATAAACCGTATTTTTTCTAAACAAAATTCTGGTGCGAATGCGGCGTTTGGGAATTAAAATTTAGTGGTATATCTATGAAACCACCGCCCTGCAAAGGGTTAATTACATATGCATTTGTGAAAAAATGCTAAAATTTAACAAAATGTATTTAAAGAAACTAATAAACGTTATAAATAAATTCAAGACTTCTCTAGCCGTCTCTAAACCAATGTCTTTATTAAGGAATTTGTTCATTAAACATTACAAAGAAATATATTCATAAATGATATTTACTCTTTCAGTTTTGGATACAGTTATTAAGTGACTGACGTTACCTCGAAGTTAGATAATCTTCTTTCTAAAAACGTGCGAATTTTCTTCAATAATAGATAATTTTATTGCCCAGAAACAGATCTGATAAAGCAAATTCCTATCCAAATTAACTTATGGTAGACTATTGACATATAAATGGGATAAATATTAAATTGTTCGCATTATTTGTAAGTGAACACGTTTGCACACTCATAACGGATGAATAAATAACGCAAAAGGGTAAACATGGAAATACTTTCGAAATACCTGAATAGACATTTGATTCATTTTAACAAAAATGAAAATGAATTCATTCTAACAAAAATGAATTTGTCAAATCTACTTCAGATTTATTTTATTCTATCTGAAATTAAGAATTAAACTATTTATTAAAAATTACTTTTTTACATGTTGTATAGTTATTACAAAATCTTGAGATAACATACATCACTTAATAAAAAATAATTGTGACTTACCTATAGGTTAAAATATATTAATACTAATAGAAATACTAATATTTTATAAAATGTATCGAAAAACTGCTTAAGATTAGAGACAAATTCCAGAATTTACTAACTGTTTTAAAGCAACATCGTTATTAAGAATATGTTCAATGAAAGAAACAAAGAAATATATTCATAAATGATATTTACTCTTACGGTTTTGGATACAGTTATTAGGTGACGGTCGTTATCCCAGTGCTAGGCAATCTTGTTCATAAAAGAGTAAGAATTTTCTTCAATATTAGATAACTTTATTCTCCCAGACAGACATTTGATAAAGCAAATTCCTTCCCAGATTACCTTATGGCAGACTATTGGCATATAAATGGGATATATATTAAAATGGTAGTATTATTTATAACTAAACATGTTTGCACGCTCATAACGAATGAATAAATAACGTAAAAGGGTAAACATGGGAATACTTCCGAAATACATGAATAGACTTATGATTTATTTTAATGATCAAACCCACTTCATATTTGTTTCAGTCTATCTGAAATTAATAATTAAACTATTTATTGAAATTTACTATTTAACATCATTGTATAGTTCTTACGAACTCTTAAAACAATATTTTTACAAAAAAAAAAAAAAAAAAAACGACTGTAAATTGTCTATACTTTAAAATATATTAACACTAATAAAAATACTAACATTTTATAAAATTTAGCGAAAAACTACTTAATATTATGTAAAAATTCCCGACTTTATTAGTCATTTGAAAGGAATATTTGTATTAAGGAATTAGTTCAATAAACGTAATAAAGAAATATATTCACTAATGATATTTAATCTTTCAGTTTTGGATACAGTTATTAGGTGACGGTCATCTCGACACTAGGTAATATTATAAATAAAAGAGTGAGAATTTCCTTCCATATTACATAACTTAATTCCCCATGCACATATTTGATAAAGCAAATTCCTTCCCAGATTACCTTATGGCAGACTATTGGCATATAAATGGGATATATATTAAAATAATCGCATTATTTATAACTGTATACGTTTGCACGCTCATAATGGATGAATAAATAACGTAAAATGGTAAACTTGGGAATAATTCAGAAGTACATGAATATAGTTTTGATTTATTTTAATGATCAAATCCACTTTAGTTTTGTTTTCGTCTATCTGAAATTAAGAATTAAACTATTTATTAAAATTTACTATCTAACATCATTGTATAGTATTGCAAAATCTTGTGTCAATACATTTATAAAATAAAAAGTTATTGAGAAATAACTACAGAATAGAATATTTACTGATATGTTACAGTTCTGAGCTGTTAATATTCTTAAATCGGCCCGGCCCAATTTTTTGAAAAATATGTTATATTTGTAGCATGCAAGACGAAATTCATCTTCTTATTGAATACAATCATGTCAAAACTGAATATTGTATACACTCACTGTATAAAAATTCTATTCTTTATGATAATATAAAATATATTATAATTACGAAAGAAAGTACATAGTAATCATTTTCAAGTCACCACGATTCCTAAAAGCATGCTTTATCTTTAGAAACCCACAAAAAGTTTTACGTTATAAAGAATCATATATAAAAACAAACTTTCCTTTATTGTTACTAAACTTTGGAAATGTTTTCACAAAAGTTTTTGTAATATATTAAATATTAATAAGTTATTTTCAAATCAGAATATCCTATTTTATAATTCCGAAATCTTTTTACCGAAGATTTGCATCTGCGTAGCTTAATACGTACACACCTTAATAAAAATTAATATTAATTTTTTGCTTTTATGTATAAATTTAATGCATGTAACATAAATGTTTTTTGTAAAAATTTGTTTATTTGATATGAAAACATTTGTATGAGAATAGGTAGAATTCGAAAAAATATGATTGTTGTCGTCATAATTGATTAATTCACTATGATAAAAAAGAAGACTTCAATTTTAAACTGATAACATTGGACCCAGAGGTAATTTCCACAAATTGTCTTTTATTGCACTTCAAAAAAATATCAATGTGAGATTACGGCCCGTTTCCGAAATTTAATTTACATACATTTTTAGTTAATTGCTATTGCAACTGCAAGAAAAAAATTAACATTTAATTAATTATATCGTAAAACTACATAGCATTACATACAAATTCCATACGTTATCAGCAATTTTTAAACAATATAGCAAAGAATTTGTTGAAAAAACATAACAAAGAAATATGTTCATAAATGGTATTTAATCTGTCAGTTTTGAATACAGTTATTAAGTCACGGTCTTTACCTCGATGCTAGGTAATCTTGTTTATAAAAGAGTGAGAATTTCCTTCAATATTAGATAACTTTATTCCCCAGACACACATCTGATGAAGCAAATTCCTTCCCAGATTACCTTATGGCAGACTATCGACATTTAAATGGGATAAATATAAAAATGATAGCATTATGTATAAGTGAAAATGTCTCCACGCTCATAACAGTGGAATAAATAACATAAAAGGATAAACATGGGCATATTTTCGAAATACATGAATAGACTTTTAATTTATTTTAATGGCCAAATCCACTTTAGATTTGTTTTAGTCTACCTGGAATTAAGAATTAAACATTGTATTGAAGTATATTATTTAATATGTTGTGTAGTTATTGCGAATTCTTGAGACAATATATTTAATAAATGAAAAAAAAATGAGAAATGTCTACAAAATAAGTCTACCAAATGTATATATATTTTAATATTTAATGATACGTTTTAGATATTTATAGGGTGTTAAAATTCCTAAATCAGTCTGATAAAAATTTTTTGAAAAACGTATTACATTTTTAAAAATTTTTTATTAAAGAGGATATTTACAAAATGAGTTTATGCGAAAATACGTTTTGTACATTTAAGCGAAAGGTAAAAATAAAAAGGAAATCGCCTTATTTAACCCCTGACTGCCCAACAATAGGGTAGAATTGTAATGTTGTTTTCTCTGTAATTTATTAAAAATATTAAAATAAGATGTTTTTTTCCAACCTGATACAAAATATGTTATTAAGTATAGGTGTATATTCTTTGAGAATATTAATCCTAACTTCATTTTTCATAACTGGATTTTATTTGTAGAATTATATTAATTTAAATATTGCTTATATTGCAGTGAAACCTGCAGCTTAGTGTGTAAAAAAATACGGTTGCGGCAGTGAGGAGGTTAAAAATAATTGCTTTTTTAAATTAAATCTATGTTCAATGTACATCACATCGCAAATATTAATTTCATGAAATGTAATTTACATATAAGGTACTTGTACCCTATATGGACAGTGTTCTCAATATGGACATCCCTAATATTTTTTAAAGTAACAATTTTGATAGAGAAATCGCGCTGCATGTCCGGGAATAAAAGCAGTTGGAAAGATAATTAAGCCAGGAAAGTACAAAAATGCGCGCTGTTCGCCATTTAGAAGAAAACTTGTTGTTTCGTGGTGTGCTGATAGTAAATACAGGTAAGTTTAAATTCTTATTAGACATTGTAAAATTACTTTAAATATTGAAAAGTGGAGTGTTTTAGAAAGCTTTTAAAACATACTTTTAATTGCTATTGCATATATTGCTTTAAAAAGTTTTCGTTACTTATTTATTACAACATTTAATAAAGCTACTCCCGATTCCCAATATGGACACCTTATGTCCACATTGGAAGTACAGCAGGTGAATCTTCATATCCACAAAAATAGAAAGCTACGCAAAACCAACTACCATTTCATAATATTCTGTAGTAACTGAGGTGCTTTTCATCGGTCTTCGAAGAACCACAACAGAAAATGGCCGCCCACTCCTAAGTGCATATTTTGAAGATATTTACTGTGCCCTACTCATCCTTTCAACACTTTAAGATACATTTTTATCCCCTTTGCTGTAAAATTCAATAGAAAAGTGGTTGTTCCATACATCTTTTGTAGTAGATCAATAAGGAACCATCTGTCCATAATAGGGACTAGTGGTTCCTTATATGGACATTCGTAAACATTTTTTTTTCATCATTTAAATTAAACCGGAATAGCCACAAGGTCACTAATTTTAATAATGATAATCAACAGTCCACGATCACAGTCCTATTATGTGTACATGGGGGTGAAAGGAAAAAGATTTTCCTTAAGATGTCCATATTAGGCACACGTACCTTATAATTATCATTGCAATTGCAAAATAATACTAAAGTTATATCGAAAAATTATTTAACATAATCTGTTTTATAACAGAGTGAGACTATCTTTAAATATTAGATGACTCTATTCCCCAGACACATATTTGATAAAGCAAGTTTCTTCCCAGATTGCCTTATGGCAGACTATTGACACATAAATAGGATAAATATTAAAGTGATCGCATTATTTATAACGGAACATATTTGCGCGTTCATAGCGTTTGAATAAATAATGTAAAAGGGTAAACACGGGAATACTTCCGAAGTACAGGAATAGACTTTGGATTTATTTTAATGATCAATTCCACTTTATATATGTTTTAGTCTATATGGAATTAGGAACCGAACTACTTATTGAGACTTACTATTTAACATGTTGTATAAATATTATGAATTATTGAGGCAATAATTTTATTGAATAAAAACATATTGACAAACGACTACTGATTAAAATATTTACTGATACGTTTTAGTTGTTTCTCGACAGTTAACATTCTATAATATGCCTGACAAAGTATTTTTTTAGGAAAATTGATTATATTTGTAACATGCGGGACGAAATACGTTTTCTTTATTAAATATAATCAAACCAAAGGTGAATGTTGCATATATTCACGTATAAAAATGATAGTCTTCATAATGGTTGAAAATGCATATTTACCAAAGAAAATACGCAATAATCACTTCTGAGTAACCACAATCCCTAAAAACATGCTTTATCTTTAGCAACCAACAAAAAATTCACGCTATAAAGAATCACTTATAAAAACAAACTTGATTTTACTTTCACTAAGTTTTGGAAATGTCTTCCAGAAGTTTTATGTACACTCTAAAAAATAAAAGTGTAAATTTACATACAAAAATGTGTAAATCGATGATACAAAATTGATTTGTTTATATCGGTACATTTTTCTGTAATTTGCCAAAATACACACCTAATGTGTAAATTTCAAAATGCACATTTCAGTGCTGATTTGATGATAACAATAAGTGTGTAAAAGTTATAATGGTCACTCATGAAATACCCACATTAATCTGTGAATTGCGCAAGAATACACATATTCTGTGTAATATTCTTACTCATTTAATTGTGTAATCTTCTGTTATCACACGGATAAATATGTATTATGCAAAAAACACACATTATTGTGTTATTATAATTTACATAGTTCTTTGCGTAATATGTAAAATACACATATTCGATGGAGCTTCAATAACTATTGTGTCTAGTGCATATAGAATACCTGTACTGCAATGGGTTGATGTATAATATTGAAGTCTAATGTCTTAACTGATTTTACGCTTAGTTTCAGTACCGTAGCTGCAATATTCATATAGTTTTGGATGAAAGAGTGAAATAACGAGGGGGTAGTAGTTGAAAGCCCGATTTTCAGATTATGGGGCTAGTTTTTTGACAGTGGATGAGATAAAAGTACTGTTTTTTGGACTCGGGATCATAGTGATGTACCCTCTTCTCATCCAATGTCACAAGTGTAGCCTCATAAGCTTTAAATCAGCCTATCACATTCACCCCACCCCTTCTTAAAAACTCCCTCGAAATAGGTTTTTAGAACGTCACACCTCCCTCTAAAACTATGTTACTATAGCAGCTACGGTTCTAAAATTCAGCATATTGCCATTTAAGACATTAGTTTTCAATATGCCTCTTCAGTCATCGTTGTACAAATATTACTTTTCTGTTAATGGGGAAGCATGGGACACATTTTGAAATTTACAATTTCTTTAATTATAAAATTGATTCTTTAAATTATGTCTCTATATTGTTCAAGGACATTAGAAAATGTTTCATTTTGTATTCTATAAATCAAAATTTTTGTATTTGTGTCAAATAAAGTTCATTTTATCATTTTTGTAAAAAGTGTCCCATTCCTCCCCACTCTCCTCTAAATATACACATAAAAACTGTTGTTATATTTTCTATATTCTTCCTTGGTTCTTAATTTTATATTTTCCTCCCATTTAGATATGCAATTAAAAATTAAGATAAAGGAAAAACAACAATTAATTGATGATAGATTTTAGACAAGTCAGATGGAATAATGATAGTTGGTAAACTTGCAATCTCCACACTTTTTATTTTCAGAGTTCAGACTCGATTTTTAATTTTTTAGTTTTGAGACTGAAGATACAAAGCAATTATACTCAAGATACTGTGTTACATACAGTTATAAAAGTAAAATTTAAAGTACTATAAAAAATAGAAAAAGGTATTTAATCTTCATCTCACACACACATACACATATTACCTGCAAAAATTTTAGCTGATTTGTTTATTTATACATAAATCACCTATGTTATATGTTGAATTGTTTTCTTTTTATAAGTATTCATCATTAGAAAAAAATTACCATAAAAAAAAATCAAGATTATCAAAAAGGCTGTTGAATCATTAAAATAACATCCTTTGCATTAAATTTATATTTTATTTTAGATTATATTAAGAAATATGTGTCTTTAAAAATAAATAAATAAAAAATAAAATTAAAATACAAATATATTTTAACATTAGTGAAATGACTCGTATTTTCATAAATGAAAATTTCAGATATTCTAATTAAAAATTTTGGATATCAAACTAATGAGTATTTTTATTTATCAACTATAGTAAAAAATAAAATAAAAATACTGTGATTATATCCAAATATCAATTGACTCTTATAAATTTTCGAAATTAATGCTGGTAGAATTTGTTTGACAATTACATTTGTGTCTTAAGTGTTTAAAACTCACCCGGAGGGGGATATTTATGTAGGGGGAGGGGACTTATAAGTTCCATTTTGAATATCCATTATGAAACAACTGTTATAATTTTTTTATCTACATATAGAACCATATCTTTTAGGTTATATAAATTCTGTAATAATAGCAAAATTGCAATGGAAAAATGTGTGAAGAAAAAACGTTACTTTAATGTAAATTTTCTTAAAAATTTTTGGTCTAAGGTTATTTTAAATCAACATATTTCTGTTCTTTTGCAATTTACTTCTGTGTTCTTTTATTAAATCTATAATTAACAAGCAAAAATTGTGTGTTCTTTACTATGATTATTTTAGTAGAACATAGTTCTTCTGATGTAATATTTTCAAATTAGAACACAGCTGAAAATTAAATGTAATAAAGATAAATAAATATTACAAATTTCTCAAAATTGGAAAATGTAGCGTAGAAAATTAAAAACAACGCTATAGTTTTAATTAATGATAAACGTAGTCAACATTATCAGTTTCATAATTAAAAAAAAGACTTACAAATAAATTTCAATAAATAAATAAAACTCAGATGAACTGTTTAACTTATAAATCAGAATATATAATTTATAGATATGACATACATTTGTTTAATAGTTTATAAATAAACTATAATGTCTTTCATACAGCCGACCCAAAATTTAATACCGCACCCCCCACCCTCCACCCCAAAAAAGGGTGTTAACATTTATTTTGCTACTGTTAAAATACATTCATAAATTCTTTTAAGATGAAACTTTTTCAAGAAATAAATAACCTTAGATACAACAGTTGATATTTTAATAGACATTTATCAGGAGTTAGGTAATGTTGACATTTTTTAAGGCAAAAAAATTATTAGTGTAAAAAATTCTTGTATGTAAAAAAACAATCCAACATATAGTATATATATTTATACATAAATATAGACAGATCAGATAAAAAATATTGGAGGTAATACAAACGTATGAGATTATATACCTTATATTTTATATTAGAATAATTTCTATATTTTTCTCAAAGCAAGCACTAGAATTCAACTGAACCCACCAACTTAAACCTGATGAAGCCAAGTCAACGATGATTATGATTTTAGGTTTGGATGCTAGATTCGCGTCTATCTCGGGGTCGAAGTAGTTCGCTAATAAGACCATAAATTGTACCTCGAACTGAAGTTAAACTAAAATTACAAGTTAAACTTTGAAATGGGAAAAAGGTTACAAGCTATGAGACGGCTAAAATAATTTAGGGTAAAATCAAGCATACTTAAATTCGATGTGCAAAATGTAGAAAGAAGTTAGGATACGAATTTAGAATGATTTTATTTACATGAATTATATTTAATGTTACATATTAAACAAATTCGAAATAGTTTTTAGATTCTAATGAAGGTTAAACTACTGTCCTTTAAATCAAGGGGGGGGGGGAAGGGCAGCAGAAAAATTACCAACAGTACAAAAAATATAATTTAAATTTATGAATAAGCATAGAGTGCTATTATATCTCTAATTATAATGCCTCTTTAGGAAGAATTCCTAACTTTGCTTTAAGAATGAAATCTAACACTATTACTGAAAATTACAAGTAAAATTGTGAAAAAAACAGCGGTTTGCGAGACGATTGAAAGAAATTACGATTTAATCAAAACCTAGAATTAAAAAATAAGCATTCTTATATTTGATGTACGAATTTCAAAAGGTATTTCGGAAAAAGAAATTATAATTAATTACTTAAATGAATAAAATTTTACGTTACATGTAACGAAACATTGTTACATGCGTCGAGTTTAATTTTTTTTAACTTGTTTCAAATGTTCACTTGCTGCTGAAACGGAGATTGTGAGAGAAGTGGTCAGAGTATCATAAAAATAAATAAATATATTAGTTTATTATTTAAAAATGCTGTTACAGCAATGCAATGACATCATATTGTTTATGGTATGGGATTACTGAAATAAAAAGTGTATCTCTGAATAACATGTAAGCCTCCCATCCCTTTCGTAACGTCTACTTTAAAATTCACGCATTTTTTAATTTTTGTAACACACTAATTAGTGTAATTTCAGGTGTTATCTACATTTTCACATTTTTCTGAGTTTATGATCTGATGACAACTTATAAACTTAATGCCATAAACTAAACACACATAAAATAAGTATTTTTTGTAGGAAAAGTGTATTTTTTATGACAAGAGGGTGATTTTGCAAATATACACACTTACCTATGTATATATTATTATGTATAAATTACAATAACATACCAATTTGTGTAAATTCAGGCATTTTTCAGCATTTACACATTTATTTGTGATTTTCAAGTGATAACAGAATACGTACTTAGTTTTATAAGCTAAAATGCACATAAAAACAGGTAAAAGTTTGCAAAAATGGGTAATTTTCATGTCAGGTGTGTAATTTTAGGAATTTACACACATATATACGTAAATTTGTCTAATTTACACTTTTATTTTTTTTAATGTAGTTTATTAATCAGTTTTTTTTTCAAGCCAGAATATCATATTTTATATTTTCGAAATCTTTTTATTAGTGCTTTGCAGCTGCGTAGCGTAATGCATGCACATCTCAGTATAAATTAATAATAATTCGATGCTTTTATCTTTAATTTAATGCATGCAATTTATAATGTTTTCTGTAAAAATTTGTTTCATTTATATAAAAATATTTACGTGATAATTGGTAGAATTCGCAAACATATGATTGTTATTGACAAAATTGATTAATTCTCTGTAATTTAAAAAAAAAAAAATACAAACTTAATCTGGTGGCATAGTGAGATTACGGCCCATTCACGTGCTTTATTTTCCATTTATTTTTATTTAATTATCACTGTAACTGCGAAAAAAAAAATAATAAATTTAATCAAATATCTCAAAAATCACTTATCATAGAAGGCGGCAGCCTTCAAGTGACGCAGCTTTAAACCTACCATCGTCATAACGGTAGATGCGGAACTTCATATATACAGCTAACTCAACATCAAAGAAAATCGGAAAAGCCGCCTTCTAATAACTCAGCAAATATTGGTCAGAATGGTCCAATTTTTTTAATATAGTCTTATATTCCCAGTCTAATCCTATCCTATAATTTTTACATTTCTACGTACCGTATATTTTTAGATCTCGATAACCATTTTAAAACTGTAATCGATGGTGTTTGTTCCTGATAATGAGATCTAGGAAACGGGCTGGGAGATTTTATTAAAACTTATATATAATATGAATCTCTTTAAGATAGAGGTAATAAGACTTGTCTTGTTTCTAGGAAAACTCTTGTTTGTTATATATTGGTCTTGGAAAATTGGACTATATTAGCTCGCGGATTACATGTTATTCTATGGGTTAGCAGACGGAGCCTGAGTGAAAAACCTTATGTACTTATGGTCACAGTTAAAACACCCGAATCGAAGCAATAAATGTTTTTAAAACTACAAAAACATCTTATCATGTGCTTTAAAACATTCAATAAATATATACTAAATAAAATTTCTATTTATTTTGCCTTTATTTTTCGTAAGAAGAAAATATTACGTTTCTTACATTGGATATTTTTGCATTTTGTGGAAAAAATATTTTGAATCCTTTTTTAAAATAGGAAAATATTTTTTAATTATACATATTCAATATACTTTCGACTTATGATTTTTTTTTTAAGTTTTCAAACAAAAATTATTTTAAATTTTTTGTTGTTGGAAAGTCATGTATTCATACGCCAAGGGGCGCCACTTGTCTAGCATAGCCTAAGGCTATGTGTCTAGTTTTGTTTTGAATCCGAACCCGAACGCGGCAAGTTACACGGAGCATTTTTCATTCAGGTAGTAATATTCTTACATAATGTCCATTAAATTGATATAGAAAATGCACGAATTAAAAAATATAAACCAGACAAGATAGAATCATTAAGTAATTTTCAGGTTTTAATAATCCACATGTTGTTTCTTGTTACGCCAATTGAATCTCGCAATGTCAATATACAACGAATAAGCTCTGCAATAAAGTTAACCGGAGAATCTTGCAATGGATTAGTAATTAATACAGAATGTGTAACTTTGCAATAAAGTTTTTTGCTTGTATTTTTGAAGACTTATGGATTACAGTGTGGAGGCAGGATATATTCAAAATTTTACGAGAATGCCAGTTAAAAATCTGGACTGCATTTTGTTTTGTTGTCAGTAATTTTGGGTGAAATGCAGTTTATTCTCCTTCGCCAAGGAACTTTTTATGTGTATTGTTTGATAAACAAAAAATATATAGAGGTAAAATTGTTTATTTTTTTAATTTTTTCGCTGCTTGAGCAAAGAATAGGTTTGCATTAATCATAATTAATAAACGGAAACTTACTGGCTTGCTTAAAGTATTGTTTTTAAATACAGGGTACAAAATACATGAATTTTCTTAAATCCCAGTTTATTTTATTAAAATTTGTCATTTCAACAAAATAAAATTATTGCATATCTGTTATCTTTGAGTTTAAGTGTTAAAACACTTTTCAATGTTTGCATTTTAGCATGTTTTGCAGATAATACATTTTGTGAATTTCACAGAGTTGACTGTATTATACTCTATTATAAGCATTCATTATGATTTCTAGTACATTATTACATTCAAATTATTCTTTTTAAAAATGTAAACAAAAGATGATCACATATTTGTGCAATGTCTGGTCTCAACAATGGAAATTGTAAAGTACACACACTTGATGGACTTTACAATTTCTATATATTGCTTGTTTTAAACTTAAGTGAAATGTTGGCTAAAACATTTTCAGTTTCATAAATTATTTCAATTTGAAATATTTTAGTAATCGCTACTACTGTTATTCCGTCGACCAATTTCGCCAAATTATACATAATCACATATTTTTTTTATTTTAAATAATGAAAAAACAAATAATTAGTAAAATATTAATAAAAAGTCGAAATAAAAATCAATGACATTTTAAATATACAAATTGTATTTAATGTCATTGAATGTGACATTCACAATCATCCATTATTGGAATTTAATCTTATAGTTTGGCGATAATTTTTTGGTCGACGGGATAACCTAGTAGTACCTAGTAATCTATAAAGCTAACAAGTAACATTTATACAACATTTCATTAACTCGATTCTTCTTAAGTAAATTTGAATAAGCGACGGCAAAAATCCATTGCAAGATTCTCTGGTTAACTTTATTGCAGACTTTATTCATTGTATATTAAGACATTGCAAGATTGTATTGGCATAACAAGAAACATCCATGTGGATTATAAAAACCATGAAATATACGTAATGATTCTATCATGTCTGTTCAATGGTTTTCAATTTGTGCATTTTCTTTATCAATTCTATTCTAAATAAATTCTACCTGAATGAAAAATGCTAATAACGCGTTCTGATTAAAAAAAAACTAGACAAGTGGCGCCTTCTTAATATGGAATATAATATAGAATGTATGAAAACTTATGAATTAGAGGGGGGAGGCAGGGTATATTCAAAATTTTATGAGAATGCCAGGTAAAAATCCTGTATTGTACTTTTTTTTGGTTTGTTGTCAAACTTTTTTCTCATGTCTATGAATAAATTACTCCTTGCACCAACATAAGATTTTGTTGTCAGTGGCACAGCCAAGGGGGTGTTTTTGTGAACTACATCCATGAATCGCTAAAAAAAAAGCAAATTGCAAAAAAAAGGGAATTACGTCCACAAATTGCTTAATGTGAATTAAGTCCTTGAATCATGTAAAAAAACGAGAATTATATTCATAAATTGTATGAAAAATGCAAATTACGTCTATGAATCGTGTAGTAAAACATAAATTATGTTCATAAATCGCTCAAAAAACACGAATTTTGGCAGCAAAAAGGTGAAACGGAAAATTACCTATATAAAACTCATAAAAATAGCGACTTGCATTCATAAATTGCATAAAAAATGTGAATTACGTTCATGAATCACTCAAAAAACGCAAATTACATCCATGAATTGCATAAAAACGTGAATTACGTTCATAAATCACTCAAAAAATGCGAATCACTTCCTTGAACTTCCATGAATCTTCATGAACTTCACTTCCATGAATCGAATAAAAAATGTGAACTACATCCATGAATCGCTAAAAAAAAAGCAAATTGCATAAAAAATGGGAATTACGTCCAGAAATTGCTTAAAATGTGAATTACGTCCATGAATCATGTAAAAAAGCAAGAATTATATTCATAAATTGTATGAAAAACACAAATTATGTCTATGAATCGTGTAGTAAAATGGGAATTATGTTCATAAATTGCTCAAAAAACACGAATTTTGGCAGAAGAAAGCTGAAACGTAAATTAAGTTCATAAATCACTCAAAAAATGCGAATCACTTCCATGAATTGTGCAAAAAAATACTAATAACATTCATAAATTACAAAAAATGCGAATTAGGTCCAGCAATTGGTAAAAAAAGCGAATTACATTCATAAATCCTATAAAAACACAAATAACGTCAATAAATCGATCAAAGAACGCAAATTTTGTCGACAGAAAGCTCAAAAAATGCAAATTACGTCTACGAATTGCATAAATATAGCTCATTACATCCATAAATCATGTAAAATGTAAATTACATTCATTAATCGCATAAAAATTGTTAATTATGTCCATTAATCGCTCAAAAAAAGCGAATTGCATAAAAAACATGAATTGGGTCCACAAATCGCTCAAAACGTGAATTACGTCCTTGAATTGTTTAAAAAAGTAAGAATTACGTTCAGAAATTGTATGAAAAACACAAATTGTGTCTATGAATCGTGTAGTAAAATGGGAATTATATTCATAAATTGCTCAAAAAACATGAATTTTGGCAGCAGAAAGCTGAAATGCAAATTACGTCTATAAATCGCATAAAAATAGCAAATAGTGTTTTGCATTCATGAATTGCATAAAATACGCGAATTACATTCATGAATCGCTCAAAAAACACATTACGTCCATGAATACATGAATTACATTCATAAATCACTCAAAAAATGCGAATCACTTCCATGAATCGTGCAAAAAAACACTAAGGACGTTCATAAATTACAAAAAATGCGAATTACGTCCAAGAATTGGTGAAAAAAAGCAAATTACATTCATAAATCCTATAAAAACACAAATAACGTCAATAAATCGATCAAAAAACGCAAATTTCGTCGATAGAAAGCTCAAAAGATGCAAATTATGTCTATGAATAGCATAAGTATAACAAATTATGTCCATAAATCATGTAAAATGTAAATTACATTCATTAATTGCATAAAAATTGCGAATTATGTCCATGAATCGCTCAAAAAAAGCAAATTGCATAAAAAACATGAATTGGGTCCACAAATCGCTCAAAACATGAATTACGTCCATGAATTGTTTAAAAAAGTGAGAATTACGTTCAGAAATTGTATGAAAAACACAAATTATGTCTATGAATCGTGTAGTAAAATGGGAATTATGTTCATAAATCGCTCAAAAGACACGAATTTTGGCAGCAGAAAGCTAAATTGCAAATTACGTCTATAAATCGCATAAAAATAGGGAATAGCATTTTGCATTCATGATTTGCATAAAAAACGCGAATTACATTCATGACTCGCTCAAAAAATGCAAATTACGTCCATGAATTGCATAAAAATATGAATTATGTTCATAAATCACTCAAAAAATGCGAATCACTTCCATGAATCATGTAAAAAAACACGAATAACATTCATAAATTGCAAAAAATGCGAATTACGTCCAAGAGTTGTGTAAAAAAAGCAAATTACATTCATAAATCCTATAAAAACACAAATAACGTCAATAAATTGATCAAAAAACACAAATTTCGTCGACAGAAAGCTGAAAAAACGTAAATTATGTCTATGAATTGCATAAAAATAGCAAATTATGTCCATAAATAATGTAAAATGTAAAGTGCATTCATTAATCGCATAAAAATTGCGAATTATGTTTATAAATTGCTCAAAAATGCAAATTACATTCATAAATCGCATAAAAAACACGAATGATGACCATGAATTGCGCAAAAAATGCGAATTACACCCAACATTAAATTAATTTGCAGAAAGTTTTTGGTTTTATACAAGTCTGCAAACAAGAACCTACAAGTTATCCTGAAATCCATTCTAAACCAACAAAAATTTAATGGAAAGATAAATTTGTCCAAGAAAGACAAAATAATTTCCATTGACATACATTGACCAGAATCGAAAAATTTCTATTGAAATCTATCCTATACACTCCAAAACCAGAAAGAAAAAAATCCCTCCAAGAGTAACTCAATCTATCTGCTGCAAAATAAAATACATTGAAATGCAACTGAACAAGAACCTGAAAATTACATTTGAAATCAAACCGAAACCAGATTCAACCCCCCCCCCAAAAAAAAAAAATCCAACCATATCTTGATTTGGGAAAGAAAACTTAATTTCCATAGATACGCGTGGTCAGAAATCTGAAAATTCCAATTAGTCTATGGGTTAGCAAACCTTAATTCGATCTGAAAAAAGAAAAAAAAAATTCTGACAATACACACTGACAAGCAGAGTTGTATAATATAGACGCACGCCATGTGCAGAAAATTTTATGAAGGAAAAAATTTTATTTATTTCGACAAAGAATTGCGTAAAAAAAAAAGGGTATCTCAACAAAGAATCATGTAAAAAAACTAGGGATGCACCGAATATTCGGTATCTATTTGGTATTCGGCCATGTTACCGAATATTCGGTTAGGCCGAATATGAAACTATTCGGCCTGCCGAATATTCGGTATGGCCGAATATCAAAGTATTCGGCCGAATCCAATACTTAATAAAACCTTTTCGCTATTTCTACTTTTAACTGTCAATTTTTTAATTTATATTTAAAATAATTAGAAACAAAATCATTTTTAAATAAAATAGAATGTTTTTACATTATTTATTTGCTGTCTGTAAAGTATAACTTAAGAAAATTAACCATGAGAAGGATTAAAAAGGTGATTTATTAGGATTCTCCTAAGGAATAAATTATGTGCTGATACAAGTTTCTAAATTTTGTTTAGTAAATAATCTGTTTTTTGCTTTTCCCCAAATAAAAGTCCTTTATAAGAAAAAAAAACCGTTTGAGATAGTAATAGCTATCAAGGCAGACAATTTTTGTTCATGAAACCATAATCAACTTATTGAGTCATAAGTACATTGTATTTCATTTCAGTCTAGGTCATAACTTGTGTGTTTGTTTATTACATTAACATTAAATAAGATAATATATTTTCAACTCCCATGCTTTGATTTCTGTAAAATATGATATGATGGGAAGGGTGGAAAATACCACCATTCGTAAGAAAAGAACTATGAGCCAAAAATACTTTTGTTCAGAATTAAGTTGAAAGAATTTGTATTTTATATTGAAAAAAATCTGCCTTGAGTTATTTTAAAAGGACAATTATCAGACTATAAAATTTTTCTTCAACCATTTTTTCATTATTTGATTTTAAAATGCTTGTTTTGATTCGTAGAAATTTTTTTTAACTTTCATAATTGTGCTTCTTAAATAACTCAAGGCAGATTCTTTTCAATACTAAATGTTCTCATAAAAAGCACATGTTTATCAAAATGTAAGTTTCTTTTATTAAATGTTATGTAAAACTGTTTTAAAAAGTAACATTTTAATACCTTTAAATTTTGAAATATAAAAAGTATTTGGAAAGCCGAATATTCGGTATTCGGTTCACCTGTCGGCCGAATATTCGGCATTCGGTATTCGGCCAAAATCACTATTCGGTGCATCCCTAAAAAAAAACCCAACATTTCGACAAAATACCACGCGAAAAACGGGAATTCCGTGCAAAGAACGCAATAAAAACATTAATTCAATCCATGAATCGCATAAAAAATACGAATTCCATGCATGAATCGCATAAAAATGTGAATTACATGCATGAATCGAATAAAAAATGTGAACTACATCCATGAATCGCTAAAAAAAAAGCAAATTGCATAAAAAATGGGAATTACGTCCAGAAATTGCTTAAAATGTGAATTACGTCCATGAATCATGTAAAAAAGCAAGAATTATATTCATAAATTGTATGAAAAACGCAAATTACGTCTATGAATCGTATAGTAAAACATGAATTATGTTCATAAATCGCTCAAAAAACACGAATTTTGGCGGCCGAAATCTGAAACGGAAATTACCTCTATAAAACGCATAAAAAACCCGAATTGGATTCATGAATTGCATAAAAAATGTGAATTACGTTCATGAATCGCTCAAAAAACGCAAATTACATCCATGAATTGCATAAAAACGTGAATTACGTTTATAAATCACTCAAAATATGCAAAAAAACATGAATAACGTTCATAAATTGCAAAAAATGCCAATTACGTCCAAGAATTGGTAAGAAAAGCGAATTACATTCATAAATCCTATAAAAACACAAATAACGTCAATAAATCGATCAAAAAACACAAATTCTGTCGATAGAAAGCTCAAAAGATGCAAATTATGTCTATTAATCGCATAAGTATAGCAAATTACGTCCATAAATCATGTAAAATGTAAATTACATTCATTAATCGCATAAAAATCTCGAATTATGTCCATGAATCGCTCAAAAAAGCGAATTGCATAAAAAACGTAAATTGGGTCCACAAATTGCTCAAAACGTGAATTACATCCATGAATTGTTTAAAAAAGTGAGAATTACGTTCAGAAATTGTATGTAAAACACAAATTATGTCTATGAATCGTGTAGGAAATCGGGAATTATGTTCATAAATCGCTCAAAAAACACGAATTTTGGCAGCAGAAAGCTGAAACACAAATTATGTTCATAAATCACTCATAAATTGCGAATCACTTCCATGAATCATGCAAAAAAATACTAATAACATTCATAAATTGCAAAAAATGTGAATTAAGTCCAACAATTGGTAAAAAAAGCGAATTACATTCATAAATCCTATAAAAACACAAATAACGTCAATAAATTGATCAAAAACACAAATTTCGTCGACAGAAAGCTCAAAAAATGCAATTTATATCTACGAATTGCATAAATATAGCAAATTACATCCATGAATCATGTAAAATGTAAATTACATTCATTAATCGCATAAAAAACGCGAATTATGCCCATGAATAGTTTAAAAAACGCGAATTGGGTCCACAAATCGTCAAAGCGTTAATTACGTCCATGAATTGTTTAAAAAAGTGAGAATTACGTTCAGAAATTGTATGAGAAAAACAAATTATGTCTATGAATCGTGTAGTAAAACAGGAATTATGTTCATAAATTGCTCAAAAAACACGAATTTTGGCAGCAGAAAGCTGAAACGCAAATTACGTCTATAAATCGCATAAAAATAGCGAATAGTGTTTTGCATTCATGAATTGCATAAAAAACGCAAATTACATTCATGAATCGCTCAAAAAACACAAATTACGTCCATGAAACGCATAAAAACGTGAATTACATTCATAAATCACTCAAAAAATGCGAATCACTTCCATGAATCGTGCAAAAAAACACTAAGGACGTTCATAAATTACAAAAAATGCGAATTACGTCCAAGAATTGGTGAAAAAAAGCAAATTACATTCATAAATCCTATAAAAACACAAATAACGTCAATAAATCGATCAAAAAACGCAAATTTCGTTGATAGAAAGCTCAAAAGATGCAAATTATGTCTATGAATCGCATAAGTATAACAAATTATGTCCATAAATCATGTAAAATGTAAATTACATTCATTAATTGCATAAAAATTGCGAATTATGTCCATGAATCGCTCAAAAAAAGCAAATTGCATAAAAAACATGAATTGGGTCCACAAATCGCTCAAAACATGAATTACGTCCATGAATTGTTTAAAAAAGTGAGAATTACGTTCAGAAATTGTATGAAAAACACAAATTATGTCTATGAATCGTGTAGTAAAATGGGAATTATGTTCATAAGTCGCTCAAAAGACACGAATTTTGGCAGCAGAAAGCTAAATTGCAAATTACGTCTATAAATCGCATAAAAATAGGGAATAGCATTTTGCATTCATGATTTGCATAAAAAACGCGAATTACATTCATGAATCGCTCAAAAAATGCAAATTACGTCCATGAATTGCATAAAAATATGAATTATGTTCATAAATCACTCAAAAAATGCGAATCACTTCCATGAATCATGTAAAAAAACACGAATAACATTCATAAATTGCAAAAAATGCGAATTACGTCCAAGAGTTGTGTAAAAAAAGCAAATTACATTCATAAATCCTATAAAAACACAAATAACGTCAATAAATTGATCAAAAAACACAAATTTCGTCGACAGAAAGCTGAAAAAACGTAAATTATGTCTATGAATTGCATAAAAATAGCAAATTATGTCCATAAATAATGTAAAATGTAAAGTGCATTCATTAATCGCATAAAAATTGCGAATTATGTTTATAAATTGCTCAAAAATGCAAATTACATTCATAAATCGCATAAAAAACACGAATGATGACCATGAATTGCGCAAAAAATGCGAATTACACCCAACATTAAATTAATTTGCAGAAAGTTTTTGGTTTTATACAAGTCTGCAAACAAGAACCTACAAGTTATCCTGAAATCCATTCTAAACCAACAAAAATTTAATGGAAAGATAAATTTGTCCAAGAAAGACAAAATAATTTCCATTGACATACATTGACCAGAATCGAAAAATTTCTATTGAAATCTATCCTATACACTCCAAAACCAGAAAGAAAAAAATCCCTCCAAGAGTAACTCAATCTATCTGCTGCAAAATAAAATACATTGAAATGCAACTGAACAAGAACCTGAAAATTACATTTGAAATCAAACCGAAACCAGATTCAACCCCCCCCCCCAAAAAAAAAAATCCAACCATATCTTGATTTGGGAAAGAAAACTTAATTTCCATAGATACGCGTGGTCAGAAATCTGAAAATTCCAATTAGTCTATGGGTTAGCAAACCTTAATTCGATCTGAAAAAAGAAAAAAAAAATTCTGACAATACACACTGACAAGCAGAGTTGTATAATATAGACGCACGCCATGTGCAGAAAATTTTATGAAGGAAAAAATTTTATTTATTTCGACAAAGAATTGCGTAAAAAAAAAAGGGTATCTCAACAAAGAATCATGTAAAAAAACTAGGGATGCACCGAATATTCGGTATCTATTTGGTATTCGGCCATGTTACCGAATATTCGGTTAGGCCGAATATGAAACTATTCGGCCTGCCGAATATTCGGTATGGCCGAATATCAAAGTATTCGGCCGAATCCAATACTTAATAAAACCTTTTCGCTATTTCTACTTTTAACTGTCAATTTTTTAATTTATATTTAAAATAATTAGAAACAAAATCATTTTTAAATAAAATAGAATGTTTTTACATTATTTATTTGCTGTCTGTAAAGTATAACTTAAGAAAGTTAACCATGAGAAGGATTAAAAAGGTGATTTATTAGGATTCTCCTAAGGAATAAATTATGTGCTGATACAAGTTTCTAAATTTTGTTTAGTAAATAATCTGTTTTTTGCTTTTCCCCAAATAAAAGTCCTTTATAAGAAAAAAAAACCGTTTGAGATAGTAATAGCTATCAAGGCAGACAATTTTTGTTCATGAAACCATAATCAACTTATTGAGTCATAAGTACATTGTATTTCATTTCAGTCTAGGTCATAACTTGTGTGTTTGTTTATTACATTAACATTAAATAAGATAATATATTTTCAACTCCCATGCTTTGATTTCTGTAAAATATGATATGATGGGAAGGGTGGAAAATACCACCATTCATAAGAAAAGAACTATGAGCCAAACATACTTTTATTCAGAATTAAGTTGAAAGAATTTGTATTTTATATTGAAAAAAATCTGCCTTGAGTTATTTTAAAAGGACAATTATCAGACTATAAAATTTTTCTTCAACCATTTTTTCATTATTTGATTTTAAAATGCTTGTTTTGATTCGTAGAAATTTTTTTTAACTTTCATAATTGTGCTTCTTAAATAACTCAAGGCAGATTCTTTTCAATACTAAATGTTCTCATAAAAAGCACATGTTTATCAAAATGTAAGTTTCTTTTATTAAATGTTATGTAAAACTGTTTTAAAAAGTAACATTTTAATACCTTTAAATTTTGAAATATAAAAAGTATTTGGAAAGCCGAATATTCGGTATTCGGTTCACTTGTCGGCCGAATATTCGGCATTCGGTATTCGGCCAAAATCACTATTCGGTGCATCCCTAAAAAAAACCCAACATTTCGACAAAATACCACGCGAAAAACGGGAATTCCGTGCAAAGAACGCAATAAAAACATTAATTCAATCCATGAATCGCATAAAAAATACGAATTCCATGCATGAATCGCATAAAAATGTGAATTACATGCATGAATCGAATAAAAAATGTGAACTACATCCATGAATCGCTAAAAAAAAAGCAAATTGCATAAAAAATGGGAATTACGTCCAGAAATTGCTTAAAATGTGAATTACGTCCATGAATCATGTAAAAAAGCAAGAATTATATTCATAAATTGTATGAAAAACGCAAATTACGTCTATGAATCGTATAGTAAAACATGAATTATGTTCATAAATCTCTCAAAAAACACGAATTTTGGCGGCCGAAATCTGAAACGGAAATTACCTCTATAAAACGCATAAAAACACCGAATTGGATTCATGAATTGCATAAAAAATGTGAATTACGTTCATGAATCGCTCAAAAAACGCAAATTACATCCATGAATTGCATAAAAACGTGAATTACGTTTATAAATCACTCAAAATATGCAAAAAAACATGAATAACGTTCATAAATTGCAAAAAATGCCAATTACGTCCAAGAATTGGTAAGAAAAGCGAATTACATTCATAAATCCTATAAAAACACAAATAACGTCAATAAATCGATCAAAAAACACAAATTCTGTCGATAGAAAGCTCAAAAGATGCAAATTATGTCTATTAATCGCATAAGTATAGCAAATTACGTCCATAAATCATGTAAAATGTAAATTACATTCATTAATCGCATAAAAATCTCGAATTATGTCCATGAATCGCTCAAAAAAGCGAATTGCATAAAAAACGTAAATTGGGTCCACAAATTGCTCAAAACGTGAATTACATCCATGAATTGTTTAAAAAAGTGAGAATTACGTTCAGAAATTGTATGTAAAACACAAATTATGTCTATGAATCGTGTAGGAAATCGGGAATTATGTTCATAAATCGCTCAAAAAACACGAATTTTGGCAGCAGAAAGCTGAAACACAAATTATGTTCATAAATCACTCATAAATTGCGAATCACTTCCATGAATCATGCAAAAAAATACTAATAACATTCATAAATTGCAAAAAATGTGAATTAAGTCCAACAATTGGTAAAAAAAGCGAATTACATTCATAAATCCTATAAAAACACAAATAACGTCAATAAATTGATCAAAAACACAAATTTCGTCGACAGAAAGCTCAAAAAATGCAATTTATATCTACGAATTGCATAAATATAGCAAATTACATCCATGAATCATGTAAAATGTAAATTACATTCATTAATCGCATAAAAAACGCGAATTATGCCCATGAATAGTTTAAAAAACGCGAATTGGGTCCACAAATCGTCAAAGCGTTAATTACGTCCATGAATTGTTTAAAAAAGTGAGAATTACGTTCAGAAATTGTATGAGAAACACAAATTATGTCTATGAATCGTGTAGTAAAACAGGAATTATGTTCATAAATTGCTCAAAAAACACGAATTTTGGCAGCAGAAAGCTGAAACGCAAATTACGTCTATAAATCGCATAAAAATAGCGAATAGTGTTTTGCATTCATGAATTGCATAAAAAACGCAAATTACATTCATGAATCGCTCAAAAAACACAAATTACGTCCATGAAACGCATAAAAACGTGAATTACATTCATAAATCACTCAAAAAATGCGAATCACTTCCATGAATCGTGCAAAAAAACACTAAGGACGTTCATAAATTACAAAAAATGCGAATTACGTCCAAGAATTGGTGAAAAAAAGCAAATTACATTCATAAATCCTATAAAAACACAAATAACGTCAATAAATCGATCAAAAAACGCAAATTTCGTCGATAGAAAGCTCAAAAGATGCAAATTATGTCTATGAATCGCATAAGTATAACAAATTATGTCCATAAATCATGTAAAATGTAAATTACATTCATTAATTGCATAAAAATTGCGAATTATGTCCATGAATCGCTCAAAAAAAGCAAATTGCATAAAAAACATGAATTGGGTCCACAAATCGCTCAAAACATGAATTACGTCCATGAATTGTTTAAAAAAGTGAGAATTACGTTCAGAAATTGTATGAAAAACACAAATTATGTCTATGAATCGTGTAGTAAAATGGGAATTATGTTCATAAATCGCTCAAAAGACACGAATTTTGGCAGCAGAAAGCTAAATTGCAAATTACGTCTATAAATCGCATAAAAATAGGGAATAGCATTTTGCATTCATGATTTGCATAAAAAACGCGAATTACATTCATGAATCGCTCAAAAAAAGCAAATTACGTCCATGAATTGCATAAAAATATGAATTATGTTCATAAATCACTCAAAAAATGCGAATCACTTCCATGAATCATGTAAAAAAACACGAATAACATTCATAAATTGCAAAAAATGCGAATTACGTCCAAGAGTTGTGTAAAAAAAGCAAATTACATTCATAAATCCTATAAAAACACAAATAACGTCAATAAATTGATCAAAAAACACAAATTTCGTCGACAGAAAGCTGAAAAAACGTAAATTATGTCTATGAATTGCATAAAAATAGCAAATTATGTCCATAAATAATGTAAAATGTAAAGTGCATTCATTAATCGCATAAAAATTGCGAATTATGTTTATAAATTGCTCAAAAATGCAAATTACATTCATAAATCGCATAAAAAACACGAATGATGACCATGAATTGCGCAAAAAATGCGAATTACACCCAACATTAAATTAATTTGCAGAAAGTTTTTGGTTTTATACAAGTCTGCAAACAAGAACCTACAAGTTATCCTGAAATCCATTCTAAACCAACAAAAATTTAATGGAAAGATAAATTTGTCCAAGAAAGACAAAATAATTTCCATTGACATACATTGACCAGAATCGAAAAATTTCTATTGAAATCTATCCTATACACTCCAAAACCAGAAAGAAAAAAATCCCTCCAAGAGTAACTCAATCTATCTGCTGCAAAATAAAATACATTGAAATGCAACTGAACAAGAACCTGAAAATTACATTTGAAATCAAACCGAAACCAGATTCAACCCCCCCCCCCCCAAAAAAAAAATCCAACCATATCTTGATTTGGGAAAGAAAACTTAATTTCCATAGATACGCGTGGTCAGAAATCTGAAAATTCCAATTAGTCTATGGGTTAGCAAACCTTAATTCGATCTGAAAAAAGAAAAAAAAAATTCTGACAATACACACTGACAAGCAGAGTTGTATAATATAGACGCACGCCATGTGCAGAAAATTTTATGAAGGAAAAAATTTTATTTATTTCGACAAAGAATTGCGTAAAAAAAAAAGGGTATCTCAACAAAGAATCATGTAAAAAAACTAGGGATGCACCGAATATTCGGTATCTATTTGGTATTCGGCCATGTTACCGAATATTCGGTTAGGCCGAATATGAAACTATTCGGCCTGCCGAATATTCGGTATGGCCGAATATCAAAGTATTCGGCCGAATCCAATACTTAATAAAACCTTTTCGCTATTTCTACTTTTAACTGTCAATTTTTTAATTTATATTTAAAATAATTAGAAACAAAATCATTTTTAAATAAAATAGAATGTTTTTACATTATTTATTTGCTGTCTGTAAAGTATAACTTAAGAAAATTAACCATGAGAAGGATTAAAAAGGTGATTTATTAGGATTCTCCTAAGGAATAAATTATGTGCTGATACAAGTTTCTAAATTTTGTTTAGTAAATAATCTGTTTTTTGCTTTTCCCCAAATAAAAGTCCTTTATAAGAAAAAAAAACCGTTTGAGATAGTAATAGCTATCAAGGCAGACAATTTTTGTTCATGAAACCATAATCAACTTATTGAGTCATAAGTACATTGTATTTCATTTCAGTCTAGGTCATAACTTGTGTGTTTGTTTATTACATTAACATTAAATAAGATAATATATTTTCAACTCCCATGCTTTGATTTCTGTAAAATATGATATGATGGGAAGGGTGGAAAATACCACCATTCATAAGAAAAGAACTATGAGCCAAACATACTTTTATTCAGAATTAAGTTGAAAGAATTTGTATTTTATATTGAAAAAAATCTGCCTTGAGTTATTTTAAAAGGACAATTATCAGACTATAAAATTTTTCTTCAACCATTTTTTCATTATTTGATTTTAAAATGCTTGTTTTGATTCGTAGAAATTTTTTTTAACTTTCATAATTGTGCTTCTTAAATAACTCAAGGCAGATTCTTTTCAATACTAAATGTTCTCATAAAAAGCACATGTTTATCAAAATGTAAGTTTCTTTTATTAAATGTTATGTAAAACTGTTTTAAAAAGTAACATTTTAATACCTTTAAATTTTGAAATATAAAAAGTATTTGGAAAGCCGAATATTCGGTATTCGGTTCACCTGTCGGCCGAATATTCGGCATTCGGTATTCGGCCAAAATCACTATTCGGTGCATCCCTAAAAAAAAACCCAACATTTCGACAAAATACCACGCGAAAAACGGGAATTCCGTGCAAAGAACGCAATAAAAACATTAATTCAATCCATGAATCGCATAAAAAATACGAATTCCATGCATGAATCGCATAAAAATGTGAATTACATGCATGAATCGAATAAAAAATGTGAACTACATCCATGAATCGCTAAAAAAAAAGCAAATTGCATAAAAAATGGGAATTACGTCCAGAAATTGCTTAAAATGTGAATTACGTCCATGAATCATGTAAAAAAGCAAGAATTATATTCATAAATTGTATGAAAAACGCAAATTACGTCTATGAATCGTATAGTAAAACATGAATTATGTTCATAAATCGCTCAAAAAACACGAATTTTGGCGGCCGAAATCTGAAACGGAAATTACCTCTATAAAACGCATAAAAAACCCGAATTGGATTCATGAATTGCATAAAAAATGTGAATTACGTTCATGAATCGCTCAAAAAACGCAAATTACATCCATGAATTGCATAAAAACGTGAATTACGTTTATAAATCACTCAAAATATGCAAAAAAACATGAATAACGTTCATAAATTGCAAAAAATGCCAATTACGTCCAAGAATTGGTAAGAAAAGCGAATTACATTCATAAATCCTATAAAAACACAAATAACGTCAATAAATCGATCAAAAAACACAAATTCTGTCGATAGAAAGCTCAAAAGATGCAAATTATGTCTATTAATCGCATAAGTATAGCAAATTACGTCCATAAATCATGTAAAATGTAAATTACATTCATTAATCGCATAAAAATCTCGAATTATGTCCATGAATCGCTCAAAAAAGCGAATTGCATAAAAAACGTAAATTGGGTCCACAAATTGCTCAAAACGTGAATTACATCCATGAATTGTTTAAAAAAGTGAGAATTACGTTCAGAAATTGTATGTAAAACACAAATTATGTCTATGAATCGTGTAGGAAATCGGGAATTATGTTCATAAATCGCTCAAAAAACACGAATTTTGGCAGCAGAAAGCTGAAACACAAATTATGTTCATAAATCACTCATAAATTGCGAATCACTTCCATGAATCATGCAAAAAAATACTAATAACATTCATAAATTGCAAAAAATGTGAATTAAGTCCAACAATTGGTAAAAAAAGCGAATTACATTCATAAATCCTATAAAAACACAAATAACGTCAATAAATTGATCAAAAACACAAATTTCGTCGACAGAAAGCTCAAAAAATGCAATTTATATCTACGAATTGCATAAATATAGCAAATTACATCCATGAATCATGTAAAATGTAAATTACATTCATTAATCGCATAAAAAACGCGAATTATGCCCATGAATAGTTTAAAAAACGCGAATTGGGTCCACAAATCGTCAAAGCGTTAATTACGTCCATGAATTGTTTAAAAAAGTGAGAATTACGTTCAGAAATTGTATGAGAAACACAAATTATGTCTATGAATCGTGTAGTAAAACAGGAATTATGTTCATAAATTGCTCAAAAAACACGAATTTTGGCAGCAGAAAGCTGAAACGCAAATTACGTCTATAAATCGCATAAAAATAGCGAATAGTGTTTTGCATTCATGAATTGCATAAAAAACGCAAATTACATTCATGAATCGCTCAAAAAACACAAATTACGTCCATGAAACGCATAAAAACGTGAATTACATTCATAAATCACTCAAAAAATGCGAATCACTTCCATGAATCGTGCAAAAAAACACTAATAACGTTCATAAATTACAAAAAATGCAAATTACGTCCAAGAATTGGTAAAAAAAGCAAATTACATTCATAAATCCTATAAAAACATAAATAACGTCAATAAATCGATTAAAAAACGCAAATTTCGTCAACAGAAAGCTGAAAAAACGCAAATTCTGTCTATGAATTGCATAAAAATAGCAAATTACGTCCTTATAAATCATGTAAAATGTAAATTACTTTCATTAATTGCATAAAAATTGCGAATTATGTCCATAAATTGCTCAAAAATGCAAATTAAATTCATAAATCGCATAAAAAACATGAATGATGACCATGAATTGCGCAAAAAATACGAATTACACCCAACATTAAATTAATTTGCAGAAAGTTTTTGGTTTTATACAAGTCTGCCAACAAGAACCTACAAGTTATCCTGAAACCCATTCTAAACCAACAAAAATTTAATGGAAAGATAAATTTGTCCAATAAAGACAAAATAATTTCCATTGACATACATTGACTAGAATCGAAAAATTCCTATTGAAATCTATCCTATACAATCCAAAACCGGAAAGAAAAAAATCCTTCCAAGAGTAACTCAATCTATCTGCTGCAAAATAAAATACATTGAAATGCAACTGAACAAGAACCTGAAAATTACATTTGAAGTCAAACCGAAAGCAGATTCAACCCCCCCCCCAAAAAAAAAAAAAAAAAAAAAAAAAAATCCAACCATATCTCGATTTGGGAAAGAAAACTTAATTTCCATATATATGCGTGATCAGAAATCTGGAAATTCCAATTAGTCTATCTTAAACCTAATCTGAACCTGAAAAAGGAAATTCCATACAACCGGAGCCCAGTATCTATACAGGACAAAATATTTTCCATTAAAGCGCAACCTGACCAGAACTTGAAAATTCCATTTGAATTGAACCTGATTGAAACCTGAAAAAAATTTCCATCGAATCTTAACCTAATCCGGAAAAGAGAAAATTATTTCTGCCGATACACACTGACAAGAGTCTGAAAGTTATCATGAAACCTAATCCAAACCCGAAAAGGAAAAAACAATGGAAACACAAGTCTGTCCAAGAAAGACCAAATAATTTCTGTCCACATACACTGACAAGAATTTCAATTGAAATCTATCCCAAACCCAGTTCAAACACTACCCCCCCCCCCAAAAAAAAAAAAAATTCCAATTGTAACCCAATTTATCTGCGACAAAATAATATACTTGAAATGCAACTCAACAAGAACCTGAAAATTCCATTTGAAGTCAATCCGAAACCAGATTCAATCCCCCCCCCCCAAAAAAAAAATATATATTTAATCAAATCAAGATTTTAGGAAAAAAAAGAACAATTTATGTCGATATGTATTGACCAGATCATGGAAATTCCAATAGAAGTCTTTCTCAAACCCGATCCGAATAACCTGAAACCCAATCCAATCCCCCCCTCAAAAAAAAGTAAAATAAAAAAATTAGGAAACAAAAATATGTTCAAGAAAGACAAAATAATTTCCGTCCCCATCCACTGACCAGAATTGAAAACTAGTACTTGAAATGCAACTCGGCAAGAACCTGAAATTTCCAATTCAAGTCAAACTGAATCGAGATTCAACCCCCCCCCCCCAAAAAAAAAACAATTATCTAACCAAATCAAGATTTTTAGAAAAAAAAATTATGTAAATACGTACAGACTAGAGCATGGAAATTTTAATAAAATCTTAAACCCGATACAATCTCCCCCCCCCCTTACATAACTAACAAGAAGCCTTGATGACCCCACAAAACATAACTAACAAGAACGAAGAGTCATGCATACTGCATCGATTATGATGCATTTTCTGACTCATTCTGAATATTGTAAACTTATTGTCATTAATGTACAATAATTTTACCATTCTGTGGAAAAAAACAAAGCATAATTAACGAGAGTAAAAAATTTTCCTTTAACATGTTTATATACAGTAGACTCCCTCAAATCCGCACAGCTTGGGACCAGAGGTTGTGCGGATTTTAGAATTTTGCGGATTTCTGGTCATTGCTTTGTTTACGTTTTTTAAACAGTAATTTGAGTGCAATTAGTAGTGCATTCAGGACTATAATGAATACTTACAATATAATAAAATGTTAAAATAAGTAATAAATTAAAATAATAAAAATTTAGATAATTTTCAAAATGATTAAAATATTAAAAGCAAAGATCAAGTTAATGATCAATAGTGTATGATTAAATATTCATTATAAAAATTAAATATATTTTTCCAAAATTATTCAACAAAACTTGCCTCATAAAAGTACATTACTAATTCACATCAAAATCATAAAATAAGGATTTTTTTTTAAAGTTTAGCCAGACTTAGTAACCAAAAAATCTTGATTAATGCATAAATATATTTGGTAAGAAAATTGTGATTACCAGTGATATCAGCAATATCTTGATTTTTTATTTTTTTTTTTTAATTTTTCTTCCTTCATGAAAAAAAAAAAACCATGAATAGAGTATTATTGAGAAAATTAAAAATTAAAAAATATATGGAATTGATACAAAATTTAAAAAATCACATTTTGTCCAAATATCCAATCTGAAAGTTTCATTGTTTACATCCATAAATTATGTGCGGATTTTAGAGAGTTGCGGATTTCTGGTTTGCGGATTTGAGGGAGTCTACTGTACTTTCCATTTTATTCTGAATGCTTTAAACCTATCAGTTTCATCTTTGTACAGTAATCTTCCCATCCAAATCTCCCCCCCCCTGTTAGTTTATATATGTTTTGTGCAAACAGCAAAAAATAAATAAACTAACAAGAATGAAAAGTTACACATACAGTATAGATTATGAAACACTTTCCAACACATTTTCATTATTGTAAACATATCATTTTAATCCATTTGCAGTAATTTTACCACTCTATATAAAGAACAAATCATAATTAACAAGAAAGAAAAACCTGTGTGCACCATAGATTATTAAACACTTTCCAGCATATTCTGAATATTGTAACGGATATAGTCTTAATCAATCTGCAATATTACCAACCTATACAAAGGTTGAAACATAATTAACAAGAATCATGCACGCAGCATAGATTATGAAATACTTTCCAGCACATTCTGAATATTGTATTCCTGATCATTTTAATCCATCTGCAGTATATGTATCATCATGTGTAAAGAATAAACATAGTTAACTAGAATGAGAAATGATACATACAGCATAGATTATGAAATCCTTTCTTAGAAATACAGTGCTGAATGTACATTACTTTCTTATCTTATACTAACGTACTTTACTACAGAGTTGTTTTTAACGAAATCAAGTAGTACAGCATATATTAATAATAAAATATGAAATATCTTTTTTAAGTGGGTGGGGAGGGGTAATTAAAGGTGATCAGAAATCATGAAAATGAATTATTTGCATTAGTCTTTAATTTTTTGTTTTTATCTTTTTATTATTAACCTAAAAAAAGCACTGATATCAGTACAAAAAACCCTGAACGGGTTAAAAGCTTGTGACGCAGCACTTTATCTTATATATCTAAGAATTTTAAATTTGGAACTTAAAACTAATGATATCAAAATTTATGTGACGCTATGCTATTAATTAATATATACATATATTAAAATTTATTCATTAAGATTTTATCAATTGCATCTTTCATAAATTCAAAATATGAATCTTAAAAGATATGATATCAAAATTTAAGTGACGCCTTGACGAGGCTTTAAACAATGTTTTAAAATTCCATTTATTTATTTATTGTCTAAATACATTTTCATATCTAAACAATACTTTTCATTTTCCAATACACTGTTAAATACATCACTTTCACTGAATATATATAATGCACTGAAATTTATT
This sequence comes from Maratus speculifer, assembly GCA_964019185.1. Lineage (NCBI taxonomy): Eukaryota > Metazoa > Arthropoda > Arachnida > Araneae > Salticidae > Maratus > Maratus speculifer. The sequence goes on from OZ025289.1 coordinate 241,663,623, forward strand.
TATTTGAATAAATAGATTTATCTTTTGGGCTACGCTATCCAAAATCAAAAATAACATTTGAATAAATATTTTTTGCGTCATTGTATCCAAAGTAAGTTAAATAGATGCAAATAGATACAATGACGCAAAAAATATGTATTCAAATGTTATTTTTGATTTTGGATAGCGTAGCCCAAAAGATAAATCTATTTATTCAAATAAATAAATTTCAGTGCATTATATATATTCAGTGAAAGTGATGTATTTAACAGTGTATTGGAAAATGAAAAGTATTGTTTAGATATGAAAATGTATTTAGACAATAAATAAATAAATGGAATTTTAAAACATTGTTTAAAGCCTCGTCAAGGCGTCACTTAAATTTTGATATCATATCTTTTAAGATTCATATTTTGAATTTATGAAAGATGTAATTGATAAAATCTTAATGAATAAATTTTAATATATGTATATATTAATTAATAGCATAGCGTCACATAAATTTTGATATCATTAGTTTTAAGTCCCAAATTTAAAATTCTTAGATATATAAGATAAAGTGCTGCGTCACAAGCTTTTAACCCGTTCAGGGTTTTTTGTACTGATCATTATACATTAATTTTACACAATAACAGCCATTTTAAGGCAATATTTTTACTAAAAGTTTTTTTTATAAACAGAATAAAAAAATATATTCATAAATGATATTTACTCTTTCAGTTTTGGATACAGTTATTAGGTGATGATCGTTAACTTGATGGTAGGTAATCTTTTTTATAAAAGAGTGAGAATCTCCTTCAATATTACATAACTTAATTCCCCAGACACATATTTGATAAAGCAAGTTCCTTCCCAGATTACCTTATGGCAGACTATTGGCACATAAATGGTATAAATATTAAATTGTTCGCATTATTTATAAATGAACATGTTTGCACGCTCATAACGGTTGAATAAATAACGTAAAAGTATAAACATGGGAATACTTTCGAAATACATGAATAGACTTTTGATTTATATTAATGGTCGAATCTACTTTAACCTACTTTATAGATATATTTTAGACAATGTGGAATTAAGATAACTATTTACCTTTTTTTTTAGTTATTATGAATTATCGAGACAATACTTTTATTAGATTAAATATATTGAGAAATGCCTAAAGATTAAAGTAATTATTGATAAGTTTTAAATGTTTCTCGCCTGTTAACATTCTTAAATCTACCTGGCCAAGTTTTTTAAAGAAAAATTTATTATATTTGTAACATGCAAGACGAAATCATCTTATTAAATATAATTAGGTCGAAGCTGAATATTGCATACACCGACGTATAAAAATAATATTCTTTGTAATAATATTCTTTGTAATAATCCAAAATATAATTACCAAAGAAAATACATAATAATCACTTTTGAATCACCACAATTCTCAAAAGCATGCTTTATTTTAAAATACAGATTAGAAAAATTATGTTATAAAGAATCATTTATAAAACCAAACTTTCTTCCATTGTCAAAATAATATTGGAAACGCTTTTTAGAAGTTGTTATAGTTTATTAATCATAGTTTATACCAAAACATCATAATTTATAAATCTGAAATCTTTTTATTAATCATTTGCAGCTGCGTAGCGTACTCTATACACGAAATAGTAAAAAATAATATTAATTTGATGGTTTTAAGTATAAATTTAAAGAATGTCATTTATAATGTTCGTCTGTAAAACTGTATTTCTTTAATATGAAAATGTTTGCATAAGAATTGATAGAATCTGCAAACATATGACTATCGTTGACAAAAGTCATTAATTTTATGATAATCTATAAGAAGATTAGTATGTTAAACTGATGGCATTGAGCTCATAGGCAATTTACACAAATTGTACATTGTACTTTCATTCAGCGAAAAATACCATTCGAAATATAAAGTAATGAGAGATTACGGCTCGTTTTTCAATTTAATGTTTAATCGATGAACCTATAAATTTAATCAGCAAAACACCTTGAATAAATAATCCTGTGTAGCAAATTTTAAACAAATTGGATAATTCTACATGAACAACCCAATTAATAAGGATCAGCTCCACCATTTCCTCCATTAAACTTAACCAATAAAATCCAAATTTAATAAGGGAATCTCTTTATTATAAACTGGCATAACTAATTTAAAGCAAATCGAATAATTCTGCGTGAAAAATTCATTTATCTAATTTAAGTGAAAGATTTGCCTTTTTCAATTCTTTTAAACTTCAATCATTAATTATCAATCAACTAGCAAAATAAATCAGTGAATATCTTCATCAGAATGAATCTAGAAAAAAAGAAACAAATCGGATACTTCTATGAAGACTCGTTGAATTATATAATCTGTGTCGTGACGATTTTATGTTCCAAGATGATTTATAGCATCTTCACAGAGGTCAGTCTACAGCAAGAACTGGCTTCGCCATCACCAAAAATAATGTACTTCTCTGGAAGGATAATCCACTGGATTTCAATGCAATAGAGATTTTTTGGGGGATAATTCAAAGAAAATTCAAGATATAACAAAAAAAAAAAAGTTCTGCTTCTTATGAGCATAATGTCGCCATGGACTTGTCTGGACAGAAAACATTGTGAAACATTTGTAGCTAAACTATCCAAGCAAATTCGTGAATTTATAAAATGCAAAGATGATGGTTACAAAGTATTAAGGATTAACTATTTTTATTTAAACAGGTATTATTTACAAAGCATTATAATAATATTTTAAACCTAGTAAATTGTTAATCTCATAGTTTGACTTTTTGTTACGTATAAATAATTATTATATATCATTTATATATCACTTGTTATAATATTTTTGTTACAAGATTCTATAAGATATATAGAATCTAAAACTACTAAGTTTTACTCTGTATTACTTTGTGTAGAAGTGATTCATAAATAAACACTTCACATAATCCTTCTTTCTATTATTATATTTTTTTATTGGAAATGTATAATTAAACATGTTTTAAAATATACAACACGTCTGAAAACTCAGTCTGCTTTTACGTTCAAACTTGTAAAAATATTCAAATTATCCGGTGAATCCATGCATATGATCTAGTCTGATCTACATTGGTCTAAAAAATGTAAGCAAGCTTTATATTGGAATATAAATAAAATAGTAAGCATAGTTAAAATTCCAAATAAAATTTAATGTAATTTCAGTTTAAATCAAATTTAACTTTTTAGTATTAAAATCTTGAATAACTCACAGGAAAAATGTAAACATCATTTATCTAAATGTAATGAATATTGCCATTTTTAAATGCATTTTTAGTCAAAATTGCAAATCTCTAATCAAAATTTAAATTAATTCTTTCAAATACACCACGTTACTCTATTCAACTAATTTTTGAAATTACTCATCTTGAAAAAAATGACTTAATATATTTTTTATATTTTCTAAGAAAGCAAGCAATAACTTGTAGCAAATTACTTTATTCTTAATTAAATTATTTGACTTTAAATGTCAAAAAATGTTTCCGGAAGATATTTTTTTTTTATGTTACAAAAAAGAAGAGAAAAAGATTTCCAATTTAAAAATGGGTACTGATTCACTATTTCAATGCAAAAGAAACAAGTTGGAAATTGCACGTGCACGTAGCAAATGAGGTGCGTTCGTGCGATAACGAAGTTTTAAAAATATTCAGATCTTGCTGATATAGTAGAGTCCGGATACAGTATAGTAGTCGAGATCTTTACGTTTCTGGAAATATGCAGGAAGTAATTTTTATTGCACCTCAGCAACGTATATGTTATTCATAAAATGTGAAATAGTTGAATATAATTAAAACACGTACCAAACCATGTTTCCCCGTATAGCATTATATAGTGGAATACTTTTGTGTGGCCCTGTAATTTAATAATAAAAATTCTTTGCATCACAGATTGTACAGAATGCATATTTTAGTATATATTTCATAGATTCATGCCAATTTTATTATGTTCGAATGAGTGTAACATCATTAAAATGCATTTGAAACTTTTTCCCCATTGACCGTAATGTAACGGAATCCTTTTGATTGTCCCTGTAATTGATCTATGCATCCGATTTTTATAACATTTGAAATGACTCGACAAAATTATGCAATAATTATATGTTTTAAATTTCAAACGGCTAAAATGCATTTAAAACTTTTTTCCCTATTGACCGTAATGTAACGGAATCCTTTTGAATGTCCCTTTAATTGATCTATCCATCCGATTTTCATAAAATTTTAAATGACTCGACACAATTATGTTATAATTATGTATTTTAAATTTCAAATGATTCGGTTGGGTAGTTTTTGCGTTGTTATATGCGGACAGGCGGACAGACGGACGGACTGAGTGACAACAATAGGTGCTACGTATTTACATAATTACGAACGCACATAAAAAGGGATCTTACCATAAAAGTTTTTGATTTCCCGTAATGATGATTATTAATTTTAGAATTTGCTTATAAGACTGATTCTCTTTCATTCAAGCATTAATCGTGCAAATGAAATAATTCAAAATAAAATTTCATCGAACAGCACAGAAAATTTTACGAAGACGTAGTTATAGTATTGTTAGTTATGTAATAATTTTAGCAGATTTATTTTTTTATTTACATAGAACTAGATGGCAGTTAACGGTAAATGAGTACATAAAAGACTAAAAAAAATTACTACATAAGGATATTTTGATAGCACAAGAATAAGTATGCGCAGTTGCGTCTGTTTGCTTTTTTAAAATTGAAAACCTCTTTTTTAAACTTTATTTAAAATATACTTTTGTGTCAATATAAGTTTTGGATCGTAGAGTTTTCTCGGTGTTATATCTCCGTCTCCTAAAAATGTTTATGTTATTTTCTAATTGGTTATAGGATATTTTGTTTAAATTTTAATTCAACATAAATTTTTAAGTGACGATTTTTAAGTGTCTACTAATTGTTTGGTTGAATTAATTCATATTTTTTCTGAAAAAATGTGGTATAATATAGCTACCCATTAGAAGACACTTATACATATAGATTCAGCACGTAGTTTTCGCAAAGAGCGTAACGCACATACGGGTCATAATGCATAACCCAGGGGTCATACTGTTCTGTCAATTTTTCAGGACAAATATCAGTATTTCTTCATAGAAAAATAATTCTAGGTTTAACGCACAGAGTTTTGCTTTATTTTAAGAACATATTTTCTATAAGAAAATACCGGTACAAAAGAACTTCCTGAACTTAAAATTTCAAACAAGTACGGCCCCTGGTTTCTAGGTCCATTGAAAAAAATATTAATTTATAAGAAAATAAACTTTGAAGTGTTTTAAAGTGAAATTATGTTCAACATGATTAAATATTTTGAAGAGGTAGATATAAAGAATAAAAGATTTCGTCCTAGTAGAAAAAAAGTTTAATTTTTTTAACAGTTTGTATGTTGGTTTAAGAAGGAGAATTAAGACAGAGAAATCAAGGAAAAAAAAATGAAAATAAAAAAAGTCAGAGAAACCCATGCAAAATAAATAAATAAATAAATAAAATAAAATAAAAAGAAATGTCATTCAATGAAACTATTTAATGTATATTGTTTAGTCAATTAAACTAGATCAAGTATGCATTTTTCGTTGCTCAATATTGAAATACGACGAAATATGATTGAAATTTTCTTTTATTAAAAGAAAAATTGGCATCCAGAAAAAGGTTTTTTTACCCACAAATATTCTGCAATATTAAGTTAAATTCATCTCTAAATTTATGCAAAATTTGATCTATTATGTAAATTACCTCTCGAAATTTTGAAATTCTACGTGTAATAAATTGTCAAGATTTCAATCTTTCTAAATGAAGAGAAGTGCTTTCTAGGTTTAATATCCTATATACATCAATCCTATATACCTTCAATCAAAATCTTCAACAACCTTTTTTTTACAGAATATGTAGCTATGCACAGTAAAAAATGAAGACCCAAATTGGATTGAAAGATTTCTGGGTATAGTAATTTTCCTTAAATGGTACAGTAAGGATTCCAAAATCATAGAGTATTGTTCCTAAAATAGATAACCCAAAATGGTTCAAAGCAGAGCAGATCTTTATTAACATTAAATTAATCAAAATTTCTGAGGTATAATGTATATACTATCTAAGATATTTTAATTGTTTTATTGTCATTAAAAATCAGACTTATTTAAAACGATTTTGTGCTACAAACTGAACTTTCCAAATTGGAACAATTCTGTACCCAGAAATCTTTAAACCCAATTTGGGTCTTCATTTTTTACTGTGTGCGAGTATGTTATTCCGATGTATGTATATATTTTCATAGCAAAACATTCTAAAATTGTATAAGTCTGGAAAGAGAACTTTTGCTATTGCAAATAACCTCTGAAACAACACTGAGTGAAAAAAATGCTGCTTTCCTCTAGAATGAATAGATAGTTGTAAATTTAACTAGAAATAAAATTTTTCATTCTATTCGATAAAAGTAAACAATTAAGCCTAATAGATGAAGTGTCCTTTACTATCTTTTCCCTATTATATGTTTGATGTACTAACCAAATCCTATGAACGCATATATTTAACTAAAATAATATGGTTTTATTGAAACAATGGCTTTTCGCTTATCTTGTTTATAATAAAAACATAGGCCTAGAATATATGTCGAGAAAAGTGGTTTAAGTGCAACTAGTAAATCAAGAATTTTCTGATACTATATTAAAATTAAATTAATTTTAAATCGTGAAAAGTTTTTTGTGACTGCAACGTGGGTTGCAGATAAAGTTTTAGTGAGACATCTGTAATTTTATTAGACTCTTTTGTAGTTTTAGATTTTTGTAGTTTTCCCAAAACTTGTTTGTATATTTATATAATTTTCTGTACAATGAACAGATAAAATATTAGTAACCATATAAATTTGTCCATTTTGTCATTTCATGTCCATACAAAACTGTCTTTTCTAAATTTGTAGGATTTCATCTTTATTTTTTCTCAGTGTTATTGATGATAATGAAAAGCGTCCAAGTAATTTACTATTACAAACTTTGACAAATATTTACAAAAATACAAAGAAAAAATCCTAAACTTTTAAGACTTTCTATTTGAAGAAAAGTAGATAGATGTTTAAATCTATTTCAAGTTTCACTTAATAATACACATTCATGAACTGTGTAAATGCAAAAGTCACGGTATTTTCTTCACTAGCCCAAACTAAGTATAAACTACTCAGATGTCATGATCCCAAAACTTTTTTCTGTCTTATGCAAGTTAATACATGAGCATTCCAGCGTCACCGGGTAGGTGGTTTACTTCAAAATCTTGTCAGCATCAACTTATATCAACTTATAACTGAATCTGAGGCTTAATGAAAATCCTTGCATTAAATCTTGATTCAATTATCGCGAAAACGGTTATTGAACAATTATTACGAAATCCTGAAAAATGTTGCATGACAGCGCCATTTTGAGGGCAATTTAAACCAAAAACTAAACTACACTAATCTAAGTCAGGTGCTAATTGAATCTGGTGCGAAGACTTTCTGTTCTAAGAAAAGTAAATGTATATCTAAATCTATTTCAGGCGTCACTGAATAATTCATTTACGGTAATGCCTTATTAGGTCATAGTATATATAACCAAGTTGCAAACCGCACATCAAACGTAGCAAATGAGGTGTGTTTGTACAATAACAAAGTTCTTAAAATATACAGTATCCGAAATATTTTTGTGTGCACCTGTAAATGCTATATGATATTTTTTATATAGGAATTCACTTGGAGTAAATCTCAGCAACGTATATCAATTTCATAAAATGTGAAATAGTTTGATATGAGTAAAACGCACCTTAAAATATGTTAAACCCCTATACCGTTATGTAATAGAATAGTTTTGTGTGGCTCTGGAAAATAATAATAAAAAAATCTTTGCGACATGTATTATACAGAGTGTATATATTTCATAAATGCAGATGAATTTTACTGTGTTCCAAAGAATGTAACATCATTAAAATGCACTTGAAACTATTTATTCCCATTGATCGCAATGTAACAGAATACTTTTGATTCTCCGTCTGATTGAACTATACATGCGATTTCCATAACTTTTAATTCCATCGACGAAACTATGCAATAATAGATTTTATATTTCAAATAATTCGGTTAGATAATTTTTGCGTTGTTATATATAGACGGAAGGACGGACGGGCTGAACGACGATTATGGGTGTATTTACTTAATTACAAACGCACTTAAATATATGCAACTATGCAATATGCAACTATCGTCTGCCATTGAAAATTTCTATTCAATATTTGAGAAGCTAAGAAAATCACGTATTCATAATGAATGCAGAGTACAGATAACAAAATTCTTTATATTTATAAAGCGCTTAAAGAATGTAAATTCTTCATTTAAGTTAAAAGTTTCTAAAATTGTAACATTTTGTCAAGTAATCTGGAATTAATAAGATATATTTTATAACAACCTTGCATACTGAACGTAATAAGAAGCAAAGAAAATCTTAGAAATTTGCTTTATTAGCATGTTCAATTTACTCGAAAATACCGATTCTAATTAATAATTAATCTTACCTTTTAAAAAGTATGTTATGCAGGTTCAGTTTAGTCTCTATTCCGATAGCTTTTTTAATTTATTGTTAGATATTATTTTCCATTTATATGTCTTTGCAGAAAATCATGAAATAAAATGAACTTTGCAAAATATTATATAAAAGAATAAAATGAGACCAACACTATAGGATTTTCAATTAAATTCACTCTGTGTTGTTCTTTAAATTAAAGCACTAACTGTTAAAAATTTATGATACTAATCGCTGTAAAAAATCTGAATATAGGACAGAATATAGGACTGTGTGACAGAGGTGTATATTCCTTTTTAGGTGCGTTCGTAAATTACGTAAATACGTAGAACTTTTAATTGTCGTTCAGTCCATCCGTCTGTCTTCATGTAACAACGCAAAAACTACCAAACCGAATCATTTGAAATTTTAAATGTATACTTTTTACAAACATATGTAATTAAAGATTTCATATGTCATTTCAAGTTGCATAATTTAATTACAGGGACAATCAAAATTATTCCGTAACATCATAGTTAATGGGAAAAAAAGTTTCAAGTGCATTTTAATGATGTTATACTCTTTCGAACATAATAAAATTCATATGCATACTATTAAATATATGTTAAAATATACACGTTCTGTACAATGTGTGTTGAAAGAAATATTTTTTACTAATTTACAAGGCCATACAAAAGTATTCTATAACATAATGATATAGGTGGAAATATTGTTTTGGACATGTCATATTTATATTGAACTGTCACCCTTTTTACATCACCCTGGACACTAAAATGTCCAAAGTGATCTGACAGTGATAACATTACAACAAGCTCACTGATATTTCTAACAATAGCACATAGCCATTTTTAAAGCAAAATGTAATAGATGTAATTTTTTTTTAAGCTAAAAAATCTGCTCATATATGTTTTTAAGCATATATTTTGCCTTCTACATTTGTGAGGAACACAGTATGATTAAAACGTTCATAATTTTTTTGTCTAGAAATATTATACCAGTGTTACATATGACCAGCATCACAGTATTACCATTATTATCAGTATTGGACTATTAAGGCACCACACCGCTAATCTCTTGAGAGTGTAGGATGATTGCGGTTTCGAATCTCACTGTCTTCGTTGCACACTCTTTGCGGGGCTCCCTGGTATACCCCATTGTATTTCACAGTTGCTGTAAATTTTCTTGTGGGTATCTCGTCCTTGCATAGTTGATGGTAACTTATAAGCGGGAACCCGGTGTCAATCGTATTAAGCCAAATGCATGTCAAAAAACAGCCAAGACTTTTTAAAGATATATTTAATATTAAGTTTTCAATTCTGAAACTCTTTGATTTTAAATAATTAAATAATGTAATTTTTAGCTTCTTTTAAAACAGTTTCTTTAGCAACAGAAAATATACAATCATTTAAAAACCTTCTTTAAATAATTCAAACAACAGCAAAAATCGTTCAATACTTCATTGCTATGTAAATCTGAGGAGTAATTCTAATAATATAGAGTCATTATTGTACTATCTTTTAAAAGCTGATAAAATATTTTGAATATATTAATATCTGCTATCATTAAAGGATAAAAATTATTTTGAAGTCTCCAAAAGATTGAAAAAATGATGCAAATAATTTATTTAAACATATTACTAATATTCTAATTTCCATTTTCTATTGAGTTTCCATCATTTTAAGAGGAAAAGTTTTAAGAGTGTTTATAACTTTTGTCAATTATGTTCTTTCTCCCATAAGCTTTAATTACAAAGAGAAAATAAATGTTAGCAATCAATCGTTATCATTATACAAATCAGTATACATTATTAGAAGAAAGAAAAAAATTTAAAACATTCATTTTTAACTCCTAAAATAATGATAAAATTTCTATTCATAACTTCAAAGTGACTAAATATGCAGTTTGGTTTATTGAGTCATTATGTAAAACATTAGAGAACATTACTTAACATTTTGCATACGTGAAGGAAATATTTGTCACAACATAACATTAAAATTTTATTTAAATTATCTTTCAATATTTTGTGAATAGCTTCTGCTTTGTTTGTGTTAAAGAGTTCTCATTTTAAAACTGTTTATTTTAATGAAGAGTTGTGTTTCTTCAAATAATATTTTATAAAATAATTATTAGAACTCCATACTAACAAGGGATCCTCTTTTGGCGTTGCTTGAACCTAGTATTAAGATTTGGTGCATTTAAAGTTTTATATTATGAACTTTGAGAATCGATAAAAAATTCTGTTAAAGTCTTTTTTTTTTTTTTTTTTTTTTTTTTTTAGCAGTAGCAAAACTTTCAGAAAACGCTATTTTCGAGGTCACTTACCGGACTATTATTGTTTTTTTTTAAATAAAAGAGCATTTAAAAATAAACTAGTTAATAATAAATATAAAACATTGAAAAAAGTTTAAAAATTCCTTCAAAAACCTGCGAATTTGGATTTGAAAAATTACGATATTATATCGACATTTTAATGGGATAAAAGTAGGCATATTTTTAAAGTAGAGTTTCTGGCAACCGTAGCCGAATATCAAAAAAGGTAACGAGAAATTCGTAGCGTCATATTTGACGAATAATTTTCTTTTGGTAAAGAAAATTTACAAAATGAAGTATAAATATACATATATATATAACATGATTTTAGCAGAGAATTTTTACCGGTTCTCTAACTTTTGTGTATAGGGCTACAAAATACATTAGGTCTGGATGCTAGGTGAAAGCAACACCTAAACTATTTCCCTTGTAAGTAATAAAGACAAAAATTACACTATTACTTATAAAGGATAAATGTATTTGTATGTAACGCTGGTGTTATTTTTGAAAAGCATACTACTTAAGAATGAAACGGTTTGGCGGTAAAATTTCAATTTTGCAAATTTTGAAATTGTAATTTTTAACACTTTTCAGCAAAGTTAAATAGTGTGTATGCATTCGGTTTCTGTGTCTGTCCATCTGATTACGCTCTAACTCCCGTAAATACACTCAAATAGGCATGCAATTTTCGAAAGATATTTAAGGTCACCGACGCATATTTAGTATTGTATATTAAGTGAGTAGTATTTATAGTTCTTTTACAGAGGCACTAAAAACGATTTCAATACATTACGGTATAGTATGGGGGAAAATTGTTTGAGAATATTTTAAAACGATTGTGCTGTTTTAGATTTATTGGAATTTTAATAAATTACTAAATTTCACTAAAATATGTTAGAAAAGGGAATTCATAGCATTTTTTATTCTTTTACAAAAATATAATAATTATATAGCAATAATAATTCTTTGAATAATTATTGCCTCCATTTGCATTATAAAATTCAGCACGAGCTTTTAAATGCAACTAAAATTTTACACGATATGCATTAAACATAAATTTTATACCTCATATGCAGGGCTGCACGAAGGTATTCACGCATTATTTTCCTTATCATGGGAAATAACAAAAGGGGAATTTTCAACTGGAATATATATAAATCTGAATTTTTTGCCATCTATGTAGTTTATTGATGCAAATGTATACATCATATACAGGGCTACTGAAAAAAAATTCGAATAATTTTCTGATTGTATGTGTAAAAAATAAAATTGGGTTTTCAAATGTGCTATGTGTTTTCATATGGTTGAATTAGAAATATTATTTAATTTTTCTTAAGCGGTGCAGTTTTATTACATTATTCTGAATGTGTTGAAAAGTATTTCATAATCTATCATTTATTCATTATTTATATCAATCTATCATTATTTCCTTAAATTCTATTATATCTTTTGCTCTATTTTGATCGAATTTATATTTTTAAATGAACAAATCCCGAAAAAATAATGAATTAAATATATGTTCTGTTTAGTGTTTTCTTTTTCGCCGAAATTTTCATTTATATATATTCAACCTTTCCGAAGTTTTTAAAAATTCCGTACGTGAGGTAAATTTGCTCTAATGATATTCTCTAAAAAGGTTGCATTAAAATAGAGACATTTTTTCTTAGTCTAGAAATAATATCTCCTCCGCGAGGAGCAAAGTCCGCTTGTGTATTTTTAAATGTTAAAATTAATATTACATAAAACCAATATTACCGTTCATTTGAAGAAGTATTCCATTTTAGAGACATCACTGTTAAATCAAAAGGTGACACATTGCACCTTTTCGGGGTGAAAGGCTTGTCTCACTGGTGACACCCCTACGGGAACCAGAATAGCACCTTTAATTTGGGTGAAAAGATGGCACCCTTAATTCAGAGTGCCAAATAATAAAAAGAAATTATGAAAACGACTTTGGCCCGCGAAGGATTTGAACCCAGAATGTCTGATTGCAAGCTCAGTGTTCTAACCACTCAGCCATCGAGCTCACCTTCAAACATTCCTTCAATTGTTCAAATGTCCTGAAATTCAAGGATTGCTTTATATAAAAAGCTCGCCAAAAGTTAGCCATCCGAAATTTGAAACGAAATTGTGATAGCGAACGATCGGTGATAGTCTTCAAAAAGAAAAATTGTTGTTTTGATCACGGCTTACTTTAGGAAGAATGCCGGGCTGAAGAAGGCCCAGTTTTGATCCACCAGTGACGGCGAGTTGAAGCCGTAAATGACTAAAGGATGAAAATCTTCCAACGGTATGCATTTCACGGCACCCTAATAAGCGGAAATTAAATGGCACCCCAAATATATTTTCAAGCCCGCGGGTGTCAAATGGTAACTGCTTTTCACCTCTGGGCGCCAAATGCAACCTGTTTGTCATCTTTATTTTAACAGTGATATTTCCCCCTAAAATTGGGTCATGAGAGCGGTGACATATTAAGAAAAAATAATACTTTATGACTTTTTTTTCAAGCGGTTAACAGCAATACAGATATTTTTTTATTTGATTGTGACTAGCTTTCACAATGTCTTTCAACTCTTCTTTCAACGGGGAAGGTCGCGTTTGCTTAAAGCAAAAATATTGCAATGCACAATTTAAATCGAAGGGTCAGCTCTTTGATTTTTTTAGACACGTGAATGTGTTTTTTGACATAATTTTTTTACATTATGAAGAGCAGTGATGAGATTTTAATAAGAATTCTTAGTAATTTTGAATTATTAACACATCCAATTATTAGAAATTTAAAAGTTTGACTTTTGTTTGCGCTATAAGAGGCCTTGGACTAACTTCTCGCGGAGATTTTCAGCTTCGCGCATGTGACAGATTTTGCTACGCATCGCAAAGAAAGTTTACACTGTTAAAAATAAAGGTGACGAACAGGTTGAATTTGTCGTCCAGAGGTGAAAGGGTTAAATCACTTGGCACCAGCGGGCTTGAAAATGTGTTTGGGGTGCCATTGGGTGTTTCACGCTAATTAGGGTGCCGAGCAATGCATACCGTTGGAAGATTTTCACCCCTAGGCATTTGCGCGTGCTCTGTAACGTGTATCCTTGCACTTCAACTCGCTGTTACTGGTGAATCAACACAGCAATTTTTTTCCTACGATGACTATCATCGCTATACGCTATCCCAAGTTTGTTTGGAACTTCGGATGGCTATCTTTTGGCGAGCTTTTTTATATAAAGCAACCTTTGAATTTCAGGACAACATTTCAAGGAGACTTTGAAGGTGAGCTTGATGGCCGAGTGGATAGGGCGCTGAGCTTGTAATCAGACGTTTTGCGTTCGAAACCGTCGAGGGCCGAAAGTCGGTTAGTACACTTTTTTAATTTTTTATCATTGGGCACTCTGGATTAAAGGTGCCATCTTTTCACCCTAATTAAAGGTGCTATTTTGGCTCCTTTAGGGGTGTCACCAGTGAGACAAGCCTTTCACCCTTAAAAGGTGCAATGTGTCACCATTAGTTTTAACAGTGTAGAGCATCATAAGTAGTCGAGAGGTTTTGTTTTAAGGCTTGTTGATTGGAACTGTTGGGTTCGAACTTATTCCCGCCCATCAGACAAAACATTTGCCGTTTGATGTGGTTTCCTTCGAACCTAGGAGATATCCTTGCGTAAAAACTGTTATATTGCCTGAGAATAACTTTGCTTCCTCCTCACACACGCGGATTGCACTCTCCCCATGATCATGGCTCTTAGAGTAGTCTGCTCTAAGAACCTTGACCCTTGATAATCGATCCCCTTAGGTAATTGGTCGTCATAAACACAACGGTAACAAAAACATTTATTAGTTTAGAATGTGTTATGTTAATTATAAGATGCGGTAATAGTACGTACATGAACATTTGATGGGCACTTTTAATATATACGAATGTTTGAAAGTTATGGTTCAGTAATAGTCTTGCTTGTAAAGATTTCATCGCAAAACTTTATTTTCATAGATCCATAATTTTTACAAACATTCATTAGATTTTATATTTTGTACTTTTACAGCTAGAAGAACTATTTATAAAGTTATTGATTAATTGGATTAATACCACAAGAGAATAAAGAATCTACAATAGATATATATATATATTTTATTTTGAGAAACATTTTTGATTTCAGCGATGTCAATCAGAAATATTGCTTAAAAGGTTACTTATTTTACCTACCAAGACTCGCTCAGTAATGCTAATCTATGGAAGAACATTTTAAAGATATATCGTTTGCATTTCAATATTTTAAAACTTGCCTAGTACAAAGTACATTTTATATTGGGGCGTGTTTATAGATATTTTTAATTAGAATGCATTCATTTTTAAAAACAGTTTCAGAAGTATTTTCTTGCACGAGATCTGGAAACGAAATCAAAAAAGTAAAAAAAAATCACAGATATAAATAAAAGAGATATATCCACTATTGAGTATTAAAAAATAAAAATAAAAAAAAACAATAAAAATGCAAACGTGATAATATCTTAACAAAAAAAATAATGTTTCAATAGGATTAGCATTTGTGAGCGAAACTTTCCGAGTGACTTTTCCCTTAAGCGAAGAGATAACTTCAAGAGTGTTTGAGCTATCTTTTTTTATATGTTAATTCGTTTAATTGGGAAAATTTTGAGACCTCATTTTTTACCCAAACAATGATTACATAGCAGAATACTGTTAATTTTCTTAATACAACCAACACAATTCCCCACAAAAACGAAATCTTTAAATGAATTTTTCTTCTTGTTCATTGTTTATTCATTTTCATGCTTTTGATAGGGAAAGGCAGTTTGAAACAAAGTTGAAACATGTTTATGATTTCGGTTTATTTGGTCCCATGGCAGTCAGTCCGCTCTCAAACTGTCGTAAATATTCTCGGATTGCCCAAAATTTTTTTGATGTGATTCACGTTTACCGCAGCACGATTCCTATTCAATATAAAGTTTGCATCAATGTTTGTACATTTACAGTGACAGTCAAAACTATCCAGCCAAAAGTATTACGGTCAATGGCAAAAATCGTTTCAAATGATATTTAATGGTGTTAATCGTTTTAAAAATAAGAATATTGATACGCATTTAAGAAGTGCCTAAAATGTGCATTCTGTAGAATATGCAATGCAAAGAATAGTTATTCTTTACAGGGCCACACCAAAAAATGCCATTACATTATTATATGGAGGGAGGTTTCGCCGTATTTAATCATAATCATTTAATATATAATGAAACTGAAGCAAGACAATGAAGTTTATTATAATATATTTGTATGGCATTGAAGGTAACCACAAAGGATTTCAGTTACTATGTTGCATCCGAAATATTGTCTAGTAATAATTATGACAAAAAATGCATATTTAATTTCGGTATGTGTTTTTAAGTTTCCCTATATTTATGCATAATATATGGTGTGTAAAAATACAATAGTTCATGTAGAAGGCTATAAAGAGTTCGTTAAGGTTACTGAGTATGATGGTAAATTGCTTAAGGGTGATTTTTCACATAATTTATACATTTTTGCGCTGAAATGTATTTAGTTTGCTAAAAAAAAATGTCTGTAGAATATAGAAAAATGATAAAAAGGGTCGCGAAAAGTATAGGAAACATGGTATTATATGAATGATAATTTCTGGAGTGTGACTTTAATGGTTCTAAGAGTGTTTTATTTGAATTGAATTTTATGTAAATAGTGACGTTTTAGCAAAGTTTCTAGGTAAACTACTGGGGTTTATAAAAGAAAACAGGTATGTTTCCATCTATCAGTATAAAGTGCTGAAAGAGAAATCTCAACCTGTAGTTTGTTTGCACGCTGAACTAAAATTTCCCATTATGTATTCTATGTATATCAAACTATAAATCAAATGCAGGTTAGTTCAAAAGAATTTAAATACATAATTGACAATGGGCGGTAACCGCTGAAATCAATTTTTTAGACGTTTTATGCGTTTTCTAAAATTTTAATTAATTACATTTTTTACTCTAATTTCCTGAATAATAATATTTCGTTACATATTTCGGGAAATGTTGAAAAGTGTTTTATAATCTATGCTTTTCTGTTTTGTATTTGAGATAGAGATTTATATGTTTTTATATGTTCTTTAATATATATCTAATAAATCTTCGTATGGAGTTAGCATTAATTTTGTTATTTAAAATTTGAGAAAATTTATTAGATTTTCTCATTTTACACTACATGTATGAGTAATATATATATATATATATATATATATTAAATGTAATATTAGACGTATGTAAAAGTCCATACGCAGTCTTGTGTAATACTTGAAAATCTTAAAAAATTGTGCAAAAATATTAATATGCTAAAAAGTAATAGGCACTTTTTAAAAATTAAATTTTGTTAAACTTTTAAAAAATATAATTCAATACGTATTCCTTTTTTTCAAAATGTCGGATTTTTTAGCATTGAAATTGGGAGAGTTCAGCATCTGAACGATATATATATATATATATATATCTTTTAAATAAACCAAATGGATAAAAAGATAAAATGTCCCTTTTAAAGAGCGAATAGTTAATGTAGATTTCCACAATTAGCACTATGAATGAGTAAAAAAACACATTAAATGTAATATTAGATGCATTTAAAAATCCTTACAAAATCTTGTGTATTGTGCCTTTGAAAATCTTTAAAAAATTACGCAAAAACATTAGTATTTAAAAAAAGTAGTTAGGATTTTTAAAAACTGAATTTAAAAAAATCTTTTTGAAAATTTAATTAAATACACAATTATTATTATTTTTAATTGCACGCTTTTTTACATTGAAACTCAATGAGTTTACCATTTGAAACACATCTAAAAATATTCAAAATTATTGAAAAGATAAACTGTTACCTTAAAAGGTTTGACTATTAATGAAAATGTGCTAGATTTCCTCAGTTTATAATGTATGTATGAGTAAAAAAAATGCATATTAATGTAATATTAAATGTATCAAAAAATCCATACGTAGAATTGTGTATTTGAAAATATTTTTAAAAACTTATGCAACAACAATAATTTAAAAAAGTAGTAATAAAATTTTAGTTTAAAAAATATTTTTAAATATTTAATTAAATACATAGCAGTTTTAAAATGCACGCTTTTATACATTGAAATTCAATGAGTTCACATTTAAGCCATATTTATAAAAACAAACAAAATTATAGAAAAGAAAACTACCCTCTTAAAAGCGGAACTATTAAAAAGATGTGTTAGATTTCCTTAGTTTACGCTATATGTATAAGTAAAAAAATATATATTAAATGTTATATTAAATGTATTGAAAAATCCGTATGTGGATATGTGTACTGTGCATTTGAAAATCTTTTTTAAATAATATGCAAATACATCCATTTTTAAAAACATAGTAGATAAAAATTCATTTTATAAAAATCTTCTTTTTTAAGATTTAATTAAGACTTTGACATTGAAACTGAATGGGTTCACTATTTGAATCATATTTATAAAAATAAACAAAGTGGTTGAAAAAATAAACTGTCCCTTTAAAAGTGTATACTTTCTAAATTTCAATTATGAACGCACAAATGAATGATTAAACTTTTTCTTAAGTGCAAGGACTCTCAATGTTACATTAGACAATGATAAATTGCGAAATAAATTTCAGAATTTAGATGGATCATATAAATTACAGTTATATTTGCGTGTTAGGTAGCATGAATCATCAATTCTCATTCACTAGTTTCAATAAGTTAGTGCAGAATAGAATAATCACTTAATGATGTGGGATAAATTCTGCTATGTTAAGAATTTTCGAAAACAATAATTACAATAACAAGTATGATTTAATTTAAGAAATAAATTTTTTTTGTATTCAAATTTTATAATAAATATGGAAGTATATTTTTGGTATATTCATTATTTGATTGATATAATGCCATCTGCCAGGTAAAAATTTGGTTGTTTATTTTCTTTAAGGAAAAAAAAGATAAAAAATGACACAAATTTGACATTTTCTTATTCTTAAGGTGTAAATAACTACAAAGATCTGGATGGGCCGGGTCCTGCCCCGAAATTTGAACTCAAGTATTGTTTTTTTCTTTCAAATGCCTTTCCTCTTTAGAATATTTTACAGTATAGTATTTTTTATTTTTTAAGTCCTTAATTTGGGGATACATGGAATTTAGGTTAAGAATATTAACGATAATTGAAACAATTAAATACAAATGCATAGAAATTTATTATAAAAATTAGTATCGGAGCCTTCGTACTTTAAAAAAAAACAATGATTACAAATATGAAAAAAAGCAATTAAGATAAGAATTTTCGGTCACAACTCCTCGTACGAAATGGTTTTTAGCAAAATAGGTATAAAAATCGATGTTCTTTAGAAATTTTCTCTGGCCGAAATTTTATCTTTTTTCTCCGAAATTCTACAAGTTATACCGAGTAGTGTCGGGTAGGGCTGGTGCGAACTTTTAACATTTATAACCAGGCGAGCCTGACCAATACCTTGTTTTTGCACCGCACGGCCACGCTTGTTGCGCTAACTTTTAATATTTATACCTGGTTGAGCCGTGCAGATTTTTTTTTGTTCTGTGAAAAATTTCTGCAGAACTGTAAACAGCTCAAAACAATGCCAATTTGTTTACTTTTTGCGATTTTTTACAATGCATTTCAATTTACAAAAACCTAGTGCATCTACGAAAGTTATATTGACTTGAATTATCAATATTTGTATAAAAAATTAAGAAAATACAACGCTACAAAACCTAATATATTATTATTTATTTATCTAGTTTATCCTAATTTTAAAATAAAGCATCATAAAGCTATTTTTTCAGGGATTTTTCTATCTAGAAAATATTTTTGCAGTAATTATCCGATAAACTTAAGATTTATATTTGAAACTATAGTTCACAGAGTTTAAATGTCTATCAGAAATATTTAAAATTCTATTTGAGTTCATGATATATATTTAAAATAAACACCCATTTATGACCATAAGAAGAACAACAAAATAAAACACGAAAGTTTATTAAAAAAACACACAACCATCCATAAAAAATAATATGTTCAACATATTTTTAATCATTGATTAATTCATCAAAAGTTTTATTTTCAAAGTTCTCTTGGCACTATGAAATAATCATTTATTTTCAATTTTCGTGTTTTAGCATTAAAATGACAAATTTGATGCATGATATTTGATGCATAAATGGAAAATATTCTGTTGAAAGATAAAATATTACATTATATTGTTTAAATATTTCTGTAGCAGGACCATAAATAACTTCAAATACAAATTTTCTACGAAATGTTTTATTTTTATAAGAGATAAATGAGAAATGGTGAACCAGCGATTTGAGATAAATGGACTTCTAAAATTATACCGATATTCATTTAGAAATAAGAAAAATGGATATTTCAAGAACTCTGCACACACATATTTATACATATAAAAAGAGAGAAAGGGAGAGATTATGAAAACACCTTTTGTTATTCAAAATTTTTAAAGATCTACTGAATAATTTATACAAATTTCAGTTCATTTCATTTCAGACTTTTTCGCTACCTTTCTTCTGTATTATAAAATAAAGTACCTTTTTAGCACAAATATTTAAGTAGAAACTTTCTCAACAAAAACTCAGTTTTTTTTTTTTTTTTTTTTTTTTTTAGGAAAATTTTAAATATTACAGATTTTGCATGTGATCGTTGCTTTTTTCCCCTTATGTTCTTTAAAATAAAATATATTTTATATCCCAAACGATATAGTAATGGTGTTATCAATATAAAGAACGCAGTGAAAAAAAATATTAATTTATAAATTTGTTAATGCAATAAACATCGGTACCAAAAAATGTATTTTTTTGTGTGTGTGTGTTAAAACATATTTTAAATGCGAAAAATTTTTATAAACAACTTTATAAATAAATTTATTTTTAAAAAATTCAAATTATTTAACATTAAAACAATAAATTTGTATTTCATTTAATTTAACTTTAAAACAATAGTTTTTGAATGAATGTGAAAAGTAATTGTTACTTATTTTTTAATTCGAAAACATTTTCTCGTTTTAAATTAAATTAGAAATATTAATTTGTGCACATTTTTTTTTGTTTTGTTTTGTTTTCCTTTTTAAATAAATTCAAATTTCAATAATGATAGAGCGCATTCGTGTCAGGAAGGAATACAATTTCTTATACTTTTTACTAATTTTTTGAAGCATTTGTGGATAAAACAAGTTTTTCAGGAGTACGTAAATTATTTGTTATAAATTTATTTGAAATGGAAAATAATTTAGTCTACATTGACAAGTTTTTTTATAGCATCGAGACCTAAATATCTTATCCGACGGCGAAATGTTTACGAAAAAATTAATATTTTCGGAAACTAGATGCTTTTTTTAACACTTATGTAATTGCAATTTTATCTAATCAGAATTTATCTAGACATTTTCTCAAAAAGGAGAAAAAAATAGCTTATTTTGAAAGTAAAATAATTATGTATGCATATGTATTCTTATCAAATCTCAAAGTGATCTAGACACTAAATTAGCTAATTACGAAAGCAGAATGCTTTTTAAAATATATGCAAATGTACTTTTATTGAAAGGGAAACTAAATTCGCGATTTCTTCAACCAAGGCGTTTTTAAGCGCTAGATAAGCACTTTTTTGAAAGAGTGCAATTTTTTTTAATCAAATCAGAAAGCAAAGTGAATTTTATTTAAAAATATATATACTTTATTAAAAAAGCAAAATTATTTTTTAAACGAAAGAAAATGTCTTTATAACCAAATAATTAAATGCAACCATGATTCGACAAATATTTAGCAAAAGTTATGTAGTAGGCAATTCCACCTGTGTTTAGTGCTGATATTCTTTGACATAAGACATCTTCTCCTGAAGCTCAAATACAACTGTATTATAATGATTGTTTTTAAACTACCTCTTGAATATCACGTTGACCAAAAAAGCAACACCATAATATCAGATTAAACAGATGATCGCAAACGTCAGATTCAATTGACATTAAGCACGTTGCACGTGTCTGTTACATAACCAAGTGATTTTTAATTCGAGGTTTTATTCGATCAATATTAATGTTAGATTATCTTATTTGTTCTTTCATTACTTAACACTTTACCGACCGGCAGCGGTTCGAACATACTGTGCCCTTTCACCACCCGGTCAGCCTCAGATCGTCCGAGACATCGGCTTGGTTTCGGCCTAGACTGACGCGTGAGAATATATGCGCTTTTCTTAAACTCTGATAAAACTGTACGTTTCGTGTTATTCTAGGGTAACGAAATTTAATAATTTTTTTTACTTTAATCATATTAGTGTTAAACAATATTTTATCTACTACAATCGTTTTCAGTTTATTATTTACATTAAATATACCAAAATCCATATAACAATATTTGTCGAAAAAATAAGTTGTTTAATATTTTTTTTAAACTATGATTGCGTATTCCTGGATGATCAAATCGGGATTTCGTTCTGGGGTGTTCTGAATTAAGTAGATTATTACGTTGTTCTTCAGTTCCGCTGTCTTTTATCAATGAAAGTGCCACTTTGTGCAGAAATTTTTATATGTAATCTTCTGCACACTCAGAAATGAATACTCAGATTTCACGAAATTCTCCTCGTTTTTGACGAAACCGTTTCCTGGGAAATGCTCCGAGCAAATATTTCGTCAAATTGATGAAATCACTTCCCTCATTCATTTGACGATACCAAATCGTCAAAAAATATCGTCAAAAAGGCACTAGTGCTGCCATCTACCGATTTTTTTAGAAGCTCCTGTATTCAATGATAGAAGCAAAAAAGACATGTCACACGTGGGGTTCGAACTCATAACGTACAGTGTGGCAGTCGGACGCCATAGGCTCGCGCCATAGGTTGCTCAGACAAGCATGATTATAAAGGCATATAGTGGATTATAGTGTGTGTTTAAATTTTTATAATTGTGATGGTAATTTTATCGATTCTGTTATAAATCTTGCAAGTTTTAAATAATAAGACGAATTTATTATTTTGATTTTTTAATGGTTAATGAATAATTATAATATGGCTTAATTAAATAGCATTTAGGGGAAATTTATTTGCTTAAGGAATGATTAAAATATGGGCTGGTTAGTTTGTTGCTCAGAAACAACGAATTATGAAGTACTTATTGGGAGAGATTTTACTACTTTAAGCGAGACTTTAGGTAGGTGGATAAGATTTTAACAATTTACTGTTTATAGAGGGGAGAGAGAAAAAATATGTATATATTTTTATTTTGAGTGAAAAAAGTAGATGTTGGACATAAAATAGATCTTAGAATTTTGAAATTTTATTGATCAAATTTACTTTTTGAACGGTTTTGTAGATCGAAGTAAATTTTTTTTCGGATGAAATCAAAACGAAATACAACTTACAAATAAATAAATAAAAATAATAATAAACATTCCCCCTCCCAAAAAACCAATGTAGCAAGAGTAATTGCATTTCATTATTTTCTGAAAAACGCTAAAAAGTACTGTTTTAAACAAGAAATATATCCTTGCTAAAATCGCAAGATTTGGGGAAGTATAATAGCGGGTCCTTCTATAAACAGCTACCGTGACAATTTCCTTAAAATTCATCAAGTCTGGCCATGATTAAGGATGGACTTTCGTCAAATATTTGAGAGTTCACGTTTCGTTAAAAGTCACGTGACTCTGATACGAAATGATCGTCAAAAACGACGAAATAAGGCTCAAGGATTTCTGAATCGTCAAAAATGAGAGTTTTATTTCTGAGAGTGTGTGCGTTCAGAGTTGTATATACTTTAAAGGAGTTAAAAAGTGCACAATTGATGAAGAACATTACGACACGTTTCGTCATTTTTTTTTGCTAAAAATGGAGTAATAGGGCAGATATTGACCTGCGAGATCTACGCCCTTCATATATTTATTATAATCTATTATTGAAATGGGTTTCTGTATAAGGCAATCTGATGTCCCTCTTCTGTTTATAGATTCCCCCATTTGTGCCGAATGTATTGTCAATATCATGTTTATATTCCTTTTGCCATTATTCCATACTTGTAATAAAATATGGCTATTTCTAAGAAATTGATGTTGGTCTCTTGAAAGCTTGACCGTTTGAAGTATTTGAGGAAGTCCTCTGCTCTTCCGAATCGTCCCGCACATTCGCAATTTATTTAGAAAAAAAATTTTAGGTATGTTGACACTATTATATTAATTATCTTGATATATATGGTGCCATTTGTTCTTATACGGTCCAATGACCGATAATATTGTCTCTTCTAATTTTTTTTTCCATCAGCGGCATACACACAAAAGTTGGATACGTATCCTGTACGAGCATCAGACAGCACTCTAACCAGTATTCCATATTTTGTAATTTTTGCCGGATTATACGTTTTGATTGACAGTCAACTTCTCCATGGAATTAAACATTCATCTAGAAACAATTGTTGATCTGGTTTATATACGTTGTTAAATTTTTCCTTGAAATAATCAGTGACAGGCTGGACCTTCATTAGTCTATGCGAAATGGGAGAAATATCGTAATTATTACAAAAATGCCAGTTTTGCATTATTTGGAAAAATCTGTTCCTGCTCATAACCTTCAAGAAAAATGGCGTTTCTATAGATGGGTCTGTAGACTAATAATCGTAGAGAACGTCCTTCTTTACTTTTCCCATTAGAATGATCAGGCCCAAAAATTTCTTCATTTCAGTCACCGTGATGTCTTTCCATTTTTTCGTTTTTGATGTAATTATATATTTTTCCACAATTTGATAATGATATCTATTAAACTCCCTCACGAAGGGCTCAATCAGGTCACTTCCAATGAAAAATTCACAATATCCATTACGATTTCGGAGGAACATGGCATAATTTTTACGCCAGAGCTGCCTTCGAAAGGTTCCAAAATTATGCTCTTACCGTTCGTTGACCATGTATCATTGTTGTCTTCAACATTATTCTTCATGTCCTCGTCTTCTGAATCACTGTTTATTAGCGGTACAAGACGTCCCTTTCGAATGGTTATACTACTGCTATCACTTTCGTCATCAGTACTACTTGCTGAACGGCAGTCAATACAATCTGACAAGTCGTCGAGATAAAACTCGCCGAGACTATCTTTTCCATTCATTTCTAAGGGCCAAAGCTTATAAAAAAGCACCGATTATCTGAATAAAGAATGCGAAATGCTTGCTGCTTGCTACTTGTCAATCTAACCAAAATCTAGCCAAATCTAACAGAAAGATCAAAAGTCGATTAATCGACGACCGTTTGGTAAGCGCTGGGGAGCAATCGTCGAATAATCGACGGCCGGTCGGTAAGCGCTAAAGAGCAAACGTCGATTAATCGACCGCCGGTTGGTAAAGTGTTAAAATAACAAATCTGTCAATTTTAATAAGTAGTCGAACACTTTGAAGATTATTACAATTTGGCGAAACTAATCGATGGGATAATCAAGTATTTCCATTATTTGTGTATAAGGACTCGACATCCATTTTTTTTCTGTTCAGATAAATATTTTGGAATGTAAAATTCAGAATTTTATTAGAAAGTACCATATTTTTCATTTGATATATGAATTGAAATTATTATAAAACACACATATAAAGTTTTTTCTTATAAAATAATAATTTATGAAAATAAAATGGCTGGGGATGCATGATTTCTAAGATATTTCAATATCACTTATTTTGCTAGATTATTAAAGATGCATACAAATATTTCCATAAGAAATGAAATCCAAAGATAAAAAAGAAATTTTCAGGAAATAAAATTTTTAAAAGTATAAGCTCACTCTGTATAGCATCGTCATTAAATTTTAATATTTATATACTGAATATGCTTGGCAACAAAAGGAATCGTAATATGCAACGCATGTTTTATAATTCCTTATATAATTTTTTTATATCCAATGCTATCTTTGACATACATTTTAAAAACACGAAATGGATTGAATTTTTTATTCTTTACATGTAAAGAGTACCAGATCAAGTAATATAAAATATTTTATGTTTGACAGGATTTCAAAGTATTTTCTTAACATATAGAATAATTGTATTATAAAAAACATATATTCGGCAAAAATGTATTATTTTGTGTGTGTGTAATACATTAGTTGTTAAAGAAAGAAAAAAAACAGAAAAGTTTCTATGTATTACAAATTAAATTAGTAGTGTCAGTCATGGTAATAGTATCTTGAACTGTAAAAACTACTTAAAAACTATACTTTGATTTTCAGACGCAATTTGCTGAATGACCAATTAAAAAAAAATCAGATTTTTTTTAAATTTATGAAAAAGGTTTTTCCTATAAAAGTAACAATTTGTTGCATTCAAATTTCAAAATATTCCTGTTAATGTATGATATCTTATTGATGTTTTAGACTACTATTTGAATTTTCCACAAGTGATTCTTGAAATGAGGAAGACTTTTCGAATCATGTGTAATATATGATCTAAAGGAAATAAAATATTTTTGTCTAAAATATTAAAGGTTCCTAAAATTTATTACAGATTCGTATATTTATTTTTGGCTCTGCTACTTGATTACTCCGTCGACAAATTTCGCAAAATTATATAAGTCATCAAACTGCTCGCCGAATTATATATATTAAAAGTACTTTTCATTTAAGTAACGAAAGGATAAAGAAATTTTAAAATATTTATAAAAATACAAATAAAACGTCGAATGAAAAATCACTGGATGACGTAACAAACAAGCATAACGTGTTTAACGTCAATAGAATGCCACATTTACAATCAGCAATTACTGGCATTTAATCTAATAGTTTGGTGACAATTTTTTGATCGACGGTATAATCAAGTAGTCAATATTATATCTTAATTTATTACTCAGTCTTTTCGAACGTTTAGATAAAATACGAAAACATAATTTCTCCTTTCTCTTTAAATATACTGTAATACTCCATGAAGAAAAAAGAAATTTCATTTTCTTTGAATAAATGCCATGCTTCGTAAATTATTTAATCGAAAACATTGTGGGTTTTATGACCAGATTGAAAATTACATTTCCATCTGAACAATGTAATATGAAAACTTATTGCTTTTATAAATAACTAACACTTCATTGTAGATTTGCAGGGCAATGTAACATTTTAAATTCAGAAACGTAATCAAGATGAGAATCTGTTTTCCCCACTCTGAAATTTATTATAAATTAAGGTACTTGAAAGCAAAAGAATCAATTTTAATAGTTTTAAATTATAATATTAGGTACGCGAGGATAAAGGAATATGGAGAAGAAAATCTTGTTCAGTTGTATCATTTATTTTGGAATGATATTTAATATTTACGATTTTACAAATCTGCAATGCTGCATATCTTAAAATATCAAACGATCTTCATTTGTTTAACACGTTGAATGGCAGGTCAGTCACCGTTGACTGACACTGAAATTTTTGATTAGGCCGCGTCATTTTCTTGTGACTGACATTCTAAAATATAATATAAAACTAAAATAAATACATACATTGTTTCCAATAATTACTGGAAACAAATATTTAAAATTAACTTAACTTTTCTTTATAACAGGATTATAGTTTCTTAATAATTACGTAAAACACGAATTACAGTCGACTCTCGTTAATTTGAAATCGGATTCGAATTTTTGCTTAATTCGAACTAAACATGAAGTCCCCAAATTTTCAATGGCAGAATAACGTAAAAAAATTTCATTAATTTGAACTCATTTTCTATTGACTTCGTTTAATTCTAACTAACAATAATTCCGATTTTTCTTTTTTCTTTTCTTTCTCACGGATTTCAAATCATTTGAATAACTTCCTTCTTTGATTTTTTGATAAATGTTCCGAAGGAGTATACATATAATGCAATGCAATTGATACCCACTTTCTTGGAGCCCAGTCTGTCCACCAGTGACGCTTTAAAATTTTCTACCATCGTGCTTGTTTCTAATCCTTTAATTAGTTTATGTACTTATCCATTCTTATTTAATATTAAGTCATATTCTAATGATAACAGACGAAATAAATTAAAAACCACTATAACATTAATTCCTTTGTAATATTACCATATTGAGCATGTTTTCATGCATGTTTCCATAATTCGAACTTCGGATAATTCGAACATTTCTTGTGGTCCCGACGAGTTCGAATTAACGAGAGCCGACTGTATTTCATAATAATAACTTAAAATACTTAGCGTGGCCTGGACGGAAGGCTCAGTCTTCAGTCATTGTGGCACTCAACGTGTTCAACTGCATGATAGTGATTTATTTATGGTAATATTAAATAATTCGTTCAGGAACGATTTTTTTACAAGAATTTTATTCATTTGCGCCATTTTTCGTTAATTATTTGACTAAAGTTTAAAAATCACCAAAATGTCGTAATTAAATAAACTCTATTTTTCATTTCTTTTTTAATGGTATCAAACTCAAGAACTGTATTCATTTTTTGAGGGTGCACATATGCAACTATGTTCCCGAACAGTTTAAAGAGAAAGAAAACATCCATATTCATTCTAACCACCTAACTGACAAAGATGAAAAAAAAAGAAATAAACATTTTGCAATTACACCTTATTACAATTTGGACTACTTTTACAAGAAGGTTTATTCAAATATAAAATACTAAAATATTAAAAAATATAAAGACTAGGGATGTAAATTTTGAGTCCTAATGTTCTAATTAATTATTTTTGTCACAGAATAGAAAAATCACGGAAAACATATTTAAAAATTAACTTTTAAATATTAGTCATAGTAAAGAATACAGAATGTACAAGGAATTGTCGTTAAGTTTTAATTGTCAGTAGATAATAATTGAGTCAGAAACTTGCTTTTAAAAAATTCTAGGACTCTTTTGTATCGGCAATATCCCAAGTTAAGCATTTCTTCTATCGATTTTTAAATTTTCTAGGGACGTCGTTTGGTTCAGTCTTTTTCCTTCAAAGCCTTTTCCTTTTATTTTCAAAGCCTTAACTTGGTGTCATTTTGGTGTCAGATCTTTTGCTTTTTTAAGTTGTGGTTAAGTTTCTTTTTTAAGTTGAAGGAATAAGAAAAAACGATTGAGACAATAATGGACAAACAGGGTGGATGTGGCAAAATTTCAAAAACACATGTCTTTGATTTCGCAACCGCAACTCGAGGTGAGTGAGCAGGGGGGTTGAATAATTTGGGAACCCAGCGTGCTCAACTTATTACATGCATATTTCTTCGTGAAATACATTCTATATACTGCCCTAACTATGTTGATTCTTACTTATGCATGAGTACTTTCCATCTATAATACGATAGTGTCCTCCACTTTCTTCACAGCGACAGCATCCTCCGTGAATCTTTCAAATGTTGGATCGTCTGGGTCGAACCTTGTGGCCAATTTGAAAATGTGACTGTGGCAGTCCTGCATATGGAATGATTAAAAAACATAAATATAAAAAAATGCAAACAACAAACACATACTTTTCATTTTCATAGAGGCCGGTAGCGCGTGGCCTTTCGCCACCCCAACAATCACCTAGATGAAATTAAATTTTACATTACAGTATCGCTAAGATGAATGTATTGACATAAAAATAGATACCCAATTCATCATTACTAATGTACTGGGGCAATGAAGATTAGATTAGAAAAGCATTAGGAAAATTCGAATTGACTCCGGTCTGAAAAAAGTCTATTTTCATTTTCGGTTAAAAGTACATGGCTTTTTTGCAACCCTGTGGGAGATGGCCGGTAACGCCCGCGCTGTTGCATAACAGTAATAAATCGAAGTTCTTTATAAAGGAAAATAAGATACCCAAAATAAATTTAACGTTTATAAAAAAAAAATTGAAAGATAAAAATCCCATTCTTTTAACATTTTATCAATCACAAGATAATAAAGAAAAAATTACGAACGAAAAATACTTTTTAAAACTAAATAAGGTACCCTGGGGTAATAACGCCAGGCGGGGTAATAACGCCAAGTGCTTATATTTTGCATAATTATGAAAAAATCAGGTAAATGACACCCATGTGCTCTGCGCAGAAGGGTTTTGAGTCATATAAATCGCAAAAAACAGCTTTAAGTTAATTTGTTTCATTTTTAAGTCTTATTGTTTTTACAAACAACTAAAATTAACGCTTGATCTAAAATTTGCGAGATACGTTTTGTGTATGTGAAGACTATCTTTTTATCCGGAAATACTTTGTTAATTACATAAATTTGTAGTGCATTTCATGTACTTTTAAAATGTTGTTGAAAATTTTGGATATCTTCTCGAGATAATTTGTAATTTAAAATGTACTGCGCAATAACTCTAACGGGGTAATAACGCCAATCCTTGACATTAATACCCCGGTTGATTCCCTACAGTGGCCGAGCTACATCCTAAATACTGATTCAAATAAACACAGTTAAAACTGCGCAATGTTTCTCTTATTTCTATTTAAACGGTCCTTTTTAAGCAAAAAGAAGCTCAAGGTCTGATATTCCTTTGCCTCATCCCCCCCCCCTCCCACACCACACCTTTATTTTTCTTACACTTTCACAAAAAATTAAACATTTTCAGTAGCTTAGAATGCAATTTGTCAATTTCTAAGATTGTAGAGTTTGTATTTTTAGAATTGGGCTATCTACATGCAATTATTCCATCTTATTTCATAGTTTTGTTTACATGGCGTTATTACCCACATAGGTGGGTAATAACGCCAAATAGCACGGGTCAAGAAAAAACGCCATTACATTTTATGAATATATATCTGTTAAATTATTTTATTTTATATAGATAGTCAATGAGTTGCTGTATCAGATCCTATATTTGTTTGAAAAATACAATCTAAAACTAAGCCGTGAAAATTGGTAGAACCTTAACGTGGCGTTATTACCCCAGGGTACCTTATAATATCTGTATTTATTTGTATGTAATTTAGAAAACAACCCTCAATAATAAGCGAACATATGAAAATATAAGTTTTTTTTTAGCTTTTTAAGGAGGAATATATCAATTTTTGAAATATTTAAAGAAAATTATAAGTAAAATATGTGCTAGTATCGAAATACCTATTTTCCGGATTCCTTAATAACTATACGAAATATTAGCATTTGGTGCTGTTACCATCCAGGGCGTTATTACCTCAGGAAATTTTAGCAACATGTAAAATGAGAAATAATAAGACTTTTATCATTAAAGTTTCTTCGTTAATAAAATTCATTTTTATTGCATGGGATGCGTTTAACGTACATTTAATCAATGAAGTGAAAAAAAAATGTTAAAAATCTTTGGTCGAGAATGTAACGTTGGACAGTCTTATGATTGTCAAATCAGGTGGGCGACACCAACATTGCAATTACATGATATTTGCATTAACAAACTATTTAAAAATATATTGCATAAAATCTGCATTGCAATGCTTGCGTTCTTCAGATTTGTAGAAAACGAAAAATAGCTATTTTTTCTCTTATTTATTTTTTATTTTTTAAGCAGGAATCTATCTTATCTCCCTCTACTGTTAAAAAGGCATTAAAGTCCTTTTTAAGCAATAAGATTATGAAATCATTTGAATAGACAATTCCATGTATACGACGGAGGCTTAAAGAAGATGATACTAAGGAATTTTAAGGGATGAAGAAAAATCATTATATCATTTGAAAAGTGCTTTGTTATCAGTTTCATGGATAGCTCAGAGGTATTTAACGAAGATGATATTAAGAGATATTAAGGGATGAATAAAAGCATCATATCATTTGAAAAGTGTTTTTTTAATTAAATTAATGGATAGCACTGACTTGATTTTAAAAGATATGAAAAAATCATTATATCATTTGAAAAGGGCTAGACTATCAATTTCATGGATAGCACTGAGGTGATTTTATTTAAGGAAGATTATATTATTAAATTTTAATTGTTGAGGAAAAACAGCTAGTATATCATTATAAAAGTGCTGCATTTGCAATTGCATGCATAGCAGATTTTATTTAAGAAAGTTGGTCTTAAAAGTTATATATATGAAACATTATCAGTCATATATATTGCTTTATATCACTGATTATTTTTCTCTAGCTTTGAATAAAATAAATGAATAGCTCTAGCTCTGAATTAAATAAAATTCTCTAGCTTTGACTTTTGTCTGAAAACATATAGGAATTCTTTAGGGTCGACTTAAACTTGGGTCAAAATATTAAAAGTTAATTTGTCATAAAAAAATAGTGCGAAATACTTACAAACACAAGGGCTTATATATGCGCATGTACAGTGGTTTCTATTCCAATATTTCTTTTATACTTTTAATTCCATCTTTTAGTTTGTTATAAAATTTCTTTTAAATATTCTATGCAAACAGATGTCGAAAAAATTAATGTTCTTCTACAAACAATTTATATGTTTATATATATAATACCTCTGACAATAAAGTTCGGAGAATGAATTCAGAACGACCGATCTGGCAACACTGCAGAAACAAAACGCTGCACCTGCATAAAGGCAGATGTTGACCATCTTTCCCCCACGGTTGTTCAGTTGAGCGTCGTTTATGTTTTGTGTAAGACGTGCTTTACTAAATGCTTGTTCTGTGTGTTGGTTCTTGACTGTGAGAAGGGAAATGAACGAGCTAAATATTAGTTTAAAGTTTTGTTTTAAGATATGCAAGACACTGAAAAAAATCATGAGGTGTGGTGCAAACTGAACATCCACCATACTCGCCAGATCTCAGTCCTCCAGATTTCTTCCTATTTTCACCCCTCAAACTTTCTTTGAAAGAGATTTGACCATATTACTGACATCTAACGAAATGTGACGAAGCTTTTGAACTTCATCCCAAAAGAAGGCTTCCTGCGAATTTCGCAGAACATGTATAATAGATCTCAGTGGTGCATAGTTATGGGAGATGACTATTTCGAAGGGTGGTATGGTAACTTTCGTTAATATTTCATCTACATTAACGTTACAGGACTATTCACCGAACTTTATTGTCAGAGGTAGTATATATATATATATATATATATATTATATATATATATATATATATATATATATATATATATATGAGGACCCCAGAAGCCAAGGGGTATAAGTGACAAAATTGAAAAAATTGAGTTAAGTGCACAGGGTATCAGGAAATATGCTTTTTTCATTTCAGGTAAAGAAATATAGGTCATTTTCTTATTATGTGCTGAGTTATAGAGATAAACCACTTTTTTAGAAAAACAAACAATATTGATTAATTATACATTTAAAGAAAATTGCACTCAATTTTTTTAACAGTTATTGAAATAAGTTAGAATGTAACAAGCAGATGTTTTCTATTTCAATTTAATCAATTGTTATTGATGTTCCAATTTAACATCAATTATCTTTAAACCCAATTTACTCCAAATCGACATTTTGTCACTTATACACCTTGGCTTCTGAGGTCGTCATATATAAACTATATGAATATTTTAATATCACCATAAAAATATAAGAAAATTCTAGCCATCTATAGCAGTTCGTTGGTTCTGAAGAATATGGCAAATAAATCACATAAATTTACATGATTTCGATATCTTTCATTTTAAAACCTTTAAAATATATTTAAAATTAAACTTTCAATGACAATCTCTAAGATGTCAAAAATATTTCATATTATCTCAAATGATTTAACAGTTTATGGAAATTGTTTAGTCAAAAGCATAACTAATATTCAGATATCCATTTTAATTAGCACTTCCCTTTGAAATTCTGTCATTTTTAGAAAGGACGTTTTAGAAACATTTATAACTTTCGTAAAATATGTGTACTTCTCTGATATACTCTAATTACAAAAGGAATATAGAAATAAACATAAAACTTTCATCATTATACAAATCAGTATGCATCATTTTAACAAATAATAATGTTTCTCTTACAATAATAATCATATTCATATTTATAACTTCAAAGCAACTACATGTGGAATTTGTTTAAGCCAGCAATTTGTTGGAAGCCGGCATGTCAAAAAATTTAAATATTTAGTTTCAAATTTTCCATACATAAAATTAATATCCAGTATACAAAGTGAAAACTTTATTTAAAAATATTTCAAAAGTAATATTGATACTTTTTGTCTCTAGGTGTTGAGGAGTTTTAGTTTAATGCGATTTATTTTAATGGATGTTTATGGCTATTCAAGAAATATGTTATTTGTAAATTTGCAAAGTTTTGAAATAAATAATGAAGATTAAAAGGAAACAATTCAGCTTAAAAAATAAACGCTTTTATAATTACTATCTAGGCATTCATTTTAAAAGTCACATTGTAGCAAAATGTCTCTCATAAATATTATATGAATTAAGTAGTTTATTGTAGAATTTTATGCGTAGTAAATTTTTGTTACTTATAAATGCGAAAATGAAAATATTTTTCAGCTATTTGGAACTGTACTGTTTCCATGTTAATGTTCCCTATATTATGTACCCTAACCATTTACGGCGCGGAATAATTCTGTTTGCAAAATGATGAAATTACGTATTGATACCATATTTACAAATGCATTTATTAGGAAATAAGCACATGCTTATTTTCTTGTAATTTATAAAATGAAAATTCTAATGTAAATATTCTGCGTGCCAGTACTCTTAATTAGAAATCGGTTTTTGCTCACACTGCCAGCTAAAGGTGAAAAAATAGTATTTAAATATCATTTTTATTCTCCAAAGTCTGAAAATTATGGAAATTAAATCTTTTGTTTTAGCTGTAATGCACATAGTATTATGGACATATTGGGACGTATATGCTTGCATTCAGAACGTTGTAGTGCATTTTACTGTGAAGACGAAACTTTTCATTATATCTAAGCGTAGAACAGGAATTTATTTTTTTAACCATATAATTTCTGTTTTTTTAATATTCTATACTTCTAATCTGTGCATTATTGAAAGGTTTAACACTATTGTTATTTTTCATTCATCTAAAATGGATAAGTATTTAATGTATCATCCAAACAGCAATTCTGCACGTAGAATTATGGACATATTAGTTTTTTTTTTAATGTTTTAAGGCTAGAAGAAGCAATCTCTCATAAAAATGGTATATTCAAGGTTATACTGAACTCTATAAATTAACAATATAAGAAATTGATTTAAATTCTACTTTCTATTATAATAAAATAACTTAAATACAATTAACAATAAATAATCATTTTAAAATTGTTAAATAATCAATTATCAATCATCGTTAGTCTCCAATAACATACATTCGCGGGTGCTGTTAAAAATTATTTTCACGTGTCGTTAACTTAATTTTTATTTTTACTAAATGAATTTCTTGTAGAAAATATCAGTTTTAAATCAAATAAACTTTGACTGTGAACAAGATTTATAATCCTGTTCAAATTTAGTATGTACAATATGAATAAAACTAACTATTATTATTATTATTTTAATGTTATGCACTAATGATTGGAATTTTCTAATGTAACTTTTTTCATATTTAATTTCATTTTTAAGATGTTCTAAGGTGGTCATGAGTTTTTATAACTTCGATTCATCTTTCAATTTCCTTAGCCATTCAGCAGCTTGTCTTTCTGTCCACGTTTAGACTAATTTTTGGATTGCTACACAGATAAGTACCATAACAAACTGATCTCCAGCGTTTTTCCTTTTAAAGTGAGCATGTGAGGACTGAAAATTTTTCATATATTAAAGTCTTCACTTGATAAATTTTTAAAGTTCAAAATGAAAGTAATATACATAACTGAACGGCGCTTATACATGTTTTCAAGAAGATGTTGTTTATGACATTTATTGTTCCTTAAGATTAACCGAAAAAATTTAAAAAATATATTTTTAATTCGAAATGCCGCAGAATAATTTCAAATTCGAGCGACTAAAAATTAGGTAAAAAAAGAAATAAAATAAGAAGGTTTATACTTTCCAGTTGCGCCTGCTGTGTGAAACTGACCGAAATGTTGAAAAATTTACATTCTTACTTTTTTTATTAGCCTTTTCACGAATTAATAGCTGAAATGCTTATGTATTATCATAATAAAAAAACTTAATAATGAAATGTTATTCAAATCCATGAAAATCATCCGGTTGCGCATGGGC
The DNA here is from genome assembly GCA_964019185.1 of Maratus speculifer. Taxonomy (NCBI): domain Eukaryota; kingdom Metazoa; phylum Arthropoda; class Arachnida; order Araneae; family Salticidae; genus Maratus; species Maratus speculifer. The sequence continues at coordinate 241,699,498 of OZ025289.1, forward strand.
TCTAAAGTTATAAAGTACCCTTTTAATTAAATATGGACCAGCTGGATCAAATGAAGGATTATCTTAAAAATGTAATTATTGACACCTTTACAGCAAACGAACGACTTGACAATGCTAACCTATTTAAATAATATTTCAGCATTATGTTTAGCTATTATAATATATAAGAATTACAGCTATTGCGTTCGTGAAAACTCTAATAAATATTTGTAAAGATATGAACTTTCATTTCGACAAACATTACAGTGTATGCGTGACCGGAAGATATAATAAACTAATTTATTTTATTTTTTACCCAATTTTTAGTATCTCAAAATCGCAAATTTTTGGTTTTATTGCGATTTGAAAATCAATTTTTTTCATTTCTTTGGTCCACTCTTTTGTGTATTCGTAAGACACACTAACATAATCGATTGTGCTCTTTTAGTAGTAATTGTTCATAGTTAGATTTATTAAACTAATGCATACTGAAAGTAGGATGGTTGCATTGTCAAGCACAAAATATGACATATATCATTTTATACTCTTTCCTTTCTGTACGATTGAACTACACGGAACATAAATTCCAAAATTTTAATAATTTAGCCGGATTTCAAACAAATTAAAAATTCTGCAATAATTTAAAAAAATCGTGAATATAAAAAAAATATAGTGAATTAAATATTTTTCATCTAATTTTGCCTTTAGAATAGAAAAACTAATTACAGATTTTCTGAAAAATTTAATATATTAGAGAATCATGTCCGTTCCATTGAAAAACTTGAATCTTCACCAGTAAATTTTAAACATTTCAAACAAGGAACCTTTTGAATGGCAGAAAAATTCGCGACTATTGAGCTATTCAACAAGAATTATTTTTTGTTTTAAAATTTATAGCACATAAATGCCCGAATGTTATTCAACATCTGAAGTACTCAACCTAAACACGCAAAATTTCAAGTTTCTAGCATACAGTGTTTACAATAAAGAACTCTTCGAAAAATAAAGTTTGAGACGATTGGAATTTCATCAGATGAACAAAACCCTAAAAATGCGTTAAAAGATAACAGACACAAACATTCTCCAACAGTAACTACAGATATAAGGGACAATAAAACGTAAAGATATACAGAAAATTTAAAATTTTGTTTTACAATATAGATTTGATATATACAAAGCTGCATTTCTGTTGGGGAATGTAGATACTATTATTAATAGCAAGATTTATTATTAATATTTTAATAATTTGACGAATATTAGAATCGGTCGGTGGGATCATCATTATTATGTCTCAATGCTTAGAACTATTATAATCCCATTATCGACTGCAACACAAAAGTTGCTTTTTATTTCGTCACATAGTGATACACTTTATTATTTACAAAATAATAATGTGAGATGTACACTACATGGCCAATGATTACCGGTCACATCTGATTTTGAACGCTTTATTAAATATTTAGACAAAAATGCATGAGGAATCAACTTAAAAATCTAAGTGTGTAAACAAAATTATATTGGTCATATATATTTCAGGGAGATGTTTTCCTTATAGAGAACCATAAAAAAATTCAAGCAGAACGAATATGTTTTGGGTAATACTATAAAAACTAATACAGCAAAAACAATTCAAAATTTAGACTATGATTAAGTGGATTATTGTAATAAACTATTTCATTTTTAAGATGTGGTTTTTATAAAAGTTACTTAAACTTTGCAAATTGTTTGCTTATAATTTGCTGAGTTCTAAATTGAAAAATATTTTTTAATAGAGTGTGACAAAAACGTTGTACACAATGGATTTTACTCAGAATAAAAAAATAATAATATTACAAATTGTATAAAAAACGAGCAGGTTTACTATGTAATATTTCCCTGAACGCCACGAAAGCATCCAAAATATAATGTACATAATCTGTTAGCTAATTGTATAGTGCAACGTTTTTGAAACTTTCAAAAACCTAACTTAAAAATTCCCAAAATCATCATCGATAGAATAAGCTCAAAATCCGTTGTTCACAGTCGGAAATAAAAAGATAAAGGGAAATATAAAAAAATATACGGGTAATATTTATTTGCTACATTGGCACCAATCAATGGATATATACATACAAAACCTCGTCTTATTTAATTAGCTTTTACTTTTATCATCATTTAATTAGCACATAATTGGCATTATATTTTGATTGCATTTGTGCATCAACAGTGAAATATTATCGAGTAAGCCTGCTCAATTTTTTATTTTTACAATTTTTATTATTTTTCAATTCAAATTGCAGATTATTGTGTACAATGTTGTTTGTCATATATATATTATATTAAGATATCTGCAAGTTGTAAGCAAAACACTTGGCGAAATTTGAGACTATTTTTCAAACTATTAACATTTCTACGAGTATACATTATATTTTCATATAAAATTAACACCGTTTATTACAATAAGCAACTTAATCAAAATCTACACTTTGAACGCTTTTGCTACATTAATTTTTTCATGGTAATTCAAAATATATTCTTTTTTTACAATTTATTGATGGTTCTCTATGGGATTTCGGAGAAAGTTCTTCATGAAAATATGCGATTTGCACTATTCTGTTTACACATCTGACGTTTCAGGAGAATTCCACATATATTTTTCTAGATATTTAACGAAAGGTCAAAATTTGCAAGTGACGCGCTATCCTTGGCTATACAATGTAGACAAGTATACAAATTTATACACGATTTCTTTGTCTCTCTATATATTATTTTAATTTGTTAATGTTGCTTTTGCTGAGAAATTTATATATCTGTCGGTTTGTCATTATCCTAAAAAAAGGATTTTTTGATACATCATTTATGATTATGAATTAGCTTACGTATTACAACAATATGAAGTAAAATAACAACTTTTAAACAAGTACAAAAATGCGCGTCAAACGTAGCAAATGAGGTCCGTCCGTATTATAACAAAGTTTTTAAAATATTGAGCGTTTGGTTTAATGGTATACAGTACTTTGAAAATCGTATAGTATACGAAATAATTTGTACGTCCCTGTAAATACTATCTGGTTTTTATTATGCAGGAAGTAACTTGAAGTAAACCTCAGACATGTATATCATTTTCAGAAAATGAGAAATAGTTTAATAGAATGAAGAAGTGCCCGAGCCATATTTCCCCTTATACCATTATGTAGTGGAACACTTTTATGTGGTCCTTTAAATTAATAAAGCATATTTTTTACACCACAGATTGTTCAGAATGTATATTTTAGAACATATTTCATAGATGCATATTAATTGCAATATGTTCGAATAGGTGTAACGCCATTAAAATTGCACGTGAACCTTTTTTTACTGTCCGTAATTTAAAGAAATATTTTGATTGTCCTTGTAATTGAACTATGCATTTGATTTTCCTTAAATTTGAAATGACTCGACAAAAATAAATTACAATTATGTATTTTAAATTTCGAACGATTTTGCTCGGTGATTTTTGCAGTGTTTTACGTGGATGGACGGACAGACAGACGGACGAACAGATAGACGGATTGAACGATTACTATATGTGCTACGTATATATATACTTACAAAAGATCTAAAAACACGTTTTTTTAAAGCAAAAGTTAACAACTTTAAATATATATATATATGTATGTATGTATGTATAATATATATATATTGAACCATATATGTATAATATATGATTTGAATAAATCTGACAATAAAATGTTGAGTTGCTATTTTACGTGTGCCTTTTATAAATTCTAATAATATAAAAAAATGAAAATTGTGTGATTCAAATCTATACGTCAGACATTCGTTACATTTTAAATACAATTTAAGAAGTCAAGTAAATAAGGACTACTTAAATAACGTTTTCAAGACTGTACATTTGATACTTCTCTTGATAAATAAATTACAATCTTTGACAAGCATGCATAAATATTTCCCCTTCAAAAATGTATTTAATAAAAGCGTCTACGGGAAAAATATGAAACGAAAATTGACGATTTTAGTTTGATTGGATTGCAAAAGCAATGCAAAAATGTTTCAATCTCAACATAAAATATGGATTGAGATTTGAAAATGTCACAAAATTAATTTTTCATAGGTAACAACACGCGCTTCACCAATCTGATAGTTTTAAAATTAGAAGAATGAATGTAACTCTTACACTTCACAAATTTTACCATAGCACTTTTTAAATGTTCTTATCGTAAAAACACATAAAAATGTACACAAGTCTTTCTTTGATTAATGAGACAAAATCGTTGCAAAGCTTTTACATAAATATTTTCTTTTTCAAAAATTAGTTTTCTAAATTGGCTTTATGACATGTTTCAAGAGCAATTTAAGCATGGTTTACTTTACTTGAGTTATGAGAGAAGCGAGAGAATATTTCCATTAAAATATTACGTAGACATATAAAAATGAAAATGCCATGACGGTATACTCCATTAAGTATGTTTCTACTTTTAAGTAACATTTTTCATCGAATTTAATACTTGCATGTTTCATTTGAGATTTAACTGACTAAAGAAGTTAATGAAACTAATAGGGTAACATCCCCAGTAATTGGCACTTTAAGAATTTGTCTTTAAACTTACTTCAATTTTCATTACAAAGAAATAAGATATTTACTTGGATTTATTTTTAAATCAAAGAATGCATATCTGTGCATCTATTTTGCCCACTAAAAGCAAAAAATTTTGAAAAAGTATTTTTATAAAAATATACTTATAAAAAGTTGCTGATATCATCAGTAATTGGCACCTAGAGCACCAATGTATGACACCTTGTGGTCCAGTAATTGGCACAAGTTTATATTAAAAAATAACTTTACATTTTGCATTGGGTATAATCGCTTCAAATGAATTTACTGTAGATGAAGATGCCTTATTTCAGGTTTTTGAGAGTAAAAAATCAGCATATTAGTCTGAAATGTGAACACTTTAAAACAAATACAATATACTTATATTAATACCCAGTAATTGTCATGCTGTCCCCAGTAATTGTCATATGAAGTTTTAATGGATTCCAATTACTGATAATATTTCATATTTTCAAATAGAAACAAATGATAAACAAAATTAGTCTATAACTTTAAAAGTATTTCCAAAATAAGTAGTTTAATCTCAAATTCCTTGCGAATTCCTTGTAATTAGAATAGGTGCCAATTACTTGGAACTAGCAAAATTGAAGCACCATTAATTGGCATCGATCATTAATTCAGAAATCCAAATATTTGTGTCGAAAATACTTTTACACTATTAAAGTAACCCTTTTTAACTAAACAAAACCGTTGTCAATTCAAATTAAAAAAATATTATAAATCATATAATAGTGAATTGAAAAGCATGCCTTCCTTAAACGAAAGTAGAAGCATTTGCAACAAAAATGGCTAATTCCATATAAGCCATATTTGTTTCTCTTTCCTAGGCACTATTGTCATCTAGTAGCGAAAATCAAAGTTATAAACTTTAACGTAAATGAGCTTATAACTGGTATATGGTCTTGCATTTTTAAAAGACTGGATATAAATCTTATTTTAGGACACGTTTGTAGGATGTGCCAATCACTGGTGCATGCCAATTACTGGGGTTGTTACCCTATATAATGCATGTCTTAGAATGTGTGATAAGCCTTTTTTATTCAATGTTATTTTTTAAACATATTTATGATTACTGGATAAATGTTAGATAGATTATTTAATAGAAAATATGTCAGATATTTCCTCAATGCATAATTAATTAGAAACATTGTGGAAACTATTTGAAGTGGAATTATAAACAAGATTAATAGACTTGTAATGAAAAAATCTACTTTTTAAACATACTTTTACACATTGAAATTCTTATTCAGAAGGAGTTTTATTAAAAATGTGTAAATGAAACTTTTTTAATTTTTTGAGATTCTTGCATTCAATGTTTTCGCTAATCGCTTCGAATAAATGACTGGATAGAAGCCGAATCATGCAATATTCTAGCGGTTATTTTTAGACCCACTTTTTTTAGGTGAATTATCTTTTCTTAGGTATCAGTTTGTGTTCACAAATCTCATTGAATATTGAACAGTTTTTTGAAAATTAAGCAATTAGAATAATGAATCTTATATTTCTGAAATGTTACCGTAGTATATTTTACACGCTCTTATAGTAAAAATACATAAAAATGTATTCAAATCTTACTTTGACTAAGAGTCAAAATCAATGTAATGATATTATGTAAATGTCCTCTCATTCAAAATTTAATTCACTAAATTGACTTTATAGCATGTTTCAAGAGCAATTTAAGCATGGTTTATTTTGCTTGAGTTATGAAAGAAGTGAGACCGTATTTCCATTAAAATATTACGCAGAAATATAAAAATAAAAATGCCATGAAGTTTTATTTTATTAAATATCTTTTCGCTTTTGAGTAACATTTTACGTCAAATTTAATACTCGCATCCTTCGTAAGAGTTTTAGCTGGCTAAAGAAATGACTGAATCTAATATATAATGCATTATCTTACAATATGTCATATGCCATTTTTTAATGTTATTTTAAAAACATATTTATGATATAAATGTAAGACAGATTTTTAGGTAGCTTTCATTACAAAAAGTAAAAAGCTACCTACTGCAGCCGTCCGGAGGAAAGCACTTCCGGAAACTTTTGGTATATTTTCACCGATCATGGCCCCCAGGCCCCAAAACCACCATCCGTTCAAATGTTGATATATATATATATATATATATATATATATATATATATATATATATATATATATATATATATATAATTTTTGTCATGCTGTAACTATCGTATTTATGATCCGATTTGAATGAAACTTAGTATGTACATAGTACTTACAAATGTCTTAACCGAGTTTGTTGGCCAGTATCATCCGTCATCTCGTTACAAAAAGGCGGCCATTTAATTTTTTTTAAAAAAAATTCAAACTTAAAGTTAAATTTGAAAAATTTAAAAGTTCAAAAATATTTTTCTTTTATGTGTTAGAACATTACACAAAGATTTTTTGAAACATTTTTACACAAAGATTTTTTTTGAATTTAACAGAAAGATTCCAGAACACTTTTTATTTATTCTATATATTAAAAAATGACTGAGTTATAGTGCTTTGAATTTCTAGTGTGGCTGACATTTTGAAACGATCTGATTTTTGTCACGTGATAACACACGTATTTATGAATCGATTTGGATGTAACTTGATGTGTACATAGTACATAATGAATCCTAGACCGAGTTCGTCGTGCGATCTGCTTTCTTGTTTCAAAATTGCGGCCATTTAAAAAATATATATAATTTAAAATTAAGAGAAAAATTGAAAAAGCTTTTTCATTTATTCATTTGACCTTGATACAAATAGTCCAGAGCATTTTTTTTTGTTTCGTCTGTATCTCAAAAATTGGCTCTCAAGTCTCATAGAGTCATAGTTCTTTCAATTTCCATTGTGGTTGACATTTTGAAACAATCTGAAATTTGTCACACGATAATATGCATATATATATATATATATATATACTATATATATATATATAAATATATTACAAAATTTTAATTTTTTTCCGCCAAGTTTAACATCTATACCATATTAATTTCCTTATAACAATATTCCGTACTTAGTTAAACTTATTAAATTAAAATCTTGTTTCTAGATCTAATCTATTAATGTTTATAGAAACGATATAAATTCTTAATTCGCCTTCAAAAACATTTATTCCAATATGCGTAAATATAAAAAGATGGCTTTAAATTAAAAATATTCTTAATTAAACTTTATTTCTTAATATTCCAAATAAAACTCATTTTTCTATGTTTTTATCAAACCTTTTTAAGAAAGTCTAATTAAATTTATTCCAAAACCTTACCTTTAAAAAAATATCATTATTTTTATTTATCTATTTATTTTTTTTTCCTCTTTCAACATTTGATATGTGTGCATATCAATAAATTCATTCCTTTTCTTTTTCTCTTAAAATTAATCGTCTCAAAAAATATCGTCTGCATAATATATTCGAAATTTTGAATCGATTATAAATTAGTAAAATAATATTTAAAAAAAAATAAATTTATCGTCTGAATAAATAAAAATCTCGACTCTGGATATGAATTATGTTTACATGAAAAAATGATGGTTCGAGAGGAGAGAATTTTCTAGGACTTTGTTTTTAGATTTAAGAAGGAAGCCTGGAGGTGAAGAGAGAGATTTATTGCTTTTCTTCCGTGCGTACGTTAAGGACGGCTTGCTGAGTAGTGATGGAATATTATTTTTGATGTTTCGGTTCAAGACGGGTTGCAAAGGGAGCGTTTCCCTCTCTTATGACTACAGCTTAATAAACTAACTTGCAGCTGCCAATTTGTAATTTAATGAATCTTCTACATTTATTTATTTTGTTTTTGCCCTCGCTTGCCAAGACTGTGTGTTTTAAAAAAAGAGAACCAATGAAGATTTTTCGAGTTTCTCCCTAAAATGTCACATACACACACACACACACACATATATATATATATATATATATCTGATTTTTGTCAAGCTGTAACTATCGTATTTATGAACCGATTAGAATGAAACTTGGTATGCACATAGTACATACAAATGTCTCGACCGAGTTCGTTAACCAGCATCATCCGCTAACTTTTTTCAAAATGGCGGCTAATTAAATTTCTTTTGACATTTTAAAATTTAAAATTAAATGCAAAAAATGTAAAAATTAAAAGTTTTTTTTTTTTCTTTTTTTTTTGAATTTAACAGAAAGATTCCAGAACACTTTTTATTTATTCTATATATTAAAAAATGACTGAGTTATAGTGCTTTGAATTTCTAGTGTGGCTGACATTTTGAAACGATCTGATTTTTGTCACGCGATAACAGGCGTATTTATCAACTAATTTAGATGTAACTTGGTGTGTACATAGTACATATGGAGGCCTAGAACGAGTTTGTTAGCCAGTTCCATCCGCCATTTTGTTTCAAAATGTCGGCCATTTATTTTTTTTTCATTTAAAATTTAAAATTAGGTACAAAAATGTAAGAAATTGAAAAAGATTGTTCTTTTGTGTATTTGACCTTGATACAAAGATTCCAGAGTATTTTTTGTTTCGTTTGTATCTTAAAAAATGGCTGATTTATAGCACTTTCAACTTCCCGTGTGATTGACAATTTGAAACTGCCTGAAATCTGTCACGCGATAATGCGCATATTTATAAGGTGATTTGGATATAACTCCTTACATACCAATGTCTTGACCAAATCGACTGCCTCATTTCTTCCGCCACTTATTTTGAAATGATGGCGATTATGTCATTTGGTCAATTTTTTTAAAAAATGTATAAGGATATACAAACAAAAAATTAGAAATTGTAAAAAAGATCTTTCTGAAATGTTTGATGGTAATACATGAATTCCGGAGTATTTTTGTTTAGTCTTTACCTTAAAAAACGCCTGAGATATAGCAGTTTAATGTGGGTTATTTTTTTTTATAAATCTATTTGCACGCGATAGCACTCATATATATTAATCGATTTCGATGTGAGTGTGCAGGTGCACATAAATTAAGATTTTAACCAAGCTCTTTGATTTGTTTTATCCATCATTTTGTTTTAAATAGTATACACTTCATGATACACTTCATCGTTGAATTTGGCGACCCTATAAATTGCTCAAAATAAAACCAGCTTGAATAAAGATGACTAATTTCTAAAAATTCCCATTAATATTCGGTACTGACAAAAATAGTATTTATTCTTATATAATCGGGTTTCACTAACTTTATTTCGTATGTTTGAATAATATAATTTAATTTAAAATAAATAAATAAGTAAATAAGGTATGTGAAACCAAATATATATATATATATATATATATATATATATTACAATTTTTATATCGTGTTTCTGAAAAATTCGAGAAATAATCTCACTTTTTTGAGAAATACCCTATCTTTGCATACCAACTTTATATTCACAGCCAAAAAGTTGAAGTTTTCTTATCAATATTTTTGACGCAAGATAACCAAGTACAACTGCCATGTAAAATTCTTATCGAGACAAAATTTTTATATTTAAAGCAGTAGATTTTTTATTAAAAAAATGAAAAACATCTTTAAATCTATTTCAAAATTAAAGGGCAAATTTTCTGTTATATAATCTTAATCTATACAAAAAGATAAAAAACAATATTGACTTTTTCTTAACGATCAATGAAAAATTAGTCTAATAATATAAAATTTATTAAAAACTATAATAAATTTAATAAATAACATTTATTATTTATTAAATAAAATTTATTAAAAACTATAAAATGTCTTAAAGTATGACAAATATTGAATATAGTGTAGCTGTTAGATAATGTTTTTTTTTTTTTTTTTCATCAATTCTTTCTATAGTAGTACACAAATAATAAATAACAGATTTATTAAAATAAAACAAAAGCAATTTTCGTATAGGATTTAATTCTTTATTTTCTCAGAAGGTTAATTATTACATAATATATTTCTTTACTTTACTATTTATTATCATATTATTTAGAAATGTATTGATGTAACTCATGCTTATTCATTAAAATTTGAGGAAAGCTTCCTATTTTCATTAAAAATGAAGACCCGGCAAGTCATACCAAAAATAAGTTCTTTACCTTGTTTTGGGGAGCAAAAGGAAGGCATTTTAACTGAGAAAGATGAAGAAACTAAAAAATATTCAATTGTATCAAGTGCGGTGTCGTTTATTATGTATTTATTTATTCTAAATCAAATGGCATCATCTGCAAGTCGATAAAATCATTTGTTGCAAACTAGTGGTGTGTTTATAGGGTCGAAAATTATATTTCGGTGTGATTAAAAAAAGTTTTTACAGCAACAGCTGATGGCCATTCATAAAAATTTGGGAATTTATAATATATATTTATAAATAAATATGGAAAACATTTATAGTATGAAATTTTTGCATTAAAACTTGTATCATTCAAAGAAAAGCTTTGCTATAGATAGCTTTGCATGCATAATTTTTTTCATCAAAACCATTACTATTATCATTAAACAATTTCATATTTTAGTTAGCAAAAGGCAATTTTCTAATAGATAGTACTAGTGAACTATTCTAATAGATAAAAATTTGAAAACTTATCTCAAAGGATTTATTTTTATTTTTTTAATAAATAAATTCTTTATATTTTTTTAAACCTCAAGAGAACTACATGGAAGTACATCACAAGGACTTTACAATCAATGTGACTGTTTTTGTATTGATGTTTTTTATCCGTTTGTGTTGCCGTTTCTTTCTTTTCTTTCAGCTAATTAAAAAACAAAATATATTATAAATCTATATCACATTTTAAATATATTTTTGTTCAATATTATTTAAATTTTGCATTTCTAGATTTGTGCTTTTGAAACTTTTAAACGTAGATGAAAAGTTACATTGTCAAATTGCAAAATAATTTCCTTTTTTAGAAAAGGTATTATATTTCCTTATTTCAAAGACAGACAAAATCTATTTAAAGATCCTATCAAATGGATTTTTTGGAAATAAGAATACTTATTTCAAGAAAATTTTAAGAAAATGTCTTTTTTTTAACTAACTTTTTTAAAAGAAAACTGAATATTTACATGCAATCTATAGCTTATCTAAAATCTCAATGCATAATTTACACACAATCATAGATATTTATAATAGCTACTGAAAAAAATACTAAAGTTTAATAAAAATTTCTACAAAAAGTATTTAGATACATAAACAAATTTTAGTCTTTGTAATCTATTTTAAAGGAATATCCCGATTAAATTATTTGTTTAATAAACGTGACAATGTAATCGATGCATAAAAATTATTAACTAATTTCAGATTTGTATAGAGTCATTAAAAGACGGCCGTTATCTCAATTCCAATTATCGTTGTTAATAAAAGTGTGAAAATTTCCTTCCATATTAGATAACTTTATTCCCTAGGCAAATATTTGATAAGGCAAATTCTTTCACAGCTTACCTTATGGCATACTATTGATATAGAAATGGTATAAATATTAAAATGATCACATTATTCATACGTAAACATGTTTACACGCTCATAACGGAGGACTAAATAACGTGAAAGGATAAACACGGAAATTATTTCGAAATGCATGAATAGACTTTTGATTTATTTTAATGGTCGAATCCACTTTAGATTTACTTTAGTCTGTCTGGAATTAAGAAATAAACTCTTAATTGAAATTTACTATTTAACGTATTGTATAGTTGTCACGAATTCTCGAGAGAATACATTTACTAAATAAAAAATATTGTGAATTGCCTATACACTGTAAAAAAAAAAGTGTCGGTCTACTAAAAAAACTTTAGTGATACTTGTAATTACTAAAAAATTTTTAGTCTGGATGCAGCTCGAAGGAAGCTCCTGCCCTTCGAGCCCACGTAATGGTTAATAAAAATAATTTTGGAGCTATTACTAAAATTTGCTTGGTGGCTCATACTAAAAATTTTTATGTTAGTTATACAAAAGATTCTTTTGTTCAGTTTACAAAAGAAATGCTTGTTTCGCTTGCAAAAATAAAGTTTGTAATGGTTACTAAAAAGTTCTGTGGAATACAAATTTACTAAAACATTTTTAGTAACCTCTTGAATTTTTTTTTACAGTGTAGGTTAAAATATATTAATAATAATAAAAATACTAAAATTTTTGAAAATATATCTAAAAACTACGCAACTTTACATATAAATTCCAGATTTTACTAACCATTTTAAAGCAACATCTTTATTAAATATTTGTTGTATAAATATAGCAAAGATATATATGCATAAATGGTATTTAATCTTTCATGTTTGAATATCATTATTAAGTGATACATTATTAAGTGATTATCCCGATACTACATAACCTTGTTAATAAAAGTGTGAGAATTTTCTTCCATATTAGATAACTTTATTCCCTAGACACATATTTGACAAAGCAAATTATTTTGCAGATTATCTTATAGCAGACTATAGACATAGACATGGTATAAATATTAAAATGATCACATTATTTATAAGTAAGCATGTTTGAACGTCCATAAAGATCAAATAAATAAGGTAACAATATAAATATGGGAATACATTCGATGTATATTGTAATAGCAACTATTTTCGTTATGTTTTTGTCTATCTGGGATCAAGAATTAAAAAAATGAATTAAAGTTCGATAGTTAACGTAATGCATTGTTATTATGTAGTCGTGACTCAACGTTTTTATTAAATAAAAACTTCCAGCGTAAAATATTTGCTTATATTTTTAAATGTTTACGTGCTTCAAAATTTCATAAATCTGTCTTATTTTAAAGTAACTTTTAAAAAAGGATATTTAATATATATAAGCACTGTACATCTCACACAATATAATACTTACATACATTATATATATCAATCTCATTATATAAATTTACATGCAGTGATAATATTTATAATAGCAATTGCAAAAAGTACTAAAAGTTAAATATTCTTGAAAAACTACTTTGAGTCATATACAAATGTTTAATCTTTTCTTTGGCTGAATTCATTTCAGTCTTTATAATCTATTTTCAAGCATGATCCTTATTTAAATATTTGTTCAATAAACGTGACAAAGCAATGTATGCACTTATAATATTAACTATTTTCAGTTTAGTTTGTGTCATTAAAAGGCGGTTGTTAGCCCGATTCTAGATAACCTTCTTAATAAAAAAGTGAGAATTTATATTCATATTAGATAACTTTGTTCCCAGATACATATGTGATAAAGCAAATTATTTCCCAGACTACCTTATGGCAGACTATTGACACATAAATGGGATAAATATTAAAATGATCGCGTTATTTATCAGTGAATATGTTTGCACTCCTATAAAGATTGAATAAATAAGGTAACAGGATAAACATGGGAATATACAGGATGTTCAGTAAATAACCGACCCATTTTGAAATTAAATAACTAAAGAACGATTTGAGATAAAAATGTGCGGTTTGCTGCATTGTTATTAGAAAATCAATAAAATTTTAGTATACACGTTATTAAAATAGCTCGAAATTCAATCAACAGATGGCGCTGATGGCGGCAACAGGCTGTCGAAATTCAGACTTTACGCTAGAGCTTTTCGGCTGATTTCGCAAAGTCGAATCTCAGTCGATATGTTCAATCGACGCTCCACTCATCTGCAGAAATAGAGTTTGTTCGATGGTAAGAGATTTAAAACAATATTTATGCTTGAATAATGTCTATTTACTTAGTAAAAAACAAAAAAATAATCATCGACCTTTCTCACATTTACCACAAGTAAATTGTGTTCAAAAAATGTTTTTGTAACCAGCTAACTGATTATTTTTTACGTACAATAAATTGAAAATATTGGATAAACACAGCTTTTTTTAAATTAAAAAAAGTCTTAATATTTAATCTAAACATTTCTTCCATTAAATAGTATGCTTTAAGAGATGGATCAAGCAACCTCTTCTTGCCTATACGACATGTAGTGAAATCAGAAGTTAAAACAGTAGTACGCAAATAGTAATAGCAAGTTCCCTGTCTAAAATAAAAGCAGGGCAATGATTTATTATAAATCGGCGCATAAAAATATATTAAGCCTTAAAATATAGGTTCGTCTATATTTCGTCTATAACAAATCCTGTCTTAAACACAAAAAAATATTAATCAAACGGAGAAAGTAATGTACAAACTACCTGCTAAAACGGAAACCTGTCTAAAACGAAATATTTTTCATTTTACCGCAAACCAAATTCATCCCTACGTTATATTCGTATTTTGACATTTGACATATCTGAAAATTTTATTACGGAAGCCACGACAGATTTTAAGATGCTTTTTATACACAATCCATCCCTCTTCTTCCCCTGATTGCAAACGCATCTACTTTGAAATGCAAGGATGCTTAAAAAGAGAAAAGATGCTTAAAGAGAGATTTTAAGATGACTTCTACACACATATCTCCGTCCTCCCAACTGAAAACATAATTTACGCTGAAATGGAAGAATGTTTAAAAAGAAAAAAAAAAACATTGTACATGTTTTATGTCCTGCGAGTTATCCCTTTTCAAAATTTCATCACAGAACGCATAATATATCCTGAATCATCTTAGAATCATCATAGGCCTACTTATTTTAGTTCAATTTTATAAGTATAAACATTACCATATTATTGGAACAATATTGTTTATATATATAATTTTTAAAATGTTTTTAGAATCATTTTTTTTTAAACTAATGTACTTTATTTCAAATCAAATGCAAGACGAATTTTTAGAATTTTTCTTTTTTTTCTTTTGCTCATGAAGAATATTAAGGAAAGGGGGGGGGACAAAATATATATTTTAGGATCTATGATGCTCTTTGTAATGAAATCTTCTAAAGGGGTAACTAGCAGGACATAAAACAGGTACAATGCTTTTTTTTTCTTTTTAAACATCGTTCAATTTCAGCGTAGATTATGTTTTCTGTTGGGGGATGGGGGTGGGGAGGGAGACGTGTGTGTAAAAATCATCTTTAAATCTCTCGTGGCTTTCGTAATAAAATTTTCAGATATGTTAAATGTCAAAATATGAATAAAATGTAGGGATGAATTCGGTTTTCGGGAAAATGAACAATATTTCGTTTTAGGCAGGTTTACGTCCTAGCATCTGGTTTTGCATAATTTTCTCCGTCGAAATCAATATTTTTTTACGTGTAAAACAGGATTTATTATAAATGGATTCCTTCATTCTAAGGTTTATTGTATTTTATTGTGCCAATTTATAAGTCACTGTCCCGCTTTTTTTTAGACAGGGAACTTGTCTGTTTTACCACTGTTTTAACCACTTAACTGATTTTACTGCACGACGTAGGCAAGAAGAGTTTGCTTGATCCACAAATTAAAGCTATTTAACACCTTCTATTTTTTTTTTTTTTTACAATTTCATACTATTTAATGGAAGAAATGTTTAGATTAAATATTAAGATTTTTTTTACTAAAAAAAGCGGTGTTTATGCGATATTTTCAATTTATTGTACATAAAAAGTGAATCGTTTAACCGGTTACAAAAACATTTTTTTGAATACAATTTACTTATGGCAAATGTGTGAAAAGTCAATGAATATTTTGTTGGTTTTTATTAAGTATAATAGACATTATTCAATCATAAATATTGTTTTAAATTTCTTTCCATCCAATAAATTCTATATCTGCAGGTGAGTGGAGTGTCAATTTACATGCCGACTGAAATTCGACTCTTCGAAAGGGGCTGAAAAACTCATGCGTATGAAAACTAGAGTAATGTCTGAATTTCAATAGCTTGTTGTTGCCGTCAGCGCCATCTGTTGGTCGAATTTCGAACTATTTTAAGAAAGTGTATGTCTAAAAAATTATTAATTTTCTAATAACAATGCAGCAAACCGCGCATTTTTATCTCAAACCGTTCTTTAGTTATTTAATTTCAAAATGGGTCGGTTATTTACTGGACACCCTGTATTTTAAATGTATGGTAATAGTAACTATTTTCAATGCATTTTTGTCCGTCATCAAGGATTAAAATGTAATTTAAAGTTCAATTTTCTACACAATGCATTGTTGTTACGTATACGTGATGCCGCGCATTTATGAATGAAAAACGTATTAAAAAATGCTTGCAGCTAAAAGTATTTGCTTGCATTTTATGATTTTTTGGTTGCTTCAAAAATTCTTAAATCTCTAAACTTGAAAATATATATATATAAAGCTTAAAAAATTTCTTGAAAAACTATTTAGATACATGAACAAATTTTAGTCTTCCTAATCTATTCTAAATAATATCTTTATTAAGTTATTTGTTTAATATGATCGTGATAAAGTAATAGATGCATAGATGATATTAATTATCTCAGTTTTGTACAGAGTCATTAAAATACGGCTGTTATCCCTATTCTAGATAATCATGTTATTAAAAGATTGAGAATTTCCTTCCATATCAGATAACTTTATTCCCATGATACATATTTGATAAAGCAACCTCTTCCGCAGATTGCCTTATGGCAGACTATTGACATATAAATGGTATAAATATTAAAATGATCACATTGTTTATAAGGCAACATGTTTGCAGGTCCATACAGATTGAGTAAATAAGGTAACAGGATAAACATGGGAATACATTCGAGATATATGGTAATAGTAACTATTTTAAATATGTGTTTGTCTATGCGGGTTCAAGGATTAAAATATGAATTAAAGTTTAATATTCAACGCAATGCATTGCTATTAAGAATTCGGGAAGCCAAGATTTTATTTAATACAAACTTACTCAAAAATTCTTGCAGCGTAAAATATTTGCTTATATTTTTAAATTTTAAGTTGCTTCAAAACTTATTAAATCTGTCTTATTTTAAAGTAACTTTTTAAAAAGAAAATTTAATATGTATAAGCAATGTACATTTAATCCCAATATATATTTTGCATATATTATACATATCAATCTCATTATATAAATTTACATAAATCTTAGTATTTATTATAGCAATTGCAAAAAAAAAAAAATAATAATAATTTTTTTAAAATCTGTCTTATCTTAAAATACCTTTTTTAAAAGAAAATTTAATATGTATAAGCAATGTACCAATCTTAAAATACAAACCCCAATATATAATTTACATACATTACATATATCAATCTCATTATATAAATTTACATAAATCGTTGTACTTATTTTAGCAATTGCAAAAAATAATAAAAAGTAATAAATTTCTTGAAAAACTGTTTAGTGTGATATACAAATTTCAGTCTTTATAATCTATTTTAAGGCATGATCCTTATTAAATTATTTGTTTAATAAACGTGACAAAGTAATATATGCGTTAATAATATTAACTATTTCAGTTTTGTATAGAGTCATTAAAAGTTGGATGTTAAAAGTTGCAAGGTTATCTAGCCCGATTCTAGATAACCTTGCTAATAAAAGAGTGAGAATTTCCGTACATACTAGAAAACTTTATTCCCAAGATACATATTTGATAAAGTAAATTCTTTCGCAGATTACCTTATGGCAGACTATTCACATACAAACGGGGATATCTATTAAAATGATCACAATGTTTACAACTGAAAATGTTTGCATGCCCATAAAGATTGAATAAATAAAGTAATGGGATAAGCATAGCAATACATTCTGAATATTTGACAACAGTAGGTACTTTCGATACATTTTTGTCCAACTATCATCAACGATACAAATTTGAATTAAAGGTCAATATTTTACGAATACATTGTTATTTAAGTTTCGTGGGGCAGCGCATATTTGTTAAATAAAACTTACTCAAAAATGCTTGCAGCGTAAAATATTTTCTTGCATTTTTTAATTTTTTTTTAGTTACTCCAAAGTTTTTTAATTCTGTAAAATTGAAAATAAAATACTAAAGTTAAATCAAATTTAATGAAAAACTAATTTGAGTCATATACAGATTTCAGCTTTTCTGAATTACTTTAAAGCAATATCCTTATTAAATTGCTTGTTTAATAAACGAGACAAATAATGTATGCATTAATAATATTAACTGTTTCAGTTTTGTGTAGAGTCATTAAAAGTCGGCTGTTAGCCCGATTCTAGATAACCTTATTAATAAAAGAGGGAGAATTTCTCTCCATATTAGATAACTTTATCCCCAAGATACGTATTAGATAAAGCAAATTGTTTCGCAGATTACCTTATGGCAGACTATTGACATATAAACGGGGATAAATATTAAAATGATCACATTATTTACAACTGAACATGTTTGAATGCCCATAAAGATTGAATAAATGAAGTAACGGTATAAGCATGGCAATAAATTCGGAATATATGGTAATAGAAGGTATTTTCGATACATTTCTGTCTAACTGTCATCAATAATAAAAACTTGAATAAAAGGTCAATATTTAATGAATACATTGTTATTACGTATTCGTGGGGCAACGCATTTATTAAATAAAACTTACTCAAAAATGCTTATAGCGTAAAATATTTTCGTGCATTTTTTAATTTTTTTAGTTGCTTCAAAGTTTCTTAATTCTGTAAAATTGAAAAAAAAATACTTAAGGTTAATAAAATGTAATGAAAAACTACTTTGAGTCATACAAATTTCAGCCTTTCTTATCTATTTCAAAGTAAAATCCTTATTAAATTATTTGTTTAATAAACGTTACAAAGTAATATATGCATAACTGATAATTACTATTTTATTTTTGTATAGAATCATTAAAAGACGGCCAATATACCATTTCAAGATAACCTTGTTGATAAAAAAATAAGATTTTTTTTTCGAAATTAGATATTTTTATTCCCATTATACATATTTCATAAAGCAAATTCTTTCGCAGATTACCTTATGACAGATTATTGACACATAAATGGGATAAATATTAAAATGATCACATTATTTATAAGTGAACATGTTTGCACGTCCATAAAGATATAATAAATAAGGTAACATGATAAACATGGGAATATATTTGGAATATATGGTAATAGTAACTATTTTCGATCCGTTTTTGTCTGTCTGCCATGAAGGATTAACATATGAATTGAAATTCAACATTTAACACAATGCACTAAATATTAAATAAATTTCTGAATTTTTGAATTTTATAAAAAACAATGCCAGAAAAATAACATTTTTTAAATATTTTTTTATTAAATTTCGAAAAAAAATTCTTTTCTAACAATTTTTAATCTAATGAATAGTTTGTGAGGCACATTTAACTGGAAGTGGAAAATATGAATTAAAAACCAATATTAAACGCAATGTATTATTGTTGCTTTTTCGTGAAGTAATACGCTTATTAAATTAAAACATACAGAAAAAGGCTCTAAGCGTAAAACATTTTCTTATATCTATTTTTAATTTTTTAGTTGTTTCAAAATTGGATTAATCTATATGTTCCAATTGTTTAGAGACAAAAGAATATTTTTAACATACTCGTTAAATATGATTTTATTGAATTAAGTAAAATTCAAAATAAATATCGCATTCATAAACTAAGAAGTCAAGTTCGCAAAAACTGAAACTTAAAAAGAAAAAAAAATGAGTCAATTAATAGCAGTGTGCACAATGGGAACTTCTAATGTCATCCCGAAACTCTTATTGTATAAATATAATAGTATAAGCCATACAGTTCCGTGAAGATGTTTTTCCCGAAACTCCATAGGGGACCGTCAACAAATTAAATAAGAATGGATATCTTTTCAATAACCCTGTCATAACCAATGTAGAAAAGGCGCTCAAACTCTAGATTATGATTAAATGTCTTATTTTAATGAACTCTGTTTATTTTTATGCAAATAGAATGCATGCTCGCAGAGAAATTAAGGTTTTTATAAAAATGGTCCCAAATTTTTCCAAGTGTTTTGCTTATACTTTTCAGAATTCTTAATATAAAATCATATTTTTTTCTGAAAAATGGCAAACAACATTGCACACAATATCCTGTAATAAGAAATAAAAAATAATGAAAATTGTATGAAAAATGAGTAGATTTACTAAATAATTTTTCACTGTGCATGCGTCAACGATATCAAAATTCCATTTGCATATTATGTTAGCTAAATGTAAAGAGCAACTTTTGTGAAAGTCGCAAAATCATAGCTTGAAAAGTCTGAAAATAATCGTCAATTGAATAAGTTGAAAATCCGTTATTCCCAAAATGAAGCAAAAATAAAAGGGGTTGTATCCATATATTCATTGATTATTGTCAATATAGAATACACAATATGGGACGTACTACTACATTTGGAAAAAAATGCTTACATTTTTTTATTCTTTTTGGGAACAACGGATTTTGTCTTTTTTCTATAGAATATTACTTTCAGAATTTTCAAGCTATGATTTTGAGACTTTCATAAACGCATATCATATTTAATGACACATAATCAATGATCTATAATAGAAGTTCTATACAGGATGATCACAGGGTGTCTCAACTGCGGCCAATGGCTAATTCCTGAACCGTTCGTCAGAGACATGCAGTTTCAGTTACAAAAATTAGTTTTATATGAGCTAAAGATATATTTTAAAAGCGATTTGAGTAAAATAAAAATATTTCTTAGAAAATTACGAAATCTTAATTTTTTTACTGTCCTGTGCGTTATATTTAGTAAAATTTTCCCGTCACACTGACAATTAAGACAAAAAATCCCCGTTATTCTACGATCAAAATTGATTGCGTTAGAACTATTTAAATTTGGAGCATATTTATTGCTGCAAACTAGGAATCATTCGCAAATTTAGAGGAAAAATAATTTCGTCAAATATATTAAAAATATGCTTGAGAATAAAATCAACATCGCAATGCAAATTTGAAATCTTTGATCATTCTACGATATAAATGCAAAATATACCATTTATACTAAACAGATAAGGGCAAAAACTGCTATTACATAAAGATTTATGTTAAATACAATCATGAAACTTTACTGTGTACAAAATGATAAATGTTTAAACACTTTATTACATAACACTAGCCTGCAACAGATGAGCTACGTTATGTTTTTTTAGATTTTGATAATTGAATCTTATATACAGGGTTATTATAATTAAAGTCCGAGTTTCAAAACGCTCTAAAAAGCGAACCACTCGTTAGAATGGCGTCAAAATTTAACAGCGTATTTTTGAAGAAGGGGGAAAAAACATGAACCAAAAAAAAGTTCCAAATTTTAGCGAAAGATGGCGCTGTAAGAGTCAGAATTTCGACTACAAAGGACAAAATGTAAAACAAGGGCTAAGGCGTAAGTTACACGATATAAACCAACTGTATTGTTCAGTGTGCATGACTGTACGCGTGTGATACTGTTAGTTACGTAAGCCGGTCCACCACGGCAAGGTCGTAGCACATCAGATGGGAAAAATCGGTTTTTAATTGTCCTGAGGCCAAAAACCGCATAAAAAGCATCCATCTAACCGGTTTTTAATTGTCCTGAGGCCATATTCTGACGCTTACAGCGCCATCTGTCACTTAAATTTGTAATTTTTTTTTGGTTCATGTTCTTTTCCCCTTCTTCAATAATACGCTGTTAAATTTCGACGCCAGTCTAACGAGTGGTTCGCTTTTTAGAGCGTTTTGAAACTCGGACTTTAATTATAATCACCCTGTATTCTGTACACTGACTCCGACATTTTTTACAATCATGTAAAGAGTGTTTCTAATTTTTGTAATCGTATTCGCTGCAACCCGTGTTACAGATAAAGTTTTGGGAAGACTACTGGAATTTACGTAGATTCATTTATATAGCTACAGATTTCAGTTTCTTTATAAAACTTTTTTTTAAAGATTTACATCTTTATTTGTACAGAATACAAATACAATTTTAGAAAACATACAGATTTTTTAACTTCTGTTTTTTTTTCTTTTAACTTGTAGAATCTCAGTTTTTTTCTCACTATTAACGAGCTTAATATTGAATTGAAAATAAGAATGTCATTTTTTTAAGTATAAATTCATTTTTTTTTCATTTAAATTTAATATACGTATAATACAGAAAGAATAATTTTTTCAATATTAATGACTGGAACAACGCATGTGAAAACTGAAATATATTTTGCCTAATTATCTTCAATTTCATTACTTTTAACTACATTTTAGATAAAATTGCAATACGTTAATAAATTTAACAGTAACTTTACAACTATAATCTTAATTCTGCTTCTATCTATGCAATTAAATTTCAAAATTAGTCATCTTGAAATGTTTCACTTAATTTCATTCTTCCTTTTCTTAAAATGTATTTCAAAAAATAACTTCTACGAAAATTACTTTAACCTAATCAAATTATTCGATTTTAAACTTTGGAAATATGTCCTTCCCAATTTTGCATTTTTCAACTATGTTGCAACATAAAAGAAGATATTACTCAATTTAAAAATGGGTAGTAATTTATTACTTCAATGAAAAAGAAAAAAAAATCTTAGCACAAAAGTTTTTTTTTCTTTTTACGTAATAAAGAACATTAATTTTAAAATTTTCTTAAAAATCTAATCTTCTTTCATTGAAGCGTGCAATAATTTTCAAGAAATTATTTTAATAAAATGTTTCAGCGAAAAATACATAACTGTTTATGGGAAAGCACATATAATATAATTATCTATAGTGAATAAAGATGAATCCTTTAATGGAATTTTAAATTACATTTTTTCAGATTCACACGAATTCCAATGTTAGTGAACACATAAGTGCATATAAGGCTTTTAAATAAAGAATTGTAATACAGATTTTTGCATGATGTGAGAAAAAATAATAGAAAGTTACATTGCAAAAAATATCTGTTAAGTTAGACAATTTTTTCTAGGAACTGGGATTCATAAATACATTTATGTAATGCCAACAACAAAAAATCTTACACGCTTGCAATTTTAATCAAAATACATGCAAGGTTACTTATGACTGTAACAGCAACTCGGACTGTAAATAAAATTTTAGTATGATTACTATAATTTTAACAGGTTATGTTGTAATCTCCTTTGTAAAGTTATAGATTTCTATAGATTTACAAAAATAATTTAGTAGATTTATTTTAGTTCAGTTTAGTTTAGTTTAGTTTTTATTTTATTTATTTATTTATTTATTTATTTATTGTACACGATAGGGATAAAATTTTAGTATATAAAGAAATATTTGTATATATGTATTTTTATATTTGTAAAATATATTTTAGGAGCTACAGTTTATTTTTTTAAACTGAATGCATGCCACTTTTTTTAATTAAAAAAGCAGGATATTTTTATGTTCATTTTTCTGTAATTTTTTTGTGGTAGTAAATTGAATATTTTCTTTTCTAGGCTTCTCTTTAAATTAACATCATATGCTTTATATTATAGATCTTTTTTCTTAGTTCAGAGGCTTGTAGAGGGAAGTTAAAAAAAAGGGGGGAAAGGATAAAAGCGCATAGTTAGGCATAAATCTGAAATTCTAATTTCCCTCAATTTAAGCAGAGATGTAAAATTAAAATTATTGAAACTTTTTATATTGTTATTCATTGGGATTTAATTCGTTATATTATCGATGAAATTGCTAGTCTATTATTCAATTAAAAGCAGAAAAAATATCCCGCACTTGATGCTTATATATCATACTTGTATCTATTAACTTATAAGTGGTTACAATTAATTAAATTAAAATATTTTCATATTAGTATGATTTTAAAATCTAACTATTTGGATTTTTGAAGATGTTACATATTATTTTAGACAATTTGAAAATACTAGAGCTTTTCAACATTTAAAAAAATCTTTTTATTTATATCAATGTTGACAATTTTGTTCATTAATGGAAAGATTGACACTCCTATAATGTTTTGTATATTCATGGATATGCTCCACTAATACTTAAAAATGATGTGCATAATTATGTAAAACTGTCTCTATTATGTACATATATTCGAGAAAATTTTAATTACTAAATTCAATGATAAACTTTCGACATCTCCATCTAAATGAATAAAAATACTTCTGTTGGATGAATATCCAATGCAAATCTTTAAAAAAAACTGCTTTATATTGAAAACTACAACTTTTTTTTCAAGTTTGTTTCATTTCGTGAATATGTTATTCTGTTAATTTAGTCATCATACCATAAAAATATCTTGTTTTATAATGAAAAGGAACTCTGCAACTACAGTAATTTGTGTTTAATATGGCGATTAAAAATATGCCAATATTATTATTAAAAATGAAGCCCAGTAGCATAGTGCTTTCCTCGTCTGTCAGCCATGACACAGGTCTCAAATATTATTCATGGCTGAGCAATCTGCTTTCATCATTTCTTTACCGATAAAAATAGAACCATGATTTCTTTAAAACTGAAGATTCGGGGTCTCGAATTAGGCTGACCACCGGACCATGACAAATGCTATATAGCACTATAAATTCCACGTGTTCAAATAAACATGGAGTTGAACACTGTAGTAGCTGATTATCCATCAACTATATGTTCAGTTTTTATTGAAATAAATTACATTTAAATTTTTGCAAATAAATATAACACAGTTGAATTACATATTTCCAACTGAGTGAAAAAGTTGTTTATTAACTTTCTAACCGATGTTGTCGTTCCCAGTTAGCTTAAACGGTAAAGTATTGGGCTTGTAAGGCATGTATCTGGGTTCTATTCCCGGCCTTGGCAATATTTCTCTCAGTTGGAAATATTAAATTCGAATGATATCTTTACCAATCAGATTAATTGTGTCAAAAGTGCAAAATATAACACACTTCTATAAAAAACTAACATGAGCATTAGAATAAATACTATTTATTTCTGATATAGTAAGAATTTTTAATCTTAGAAAACAAGGGATTAGAAATATAAAAAATATCGCCACCCGCAAGAATAGGGACACATCTCAACAAAAGTAAGTTTCACAGGAAAGGCTAAAGGAAATTTGCATGATTTTACAGTAACAAGAAATTATAGCATTTAGTTCTGTATACAGGTATTAAAACATACATAAAAACATAAGACCGTTAAAAAAAAAGACATAGAATGAAGTTTGGAGGGTTGGGTAAAATTATCTCCCCACACAATCTATCCCTCTTCTGTGGTCACAAAAGGACAGACAGCATTATAAAGCGATTTTTCGCATAGCTACACTTATGAAATTGTTTGTGTACCAAGACGTGCCTTGACAAACCTGTTAGTGGAATAAAACGCAAAATGAATTTTTTGCAAGATTTGTCCTTTTTTTCTTGTGGATGATCGACATCTCCTAGTAATATAAATGTTTTAGTGTTATAATTATCATCAATATCTTAACTTACCTATGAATACATGACTTTCAAAACTCTTCTTATTCAAATTTTACATTTTTTTCTACACCGAAAACACAACAATCTGAAATTAAAAAAGAAAAAAAAAGTATTATATATTTTGCTATTGTGTAAAATCTTCATTTTCAAAGAAATCCAATGGGCACATTTAGAAGTTAGAAGAAGTACGTGGTTTCCAAAATTAGATTTTCTGGATAATGCGAGCTATGAAACACATCCTTGTACAATCTTAGAGTAATATTCATAACATTATCTGTAATAAAAATTTTTCATTAATGTGACACTGTACCTTTAAATTGATCAAAATATCGATTTTCTTTTTTTAATATTACTTGAAAGCTTCTTTTATTGTGAATATTTTGATACCACAATTTTATCTATACGATAATCATAGCGTGAGATACTGTAAATTTTGTTAATAGATCGAACGCAATAACCCATAAAATGAATATCTTAAACTGATTTTTCTCCCTGTTCAGGTTTTTATGTTATGGTCTCCCGGTTCAGTTAATTTCTTGTTCAAAAAATATTAAAGCTTTTTTTCTAATTTAGAGAAAGGTTTGATTTTTTTTTGCTTGTTCTCCATGGTTTCTTTTTAAATATTTTCGTGAATAGATTTCACATTCAAGTATATAATTACACTTAAAAATATTTTAATTGAAAGTTTCTTGAATTTCCTTCATTTTTTGATGTACACGAGAGAGAAAAAAAAAACCATATTTAATGTAAAATTCCATACTTCTAAAAATCCATACACAATTTTATGTAGTTTATTGTAAGGAATAAGGGGAAAAATATCCCTATTTGTAAAAATTGTTGGGATTTAAAAAAAAAAAGTTTTTTTTTTCAGAAAGATATTTATGCTACAATTTTTTTACAATTGTTTTATTAAATTTAGTACTAAATATCGTGCCGCCACATGTATCACAGTATTTATCAAAATCAAAGAGATGTTTCAAAGGTATTGTTTCCCCTTAAAGAGGAAGAAAATTTATTATATCATACATTTTTTAACACAAACGAACTTATAATATTAAATACTTGTATTTTATTTTTACTTTTGACAAAGGAATATAACTACTTATATATTTTTTACTGATGGAATTTATTCAAATTAATTAAATTTAATTATTTCTTTTTATTCCAAAAGAGAATTTTACAAGACATTTATGCATGTTAATCAATTTTTATTTATTTTATTTGTGGGCACTGAGAAAAAAAATTAAATTCCTTTTTGATTTATTGATGTGTATTTAATGTTTTCGCTTCAAATTTTAGTTAAAAAATAAAAGAATAAATAAATGATAAATAAATGATAAACAAATTGAAATCGAATTGAAAATAACAAAGAAAATGCTAATAAATAGATAGTAATAGAAATAAATATCAAATGAGAAATAATTTCTCATTATTCATTTTTTGTAATTAGAAAAAAAACAACAATACGAAAATCTGATGAAATATGTTTTACTTATCTAATATAACACAGAGATGAAACAAAATAAAATTAACAAGCAAAATAAATAAATAAATAAAATTTCATCTCAAAACATTTTTTCTTCTATTTTATAAATGACAAATTTTATCGCTTATTGTTTACAGAAACAGAAAAAGATAGAAATAAAGTAAACGATAAATTTATGCTGCTTCATCATTGTGTATCAAATTCATAAATAACTCTGTAAATAAAATTACTCTCAAAGTTATTTTTATATCTCCGAAAGAAAGTAAAAAATGATTTAAATAAATAATCACGGGAGAATGTTAAAAAATACTTTTTCTGAAACATACATATATTAAAGTAGTAGTATAAATATAAATCTAGTTCAAAAACTCCGGGTTTTTTTTAGCGTTAAGTCTAAATGAAGATACTTTTACATATTCGATGTACTGTATTCTGAGAATAACTCACAATTTTATTTATTTTAGCTTTTGGCATCAGAAAATAAGAATATTTTTTTATTACATATAAAGGACTAATATGGTATATGGTAGTTCAAAAAAGCTATGCTATGTTCAAAAATACTATGTAGACAGGTTAAATATTAAATTAATCTGTGTCGAACTTCTACATGTCAGAATTACAAATAAAAACAAAGCACGATATTTCTGTAAATGCATTTTCATTTTCTTACCTATTTATTATGCGAAGGTATAGGATTCGTTACATTTTTTTTTTAAATATAGTTTCCGCAGATATACAAGAAAACAGTAAAACTTTTTTTTTTCAAAACGTTTGTGTGTGTTTGTATGTGACGCAATTTTTGGTGCTCTATCTTAAGAAATAATGAACGAAATTAAATAAAACTTTAGATTATGTTAATTCCTAAAATAAATTGGTTCTGATTACATTTTTTTATAAATCGCCCAACATGTGGCTCTGCTATGCTGCTTTATCATGTTTTCTCCAATAGCTACAGTGGTGGCCAAAATTGTGGACACTTTTAGGTAGCTTTCATTACAAAAAAAAAAAAAAAAAAAAAAAAAAAAAAAAAAAAAAAAAACTACTATTGCAGCCATCCGGGGAAAGCCCATCGGTAAATTTTGCTATATTTTCGTCCATCATGACAGGTAGATCCCCAAACCACCCTCCGTTGAAATGTTAGCTTACATTTATATACTATGTATAGAGATATATCCATATATGTATAGATACAGATATATATCTGAATTTTGTCATGCTGTAACTCTCAAATTTATGAATCAATTTGGATGATTTTTTTATGTGCATAATAGGCGTACTATTGTCTCGATCGAATTTGTTGGCCAGGTTCATCCGCCATCTTGTTTCCAAATAGCGGTCATTCGATTCTTTTGAAATTTTTATGTTTTTTAACTTTGCATACTTATAGAAAATGTTCCGTTTCACAAAATGCAAACTCTTATATATCATTTTAAAGAGAATGTTAGAAATATCAAAAGACATTATAAACAGTCAAAAAATGTAATTTGTTATGTGTTTTTAAGTTTACATTAATATTTTCATGCGGTGAACGCAGCTTTTTATCCACTTAATGACTTTTTGGTGCCAATAGACGTGTATAAAGTAACAACTATTTTATTATAAAATCTGCTTGCATTCTCTTGTTTCTTATGACGCGACGATCATTAAAAAGTTTTTTTGTTTAAATAGCTTTTATGAATCACAATTTTGATAAAGTCGACGTTTGTGAACAATAAAAATGTATATCAAGTTATTAAAGAGTATTTAAATACCGTTAAATATGATTATTTTCACTATTTGCATGCTATAACTTTAATTTTATGATCGTATTTGGTATTTTAACATTATTTTATAACACAAGTAATTCCGAATCTTCTTGGGAAAGATTACGAAACATAGAATTATCAGGATTCTTATAAAAACCCCTATATATTTCGAAACTTTTCAGATAATCACATTTCCTACATATTAAAAGTAATTTCAGAAAAAAATGTAGACATATATATATTTATTTATACAAGCATCATGCGTCTTTAAATATACTTGTTTTCTTTTCTCTTGTTTTAAATGTAACACTGCAGGTGTGAATTCTTCGCTGTTATTTCCATATTTGTATTATATATTTCATTTTAAATCTTAATTTTTGATTAAATATCTTTTTGACATTTATACAATCGAATAGTATAAGATATTCACTTTAGAAATACAATTCCAAAGTGCGTTTTAGACGTTTTATTAACATTTTCACAGTCTAAGTAAATTATTAGAAAGATAAAATACTCATTCAGAGTATTACTATGACTAAATATCTTTTTTAAATAGTTTTTAATAATCAAGTAATATAAGATATTAACTTAACTAATATGATTAATTTCATAGTGTGCGTTTAGTTGTGATATTAACATTTTCACAATGTATGTAAATTATTAGAATGATATAAAACTTACTCATAGTACCACTAGTATTAAATATTTTTTTTTCACATACTTTTGAAATAATAAAACAATAGAATATGTTAACTCCATGAATATATTTCCATAGTGCGGTTTTAGACTTTATATTAACATTTTCACAATTTCTGTATTATTAATTATCAACTATTGGAACAATATAAAACTCCCTCAAAGTATTACTATGATTAAATATAATTTTTTTTAATAATTTTTAAATTAGTACACTTTCAAAGCGCGCTTTAGATGTTAATTAACATTTTCACAATTTTAGTAAATTGTTAGAACGATAAAGTACTTACTCAGAGTATCGCTATGATTAAATATCATTTTTATATAGATTTTATATAATCGAACAATATAATACATCAACTTCAATAATACAATTTTTTAGATGTTATATTAACTTTTTCCAAATTCCTTTAAACTATTAAAATAAAATGAAACTCACTTATAGTATTGTGGAAGATTGGCGCCGGTTGGTTTTGATCTGAGGACCTCTGATCAGGAAGCGAGTGCTTTAACCGTTGAGCAAAAGGCCAAGCCAGTTACTCTCAAGTAGTAACTCGCTTTATACTGATCGAGATCGTTACAGAGTATGCCCCCAGTGAGAAAGACGTATTACTGACGTCTGACAAGCGATATGCACTCGTGATTGAATGCTGTCGTACGCATATTGTGATGCGAGGACAGGCTTTGCGTTGAGAGCGATTGTTTTGGTGCTGCCATCTGTTGATGTTGAGGTGAGTTGATTGTTGTGCGCTGGAAGTTGATGATGAAAGAGAGAGTTGCGTGCGTGTCCAGGGTCACCAATGAGGAAGATTGGCGCCGGTTGGTTTTGATCTGAGGACCTCTGATCAGGAAGCGAGTGCTTTAACCGTTTAGCAAACGGCCAAGCCTGTTACTCTCAGGTAGTAACTCGCTTTATGCTGATCGAGATCGTTACAGTATTACTACTGTGATTAAATATCTTTTTTATATAGTTTTGAAATAAAAGAACAATATAAAATATTAACTGCATTAATACAATTTTATAGTGCTTTTATGGACGCTATATTAACATTTTCACCATTTCTGTAAACTAGTAGAATGATATCAAACTCACTCATAGTATTACTGTGATTAACGACTTAATGGTCGCATTAAATTACGGTTTAAAAATTCAAATTCATTATTGCCACTATTTTTTTTAAAAATTCATGTCATTTAATGACAAGTAAAATGATGCTAGAATAAAACCAATGACACCATTTTACAAAACTGGTGGGAATCAAACAATTCTGAAGAAAAGCCATGAAACTCTCAGCCCGTGGATGTCTCGGGAGCTACGATTAAGTGTTTAGATATCTTTATTTACATATTTTTTAAACAATCAAACAATATAAAACATAAACTTGATCAACACAACTAATTTCATAGTGCGTTTTTAGATGTTATGTTAACATTTTCGCAGTTTCTGTAATTTATTAGAATGATATAAAACCCCTTTATAGTACTACTAGTGTTAAATATCTTTTTTCATATACTTTTGAAATAATCGAACAATATAATATATTAACTTCATTAATACATTTCCATAGTGCGTATTTAGACGTTATACTAACATTTTCACAATTTCTATAAATTATTAGAATGATATAAAACTCACTCATAATATTACTATGATTAAAGATCCCTTTTTTTACATAGTTTTTAAATAATCGAACAATATAAGATATTTACTTCATTAATACAATTTTATAGTGTTTTTTTAAACATTATATTAACATTTTCAATATTTCTGTAATCTAGTAAAATGATATGAAACTAACACAGAGTATTATGTATTATGATTAAATGTATTATTTTTTCATAGTTTTTAATTAACACTAGTTTACAAAATTAAACTTTTTGTCTGTTGCCGTAAATTCTGTGGTTGATAATGTTCACTTATGCGTTGTTTTTGTCAAATCCAACCGGAAAATGTTTTGAGCCGCTCGAGTTACTTTTTTTTCTATTTTTATCATTTAAGCATATATATTAATTGATTACAGGCGTCATGAGTAGTTCAAGGAGACGTTGTTTAAACAATCCAGATCATTTTTTCTACATATGTGGAGAAATACAAATGTAGAAAACAAATGTAGAAATGTTACATAAGAGTTGGCAAAAAATACCTATTTTGAGTATTTTGGAATGCTCTTGGATAAAAATGAGAAGTCTTGGGCTCCCAATTCTGTTTGTAAATCATGTATGGAATATTTAAGATTACGAAAAATTACTAAAAAAAGTGCCTTTAAATTTGGAACACCGACAATATGGCGAAAACCGCGAAATCATCTCGAATACTGTTATTTTTTTAGCGTGAAAGTAAAACGGTTTAAACACAAAAAATCGAGCTAAATGGCGGTATCCAAGTACTAGTTGTGTTCCACGTCCAGTGCAGCGTTCACCTGACTCGTCAGAGCCTAAAAATATATCTGAACCATTAGAACAAGATATTGGAGGACCAAGCTCATCACAAAATCATGCTGATTTTGAAAGTATGCAAATGAGCCAAAATGCTTTTCCTCAGATGAGTTAGATGATCTTGTAAGAGATTTAAATCTTTCTAAACAAGCTTCAGAATTGTTAGTCACAAGATTAAAAGAAAAAAAATGCTTTCCTGAGATAATAAAATAAGTTTTTATCGTGAAAGAGATACAGAATTACGGCGTTATTTTTCAGAAGAAAACGGTATTACCTTTTGTTCAGATATCAAAAACTTGTTGATAAAAATGGGCTTGAAACAATACGAGCCAAACGACTGGCGGTTATTCATTGATAGTTCAAAACGTATTCCTAAAATGTATTCTATTACATAATGAAAAAAAAAATACGCTGGGGTACCTATTGCCTCCAATACAAAGTTAAAAGAAGAATATTGTAACATTTTGCTATTCTTAAACGAAATAAAATTCAATCACCATGAGTGGCAAATTTATGTCGATTTAAAAATGGTCAACATTCTTCTCGATCAAATAAGTGGTTACACAGTTTCCCTGTTTTATATGTCTTTGGGGAAGTAGAGCTAAACAAGAGCATTAATTAAGAACAAACTGTCCCTTGAGAGCAAATATGGAGCTTGGAAAGCACAATATAGTCCACAATTAATTAGTAGCTCGTGACAAAATTATCCTTCCACCATTAGATATAAAACTGGGCATCATAAAACCGTTTGTAAAATGACTAGATAAAGACGGGATATTTTCTTACATTTGCCAAAAAATTCCTCAGCTCACTATGGAAAAGATTAACGCCGGTATTTTTGCTGGCCCCCAAATCAGATACCTTACCAAAGATACTCCATTTAGAAATTCTATGACTGAGATAGAACTTAAGGCTTGGACAGCTTTCGTCTCTGTGAGGCAGAATTTTCTAGGAAATAAAAAATCTGAAAATTATATTGAACTTGTAGAATACGTTCTGCTACAATTAAAAAATATGGGATGTAATATGATCATAAAACTCAATTTCCTCCATAGTCACTTGGACAGGTTTCCGGAAAATTTAGGAGATATGACTGAAGAGCTGGGAGAGCGTATGCTTCAGGACTTACGCGTCATGGAAGAGCCCTATCAGGGTTTCTGGGATACGAATATGAAGTCTGAATATTGTTGGTCTCTGATACGTCATTTTCCAAAATCTACACATCAGAGAAGAGCTTTAAAAAGAAGTTTTTTAGAACTTAATGATTAATTATTTTTTGGGTAAAGTTTTTCTTAGTAAATGCATGTTTTTTACTGTTTAATACTCTGTTTAATACTTATCTGTAATACATAGCTGAAACTCAAAAACTGTAGAGCTATTTAAAATATTCTAATTATATTTTTGAAAATAGCAAATCATATGCAGTCAGCATCAGCTAAAATTTTTTCGGCAACAGATGTACTGCAAACTAGTGTAATCTTATAATATAAGAAATTATCTTCATTAACACAATTTCAGATGTCGTTTTCAGCCCTTTAAATTTTAACATTTTCTGTAAGCTATTAAAATAATATAAAACTCACTTAGGCTATTACTATGATTAAATATATTTTTTACACAGCTTTTAAATTATCGAAAAATATCGGATATTAACTTCCTTAATACAATTTTATAGTGCATGTTTAGACCTTATGTTAGCATTTTCACGATTTCTGTGAACTTGTAGAAGGATATAAAACTCACTCAGAGTATTACTATGACTAAATATCGTTTTTTCCACAGTTTTGAAATAATAGAAACATATGGGATATTATCTTCATTAACGTAATTTCAAAGTGTGGTTTTAGACAATATATTAATATTATAACAGTTTTGTAAACTATTTTAATGATATAAATCTCGCTGAGAGTATTAGTATGATTAAATATATTTTTTACATATTTTTTAGGTAATCGAAACATATCAGATATTATCTTTATTATCGCAATTTTATAGTGTGATTTTAGACAATATATTAATATTATAAAAGTTTTTGTGAACTATTATAATGATATAAATCTCGCTGAGAGTATCACTGTGATTAAATATCTTTTTTTGCATAGTTTTTAAATAATCGAACAATATAAGATATTAAATTCATTAATAAAATTTCACAGTGCATTTTTATATTTTACATTAACATTTCCATAATTTCTTTAAAGTATTAAAACGATATAAAAATCACTCGAAGTATTACTACTTTTTGAATTTGAACAGTGAAAAAATAAAAAAACTCATTAATTTAGACGCATTTTTTCTTTTCATTTAAAAGCTCGTAAAATATTTAAAAAATGCATATACTGGAACTAAAGTTTATTAATTTTTCTGAATCCTTTGTAAAGATGCAATATTTAATACAAATAGTTTAGTTTAGTAAGACACTGATAGTCAAATTTATATTTTCATTTGCATTTTCTATTGAATTTTTGTCATTTTTGGGGGTAACGTTTTAAAAGTATTTGTAATTTTGTAAATTATGTTATTTTCTCTCATAAGCGCAATAATTACAAAGAGAAAATCAATGTAAGCAATCGGTCGTTATTATTATACAAATCAACATGCATCATTTTAACAAAGAAAAAAGTGAAATGCATTCATTTTCTCTGTCATAATGATAATCGTATTTCCATTCACAACGTCAAAGTGACTAAATAAGCAGTTTGTTTTATTGAGTCATCATGTAAAACATTTCAAAACAGTAGTAATTTTACGTATGTTAAAGAAATATTTTTCCCATTGCAAAGCGAATAGTTTTTTTAAATTTTTTTTCAACATTTTACTAAAAGCTTCTGTTTTCTGTGATTCGAAAAGTTTTCATTTTAAAACACTTTATTTAAATGTAGTGTTGTGTTCATTCAAAAAAATATGTTATTCATGTATTGTTAAAATATTAGATAACATAATGAAAATGAAAATTATGTTATTACTTTAAAAAGAAAATTGTTCTATTATACCAACCCTGGTTTCAATGTAGTAACTATTTTGTACGGAAATGTTTTAAGTTTATATATATGTACAATTTTTTTTTCACTCAATTATCTTTAAGAAAGAATTTTTTATTTGGAAATATAAAAGGACATATCTTTCTTCCCCCCCCCCCCCATTTTAAATCTCAAATCCCTACATTCAATATTTGTAATAAATATTACTTTAGCATATTTATTATTTTGCTTATTTTTAAAATTAATAATTGTTTTGAGTTTTTGTATCATTTGCAATTTACAAATAGTTTCGAATTTTAAATTCTGTTCATATTGAAAACATTTAACTGTTAGTTCGCCGCAGTTGCTTAAAGGTACCAAAACATTTAACCCCCTTAATGATGATCCCGCTCGCAGCGCACGGCCCAAACTATTGAACCAAGAAGCATGGAAATCGGTGAAAACTAATGTCTAATGACATAAGTAAGCACTAAGGAAGGATTGTACCCACCCCCTGCTAAGAGAATTAAAAAGGGGAATGGCAAAAACTTTAGAGTATGCCGCCATATCTAAGAAGCCGCTTTAAGCAAGATCATGAAATTCCAAAAAATAAATCTACTAAAAAATAATTAAACGCGTGTTTTAGTGATTTAAAAAATCCCCTCATCGAAAACAAAAATATTAA
This sequence comes from Maratus speculifer, assembly GCA_964019185.1. Taxonomy (NCBI): domain Eukaryota; kingdom Metazoa; phylum Arthropoda; class Arachnida; order Araneae; family Salticidae; genus Maratus; species Maratus speculifer. Next base: position 241,735,204 of record OZ025289.1, read on the forward strand.
AGAAAGATCGAAAACTTTAGAGAATTTGGCCATGTGTCAGCAACCGTTTTAACCTGGTACTTCTCAGTATCATATATTGATAAGGCTAGCACTCTAAGCGTCTTACAAATGGGTAAAATTGTAACATCGTTCTCTCTGCATTTTGTTTTCAATGCTCAGAAAATATTATTCTCTCAACATTATACAATAAAATTTAATTACAAATATGAATGTAATCTTTTAGTGTACTAATTATTCTAAAATGTACAGAAAATTTATTAAATCTATAGAATGATATTATCTTAAATATTACTTATATTGCAGTGAAACCTGTAGCTTAGTGAGTGGAATATCACGTTCCAAACATTTAGAAGGCTAGAACCTTGCACAAATGGTAGAAATTGTAAAGCGTCGTGCGCTATATAGACGTCTCGGTTGCGAGAAGAGGCTTGGAAACTTTTTCACTCTGTTAACTGTATCTTTTAAGTAATTAAAATTTTAAATACTATTGAATGCTATTGATTGAAATTCTATTTTGCATGGAAAATTTTTCAAGAACAATAAGTGTTAATAGAATTAAAAGGAATAGAATTAGCGTTAATAGATTTAAAAGTAAGTAAAATAATTTCGTAGCCGACGTATCACTGGTTTTTTTTTAATTAAATAAACATTTAGAATTAATAATGTTTTTATGTTTATTTTATAACATATTCTTTTTCTTCTTATTGAAAAATTATTTCATTTTTTTTATAAAAAATATCATATCCAGTATATAAACATCTGGATTCATGTAAATTTACTGCAACATGGAAATGATTGCAGTGTACTTCAAGTATCTTTATAAAACATTTTATTCGAATTTACGTTTCCTTCAAATGTTGAGATATTTAAGAATGACATAATGAAATTTCACAAGTTTTCAATTGAAATTACATCACTGAAATATGCGTAGGCATTCCGTTTTGTATTTCAAGACCTGATGGAATACGCAAGGCTGCCACAAGCAACTATTTTTTATTCTATCTGGCACCACTTACTAAAAAATATATTAACAGACATATTAAAACATTTAGAAAAGGAATGTATTTCAAAATTTATACTATAAAAATTACGGTGCGAACAGAATACAAAAAAAATCACCTGTGGAAACTGAATACGTGTAAAATTTTGTCAAAATGTGTTCTTTTATAGATCTCATTTTTCATTTCTTATATGCGTTTAAAAGGATGAACGAATTAAATGTTATTACTTTTTTACAATATGTTTTATTGTTATTGAATCAAATAATATTCATCTTAATCAGAAAACTAAACAGATATAACGCAATAAGTTTGATTTCTATACTACAAAACATGACGCAGTTATCATATTTTAAAGTTTAAAATTTGCCCACAAGATTTTGTTTTTTATTGAGGAATCATTTAGAAAGTGAATTAAAGTAATTGGAGATTGAAATCAGGATTCAATCTCCTTTTTACGGCGAAGCCACCTTTAATCGGTAGCGCTAAAAAAGGGATTATTGTTTTAGCTGATATCGCAACTTTCTTAACCTATTAATTTAGCTGACTTTCGGAGGTTCTATACAAAGCAGAGAATGTAATATTTAAATAAAAAAGAAAAGTAAATATTAACTTATTGTTAAAAAACGGTCTACTATAAAAAATATAATAACATCAGATACAGGAGTCTACTAAATTCACTTTCAGGAGTAAAAAATTCAAAGTAGGTAGTATCAATACCTGAAAAGAAAACTTACTTAAGAACTAGATAAATAGCAGCGGGTCGGAAACGACAGCCGAGCTATAACGAGCAAAAAAATAGAATTATGCAAATCATAATAAAATACCGCAGCGTCGTGTCATTGGATAAAACACGAGCCATCTATCAGTGAGCATCTTAGTCAGCCATGGAATCACGATGGCGAACTATTACCTACCCGAATTATGCCAAAATGATACTTACTTATGATGAAAGTAAAAAAAATGCCAGAAAGGTACTAGGATTTTGTTTCTGAATTTTTCTCTCGAAATTGACATCTGGAGCAAGAAACTATAACTGATGCATTGCGCCGTCTTAGATATACACGTTCCGTTGCAGCAAGACCTAGAAAAAGTAGAATCAGAAGGTTTGATGTTCAAATGACACCTGAGGAGGTGCTTTGTCATTTTAAATATACAACGGAGCACGACGGAAATAAGCAAAGCATGAAGATATAAGTGTCAGCATATCTCGAATTTGTTGCATTCATACAATACGCATTTCTAACATCTGACACTCGTTCAAACATTAACGCTGGGTTACCACACAGAAAGATTTGATTATTGTAATTTGATGTTTAACACTTTAGAGGATAAACCGTCGTTCCTTTGTTACATTCAGTGGATAGGTGAGACAACGTTTACACGGGCCGACTTTGTGAACGTGCACAATGCCATTATTGGCCACTGGAAAACCTACACATGCCCCGCTAGTACGATACTAGATACGCTTGTCAACGAAAGTGTGGTTTGGTATATATGGAACTCAATTTTTTGTTCTCATCTTCTATGATTAAGCTATAACGGACGATTGTTATGTGCACCTACAACAAATCACGGTGAAAAGCTGCCTCTCCAAAACGCATGTTGGATGTGATTTTAACATAATGGATTCTTTCCGCATAAAGCATGAAGTTTCCGTGCGTATCTAACCATCGAGTTCGGTTAGCGGAGCATTGGAAGTGGAATTGTAATTGGGGAAAAAAAGATGCCTAAACTCATTGGCGTTCGATCTCCATGGCAACCGCTAGTCGCCTTGACTAGAGTAATATTTTCGTTTGCGGAGCAAAGTTTCTTATTCAAGATATGTTGTGTGGCATCAGAAGGATGCGTGATTCTGTTTGTAAATTCATTCTATTCTACGGAGTGACAGTCTGTAGACTAATTTAGTCGTGATTCTAATATTCTTTATATTCTTTATAAACTATATTCTTTATTCGAAGAAAATGAAGTATTCTAGGGTGTGTGATGATAGTACGGAATAAATATGTTTTGTTTTATAATATCAAGCCTTATCTTCCTTCCAGTTTGTCCTGTCTTTTTGGGAGATGGGTTTAAGTTGCTAGTGTTTTATTTATTTTATTATTTTATTCATTTATCATATTGTATATTTCTAAACATTCATTTTGCCGAAACAATCAAAACAGGAACAGTTTTTTGAACGCATTTGTAAGGAAATTGACATATTTCAGAAAAAAGTACTAGATTCCAAGTTAGATGAGCAAGCGAAAATTAAAATTCTGAAATCGAAAATATTAAATTATGAACTAACGCTTACGCAAGCATTTGATAAGCTTTCCCCGAATGAAAATTATGATAATTTGGATAGTTTTTTGAAGTATCAGGAAGTAATTTGTGATCTTTTAGTCGACATAGAGGGGAAAACGAAAGTTGATTCTCCGGCGGAAACACATTTGGAAAATAAACAAAATAATTCGCATGTAAAACAAAATAATTCGCATGTAAAACTTTCAAAGTTCAATTTGCCCCATTTTTCTGGAGATTCAGAGAGTTGGATTTCTTTTAAAGAAGTTTTTAAATCTACAATTTTAGAAAATGAAAATTTATCTGATATTGAGAAATTACAATATTTACATTCTTGTGTTCGGGGCAACGCTGCCAAATTAATTCGAGGATTCTCTCTGAGTGCAGCAAATTTAATTCAGAGTTGGGATTTGTTAAATGAACGCTATGAAAATAAACGGCAATTGGCTTTAAGCCAAATAAACAAAATATTTTCGATAAAAATTATTAAAGCGAGTAATTCAAAAATGTTGTTAGAATTATTAGATACATGTAATGAATCCATTCGGAACTTAAAAATACTGGGATTGGAGTCTAATGCTTTGAGTGATTTAATGTTAATAAATTTTTTGTTAAATAAATTAGATCAACCCCTCAAACAAAGATGGGAATTACCACTAGAAAATGATAAAATTCCTGATTTGGATTTATTTCGAAAATTTATTGAGCGTGAAGCTCGAAGTGCAGAAGATTTAAAATACAATAAAGTCGAGTCTAAATTTAATTTCGATAAAAAATCTCTAGATAATAGTCAAGTCAAAACCACCGTAGTGAACAGCGCGGTTGTTAAATCCGGCAATAACTGCTTACTATGAAATCAAAACCATGCGCTTTTTCGGTGTCCAGTATTTAATTCAAAACCTGTTACGGAGAGGTGGAAAATCGTTAAATTACATAAATTATGCGAAAATTGTTTAAGACAAAACCACACTGTAAATCAATGTAGAATAAACGTTAAATGTAAAAATTGTTCAAAATCGCATCATACGTTGTTACATATTTATACAGTTAATCAATCCAAAAAGTAGCCTGTTATTAATGATGCACCAGAACTCTCAGTTTCTAATAGTGCCCAATGTTACTCATCTTTGCAGAATTATAATGTTTTGTTATCTACTGCTCTTGTTAACGTAAAATCTAGCACAGGTAAGGTCATTCAGTGCCGTGCACTTATTGACAACGCATCTCAAAATTCTCTAATCTCAAAAAATTTTGTAGAAAAATTAAATCTGCCTGTAGGAAAAACAAACCATAGGCTGGTGGGTATTAATGGCATTTCGGCTGAGACCTGCCTAAATTTCACTGAATTTCAATTCTCACCCTTTTTTGAAAAGAATTACAATTCTTTAAAAGCCCTTGTTGTTAATCAGGTTACTACCCCTCTCCCTAACTTCAAACTGGGAAGGTGTACATTGCAGCACATTGAAAATGTGCAACTGGCTGATCCGGATTTCCATGAGGAAAAACCAATCGAAACTCTTCTGGGGGCAGATGTCTTTGCAAAACTCTTATTAGGGTCACCTATATGTGGACAGTCGGGTGAACCCATTGCTATCCCAACTACACTGGGTTACATACTTAGTGGTCCAGTACTCCAATCGTCAAAATCGACCACAAGCGTAGTCTGCCATTCAGTGAATATGACTGACTCTTTTAACTCAGATTCGATTCCTCATTCAGAAACGAGCCCCATTTCTTCAAAAATTAATTTAAAGAAACCTCTATAACTAATAGTCGTGAATCAAGTACTGAGATATCTGCTTGTAGAAATTTGATAAATAATTATGTTAATCCTTCTAAAAATATTTCTTGTCTGAATTCATCTATTTCACCTGTTGATTTGAATTTTCATAAGCAACCTGAACTCTTTGAACAGATTAGTAACTATGTTTTTTCTGCAATTGTTAAAAGAAAATCTTTCGAATCTGATTTGTCTCATAATGTGCCTTTATTCTGTTCTCATACACCTCAACCAATTATTCATCAAAATATAATTTATACTAATGACAGAGAAACAATATCACGATTATTGACTTTGAATAAACCTGAAAATAATTCTGAAACTGAGAAAATTTCATTCAAGGATACTAACCATTCAAATTTTTCCACTTTTTGTGACATTAAGCATTGTTCCCCTTGTTCCCCATTCTTAGCTGTAAGAACCATTCAGCAATTGTGCGAAGATGAGAAAGCCACTTTCCCGTTTTCTGCTAGTCTAGCTCAAAGCCACATGTATGTGAACGACTTTCCAGGTGGCATATATTCTTTCGATTCAATTCAAGCTCTCATTTATGAGCTCCATTCGTTATTTCAGATTGGTGGTTTCCAATTCAGGAAATGGACCGCCAATGAACCCCTTGCTGTGGAACATTCATCAAATTCTCTAAATGCTAGCAATTTCACACATTCGTTAAAGCCAAATTCTTTAAAGGCTAGTAATTTAACCAATTCAGTAAATCCTGATTCATCCAAGCGAATTCTAGGGCTAGAGTGGAACCGAGAAACAGATTCCCTACAAGTAAAAGTAGTAGAAAATCCTACTGTAACCACTAAACATCAGTTGTTAGCCATAATAACGTATTCGTAAGTCTTCTATATTTAAACTCTACATTTGTCTTTTTTTCTGTATGTGTGTCAAAGCAGTACAACTACAGTTGGTCTCAGAAATTACAACCGAACCAAATCTCACTTTAGAGCATGTCATATCAAGAAGAGGATGGCCAACAGGCATTTTTTCTGATAGTGGCAGAGCATTCGTTGATGCAGATTCTTACCTTAAAGAAGTGTACTTACCACTCAAACAATTGAAAATCCAAGACTTTAGTTCACAACACCAAATTCATCGAAATTTCACACATCCTTATGATCCAAATTATTTATCAATCTTAAATCCAGGACATATCCTTATTCGAGCTCCATTACTTGTTTCACCTGAATTATCTGATCATTATAATCCATGTTTTAGTGTCTTTTCCAGGTGGAATGTATCCATCAGTGACAGGAACCATCCAGGTGCTGACAAGGCAGATGGAGTGGTGACGGTCCATTCAAGTAAAAGACTTTCAACGTCTTATTCAACAAATTGCTGTTCTGCCGCCCCCCGGAGGTTATGGGGGAAAAAAGATGCCTAAACTCATTGGCGTTCGATCTCCATGGCAACCGCTAGTCGCCTTGACTAGAGAAATATTTTCGTTTGCGGAGCAAAGTTTCTTATTCAAGAAATGTTGTGTGGCATCAGAAGGATGCGTGATTCTGTTTGTAAATTCATTCTATTCTACGGAGTGACAGTCTGTAGACTAATTTAGTCGTGATTCTAATATTCTTTATATTCTTTATAAACTATATTCTTTATTCGAAGAAAATGAAGTATTCTAGGGTGTGTGATGATAGTACGGAATAAATATGTTTTGTTTTATAATATCAAGCCTTATCTTCCTTCCAGTTTGTACTGTCTTTTTGGGAGATGGGTAAGTAACGTTAAGTTCATTTTGTTAACTTTCTATTCATCTCATTCGATTTAATTTAAATTCTGTCTTTGGTTTTAAATTCGAAATTCGAAACTCTAAAATTTTTAGTCTTATTCACAATTTTATAACCGATTCATTATTCTTATAATCCAGTAATATAGCAACCATGCTTACCTGATTTTACTCCAATGGATTCCTATGGTTCCATTGCTGGTATTCCTGATGTTATATCAAGCTACAAGTCTACATGTATGAGTGTATTTCCGTTATTGATCTTAAGTTCATGTAATACGTGCTAACCACGAATATATATACCCGTAAGACATGGTGATGTCACGGTGACGTCGTTGTGAAGTCACATTGTGACTTTGTGACCGTCGATGTGACGTCGATGTGAAGTCACAGTGACTAAAATGTGAAGTCGTTATGGCCGTTTTAGAGCTCGTTTGTGACGTCACATTGTGACCACTTTGTGACGTCACAATGTGACCAAAATGTGAAAATTGTGTCATTTGTGACAAAATTGTCATTAAATCTGTGACTATTCTGTGACGATAGTGACAAGGTTGTGAAGACAGTTTGCGATTATTTATTTATTTGTGACAAATTTGTCACTAACTTTGTGACGGTGGCAGCATTGTTAATGTTGTGAAGTTACCCTGGGACACAATTATACAGTTATCAACAATGTTATACAGAATAAAATCCCTTACATCTATAATTTTATTTTACTTTGGCGATACATCTGAATTAAAACTTGGGAGCTGCTATAAAAAGAATGTACCAAAACAATGTTACTGAATCAAAATGTAATGCCATGCAAACTTTAATCTTTCCCACATAGCATGCATGTTCACAGTGACGTCACAGTGACGTCACTGTGAGTCACTGTGGTCACGTCACATCTGTGACCAAAATGCCACTCCTCAGTGACGTCACATTGTGACTGAAATGTGACGTCACATCTGTGACCAAAATGCCACCCCTCAGTGACGTCACATTGTGACTGAAATGTGACGTCACATCTGTGACCAAAATGCCACCTCTCAGTGACGTCACATTGTGACTCAGATGTGACTTTCTTAGAAAACTTTAGAAAATTACAAAAATTCTCCAAACCATGTTATTTACTGGTAAAAAAACGTGTTTTCTGGCATTGCAGAAGAATATTGTGCAATCGCTCTTATGTCACACATTACATGCACTGCATGTAACATGTACGTCATATCACATATATGAGATAAACCTCCCATCATATGAAACTAAGCACCCAGCAATGAACCTAACAGTGAAACTTCCATTTAAGGAAATTTCTCGTTACACTTAAATGCTTCGTTATGAAAAAAATATCGTTGAATAGAAATCCACGAAAATTCATGAAATTTGTATAGTAAACTACAAATAAAAATGGAAATATTATAAAACTGTGTTTTAATTTGGATAGTACTTTTTGTTATGCAATATAGCCACATAAAAAAAATCATTAGTATAATATCTAAAAAACCGCGTAATAAAGGAAGGGAAACAAAAACTGAATCGCAGCGTTCTAATTCTCGTTTTCTCTTGTATTTCAAATCGAAAAATTAAAAAAAAAATTCCAATATTACTTTGTGTGCGATCTCTTATGAAAGATACACTCATAAAAACTTTCGCATCTTTTTTAAGTATTCAGAGAATGGACCTATAATATTTTCGCGGAACTAGAATCCCTTTCTTAGCATATCGAAAAATTTTCGCATTTTTTCCTTTTTATTTAAAAGATAAAATAAATACATTATTTCAATTCGTACAATCCGCTGAAATATATTCACCAATCAATCTTAACAGCAATTTATCCTTTTGAATATTGTGCATGCACGGAAGTGCAACAAATTTTGCTAAGAAGAAATTTTTTTTAATATGAATATTAATTTAAATGTTAATTGCGTTCTAAAAGAAGGTTCAACAGAAAATTAAAAAAGTAGATAATTTCATTAAATATACGCTTCGTTAAATGAAAGTTCCACTGTATTTGAAACTAATTGAAAGTAAAATAGAAATGCGTGAAAAAAAAATTTAACTCAAAATTTTAATTAGGGATACCCTCATAAAACTAATGCGCATGCGCATTCAACTTATAAATCTTCGAAGCTCAAACAACCAATAATAACAAAAAATCACCTGCTTAAAAAATATCGTTTGGCAACAACCAGAATAGTTGACACTAGTGTATTTACTCTTTAGAATATTAGGCCAGCTGCTCTAGTAACTTTGTTATGATGTTATGCGTGTATATTTAGTACGTAAGTTGAAAATTTTTAAAAAGTTATGCAGAAATGCGATCAGTTGACATTTTATATAAAATGCCGGTCCGAAAAAATACATTGTCAGTGGCGTTTCGTTAATATGAGCGCGCCAATGTCAATGTACTTCATTCGGACATTCCGACTTCGAAATTATCTTCGCTATTTGGATTATGAAACTTGAATTAGAGGATAATGCCGTTAAGAAAGAGGTAAGAAAATGTTATTTTTCCTGCTTTTTTTATAATGATTTCTGTGAATTTCGTAAAAAACATGTTATAAAAGGAATAAGTATCATATTAATTTAACTTTTTTGAATCCACTTACCTTAGTAAATTCAATAAATTTAACATTTATTTTGTTGAAATACGGAACAGCATGTCAACGATTTGAAATAGTTAATAACATTATTTTTAAAATGCACTTTAATCACATTTTTTTAATTACATGGTTAAAATCAAATATTAATAAATTTAAAAATGTATGCATAATCAAAAGTTAACGTTATAATTAATATATAAAGGAGTTTGGGGTTGTTTAACTGTTGAAAATAGTGATAAATATATTAATTTATGCACTAATGTTGCAAAAACAAATTTTTTAAAACTTTTTTATTACCTTTCTGAATTTCTCATAATCCCAAAAATTTGATAACTGTAATTCCATGACATTTATTATTTTAAACCATGTATCTAAAATAATTAAGATATTGATTTTGTGATAATAACAATTATTGATTTTAAAAAATGAGTAATTATCGCATTATTTTATTAATTTTTGATATCTTAATTGTTAAATGGTGCTGAAAATAACAATTTTGTTCCATTAGTATGTGTTCATTAAATCCTGGTTCTAAATAGTCATAAAAACAATTACATGTACATTTTTGTGGGATGTACATTACTGAAATTTTTAGTGTTTGATGTATTTCTATTATTTTCAATAAAATTTTGTCTAATATTGGGAAGTGAGACTGAGAATACTTAAATACTATTAATAGATTCATCTAATACGAAAAAAAAATGAAATCTAATAATTATAACTATTAATAAGGAAACTTTTTAAAAATAAATTCCATAAGGATGACCTTTACCGGCACATCTACACTATATGACATATACAATATATATATATGAGTTTAACTACGAATTTAAACCTTGGTGTAATCATACATGCGCACAGGCCACTATAGTAAGGAAATAACTAAGCGTAATACTAGAACTAATTGCCTCATCTTCATTAGTACTCGATTTTTAAATAAAATCTGTATATTACAAATATTGCGCATAAAATTTCACGTTGTTTTATCAAAAGATAATTCTATATTATATTTAACAGAATGATTTTAATTGGTAAATTAATCAAACGAATATTAATTTTCCAAAATGAGTAAAAAAATGTTTAGATTAGGATTCGAACTAGAGACCCTCGATGTATGCTGCCAATGCTCTTCCAACAGAGCAACTTAGCACGCACAATTCACCCGGAGAAATATCATTATATACTCATACGAATAGTATGCATTTATCATACGAGTAGTTTGAAAAAAAATTAAAGTATTATTACATAGGGTTATATATAATAATGATAAGTATGCGTTCGTATTCACTGTGTGAATTGTGTGCGTCAGATTCTTCCAGGATAGTTCAGTCGACAAAGTATTGACAATTTGCGCGAAAGACTGCTTAGTTCGAATCCTGACCTGGACACTTTTTCAATCAGTTGGAAAATTACAACAAAAGATAATTAAAAGATATAGGGTAGATGCTCCAGTTTTGGCAACTGCACAAGTTTTGGCCACATTGGAATGATTTACCCTCTATTTAAGCTGTAAATTGATTTTAACAAATTATATGCATTCTTACTCCTTAATCTAACACTCTTTTATTATTTTCAATCCCATTTGTTTATTTTTTGATAAAAAATGACTTGCAAAAAAAAAAAAAAAAAAAAAAAAAAAAAAAAAAAAGTGTAAAACTATAGTGTGCACTCACATATATTAAGGTTTTTGCTTAGGTAACAAGTTTTCACAATCTTTCAATATTAGGGATTTATCGAATTTTATTTGTTCTGAAACAGATTGCTATGAAGCTTTATGAAGTAGGCTTTCTCTCTGTTGCAATTTCATATTTAAATTAATTATTTTTACAGCTTAAAGTAGGGGTGGCCAAAACTACTTGCTTTACGTGCTAGTACGTGCTTTAAATTTGCTATGTGTACCAGTTATGGCCATAGTGTGGCCAAAAATGGCACAACAATATGCTCCACTTTTGGCCACAAGACTAATTATAGTGAAAATTTCAGCAATATATTTAGAAATGTTTTATGACTTATAAATTTAAAAGTTCAATAAAATTACAGCATGATTTAGTGGTTTCTTGTATTTTTTCAAAACAAAATGAGGAAGTTGCATAACTTTTGCAAAATTTCAAGCACATGAATTTAGAAATAACAAATAATGTGAAAATCTTTATACTATAAATAGGATTCATTTTAACAAGTTTAAAAAAGACAATTCTGTACTCTTAAAAATGGTCTAGATTAAACACTGTTATAAGATAGGAAGTAAAATTATGGCTTTTCAAAATTCATTGTCAGCTTTTCAAGATGGTTAAGTTTTGTAGTATCTCGTTCTACCTTGCAACACAAGTTTACAGAATGGAGACCAGTTTTTACTATTTTTGAATCTCAAGTAATAGGGTTGTGCTATTTATGATGGCCAATTATCTATATGAGAGATATGGGCCAAAAAAGAAGGGAGATGCCCTCTGTGAAGGTCTTTCTAAGATCCTAGCCAATATTTACACAAGGAAATCTAAGGTTTGAAGAAAACTAACTCCAAATGATTAGGCTGACAGGCAGCTAAGTACGAGGAATTAAAGTTTAAAATCAGTTGAAAAAAATGGATTTTAGAGATTGTCAAAATACTATTTCATGTAAAAATGGAATAATTTCAAGATTCTAGTCATATAACTGTAAATATTGGTATAGTATAACATATGATATATATAAATGAAAATATGCAAAATGTTAAAATAAGCTTTTTATGTCCTATGAGTCTTTTTTATGAATTAAATATATTTTTTGTTTTTAAATTTAAATGTTCAGTTAAAATCAGCTTAAGTATATTTTATTCGATGTTTTATGATTTCATTTAAAAAAATGCAAATCTTTTTTATACAGCAAACAAATATCTGTGTGGTAAAACAGATTTTGCACAAAAATGCTTTATTTTTACTTATTATCAGTTAAAATGTTTGCAAAATTACAAGATATTAGGGCGGCCAAAACTGGTGCAAATTGAAAGAAATTACTTAACGTGTTATTACTCACAATCTAAAATATTTGATAGAAAGTTATTATAATTAACAGAAAGACAACTAAATTTACTAAAGAATACTGTTATTGCGATTTAATATGCTTTATTCAGTCTAAAACTATAAAATTTCCATTTCAACTTTCTCTTAATGTGGCCAACACTGGAGCATCCACCCTATATATTTATAGACATCAGGATTATTGGTCAGAAATATTGGCAAGCTGTACAGTTTTAGATAAGTGCTGAAATTTGTGGATATTAAAGCGAGTAAAAGTTTTTTTTTAAAAAGTTCAAAAAGATTAAACAGTTTGAACAGCATATTACAAAATGTGTGTCAGTTATAAATAAAATTGAAGCTATGCAATTTTCAGCATGTGGGGAAAATATATAAATATTTTTGAAAGGCAATATTTTTCAAATTTTAAAAACAACACCAGAGTTGTAAGGCATGTGAGGTAAATCGAATTTTTAACTTTAATTTAGAAGAAAGTCTCCTTACTGCAGGTAACTATTTTATATATTATACAGTATTTGTTCATAAATTGTCAATATATGATTTTAGGACTCAAACCCTATTTTAACAGAACATGGCTTGGAGTTATAGCTTCAGCAGATCCTGTTTCTTTTAAATTGTTAGAGAATCGTTAAGAAAAGTTAAATCGTCACAGAATCATCACAGTGTTAACGAAAGTTTTGTCACAAACGATCTGCATCGTGAGTCTAATATAATGGGACAAACTTTAAGGGAGGTGGTAGAGCTCACTATAATAAATAATTATGGCATAGAAATGTATGACTGGAAGTGACGCGTTAAAACGCCACACTAGTCACTGTAAAAGACACGGATTATAATGTTCAGTGTATGGGAGCGCTATTTTCAAATATCTCGCTAAAATTTTAATATTTTCGCATATTTTTTTTCCATAGGATAGCTGAGGACGACCTGCAACTGGGCTGGTTTTTACTTTTTTGATTTTGGTTACAGATTAAGAGCCCACAATAATTCAGAACCAGTTTAAACCGGTTCTAAAACTGAAACTATTGTAATATAAAAAAAATATAACCAAAATCGAAAAAGTAAAAATTAGCCTAGTTGTGGATCGTCCTCAGCTATCCTATGGAAAAAATATCATGTAAAATATTGAAATTTGAGCAAGATATTTGAAAACAACACCCCCCCCATAGACATAACATTACCATCCGGGTCTTTTTTGGTGACTAGTGTAGCGTCTTGACGGGTCACTTCCGGTCATATATTTCTGTGCCATCATTATTTGCTATAGTGAGTCCTACCGCCCCCTCAAAGTTTGTTCCATGATTTTGGACTCACCCTGTATTTCACAATTTGGTCACAATGTGACTTGAAAGCATTGTCACTTTCGTCACAATTACGTCACAATGTTAATGACAAAATCGTCACAAATGACACACTTTTCACAAATTGGTCACATTGCGACGTCACATTGTGGTCACAAACAAGCTCTAAAACGGCCATAACGACTTCACATTTTAGTCACAGTGACTTCACATCGACGTCACGTGACGTCACATCGACGGTCACAAAGTCACAATGTGACTTCACAACGACGTCACCGTGACGTCACCATGTCTTACGGGTTGATACATTTTTTTTTCTGTTGCAATAAATGAGAATATTTAAGACAATTGAATATTTGATCTATCACAATTATTTGAAATTTAGCAATTTGTTTTTCTAATAAGCATTAAAATTATCATAAAAACACTTCTTTTAAGGTCACTATCACAGAAAAAGACCCGGATGATAATGTAAAGTCTGTGGGAGTGTTCTTTTCATATATCTCGCTCAAATTGTAATATTTTTGCATGATTTTTTGCATAAGATAGCTGAGGACGATCTACAACCGGCCTATTTTTTACTTTTTCAATTTTGCTTATATATTTTTTATATTATGATAGTTTCAATATCAGAACCGGTTTAAACCGGTTTTGAACTGACCAACCGGTTTTAATCTGAAACCAACATTGAAAAAGTAAAAACTAGGCTGGTTGTGGATCGCCTTCAGCTATCCTATGAAAAAAATCATGTAAAAATATTAACATTTGAGCGAGATATTTGAAAGGAACGCCCCCATAGACTTTACATTATCATCCGGGTCTTTTTCTGTGGCTAGTGTTGCAACTTAAAGGAAGAGCTTTTTCTTTTTAATTTTAATGCTTATTAGAAAAACAAATTGCTAAATTTGAAATAATTGTAATAGATCGAATATTCAGTTGTCCTAAATATTCTCATTTATTGCATCAGAAAAAAATATGTAACAAAGATTAAAGTCTGCGTAGCATTACATTTTGATTCAGTAACTTTCTTTTGGTACATTCTTTTTATAGCAGCTCCAAAGTTTTAATTGAGATGTATCGACAAAGTATAATAAAATTATAGATGTAAGTGATTTTACACTACATAACAATATGCTTAACTGTATAATTGTGTCCCAGTGGGACTTCACAATATTGACAATGCTGCCACCGTCACAAAGTTAGTGACAAATTTGTCACAAATTAAAAAATATTCGCAAACTGTCTTCACATACTGTCTTCGATGAATATTTAAATATTATTAAAACATGCAAAGAGGAATTATAAAAAAAAATTAAAGCTAAATATTTATTAGTATATTAATAAACAAAAAACATTAAGGGGATATCCATAACTGGAAGGCTGTCCATCATAGACACATCTACCTAATAAAAATTCCGACGATAAATATAAAATAGAACAACAAATACGTTAATTATAATTATTAATATTTTATTTATAATAATAGAGAGTATTTATAATACCCACTTTAATCACGATGTATGCTAATACTACATATAATGGATATTTTGAAATTTACCTTTGTAAAATGATTCATTAAAGGAAATAATAAAAGTGTCTGGAACGGAAAATTAATAATAAAATACAGTTATTACTTTTTAGCTTCATACCGTTCAAGTATTTGCGTTATTTGTTTTAAATACAATCATGTTTAAATTCTTATTGATTGTCTTAACTTCCAAATTCTCTCTGAAAACATTCCAATAAGAATATTTACAACTGAAACGTTTTCACCCACAATGACTTTCTATTCAAAAATTTTATAACATTTCACAGGTTAAAAAATACATTAAACAATCATTAACATTATTGTTTTTTTAAATATCAAACATCTACGATTTCTTTTAATAGTTCTTCTCGTTCTCTTATAAATTCCTCTTCTGAGCGGATGCATTTTTTTTAAAATAACATTATGCAATGTTTCCGAAGATTACTTAATACAAAAATTAATAAAAAAGAATATTGCCCAGTTAAACTGATGGCATTGAGCTCACAGGCTACGCATACTAGTTCTACATTACAGCCTTGTATTTTCGTTAATTCCGTTCGAAAAAAAATTAAGAAGGGGAAACAGCTCTCCCCTTTCTCCTTTTTTATACTTAATCATTGAACCTCCTAAACTATCAAGTACATGCTTTATCATATTAAAAAACCTATATCCAAAATTCAGAGCAAATCGGATTATTCTTAATAAAAACCCATTTAGCATTTATATAATTTAAGAGGAGTTATTCTCCTCTTTTATACTTAACCATTAAACTTCCAAAACTATTCAGAGATTTGAACGAAATCTGACAATTCTGATTGAAAAATCCATTTATACAAGTTAAGGGGAGGGGCGTTAGAACCCCCGTTCCCCCTGTTTATACTTATTCAATGAACACCTAATAACAGCCACGGACTTGCCTCATCAGAATGATCCTATACCTAAATTTTGAACGAAAACTGTTAATTCTGCATGAAAATCCCGTTTATATCAATTAAGGGGAGGGGCATGAACCCCTCGTTCCTCTGTTTATACTGATTCTATGAACACCTAATAACAGCCACGGTATCGCCTCATCAGAATGATCCTATATCTAAATTTTAAACGAAAACTGTTAATTCTGTATGAAAATCCCGTTTATATCAATTAAGGGGGGGGCATGAACCCCCCGTTCCCTCTGTTTATACTTATTCAATGAACACTTAATGACAGTCACGGAATCGCCTCATCAGAATGATCCTATATCTAAATTTTGAACGAAAACTGTTAATTCTGCATGAAAATCCCGTTTATATCAATTAAGGGGGGGGGCATGAGCCCCCCGTTCCCCCTGTTTATACTTATTCAATGAACACCTAATGACAGTCACGGAATCGCCTCATCAGAATGATCCTATATCTAAATTTTGAACGAAAACTGTTAATTCTGCATGAAAATCTCGTTTATATCAATTAGGGGAGGGGCATGAGTCCCCCGTTCCCCTTCTTATACATATCGAATGAACTCCAAAAACTAATCAGGGAAGCGCCTTATCAGGATATACCTATATACAAAATTTCAAGTGGATCCGATATTTTTATCATGAGTTATCGCGTTACGCACGAACGAACATACGAACGTACATACAGAACGGACGGGCACATAAGCTCTCAGGCTATGATAGCCTGTGAGCTAAAAAAGGATGTTTGTTAATAATTTTATTCTATAAAAAAGCTTCTTTATTACAAAATATAATTATCTTTAAATGTTTAATAATTATATTAACAATTTATTATAATATATTTTCATATGATTTTATGTTTATAGAAACATTTTAACCAATTATTTTAAAAAAGGAAACAACGCAGATTAAAATGCAATTAAAATCACTACCTTTGACAACCTAATCCAAATTATTAATAATCAAGTTTTTTATGTCAACAAAATAAATAATGGATGTATTAGACTTTATTAAGTTAATAAAGCATTAATGTTTTATAGCATGTTTTTGAGAAGGTAATTAAAATCCTTCTCAGAATAATAATAATAATAAATGCAACCATGAAAAATAATATTATTCCATACCTTTTTTCCATCGAATTCATTCGTTCTAGTTGTTCTTTTTGCAGCACAAACTAAATCCGATAATAATGAAAGTGGCAAAGACCAAATCATTTTAACAGTCAAAGCCCCCTTAATTTTCTCGGACTTATCTTTTGCCGCTTCGAAGTGTTGTAGTGGACATTCTTGTTTAAATTGTAAATCCGTGTCAATACGCATCTGCTCACAAGTCAAATCTGCCATAAATTCCAGCCAACTAACTTCTCGCGTCTTCTATCATCAATTTAAAATATTTTTGTTTACGCTTATTTATTCTTTCGCTTGCAGACTATAGACTCTAGCGAGAATTCTAACTATCGTGAAAAGCACTCTCGTTACCAGGGTTTGTCAACATCAGCGATATTTCATTTTCCCAGTGTGCCTTGCGCTAGTCAGCTGGTGTTGTGATAGTAAACAGAAGTGTAGGTTGTTTATTTCGGTAAAATTTCTTAAAAGGTGTTAAAAAATAATAAAGTATCAAAATTACATGTTAAAAAATGTTTAACAAAATAAACAAATAAATAAACAAACGAAAAATAAAAATAAATAAAAAAAATATTTCTCGCATGTGACATTCCTGTTACGTCATTTCTCATTGTTTAAGCTGTTTAATCTCTGGTTACGAGAGTAGCCTGCACGGACTTCCGCTAGAGTCTTGTCTTGCAGACGATTTTCACTTTCTATGCGCATGACCGTTTTGTTTTTCTTTTCTTATGCAATATTTTGAAGTTTAAATACGCAATAATTTTGAGAGTGATTCTGATCAATATTTTTTAATTTGAAAAATTTTTTAATGTATTTTTATTTTTTATTTTTATTAGTTTCAAAACAATTCAAGTTAAAATGAATTGTAAAATCATTTTTTTTCTCTTTTTGTAAATAATAGTTAATAATAATCACAATTAAAGTTTATTAGATAAAATTTTGTTTTAGTTTTTAAAGATTTAAAATAATAGATTTAACGCTAATAATAAAAAAAACTTGTTTTAAAATAAAGTTTGTATCACATGTGAACATACATAGTATCTTCTTAATACAAAAAAGGGGGGTTATAGAGGATAAAAGCCTTTTATTTGTGTCTTTCGATTCGATTTCGGTCTAAAAATCTTTTATCAGTCTATCCTAATTAATAATTATGTGTAATACATCCACTTTTTAATACAAATATTTTTCGATATTTAAGCACACGTTTTCACTGTCAACGATAACAAATTACTCATTTGATTTGAAATGTTAGATACACATCCATACATTAATGTTTAAAATTATTTAAATGTTTTGAAATGATAAAAACGTTATGTAATATATAACTGCATATTTTAATGGCATTTCATAGCCCAATTTTTACAAGATTTGTGACAAGAAAAACAAGTTTTGCATATTTGATACGGAAGATGGATAATTGCCCTTGCGTAAGTGATTCTTTGTAGTTTTGTTATTACAGAAAAAAATTTAATCATTTTCCAAAATGTCGAAAAATAAATTACTAAATATTAAATAAAAAAATTTGTAAGATTATCAATTTCATTCAAGCTCGAAATACATTTACACGGCCTATTTAAATTACAGTTCAAATTATTTCTCTCTTTATATGTGGAAATTTTTAAAGATTATTGAGATTTTTTAAGTTCATATTTTTGTTACACTGCAGCTTTACAATATGGTGTTTTTTTTTGTCATAAATGTGACATGACGTGGTGACATAGCAACGATGTCACAATATATTTTTAATTGCCAAAAAAGTGTAATTTTACAATAAATAACAGATTTTGGAAGTTTTCTAAGAAGGTCACCACTCAGTCACAATGTGACGTCACTAAGTGGTTGCATTTTGGTCACAGGTGTGACGTGACCACCATGACTCATAGTGACGTCACTGTGACCATGCATGCTATGAGGGCGTTATTTGCAGTGGCATTACAGTGACGTCAAAAAAACTTTTTCAATTGACAGAAAAATATTTTTTCCATTAGATAACATCTTTTGAAGAATTTTAGTATTTTTTTAAAAATTATCTAAGAAGGTCACATTTCAGTCACAATGTGACTTCACTGAGTGGTGACCTTTTGGCACAGTGACGTCACAAAACTTTTTCAATTGACAGAAAAACATTTTTTCCATTAAATAACATCTTTTGAAGAATTTTTGTATATATTTTTTAATTTTCTAAGAAGGTCACATTTGAGTCCCTATGTGACGTCACTGAGGGGTGGCATTTTGGTCACAGATGTGACGTCACATTTCAGTCACAATGTGACGTCACTGAGGGGTGGTATTTTGGTCACAGGTGAGACGTCACATTTCAGTCACAATGTGACGTCTTTGAGGGGTGGCATTTTAGTCACAGATGTGACGTGACCACGGTGACTCACAGTGACGTCACTGTGATCATGCATGCTATAAGGGGGTAATTTCACAAACGGATATCTGACTTGATATCTTATCCCGTATGGTGGAGAGTGAATTTAGTTTATGCTTCTTTGATTATGCAATAATCTAGTCTCATGCAAAAACATGAGAAAAATTATTAAGATATTTTATTAAGTAATATATAAAAATATGCATAAAGCTATGTTTTTGAATAATGCTATATTAGAATTAAAAATTTATTTTCATCAATTAATGTCTTTTGATAATTTTTACATTTATATTTGCGAAAGACGGTATAAACTGAATTAAAAGTAAATTAGATTTATTTTGAGTATATTGATATTCGCATGCATTGGATTATGCTTTTATTACTTTCAGTTTGAAATTATGAATACTATACAATTTGATATTAATGAAAAGAAAAAACCTACAAATGCAAAATTCTATGCAATAAGTTTCGTAAGCTAAATATCCAGTTTTTACGATTTAGTCACATGTAAAAACCCGCCTTTCATAAAAATAATTAAAAGGAAACAATTTAATAAAGAAGAATAAGATCTTTCGGCGTTTCATTTTCGTTTAGTTACTCTTTCTTCACCTCCCTCACCCTGTACATTTTAAAAACTGAATCAAAAGTTTAAGATTTGTAAAACATTTTTAAAAATATTTCTGAATATATGTTATTTTTAACCGACTTCCAAAAAGGAGAGGAGGTTATCAATACAACGCGTATGTATTTTTTTATGTATGTTCACCGATTACTCCGAAACTACCCAACCAATTAACTTGATTTTGGTGTTAAATGAGAGAGCTTGCTCTCGAATCGGTACCACTTCCGTTTCATAGAAATTGGTTCAGTACTTTTTTAGTAATTAGGCAAAAACTAATAAAATTAGTGATTTCTCGCAAATCAATAGTAATGTGGATGTTGAAAAAATTTACCGATGCCAGGATGGTCGAGCGGTCTAAGGCACTTGATTTAAGATCTGGTTTTCAAAAGGCAGCGTGGGTTCGAACCCCACACCTGACGTACGTGTATACAGTAGTCTTTTCCGTATTATAATTTTTAAATATATATTTAACAAATTAAATACTAATTATGCTATTAGGAATATTTTGTATTTAACCATTACCACATAGTTTCACAGATTTTTTATTAACTCAATACTTTATCAGTGAAAGATTACAGAAAAAGAGAATAGACTTGCGAAAAGTAACATGACATTGAATGAAGTCCGGATAGCCGAGCGGTCTAAGGCGCCAGATTTAATCTCTGGTTTTGAAAGAGGGCATCGGTTCGAACCTCACTCTTGACATATGTGTATAGTATACAAATAACTTTTCCGTGTTATATATATATTTTTAAGTGACTTCAAAAAAGGAGAGGATGTTATCAATTCGGCGCGAATGTATTTTTTTCTATGTATGTTCACCGATTACTCCGAAACTATCCAACCGATTAATTTAATTTTTGTTTTAAATAAAAGAGGGTACTTTTCCATTGGTACTTCTTCCATTTCATTGAAATTGGTTCAGTACTTTTTTAGTAGTAAGGCATAAACTAATAAAATTAGTGATTTCTTGCAAATTAAAAATAATATGGAGTTTGAATAATATCGTCACCTGGAGCGCAGTGAAGATGGATGAGTGGACTAATTCGCCAGATTTAAGCTCTGGTTCTCGAAAGAGAGTTGCTTTCGAGCCCCACTCCTGATATACGCATATAACTTTCTATAATTTTTCTGTATTATAATATTTACTAACAGACTTCAAAAAATCGTTAACTTTTAACTAAAAAGAGAAAAATAAACTTTTCTGCCAAAAATTGAACCGACTTCAAAAACTACTGCAAAGTGAAAAATAATTTTTTACATAATAGTAATAAGAAATTAAAATAAGAGCGTAGTATTTACTATGCGTGTTATTATATTTATGTACATTAATTTGATTTTTTGGAGTCGGTGCCAGCTAAGCCAAGTTACATGTAATTTTCCAATAGACACACATCCAAGTACTTACGAGTTTTTTACGATTTAATATTTAGTTAAAAAAATAAACTTTTTTCTTATACAATTTGCATTGGATACTTACTTTTAATTTTGAAATTGGCTTGACTGGCACCGACTCCAAAAAAATCAAATTAATGTACATAAATATAATAACACGCATAGTAATTACTACGCTCTTATTTTAATTTCTTATTACTATTATGTAAAAAATTATTTTTCACTTTGCAGTAGTTTTTGAAGTCGGTTCAATTTTTGGTAGAAAAGTTTATATTGCCAGCGTAAATAATCATTAATTTAAATCTTCACTTTCCGAATTTACAGATTTCTGCTTCCCCCTCCTGAAATGAGCATTGCAAAGTAAAATAGCTAAATAACACTCTTTCGTTGTTGTTTTTTCTTCTCTATTTGTATTTTTATAGTGATAATAAATACAAAATTGATTGATAAATAAAACCTCCACACCCGCCAAAAAATAAAATAAAATAAAATAAAAAACAAATAAATGATTTCCAAAAGAAACGTTTCTTTCATTTTCTTTATTGTTTTCTAATAATTAATATATAATAATTTAAATCCCACCTCCCTCTGTAATTTCGGTTGTTTATTTTTAAATACTCTTTATCTTGTACTTTCTTCAAATTCCGCTTAAAAATCTGCCTATACTTTACATTGTAGAAGCATTAAATCTATCCAACCGTCGAAATAAATACCCCACTTGTCAAGATAAATAAACAAATAAATAAGTGAATTAACAAGACGAATGTTCTTAAAAAGAGGGGAAAGGGGGATTTTTGTCCTCTTTTAGAAATTAGGCTCCTCTCATCTGTCCATATCATCTGTCTCATATACAAAATATATCGAAATCAAAGAACCTTTTTATATGTATATATAAATGGTCAATTCTTCAATCCAGATCTATTGGAATCTACACACAACTCATTCAATTTTTTCTCTTTTATATGGAATCTAAATACTCTAAACTGATCCTGAACAGGTTAAATGATTTTCTTCTAAATAGCCGTCCATTTTGTAATTTTATAGTTATTCAAATGTTTCTTGCCCTATAGGAGTGGATAGGAAACAAGGTGCTTGATGTTTCAGCCTCTATTAATAGAGCCCTAGATTGATTTAAAACAGAACATCGTTTTTTCTTGTCGTACAGTTACATCTGCTATGCTTCACCTTGTCTTGGATCGGTACTGTCACAGATTTGTTTGTGCATTGTCACCAATGGAAAGCATTTCGAGCAGTATGTCTGGTAGATACCGGCATTTGATGTTATATATAGTTTTAATTTTATCCGTTTTTTGGCATGTAATAAATTGATATTTACATTTCCTTTTAATTTCAATATTATATTCTTTGCATACGCCCCTTAAAACTCGGCTAAAATAATGCATGAAATAATGAATCCTCTTTGATGTTAAACCTCCAAGTATTTGAATTCATTTTTTATCCGATCCCTTAATAAAAAACAAAATCATGTGCAAAAAATGCAAAAATTTAATAGCTGTGCAACTTTGTTTTGTAATACAGAGCTCAAACTTTTTGCACTATACCTATTACTATATGTGTAAATATTTACTAAATAGAACTGTAGGGATTAAAAAACCGTTTAAACAAAAAGATTTTTTTTTACTTTAAACAATACCACGACATGAATATTTACCTTGTTCAAAACATTTTTGGAATAGGAAATATATGTTTAGAGCTAAAGATTGAGAAATTAAATTCGGCGATAGATAATATATTGCACCTTGTATGTGCACAAAAATTATTTACACCTTAAATTTTATAGGAAATCATTAAAACACTACCATTATCCTGATTCTATATAAGCTTTTACTAAAAGAGCGAGAATTTTCTTCCATATTTGATAACATAGTTCCCAAGACACACATTTGATAAAGCCAATTCCTTCCAATATTATCTTATATCTGACTATAAACACATTAATAGAATAATTATAAAATGATCGCATTATTTATGTATAAAAATGTTTGCATGCTCATAACTATAACGTGAACGTGATAAAAGTGGAGAAATTGCAAATGTATGAAATATTTATCAATTTATTTTTATTCTTTCTCTGACAGATCTAGTATTAAAATATGAATTATAGTTTCATATCTAGCTCTAAATAGAACACATAATAACTCGAGATGTAACCCATTTGCAGAAATGCTCCAAATAACATTTTAAATAATATTCAAAATTATATGGAAGAAAACATTTGTTATGTAATACGCTATAATATATATATATAGATAGATAGATAGATAGATAGATAGTTACACAAATTTTGTCCGCAGAAAAATTTGTTATTTAAAAATTGAATTTTTTATTGAGAATCTGAAGTTTTACAATAATATTTTAATGATAATTTTTTTTGATTGAAATATTCAAAATGAAAAAAAAAAGATTTGTTATTAAGAGCTATAATAAATGTATTTTGGTGTTATTTATTAGTTTTAAAATCAATATGACTGGATTGTGAAAATTTCTTCCTTTCCACGAAGAGGGAATGTCACCTTGGAAATTCTGTACACAACCATACAATACTAGATATTCAAATAGAGAAAGAGTAGACATTACATTCTTTAGCACAGGTGCTATCAGATCCTGACACCCCCCACCTTAGCGGAAAATATGCCTTTTAGGGGCTAATTTTTAAACATATAATAATATCGCAGAAGAGTTCAATAGTCTCTTTACAGATTTCTTCATTATGCTTATTACATAGGTATTTCCAGGTGTCTGAACACTATCTACTGACATCTCTACCGAACCTTTACTAATATTATTATTACATAAACAATACACATGTTAATACAATATTATAAACAAAAAAAAATCAGAAAATATTTACACACACAGAAAAAAAAATTAATGTGTGACGACATCCCTTTAAGGTTGTCCACTACTGGGTCGTTGACGCTGATGGGCTAACAACTGGTTGTTCTTCCCAGCTCTTTCTATGTAGCCTGGAAATTGCGTCAGCATTTAAATGTTGAGCTCCTGGACGATGAGAAATACTCAGGTTCCAGCGTTGCAAGGCAAGAGCCCATCTAGTGAGTTTGGGTGATCTTGGGGTTGTTTCGGTGAGAAATTTTAATGGATTATGATCCGTAATGATCTCAATTTGAGATCCATAGGTCCATTTTTCAAACTTTCGCAACCCAAAGAGCACACTCCAAGCCTCTTTCTCTATACTCGGCCAAACACGCTGAGCCCCTGACAATTTCTGACTGGCAAAAGCTATCGGTTTAAACAGACCCTTTTCATCTTTTTGAGAAAGGCAACATCCTACTGCCAGGTCGGAAGCATCTGCGTGGAGCTGATATTCCCGGCCTACGATAGGTGTAGCCAAACTCGTCACCTTACATAACTCATCTTTAAGAGTATTAAACGCTTTTTCTGCCCTTTCATCCCATGGTACAGGGGGTACATCCCAACTCTATTTTTAACCTTCCCTTTTGTCAGTTCGGTTAAAGGTATAGCAATTTCGGCATAATTTGGAATATAAGATCGGTAAAATCCCATTAATCCCAAAACGATCTAACTTCCTTTTTAGTTTTTGGTCTCTTTAGATCCCTTATTGCTCCTATTTTTTCCTCATCAGGTGCATGCGTTCCACCCCCAATTACATGACCTAAAAACTTAGTTAATTTCTCTCCATATTTACATTTGTCTAGCCTAATCGTAAAATTTCTCTTTTTCAACTCTTCAATGACAGCCCTAACATGTTCACAATGCTCTTCCCATGTGTCGGAGAAAATGATGACATCATCAATATATGCTTCCGCATACCTCCGATGACCTTGAAGAACCTCATTCATATCTTTCTGAAACGTAGCAGCCGCCCCCGATAATCCAAACGGCATGGTACGCCACTGATAAGTTCCATTATGCGTTGTAAAAGCTGTCAAATGTTTACATTCCTCAGCCATTTTAATCTGCCAATAACCCCTCAATAAATCAATCGATGATAAATATTTAGCCGCCCCTGCGGTATACATGATTTCTTGAGAATCTTTCATCGGAAAGGTTGGAACCTGAGTTACCGAATTTAAAGCTCTATAGTCTATACAGAGTCGAACAGTTGCGTCTTTTTTCGCCACGCAAACAACTGGATGGCTAATTTCAGCAGTTGACACTTCGATTAGATTTAATTCTAATAACTCCTGAATCTGCCTATCTACTTCCTCTTTGTAAGCTACCGGTACACTATATAACTTTGGCTTTTTCCTTTCCACCCCCGGTTTAAGATCAATACGATGTTCTCCTACATCCGCTGGTCGTACAGGACCCATAAACACCTCTTTATTCTACATCAAAATAGATTTTATATCTTTAATTTGATTGTTAGATAACCCTTTTATTTCGAACCTTTCTATATCTCGTTCTACTTCCTGATCCCGGTTCAAAATAGGAATTTCCCCAACTTCTCCAAATTCCTCATCACTCTCGAAAACAACATTAACAATATTACATTTAGCAATAAATTCTCTTATTTTATTTTGGTGCATATGCTTCCTACACCCGTCGGCTAACTCAACTATAAACGAATGCTGATTTCGTTTTTCGACTATGGTTGCCGGCTCTTGCCACCTAGAATATAATTTATTAGTTGAATCGGGGATTAACAGTATTACTTTATCACCTACTTCAAACATTTTTTCCTTTGATCTTAAATTATAATGATACGCCATTCTATTTTGTTGCACCTCAGACGATAATTTTCCCTCATTTGCGGCTCTTTCTAAACGTCCTCTAAGTTTATTCAGATACTCATGAATCGGCATAGTATCTAACTGCGCCCCCTTATTTTCTCCTGCCCAGGATGACTTGAGAATCGATAAAGGACCCTCCGGCGCTCTACCATATAATAATTGTAAAGGTGCGATTCCCGTCGTAGAATTTGGGACTTCCCTGTACGCCCATAATACAAATGGTATTTGTTCCTGCCACTTTTTTCCTTCTTCTCTAATAGTATGATGTAACATACGTTTAAGAGT
Source organism: Maratus speculifer (assembly GCA_964019185.1). NCBI lineage: Eukaryota > Metazoa > Arthropoda > Arachnida > Araneae > Salticidae > Maratus > Maratus speculifer. The sequence continues at coordinate 241,761,910 of OZ025289.1, forward strand.
CTGATTAAATCGTTCCTCAAGCCCGTTAGACTGTGGATACTGCGGGGTCGAAAATCTTGGACTAGCACCTAATCTTTCTTCAAATTCTTTCGTTAAGTCGGCAGTGAAATTGGTTTCATTATCACAGGCAATTATATTTGGAATTCCTGTCCTCATAAGTATTTGAAGTAACGCATCACACGCTGTTTTAGCACTTAAAATTTTTAGAGGGATCGCATCCGCCCATCTGGTATGCTGATCAATTAAGGTTAGTATATACTGATGCCCTTGGGAACTTTTAGGATCAATAGGCCCAATTAAATCAACATTAACTACCTGAAATGGAAGTTCCGGACGCGACACTGGGGAAATAGGAGCTCTATCATTTACTTTAACCCCTCTAGTCAACTGGCACTCTAAACATGACTCACAAAATTGTTTAGTTTCTTTCGCCATCCCCTCCCAATAAAATGAATACCTGATTCTCTGTAAAGTTTTCTTGGCTGCATGATGCCCTCCAAATACCGAACTATGAGCTAATTTTAAGATTTCTTCCCTTCTTATTTTGGGTACTACTAATTACGCTATAGTTTCGCCTAACAATTTCTCTTTATGATACAATAAACCATTTACAATGTAATAATCTCCTTTATTCAGTTTAGCTAATTCCCAAGCTTTCTCTAACTCTTTACATTCTGATTGGGATTCCTTAAACATATCGGAATTGCTAACAATAGCTTTATTACCTTTCTCCACTTCCGTTTTTTCCGTATTCTGAGTTTGTACATTTTGCGAACTCGCTTCTATTGCGTAAACATTACAACTATCGTTATTCATACCTTCCTTTTCATTCAAGTTATCAACAATAATTTCTGAACTTTCTAATTCTTGGGCTTCTAGCAATGGCTCCTCGCGGTTGACACCTGACAACTCATTAATCACTTCGGGATGTAAAATCACTTGCTCATTAATATTATCAGTCACTGCGCAAAGTACTTCCTGATGAATTATGTTAGTTTGTCCGAATTGCGGAATAGCTAACGGTAGTTTAACCAACGGCGATTTAACTGCTTCACCGAATAACCCTTGTAAATAAATACTACCCGCTCCTTTTAATTTCTCTTCCGGTACCAAATCTTTATGAACAACACTAATTTCACATCCAGAATCAACCAATCCCTTTGCTTTTTGCCCATTTACACTAACTTCAATTTTCTCAAGTTTATTTAATTTCTCACCAATAACGCTAATTCTCTGTTCGGCCTTTGCCGATATTCTCGCCACAATAGCTTCATTAGGTAACTCTTTGCTTTCTTTTACCACAACCTTATGTACACCCGCTTTCGAATCTCGCCCTTTGTTACCATTATTTCCCTCATTACCCACTTTATTACAAAAACGTTGGTAATGACCTCTCAAACCACATTTAAAGCATTTAGGAGCTGAAGCATCAGTAGGCTTCTTAAAATCTATTTTCCTATCCGAAAAAGAATTAGTCTCATTACTCCCGTTTTGCCTCCAATTATTACTAACTTTGCTATCCTCCCTCGGTCTCATTTTTTCATTGTTCACATGCCTATCTTTACCTTTAAAACGTTTATACGTAACGGCGTACGACTTGTGTTTAGCGTCAAAATAATTGTCACATTCTTTAGCAATTTTAGAAGTTTCTAACCATTTACCTTGGTGAGTTAACCCAATATATGACGCAGTATCCTCATCTAACGTACTTACTAATTTATCAGTAACTATTAACTGGTTGACCTTTTCATAAGAGTCAGCACCTCTAATCTTACAATAATTTTCCCATGTCGCTATTAAACGCGATACAAATAATACATGAGTTTCGTTCTGGTTTCTCCTAGCCTTCTTAAAATTTTCCAAACATGCCTTTGGTGTCGGCTCATGTTCCCTTAGAACTAACTCCTTGAATTCCTCATAATTCTCCATTTGTTCCGTAGTCGTATAAATTAACAAATTATCCGCTTTATCTCCTAACATATTTAGTAGAATTTCGGCCTGCTGGTTTTCCGGTACATTTTTAGTTTTGAATGCCCTTTCTAAGCTGTTAAAAAATAAATTCCATCCCTCAGTCTCTTTCGGTACTTTGATAGATAGAGTTTTTACGCTTTTGATCAATTTTTCTATATTACTTTCATTATTAGATTCTCTAGAAACATTAGAATTATTTGCCGATCCTTGAACCCTTAGTCTATCCATTTCTAATTGATGTTCCATCCTTAATTTTTCAACCCTTTCTTCTCTTTCTAATTTTTCGCGTTCTAACATTTCCTGTTTTTCTTCACGCTCTAATTTTGCCTGCTTTTCTAATTTTTCGCGTTCTAATTTTTCGTGTTCTAATTGTTCTGCAACAATAGTGTCAGATAATTCCTTAATAACCCCCTCGTCATACTCATCACTGTCCATTATCTTTTTCTTAAACTGAATTCTGGTATCATCTTCCGCACCTAATTCTTCAGCTATCACCTGAAGATCAACCTTTTTTAGTTTCAATAAGAAAGCCATACCTTCACCGATTGTTATAACCACCCCACAAGAATAGTTAAACCTACCAAATTAATATTTCCTAAATTTCTAACTTAGTACGTATATACCCCACTTATTATACTAATTAATACCCTTCAGATAATCAATGCCTTTCATTTCTAATTAACCTACTGAATACTCTAATTTTTCTCAACCATTGATATCACACAATTTACTTCCAATAAAACAAAAGATAAAACAGTAATTCAATTTGGCTACTATGCAATATAGATTCCAATTTATACACTTAGATAACAACATACAATTTACATAAAAATACTGATACGTTGAAATTGAATAGAAGTATTGGTGTCAATCAAGAAATCCACATAAAGAAAAATTGTAAAACATGCCTATATAAATTTCTACAATTATCCTCACTAAAATATTTCCGAACTCAATTCTGGTTCTTACACTTAAAACAAATACACTGAAAATCTTTACTTTTATTTTTTCTCAATATGGCTCTCTTTTGAGCTTTTTTTTTAACTATGGCTCTCTTTTGGGCCTTTTTTTTCACTATGGCTCTCTTTTGAGCCTTTTTTTTTCACTATGGCTCTCTCTTGAGCCTTTTTTTTTTCCTACTACTGGCCAATTAAAATTCTAAGCAAATGTTATTATACACTCTTCAAACTTAAGAAAATGTTGCTTCATTTAAATATTACTTTAGCAATAATTTAACTTTAAGTAAATTTAATTATCCCTTCCAACTACTATTACCACAATTAAAAAAAAATTATAGACAATCAATACTAGCTCAAGTTATTATGACCTTTCCTTAAAACAATAGCCAATATGGTTATTAACACTTTATAGGTAGGGAGTATTGATAAAACACATAAATGATATAGACAATTTACTTAAATTACTATTAATTATACAACAACAAATTTTGGTTCGAGATGTCAGCAGAAAGATATGATCAAAACACCTTACCTTATACTTTCTTTGCTGGATTACTTTTCTAATCACAGGTAGTTCCACGATGTAGCGGTAATATGGCACAACAGTTCAGTTTAGTTCTTTCTAATAAAGATACGCACCACACTTTAGTCCACACTAGACGATCCGGCACGATACTTTAGCACATACTCGACGATACGGCACGACACTTTACACACATTCGACGATACGGCACGACACTTTAGCATACAATCGACGATCCGGCACGATGCTTTAACACACACTCGACGACATGGCACGACCACACAAGAATTCCACTGGATACTCCGGCATTAACAGACTGCAACACGGCTCGCTGGTCACTGATTTCAGGCGATTCTATCCCGACGCTGCCAACAATTTGTCGGACGTTCCCCTCAGTCCACACAACTTTGAAGAATGTCCGTGGTAGATATAGCTGCCACCACCGATATTACTAGGTGATATCGGTCACCCACTGTGAGATTGGTGTAAATGAAGACTTACGCTAGTAACTGAATTATCAGTTTATTAAGAATATATGTACACACAAAATACACTATTTACAAATATATACAACTACAACTCGGATATAGGTGATCCGGTTCAACATTAAATTAGATACCGTAAAGATTGGTTGTGTACTATTCCAATTACACTTTCCACCTCACACTCAATACACGTTAAATTCACTTTTTTTGGAGCTCAACCTTGAGTCTCCCAACACAAGTATACTCGGCCTGCACTTCTTAGCTCAGAGCACTAAACACCAGGACGTCTGTGTCCTTTGCGCACCAGAAAACGCACACTTTACGCTCTTCCACACAGAGCAACCTCTAGGTACGACACCTAGGTCCGGAATCACTGATCTCACACAAACTTGCCCTCTCCAAATCACTGCTTTCCCCAACATAAACCCCTTTGGAGCTTCCTCATTGGACACATACTTCATTCTTTTCTGGCTTAGTGACATGCTGCTAATCTGCTCATCATCCGCATACTTCACTGACAGATGGACATGCCTCTGAGCCATCTCCTTTCTCTAACACACCACCTGCAAAGGATTAGCTGGCAATTCCCCTTTCCACGAAGAGGGAATGTCACCTTGGAAATTCTGTACACAACTATACAATACTAGATATTCAAATAGAGAAAGAGTAGACATTACATTCTTTATCACAGGTGCTATCAGATCCTGACAGTCAGATTCTGTTAATCCCTGATATGACAAGATTCTCGGTACATTTTTTGTGTGAATTACCAAAAAGTTGACGATGCTGTACTGAATTTTGCCCGAATCCCGCAACATTGCTATCTTAAGAACAAATGCTCGAATTTTCATCAAATTTCCTATCTAAGTATGCTTTGATAAATATTATTCCTGATTGTATTTTGCTGTAAATCACCCAACACGTGGTGCTGTTATTCCTCATATTTGTTGTTACAACTACTTGTCTATTTCAAAAAGCAATGCACGGAATTTCACGGCTTCAGAATCTTCACGATGTTCATAATTTGTTCTTTATTGCTGTCACTGTGATAGGAAATTTTGAAGCATTAACATTTATGACACACAAGAAACTTATGGGATTATCACATCCGTTTTTTTTTTTTTTTTTTTTTTTTTTTTTTTTTTTTTTTTTTTTTTTTAAGTAGATATATTTTTTCAGAAAGTCTACGCTCCTGGAAAAGGGCTGCTGAGATAAGCTATTTTTTCTAAAATTTTTATCTCTTCCTTTTTTAATTTCTGTTTAGGAGGGAGTTTTTTAAATTGCTGAAATGCATGTTGAATTACTTTTCATAGATTTATTTTCTGGAATTTCCAAGCTTATACCTAAAACGGCTGCCGAAATAAATATACCAAGTATTCTAAAAATATAATTCCCGTTCCCCTCTTTAACCGCGTTAGGTGAAGAAATCTGTAAATTCACAAACGTTTAACCATTTTCTTTTTTGTTCAATTTTTTTCTGCAATTTCTGACTGCTATTTTAAAGTGCAGAAATATCGCCAAATTTTCTAAAATTCTTCTTTTAATCTTCTTAGGGGAAGGAATTTTTAAATTCACTGAAATATTTTCAATTACTTAGTAGATTTATTTTCTGTAATTTTAGACTCCTACCAATAACAGCTGTTGAGATGTGTCAAGTGTTTTATCCCACCCATTTAATTCTCTGTTTTAGGTGAATTTCTAAAATTCCTGAAACATATGGATGATTATTTCCCTAGTTGATTTAATTTTACGAATTTCACGTTCCTTCCTAAAATGGCTGCTATGATGTGTCTGCATACTCTAAAATGTTTGATACACTTTTAACTCCCTTAAATAATTTTTTCAAAAATTTTTCCTTAGTGTTCACTTTGTTCTTACTGTCATAAGGAATATGTTTTCTCATCAATTTACAAGCTTCTAGCTTCAATAGTGATAAATCAGAAAGAGAGACATTGTCTTTTATACATGGAGATTGACTATGTATTGTTGCTCCTGTTGATCTTGAAGTAAGGAAGCTTAATAAACAACTTACGATTGATTTTCATATCCAAAACTGATAAATAAATGAATTAAGCGAAGATATGTGTAAATTAAAAAATTTAATATCTTACAAAATATTTTTTATTTTTAGATTTTTGCATTCCACCATTAATAAAATTATTATTTGTGCATAAATAAAAAGAAAATAATGGTGCAGAGTTTTGTTTTTAAAAACTATCCAAACTACTTTGTGTATAGAATTGTACAAGAATTATGATATTATTCTTAACGTAAAAGTGATAAGAACTAATATGCATTCAATACGAATTACAATTTTTATTTTGTACCTTTATATATAAAATTTTAGTTTTTATAATATCTTTGGCATAGTATTTGCCCTTTTTTTTCAAAATATTGTCTTAGTTAGCAACCTTCTTACATTATTCGCGTACGAAATTTTTTTCTATAATGTTGATTATTGTACGAATAAAAAAAAAAATCAATACTTCAGACGTTTTTCTTTATATAGATAAAATAGTTACTATATAATTTGATGTATAAAGTATGCTTAATTTTGTATAATTTAATTTATAATTGAATAAAAAGCAAATATGAAAAAAGGTGTAAAATGTTTAAAAAATAATTTATACTGGAATAATAATAATAATAATAATAATAATAAACGGAAACAGCAGTCGCACATTAAAAGTTGTATTAAATGTTATGTAATGCAATTTTCTAATAATATAAATAAAATATTTAAAAAGACTTGAAATTTAAGATTGTCATTTTCCAGGTATGTCACACTGTGATGTGCTGCAAAGTGAAGGGTTTTCTGCTATACAGGTATATATGTGATATGTATATATCTGCTATAAATGTATAAATATCTTTTTCTGTTTGTTTAAATAATTAATATCTATATCTTATAATAAATATATGAAGAAGGTAACAAATTCATTTTTTTAAATAACAAGGTAGAACCCGTCAAATTTTGACGAAAGAAAATGCTTAAGAACGAACTGCTTCATTGACTTATAATAAACCTATAAAATTACTTAGAGTAAAAAATGCATTTTATATTGGTACGCCTAACTCAAAATCAAACGATATTTATCGCCAAATTAAAAAAATACTATTTCTATAAAACGCAGTTGTAGAAATTGTTAAAATCAAACTTTAATCGTATATGTAAGCAGTAGAAAATAATAAAGATGTGTTATTATGATAAAGTTATCAATTAAGGTTCTTATGCTAATATTCCAAAATGAAAAAAAAGCAAAATTTATTCAACTTTGACTCAATCATATATTTTTTTTTTTCGTGAAATCTAGACTCAGCAGCATTTTCACCATATCAAAATTTTAAAATACACATTTCACATCTGTATTCATTTTTTGTAAAAAAATTGGCATTTTAATTTGATAATTTTGATTCAAAACTTGAAGTCTTAATGCTATTAGCTGAAACAGATATTAAACTGTCGATATTTTTTTTACTTGAAAATCAAATTTTGTAAATGAAATCAAAATTCGACGGGTTTTATAACAGAAGATATTTAAATTTCAATGTTTTTCCTTTTAATGAGAAAATGGCAATATAAAAATACAGCAGTAAATTTTTTTCCCATTTTTCCTTTGCTTTTAATAGAAATTGAGTACTTCTGTTGCCACGATTAGAAAAAAAAGTATTAAAAGCTACAAAAAAATTTATATTTCAAAAACAAATTAAGATATAGATTTCAAACAAATTTCATTTGAAAGTACATTTTTTTCCCTACACGATGGTGTAAAAATTGAAAATGTACGACATTTAGAAGTTAAAATATTTTTAGTGACAGAAATTGCAATACAGAAATTCATTGAAAATTTTAAAGTGTTGCCATGCACAAAATGACGTATGCGTTACGCACAGATACGTTTGGCCTTTATATTATAGATATTCCATAATTAAAATATGATTCCCACAGAAAATGAATGTCATTTTTCTGCCCTATACTTGATTTCTTTATCATGTATAAATATGTCGCTGCAGAGTAATTCTTGTTATTTTTGACATAGTTTAAATCAGAAGTAGTAAAATCTTAGCATTCAGCAAGATCTTTTAGCTATTTCATCGAAAATAATGTGATTAATGACTTCATAAAGTAGACTTCATTGAGTAGATTTTTATTATGTCATTGTTTTTGGCTTTCACAAAATAACAAAGAAAACTAAGAATTATATGATTTTTGAGCAAATATGCTGAAAGCATGTTCCTTTAAGAAAAATTAAAATATTAGAACTAAAAATAAAATTAAAAAGAATGTAAAAAAATTTTAGAACAAATTTACCATTAACCTGGCATATATATTCCATGAAATGATATATAATTACATACAGACAAACTTATTATTTAGATTCTTCAAAATGTATGAATTTAACATGGAAAATCATAATAGAAAATAATTCTTTTGTGAATTTTTGATTTGTTTTTAATGGATACATTCAACATCTCAGACAATCAAAATATGTATGATAGACGATCAAATTTTGTGATATTCACCCAGTTAATGTTTGTTAAAATTTTATAATATATTTATAACGTAAGATTTATGTGTCAATGTAAGGTGCTCATTTCTTTTATAATGCAGGTGGCGAAATTGTTTGTATGAGTCTATCGGTAATGCTTAAGTTAAATTGAAAATTTAAATTTAATAAAATTTTCTTAGCATAATTTTTATTCATTTTATTTTTTATAAAACTCATTGAGTATAAAATTAAAATGATAAAAATATTATCATTTAAATGATAAAAAAAAAAATGTTTTCTTTTAAAAATACTGTATAACTGTTAATAAGTACAGTATAACTATAACCTACCATATATGCAATTATTTTATAAATTAACTATTCTTTCAACATAATTTAAATTAAATAACTACTTTAAAAATAAATATGGAAAATGTTAAAATTATAATTTATCTCAAATAGTTCATGATTTAGGATCTATCTCTTCCAAAACATTCCATAAAAATTTTGCTCTTGACTTTTTTTGTATGAATCTACTACATATTTTTTTCAAAATAGTGTAATTTTATATTTTACCTTTCTTAGAAGCATTTTTAATTTTTATGAACTATCATGCATCAAATATATAATTTATTTGCTAGAATACAAAAGAAAAATGATTTATTATTTTTTGCGCCAGAAGTAATTATATTAAAACTTTTGATTGGTTAATGCATGGCTAATACATTTTAAAGATATAGAAGTACTTCTTATAAATGGATTTTGTATTTTCCATTTTTAATTAATCCCTACTGCAAGTAGAAAGGTCTATATCTATTCTTTGACCATTCCAATTTATGAATATTTCTCAGTCAGCAGCAAAGTCCTTTGAGTAAACTTCCGTGCAATGTTTATCAAAATAATGTTAATTATTTCAATATTTTGCCTTTTACTCCGTGCAAAATTAAAAATAATTGTTAGAGACACAATTACCTGCACAATTTCACAATGTAATGATTTAATGTTTTCTTTCCTTATAAATTTAATGTTTTAATTTAAAACAATATGATTTTTTTTCAACAATCTTAGACTGTTTTTTCTTTTACTTAAATCGGAAAAAATCGAAATCAAAAGTTGTTACATAAATCTATTCATGAATTTTTTCTATTTTTAAGATGGTTAAAATAAGTAGAAAACAATATAAAAAAATTGTATTTTTCTCTTTTTCTTTTCAATTATGAAGAGAGGGGTAATTTTGAGCTTAAGAGTTCAGTTTAAATTTCTACTGAATATTGTCTGTAAACTGCGGTGTTTAGTAAATTCTGATGCGCTGAAAAAATAGCGAAAAGTCAACAACTTGAGATCTCAAAATGCTTATTTCATGTTACTATTAGATTACAGAAAATCATTGAGTAAGGGATAAAAAAGTTGGAGTTTTCAATCACAGAAGGCATATAATAATTATATTCATTGCAAGTCATTAATTTTTTTCTAATAACTTAAATAAAATCAAAATTAAGTTAATATCAATGAGGAACTAACATGGATTCACCCTGATTCGCAAGAAAAAGCAAAAATATGAACGGAAATGACCAGTCAAAGTTCGTCCGCCTGTATTCAACAGCAAATAACAAAAATTGCATGACTCTGCATCCATATATAATAAAAATCCATTCCTCGTCTTTATACTTCTTTCATTTCGAAACATCTGCCCATACCCGTTCTTTTAATAGTTATTACTTCATGCAGGATACTCAGGAAACATGCCATCTTAAAGTGGTCATTCCGCCATTCTGCAGTGTTTCCATTTAATCTTTAGAACAGTCTTTAAATAACATTTCAAAAAAAATGAATTTGATAATTGCCATTGTAAAAAACGTTAGCCATCAAATTGAAAATTTGTTCATGAAAATACCTATCATTAGTAAAAATTTTATTGAAACAAATTAATTGATTAATTATAATAAGTATATAATTTTTTATGCAAATTTGAATGCCAATGTGACATTTTTCTAGCAAAAAATACAAAACTGTCATTTTTATAATATAAATCTAAATTTAATTTTTTATCAAAAATATTAAAATAAATATCCAAAAAAATCCGCATCATATTAAATTATTCAGCTTAAAACATTCCGGATATATTTTCTCATATTTATTAATATATTCTAAATTAAAAACCAGTTTATCAACATTATACTTAAAGATTGTTAAAGATTTATTACATTTCGTATTACAGTTACAAAAAACTGTTAGGGATGCTCATGGTTTTAACGAAATTACGCAAATACTTGTACCGATAAGTACCATAAAAAATTAATTAATTTTTAATAAATTTTTAATTTAAAACCTAGAAGGAAACGGAAGAGGAATACTTCATCACAAATCAAAGTCCTTCAAAAAAAAAAAAAAAAAAAAAAAAAAAAAAAAAAAGGCAGAAATTAGGATGTTGCAGAAACATTTTTTTTTTTTTTTTTTTTTTTTTTTTTTTTAAACAAAAAGAGGCTTGAAAATGACTCAACAGCGTGAATTAGTAGAATCCATAGTAGAATTAGTAGAATTGCGCACTGCAAGAAGACTTCAATCCGGGCAAACACAACGAAATGTCGCTGTTCGAGTCACCAGAAGTGTCACTGCAAGGCAGATGAATAAATTCCAAGAAACAGAGAACGCTAGACATCGACCAGGGCAAGGTTGGACACGCGCCACTAAAGCAACTAATCACCGGTATATACTGTTAACATGTCGTCGCAACAAGATGAACAACTCGTGGCAACAAGATGAAGGGTGTCTAGCGAAACAGCGTGTAATAGGCTTCATCAAGGACTACTCTATTCACGTAGGCCAATTGTCTACATTCCGTCGAACTAATGCCATGGTGCGGCACAAAGAGGATGGGCTGCTGAACATCGAGATTAGGAACAACATGACTGGAGCTATGTGTTGTTTATAGTCGAGTACCGATTCAGTCTGGAGAATGAAACCCGACCACCCATTTAGTTGTTTATAGAATCCTACGCGTAACGTTATTTCTATGAATTTTTTATATTTGAATCTTATTACTCACAAATATGTATCGTAGATATAAATGTATAAATAAAAATATTTCTTATTTATATTTTTTGGCTTTTATGAAGTTGATGCATTTTCTAGATCTAAATTTAGCTAAAGGTCTTTATATCTGTCTAACAAAAGCACGATCCAAAATATACTTGAAACTATTACCTTTCATTTTCATTATTCTTGTGATATTTTAAAGTTGCATTTAAAACAAAAAGACAATGAAGTACAACAATAAGTTAATTAGTTAGTCAGTGTTTATTTGCAGTGCTTTTAAAAAATAATTTCAAACATTTTAACAACTTTGTGAAAATAAAAATATGCAGAACGTATTGGTTTCGTGGAAAATACAACTTAAATTCGCAATAATATAGACTCCTACTCTTTAAATAATTTAAAATAAATTTAAAATCACTGACACTAAAATGCTTTGAATATTTTGAATTCTCACAAAAGATGCAATAGGTTAAAGAAATTGTATATTTGAATGAATAAATAATAGTGTGGTTTCAATTTTAATTATAGCAATTTCATTTGTATGTGTGGCACTTTAGAAAGAACGTTTTAAGAGCATTCGTAACTTTTATTAATAAAGTGCGCTTCTGTAATAAGCTGCAACTACAAAGGGAAAATTAAAAGTAACATCACTCATTGTACAAATTAGTATAGAACATTTTAACATGCACTGCTATTTAAAGCACGATCTTTGTCCTTTAAAATAATAATCATAAATGTAATCGTAATTTGAAAGTGAATTAATATGCAAATAGTTTAATTGAATATTCATGTTAAAACTTTCTTTAGTTTAGTTAAAATTTGTCATATTTGAAGAAAATAATATTAACCACTTAAAACTAATGCTTTTTTTATGAATATTTCGATATTTTATGTCAAACTTCTCTCTCCTTTGTGTTATGGTGTTTTTATTTTAAAGCATAGTTTTTGTAAATACAACATTAGAAAGTTGTGCTTATTCAAATATTATAATATATCAGCTACTTTTCAGAAAATTTACTGTTCGAACTGTTTTTCGTAGTGTTTCGAAAACGTACTGTTCGAACATATAAACATCTAAGACATCAGGCTTCAATATTCCACAATAACCATCGTAATACAAATACTTTATATACCGGAGGGGCAATAATCATTGAACCTCCCTTCAATACACACATCAAAAGTACGATACAAAATACATTTAAAAATACCATCTTTCCTTTTATTTTTCTTGTGATAATTTAAATTTTAATTTAAAATGAAAAATCACTGAAATGTATTTTTAATTTAATTAAATTTTATTCGCAGTTCATTTTAAAAAATAATTTGAAACATTTTAACACGTTGTGAGTATTCAAACTATGCAGAATATATTGGTTTCTGAGGGAACGTGTAACACAAACGCCAAACGTCTACGCGTAACACAAATTTGCATTAATATAGACACTTGCTATTCTTCTTTTTATAAAAATATTTTAGAATAAATGTAAATTACTGACACTAAAATGCTTTAAATATTTTAAATTCTTACAAAAATATGTTACAAAATGTGTTATAGAAATTGTATATTTGAATGAATAAATAATGCTGTGATTTCAATTTTAATTAGCCATTTCATTTTTATGTGTGGCATTTTAGAAAGAATGTTTTAAGAGCATTCGTAACTTTTATAAATAAAGTGTACTTCTGTAATAAGCTGCAGCTACAAAGGGGAAATTTAAAGTGACTTCACTTATCCTTCAAATTAGTTTAGATCATTTTAGTGTGCACTGCTATTTAAAGCACGATCTTTATCTTTTAAAATAATAATCATAAATGTAATCGTAACTTCAAAGTGAATAAATATGCAATTAGTTTTCTTGAATAATCATGTGAAATTTTTCTGTAGTTTAGTTAAAATTTGTTATAATTGAAGAAAATAACATTCACCATTTAAAACTAATGCCTTTCATTTATGAATATTACGATATTTTATTTTAAACTTTTCTTTCCTCTGTGTTGTGGTGTTTTCATTTCAAAACACAGTTTTTAAAAACAACATTAGAAAGTTATGCTTATTGATATATTATAATATATCAGCTACTGTTCTGATTTAGAACATATAAATATCTAAGACATCAGGCTTCGATATTCCACAACAACAACGAACGCAGTACAAATATTTTATATACACCAGGGGCAATAATCATTGAACTTCCCTTGTATCTATCTATCAAAAGTACGTTACAAAGTATACTTCAAAATATTGTCTTTCATTTTATTGTATTTGTGATAATTTAAAGTTAAATTTAAAATGAAAAGTGAATGAAATACAATTTTAAGTGAAATGTTTATTCGCAGTTCATTTTTTTAATAATTTGAAACATTTAATACCTTTGTGAATATTCAAAATATGCAGAATATATTAGTTTCTGAGAGAATACTACGTGTAACTCAAATTTACGTTAATATAGACACTTGCTACTCTTTTTATAAAAATATTTTAGAATAAACGTAAAATTACTGATTCTAAAATGATTTAAATATTTTGAATTGTTACAAAAAATGTGTTACAGAAACTGTACATTTGACCGAATAAATAATGCTGTGATATCTATTTTAATTAGCAATTTCATCTGTATTTTTGGCGTTTTTGAAAGAATGTTCTAAGAGCATTCGAAACTTTTATAAATAAAGTGGGCCTCTCAAATAAGCTAAAATTACAAAAGGAAATTTTAAAGTAATATTACTTATCGTACAAATTAGCATAGATCAGTATTACATGCAATGTTATTTAAACACGATCTTTGTCTTTTAAAATAATAATCATAAATGCAATCGCAACTTCAAAATTAATAAATATGCAATTAGTTTTATTGAATAATCATGTGAAAATTTTCTGTAGTTTAGGTAAAATTTGTTATATTTAACGAAAATAATAGTCACCACTTAAAACTAATGCTTTTTATTTATGAATATTTCGATATTTTATTTCTAATTTCTTTTTCCTCTGTGTTATAGTGTTTTTATTTTAAAGCACAGTTTTTTTAAATGCAACATTAGAAATTTATGCTTATTTAAATGTTATAATATATCAGCTACTGTTCTGAATTTGAGCATATAGTCATCTAACAAGGAAGGTCTCCATACGGGCATACTCCGAAAAATCGGAAAATATAACAGAACTAGCGAGCTACGCCCGCTAGCTGGGCCACTTTTTCCAAACGAACCTCGGTATTAAACAGTATATAATAAGCAAAAAAATTCATTTAATAAGAAAGTCTTGGTGTTCGAATCCTCAAGCACAAAAAAAAGTAAATTAAAGAGCCATGGTCCCGTTAAAAATATATGATTTCGCATGGTGGGCCATGTGCACTTGAAAAAAAAAAGATTGTGGATCGGAGCTATGGTCGCTTCGCGCCCATAGTCCCGTTAAAAATATTTGGTTTTGCACGGTGGGCACTAAGCGCCCATAAGACATTTTTTCATATTTTTTAGTTCATCAGAAGCAGATTTTTACGCAGATTCTGAATATGTAATCAGTTTTTTCTACTTTAAAAACTGTCTGCATGATGGTTTAAGAAAAACCGCGCAAAAAAGGGAGAAAAAGAGGTTTTCGACTGCTTCTTCTTTTAGCCAAAGGGGAAAAGTTCAGGTTCTTCACCGCAAGGTGGCGCAGTGTTCTGCCTCAGAGCTCCATTTGAGCGCCGTTTGGGATTTGAGACATTTTTCGTTCCGATTCCCAAGGGGTTTTTAATTTATAACTTTTTTAATTTTGGTCCCACGGTCTCGAAAATGTCCGAAATGACTTCCCCGGAAATTTTCCAAACGAAAGACACCTCTCGCGACTTCCAACTCGCCCGCGTTGCGAAGTTTAATCGGCTTCAAGCAGACAGAGGCGCACGGATTTTATTAGTATAGATGTTCTTCCGATGAGGATCTATACGTTTATAAAAAAAAAAATTGAAGGAACCTCCGTATCCTGTCCGTAAAAAAATAATGAAAATTTCGTTATTTGGCGATTCGTCATCGGTTGGCGATGAAAACCAATTTCAATTTTTTTTTATATCAAGTGCATTTTAAAGGAAAAACGTTTCATGTTCAACTTGTTTAGACAAATTAAATACCTTTGGCTTTGTCAGCTTTAGTTTGTTTTAAGCATAATTTCGTTATATTGATATTTATATGTATTTACATTGAAATTTTACCATCAAAATTTAAGTTTTAAAACAAATTCAAATTTTAAATTCATTAAAATTGTTTCAAGTTCAAAGACCAGTTGAGCATTGTCAATTCGATTTAATTGCTATGGAAACATCTGGCTTTTATTTTTGAATACGTTTAAATGTATGAAAATAGTTTTACTGAATAAGATTTTTTTTAAATGAAAATATTTTTTCCAGAAATAAATTAAATAACTACAGCAACAAATAATGTTTATATAAGCAATTTATAATATATATATATATATATATATATATATATATATATATATATATGTATGTATGTAAATAATATATTAAAATCTCTCATTGTTTAAGTTTAAATTCATAAAATACCATTTACACGGATTCTAAAAATCCATAAGTTTTCAGTTGCATTAAAATAGTTTGCTTTTGGCGGGGAAAAGTGTTGTTCGCCAAATCGTGAGACACTTTCGTTTTTTCGCGCGAAATAATCGAAAGTATTTTATTTTTTGCATGTTTTCTACGGCAACTCCGCCGCTAATTTTCACTAATCCTTTATTACATGCATGAGTTCAGTTCTTTTTTTATAAATAATTTGAAACATTTCAATACCTACGTGAGTATTCAAAATATTCAGAATGTATTGGTTTCTGAGAAAATACTACGGGTAACTGAAATTTACATTAATACAGACGCTTGCTACTCTTTTAATAAAAATAATTTAGAATAATCATAAAATTAGTGACACTAAAATACTTTAAATATTTTGAATTGTTACGAGAAATTTGTTACAGAAATTGTACATTTGAATGAATAAATAATGCTGTGATTTATCTTTTAATTAGCAATTTCATCTGTATGTGTGGCGTTTTTGAAAGAATGCATCACTCGTCGTACAAATTAGCAGCAATCATTTTAATATGTAAAGCAATTTAAAATCTCAACCTTGGTCTTTTAAATTAATGATCATAATTGTATCCATAACTTCTAAGTGAATAAATAATAAATTTGTTTCATTGAATAATCATGTTAGAACATTTTTCTAGTTTAGTTTAAATTTTTCATATTTGAATAAAATAATATTTATCTCTTAAAAATAATGCTTTTTACTTATGACTATTTCATTTATTTCGTCCAAAATTCTATTTTTTTGTGTGTTAATGAGTTTTCGTTTAAAAGCACAATTAATTATTAATACAACATCAGAAAATTTTGCTTTTTATATAACATGGCAATAATTTTTTTTAAACACTAGAAATAGCATTAAAGAAGAAAATAAAATTTTGAACTGAAAATAGTTTTAAACTAGGGGGAACTGGGGGACATTGATACAGCTTTTTTCAAAAAAAATTTTTGGTGTCTAGAAAGCAGAAATTTCAAGTTATTTTTCTATGTGATGTCAGCAAAACCTATGTAGTGTGTTACAAAAAGGTACAATCGTTGTTTTATATATTATTTTTGCATGTAATTTTAAAAAAATAAAAAAAAGTAATTTGTATCAAAGTGCCCCATCCCCGGGGCAGATTGATAAATTTTGAAACGTCTGGGAAAAATGGAGACAAAATAACATCAATGCATATTTTTCACAGAAAAATAGTTAGCAAACCATTTTATATACATTCATAGACATTAAAATCGCACACAATTTATTTGTAAGCGATATTAAAGCAATCAAAATGAAATGTATAATGACCTGATGTTCTGGCTGTTCCTTGTCTGTTTGTTGGCTGTGGTAACTTTGTCACATCTGGCACTTTAACCCCAGAATTCTGTTCTTTCTTAGGAAAGGTGAAAGAATTACCAGGTTTTCAGTTTATAAATCGGTTTACAAACAGAAAAGTAAAGGATCATTATATAAAAAATTGTTTATAATATACTTATCATGTACTGTTCTCCAGCTTGTTTCTCTTATTTAACATTTCTCATGTCGATAATACTTTTTTCTCTGGAGAATCGATATAAATTTGAGATTTGCCAGGCTGCCGTTCATTTCTTTTGTTAATTCTACTAGCACTAGATATTGTGTAAGTTTGTACGTCTTCTGTTTCCAAAAATACTATAAAATGTTTCAATGTAAAGAAATTAGAGCTATTTCACTTCAATAAAAACTAACTGTTGAAATTTTTGACGAAAAATGGTTGAATTAAGGAGTGTATAATAAAAATAAAAATAAAAGGTAATGAAAAAATGAACTAGAAAAGGATTTAGGTTGTATCAATGTGCGCCGACAAAGACTGTATCATTGAGCCCCATGCGCCCATTTTAAATAAAATGAGTCGCAAATCCAACACATCATAATTTATCTAACAAGAAAGAATGAGGAACTGATAAAGATTAGCGTTACTTGCCAGGGAGCTTATTCTTTTTGGTTGAAAATACTGGAACAGTTGTATAATACCATTTCAGTTGTACAACTCAAATTTACTTTTGACCTACAAAAACAATTAATCACCCATCCCGATTCATCAAACTATTGAATCATTCCAAAACTTTCTGTATGTTGTTAATTTCACTAGTATCACCTTTTGGAGCTGTTGTGAAACTTCCTGTAATGGCCCTGTGTGCTGTACAGGGGGTGTATCAATGTGCCCCAAGTATCAATGTACCCCAGGTCCCCCTATATCTTTTCAATTTATTAGTTTAACTTTAGCAATGTGTTCTAAACATGTCATGATGTCCACACTTCTTTAATGACACGTTTATGTTAAAAAACGTTTTCATTATTCGTAAATATAAAAGGTCATATTCTGTAATAAACACATATTTAAGGGACATGTTTTTTATTTCTGGCTTTGCAATTGCCGATTATTTAGGTCTGATAGATTTTAAAATTGAACCCTCTTTTAAAAGGGCTAGTACATTTTATTGTTTTTAGCAACCCTTCATTCAAAGCAAATCCCTGATCAATCTTCCAGTTATCTATTATTTCAATTGAGGTTTTAATTTAATTTATCTACTAATTACAAATTTAAATTTCTGAATCTCTGGTGCATCGTGACATACTTTTTGCGAACCCCACAAAACTTTATTTTATTTGTATTTTTTGTTAAATTTTAGTACTTTTTTATTTCTTTTATTTGTAGAGCGAAACTTTCTTTTATTTGTGTGTAGCATGTAGTGATACAAGAATAAAATTTAAGAGAGACGATTTAATAGTTTTGATATTTGCTTGTTTCGTACACAAATGTCACATGACTTTCTTCATCATGATACTACTCTTCTAATCCCTATTCCAGAAATCTATTCTGTACAAAGATATCGATGAGAAAATTTAATTTTTGTGTCTATGTAATCATAATTAAATTTATTAGTTCTAACGAAACGTAAAAATCCATTTCGCATAAATTTTTGCAATAATATTTACAAAATTGATATATTTATAAAGACAATAGAATATCTTACTATACTTTAATTTTTACAAAAACATTGCTATATAACTTCAAATGGCTGTATTATTACTATATTCAATGCCCATTATAAGGAATAAATATTTGATAAGACTTTTTGTAATAATAATAATAATAATAATAATAATAATAATAATAATAATAATAATAATAATATTCCTCGATTGTGTTTGAAAACTATGGATTATAAAATAACGTTTCAGATTCAGTTTAAATTATTTCATGCTTCTTCTAAAAAAAATCATAATAAGGAAATTTCGTTAAATATGAATTAAATCAATTTTTTTTAACGTTTAAAATTTACAAATGCGTTATAACTCTGATTAACTAATACCATTTAAACTACTATTTTGCTGATCTATGCATTTTATAGTTGAAATAGATAAGTTGAACTGTCCTGTCATTCGACTGTTTTTCGAGAAAACGGTTACGTAACCGAATTTGCCTAAATTTTGAGCAGAAAGTGTGCATTAATATGGTCAAAATAGCATTAGATTACGGTCGTGTTATCGTTTTCGATAAAAACGGTCGAATGACTGAAGAAAATGCTACATTTTTTTTAAACAGTGAAGATAATGAAATACCTGTAGATTCACTGTAATTTTACAAAATAATAATAATAATAATAATAATAATAATAGTGCAGATTGACAGCGCTCTCATAGAATCTTAAATAATTCCACAGATTTAATTTTGCCTTACTTAAATTACAAGAAATTGCTTTATTAAATGCATAGATGTACATTTTCATCCTTAAAATCAAGATTCCGGGCAAAATTTTTCGAAATCGAGATTTTCGAAATGTAGACTTTCGAGCATAAAGTTCAACAGTTTTTCAACAGTTTAGATATGTTACTTTTCGTTACTGAAACTTTTGTTACGCTGCAGTTGGTCCAGCAGCGTAAATATTTCCATTCATCTTTTGTATATAACTTCAGGAATGTTTGAAATACTTTAAGTGCAATTTAATTAAAAAAGCATGTTTAGTTACAAATTAAGCGTTACAAAAAATATGTTACTTCATAGTTTCATTTGTTCCGAGTTGTCTGTACCAAATATGTAATGAAGCTTATGCTATAAACATTATACGTTTACAAATCTATCTGAGTGGTAAACTAATGTAATCAGGGTAAAAGCAAAACTGAAATAATTATATTTTTCTCCCAAATTTACTTTTATTTATATTTTTTTAAATGTAATCAGATCTATACTCATCTTTGTAATTTTAGAATTAAATTTTATATCAAAACATTTTGTTAAAAAGCGTATAGCATCTAACATGTTATATTTTTTTAATGATAGAAAGAAATACGACTAAACACTTTCAAATAATGGTATAGGACATTTTCTTTATAATTACTTTAAATTAAGTTTGTTATTTTTAGTGAAAGGTACTGTAAAATATCCGATGAGAATCAGATAATCAACGTAAATCAATTAGTTTCGAAAAACAAGTAAAATTAAATCTTTTAAACAACAATCATTTAATATTTTTTTTTCAAGAGCAGTAAAACATTTTTAGAGACGTAACTATGTAACGGCATATTGGATTTTCATTTTATATTAAATATTTTATAATAATTTCTTGATGTATAAATTTATCTTGTAAATGCAACAACAACAATAAATACATGCATAAATAATATTCACGTTTTCAATTTTACAAAGGTCATTAAAAAGGCGAATAGTTTCTTCATTGCAGATAACCTTGTTTATAAAAAGTCGTTAATTTCCTTCTATACGTGACGCCTTGGTTCCCCAGACACACATTTAGTAAAGCAAATTATATCCAAGATTATCTTATGGCAGATTATTGAGATAAAGACTGAATAAATATTAAAATTATCGCATTATTTATGAGTGATAAAGACTGAATAAATATTAAAATTATCGCATTATTTATGAGTGATAAAGACTGAATAAATATTAAAATTATCGCATTATTTATGAGTGAACATGTCCGTAAGATCATAACTATTGTATAAATCTGATACAAGGGATTTTAATAACGTGGTAATATTGAGATGACTTTATTTTGGCATTCCGAGATAAATGATCAAAATTTTAATTCATGTTTAACAATGTGTTTGACAATTAATTATTCATGATATGACTTTTCTTCTATATAGAAGAATGCAGAGAAATGCTTACGACGAATATATTAATTCCAAAAAACAATCAGTGAAATTAAATCGTTTAAACAACGAGCATTTAATAATTTTTCAAGCACCAGTAAAACATATTTAGAGGCGTAATCATGTAACGACATATTCAATTTTTAGTTTATGTTAACTATTTAACAATAACTTCCTGATAAAGCTTATTTTGTAAACGCAACAACAACGAAAGTACGTGCATAAATAATCATGCATAAATAATATCCACGTTTTCACTTTTATGAAGGTCATTAAAAAGGCGAATAGTATATTCATTGCAGATAACCTTGTTTATAAAAGGTCGTTAATTTCCTTCTATACATGACGCCTTTGTTCCCCAGACACACATTTAATAAAGCAAATTCCATCCAAGATTACCTTGAGGGAGATTACTGACATAAAGAATAAGTAGATATTGAAATTATCGCATTATTTGTAACGGAACATGTTCATAAGAGCATAATTATTGTATAAATAAGATACAAGAGGTTTGAATTACATGGTAATATTGAGATGTTTTTATTTTGTCAATCCAAGATAAATTATCAAAACATAATTCATATTTACCAATGTGCATAATCACTAATTATTCATGATTAGCCCATTTATTCTACATAGAAAAATACAGGGAAATGTTATCAACGAAACTGTTAATTCGAAAACAAATCAAGTGAAATTAAATCATTTAAACAATGAGCATTTAATATTTTTTTTTCAAACGCCAGTAAAAAAATATTTAGAGGCGTAATTATGTAGCGACATATTCAATTTTTAGTTTATATTAATTATTTTACATTAATTTTCTGTCAAAATAACTTCTTTTCTCATCGCAACAAAGAAATACACGCATGAATAATATAAACTTTCATTTTCATGGGCGTCATTAAAAAGGCTAATAGTATCTTCATTGCAGATAACGTTGTTTTTAAAAGATTATTAATTTCCTTCTATACGTGATGCCTTTGTTTCCCAGACACACATATAATAAAACAAACTCCATCTAAGATCATGTTATGGCATATTATTGGCATAAAGATTGAATAAACATTAAAACTATCAAATTATTTAACGTGTAATATGTAATAATGTAAAATAATTTAACAAGTAAACGTGTTCGTAAGATCATAACTATTGTATAAATGAGATACAAGGGATTTAAAATGAATGATAATATTGAGATTGTATTATTTTAGCAGTCCGAAATAAATAATCAAAATAATAATTCATGTTTACCAATGTGTATCGCCGTTAATTATTTATGATAAGCTCACGATTTCTACATAGACAAATACAGAGAAATGCTTACAAAGAATCCGCTAATTCCAAAAAACAATCAAATTAAATTAAATCGTTTAAACAACGAGCATTTAATATTCTTTTCAAGCACCAGTAAATCACATTTAGAAGCGTAATTATGTAACGACATATTCACTTTTCAGTTTACATTAACTATTTTTTATTAATATCCTATTAAAAAACATTTTTTGTAAATGCAACAACAAAAATACATGCTTAAATAGTATTCATGCTTTTATTTTTATGGAAGGCATAAAAAGGCAAACAGTATCTTCATTGCAGATAACCTTGTTTATAAAAGGTCGTTAATTTCCTTCTATATGTGACGCTTAGTTCCCCAGACACACATTTAATAAAGCAAATTCCATTCAAGATTACCTTATACCAGATTATTGACATAAAGATTGGATAAATATTAAAGTTATCGCGTTGTTTATAGATGAACATTTTTGTAAGATCACAATTAACCCCCTGACTGCCCAGCCAAAGGGTAATATTGTAATGTTGTTTTCTCTGTAATTTATTAAAAATATAAAAAAAAGATGTTTTTTCCAACCTGATGCAAAATACGTTATTAGTATCGGTGTATAATCTTTGATAGCATCAATCCTAACTTAATTTTTCAGAACTGGGTTTTATTTGTGGAATTATACTAAATTAAATATTGCTTATGTTGCAGTGAAACCTGCAGCTTAGTGTGTGAAAAAATCAGCCGGCGCGGCGGCAGTCAGGAGGTTAATGCATAAATGCGTTAATTTCCTTCTATATGTGACGCTTAGTTCCCCAGACACACATTTAATAAAGCAAATTCCATTCAAGATTACCTTATACCGGATTATTCACATAAAGATTGGATAAATATTAAAGTTATCGCGTTGTTTATAGATGAACATTTTTGTAAGATCACAATTAATGCATAAATGTGATACAAGGGATTTGTATTACATAGTAATATTAAGATGCTTTTATTTTGTCAATCCGAGATAAATCATCAAAATCATAATTCGTATTGACCAATGTGTATAGGCATTAATTATTCGTGATTAACACATTTATTCTATATAGAAAAATATAGAAAAATGCTTACAATGATAAATATTTCCTTAAAAGTTTTAGACATATATGTGTTCTATAATGTATTACTTATTTCTTATACAGGGTGTTTCAAAATAACGTGGACAAATTGATATGACAAATCAAGCATACGACAGGGTTAAAAAATCACATAGGAACATAGGCCCGCACACGTCTTATTGAGCCACAAATACAGGGTGTTTCATCCTAACTCAATTTGTGTTGACGGTAATAAATTTCAGAAAACTGAAGTATATTATGATAAAACATTTAACAGATATTCTCACCTTTGTTTTAAGTGTGATAACCCAAACAGAAGTGATACATGTTTGCATTATGCGCACCAGCAATATGCACTTGACACCTTACATTTTGGACTGTCATAATGAGTTCATGCGGTATCATCAATTGCTTGAGCAATACTTTTTTCGAGATCTTTTCTTAATGTTATCACATTTCACACAAAATAAGGTACATATCGTTGCATTTTTATTACAATATTTTTATTTTCTTTGAAATTATTACTTTCAAACTGATTGTAGCTGGAATGAAACACCCTGTATTTGTGACTCAAGAAATAGTTTGCGACCCTATGTTCCTGAGTGATTTTTTAACCTTGTTGTATGCTTGATTTGTCATATCATTTTGTTCACGTTATTTTGAAACACCCTGCATATAACTTAGTCCTTACTTATTAACAGTCAACTTTTTCTTTACTTAAAAATATTTTTTCCGAACCAGATAAATTCTGGTTATTATTTCACATAATCTAAATCCTATAAAAAATACAGGGTGTCCCACAACTTTGTGTACAAACTGGGAATGAAGGTAGAGAACATCGTTAGGAGCCATAATTACATAGGAAAGCATGGGCTGAAATGTCACCCTCACGTGATAAAACGACACTAAGATTTAAGGAGGCCACAACACGGAATTTAGTGTAAAATGATTTATTACACAACAGAGTAAAATGTATTAATTCAATGAATCTCAGAAGTTGCTTGAAATGACGTCCACTGACATGATTGAACGCATGACATCTACGCGACATGGATTGGCAAACATTTTCGAAGATACCTGGCGTTTCTCTGATCGTCGCAGCAGCGATGGCGATTCTTTTTATCAGGTCCAATTCAGAATTTACGGGCGTGTCGTACACAATGTTCTTCATGGCACACTAGAAAAAATAATTAAGAGGAGATAAATTACACGATATAAGAAGCCAAGGACGGGACCACCACGTCCAATCCAATTGCTTCCAAATTCCCGGTCGAAGGGTTCACGTATACACCTTGTATAATGAGATGACGGCCCATTATGTTGGAACCACATTCCGCCCCAATTATTTGCGAGAAAAATAGTAAGTAGACCTCGAAATACCTCATGAAGAAAGACGGGGTACTTCGGAACATCCAGTCAGGGTAGTAAGATATATGGCCTGAATAAGTTTTCCCCACGATACCGCCCATACATTAACAGTGAAGCGTTGTTGTGCGGCTCGTGATTATGTTCCGTGTGGATTGTCTAAGGCCCACGAGTGTGTTTTGTGCTTACTGGATGCCCCTTCACGTGAAAAGTTTGCTTCATCAGTGACCATAATTGAACTGGAAAATTGCGTGTCAGCCACACATTGCTCTAGAAACCACTGTGCAAATGCGATACGTCGCGTCGGAGGTAATAATCCGGCTGCAATAACTGAACTCTCTGTAGGTGGAAGGGATGTAAGACTTCACCCTGCAATACATGATAGACAGTTGGTCAAGACGTTCCGGTTGCAGCGGCATTCATCCGAACACTGGTACTGGGATTTTGGTCCACTGTATGCAACAGATCCTCTTCTAATATGGGTGTTCGCGCGGTTCGTGGCCTCCTAGTATCTTCCATCTTATCTTTAAAGAATCCACTTTTTGCAAGGTTCTAATGTACCCGAGCGAACATTTTATGATTTCGTTGGTGCCTTGCTGAATGTATTTTCTGATAAAACGGAACAGCAGCGCGTACATTTCTGTCAACTAGACTGTAGATGAAGTGGATGTCCGTTAACTATATGTTTCTGAAACGATTCATGTTAATCGTACGCAATCGGCGTCTAAGTGAGGAATCAACGTGCTGATCTTGAAAACTCGCGTACAACGCCATCTATCAATTTCCGCCAATGCAATCCTGTAGAATTATGGTTCTTAACACTGTTGTCTACCACCACACGACTTTGTACACGAAATTCTGGGACACCATGTATATAGTTATTTTATACTCCTGTGACGAATGTAAATTTGAAATACTTTATCTTCTTCTTTATTACTTTATTTTCAATAAAAGTGTAACAAAATGTACAATTTTTAAATATTTTTTTTTAAGTCTTTAAGAATCATATCCGTTTTAATGAATGTTGCGATGTTAAATATGATAAAACGTAAAATCAGTTCAATACAACTTTTCACATGTAATGACTAAATAAATGATAAATTTAAATCTATCCATATTTATTACACAATTAATGAACAATAATGATTTCTTTTAGATTAATTTATTCTATAAAAAAATCTTTGAAAAAAAACTTTCACTGGTAATGTATAAAAACATGTTGCAACTTATTCATATGAATTTAATTTTCTTGTAAATACATATTATCTTCAATATACCGGGTGATCCAAAAATAAGGACGAACTTTAAAAATGAATAATTCGAAAACGAATCAAGATACAACGATACGGTTTGGACCGAACTGATGGAGAAAAGACAGGATTTCGGGTAACAACAACAAAAGAAATAGTTTTTTGGCGATCAAGAAATGGCGCTGCAGTGTTTTATTGCACCAAAAGATCATTCATAAGTGAAAAAATGTTGACAACTTACAAGTCATCTGAATTACAGTTAATTAGTACCACAATAAATGTTCAATGTGCTGTCTATCATTCATCATGTGAAACTAGGCACCATTCCATTCAGAGCATTTAGTAGCATTTATTACGCTATGGCACACGCATTTTGGCGGATGGCATCTTTTAGTGCTTCAAGTGATGCCGTTGGTCGCCAACAGAATTATATTTTTTCGTTGCCACACAAAACCCGATTTCTTTTCCATTTGTTTGGTGCAAACCATATCTTTGCATCTTGATTCGTTTTCGAATTATTAATTTTTAAAGTTCGTCCTCACTTTTGGATCAGCTAGTATATGTTTTTTAATAATCACATTTTTAAATTTTTATAAGGAATTGCGCTTTTTGTTCTAAGTTTTGTGAAATATTAGGAAGAACTCGGCTGTTTTATGCAAACCCAAAAGTAACCTCCCTGTGCGACCAACTCCCTGAATGACCATTTTTCCATGGATCGATTTTTTTTCTGAATGCTCAATAATAAATTTACCCCAATTCAGAGAAATGATAGGTTAGAGAGGACAGTTAGAGAGACAGGTTTAAATCCCTCCATGAACTATCATACTTTTTAGTGAAAATGAAACAAATTCCGTTTTCTCCGAATCGTTTAAAGAAGGTTTTAATCGAAAAATGATTCCAGACAACACATAATTTCTGAAAATTCTATACTATGTTTAGATGATTTTTTTCGTATTCTAATATCTTCACAGTAAAAAATGAAGACCCAAATTGGGTTGAAAGATTTCTGGGTATAGGTAATTTTCCTGAAATGGTACAGTAAGGATTGCAAAATGGTAGAGTATTGTTCCCAAAATAGATAACCAAAAATGGTTCAAAACAGAGCAGATCTTTATTAACATTAAATTAATCAAAATTTCTGAGGTATAATGTATATACTATCTAATACATTTTAATTGTTTTAATGTCAATAAAAATCAGACTTATTTAAAACGATTTTGTGCTACAAACTGAACTTTCCAAATTGAAACAATTCTGTACCCAGAAATCTTTCAAACCAATTTGGGTCTTATTTTTTACTGTGTTTTAAATATTTAATCCCTTTTGTTATAGAAGATAAATTTGTAAAAGCAAAGCAAAACACAATGCATTCATTTTTCAAAACTTTGCAGTAATTAAATTAAGTTTTTTCTTTTTGTACTTAATTTTTTATTTTTTTTCCCTAAATTAAAATATAAATTTGAGTTGCATTAATTTTTACGTTTTTTTCAGCAATAAAAATCTAAATTTAAACAGGTCGTCCATTAAGAGACTACTTCTAGGAACGAGTAATTTTATTGGAACGGTACGGGTTGCTTTAGGAAGGTTTTAAGGTAATTTTAAAACGTGAATTTCCTTTTGCTTGTGAAAACGAAATATTCTTAAATGTATTCCTTTAAATTTTACGTTTATATTTATAATTGTTTATATTTATATTCTGTTTATTTTTTATTATAAGAAATAAAATAATTTAATACAAACTGGAATTTATTAACACCCAGTCGAATACCACATTGACTCACCCATGTCGCCATATTTAAAGAAAAAAAAACAAACAAACAAAAAGAACCAAAAGATGTGCCAAATTCTAAAGACAAAAATGTAATTTTTGAAGTAGAAATTATAAAGGAGTACCGAAACGCATCCAGATAAATTTAAAAGTAATTAAAAGTTTAGGTCTAAACATTCACTTTAATGGATGCAGGATCTCATGAGGGTATAGACCAAAATATATCTTATCTATGTTGTCTAATAATTATTATAAAACAAAATACTCTCAAACAATAGAAACAATTTAAGTAAGAATTGTATGTAATAAGTTCTGAACTGCAACAACTCCTATAGAAATCAATAAAAAGAAAATCATTGAATACATGCTGATATAAAATAGTCTTCAAATTTGAAGAAAAAAAAAATTAATATTTTTATGTAATATTAAAAAGGAAGGCATTTTTGCAATTTATTTCACAATTTTTAATATTTTACAATTTCATTGTTTCAAATTAGAAATGTTGCTAATTTTTTCTTATAAAAGAGAATTTTAAGATATGCTTATTTTAAATGGAGATAGTTTTAAAAAGTTACTCTAAAAAGAGGAAAAACTACTGTTAATGTTGTTTTCAAGCTATAAGTTAAAGGGGTTATAAGTTAATAAGCTATATGTTAAAAAACTACCGTAATTTCGGGTGCATAAG
Source organism: Maratus speculifer (assembly GCA_964019185.1). NCBI lineage: Eukaryota > Metazoa > Arthropoda > Arachnida > Araneae > Salticidae > Maratus > Maratus speculifer. The sequence goes on from OZ025289.1 coordinate 241,790,537, forward strand.
CCGCAGATCAAACAATTCTTTTTCGATCCAGAATTTTTTAGGAAACAAATATAACTAGTTAGATCTCCGTAAATATTTGTCTTATATCACTAAATAAGATTTCTGGGCCCAAAAAGAATTGTTTGATCCGCGGCTTATAATAATACGGTAAATAGGGTTTCTTCTAAGTTTTTGATAGCAAAATTATCCGATTTTTGAAACTGGTCTTTGCATTACCATTAAGTGAATATTTACTTCTCTGTATATTTTCGCTATAACTGATTTCCCGTATTTATATTTAAGCATAAAAATATTATTGCCATATATAATCTCATACTGTACTTTTAAAAACCGTTTTTTATGTAAAACTATTTTTGTTTCATATAAAATAGCTAGTTTTCTGGAAAAAAAATATCTGACATTTCTGCATGTAAAACAAGAAAACTGAATTTATTAAAAAATATTAATAAATTAATTGACAAGTAACTATATACTTAAATGAAAAAAAGGTCCTTCCGGCAATGCCGGAAGGAAGAGATAGCTTTCATTTACTTATTTATTTATTTTAAATTCAGTTATATAAATCAAATATACGAAGATCAAAATAGTGGAACACGATTATGTAAGATTGAATACTAGTTTTTGTCAATACTGAATATTAATAGGAATTTTTAGAAATTAGTCATCTTTTCTTCAACCTGTTTTTATTTTAAGCGACTTATAAGGTCGCCAAATTCCACGATATCCATTTTAAGCAGCATGATGGATAAAAAAAACCAATGAGCATGATCTAAATCTTAATTCATGTGAACATGCACACACAAATCGAAATCGATTAATATATACGAGTGCTGTCGCGGGCAAATTGACTTAAAAAAATGTAACCGACACAAAAATTCAAACTGCTATATCCCAAGCGTTTTTCAAGGTAAAGACAAAGCAAAAAATACTCCGGAATTCATTATTAAGATAAATAGCTTAGAAAGAACCTTTTTTCAATTTCTAATTTTTTGTTTATACATCATTATACATTTAAAAGATTTTTCATAAATTTAAATGGCCGCCATTTCGAAACAAGATGGCGGATAAAGTTGGCCCGTGAACTAGGTCAAGACATTGGTATATACCATGAACAAACAGAGTTATATTGAAATCAGTCTATAAATATGCGTATTAACGCGTGACACATTTTAGACCGTTTCAAAATGTCAATCTCACTGGAAACTGAAAGTGCTAAAACTCAGCCATTTTTCAAGATATAGATGAAACAAAAAATGCTCTGAAATCTTTGTATCAAGGTCAAAACACAAAAGAAAAATCTTTTTCCATTTCTTACTTTTTTGCACCTAATTTTTAAATTTAAATAAAAAAAATAATATTCCTCCATTTTGAAACAAGACGGCGGTTAGAACTGGCCAACAAATTCGGTCCAGGCATCAGTATGTCCTATCACCCCGCACCAAGTTTCATCCAAATCAGTGCATAAAACGCATGTTATCACGTAACGAAAACCAGATCATTTCAAAATGTGAGCAACACTAGAAATTAAAAGTACTATAACTCAGACATTTTTTAAGATACAGACGAACCAAAAAGTGCTTTGGAATCTTTGTATCAAAGTCAAATGTATAAAAGAAAAATCTTTTTCAATTTCTCACTTTTTTGTACTTAATTTCAAATTAATTTTTTTTTAATTTAAATGGCCGCAATTTTCAAACAAGATGGCGGATGAAACTGGTTAACGAACTCGGCCCAGGCCTTATTAAGTACTATGTACACACCAAACTACATCCAAATCGATTTATAAATACGAGTGTTATCACGTGGCAAAATCGGATCGTTTCAAAATGTCAACCATAAGAAAAATTCAAAGTGCTATAACTCAATCTTTTTTTTAAGATATAGACAAAGTAAAAAGTGTTCTAGAATCGGTGTTTTAGGATCTAACACATAAACTAAAAATATTTTTCAACTTTTAAATTTCGCATTAATTTTTAAATCTTATTTTTTTTTAAATTTTTTTAAATGGCCGCCATTTTGAAACAAGATGACGGATGGTGCTGGCCAACGAACTCGGTCGAAATATTTGTATGTACTATGTACATACAAAGTTTCATTCAAATCAGTTCGTAAATTCGTTAGTTATATCATGACAAAAATGAGATCGTTTCAAAATCTCAGCCATAAGAAAAATTTTAAAGTGCTATAACTCAGTCATTTTTTAAGATATAGACAAAATAAAAAGTGTTCTGGAATTGGTGTTTTAAGATCTAACATACCAAGTTTCATTCAAATCGGTTCATGAATACGTTAGTTATCGCATGACAAAAATTATATATATATATATATATACATATATATGTATATATATATATATACCAAAATTTTTTGGAAGTGCTTTCCTGCGGATGGCTGCAATAGGTAGCTTTTTACTTTTTGTAATGAAAGCTACCTTATAACAATCTTGTAAACGAATATAACTGAAATAATTTTATGAGATTTGAATTTATACAGACAATATTAACTTTTGCAATTGGAAATTTTAAATATTTAACATTAAGAATTGAAAGAATTCATACATGAGCTTCTGTTTATGACTGATTAACTTATAAATTAAACATTATTTCTTCGCAATTAATAAATTGACAATACTATTTATGCTGTTTACTTGCGCAAAATTCAAAGACATTGTAAAAGTATAACAAAAATATAAATGTACGAAAAACTCTATTTTTAATAAAATATTTCAAGCAAAAAAAAAAAAAAAAAAAAGGAAAAAAGATAAAATACTTAAGAATAATTTTTGTGTGCATTAATTGAAATAAAGAAATTTCAATTTTCTCAAGCATAAGTTGTCATTAATATTTTTTCCTTATAGAAATTTTAGTAATTCATGTACTCTTTAAATCTATTAGTACTACAACAAAATAAAAATGGCAGCTGCTTTGAATCAGTTAAAATAATCATCGCATAAAGGAAAATAGAATTAGTTCAAGAATTTCTAAATTTATAATTAAATTATTATCAATCGAACTGAATATAACGCAAATTAAAAAACCCTGTTTTAATTCCCGCTGTGTAATTATTGTGAATAATTCAAGGGATTTCTTAAAAATAAGTAAATTAACAGTAAGAATTTTTATGTTTTAAATATTGCGTTTCAGACAGCTTAACTTTCAAAATTTGATGCAATTATTTTACTATATTAGACTTTAACACTAGAGCTCTATATCTAATTGGATTTGAAATAAATCATCTTAAAATATTTTATCTAATTCACATCTATATTTTCTAAAAATGTTAGTAATAACTTCAAGAAAAAAGCCTAAAAGCTTTTATTATTAAAATAAATATTCTCATACAAAATCTAAATAGCAACAGATTTATATAATTCAGAAATTTATTCAGTGGTAAAAAAGATATTTATTAATAATTTTTCACTAAGGCAAAAAATGACTTTAAAAATTATTACTATTTCTTTTCATATATATTTCATAGAGTTCTTTTTCATTAGGTTACTCATAAAAGTAAAAATTGAATATTGTATTATGTGGAAATACATTTTATGGCATTATATATATATCTAATAATTTTAAATTCTCTAACTTGTATATATTTGTGGTAGGTTTTAATATACATGAGTGTATTAAAATTTTGAATTGATTTGTTTCAATTGGAACTAAACAAAATAACAAACGCAGGGACTGAAAATTCAATTTTTACATATATAGGTGTGCAAAATTTAAGGGCTAGTCCCAAAATGCCAACTTTCAAGAGATTTTCAAGCGATAATTTCTACTCGAATATTCAAAAGGAAGTAATATAATTCGAATAATTACTATCTCTGCATAATAGCTAGTTCATATAACATCTCATTCAGGTCATATATGGGCACAAGAGTCACTGTAACTACGGCGAAACAAAAAATAGGAAATTCCATACGTCTCTTTAATGAATCTCAAATGACTACTATATGTGTCTCCATTGACAGGTTGCTGCGACTGCTCCTTTGTGTCGGGTCACCAGGTGACTTTACAATGTCGTTTTATTAAGACTCTCATGTGACTGTCATTTGGAGACTGAATTTCAAAGTCATGGTAAATATTGCATTATGATAAATCACCAAATAATTTCCCATTAAAGACACATAGTGACTTTTAACCACTTTTCACAGTAGTTACTTCAGAGTAGGGTCTTTGTCACCATTTGACAAAATCTTGTGACAGAAAGTCAGCATGTGACTTTAATGCAAAATTATTTGATGATTCTATCACATGACTTTGTCAAATGGTGAGAGAAACCCTATTGTGGAGTAACCACTGTGAAAAGTGGTAAAAACTCACCATGTGACTTTAATGGGACATGATTTGGTAATTTATCATAAAGCAACGTTAAGAGCCCACAATAGTCACAGAAAAAGTACACAAAAAGACCCGGATGACCATGTAAAGTCTATGGGAGCGTTCTTTTCTAATATCTCGCTCAAATTTTAATATTTTTGCATGATTTTTTGCACAAGATAGCTGAGGGCAATCCACAACCGGGCTAGTTTTTACTTTTTCAATTTTTGTTTCAGATTTTCTTTAAAAAATTACTTTAACTTTCGAAACCGGTTTAAACCGGTTCTGAAACTGAAACTATCGTAATATAAAAAATATATAACCAAATTCGAAAAAGTAAAAACTAGCCCGGTTGTGGATTGCCCTCAGCTATCTTGTGCAAAACAATCATGCAAAAATATTAAAATTTGAGCGAGATATTAGAAAAGAACGCTCCCATAGACTTTACATGGTCATCCGGGTCTTTTTCAGTAATTTTTCTGTGACTATTGTAGGCTTTTAAGAGCTCTCAATAGTCACAGAAAAAGTACGCAAAAAGTCCCGGATGATTATGTAAAGTCTATGGGAGCGTTCTTTTCTAATATCTCGCTCAAATTTTAATGTTTTTACATGATTTTTTTGCATAGGCTAGCTTAGAACGATCTACAACCGGGCTAGTTTTTACTTTTTCGATTTTGGTTTCAGATTTTTTTTAAATATTTTAACTTTCAAAACCGGTTTAAACCGGTTCTGAAATTGAAACTATCATAATATAAAAAAATATATGAGCAAAATCGAAAAAGTAAAAACTAGTCCGGTTGTAGATCGTCCTAAGCTAGCCTATGCAAAAAAATAATGTAGAAATATTAAAATTTGAGCGAGATATTAGAAAAGAACGCTCCCATAGACTTTACATAATCATCCGGGTCTCTTTGCGTACTTTTTCTGTGACTATTGTGGGCTCTTAAGAGCCCACAATAGTCACAGAAAAAGTACGCAAAAATACCCGGATGACCATGTAAAGTCTATGGGAGCGTTCTTTTCTAATATCTCGCTCAAATTTTAATATTTTTGCATGATTTTTTTGCACAAGATAGCTGAGGGCAATCCACAACCGGGCTAGTTTTTACTTTTCCGATTTTGGTTATATATTTTTTATATTACGATAGTTTCAGTTTCAGAACCGGTTTAAACCGGTTTCGAAAGTTAAAGTAATTTTTTAAAGAAAATCTGAAACAAAAATTGAAAAAGTAAAAACTAGCCCGGTTGTGGATTGCCCTCAGCTATCTTGTGCAAAAAAATCATGCAAAAATATTAAAATTTGAGCGAGATATTAGAAAAGAACGCTCCCATAGACTTTACATGATCATCCGGGTCTTTTTGTGTACTTTTTCTGTGACTATTGTGGGCTCTTAACAATGACTTTGAAAATGAGTCTCCAGATGAGAGGTCACATGAGAGTCTCAAAGAAACGACATTGTAAAATCACCTGGTGACTCGCCACAAAGCAGCAGTCACAATTGCCTGTCAGTGGAGTCACATACAGAAGTCATTTGAGACTCATAAAACAGATGGATGGAATTTCCTATTTTTGTTTCGCCGTAGTGACTGTGACTCTTATGACCATGTGTGACCTGAATGCGATGTTATATGGACTAGCTGTTATGCAGGGATAGTATTTATTCGTATTATATTACTTCCTTTTGAATATTCGCGCGAAAATTATCACTTGAAAATCCCTTAAAAATTGGCATTTTGGGACACGTCCTTAAATTTTGCACACCAGTGTACATATCCAATTAGCAAATAAATTACCACAGCTGTAAATTTTTAAGTGGGTGAAAAAAGTGCACAAAATTTTTCACTAATATAATTACATATTCAGCAATTACTGCAAACAAACAAAAAAAAAACTTTTGATTTATTATATTGAGTTCATTCGTATATAAGACCAGGTTCTGTCATTGTTAAAGGTTAGTTGGATGAATCATTTCTCAAGTATAAGTCCGGGAAATACCAGTTGGAGGAGGATTGACATCTTTAGCCAATGCATTCCTAATTGAATACTGGTATGGGGAGGGACTTTTTTCATGCACTAGAAAATTTGAAATTGTTATGCTTTATATACCAATTTAAAGGTGTTAAAATTTAATCCTTTATCATTTATTTAGTTAGAATTATAAATAGAAGCACGTATAAATTCCAATAGGTATACATTATATATACTTATAAAAAAAAATTTAATAAATCATATGAAAAAAAAAGTTTTTATTTGAATGAAAATTTCAATATTTATATCCATAATTATACGTTTTCCGAAACTAAGGAAGAAAATTATACACCGTTTGTCTTAGGATTCCAAAACTATATTTCAAAATTTTTTGTAAAGCATTTACTAAATAGTATTTCATTTAATAAAAATGTTCATTAAAATAAAAAGAGTATTAAACAGTTTATGTTTGACTATGCTTCAAAGCCTCTTTTTTCACATATTCATTGGGTATTATTTATTTCGATAGAAATTTTCAGAAAAGAAATAGGTTTTGTAATACCTTGCTCAAAACTGAAACAATCTGATACAATTTCTGTAGAAGATTCCAAAAATTGAATTGTATTACAAGTACTATTACCGAGCAATAGTACAAGTATGTAATAGAAATACAATTAAAAAAATAACTCATACATTTAGAGACGATTTATTCCAAACCCAATAGTGAGTACCATAAACATAAAATTTCGCTGTATAGCGAGACACGTTACCGATAAAAGGAATATCAAATTGCACTTGTTAATTTCGTAAGCTCCATGAAATTTTAGATTTCTAATTTATCTGATAAATGTTTCTTCATATCAGTGGAAAATTTGTATAATGAAGTGTAAGTTCTAGAACTCACTCAGTATTGAAATAAGATATTTTCTTCAATCTTAATCTTAAATCTTCCGGAAGGGGAGTTTATTGCTTAGTGTCATTCCTCGATTTCAATATTGAATAAACTAAAAATTTGTAAAGAATCTACAATATTAGTTTAATTAAAAAATTAAAAATTTTTTCATCTACACTCAAGAACGAAAATATTATGGCCAATCCTACGTTTTCGAATGAACTTGCCTGGATGACGTGTAAGGAACATAATCCGATGGAAATTATATTTAAATGCGGGCGGCTAGGGAGGCTAAGGAATCATTTTTGCACTCACACCTGCTTGTGTTAATGACTGGTAATTTAAACTACTTTGATAACGGGCAAAATTCAGTAACCCAATGACTCATAACGATTTTTCGAAACTGTTGTCTCATGGGTTATTCGGGACAAATTGTTGTTAGTACTTGCTCAAAGTGTATGAATGACAGTGAAACCATTGACAGTAGAAGCCATTGCATTGCACGCCTAGGCGTTATGATAGGACGTCGTAGCCTCCCCCCCATTAGTAAAGTAAACTTGTCACCAGAGACTAGCTCAATTTGCATCCCAAGCCAATACAGGTACAATTGAAACTATTTCGAAAAATACAGTTTATCTGATACTGTTGAAAGTGATTCTATGGAGCTGGCGTCCTACTCATGTGCCGCTGTTGACCAAGCACAGGATTGATCGCTGAACTACACTAGAAACAGGAACACTAAGACTGGAGAACTTAGGCTTAGGGACTTAGGGAAAGAGTTACCTCGTCAGATGAAGCACGAATCAGTAACCCAACGACTCATAACGAATTATTTCGAAACTGCTTGTCTCATGGGTTATTCGGGACATACTGTTGTTAGTACTTGTTCAAAGTATATGAATGACAGTGAAACTAGCAGTAGCAATCATTGCGTTGTACGCCTTGGCGTTATGATAGGACGTCGTAGCCTCCCCCCCCCCATTAGTAAAGTAAAGTTGTCACCAGAGACTAGCTCAATTTGCATCCCAAGCCAATACAGGTCCAATTGAAATTATTTCGAAAAATACAGTTAATCTGATACTGTTGAATGTGATTCTACGGAGCTGGTGTCCTACTCATGTGCCGCTGTTGATCAAGCACAGGATTGATCGCTGAACTACACTAGATACAGGAACACTAACACAGGAGAACTTAGACTTAGGGACTTAGGGAAAGAGTTACCTCGTCAGATGAAACACGAATCAGTAACCCAACGACTCATAACGAATTATTTCGAAACTGTTGTCAGATGGGTTATTCGGAACAAATTGTTGTTAGTACTTGTTCAAAGTATATGAATGACAATGAAACTAGCAGTAGCAGTCATTGCGTTGTACGCCTTGGCGTTATCATAGGACGTCTTAGCCCCCCCCCCCTTAGTAAAGTAAAATTATCACCAGAGAATAGCTGAGTTTACATCCCAAAGCAATACAGGTCCAATTGAAACTATTTCGAAATATACAGTTCAGCTGACACTGTTGAATGTGATTCTACGTCCTACTCATGTGCTGCTGTTGACCAAGCACAGGATTTGTCACTGGACTACACTAAATCCAGGAACACTAAGACTTAAGGATTTAGGGAAAGAGTTGCCTGATTAGATGAAACACGATTCACATCAGATGAAACACAAATCAAAGATCTTGTTTGGTTACACCGTCTTCTATGCGAATATTTACTTACCCTTATATAACAGGTCATACAATGGCCAGTTATGGCAATATTAATCTATTGGGAACGCTGTAATGCGCATCTCTGGGACCTGTGATTGTTATAAACTAGACCATGAATGGCGTGGACTATCTAAACATCATTGCGAATCATTTGCACCATTACATGGTATCTGTCTATCGAAATGAAAATGCTACATGTCACATGACTCAAATTATACTCGATTGAATAAGTAATAGGTTGTTGCCTGGTGCAATATAATAAAGTTAAAATTATTTTCAACGTTAGAACACCAGAATATTCGTATTCCAAGCATACCGGTTTCGGTAGCATATAGCATACCTTCCTCAGTGCTGAATGATGAAGTGCTCAGTGCTGAAGCACTGAGGAAGGTATACTCTATGCTACCGAAACCGGTATGCTTGGAATACGAATATTCTGGTGTTCTAACCTTGAAAATAATTTTAATTTATACTCGATTGGTTTCAGAAACATAATACTGAATTCTAGTTTTCGTCTTGACGGATCTTATTCCGACATTGGATATTTCGGGTGTCATTAAACGGCAGCCCATAACTCTGAAACAACCATTTTGGACTATGTCCGATATGCATGAACGCTACTTGAACAACTCCCCAGTAGCCAAACGATATTGGGACAATATTGGCTACATCTTGGAGCAATATTGACACATTTGTGCAATATTGGCAAGAAATATTGCTTCAATATTAGGGTGTTTACATTTTGCCTTTATTTAGCCAATATTTGGAGCCAAAATTATGCAAATATTGGAGTTTCATTAGAAATATTGCCAAAAAATGCCAATATTGGTTAATTATTGGCGCGTTTCATTGGAATTATTTCCAATGTAACATCAAAATTTGTAAAATATTGGGAATTCATTGGAAATATTTCCGGAAAACACATTATTAGGTACGTGATGATAATGTTTTGGCTCAAGTGTGTATATTAAAAGACATTATGAAATTATTACAGTTTTGAATATTTATTTTTTCACACAATCATAGCTGTCCTCTTTCAGACATTTAAACAAAATACATGCACACATTCTCTGTTTTCATTAAATAAATGCTAATAAATAAATCACAAAATATCTTCTTTATTTATTAGGATAAATTTTATGCCTACAAAATTGATTGAGCCAACATAATTTATTTCCATTATAATTTTTTTTACATTTAAAATGAACATCTATAGACATAACATACATAAAATTAAACATTTTCATAAACCAAAGTTAATTGTTCGAATGTCGTTTTAAATATATAGTTGTTTATTTTAGATTCGAAAACTAATATATAAAAAATTTACAAAAGAACACTTTGCATCACATGTAACGGAAAATGCATCAAAGTTGTTTGAACATTACTTAGCCGTAAGTTTATGTAATAGCAGTCATCACTTAAGTCTATGTATTAGTAAAACGTAACAGGAAATTGAGACATCTTCTAGATATTCTAGACTTTTCTAGATTTTAAGAGATAAAGGAAATTCGGACATTCTATATAAAATTAAACATTTATCTAGTCTTCCATCTTAAAGCTTTCGAAATATTTTAAAATGAATAATCAAATACTGCCTATACAGTGTCAGAAGTATTTAATATTTTCTCAAAAGGTGCAACAGCTCGCAGAAATTGATTATTTAAAAGGATACCTAATATTTTGATTTTGATTTTAATTAGCATTTTCCTTTGAATTTCTGTCATTTTTAGAAATAACATTTAAGGAGTGTTTATAACTTTTGTAAAATATATTTTCTTCTCTGAATTACTCTAATTACAAAAAGGGAACAAAAGTGAAATAAAATCATTCATCATTATCCAAACTAGCATACATAATTTATTGGGTAAAGATGTTTGAAACATTCATGTTTTCCCCTTACAATAATAGTCTTTTATTTTTTTATAACTTCAAAGTAACTAAATATGCAGTTTGTTTTATCGAGTCATTATGTCAGGTATTTTTCTATTTAAGTTTAAAATTTACAGACATGATTTTGCATTGTGTATATAAAGAGAATGCTTTAGTTATATATATTTCTTAACTAAAATGTATTTATTTCTGTTGCTGATTTTCAAGTTTGTAGCGTTACATTTTAACAGGCGTTATAGTTATTTCAATAAAACTTTGCATGAATATAACAAAAATGAAAATAAAAGGGAAACTCTTTAGATTTAGAAAATAACAGTTGTAAACTTACTGACAGTGTTTTCCATTTAGTAAATAAATTATAGAAAAATGTTACACGTTTCCAATTGTTTATTGTAGATTTTTTTTAAATAAAAAACTTAATTAATACATGACAATGAAAGTTTTAACTGTATATCTGTAATTCTGTAGAAATCTACAATTCGGAAAACAGAGTTGTGAAATGTTATGTATATGTGTATTAAAACACGGCAAAGGCAACTAAAATAATATGGAATCGATATAATTTATAGTTTATATTTAATTAATACAAACCATTAATTTAACATAAATTTTCAATCAAATTTAAACAATTTTCGTTTTAAAAATTGCCAATAAATAAAAATCCACAAAAAATTCTTACCACAACAATTACTTTTCTAATGCAAGATATTGGCGTAAAAAATAAAAATGAAATAAACAGATTGACGAATTAAAATGTATATATATTACTTTATATCTATCTATCTATGTATAATCCATTCCTTGAATGTTTTTGCTTATACAGCTTTTAATTTTTAACCAATTTGAAAGAAACGTGCATTAAACATATTTCAGAATATGGAAAATCTCCGTGTCAACTTAATAAAAAACGAGATGCAACCCGTTGAAATTCGTCGTTATTAAAAAAAAGGTTTAAAATGTCCTCAAGATTAGTTTCAGTTTTATTTCTTCTAAAAAGCATTCACTTTTTTTCAACATAATTAATTTTTATATAAAAATGGAGAACACATCTTTCCACAATATTACACAATTTGCAGATGAAACAGAATTTTAATGCTTTTGACTAATAATTTCTTTGCTTGCATTTGCCTGGATTTTGTTTTTATAATCGGAATTGCCATTTCCACAAACAGGGATCCTCTCCTTATTAGAAAGTAACTTATCCAATTAATTGTTAAAAAAAAATCCTTATATCCTTATATATATTATAAATGTGAAAGTGTGTCCGAAAAATTGGAATGAACTTGGCTTCAAAACGGATGGATTAATGTATTTGAATCTTTGCATATAGATAGATTATAGGAGTAGAATGAACATAGGCTAATTTTTATTTATTTTATTCAAATATTTTCCTTAATAATTCAAAATTTAATTATTTTTCATACAAAATCAATAGGCATTTTTCAGATAAAATTTAACCATTTTCCTTTTCTGTTGCCAAGAAAATAAAAAATTGGAATAATAATTTTTCAGTGGCAATGAATTTTTAATAAAAAACTTCCACGCGAAAAATTATAATAAAATAATTTAAAAGAAAATAAATATGACGTCATGTTTGAAATAAAAATAAAAGGTGTATTTTTTTATAATATATTTAACAAGGACATTTGTTTAGTTAATGGGAATTTTTGTGTAAAATATGGTGATATAAATTAAAAGTAAAAAGAATGAAAAAGAATTATATTTTTAATAAAATGGTTCACTTATGAAAATGTGACGTCATAGTTGAAATAAAACAGGTACTTTATAGCAGTCGTTAAAAATACAAGAGGTATGAATATAAGTAGCTAATGGAGCGAGATAAATAATGACGTCATATTTAAAATGAATTAGAAATTTTGTTTACTTATATTAATTAATAAGTTATAAGATACATACAAATGAATATTTTTATTCAAAACTCATAATTATCAATGGAAGAAAATTTTTGTTGGGAAAAGGCGGAAAATAAAATCACTGATTAATATATTTTTGGCTCGATTTTTTAACACTTTCGAACAAAGTTGAAAAGTTATTATGCTTTCAGTTTGTCTGTCTGTCTGGTCGCTTTCCAAATTTCGTAAATATACTCCAATTTCCATGAAATTTTTGGACGTTATTAACGTTTACCTAGCACGAATACCTATTGAAAATGAAGTTTCTCCCATGATTAGTTTATTTACAGGGATAGTCAAAACATTTCCTTACATTACGGCATTATGGGGAAAAATCGTTTTAATTAAATTTAACAATGTTATACCCTGTGAGACATATTCAAATTTATATGCATTTACAAAGTGCACTAAAATATGCATTTTGTAAAGTATGTAGTGAAAAGGGCACTTTCTATTCATTTACAGGATCACACAGAAGAATTCCATTACATAAGAATAAAGGGAGGAACAGTTTCCGACATATTTTAATTATGGTAAACGATTTCATGTGTAATCAAGTTGATATACGTTGCTGAGGCATAATGTAAGTTATTTCATGCATAATACGAAGTGCATAGCATTTACAGGGACACACAAAAGATTTCAAACATTATATATTCTATCCGAAGTACTGTATATCATGGCTGATGACTGTTGCATGGATGAAATGCATTTTGATTTATGATATGTGCTTTTAAGCTTTGCTAAATGTATGCATATTAAATGGATATATATGGTAATAGTATAAATAGTTACATTTAGATATACAGGGTTACACAAACAATCTCGGAAAAGTTACTGAATATGAGCATAATTTACATAAGGTGGTTTTTAAATAAAATATGCATTTTCATTTTGAACTGCATTCAGTAGACTAAGAAACGTTTGAAGTATATATATAAAATGATATACAAGGTCCCGCAAAGAACTGGATACAAGGTTGTCTTCGGATGATAATTTCTGAAAATGTAATTTAGATAGTAATAAGGAATATTTTTGTTTGAACTAAATTTTAGAAAGGTACTTTCGCGTATTAAAGGAACTTGGAAAACTACAGGGCTGAACAAAAGTATTCAAGAATGTTTCTATCTTTTAGTATTAATCACTGAAAGGAAAATTTTAACCAGCAAACAATTAGCAAATAGGGATCAGCAGAAGTTTTTTACCATAAATTCGGGATAAAAAGTTAATTACACATGCTTTTCATCATAGAAATTTTTTGCTTGATTGATCAATTATTTCTTCTTTAAATGTTATGTGAACGAAGTCACGGGTAACTGCTAGTATATTATAAATGAGAAAGTGTGTCCGAAAAGTTGGAATGAAATTGGCTTCAAAACGGATGAATTGATGTCTTTGAATTTTTGCATACAGATAGATTATAGGTCTGAAATGAACACAGACTAATTTTTATTTATTTTAATCAAATATATTTTTTTAATAATTAAAATTTTCATTATTTTTCATACAGAATAAATTGACAATTTTTCCATAATATTTAATCAGATTTAATCTTTTTTCTTTTTTCGTTGCAAAAAATAAAAAAAAGAATATTTCTCTTCAGTAATTAATTTTCAATTGAAAGATTTTCATGTGATAAAACAAAATGAAATAAATAAGCATAAAATCTAAAAAATGTCATTCTGGCGTCACATTGGAAACAAAACATAAATTTTAGAGTATTCACTTCTTATAACACAAGGTATACGAATTTTTAGTCAGTGCTAAAAGAACACAAATGTGACCTCAAAATTAAATGGATTTGCTTTGATGTTGGAATAAAATGAGATTGAGTTATGATACCAAATCTTACTATTTAAAGAAAATTATGTTTATCGTCTGCGCGCGCTTAATTTAAATATTTAATTTTTAATTTGAAAAAAATAAGTTAAGAAAGAAATGTTAAAAGAAAATGAATTCGCGTTTGAAATGAAATCGACGCCCTCTCGCGGACAAAGTCTGAAACGAATTAGAAGTGATACCGTGAGCATCTTCCGCTGAAATCAGTGTTTAAAAGGTCGATAAATAAAAAAAAAGTTCTATAATAAATAAATAAATAAATAAACAGTTCTATAACGCATGCAACGTTGGATTATTTGTATTAAAATTATCTAAAATCAAAATTTTATACACAAAGTTTAGATATATAATATAAAAAAGTACATTTGACTTACTCATGGCAAAATAACATGACAGCAACACAGGGCTTGCATAATTCGCTTGCTCCAGCTTTGCAAGATCAAGAAAAAATTTTTATTTTCAAATTTTTGTTTTCCTTTACTAGCAAACCTGAAATAATATGGGGATTTCTTTTTGTTTGGCTTGTTTGTAAACATGAGCCTACAATCTCTATTTCTTCTTCTTTGCATTCTTTAATGCCGCACATTACTAATCTCTTTGAATCAATAATTGCTTCAGCTTCTCTAAAGCAATTACTAGATTTTCCAGCATCTAGAAATTCTAAAATTGTCGATATTTGTAATTTATCTCCCATAATTAAATAAAAAAAGATAAAAAACTGCACTTTAAATAGCTCTTTAAAAGGGTTTCGCTATGCTACAGCATGGAACAAACAGCACTAAGTAAACAAACGATTATCAGGTCTATACAACGCCACCTTTCGGTCATTACAAACGCGAATAGAATATAACAATAATTTAAGTCGGAAAATGATCTAAGTTGAAAATGACGTAATGATTAATATAAAACAATTTTTATCATTCTTAAAAAGGTTAAAAATAGCTTAACCAATCGAAAATTTTTTTTGACAATTGTTAATTCTTCAAGCTGTTCAGTTTAAAATATATGAATAAAAGAAAAAATTTAAAAATGTACTTTCTAATTTAAAACCTAAAGATTTAATATGACTGCGAAAAAAAAAAGTTTTTTCTCTCTTTCAATATCTCAATTTAAGCATCGGAAGCTCGAAGTACATTGGGAGGTAGTTTGTGAATAGTGATTTGCAACCGGATTTTAATTCCACATTTCTTTTAGCTTAAAGAGTAGAGATATGTGGTCACTTTTTAAAATATTTTTTCATATATATAACCAAAGTTGCATAGTTTTACTATGTAAAACACAGTAGTAGAATTTTCCTAACTTTTTTTTTTTTTTTTTTTTTTTTTTACGAAAATAAATTGCTCATTTTTTATGATTTTACTAAATCCTATTTTTTGAAAATTTCTAATATGGTTGAAAAATGTTTACGACTTCAGTCTGTCTGTATGCCTGATGCCGTCTGTCGTTCCATTCTTTAACATGAGTAAATATAGTTGGATTCCCACGAAATTAATAGATGTTACTACGAATTATCATAGCATGTTCGGCATTGAAAATGAAGCATGTAGCAGTCATAGCTCAATCACATGAGTACTCAAAAGGAGAAGCATTATTTAATAAGAGAAAAAATATTTACGATGTATTTTAGTAGGGTTACATATATCTTAAATATAGGGAAATTTTTATGCATTTTTAAGGTGTACAAGAACATGATTACTATCGGATATTTTAAGTTTAGTTTTTATTGTATATGTGTGCAGGGAACTCAAACGTATTTCATTATATTATGGTCTATGAAGAAAAATCATTTTCGGGGTATTATAATGATGCTTTTTTGTTATAAAAATAATGAAATTGATACCAATTTCTGAAATGCACTAAAACAGGATTTCTGCAGAAAATGGGGTCAAAGCATTTAATATTCATTTAGATGGTGAAAGAAAAAAATGTCGGTAACATAATAATTTACAAGGAAAAACAGTTTCAGTGTATTTTAGTTGTTTTGCACTATATCAAACAAGATGGAATTAATACAGATTATTAAGATTCACTACAATATGCTTGCAGTTGAATATGATTTGCATCACATTTATTATTCGTTTACAGGATAACATTTAAAAGACTTCGGATACAATACTGTATCCGAAATTGCATCCTGATACAATACTGTTTCCGAAGAATGGTCTATTAGAAAAAGATTGCTGAAGAGCATTTTCTATTATGGTATGCAATTTAAGGTTAGCTAATTTTTTGCGTAATTTGCCGTTTGCTTAAATTATAAAAAGGACTACACAAGAGAATTCGTGAACAGTACTGAGAATGTGCATGAATTGATTAAGACAGTTTTAATTTGAATTATGCATTTTTAAGTTTACATTTGTTTAATATAATAAGAGATATATGTAGAATTTTAAATAGAATCATATACCGAACTATACAAAAAATTGGATACATGGTCATTTGTGAAATAGGAACTCCCAGAAATGTAGATTTCATTATTTTAATGGGGTTTTTGCTTGAATAATTTAAGATAATTTTGTGGCCCGCATAAAAATCTGCAAGTAATATACAGGGCTGTACAAAACAATTAAAGTACATTTCTATTTATTATTAGAAATTGCTAAAGGTGAATTTTAATCTTCGTTATATTTTTTCTGACTAAACTATAATTTAGCATTCTATTTAGAATATTTACACATATATAGATCATAAATAGCTGCACAAAAGAATGGGGTCGTCAAAATTACGTATTTTGAAAGTGCTGGGTATTTTTTTATTATCCAGGTTTAAAGCATTAATTTTCTTTCTTTGATACGAAATTCTTAAATGTACAACAACATGATTTCTGTAGAACGTGAAGTGCGTTACAGTAGTTGTACAATGTACAGTATATGTAATTGTTGTTTCATTTTAGTGATTGTTCTTATTATCTGGCACAGCATAACATTTTTTAAATCCTTATACGTAAGAACCACTACATTGCCTCGTATAAAATGGGATAAAATATGTATTAATTATAAATCTTTTAAATTATCGTAAATAAAACGTTTAGTTTAGTAATGCGTTTGTCTTTTTTTAATGCTAAGTGAACGAAGTCACGGGTAACAGCTGGTGAAATATAATTCCTACCATGCTGTGATGTAAAATATATTTCAATCGATTTGACATGATATTAATTTTATGTTCGATATAAACTAAATATCTGTCTTTTTCATTAGCATTTTTCACTTTAGTGACAAAATGCTGTATTCTATGGATAATCTATTCTTATAATTTATAATTTATTTTCTTTTCTTTCTTCCATTTTTTTTTCTTTTATTTTTTAAGTTGTTTGAAAGAGATTTGAAAAATAATTTAAAATGTCGCTACAGAATCAGCTTTCAAATAAATTTTATCCTAAAATTAATTTTATTCCTGTTTTATCATGTATAAATTTAAATTGTACAGCATTTAGATTTACAAGTAATGTAAGAACGACGAAAATTAAATCGACAGTGCTGTTCCTTGTCACCATCGTTGTATATTTCTAAACATTATAATTGGGATTTGAATGCCGTTCAAATGTAGGCTACTATTTTTAAAGGACAACAAAGGATTTCAAAATGAAAGAAATAGGATTTTTTCGATAATAAGGAATTTTTAAATAAATTTACAATAAACGTTTAAAAAGTTATTCCAATATCATGTATGCCTTTCATTTTTTTTTATTGTAAAAATATATTTTAAGTATCTTAATTTTCCTAAAATTATTTGCTTTTCTCAATTATTTAAAAAAAAGGATTAAAACATCTTACCAAACATTTTTTAAAATCATAAAGATGAAATAATTAATAAAATATCCAATTATAATGTTTACAACTAAGAAATAAAAAATCATTCGAAATTGCATCATTTAACACAATTAGATCATTTTTTTCACCGAAATGAACTTTTTACACGTACTTGATTTGCATATTTTTATGCACAGACAGCATGTATTAAAATAAAAACCTATTTTTTATTTCATTGTAATGAAAACAAGTTGGAAATTGCACGTGAACATAGCAAATGAGGTGCGTTCGTACGATAACGAAGTTTTTAAAAATATTCCGATCTTGCTGGTATAATAGAGCGTACTTCGCATGCAGTATATTAGTCGAAATCTTTATGTTTCTGTAAATATGCAGGAAGTAATTTTTACTACACCTCAGCAACGTATATCTTATTCATAAAATGTGAAATCGATGAATATAAGTAAAACACGCCCCAAACAATGTTTCCCCATATAGCATTATGTAGTAGCATTTTCTGTGGCCCTGTAATTTAATGATAAAAATTCTTTGCATCACAGAATGTACAGAATGCATATTTTAGTATATATTTCATAGATTCACGCCAATTCTATTATGTTCGAATGAATGTAACATCATTAAAATGCATTTGAAACTTTTCTCCCATTGACCGTAATGTAATGGAATACTTTTGATTGTCCCTGTAAATGATCTATGCATCCGACTTTCATAACATTTGAAATGACTCTACAAAATTACGTAATAATTATATGTTTTAAATTTCAAACGATTAAAATGCATTTGAAACTTTTTTCCCCAATGACAGTAATGCAACGGAATCCTTTTGATTGTCCCTGTAATTGATCTATGCATCCGATTTTTATAACATTTGAAATGACTCGACAAAATTACACAATAATTATATGTTTTAAACTTCAAACGATTAAAATGAATTTGAAACTTTTTTCCCCATTTACCGTAATGTAACGGAATCCTTTTGATTGTCCCTGTAATTGATCTATCCATCCGATTTTCATAAAATTTGAAATGACTCGACAAAATTATGTTATAATTTTGTATTTTAAATTTCAAACAATTCGGTTGGGTAGTTTTTGCGTTGTTATATGTGGACAGACAGACGGACAGACGGACAGACGGACGGACTGAGCGACAACAATAGGTGTTACGTATTTACATAATTACGAACGCACCTAAAAATGGCATCATAAAATTAAAATGCTTTAAGATGAAATAAACCCAATATGCATTATTCTCGTAACGTTACAGTAAATATCAATTTTTATTCGCTTATGAAAATAAAATAAACGTATTTAAATATTTTTTTACCGAAATTTAACTCGTATGTTAAAAAAATATGTTTAAAAACACGTTTCTGAATATTTTTCATTGTTTTCCTTTTCTCTGCAGCAATGGAAGTAATTCGCTTGCCACTCTTTTAAAGAAATTTCATAAAAAAACTTTTAAAATTAACAAGTTGGAAATTGCACGTAAAGCGTAGCAAATGAGGTGCGTTCGTTGATAACGAAGTTTTAAAATATTCAAATCTCTCTGATATAGTAGAGCGTACTTTGGATACAGTATAGTGGTCGAAATCTTTGTGTTCCTGTAAATATGCAGGGAGTAATTTTTATTATGCTTCATTAACGTATATTCATAAAATGTGAAGTAGTTTAATATAATTAAAACACCCCCCAAACAATGTTTCCCCGTAAAACATTATTTAGTGGAATACAATTGTGTGGCCCTGTCATTTAATAATAAATTTTCTTTGCATCACAGATTGTACAAAATGTATTTTTAGCACATATTTCATAGATTCATGTCAATTCTGTTATATTCAAATGAGTGTAACACCATTAAAATGCATTTGAAACTTTTTGCCCCATTGACCGTAATGTAACGGAATTCTTTTGATTGTCCCTGTAATTGATCTATCCATACGATTTTCATAAAATTTGAAATGACTCGACAAAATTATGTAATAAATATACGTTTTAACGTTATATAAACGTAAATAAATATACGTTTCAAACGATTAAAATGCATTTGAAACTTTTTTCCCCATTGACCGTAATGTAACAGAATCCTTTTGATTGTTCCGGTAATTGATCTATCCATCCGATTTTCATAAAATTTGAAATGACTCGACAAAATTATGTAATTATTATGTATTTTAAATTTCAAACGATTCGGTTGATATTTTTTGCGTTGTTATATGCGGACGGACAGACGGACAGACAGACAGACGGACAGACGGACAGACTGAGCGGATAGGTGCTATGTATTTACATATTACGAACGCATCTAAAAATGAAAATAAATACAAAAATAGCTAAAATAGGCACATCTACATATATACAGCTTTCATTTAAAAAAATAATTATCAAACTGGATCCAGTAGAAATCTCAAGGCTGATGACTTACTAAACAGCCTGGTATTTTAAATATATAGATTAAAAGCCTAGTTTTTACAATTTTTATACCACCTTCCATAATTTAATATAATAGAAGTATTTCTCTTTAAAAATTTTCCAATTCAATCATGTCTTTCGTGTTGTCACACTCTAAAAACGGTGCAATAACTTTTAAAAAGTGATAGCACATTTGCTTTCTTTTTATAAGCCAATAAAAGTTCAGACTCGATCGCTATATTTTTGCATTTTCAAAGAAGAAAATGCACATTTCTTATATGTAAATCCCGTACAACTGAAGAAAACGGCATACATCACTTTTTTCAGTGCGCGTTGTCTTTTCATCATTGTCGGAGTGGGATCATCTTCAAAAACCCATACTTTGCTTTCTTGACGTGTTGGAATGTCAAAAAATCCCTGTCGGCCTATAGGCGAAGGTAGATTTCGAAGAGTGCTCATTTCAACAAAAAAAAAAATATTATTATAGATAAATCCAGTTTAATAACTTCATTTGGCCGTTTATGAACAACTTTTAATTTCATTTTTTATGCAAAAACTGGTTTTATCAGAATCATTTTAAGAAAAATTCAGCTCAAATGCCCATTGTGATAACATATTTTGAAATAAATTCTGAATTTATTTCAAAAAATCCACCAAAACAGTACATTATACAGTTCCTAAATAACAAGAAACTGTCAGTTGAATGCATTTGAGAAAAAAAATGAATTTAAAAATGAATCATAAAATAACCAATTTGTTATTTGAATACATCCTTATTTCTTTAATCATGATTGCTTTGAAAATTTCATTTTGACAGCATTTTAAAAAATATATTCTATCTTTATCACAGTGATGCACAACCTTTTTATTAGAAAATCGTTTGCCACCGGAATATTTGAAAAGTGTTGTTTCTTTTCTTTAATAGCAAAGTTTCTGTCATTACTATAAGCAAAATTATTCTGCATAAGAATTGTGGTATTATTGTGGCCCGCGGGCCAAAGGTTGTGCACCCCTGCTTTATCAAAAACCTGGCCAATGCGTCACAGTATATAGTTCCTGAATAAGAAAATCTGTAAATTGGTTGCGTTAGAGAGCTAAAATGGATTTTAAAACGAGTCATAAAAAACGCAATTTGCTATGTGAAAACTTCCTTAAATTTTCAATCACGATGATTTCGGAAAATTCTGTTCAAAATACCCTTTTTGGTAGCCTTTTTTGAAATATTTCTGATTCTGACATGCCCCTCTTTTTGGTGCTCAGTTAGATTATGGGGAACACAAGGACAAACTCTTTTTTCATCTATATTTCTTCATGAATAATTTTGTGTATGGCTGCGGATCCAATTTTAAGTTTCTTTTGATAGGTACAGCGATTATCGTCCATTAACGTTTTTTGTATGGCAGGCACATTATCTGTGGTTACTACAGACGGTGGCCTTCCTGTGTCTTCTTTATCCTGAAAAAAAGTTCGACATCTGCTAAATTCTTTAAACCATCTGAATAGAGTAGCACGAGGTGGATATTCATCACCAAATGATAATTTCAACCATTGAACGCATACTTCTAGATTTAATCCTGCTTTAAAATCGTTGAAAATCACAGCGCGAAAATGTTTACGCGTTAACTCCATATTCTCTTTTGTCTAAAATTTATTCTACGCTAAACAAGTTGAAGAAAGTCGGTAAAAATCGTCTGCTGTGTTAAAATACGTTATATTTTAAAATAAAATTTAACTTAATGCTAACGTGTATTAAAAATCCAAAGTAAACTACAGGACTGAGCAAAAGTATTCAACTATGTTTCCATCTATAAGTATAAATTGCTGAAACAGAAATTTCAAGCTACTAGACATTTCCTTACTAAACTAAATTTTCCAACATATAGTATGTATATCGATTGCTAGGTCAAATACAAGGCTGTTCAAAATTATTTTAATACATATTTAGCTACATTTGGCTATATGCCCTTATTTCCCCAAATAATGAAATTTTGTTAAAGGTTTCATGAAGTGTTTTAAAGTGCTTCATAATCTATGCTTAACGCGTGATTTTTCTTACTTCTTTAGTATCAGACGAATTGTTTCTCCTACTAACATTTAATCAAAGTTAAAGAAATCTATATATTACATGCCTTAAAACCATAAAATAAATAAAGCCATGTTAACCATTGAACATTAAACAAAGAAAATCTGACAATTGATGTAAGCGATATTTGTAAAACCTCTATATGTGTTCATAATATAATATAATAATAACCTATAATATAATAATAATAATAGCCTCATAATGTGTTCATAACCGCTACAACTCAATTTCGAAACCTTAATAATAAAAAATCGTGTATTTAAGTTCACGCAAATGTTTCATACAATCTTGAAAATCGAACACAAAGTTAAACTTTTTTACTAATTAAAAAAATATCTTTTG
Source organism: Maratus speculifer (assembly GCA_964019185.1). Lineage (NCBI taxonomy): Eukaryota > Metazoa > Arthropoda > Arachnida > Araneae > Salticidae > Maratus > Maratus speculifer. Next base: position 241,813,680 of record OZ025289.1, read on the forward strand.
TTCTTTATTTTACAATTTTTAATATTAGGCAATTTCATTGTTTCCAAATTAAAACTTTTGTTTTGAATGCAGAATTTTATGATCTTTTACTTTTAAACCTGTTTTTTTCTGATTGGAATTTCAGAAAAAATGTGATTATTAAAATTGCTTTTAAATTGTACTCAAAATAAATAAAAAAAACTAATTAGAATTTCTGATTAGTTTTCGAAGCTTAAATTATTAGGTTTTTCAAACTGATTCTTTGTTTTATTACAGGAAAAATAATTTATGTATATTATTGTAACCTATAGGGAGGAAAAGGAAGGGGTGAGGTACTTTTTAAAAAAATAGTTTTTAACTAATTATGTTTCACTAGCACAAAATGGAAACCTTTCTTATAACATTTTGAATCATTTTAACATATTTAAAATTTATAAATTGGATGATAATAAAAAAAAATATTAATAAATTAACTAAACAAACGAGAAAATTATCACATCCCTCCCTCGTGTGATGGAGGGAAAAAACCTGTTATTACAATAAAAAATTAATATTTAGTTTTCAAAAATGTGGATAAAAATGGCAAATATAGGTGTTGCATTTATATTTCATATGTTTACTGTAAATCACGACATCTATTTTATGTTAAATTACACTTTGTAAAATTCAAATCAAATGTAACTAGTCGGTGGGGGCCACCGTAATACTTACCCATCATGGATATGTATATGAAAATAAAACATGTCACAACTATTTATACAAGGCATTGCAATTCATAAACAAAATTTAAATATTGTTAATAAACATAGTAATGCTTTATTAAAGAACTGCTGATGTACCAATTTCGACAAATTATATAAAACGCCAAACTACTCAAGTAGTACCGAACTGCGTAAAAGAAACATCCTTATAACTCCAAAAATAATAATTCTATTAACTAACAGTTAACTGTGTTGGATTAAGCGTCTCATTTCCAATAAAAATATACCTCTGAATTGAAATTTGAATGAAATACAGGGTTATGAAAAATTGAAGAATGTGGAAAACAGGATTACAAATATCTCGGCAACTAATAATACGATCGACTTCGTTCTGTATGCAAAATGTGTGTTATTTTATTGCCTTTTACGTCCATTTCTTAAAACAAAAAAAATCGAAAATTTTTATACACCTTTCACCAGAAAGAATTTTTCGAGGGTCCGAAAAAAATAGTTCCGGATAATCGAGGTTGCTGATATTAAATAGACTTCGTCCCATTCTTATATACTAACTACATACAAAATTTCAAGTCTCTATCTCAATTTGTTCGGGAGATAGAGCGTTTATAGACAGACAGACAGACGGACGGCAATTTTTTTAATATGTTTTTCGGAATCTCCACTATCTAAAACGTATAAATCCTTCAAAATTTTTTTTCGATTTTCAAAACGATTGCGTGACTTACCCTATACTATGTATGATGGGTAAGTAAAATCATCTCTATCTATGACGGGGAGTCTCGAAATAAGTTTCCCTTGCCGTCTATGGGCAGAGGTGTGTATGAAGGTGAAACAATAGAATGAGGCGTAAAATATACGCCACAACTTTTTTTTCCACATACAGGGTGTTTCACAAAGGACTCCTAACTTTAAAAATCTATAACTCGGAAACGGTGATAGATCGAAACATGAAACCAGTGGTATGTTTATTAAAAAAATTACAAGAATCTTATACATAAATTAGAAAATTTAGTTAAAATAGCCTTCATAGATGGCGCTGAGAGCGTTAGGACCTTCAAAAGAAACACTGTTAAAAATTTGAAACTTTTGCTGCATCGTCACTCCATTGCTTTTATAGAAAAACTCTATTTTGACCAATGAGAATCTTCCATAATACATTGAAGTAATCGTTTTCTGTATAAGTGGTGGAGTGACGATGAAGCAAAAGTTTCAAATTTTTAACAGTGTTTCTTTTGAAGGTCTTAACGCTCTTTGCGCCATCTGTGAGCGCTATTTTAAACTAAATTTTCTGATTTATGTATAAGATTCTTACGATTTTTTTAATAAACACGCCACTGGTTTTATGTTTCTATCTATCACCGTTTCCGAGTTATAGATTTTTAAAGTTAGCGGTTCTTTGTGAAACACCCTGTATTTACCAAGCACGTTGAGGTATTTCTCATACTGCTTGGTAAGCTGCAAAAAGCCCTCCAGAAAAACACCAGGGCTTTGCATGAAAACAAGCCGTTAAACGCTTCTTTCGTATGCAAACGATTGAATTTTTCCTGGAGGTTTTTTTTTTTTAAGCTTATCAAATCGCATGACAAATGCTTCAATGTGCTTGGTAATTATGTGTAAAAATAAAGTTGTGTCGTATCTTTAATGTCTCATTCTATTTTTTTTAAATACATTTGTACGCAATTTTGACCATAGTCGATAGGTGAAAATTATTTTCAGATTTCCCATCGTATCATGTGAGGGAAGGAAGAGATATGTTATCGCAATAAAAATTAATATTTAATTTCCAGAAATGTAGAGAAAATAGCAAAGACAATAACAACATTTATTTTATGTTATATTACGCTTCGTAAAATACAAATCAAATGAGAATTATGCTTGTGCCAAACTAATGCCGTCTATTAATTTTGGAGGATGTAGCTCTACAATTATATCTTGTTCTTCAGTCATCTTATTTAGTCAATTTCTAGAGAGGAAATCAAATTTAATTTTTCCTTCCTCCTCCAAAATAATGCATTAATAAATAAAAATAAAAGTTTGAAGTTTGTGTACAATAATCCTGTCAAAACAGTAATAACTTATTTTAAAATATTAAGAAAATTGAAACTAGAAATAAATATAAAAAATTAATACTAATAGCTAATATGAATAGATGATGCATAAGTAATAAAAGACAAAATTGCTGTGCTTCAGTTTTTCAATTTTTTCAATTTGGTTTAGTTCTTCCTCTATTCAGTGCCAAAACAAGATAGTCTTATAAATAAAAGAAACTAAAAAAATTGTAATTAAATATAATTATTCGGATAAAGACATGATTCGTGAAAAATGGACCTGTTCCATCCCTTTCTGAGTCATAGTGTCCCAATCCTCCCATAGTGTAACACTAACAATAAATTGTTTTTTTACAAGTATTGGATAATAGATTTAACTTAACCGTTCGTTTAATAAAGGCATGTTTTTGTGTCTAAAAAATATTAAAAACAATTAAGCTTGCAACAAATAATAAGATTACATTATATATTTGAGTAGTTATTTACTTTTAATATTGTAAAATATTTTTTAAATTCATAAAATCATAGTTCTTGAAATTAAAAAAGTTATAGCAGCAAGTATAGTGCAATGAATATCCATTGTGGTGTCAATCAATATTGATGAGTAGTCATATATGAAGAGTCATGTACATGTTGCATTCTTACCAGTGTCGCATCTCTCCCTAATCTCCCTTTATACTTTTGTTAAGCATTCCTATGACAATAAATATATTTATCAAAAATTACTTACTGCTAAGTATCTTAAGAATACAAACTATCTTAAGAATAATAAAACTGTGAATATGTTTACCGATTATCATGAATGCAGTGATGATGGAAAATATGATGCAAAAAAAAAAAAAAAAAAAGAAGAAGAAAATGTTGAATTTCTACAGAAAATTAGTTGTTTATTCATTACATACTACGATTGTTTGATACCAAATTCAAAATTTAGATTACATTTTATATCTATATATTCGCAAATTAAATCATAAATATGTAAATTAATCTCTTGTAAAAATGCTCTCTAGAAAATACATGTCATATGATATTATATTCTATATATTAAATTTTAAGTTTTTATGCTGATACATGATATTTGATATTTCAATGTATAGTTATCGAATAACGTTCCGATATTGGGGAATGTTAGAGAATTATTTTTATCTTATCATTTTTTTAAGTCGATTATGATACACTTTTTTCTGAAAATTTGTTATTATTTTCTACATTTTAGTTATTTAAACAGTAGAGCAGAATTTTTGTATTTTCAATACCTGCTGATAAATGCGTAATCTGCACAGGAAATATATTTAATGAAATTTATTTATTAAACAGATAAAAAAATGAAATGTCATAAGAAATTTTGATTTTATTGTTATTTTATATTTGTGAATTTTTTAACAAATACATTATATTCACAACACTCCAATTTCAACAATTAGTACCTTAATGGCCAAATCAATACCTACGGATTTAGGTAGTAAATGCTAAAAAAGCACCAGTCCATCAGTAAGTTTCTTACAGATCAGAGCGAATATAATTTCTTTCATGTGTAAGTGCATAGCAAAATGACTCCATTTCCATGATTCAGATAGATTTTTCTTTTTTACTGTAAAAGAATATTGACTAATGAAAAGTTCACTATTTGCAAAAAAGCAAATAGTGAAAAGTTCGCACAAGTGCAGGCTTCTGATTGGTCAATCTCGTTTCACTAAATAGAGAAAAAATGTATAGATCACGGTCCATATGTCTGTGCACAATATTTTCTTAAGTAGACAAAAGAACTCCGTCTTAACTCAGAAAAACTAGAAAATGCTTGAGTGAAAACCGTGTCATGTTTAAATAGAAAAACTAAAGCCATCTACATTCCATAAAAGCTTTTATTTATTTATTGCATCAATGCATCGGACTTGCGTGTTTGATATCAGATGTCCACATATAACTAATCATCAATATAAAAGAATAATATAGGCTGGGATTCAAAAATATTTTTCGCTGATTAGCGGAGCAAAATTGAATAATTAATAGCCTGCATTTTTGCTAACTATCCATTGTTAGAAAAAACGTATGCTTTGTATTAGTCAATCTCGTTTCACTAAACAGTGAAAAATGTATCTGGATCCCAGCCATCATACATGGAAATTTACATCATTAGAAATTACAGCTGGAAGCACCACAAAAATTATTCAACGGAAACAACAGCGAAAGTCGAAGCCGCAGACCAATTACGGCCCCAAGTGATTAGCGGTGTTGTGCTTTAACTACACGGCATGTTGGGCCCCCCATTAAAGCTGTAATAGAATAGAAAATGAATCGTAGTATTTGGGTGTTGTACCTGAATCTGATAATCTGAATCAGACCGCCGCTCTGTGAGAATGGCAATTGATGCTCAGATTGTACTGCTCCGATTCGGTACTGAGAGTGAAAAATGCTTTAATTTATACTAAAGCAATCCTGGACAATTTCTATTCAAGGACGTACCTGTGGACACTTGAACGAGTTTAGTCATACGAGTTACACTCGTACTCACCCAATACTTCAACCCCGAATAATGCTGAAAACCTTGGTTGAACGTTGAAACGGTATTCGCATTTAATCCTGATTGTATGTCTTCTTCATAATGTCCAATCGAATAACATCATGAATTTTTTTTGTGAGTTTGCCTGCAGTTTTCTAGGTTCAGGTAGATGGTAAATAGAAAGACTAGAGAATTTAAAAAGTTTGATTTTAATGGCAGGTTCATCAAAATGCTTTGTGATGACAAAGAAAACGAATTTTGGCAACATAAAAGCATGACGGTAATGACAGATTCACCAAAATACTCTGTAATGAGAAAAAAAATCGAATTTTGACAATGTAAAAAATGTAATAAAAATGTTTCGTAGTGATGAAAAAACAAAAATTAATAATCGCTACTATCTAGATTTGTCTCATCCAATCAAATATTTCATTACGACATCACTTTCTTATCGTAGAACCCAACCTCAAGGAAATTTGAAATAATTCTGCTATCCTTTCCGACGAACAAATCTGAATCTAAAAACAATGTCACTTCACGGTAGAATATTCTGCGCTATGAATGCATTTTCTGCCATTAGCACAGCCGGCATTCACTTACACAAACACTTGCGCTCTGATGCTCGGGGAAAATTTAAATGTAGATTTTCACCGTTTCGACTCCTACTTCTGATATAAGTTGGTACTGATATGCGCCTTGTGGTTTGGTGGATAAAAAAAAACATGCCCGAGATTCGGGTGAATTTTGAACTGTTAGTGAAACCTGACTAATTAATGAACAGCTTGCGTTTTTGCAAAATTTACGCTACTATAAATAAGTAAATTTCTTTATTGGCCAATCTTGTCTCGCTAACAGCGAAAATTCTATCTGAATACCTGTAATTGTCGCACTGTAGATTTCGCATTTTGAAAAGATCTCGTATCTATGTAAGAGTAACAGAATGAAAAATGATCGCTTCCAATTTGACGACTGCATCAAAAAGAATTTAAATTTTGAAGTTTTTATATTGAAAAAAAATATTCTAATCATCAGATTTTGATAAAATTTAAATGGGAACAGACGTGTATCTTACAATTTCAGAAAAAATGCATTTATCAAAATCGATTCATTAATAAAGTTATGCGTGAACAGAATATACACGTAATACTGTTAAAATTTGCAACTTTTGCTGCATAGTCACTCCAACTTTTAAAATAATTATCTCTATTCTGAGAATTTAAAATGCTCCATAATATAGTTAGGTAATTGTTTTCTAAAAAAGGCGCTGGAGTGACTCCGAAGCAAAGAAATGCTAAGTCAGTTAAAAAGATGTGACTACTGTCGGGATAAAAATAACCTGGAGGTAAATCACAAGAAATATTTAAATTAACATAAAGGAAACAATTTTGTTGTGGTAAAGTAATGTTTATAGCACAATCCAGAAAATGCAATTCTTGTCGAAAAACGTCATGTGTTCACAATGATAAAATAGTGAAAATCTCAGAGGTGACCAAACATTGCATACAAATTACTATAAGAACTCGATATATGAAAGCTACCCGTTTTCTTCAAATTGCAGCCTATTCAAGTAAAATGCGATTACTGTACACCATATGCTTTGACAAAACAACAGAATATCACTTCTTCATTGTTTATTATTAAAAACAATAATATTAATATCCACTTGATTTTTTTTTTGGTAAAAAAGGGGTTTTAAATTGACTAACTAGCAATAATGCACATAACATAACGTACTATTATATTATTATAATTTAACCTACGGACTATAATAACTTACCCATACATTTTGGGTATAGTTTGAGCACTATTCAACATGCTACACTAACTGGCTAAAGGTGACTGGCCACTTGCGATTATATACGTTTTGTTAAATATCTAGAAAAATATATGAGAAAATATTCTGAAACTATGAAGTGTGTAAACATAGTAGTACATAGCATGTATTACCGTGAAGATTTTTTCCCTAAACGCCATAAAAGGTTGTCAACAAACGAAAAGAACGAATATATTTTGAATAACCCTGTCAAAACTAATGTAGCAAAAGCTTTCAAACTGTAGATTAGGATTAAGTGGCTTACTGTAATAAACTGAGTTTAATTTTGTGTGGATAGCATGTGAATTCGGAGAGAAAGCAAGATTTTACCAAACAGTCCCAAACTTTTCCAAGTTTTTTCTTATAATTTAGAGAATTGTTAATATAAAATCATGCTCTGTTTTGAAAATATGACAGACAACATGATACACAACACCCTGTAATCGAAATTAAAAAAAATAATAAAAATTGTATAAAAAATATCCAGGTTTACAAAGTAATTTTTACTGTGCATGCTCGAACGCTATGAAAATTTCATAGGCACATTGTGTTTGCTAAATGTATAGAGCAAATTTTGTGAAAATCTCAAAAACATAGCATGAAAATTTTGAAAGTGGTCGTCAAAAGAATCAGCTCAAAATCCGAATGAAGCGAAAAGATGAGGGGCGGCATACATATATCCATTGATTATGATCAATATAAAACACACAATATAACATGTGATACTTTATTTGGATACAACATCTCTTTTATCATTTAGTTGTCAAAGTGATTCAATATTAGACAAGCTGATTTCTTTTTTATCGAAAGTAACATTCGAAATAATAGAAAAATGAAATATTAAGATAAAAAAGTAAATTATATCAAGTTAGGATCTATATTCCCTATTTACGATATTCCCTATCGATATTCCCTAGCATAAAATCTTACTTGATGTATGATGCTTAAAGTAATATTTTTCTTTTCTTCTATAAATTTTAATAATACTTGTAGTTGTGCAATTGAATTTGATCTTAAAACATAATTCAATTTTTGCATTCCGATTTAATTTATGTTTGATTTTCCAAAAAAATTAGTTTTCAGTTTATAAATGTTAAAATGTGAATGATTCAAGGGGAAATTTAAATATGAGTCATTCAATTATCATCAGATTATTGTTTTAAAAATGTGTTTAAGACATTAAAAAATATTAAATTTAATTAAATAAAAGAAAATCTCTTTTCCACATCTTTCTATTGAATTACAATTCGAAATAAGGTATTTTGAAAAAAAAAATGAATTATCATATTTCAATATTTTCTGAAACTTTCAGTTTTACTTGTCGAAAAAAATTACTTTATCTTTAATCAAATTACTTGTTTTTTAATATTATTCTTCCGTACATATTTAGATTTTCAGGCATTTTCCATTTCGACACACATTTAAACGATATTGAATCTAAAAATAAGTACTTTTTTTAACTTCCAATTTAAAAATTTTAGCTTGAAAGCTTTTGTTTTACGAGCACTAATCATTAACTTTCGAATTTGCATATCAGCATATCTTTAACTTTCATTTGATTTTCTTTGAGTGTAATTCAATAATAACTTTATCGATGAAAACTTTTATGTCATTAAGAAATCTATATTTATTACTATTTTTTATTGCTTTGAATTATGAAAAATGAAAATTATTTTTGAAAAATAATTAAGATATATCATCGTTATAGTTTTTTCTACTCGTTTTATCATGCAAGATTTGAAGCACCATTGACTCCAATGCTGTAGTATTTCGAATCCAGCTGTAACACAAATAATATTTAGCGATTTATTATTAGGAAAATGCCTTGATAAAAAGATAATGCTTGGTTAGGGAGACGAAATGATGCTAAAAGTTATTTGCCTCAAATGTATAGTATTATATAGAATAATGATCATAAGAAAATAAAGATTTAGACAATAAAAATGCAAAATTTAAGTATAGGATATAATTTTAATACAAACTGAATTCATATTTAAAGTTAAGTCCATCCTTTTACTTTTAAAATAAAAATTAGTTTTCTATCTAGGGTAACATCCCCAGTAATTGGCAGGCATCAGTGATTGGCACTATAGTACAGATCTGTACATTAAAATATATTGACCAGGTTCTTTTTTAAAATGCATTCGCTAGAGTTCAGGCTGTGATCACTTATAACAAAATAAATGCTTTTTTAGAAATTTATTTATTTCGAGTAAAATTATAAATTTAAAGTTTTCCATACAAAAATGGCTAAGGACTGTGCCTGGAAGCATTTTTAAGAAGCAGTCTTCACATGACTGAATTCGTGAAGCGAGGGCGAGTGAATGAATTCTTCATTCTATAATTCACACATTGGCACCACACAATTGGCGACAAAGAGCACATGAAAATGAATGATATCATATCCGTGAATTTTTCTCTTACGCCTTAAATAATTAAGATGATTTTGAATTTAATGGCAGGGCAACCAGAAATAGGTAGTCCTAAAAATACGCCAAAAAGAATTTGATAGCCAATTCGTACGTTAGGAGCATATTTTGAGAACTTAGATTGAAAGACACAACATACAGCATCTACAAGAAAAATTTATTATGTAATAAGGAAGTTAGGCTCAAAATTACGCAGAGAGAGAAACATCACTAACCGCAAGCAACGTGGTTCTTTTTTCTTTCTTTTATTATTTTTAGAGAAGGAGAACATTGATCTAAAGGAAATCTGTTTATCTGAGAACCGTTTTAATGATAAAGCAGATGCTACATATGTTTTCTTTCTTTTCTTTTGAAAAAACGTTATTGTAGGGTCGAAATAAAACGTTAAGATAAAATGAATATATAATTAAAGATTAGTTTTAAGAGTAATTTTGAAAAATATATAATTTAAGAAAACTATTTGTGATTCTACATCACAGGCACATCCTACAAAAATATCCTAAAATAAGATTTATATCCAGTCTTTTAAAAATCCAAGATCATATACCAGTTATATGCTCATTTACTTTACAGATAATATCTTTGTTTTATGCTACTAAATGACAATAGTGCCTAGGAAAGAGAAAGAATTATGGCTTGCATCAAATTAGCCATTTTTGTTGCAAATGCTTCTTCTCTGGCTAAAGAAAGGCATGCATTTCAATTTATTATTATCTGATTTATAGTACATTTTAAATTTTAATTGACAACAGTTTTGTTTAGTTGAAAAGAGTTACTTTAATTTTGCAAAGGTCTAAGGGGGAGGGGAATATTCGTTCCTCCCGTCACCACTCTTTAAACTTAACCAATGAATCTCCAAATTTACTTAGGGTAGATTATTATCAAAAGAAAATGGTATGCTAAATTTCAATCAAATAAGGTAATTATGCATGAAAAATGCATTTAAAAAATTGAAGGGGGGGGGGGAGATTAGCCTTCATCCTTTGTTGATACTTAACCAATGAACCTCCACATCTAATGTGAAAGAACGCATTGTCAGTATAATCTGGTATACAAAATTTGAAGTGTATCCCATAACTTTATTTAAAATTCACATTTATCTATGTTAAGGAAAGACTAGTCCCCCTTCATTAGTATAACCTCCTCAGTTTCGGGATAAATTTTGCGGTTAACCAAAAAAATAGTTTAAAAGTACTATAAACTATTGAAAAGATGTATACATATATATATACCGAAGTTTATAGTGTGTACGTATTTATTAAAGATATTTAGATATAATTTTAAAAATTCTAAAAGAATTTAAATTAATTTAAAGTGTTATTTCAAGTGTCTTCTACAGGCGACATTAGGACAGAGGAGGTTACTCATGATCAATGAAAAACCAAAACTAATTAGCGAAGCTCACTTATCAGATTGAACCTATATAATAAATTCGAAGTTAATCGATGATTTCTATCAATAGAATTCGCGTTATGTACATACATACGAACATACATACATACATGTACTGAACATCCGGGTACTTTTGCTGTCAGCGTTTGATAGACTGTGATCTAAAAAAAAATATTCACCATTAAGTTCTAAATATATTAAAATATCTTTTTGTTGAAAATTCATGATAATTCATAATTTTAAAAAATTTTCTTATCATAGATGAACATAGTTACATTAAATAAAAGAGGGTAAAATAAAAAATTTAAATCTGAAATAAAAAGAAAGCCCATATGTATGTCTTTCTATTTAATTAGTCTATGCTTGTATTTATACTGTCGTAGAATATTCCACGTATTTGCAACAATATTTGTAATATTTTTGTTTAATTGATTAGACATTGAGAATAGATTAACACATATGTTATAGTAAATAAAATTTTATTTTTTCTATGAATGGTTTTGTAGCATAATACTGATTAATTTAATATTTGCAATGAAATCATATACCGCTAAAATTGATATTTAAATCATACTCTCCAACTGCATTATTTTTATACAAAGTCATTAGGAATCAAAATTGTTTAAAATCCATTTAATATGTTAAGAAAATCACTGGTCAGCTATTAAAGTTATATCGATCAATCTAAGAACATACATAATCACATAATACACTGCATGACTTTTAATGAACGGACACTTTGAATTTTAGGAGTAGTATGGAATACTTAACCCTCTGAGGGTCTTGCAAATTGGTAAAATTGTAATGTGGTTTTTTCTGCATTTTATTCTAAATGCTCAGAAATAAGATTTTTTTCAACTTTATTTAAAAACAAGTAAGTAAAATCATGCGTTAAGCATAGATTATAAAACACTTTACAACACTTAATGAAATCTTTAACATAACCTTGTTATTTAGGGAAATAATAGTGTATAGCCAAATATACCCAAATATATATTCCAGTACTTTTGAACAGCCCTGTATTTCATATGTCAGTTGACATAATGGTAAAAATTTAGTTTAGCAAGAAAATGTCCAGTAGCTTAAAATTTCTTTTTCAGCAATTCATACTATTAGATGGAAACATACTTGAATACTTTTGTTCAGCCCTCTAGTTTACATTGTACCTTTATTACACGTCAGCATTAGGCTAAAATTTATTGAAAACTAAAACACTTTTAAAACAACTGAAATCACATTCTCATAAATTATCATTCATAGGCGTCCATGTACCGAATTCTTTGCGTGGCCCTGTATATCCTTTTATCTATATTCTGCAAACATTTCTCAGTAAATTGGATGAAGTCATCGGACACATATATGGTACTTCGGAAAGAATATACTATTTGAAATATTTTGTGTGTCCCTGTAAATGCTATGTACTTCATATTATGCAAGACAGTAGCGTATAATTTGTATTAAGCTTCAGTGATATATATCAATTTTATTATACATGAAACAGCTTAATATATTTAAAATATGTCACACACAATTTCCCATTTTACCATTATCTAATGGAATTCTTTTGTGTGGCCTTGTAAATGAATAACAGTTACATTTTAACTTTATATTAAATAGAATGCATATTTTAATATGTTTGACAGTGTATAACATCTTTAAAATTCCTTTGAAACGATTTTTCCCCATAGGCCGTAATGTAATTAGAAACTTTTGATTCGCTCTGTAGATAAACTAATCGTGGTAGAAACTTCATTTTCGATAGGACTTGTGCTAGGGTAAACGTCAAAACGTCCTAAAATTTCATAGCAATCTGAGTATACTAGCGATTTTTCCCCATGGGCCGTAATGTAATGGAAAATTTTGATCCTATCTGTAGATAAACTAATCATGGTAGATACTTCATTTTCAATAGGGCTCGTGGTAGGGTAAACTTCAATAACGTATAAAAATTTCATAGCAATCCGAGTATATGTACGGGAGTTAGAGCGCGGACAGACGGACATCCGGCCAGACGGCCAGACAAACCGAATGCATAAGCACTTTTCAACTTCGTTGGAAAGTGCTAAAAAAGACTTAATTACAAATATGAATGTAATCCTTGACAGTATTAATAATTCGAAAATGCATTGAAAATTCATTAAATCTGTAGAATTTTATTATTTTAAATATTGCTTATATTGCAATAAAACCTGGAGCTTAGTGAACGGAATATAGCGTTCCTAACACTTAGAGGGTTAAAAATAACCTTGTCTGATGATTCTGGAATTTCTGAAAAAGAACAGATTTGATTCCATTTTTATCAATTTTTATGCATTGAAAATTCATTAAATCTGTAGAATTTTATTATTTTAAATATTGCTTATATTGCAGTAAAACCTGGAGCTTAGTGAACGGAATATAACGTTCCTAACACTTAGAGGGTTAAAAATAACCTTGTCTGATGATTCTGGAATTTCTGAAAAAGAACAGATTTGATTCCATTTTTATCAACGTCGATTTCATAATGAGGACAGTACATGGAGACAACAAATTATCAAATAAAAAAAAGAAATGCTTTAAAACTAAAGCATACTAATATACAGACATTCTACAGTGTGTCTATTCCTGGGTGAAATAATCTAAACACCAACAACAGCAAAAAAAAATACGCCAACAAGTGGTACAACGAAAGAAAATGCCATAATAGGCATCACATACAATATAACGAACTAATGGCCAGGGAACATGCTCTACTCCGGTAGTGCATCAAGCCTCTCAAATAGCTCGCAAGAAAATTACATCACCCAATTGAGATAACAGACATCCGGAATCAACGGACTGATCTCCGAGTTGGGAATTCGCATAGAAGTTTAACTCGAATAAGGATATCAAACACATAAAGTGATCACAGTCACAAATAAAGACTGTTTAAGTTAAAACCCCTTAAAGAAAAAAAAACTCCAGCGAAATACCGTAGTATAACAAACACAAACTGTTAGAAAAACTTAGCTAAACATTGTAACATAAGAACCATAATTATGACAAAACCCCAGAAAAACTCCGGAATGATCCTAATAGCGTAAAGTAACTATGAAAATATTTCCATGATAGAGCCAACATGGTAAAACTCGAAAACGTAAGGAAATAAAGATTCTTTAAACAAGAAAAAAAAATTCACACGGTAGAGTCTACATGGCTAAATTCACATGAACATTGATAGACAAACCGCTTAGAACTTCATTGCAGCATGCGTCACATCTGACACATACCTAAAATCACTATAATTTTTATTATGTGACCTGAAATTAGTCAATATGATCACTGTAATTTATCATAGAATAAAGAATGGAATAACACTTATTTTGCCCATGTCAGATGGTTCCACTGACAAAATTTTAGAATTTGTTATTCCTAAACAAACAAAAAAACTTACGTTTTTCAAAATTTACGTTTATTATTTTTAGTGGATACTTAGAAATTTTAATATAAATGAATTTATAGAGTGTTGAGAAGATAAAATTAATTAATTTAAGTCCATTTAATTGCAAAATAAAGCAATATTATATTTAAAAACCCTAACTGTGCACATAGGGTACACGCGATGATATACCAAATTTTAGCTAAAATGTGAAATTTAATATTTTTTTACATTTTTATTCATTATTAGACCGAGCTATAGTCTTCAATATTTTTTTCATAAAATTAGTAAAATATCGTGCAGTTAAGAGCTAAACATCATGAGTTAAGTGTGCATTGGTAGTTGAAGAATGAATTCAAGTGTGCAGCAACGGAGGCAAAAAAAAATTGTGAAATACTGTTGTACATACAATTACAGTAAAAGCCAAAGCGTCGTGGGTTTTTGCTTGCTATTAGTAAAAATTTGCCATAAACACTAATGGCATCTAGTGAATATGAAATCGTCGTGGGTGCAAAGTCCTCCAAATTACTCTTGAATTTTGCCTTTGGAGATACCTTGTGGAAGTCTGATCACCTGGTCAATGCTCTAAATTACGATAGCAACTATTTTACGGAGGAGTGCATGCAAGCGAGAATTTAAATAAGTACATACATTTTAAGTAACCGCTTAACATATTACCAAAACATTGTTAAACAAAGTTGCCATTCATAAGGCATAACAACTTCTCATTCAGACATCCACTACGTTGCAGTCAGGTGATTTAGTCCCTTTCCAGGCACTCAAATTCGTAAAATTGGGTTATTGCTCGGTAGAAAGGGGCCTGGTCAGCGGTCAGAAAGAAAACAAAAGCTTGAATAATCCAAGGGAATATGGTCAGAAGTACAGTCCATTCCCTAATGCATTATTTGAATGACATTGGTGGGTACAATAAACTAGTATCTGAGAGATATCATGCATTTTCAAAAAAATGTTAACAATTTATAAAATCTTAAAGTGAACAAACAAATCAAATGTGCCGTGATTATTTTATATTGCCTGATCATTTTTATAACGGTTTTAAAATCAATGTAATTTACTCGTATGTTAAGAAAACAGAAATCTGTATTGACCTGATATTTTGTAAATTTTTTTTAATATTAAAATACTGAAATTGAGGATAATTATGTAACAGAATAACTGAAGAAAAAGTCTTTATACTAATTTTTGATTTCATAATTCTTTCTTTTCTAATCTTTAAAGTGAAACGTTTTGTTTAAGATTCTCAAATGAGTATAATTACTACACTAAATTAAATCGTTCAAGTATAATATTGGAAACAGTTCATAAATAACGTCAAAAGATTAAATTTCTAAAAGATATATCTTTAGTTTTGTAACAAGTAAATAAGAAATGATCTAATATAAATAATCATCGTTGATAAAAATGCACTAAAAATTATGAAGAAAAAAATATAAACTGAAAATGGAACACCTATAGAACTTTTTAAAGATATTCCTTTAAAAATTGCAAACTTACCAAACTTATAAGAAATATTTCTAAATATCCAATGTAGTTTATTACTGTAATAATTCATAAAACTTATAACTCATAACTCATAGCTTTAGAAAATGAAAATTTATATTTCATTTTAGTATTCTAACTCAAAAATGACGAATGTTTTTCACGATAATACGCAGAAATTGAAAATTCCACGAGGAAAGGTAAAATATTAAAATATTCACTTTTGAAATGTGTTGTATTAAAATAGATAAAATAAATAAAAAAGAAAAAATCCATTTTTCAGTTCTGCATGAGCTAAATGATGACCTTTAAAGGATTTTAGATAAATTACAATCTACTTAAATAAATGTTAAAAATATTCTCTACTAATGTATTCATTTTTTAATTTTTATCCTCTTAAATTTACTTTAAGGATTTGATGAAACATTTTTAATAAACACATTCAAAGAAGGTAATAGTTATAAAATCTGTTTTATTATGAAGCGTGTTATTTATAATGATGAATATTAAAACTGTTTTAAATATATTTTTAAGTTTAAATAAATTTGATAGCGATTATATCAAATATGAATTTCGTGTTGTACATAGACAATCTAAAAAACACATTTTTCATATAAACCTTCTATCAAATTTTTAAACTAAAAATGAGTTTTACACATATACTAGTCGGATCATCTGTAATCTGAGAAATCCCGTTTGGACGATTGGGGTTTCTTAAAAAGTAAAAATATATTTAGAGATCGGCATGTTAACCAATTATAAACATGTCGCATGAACTGAATATTTTGTACTAGATAATTAAAATCGAAATTAAATTACGCATGAGCTACTTGGAATCAATAAAAAAACCTCACTTATACAGCAACACGAAAGTCATTCCACTAAAACTAAAATAAATGTTATTTAAACGTTAACCCATCTATTCTAATTAATGTTTATACAAAGTGACAAAAAATTACTTGGACACACGATACATTAAAACTTTAATGCTACTGAAAATGTTACGACCAAACTACAAAATAAATATGAATACATTATTTCGTCCAATATTTTACAAATTTTCAAAATAACTGCATTTTAGCCTTAATACAGAGCTTTAAACATGTCACAAAATATTTCGGCTTGAGGTGAAACCCATTTACTGATATTTTATCCTACTCCTTGCTTAAGGATTTGTTTATGGATGTCAAATTTTTATGAGGTTTAGCACACGCGCTTGTCTCCAAGCTGTAACAAATAGAATAAAAGCTTCAAATCTGGGGAGTACGTTGACAATTACTGAACTCCAATGAAGTCAAGAAATTTTGTTTTACATCAATCTTGAGTTTTTTTTATCTCCGAATGAAGGTAAGAAGTCCTGTTGGATGGTCCATCTTTTGCTTCCACAGAACTTGTATGACCGAGGTAAGACAACAACTTGCAAAATGAGTTTGCGATATGTTTGTTGATTAATCTTTATCCCTCGTCCAACAAAAACAAGTGATGTATTCCCACAAGCACATATCCTACCCCAAACTATTACAGATCGGGGTTGTTGACGCCATTCAACAATGAAGAAGGTCCAGGAGCTTCTGCTGATCAAATTCTATCATTATGGCTAGCTTGTACAATCGAAAGCAGTATCTCATCTGTGAAGACAAATGTTTGCCAACATTCTACTGCGATTAACTTTAACAGATCTTTACACTTTTGAAGTCTTGTGAGTTTGAACTCTGCTGTTATTTTTTGAGTTTCTTTCATTTTGTAAGGGTGAAGACCAAGCTCCACACTTGCCATCAAACGTGTGGTTTCTCTCTTGATCGTCATCTCCCTAGCAACTTTTCTCATTGAAATCCGAGATTTTTTTTAACTTGCTTTTTGCTAACTACCCGGTTTCCTAATGTGTTAACTGTGCATTTTCTTCCTCTTCCTGGCCTGTCACCATCATATCCCAGTTCTTTAAATCTTTTTATTGTATACGAAATCGTGCTTAGGCACTTTCAATCGTTGAACATTTTCACAATGTTTCATTCATTGATTATGTAATTTAAGCATGGCAGATCGTTTGTTAACCATAGTGGTTATCACAACTAAAATACAGCTGTTTAGTAGATTTCTAGAATCAATTATCTATGACAATAACTTTATAACTTAAGCGGTAGTTACAGATTTTTGATTTGAAACTTCGTCTAAGTTATTTCTTGTCATCCTTAAATTTTATCCGTACGCTTTTCAGAAAAGAACGTAAATCTGCAAAACTAGTTCTTAAAGTTACAGAAATCTGTAGCTTTAAAAAAGAAACTACTAAAATTTCAATAATTTTACTAAATGTGAATTTGTGGCTCAAGTTTCAGTTAGGGGAGAGGTGGGTACATTTGAACTGACTGCACCTTTCAGCACTCTAAATATTTTCTTTCAAATAAATTATTTAAAAAATATATATATAGCAACACATTACTACTGCGTCAATACAATATGTATAAAGTTGCAACATTTCGTATGCATTATACTGTCTAAGCTAGATATATATTTTTTTCCGTCTTGAATCTAAACTTAGGAAAATAAAGTTGTAAGCGTTTTGTTAATAATTTTACATGCCTAAAATCTTAATTTATTTTTCGATGCTTAGTTAAAGACGTTAGCTTAAATTTATAAGCTTTATTTTATTCAAATTCTTAAGCAAAAATTAGCAAATAGTTGCAATATTAAACACCGTGAGATAGGGTAACATTGAAAATTTAAAACTATCAAGTGTAGAATTATGGATATATCTAAATCATTTTTGGATTTTTTCATGTAAGAAAGGGCTTAATTAAGAATGCCAAAGAACATGGGCTTGTATTTTCAAAAATCCCATTTCGCTACACACACATCTTACAACATTCGGATATCAGTGATGCAATTTTTAAATTTAATTGATGCATTGATGAATTTGACTTTGAATGTTTAATTACTGATACCGAAGATCAAGAAGAAAAGATTCTTGTTCTAGAAAATTTAGATGTAAGTGTTCATTTGTTTATTTTGTTCAATTTCATACGAAAAGAACTATTCATTTTTACATTGGTTGGATCGAATTACAATTGCAGGATATAACAGATTTCAGTGTCAGATTTCTTCGTAAAAGAGAGAATAAAAAATTGCATTTTCCAGAGGCAATCTGATTACAATTTTGTGGTTTTCAAGCGTATTTATCCATACCCTTGAATTTAATTTCTGGCTCAAATAATGAAGAAATGTGATGTTGTTATTATGTAATATTTAAAACGCACGAAATATTATTAAAGTGAGAAATGCATCGATTTTCTAAGACAATATTCAAACATGCCCTACTTTCCCCTATATAGAAAATTCTAGGAATCCCAGTTTCCTAAAAATAATTTAGTAGTTTTACAAATTTTTTGATTCACAATTCAAATCTGTATAGGTTCCATGATTTTTTATTGTTGCCATCTCATAAAAAAATTGTAGGAGTCCCATTTTCGTAGAAAATAATTTTGTATCCTTATGGATTTTTTTACAGTGTACGAGAGATAAATAAAACAGTGGGTAATCTCGAAAAATTTGTAGGTAATATAGTACTAAAAAATCTTTAAAAAATCTTTTTTTTCTAATAAACAATATTATTTTTAATTTGTCTTTTTATCCATATGGATGGAACCTACTATTAGTTTAAAAGGAAATCGAAATAAAAATTCACGAAATCGAAAATATTAATTAACTTTTTTTCTTTTTTGTGAATCTTTTAAGATGAAAAAAAATCGCCCCCCCCCCCACACACACACGATTTCGTGTTAAACGTATTCACTGTATACACATATCTGAAATAGAAAAATATATAATCATTTTCCGAGCTATAAGAAACCGAAAGCTGAATTAATTTTTACATTGAAATTCAAGAAACGTAAGAAAATACTTTTCTAGGATGGAAATCCTTATCTAACTGCGCTTCTTTTGCATAGAAGGAAGTAACGACGTAAAAAATTCATACCTTTCGAATTTAACGTGCACATTCAATAAAACGGTTCGAGATTGTGCCTGTTATACGAAGCGTTGAGAATCAAAATGGAAAGTTCATAAAATTGCATTCATAGACTTTTAGATGCACTGTTTCCTGAATTTTATTTAAATATTTTTCTTGAACTCGATCGTTTGAAAATAAGAAATTTTAATTAATAATGAGATTTTTTTTTTTTTTTAACAACATACAATTTCTGACTTGTTTTCTTTAAAGACGAAAAAAATCATTTATCATGGAAGAAAATAGCTTTCGATCATGGGAGGAATGTTTGCTATATGTCACACGCAGTTATTTACAAGCGCATACACTGATTAAAAAAAGTATATAGATCTATAAATTTACAGATCTAAATTTTCGGAAATCTGTATGATGGCAAAAATTTTATCCTGTACACTTTTCAGAAAAATATGTAAATTTACAAAACTAGTTCTTGTACAGATATAAAAAACTGTAATTTTACAAAAATAAATAAATAAATAAAAAACTGTAATTTTACAATAAATAAATAAATAAATAAAACTGCTAAAATTTCAGTAATTTTACTAAGTGTGCATCGGCCCAAACTGCAGTTACATAAAAGTTCTAGGTATCCCAGTTTCCTAAAAAAAAAATGGTAACTAGACAAATTTTTTTATTCACAATTCAAATTTGATCTATTCCATGATTTTTTATTGTTGCTCATCTCATAAAAAAGTTGTCGGAATCCCAGTTTTCTACAAAAATTTAGAAACCGTACGGATTTTTACAGTATAAGAGTGATAAATAAAACATTGGATAATCTCAGACAATTTGTAAATAGTACAATGCTGAAAAAGAATCTGAAAAAAAAAATCTTTTTTTTTTTTTTTTTTTTTTTTTTTTTTTTTTTTTTTTTCCCCAATAAACAATATTTTTTAAATTTGTCTTTTTATTTATACGGATGACAAGACAGCTACTATTAGTTTAAAAAAATCGAAATAAAAATTCACGAAATCAAAATTATTAATTAAGTTTTTTTCTTCTTTTTTTTGTGAATTTTTAACACAAATAAAAAATTCCCCCACTCACACTTTTTTTTCGTGTTAAACGTATTTCACTGTATACAAATGTCTGAAATTGGAAAATATAATATAAATATTTTCCGAGCTATAAGAAACCGAAAGCTTGATTTATTTTTTCATTGAAATTCAGGAAACGTGCAAAAATACTTTTCTAGAAAGGATATCTTGATCTAACTGCGCTTCTTTTGCATAGAAGAAAGTAACGGCTTACAACACTCATGCCATTCTATTTTAATGTGCTTTATGATGCATATATCATGTACATTCAATAAAACGGTTCAAAATTGTGCCTGTTATATGAAGCATTGAGAATCAAAATGGATAAGTCCATAAAATTGCATTCACATACTTTTAGATGCACTGTTTCCCGTATTTTATTCAAATATTTCTTTTGAACTCGAATGTTTGAAAAAAAAAGAAATTTTATTAATAATGAGTGTATATTTTTTTGAACTGTTCATTTCGGAAAATGTGAAAGAAAATTACCATATTTCTTAAAATAATTTTGCATTTTCCTTCATAAAACCTAAAGGATTAGTATAATTGTGTCTAAGTAAGATAACACTTTACCACGGTTAACAGGTTAACCTATCGAAAATAAAGTTAGGGAGATCAAAGTATATTGAAGATACGCTTTTAAACCGTAGTTTGAAAACCCGATTTTAAATCTACATTTCTTTTATTACTGAAATATTAAGAAATTTCTTTACGCTAAAGAAAGTTTTTTTAATGTTTTACATAATAGATTTTTACATTTTTTGTTGGATGCAATGAATACAATTATACTTTTTACTCTAAATACCTAAAAAACTATTTAACAGCAGAATTACTCCAACATTTTCTTTACGTTTTACATAGAGAGACTAGTCTATTTAGTCTTCCTTTTTCATTGGTTGCAGTTTCATTTTCCCATTATTTATAATATTTAGTATGACAGAGTTATTGACAGAGTTTTTTATATGACAGAGTTATTTTGTCAAGGCACCTATCGGCAACAATCATCGTAATGTTGCTTTCAGGAGATAATATGAAATCGGTAATATAATGGAAAACAAACTATGCAACCGTGGTAAAGAGTTGGTTGTTATTTATTTTTTAAATCCGCGTGAATTATTTCACGAGTGACAATTGATAGTATTATAAAAGTAATTATGTATATGGATATTTGGGTGAGGTCAGAGTTGATTTGAATCATTGTTATCTTTGCGTATAGATGGATTATAAGCCAGAAATGAGCGTAAGCTACGTTGAATTTATTTTATTCATAATGCTTTTGATATTCAAAATTTTCATATTTCCAAAGAAAATCAAAATCCTTTAAAAATTCGTTCTTTTTTCTTTATCAAATATTCTCAAACTTTTTCATAATGTATACAACGTAAATGTCAGTTACCATACAGAAGTAAATTTATTACAAACAACAACTTCATTACTGAAAAGAAAAGATAATGAACAAAAAATAAATCACATTTTAATCAAATTGTGCATTTTTTAAAAATTTTTTATATTTCAAGTTGCATGAATCTCATATTGGGCGCTTCCGTTACACAAACCATCACCTCATCACTTTCAAAACTTAAATTCCAGGTTTATAAAAAAATTTCATTTGTATACAACACAAATACAACTGCATTGCTAAGTGGTAACTTGGTGGACAACACTCGAGGACCACATTTTGATTGGTAGGTTTTCAGTTATGATTTATTACATTTGATTGCGGGAAAAGACAGCTGTAATCATCCTGGTTCTTACTAAAACTCGTTCTGTCAGTGGTTTTTACCAAGATTTAGCTTGTCAGATCAGTTGCACTTCAATATGCTTATTAACTTTTAAAGGGACAGAAGACTTTCGGAATTACCTCTTCAAATTTTAATAATACTGTAATACATGTAGTGACACAATACTTACTAATAAAAATTAATTTAAAAAATCGTGTAAAACAGACTATTTTATTGAAATTTAAATTTAAAAAACTTTTTTTAAAATTCAACCACTTTTTAAAATATGAAAAATTTTACTACGATTTTTTTTCTGCTTTCACTATGTATACTAGATAAAACTGTGCATGTATTTTTAGGTGTATTGGATTTCATATTTGATTTTTTTCTCTCGTATCTAAAAAACGAAGAAAATTTAACAAACTCACAGTTTAAATATTTTTTTTTAAAAAACCATGATCTTAAATGTTAAATCAATGCAATCCCATACATTAAATACAGCATGGAGAAGAAGAAAAAAATCAGTAATCGTCTAATCCAGATTTTCAGTAATCCTCTAATTTATTTATATATTTTTAATATTGAATATATTTATTCAGGCTTTTGTTGTTATTATTAATTTCATTTTATTTTTTTATTTTTTTAATTTTACCATAAAAGTTGAATTGTTCTACACTTTTATGTATGATATAAATTAAGGTACATATTTTCATGTGACACTTAAAGACGAACATTTTTGTTTTAGCAGGCAAATATTATACGCATAAAAAATGTTTTCTGAGAAAAAACACGTCAGATTTTCATTTATTCGCCTGTTTTTGCTCAGAAAATTTAAGTGTTTCATAATAATTACACAGAATAGTTATATTTCCACAGGTTATATCATCCACAAGTTCATACGTTTAATATATATATTCGTACAATTTTCCATAATTCTTATTTTAATAAATTTTAATAAATATATCAAGTTAATGTAAAAATCTTAAGCGTTGAGACTAGATTTGTCTGTGGCATAGTTGTTGTAAAATTTAAAGAAGAACAAACGCTAAGAATTAAGCAAGATATTCCGTTTCATTCATTACTCACTGTTAAAACCCCACTTTCATTATGGAAAAGTTCAAGACAAATTTCTTGTATTAATCGGAAGTCAATTTCTGACACCTATCGGTTGTTCCTGATACATGAAAAATAGTTTCTAAAGATTCCTTTAATAATGAGAATATCTGAATGAAATTACAAGGACATGAAAGAAACTGGAAATTATCTTTAAAAAATATAAAAAATAAAAAGGAAACCATCAAATATATTGTTTAATATTAAATTTAATATCGAATTTTGATTGATTACTTATAGCTATTGATTAGAGAGTGAGTTCTTTTGCTTAATTAATCCACTGATTCATCTTTAACCATTAAGCAAATGAAGTTATAACAGTATGATAAAAAGTAAGATTCAAATGAATAAAGGTACACATGCCCAGATTAAATTCTGTCTGTAACTTATATTCTTTTAAAAATCTCCGGAGAACACTTGTATCTATCCTAAACATATGTGTTAACATATAAACTAGTTTACAAGTTAGTAACTAATTGTTTTATTAAAATTAAAAAATTTCCATTTGAATATTATATGATTTAAATATTTTATTAAAATATCTTTCATGATAATTAGCATAAATTTATTATAAAACTTGAGAAAGTTTAAAATTCTCAGAATATAATATTAATTTCCCAAAAGACCCTTTCTTAAAGATAGTCTCCTTCCTACGACAAATATTATCTTATAAAAGTCAGTTGAGTAATGTAGTTCAGCGAAATGTTCATGTCCCATATCATACAATGTAAAATAGCTTTATTTTCCTATTCTGTTTTACAACGATAAATGTGGCAACGTAAATTCTAAAGAAGAATACTCTAATATATCAACTAAGATAGTATGCTTTGTGCACGTGTCTGCTATAGATCTGAGAAATTAGGGCAGACTTGTCTATTCATGAAAAATTCTTCACATATTGATAGCATTTCCCAAGACATGTATGATAGAAGTTTTGGAAATCTTTTAATAATACAAGTAAAAATTGCATAACAATCGAAAGACTCATAGATTATTTAAAAATATTTTTATATTATTCGATTCTTTTTGATGTAAAAACCATTAGAACGCTTCTTAATATGATACTATATTTCTATACATATTCACAAACTTATAAATATTATGTATGAATTAAAAGTACAGCAAGATACTGATGCACGGCGTTTGATAGAAACCTAGAGGGGACTGCGTATGGGCGAAAAGGGCTAGTGGATGTCGGAAATCATGAAGTCCGTTCCACATCCATATGAGTTTGTTTATTAACCATCCCAGATGTCACTTTTTTGTGAATACCTTTTTACTTTTGTCATTGAAAATGTTTTTTAAATTCTCCCTTTTATAATATAGCAAAACTTAGTCATTTTAGAATGAACAACTCTAGGGGATTATTGACTGTTTAGCATTATTTAAAAAAATTGACAAATTAGCGATTGTTTTAAATCAACTATATACAACTGCGGCCCGGCTATCTTTCATTTGGAGCCCGAAACGCTTGAACATGAATTCATATTTATAAAATTGAGGTGTGACTGAAAAAATTAAAGATATTTATTAAATTTAATTAAATTTAAGAATTTTCCTTTAAAATATATGATGAATATATTTCCTTTAAAACATATGATTTAAAATATATCATTTGAATATCTATCATGACAATTTCCATAAGTTTATTACAAAAATTGAGAAAGTTTAAAACTCTCAGAATATAATAGTAATTCCCAAAGGAATGTTTCTCATGTTTCTTAAAGATAGTCTCCCTCCTACGACAAATATTGTCTCATAAAAGTAAGTTGAGTAATGTAGTTCAGCGAAATATTCATGTATCATATCAAACAATGTAAAATAGGGTTGCATATAAGAATGCAACAGAGCATATAAGAATGCAAAGTTGCATATAAGAATGCACAGGGTTCTTCTGATCTTATGGTTGGTCATGTTCAAAGTCTTGTCTCTTAGAAAAATAGAATATAATTTATTTACAAAACTTCACAGCTACAGAGTCTTCGAAACTCACAAATATTACCAGACATTCAGAAATAACTGTTCAAATCCATCGTACAAGTACAGATATAGTTCACAGAGAAGCGTAACTCAACGTCTCATAACTATATCACATTCAAAAACAGCGTAGATAAATTACAATACTCAAACAAACCTGCTTAAATAATCGTCTAGTCTCTCACTCAATGACTGACTGACAAAAAATAACAACAACCAGCTCGCATCGCTCTCCTATATATAGGCTCGCGGCATGCACTGGAAATTTCTTCAAGCTTCTAGAAAAATCCAGAAAACCCCGGAATGACATTCAATGTATGAGTATACCTACAAGGGGGGGGGGGGGGTTACCATAGAGAGAAAAGGTTACCATCGCCAACAATCGCCACGTTTGTCGCCAAATTGGCGATATATAGCCAAATTTGGCGATCAGAATTAGTCGTCAAAAGTGACGCCAATTTGGGGATAACTATAATATTTCGCCAAACTGCTGTCGACATTTACAGAAAAATAATATACAGGTTTGCCTGATAACAGAGACAATGTAACAAAAACTATTATTTACAAAATTCGTAACAATGGTATCGATTATGCAGTTCTATTTTACAACGAGAAATATGGCAACGTAAATTCTAATAAAGAATACTCTAATCAATCAACCAAGATAGTTGGGTTTTGTGCATTCGCCTGCTATAGAGCTGAGAAATTAGAGTAGACTTTTTCATATATAGAAAAATTTTTCATATATATATAGCATTTCCCAAGACATGCATGATGGAAGTTTTGTAAATATTTTAATAATACAAGTAAAAATTACATAGCAACAGAATAT
Source organism: Maratus speculifer (assembly GCA_964019185.1). Classification (NCBI taxonomy): domain Eukaryota; kingdom Metazoa; phylum Arthropoda; class Arachnida; order Araneae; family Salticidae; genus Maratus; species Maratus speculifer. Next base: position 241,840,137 of record OZ025289.1, read on the forward strand.
CTTATAGAATATTTTAAAACATTAGAATGTTTGATTCCGTTTGATGTAAAAAGCAATGGAGCATATTTTTAGCACGATACTGTATTTCTATACTTATTCACTAAGCTGTAAATATTGTGTATGAATTAAAAATCCAGCAAAATATAACAATTTGGAAACTGCATGTTAAAGGTAGCAAGTGAGGTGCGTTAGCTCTATAACGAAATTTTTTAAATATTCAGATCTTTGTGTAATAGTATACAATATTCCGGATAATATATAGTAGCTGAAATATTTTACGTGTCCCTGTAAACACTATCTGCTTTGTATTATGCAGGAAATAACTTGCAGTAAATTTTAACAACGTATATAATTTTGATAAAATGTGAATTAGTTTATTAAGATCAAACGTGCCCCAAACTATGTTTTCTCTATACCATTATGCAATGGAATACTTTTGTGGGGCCCTGTAAATTACTAACTAATATTCCACAAATTGTACAGAATGTATATTTTAGCATATACTTCATAAAGTGATGTCAATTTTATTATGTTCGAAAGAATGTGACATTATTAAAATGCAGTTTAAACTATTTTTTCCTATTGGCCGTAATGTAACGGAATTCATTTGATTGTTCCCTGTAAATAAACTATACATCCTATTTTCATAAAATTGAAAATAACTCGACAAATTTATGCAACATTTTTTTTTAATTTCGAACAATTCGGTTGGGTAGTTTTTGCTCTGTTATATGAGGATAGGCGGATGGTCGGTCTGAACGACGACTATAGGTGCTACATATTTACAAAATTACGAACGCACCTGAAAAGGTTGAAATATTCGTTGATAGCACCAGAAAAAATGCATATATATTAAGCATTACTATGCCGATTATGATCATATAAAATATAACATGCGTCTTTATCATGTAAATATGCTGTTAAACTGCAAAACAATTTAAGTTTGTAAGATTCTAAACAAAATTCAAGTAATAATTTTTTTATCACGAGATTACAAAAAGGTTTATATATTCTACCTGGCAATAAATAACATATTGGACAAACTTTCAAATTTAATTGAGCAGTTAATAACAAACATTTTTGTATAAAAAAAAAAAAAAAAAAAAAAAAAAAAACTAGAGTTGCAATGCATTTATTTATTTAAAAATACATTGTATTTCACCTAAAACTAATGAAGTATAATGTTATCACTAGAAGTGCTAAGAATGCAAACTATTTTCTACCAAACAATTATGAGAATGCGGTCACTAATTATAAGATAAATATGGTATGTTTGGAGGTTATTAATACCGTTGTGAAAAATCTATACGAAACTTAGATGAAAGATATTTAAAATGTATTTCAAAAGATATCCGAACGATGTTTGTAGTATATATCACCTGATTGTTTATAATAGTATTTATGTACAGTTTATAATGGTTCATAACACATAATAATGATTTTTAAAATGAAGATGCCTTAAAAATTGGGGGAAGGGTAGAGCGCGTTTTTACCAAATGGTATCTAAAAATCGAATGCATAGAAAATAAGAGATCGAGAAGCGATCCAAAATGGAAACGGGAATGGATGCTCGGGGTTAGTGAGCGTTGTGAGGTGGAAGTGGAGCTCCCTTAATCTACTAAATGTCGTTAAATAGAACTTTGATAATTTTATATCACCAGCATCTTTGAACTCAATAATGTAAGCTTATACGAAACTGTCAACAGTTATAAAAATTTGATTAGTTGTTAAGAATTATTTTCTTTACTAATTTGAGCTTTTGTAGCTACATTTCGTTTCTTTCATGATTCTTTTAGAGACACAAAACAGCGAAGCGGGCGAAGGCTGTTAATAGTATAATGAATTTCTTTGTGTCTGAAAGATGAAAGTGTGCAGTCTAATCGTATTTGCTGAATTGTTTAAGAGCACACTTCTGACAAAAGATTAATTTCTTTAAGAAATTAAATAAATATATATATATATATATGAAATTAATAATGATTTTTACTTACACATCATACGTAGTATAGGGTAAGTCTGACAATCGTTTTGAAAATCGAATTTTTTTTTTGACGGATTTACAAGTTTCAGATACTAGAGATTCCGAAAAACATATTTTTAGCAAAAAAATTTTGCCGTCCGTCCGTCTATGTGTCTGTGTGTCTGTCTGTCTGTCTGTAACCGCTCTATCTCCCGAACAAATTGACATAGAGACTTGAAATTTTGTATATACTTAGTATGTAAGAATAGGACGAAGTCTATTTAATATCAGTAACCTCGATTATCCGGAACTATTTTTTTCGGACTCTCGAAAAATTCGTTCTGATGAAAGGTATACAAAAATTTTCAATTTGTTTTATTTTAGGAAATGGGCGTAAAAGACAATAAAATAACACAAATTTTGCATAAAGAACGAAGTCAATCGGATTATTAGTTGCTGAGAAAAGTGTAGTCCTGTTTTCCACATTCATCGATTTTTCATGACCCTGTATTTCATTCAAATTTCCATTCAAAGATATATTTTTATTGGAAATAAGACGTTTAATCCGGCGCAGTATATAGTTAGTTAATATGAATATTATTTTTGGAGTTATAAGGATGTTTCTTTTACGCAATCCGGTACTACTTGAGTATTTTGGCGTTTTATATAATTTATCGAAATTGCCTCATCAGCAATTCATTAATAGAGCATAAATATGTATATTAAATCTATTTAAATATGCGTTTAAATTTTATTTTTGAATTGCGATGCATTCTATAAATAAATTACACGCGTTTTATTTTCATATTTTATTTTCATGATGGGTAAGTATTACGGTGCCCCCTCCCCCCCCCCCAACGAGTAGTTTAAGATTAACATATGTAAAAGATTGTTTTAACCTTTAACTGTGTAAACGGAACTCACTTTTTATGTAATTCGAGACATAATTTACTGAGTTACAGAAAAGGGGACATAGCGGCTTTACACATGATTTGGTAGGGCGTAATAAAGAAATGTTCTAGAATTTGATTAAGCACAACACAGTTTTGAAGTAGTTACCGATGTTAAAAGAAAAATTAAAATTATATACAAAATTACCTCCACGAAAAAAGTATTTTTCAGAAACTTTTTATAGCTAACAATCGTGTAATAAATATCGTAGATTAAGTTTATTTATTGTATGTTATATAACTTGTTTGATCGAAACTCTGAAAATTTTGCAATTATCCATTTTTTCTGCAATAAACATTGAAATAGTAACTTCAATATTAAAGTAAATTGCTGGCAGTTAAAGCTGATATATGTGGATAGCTTTCATAATAGCGTGGGTATTTAAAATGCGTAATTCTAATATAGGATTATCTTCCTCATTTTATTATAGTCATGTATCTTTTCACCTTTATAGTTCCATGCATAATAAGGCCTTGTTTTATCTGCCGTAAATTTTATTTTAATTATGTGTAATCTGTGTTGTTTGTTATAAAAGAAAATTTATTCTAAAACTCTTATATTATTAGGGGGTACGGAACACATTTTAAAGTAATTATTATCTATTGAGTTAAAATTTTAATTTTTTTTTATGGTTAACCATACCATTTATAAACAAAATCATATGATAAAACTATTCATAAAGATTTTAAATATTTTTTTTTATTTTATTTGTTCCACATAAGATAGAAACAAGATTTAAATGTCATTTTAAGCCAAAAATTCTAATGCAATATTTTTTTTTTTTCAGAAAACTTCTAAATTTTTTGTGCCGAACACCCTTAAGTAGATATTTTATTAAATATAACGTACATTTATGTTTAAAAGGGAAGATTACCTCTTAGAACTTTTTTCTTTTTTGCATTTTTAAAAATATGTTTCAAAGGGTTAACTCGCTGCATTTCACTGTTATAAAAATGTACTTTAAAAAATAACTGCATATTTTATTCTTGTTTATGTTAAAAAATGTATTTTTTTAATTCCCTATTCCTTTTTTTTAATATTAATGTTTTTTTCTGTTGTATTTAAACATTTTCAAAGGTATACTACACAAGGCTGCGTATAGATTTTATGATGCATGTAATAATATATTATATTATTTTTATATTTTATTAAGTATAACGTACATTTATGTTTAAGACGGCAGATTACCTCTTAGAATTTTTTTTCATTTTTAAAAATATGTTTCAAAGGGTTAGCTCGCTGCATTACACTGTTATAAAAATTTACTTTAAAAAATAACTGCATATTTTATTCTTTTTTATGTTAAAAAATGTATTTTTTTAATTCCCTATTTCTTTTTTTTTAAATATTAATGTTTTTTTTTCTATTGTATTTAAACATTTTCAAAGGTATACTACACAAGGCTGCGTATAGATTTTATGATGCATGTAATATTATATTAAATCTATTTTTCTTTACTGATACCAATTGTGCAAATTGATGAAATCGAATACATATTCCTATACTTTTATTTTTTAAATTGTGACAAAATCTTCAATGGTAATGCCATACACAGATATATTACGTATGATAATGTATAAAAAATTAAATCTATCTCAATTGCGAAAAAAAAAAACCCTTCGCGTTTTGAAAACAAAAAAGTGAAGAAAATATGCAGATGTAGAAAAAGCCTTTTAACGCTTTTCATTTGTAATGGAAAATTGCGCTGGTTATATTAAAAAAATCTACAATATTTCCGAATATAATTATCGTATATGTAGAAATAAGGTCTCGAAATAGTTAAAATTGAATAGGTTTTTATTTGATCGACATTTTGAACAATTTCAAGGTCAAATGTTCCTTGAATGGAAATCTTTTTGAAATATAAAGACTTTTATGTCCTATTGTGAATTTCGTAAATCACTATGAAATCGATTTTTATTTAAATAATAAATTTAAACCGAATGTATATGAATATGGGAGCTATTCGACGCTAATTTTAGACACATAAAATGTTATTTTTTTCGGTGTCATAGTTATATAGTTATCTCTAATTCTAAATTGAAAACAGTTTTATGAAAACGAGTAAAGTGGCATAAAGAGAATCTTTAGCATAGAGAGTGTGCATTGAAACTGATCGTCAAAAAAATTCAAGGACTATAATTTTCTTCAACTAAAAATGCATTGTTTAGAGAACCAAGTCATAATCCATTTATTGAGTAAAAAGTACACTGTAAAAAATCAAAAAAATTTACGGCAAAAACTGCAGTAAAATTAGGTGTAATTTTTTTTATTACATATAATTTATGTATAATTTTTATCATATATAATTTTGTATTGGAAATTATTCCGTAGATTTTAAGGACTATTTTGCAGCGTAAAGGGACATGAAACGCAGACAAATTCAGATTTTCCTTCATACTTTTAAGAATAAATTTGGTATTGTGATGTCATTGCCTTCTTGATAATTTCACGAGATGTTGTCAAAACAAGTAACATTTGTGTCCAATCATCGCAGAGCCAGCCGCAGTCCTTAACCCTTTCCGGAGCACTACTCTTTAAAGTTGGAATTTAAAGAAAAAAAATAGGCAATCTATTTAGGCCTAAAGGAGTACACAGGTATTGTTTTGTAAAGATTGCACTAACCATTTCAATTACACAGCTGTTGCCGAAGTGGTAACCTCCCATAAGTAAAGCTTTAATAAGCACAGTGAGAAGAGCATTGCTGTGAAGCGCGTATTACAGTAAAACATTTTACCAATTATTTAAAAATAGCAGAGTTTGATCTCTGTGGTGCTGCCTTCTAGAACTCATAAGAAAGATTTAAAGTAGCCATTAGAGTAATTTTTGAAACATTCACGGAGTTTTTGTGTCTCTAAACAGGGGGAACTTTAGGTGTTGCCGACCCGGCAACACTGCGCGTTAAGAGGTTAAACACTTCGGGATAAGAGTCTTTTACAGAATTTCAAACCTTTTCTCACAGGTTTTCCAAAACAGATTTCTTGTCTTTTAGGTAGATTTCGTAAGAAATACTACCTATTGCAATCGCACCAGTTTATATATCTATCTATCTATATATATATATATATGTATATTACAAATTAAAAATTTTTTCGCCAAAACTAACCTTTATACTACCTTAATTTTCTTATAATAATGTTCCGTACTTACTTCAAATTATTAAATTAAAATCTTGTTTCTAGATCTAATCTGTTAATCTGTATGCAGACGATATATAAATTCTTAATTTGCTTAAAAAACATTATTCCAGTATGCGTAAATTTAAAAAGATGGCTCTAAATTAAAAATATTCTTAATTAAAACTTTATTTCTTAATATTCCAAATAAAACTGATTTCTTCTATGTTTTTATCAAGACTTTTTTAAGAAAATCTTATTAAATTTATTCCAAAACCATACCTTTCAAAAAATATCATTATTTTATTTTATCTATTTATTTATTTTTTCCGCCGTCAACCTTTGATGTGTGCATTAATAAATTCATTTCTTTTCTTTTTCTCTTAAAATTAACCATTTATAAAAATCGTCTGCCTAAGAAATTATGAGTCGATTATAAATTGGTTAAATAATATTTTTTTAAAAATAAATTTATCGTCTGTGTATAGTCTCGTATCGGGACAAGAATTCTGTTTACATAAAAGGATGATGGTTTGAGATTACAGAAAGTTCTAGAATTTTCTTTTTAGTTTTAAAAGGTGGAAGTCTCGAGATGAGAAGGGGAGAGATTCTGGAGTTCTTTCGTCGATGAGTATGGCTGGTTGAAGTAAATGATGGAATATTTTTTGGACATTTCGGTAAAAGATCGTTTGCAAAAAGGAGCTTTTTCCTCTATAATGACTACAGTTGAATAAATAAACTTACAGCTACCAATGAGTGATTTTTTGGATCTGCTACATTTATTTATTTTTTATTTTTCCCTCGCTGGCCATGACTTCTGTGCAAAGAACGGGGACCCTGGCGATGATGTTTCTGGCTCCTAACTTTAAAATGTCACATATATATATATATATATATATATCTCACTTTTTTATGGACACGATAACTTCTATAATTCTTCACCAATCTCTACCAAACTTGGACATAAAATCAATGGGGATAAAATCTTGGATGAGTTCGTTAATGGGCAAAATCGGACCAAGGGGGTCGGAATAGGGGGCGTTTTTGTGAAAACCGAAAAAACGCCATAACTTCTTAATTAAAGTAGATATCGAATCGGTTTAAAGTTTATATTACTTCTTAAAAATGGGCCAAAAGTATATATATGACAGATTTTTGATATATTTAGAAGTGGGCTCAAGGAGCGAAAAAAACAGGGATTTTGAGAGAAAAAAATTCATAACTTCGTCAATTTTCAAGATATCAAGTCCAACTAAATTTTTTATAAATGTTCTTAAAATTATCTAAAACTTTTGTGTTTACAAGTTTTTGATAGGAACAACTTTTACCGATGAAAAAAAATAAAAACGAAAAGAAAAAGGGCGCTGAAAAAAGAGAAAAATCCATAACTCCGTCAATTTTTAAGATATCAAATCTGATTAAATTTATTTTACATCTTCTCAAAAATATCTACAACTTTTATATTGACAAGTTTTTCATAGGACCAATTCGTATAGCAAAAAGAAATTAAACAAAAATAGGAGTTGGAGAAAAAAACCTCAAATCCAAACGGCTTATATTCTGACTCATTTTTAAATTCATTTTTGATTTTAAACGCATCCAAATGGTAGATCCTCTTATTTAAAAACTGTATAAAGTGACGCATTGGTCAATTTTCTGATAAAGACAGAATAAATTTCAAAAAAAGGCTACCAAAAAGGGTATTTTGAACAGAATTTCCGAAAGTCATCGGGACTGAAAATTGAAGGAAGTATTCAAATAAGAAATCGCGTTTTTTTTCTGACTCGTTTTTAAATCCATTTTTGTTCTCAAACGCATCCAATTTACAGATCCTCTTATTTAGGAACTATATAATGTGATGCATTGGTCAGTTTTTTGATAAAGACGGAATATATTTCAAAAAAGGCTACCAAAAAGGGTATTTTGAACAGAATTTTCAGAAATCATCGAGACTGAAAATTTAAGGAAGTGTTCAAATAAGAAATTGCATTTTTTTCTGACTCGTTTTTAAATCCATTTTTGCTCTCAAATGCATCCAGTTTACAGATCCTTTTATTTAGGAACTATATAATGTGATGCATTGATCGGTTTTTTGATAAAGACAGAATATATTTTGAAAAAGGCTACCAAAAAGGGTATTTTGAACAGAATTTCCCGAAGTCTTCGAGATTTGAAAATTTAAGGAAGTTTTCACATAGCAAATTGCGTTTTTTTATGACTCGTTTTAAAATCCATTTTCGCTCTCAAATGCATCCAATTTACAGATCCTCTTATTTAGAAACTATATACTGTGACGCATTGGCCAGTTTTTTGATAAAGATAGAATATATTTTCAAAAATGCTGTCAAAGTGAGTATTTCGCACAAAATTTTCCGAAGCAATCATGATTAAAGAATTAAGGATGTATTCAAACAACAAATCGGTTATTTTATGACTCATTTTTAAATTCAATTTTTTTCTCAAATGCTTTCAACTGGCAGTTTTTTGTTATTTAGGAACTGTATAATGTACTGTTTTGGTCGATTTTTTAATAAATTTAGAATCTATTTCAAAATATGTTGTCATAATGGGCATTTGAGCTGAATTTTTCTTAAGATGATTCTGATAAAACCAGTTTTTGCAGGAAAATGAAATTAAAAACTTTTCATAAACGGCCAAATGAAGTTATTAAACTGGGTTTATCTCTAATCATATATATTTTTTTGTTGAAATGAGCACTCTTCGAAATCTACCTCCGCCTATAGGCCCAGCCGACAGGGATTTTTTGATTTGGGAAAATGCTCGGATTAAATAAGACAAAATTTACAGTATAAATTTAATGATGAGTGTAATCAAATATAATGAGAGCCTTTTGAACACCACATATATCAGTCGCTTGTGCCGAAGGAATTAATTCAATATGCATCTGAAAGTGCATATATTTTTACTGAAAAAATTACAGACCACTTCATTTATTTATTTCAGCTAGTAGAGCTTATAAAAATAATAGAATCGATAACAGATTCTGAAACAAATTATGCTAAAAAGCTTTCTTGAACCTTTGTTAGTACTTTAGTTTAAATCACAGTTTATTTTAAATGTATAATCAGATTTAAAAATTTACACCATGAAATGTTAATGAATGTATTTCTCTGTATTGACATATTTTAGCAAAATTTAATTAAATTCGGGATATATACCTTTCCTTGAAATGCGATTATATCAATAGAATTTGTAAAAATTGTCACCTTTTGAGCAGAAACAACATTGAGCCAAATAGCCCATAATTAAAAATAAAGCTGAAAGTGCACAGGTTTTAACGATAAAATTACACTCCAATAAATGTATTATATATATATATTTCTACTAACCGAAATTATAAAGCTTATAAACTAACAACGATAGAAAACATTATATTATGTAAATACTTTTATAAATATAACCAAAGTAATTCAGATATTACTATAACAATAAACTAATTAAACCAGTATTTTTACAAACATCCTATTAAAATCATTTGAAGTTTGAAATGATATAGAAGGCAGATTACCAAAATTATAAAAGGTAAAAGGATAATGGATTATTCCACTTTGAGCCCATTTTGGCATAATTTTGGCATAACTTTATTATTAATATAATACCTTATGTAACCTTTTAATATTTTAATTCGAGCCACAATTCATTTTAAATGTCTGATCGGTCTTCGAAGTTCCCACAAAGTATTTTGAATCAAACTTACGAATCAATAACCTCTCATTTTAACAGAATAGTGTTAAATACAAAGTAACAATATGTTTCAGTTGTTGACAAAATTAAATGAAAAAGCTAAAACACATTTCATATTTCGTGACTAGTTCTTTAATTTTGAAAATCAGAAAGTTAAAATACACTGAAAAGCAATTTAATGTTTATGAAATGAAGGAATCACCTATTCATTTATAAATACTCAAATTATTATTTTTTGTATCAAAAGTAAAAAGTGTTTATAACTAATGTTTAATTTGCTAATGTATACAATAATCCAGCCCGCAATTTTTATCTAACTGATTTTGCCTTATTCTATCATACTTTTCTAGCAAAGGAATATATTTATCGAAATCATACCAATTACTATTAATAAAAAAAAATATAAAAATTAAAAATATATGTATATATATATATTATAATTTGGTATATTTAATAAATTTAAATATCCTTTATGTCTCATAACAAAATTTAGCAGTTTTATTTGAATCAAAAATAGAAATATCGTTCGAAAACAAAAAAAAGGTAAAAAAGGAAAATCAACTATATTTTTTGAACAATTCTTATTGAAGTCTCTGTTATCCCTTTAAATGAAAAGGAAAATTAATCTACCATAAAATACCTATAAAAGATACGCACTGACTAAAAATATATTACCCATTACCGTAATTCACTAATTTAAAATTAATCTTTCAAAATTTTGTGAAAAAAAAAACATTTAATAAATCCAAAACAATTGTAATCATAATGCAACCATTTTTCTATGTATGAATTTGAATTTACTTAATGGATGAGATCAAGCAAAACAAATATTGCAATTTCTTTTCAATTAGAAATATTAATATGGTTAAAAAAGGAGAAAATGCAAAAAATGAAAAGAAAACTTTTTCTTTTATTAAACATATCCTTTTGATATCTCTTTTATCCGTTTAAAAAATAAAAATAAAAATAAAAATAACATAGAATATAAATGTAAGGTACGCAATGACTGAAACTCTGTTAAATGCCTTCATACTACTATTTTTTTATTAATCCTTTAAAATTTTGTACAAAAAGAACTAAATGAAACCATAAAAATTGTAATGATAAAGAAACCTTAATTTTTTTATGAATTAGAATTTAAATAATTATGAGATAAAATTAATAAAATATTGCGATTTCTTTTCAGTTAGAAACTGAGATATAATTCAAAAATGAGAAAAAAAGGTAACTTTTCTTTTGCTGCACTAATCATTTCGACATCAATTTTATCCGTTTAAATTTAAATAAAATTTGAAATAACATAGAATATCAATATAAGATACACACTGACTATATATATATATATATATTGTCCATTATCTTCATCCTTCTAATTCTAAGTTAATCCTGGAGAAATTTGCGCAAAAAAATTCAATGAAAGCATAACAATAGTAAACTTAATAAAAGCTTAACCTTTCTTTTCTGCATGAATTTGAAATAACTAAATAAATGAAAGGGAACAAAATAAATATCGCAATTTCTTTTCAATTGCGAATACAGATATGGTTCAAAAATGAGAAAAATGTAAAGAATGAAAATTATTGCTTTTTTTTTACTCAACAAATCTTTTCGACATCTCTTTCATCCATTTAAATTAAAACGGAATCATGTGTCAAGCATAGTTTATGAAGTACTTTCCAATACATTCAGAATAATATAACAAAAATCCACCTTTTAAAAAATTAAAATATTACGAATCATTTCATTATATGGAGATGTTTAAAGTAATTCAAAACCTAATTTTAGGTGTTCCGATCTACTATCGGATAATTATCCGAACAACTAGTTGCTCTATATATGATATAAAGATTTTTATTTATTCCGAATATGCATTTCAAAATTTAGTACATTTAAAAGATACATATATTGCAGAAAATTCTCCTTCAGTAATTTCCTCTGATAAGATGAATGGTATGCGAATACTTTTGTGCAGCCCTTTATATAAGGCAAATGAACCATTAATCAAACACACTTCATATACACTACCAAACATGCTTTAGTAGCTCTAAATAATCTTTATCAATTGTATCAAAATTCGATTATCTTTCCCGGAGTTAGAGAGTAGACATACGAATAAACGGGCAGACAAACCGAATGCTAAAAAAGGAAAAATAAAACAGAATATTAATAGAAAATACCCTTTGACTGAAACTTTATTGCCCATTATCTTCATTCCACTAATTTAAAATTAATTCTTCAAAATTTTATGCAAAAATATAATATTTAACAAATTCAACTATTACAATGTAATCTTCTTGAAAGTTTAAATTTTATATCTTCATGAACTTGAATCTATACTGTAAAAAAAAATCAAGAGATTACTAAAAATTTTTTAGTAAATTTGTATTCCACAGAATTTTTTAGTAACCATTACAACTTTTTTTTTTTTTTTTTTTTTTTTTTTTTTTTTTTTTTTTTGCAAGCGAAACAAGCATTTTTTTTGTAAACTGAACAAAAGAATTTTTTGTATAACTAACTTAAAAAGTTTTAGTATGAGCCACCAAGCAAATTTTAGTAATAGCTCCAAAATTATTTTTAATAACTATTACGTGGGCTCGAAGAGCAAGAGCTTCCTTCGAGCTGCATCCAGACTTCAGGAGCGGAAGATTTTCGGCAAAACCGCAATAGATGGCAGCACCAAACATTGCTACTGCTCCGTCAGGATATTCATAATCCCTTTATTAACGAGTACTTACACTGCATACATTCGGGCCGTATTTGGCAGGGCCAGTATCGAGCCCGGGACCTTTTAGCCTGAAGTCCGTTACTATCACCACTATGCTATCAAGGCTACACCAAGTGAGTTTTAGTAATAGCTATTAAAAATATAAAATTATTAACTCTATTCGTTGCTAACTTTTTTCTAGTAATTCTTACAGATTTTCTTGTAACCGACTAAGATTACTAAAAATTTTTTAGTAATTACAAGGATCACTAAAGTTTTTTTTAGTAGATCGACACTTTTTTTTTTACAGTGTACTCAATTTATGAAATCGAACAAAATTAATATCATAATTTCTTTTCAATAAGAAATGGTAAAATAGCTCGAATAATAAAATGAATGCAAAAAAAAAAATATGCATCAAGCATAAATTATGGGTTTTTTTCCTACAATACTCAGAATAATGTGATCCGAACCGTTTGAAAAAAAAAAAAAATAAATAAACTATTACGTCTCTTTTCACCATATGGAAATGTATAACACATGCCAAAGCTGAATTTAAACTGTTACCATCTATAATCTGAAAATTATCTGAATTTTTCATCAGCCCTGTATATGATATAAAAATTTATATATTTTAACAACGTGAATTCCAAAATATTCTTTTAAGACATACATTACTTTCAGTTGAAAATTCCCCTTCCGCAATTTACTTTAACAAAAACGATGATACACAAATACTTTTGCGCGGTCCTGTATATGACGCATAGAACTCATCTATAAAGAGTAATATGCAAAAAACTATATATATTTTAAAAGAGCATATCGAATTTTATAACATATTCCTCAGTAATTATTACGCAAAATCGATTCCTTTTGCATCCCTGTAAACTAAGAAAAAATGCTATGGATGCTCCGTTTTAACAGAATCGTAGTGAAATTGAATGATTTATATCAGTTTCGATACATTTGAAATAGCATAATTTCATTAAAATACTCACCAAACGATTTTTCATAATATACCATAGAATAGTCGAATTGTGTTTTCAGTTTCGTTTAAAAGTTTAAAAAATATGTTTTTATAAGGGAATAAACAAATACAACTTTCTTTTTATGATTTTAACAATCAAATTTACATAGAATATCAACAAAAAGCAGGCACGTGCATGAGAGCAAGTAAATTTAATATCGCAGTTTCATTTCGATTATAGAAGTAAAAATATGGAGCAAAAAAGATAAAAACATAAAATTGTGCAACAGCGCATTTATTTACTTTATGCTAAATATAAAAACAAAATTTTCTCAAAATTCGGAATAATTTATAAATTTCTTGTATCTAAATATCATCTCAAAATCGTTAAGTTTTACAAACAAATCTGTTATTTATTATACAAAATTCCAGTTCACAACTTTTTTTTTCATCAAAATATTGCGTTTAATTTATATATTTTCTACAAAAAATATTCTCTTTATAATGAATTTATGTTTTGAATAAACCAGACAAGAAGCATGCATTTTTGAGAGGTGATTATTTTATGTAGATTGAAGATTATTTATTTTGTAATGTTCACTTGTTTTAACTTATTTTTTTCAAAAAATTAATAGTAAATGTAGAAATAAATAAATCAATTATCTTAATATCTGTCCTTCTCGGGCTTAAATAGTGTAGGAAATATTTTTTTCTTTAATTTGTTCAGCAAATTATGTTTTTCTTTAATATCTCAATTTTTTTAATAACTACTTCATTCAGATGAACTCATTTCAAAATTAACTGAGGATACCATCATCAGGACTTCCTTTATATGGTATCGTATCACAATTACTGATATAATTTACCCAGGGCCGTACAAAATCGTATGCCTCTTTTCCAAATCTTTAGTTTCTTTACGTATAGAACTGGATTCTGTGCATGCTTCCTGTTTTGCTACGAAATATTTCAAAATTTCTGTTTCTCTTCCAATGTGACGTCATAAAAGTGCGCCTTTTAATTCTTAAAATCAGTTTCACTTTATACGATGTCAAAAATCAGTTGTCACTTTTCTTCTCGGCAAATTTCTTTCTTATGAATTATGACGTCATAGTCGACAAAGAAAAAAAACTCTTCTCTATACAGGGATGTAGTGGAGGGTATACGGAGGTATCCTCCGTATGCCTTCTGGATTTTTTTTAAGGAACACCGTATACCCTCTGTTTCTTAAGAAAGCTAATAGTATCTACACTCTAAAGTATACCTCTGCCTTGAACGTATATTCCCTTTGCCCTCTGTATTTTTTATTACTACATCACTGCCTGTATATAACTATGGAGATTCTTCTTATAAAAGTTCTTTCGAACACATAAGTAAATAAACTCGGAGGTAAATTAAATTCTGACACCGTTTTTAAACTTTTAAATGACTTATATTAAACGTTAATATTTACAAAAAAGATATTTACATATTAATATTTACAATTCGAACATTCAAAAGGAAACTTTAATTAAAACATCTTAATCGCGTCATCTTAATCAACATTCTTCTAAAGTCAACACCCACTCTCCCCCAAAACATTCCATCCCACGATCTCTTCCATTCATTTCTCTTTTCTTCGGCTTTTCGTCTGAATGGAGTTTTTTCAGAAAATCGTCTGCTTTCTAAAGACCTTTTCTATCAGAGTTGCGATATGAAGAACCTTACAAGACATGATACTTGGCTGTTGGATAAAGAATCGCTCCCACAACGGCCGTCCTGACTAGGCTTTCGTCCTCGAATGCTCGTCCCTTTGGAGGCAGCAGCAGTTGGATCATCTGCAAAGATAAAGAAAAAAAAACACAGCAGCATCCAAAGTCTTAATTGAAAAAAAGAAGTCATTATTCAAATTGTTTATCAAAGCTTAGATTATTTCTTGAAAAAATTCATATATTTTTTTCGCGTCTTTTCGTCTTCTCTTTCTTACGTCCTTTCATCTTCTTTTATCTTACGTCTTTTCGTCTTCTTCTTTCATACGTCTTTTCATCTTCTATTACCTTACGTTTTTTCGTCTTTTCTTTCTTACGTCTTCCGTCTTCTTTTATCTTACGTCTTTTCGTCTTCTTTCATACGTCTTTTCATCTTCTTTTACCTTACGTCTTTTCGTCTTTTCGAGAATAAAGTTAAAATTCTATTAGTTGTCAGTCCAGAGGTTTGTCATAGTTGGTATAGTGTCACAATCGGTGAAATTCTTTTTTTTTTTCAAGCTTCGTCCGTCCACGGCTTCATGTACTCTGCACATGTACTGGTGACCATGGGTCCTTCGTTGAATCCAAGTTTCTTTACATCGTAGGTGTCATTATTTTTTACTTTTATGACTTTGTACGGACCTAAATATTTTGGTTTTAACTTCAAACCTGGACCTTGTTGTGTGCGTTTTATAGCAACCACATCATTAATCTTAAATTTGTTAGCTTTCTTTCGTCTGAGGTTGTAAATTTTACGGTTCTCTTCTTGGACTTTTAAAATCTGTTTTTTAGCATTTTTTCTCATATCTTCGCGATTATTTGTAAAATCAGATTGTATTTCAGCATTCAGAAGACTAGTAATTTCAATGTTATTTTTTAGTTTCATTTTAGTACCAAACATCAATTCAAAAGGAGTTGTGCTTATACTTCTCTGAAAAGTCGAATTTATCACCTGTTGGACGTTGCTTACATGTGTATACCATTTTTTAGGATTATCGACAGACAATTTAGACAGAACAGATATTATGACAGAATTTAGACGCTCAACTTGGCCGTTAGACCTGGGTAATCCAGTGGTAATCGGGATATGTTTAATATTTTCATTGATGCAATAATCTTCAAAAGCTTTAGAGGTAAATGCAGGACCTTTATCTGATATAATTCGAACTGGATTTCCAAAGATAGATTTTTGGATTTCTAATTTAGAAATTACTTCGTCAGCATCGGTAGATTTTGTGGGATACAACCAAACAAATTTTGTGAATGCGTCAATGACCGAAAGGATATGTTTGTAATTTTTATTAGTGCTTTCTAATGGACCTAAGTGATCAACATGGTACGTATGTAATGGAGTTTCTTCTTTTTCTATTGGGTGAAGTAAGCCTTCTTGTTTACCACATTTTCTATTAACTAAAATACAGGGAAAACAATTTGCTATACATTTCTCAATTTTTTGTTTAACTTTAGGGATGTAAAAATCATTTTCTAAACTTTTCTCTGTTCTTGCAACTGCGTAATGACCTTTTCCGTGAGCGGCCTTGATTGTATTCATTTGCATGTCTTCCGGTACAACTAATAAATCATTACCATTAACACATTTATAAAGAACATCATTTTTAACTAGATAATCATCATAAGATTTCACCTTTAGGATTTCTTTTATTGTTTTAATATGGTCATCGGTTTCTTGAGCTTGGATAATTTTTAAAGTTAAGCTATCTTGGATTACCATACAAATAGGATACCTACTTAATGCATCGACATGTCTCATACTGCTACCCTGTCTATGTTCAATAACATAATCAAAATCGGATAACATTATTGCCCATCTAGCTATTTTTGTACTCATTTCTTTTTTATCCATAGTCATTTTAAATGCATTACAATCGGTTACAATTTTAAATGGGATACCTAGCACATATACTCTAAACTTTTTCAGGGCTTCAATTACAGCTAAAACTTCTAATTCGTAACTAGTGTACTTCCGTTCAGCTTCGGTGGTTTTTTTACTTGTGAAATAAACTGGATGAAATTGATTATCTACTGGAGATTGTTGCATTAAAACAGCTCCATAGCCATCAATACTGGCATCACAATGGATTTCGGTCACACTTTTGGGATTGTAAATTAAAAGTACTGGTTCTGATGACAAAATACGTTTGAGTTCATTAAAAGCTCTTTGCTCTTCTATATCGAATTTAAATTTTGAATCTTTTCTTAGCAGGTCACTTAACGGTTTAGCTATAACCGAATAATTTCTTATAAATTTTCGAAAGTATCCTGTCAATCCTAAATAACTTTGAACATCTTTGGTACACTTTGGTTCGGGAAAATTTATTACTGCTTTAGTCTTCAGTGGAGAGGGATACAATTTACCATTTATGATTCTATACCCCAAGAAATCAATTTCACGCTTCAAAAAATTGCATTTTTTAAGATTTAATTCTAATCCATATTCCGATGCGGTTTCGAGTACAAGTTTTAATTTTTCTAGACCTTCAGCTTCGTTTTTAGCAGGTATTATTAAATCATCCATATAAATGACAACAATGTGATCTTTTAATAGGTTTCGAAATACATTATAAATATACTTTTGAAAAACACTAGGGCTATTGGTCAACCCGAATGGACATTTCAAAAATTCGTATTGTCCTTCATGAGTAACAAACGAGGTGTATTTCCGCGAGTCTTCTTCAACATCTACATGAAAGAAACCGTTTTTCAAATCTATGGTGGTAAATACTTCGGCAGAATGTAATTGGTCTATTACATCATCAATAACTGGCAAGGGGAAATACTCACGTACTGTCTTTTTGTTAAGACATCTGTAATCAACACAAAGTCTCATTGTGTTATCTTTTTTCTTGACTAACACAACCGGCGAAGAAAAATTAGAAGAACTTTCTCGAATTATTCCCTGAGCTAGCCACTCCTCAATTTGGTTTTCGACTATTTTTTTCTCGCATGGCGGTAATCTTCGAGGAGAAGAACAAACTGGGATTTCGTCAGTTAAATTAATTTTCATTTTAACATCTACTGTTTTAGTTTTAATTGGTACATAATTTTCAATTAAAGAGTATAACTCTGAACGTAATTTTTTGTCAGCAATGTGAGTTAAAGCAATTTTAGGCTCATCCAAAACATTTACAATATTAACTAAAAAGTCATTAGACTGAACTTCAGCTTTAAACAGTTTCACTTTATTCTCAGAAATAGTTAATGTACCTTGATGAATAACATCAGTGCCAATAATTAAATCGAAATTAATGCAACTGTCCTTAACGACAAAAATAGTAACTTTAAATTTTGAACCATCTACTTCGATTTCTGAATTGAAACAACCTTCTGGTTTAATTGAGGCTTTTCCTAGACCGGTCAAAGAGATACTCGTAGGTTTTAATTCTACAAAGTTCTTCAAATTATCATAAATACTTTTTTCTTTAACAAAGTCTTTTGGCTACCAGTATCTATTAAAGAGATTAAACGCAAAGAATAAAGCTTTATCTCTTTCAGAATTAAATCTTGGGATGTAATAATGTTTACTTGTGACTGAGCATTTTTAACACTTGTATCTTTAGATTTATTACATTGAAATGATTTATGACCATAAGCGTTACAAGCAAAACAAAGCGGCTCTTTATCTTTATCTACACAGTTAATACTCTTATGATTATTCCCGCCACAATTAAAACAACGCATATTTGGCTTTACAGGCTTAAATTTGTTCTTAACTTCAACTTCGGATTTAATTTTAGGCTTAGCTCCTTCATATTTATGAAATTTTGCATTTTCATACTCCGATCTTATTTTTTCATAAATCTTTAATTTTTGTTTAAATTCAGCAATATTGGGACAACCATACAAAAAAGATTTTTTAGAAATGGGGTCATTAATTCCATTTATTACATACTGAATAAGGGCAGAATCTTCAATATTGCCTTTTGAGCATAATTGTTTCATATTTAAAAAATATTCATCTAACGATTCATGTAGTCTAATTTTTCTTTTGGACAGCAATTCGTGTAATTCAGCTGAAGGGCACGTTTGACCAAATTCAGATATGAGTAGGGCTTTTAATTTAGACCACGAATTAATATTTGTTTCACTTTCAAGAAATAATTTTGCTTTGCCTGTCATACGGCGTTTAGCCAAAATAAATTTTTTCAAATCACTAACGTTAAATAATGAAACAATATCTTCAAAATCGGCAATCCATTTATTAATATTTTGTACTTGAGTACCTTCAAACATTGTAATCATACTTTCAATATCATTAATAGAAATGCTTGGTTTAATAACATAATCAGGAATTAGAATTTTCTGATTTTCATTACTTTCACAATTAGAACTACCAGAATCATTTCTCATATTATTCTCAAAAACAGATGAAATATTTTTAGTTTTATCTTGTAAATCATCATTAAATTCATCAACACTTTCGTCATCACTAAGAGTACCTACATCGGCTATCATATTAATTTTTAAAATATTAAAATCACATAAACTAGAAATTATTCTGGCAGCAATTTCATCAAAAGTTCCCGAATTATTTATACACAAAACATTGCAAATGGTAATTAAGTCGTTAACAGAAAAATTATCTTTAATTTCTTTGAATTTAGTTTGATATTCATCGGAATCTACTTCAAACGTAAACCCAGTAAAATTCCGAATTCTACGTCGATTATTTCTGTCACCGATTTCTCCAAAAATTAATTTGTGCAATATCTTAATACTAGCTGATTTTTCAGTTTTCAAAGAAAACTCTAATTCCTTTAAATCTACTAATTTTTCCATTATTGAAAAGAAAAATGAAATAATAAACTCACTTCATAATCAGATGCTCAGCTTCACACATTTAAACAGCATTGTTGTCGCAGTATCCAACAGCTTCATATCATTAAACATATATTCAAAAAAGATTTCCTCATAATAATTTCCAGCAAGGATTCCATCACAATTCTAAATAATAACGGCTTCCAGATTATTTAAAGTATATATATATTTCTTCTCTGTGGGCGTTCGTTTGTCTCGGTTCTGACACCAAAATTTATGGAGATTCTTCTTATAAAAGTTCTTTCGAACACATAAGTAAATAAACTCGGAGGTAAATTAAATTCTGACACCGTTTTTAAACTTTTAAATGACTTATATTAAACGTTAATATTTACAAAAAAGATATTTACATATTAATATTTACAATTCGAACATTCAAAAGGAAACTTTAATTAAAACATCTTAATCGCGTCATCTTAATCAACATTCTTCTAAAGTCAACACCCACTCTCCCCCAAAACATTCCATCCCACGATCTCTTCCGTTCATTTCTCTTTTCTTCGGCTTTTCGTCTGAATGGAGTTTTTTCAGAAAATCGTCTGCTTTCTAAAGACCTTTTCTATCAGAGTTGCGATATGAAGAACCTTACAAGACATGATACTTGGCTGTTGGAGAAAGAATCGCTCCCACATAACTGATATTTATACAATCACTATTGATACATTGGTATATTGCACACAGTATCAATCAAATGTATTTATTTTTTTATTTTATGTATGACATCATATTTATTTATTTTCTATATTTCTTTAGTTAGAAACTTCTTGATAAATTGATCAATGTTTGAATTGAAATTCTGCCCAAAATTGGAATTTAACTTCGACAGAATTTCAACAGTGAAAAACATTCATACCGCTATCAGCTCTGAGCAGGGTTCGACGTAAAAAAGTTGGGGACAGATGTCATATATGCAACACGTTGGTACGATTGGAACAAAATGGCTATTATGTGTCTCACATGCTAACACGGCTATCATGTGGTATGTTTGTTAATAAATTATTTTCTTGTTCTTTCTTTTTTAAAACGATATAAATTGTTTTGTTTTATTGTTTTTAATGAACTTTTTATATTTATCACTATTTTTTTATTAATAATAGAAAATGATTTAAAAATATTTGTGTGACTGGTATTTGAAAACGAAATTTTCGCCAAATCGGCGTAAAAAAAAAAAAAAAAAAAAAAAAAAAAAAAAAAAAAAATGCGTCAACGTGGTAAATATTAGATATCTGTGCCAAAAGGCAGAGCGTTATGAATATTTCAAATGAGTTTACATTTTATTATTTCATACAAATAATGAATCAAAACAGTTTTATAAAAATATTAACTTGAAATATAAAAAAACAGCTACTATTCAACATAAACTCTTTGTGTGTTTTAAAAATAAAATCATGTAGTGTCTTATCATTTTATCAATCATCGGAATAATAAATTTAATATAAGTTAATTCAAAATTAAATTTTAACCAATAATTTATTATTTTTAATGTTAGAAGTTTAGGAGCGATTTAAAACAATCGCCAAATTGGAAATTTAAAATAATTATTTGTAAATATTATTGTTTATATTTGTTCACATTCGATTTGAATGTTTAGGTTGATAGAATTGGCTAATTTATTGTAGCGCCGAAAAGTTTTTTCTGCGGTTTAGCCTTAAAAAATTGCCAGTAAGTGAGTTTCAAGGCCTAGTTCTGCAAATTTACTAATTTCATTACGTACCAAGGATGATATACTATTATTTTTTTACTATTATTCTTTAATACTATTATTTTTGAAGACTTTTATTTACCTTAATTTATTTTGATTTTCTTCTAACATATAAGGCGGAGAAATTTTAAAAATGTGCTATAGGTGCAAAATTCCGGCACAGATATCAAATACGCACTGGCTTTGTCGCAATTTTTTTATGCTCATGTGTCAGAAACCTCACTTTCAAATACTACTTACATATATATTTTTTAGTTATTTTCTATTACTTTGAAGAAACAATAAATGGAAAAAAGCTTCATTTACTTATTTTCTATATTTCTTCAGTTAAAAAT
Source organism: Maratus speculifer (assembly GCA_964019185.1). Lineage (NCBI taxonomy): Eukaryota > Metazoa > Arthropoda > Arachnida > Araneae > Salticidae > Maratus > Maratus speculifer. Next base: position 241,862,137 of record OZ025289.1, read on the forward strand.
CGTCTTGATCCATTAATCAATATTTCAAAATGTATCTTTATTATAAAAATCATGCTTCATATTTATTATTTTCTGTAAATGATTCTTTTTGTTGGCACCAAATGTTTCAAAATCTCGTTTCACTTCCAATATATGTCCGATACGCAGTTTTTAATTATTACAAAAAAAAGTCACTTTTTTTTTAAATTACGTAAAAATAGTTAAATGTTACAGGAAATATATCCATTGATCTCTAGATTTTTTTTTTACTCAATTAGGTGCTTCGAAGAAAATTTGTGGCAGCGCGTACAAAATGTGGGAAAATGTGTAATAAATAACTCGTTCAGTGTTAAATCCTGTATTAAATTAACATTAAGGAGTCGTACTGGAAATAAATAAAGCATAGCACTGCCGTGCTCTGCTTTAATAATAATAATTCTAATCAGGGGACAGTGTCCTCTCTTCTCAATACGCAGAAGCCTCATTAATTTCATGATAACTTTTTTTAAAGATTGTATCATTTTAAAATTCTCGTATATCTATGATGCTATTAATGCATAGATACAAGGCACACGTTGTACACCTAGTCAATTTCTGTCGATATCTTAATCATACATTACATATGTAAGTGTTTCTATGGCAGCATTGTGATTTCAATCATATAAGCATTTCATTGCTGAAAAGGTTTCACATTGTCAAAATATTTTTTCAACCACGAAAATCTGCGTATTTGTGAATATTTGATGAAATCGTATTCAATAAATATATTAATACAAAAAGAATAATACAAGACGCAGAAACATTTGTTACTTAATAGTTCATTTCCATTAATCATTAAGTATGCAACTGAACGTACTTAATCTATCTCACAAGCCATCTTTAGTTATCGTGACAATGGGGACATACTGCTAGGCGATATAGTAAGTCCCTGACAAATAGAAATGTACGTCAACCATATTACCAAAGATTAAAGGATATTGTTCTATTCAAATCGAAATATTCTAAATAATCAAGTGTCTTCCAATTGACAAAAAAATTAACCTTTACGGACAGTTAAACACATTCAATCACATAAACAGACATAAAATATCTATAAAAGGTCATCGAAATGTTACATCACAAACGATTCTAGCATCAGAAACAAATTATTTCATTTCCATTCAGAAATCTTCGTTGCAGCAATAGACAGAGTTTAAGTCGATTAGATTCCTGTTTAGAAAATTAGTCGGAACAGGTATTATCACGTTCAGTAACAATATTTCATAATTGGTATGTAATTCGTATGATTTACTTTTCCGGCTGTCTATGTAAGTTGAACTGAATTTACATATAGTCACTGCACTGATAAGGACAGAAAGAATATCTGTCTGATGCAAACGTATCTTAAGTATACTTAATGTTATTGACGAAAAATTCTGTTCAGATTGTTGCGAGGTTCATATTTTATAAAGAATATGTGGTTGAAATCCTAGCATTCTATTCAAAACGTTCTGTTAAATGTTTAGTCTTTTCTATGTACACTACCTGACTTCAGAGATTATACCTACACATTTTAAATATCATGCACAGTAGATTTTGTGACTTTTATTCCAAAACGATTTATCTTTTATTTCATGGAACATGTTCATTGGTTGTTACCATTTTATAATTCACCTTGTATTAAAATTAAAAAAAAAAACATATTACTTGAGATTTTGTGAACAACACAACAGGTGATATATCTTCATTTTTAAACACGCGGGATAATTATAGGACAAAATTTCTATTTAGAATAATAATTTAATTTGTGTAACATGAAATGTTAAAGAGATATTAGATATTTTATAACCACTTTTTTCTCAATGGATAAGGAAAAATAATAAAATATCCCCCTAATTAAAAAATTTCATTTTTTTGTTGGAGCACAATCTATAATAATACGTTCCTACAATAACCTGTAACGATCAATTTATAGATAATTTGAAGTGACTGTAGTAAAATTAAACTTCCGTCGAGTAAACATCTATCCTAAGAATTTCAAGAATTTTAGTCAATGAAATCGAAAATCAATGCAATGGCGAACGACTGGTTTGATACGTCTGAGGGAAGAAATATCTTGGAATTGTGTGGAGTTATTAGAAAAACTCTCAAAATAATAGAAATTGAATTTTCAGTGGAAGATTTGAATTATTAAAAATCTCTAATATGCAACGATAATTCTGGTTTTCATTGTATCTATGGATGTCTGAGTTTTGAAAATCTTGGAATCTGAAAAAACACTCTCATGATCCAAAAGTTTTCAAATAGTTAGAAGTCTAATCTAAGCTTGCTGGGATAAGTATATATCTAAACCTTTTTTTATTAAAAACTACAATACAATTTTTTAAATGCATTTTCTCGTAGATTGTCCGCTAGTTACACAATAAAAATCATTTTTATATTAAAAATATGGATAATGCATTTTAATCAAATTTTATTTTTTTAAGGAGCTTATAAATTTGTATTAACCGCATGTCATAGTTAATAGTAAAAGAAATCGCCGAAAATATCTATGATGCAATAAGTCGTCAGCTTATAGGAAAAATTAAGGACATACCGACTTAGGACAAAGTATCCTTTTGTCAGAGGAAAATGAATGCCATCTCTATTACCAAAATTTTAGTACTATTGCCTTGTTTAGCAGAAATCTTCGATAATCAGTATGTTATTCATATGTTTTACTTTTCTGGTTTCTCTACGTAAAGTGAACAGGATTTTGAAACCTGCCTATAGGAGTGACATTTCTCTGTTCTTAAGATATCGTTATATTTTCACAAAAATTTCTTTTTGTTGCAAGTATATCTTAATTACTTTTAAAGTTATTTTTAAGAATTTACTTAGGTTTTCAGATGTGCATTTCAGACTGAATAAGGGATTTGAAAACCGAGTGTTCTGTTAAAAATAGTTACAATGCACAGTATCTCATTTCAAAGTTTGTATCTACTTATTTAAACATCCTATCATAAAATTTTTGTGAGATTTGTACTAAAACCCTTTATCATTAAGATTGTAACAATTATATTTGTTTTCCAATAGTACAACTAATTTCGTGTTCGTAAAATAAAAACACGTGAGATTTTTGGAGGAATAATACCTACAATATACATTTATTTTTAAAGCTCTAAGGACGTTTATTAGAACCAAATATACAATTCCTAAAATAATTCCATTTCTATAAAACTGTAATTAATTATTAAAGAGATAATTCATTAATGTATAACTGCATATTGTTTTCCTATACTTCTCATTGCATGATGAAAAAAATTCAAAGTTTGAAATATAAACATAATTAGCCATCCTAAAAATTTGAAGAATTTAAGTCAAAGTAATTGAAAATCATTGCAATTGCAAACCACTGGCTTGATATGTCTGACGGAAGAAATGACTCGGAAATGTATGAAATTACGGAGAAACTCGTAAAATAATAGTAATTGAATTTTCAGTGAAAGACTTAATTTATAATAAAGCGCTAATATTTTATGATAATTCTGGTTCTCGTTTTATTTATGGCCGTATGAAATTTGGCAATCGCGGTATGGGGAAAAACAATCCCATGATATAAGATATTTCAGACAGGGGAACTGATCCAGGCTTCCCGGGATAAATATACATCTAAAAAACATTTTTTTTTTGAAAACTGCAATACATAAAAAAAAAAATGTACTTTTTTATAGTTTGCCCGCAAGTAACATAATAAGAATAATTTTTATCCTAAAAATATTAATAATGTAATCAAAAAATATTTTAAAGAACTGATAACCTCGTATTAACGGCATGCCATATTCAATAATCGAAGAAATTGATAAAAATTTCTGTGATACAAATAGCCGTCAGCTTATCTCAAAAACTGTGGAGACAGAATCTTACAGAGATTAGGGACAGAGATTAAATTATCCCTATGTCAAAGCTATTGCCAAAAATTTAATGGTATTACCATGTTCAGTAGAAACCTGCCATTATCGGCTAAAATTCATATGCTTTACTTTTCCAGTTTTTTTTATGAAGTGGACAGAGTTTTGTAATATGACACATAGAAGAGAATTTTGTCTCTGCTTAAGATGTCATTATAATATCAGAAAAAATGTTTTTGTGTTGTAAATATATAATAATTATTTAAAAATTTATTAATAAAAAATAATATTTATGTTTTATTCAGATGTATATTTCAGTGTGTATAAGTGATTCGCAACCCTGTATTTCTCTTTAAAATTTTTTCAAATACTATATACGCACAGTACCCCTCTTCAAAGTTTATACCTATTTATTTAGACATTCTGCAGAAAGCATTTTATGAGGTTGCGCTAAAACGCTTCATTATTAAGGCTTTAACAATTATATTTATTTTTTCCCATTTTGCAACTAATTTCTTTTTAAAAGTAAAAACTCTTTTAAAATTCGTTACAATACAGCCTACAATATACTTTTATTTTAAAATCTCTAAGGATGTCTAAGTTTATTAACTAAAGTGCACACTTCGTAAAATAATTCAATTTCTATAAAACTGTAATTAGTTATTAAAGAGATAATCAATCTATATCTCTTAATTGACTTATATATTGCTGCATATTGGTTTTCTATATTTTACACAGCATAGTGAAAAATGAAATTTTTATGTTTCAAATATCCAAATAAATTAGTCATTTTGAAATTTCTTTTGTGATTGGAGCACAAACTACATTAATAACTTCTTACAATAGCTTAAAACGATGAAATTATAGGTCACTTAAAACTACCTGATGAAATCGAACTTCCGTTGGCAGAAGATGTATCCTAAGAATTTGAAGAATTTTACTCAAAGTAATCGAAAATCAATGCAATGGCCAACCATTCGCATTAGAGAGGAAATGACTCGGAAATGTGTGCAACTATTGGAAAAAACTCGTGAAATAATAATAATTGAATTTTCAATGGAAAATTTGAATTATTAAAAATCGCTACTATGTTACGATAATTCTGGTTTTGTTCTATGTATGGACATTCGAGTTTTGGAAAGAGCAAAATCTTGGAAATATTCCTTAATAAAAGATAGTATGAATACATACTAAGGAACAAAGTCCAACTTTACTCACTTATGTATATGAGGACTGCAGAAGCCAAGAGGTATAAGTGATAAAATTTTTAAAAAATGAACTAATTGCACAGACGAACTAAAAATATGCTTTTTTTTCAGGCAATAAAATATGATATTCTAATTATATGATGCTTTCTAGGGATCGACTACTTTGACGAATATAATCCATGTTTATTAATTATAAGCTTAATAATTTATATGCTCTACTTTTTGCACATTTATCGAATCAGGATATCAAAAACTGTATTAAAACATTTATAAGCTACTTATTAAAATTCAGCGAATTGTTTTTGACTTTCAAATTTAACGTCATATATCTCTAACTCAATTTACTCAAAATGAATTTTTGTCACTATCTGGAATTTGAAACTAGATTCTGAAACATTGGATACTGCATGGTTGCGTACAGGGAGCAGGGGCGGGACTTTTTCTCTTCTTAAGTTATCGAAATACTTTCAGAAAATAATACATTTGGGGCAAATATAAATTACTTATTTTTAAAGTTTTTAATGAAAAAATTAGTCTGGATTCTTTCGTATGTATATTTCATTCTTAATTAGGGGTTTGCGATGTAACTTTTGAAATAAGATGAGTAAGAAAAATGATTCGCTACGCTTAGATTATGAAACAGTTTCCAACACCCCCTGAAATCTTTAACAAAACTTCATTTTTTAAGAAAATAAAATGTTACTGTTTATAACCAAATATATATTTTAATACATTTGAGCAGCTCCGCATTTAATCATACGGTTGATATACATAATAGCGAATTTCTTTTTATCAAGAAAACGCCTGGTAAGTTGAAATTTCTAGTTCATAAATATGTAGTAATAGGTGAAAACATATAGAATATTTTTATTCGGCCCTGTAGTTTACCTAGTACTTTTATTACACGCCATTACTTAGCGTATAATTAAATTTTGTTTGAATTAAAGCGTTTTAATTTAAACAAAAACACTCCTATGTCTTATGAAATCACATTTTCAGAAATTCTCATCTATAGGTGATCATGTATTCAATTCTCTGCGTGATCTTGTTAACCACTTTATGTATGTTTTACAAAGTCAATTTTAGTCAAAGTCTTCGGAAAAGCAATGCAAATGTAAACCACTCGCTTGATATATGTTGGTGAGGAAATGACTTAGAAATATGTGTAATTATCGGAAAAACTCCTAAAATAATATTAATTTAATTATTTTGAAAGTTTTGAATTATTGAAAATAGATAATATTTTATGAGAACTCTGCTTTTTTTTTTATTAATTGTCGTCTAAACGTTGGAAATCACAGAATGGCGAAAAAAATTTCGTGATACAAGAAATTATGAATAAGTAACATGTGTTATAATCTGAGCTTTACAGACTAAATATCCATGTAAGCCTTTTTTATTGTTATTATTCAAAACACTTATATGTATATTTGATTTTATATATTTTTTGAGTTTAGCCCGTAATGACACATTAAAATTCATTCAAATTATTAATAATGAACTCAAAGGAGAGGTATTATTTTAAAAGAACCAAGAACTCTTCTTTAATGAATTGTCATAGTTATACTAGCCGAAAAAAAATCGCAAAAGATTTCTATAACGATAAAAGCCATAGGGTATCGAAACAATCGTGTACAGAGACAGAAATAAAGTATCCATTTGTCAAAAGTGAATAAATGTCAACACTATTACCATAAATTGAAGGCTATTACCCCGGTAAGCATTTTTGCCGATCCCACCGAAGCTAGCATAGGGAAGTAAATATGGCCTTCTGATTGGTTGAATAATTTAAAGAGCAATTGCTGTATGTAAATAAATTTCTCTAAATGTAAATATACGCATTAGGGGTGCATATGGGTATAACGTATTAAAATTATAATAAAGAGATGATAATAATAATAAGAAGAAGAATTTTTTTAAAGTAATATAGAACAAATGGTTAGCAAATATCGCATAATTGACCCCATTAAAAGGAAATGTGATATTGTTTATAAATAAATTGTTCTATAATGTTAAAATAATTAAGAAGAAATTCCAATATCATCATTATTATTATTATTTTACAAAACAATTGTGAAACATCATCATTAACTTCTTTAATTCTAAATTTCAGAAAATCTTTTTTTTTATCTGTTAATAAATATGTAAAATAGAAAAGAAATTAGTGAGAATCCATCTTTGTAGAAGGTTTTCAAACAGAAACTAGCGTTTAAGTAAATGTAAACTCAAAAATGAACCAAAACAAAATGCTCTTTAAATTATTCAACAAATCATAAGCCTGCATTTTCTTCTTTGTGCTAACTTCGGTGGGATCGGCAAAAATGCCCCCGGTCAGAAGCAATTTTTCATAATCAGTATATTAGTGAAGTGCTTTACTTTCCCGGCTCTCGAAAAAAGAATTGGGTTTTATGTAATGTGCACTGTGCAATATGCAGTGGATGCGTGCAGAGGGTACATTTCTCTCTTCTTGAGATATCGTAATATTTTTAGAGTTACGTAAATTTAAGACAAAAATCTCTTAAATATTTTTTAAGTTATTGATAAAAACTTTAATCAGGTTTGTTTCAGATGCACATTTCAGCCTAAATAATTAGTTTACAAACCTATCTTTATATTAAAAAATGTTTTCTTTATAGTGTAGAATTCAAATCTCTTCAAATTTTGCAAATATATATTTAAACACCCTGTATAGAAAACTTTGAGAGGTTTGTATTAAAATATTTCATCAGTAAAGTTGTAACAAGTATATTGGTTGCTCCTATTTTACGAGTCATTTTGTGTTAGAATGATAAAAGTACTTGAAGTTTTCGTAGCAATATATCCTATGATATATTTTCATTTTAAAAGTTCTAAAATATGTTTATTGATCTAAGTGCATGTTTGATCAAATAATTAAATTCAGATAAAATGTTGTTAATTAATAAAGAGCTAGACAGTCTATTTCATATGATTGATTAATAATTTAATATATGTCAGTTTCTTATCTTTCTCACTGATAGAAATATGCATGTAATTCAAGTTTCCCGAAATTTCTTTTTGCGTTAGGAACACAATTAACAGTATAACCTTTATACAATGCCTTATAATGAACATATTATAAGTCTTTTAAAACTACTCTGATGAAATCTAACTTCCGTCGACAGAAGATGTATTCTAAGAATTTGAAGAGTTTTAATCATAGTAATCGAAAATCAGTGCAATGGCAAACCATTGACTTACTTCATCTCGGGGAAGAAATGACTCGAAAAATTTGTGTAATTATCCGAAAAGCTTGTAAAATAATATTAATTCAGTTTTCCTTGGAAGCTTTGAATTGCTGAAAAGATATAATAATTTATAATAATTGAATTTTTTTTTAATGGAAATCTGAGTTTTGTAAATCGCAGAACGGAGGAAAAAACAATCTCATGATAGAAGAACTTTTAAATTCTAGGGGAACTAACTCAAGCTTAACCCGAGGCAATAACTTTCCGATATAAGTATACATGCAAACGGCTTTTTTTAAAACTTAAATATGATTTTATAATTTTTGGCATTTTTTTTAGATTGTCTGCTGAAGACAATAAAAAACAATTTAAATACTAAAGATATTAATAATGCAATGAAATGATTTTTTTTTAATTTTAAAGAGTTGATAACTCCGTATTAACGGCATGCAATAGTAGATAGACAAAAAAATCAAAATATTTGTACGACGTAAAACGTTACCAGTTATCGCAACAATGGTCGACCCAGAATCGGGAGATCCCCTGGTCAAAGGGAAATGAATGCCAACACTTTTATCAAAGATTAAAAACTATTTTCATGCTCAGTAGCAATTTTCCGTAATCAGTATGCTATTCATAATTTTTACTTGCACGCCCTCTATGTATAGTATGCTGAATGCTGAAATATTGTGCATGTACATTGTGCTAATGTATAGTACAGGGAAATTTTTTCTGACTTCTTGAGAAAATATTAAATTTCAGAAAAAAATGTGTTTGTTCTGCAAAAATATCTTAAATATTTTTAATGTTATTAATAAAGAAAAATTTAATGGTTTGTTTCACATGCGTATTTCAGACTGAATAGTCGATTTGCAACAATATTTTTCTGATAAAAATTGTTTGCTACCGTAAAGCTTTCAAAGTTTGTACCTATTTATTTAAACATCCTGTAGAGAAACTTCTGTCAAATTTGTTCTAAAAATCCTTCATTATTAAAGTTTTAACAAATATATTTGCTTTACCATATTAACACTAAGTTCGTGTTCGAAAAATAATTACGCTTGAGATTTTTGGAACAACACAATCCTATATCTTTATTTCAAAAGATTTAAAAAAATTAGCAACGATATTACATATTTCGTAAAATAATACGATTTCTATACAAATGTAATAAGTTATTAAAGAAATAGTCTATGTATTTCTCATATTTCACTAATAATTTTTGCAGATTGATTTCTTATATTTCCCGTTGCATAATGAAAAACAAAATTTAATTGTTTGAAATACTTGATAAATTAAGCCTTTTCGTAGTTTCTCTTTATGATTAGCAACTCCTTCCTGCAATACCTTTCAACGATCAATTTATAAGTCATTTGAAACTATACTGATGAAATCGAATTTCCGTCGACAAAAGATGTATCTTAAGAATGTGAAGAACTTTAGTCAAAACAATCGAAAATCAATGCAGTTGCAAATCATTGGCCTGAGATACTTTGGTTAGGAAATGATTTGGAAATGTGTGTAATTATCGGGAAAAACTCATACAATAATATTAATTGAATTTTCAGTGGAAGTTTTCAATTATTCAAAAGCGCTAATATTCTAAGATACTTCTGGTTTTTTTGTTTTATCTATAGCTGTCTGAATTTCGGACGTCGCAGAATGAAAATAAACAGTCTTGTGATGAAAGAAATTTTTAAAAAATATTTGGGGATTCACGAGTTAAATATACACTATATGGTCAAAGGTGAAAGGACACTTGCGAATTTAGGCATTTTCTTAAATATCTAGGAAAAAAACATGAAGAATTATCCTGGATCACTAAATTTATAAACATAATAGTATAGGTCATAAATTACCGTGAATTTTTTCCCCCGAAACATCATAGGGGGCCGTCAACAAATCCAAAAAGAAAGAATATCTTTTGGTTAACCCCGTTAAAACTCATGTAGCAAAAACGTTCAAACTGTTGATTATGATTAAGTAGTTTATTGTTATATACTGTGTTCAGTTTTGTATGGGTAGCATGTAAACTTACAGAAAAATTAAGGATTTTTTTTTAAAAGTCCCAAATTTTTTGCTTATAATTTCTAGAGTTCTTAATATGAAAAAAACATTCTTTCTAGAAAATATGACGATCGACATTGTACATAATACCCACTAATCAGAATATGAAAAATAATAAACTTGTATGAAAAATGAGTAAGTTTATTAAATAATTATTCGCTACGCATGTGTACAGGCTATCAAATTTTCATATGTATATTGTGTTAGCTAAATGTATAGAGCACCTTTTGTGAAATTCTCAAAAACATAATTTGAAAATACTGAAGGTGATCGTCTATAGAATAAACTCAAAATCCGTTGTTCCCAAAATGAAGCAAAAAACGAAGGGTTGTATCCAAATATTTTTGTACGTACCATATTGTGTATTATTATTGACACTAATCAATGCATATATGGATATAGAGCCTCATCTTTTTGTTTCATTTTGTAAATAATGGATATGTACTAGTTGTAGTGGCACCAGAACAAAATGTCACTGTTGAAACGTATTATCACTGTTAATTTGACAAGATCAGTTGTTAAATAGATTTTGTATTTTCCTAATATGCCATAGAAACTTGATATGGCGAGTTTGTAAAGGCTTTTTAGAATGTTTGTTGTTACCCCAGATTAGTGTTACAGACATAAAGTATAGCTTTTTTTATGAGCAGTAACACTAATCTCTCAGTTGCAAACTGGATTGATATTGCATAAGATTGCAAAAAATTTGTAATTTAAAATGTTCTTAGAACGATTTTCGCTCTTTGATGATTTTAATTTGGATTATTTTTTCAACAGTTCATAGAAAGCTTTTCGTCTTCAAACTACTGTAAAGTACCGAACGTAAGCCCCCTCGGAATATAAGCCTCCTTCATATATTTTGCAAATTATATAAATATCGGAAAATTTAATAATTCAAAATAAAGCCGTCCATTCTCCCAGATCTCCTCCCTATTTTTTAAAAGTTCCAGTTAAAAGTCTCTCTTTAGAATGTCCTGTTTGCTAAATAGGGATTAACTTCGGTATTTTACGGCAATTACAAAAACAAATTTTATGATGTTAGATTCTTCAGCTGTATAAAAAACGCAATTTAGGATAATTTTTACGCTTTGAACCCCCATGTGGTTCAGGCAATATTGCCACAATTGAAGGCAATATTGCCAGAACCACATGGGGCCACATAATGTACTAGGGTCTATCACATTCGATTTGCCATTGAAATAATTTTGATACTTCCGATAATTGCATAGAAATCAAAATTTACAAAGTTTTTTAGAACGGTTTTCGCACATTTATCACCTCTATTAAGTTTCAATTTTTTAAAGAAATGCTCTTAGAGTATAACGATTAAAAAATTCGAGGAATGCGACCATTCTTGTCAACGAAATCAAGTGTCTTAAGAAAAATCGTCAGAAATGTATTCTTCCAACCCTACTCTACTTACATATGTTCATTTATCCCATGCCAAACGACCGAACTACACGGGTGGCTGATATCTTCGAAAGTTAGATACCTTTGCCCTGCGATGTAAGAAAGATGGATTTTTTTGAGCAATGTTGCGACATTAAATTCTGCGAATGTTTAGCTAAAACAACAATGAAGACTTTGAAAATGGTAAGATAGGTTTACGATGAATCTACCATGGTGAAACTCAAGATTTATGATTGGCATCCACATTTTAAAGACGGCTGAGAATTCATCGAAGACGATAAATGTGTTAGACAACCTTCGCTGAAACTGCACCCTGGTATCCTCTGCTTGACAACCCACCATTACATCGATAACAATTGGTAAAACTATTGCTCGTCAAAACTCGCACTAATGTGATTTCACATCCCCACCGCCTATCAACTTGACTTTTAACTGTTCCCATCACTGAAAAACATTTTCAGGGACGCCGTTTTAAGTCATCAGAAGGGGTAAAACAACATCACAGGAGGCCTTACGGGCGATTGCGAAAAATGACTTCCAACGGTGTTTCCAGAAGTTATAAGAGCTGTTGCAGAAGTGTATTGTCGACCAAGATCACTACATTGAAGGTGGATATGCTACGATACTGCAAACTATTCAGAGCAATGCTTTTTTTATAACATTTTCCCGAATTTTTTAATCTTTTTGAATGTTTATGGACGGCTGATTTTCTGAAACTCTAAAATAGGCAAATACAAACTCTTTATGCAAGAAATCATCTAATAAATATTAGGTGATCGATTTCAAGTTTCACGGATTCAATAAATATGTAAATTGTTTAGAAAAACTCCATTATATATATGCATTTATATTAAAACATTTTTATTAGATTGTCTACTAATAACATATTAAAATTCATTGAAAAAAAATTAATGATGTAATCAAGTGAAATTTTGAAAATTTTTAAAAAAGATGTTTTCGTATTAATGACATGTCATAATGATTAGCTAAAAAAATCAGCAAAAATATCTATGACGCAAAAAGCTACTAGCTATCACAACAATTGTGGGTATAGAATCCGGAGACGTAGTATTCCCTTGTCAAAAGAAATGAATAAAAGTACTTGATATTATTGGAACAATACAACTTACAAAATATCTTCATTCTAAAACCTCTAGGATAATTATCAGCCTAAATCCATATTTAGTCTAATTAAAAAAAATCATTATTAAATGAATAATCAATCTAATTCTCATAGTTCACTGTTAAATTACTGCATATTGGCTTAGTAATTCTTACTGCATAATGAAAAATAAAATTAGAATGTTTGAAATATCCGACTAATTCAGCCTTTTCGGAGTTTCATTTCGTGATAAGAGCACAATCTATAGTGATACTTCCATACAATAGCCAGGAGCGATAAATTTATTAGTCATTTAAAACTACTCTGTTGAAATTATACTTCCGTCGACAAAACATGTATCCGAAGAATTTGAAGATTTTTAGTCAAAGTAATCGAAAATCAATGCAATGGAAAACCATTGACTTGATACGTCTGGATAGTAAATAACGCAGAAATATGTGTTATTATAGGAAAAACTCATAAAACAATAATTATTAAATTCTTAGTGAAAATTTTAAATTTTTAAAAAACGGTAATAAGTTACGATAAGTCGGAATTTTTGTTTTGTTTGAAGCCGTATTATTTTTTAGAACCATAAAATTGGGAAGAAAAAACTCTTCCTGCAAAACGTTTTTAATAAATATCAGGTGATCTATTCCAAGATTCACGGGTTAAATAAACATTTAAACAGTTTTTAAATCAAAAACAGCAATATATGTATGTATTTAATTTTATGCATTTTTCTACGATTGTCGACTAATAAAACACTAAAACTTATTAAAAAATAATGATGTTATCAAAAGAATTTTTTGAATTTTTTAAGAGCATAACTACGGCATGCCATAGTGAACAGTCGAGAAAAATCAGCAAAAATTTCTATGATGCAAAATGCCTCCATCTATAGAAACAATTGTTGACATAAAATCGGGAGATTTAGTATACCCTGTCATAAGAAATGAAAAATAGTACTTTATATTATTGGAACAGTACAACATACAAAATATCTTCATTTTAAAACTTCTAGGATGTTTATTAGCCGAAATACATATTTAGTATAACAAATCTATTTAAAGATTATTAATTATTAAAGAGATAATTTAATTCTTATAATTCACAATTATTGCATATTGGCTTATCATTTCTCACTGGATAATGAAAAATGAAATTTGAATATTTGAAATATACGACTAATTCAGATTTTTCGAAGTTTCATTAAGTGATTGAAGAAAAATCTGTAGTAATACTTCCATATAATAACCTGTAACAATCAATTTATAAGTCATTTAAATTTAGTCTGATGAAGTGAACTTCCGTCGTCAAAAAATGTATCTAAGAATTTTGAAGAATTAAGTAATCAACAATCAATGCAATGGCAAACCATTGACTTGATACATCTCGGGGAGGAAATATGTGTTATTATAGAAAAAACTCGTAAAATAATATTAATTGAATTTTGTTGAAAATTTTAAATTATTGAAAAGCGGTAATATGTTACGATAATTCTCGATTTGTGTTTTGTTTATGGCCGTCTGATTTTCTGAAATCATAAAATGGACAAAAACAAACTCTTCATGCAAGAAATCATCTTACAAATATTAGGTGATCTATTGCAAGACTCAAGGGTTCAATAAATATGTAAAGGGTTTTTTAACTGAAAACTCCAATATAGACATCGTATTAAAATGTAAGCATAATTCTTAGATTGTCTACTAATAAAGCACTCAAACTCATTAAAAAATATTAATAATTTAGTGAAATAAAATTAATTTTTTTTAAAAAAAAGGATAACTTTGTAATTCTCTCACAGTCTTGTAGAAGAGCAAATTTGTAGTGTTACTTTCACTGTATTTTGTTTTAAATGATTATAAAACATGATTACAGTAAAACCCCAATAATTCGGATTATTTGGGACCAGACCCAATCCGGATTATACGGAGAATTAGCAAAAATATAATAAAAGAAAAGATACTTACAGAAAATCGCCTTTATGTTAAAATGAAAAGTGCCTGACTTCAATGCTGCATCTTTCTAAATATAAATAGTTTTCTGCTAGTGATATTGTAGAAGTGTTTTGTCACAATAACAAGGAAACAGACCTATGGGCTGACAAAGATCATAAAGCAATCTTTATCAGACAAAGGGTCTTATAAGGACTATTTTACCTGCTTTTTTGCAATGCTCCAAGTAAAAATGTATTGTGCAGTGATTTTTTATGACATTTCTAAGTGGTTTAAATTGAAAATTGGAATTGCCAAACATAGTGATACATTTTTGTTTCCTTTAAAGATAGCATCAAAGAGATTAAATAAGAAAGCGTAAGGTATTCTTCCGAAACGATTTCAGATTTTTTTTACTATTATTCAAAATACGACGATGAAACAAGTTAATGTTATGGAAACTAGCCAATCGTTTCTCAAACTTGGAAAAAAAATCGATCCGGATTATCCGGAGATGCGAATTAACGGGGTCCGAATTAGCGGGGTTCTACTGTATTTCAACATTATATAAAAATACTTGATTACAAATATGAATATTAAGCTTCAGAATATTAACTATTCTGCAATGCATTAGAAATCCATTTAATCATTTGTTTTATGTTACTTTAAATATTGCTCATATTACGGAAAAGCCTGGAGATTAGTGAAAGTATTAACACGGGCTTTTCAGTGAGCGGGTTGTAACGGCATTCCATATTGAATAGCCGAAAAAATCAGCAAAAATTTCTATGACGCAAAAAGACGCAAGCTAACGCAACAATCGCGGACATAGATTCGGGATATGCAGTATCCCTCTTCAAAAGAAATGAATAAAAGTACTTGATATGATTGGAATAAGACAATATGCAGATATCTTCATTTTAAAACCTCTAGGATAGCCTAACTTCATAATTAGTGTAATAAAGTGATTTGAATAACACTAATTTTTAAAGAGACAATTTAATTCTCATAATTGATATTGGTTTATTATACAGCGCGTGTAAAATCTATAAGGACAGCAATATATATATATATATATATATATATATATATATATATATATATATATATATATATATTATGAATTTCAAAATAAATGAAACTTTTTTCCTTATAACATGTATCATCATGCTGAAAAGTTATTAAAAAGTCAACAAAATTCGACCGTGAGTATTTTATTATAAAAATAATGTAATTGTTTAAAAAAACACTATTCTTCCCTTCTTAAAAAATTTAAGAACAGCAAAATAAATTCAATTTAGTATCCGAAAAAAGGAAATATTTAATGTATTATGCACCCACGTATGAGTTTAATGACGACAAATATCCTATTATTCCTCGACATATGTAATTTTTAGCACAGTTCGTGTTTGTTTTTCTACATTTCATCTTCAATTGTAATTCTCAGTGCTGATGCTGAAGAAAATGCCTTTCATTTATATAAACTCGTCTTTTAGATGTCCCATATGTTGTCAATAAGATCAAAATCAGGATTTCTGGTAGGCCATTGCACTATTTTTTTATAGAACTAAAGTTTTAACTCACGACTTGGTGGATAGATGCATTATCTCGCTTTTATATGCGTTTTTTTCCTGCCAGAAGTGTTGAAATAAATGAAGCGAGGTGAAAAAGAGTTTGTATATGTGTATTTGAATTAAATTATCGCGAAAGAGATACATAAGTGACCGTACATCGTCGAATGAAAAGCAGCCCTATGTTGCAATGAATCTGCCACGTGATTGCCGGTTTAATAAAATATCTTTTTCTAGTCTTAAATCAATTTAATTAATTTTCAACGATGAAAGAAATTAAACTTAAATTGTCCTGATGACTGGAGAGAATATTAGGATGATTTAAGAAAAGAAAAAGAAATTTAACTAAGGTATGTATCAGTTGAGCGGAGTCGTTGAACATCATGCTGCTTTTCATTCAACGACGTGATGTCACTTGTATATTTTTTCTCGAAAAGGCACATACACAGACACTTTCTGACTATCTTTCATTTGTTGCAACATTTCTTGCAAAAAAAGCCGGATATAACAGCGAAAAAATGCGTCTATTAACACAAATTGTGAGAAAAAAAATTAGTTCCCTAAGAAAAATATTTAAGCTTTGCAATGACCGCTCATAAAACCTGATTTTAATCCTATCTATAACATATAGAATGATCTAGAAAGGGGATTTTATAAAAATAGAAGGAATTTTTCTTCAGAATCGAAACTCAGATCTACAGTTGAAGATGAATAGTACAAAATCAATCCCTAACTGCATAAAAAATTAATGTTGTCCAGGAATGATGGAATATTTGCAATCATTAAACTCATAGGTGAGTGCATAATACATTAAATATTTATTTCTTTGGTTACTATATTAAAATTATTTTAGTGTAATTAAAGTTTTTTTACAGGCAAAAATTTTCTTTTTTTGTGCAACTATTTTATTTTTATAATAAAATACTCACAGTTGAATTATGTTGACTTTTTAATTAGCTTTTCAGCTTGATGACACATATTATCAGAAAAAAAGTTTCATTTGTTTTGAAATTTATAAAAAAAAAAATATTTTTTTTGCTGCCCTTATAGTTTTTACGCACGCACTGTATTTCTCAATCTATAATGAAAAAAAATTCTGAATGTTTGAAATGTCCGACTAAATCAGCTTTATGAAGTTTCCTTTCGTAATTATAGCACAATCTGCAGCTATAGATTCATACAATAGCCCTTAACGGTCAATTTATAAGTCATTTACAACTACTCTGATGAAATCGGACATCTGTTGGCAAAAGATGTATCCTAAAAATGTAAAGAATTTTAGTCAAAGTAATCGAAAATCAATACAATGGCAAACCACTCGTTTGATACGACTTGGAAAGGAATTGACTCGGAAATATGTGTTATTATCGGAAAAAAAAACCTCGTAAAATAATATGAATTGAATTTTCAGTGGATATTTTGTATTATTGAATAATGCTAATGCGTTATGATAAAGAATCAAAATAATATTTTAAAAGATGGAAACCTATCAATAACTGAAACTGAATTTCATTAAACTGAACACTTTAAGCTGTAAACTAAAAGAAAATCGATGATTTTTTATTTATACGAACATAAATATAATATAATAACATATAAGAACTACATAAATATTCGAATAATAATTACATAAATAAAAGATTTAATTATTAATTACGCACGCTGCATAATTATAATACTAAATGTTTTATCAACCAGGATGCAACGAATATATGTATATACATATATATATATGTGTGTGTGTGTATCACAACTCGCTTCCTGTAGAAAAATAAAAGTATCTGATATTACCGTAATTTCGGGTGTATAAGCCGCGGATCAAACAATTCTTTTTGGACCCAGAAATCTTATTTAGTGATTGAAGACAAATATTTACGGCGATCTAACTAGTTATATTTGTTTCTTAAAAAATTCTGGGTCAAAAAAGAATTGTTTGATCTGCGGCTTATACACCCGAAAATACGGTATTTGAAAAATATATCCTAAATAAATCCTAAAGAACTGATAAATAAAAATTTTAATTATTAATTATATGTGTTTATTAATTATACAGACTATATATTTATAAAGAATATATAAATATAAAACTAACACGTATGTAATTACAATGCTAAAATATTTTACCAATAATGTTATATATATGCAATAATAATAAAAAAAAATCGCTATTTTCACGTTTAGATTTCACTCTAAATTCTTATAAGAATATACTTTCATTATTATTTCAGTAATCTTGTAATACTTAATTATCGGCTTATGTTCCTTTATTTAATTCAGCATAATATATTATTTATTTTCCTAAAAAGAAATCAACTATATTAGTTAAATGTCAATTTCTTATTTAAAAATATTAAAATTATTCTATTAATCCAATTCCCCTTCTTAGAATAAAAAACATTTGTCAAAAGCTTTATTTTTGTTTTATTATTTTTATTAAAATATCGTCTGAGCAATCCCAAAAAAGACTGCTCTTATGAACTATTGATCTTTGTTTAATTTTGCCTTGGGAAAAGAGTTCGGGTCTGAAGCTCCTCCTTCTGGACAAAGAAAATGCTGGGAACGTTCTACACATACTTTCTGGTTCCTTTGATTGGACTTCACATGCTTGCGTCAGCCTAGGGCCCAGGCAGGGGTCTGTCAGGTACGATCAGAGCTAAAAGACTGGCGGAAAAGAAGCAGAATAGCAGAGTCCTGCAGAATAGACCGACCTTCTCAATGTTAAACAACCCGTGCGGCTTATCAGATCGTTATTCCAAAATCTAAAGCGCCCTCTATCGACATTTTTCGAAATTTATCTTTTTAATTTATTTTCAAGACAATACTGATATAAACTAGTTGGATGTGTCAATCCCAAAACTTTCTTCTATCTCAGAAGTATATTTTAATATTAAAAAAAAAAAAAAAAAAAAAAAAAAAAACGTCGTGACCCCAAAGTTACCCACTATCGAATTTCCTCGAACATTTGACCTAGCCTAATGAGATTCTGGTATCCGAAAAGGCTAAAACGCAAAAATTAATTAATATTCTGAGAAAATGAGCTTAGTAGTGCCTCATGTTGGGTAATTTATACTTAAAACCAATAAGCATCTATTTACGTCAAGACCTAACAGAATCTGAAATTTGATGGAATACGCCCATTAGTTCTTGAGATATAGTTATAACAAAAAAATTTGCAAAACGTAGCACAGCAACACCGTATCTTGGCCAATTTATGCCAAAATGTAAAAAAGCGTCTAATTATGTTATGGTGTAAAATAATCTGAAGTTTGATGAAATTCTGTGCATTAGTTCTTGAGATATAGCTAGTTTAAAAAAACCGTGTAAAATATAGCACAGCAGCACCATCAGTTGAAGGATTTATAACAAAACGTAATCATCGTGTAATTATGTTATATGTCATTTTGGAACAAAATCTGAAGTTTGATGAAATTCTGCGCGTTGGTTTTTGAGATATAGCTATCGGAAAAATCGTGCAAAATGCAGCATAGCTGCACCACCTGTTGCAAGGTTAATACCAAAATGTAATCAGCGTCTAATTATGTTATATATTCTAGTGTAACAGAATCTAAAATTTGATCAAGTTCTCTGCATTAGTTCTTGAGATATAGCTATCGCAAAAATCGGGCAAAATGTAGCATAGCAGCGCCACCTATAAGGCAGTTCACACCAAAACCTTATCAACGACTATGTATCTCAAGGTATCGCGGAATCTGAAGTTTGGTGAAATTCTGTGCATTAGTTCTTGAGATATAGCTATCATGAAAATCATGAAAAACGTGGCATAGCAGCGCCACCTGCTGGCCAATTTACACCAAAACTTAATCAGCGTCTATGTATATCAAGGGGTCATAGAATCTGAAGTTTGGTGAAATTCTGTGAATTAGTTCTTGAGATATAGCAATCCTGAAAATCATGAAAAACGTAGTATAGCAGCGCCACCTGCAGGCCAATTTTCACCAAAAACCAATAGGCATTAATTCATATCAAGGTCTAACTGAATGTAAAATTTTATTAAATTTCGAGCATTAGTTCTTGAGATAGAGCGCCCACAAATTTTTTGTCACATACAGACAGACAGACAGACAGACAGACAGACAGACAGACGGACAGACTCACAGACAGACATTTTCTAAAAATAGTCAAAACGTGTTCAGGACCTTCTAAAACGTATAAATCCGTCGAAAACCGGAAGTCGAAAATTTTCATGAATCCAATACTTTCTTCTTGTAAAGATAGAAGAAAGTAAAAATATTTTAGAGAAAACCGTAAATCAATCGACAAATTTTTCCTTTTTTTATGATTATTTGAAATTTTAGACCATAAACTTTAATAGCGGCTATTTTCTTCGGAAAACGTTTGACACCCTTGGTTTTCTATTGAATATTGTTTGTCTTGATGTGTAGTATCACCCTTCTTTTTTGCTGTAAAAGCAATTTAGAATTACTCTGTATATATGTGTTTAATTTTAAGCATGTTAGATTTATCTACAAATAACACACAAAAACTAATTTGAAAATATTAATAATGTGATTAAATGAAAGTAATTTCTTTCTAAGAGAATAACATTCTATTAACGGCTTGCTAAATTGAATAAGGTAACTTTGTATTAACGGCATGCTTTAGTAAAAAGCCAAAAGAAAACAACAAAAATTTCTATGACGCAAAAACCGGACAACTATCGCAACAATTGTGGCCACAGAGTCGAGAGATGTAGTATCCCCTTGTTAAAAGAAATGAATAAAATACTTGATATTATTTAAACAATGCAACATACAAAATATCTTTATTTTAAAACTTCTAGGATATTTATTAGCCGAAATCCGTATTTAGTATAATAAATCAACTTGAATAATATTATTTATTGAATAGGTAATCTAATTCTCATAACTTACTATTAAATTATTGCATATTAGCTTATTATATTTTCCAATGAACAGTGAAAAAAAATTTGAAGGCTTGAAATATCCGACTAATTCAGACGTTTCCTTTTGTGATTGGTGCACAATGTGTAGTAGCATTTCCATGCAATAGCCAGTAACAATCAATTTATAAGTCATTAAAAACTACTCTGATGAAATCAAACTTCCGTCGACAAAAGATATAGCCTAAGAATTTGAAGAATTTTAGACAAAGTTATCGAAAATCAATGCAATGGCAAAACACTCGCTTGATACGATTTGGGGAGGAAATGACTTAGAAATGTGTGTAATTATCGAAAAAACTCGTAAAATAATATTAATTTACATTTTATTGGAAATTTTGAATTATTTTAAAGTTCTAATATCTTATGATTAAGGTTCACCCAAGCAGTTTTTAGGATTGAAATCAAAACCGAAAATGAATTTTAGTAAATATTGTATTTTCGGCGGAAAATGAAAACGAAATTTGAATGTTAAACGAACATTTTAACTTCTGAAATATCTAACTAATTCAGACTTTTCGAATTATTTTTAGTTCGTGATATAAGCACAATTTGCAGTAATACTTTCATACAATAGCCCTTAACGATTAATTTACAACTCATTTAAAACTATTCGGATGAATTCGAACTTCCTTCGACAAGAGATGTATTCTAAGAATTTGAGGAATTTTAGTCAAATTAATCGAAAATCGTTGCAATGGCAAACCACTCGCTTGATACGTCTTGGAGAGAAAAGGAATCGTAAATTTGCGTTATTATAGGAAAAACTCGTACAATAATATTAATTGAACTTTCAGTGGAAAATTTGAATTATTGAAAATCGCTACTATGTTACGATAGTTCTGGTTTTGTTTTACGTATGGTCGTCTGACTGCTGATTAAAATTAGAATGTTTGAAATATTCGACTAAATTAAGCATTTCGAAATTTCTTTTTTGATTGGTTCACAAAGTACAGTAATAACGGAATAAGACAACTTACGATATAGCTTTATTTTAAAAACTCCAATGATGCTTATTAACAAAAATATATGTTTCATAAAATAATGGAAATACTATAAAAGTATAATTAATTATTAAAGATATAATCAATATATTTCTCATAATTCACATCTATAATAATGCATATTGGTTTCCTATATTTCTCAACGGGTAATAAATAATGAAATTTAAATGTTCGAAATATCCCAATAATCAGCTTTTTCGAAGTCTTATTTCGTGATAGGAGCACTATCTGTAGTGATACTTTCATACAATAGCATGTAAAGATCAATTTATAATTCATTTAAAACTACTCTGATGAAATCAAACTTTCGTCGACAAAATTATAATAATCAAAATCAAAAATCAATCAAAAAATCAAAATTATAAATAATCGAAAATCAACAAAAATGGTAAACCATTCGCTTGATACGTCTTTTGTGAGCAAACGACTTGGAAATGTGTGTTACTATCGAAAAATTAAAAAAAAAACTAGTGCAATAATACTAATTGAATTTTCTGTGAAAATTTTAAATTATTGCAATTATGTAATATGTTAGGATAATCCTGGATTTGTACTTTTTTATGGCCGTCTGATTTTCTGAAACAGTAAAACGGGCGAAAACAAAACCCTTCATGCAAGAGATCACCAAATATATATTGCGAGATACACGGGTTCAATAAATATGTAAACTATTTTTTAATTGAAAGCTCCAGTATATAGATATGCATTTAATTTTACACATTTTTTATAGAATTGTGTACTAATAATGCAATAAAACTCATTAAAAAATATTATTGATGTAATAAAATGGAACTTTGAAAATTTTTAAGCAGATAACTTTGTATTAACGGCATGCCATAGTGAATAGGCGAAAAAAATCAGCAAAAAATTCTATGATACAAAAAGCCGCTAATCATCACATCAATTGTGGACATGGAATCGGAAGATTTAGTATCCACTTGTTACAATAAATGAATAAATGTATTTGTTATTGTGAGGGAGTGTCCCTTTGTAATAAAGGCACTCTGGTGTTTTGAGTGAGATCGTGACGTCAAGGTTCTAACATGTGTAGCGCCCTCGATCTACAGTTAACTGCGGTTATGAGTTTTATGCAAATTTCTAGCTCCGTCTTCAATTTGCGAAGTATAAAAGCTGTAAGTTGTGTGTGGTGTATGGCGTAGTGAGCCGCGAGAGCCTCTAGCAAGGAATATCAGAGCTGCCGTGTGAAGATAGAGAGCCTCAGCAATCGAGTTGGGGAAGAGTTAGTTCAGCACTGTGATTGTTTGAGAATAAAGATATTTATGCAGCCACGGTTTGTTTATTTACAGGTTAGAGTAAAAGTAGACAGCGACCTGAAGAGAAGAGCCTGGTTAGTGCTTTGAGCCGGACTTAGTCGCAAATGTGAGCATGAGCTACAGTTTAATTCTCATAGTAGTGTGATTAATTGTCAGAAATACTGAACTTTGGTTCCACTCCCCATTTCCCAACAACAGTGAATAAAAGTTTTGCATTTTAACTTTACATAGACTATGTCCTCATTCGACCGTACCGTCACAATATTACTAGAACAACATAAAAATAATCTTCATTTTAAAACCTCTAGGATATTTGTAAGCCTAAATCCATATTTTGTATGATAAATCAATATGAATAATATTAATTATTAAAGAGATAATCAATTCCATTTTTATAAAGCACTGTTAAATTATTGTACATTTGCTTATTACATTTCAAATTACATAATAAAAAATAAAATTTGAAATTTTGAAATATACGACTAATTCAGCCTTTTCGAAGTTTCAAAGCGAAATTGGAGCACAGTATGTAATACCTTTATACAATAGCCTGTAACTTTGTATTAACGGTATGCCTTAGTAAAAAGAAAAAAAGCCAGCAATAATTTCTATGACTCAAAAACGGACATCTATCGCAACAATTGCGGCCGTAAAGTCGAGAGATGTAGTACCCCCTTGTTAAAAGAAATGAATAAAATATTTCATATTAGTGGAAGAATACAACATACAAAATCTTTATTTTAAAACCTCTAGACATTTTTTTAGCCTAAATCCATATTTAGTACAGTAAATCAATTTGAATAATATTAATTATTGAAGACGTAATCTAATTCTCATAACTCACTCTATAAATTATTGTATATTGGCTTATTATATTTCCAACTGCACAGCGAAAAATAAATTTTGAATGTTTGAAATATCCGACTAATTCAGTTTTTTCGAAGCTTCATTTCGTAATTGGAGCACAATCTGTTTTAATACTTCCATACAAGAGCCTGTAACGATCAATTCATAAGTAATTTAAAACTACTCAAATGAAATCGAACTTACTTCGACAAATGATGTATCCTAAGAATTTGAGAAATTTTAGTCAAATTAATCGAAAATCAATGCAATGGCAAACCAATCGCTTTATACGTACTGGAAAGGAAATGACTCGAAGATGTGTGTTATTATCGGGAAAACTGAGGAAATAATATTAATTGAATTTTCAGTGGAAGTTTTGAATTATTGAAAAGTGCTTATACGTTATGATTAAGGATCAACTGAAGCAATATTTCAAACGAAAATCAAATTTCAAATTCTTTTAATTGCTTATAGGCGTTAATGCCAGCATAGTGAAAAAGATTCCATGCCGGGAATCAAACCCGGGCCATCAGTATATCGCACTGACGTTCTACCGACTAAACTATACTGATGCGCTATACTGATGGCCCGGATTCGATTCCCGGCATGGAATCTTTTTCACTATGTTGGCATTAACGCCTATAAGCAATTAAAAGAATTTGAAATTTGATTTCCATTTGAAATATTGTATTCAAGGCGAATTTTCTCTCTCTGGAAAAAAATTCATGCATTAATCAACTGAAGCAATTTTTTTTTAAAGATTGAAACAAAAGTCGAAACTAAATTGCAGTGTTCTTTACATTTTTTTGCAGAAAGAAAATGCACAAGCATTTTTTACATAATTACCACTGTAAATATTGTGTATTGTAACAAAATATACAAACTATATAAATATTAAAATAGGAATTTTATAAGTAAAATATTTTTAATATTTAACTATACATAATTAAATATATATAGTTCTGTTATCCAAATTGGCTCTGTGTGATTCTGATCAAAAGTTTTTATTTTCATATAAAATAAAAATTAATTAATTCATCAACAACACTTCATAGACAATTTTATCTAATTAAAAAGTATTTTATTTTTACGACTTCAATTAATCTTTCATAACGATTTTTATAAATTATCATTTGCAATACTGGAACGTTTTCAAAAAGCACTGCGGTTTCGAACTAAAATATTTCTATTACAGTTTTGTCTCTAGCTTTTGATTAGCAGCTGAATATCATTTTTAAATTTTAGACACATGCGTTTAATATATTCGTTTGTTGCTTTATAATTTGCACTCATGTCTTAAGTGAGTTATGACTGTTGGTATTATGAACAGCAAAATTCATAGTCATGAAAGAAGAGTATCTCATTTGAACCGATACAGTTCATATCATTGAAGTAATGATGAAAAATGCAATGGGATTTTTAGAATACACATAGTTTTTGCCAAATTTTCGACAGCATTTTCGCGAAAAAATTATTTTCGGCAATACTGTTATTTTGGGCATTAAAAAATTTTAAGTTGATCTCTAGTTATGATTAATACTGGGTTTTTCAATTTATTGCCGCTTTATTTATAAAAATCGCTGAATATGGAAAAAACATTCATGTTATATAAGACATTTTGAATAAATATTAGATATTTCTCAAACGCAACATATTGCATTAAAGAATATACGTAAGCCACTTTTTTTTCATTGAAATTAAAAATACATTTTATTTTCATTTAATTAATTTTTTAACTGCATATATGCCAAAAACTGTTGTGTGGAAAATATCTATAATGTTATTAAATAAGTTTCAAATTTAACTAAGAGCGATACGATGGTATTAACAGCATGCGAAATACTGTACAGCTGGTGAAATGGCTATAGACATAATCTACTTAGCAATCACATTAATTCTGATTTTTTTTTTCAGTGATTTAATCTAATCTTATTACATTCTTAGTTAATCTTTTGTACATTTATATTATATTATTCTTTTATTTTCTAAAGTGATAATTTCTTTATGTAAAATTAGGTCACAATAAACCATAACTATTTATAACTACAAAGGGGTAATATTCTGTAATCGAACTTCCATTACTAGAGATAGCTTTTGTTTTAAAAATCCAGTCCTTAATGCTAGAATTATCGAGGCGGATCATCTGTGACACAAGACATGGTATTTTGCTCGTATAGCTGGTAATTTTCAAAGTACAATGCGAAATTTTTTAACTTCCCCTAAATGCTCAGTATAATGTCTCAACATTGATTTTGTTAAAATAGAATGAAACTTTTCTTAAAACACATCCTAGAATTACATTGTTGTGTCATCTCTGACACTAAAATAATAATGTTTTTTCTTTTATTTCAACAGCCTTTTGAACATATTTTTCAATGGCAGAAGAATAGCATAAGACGTATGTCGGACGTTTCCCTCAGTCCACACAACTTTGAAGAATGTCCGTGGTAGATATAGCTGCCACCACCGATATTACTAGGTGATATCGGTCACCCACTGTGAGATTGGTGTAAATGAAGACTTACGCTAGTAATCGAATTATCAGTTTATTAAGAATGTATGTACACACAAAATACGCTATTTACAAATATATACAACTACAACTCGGATATAGGTGATCCGGTTCTACATTAAATTAGATACCGTAAAGATTGGTTGTGTACTATTCCAATTACACTTTCCACCTCACACTCAATACACGTTAAATTCACCTTTTTTGGAACTCAACCTTGAGTCTCCCAACACAAGTATACTGGGCCTGCACTTCTTAGCCCAGAACACTAAACACCAGGACGTCTCTGTCCTTTGCGCACCAGAAAACACACACTTTACGCTCTTCCACACAGAGCAACCTCTAGGTACGACACCTAGGTACGGAATGAATGATCTGAGACAAACTTGCACTCTCAACTCATGGGGTCACACAAATGCCAACCCCCTCTGGAGCTTCCTCATTGGGCACCTTCCCTCATTCTTTTCTTGCTTAGTGACATGCTGCTAATCTGGTCATCATCCGCATACTTCACTGACAGATGGACATGCCTCTCAGCTATCTCTTTTCTCTAACACACCACCTGCAAAGAATTAGCTGGCAATTCCCCTTTCCACGAAGAGGGAATGTCACCTTGGAAATTCTGTACACAACCATACAATACTAGATATTCAAATAGAGAAAGAGTAGACATTACATTCTTTTGCACAGGTGCTATCAGATCCTGACAACGTATATTGCACTGGCTATTCCAAAAATGAAGGGGGATTGCGAGCGTGTGTGTGGGGAGGAGATGACCGCTTTTCTGTCATGCAACTAACTCTAAGGCAAGTATGCGAACTTTCTTCTTATTAAAAACTATTATTAGAATGCTGTGTAATGTTGTTATCTATTTTAGAAGAAGAATATTTTGCCTATTATAAACCACGCAAAGCAAAAAAAAGGTTGGTAGTAATATTTCAGGTTCGTACTTTTATAGTCATGGTGTCGCAATGGAAATTTCTCAAATGAAGAAATTTAAATTACATCTGATGATTATGACAATCTTGATATACATGTCGAAAAAAATGTTGGTGAAATTGCTTATATAATTTCATAGTTCAGGACGAAACAGGAACAAAACGATACACTAACGATACAGGATACAAAATAAATTCTCCTTCAAAATGACTGTCAAGAAATGAAAAAAGTGAACTATATAGAAGATAGAGCCGTAATTTTTTGACATTTTCTTGTCGATGACTTATAAAAAATCTGGTGGTTCCAGATCTAGTGGTCATAAATGTTTAAGTAGTTTTTCATGATACAACAGATTCTAATCTAAGCAAAAGTATTTAATCTGAAATTAGATATAAATGTACTGCAAAAAATCCTGTTTCTGGACCAACACAGAAGATTCAAACAAATGAAAATATTGACTTTTTTAGCAAAGATAAAATAATAAAATTGATAGTGAGTACTAAAACGGTTTACAACTTGTATGTGCATTATGCACAGAAAATAAAGAAACAAAAATTATGTTATTTTGGGTGAATAGATTTGGTCAAAAATTACACAGTGAAAGTAAAAAAGAAAAATCACGGATATATAGATATTTAAATTTATTGAGTTTTAATATCTTATTAAACAGTAGAAACCATACTATTTAAGTTAAATGGGTAAATCATATGTATATTCATAGTATATAAAAGTTCCCAAATAATCTGAAATCATGTATTATGAAATTAGAAAAAAAAAAACTTCTTTGATGGTATTCTTATATCACCTTTCATATTACCAAATTTCACCATATTTCATATAATAATTCAGATGTTAAACTGTATTAATCATTAATTAAAATTTTTTGTATTAATTCCCAAACATTATTTTAAATATCTGTCTCCCATACAAAACAATAATAACAGCTTTGAAAAGTGTGTTTCAGATATGACCCACCTTGGTATTTCTAGGTATACAAGAAATGCCATGATTCTTGCGTTAAAATAATTTAAAACCACAAGAATTAGTAACTTTCCCACTAAACAAATTCTGCAGAAAATCTATAGGTATTTGGCCCAATAATCTGTGGGAAATCCGTCGGTATTTGGAACATTATGCAGTTATTTTTAAGAATGTCTTTAAAAATTCTGCAGATATTTTTAAGTTAACATTATCTGCATGCTATTAACTGCACATTTCTGTAGAATTTCTGAAGAAAATGGCGATTTTTTAGATAATCTTAAGAATATTTTTAGTGGATTAGATTCATTTTTTGGGGATGTTACAGTTAAAAAAAAAACATTTAAAAGATTCTTGTTTCTTATGATGAAGTTTCTCTGCTTTTATCTGCTTTATCCTAAGACAATACACGTCTACGTGCTTTTATTAATCCCAATCAATATGCCTAGGCCAGCCTTGTGCAAAATAGTATTGCTGTCACACCTGTTTAATATATTTTATAGGATGAGGAGTGGATTACTATCCTTACATCTTCCCCATTTCACCGTCACCGATAATTAGAAAATATATCCCTTAAGACGAATTGCGTGTTGAACGACTAATGAATGAGATGAGATGTTACTATAAAATTTAGGCGAGGAATTATTTAGAGGATTCCTTAACTATGCACAGTATATCACCTCGAAAATAGGCATCGACGGGGCCAGAACTTCGCCGGATTTTTTAAAATACCTGATTGCTGAAATAATGTCAATATGTAAATTTATTAAATTCAAAGCCAAGAGATATTTATGTTAAAAAAATGAATATTTAAAGAAAACATTTTTTTTTCTTCAATTTTGCCTTAAAATACATAAATTGCTAAGCTACCATTATTACGAATTGCAGTTATTTGGTATACAGCACTAAACTATATAATATAAAACTTTGTCACACTTACTTATACTCTTCTATGACTTTTGGTGATATTTTGCCTTTATTTTTTTTCTACGAATAAAAGTTTTGAACAGTTATGTAAGTCATTCAAAAACATACTACGGTATTAATTCAAAATAATTTAACACAATATAACAATAAAAATGTAGTTTTTTTATCGTAATCTGTTTAATCAAGCCATTGTGACGAAATAATCATTCCTTTATGTTCATAACATTTTTATTATCCGTTAATGTTTACATTTCCATTCCACTAAAATAAGATATGTTTCTCTTAAATCTATATTATAAAGGCCAAACGTATCTGCGCGTAACGCATACGTCATTTTGCGAATGGCAACACTTTCACACGCAATTTAGGTTTTGCAATTTTTGATACTGTATATTTTACAGTTTAAAACATCGTACATTTTTAATTTTTACACCGTCGTCTAGAGAAAAAAATGTACTTTTAATTGCAATTTGTTTGAAAGCTATATCTCAATTTATTTTTGAGTTAGTAATTTTTATATAGTTTTTATTACTAATTTTGTTATTGTGGCAACAGAAATACACCATTTTCTCTTAAAATTGAAAATAAAGAGATTAAAATGCGTATACTATAATAAATATATGATCTGTGATTGTGTTAATTTGGAATATTTTTTTATTCGCATTTGTACCAATCATAAAAGCCTCAATTGATAACTTCATCATATTAACTGATCTTTGTAATAATTTACTGATTACGTATGAAATTAAAGTTTAATTTTAAGATTAATAAATATATTTTTGAGAATATAAGATGCATAAAATATAAGATGCATTTTTTACAGTATCTAATTTTGTAGATTTATTATCAATCAAGTTTCTTTTTATCTAGTATTATCAATCTAGTTTCTTTTTAAGCATTTTCTTTCGTCGAATTTAGACAGGTTACACCTCGTGTTATTAAAATGTAAAAACTTTTCTGTCATTTATTCACTATTAAAATTCCAGTTAAAATAAAATTATTTTTATTATGGAACCCCCTTAAACTTTTCATTATTTTGAACATACTTTACTGCACATGTAAAACAAGAAAAAAAACCGAGCGTTTTCTTTTCGCAAAGCAATAAACTAAAACTATACTTAGAATTCTGGCAGTTGAAAATAATCAGTTTTCGTTCTGGAAATATATGAAAACACGTAATCGAAAATCGATATGCAGTTCAATTTTTTTTAAACTTTTGCAAGTAATGTACATTTATAATTCAGATTTAAATTTTATAAAAGTCTGGATGGTATGTAAGAATCGATTAATTTTAGTATTAAGTATATTTGAACTTTGAAACCGAATTTACTATTTCCTTGCTTTAACGTAATTATTTTAATGAAATGTCAAATGATACTATATATAGTTTGAAATTTTAATCTATCTGAAGAGGAATATTTATTGTATTATGGGTCTACGAATATTTGTTATATTTATAAAAAAACATATCTGGAGACGAATATTTATTAAATTACCCCTGGATAAAAATAACGTACACGTTTTCATCGTAAAATGCAAAAAAATACGCTTATATCCTAATTTTCAACTAATTCATTCAAATTATTTAAAATGACATATATTTGTAATGCACGAAATCACAGTAATTATATTTAAATTAAGAATTCACCAAACAGTTGTGTAACTGTATAATTTTCAAGCCGATTAATCTTAGTGTTGAGTATTTTTAAGATTTAAAACTGAGTTTAAAATTTACTTGCCTTAACATTTTAATTTCAATAAAATGCAAATGATGATACATGAAGTTTGAAACGTTCGTCTCATGTTATTTTAAAGGATTCTATATACCGGTTTCATTGCTTTTACACTTTTAGATAAACAGAACGTACAAATTTTTATCGTCAAATGCAGAAAAAAATGCGCTTTTATCTGTATTTTCAACTATTCATACAAACTATTTAAAATGCAATATTTTATAACGTACAAAATAACAGAAATTACATATAAATTAAGGATTCCACATGGAAGTAACTAATATATGAATTAAATTGAGATTAACATTTAAAGTATTAAACGATTTAGATTAAAATTCAGTGAAAAGTTACATTTTATACAAAATTTAGGATCTGTTTTAAAAAGATCAGTGTATTTAGAAATATTTCATAAAATAACAGTGGAATAACAACAATATCATTGGTAATATGTTTTAGAAATATTCAATGGAATTTTCATTTTTTTCAACTGTGCTTAGAGCGTTATGGGGAATAATTACCTTTAAAAATACTGTTTAGAATAGGTTGTATCTCATCTGGATTTTTGGACAATACTAAAAAAACATGTTATCTCGATTTGTTAACTCTCGATCCATGTTATTAAATTTTCAATCGTTATCCAACAAAACAGATTATAAAAATTTAAGTTTAAATTGTTATTGCCTTACACAACTTTTGAAAGAATGCGTCTGTTTAGAAAATTATTTAGTTAACAATTCTTATATATTTAATCCGGATAAGAAATTAGTAATTTTGTTTGTCTATTTCTTTATTGTTCTAGGATATATTTTACATAAAAACTAGATTCTAAAAACATTCTCAAAATACACATTATGATTTTATATTTTAAAAATAACCATCCCATCGTACATAATCATATATATTTATAAAACACATCCAACGTTTAATATACGGTTGCCTATTGAGCGTGTAACATGAGTGTTACTGAAAAAAAATGTATTAATGAATGTGGATATCTTTTGTCATGAACAGAAAAGCATTGTTCAATATTAGAGACGTACTCTTCTATGCTGGAGTCCGAACATATAAGACAAGTTTCATTGTCTTTTATGTATTTTTCATAAATAATCTTCATGATATAGTACTATTACATATTTTATAAAAATGCCTCCAGAAGGTTATTGATCTAGACACACGGCAGTGTGTCAGCCAAGTTCAAAAAGTAAAAGTCGACACACCGGCCGTGGGTTATATTACCCGAACCATTTCGGGCCACTTTTGACCCCTCAATAACTTAAATTCTATTTGACCTACACAATTGCAATTTTTTGTGTCGTGTAAGACCATCTTCTAATTTCCTAATCCTATAAATTTTTAAAAAAATCTTTTACCGTTCACGAGAAATTGACGTCTGAAAACCACTGTTTTTCCCACTGACTCACTGACTCACTCACTCATAGAAATGTTTGACTACTTCCAGGTGACTTAGGAAATTGAAATTTGGTGTGGAGGTAGGTTATTGGATCTATAAATAGGAAAAAATCAGAAATCACCATTAATTAAACATTAATGGTTGTTAGAAGATAAATTATTGGATTACAATGGCGGTTTATGAGAATTTCACAAAATACCAGAAATAGTGCCAAGTTGGCGTCACTTTTGGCGAGTATCGGGACTAATCTCTGAAACTACCGAACCGATTTCAAAAGTAATGGAACCAAAATGATGGTATTCGCCCCGGTTCAAACGCAGACTCTATCTTATGTCTGTGCCACTAACCAAAAGAGGGTTCAGAAGCAAAAAACACTCTAAAAATGGGATTTTTGTTTTAGTGAAGGGCCTAGAAGCAAAAAATTTGTCATGTTAATTATTTATAAGATATGAATGATCACTAATGAAATTTGCTAAAAAATACCAAATTTAAAAGGGGTGGAAATTCGCGAAGAGCATTCTGAAAACGTTCTGAATAGCGATTTTAAAACAATCTCAGCAAACAACAAACCGATTTTAAAAGTAATGATATCAAAATGATGATGATAGTCCTTGCTCCAACATAGGCTATATCTTATGTCGATGCCACTAACCCAAAGGGGGTAAAAGAACAAAAACGTTCTAAAGATGCGATGTCTGTATGTTAAGGGACTAGAATTATAAAGTTTGGCATTTTAGAGTTCACGGGAATTTCGCGAAATATCAGAAATAGTGCCAAGTTGGCGTCTTTTTTGGCGAGTATCGGAGCTAATTTCTGAAAATATGAACCGATTCTAAAATTAATAGTACCAAAATGATGGTATTCACCCCGGTTCAAGTATATGCTATATTTTATGTATATACCATTAACCACAAGAGAGTGAAGAAGCAAAAAACATTCTAAAAATGAGATTTTTGTTTTACTAATAAGCATAGAAGCACAAAATTCGGCATGTTACTTATTTATAAGATAAAAATGATCTCTAAGGGCATTTGCTAAAAAATAAAGAATTCAAAAAGGGTGAAAATGCACGAAAAGCATTCTAAAACTGTTCTAAATTGGGATTTTTAAGCAATCTCAGCAAACAACCATCTGATCTTAAAAGTAATGATCTTAAAATGATAGTGACATTCCTTGCTCCAATATAGGCTATATCTTATGTCAATGCCACTAATCCAAAAGAATTAAAAGAGCAAAAAAAATTCTAAAAATGCGATGTCTGTATGTTAAGGGCTTAGAAACATCAAATTTGGCATGTTCATTACTTATAAGATGTAAATGATCACTAAGAACATTTGTTAACAAATACAAAATTTAAAAGGGGTAAAAATGCGCGAAAAGCGTTCTATAAACGTTCTAAATAGCAATATCAGCAATATTGGAAAGTTAGCGAACCGATTAAAAAAAAAAAAAAAAAAGAAAAAAGAAAAAAAAAAGTCAAAATGATGGTGGCAGTCCTTGCTCTAACAACAGTATTGGATAAATTGCCAGATTACAATGGGAGTCTATGGGAATTTGGCGAAATACCAGAAATAGCGCCAAGTTAGTATCACTTTTGGCGGGTAATTTTTGTCGTCAATTTGGCGATATATCGCCAAGTTGGAGACAAACTTTTTTGGTCGTCGAGATAATCAAGTAGTACCCAATCACATAAAAGAAACATCCTTATTAGTGGAATTTAATGGAACATAAGCAATCCTAATGTTAAAAGTTTTAAATTTGATTCAAAGAAACAGTGAATAAACGCAGGAAAAAGCTGTAAGATTAATTAATATTAAATAAAACTAATTTAATATTAAGCCAATTTATTTCAAAAAGGAAACAAATACCGACTTATTTGACAAAAATTAATGATATCCTATCAAAAACATGAATGTGAAAAAATGCCAAATTCGTTAAAGATTTCGCTAATAAAAGAAGTGATTTGACAAAAAATAATGATATCCTATCAAAAACATGAATGTGAAAGAATGCCAAGTTTGTAAAATGTTTCGCTAATGAAAGAAGCGAGATCTAACTGCAAACCAAGTTCTTTCGAAGCTCCTTAAATCATAGCTCCTGTCATGCATAATATTCTTCAATTGCTTAAAATGAGTTGGTATGTTAGTTGTTATTCAATAGAGCGACTTGGCAAGTTTTCAGCCCCTAACTTTAATGTTTGAGTAAGTACTTAATGTTTGAGTACCTAACTTTAATGTTTGAGTAAAATTTAATCTAGAATCTGATTGGGAAAGATCTAGTCATTCAAATGTTCGAATAACTACATTGAAGTTAAGGTATCGATAAATTAATTAAGTGATCAACTTTAAGTTCTGATCAATTAAATAGAGAAATTTGAATAACAGAAAACTTGTATGTCGCTCTATTGAATAACAAGTAACATACCAACTCATTTTAAGCAATTGAAGAATATTATGCATGACAGGAGCTATGATTTAAGGAGCTTCGAAAGAACTTGGTTTGCAGTTAGATCTCACTTCTTTCATTAGCGAAACATTTTACAAACTTGGCATTCTTTCACATTCATGTTTTTGATAGGATACAATATACTGGTTACAACAATAAAACGTGTCGTATACGCTCCGACTCCCGTCAGTGTCATTCCGCTCTCCATAAATAACACCAACTGCCGTGAACTAAGATTACCAATTGAAGTGCAATTTGCACCTCAATTGGTCAGTGTTCTCACTGACATTTGACCAACGTTAGTAATTTCGCTAATTAAAAATAAATGTTGATCTTATTCGCTAAAAACAAGTTTTTTTTTTCCATTTTTATTAATGGGACCAAGGTACACCACTAGTGGTGTACCTCGGTTCTATTTTCATTTTATTTTTAATTCGAAAATTTTCATGGAAATTATTTATATAAATAAAGAATACTGCCCAGTTAAACTGATGGCATTGAGCTCACAGGCCACAAATACTAATTGTACATTAACCTTTTACACGCCAATGTTCCATAAATGGAACATCAAATTCAAAATTCTACAAAAAATACATTTTTAATCGTATTGCTCTGTAAAAATTAGTATTTAAAAAGAAGTATGGATTGATTTTTTGGCATCGATATTTTATTGATAGAATAAATCATGTCTCAGGAAAAAAATCGTAATTTAAGCCTTTTTTCAGACTTTTCGTTGGGTAAAATTCATAAATTTGTAAAAAATTCAAATTTTAACAATTATGTTTATAACTAAGTGAGAGCACGTAAAAATGATCATTTTATTCGCAGAACACAAGTTATTAAAAAAAAGATTGATTTTTATTGCTTTTTTTAGATAAAAAAATTGCATGTTCCATAAATGGAACATTGGCGTGTAAAGGTTAGTTTTTCAACATAATAATTTTCTCTGATTGCAGCGCATGCAAGTACTGATAAAAAGTTTCCGAATACGAGGCAGTTTACTAAGTGTCAACAGAAGATGTTTATTACTGTGATAAACTTTCTTTTTCCCCCGCTCACCACCCCTGTCCCTTACGTCCCCCCTTCTCCCTCCCCCACAGTCGGTCTCCCATCTGAAGAGTATTACTGACGGCGCAAACACGTGTGTTTGTTGATAGTTAGTTGTTGTTTATGACTCAAGAAAGTTAGAATGTAAGGGGTGATATTGGAAAATAGCATGATAAGGAATTATTTTATGTTTTACCTCACTCGGGGATTTTCTTCAGTTAGTTAGGATACGTCAGAGAGACGAGGTGTCTCATTCAAAGCCATTTCGAACTGTAGAAGATGCGTTAGAATATTTTTATGAGTTATCAGATGACTCTGATGAGGAATGTATTGACATTTGTCAATTACCACCAGACGAAAGTGGAGATTTAACGGACGAAGAAAATATAAATGAGGACATTTTTGAACCTGTTTTACCAGCAGATGTTGGTGGTGAAATTGAAATTGCCACAAAAAGAGAAAACACTGATATTTCTAATAAAGCTCCATTTGATACAGAAGTACCTTCAACGTCAAAAGAAAGATCGAATTTGAAGCGGAAACTAACGTCAAAAGAAGAAAAAATCCAACACTGCTGGGAAAAAAATGCACATTTTAAAAATATTCTAAAAACTGATAATGTAGAGAATATTTCTGAAACTTTTCCTGAGTTGGCTACATTATCTCCTGTTGAAATATTTCACAAGTTCATTTCAGTAGAATATTTACAGCATTTAGCAAATATGACAACACTTTATGCGTCTCAAAAAGGAGATATTTTAAATTTCCATTTAAAGTGGTAGTATTGGTAGTGGTATTCCAGTGTAGCCTCTTACATTATATCATATACAATGCGTGTTTAGTTATTGCTCAACACATCCCAAATTTTTATGACTGTAAATAAGTACTGTCAGTCAAATAAAATAAGAACACTGATATGTTTTATTCCCCAAATTGTACCACCAAAAGTGAAAATACCGTTTATAATACCTGCTTTGAATTTATGCCGTAAAAATAGTTCGAAGGATCATTTCATTATGAAATTGTAACAAATTCTGCAATTTTAACATGGACACCATCTTGCCCTTGTTGGCCATATATTATCTTGTTGTTAATCTTTACCTAAAGATGTTAAATAATCAGTCATTCGTTCAAGTAGTTTAAGAATTATGACAGTTCAACGCTTCACTGTTAAAAAATTCTGAAATTCACGAATATTTTTTTCCTGAATTTCACTGAAAAAGTCCCTTTTCACAACAAAAGGGCATTATCCGTTACAAATCAGCAAATCCCACCATATTTCCTGAAAATAACGAAACGGGTGGAAATAAAAACAGAAAACGGAGACACTCCGCTGCGTA
This sequence comes from Maratus speculifer, assembly GCA_964019185.1. NCBI lineage: Eukaryota > Metazoa > Arthropoda > Arachnida > Araneae > Salticidae > Maratus > Maratus speculifer. The sequence continues at coordinate 241,899,863 of OZ025289.1, forward strand.
AGGGACTACGTGGCCGAGTGGTCAAGGCACCATACCGCTAATTACCTGCGAGCACAGATTGTGGGTTCGTATCCCACTGGCGACAAGAAATAATGAAAACATAAAAAGTCCCTTTTAAATTACATTTTTTCTGTTTATTTTTCTTTTATTTCTTATTAAACAATCTTTTAATTAATTAGCCAATAAATAAATAAAGAAATAAATAAATAGTGTACGACAATTTCAAAAAATTGTCTATAGCATTATTTTTCTAAAAAAAAAGTTGTTGATAAAAAGTTTTTTTCATTCATTCATTTAAAAAATAAATAAATAAAAAAGAAATAAACAGTGGTTTTAAACAGTGATTTTTTTTTAATTTAAACTATTTAAAAAGAAAAATTGATTTTAAAAAATAATAAGCATTATGCATCAGTCTAAAATAAAAAAAAAATAAACCGTTTACAAATATTCTAAGGAATATATCTGAAAGGAAATCTTTAAAAAGCACAACAGATTTTCCCACTAACTCTTAAAAGACATATTCTCTACAACACGGCATAAGCAACTTTGGCTCGGTTAGTAAGGATTTATTCCGCTATCAAAAGTTCCCGAGTTCGATCCTGAGGACGGTGTGAACTAAATTGTGCAACAATAATATTAAGTAAAATAACCTAGCAGCTTAAAATCACTCGGTAATTTCGAATTCTTTGACGATTAATCGATTTATTATTTTTAAAAATTATATTAAATTATTATCATTAAAAATCAGACTTTGTAACAGAAAGTTACCGCTTCTTCAAACGGAGTTTTCCTTTCTTGTATGTCCCACAACGGTAAATCTACTTACGGAACAGTAACAGTCCGGCTACATTGCTGCCGGTAGTTTCAACTGGAATTCACAGATTTATTTTTAACAGTGTTGAAAATCTTACTGTTATTTTTAAAATTTGAATCTCTTAATGTTAAAATTATTTGTAGACATTGTAAAACATTGGATATTGGCTATGTGGCTATTTTTAAATCGTACGTCAGAAACTATTTACTGGATTAAGCTGTATTTCTGTATTCACATATTTGAAGCCAGAAAATAGTAAAAAAAAAAAAAAAAACATAGGTTAGTCAATTTTTGGATTTTCGAAGTATATATACATATATTACTACTAGATACGCATATAAATTTCAAGTAATTAAATTTTAATGCTGTTAGTTTTAAATCGAATTATTTATTGTTTGATAAATCAAACTAATGTTAAATAAAATAACATAATCGCTCTATTCTAAGAAAAAGTAATACACGCTAATATAATCACCAGAAACGTATAGTATAAGTGTTATATATAATATATCCCTTTCGTATAAAGTTTAGTTATAGTATTCTGATTGTGTTGGAAAGTGTTTCATAATCTATACCGTAAAAATGATTTTTCATTCTTTTTTTTATACAATATTCTAATGTCTGTGATAAATACATAAAAGCATTTCTAAGGTTTAAATTACATAAACATAAATGTATCCGATCAAAGACACATGATACTAAATACTTTTATATAAATAAATGATAAAAATAATAACCAATTACTTTTGTGCTGGAATGCCTTCTAAATGTGGCACTCATATCTTAATTTGGAACTGTTGACATATTTTTATAACATGTGATAAAAACATAAGCGTTATATAATATAGCTTTATCTTATATATTATTATACATTCTACAACTAATATTCAATATGCATTGTAAGGAGCTATGCATTTAAAAAATAGTGTATGTTACACAACGATTTCCAGTCAAGTAATATTTTCTTTCAGAAAGTATTATGTAATTAACATATGTAATAATTGCAATTAGTAATTAAATTTATTTTAAACACTAAAACTTACATCATGTTAAATTAAACAGAATCTAATGCATGATATATGGCTTTGGTATGTTTGATCACATATGGTGTGAATTAAATCGCAGAGAATGATGGTAATTCATTTAGAAATCTAACATTCGAAATTAAAATTTCCTGAAATGTTTTAATTCAATTATTAAGTATGTTATATTACAATCACTGTGTATATTATATAACAACACAAAATCGGCCTAAAAAGGATTAATAACGCTACTCATACAATTGTTATAGTCCAAGAGCCGACCGCACAAAACCCTAAGTCATCGAGCACAATAAAAAATCCTTTATTTTATGGAAGAATAGTAATAGAGGAATTTAATGATCCTTGTCTGCCGAAAGCGAAGTGGTGCATAAGCGTAAAATTTATACCACTAGTGGTTGACTCGTACGATTAGCATTATGTTTTCCTGCACCCAGTTTCCATTTTTTCAAACTTTTAATTTACGGCAAACACAATGTTAAGCCTGGGAGTCGACCACTAGCGGTATTAATTTTTGGCTTCTGCACCACATCGCTTCCGGCAGATATAGCTTCCATTATTACTACTCTTCCATAAAATAAAGGAATTTTTCTTGTGCTCGATGTCTTAGGATTTTATGCAGTCGGCTCTTGGACTATTACTTCTACAGAAATATTGAAAAAAATATTTATTGAAATGTTCATAACTTGTTGAAAATTGCCTTGAATCAATACACTGTTAAAAGTTTTAGTTTGAACCAAATTTTAGTACTCAGTAGCTGTCACTATAAGTTGGTGAAACCTTGTACCAACATTTGAATCTTTTTACTGGTATGCTTCCACAGGAGATCCAAATATTGGTTCAAGATTTCCTCATCTTCTAGTGGCAGCCATTTAGCAACAAAATTTAGTCCAAACTAGGACAAGATCATTAACAGGGTACTAACACAATATGAGGAAAATATTTTTAAAAATCAAATTAGGGCATAAAGAGAAAATAATTTCAACAAAAACATTTTTATACAGGAAGTAAAATTTACGACGCTTGTCTTAAGTCTTGTGTTGAAATTTCAATTGTAGTTATATAAGGAAAACGGTATTTATTCCAGATTTATTCAGAACTACTTCACACAGAAAGCATTTATTATTAAAAGCGAAAAATATTTAAAGGTGTTAAAGTCTATCCAAAATAATAATATAACTATATATATTATAAATTTTAATATTATTAGAATCACTACTATAAGGAATTAAAAATTACAGAATTTAAATCCATTTGAACATTTCAAATGATGCTGTAATTAGTAAGTAGCATGAAGAGAATAAATTTAATTCAGATGACTATCTAGCTTTTCCACTACATTCAACATTTTGTCTAATACAGAACTGTCATGCTTAGGATGGCGAACAGAAATAAACTTTAGGAGCTAATCTTTAAAAGTTAACGACCCGTAATACACGTGTTTGACAAACGCCTGTGTGTTTGCCAGGCATCAACATAAAACTTTAACATATGTAAATCGTTTGTCAAGCTTGACATCATGCCTGTTTTACTTAAATATACAAAGTATTTGATATTTTTGAAGTTTTAATTTTATGCTTTAGACTAATACAAGACACAAAATAAGATTTAAAAAGAATGCGTTCAGCAACGATTATGAAACACTTTCCAACACGGAAACAACACTTTATTTATATGATTTCTAATTAATATTAATAATAAGATTAATTGATTTCTAAGTAAAAAAATTAAAGAAGAAAAACGCATTTACAACTAAAATCACAAAATCCATCTATTGCGGAGAAAATATCCAAACTCTCTGAATATTCCATAGAACTGTATGAATATTAAATGTTCTGTTAATTAAACACATTGTACAATTGAAAACTACAATATGACATTTCTTGCAGCATAACTTTTTGAAAATGCAATTTTCGAGGCCAATTACCGGACTATTAAAATTATTTTTTATGAAATTAGTTAATAAAAAATTTAAAATATTAAAATTAATTTAAAAATTCCTTCAAAAATTTACGAATTCGGTTTTGAAAATTTATGACATTATATTAAAATTTTTGGCTGGGTAAAACCTGGCATGTTTTCAAAAGTAGAGCTTTCTGGTAACCCTAGGCGAATGTCATAACCCCAAAATAAGGCAAGGAAAAAATTGTAGCACCAAATTTGGAAATTTAACTCACCTTTGGTGTGAAATAAAGGAATAACAATCCAATAATAAAAAATTTAGAGTATAAAAATGTATAAAGTATTAATTTAACAGGAAATTTTTAGTGGTTCTCTAACTTTTATGTATAAGGCAATCAAATGCACTAGGTTTCGATGCTAGGAGCGAACAACTCAAAAAAAGGTTCCTTTGTAGTTGCAACCTATGGAAAATATACCAGCTTTAAGATCCTTTTCCTCAAATACTTCCTCCGATTTCGATGAATTTTTAAATCCACTCACTGGGTAATGCTCAAGATTTGTGGCAGTTTTTTTTCCGTGATCAAAATGTATTATTTTAATGCAATGCTAATTTTTCAAAATTTTTTTGTTTTCGTTTAGTTTTTTAAATGAGTTTTAAGCAACATTTTATCAAAAGAATTCTAAATATTCTTATTTTTTTTCAATAGAAATATTTAAGCTCGACACGATAAATAAACTATTTACAGTTCAGTTAGTTTAAAAACAATTATTTATGAAATTTAAATAATTAGTCTCAGAAAAGATAATTATTTTAAAATGAGCCTATTTTACGGGTTGTATCCAAACATATGTTCGATTCTCGATTGTTAAAATGCCGCAGAATGGCTATGTCACTTTTAATAATATATTTTATCTTGTCAATATGACCATTCTATTTGCTTAGTATGCTTAGCCTAGTAATAGCTTAAATGTTTCAATGAAACAAGTAAAATATACGGTACTACTCTGTTATCCCGTTTACCAATTTCGCCAAATTACACAAATCGCCAAACTCATAGCTAAATTATACATATTGAGAACATTTTTATTTTAAATAACGTAAAGACAGATAATTAGTAGAATATTAATAAAAATATTAGTAAAAAGTCTAAATAAAAATCATTTAATGATATTTTAAACACGTGAATCGTATTTATTGTCATTGAATGTGGCATTCACGATCATCCATTATTGGCATTTAATCTTATAGTTTGGAAATAATTTTTTGGTCGATGGGATGTCCTTGCAGTACCAAATATATATATTTGTTTTTCTGAAATTATATTTTTCTGCACATCATAAACGGCTTCTTTAAACATCGTTTTAACATCTATTAAGAATAATTGAATAACTACTTAAAAGAAAAACTTGAGATTGAGCTCGCATAGACCAGGGTATAATAAATATAAGTCAATGAAAACATTTGACGTTTGCATTTTATATTTTTGCTGAGTATTAATTTCGAAATTCATAATATATATATATATTAAATTATAAAATCAATGCATTTATGTGTGATCTTTTTGGTATTAAAATTTCAGTAAAAATTATCGCATTAACATTATAATTCTAATATATATCCAGAAATATTAAAATGAAATTTAGCACTAGTAGCTCTAATTATATAAATGTTTATAAATCAAAATCTTAATATCCAAATGTCTTTAAATATCGTTTCTAGGCATAATTTGAACCGAAGATTTAAAATATATTGTTAAAATTGGTTGCTACAACTGAATGAACAAAATTTGGTCTATTTTTGACTTTTAGTTATGGCTCCGTTAGTAAAGTTTACACACAGTAAAATATCGGCTTACGTCAACAATGCTTTTCGAGACTAGGGACTTAAGTAGAGGTAAATGTAAGCAAACATTAAAAATTTTCCAGTATCTAATATTTAGAAAATTTCTGTATGTCATTTAAAACTGAATTTTCTTTCCATTGTATGAGTAACTTTCTTCTGTTATAGCATATATTTTTCTGTTGTAGCATAAAAACAATTATTTCTGAAATTTATATAATTAGTTTTGGAGAATATAATTATTTTTAAATGAGCTTATTTTACGGGTTATATCCAAACATATGTTCGGTACTTGATTGTACCGAGTATTTGATTGTAAGTGAAAGACTTTAGTAGTTTTTTTTTCATTACCCTATATATAGTAAAACGTGTGCAAAATACACGTTGCATAAGCTGTGTGTTTATTTTTTGCAAGGATTTTAGTTACATACGCGCTTTGCAATAATTTGGATATTGTAAACCAAAATGGCTTTTAAAGTATTGAATATCTTACATAAATATTTGTTATTTTAAATTAAATTGCAAAAAAATTTTCCTATCATAAATAATTTGCTTCTTTTACATCTTAGACTTAATATTTACTTATAAAAAAATAAATTTCATCGTGACACTTTTATATCTACCTAATGTGGAAATAAATATTAACACAACTTTTTGCTTCATCATAATAATTCCTTTTTTGCTTTTATAACTTTTCCCCTTTTATTTTATCGCTTAAGTGCTTTGTGATGTTTCTCTTATATCTTGATTTTAGATAATTAATCTACAAGCGCTCAGATTACTTCCTTAAATGTCTAAGTTCATGAGAAAAAGACATAAGCAAAAGAAAAGATTTAGTTAAAAGGTTAAAAAAGAACAAATAATTTGTATTTAGTGGATAATATTGCAATGTAAATTGCTGTTATTAGAAAGGTGTTTTAAGATGCATCAGTATATTTAGAGAAAAATTCATACATTACATGATTTGTATTTGTTACTAAAGATGAAATACTTCAATATTATTAATATTATAAAATTTATTTTGTTTTGTTGTGAGTAAATTTTAATGTACTTTTTACCTATATAAATTTATCGCATATGAACCAGTTGGTAAGTTATTCTACTTTTCAACAACAAAGCATAGGAATATAGACTTTTGAATGATGATTAAGACTCGGAAGTTGCCAAGATTTTGTACATATATAAATATACACGAAATGAGTGTTTTAAAATAATCATTTTATTCAGTACTTTTTCAAGTTTCACTCAGTAATTTATTTTAAACTTTTTACCATACTATTTTATTCTTTTTTTTTTATTAAATTTTAAATTATTTCATATTTTTCATACCATTTCGAAAAATTGTCAATTGCAGTTCATTAATTTATACTTTTCTTGTTCGGTAGTCTGAAAAATTGTTTAAAAGTCATTTTTAAAGTATTGTTTCTCATTTTCTATACCAGAACGCAGCAACATATTTATGTTTATTAAACATTAGAAGGCTACAGTGTGGCCAGAGGGCTACTTTCTTCAAATTCAAATTTTTTGATTGTCCCCATTTTTTTTTTTTTTTTTTTTTTTTTTTAATGGTAAAATTTTTATTGTTTTCACCTTGAATAATATAGCTTTAAGTAAGGTGCATTTTACCATTTCAAAAAAGTCGTGCCAGGCAAGATTTTGAATTAAAAAAAGTAGCCATTCTGGCAACACTGGAAGACTATTCCCATTTTGTTGGGGTTTTTTTTTCAAATGAGTCTTGAACAAACGAAATAACGAATTCGAACTTTGAGATTAAGTTAATACGGGCCTTCCCCTAGGAAGTCTTCCAGCTTTGCTAAATACGATGCCGACGACATGTTTAGCTATTGTAATACCTAATGCGTTAAGCAAAATACTGGCAACTCAGAAGCAATTTTTGTATGGTATATCTATAAAATACGAAGGACATACATACACTATTATCATTAGAAATTGAAATGTTCTCTATCCAACACACTAATAAAATACGAAATAATTAGAGTGATTGCTGAGATTTACAAATGAAGATTGATCATGTTCCCATTATTCAGTTTATTTTCTTAGTGATTCAACACTGCCCTTCTAAGCTTGGTTCTGTGTGTGGTTCTAGTAGCTGGGGGTTAAATACAATCTATATCTACATTAAAAGTATATTCAATAATATCATCTGATAGATCTATTGCATTTTTCTATCTTGAATTACAAAGTAAATGCAGTCAAAAATATTATAAACTATTTGCACATAAAGAACAGTTTTTAACATTCATATATTTAAAAAAGGTGTGAATCATATGAAAGTGGATTTTAAAAACTGAATTATTTGAATAAAATTAAAATAATGGCATTTTTCACTGTAATTTTCTTGAGGTACGTTTATAATTATGTAAGTACGTAGCACCTATTGCCGTCGTTCAGTCCGTCCTTTCGCCCATAAATAACAGAGCAAAAACTATTCAACCGATTCAATTGAATATATAAAATTGTTGTATAAAATTTAATATATAATTATTGTATTTAAAATATATAATTGTAGTATAATTTTGTTTAATCATTTTCAAATTTGAAAATTGGATTTATTGTTTCATTACAATAACAATCAAATCTATATTACGGTCAATGAGAAAAAATAGTTTCAAGCGTATTTTAATAATGTTACTTTGTTTCGGGTATTGGAATATTGGAATGTATCTATGAACTATACACTAAATGTACATTATATACAATCTGCATTTCAAAGAATATTTCTTATTAATTTACAGGGTCACACAAAAATATTCCATTACAAAGTTGTATGGGAAAAACATAGTTTAGGACGTGTTTTAATTATATTAAACTATTTCACATTTTATGAAATCGGTGTACGTAGCTGGTTTTTACAACAAGTTATTTCCTGTATAATAGAATACAAATAAAATTTTTAGGGACATATAAAATTTCCGACTACTATACTGTATCCGAAGTACTATATACTATTACACCAATTTAAAAATATTTTTAAAAAATCGTTATAGTACGAACCCACCTTATTTGCTACGCATGACTTGAAATTTTAGACTTGTTTTACCTGTTAAAATCATGTAACTATTAATCTGGAAAACACTTTGATAAATGATTATGTTAGAAAAACTAGTCGTTGGGGGCCATCATAATACTTACACATCATGGATATGTAAACTATAAAATATATAAATAAAACATGTGTAAAATATTTCTAAAATGCACTGCAATTTAAAAATATAATTTAAAAGTATATTTAAATATTTTTAATGTACAATAATAGTCTATTACAGATTTACGCGTACTACTTGATTATCCTATCAACCCAATTCGATAAATTATATAAATGGCCAAACTACTCGTATGTTATACTAATTGGCATAATATTTATTTTAAATAACGAAAGAACAAATAAATTAGTAAAAAATTAATTAAAATACAAATAAAACGTCAAAATAAAAATCAGTTATGATATACAAACAAATATGTAACGTATTTAATGTCAAGTAGCTGGGATTCAGAGTAATGAATCAGCAGATAGATTTGCCCGTCATCTAAAAAACCCAGCAGGAACTATCAGGCTAATCTTGCCTGAAGATATCATAGCCTATCTCTGAAAGTGGTACAAAAAGAGAATCACTGCAGATTGGTTGGCTAGTGGTTATATTGCAGACTTTCACCATCTCACAAAGAAGAGTTGGTACTACGAAAATCTAAAGCTCTCCCATAGCGGGCAAGTGTTGCTAGCTAAACTTCAGACACGCACATTGCCTACCATGGCTCAACTTCATCGTTTTAGTCTATAGAATTAACCTTTCTGTTCAGAGTGTCAAGTCCCGGAAACCACCGATCACGTTCAAGAGTGCCGATAGTTTTGCATAAAGCGAACTGAACTTTATCAGCGATTAAATTTGTCTGTTAATAGAGAGACTTTTTATAATATCTGTGGCCTGGCTGTGGCGGGGAAAATTGGCGTCAAAATCCTTGTTTTTTTTTTCTACTAAGAACCAACAGATTCTGAAGTTGGGGAAGTGTATCCGGAGTATAAAAATTAAACATGTAATTAAAACAAACAAGTACACATCTGCCAATGTAAAGACAATTGAAAAACTTGTTTAAAAAAACTGGATTTAGAAATTTGGAACATTAGGTTTACAAAGCCGCTAAGTGAAACGAATTTACAAACCTCATCATCAAGCCTAAGCTCCGGTAATCAATCAATCAATCAATGTCAATTGCATGTGATATTTACCATAAGCTATTATTGGCATTTAATCTTATATTTCGGAGATAGTTTTTGATTGACGTAATAATGAAGTAATAAAATAAAGATCCTTATAAGTTCAAAATTATAAACTCATTTACTAACAATTTACTGATTCGGATAATGTGTCTTATTTCCAATTAAAATATATATATTTGAATTGAATTTGAATGAAATAGATGGTCACGCAAAATCAAAGAATGTGGAAAATAGGATTTATAAATGTCTCGAATACTAATTATCCGATCGATTTCATTCTTTATGCAAAATTCATTTTTTATTGTCCTTTACAACAACTATTTAAAATTAAGAAAGTCAAAATTGTTTATGTACTTTTCATCAGAATGAATATTTTGAAAATCTGAAAAAAATAGTTCCTAATAATCGAGGTTACTATATTCAATAGGCTTCTTTCTATAGATATACCAAATACACACCAAATTTTAAGTCTGTATCTCAAATCGTTCGGGATGTAGAACGTTTACAAACAGACACACACATACACACAAACAAACGAACGGCAAAAGTTTTTTTTTTTTTTTTTTTTTTTTTTTTTTTTTTTTTAATATCATTTTTGGAATCTCCAATTTCTGAAGCGAGTAAATCCGTCAAGAATTTTCTTTCAATTTTCAGAACAATTGCAAGCCTTACCCTAAAGTACGTATGATGTGTAAGTAATAAATCCCTTGTTTTCATGCAATCAAAATCGGATGCGCTGCAAAATCTGACATCAAAAATTAGAAGTATTTTAAAATATATTATTACAAATATATCAGAGTTTGATATAAATTAATTATGCGCCAAACATTCTATTAAATAACATAAAATTGCTGTTGGCTGAATTATATATCTTACGCAAAAATATTCTTTGAAAATAACAAATAACGTTTGTTATGAAAAAGTGAATAATCCAGTATTTAATTGCATACGCTTTTTGATGTTTCGAACAATTTTCTTCGTTTCTATAATGAGCATAAAAACACGGAGAAAATTATAGAATTGTTATTTCAGGATTACAATGTTCATCAGTCCGTTACCTAAATAAAACTAAAATCATTGTTGTTGTTTTTTTTTCATTAATTTTCACTGCTAGAGCTGTGCGTTAGAAGGATTTTGGCTTTCTAAATGTTCGAATTTTATCTGATTTTTTGTTTCTTTTTAGAGTTCTGTACTTAAAAAGTAAAAATAGAAGCATCATAATATCACTTATTTTTCCCTTTGTCCGTCTGTTACGGCCATTTTACTAGTAAACTTTAAGACGTTGAAAGTTAAAATTGGCTGAATGGCGCATAGAGTATGTCAAAACCATCCATGTCGTCTGTTCACTGATTTAGGAAGTCATGCAGCAAGAAATCTTCAACTCAGCAGAGATCCAATGTCAATTCTAATTACTTATGAATTTTGAATGATTAGATGTCATCCGATGACTGACCTTAAACAAAGATGGCAAGCAGGAATATCTAATAGAATCTAACTTTTTAATGCAATGGCACAAAGTTATATCTCTTCTGGCTCAACTTGAATGATTTGGAAACACCATAAGCCTTCCTTCTACAAACAAGACAAAGACCATAATCAGGGAATACTTCCTAAATTAAAATCACTTCTGACAAGAATACAAGGAGACTAATATAATATAATATCAAAATCAACTGTTAGTGATTATTCATCTGGACTTCCGTCAGAAGTTTTCACTTGATGCATATTTAAATAAACTGCGAATCTATGGACGGGGGGACAAGATAAAAGATACAAGAAGATATATTGCTATGGCTCAAGATTTCAGCCACAGTCTGTAATGGTAAATTTTGATGATTATCATGGGCCATTTTTAACTGAAAAACTTTCCTTTTCAAACCTATTTCTAAATCTTTGAAGAAAGAAATGAATTATATCTACGAACTCAATTGCATTTAAAACTGAATGCGTTTTTATCATACGGAACTCAGAGGTTATAAATTAATCGAAAATGGATGCAATAATTGAACTAAAGGAGTTGTCGCTTGTAGCAAAAAATTTATTTCTTTTAACTTAGATTGTCCTATAAAGGAAGTTCTGATTGAAGGGTCTTTAACAAACAAAGGCTCATAACTTTTTTAAATGGGGTCATTTGTGATAAATTAGCATTTTATAATTACCTGAGGATAATAATGATTAAATAAACACATGAAAATGAAAATTCGACAACACTTATTGCAACCTGAATTTTATACTAAACAGTAAACAAAATTTTTTATATTTTTGAATATTATCTTTTAAATTTATGGGAGTCCATCCTCCAAAATTTTGGCCTGACTTTTTCCTTCTTCAACATGGCTTCCTTTAATGGGTGGATATTGGGGACGTAGATCCTGATCTTTCTTCCTGTCTTCTGGTAGAAAGTAGGAATAAGAAAAAAAAAATATTAGAAATTATTTCACCAGAGTTGAGCAGGTGTTTATGAAATTCCAGTTGTTTTAGATAAGAGCAGGAAAATATATTACATAGGTATGAGGATAAGAAAATTTGAAAGAAAAGATTTCAATTTCATAAAGGACATATAAAATATAAAAGGCAATCCACCGCTTTTGTAAGATTTTTCTCTGAAACTAAGATTAAAGCAACAGATTATGAAAAAGCAAAAATGAATTGGCCTTGCACTTATCCATCAAAAAAAGTACAATTAGAGAATCCCTAGAAGTCGAATTGAGAATTGAAGACGTTTTTAATAAAGGAGTGCCTGATTGTATACGCAAGTTGTATTTTTTTTATGGAATTTAACTTAAAGGGATCTGACGTAGTTTCGTCATTTATAATATGGTATCTTAAAGTTTTATTAATTATTTATTTATTTGTTTTATTTCTTTATCTATTTATTTATTTATGTGAGGATGAATGGTTGAGACAGAATCTATTGAGATGTCCCTATTATGGTGACGTGTTTATCACAGCATGTTTATTTTTTATTTTTACAGTCTAATTAATGTTTGTCTCGCTTGGATCAACATAAGTCCTTAATGATGGCCACAGAAAAGCCGAAACCTGTCATTTGCCGGTTTTAGACATTTGAAATTATATTTTCTGTTTTGAAAATCTTTATCTGTTTTGTGTAATATACGTCTTTTAGTAAATCTTTTAATTATATTTGTGCGCTAATTTCAAGACGTAATAGTCCCTTAATTTAAGTATGCTTTAAAAAAATGGAATATTCTTAAACGCGTTAAAGGAAAATGGTAGAGCTTTATCTAATTAAGAACGCTTTTCTGTTACAGATTAATTTAATCTTAATTAACAAAGTAACATGTTTTTATTCTTGAATTTTGCTATGGCCTATCTAACCTTCTAATAAATACTAATGCATTTTTTAACACAATTATTCTTTTAGATTTCCATAACGGTTTTTTTCAGTATTTTGTCTATTAAGTATTATGTGATGTTTATCTTATTTTTCCTTTTTAGATAATTAATTCTTACAAGTGTTCAGGATGTTCTATACTTCTTGTACCTATTGTCCATTATTTCTCGTTGTGCATCTTCGTTTAATTCTGGAAAACGCAAGAAAGAAAAACACTTAAAGAGGAATCATCTGTTTCATATCGGTTCAGTCGGTACGGTCGTTATGCTTCAGTCAGTGAGTAATCAGTGTAGTAAGGACAGTTTAGTAATCTGTCCAATGGGATTATATTTAGATTATTTAATAAGAAATGATACAGAAAGACGGAAAGAAAAATCGAATTTATAAACATTTTTTCAAATATATTAAAGTGCTAATTAGTCAGTTCATTAATTTTGTAATATTAAGATTTAAGTAATTGCAGCAAAGCTTAGTTCTGGAAATATTTTTAAATGAATAAATATGCTTATAAATTCATTGAATATTTCATATCCCTTTAAAATAAATTTTACTCATGTAATTACTAAGAATTTTTTTTCTTTTAAAACTTCAATTTTAATCTATAAAGAAATGTAGATTTTACAAATTATATTCGCTGTTTATCAAATGTTCATATAAATACAAGTAATTTTTTTCTTTAATATTGCAATTTCTTTTTCACTTTTTTACTGTCTTTATACATTTTCTTCTTATTATTTTTCCTCCTAAGTGTGTTCTGATGTTTCTGTTACATATTCATTTTAGATAATTAATTTAGAGTTACTGAGAGTACTCTTTAAAATATCTAAATTTAATTGAGCAAAAAAAAAAAATTAATGTAAAGAATTTAATGAGATTATCAGTGTTACAGATAAAAAGTACTTTTTTTTTTTTTTCAACCCATGTATATTTGAACAGAATACACAAGCCACATGGAAATATGTATATTAGAACTGGGTAATTTTAAATAAATATTTTAAACTTTAGTTCTGATTTTAATGGAATTTATACTTTAATCGTGGTTTTGTTACTTGAATAATTTACTATTTTGCAGATAGATTATTCATTTTTCACATGCATGTGTGAAGTCATTATATCTACTATTTCTGCTTACAGTTTGTCAAATAAATTCCTTTAAATGTGTTCATGAATATTTTATTTACTAGTGTTTAAACATGTAGCCATATGGATCAAACCTGTTTTTATATACGCTTATAAAAATTAGTTTACGTTTATAACTAGTAAACTTAAATAAACTTTAATGGACACCGAAAATGTAATCTAATAAAAACAAAAGTACCCGTTAAACTGGCGATATTGAGCTTACAGGCTATTCGCATTAACTGCATATTGTACTCACATTTAAAAATATAATGCCCATCGAAAAATAAACTAAGAGCGAACTTTCCCTTTCCCGTCCTCTCCCCCTTCTTTTATACTTAGTAAATTGACATAGAAACCTCGTCATGGAATTTTCTTATCAGAATAAACCTATATATCAAATATGAAATGTGCAGAGTTTTTCATGAATAAACCGCATATCTAAATTAACAGAGATTAGCCCTTTGTTACCCCTATTTATACATAACCAATTTATCCCCAAAAATAATCAGAAAAGCGCCTTATTAGAATGAATCCAGAAAAAAAATATTTTAAAGTAAACCAGATGCTTCAATCAAGAGTTATTGCGTTGCGTATATACATACCTATATACAGAGCCTATGGGCACATTATAACACAGGTTTTCATGTCTTTCACTGAAAAGATAATCTTTGTGGCTCTGATAATTCACGTAACACATTCTGACACTTTATTTTTTATCCAAAACACGTTCAATATTTTCAATATAATAAGCAACATTTTTGTTCATTAATATTAAATTTAGCAATGGGATGTAATAATCAGTCTGTAAATTATTAATTATAAATAGTTGATTTAATCAAATAAATCAGAAGAATCTGCCTTATATTAACAAAACCCTCTTTTAAATGGACATAAATTGAACTTCTGTATTCTGTACTTTATGAAAAAATAGTAATGTATTATTATAAAACTTTATGGCTTAGTGTTTTAACTTTTAGATATAAGACAATATCGTATAATTTACAAAGGTTGTTTGGTTTAAAACCGAAGCATTCATTTAAACAATGTTAAAAAGCCGAAAACAATATTTAAATGTAGTACATTTTGTCTATTTTTAAGCACTCTTTCACTGAAAGAATAAATTATAATGCCAAAGTCTATTCTTATTATATATATTTTACCTGCATTGCGATTTTTCCTTAATATTAAGTTATGACAAAAAGCACTTCTTTTGATATCTTCCCCTTTTTTTAATTTCCAAATAAACAGAATTTTTTTAGTTTAAAATAATAAATCCATTTTCGCTTTTTTACATTTTCTTTTTCTTTTCATTATTTTGTCTCTTAAGTGCTTTGTGATGTTTCTCTCAAGTCTTGATTTTAGGTAATTAATTTACAAGCGCTGAGAAAACTACCTTGAAACGACGAGTGAGAAAAACACGAGTGAAAGAAAAGATTTAGTTAGAGTCAAAACATGTACTCCTTAAATTGAGTTGAAATTAAGTTAAGTAGAAAATTGTAATATATTTTTGTAACTATATTTAGCACAAAAATAGTATTTTTTTTTTATATGTTTGATCCATATCTCGGTTTTAAAACTTTAATAATCTTATTAACATGCAATTTAGAATTTTATGTTTTTTTTCAAGTTTGTAAGAGTTTATTTACACAACAAACTAATGAATGGCATTTTGTGGATTAATTTTAGATTGTTGCGCAATAAGTGTTCTGTTAAACAAACATTTAAATTCTTAATGCTAAATTTTCATTACAGTTTGAAGGAAAGATTTCCAAACGATTTCAAAATAAATTTTAACGAAAAAAACTTTAATGGCTGTGCCTTCACAACTTGAAGTTATTTCGCCCGAATACCTTAAGAAAAATAAAAATATTACAAGGCAAAATCAGGTATAAAACATTTTAAGGTATATGATCAATTTTCCGTAGAGCTATGTGCCGTAAGTTTTACAAAAAATTCTGCGGAAAGGTTGATATGTTTAATACTTCTGAAATACCCGCAAATCCTCGTATAAAAATACGTTTATTACCAATAAAAATACGTTTACTACCAGCTAACATACTGAAGTTGGACAAAATATACACCCTTTTTGAAATGTGTAATATTTCCACCGTCTAATACCAATATACCACGTATTGTTCCAGTTTGGTACCTAGTGGTGACGGAAAGGAAGTTATCAGTCGAACATTTACCGGTATGAATTTTGTATGAAAAAATTCTTTTCACAGCAAAGCGCCGTTATGTCCGATCTTTCCGACGTTCAGAGATTCTTGGTAATTGGAGTTCGCCTCGATGGAACTTTCTTGTATAGAACAGCCAACCTTATAGGTTTTTCATGGACTATTTTCTCGAGTTTTGTAACAGCCTACATAAAACTGAAAATGTTGTAGCCTAAAAAAGCATGACTACACTGCGGCAAGTAACCTCGGATGGATTCGGGATTCTGAAGATGAATGTTCTTTTCCGAGGATATTTACGGAAGTACAGTCTTACGTTTTCAGGCGACTATTCTCTTCAACGCACGCCTGTCACAGTCAGTTAACTTCAATTTTTATCTTGGAAACACAATCAAACAATGTGTATTGCAAGTTCAGGTTTTATTTTTTGCCCGTAGACGTAGTCTTTAATTTTTTAAATGTGTTTAATGTATGAAATATATTGTTACGTGTACCGTTAGTATCTGTAAGTTAGAGTTTTATTACCAGTTAATTTTTTCCAGTTAGTTTTGTATTTAATTTGAATGCAAATTCATTATGTATATTTTAAGATGTTATAGCCCTATATAGTATTTATAATAAACATAAATTTTAAAAAGTGCCCGTAAATAATGCTGTACTTTAAAGAAAAAAAAGCATACATAAAAAGTTAAGCAATTAATGATCATTTATTTTGTATAATTTATTGCTATATTTTAATGTATGTGCCCTTTGTAACTCAAAATATGTCTAAGAGCGCTCAATCAGATTCCTAAAGTTCAAATATAATAGAAGATAATTAAAGAGAGATCTGAATTAGCTTGTCTTGAGTTAACTATTTTATGTTTTTGCAGATTTGAAAGTGTACTTTCGTTTACAACATACACATACACCATACACTTACACAATCAATTCGTTTATCATTCATAAAGCTAAAATTAATGATTTTTTTCCACGCTATTCTTTAAATTTCAGATTCCCTCTCATTTAATATTCATAAAATAATAAAAAAAACAACACTCTTTATACATCTTTTACTACCTCTTCTATAACTTAATAATTAATTGCATTTGACATTTTTATCTATTTTGTATAATTACGTCATTGATACCCAATACCTAGATACCGAAAAAATATGGAATGCGCCCTTTCAACATATAAAATTGTGCATCAAATGAGAGTTATATGACTAATAACATATCCATGGAATATCCAAAGAAGCGTTAAGTAACTTTACTCATTAACATTAAACTTCACCGATGCATAACAGTTAGATGGGATATTATCACGGTTATATGATTTTATCAATATCTCATTACAGCGAAGACATATCATTACCTTAACGTAGAGTTTTCTGTAGAAAAAATTTAATGATACAAAACATTACATAATGTTTGTATATTTCCTAGATATTATGATGAAATTATAGTATAAATCTAATAAACAAAACTGTTAAGATAAATGTTCACTGTGAGATGATTTGTTTAAAAAAATAAATTAAAAAAAAGTAAGATACCAGTTAAAATTATTATATTGGCTTTTTACGTGATAAATATTTAAAATAATAAACTATTTATTACTTTTAAACACCACCACTTTAAAAAAATTATTTTAAAAAATGTTTACGTATATATTTAAAAACATACTTCTCACAAATATACATGCTATAGTCGATATTTGTAATTCATGCCAAAACGGGTTTTCAATAAATAAATGTAATTACATTCAAACTGTGCCTATTATAATTTTTTATAACCCCTTTTCAACTAAATTTAAAAAACAATATTTAAACTAGGAAATGCTCTATAATAGGGACATCATATACATATATTCTTTCAAAAAACTGATAGCATAAATAGGAAAAATAATATAATCACAAATTTGTTGTTCTAAGCTATTTTCCTATACAAGTTTAATCTTTAGTTACTTTTAAAGACGTTTAATTTTTAGTTAAGTATCGACCTTTTAGTAGAAATGTCATAGGAAGAATTTCGTCTCTCAAACGAATGTTACCAAATGGAAGTACACATCTTAGGCTTTCTTTTGGTACACTAACTTTAATCTTTACAAAAATAGACTAGCAATATCTTTCGCTATTCCTCAATTCTTTTTAAACAAATGAAATCGATATGTAAAGACATGGATATTGATTAAATAAAATTCTTAGATTTATTATAAAGCACTTTTCTAAGCATTTCAAGAAGAACATCAATCAAAATCAAATTTAAAACTTTATTTAGAAAAAAAAAAGATTTAATATGCTGTATCTAAAATATGAAACAAATATAAGGAGGACAAAATAATTGTAATATCATAAGTTTTACCTTTATTGTTTAATAAAATAATTCATATTTAAAAATGTTACGGGGAATCTATTATTGAAATCTTTCAATTTTTTTGAATTTTTGAGATAAATTATGTATACAACCTTACAACTTTTATCTTTTTACAGCAAAAGATTATATAAGAATTTATGTTAACAATTAGGTTTGTAATGCAAAGAATAGTCTAAAAATAGTTTTAAAAAAACAACAACATTGAAATATAATTTCTTCTACTGCATAATTTTGAGAAAATTTCAAATTTTCAGACCTAACGGTCTGTACAAATACATACATACATATATATATATATATGTGTGTGTGTGTGTGTGTAATAAAATAAAAAAAATTGCGCCATTTTGTTCTCTCTTAACTTCAATTCTAAAATTTGTGGAACATATTTCAATCTTAGTTTCGTAATGTATTAACTTGTAACAGCTAAAATACTTTTTCTTATTTTATTTATTAATAAATTATTGCTTGCTTCTCAAAAAGGGGGGAAGTATTTCGTAACCTTTTTACTTTCTGGAATATTCCCGGGATTTTAATTTTATTTTTTATTTAACATCGCGTGACCGGTGTTAATGCGCGTTGTTAAAGGGCTTGTTATTTGCGAGTAAAAATATAGATCCTGCCCGAGGACACGCCTCCTTAGACCAATCAGAGCTGATCATCTTTTGACGTTTAGATTCGAGTTAATCCTAATTGGATTTTTAAATTGGTTGACGCGGAGTAGGAGGGAGCTAGTTTGTCGTGAAAATGTTCATTTTTCATTTGACTTTTTAGGAGCGTGAGAATGCATCTGTCTTTAAAACTAGTAAGACGTTCGTTTGGTTTGCGATAAATTGGAATATTTAATGATGTCGATTATTTCACGAAGTTTGGAGTACTCGATGTGTGCAAAGCTTAATGCTGGAATGACTTCGTTTGCCTTATGACTTATAATAAATATGAATTGCAAAGACTTAGTGGCTTGATTTTTTACGGAGAAAGTCCCAATAGTGTCGGTTATGTAATCTTGAAAATTTACACTACGGCTACAGAGCCTTGTTGCTGATTATTCGATATTAATAAATGTGCTGTATCAACCCTGATGACGCACGGGAGCTTGTACGGTGTTGTGGAATCTCGCAGTCGTCGCCGCCGTTCTCGTTACATTAGCCGGCAGGATGTTTGAAATGAGCCGGCGTGCATCTCTGGAGAAATATTAAACTATTATGTTTTGCAACTGAAAACTGAATCTTTGTAGAGAAACCTGTTCGTCGCAACGATGCTTGTGCGCGCGCCATTTTCGTCGAGTTTGAAATTAATTGCTGGAATTTCTGCTTTTGTTTGATCCCTCGCGTAATACGCTGATTCTTCATGTGCATAAATGATAAACCCTTCAGCTGGGAAACGGATCGTCTTATGAAGCTTTGTTGTGATTCTGTCTAGCATCTGCATCTACAAATTTTTAAGTGGGAGTTATGCCTGCACTATTTTTTTTCTTGACAGAGACGAAAACGTGTGCTAATTATTTAATCTTCAACTGCTGATTATTTAAATTTCAACATCATCTGGTTTTATTTGTTTATTTATTTATTTTTTTGATAACAGTGTTGCAACAGTTTGAATTAACTTTCGCGAGTTATTATAATTTTGTTTTTGTTTTTAAAATAAAAATCTAGGAATGAGGTCCAATTCATCGAGGTGTCTCTAAGTTATTATTTATTATTTATTTTATTTGTTTATTGTTTACGAAATTTTAATAATAATTTCTTTATTTAAATCGTTGATTTTATTATTCTTATACCATATATTAAAAAATAATTTTGTTCTTAATTTATTAATTGAAATTTTCTGCTCATAGAAATTTTACTTAAGTTTAAAAAATGTTCCAAGTACTAAAGAGAGAAAATTATTTTTGTTCTTAAAATTATTTGTTGTGTATTTCCTATGTATGGAAAACCGTGATATTTGTTTATTTATTTATTACTTATTTATTTATTATTTATTTATTTTAAATGAATTCAAAGAGAACAAACATTCCTAATATAACAAAGAAAGAGTTGATTTATTTATTATTTATTTATTATTTATTATTTTTATTGTTATTTAATGAGGTATTTGAAGTATATTAATTGAAGTGTAGCATTTAAATATTTTCCGTATGAATTATCCCTCTTACATGTTATTAAGATCCGGATTAGTAAAGGAAAAAATGGTCAGAAAATAAACTTGCTATTGTACCTTTTGAGTTTGAGTCATAGGTATGAATATTTTAAGTTGTTTAAACACTTTGATAATGAGTGTTTTGGAGAGAAAAAAGATAATGAGTGAAAAAAACACAATATTTCAAAATATTTAAAGGGGTAAACGCTAAAAGTTTACATAAATGATTGTTTGGATTGTGCTACTTATGAGGAAATTGTTGAGATTTTAACAGAAAAATTTATTCAGATTAGAGTTCCAACATTTTCTGAGTTTACCTCCTTAAAGTTAAATGATCTAAGTGATTTGGATTCTTATTTTAGAAAGAAAGTTGAGATTGGAAGACAACTTCAGCTTGGGGGAAATTTTATTTATCCAGGGATTAACTGATGGGCTTAAGCCAGAGTATCAAAATTGTTTAATGGTAAACCCTCCTTCCAATACTCATGAATGGTTTCGCATAGCGAAACAATTAACAGTGATTCCAACTCACAACCCTAATAACAACAACAGAAATTTTCAACAAACTAGACCTATGCACAATCCCAATCCTCAGCCCAGACATTGGACTCGACCCATTCCAAACAACCCAACTTAAAATTTTAATCCTAGATTTTTCACTCCTAGAATGCCTACGACTCATTATCAAAATAATTACCCAAGTCGTCCGCGCAGAATATGTTTAAACAGAAGTATACAAAACGCTTATCATTGGGAGGGGAGTTTTATATTTAACACAAATTCATTGCATTCTCAAACTCCTGCTCATATACAACCACCTTCTACTAATAATATTTGACAATTATTTATTCCTGGATATGTGGACAATAAAAAAGTATATTGTGTGGTTGACAGTGGATCAACTGTCTCAATTTTACCTCTCAAATTTGTTCGATATTTAAATGGTAATTTACATAATGTTTCCCCTATTACTATTAGACAGGCACAAGGAACTCTTACAATTAATAAATCTTGTCGGTTATGTATTAAATTTGGTAATATAAAGAGGTATGTTAATTTTTTAGTAAGTCAGATAGATTTGGACTATGCTATTTTAGGTTTACCTGATTGTGCCAAATTTAAATAGAAAATTGATTGTGCAAAAAGCCAGGTACTACAAGACAATATTAAGTTAAACCAACATGTCAACATATCCAGTGATAATTTAGAATTGCTTCATTTTGATATTATAAAAAATGATACTACTGTGCATCCCGATTATGGAAATACCATAACTCCTCAATCCTTGCCGCGAACTAATAAAGATGATTATAATCTATTGGGGGATCTGAATGCTATTCAAAATAAAAATGTAAGGGGACTTTTAAGGGATTATTTAGATATTTTTGCCAAAAGTAAATATGATGTAGGGAGAATTAATATTGAACCTCAGCTTATTTTTCTTAAATCTGACCTATCAATATCTTTGTGGCCTTATCGTACATCCACTGCTGATGAAAAAGAAATATCTCAGCAAATCCAATCCTTATTAGCTGCTGGGTTAATTAAAGAAAGTTATAGCCCATATTCTTCCCCAGTTACGTTAGTAAATAAACGAGATGAAGGCAAAAAAAAAAAACGAATGTGTGTTGATTACCGAAAATTAAATTCTATTATGGAAAATGGCGCTAAACTTTGCCCCGAATAGATGAAATTTTAGACAAATTAAGTGGTGCCCAATATTTCTCCACACTAGATTTAGCCTCAGGCTATTGGCACATACCTATTTACCCAGCCGATTCCGAAAAGTTAGCCTTTACTACTAATTGTGGGCTCTGGGATTGGAATTCTGAATGTCAAAACCCTTTTCAAAAATTAAAAGCTGCCCTCATTGCTAAACCAATTTTAAATATTTATGACACAAAATTACCCCTACACATGTTTGCTGACACTTCTCAAGTGGCAGTAAGTGCAGTTCTTAAACAACCCGACCATAATAACTTTATACATCCAATTTCGTATTTTTCTAGAGGATTGAGAAGTTATGAGAAAAATTATTTCATTACCGAATTAGAGTGTCTTGCTATCATTGATACTTTAGATAAATTTTATCATTAGTTTCACGGTGTACATTTTACCATCCATACTGATCATGCATCTCTTGTTTGGTTAAAAAATGTCAAACACTTAAGGGGTCGATTATTTAGGTGGAGGTTAAGTTGAAGTTAAGTATGTTCGATTACAAAATAGAGTACTTAAAGGGATTTACAAATGTCGAAGCCGACATGTTGTCCAGAAACCCTATTTCTCATTTTTGTAAACCCCTTACTTTTCTTCTTTACGTTAAAGAGATTATTGAGATGCAAGAAAGAGAAAATGTGTGTGGTTCAAATTATATTAATGACAATGGACTGATTAGAGTTAAAAAAAAAGGTTTTCGTAAAGTGGTAGTTCCCATGTCCCTAAGAAAGAAATTGCTTAGTGTTGCTGATGAACCGTTTGGTCACCCGGGTGTTCAAAAAATGCAAAATTTGATTTCTCCAAACTATTATTGGCCAGATATGACCTAAGACATTGCCAACTTTGTTAAATACTGTGATATTTGTCAGAAAAATAAAAAACCTAGACAGAACAAATTTGGCTTATTACAAGCTATGCCCACTACAGATCAACCTTTTGACTGTCTGTCTGTTGATACTGTAGGAGGGTTCAATTATTATAATTCTACAAAAAAATGTCTCCATATTATAATAGACCATGCAACAAGATATGTTTGGGCATTTCCTTCCAAAAGTGTCACTACAGAAACTTATACAAATTGTCTGAAACAAATCTTCAATATCAAAATCCCTCAACAATTATTCTGTTTTAGTAAGATGTCAAGTGTACAGTCCCCTCAAAAAATACTAAGTGACAAGAATGCTGCTTTTACTTCTTCAAGATTCAAAAAATTCCTGCGAAATCATAATATTAAACAACGTTTGACCACTGCCCATCATCCACAAACGAATGGGAAATGTGAAAGAGTAAATCAGACAATAGTAACAAGATTAAAATGTAAAGTAAACTCCACTACCTCTAAAATTCCCTGGATTAAGCTTTTAACTGAGGTAATTAATGAATATAATAATACACCCCATTCTATTACTAAATTTCCCCTGCTTACTTGCTTTTTGGCCAATTACCCTATGACTCCCCCTTACAACAAAATTATTATCCCCCTGTTCATTAAAGTGTTAACAGTATTAATCCATGCTACATATATATACAGGGTGTCCGATAAGTCTGGAAAAGGTCAAAGAACTCGAGAAATACATATGAAATTGAAAAACGTAAATATACGTGTTAAATATTTATAATAAGCTACTCATTGATAACAAATTTGACATTCGCAACCGACCCCCAGGGGGTCAGAGGGGGTCTAACTTGGAAATCTTAAATTATAACCCCCATTTTTTTATTGGAGATTCGGGTTATACGAATAAAAATTCGTAACTTTTGTATTTGATGTTTATTTCGAATCCTCGTTTATCACGGTATAATCGAGCGTATTAAATCGATACATATTTCGGCTTTTCCAACGGGATTTTCCCTAATCGAAACTAATTGGGGAGAACTTTTGACATCAAATTCCTCGTCTTCTGCAGAAATATCTTTTCCTGAAAATCACCCGTGCCGATTATTTTGATAGTGCTACACAGTTAAAAATTTGACCCATTTACTGTAGCGTCACTCCACAGCTTTTATAGAATATCTCTTTCATGACCAATGAGAATGTTCCATAACACTGTAAAGTAACCGTTTTCTATAAAAGCAGTGGAGTGACGCTGTAGCAAATGAGTCAATTTTTTTAAAGTGTATAGGGTTCTTTATATTTTTCTCTAGAAAAATTTATTGAAATATTTTAATTTAGTTTTCTATTTGGATTTTTATTTTATCCAGTAAATTGTTTCTAAAATACGACCTACATGCTTTCATGTTTAAATGTGTAAATAAGAACCTCCCCTCCCGAATAGAAAAAGTATATCTTCAGTTTTTGGGAGCGGGGTATGTAAATATTTTGCGTTTCAATAAGTTCTGCCTTCTTTTCTTTTTTTTTTCTTTTTTTCTTTTTTTAATCATTTAATTCAGTGGGGCGGATGGGCGTGCATGGAGTTTTTAAAATAATTTCTACTGCGTAGAATAACATGTAAGGCAAATTGACCTTCTTCTTTCGATCTTTTAACGTATAAATATGCACCTACTCTAAGAAATAGAAAAAGGATATTTTTCATTATTTGACGGCGGGATGTGTGTATGTTATGCGTTTCCATGGATTCTGTTGTTTTTAAAAAAATCATCTAATACGCTGAAGTGAGTGTATGTTTTTTTAATTATTACTACAGAATAATATAGGACAAAATATTCAAAAATAAAGTTACAAAACATTTTTTGTGCTGACTGTGCAACGGATGAAGAAATATCGTAAATTCGTGGTACTTACGGTACCCGTTATTTTCGAAGTGAAATATCAGTATTTTCTTTATAAAATAAATAAAGCTTCTACAAAAACTCGTAATTTTGCTTTCTTTAACAAGTGATTTTAATTAAGAAAATATTCGTATTTAGTACTTCTTATTGAAAGGAAATTGAAATGCAATCTTATTGAAATTATTTCCTATTCTAGAAATTCCAGGATCCTTAGAAACTCCCTTTAAGAAATTTTAGTTTTTTTTTTTTTTTTTTTTTTTTTTTTGGGGGGGGGGGAATATAGGTTTTCATATTTGATTAATTACTGTAAGAACAAAATAATAAGGCAGGAAATTTTTAGACAATTTTTGTTGATATATCTTGATTTTTTGTAAATTAATATGTATTTTGTTCCATTTAAAATTGTTTTTCAAAAATTTAATCGCTTAACGGATCAATATTTCTTGTAAAAATTTTCAAATAATGTCTAATTTAGCATATCTTTTACAGAATTTTTAATCTTTTATCACCTGTTATTTCAAAGAGAAATTTTTGCCTAATTGAATCAGAAAAGGTTTCGGATTAAATAATCCAATATTTAAAATTTAATTTTACTGGTGAGACAAATAAATTATGATTGTTTTTTAAGCCTTTTTTCGAATTTTTGAAGATCGCGATTATAATCGAACAAAATACATCAGAAACATATTTTATTTTCTCAAACAGATTTTACCAACACAAAATTTGATAGGCCAGAGCTTTCTTCACCAAAGTAGTCGCATTAGCGAACACATGTTGAAAATAATTCTTAACGGTTATTTCGATAAGAAAAATGTTTTATATGCTTCTGCCATAGAAATTAATAGAAATATATTAAATTATTTTTCCATTTGTGCTTTTATTTTATCCAGTCAATCAATTATAAATATTAACTAATTATAAATAATTTTAATAAATGCAATGCATTAGTAATCTATAAATATACCTATATTATAAAGAGTTAAAATTACTTTATTTGTAGAGGAAAATCTGCAGAACTACCGAACTGATTTCAAAAGCAATGGTACTAAAAGGATGGTGTTCCCCCGAATCAAATATAGACTAGCTCTTATGTCCATAACACGAACTCAGGATCCTGCAATTTTAGAAAAGGAAATAATTTTAATAAGATTGCATTTCAATTTCATTTCATTAAGAAATGCTAACTACGAATATTTTCTTATTGAAAATCACTTGTTAAAGAAGGCAAAATAACTAATGTTTATAGTAGCTTTATTTATTTTATAAAGAAAATACTGATATTTTACTTGGAAAATAACGGGCTCCGTAAGTACAATGATTTTACGATACTTCTTCATCCGTTGATCAGCCAAAAAATGTTTTATAACTTTATTTTTTAATATTTTGTCCTATATTTTTTCTGTAATAATAATAACAATAATAAAAACATACAGCCACATCAGCGTATTAGATGATTTTTTAAAAACAACAGAAAATATGGAAACGCATAATATACACACATCCCACCCTCAAGTTATGAAATTAATCTTTTTTCTATTTCTTAGGGGGGGGAGGGTCCATATTTATATGATTAAAGATCGAAAAACGCAGATCAGTTTGCCTTACATTTTATTATACATTGTAAAAATTATTTAAAAAACTCCATGCACGCCCATTTGCCCCCTAAATTAAATGAAAAAAAAACCACAGAACACATCGAAACGCAGAATTTTTACAGACTCCGCCCCCAAAACTTTTTCTATTCGGGAGGGGAAATTCATATTTACACATTCGAACATCAAAACATGTTCTCGAGGTCGTATTTTATAAACCATTTACTGGATAAAATAAAAATTCAAATAGAAAACTAAATTAATGTATTTCAATGAATTTTTCTAGTGAAAAGCATAAAAAACCCTATACACTGGAAAAAATTTGACTCATTTGCTACAGCGTCACTCCACTGCTTTTATAGAAAACGGCTATTTTACTGTGTTATGGAGCATTCTCATAGGTCATAAAAGAGATATTCTATAAAAGCTGCGGAGTGACGCTGCAGCAAATGGGTCTAATTTTTAACAGTGTAGCACTATCGAAATAATCGCCACGGGTGATTTTCAGGAAACGCTATTCCTGCAAAAGACGAGGAATTTGACGCCAAAAATTCTGCCCAATCAGTTTCGATTAGGGAAAATCCCGTTGGAAAAGCCGAAATATGTATCGATTTAATATGTTCCATTACACCGTGATAAACGAGGATTCGAAATAAACATCAAATACAAAAGTTACGTATTTTTGTCCGTAGAATCCGAATCTGCAATACAAAATGGGAGTTATAATTTAAGATTTCAAAGTTGGACCCCCTCTGACCCCCAGGGGGTCGGTTGCGAAGGTCAAATTTGGTATTATTGAGTAGCTTATTTTAAAATATTTAACACGTATATTTACGTTTTTCAATCTCGAGTTATTCGGCCGTTTCCAGATTTTTCGGACAACCTGTATAGATACATATGTATATTGTAATTTTGAACTCTCTTCCCCCTTTCGATATCATTAGTTATCATCAATCTATCCCCCCCCCCCCCGGTTTAGGTTATGTCGCCTTTCGCGTACAATTGAGAGTTTATTCAGCTAATATATATTTTATTCATCAGAAAATAATTGAATACCGTACTTTTAAATGAAAATTAACTTATATTTAAAAATTGGAATTTTTTTCTGTAGTTTATAATTAAAGTTAATTATTTTCCCATTTAGAGTATTTTGGTGGTATTAACTGCATTTAAAACCTCAATGAGACCTCCAAACTCCTAAATGCGGCAATATGTTTTATCCATTTTAATTTATCTCAAAATATCTTAATTCAACAATTCACTTCTGAGACAGAAATTGTCACATAACAGCCGTGAACCACCTTTTGGACCACTCAATCGAAAAAAGATTGAAATTTGCGAAAGTTCATAGAATATGTTTCTCAGTAACACTGTTTCTCAGCTAAACTTTATGTGAGAGAATAATTTTAATTAAGTGTCATCTATTCAAATATTTCCAACGATCTTACGAAGTCTCCAAATGAGCAAACTAATAATGAGAGATTGATTCAACGAATAATATTTATACACTGATCTTTTTCGAATAATTTTAATTCTAATGCAATTTGTACGCATTCAAATATTTCTAACGATAGTACTTTGATTTCAAAGGATACAGAATTTCAGTATTAATTATTGTTAAACTAAGAAAATGGAGAAAATCAGCGATCAGTGAGATCTCTTACAGCAGTTATAGGTTAGTTTTGTCGGCAACATACTGATAATGATATAGAAATCTCAATAATCATGTAAAAAAAATTATTAAGAAATATTAGTTTTTATCAAAAAACTTATTTTTAAAATAAAAATACAAATTAATTAAAGCACATTTTCAATACCCTCAACATTGTAAATTTTGGTCGGTGCAAATCCGCATTTGTGTCGAGTTTCCGGTGTTAAAAGAAATTAAAATACACCTATAACAGTCTTAATACGAAAATTTCGTACACATAACTCTAGTTGTTATAAAATATCACATAGTAAAGATTGTTGGCTAAAAATCAATTAATATACTGTAGTGCTTCAAAAAAATTTATATAAGCGGGTTTAATTAAGCAAATAGAAATCTAATATCTGATATTCTTTCTTATTAGTCTTCCTTCCAACTTTATACTTTCACACAAAAAAGAATATTTGCCTTAGAATACACATATGGGAAAAAACTCATTTAGATAAACACAATTTCTTTATTTATCTTATTTTAATCTAAAAGTGGAAAAAGTGGATTTAATGAATAAAATCTAATAAAAACAGTTTTAAAATATCAGATTTAAGAGAGCGCAAACAAAACTGAGCATCTACATCATACATTCGGGTATCGAATTTCCATCGATATTGATGTTTAAAACGTCAATTTCGATGAAAATTCGAATTTTTGTAAATTTGATTTTCTTATAGAACGGTTATTCTTGTGCCTAAATCTGTTTTTATTTTTCCTGCACGCTTGAAGGCGTGAATTTAAGAAGCCACCAACATCAACACCATAAGTAACGAACATGCCACCAGATCATAATAGCACCAATCTATCTGACTTGGAAAACGGCACGATTCTGTGAGGTTTTTTATTTACATTCCTTTTACTTTACAGGTTCTTAATTGATTTTTATATCCAAAAGATATTTTGAGATTTTAATTCAATTTTTACATAAAAATGATCACGAAAATGCTAAATAAGCGCTAAATCTTTTACGCAATAACACTATAGAAAATAACATAAGATTATGTTCTCAAAATAAGAGAATACTGATCATAAAAAATCCATTCCCAACTCAAAATTGCATTATTCTTTCGTATGAAATAGCCTTTCATTTTATCATAATTCGCTGTCAAATGCTATTTTCTTTTATAGTATCATAATAGAGATTTAACTTAATTAAGTATCTAAAAAACACTTAATTGTTGGTTGTGGGATTGCTAAACTGTAAGAAGAACGAAGATCGTTTAAGCCAGCAGCTATTTCATAAAAATAACTCTTTCTAAACGATAATTCTTTATATTAATTTTTATAACGTCTTCGAAAATGAGATTATTTGGCACTAAAGATTATTTTATAGATTTTTCTATAAGTAGTAAATTTTTAAAGATTTTTATGTATCACTGATCAGCAAACACATTACTTAGGAGAATATTTTAAAGAAATCGTATGGAGAAAAAATAATATAATATTTATTCTGTATAGATTTAAACAAATTCCGTTTTATAAATATAATTTCTTCAGATAAGAAAGTCGTGTTGATAATTAAATATTCGTATTTTTTATTTTATTTATTTATTGATTTATTTGAACAACATACATCTGACTTGTGTACTCGACATGAAAGTCTGCTTATAAGTCATCGTCAATATACAAAGACGATGTAGCACAAGGAAATTTACAACACAAGAGAAATACAACCAGGAGCTCCACACAAAGTATGTGTGCAATGGAGCCAGCAGGAATCTAACCCATAGCCTCCAGCGCAGTAGAGCGGCATCTTAACCACTCGGCCACGGAGGCCCAAATATTCGTAAAATACTAGCATTTAGCGTAAACATAAATTTGTTTTCTAAAAGAAACCATAACTTTTTGTATGAATTGTGTACTTATTCTGAGTTTTTTATTTTTTGTATGAATTGTGAATTTATTCTGAGTATTTAACTTTTAATGTCGAATGAGCCAAGTAAGAAATTCCGGTGATTTCCATATGTAACTTATACAATATCCTATTTAGCAACATTATTTCGAGCGGTCAGAACAGAAGGATACAGTGATGATAGTTTTATCTCCTATTAACGACAAAAAAAAAAGCTATTTATCACACTCCATTACATAGTTATAGAATCATTAGTAATTTGATAACTATAACCTAATAACTGAATCATAATTCAGGGTAATAATAAGTCATAACACTAATATCTAATATTGATAGATATTTTTTTCTACATTTTCCTTGCATGCTTCATTTGTCGGACCGCTGATTAAGAACTCGTTCTATATATGATGCTTAGTTGAAAATCTTAGGGAAAAACAGGTCTAAGAATATTAATTCAGTTTGGTTAGAGTTATTTAAAGCAAAAGCTTCTCAATTTTTGTTTATCTAACAGTGCGTCAAACCGCGAAAAGTATTTGATTAAATTTAGTTACAAATTTGATTATATTCTTCATTAATGTTAGGGAAAGAGTAGATTACAACGAATTAGTTAAAATATTGTTTTACATGATAAAGGGATCAATAAGCAAAGTTGAAATAAATTTTTAAATGTTCAGTCCATTTGAAAAACACTCCTTACAATTATTAGATCTTTCTTCAATCATTAAAAATTCAACGTCAAATCATTGAATGCAATCCATTAATAGCTTAAAACCAATATTTATTATCTGACAAAATATAAAATAAATGAATTCTTCTTATAAATTTAAGTGATTTACTAAGAATCCGCATTAAAAGAAATCTCCGAAAATATTACATAACAAAATACTGGAATCGGAACAGTAATATCGTTAGAACGTGATATAGTACTGTTAATACGTCAGACTTTTCTCTTGATAAAATATCATTCCTTTTTTTTTCTTCATTCACCTCAAATTTCTTACGAGAACTTTACAAAGTACATTGAAATAATCAAAATATTTCAAAACTTACTTTCACCGGAAGAAATAATAATAAAAGAATAGCTGGAAGTTACGTAATAAAACGAACATAAAATGACATTAAAATAGAGGTTCCTATTCTGATGAAAAAAAGACGAGAGGTAAAATATGGTTTTAGCTTTCAATCTTTCATCTTCTTGATATTAAAGAAAGCTGCAGCTAGCTCCTTTCTTCGCCCATATTACTGATACGTGACTCATCTTTAAAAAGATACTTGGAAGCTGTGCTTTTCGAAAATCATTTATTTCTCTACAATCGACTCACATTTTATCCCCTGAGTCGAAAACAGATATTGCATTGAAAGTGAAACTAGATATGATGAAATTAGAAACAATGAGGTCTCCGAGTGTTCGATATTCTTTTAAAGTTGTATGAGGCGATAACATTCAAATTCTGTTCATGATTTTTTATTTGTTATTTTTTATGAGATGAAGTATTTTTACTTTTAAATAAAACATAGGAAATTGCTAATCTTGTCAGATTATAAAACATACTGCTTAGAATGCTTTGCATAGGTATTTTATTGCTTTGCATAGGTATTTTTTTGTTTTATTGTAAACACTATGCATATATAATATTTAATATATGTTTAAGATTGTTACTCTCTTCGTCGAAAGAATTTATAGTTTAAAATTGTCAATTATGTATTCAATTAACATTTTAGAGTTTAATTAACTCGATAATTTTAATTCAGAAATATTCTACAATTTAACGCATTACAACTCGTCAAAGATTTTTGTAATTTTAAAAACTTTTTGATTCTCAATCAATTCTGTACTTATATCTGTTACATAATTGAAGAATCGTAGTGTCCCTAAAATTAATAACCTTTCCTTCCACATTTTTCAAACAATAACAATTAAAGCAAATTTTCATTATCGATGTTAAAGAAATCAGACACGGAGATTTTTTATGTAAAATACTGGTAGAAAAGTGTCAAAATTATAAGAACACCGCAATACTTGTAATTGTTAAATTTACGTTTTAATTATTTTATTTTATTTATTTATTTATTTATTAAGTTTAGATTTCGTTTTCAAATACTAACGCGAATATAAGTCTGAACATTTTATATTGTTTTAAATGCACATTGCACACTGTAAAAAAAAAAATCTGTGAAGGTACTAAACATTTTCTAGGAAACTGGGATACCAAGAACTTTTCATGTAACGATAACAGGAAAAATTCATGTAATCGATTCTGAAACTTGAATTTTTGCTGTTACCGTTACAGGAAAAGTTCTTGGAATCCCAGTATCCAAGAAAAAGTTTAGTACCTTTGCAGATTTTTTTTTACAGTGCAGTGCTTGTAAAGACATTTCACTAGCAACAGTTAAAATATAATTTTAAAGGAATAGTAAACTATGGAATTTCAAATTACACATTTAATGTACAATGCGATGTTAAACATATGTTTATCATAAACAGTATGATTAAAATGGGCTAGTTACCAATATATACCATGTAAGACAGTAAATAATATAGGAAAAATAATAATCAATTTATCTATGGTTACGCTTATCTTTAAGACCTCAATTTTCATAATTTATTCGCATTAAAAAGGCAAGAAATGCTTCAGAGTACTTTGACTAATTTTTATTTTTAGTATCCCACATAAATATGATTATTTACATTTATATATAACAGAATATAAGACTTTCAACATACTGTATTCTGAAACTTAGCAGTAAATATTAAAATCAACTGTATTATACATTATTAAAACAGATTTACAGCACAAATTGTAGCGGTTATTGTCAGAGAATCACCAAGTAGACATCGGTGTGATAGTCGGTGTGTCATCTTGTAACGCTCTTCATGAATCGTGATTCAATTGAAAAATAAATATATTTTTTTTCACATCAAATGCGTTGTGGCACCTGAAATGTGTTGTGATATCAAATATTTATGAACGTGTTGATGACACGAAGTGTTACTTAAAAATAATAATTTCATGTATATAAATTATCTTAATATCATTTAATATACTCATATATATATATATATATATATATATATATATATAAAATCTTAAGTAAGTAAAGGATTTTTTAAAATATGATTTATAGTTAAACGTAGTCAAATTAATCTGGAATAAAATTAAATGAAACAAAGCTATAATAAAGAGTATCAATGCATAATTCACTCTATATTTTATTAGTTGTCACGTTTTTGATTTATACTTTTTAAGTAATAACTTCCCTAAATATTTTTGAAACATTATTTTTATTACATTAAAGCGAAAGAATTTTTTTAAAGTTATTTAAGATCTATTTCCCAAGATATGATCAATCTGAGAGAATGCAGTTACTAAAATTTTTATTAGTAAAAAAACAGTTACTAAAATTAAAAAAAAAAACTATTAGAATGTTTCACAACAGTTGCTTTTGTAAATTTCAATACGTAAAAAGTTGTCTATGTACAACTTTTATTATTTTAAATATCATTAAGAAATTAAATTATATAACTATCACATTCACACAAATGATTAAAATGTGAAATCTGCAATTTTAAAATTTTATATGTTTAATGTCAACAGGATAGTAGTTCAAGCAAGACTCGACCTGAGTTCCGATTTCCTTTTTTAAAAAAGTTCTTGTATGTATTTTACAAAATTTCTAGGCAATTATTAATAATTATTGGTGTAACTGTTTTAAAAAAAAACTAAAGAAAAATTTCTTCATAAATACTGATTTTCAAAAATGAATTCTCTTGACGATTGTTAGCCCCTTTTGCAAACAAAAAATAACTTAAATTATTTTTTATCATTATTATTTTTTTGTTAATTCTTCCCCATTTTATTAATATATATATATATATGTTACTTTGAAATTTAGTTTATAATTTTTTGTCATGTTATTTATAATGCGTGTAATAATATTTAGCATGAAATTTACTTAAATTGGTTTTAGTTTCTTTAGCAAATAAAAAGTGTTAGATAAGAACACTATCCAATCGATATGATAGTAGCAAAAATATATGTATTTTTTTTTTAACTAGTATCCATACTTTTAGTATCATATGCAGACATGGCCAGGCAAATTGATTGGATTAAAATAAGTAGTGCAAAAATTTCACACCTGAGAGTTGTACCAGCTCAATGAGATTGATCGGGACGCGTCTAGTATGTAACACTAAGAAATATGATTAATATTTCTGTGAAATTATCAAATAACTAAAACTCTAAATCGACAGCATGATAATGTTGGAACATGAACACCACATAGTACTACATATCGTTTTATAAATAAAGTTTTTTTGGTACTTATGTATTAACGCCACTGCAGCAGAAGTTGCGCTAATGCTCCAATAAAGAGAAATTTTGTTGTTCGCATGCGCACGCAGTTATCTCTTGGAATCCTTGTTGCCTTGTCGTTTGCTGATATTTGAAGCCATATTTTAGTGCTACAAAAATGCGTATTTGGGACTTGTCAAAAAGAGACATTTTTGAATCTATGTTAAATTCTATATTGTCCCATTTTCCACCAAAATCCGATTGGCTTCTTTGTTTTTAAATAAAAAGTTTTAAATTTTGAAAGTGATTTGATTTTAAATATAGGGTTTTATTTTATGTTTTGTCGCAAATAATTTAGGTGTAGATTGGCACTTTAAAACCGCCAAATCTTTAGTTGCGGTGACGCTAATACGTAAGTACCGTCGTTTTTTTCATTTTTTCATGTTTTCCATTCATTCCAGGTCCCCCCCCCCCCACCAAGAGATTTGCAAAACACCTAATTTAAAATTATCAAAACAATTAAAAACTTCTGCAAGCTAAATTAAAAATTGGATAGTTCTGGAAGATACGCAATAAAAGCAGAATAAAAAAGGCATTAAAATGGATTTCATTACTCAAATGGAAAAAATAACATGAAGTAAAATATAGTTTTTAGCTTCCATTCACTCTACTTCTTGATATTGCAGAAAGCTACAGTCCGTTAGTTTCTTCGCCCATACATTTGATACATGACTCATCTTTAAAAAGGTTACTCGGAAGCTGTGTTTTATAGAATTCATTTATTTCTCTACAATTGGCTCAAATTTATCACCCGAGACTAAAACAGATAAGACACGGAAAGTGAAACTGCAAATGAGGAAATTAGAAACAATGAATTCGAATGCTTGATATTGTAAGAAAGTTTTATAAGTTAAAAAGATTGTGCTGCTGCATGATTCACAAAGTTATTTTTGTACGTACAGAAATAAAAACTCAAGTTCAGATGCATGTAAATTTTAGTCTTTTTCTCTTTTATGAGAAATCAGGTAAGTGATGTTATTAAAACTGTAAATTCATAAGTATTTTACTATAAAAATAAAAATTATAGTTATTTGAACTAAAAAAAAGAAAGAAAAAAATAGTTAACATTTTGACAGATTAAAAAAAATTAAAAATAAGAAAAAATAATACATTATTTTTCGATTAAACAGTAATTAAATAATATTATAAAAAACTTAATAGAGAATTAATGCGAAATTAATATTGCATCTAAATAATGGCTATTTTCTTTGCTTTAAGTGCTGTTAGTAATATACTTGGAAAAATCATACTTTGTAGGTGAGTTACATAGATTGTAAAGAAAGAGATGACATTTGTTTGTATACTTTAAACGTTCAAAATTAATATAAGAATGGATTTCATTCAGAATGCAAGTGTTTCACGTGGATACATGCTCTTCTGTTGGAAACTTAATTTTTCCGAAAACAAAAAAGATTCCAAGAGCTAAAAGAAATATTTATTAACATTCGATAGAAAATTAAAACTAGTCGTTGGGGGCCACCGTAATACTTTTCCATCATGGATATGTATATGAAAATAAAACATGTGAAAACTATTTATACAATGCATTGCAATTCATAAACAAAATTTATAGATTGTTAATATACACAGTAATGCTACATTAAAGAACGCCAAACTACTCAAGTAGCACCGAACTGCGTAAAAGAAACATCCTTATAACTCCAAAAATAATAATTCTATTAACTAACAATTAACTGCGTCGAATTAAGCGTCTCATTTCCGATTAAAATATATCTCTGAATTGAAATTTGAATGAAATACAGGGTCATGAAAAATCGAAGAATGTGGAAAACAGGATTACAAATTTCTCGGCAACTAATAATCTGATCGACTTCGTTCTGTATACAAAATTTGTGTTATTTTATTGTCTTTTACGTCCATTCCTTAGAATAAAAATATTGGAAAAATTTTATATACCTTTCATCAGAACGAATTTTTCAAGAATCCAAAAAAAATAGTTCCGAATAATCGAGGTTGCTGATATTAAAAAGGCTTCGTTCCATTCTTACATACTAACTACATACAAAATTTCAAGTCTCTATCTCAATTTGTTCGGGAGATAGAGCGTTTACAGACAGACGGACGACAATTTTTTTTTTCTAAAAATATGTTTTTCGGAATCTTCACTATCTAAAACGTGCAAATCCGTCAAAAAAAATTTCGATTTTCAAAACGATTGCAAGACTTAGTCTATACTACGTATGATGGGTAAGTAAAAGACAGTTCTTGAAGGTACGCAATAAAAACGAAATAAAGAGACATTAAAATGGAGTTCCTTATTCTGATGAAAAAAATAACATGAGGTAAAATATAGTTGTTAGCTTCCAATCTTCCTACTTCTTGATATCATAGAAAACTACATCCAACTTCTTTCTTCGCTCATACATTTGATACGTGACTCATCTTTAAAAAGATTACTCGGAAGCTGTGCTTTTCGAAATTCATTTATTTCTGTACAATCGGCTCCCATTTTATCACCCGAGACGAAAACAGATAAGACACTGAAAGTGAAACTGAAAATGATGAAACTAGAAAACAATGAATTCGAATGCTTGATATTGTAAGAAAGTTTTATGAGTATAAAAGATTGTGCTGATAGATAATTCACAAAGTTTATATTTGTATGTACAGAAATAAAAACTCAAGTTCAGATGCGTGTAAATTTTAGCCTTTTTCTCTTTTATTAGATATTAGATTCAAATGATATTATTAAAATTATTAATTTATAGATATCCTTATATATATTATAAATGTGAAAGTGTGTCCGAAAATTGGAATGAACTTGGCTTCAAAACGGATGGATTAATGTCTTTGAATTTCTGTATATAGAGAGATTATTGGTCTGAAATGAACATAGGCTAATTTTTATTTATTTTATTCAAATATTTTTCTTAATAATTCAACATTTCACTATTTTTCATACAAAATAAATTGAAAAATTTTCCATTATATTTAATCATCTTTCTTTTTTCGTTGCCAAAAAATAAAAAAACCGGAATAATTATTCCTCTTCTGTAACTAATTTTCATCTGAAAGATTTTCACGTGATAAAACAAAATGAAATAAATAAATGGACCCTATTCTGTTTTTCGGTTCGAGGTTAAAAACCGCGATTTTAACAACTGTGACGTCAGAGGAATACTGTTTTTCTTCTTATATTACGCAGACGATTATATAAAATTTCTTTTACACTTAGAAGACTTCACAAGAATATAATTTCACACTTTACAAGGATATAAATATTTTAGTAGTTTTTCCAGATATTAATCCAGATATTAATCCAGATATTATCCAGATATCAATGTAACGTCATATCTGAAACAAAGTATAAGTTTCCGAATTTTCAAAAACTGTTTTTTTTTTCGTTTTACGGAAACTACCCCCTTTTGACACTTTCTAACATGGTCTAAAAGTGTTTACGACTTCAACCTGTCTGTATACCGGATGCCGAGAGCCTGGGGTCTGTTTGTCCGTGTTTCAACTTGAGTAAATATAGTGGGATTCATACGAAAATAACATACGTTATTGAGATTTGCCATAGCATCTGCGGCATTGAAAATGAACCAGGTAGTAAGTATAGCTAAATCACAGGAGCACTCAAAAGGAGACTTTACATTATGGTCTACGGCGAAAAAATCATTTGTGGTGTATTTTGATAATTTTACATAATTTTAAATGTAATGAAATTTACATGCGATAGTAACCATGCGATAGTACCATTTCGATAGTAACCATGTTCACAAGAACATGGTTACTGTAGAATATGTTAAGTATAGTACTTATAGTGTGCGTACAGGGAGCTCAAATGTATTTCAATATATCATAGTCTGCGAAGAAAAAGCATTTGCAGCGTATTTTAATAATGTTATTTTATTAAGGTTATTTTAATAATATTGAAATTGATATTAGTTTCTGAAGTTCACTAAAACAGGATTTCTGTAGAAAATGGGGTGAAAAGGTTTAACATTCATTTACAAGATCACAGAAAAATGTTCGGTAATGTAATAGTCTTCGAGGGAAAAATATTCCCAGCGTATTTTAATTGCGTTGCACTATTTCAAACATGATGAAATTAATATACTGAGATAATCAATACAATGATAAATACTGAAATTTACTACAATATGCTTGCAGTTAAGTATGATTTGCATCACATTTGTTGTTCATTTATAGAGACACATAAAAGATTTTGGACCTGTGTCCAGATCTCAGATATTGTATCCAAAGTATGGTCTATTAGAAAAGATTGCTAAAGAGCTTTTTCAACTTTTGTATTTATTTTAAGGAAAACTAATGCATCAGGAAGTTCAGCTACATTTGGTATATAATAAGAGATGTTTGTAGAATTTAAATAAATCATGTATCGGACTACACAATAAACTGGATATATGGTCACCTGTGCAATAGCGATTCCCGGAAATATGAATTCAATAATTTGAATCGGTTTTTTTGCTTGAATAATTTAAGCTAAATATGCGGTCGTATAAATATTTGCACGTAATATACAGTACTGTACAAAAGAATTCAAGTACGTTTCTGTCTATTATTAGAAATTGCTAAAGGTGAATTTTAATCTTCGTTATAGTTTTTCTAACTAAGCAAAATTTTAACATTGTATTTAGAATATTTACAAACACATAGATCATATACACAGCTGCAGAAAAGAATAGGCCGGCGAAGTTATGTATTATGGAAATTTTGGATATTTTTTTATAACCTAGGTTTAACACATGATTTTTCTTTCTTTGATATGGAATTCTGAAATGCACTACAACATGATTTCTGTACAATTGGAGAGCGTTACAGTTGTTCTACAGTATAAATGGTTCCAGTTTCATTTTCGTGATTGTTCATATTGTCTTACACATTTTCCATTTATTTGACTGAGTTCTTTAAGTCCCCTATAACAAAAAAAAAAAAAAAAAAAAAAAAAAAAAAAAAACTACTGCATAGCCTGGTATAAGATATGCGTTATACATATTTTAAATTTTTGTTAATGAAATGTTTTGTTTAATTAAAGGGTTTCTCTTTTTTTTAATGCTACGTGAACGACGTCACGGGTAACAGCTAGTATCCTTATATATATTATAAATGTGAAAGTGTGTCCGAAAATTGGAATGAACTTGGCCTCAAAACGGATGGATTAATGTCTTTGAATTTTTGTATATAGATAGATTATTGGCTTGAAATGAACATAGGCTAATTTTTATTTATTTTATTCAAATATTTTTCTTAATAATTCAAAATTTCACTATTTTTCATACAGAATAAATTGAAATTTTTTCCATAATATTTTATCATCTTTCTTTTTTCGTTGCCAAAAAAAAAAAAAAAAAAAAAAAAAAAAAAAAAAAAAAAACGGAATAATTATTTATCTTCTGTAATTAATTTTCAACTGAAAGATTTTCACGTGATAAAACAAAATGAATTAAATAAATGGACCCTATTCGCGTTTGTAATGACCGAAAGATGGCGTTGTTATAGACCTGATAATCGTTTGTTTACGTTTGTTTGTTTACGTTCCATGCTGTAGCATTGTAGCATAGAACCAGTTTAAAGAGCTAGTTAAAGTGCAGTTTTTTTATCTTTTTTATTTAATTATGGGAGATAAATTACAAATATCGACAATTTTAGAATTTCTAAGATGCTGGAAAATCTAGTAATTGCTTTAGAGAAGCTGAAGCAATTATTGATTCAAAGAGATTAGTAATGTGCGGCATTAAAGAATGCAAAGAAGAAGAAATAGAGATTGTAGGCTCGTGTTTACAAACAAGCCAAACAAAAGGAAATCCCCATATTATTTCAGGTTTGCTAGTAAAGGAAAACAAAAATTTGAAAATAAAAAAAATTTCTTGCTCTTGCAAAGCTGGGTCAAGCGAATCATGCAAGCATTGTGTTGCGGTCATCTTATTTTGCCATGAGTAAGTCAAATGTACTTTTTTATATTATAGATCTAAACTTTGTGTATAAAATTTTGATTTTTGATAATTTTAATACAAAGAACCCAACGTTGCATTCGTTATAGAACTGTTTATTTATTTATCGGCCTTTTAAACACTGATTTCAGCGGAAGATGCTCATGGTATCAGTTCTATTTCTTTTAGTTCGACTTTGTCCGCGAGAGGGCGTCGATTTCATTTCAATCGCGAATTCTGTTTTTCATTTCGAGGTTAAAAACCGCAATTTTACCAATTGTGACGTCAGAGGAATACTGTTTTTCTTCTTATATCAGGCAGACGATTATGTAAAATTCCTTTTACACTTAGAAGACTTCACAAGAATATAACTTCACACTTTACAAGAAAATAAATACTTTAGTAGTTTTTCCCAGATATTAATCCGTAATCAAAATGAACCTTTTTCTTTCTTTCGGTTCGAGGCTATACAATTCAATTTTTTACCAATTGTGACGTCACAGGATTACTTTCCATTAAGAATTTTAAACTTATCAATGCAACGTCATATCTGAAACAAAGTATAAGTTTTCAAGTTTTCATTTTAATAACACAATGTAATTTGGAGTAAGTGCTAAAAAAAGACGACTGTGACGTCACATATTAAAAATAAAATAAATATGCTCTGATGTTGTAATGAAATGAGATTGAATTATAATATCAAAAGTTATTATTTAAAGAAAATTAAGTTTATCGTCTGAACGTGGTTAGTATAAATATTTAATTTTAAAATGAAATACGTTTTTTAAAGATTAAGTATTAAATGATTAGAAAATGTTAATAATTTATTCATATCGTAAATAACGTAATGATCAATGAAAAATACTTTTTACCATTCTTAGAAAGTAAGAAAAACTCAACTAATAATTTAAAAAATATACTTTTGTGTGTTAATTCTTAAAATTGTTCAATTTTTCAAATATAAATAAAAATCACTTTAAAAATGTACTATCGAACTTAAAATCTAAAGATTTAATGTAATTGTGAGAAAATACATTCCCTCAGTCAATATCTCAATTTCGCATAATGCGCTTGAAGTGTGCTGGAAACAGGTTTGTAAATGGATATTAATTCCACTTTTTTTAGCTCTTAAAAAGTAAAAATACGTTGTCACTTTTAAGAATATTTTTTTACAATAAATTTCTATAAATTTTTATGGTATGCAAAACATATATGTACAAATTATACAAAAATACCACCTAAAACACAGTTTTGAAGTAGATTTTTCGTAACATTGTTTTTGTTTTTCGTTTTACGGAAACTACCTCCATTTTGACACTTTCTAACATGGTCTAAAAGTGTTTACGACATCAGCCTGTCTGTATACCGAATGCCGAGTGCCTGGAGTCTGCCGTCTGTTTGTCCGTGTTTCAACTTGAATAAATATAGTAGGATTCATACGAAAATAACTTACGTTATTGAGTTTTGCCATAGCATGTGCGGCATTGAAAATGCGCCAGGTAACAATTATAGCTGAATCGCAGGAGCACTCATAAGGAGACTTTACATTATGGTTTAAGGAGGAAAAATCATTTCTGGTGTATTTTGATAATGTTACATAATTTTAAATGTAATGAAATTTACATGCATTTTTAAAGTTCACAAGAACATGGTTACCATTGAATATGTTAAGTGTAGTACTTATAGTGTGCGTACAGGGAGCTTAAAAGTATTTCAATATATAATGGTCTGTGAAGAAAAACCATTTGCAGCGCATTTTAATAATGTTATTTTATTAAGGTTATTTTAATAATATTGAAATTGATATCAGTTTCTGAAATGCACTAAAACAGGATTTCTATAGAAAATGGGGTAAAAAAATTTAACATTCATTTACAAGATCACAGAAAAATGTTCGGTAATATAATAGTCCACGGGGAAAAATATTCTCAGCGTATTTTAATTGCGTTGCACCATTTCAAACATGACGAAATTAATATACTGAGATTAATCAATACAATGATAAATACTGAAATTTACTACAATATGCTTGCAGTTAAGTATGATTTGCATCACATTTGTTGTTCATTTACACAGAAGCATAAAAGATTTTGGACCTGTGTCCAGATCTCAGATATTGTATCCAAAGTATGGTCTATTAGAAAAGAATGCTGAAGAGCTTTTACAATTATCGTATGTATTTTAAGGAAAACTAATGCATCCTGAAGTTCAGCTACATTTAGTATAATAAGAAATGTTTGTAGAATTTGAATAAATCATGTATCGGACTATACAATAAACTGGACATATGATCACCTGTGCAATAGCGATTCCCGGAAATATGAATTCAATAATTTTAATCGGGTTTTTTGCTTGAATAATTTAAGCTAAATATGCGGTCGTACAAATTATCTGCACGTAGTATACAGGACTGTAAAAAAGAATCCAAGTAAGTTTCTGTCTATTATTAGAAATTGCTAAAGGTGAATTTTAATCTTCGTTACACTTTTTCTAACTAAGCAAAATTTTAACATGGTATTTAGAATATTTACAAACACATAGATTATATACACAGCTGCAGAAAAGAATGGGCCGGCGAA
The DNA here is from genome assembly GCA_964019185.1 of Maratus speculifer. Lineage (NCBI taxonomy): Eukaryota > Metazoa > Arthropoda > Arachnida > Araneae > Salticidae > Maratus > Maratus speculifer. The sequence continues at coordinate 241,943,275 of OZ025289.1, forward strand.
GTATTTATGTATTATGGAAATGTTGGATTTTTTTATTACCTAGGTTTAACATATGATTTTTCTTTCTTTGATATGGAATTCTGAAATACACTACAACATGATTTGCGTACAATTGGGGTGCGTTACAGTTGTTCTACAGTATAAGTGGTTGCAATTTCATTTTCGCGATTGCTCATATTATCTAACACATTTCCATTTTATTTGACCGAGTTCTTTAAGTCCCCTATAAAAAAAACTACTGCATAGCCTCCTATAAGATATGTGTTATATATATTTTAAATTATTATTAATGAAACGTTTTGTTTAACTAAAGCGTTTATCTTTTTTTTAATGCTACGTGAACGACGTCACGGGTAACAGCTAGTTTTATTATAAAAATAAAAACCATAATTATTAACAATTATGAGGATAAAAGATTGTGCTGATATATAATTCACAAAGTTCCATTTGTACGTATACAGAAATAAAAACTCAAGTACAGATGCTTGTAAATTTTAGCCTTTTTCTCTTTTATAAGAAATTAGGTTCAAGTGATATTATTAAAATTATTAATTTATGGATATTTTATTATAATAATAAAAGCTATATTTATTAAAAGTAAAAAAAAAAAAGAAAAAAGATTAACATTTTGGCAGATTTTTGGAAAATTTGAAAAATTAATATTGTATTTTTTTTTAATAAAAATTTTAATTTTTCTTAAAAAAGGTGTTATAATAAAAATAAAATACATTGACATGTTTCGGAACTTTCAAATAAGTTCCATAATCATAATATAAATAAAATAAAATTTCAAATTATTTCTCGGTCAATACAAATGACACGCGACAATGAGATATAAATAACAAAAAACACGCTTTCTATTGTAAAAAAATAAATTAAAATATAGACCATGATCTAAAATATAAATAAAAATAAAATTTCAAAATATTTCACGGTCAATACATTAATTTTATACATTAATCAAATTTTATTTTTATTTATATTTTAGATCATGGTGTATATTTTAATTTAATTTTTTACAATAGAGCGCGTGTTTTTTGTTATTTATATCTAATTGTCGCGTGTCATTTGTATTGAACGAGAAATATTTTGAAATTTTATTTTATTTATATTATGATTATGGAACTTATTTGAAGGTTCCGAAACATGTCAATGTATTTTATTTTTATTATAACAAATTTCTTAAGTAAAATTAAAATTTTTATTAAAATGTTTATATAAAAGGTGAATGTTTTAAAATCTGATGATTTAAAAAATCAATAACTTTTTATCATAGTATTATTTTTATCAAATGGTAATTAAATAATATTAAAAAAAAACGTAATACATAATTAATGTGAAATTAATATTGTACAAAATTAATGGTTATATTTTTGCTATAAGTACTATTTGTAATACACTTGGGGAAAAAAACTACTTTGTTGATGAGTTACATAGATTGTAAAGAAAAAGATGCTATTTGTTTGCTCCCTTTAAACGCTGGAGTTAATCGGGACATGCCCCGATTAACATGTCCCGACCATGATAATGTTGGAACTTGAACACCAAACACTATTATATATTGTTTTATCAATAAAGTATTTTTTTCTTTTTTTTTACTTGTTTTCTAGTCACAGAAATTTTTTTTCCAAGAGATTTAGTAAAAAGAATATTGCCCAGTTAAACTGATGGCATTGAGCTCACAGGCTACGCATACTAATTGTACATTACAGCCTTATATATTCAAGGATCAATTCCGTTCGAAAAAATTTAAGGAAGGGGGAACAGCTCCCCTCTTTCCCCTTTTTATACTTAATCATTGAACCCTCTAAACGGATCAGGGACGCTTTATCATATAAAAAATCCATAACCAAAATTCAGAGCAAATCGGAAAATTCTTAATAAAAACCCATTTATATAATTTTAAGAGGTATCCCTCCCTTTTTATACTTAACCATTAAACTTTCAAAACTATTCAGAGATTTGAACGAAATCTGACAGTTCTGCATGAAAAACCCATTTATATAAATTAAGGCAAAAGGCTTTAGAACCCCATTTCCCCTCTTTATATTTATCCAATGAATACCTAATACCAATCGCGGAAGCGCTTCATCAGAATGATCCTACGTGAAAATTTTGAACAAAAACTAATATTTCTGCATGAAAAACCCATTTATATCAATTAGGTGAGGGGCATGAGCCCCCCGTTCCCCCTCTTATACATATCGAATGAACTCCAAAAACTAATAAGGGAAGCGCCTATATACCTATATACAAAATTTCAAGTGGATAAGATATTTTTATCATGAGTTATCGCGTTACGCACTCACGTACCCACGAACGAACGAACGTACATGCATACATACAGAACGAGCGGGCACATAAGCTCTCAGGCTATGATAGCTTGTGAGCTACAAAACTTCTAATTTCAAACTATTAAAACAATTAAAAACTTATGCAAGCTAAAATAAAAGTAGGATAGTTCTGGAAGGTACGCAATAAAAACAAAATAAAAAGGCATTAAAATTGATTTCATTATTGTAATTTAAAAAAAATAACATGAGGTAAAATATAGTTGTTAGCTTCCAATCTTCCTACTTCTTGATATCATAGAAAACTACATCCAGCTCCTTTCTTCGCTCATACATTTGATATGTGACTCATCTTTAAAAAAATTACTTGGAAGCTGTGTTTTGCGGAATTCATTTATTTCTCTACAATCGGCTCCCATTTTATCATCCGAGACGAAAACAGATATGACACTGAAAGTGAAACTGCAAATGATGAAATTAGAAATAATGAATTCGGATGCTTGATATTGTAAGAAAGTTTTATGACTAAAAAAGATTGTGCTGATAGATAATTCACAAAGTTATTTTTGTACGTACAGAAACTCAAGTTCAGATGCGTGTAAATTTTACACTTTTTCTCTTTTATGAGAAATTAGGATCAAGTGATATTATTAAAATTACAAATTTATAGATATTTTATTATAATAATAAAAACTATAATTATTAAAAGTTAAAAAAAGAATAAAGATTAACATTTTGGCAGTTTTTTGGAAAATTTGAAAAATTAATACTGTAATTTTTCATCAAATAGTAATTAAAATATTATATTTTTTAAAAGTAATAGAGAATTAATGCTAAATTAATATTGCATGAAAGTAATGGTTATATTTTTGATTTAAATTCTGTTTGTAATATATTTCGAAAAAAAACCACTTTGTAGATGAGATACATTGGTTGTAAAGAACAAGATGTTATTTGTTTCCTTCTTTCAAACGCTGGAGTTAATCGGGATATGTCCAGTAGCTGATGCAACAAAATCTCATTCGAAGTACTGTGAAATTATCTAATAACTAAAATTCTATTTCGACACCATGATTATGTTAGAATATCATATCATATCCTTCCCATAATGTCACATGTTGTTTTACCAATAAAGCATTTTTATTTCTTGTTCTCCATTCATTCAAGTATTTTTTCAAGAAGTTTACAAAGCACCAAATTTCAAATGATCAAAATATTTAATAAAAAAAGAATATTGCTTAGTTAAACTGATGGCATTGAGCTCAGAGGCTATGCACACAAATTATATATTAAAGCCTTATTTTTCAAGTAATAATGCCATTTGACAAACGGATTAAGGAGGGGAGTAGATCTTCTAATTCCAATCTTTATCCTTAATTATTGAACCCCCAAAACTGATCATGGATACACCTTATCAAATAATAAACCTACGTCTAAAATTTGAAGAAAGTCTGATAATTCTGCATAAAAACCCATTTGTCTAATTTAAAGGGAGTTATCCCCTTTTATGCATAACTATTAAACCCCCAAAACTATTCAGAGATTTACCTTATCTGAAAAAACCTATATAAAAATTAGTTCTGTATGATAAATTCAATTGCATCAATTAATTGGAGTTACACCCCAGTTCCCCCTTTATACTTAATCAATAAACATCCAATACTAATCATTGAGGTGCCTCATAAGCATGATCCTATACCTAAAAGTTGAAAGAAATCTGATGATTCTGCATGTAAAAGCCATTTATCAAAATTAAGGGGAACAGAAATTCGCACCCAGTTCCCTCATATACTGCTTATCCTATGAACTCCCAAAACCACTCAAACTGGAGGCACCTCATCAGAATGATCATATGCCTAAAATTTAAATGAAATTAGATAATTTCGCATAAAAATCCTATTTATATAAATTAAGAGGAGAGTGATCAGCCGTCGACCCCCCCCCCCTTTGTATTTATCGAATATACTCCCAAAAACTATTCAGGGAAGAGCCTAATCAGACTACCTTAATATCCAAAATTTGAAGTAAATCTGGTATTTTTATCAGGCGTTATCCATTACATACATACATACGTACATACAGAACGGGCGGGCACATTAACTCTCAGGTTGTGAGCCACCGAGCTAAAGACTTTTGCAAGCTAAAATAGAAAGAGGATAATTGTTGAAGGCACGCAATAAGAAACAAAACAAAGTGGCATAAAAGTGAAGTCCCTTATTCTGATGAAAAAAAAAATAACATGAGGTAAAATAGGGTTTTAGCTTTCAATCTTTCTACTTCTTGGTATTATAGAAAGCTACAGTCAGTTGCTTTCTCCGTCCATACATTTGATACGTGACTCATCTTTAAAAAGATTACTTGGCAGATGAGCTTTTCGAAATTCATTTATTTCTCTACAGTCGCCTAACATTTGATCCCCTGGGACGAAAACAGATAAGGAACTGAAAGTGAAACTGCAAATGATGAAATTAGAAACAATGAATTCGAATGCTTCATATTGTATGAAAGTTTTATGAGTAAAAAAGATTGTGCTGATAGATAGTTCACAAGTTTGTTTTTTAACGGACAGAAATAAAAACTCAAGTTCAGATGCGAGTAAATTTTTAGCCTTTTTCTCTTTTATGAAAAATTAGATTCAAGTGATATAATTAAATTTGTAAATTTATAGGTATTGTATTATAAAAATAAAAACTATAACTATTAAAAGAAAAAAGAAAATAAAGAAAGGAAGAAAGAAAAAAAAACGTTAACATTTTGACAGATTTTAGGAAAAATAGAAACATTGAATATATATTTATTTTGGGAATAGTAATTAAATAATTTATGCGAAACTAATAGAGAATTAATGGTGTATTATTATTGCAGCAAAATAATGGTTATATTTTTGCTAAAAGTGCTTTTAGTAATATGCTTGAAATGAATATTTTGTAATTGAGTTATATAAAATGTAAAGAGAGGCATGTTATTTTTTTATAGACCGTAAATGTTTAAAATGAATATAAATATGTATTTCATTCAGATTTAAATGTCCTATATGAGTACATACTCTTTTGTAAGTACCTCAAAAGATGGGTCCGAAAACAAAAAAGCTTTCTAGAGCAATGAAAAATATTTATTAGCATTAGGTAGAAAATACAAAACTGAATAAATAGGCACACTTTATTAGTCACTTATACACGTAACCGCTAAATGTATTTAGGGATTTTTCTGATTTTAGAACAAACTTGTTTAACCCATTAATAGCCGAAAATGTAATTTCCACTAAAATTTTCCACTTTTTTGCAAAAGAATTTTGCCACGAGAAATTTTGAAAATCAATCATTGATTTATTGAAAGACTCTGTAATTAAATAATGCAATTCTTTAATTCAAAAACAGTGGTAGTTTGATAGTTAACTTCAATATGGTCATTTATTTTTACAGTTGCATGAACGTAACGCCACCGGATATTGAGATAATCTGGCTTAATAGAAATCACGTTCTAATTCAGTGTGCTAATTGGCTGCTCTTTTCACATCACTGTCTGAAAAGAACTTTGTTACATATAAATGTTTCTTCAGTTTCGTATCATACTGAATTTTATCAATTTCTTTATTATTCATTAATTTTTGACATGTTAAAGAATTGATTAAGCAGACTGATTACATAATAAATTTATACTGTAAAAAAATGAAGCTTGAGTTAATAAAGCTTTGAACTAAGTAAAGGTGCTTTTAATTCGTGTAAGTCCCTTCTTATATTAACTATATAAAATATAAACAAACATATGTAATTAGACGACAAAAATTCTCCAGAATTTTGGTTAGTATTTTTGTAAAATATCGCGCTAATCTTCTCTTGTTTATAGCTATTTATATTTATTTTAAATACATGCTTATACTGTAATCCATGACCTGTTATCATATAAATATATCTAGCCCCACCAGTGGCCGCGAGGTTCTGACCTCCAAACTGGTAGACGGTAGGTTCTGGGTTCGAACCCAATCGCGACCGTCGGCCTAACCGTTCGAAGTTTTCCGTGGTTTTCTTCGAACCTTGCGTAAATACGGGTTAGGTTCCCTTAGAAAGACCCCCACGGAGGGCAACCCACCCCATAGGGCCTATATCCCATAGCGTAGATAATCGGCCGACAAAAATACTATCAATCTATCAATAAATATATCTAAAATTACAGAACGAGCAAACCTTATGTGTGTTATGTAAATTTTATCTTTAAAAGTACTTTAACTATTTTGACTACATCTTCCAACGTACCATTTTCGGATACGAGAATTCCATTAAGCTGGGTCAAATATACGAGGAAATTAGATTAGTGGATCATTTTGGTTCAAGGTAAAATTAATTACACATAAAAAACGGCTAAATCAATTTTGACTAAATTTTGTATCCAACTATTTTCGGGTACAAGAACACTAGTCTAGGTAATTGAGGACACTTTGGGTCACTTCGGGTTAAGCTACTTTTATTTAAAAAGAAGTTCTGACTATTTTTCTCCAAACTTTATATTCAACTAATTTATATTACGAGGATACATTGAGCCAAGTTAGATGTTTGAAAAACTCATATAACAGTCACATGCTCGGTCATTTTTTAGTCAAAGAGGGTCCAGCTGATATTATCCAGAAAACGTGTCGAACAATTTGGATAAAAACGTGTATTCTATCGTTTCAGGCACGTGAAGACTATTTGGCTAGGTTCCTTTAGGTCACTGAGGGTCAAGTTGATATTATCTAGAAAACGGTTCAATCTATTTGGATAAAAATTTGTTTTTATTGTTTTCGGGCCCAAGAAGATTATATGGCTAGGTAGCATGTTCTAGAAAACTAGAGTTGTAGATCATTTTGTGTTAGAATGCGCCAGGGTCAAGCGGTAAAAAACGGGAAAAAACAGGGTTCGAATATTTTCAATTATAAAATTTCTTAACACGAGAAAACCATTGCGGTAGGTACATGCTCTATAAATTTTGATTAGTTTGCCCTTTTTAGGTCACTGTGGGTTCAAACTATGTTGGGAGCGCAAACTATTCTTAACGAAAAATGGCTCTAAAAAAAGTTCACACTACTCACCCCCGATCCGGGTATCGCTTTGGACACCTCTAGAGATGTTTTCTTCGCCCTCCAGGGATAGCTAGAGGTACTTTACTCCATCTTTTAGGAGTCCTCATTTCACGGAGAAAGAAAGTTCATATTTAAAAACCACGAGGGCTCTGAGGTAAGCACAGAGTATGGCAGGGTCTTGTTTGGGCCTTGCGCGGTTCGCCGGAGTGTGGGGGGCGTGGACCGCGCGGGGCACACGGGACTACGTATGCACCAACCCCCTAGCGAGGTGGTGTATATGCCGTCCAGATGGTGCTTTCTAGACCCGCCTGGCGTCACTACCGGCGCCATGTCCGAAACCCCAGAACCCCTACGGAGTTTCGAATCCGAGGGAGTGGGAGGGGTTTGGGGCACAAAACGTAGGCTGGTTGGAGTCTATGATGTCGAGAGGGAGTTTTCTTGGTCATTCTAAGGTTCGGCTACAAGTGTTTTGTACATATCTCCAGGGATGGTTTACAGCAGATTCTTCCTAAGTGGTTTTCGCAAGTGGATGTTCGTAATTCTTCGGGAACTGGGTGAAAAACAAATTAGCAAGGTCACGACTATACGATGAAGGGGCTTTTCTCATCCACCGAGTTACGCGAGGGGCTCCTCCCCTTTTCCATCTGGACCCAACATACGTCTTTCCTCATTCATAGGATTTTACCTTGGAGGCCAGTCGCAAAGCAAATCTCTCTTGCGGATCCATGGCATATCAGTAGTGGACCTCGGCGTCTCAATAGGCGTTGCTGTTCTGTGTCTCGCTACGCTGACGCGGGGGGAGCCAACCAAAGGAACCATTGGTTACTACTGGAGTGGTGGGTGGTGAGAGCTGTCGCAATCGACTGTGCGTCTTACGTTTTGAAACGGCGGCCGCGTGACGTGCGTTGGGCATTACACTGTTTTATACCTAATACTATCGGATGCTGGTGGGGGGGGCAGTGCGGGCCACCCCGTGAAGTAGCCTTATAGAGATTTGCGAAAGGGGTCAGCACTGAATCTCTGCATCGAAAGGTAAGGGCTTTCAAGATCCTGAGACGAAGAGTTGGTGTTACCAATCATTATCGTTTTTGATTACATTTTGTATTCAATAGTTTTCTAGTAGGAGAAGACCTTTAGTTCAGGTTGCTTGCTCGAGAAAATTTTATTAATATGTCATTTTGGGTCATAAGTAGTGTGAGTCCCTGTTATTGTATCCATACACGGTTTAAAAGATTTTTAGAGCGAAGCATGAGAAGACCATTGGGCTGGATCGTACTCACAAGAAAATTCATTTGTGTTATTTTGAATCATAATGGATCAAGGTCAGGTCAGACTAATAGTGTCTGAAAAGTCAATTAAAAGATTTTTACATTTTTTTTTCTCAGTTTTCTCTCAGAACATTTTTTTTCTCTCTTCATTTACAGTCTTTTAGAAGGCCATTCTGATCGGACACATGTTCATTTTTCGATTAGTGATTCCTATTGGTGTCCCGTGGATCAAACAAATTTTATCGAAAAAACGACTCGAAGGATTTTGACTATTATTTTTTTAATTTGCATTTGCATTTTGGAGAAAAAAACATTAGCTTAGGTCACCTATTTGAAATAAATCGATTAGTTGGTTATTTTGAGTCACTACGGCTCAGGATCAATCTGTTTGTATCTAAAACAGAAAAAATGTTACAGTAAAAATAATAGTTTGAGTTAAGGACAAAGCTAATTTTGAGCGAACTTTGCTCTGTTATCCTTGCTTATATTTTCATTAAAAAACCTAAACATAAAATAACATCTTCCTGCTTTAAGAGATGTCCATATAGAGAAATTTTGAGAATATAGGAAGGTTTATTCCATTAAATTTCAAACGCTCTTCTCAGCAAATGTTTATCAGGTAATTATGATAATATATTTAAAGTTAAATTTTTTTATGAAGCATTTCTGCTATTTTAAAATTCATTGATAGGAATCGACAGTACATGCTCAGACAGCAGCGAAAAACAAGAAATAACAAATGTTATACAGCTATGGAAAAAGTTCAAGTGAATCTTCAACTGGAAACACAATCAAACATTATTTATTTTTCGTAATTAGAAAAATTAGACACCTATTATTATGAAAATAATTTATAATAAAATTTATAAAACACAAATGAATAAAATTATCTGACGTGAAACATATAAAAAATATAAGGACATAATGAAATATTTTTGGAAATACATTAATATTCAACAAAATCACCTTTTTTCGACGACACTTATTAATCGTTTAGTCATTGACTCAAAAAGTCCAGTTAAAAATAGTTTAGAAAAGTTTTTCAAAGCTAATTAGATAAATGATATCACATGGTCTATATAAGTCTATTGTGTGCCGCTTACATTCGTCTCTGGCTAAAATACCTCACAGATTTTCTATGGGGATTAAATAATTGCTTTTTGGTAGTCAATCCAATAGCTGGGAAGAATGGGCCACGAATCATGTCCAATACTTAATTTGCCACATATTTAAAATTTCGGTGTCTTTTCGAAACAAAAAATTACCACCTGTGATAAGGGGCAATAATATTTTAGCTAAAATATCCACATATGACTTTCAATGCATTCGACCTCAAATGGAAAAGATTGGTGTTGTTTTATTACCTGCAAAATATGCCAGCGCGATTGCAGAGTCTCCTCCAAATTGGCGTTCCGAAAAAGGAGGTTTATCATTTTGCAAGTCCCACGAATAATAGAGAACACCATCTGGTGCTTCAAAAATGAACTTATTTCGTTCAAAAACACTACATCTTTCCAGTGAAACTAAAAACATATTTGTTTCTAAACAAGTTCTCATCTAGGCTTCTTAATTGGTATTTGAATTGTTAGACGGCACCGCAATTAAACATATCTAATATTGGTATTCCTTTGCAGAACATTACGCACTGTTCAGCTAATGCATGTATATTCATTTCTGTTTTAATTTAAGTAGTTTTTTAAAGGAAACACGACGCGCAATTCTTCGTTTTGTGTACTTATTTTTTTCAATGATCTTCTGGATTCTTCAACAAATTATAATTTACTGTTTTAGATCTTTCATATTCCTTGCAATTTCACGTTTACTCATTCTATATTTTCCGTAAGCAAAAAGATTTCCCTTTTTCAAATTTAGATTGTCGTGTGATTTTTGCCATGATGAAGAAGGAGAGAAGCCGAGCAATCTTATTGTGCAACAGTTTTAGGCCATTTTAAACATTCTTATCATATTACCAAAAAGACAAAATTTAATTTGAAAATAAAATAATTTGAAATGTGATTAAAAAGAAAAAAAAAGAAAAAAGAAAAAATCCGTGTCTTTATAATTTTTTTTCAGAGTAGCCTTTTTTAAATTCTTACTTGATTAAAACTGAACTAATTGAGTAAAACTTTTTTTAATTTATACCTTTTAAGTATTTTTCAAATTACATTTTGTTTGGAAGAACTCCATTTCAAGAATTTTTATCATACAAATATTTGTATATTTTTTTCTAGCCAAGTGGCTCCTACATTTTACGATTTGCTTGCCCTTATAATTTTGTCCATGGCAGTATACATAAGAGCAATTTAAATCAAAATATTTTCTAACATTAGAAAGTTATCAAAATACAGAAATTACAAAATCGTTGATTTCTTCTTGAATTTTATTTTATCCGAAAGAACACTTTTATCGATAAAAGAATTTAGATTTTCTTTCTTATAATCCAGCTAAATAGCTGAGTTGGTACATTTTTTTAGCATTTCTTCTTTTGTTTCTAAAACGTTTACTTAAATTGACATTAGAGTTAAAGGCACATAATTTAGCAGGTTATTTTCTTTCACATTAAAGAAATTTGAATACATATATCAAGCAATATATATATATATGTATATATCTACATATAACAGTAAATGTGTTTTTTTTATAAATGAAACTTCTTGAAAGTACAATCTTAAAATGATTATGACAGCTTTTATACGATTATATTGTTTAATTTTGCTATATGATTTTTCACAAGAAACTCCATGCAACGAGAATGATTTCAAATTGTAAAAGTATATTACGCTTATAAAATTACAATTTTTTAATGTCAACTGAAAATATTTCAAAAATGTAATATATCGCCCAATCCACGAAAAAATGGACATAAGGATGAAAATTTAAATTTCTTTAAATATGATTGAAATTTTGCATATTAACTGTTAAGAGTGTACTATTTCATATTTTATCAAAAAATAATTAAATTTTTGTCATTAACATACTTATTTTAATTAATAAAGTGACACTATGACTTTGTAAAATAGACTGCGGCAAAAATCTTTACATTTCATGGTCTCGTACAGCTGAACAAACATTCTGAAAATCTCCAAACTTGGATATATATGATCTGACAGGTATTATTGAGAGTTTTTGTCTCCAGAGAAGTGTACACTAATCTTCATTACAAAAGGTAAGCATATTTAATTACTCTTAATTATTGTGTCACACCCGCAACAAAAAGTTACATTTATATCTCTGTAGAAAAATATTTTTGATTTAAATATATGAAACTTTATATTCAAAAATAGTTAATTAAGATACTTTGAATTACAGACACAAAGAAATTATTTAATATTTTAATTATAATTATTGAACGTTGCGGACGTAACATGTCCCTGTTGCGGGTGTGACATTTAATTAAAGTCACACCCGCAACGTCTTTTAAAATTGATTACAAATGCATATTTGAACAAATTATATGTAAATTTATAAAAGAATAATATCCTGGAACACATGTACTTGGCAGCTTTAACTATACCCTTTGATTTAATAGAGGGAATTCCAGTTAATAGATAAAAATTTGCATCATCTGAGTATGTGACACTGTGTGCAGTTGATTTATTCAGTTTGGATTGATAAAATTGTTGCTTTACTGCAAGAAAATAATTTTATTAGTGATATATGATTAAGAAATTAATTTAAAAAGTAAGAGTTTTATAGAAATTAAAAAAAGAAAATTGCGAAACAATATATTAGCAATTTTCTTTAAATTTGTTAATTTTGTATTGTTTTTTATATACATTTTTTAAATTTTGTTATTTGATAGTATTTATCTAATATATATATTTTTAGATTTTTAAAACAAGTAAATCAATATTAGGGGAAGATTGTTTTCTCTTTCAATTCAAATTAAATAAAAAGTAGAAGTAAGAATAATAGAAACTGTTAAAATATTTATTAAGTTAGCAGAAAATGTATACAGGGTGATTCATAAAAGATGGGCAGAACTTTAAGGGGTTATAGTACACTTAAAGACAAATAATATTAAATAGGAGACTAAGGGTCCCAGACGTATTCCCAAGGAGATAGGGGGCATTAAAGTTTAGGGTCCGAAATTTCAAATGATTATAAAAAATGGAAAAATTGGTCGATTCGTTTGCGGTTTTGGCAAAAAATTTTCTTTATGCCAGTATTTTCTTGAAATAAAATTTTAAAGTTCAATTACAAAAAATGCCGATAGGGGGCGCTTTAGACTTTGGAGTAACAAACAACTATTTTTTAACGTTATTTTTTGTATTTCTTTAAATGATTTCGAAAGCTTAGACTTAAACTTAAATTTTGATCTAAAAATCTGAGTCCTAACGAGTAGTTGAGTAGCGTAAACTGAAATTTGAAATTTGAAACCCTTCTCCCCCCAGAACAAAAATCAGTTATTCCCGATCTTTGTGTCGTAGATTAGGCTCTAACTACTGCCGCGTTTTGCTAAAATTAATCTTTATGTCAGTATTTTCTTGAAAATAAATTTTCAAGAAAAGTTTCAAAAAATTCCGATAGAGGGCGCTTTAGACTTTGGAGTAACGAACAACTATTTTATACCGTTATTTTTTGTGTCTCATTAAATGCTTTCTAAAGCTTAGACTTAAATTTTCAGCCCAAAATCTGAATCGTTAGACCTGGTTAAGTTTCTGGGGAGAGGGGTTTGAAATTCCTACTCCTGAGCACAGTTCAGTTTACCATGTCCACACATTGTGTGCTGTGATACGAGGTAAAAAGACACAAATTAGGATTATGTTACCAAAGCATATTTATTAACATGTAATTACAATAAATGTTCAAAATTGTGACCACCAGATGTTATGCACGCAGAACAACGGCGAAGAATGGAACGGCGAACATTCGAGAAAACATCAGGCTTTTCGAGCACTTCCCCTACAGCGCCGGAAAGTCTGGCGACCAGTTCCTCGGGGGATTCAATGGGTGTCTCATACATAAGAGCCTTCAATTGTCCCCAAAAAAAGAAATCGAGGGGTGAAAGATCTGTCGAGCGAGCAGGCCAAGCAACAGGACCACCTCGACCAATCCACCTGTTCGGAAATGTGATGTCCAGATAGTGCGGACGTCTCGTACGTAATGGGATGGCGCTCCATCGTGCTGGAACCACATGACCCGCCGGATGCGTGGAGGAACAACGTTTAACAGGTCTGGCAGCACATGTTGCAGAAATGTGAGGTATGTTTTACCGTTGAGGCGTTCAGGAAGAAGGTACGGTCCGATTAGGTGGTCTCCGAGGATTCCTGCCCAAACATTGATGGAAAAGCGTCTCTGATGAGCATGTGGATACGTAGCATGTGGATTGACATCCGCCCATACATGTGCATTGTGTGTGTTAAATGTACCTTCACGTGTGAAGGTACATTCATCGGTGAAAAGCACAGTTCGTCCAAAATGTGGATTTAGCGCGTTCTGCTGCAGAAACCAGCGGGCGAATTCAATACGATTTGGATAATCCCCTGGAGACAGTTTCTGGATTCGTTGCACATGAAACGGGAGCAAATGTTCATCCTTCAGTACCCTCCAAGTCATAGACTGTGAGGTATCCACCTGCCTAGCCACTGTTCGTGTACTTGTACTTGGCTGCGCCGCTGCTACATCCAGAATGGCTTCTGCAACAACTACTGATTCGTCCTTTTTTGCACGACCTGCATTCGACCGGGAAGCGAGAAATGATCCCGTCTCACACAACTGTCTGTGCAAGCGCTCGAAAGTTTTGCGGTTAGGCAACCGCCTGTTGGGAAATCGCTCTCCGTACATTCGTTGTGCCTCTGCACCATTTCCATCTGCCGCTCCGTAAATTAAATGCATCTCAGCCTTTTCCTTATTCGTGAAGGGCACCATCTTCCGATTCATTACTACAGCGACTTACACTTGACTCACCGTTCAGTGGTTTTTATGCCTGAATCGTGTCGAAATTTTGCATACGTGTTCTTCTTCTTCCCCATTTGACATTTGCATACTTTCTGTCTCCTTCGTCACCCGGTGACTAGCGTCAGGAATGGAGCTTTAACGTTTGCATGAGCGACGTTTCCAACTGTGCCAGTGCCTTTATGAGTGAATCCCGACTATGCAGTCCTTAACGAAAGTTGTATTTTTGCCTCGTATCACAGCACAGAATCGTTGGGCATGGTTAAGTAGTGCAAACTGAACTATGTTCAGAAGTTGAAATTTGAACCCCCTCTCCTCACTACTGAACCACGCTCAGCGATTCAGATTTTGAGCTGAAATTTTAAGTTTAAGTCTAAGCTTTAGAAAGCATTTAATGAGACACAAAAAATAACGGTATAAAATAGTTGTTCGTTACTCCAAAGTCTAAAGCGCCCTCTATCGGAATTTTTTGAAACTTTTCTTTAAAATTTATTTTCAGGAAAATACTGACATAAAGAATAATTTTAGCAAAACGCGGCAGTAGTTAGAGCCTAATCTACGACACAAAGATCGGGAATAACTGATTTTTGTTCTGGGGGGAGAAGGGTTTCAAATTTCAAATTTCAGTTTACGCTACTTAACTACTCGTTAGGACTCAGATTTTTAGATCAAAATTTAAATTTAAGTCTAAGCTTTCGAAATCATTTAAAGAAATACAAAAAATAACGTTAAAAAATAGTTGTTTGTTACTCCAAAGTCTAAAGCGCCCCCTATCGGCATTTTTTGAAATTGAACTTTAAAATTTTATTTCAAGAAAATACTGGCATAAAGAAAATTTTTTGCAAAAACCGCAAACGAATCGACCAATTTTTCCATTTTTTATAATCATTTCAAATTTCGGACCCTAAACTTTAATGCCCCCTATCTCCTTGGGAATACGTCTGGGACCCTTAGTCTCCTATTTAATATTATTTGTCTTTAAGTGTACTATAACCCCTTAAAGTTCTGCCCATCTTTTATGAATCACCCTGTATAGTCAGTTTGAAATTAACCAAAATTTAACATGATTAACTTTATGTAAGATTAGAAATTTCAAGAGATAACTATTAAAAATTTGTTAAGTTTATATTTTTGGACTGTAAGTGCTATGTTTATTCAGTTTACACATTAATTTCTTGAAAGACCACGATATAATTGAAAAAAGATTAAGGAAAACCCTTTTAAATATGAAGCACATCTACAACAAGGGAAGGAAAGAGACAAAGCAAGGAGAGAAAAGAAGAGACTATTTTAAAAAATCATGGTAAAGGATGGCAATCCTTTTGCATTTCATCTCATGGTAAAGGAGTTGTCGATGGGGTTGGTGCAGTTGCCAAGAAAAAGGTAACACTAGCAATGCTCTGCAACTATAAATTCAGCTTCAGATTTGGCCATGTGTGTAGAAAAAATCCTAAAAAATATAAAAGAACTTTGTTAAATGTGAAATTTTAGAAGATATTGTGAAAATGCTTCATGAATGCTAGCACCAAGCACAATCGGAGTTCAACATTCAATCGATACATCGTGTTGTTTTTATTGATTGTAGCAATAATTTCAGAAAGTAATCACAAGAGAATTTGTTTGTTACCATATTTTGTCAAAAATATAATATTGAATGATAAGAGTGCAGTTAGAGATTTTGTAGAAGTTGTTTTATTCTCCACATTAAAAAAAATGAAAACTTTGATGGACAAAAAAGACAAATGAATGGGGATATTATAGAATAAGAGTATCGGAATAAAAATCAAGAAAATGTGTACATTTGGCTCAGTCAGTTAGATGTATCCGTACTTTGACAAGGATATAATATCCATCGATGAATGTGCAGTTGGAGATTTTGTAGAAGTTGTTTTA
Source organism: Maratus speculifer (assembly GCA_964019185.1). Lineage (NCBI taxonomy): Eukaryota > Metazoa > Arthropoda > Arachnida > Araneae > Salticidae > Maratus > Maratus speculifer. The sequence continues at coordinate 241,959,681 of OZ025289.1, forward strand.
TTCTCGACATTAAAAAAGTGAAAACTTTGATGGACAAATAAGACAAATGGATGATGACGATATAGAATTAGAATGTTTGAAAAAAATTTAAGAAAACGTGCATATTTGGCCCAGTCAGTCAGATGCATTCTAGGAAAAAAAAGAGCATTTTTGTAAAAAAAGCTACCACCACCAGAAATTATAATTTCAAGATTGGAAATGAATTTTTTTTTTTATATTTTCCTCTCTAGATATTATAATTGTAATATTGATTAATTCTTTAATTTAAAAAATCTGCCTTGAAAATATTTGTGTATGTCCTTATTTTATTGGCTATAGAAGTCACACCCGCAACAGGGCGTCACACCCGCAACGAAAATTTTGAATATTTTCCACAAAAGCAAGAATTGAGTAAGTAATTTAATTTTTTCATAGAATAATTATTTAAGTATTACTATCTAATATAAAAATATCAATTCACTCAGTTGCCATAATTCACAGAGTTTTGCATTTTTGCAGTGAAAGATGAAAATGTATGTCCTTTTTATGCCACACCCGCAACAGGCGGAAATTATTTTTTTTTATAAATAAATGATACATCGGACAATTTTCAGATTTGGATAAATGTATGTGTAAGGGGTCTACATTGAAATTCATACAAATTGAAACCAATGCTCAAAATTTTTTTTTGCTGGTGACTAAATTAAGTTATGTAAATGTCACACCCGCAACTTTGGATTGGGCGATATTTTTATCGGTTAATATCTCATTTTGAAGATACAAAACTTCTAAAAAGCAAATATTAAATTCTTGCTGCACATTAATCATTTCCTTGAAACAAAATTTGATGGATTCATTTTAAATACAAATATTAAAATTGCATTCATTTTTTATGTGTAAAAAATGCATTAAATCTTACAGTTAATGTATTTTTTCTCGAGATAAAAAAAAATCTCTCATAATTTTGTTTTTAAAATAAACTACTTAAAGGGAAATATTTTGCTATGACTTAACGTAAAACATAAGGGTAGTCTCTTTCATCCATTTCGTTCTAGTTTTACTAATTAGAAATACCTTTTCATTTTGCTATTATGTTGAAACAGGCAAAAAGAATATAAATTTCAAAATTAGGTTCTGTGTTTTTCAAATTGATAAAATTATGCATTTTCTATACTGGAAGCCTATATCTTTGTCTATTATTCTGCAGCGAAATTATAGGAGAGATGGACTACGTCTATTCTCCTATGTCTAATAGCTAATTTACATGTATCTTACTTTTTTACCGTATATAAGTTCATTGTATAACATTTCTTTCATGTGTCGCATTGTTAATGAAATTTCGACAACATTTTTTTACATTTATATTGTATGTTTCATCTCACCTCTTCTACTCCGGTTTAGATTACTGTAATAAAATATTGAAATAATCACACATGAGGAACTTACTTACAACCAAATTACTGAAAATTAGGTATACATGAATTATCATTACAGCTTTTAATATATACATGTGAAAATAAAATTTGTTTCGTGAAATCTTTATATCTCAATAGATTTAAACATTATCTATGAAAAAATCTTATACACTATGACCTAAAATTGTTTTGTTGCAACTTCTTTCTGGCTGTTTATTTTAAATTTATAGCCTTTTACTTCATTTCGTGAACATTCTTCATGAAAGTAATGAAAATAAGATAGTGTCCGTCCAATCTACTTTTTGTTTCGTCTCTTTGTAATTTTTCTTGCACGCATCTGTTTTTTTTCTATCTTCTAAATAGTCATCCCGCTTATCATTTACTTCTTGAATGTTTCTACTACTGACAAAAGTGCACATTTTCCAAAATAGGAATTTGGCATTTTCCAAAAATAGAAATGTTCAACCCCTTAGTATTTTAAATTGAGCTCGTATAAAAACATATTTCCAATTCAAGATTACATGGTAAATCGCTCCAAACTTTAAACCTGGTCTATCTCTCCCGTCTACATATAATTCATATATCTTGATCGTCTAAATGAGAAGTATAGCCACTCTGAATTTACACTATAGATATTGCATCACCATTGAAGGATGTTTTGAAGCCGAAATGTTTCCCTAGTTTACATAACTTCCTCAGTCCTGGTGTCGCCTAGAGGAGACACTAAAAAACAGCTTTTAAACGAACTCAATTGCATCTAGAAATGTTAAAATTACTTAAGGACCTTTATTATAAATGCACGCATATCATGAGTAACGGTATATGGAATGTTACAGCTTTGGAGATGTGTTATACTGATTTTATACTGGTTCATGTGACCAATCGTAAAAACTGTCTCAGGACTGAGGAGGATGATTAAAACTACATATAACATGTAAATAAAAAACCTAAATGCATAATTATAACCACACAAAAATATTGTTTGGCATACAAAACAGATAATGTAAAAAATTGCATATATATATATATATATATATATATATATATATATATTTTACAAAAAAATTCTTTCCATTTAAAATATCTTTAAATGATTGACTAAGACCTTCGGAATGATACATGAGCAAAAACAATCCTACACTGCGGCTAATCTTTCCAGTGGTTACCCTATTAGATTTTTTTTCAGAAATATATAAATTAAGTTTCCCAAAATTAAAAAAATTTAAAAAATATGGTGCTGAATTTACTTCATTACAGATTTACTGCGACTGCATTAAAAAAAATCTGCATTGTTGTCTGTATTAAAAATATACCAAATATTTTTATCACTAACAATAATGTGACGGACTGATTTTTCTGTAAATTAAAAAAAAAAGTTTTCTAAATGAACATTTTAAAGTATTTTCCCAGTTAGATTTACTGTAGTATTTATGAATATTTGTATAGAATTGTTTACAGCATAAGAGTAATATACTGTTATATTACAGATACAAACTGTTATATTAAGTAAGTGTAATTGTTTAAACATATATTTTTGTTTACACCCCCCTCCTCCCACCCCACACATACTGTAATCTTTATTTTTTTTTATTTCCTACTATGCGATACATTAAAGACTTACGTTAAAGAAATTGCTTAAAAGTTTTTCTTCTATTTTATAATTGCTGCTTAGTTATGTCATTTATATACTGGTATCTATTTTACTTATATAATATAAAAATTTCGTTTTTAGATAATGAACAACACCTATGAAATTTTAGTTATTTCTTTACAGATAAAGCATTTTTTCTATAAATCAAAATGAAGAAAGAATTTAAAGTTCATCCAACTTTTAAATGAGTTACTTTATTATTCAGTATATCCTTCCAAAACTTTGTTTGTCTTTTTTTTCTTTTTTATTTATTTATTTATTTTTTCGTAATTACTTATACTTCTAAATCATATTTATATAATATTTTTTTTTGCAAACAAGTTTAACTTGATATTCTATACCTATTAAACTTTTTCTTATTGGCCAGAGAAACGAAAAAATTTTGAATTTTACTGATAAGTGTTGAAATAAGAGAGCCAAATTTAAATGAAATATATACAATAAACATTGTATTTTATAACTTTTACACTTATAAAACATGATAATAATCTTTTATTAAAGCATAGTCTTTTACTACTTAAAGATTCGATTGTTTTTATACGCTCACTCTTTAACATTTGATAAAACGAATTCATTACTGAAGCTTTAAATCTTCCCGTCTTAAATATATGTATTATTATTATTTAAATGTCAACAAAAAAGGGAAGAGAGTTTTTAAAATCTTTGATTTATAAATTTTTGCTTCAATTTTTTTTCCTGCTTTATGCATCAAACCACAAAGCGAGTCCTTTTTTATTTATTTACACTAATTCTTCTATGAAACAAGATTGCGCTGCATTAATACGAACCAGACCATTAAACTCATTAGTCGTAAGTGATAAGAATGTCGTCTGATTTTATTGATTTATTATTGATCAATACATTTGAAAAACTGTAATGTCATTAAAACATTCTCAAAATGATTTTTCACCATATACCATAATGTAATGGAATTATTTTAGGCGCCATTGTAAATAAACTAATAATCCTCATGCTTCATATACATACCAAACATTACATGGGGACGCTTATTCAATGTTTGTACATTGTATAAAAATCTGAGTACATTTACGGGAGTTAAAGCGTGGTCAAACAGACAGGCGTATAGATAGGCAGGCAGACAAATAGAAGGTATAAAGTCTTTTTCAACTTTGTTGAAAAAGTGATAAAAAGACAGAACCGAAAACAACACGTTAAACATCGTCTTTTACAATTTGTTAACTTACAAAACTCGATAATAACCTTTTATTAAAACATTTTCTTTTACTTTTTTACGATTAAAATTTTTTTTTAACACTCACATTTCAACATTTCACAAAACGAATTCATCACCGAAGCATTAAAACCCTCTGCCTTAAATATATACATTATTATTATTTAAATGTCAACAAAAAAGTGGAAACTAGATTTCAAAATCTTTGATATATGCATTTTTGCTTTAATTTTTTTCTCTCCTTTATGCATCAAACCACAAAGCGTGTCCTTTTTTTATTATTTGCACTAAGCCTTCTAGAAACAAGATTGCGTTGCATTAATACGAACCAGGCCATTAAAGTCATTAGTCGTAAGTGAAAAGAATGTCGTCTGATTTTATGGATTTATTTAAAAGAGAAACATTAGCATTTTACGAGATCAAAGTATTTAGGGGAAGATAGCAGATCCTATTATTCAAAGACATCAGTGGATGCTTAAGTTTTTCTTTTTTTTCGTGCAGCTTATGGAATACAATGAAACGTATTTTGTAAAAGAAATGAATTCTGGGAGTTCTGAAAAATGTTATTCATACGCAAATTTTTCTTCCAGTTCAAAAGGAAAGAGAAACAGTTAAAGTAGTTTTATTTATATTTCTGGATTTTTTTTTTTTTTTTTTTGTTACATTTTGCATCAATTTTAAACGTTATATCAATAAGAAATAAATTTATTTTATAATTTGGAAAAGGGTATTTCATTTTAAATTATGTTGTATTAGGTATGGAAACACATATTTTGATCTGAATTTTAATAATTGTTTTCTTAAATGGAAGACATTTAAACCGAGAGAAAAAATTTAAAAAAAAGTTTTTCTAAATTTGCTTCATAAGTTATTATGAAGCAAATGTAGTTGACAATGTAGTTGCAGATTAACGTTTCCACTCGTCACGTGACGATTAAATTTTTTCTTTGGCCACTAATTATTGGCGCCTACGTCTTCATCATTTCACGAAACATTTTGCTATTCCATGGCGAAATTTGGGTTTTTATAGCGATTCTTTTACAAATTTCGAGTTTTTTCGCTTTGACAAAATTGTCGCTTTATGTGATCCATTGACGAAATAACACGACTTTTTGAAATCCTTTGACGAAATTTGCCTATTTTCAGTTAATACGTACAGAGGTGTTAAAGTTATTAGAATAATTGTGAAATTTATAATAAAATCTTGTTATATTACAGAAATAATACATTATTCAAAAAATAATGATACATTTAATATTTAGTGTGCATTCTCTTGTATTTTATTAAAGATTCTATACGCTTTGGGTAACTTTGGATAAAATTTCGACAATTAATATTTATCTCTTTGCCATAGTGCCAGATTTCGATGTCTCTTTCTATCAAATGATTCATGTTTGTGATGATGCATTTCTTTATTTTTTTTAGAATGGCTGCCATGGAAGGAATTTTATTTATTATTTTTTTATTCATGCAAAAATTTGGTCACAGAGAAACATTATGGGACGGAGCTTCATCATGCGTGAATATGAAGTCTTCATTTGGAAATCAGTCTTTTAGTTGTAGAATAAGTCTTTGTTCCACCACTTTTTTTACTGATACTGGTCCATTACGTCTTCTACAGTGTGTAAACGTCTAGTACCTTAAAAAGACATCATGTTCCAAGCCCTTACTTTATTAGGATGTTTAACCGTTTGTGCTAAGCAATTTATGAAACATTCTTCACTGGTATTTCTCCTGACATATTGATTGCTTTCTTCTGATATCGTATGCATTGATTAATGAGAAAAACGTACCTAAAAGATAAAACAATTGAGGTATGTAATTTCTAGAGAAAAATTCTTATAAAAGATTTTAACCAAATTTATAAACAGTTCTGTGTTTATAGTTAGTATGGTAACAAACATGGTTTCAAGAAAAGAAATACAGATGGTTGGTTGGTTGTATGGGGTTTTATGGCACAAAATCCCGTACGGGACATGCTGCGCCAAAAAAGTGTACTAAAATAGCAAAAAAAAGATAATGAACAAAGGAAGCTACCTGGATGGGGAAACCCGTCCAGATTTAGTCAGACAACATTAGGAAAAGTTTCAAACTTAGTCAAACGCGAGTAAAAGTACATCAATAAAGAATACAGCCTGGATGGGATTCTCATACAGACATCTCATCCAGACATTAAAGTATATTATATGTCGAAATAAAGTCCTGCATGTTTTATGAAAGTAAAGCGCAAGAAATGAAGAAGTTAAGTTTAACTTATTAATTAAGAGAAAATTAATGTTTCTCATCTTACTTCATCCATTTCTGAATTGTTTTGTGCATTTTTTGCACAAAAAAGCCCTTCTTTGCCATAGTATATATGACTTTAGTCTTTTTTCAAGAAGGATGAGCACTGAGTCCAGCTGCGATAAGTTTCCTACGAATGGAAGAATCCCATACATTTACTCTTTACGCTTGCAAAAATATGTTTAGTTCATGATTACTTGCTCTTCTGTTAGCTCTAGTCATTTGAATTAATTTCCTTTCTGTTCTTGTAGTAAATTTAGTTTTTCTTCCGCCTTTTCCTACTCTAGAATTTCTAGGCTGATCTCTGGGCTTTTCTTTCTTACTCTAGACTGGTCGAAATTCGGGTAAATCTTATCGGGTAATCTTATGTCTTTCAAAATTTTAACTCATAATAGTGGGTGCCAACTTCACATGCTGTGAATAAAGATATCTTTAAACTATAACGTTGTCAAATGTGCGCAAAATTGAACTTTTCTGGATAAAACTTGGACAAAATAACAGTGTTATTTTTTTTCCATTTCTTAATTTTGGATTCTAGATTCATTTCTGAAATTGAAGAACGTTGTAATATTTTTGTTTCAACTGGTAAAATTGTTGTTAATTTCTCTAAAACCCAAAATTATTTTACCTGTTCTTCCCGTAAATATGCTTCAGATTTTTTTACTTGATTGTGTAATAAGCAAAATGAGACACAGATAATTGGACAAAAAATGCAGCAGATCACCTACAAAATATGTTATGAGGGTTCTTTGGTGTTGGTGTGAATTTTAAAATTTTGGTGAGATAAGGGTTTAACGTGAATTAGATGTGTTTTGACAATTCGTTAAATTTTACAAATTATGTTTGAACCTCTTTGAATCTGATTGTCAGTACTATTTAAGTGACAGTAAGTTAATTAAATAACCAAGATTTTATAGTCGTTATGAATGATGCGGTAGGAGATCAATTCGATTTTCAGAGCACATTTCTCTTGATTACTTTTGTACTGTGTTTTGTAATGTAATTCAAGTGTAATGTAATTCATTTTAGTGTGATGTGTAATGTAATTAATTCAAGCTGATTTCCCAATAGGCTGATTTCAATAATGTCTGTGGCTGCAGACTCCGTGGCAAAAATAAGGTCACACTGTGACATTTTCGCATAAAGTGAATTTATATATGTAAAAAGCTTTCATCATTGAGCCCCTATAAGTAGCTAAAAGAAGTATTAATACGTAGTAGCTCAAGTAAGCATATGTATAAAAATACCTCGACTTCTCTAAAATAAATTTACCTAATTATAGTTTTAAAATACGTAATACTTTGATACAAATTTCTGAAATTTAATCTCGTACAAATTAAAAAAAAATCTCACAATTCTAATAACCGAACTAATAAATCAATTAATAAAAGAAAATTTTGCTCTGTCGCTCTCCTATTTGCGTGTATGATTGTCTGACTGTCAATGATGGCTAGTGAAGTGTACCGCGCATACATGCCTATAAAATACATTGAGTTAATACACACAGAACATAGTACACTTGATCCTCAGATATTTAAATTTTAAATTTAGATGATATATCAATTAAAAACTATTTGTTTTGTGACAAAATGACAAAAGAGCACATATAATTGAATTTAATTTCACAGCATTAATGTCAGAAATTAAAGAATTTCCTCTAATAAGAGAAATTTAAGAAAACTAATTCCGATATCGATGTTTGTTTATTGAATATCATACATCTGATTTGTGCGATCGACATGAAGCCTGCTTTTAAATCATGGTCAATATTATAGAGACGAAGTAGCACAAGAAAATTTTACAACACAAGAGATATACACCTTGGAGCTCCACAAAAAGAGTTCGTACAATGAAGACAGTGGGATTCGAACCCACGCTTGAAGGCGATTAGTGACGTGGTGCTTTGACCACTCGGCCACCGAGGCCCCAATAATATTGATTTGAAAGTTTCAAAACATATGTACAAAATTGTTTTACATTTGAGCATAATTTGTAAATTACGGATGATAATTCTGATTATTATTAATTTTAAACATATCCCCCCAATTGGCCTATTTTCGATGAGTGTTTGGTCAACTAATACCACTTCCGAAGGAAAAAAGGATTTTTTTTTTTTTAATCGGCTAAAAATTTAGATAACAATTTGAAAATTTTGCATAGAAATATAATTGTCATCACTGTTATTTATTTATTTATTTATTTGTAAAAATTGATTCAAAATATTTATTATTAGTAAATATATATATATATATATATATATTAGCAGAGTTGTTTACTTATAAAGTCAAACACATACGCTGGAATTACAAAGGAAACTTAATTCAATGATAATTAATTAATTTATTAGCTGATTTAGATGTAAAAGAGAATTACTATAAAATAATATCATATATATAACTTTGTGGGGTCCTTCGCGTACTACGGATTGCTCACAGGTTAATGATGTCCGAAGAAATACGTATTAAAGTTATTATTATCAAAAATTTTCAGTAAGATACCGCAATCGCATTAGCTGGGAAAATTATATCCCGATATTAGATTTTTTTTTTTTTTTTTTTTTTTTTTGTAAGTTTTGAGGCGTTTTTTCTACAGAAGTGAAAGGAATTTGGCCTCAGTCTTTAAGCGCAATGTTGTAAATTCTGTCATATTTTCAATGAAGTTTTTTAAGGAATTTAGGCATCATTATTTTAAACTTTCAAAAAAAATGTGATTTTTAAGATTTTTTGACAAAATATTTCAACATTTCTTAATTTTTGGACAGTGATGAAAATATTCAAACATTTAGCCTATTACAGTAAATTTTGATCTCGAAGATTTTTAAAAATTAGTGACCTTCAATGCGACACTTCTAAGTATTTTTTTCTTCCCGCGTTGATTTCATGTAACTCAAAGAATTCCAATTACAGTGTTTTACTCAAATGTTGTAAAAATCGCCCTCTATAATTTTTTTAATAATGAATAAACTGTAATTCAATTTTCAGAGCTTTTTCGATGTCCGCAGTGTCCGCATCAATTTTTTGACACGCAGAAATGAAGTTTGATTTCCTAATTTAATAATAGTATAGTAGATTTTTTAATAGTAGGAATTCTTAATAAGATTTCCATTCCAATTTTGGAAATTTCCGATTTTCGCTTCAAAATTTTGATATTGGGAATCTGTATTCACTTTCAAACATTTAAGCTAATTTAGTAATTTTTAACTTCTATGACATTTTTCTATGATTCAAGCGATTTATAATGAAATATTTAGACTTAGTTCTTTCTGTGTTTATTTTATTTTGTCCTCCATGATAAACATTCGATTGTAATATTTTATTCCAATATAATAAATTCCATTACTTGCAATTTTTTAACATCTACCGATTATTAATTTGATTTCAATGTAGTTTTATTCGCTCTTTCGATGTGTAGTGTCCGATGTTTGAAATTCCAGAAAAATCTAGGAATTCTCCGATTGGAAAAACATTCTTTTCAACTTTCCATTCCCAAAAAGTCAATTTGTCATCTGCAAATTTTTGTGTGATTTTTTTGTTTTGTGTTTTTTCGATTTTTTTACATTTCTGAACAAATTCTTGTGACAATGTGTACCATAATAAAATCTATACAATTCTTAATTTTTTTCTTTTCTAAATCGCCGAATTTTTTTCGCATTACTAAATATATTTTCAAAGAATGAAAATGAACATTTCTTTAACAAACATAAAAAGACACGCAAAAATATGGTTTATTTAAAATTCATTTGTTTAATTACGCAAATAGAATTGGAGAATCAGTATTTGGAATTTCTTTTTTCTTTATAGTTTAGAGTCATCTTTTTCGAAGAATCCTATTTTAATCTTTTAGTCCAATGCAGTGTTTTTCTTCGCTTTGTTTAAGGGTGTATTCGGAAAAACGCTTTTCCTCCTTCAACAGCTCAAAATTTTCTGATACAATTTCAGACACATTTTTAAAAGTAGAAACATGAAACTTGCTGAGGAAATATTTAAAGAGATGTACAAGGTGCCGTGCGATGTCATTTTGCGCTCCATTAATTAGAATTTGATTTATAAATAATTATCTTCTCAGTAGGACTTTTTTTTGTTCACAGGTCTCCCGCTTCATAAAAATCGGTTCAAAATGCCGTTTTTGATTGCTTTTTTTGCAATATTTTTTGCCTTTATCAAAAAATCGACAATCATGGCACCTTGTACACTTTCTAAATAAGACAGTTTGCCAGTATGATGCATATGAGAGCAAAAATGAATTTAAAAATAAATCGGAAAATAAACAGTTTAAATCGAAATAAACACTTAATTCGGATTTCATATAGTAATTTTGAAATTTCCAAAAATTTTTAATGTGATTTATACGGTTTGTTTTGTTTTTTAGAGATTTTTTAGCAATTCGGGAATCAAGCCCTGTATTAATCTTTTAGCTAAGTATAGTAATTGTCCTCTGCTATTACTGATTTTTTAATGATTTATTTATATTTTAGTGGCAATTTTTCTAAAATGGTAAATGCTCCTAACAAGAATTGGGTTTAAATCTTTTAGCCCAATACATACTTATTTTCCTCCTCTGGTTTACTTTATTCGATTCGGACGCATTTTAACACACATGTACGAAATTCTTCGCATTTATGGCATCCAAATCGTGGATTGGTATAGAATTACACAAAAGCAGACGGTCCCATTTTAATTTACATATACTATTTTAATCAGACAGAAATTCCAGATTTATGCACAAGCGCTTCATTCTAGACCTTTTTGAGTATTTTTTTTAAATATCGATAGGAAAATATGCATAAGAAATATACTTTATATTAAAAAAACTATCATAGGTCCGTGATATCAATATGATTAAAATAAGATATTCATTAAAAAAACCTTCGGGAAAAACAATTTAAAAACATGTTTAATTTTCACATTTTTATTATATAGATCAAATTAGTTTTAGCATGTTATTTTCAAATTTTTAAAACGCTTACCTTTCATAAATTTTAGGTTAGTTGTTTAGTAAAAGAAAATTCAATTTCTGAAAGAGTTCTTAAATATGTACTTTTTTCTTTTCTATGAAATAACTATCTATTGAATTGCTAAAATTACGCAACTTATTTTTCTGGAAAGTATTCATTCACAAAGCTTGTTTATATGCTATATGGTACTAAATTTTGTCATTATATAATTACTTACTTGTTACATTTTAAAATTCATAATTAATTATTGCATTTGAATTTAATATCTAAAAACTAAAATATTTAAATTTTACTACAAAAAAAATTAATAAATAACAAAAGTTATGATTTCAAATTGAATTCAAGTCGATTAAAACAAATTATTTTCAAATTACTTCAAACGGCTACATTTGAATTTCCTATTAAAAGATATATTCAATTTCTGAAAAAGATCTTAAAAGCCACTTTCGAAATATCCAGCACTACGGATTCCTGGAGTACTTTGAGAGATCTGAATACGAAAGATATTGTCGCACTGATAAATCTTTAAAGATATTTAAGAAGCTGCTCCATTTTAATTCATTTCAGATGCAAATAATTTCTTCATTCAGCTTTATCTAATACATTCGCGCTCGTGAAACACAAACGGGCTAAAGATTTTTGACACAGTTAAAGGTCAGATTGCCTACATTTTGCTATTAGTGTGAAAAAGAAATTGAATTATATGCTTTTTTTCTCTTTCCTATAAAATAACTATTTATTTAACTACTAAAAATAAGTACCATATTCCTCTAAAAAGTATGACATAGATCCTTATATGCTACACACTGTTAAAATTTTTCTCTTTAGATTGAACCAAATTTTGGTGCTCACTAGCTGTCACCATAAAGTGGTGAAATCTTGTACCAACATTTGGAACTACCTATTTCAACCTCGTTCCAACTGTAGGAACTATGCTTCAACAAAACCTCTAAATATTGGTTCAATATTTAAACATCTCACAGTGGCAACCACTGGGCACCAAAATTAAGTTTAAACGGGAACAAGATTTTTAACAATGTACAGTATTGTAATTAGTTATTATATTTTAACAAATTTATTACATATTTAAATTTATAATTGTTTATTGCCTTTAAATTTAATATCTGAAAACTATTTTTTTAGTATATTTAAATTTTATTATACAAAAAAATTAAGAAAATTATTATTTCATATTATTTTTTCAGTCACTTAAAAGAATTTATTTAAAAATTTGCTCAAAAATCTACCTTAAAAGAAATTTAGGCGAAGTTTCTGTTAAAAGTTACTTTAAATTTCTTAAGGAAATCTTAAATGTCACTTACGAAGTAACCAGAATTAGGGATTCCTGGAGTATTTTGAGATATCTGAATACGAATGATTTTGTCGCACTGATAAATCTTTAAAGAGATTTAAGCAGCTGCTCTATTTTAATTCGTTTCAGATGCAAATGATTCCTTTATTCAGTAAAATCTAAATCATTGACACTCTTCAGACACTAACGACACTAATGATGTTTTATTCAATTAAAGATAAAATTGTCTACATTTTGCTATCACTACAGCAAAAGAAATTGAATTATGTTTTGTTTTAAATTCTTTTCTACGAATGAATTATCTATTGAAATGCTAAAAATTAGTAACTTATTTTTGTAGAAAGTATCCCTTAACAAAATGTCTTTATATGCTATACAGTAATGTAATTAGTTATTATATTATAATTTATTTATTACGTTTTTAAACTTATATTTACTTATTGCATTTGAATTTAATATCTGCAAACTAAATTGTTTAGTATACTTAAATTTTGTCACACAAAGTAAATAAACAAATAATGAAAATTATGATTTCATACGGAATTTTAGTCAATCAAAACAAATTATTTCAAATTTCCTCAAACGTTTACTTTTAATAAATTTTAGGCAAATTTTCGAAGAAAAGATACATTCAATTTCTTAAAGAGATCTTAAAAATCAAATACGAAATATCATATGTTCCTTGAGTACTTTGAGACATTTGAATATGAAAGATTTTGTCTCACTGATAAATCTTTAAAGAGATTTAAGCAGCTGCTTCATTTTACACTGAAAAAAAATCAATTAAATTTGCGTCTAAAACTGCTGGCACTTTAACGGATTCTTTTTACAGTGTAGTTCTTTTCAGATGCAAACGAATCCTTCATTCAGCATAATGTAAATCATTCACTCTCTTCAGACTAAAGTCCCTTGTGATTTTTGACTCAGTTTTAGATCTGATTGTGCTATTACTATAGCATTTTGCTATTACTATACGGAAAAAAAATAATTGAATTGTGTACTTTTTTTCTTTTCTATGAATGAACTATTTATTGAATTGTTAAAAATAAGTAACTTCTTCTTGTGGAAAGTATCCATTGACAAAGTTTCTTAAGGGTACAGTGGACTCTCAAAATCGCAAAAAATCATCAAATTGTCGAATTTTCATTTTTAGCATAATAATAATATATGAATTCCCTGCTATCGAACGCAAAAAGAATTTTTCAATTTCGACTATTTTTACTGGAGTTACAAACATTTTTGTCCACTCAGCTGATTCTGCCACGCCACATTGTTTATCTTTTTGCCGCTTCGCATCCGTATAATTTATCCTAGTTTTTCGTTTTGCATTTCTCAATATTATTATTTTGCACTGAATACTTATTAATTTTGTGGTTTCGCAAAACAATACTTTAACTGTAACTTTTAACTGTTTCTTTTAACGTTTGTTTACAATCTATTTAGAGGAATTGCTTTTTGCCCCGAATCTTTTTAACGCAAAAAAAATCCTATTTCTCAACAACTATATAATTTATTTAACAAAAGTTTGTACAATAAGAGGTATTTATACCATGAATATTTCCAGAAAAGTTTTTTAAAATTCATCAGAAAATAAAAAACTTAATTTGAAAAGATTTTTTAAAATTCAGATACTTTACGTCCTTTGTATGAATTACTGTCGAAACCACACATTTTATATGAGTTACCCATAAAATCAAGAAACACTTACATATAAGCTAGAAATGCCATTATATCCCTTATATATAACTGAGACTGTGTCAGTAAGAAAATATTAAGCAATTATAACCATTTTAATTTCTAAAATTTGTTTTTCCCAGAATGAATATTTTCATCATTTTCATGATTTTAAAATGTTCCATGCGAAATTATTTTTGCCCAATTTTCTGTTTTTTAAAATGCTCTCTATATATGTGTTAACAATTGTTACAAGAAATAAACTTGTTTAGACACATTTAAATTTTTAAAAATTCAGTTATAAGGAATTTTTAATGATTTTTAACGAAAAATACAAAAAAATAAGTTAAAATCTCTTTTTTATGTTCTACAAGTAATATGCTAAAAATGTTTAGTAAAATATTTTGCATGTATGAAAGGATTAATCTGAAAAAGTTTTGAACAAGTATGTGAAAACTGGTTTCGCGAGGAACATTTTGAAATATTGCCATTTTTTGTTAATTTAAAGAAAAAAAAAATCTGTATTTCAAAAACTATTGAATATATTTTTTAAAAAATGTGAAATAAGAGATACATATACTATGATTATTTTCAGAAAATTTTTAAAAAATTCAATGAAAATTAAAAAAATTAGTTTTGAGAGTCCAATGTTCCCTTAATATACTATACAGTATTGCAATTAATTATTATATATTTTAACTTAGTAAAAACAATTTTAAATTTATAATTATTCATTGCATACATCAAAAAATGAATTATTTAATTTAATAAATTTTATTATAGAATATATATATGTATATACACTGGTGTGCAAAATTTAAGGACGAGTCGCAAAATGCCAATTTTCAAAGGATTTTCAAGTGATAATTTTCACGCGAATATTCAAAAGCGAATAATATAATTCGAATAATCGAATAATTCGATATAATTCGAATAATCCCTGCATAGCAGCTAATCCATATAACATCTCATTTAGGTCACACATGGTCACAAGAGACATAGTCACTACGGCGAAACAAAAAATAGGAAATTCCATACGCCTATTTTATGAGTCTCAAATGATTACTATATGTGACTCCACTGACAGGTCATTGTGACTGCTGCTTTGTGGCGAGTCACCAGGTGACTTTACAATGTCGTTTCATTGAGACTCTTTTATGATCTCTCATCTGGAGACTTAATATCAAAATCATTATGAACGTTGCATGATGATAAATTACGAAACAATGTCCCATTAAAGTCATATGGTGACTTTCTACCAGACGACTTTGTTAAATGGTGACAGAGACCCTATTGTGAAGTAACCACTGTGAAAAGTTGTGAAAAGTCACCATTTGACTTTATTGGGATATTATTTGGTAAATTATCATAATGCAACCTTCACAATCACTTTGAATTTGTGTCTCCAGATTAGAGGTCACACGAGAGTCTCAATGAAATGATATTGTAAAGTCTCCTTGTGACTCGCCACAAAGCAGCAGTCACAATGACCTGTCAGTAGAGTCACATATAGTAGTCATTTGAGACTCATAAAAGAGACTCATGGAATTTCCTATTTTTTGTTTCCCGTAGTGACTGAGACTCTTGTGACCATATATGACCTGAATGAGGTGTTATATGGATTAGCTGTTATGCAGGGGTAGTAATTATTCGAATTATATTACTTCCTTTTGAATATTCGTGTGAAAATTATCGCTTAAAAATCACTTGAAAATTTTCCTTTTGGGACTCGTCCCTAATTTTTGTACACCAGTGTATATATATATATATATATATACACTATCTACCAAAAAGTATTTGTACACTTTCAGTTTTTGACATTTTGTCAAATATATAAAAATATACTGGTCGGATTCTTCTGGAACTTCAGAAATATAAAGATTATGTTTCACTTTATATTTATTTACATTCATTTGTTAAGCGGGTAATTAGGGGGCCGGCAAAAAAAAAAGAATAATAGAAATATTTGGGATCGCCCTGTACATGAAAATGCACGAAACGACTTATCGCTTTAGAATACAAATA
Source organism: Maratus speculifer (assembly GCA_964019185.1). Classification (NCBI taxonomy): domain Eukaryota; kingdom Metazoa; phylum Arthropoda; class Arachnida; order Araneae; family Salticidae; genus Maratus; species Maratus speculifer. The sequence continues at coordinate 241,976,166 of OZ025289.1, forward strand.
TATGAATACAGTAGAATATGTACACTAATTTTTGTGAGAATAGCATGTATATTTATGGCGATAGAGCGATTTTTTTGAAAAATTCAAAAAATTCTGGTATGTTTTTTGTTTATATCATGCTGGGTTTTTGACCAAATTCAACGCAAATTTCAGAAAAATTGGCAAAATGCAGTAGAAAAAATGTAGCGCAATTGGAATATAAATATATTAAATATTTTATGAAATACGAGTAGTTGTATATAATAATTTTTATCTGCGCATGCGCGAACTAGAAAAACATTTTTTTTACATCATTTAATAGTCAATTCTATGGAGTGACTTATAAAAAAATCCAATCAAATATCGAGAAAATTCAAAAAGATATCATTATTTTAGTGAGATGTTTTTACTCTGCTCTCTAAAAACGGCTGAATCTTAAGGGATTCTCCACAAATTGACATTTTTTAATAACTGACTTTAAAAAAAAACTAGTATTGAATTAATACAATATCTAACACAATATTGCTGCTAATAAGTACTTGACAATTGTGATAGAAAAGAAAAAGAGCTTTATTCACATTCAGGGCCAAAACTAAGAGAGGGTTGGGAGAAAAGGGCATGTGCCCCGGGCGCTAGGATGAAAGTGTCCCAAATGTACATTTTGTTTGGCGATTTTTTCCATGTCTATGTTTAGCATGATATTGTCAAAATCGTCCCATTCAAAGCATTTCTCCTATACCAAAGCATAGAAGAATCTAATGATGATGGCATAAAGATCCCGCATAAAGCAAATTTTTTTTTTCGTTTTGATTCGGTTTCACGATTTTATGGTATCTTTTTTTTAAACAAAGCAGACTACTTTAACCAATATTACATATTTTAAGTTTTAAAATAAGTCGGCTATTAATAAATTAGAAAATTTTTCTTTGCAAATACTTTTGCAGATGCTTTGCAAAGAAGAAAAGGGAGGGGGGGGGGGAGTTCACCAAAATTCATTGAAATATAAATATATTAAAAATTTTCCAAAATGTTCTATGTCATGCAATATTTTCAACCAAATATAAAGCCACATTCAGAAAAATTCGCAAAATGTAGTAGAAAGAATAAGGTGCTATTGAAATATAAATATATTAAAAGTTTTCTAAAATATGAGTATTTGTATGAAATATTTTTTAATCAGCGTATGCGTGAACGATAAAATTTATCATTTTACATAATTTAATATTCAACTCTATGGAGCTACCCATAAAAAAATCCGATCGAATTTCGTGGAAATTCAGAAAGTTATTGTGGATAGGAGTGAACTGATTTTCAATTGGTCTCTGAAAGCAGTTGAATGACGTCAGATTTTACGCAAATTGCCAAATCTCCATTTACGTTTTTTACTGGTGATTTACTTCTTTTCTTAGATAATTACCAGAACGAACCTATTTCAGGATAAAAATAATTATAAAAAATCGAAGCATTTGTGTCAAATCTACCCATTGATACATAATTGATAATGGCTCTTATGCAAATTCCGATATCTGCGATCCTGAAATACGTCAAGTTCTCCACTGTTAAATGTGGTGTCGAAAACAACACTGACATCAATCGCATGCATGATGCCAAGAAGAACAGAGCTGTCTGATTTTGAGAAAGGTGTGATCATCGGGTACCACCGAAATGGCTGATCTTTAATCGACGAGCTTAATTACCCCAAAACGACTGTGGCTTATGTGATTAGAAAATGGAAGCTGAATGGTGATTGTCAGAATGTGGCCAGAGTAGGCAGACCGACGAAACTGGGAGATAGAGACCGACGGATTCCGTCTAGAAAAATTCGAAAGAACCGCAACCAACCAATGTTACACATACGCCAAGAATTTCAAAACGCTTCAGGATGTGTTGTTTCCATGAATTACATCCGTAAGGAAGCTCATCTGCTTAATTTTTATGGTCGTGCTGCCGCCCATAAGCCTTTAATCACAAAGTCCAACCGCGCAGCTCGGTTAAGTTGGTGCAAAACACGCCAGCAATGGACTGTACAGCAATGGAAACAGGTTCTCTGGAGTGATGAATCAAGGTTCACCCTCTACCGTTCTGATGGTAGGGTCTGGGTCTGGCGTCTGCCTGGAGAACGCCTCCTACCAGAATGTATTGTGCCCACAGTTAAATTTGGCGGAGGGGGAATTATGTTCTGGGGTTGTCTTTCCTGGTTCGGACTAGGACCCTTGGTCCCAATTCATGGTAAGCTCAATGCCGATGCCTACTGTAATATACTGGACAACAGTGTACTTCCTAGGTTGTGGCAATACTATGGATTGGACCCATGTTATTTCCAGGATGACAACGCAAGCTGCCATGTAGCGAGGTCCAGCATGGATTGGTATGCTGATAATGGAGTGCATCGACTCGAGTGGCCTGCCCAGAGCCCAGACCTGAACCCAATAGAGAACCTCTGGGACGAGTTGGATCGTCGAATTAAGGCGGGTGACACACGCCCAAAATCAGTAAAAGAGCTTACCTGCCTTGTGCAAACAGAGTGGAATAAAATACCATTAAATGTAATACAAGGACTAGTTGAGAGCATGCCCAGGAGAGTCCCAGCTGTAATTGCCTCTCGAGGAGGATCTACAAATTATTAAATGTGAACAGGGCCAAAACCAGTCTTTTTTCCCGAGGCAAACGTGGATTTTGAAGGTACCCCTTTCCCCCTCCTTCGCAAAGCATATTTACAAAGAAAATTTCTCCAATTTATTAATAGCCGACTTTTTTTAAAACTTAAAATATGTAATATAAAATAACGTATTCTGCTTTATTAAAATACTCCAATTTGATACTTTAAACCGAATCAAAAAAATTCTACTATCAACAGGATCTTTAAGGCCTTTGTCCCTGCCCGCGAAGACACTGCTGAGCTATTGCTATTCCTGTGGGGAGGCATTTTTCAAATAACTCTTTTTTTTTTTGCATTGGATAGCGGAAGTCTCTTTCAAAATCGCTCCTTGACTACTTTTTCGATTTGAGTCATAGATATTTTTTATAAAGTTAGTTTCACTTTCAGAACCGCTTTTGGAAGTGAAAGAAACATTATAAAAATATCTACGCCAAAATTGAAAAAATAATCACGGAGCGATCTGGAAAAGGACTTCCGCTATCCAATGCAAAACATATTATTTAAAAATGTCCAAATGCAAAAGAGTTAGAAAAATGCATCCCCATAGGAATAGCATTAGCTCGTGAGCATCTTCGCGGGTTGGGGCAGGGACCTTAAGCCATCATCATTAGATTTTTTTATGCTTTAGCATAGCCCAGATATAATAATTTTAACAATATTATGCTAAACATAGCCATGAAAAAAATCGCCAAACGAAAGATACATTTGGAACACTTTCATCCTGGCGCCCGGAGCACATGCCCTTCTCCCCCCCCCCCCCCCTCTTTTAGTTTTGGCCCTGAATGCGAATAAAGCTCTTTTTCTTTTCTATCACAATTGTCAAGTACTTATTAGCAGCAATATTGTATTAGATATTGTATTAATTCAATACTAGTTTTTTTTCAAAGTCAGTTATTAAAAAATGTCAATTTGTGGAGAATCCCTTAAGATTCAGCCGTTTTTAGAGGGCAGAGTAAAAACATCTCACTAAAATAATGATACCTTTTTGAATTTTCACGATATTTGATTGGATTTTTTTTATAAGTCACTCCATAGAATTGACTATTAAATGATGTAAAAAAAGGTTTTTCTAGTTCGCGCATGCGCAGATAAAAATTATTTTATACGACTACTCATATTTCATAAAATATTTAATATATTTATATTCCAATTGCGCTACATTTTTTTACTGCATTTTGCCAATTTTTCTGAAATTTGCGTTAAATTTGGTCAAAAACCCAGCATGATATAAACAAAAAACATACCAGAATTTTTTGAATTTTTCAAAAAAATCGCTCTATCGCCATAAATATACATGCTATTCTCACAAAAATTAGTGTACATATTCTACTGCATTCATATATTTGTATTCTAAAGCGATAAGTCGTTTCGTGCATTTTCATGTACAGGGCGATCCCAAATATTTCTATTATTCTTTATTTTTTTGCCGGCCCCCTAATTACCCGCTTAACAAATGAATGTAAATAAATATAAAGTGAAACATAATCTTTATATTTCTGATGTTCCAGAAGAATCCGACCAGTATATTTTTTAAATATTTGACAAAATGTCAAAAACTGAAAGTGTACAAATACTTTTTGGTAGATAGTGTATATATATATATACGTATAATGAAAATCATTATTTCATATTTAAGTCTGTTAAAACAAATTATTTTAAAATTTGTTGAAACTTCTATATTGAATAAGTTTCAGGCAAATTTCTATTAAAAGATATATTAAATTTCTTAAAAAGATCTTTACATCACGTACGATATAACCTGAATTAGGGATTTCTGGAGTACAATCATTGAAATCTGAATAAGAAAGATTTCGTCTCACTGATAAATCTTTAAAAAAACTTAAGCAGCCGCTCCATTTTAGTTCTTTTCGGATGAAAATGATTCCTTCATTCAGCATAATCTAAACCATTCACTCTCTTCAGACTAACGGCACTAATGATTTTCGATTCGATTTAATTAAAGATCAGATTGTATGCATTTTCCTATTATTACGGAAAAATAAAATTAAATTTCCCATTAAAATTGACTTACGTACTTTCTTCTCTTTTCTGTGAATGAACTATCTATTGAATTGCTAAAAATAAGTAACTTATTCTTCTTGAAAGTGTAAGGAATTCGTAATTCCGTCATAGAGTGTCTTTATTTTTTTTTTAAATATGGATGTTACGGTTTCTCTAGATCTCATTTATATTTCTTCGTTTATTAAAAATATATTAAGTTTCGTTAATTAAAAAAATATTCCAAACAGATAACTTTAATAGGAAGTTGCACTTTTTTAAGGAAAGCGGCGATCATCATTTAAGGTTGTCAGATTATGTGAGTTATTTTATTTTCATTTTAATCTTTGCTAAATTTATTGAAGTTTTTCTAGCCAAAACCCCACTTCTAAAGTTTTGAACAAAAAAATTTTATGAGTTCTGCTGTTAAAATGAACTCCTATTTACGTGGTGGCCTTGACGGGTACGTCACAAAAGTATCCATTGACATAGCTTCTTTATATTATTATACAGAATTGTAATTAATTATTATGTATCTTAACTTTTTTTAAATATTTTTAAATTTATAATTATCTATTGTATTTCAATTTAATATCTGAAAATTACATTGATTAGTATAATTGAATTTTATTATAAAAAAGATAAAATTTAACAAAATAAATAACGGAAATTATGATTTCATATTGAATTCCAACCAGTTATAATATTTTTTTAAAAAAAATTTTTAAACTTCTACCTTGAATACATTATAGGTGAATAAAAGATATATTCAATTTCTTAAACAGATCTTAAAAGTCACATACAAACCATCTTTAATTAGGGATTCCTGGAGTTGTTTATGATATCTGAATATGGAAGATTTTTCTCACTGCTAAATCTTTAAAGAGATATAAGCAGCTGCTTTATTTTAGCTCTTTTGAGATGCAAATAATTCCTTCATTCAACATATTCTAAATCGTTCATACTCTTTCGACTAACGACACTAATGATTTTTGACTCAGTTAAAGATGAGATTGTCTGTATTTTGCAATTGCCAAGGGAAAAAATTGAATTATGTCTTTCTTTCTCTTTTCTATGAAAGAATTACCTTTTGAATTAATAAAAATAAATAATATATTCTTCTAGAAAATATCCATTGATAAGGCTTCCTTATATGCTAAAACAGTATTGTAATTACATATTGTATTTTATCTTATTTAATACATTTATAAATTTATAATTATTTAATGCATTTGATTTTAAAATCTGAAAACTAAATTGGGTACTACTTTGTTATCCCGTCGACCAATTTCGTCAAAGTATACAAATCGCCAAATTAATAGCCATTTTTTCTGTTTTCTATGAATAAACTATCTATTGAATTATCAAAAAATATGTAACTTATTATTCTGGATAGTATACATTGAAAAAGATTCTTTATATGCTATGCAGTATTGTAATTAGTTATTATATTTTATCTTATTTACTACATTTCAAAATTTATAAGCATTTATTACATCTGAATTTAATATCAGAAAACTAAATTGTTTATAATATTGAAATTTTATTACAAAAAATAAATAGATAACTAACGAAACATATGATTTCATATAGGATTTCAGTCAGTTACAACAAATTATTTTTAAATTTGTTCAAACATCTACCTTAAATAAGTTTTAGGTGAATTTACTATTAAAATATACATGCATAACATATGTAAATTTTTCCATTTTTCATTTTTGGGTGAAAAAAGTCCGGGCCAGGATTCGAACCAGGGATGTATTGGCTGAAGCTGCCAATGCTCTTACCAACTGCCATCCCGGACACGAACACTGGAGGACTATTTCACCCAATTAACCTCAACGAAGAGGTTAACTGGGTTAGCTCGGGGTTAAGACGTTAACTCATTAAGGTTAATGGAAAAATTTACAGCTGTTAAAATTAATTTTCCGATTGAATAATCGTGTTTAAAATTAAGGTTATATACATTCATAGTATTAAGAGACTATAAATGTCACTTACGAAATAGCCTTATTCTTGGAGTGCTTTGAGATGTTTGAATAAAAAAGATTTTGTCTCTCTGATAAATCTTTAAAACGATTTAAGCAGCCGCTCTATTTTAGTTCTTTTCAGATGCAAATGATTCCTTCATTCAGCGTAATCTAAATCATTCACACTCTTCCGACTGACGGCAATAATTATTCTTGACTCAGTTAACCCCTTAACTGTGGCATTGTTTTGGACAACATAAATTAAAAATAGGGGCTGTAAACCACATTTTCCATACTAAAATAGTTGCTTTATTTAATCGAAAATCATCTGCCAATCAATAAAGATAAATTTTCAGTTAAAAATTAGTGGTGTCAAAAAGCTTTAAGTAATGAAGCGTGCAAAGAGTTCCTGCACGAAGTGAGTTCGGGAATCATAGTTAAGTGGTTAAAGATCACATTGTCTGCATTTTGCTATTGCTAAGGTAAAAGAAACTGAATGATGTAGTTTTTTCTCTTTTTTATGAAAAAACTATCTGTCGAATTGCTAAAAATAAGTAACTTATTCTTCTGGAAAGTATCCAATGACAAAGCCCCTTTATGTTCTATACAATATTGTAATTAGTTATTATATTTTATCTTAAACTCTTTTTAAAATTTATTATTTATTATATTACTCTTTTTAAAATTTTATCATTATTTACTGTATTTGGATTTCTGACAAATAATTTGCTTAGTATATTTAATTTTGTGTACCAAAACAAGAAAATTAATAAATAAATAATGGACATTACGATTTCATATTGAATTTCAGGCAGTTAAAATAACTTAATTTCAAATTTGTTCAAACTTTTGCACTAAAAAAAAATCCCCGATAACTTTATTGCAAACACTGCTAGCAGCAAAATTGCAGCTAACAAAAACTGCTGGTAACATTGCTGCACCGTAAAGTTAATGGACTTTTTTTTTCGTGTACTTTGAATAAGTTATAGGCGAATGTTTTATTCAAAAATACTTTTGATTTCTTAAAGAGATTTTAAAAATCACGTTCTAAATGCCCTAAATTAAGGATTCTTTGAGTACTTTAAGATTTCTGAATATGAAAGATTTTGTCTCACAGATTAAATTTTCAAACAGATTTAAGCAGCCGTTCCGTTTTAATTTCAAAATAATTTAAATCATTCGCTTTCTTTAGACTAATGGCACTAATGATTTTTGACCCAGTTAGACAGCAGATTGTGTACATTTTGCTTTTACTATGGATATAGAGACTGAATTATTTATTTTTTTTCTTTTCTATAAAAGAATTATGTATTGAATTGCTAAAAATAAGTAACTTATCTTCCTCTAAATTGTCCATTGACAAAGCTTCTTTATATGCTACACAGTTTTGTAATTACTTATTATATTTTCACTTACAGGGTGTCCAGAAATAACACCCTGATTTCAATATTAAATTTCTCAAAAACAAAGATCAATAGAATTATGCAGTAAACGGTTTGTTGATCAGGTAAACTGTAAAAATCTTATGCAAAAGAATGCTTCGATTAGACATTTTTCTTGCTTTAGATTGCTGCCAGAGAATGTGTTTTTCGACTTAAAGTGCCATATTTCATAGTTTTTTTTAATTAAATTTTTGAAACTTTGAAATTCTAAAAATTTACTTCGAAAAATCTTTAAAATGTTGCACTGTAAGCTGAAAAAGTATTTCTCTGCAGGCAATCTAAAACAAGAAAAATGTCAAATCAAAGCACTCTATGCAATCAGAACGTAAGTTTTTCAAAATATTCACTGTTTGAAATTTGTGTATAAGAACTTTACAGCTCACCTATTGAAAAAACCGTTTACCGCATATTTCCATCGATGTTTATTTTTGAGAAATTTAATTTTAAAATCAGGGTGATATTTACTGGACACCCTGTACTTACTACATTTTTAAATTTATAATTATTTATTGCCTCTGAATTTAATAATTGAAATTTAAATGGTTCAGTATATTTAAATTTTGTTATACAAGAAATAAATAAATAATGAAAATTACGATTTCATATTGAATTTCAAACAGTTAAGAGAAATTACTTTCAAATTTTACAGGTGAATTTTATATATAAAAATATATTTAATTTATTAAAATAGATCTTAAAAGTCACGTTCGAAATACCCTGAATTAGGGATTCCCGAAGTTCTTTAAGATATCTGAATAGGGAAGATTCTATCTCACTAATAAAATTTGAAAGGACTTTAGCTCCATTTTATAGTTCTTTTAAAATGCAAATGGCTCTTCATTCAGTATAATCTAAATCATTCACGCTCATTAGACTAGCTTCACTAATAGTTTTTGATCCAGTTAAAGTTTAGATTGTCAAGATTTTGCAATTGCTATGGGAAAAAAATTGAATAATACAACTTTTCAATAAATATAAAAACTTTGTTAAATCACCATAAAAGAAAAATTATACAGGACGCGTTTCGAGCTGCAAAATTACCGCTCGTCTTCAGCTGGTCCAAACACGTGTCCCAACGGACAGAGTGGAAATTCCACTCTGTCCGTTGGGACACGTGTTTGGACCAGCTGAAGACGAGCGGTAATTTTGCAGCTCGAAACGCGTCCTGTATAATTTTTCTTTTATGGTGATTTAACAAAGTTTTTATATTTATTGATATATATTTATCGCCAGTTTTTTCGGTGTTTCTCAATACAACTTTTTATAATTAACTATGAATGAATTGTATATTGAATTTTAAAAATAAGCAACTTTTTTTTTGGAAATTAATTAATTAGTATATTTAAAATTTTTTATACAAAAATAAATAAATAAATAACGACAAATATGATTTGATATTGAATTTCATTCATTTAAAACAAATTATTATCAAATTTGATCAAACGTCTGCCTTGAACAAGTTTTAGACAAAATTTCTATTAAAAGATACATTAAATTTCTTAAAGATATCCTAAAAGTCTCGTATAAATGTTACTATGTGGAAAGAAATTGAATTAGTATTTTTTTTTTTCATTTCAATGAATTATCAATTGAATAGCTAAAAAAATAACTTATCTTTCCGGAAAGTATCCATGGACAAACTTTCTTTATATTTTATTTAGTATCACAATTAGCTATTATATTTTAACTTATTTATTGCATTTTTAAATTCATAATTATTTATTATATTTGAATTTTACATCTGAAAATTAAATTGTTTAGTACGTTTAAATTTTATTATACAGTAAATAAATAAATAAATATATTACAAAAATTATGATTTCGTCAGTTAAATTGAACATTTGTTCAAACGTCTAACTTGAATAAGTTTACACGAATTTTCTATTTAAAGATACATATATTTTCTTAAAGAGATCTTAAAAATAACGTACGGAATATCCTGAATTAGGGATTCCAGGAGTAGTTTGAGATATCTGAATATGGGAAATTCTGTCTCACTGATAAAACATCGAAACTTAAGCAGCCGCTCTATTCAGATGTAAATGATCCCATGATTGATTTGGTGTATTTTTGTCGGCCGATTATCTACGCTATGGGATATAGGCTCTATGGGGTGGGTTTCCTCCGTGGGGGTCTTTCTAAGGGAATCTAACCCGTATTTACGCAAGGTTCGAAGAAAACCACGGAAAACTCCGAACGGTTAGGCCGACGGTCGCGATTGGGTTCGAACCCAGCACCTACCGTCTACCAGTTTGGAGGTCAGAACCTCGCGGCCACTGGTGGGGCTGAGTCCATGATTGAACATAATCTAAATCATTCATGCTCTTCAAACTAACGACACAAATGATTTTTGACGCAGTTAAAGATAAGATTGATTATATTTTGCGATTAAAACGGAAAAAATGAAATTGAATTGTGTACTTTCAATTACCTATTGAAATGCTAAAAATATGTATCTTCTTCTTCTGGAAAGTATTCATTGACATAACTTCATTATATGCTATAAAGTATTGTAATCAGGTATTATATTTTTAATTAATTTATTACATTTCTAAATTTATAATTATTCATTGCATATGGATTTACCATCTGGAAATTAAATTGCTTAGTATATTTATATTTTACATTGCAAAATAAATAAACTAACAAATAAATAAATAAAAATATAAATAAATAAATAATAATATAAATAAATAAATAAAAATAAAAATGAATAAATAATAATATAAATAAATAAATAAAAATATGAATATATAAATAACGAAAAATATGATTTAATATAGAATTTCAGTCAACGAAAACTAACAGAGATTGAGGAATAAAGTCGTGCAAATGTATAATTAAAAGACAATGAAATATGATTTATGATTTAATCCTTTCAGTTACGAAGACAAAATAATAATACAAATATGTATTCATTATTATTTTTCAAACAAAGTAACATTTTATATGACAGAAAAAATATCTTTTCAGAAATTGATCTTTTAGGTACTTTAGAATTTTGGTCAGTAATTTTGGTTAAACAAGTATGCATCTAAAACTACAAACCCTCTTAAAACATCAATTAAATAACCATTAACCTAAATTAACGCATTTGCAAAAGTAAGAGCTTTAAACAAAATTAAAATAAACTATCATGTGAGATATATATTTAATAGCGAAAATTACGTAATATTAAAACAATACATTTAAAACAACTTTCATTCAGCTTAATTTAAAATTAAGGGACTTCAAGTTGTAAAAAATCATGCGACTAGCAAATTTGTTTACATATCACATTCATTTGTGCAGCATAAGTGCAACTAATTGTATGTCCAAAATACTTTTGAATTATTTTGTACGATTTACTGTTGGATAAATACCTGTTATAGAATTCAGTTTTGTTACTAATAAATATGGACAATATACTTTGTAAAAATGACATTAAAATATTCATGACAGCATAATAAAGTAGGTAGCTTATATCCTAAATAAACCAAATCTGTTCCTCAAATTAATCAAACTTGATCAATATAAAAACTATAAGAATTAATTTTTAAGGAAGATTATTTTCCATAGAATTGTAATAAAAGTAAGAAAGATAGCTCATTTTTTTTCTTACCATTTTATTAAATATAGTTTTCAATTGTGCAATTCATATGACTAATAAATTTCGAAAATAGTCGTTATTGCTAAGTTACTGTTATGATGAATGAGGCCACTGTAAACCAAAAACGACACGGAGTAGTATGACAACCCGATTATAGTACATAACCGCCGCTATAATGATAATACCATCCGACATTCGTTATAAGATAATGTTTTTTACACAGAGAGTATTGCTATGCTTTTAGATTCTGTGAAGATTGAACGGCGAATTGCGGACGTAGTATCAAAATTTGCTGTATCAAAATTGAAAAGACATTTGAAAAACTGAAACAATTAAAATAATTGAAAAAAACTCCTCCCAAGTTCATGTCCAGTTATTCCAGTTACTTTATCTTTAACGATTCTTCACTTATAACAACTAAACAAAGAAATGGTAACAAAGCCCGTGATAAATAAAAGCGCATTTTCACCAGAAGTTGCGCCCATAACAACCATTGCTTGAAAGCTGGAATTTGAAAACGGACCAGAACATCAAAACTAATAGGTCTACTAAGTTATCCCGTCGAACAAAAAATTATCGCCAAACTATAAGATTAAATGCCAATAATGGATGATCGTGAATCTCACATTCAATGACATTAAATAAAATTCACATGTTTAAAATGTCATTAGGTGATTTTTATTTCGACTTTTTATTAAGATTTTTATTAACATTCTACTAATTATTTGTTTTTTTGTTATATGAAATAAAAATTATGTCAATATGTATAATTTGGCTATTAGTTTGCCGATTTGTATAATTTGGCGAAATTGGTCGCCGGTATAACAAAGTAGTACCAATTAATATTTCCTGTTCCAATTAAGATAGAAACATGGTTTAAACGTCATTTTAAGCAGAAAAAAGAGAAATGTTTTCATGCAATAAAACTCTTTTAGAAAATTTAATGATTTTTGTACCCCGCGCTCCCTTAAATTGTGTTACACATATTCAAAAGGTGCGAGATTGTGTAAATCGGCATTAAAGTGTTAATGTTTTAAAAGGTAATTTCTCAGTATGATGAATATTGCTAACAAAAATAGCTAAACAAAAGAAACAAAATCTAACAATACAAATTAATTTAAGAGCACATGGAACATCTCTACAACTAAAACGAAGCAATTTTTGTGAAATAATTAACATAATGTATTTTGCTTAAAAATAAAGATAGAAATGACTTTTTTTGCAGTAAATATACACATTATTGTCCATATATAAAGCAAAAGAAACTAATTCCTAAATTAACTAAGTAACTTTTTACTGATTTTTTTAACACTGTCTCTATTGGGTATAACTTTCTAAAAAACTGTTGCAAATATCTCCTAAAAATTTGTTTTACTGTCAGAAAACATATTTTTTGAGAATAGTAAGAAAGAATTTTCATTTTGGATTAAAATAAATAGAAATAAAAATATTCTAGCTAAAAACTTTGACAATACTAAAATTTTTAAGAGCTTGTTTTTTATTATATATTTTTTTTTTTCACACCGACCAATAGTGTTAAATATTTTTAAAGAAGTAAGATGTTACATAGTTTTGAAAATTTTCAAGTGCTAACTTAAAATAGAGTTTTAGAAAAAGTGTAATGAAGCATAAAACACACATTTCAATAAAAAAAAAATCCAAAACTATATGTACACTCACCGATTGTTCTTTATTTATTCCATGTTAGAAAATTCCAACACCGTAATATTTTATGTCCATAATCATTAACCACAATAATCTTTTAGCTTAATTTTTTAATGCCGGTAGTTAAAATCTTAAACATTTTGGACCATTTTGTGTTACATAAATGTGTGTGCAAATAAATAACTTTTCGTCATACAAATACAGCAGCAAATGGTTTAAATGGATTATTTCATACAATATGCACCGTGCACAATCAAATAAATTAGCTGCTAAAATGTTTCATTTATTAGATTAAGATTTCTCATTTCGGATTTTTAAGGACGTGAAAAGAAAAAAAGAAATATCTCAATCAATACGTTTGTTTTTGGCTCTATTGCCTGCGGAAATTACTGTTTTGTAAACGATGATGACTTTTCCATTGACAAATAATATAAAAAAAATTTTTAGCATTATTTATTATACCGGTAATTAAAAGTTTAAAATATTGGAGCATTTTATGATCCATTGCAAATAAACAACTTTTTATCATACATATTCAGTAACAAATGGTTTATTTCTTACAATATGTAACGTGCAAAAGCAGGTGAATTATCTGCATAAGTGTTTCAGCTATTAGATTAATTTTTCTCATTTTGAATTTTTAAGGACGTGAAAATAAATAAATAAATAAATAAATCAAACACCCCCATCAATACATATGTGTTCAGCTCTATTGCCAACCGAAATTATTATTTTGTAAACGATGATGACTTTTCCATTCACAAATAATATATCATAATTATTTAGGTCCATTTTTTATACCGGTAATTAAAAGCTCAAAAGTTTGGACCATTTTATGCTCAATTGCAAATAAATAACATTTTTTCATATATCATCATTTCATAGAATATGTAACTTGCAGAAATAATTAAATTAACTGCTAAAATGTTCGATTTATTAAGTTAAGTTATCTCATTACGAATTTTAAAAGACATGTAAAGATTTTTTTTAAAGTCACTCAATCAATACATTTGTGTTTGGCTTTATTGCCTGCGGAAATTACTATTTTGTAAACGATGATGACTTTTCCATTGACAAATAATATTTCGTTTTGCTAAAAGAATGTCTATAAAAAGCAAAGTTAGTTATTGAAACAAACTATTGGAGGTAGATTAACAAATCAATAGCATTGCGCTGAAGAATGAGGCTATGGTGAATGATGATAATGAACTTTTTTGCTTCGCTTGTTTCAGAAAAATAATTTATATCAGTGATGGATGAGCTGAAATGCATATTTAACTTGTTTTTAGGTTTAATGCAGTATGGAAAGAATAGGAAGGACTATTTTCAATTTTTATGCGTAAAGTTGGAGACATTTTTGTAAAAAATTATAAATATAATTGCGTTCTATGATTTTGCTTTAATATCATATCAGTATTATAAAAATTTTAACCAATACATTGATAGAGCGCTTGTAAAAAGATATATTGTAAAAAAAATATGTTTACGGAAAATTGGAAGTAATCTGATGTTTTGATACCTTCAGAATTCATGTTTTTTCTTTTACTTTGAATTTCTACTGAATTTGCATATTCATTTTTCAGTTTGATATACGTTGATAATATAAGCAATGCTTTCCACATCATTCCCAAAAATCGAATCCAGTGTAAAATGATCTTACACAAAATATATAATATTAACTTTAAAACATTTTGCTTTACTTAAAAGACGATTCAAATAATGATAAAGATGTTAATAGTTTATTTTATTTGAAATATGTTAGTACTTTTAAGCCTAAACAAGAATCTTCATTAGCGAATGTTTTTATAACTATTTTTTGTTTATCTGTCTGCATACCTATTTATCTATTTATTTCTATATTATTAAAAATATTCTTTGATGAAGAGATATTTTAAACTAGATTGACTATTAACATCTTTATAATTATTTTATTCGCTTTTTAAGTAAAACTGGGCATTTTAATATTCATAATATATATATTTTCTTAAAACAAAGTGAAAAAAGTGTTCCGTCTATTCCTTTTATTTAATGATGTTATATTTTCGTTATTATTACGTTATTATTATTACTCTGTGAAAACTAAAGTCTAATGTGATAAGTTTGATAAGAAAATTTAAGAGAAAGAAATTGATAAGAAAATTTTAACTAATTTTCACTAGTGTTGGCTTTGAGTTAGTAGTGACTTTCATATGGATATATTTCAGTTTCACATGATAAACAATAAAGGTTTTATTCACCCTTCCTGTAAATAGCCTTGATATTCAATTCGTATATAGTTTAATAGGTTTACAGACGCTTTATGAAAAAATCAGCTTTTCGGACAGTACCATTGCAAACCAAACAATGTCTAGTAAAATCACAGATCATTGTGTATCTTATGTACCAATTATAAAAGTAATTTTTAAAGGTAAATTGTTGGGCATATTTAAGTTCTATATATTTGAATACTTACTGATTTTATATTAATCTTCCATCAGTACGCCAAATACTAATTTTATATTTAAAAAAAATTTCGAAAAAATTAAAGTTGAAAAGATGATTTAATTCACGTCTCTTTCAAAAATGCGTATCTAGTTTTCGTGCTTTACATAAAATTGCATTTAGCAGAACTACACACAGCGACGATTTCTAGATAGCATATACTGAAGGATCTACATTGATATTGCACTGATTTACATCTGATAATATATCAATATTTTTTTATCGCATCACAAGTTATTCGTTTCATAACAACAATAGCGCTGATGAAAATGGTGGAAATTCTACAAGTTGAATTTCCCAACAAGACTTCGTCAGCTTTCTTTGCAGAACTGTACCATTTTGTCGGAAATTAACATTATTAAAAATATAATTACAGAAGTTTAAAAATTTTAGTATCAAAACTTCATTTTTAGAATTTTGTTTAAAAGAATATCACTGCAAAAAAATTTATTTAAATTGGTATTAATTATTTAAGAATGTTAAATCTAAATCCTTAAATAAGATATAATGTCCAGAATACATGAATGAAAAGCACGTTTTTTTAAAACACTCATTCTTTTGTTGTTTTAATTCTTGAGGCTTATGGTTTTAAAAATTTTAAAACCATTTGTGTTGAGGTTGACGTTGGTATCTTTTATATGATTATATATATTAATTACAATCACACTGTAAAATAATAATAATAATAATAATAATAATAATAATAATTCATGTTGCCCTATTAGATATCTAAACAAAAATTAATAGAGGAAAAACGCTTGGAAAAGCTTTGAGGAAAATAGTACATATATATGTTGCATTACAGTTCCGTAAAAGTTATTGAGTCAGTAACGATTTCATAATAATTGACAAATAGACAAATTACTTTTCAAAACGCATATTCAAAAACTTGCGGTATTTTTCTGAAAACTATTGGAAAACAAATTTAGCATACTCCGCGCAATTTCAATGTCTGTTGAAAAGCTCGATTTTGTTAATGAATGGTTTTAGACAAGTGGTTTCAGTTACTCCATTGGTTTTTGTGATAAATTATGATAAAATTCAGTATTGCGTTATGCAATAATCGTTGTAAATTATGGACTATGAGTTAAAAAAAACAGAACGTGCTGCTTATTGGAAATCATGAATCAATCATTCGGAAGCTTACATTAAATTGTGTCTTTCGAATTATTCTTTTCTTGCGTATATTTAAAAATTTTATTCATTTTTAAAATCTTTTTGTATTAATAAAGAATATTATAAATAATATTAAATGTGTGTTACTTTATGCTATAATTACATTTTTAAATTGGAATTAAAATTGTATGATATTCTTACTTCAGAGAAAAAATATTATTAAATATTATTAAATATTTTTAAAATATTTAATAATATTTAAATATTATTAAAAATATTATTAAATCAGTTTTTAGATTTTCAAATATTCTTTTCAATAATTTAATGTTTTTTTGATAGATATAAAACATTATTATAACACTTTTTTTCTTAAA
Source organism: Maratus speculifer (assembly GCA_964019185.1). Classification (NCBI taxonomy): domain Eukaryota; kingdom Metazoa; phylum Arthropoda; class Arachnida; order Araneae; family Salticidae; genus Maratus; species Maratus speculifer. The sequence continues at coordinate 241,993,439 of OZ025289.1, forward strand.
TTAATTATTAATTCATCGTCTTCGATTTAAGATATTCACTATGCATATCTCTACCAGTGGAGTTCGCAATATATGTACGATTTTAAAATTTATTAACAGAGATATTATTAATTCCGATATTATTTCTACTTTCACGAACCTCTTATATACCACTTATTTTCACGAATATTCAATTTTATACTTACTTTCCGAAACGTGAAATTTTTCACCTATTTTCTTAAACCTTCGATTTTATTCTTACTTACTTGAGCCTAAATAATACATAGTAATTAATATATGATTATTAAAAATTATTAATATGCAACTTGACGAAGGATAATATAAATCCTAAAACAATCTTAGGAACGCCAGAATAAGGGAGCCTACGAATATTGAAGACAGTACAAAAAAAAAAAAAAAAAAAAAAAAAAAAAAAAAAAAATAGTGTGCTTAAAATTTACTTATTCTGATGATTTTAACGTTGTTTTGAAATTTATAAAACACATATATCTATACGAATATTTGATTTTTTTTAACGCAATTTAGTGTAACGCGTTAGAAATCTTTTTATCCAGTTGCATAGTACGTAATTGTTGTTCAAATGAACAAGCGTCTGAAGAGCTTGTTTTCCTCTTTTTTAGATAATCTGAAGAGTTATTTTAAGCTTTTCTGTAATAAAAATTTCAAAATTTGCAGTTTTTAAAAATTTAGTTACTTTGTGAATAAAATGCTTTAAAGATTTATTTATATACTTTAATTAAATATCAAAGCTATAATTCTTAAACTTTTATGAGACGAATATTTTTCTGGGCATATTGACTTAAAAAGAAATTGACGAAATTTATTAGCAAAAAAATTATCTATATTACCAAGTGACTGCGAAGAACATTAGTTAGTTTGAAAAAAAAAATGATGCAGGTACAGATTAGTTTTCGTCATTTTCAAAAGATACATCTATCCCCAAAATCATATAAAACAAAACAAAGCAAATCAAACGAGGCATTCTCTTGATTGAATCAGCGAACAGCAATAGAACTGCTTTCGCACAATGAAAACTTGAAATTGACAACAATCTAAAGCAAGGTGAATCGAATGAACGGGAACGAGTCTATTACAAAATTTGTGTATAAAATGAAATACACGTTTTACATCTTAATCTATATTTATAGATATGTACATTGTACATGTGGCTATTGTTGCGCTGGAAGTTACAGAGGTTTTAGAAGCTTACAGAAATGAATTTTAAGATGAAATTATGATGTAGTGAAAAAATCGTGACAACTACCAACAGAGCAACATAACGAGATTAAAAATAATTCTAATGAGATATTTTAATATGCGAGTTTATTGTGAGTTCAAAGATAGCACAGAAGTGCCATTGGTGTTACCTTAATGGTAGCAAACCATTTTACGTTATATACTGAGTGACGGAAGCAAGGTTGAATAATGAAAAAAATAACAGTACAATACTTTGCTTTCGATTTTAGTCAAAACGACAACATTTGACAAGTGTTTCTTGCCAAATATGCTAAGAGACAGACACCTGCGTAGGTGTTTTAAAATAAAGAAGAGTAAAATTAGTATTCAGACATTGCTTAACTTGAGTCGTTACACACACATTATAGCATTACACATTATAGCGTTACGTTTACACATTATAGCGGTTATATTAGAAAAAGAATAGACAGTGTCATTGGTCTTTATCTCACGTATTTTATATCACTAGATGCTCAATAATGATGAGTAAATCAAAATTGTATTTTCACATGCAGGTAATGGTTGCTAGGTTTGAGATCAATTTTTTCGGTTACAAATTTAATGTCTTAAATTATTGCTGGTGGTGATGTTTTATTTTCATGTTCTTATTTTGATAGTGGAAAAGGTGTTTTGGTGTAGAAATATGAATTCAGAGACTTACTGTAATTTTCTGAAATAGTTTTTTACTCTATAAAATTTGTTAAACTGAAATATCTTCACACATTCCAACATTAATTGAAACGCTTCAACCTGTTTATCACATATTTACTTATAATACTCTCGCAATTTTTATATTTATGTGCAATAGTTTTTACAGGATATTGCTAAAAAATGAAAGTTTCACAAAAAAAAATAATTATGGCAGCGGCAACAATAATTACATCTTTTAACATAACAGAAAATTATAATAGAAGATTAGTTGCATACAATATTCATATAACATAATGATAATAGAATACAAATACAAAGAATATACAATTCACTCACAAAATCCACTGTATCAGAATAAGCCCCAAGGTGAAAAAATTTTTCCAGACAACCGTAATATTACAGCTAAACATGGAATGGTCCAACTCACTATCTTAATATCAGTGGTACCAACCAAAACGCCTTCGATTACCATTTCGGGTACTGGCCAGGGATATCCCTACACTTCGTGAATTGGTCGGCTAAAAGCCAATGAACATTGTATTTCGGATTTTGGCTAGATTCTTTGCCAGCTCACGAAATAGCCAGACTTCAGGATTTTGCCGCAACATATATGTTATTAAAGCACATTTATTTTTAAAAAGGTTTGCTCAATTTAAAGTGTACCTTTTACAGTGTAAAAGATTTTTCTTTTAAACTATAATAGAAATACAAATAGTATAAAAATACGTAAATTGTAATGCAGTAGAAACACCAGTACTGTTTTCGTGTTTTAAAGGATAAAAAATAACGTAAATTCTAGGGGGAAATTCCGCTTTTTCTCAAAAACTTTCTCTTTTTTTCATATTATTTTAGTGAAAAATTTCCGTTAAGACAAAATATAATATTTTTAAGGAGAAACATGCAACTTTTTGAGTTCCATTCCTCCATTTTCAAGGATTCGTTCAAAATAAAGTTAGAATATTTATATTTCATTCAATTAACAGTAACAAATTGACACACATACCCCCATGGGATTCGAACATGGTACTGTAATCAGCCAGCTTGGTGCGCTTTAGCATTACACTAAGGTAGTACATATATCCATATTATATAATTATGTAATTATATAACTATATATTATATTATTATATATACATATAATACAAGATATGCTTTCGGATATCTTTACTTATTTCAGTTGCTTTTTATGAAACAAATGCTAAGTTTTAAATCAAACATGTATTTTTGTAAAGATAATAGTTTTCAACTCCATATAAAATTTTCTATGTTTTTCACATTTTTTCCATAATTTTGAATGATATTAAACTTTTTAATTCCATAAAAAACAAATTTATCTATAAAATATATTGTCTACATGATTGTAAGAATGTATATAGGATAATATTTCTCTCTTTTTTGCAAGTTATTAGATTTCCTCTATTATTCATTATAACTTAGATAAACGTCGATTTTAAAATAATTTCTTTATTTATTTCAGATATGTTTTTAATCTTCTATGTGAACCTATAAATTGAATAGTTTAAAAGATAATATACATACATATATATATATATATTCATATGCATTTTGAAACATTCTAGTGATGCTAAAGAGAATAATTGTTAACAATAACTAAGTCAAAAATAATTTTAAAATCATAATGAAAATTAAATTGCAACTTTACTTTTCAACTGTGTCGAACTTAAAAAATATTAATATAAATTCAGTCTTTTTTACTATAAAAAATAAGTTAACTTTTTATTATAAAAAAGAAAGAAAATATCATGGCGAGTTATTAAAAAATACATTCTGTAGATGGCACCATAAATTTTATTGGATTTACTTGAAAATCAGTGGTAAAACCAATGTTACTTAACAAATCTGTGGTAATGATCGGATAAATTTTCATTATAGAGCAATGGTTAGTCAATATAGCGATTTCATAAAAATAATATCACTGCAATATAAGAATATGCAGTAATCAATTAATTCGCTTTCTAAACATTAATTACGGATTTGTACTGTTTTGAAAGGAATACAAAAATATTTTCTAAAATTTACGGAAATATTTTTGGATTTATAAGGATATGTTGTCTCAAAATGTCAATTATGGAAACTGTACTGTTTTCTTGGAAAAATTAAAGTATTCCGTAAACTTTTGGGGAAAAGTTGTGTAAATTGACTTTTTACACTGTTTAAAAATATCATTTTTTGTATGTTATGTTTATATTTTACATAATGAGTTAGTTCAAAGACAGAGAACGTTTTTTGCGACACCTGGTATGAATCTTTAAATTATTTTGTAATAATATTCTTCAAATTACATGAACTTAAAAAACTTTAGAATGCACTTTTCATTTCTAGTATACTACATTCGAAATATTCTTTAAAATCAGTGGAATGAAATGTTAATTTAACATGTCATGAAAGTTAATCAGCTAAATATTCATGTTTCTATTTTTCATTAAATCATAAAATAAAACAAAATAATTGAATTAATTAAATATCGAGTAAGACATGAAAATTATGTAATCCATGTAAAAGAATTAAATGTAAGCATACAATATGCTTTGGAATGAAATGGTACATTAAAAAATATATATTACTTGGATTAATTATCTGATATCAAGGTATGACGTGAATATCTTGAATGAGTTGCTAATTTAATTACTTGACTCGAGTTTATTGAGAAATAGAAAGTCAATTTTACTGAAACAATCTCATTTAACAAAATTAAGTTTTGAAGCGATTAAATTAACTTTATAAATGCTGTTTATTATTAAGTCTTTATAAGCATTTATACATTTTGCAATAAAATACAACGATAATTATTTGTACAAAAGAAAGTAAATTTATTTATTGTATATGTTTAGAATTAATAATGTAAAACGTTAATTTGTAACTAAATTGTAGCAAATTATACCGAAACTGACATTTGTGAGTAAAGTAAGTAACTAAATTTCAATTTTTAACTGTACTTTCTGTTACATAAATAAAGTAGTAATTTTTAACAATTATAAAGGAATTTTAACTAATTGGAATATTATTCTGAATTTGGACTAAAATGGGATATCTTGAGCAATTTTCTGCAATTTCTATTTAAAATATTCTGCAATGGTAAACACAATTAGCATCCTTCCTCTCAAGACATTATTTAATTTGATTCTAATTATTTTAATTTTATTCTAAAATGTTTTTAAACAGCACAATATCCTTGTAACAGTTATTAATCTTAAGTATCATGCATTTATTTGAATTTAGAATAGGGTTACAGTGAAAACTTAACCAACCTTGTTGCACACAACCTTAAAATTGCTCATAATATCGATTTTACTATTTTAATATTAACTGGAAACTTTTTTTAATTAGAAGTATTTTGTCACCTCATTTTTACCTATACAACAATTATATCGCGAGATATTGTAAATTTTGTTAATAGATACTGCACAATTACCCAGACAAATGAATACTTAAAACTGAATTTTCTTCCCGTTTATATTTTTATATCTTGCTTGTTCGATAATTTCAAAGGCTTATTTGCTAATTTAGATAGAAGTGTGAATTTTGTAACTTCTTCTACATGGTGTATTTAATATTTTTTGTGCATGGATTTAACATTCAAGTTTATAGTTATTTTTTTTTAATATTTAAATTGAGAGCGTGTTGAATTTCCTTCATTTCCTACACGAATAAAAAAATCAAATTAAATATAATATCCCACACAATTAAAAATCTATGCACACTTCTTTACAGTATTTTCTAATGAATACGAGAAAAGAATTGAAGTAAAAATATTCATGTTTATAAAAATTATAAGACTTTTTTTAAACTAACTTTTTAATTAAACTTTAGTAAAATTGGTTGTTTTAGAAAACGTATTATAACTTTTATTTAATTTTTAGTATTAAGTTTCAAGCCACCACATACTATAACAGTATTATTCAAAATTGAACAGACGATTTCAAAAGAGTGTGTATCCTTAATAAAATAAATCATGGAATAAGATAATTCAATGCTACGTATTCAAATTCAAAATTAAATCTCGATATAAATTTTTAGTTATTAACCTTAGATGAAAGAAATGACCCATGCATTTCAACGCAATGAATCACTAAAATACAGCTATAATAAACATCGATAAAAACGAAACACAACAGCTCAGTCTGTTGAAATATCAAATGCAAAGCTAAATTACATTACCAAATATATCACCACTAATGCAAACGCTTATCTTAGGACAGTGTGCAGAAATCGATATTTTCCCCTTATTTTTTTTAAATAATTTATAAAAATATTCTTAAGCTATTATTCCGTAATCAAGGTATTGGTTTAAAATTATAAAATGTCAGTAAAATTGAAATATCGTTTTCAATAGTATGCAATGTTGAGACTAAAGTTTCAAAAAACAATCAAGGAATGGGAAATGGATTTATGATTAATCAAATAAGTTTTTTCCAAAATAGCTTAAAGCACAAATCTGGAACTAACAAATTAGACTAAGTTTACTACATGAACAATCAGAAAATAGAATAAAAGGAAGGAATTCCTTTTAAATTTTCATTTAAAAGGAAAGCTTTTATTTAGAACTAAATAGAAATGACAAAGAAGTGACAAAACTAAAAAGAAAGGAATTGGTATTTGTTGAGAAAAAAAATCATGTACTCGTGACATCAAAATTCACTTTCATATTTTATCAGAAAAAAAGGCTATTATAATTTCTGACTCGTGCTTTAGCCAGTATACAATTTAGGACACAATGCTTTCATCATTAATTTTTATATGCGTGGAGGTTTGGCTATAGTACACCAATGGGAATTTTGATAACTTTTAAAATCCAATATTTGAAAAACAGCTTAATCTTTAGATTTGAAATTTATATTAAAAATTTTAATTTATATTTTTTTATCTTTCTAATGAAGTTTTTCTAACAATTTTATCAGAAATAACTTTTGAGCTAATATATTTTTTTTCAGTTACTTCAAAAGTTTTATTTTCTTATCAAAAGAGATGCCACTCGTGTGACACCAAAAGACCCGAATGATAACGTTAAGTCTATGGGGGCGTTATTTAAAAATATCTTGCTCAAACATTAATATTTTTACATGTTTTTTTACATAGTATAGCTGAGGACGATCCACAACCGGGCAAGTTTTTACTTTTTCGATTTTGGTTAGATATTTTTGATATTATGATAGCTACAATTTCAGAACCTGTTCTATAAGCTAAAGTATTTTTTTTTTTTTTATCTGAAACCAAAATTGAAGAAGTAAAAACTGGCATTAAAGTAGATCTTCCTCAGCTATCCTATGCAAAAAAAATCATGTAAAAATATTAAAGTTTGATCGAGATGTGTGAAAATAACGCCCTCATAGACTCAACATTGTCATCCGTGACTTTTTGACTGACTAGGGTGGGATCTTAAATTGTGGCAAAGATTAAGGAAAAATTCAGTCTCTCAGAAACCATAGTTTTTTATTAAAGTGGATACACACTATATAAATACAGTCGAATCTAGTTAGCACGATATTGGAGGGGGTTCCAATGTTTTCGTGCTATCCGAGATTACTTGTTAACCACCACTGGAAATTCTAGAGCACACCTAGTACACATTTATTCATAAATGTTTCCAGTTATGTAAATGTGCATTAAAATGCGTCCCTATTATGCGCCGCTATAGGAATGTGATCCAAAAATGTAAGATAGCATTCTGTTTAAAATATTTGTCAAATTTAAACTTGGGACATATTTCAGAATATTTTTGGGGTAAACTTTTGAAATCATGAGTTCCCAAATCTGCTCAAATTTTTCGCTACAGTGTGTGTGTAAAAAAAAAATTTTCTCAAAAGTGTTCTTAAAATTGTTCCAAAAGATGCGCTTGAAAGTGTTTTAAAAAAGTGACAAAATAAGTGTTCTGAAAAGGATTTATAAAAGTGTACAAAGATTTTCAGTGTAGCAAAATATATGATATATATAAATAATATATAAAAATGCAGATCAATTCAAAAGTAATAAATACATAACATATCGAAAAGTTAACTGAGAAATAAAACAATTGTTCATCATTTCATGCAATAATAAAATCATTTACATGCTAATAATTATTTTAATCATTCTTTATAGAAATTTGTTTTAATATGTGTAAATTACTTCTTTTTGGAATCTTTTTAGTTATGACTGCTCGCTGTGTTTTAAAAAGTTCGCTGCATCAAGAGTTACAAACTTTTGCCGAATTATATCTCTATATTTGTAATCATTTCTAATCAATATCGAAGCCCTATTTAGGATTTTTTTATAAGTTTCAGTGATAGTTTTAATGCTATTTTAAAAGTTTTGTGGAATTTTTAGAATTGCGCTGATTTTTACACATTTGTAGCACTTCGATTTCCAATTATTTGACTAATGTAGAAAAAATTGTCATCTATATTTTTTTCAATTTTTATTAAATTTTTCTGGGATATTTTAAGAACTTTAAGCGGCATCTATTTATATTTTCTGTGAACGAGGTATTGAAATTCGTAAAAGAATTCCGTCATAAATGGTTTAGACAACTATAGTAAATTAATTTTGTCCTATGCAAAATTTATACTTTTTTTAATAGGATTTTTTTCGTTTTTCCACATTTTGCAATGATGATTTGACTTTTGTAACAGAATTATGGTTACAATTCGTTAGTGAAATAAAGTAAATTGCGACTCCTTTTCACTGCAGTTTTTATGATTTTTAAGTTTATACAGTTTGTATTTCATACAACTATTTGAATTTTTCGTGTTTGTTGTAAGTGATTTTTAGTTTTTTTTCTTTCCTCATCTTAAAACAATTTTCCACATTATTAAATGGAATCGATTTTCAACTTTCAACTTAAAATAGTAAATTAAATTGTCCTCTTTTTTTTACTTTTATTGATTTTATATGTTTTTCGAATAGAAACTCGTTTTGCTTTATTACGTATTTGTTAAGGCAACAAATCACGTTGACTATAAAAAATGATTTTTTTTGTACTAATTGTATAATGGGCACCTTCAAAAGTTACAAATATATTGAAAAAAAACTATTAAAACAAAAGTTATAGCTAAAAGTATCTTGCAAAAAAGCATTTGCTTTAATGTTATAAGCCAACTTTGATGCCGTTTATTAAAAAAAAAAATATTTTGGTATTGTATGCAATATCATTTAAAAGCTAATTATCATAGAACCTTGGTTTATGTATATTCTGAGTTGTGTTCGTATGTTCGTTTATGATGAACCTTAATTTAGTCTAATTTTTGTCAGAAAATATTGCTGATTGAAAAAACAAGTAATAGTTTTCTTGGTGAAATTTAGTGAATATGATTAGAAAAGTAATTAACTAGATTGAAGAATTTGAATGTAGCATTCAAATTTAGATTGAATGTAAAATATACGAGCCTAAGTAACAAAATACGAATCTTAAAATGTATATATCATGTAGAATTTGTAAAATAGTGCACACAAAATGCATATTTCAATGTTCATATTTTTCAACATGCCTTTTCCTTTATGATTTTATTAACACATCTAAATCTGTTTGTAACTGATTATATTTTATCAAATCATAACAATGTGTGAAAGTAAAGAACGAAATATTTTTGTATTGTTTTAATTTATAAGAATCTATAGAATTATTCATATTGCTTTAAATATGGTGATTTTCTGGTTGCTCAACCTGATTTATCCTCTGAAATAAATTCTCTTTTTTTTTATATTTTATCAACAGTAAACGGTGTCTTATTTTCAAAAAAATTTACTTGAAATTTGTACAGATATTTTGTAATTTTTCCCGATTTTATGCTTTTTTCGCGTTTTCCATATCTGATAGAAAAACTCACTTTAATACTTTTTAGAATAACGTTGTAAATTGTATTGTCCCCGATTTTTAAATTTTTAGCGAATCTATAACGTTTAGCAATTTTTTTTCGATTTTTCATGTTTTGTGAAGATTTGCTATCATTCGGACAAGGTATTTTAGTTGCAAAATTTTATCCCATTGTGTTAAATTTTGTGCTTTTTGCGAATTTTGATTATTTAGCATTTTGTAATGCATTTTTTTTTTTGTTGGCTTGTCGCGTCGATTTTAGTTTCAGTCTATTATAGTAAATACAAATCTCTGTGATTTTTAAAGTTTAGTACTTTTTTGCGTTCTGTTTAATGTTTATGAAAAAAATTACAATAATTTATCTCACTATAGCATGTTTTTTTCTCTATTTTTCAATTTTAAGTAATTTTAATGCGATTTTTTAAAATCAGTACACATATTCCCATTTTAAAATTCAGGCTTATATAGTAGAGTTTATCTTGAACTTCTTTTTTAAACTTCTCGATGAGGTTTTCAGATCGATTTTTATCAATTTACGCGTTTTGCAGTGAACATTTGACGCTTGAGAAAGATCTGCTATTACAGTGTACTGCATTCACAATAATTGAAATCATTTTTATACCGTTTTGTAAATTATTTTTATAAATACTTTTTTTCCATACATTAAGGTGAGATATTTTAATAAAATACGTACAAAAGGTCAATTTAAATTATAGAAACAGGATTATCCTTTGACTATAATGCTTGATTTAGAATCACAAGGTAAAACTGTGAGTAAACATAACTTTTTTGCAATTTTTTAAAATTCATTTTCGGCTCATAATTTCTAGAAGTACATTTCACTAACACTTCAAATAATGATTTATATTTTATGTTGTATATTTTCAAAATTAGTGTGTTACTAACTTTAAGGAAGTTAATCGCCTTAGCCCTGTCCTTTTTGGCATTATTGAATCTGAAAACTGTAAAAAGGGACTCCAAGGAAAGCTTTAAAGTTTTATATTAAAACAAAATAGGTATAAGAAACATGTTTAGATTTTAATAAAGAGATGAGAAGAAAGTTTTATTTATTCATCTTTTTGATGTGTAGGTACGTATAATATAATAAAATAATTATCTATATATATCATGTACATTGCTTTTTCTTACGCTGTACAATTCGTCAATAATATAAATCTTATGATAAGTTCTCCTAGAATATATTAAATATTTCTGTTAAGAAAAATATTGTAATGTTTCTTATTATTTACCCAGTAGCCAAAAAATATTGGACCAATATTGGCTACATCTCGGAGCAATATTGGCACAATGGCACAATATTGGCATTAAATATTTGTCTATTATTGGGATTTTTACATTTTGCCCTTATTTAGCCAATATTTGCAGCCAATATTGTGGTTTCATTGGAAATATTACCAATAAAACGCCAATATTGGTTAAATATTGAAATTTCATTTTAAATATTTCCAATGAAACCCCAATATTGGCATAATACTGGCTGGAAATATTGACTAAATAAGGGCAAAATGTAAACATCCCAAAATTGGAGCAATTTTGGCGTTTTATTGGCAATATTTCCATTAAAGGAAATATTGGCGCAACGTTGGACCAATATTGATTTACTACTAGGGTTCTTTCTAACATGATAACTATTTTTAAATGTTATACATAATTTTTTATTATTATTCAAACGTTGTGATTTTTTACAGCTAAATTACTAATTTAATGAAATTATTTATTCATTAATTTAAAATCCACCTATTAGTTGAGTGTATAAACTAATAAATGCTACTTAAAATTCTTAAAATGAAAATTGTTTATCACTTTCCAAAGAAAGAAATAGATTTTTTCTTCCTTTCGGAGATAAAAAAAAAAAAAAATCTTTTTAAATTTACTGCTCGAAGATTTGTAAAGATTTATTTTGCTATTACATTCCGTTTTCGGTTTTTCTAAAAATTAGAATAAGTTTTTCCGTTTCATTTTAAAAATAAGTTGAGGAGTTTATAAACAGATAACAGATTGTTGAACAATAATAAAAAATATTTACAGTAACTGTCACATAAAAAAAAAAAATCTCTGAAAGGAAAACTGGTATTATTAGGGGACAATGGACCTTTATTTGAGCAAAATCGTTGCAAAAAAAATCAATTTCACTGGTATGATAGAACCAAAACAGTTTTTTGTTATTAAAATATGATTTTTGAAGGTTTTAAGAAGTAAATAATAAAGGTAAGGGTATTTTAATATATATATATATATATATATATATATATATATATTAACTTAATGAATTATTATTAATTATATAATTAATTATTAATTATATATATCTTTTTAATATTTTAACTTTAAATCTATTTTTCTCAAAACTAATTTTTCGGCATTTTTAGATTTTTCAAATGCTTCTTGCGACGTAATTTTTAATCAATATTTATGAAATTGAAAAGAAGTATCCTGATATTATTTAAAAAGAAATTCTGAAGCTTTTTAAAATTTTTCTTCATTAAGATAGACAAATTTGATTTTTCACTTATTAAAAGCCAAAATTTTGATGAAAATCGATATGGAATTTAGAAAAAATCCGCAAAATATTAACTATTAAAGAGATTAAAAAAAAATCTTACACAAATTTTTCAGCATAGCAATAGAAAATTCTGTGCATATATACATTTCACTAAAAGCATATAGAACACCTTCAAAATCTTTCCAATCTTATTAAAATTTTTTATTAAAAAAATTTTAATTCTTAAACGAAAATTTAAAATGCTCCTTGTGATATTTTCTTGCTTTTGCATTTTTATTACTTAAAATTCTATTGTAAACAAATTTGTGTAAGGTTTTTTTTAATCTCTCAGACTGTTAAAATTTTACAGATTTTTTTAAAATTCCATATCGATTTTTATCAAAATTCAATAATCAATAAACTTTTTTTATTCAGTGTCTTATTAAAGCATTTAAATTTTAAAGCGTCGTATTGTAGATAAAAAGAAAGTTCAAATAATGAAGCATACCAAGATTAAATTAGGTAGTTACTTTATTACTTGATATCCAAACAAAGAATGTCATAATATCTACAGAATTCATCTGCCTCAAATACCTAGGTAGCTGTTTTTTTTTTCTTCTTTAGTAATCAGAAGGGCTAATGAAACATAAACATGAAACACACATGCGCAGAATGAAGTTTGCGGAAAAGTTGTAATCTTTGAAAATTATTACACGAATTATAGCCGTAAATGACAAAGAACATGGAAAATTTTGAAATTCCCGTAAAATGTGCAAAATGTTTGAGGATAATTTCCTGAAACGTTCCGAAAATGTATATTGTATAATTGAATCGCAACGTTAACTTTAACTGTGTTTATTTTTGTACATCATTATTATTAATGAGATCTTGCAACTATTTTCTACAGTATAAACTCTGTCGCATTATTTCCCTTTTAAAACTGTTCTTACATTAAAATTCTTTATCCATAAAGCCTTTCAGGAAAGTTTTATTAAAAACATATAAGCATTTTTCTGAAATATATGTTGTATATATAAACGCAACTCTTCAAAACATTCCATACCATGATTTTGAAATACAAAATGCAACGTTTGTTATCAAATGTATATAAATAAATGCATTTTTCTAAAAAATATTTAAAGTGAGGCCAATATATTCGACTAAAACACGGTAGTTTCAAAAGAATGATTGTTTTGAATAAAGGTATGTATTTGCAAGGCTGTTACATAATACATAAAACGTATGTATTTCATATTTGTTTCCATCTCAAAGAATTCTGAGGGTGCTCAATGTAAGCAATTTAAATTCCTAAACAGGATAATGTGAAACTTGAAAGACATTTATTTCACATTTGTCAAAATACTTTTTTTTATGTTTTGATTTTCCTAAAAAATATTCTTTAGACAATTGACTGAGAAGCCGATACCGATATAAGTATTCAAGCATACTATATATTTTCCATTTCAAATAAAAAACCTATGCTTTCGTTTTTGTCCGGAATAATATTAGATTTAACGTTTTTTTACTTTGATTTATTGCATTAATTTTCTTCATATTGTGTGATCTTGTTCCATTCTAAAAATATAACTAATCTTCAGTAAAGAAGTAGAACTTATTGTTGTTGTAATTTTCGTGATGCATTACAGTTTTAAATAGTTCAGGAATATAGGAAATTACACGATCGGAAAATATTTCATATAGGTAGCTAAAAATGGATCAATTTTGTAGAGCTGCATCTGCAATCTTCCTGCGATATTTGGCTATCAGAGTCTACGGTATTCAGGGGATACTCGTAAGCTCATGTTAAAGAGATGGGCTGCTAAGTGGCATCTCTCGGTACATTTCCAAATCAGATTGATCAGTTTCATACATATCCAATAGATGGAGCTGAAAATTATGTAAAGCCATGTACATATATGTTAAGTAGGGTGGAGCGAAAAAAATGAATTTTTAAAAATAAAAAACGGATAGGTTCCAAAAGTTGCCTTTATACTAGTACGTCAACTGTGTGAAATTTTACCGCTGAAAAAAATGGCTTGAATCTGCGCTTTTGCTCCAAAAATCGAAATTTTGGGTAAAATTCGTCATTTTTTGACATTTTTTCAAAAAAATTTAAAAATTCCTACAGATATGGTTATTATTTAAAAGTGTTACTTAAGCGTTTATATTTATCTGTTTAACATATTTAAACTATAAAACAATATATTTATTCCGTATAGTTGAAGCAAAACAGACAACTTTTGGTAAGAAAACGGCATTACCACTCAATTGGGACATACAATGAATTGTTGTTTTTAATACAGCTCTTCTATTCAAAACTACTTGGACATACGTCGTGGAGGTGACTTATTTCATATACCACCCGTTCCAACTATTCGATCATCTTAGTACTGTGTTTTATTTATATATTGATTTGTGATTTTATTTAACAAAATTTGGCATGTTTTCGATGCACCCATATAGTTTATCTGTTCTTTGTATGCACATGCTGCTGTGAGTATCTTAATGTATATTTTTATAGCTTTTACAAAAAATGACAAGCAGAATAATGTACGGGAATATTATTAAAGGGATCTATTCGGCCATCTATTATCTTTATCAAACTTACATCCAGTTGATAAAAGGGATTGGAAGTTCTGTTACCACAACATTTTTTCAGTCAATTATATTTTTTACGTAATGACCTGCTTCAAAGATGATTTCAGATATTTCAACTATATGTATGCCATCAGTTAATATGCTTTTGCACTTTTTATATGTTGAGAAGAGAGCTGTTTAATGTGATTTCTGGTTATCGACAGAGAGAATTGCAATGGGAATTTGTCCTGCACGTGCAGAGCAACCGTTGTTTTAAATAAACTATTTTTTGCATTAGTTTTATGCCTTTTTCTAAGTGTTTTGGTAGCCAGGTAATTTCCCATTAACTTTTAGATCCCCATTTTATAATTGAACAATATTTGATGGTGAACTATCCTGGGCATAAACTTATAATGCATAGTACTTTCTGAGAGAATGTACAGACTCTAATCGACTAAAAGTACTCGTTTAAATTTAGGAGAATTCCATTTGTCGCTATGAACCATTTTGCACTGGGTAAGTTTAGAATTGCGTATAATAATGGAATCATATGCTACTTCAACTCTAGTGG
This sequence comes from Maratus speculifer, assembly GCA_964019185.1. NCBI lineage: Eukaryota > Metazoa > Arthropoda > Arachnida > Araneae > Salticidae > Maratus > Maratus speculifer. The sequence goes on from OZ025289.1 coordinate 242,008,787, forward strand.
ATTTCCTCTGCGTCAATTATTAGAGAAGTCGATGCAAAACGTTACAATCTACATGGATTCACTGGATCAATAAGAAAATCTTTGTCCACGTACTATTCACTTCCTATTGCAATTTTTTATGAAATAGATAATAATTTTGAAAAATTCTTTTCTCAAATTAAGTAAAATATACTTAGAACAGACTAGAAATTTCTGTCGGAGATTGCAAAGCTAATTCATAAGGAAAGCTATTTCTCAGAAGAAATGGGGAATAGGAATTTAGAAAACATCTCGCACCAAAAAAAAAAAAAAAAAAAAAAATAGCTCATAAAGCGAATAAAATTTTCCGCTTTATATAAGCAGAGATTGGCAATCAGAGTCTATAGATTCACTCACAAAATATATAATCATAGTTTATACCGCGGGATATTTTATACCAAATGTAATACACACCTAAAGAATAGGTCTGAAAACTTATTAGAAATTACTCGACTATGAAACAACACAGGAAACGACATGAAACAAATACTAAAACTTCTTTCCAAATATTGCTGCTTTACACGGAAATTTTGTTTGCAATCTTCTGTGACGATCGTCATAATATTAAACTGCTAGCTTTTCAAACTATATTCAATGTAATAGGTACAGTAAATGATGACATACTAGAAATTGAATTTATACAATCAATTATTAGGCATATCATTATATATATAATGTAATTGGTTGAAAAGAAATGTTGTGGTAACAGAACTCCTAATCATAATGTATTAATTGTATGAAAATTTAAAGAAGATAATAGACTGCTGAATAGGCTCAATTAACAACATACCTAATACATTACTCAGCTTCCTCTTCTTTTATACAAGGTATAAAAGTATACCCGCTGCAGGTCACACCAGTAGCATCCAATGTCAGTGAAAACAAAGAAGAGGTAAGCCACTTTGATACTAAGAAAACTTATGCCCTTTTTCGAGAAAAGAATAACAATTCAATGCTTAAATCAAACACTGGGCCTAGATTGTTGGGTGGCTAAGACGGGTGGGATATGAAATGCAGTCACATCTCCGAGTTATATACAGAACAGTTTTGGAAGCAGATAGGTAAGAAATGCATTCAAAACAACATTTCGTTGTATGCTCCAATAGAGAGGTTACACTGGTTTTTACCAAAGTTGTCAGATTTTCTCCAACTATACGGAATAAAGATATTATTTTATAGTTTAAATATGTTAAGCAGATAAATATAAAGGTTTAAGTAGCACTTTTAAATAATAACCAACTCTGTAGGAATTTTTTTTTTGAAAAAATGTCAAAAAATGACAATTTTTACCGAAAATTTCGATTTTTGGAGCAAAAGCGCAGAGTCAAGCGATTTTTTTTTTCAGCGGTAAAATTTCACACGGTTGACGTATAGTATAAAGGCAACTTTTGGCACCTACCCGTTTTTGATTTTTAAAAAATAATTGTTTTCGTTCCACCCTAATCTTAAGTGTTCAACACTTTCCGGTAAATAATAAGAAAACAAAATGGTGTACAATAGCGTTTTTTGTTGGTCATTCAATTACAAAGTCAGAACAGAATTTGTAGTCACTACTAAAATTTTCTGACATAAGATTTAATTAGCAGTGTTGTAGTCGTAAACAAATCAAAGAGTTAATGGTAAAACAGAGGACTTATTTTTATAGTGCTGTAGCTTTATTTTAGAAACAGAAGGTAATGAAGGATGTTTGAAAAATGCAGTAATTATACTACAGTAAATGACCCACTATACCTCTGATTTCTACCAAATTGAACTTAAAATACCGCTATCGTGTTTATCATAAAATTCATTAAACAACTTTTTTTCTTTCTAACCGATGGCCAGGCCCCTACCTGCCGAGTTATCTCAGCTTAACGGGTTAGATACCTGGTATCGGGGCGGTCGACCGCCTAATTGCCGCGTAGCGGCAATAAACCTGAATTCTTTGCTACGCATGCCATCATTTCTGCAGTACTTGCTTGTCGTTGAGCATAATTTGTTTCGCCTGTTTGTTGTTTGAACTGTAATTGGCTTCGCAAGATGGTCTCGTAATTTAGAGCCTTGATCAGATGACGAGACCTTCACCTGGCAAGGCACCTCCAGAGGTATAATTCACAGGTAACTTGGAGGACTTTGCACCCACGACGGATTTTACATCCACCAGGCGCCATTAGCGTACATGATGTAATTTTGCCGGCAAAGTGGCGAACCACTAAGACAAGTACCCGGGTCGGCTGTTTAGGTTAAGTGCTTTGTTGGTAATCTTTGTGGTTTATTGCACATTGGGTTAACTTTGTGATTTGTTGCCGCACACCTTGTACTCATCTTACCAGACGAAATGGGACTGGATGTTTTTGAGCCTAAACAATGGTACTGAACTTAGCTGAGTGTTGGAAAAATTTTGAGAAAATTAAAAAAAAAAAAAAAAAAAACAGAAAATGGCCAAAAAGATAAGTCGTACCGCTGATGGAGAAAAATTTTTTCGCCAAATAACAAGGCAAACGAGAGCGTTGCAGAGAGAGAGACAAGAACCCACCTTTCTACCGTACCCCACCGAGAAAAACTGGCTCCCTGGGTTGCCCCATTAGAGCGGGTCCGGTATTTTGTGCGGACTGAGTCCTACTGCACCAAATAAAGAGGCGAGCTGTCAAAAATAAATAATTAAATAAATAAAAATTAGTAATAATAAAATAAAAAAATAGTTAAATAAAGAGTTAAAAAAATTAAAATAATAAATGAAAAAACTTAAAATAAAAGCAGTTTTTTTTTTTGGCATTAGGGGATTCCTAGACCTTTTATATATATATATATATATATATATATATATATATAATTTTTTTTTTTTATATAACACAACACAGTGGACGGACAAGCAGTGTCGGGGGCGTTTGAAGCTTCTTACTATGTCATATTGCACAACTTGCTGAACCGTTGTTGATATTCGTTGTGCATGCAATTCATATGTTGCGGGGCTCCTATTGCGGGCCATGGTTACAGCTGATGTTGTGCGACTACCGCACACTGCTAAAGGACATAAAACATATACAAACAATTTTTTTTTTTTTTTGGCAAAAGAAAAAAAAATCTAGGCCCTTTTTTTTTAACATACAACATATAACACATAACATACAGTATTATGTTTGTGCTGGGTTATCAAAATGAGAGGGCTTTCTGTTTTATGTGTTTGTTTGCTTTAATGTTGTGATACTGTCGCAGTTTTGTTGGAGCCACCTGATTACTGTTTTTGCTTTATTTTGTACGTGTTTGTTTTTACCTAATTGTTCGTGCCACAGTTTATCATTATTTGCTGTTATGTTTACCAGGTGGTACTGTTGGGTGAGTGGGCAGTGGAGGAGATAATGTTTAGGCGTACCCTCCGTGCCGCATGCACAGTCCGGAGTGTCCGCTTTATTAAATCTGTGGAGATACGCTGGAAATGCTCCATGTGCTGTGTAGAGTTGTGAGAGTAAAAAGTCACTTATAAGTCTGCTTACACCTACTGTTGGAAAATACTGATGTGTTTCCCTGCCTGTATCCCCGTAATCCCACTCGAACTGCCATTGTTTCATTGTTAGCTCTTTGAGTGTCCGTTTCAGTTTTGAGATTGGCTTTTTCATATAGTATTTGTTTTTGTTATTTGTGTTTTCCGCTGCGGTTTTGGCTAACTCGTCTGCATCCTCGTTTCCTTGGATGCCCACGTGCGCCTTGACCCAGCTGATTTTAAACTTATTGTTGGATTCTTTAATTAAGTTTTGTATTTTATCTACTGTTTCATTGACATTAAATGGCTTTTTTAGTGATTCTATGGCTGATCTGCAATCCGAGCGTATGCTGTATGGCTCACCTGTTGTGTTGCCCCATTCCGCTGCTTATTAAACAACTTATTCTCTTTTTGGTTAATTAAAATTTAAATTGTATCAATTTAGTTTATGATAAGAAAGATTTCGCATTTAACATTTGTGCTTTATTAAGCAGAAAAATAGGACATATTTTAGATCATGAAAACATAGTTATAGAAGAATCATCTATTGGAGTGCCATTTAAGTCTTTTAAGAAATTATATATGTCAGAATTGAATCAGTTACCAATTTTCAAGGCATAATTTTCGTAACTATTCCATGTAAAGCTGTCTTAAAATTTTAATGTTAGAGACACAGACGTTAGATAAACAAACTTCTGCAAAAGTATTCAAATAGTATACAAATAATTAAAAACTTTAAATTCAAGAAAATCGGGTGTCAAATATGTTCTTGAATGTAATGCTCTTTTCTTATGAATGTAATAGAACATAAACAAAAAATTCTGTTATTTTTCTGCTTTATAAATTAAATAAACATTTTACATATTTTATATCAAGTATTTTAGGCGATCACCTCATACGGATAGTCATCGTGGAATGCAATGTAGTTAACTGTAATATCCATACATGGACGATTTCATGCCGCTTTTTCGCCACATTTTATAGGAACTGTAGCCAATGGGAGCAATTTCGTAAATCATATAGAATTATGAAAAATAGAATTACTTTAATGAATAAAAGTAATTAACAATTTATTGAAAACGTTATTAAAAACTGCGAAATCCTTCGCCATTTTTTAAGGGAACTGTAGCTATAACGGGTACTATTGTAACTAATTTTATGATATAATTTTTTTTCAATGTAAAACAAATTGAAAATTTCTTCGAAAACGAATTTTAAAAGAAATAAAATTTACCTTGGGGTCGCAATTAATTTAAAATATGTTATAGAATGCATTAAAAAAAAACATTTTTAGTTGGTTCCACGACTGTATTTTGATAGTCTGGCATTCTTGTATTCCATCCAGTATCCACACATCCAGTATATCATTGACGTGTACAGCCTTCCTCTATTCATTGTGCCTGTAATTTACAATGATAAACATCACGGCCTAATTTCATTTCGAATAACCCTTGAAACATAATGCATGATAACAAGATAAATCAACGGAAATTATCAACCATTAACACACATAATTTGATGTTAAAATTTATTTTTGAAAAAGTCATTCGAGAAATAAATCATTTCGTATGAATAGTACAATATCTCTCAGATGCCGAGCAAGTTAACAAAACTCAATCAAGATATTGCTGTTTCTAAAAGTTTACTCTTAATAATAAATTTGATTTTCTTGAATGCATCACGTGATAGTAAAATAGACCAATGGAAAGTATTATTTATACATCGGCTACTAAATATCGTGCTTGTGTTTAACAAAAATTCCTACTCTACAATTTGATTTACTGAATAGATCATGTGACAACAAAGTGAACACTGAGAATCATCGTTTCAGAAAAAACAGTTTTTCTAAATGGCAAGCTATAAACCCAGCTCCAAGCAATTGAGACGCTTATATATATATATATTACAATAAAAACATTAACTATTCTACTTTATAAAATTTCCGAAATATTAGTAATACTAATCTTCAAATAAATTCCGTTCTTAAGTAAGGAATTTGTTTATTAAAAGGCTAAAAATTATTTAAGCATTTATGATAAATATAAACGAAATTTTATTTTTACTTGTTTTATTAAGCACATGTTTATTTTAAAATGATTTTTTTTATCCGTACATGCATATATAAGAATCGTTTATTATCTAAATAATAAAGTGTCTAAATAAAATAAATTTCGATGGTAAACTCATAATTGACTTTCTTTTCTAAAAGCATATTCATACATTTTAAATTATGACATCACATAAAATAATATATATTAGATTTCTTTTTTTCTTGTTCATAATAATAAAGCCAAAAAATATATTAGTTTTGCAACAATCATTTATGTATATAGTCATGACATTCTCTTTTAACTCCATTTAGGAATCTCTATATTATTTAAAAAAAGTTATTAACGCTGTTACCGCCGTTGACATCGTATTTTTTGTAAATAGGGTCCTTCTCCGTTAATTTTCACGAAATTCATACATACAAAGTAATGAAAATAAACAGTATATAACATGATAAATGTAATAAATAGTATTATAGAGAAATGTTTGTTAAACGCTCCGATGCAAGCAGTTTTTAAATTGTAAAAAAAGAGATATTTAGGGTTAAAGTTAGTCAAAATCGTTCCATTAAAATTTTTTTATAAGAGCAAAAACTATGGATGGGAAATTAATCTTTATATATATATATATATATATATATATATATATATATATATATATATTACACATTAATCTCCTAGTGTGCAGAATGCTCTTTTTTCTTAATTTGACTATATTTTAGGCCTTTTATTTCCATTTTACATTCAAATTTTCACCATTTCCAGAGGTATTTTTTGCATATTTTAGAAAAGGCATACATATCATTTTAAACTGTTGCCAACTTGTAAAAACAGCATAAAGATAATATTTCTTTCAAACAAAAAATTATTTATACGAGACTGTTATAAAAAGAAACAGCCTTACAAATTAGAGTTAAATGATGGTGTGTTAAAAAAAGAATATATTGTTACTGTGTTATAAAAACTATATTTACATGCGATTTTTAAAAGAGAAAGAATATATTAAAATATTAACTGCATAAATATGCATTAAAAGCCATAAATGGAGGAAATTACGTCAAATGCGATCTAATAATTTTGCCAAAAAAAAAATATATATATATATATATATATATATATATTTACATGACACATTATTTCACATTTCTGGATATTTTTTTTCAACTATAGTTTCCAACTTTAAGGCAGTGCAAATAAAAACTTTTCCTTCCATACAAAAGTATTTTTCACACAAATTTTAAAAAACTAATAAAATTAAAAATTAAAAAATAAAAAATAAAATCAATATGCTTTAAAAGCGGTTAATAGGAGCAATTACGTGAAATTTAAAATGATCATGCAGTAATATTGAAAAAAAAATTAATATTAATTAATAAATTATAATATTATAATAATTAATATTATAAGTTCACGAAACATTTATTTTCTATTTTGAGATGGACTTTTTAACACCTACTCTGAGTTCTAAGACAGTGCAAATAATATTTCCTTTCTAACAAAAAAATATCTTTACGCGAATATATATATAAAAAAAAAGAAAACTTTATGGATAATTACTTAAAATTTTAAACGATAAATTAAAAATGTCTGTCACATTCAAAACATAGTTCTTAGAACGTTGTTCAAAAATACATCGACACAAAGACTCTGCATACTTAATTCATTCGATATTAGCTTTTTATATATGTTTAAGTGATCTCGTTTAATCAAAGACAAATATAGTCGTTGAATTCCTTAATCCAGAAGGATTAAGAAATGCTCTCACAAAAGGACATCATTTAATTGATGTTTTTTGTGCAATTCTTTTTAAATGCTAAAAGAAATTCATTACAGAAATCAGTGCAATCCTTGACAGTTTTAATCTTTGTTCTGTGTATTATAAATCCAATAAATAAACAAAATTACATTATTTTTAATATAGCTTATATTGCAGTGAAACCTAAAGCTTAATAAGTGTGTTAAATGAGTCAATGAAAGGGTTCAACAAAAACTGATTCGAACCTAAAATTCTTTAACCAAAGTGGAATAAATGATATCCATTTACAAAAATACCGTAGTTTGTTTTTTTTATTACAATTTGATCTTCCATAATCTTTTTAAAGCGAATCGAATTTACATGATTTTAGGGTCTGCTGTGCCTGGATGGCGATTGACGATCGTAGCTGGTATCGGGCAAAGCCCCCTAATTGTTTATAAGTTTGTTATAAATTTAACAAAAGTTATGTACTTTTACCAAAGATTCATATTAAAAATTTCAATAATATTTATATGACAAATATTAATAATGAAATTTCATATTCGTATTTGCTGCACATAAATCTGTCATGATATTTCTATTTTTGAAACTATAGGGGAGAATGGGGATACTTGAGCCACCCCTATTATTTCTACAGTTGGTTAAATTTTCTGTCTAAAACTGGCAATATGGTAACATATTTATAGTTCTGAACATGTAAAAAAAATTACATACCTTGGTACTATTTTGAAAGTATGGTGATTAATAGTTGTTTTTCCCTATCTAAAGAAAATATTTAGGTGAATGTTTTTTTTTATTTCTTTGTTATCAAAGTTTCGTTTGAAGATGCAACAATATATATAAATTTAATAAGTATAATCTCAATTGTATTTTGAATCTAAAATAGCTTAAATAGATGCATGCTTTACTTAGTAAAACTCTGATAAACAAAAATAGTGGTAATGGGGATACTTGAGCCAGTGAGATAGGGGATACTTTAGCCATGGCTCAACCATTCCCACTAGGAAATTAGACATGGGTAAAATAAACAAAAAATAAAATTACGTCCTTATATCCACTAACAGATTTTTTCAAGATAAAGGAGAGCTTCATTTTTTATTTTAATTTATTTTTTCTTAAAAAAATAATGAGAAAAAATGTTCAAAAATGTATTTTTTAAATGAAAATATCCATTTTATTTTTCATTTACTAACAAAATAGCCTGTCTAGATAAATGTAAAATAATCTCTAATACTTTAATTAGTTACGTCCAACATATTAAATATTTATTTTTTAATATAATATATTAAGATTAATATGATAGGTAAAATAAAATAATAGGTAAAAAATAGGTAGATAATAGCTAAAAGAAAAAAGATGTGTGGTTTTACAATCATTCTGAATTTGTTCTTCATACATGTTGCCAAAGAGCTGAAACATCTGAATTCTAATCTCATCTGGTTTTGAAGGATTTTGTGCATCATAATTTATCATTCTGTAAAATATTTGTGCAAAAAAAAGCGAGAAAAATTACTTTTGTAGATATTTTTCCTTATTGGCTCAAGTATCCCCTTCATGGGGATACTTGAGCCTCGATGTAAAAAAAAGTAAACATTAATTAGGCATAGAAAAATAATTCAAAATTAATTGAAAGTGGTTTTCAGTTGAAGAAAAATTATCAAATTTTCATTTTCAATATTTTATTTTGTTCTAAGAAGTTATAATAAAATTTAAAAAATTTAAATTTAAAAAGTGGCTCAAGTATCTCCATCTTCCCCTAAATGCAAAAACTTCAGATGAAAGATAATATGATGCTTTTCGTCAGTCAGAGTACTGTTTTGGTATTTCAATATTTTATCAGATAACAACATAACTCGAACCGCGAATTGTGATCATTTGTTGCCAAAATTTTCATTGTGGGTCCTACTGTCCGTGAAATATTTCGAGTTCTATTGAGTTAGGGGACACGTTTTATCTCTTCCGAAGTGGTTTTTGGTTCACTATTTTTTTTCAACAGAATTTTATATATACATATTTGAATTTCAATGAATGTATAAGTGCTCAACTTTATAAAAAATAAAATTAAGTATAGAGATATAATAATAGTGCATATTTTTCAAAATTGTATTAAAATATGGATTAACCCTTTGATGTCTGATGGTTCAATTTTCTGTCACTTAATTTTATTTTCGAAATGTCACAACGGCACCAGAAAATTCAACCAGATTTATTTGAAAAAGGTTTAATGCATTTTTTCATGTATATCGTTAAACGATTTTTTTACTTTGCAAAATACTGTTACCAATGTGAAATTTGGAATTTTGAAGAAATTTGCCCACCAGAGCTCAAAGGGTTAATAATTAATTACATTGTGTCCGGTATTTGACATTTCACGTTTGGACGGATGTGTGTTGTGTTCAATTCGGTTGTTAAATGGATGTTAAGCAGAAGTTTCGGAATCCCGAGCATGGCTTTAATTTCAGTCAGTTTTTATTTTTACTTTAAATATGTGACGGCAATTTTAATTAGGTTACTTAACCAATTATTTAAAGAAAGCTGCACTTAATATTTCTAATATGTATATATACATATATATTAATTTTATTATTGAATTTTATGCAAAAGTATGTTTTTATTTTATAAATACTTAATAAAAAAGGGAGGGTTTTTTTAAATTATCAGTTTAAATTGTTTCCATTTTGGATATGAAGATGCTAATACTAGTGAATTATAAACATTAAAAGTTCAATAAGCAATCCATTTTTCCTGCTAAACATAATGTCACGATTTGGTACTTAAAAACTTGCGATTGTCGAAGTTCTTAAAAAATTAGGATTGCCAAAATATTTTAAAATGTATATAAAAAATTCTCTTGCATCATTTTTGTAAACCTTTAATTACTTTATAAATCTAAAATATAAACCAAACATTATTATGAAAATTTACGCTATTATTTCAATTATTTTCTTTATTTTTATTTTAAGCGAAATAAAAAATTGTAATAAACACTTTTTATTTTATTTGCTTCAAAATCCATTAACCATTAAGCGACATTTGTATTTTTACTACCATAAATTCCGTATAGTATTTTAATTTATTTAATCAAAGAATTATTCTATTTCGAAAAGGTCGCTATTAAAAGTGACCGGGATTAAGAATTTTTTTTAGTTAAAATTTTGAATTTTTTTGAGATGGTTAACCATATAATTTGTAAACAAAATCACGTAATAAATCTACTCAATCATATGTTTTTTAATTGAATTAAAAACTTTATAAAATGGTGGGTTAACATAAAATCATTATAACTGAAAATATTATTTCATCTTTTTTTTACTCTGAAATAAACAGAAATATCTGTATTTCAGTTTTAATTCAGCATTTTTAAAAAATATTAATTTAAAAAAAGTGTTTAAGGTAAATATTTGACAAAAAAAAGTACGTAACATTTATTGAAAAATCATATTTAAAAAAAAAATGTTTTTTCAAAGTTGCTAAATCAAAATTACAGTAAAATAATCAAAAAAGACACTTTCCAATTTTGTATTATTTAACTTTAACTTTTATTGAGTTATGACAATTTAAATTTGAGAAATTATAGAAATAACTATCATAAAGAAGAACGCATTTTCATAAGAAGTCATTTTATGATAATCTTTGCATGAAAACTACATTTTGAAAAAAACGAAAACGGCAAAATTAATATTTCTTCTTAAATCAAGATATAAACATGATATTACCATCATGTTAAGCATAAAAAAAAGAGAAATGTTTAATGCAATGAATTTTTTTGTGATACTTTGAAAATTTTTGTGTTCCGGAATCCTTTAAGACTAAAATATTATGATACTAAATAAATACCGTACTTACTCGTGTATAGGGCGCACGCGTGTATAAGGCGCACCCCTACATTACGAGTAAAAATGGCGATTTCTTAAAATCTCGTATATAAAGCGCACCATAAATTTGATACGCTAATGAAGAATGACCAAATGAATTTTAGTAAAAAAAGAATCGAAACAAACATTACACCAGACCAGAAAACAAGACGAAAATGCATTTTTAGACTTCGGGTTGTAAGAGAATGACGGGAAATAGGAATGAGTGACGGTAAAGAGAATTGCTAATTAGTGTTTAGATAATGTCATTAGCTCTGTTGTATAGAAAACTGCAAGGAATGAAAGAAATATGCAGTAATACTTCAATTATGTAATATTTTCCGAGTTTTAATATATTCTTTGAATAATTTCTTGTTTCATGTGTATATCGTTCGACTGCATTTAACAGTAAAAAATTATTACGTGTATAAGGCGCACCTAGGAATTTTGCCCTAATTTTTTATGAAAAAGTGCGTCTTATACACGAGTAAATATGGTAAATGTCATATTTAACCAATATGGAACATAGATAACGCGCAACCTGAAATGGTTAAAGATGTTAACATGTCTCTATTAACTACACTGCAGACTATTAAGATATTGAATACCGTATTCACTCGTATATACCGCGCATGCGTGTATAACGCGCACCCCTACTTTAAAAGAAAAAATGGCGATTTTTTTAAAACCTCGTATATAACGCGCACCATACATTTGATATGCAAATTAACGAATGACTAAAAGAGCTTTAGTAAAGAAAGTCGATACAAACATTATATCAGGGCAAAAGCGAGGCAAAAATACTTTTTTAGCCTTCGAGTAGGGAGTGATTGACGGGGGGAGGAGTTAGTGACGGCAGTGAGAATTGCTAATCAGCGTTTATATAATGTCAATGTATAAAAAAGTGCAAGGAGTGAAATGAAAATGCGGTAATAATTCAATTAAGATTTTTCCTAGCAATTATTTCTTCATTGAATACATTTCTTGATTCATATGTATATCGTGCGATTACATCCAGCAGGAAAATCTATTCCGTGTTTAACGCGCACCAAGGAGTTTTTCCCTATTTTTTGAAAAAAAAGTGCGCGTTATACACGAGTAAATACGGTAATACACGGTTCGTAAGTAAGGAAAAACAGCTGGTTATTATTATTATTATTACTATTATTATTATTATTATTATTATTATTATTATTATTATTATTATTATTATGGATACATAATCATGATCATGAAGATATTGGATTCCAATATGGCCATAAATCTGTTTACATATAGACAAAACTTCAACGATGTTGGTAAGAAGTATTTCGTCATTTAATTGTCAATAATCCCAATGTAAATATGTTATTTCTTAAACATTTTTGATTGGTTGCAAATAATTCCCAAATCAAGCCAATATTGGAGTAATTTTCATATTTCGTTGTAAATACTCCATAGATAAAAACAATAATTAACATGCATGTTTCCATTGAGTGTATTTTCGCTGATTGTCGCAATATCAAGCCGTGTTAATGGAATATTGATTTATGAATAAAATAACATCCTGCTTTGTAAATTAAAACAAGTTGGAAATTGCACGTGAAGCGTAGCAAATGAGGTGCATTCGTACGAAAACAAAGTTTTAAAAATATCACTCTTATATATCAAAGTCATAAAGTTGTAAATAGTTAATTACAATTAAAATGTGCACCAAACAATTTTCTCTCTATACTTATGTAATGAAATACTTTTGTGTGGCCTTGTACATCCATATGCACCACAGATTATACAAAATGTACATTATAATACGTACTTTATATATGCATAGTAATTTTATTATATTCGAATGAGTGTAACACCATTAAAATGCATTTGAAACTTTTTCCCCATTGACCGTAATGTAATGGAATACTTTTGATTCTCCCTGTAATTGATGTATGCGTCCGATTTTCATAAAATTTGAAATGGCTCGACAAAATTATGTAATAATTTTCATATTTTAAATTTCAAACGATTCGGTTGAGTAGTCTTTCGTTGTCATATGTGGACGGACGGACGGACGGACAAACGGTCGAACTGAACAACAACTATAGGTGCTACGTATTTTCATAATTACGAATGCACCTGAAAATCATAGCCTTTTGTCATATTTAAACATCGCTAAGATTAAGTAAATATTTTATTTAAAGTTATAAGTGAAAGAGAGATCAGATTATACAGAAAGATCATATATATTAGAAGGAAGTCTTTCTTAAAAGAACTAGTACGTTAAATAAGCAACTAATGACGTTTAAGGATAACGGAAGCATTAAATTAAGAGCAACTAATTAAACTGAAAATAATTAGGGGCTGATATAGACTAATTATATGTCTGGAGTTACTTTCAACGTTGATTAAAGCTGTAAAATATAGCACAGTATAAATTACTTTCAGAAATTAAATTGGAGCATATTTTCATTCCATAGAAATTTATTTGAAAGAAGGTCAAAGATTCTATTTCAAGCCACCTTAGTTTTTTTTTTTTTTTTTTTTTTTTTTTTTCAAAATAACTGACCTTGTATGTGTCATTAGCTTTTGAGACAGTGAATTGTTCATTTAAAGTTACTTCAGTTCTTAAAATTTATATCTTTGTTTAGAGAAAAAAGAACACTGACATTCGAAAAGAAAGAATTTATAATTATTCTTTGTTTGCAAATATAATTTAAAAATATGATATTTCAGATTTAAAGTTATTCGAAATAAATAAATAAATAAATAAATAAAGCTTTAAAAAATTCAAATCCTTCATATTTTGAAGTTACCTTTAATCATGAATATGTCCGAAATATTTTTAATTAAATTCATCTCTGTGGAGTCTACGAGCTCTATGACGTACGAAACATTCGTTCTTTGCCTAATGTTTTAATTATACATTCCGAATTATCACCAGAAAGTTCTAAAAGTCATACTTTTGCTTTACATTGTTTCTCCGTAAACAAAGTAAAATAAATCTATCAATTGAATTTTTGTATTATAAATTCAAAAAAAAAAAAAAAAAAGAAAAAAGAAAAAGAAAAAACAGACAAATTTGCCACACTGACAGCTAGAGACATACATCCGCTAACAGTTCTACAGTGCAAGGGGTTAAATGTATGTTAGTCATATTCTCAAATGTAAGACACATATTCCACATGTAGAAAAGTAGAATCGAATGGGAAATAGACGAAAATAATTGCGGGAGAGAATAATTAAATTATATTTTATTAATATGAAAGAATTGGTATTGATGCCTGAAATGTTTAAAAAGTAACAAACCTTCTATATATACAGGGTGATTTTAAATTTCTGTTACCATAAAAGAGGGGTGATAGTACGCATCAACTCAAACAATATTAAAAAGGAGACTAAGGGTCCCAAACATTTTCCAAAGGAGATAACCGCCATTAAAGTTTAGGGACTAAAATTTCAAATAAACATAAAAAACGGAAAAATCGGTTGATTGATTTGCGGTTTTCACTAAAATTATTCTTTATGTCGGCATTTTCTTGATATTAAATAATAAAGATAAATTTAAAAAAATGCCGATAGAAGGCGCTTTAGACTTTGGAGTAACGAGCAACTATTTTTTTGCCGGTATTTTTTGCATCTCATTAAATGTTTTCGTAAGCTTAGACTTAAATGTTGAGCTCAAATTCTGAATAGTTGGGAGTGGTTAAGTAGCACAAACTGAGCTGCGTTCAGAGGGTTCAAATTTCAAATGATTATAAAAAACGGAAAAATTGGTCGATTGATTTGTGGTTTTCACTAAAACTATTCTTGATGTAGGTATTTTCGTGAAAATAAATTATAAATATAAATTTAAAAAATGCCGATAGAGGGCGCTTTAGACTTTGGAGTAACGAACGACTATTTTTTGGCGTTATTTTTTAGTCTTATTAAATGCTTTCGTAAGCTTAGACTTAAACTTAATTTTTAAGCTAAAAATCTGAATAGTTGGGAGAAGTTAAGTAGACAAATTGAACTGGTTTAGAGTGTTAAAATTTCAAATGATTATAAAAAACGGAAAGATTGGTCGATTCGTTTGCGGTTTTCGTAAAAACTAATATTTAAATCAGCATTTTCTTGAAAAAAAAAATTTAAAGATGAATTTCACAAAATGCCGATAGAGGGCGCCTTAGACTTTGGAGTAGCGTACAACTGTTATTTTTTTATCTCATTAAAAGCTTTTAAATGCATAGACTTAAATTTTGGACTCAAATTTTGAATCATTGGGAGTGTTTAAGTAGAGAAAAATTGAATTGTGTTCGAGGAGGGGGGAGAGTTAAATTTCAACTCCTGAACACACTTCAGTTTGCGCTTCTTAACCCCTCCCAACGATTCAGATTTTGAGCTCGAAATTTAAGTCTAAGCTTCCGAAAACATTTAATGAGATGCAAAAAATAATTGTTCGTTACTCCAAAGTCTAAAGCTCCCTCTATCGACATTTTTTGAAATTTATCTTTATAATTTATTTTTAAGAAAATACCAACATTAAGAGTAGTTTTAGTGAAAACTGCAAATTAATGAATCAGTTTTTTCGTTTTTTTTAATAATCATTTGAAATTTGAACTCTCTGAACACAGTTCAATTTGTGCTACTTAACCAAAGATTTTGAGCTCAAAATTTAAGTATAATAAAAATAATTTTAGTGAAAACAGCAAATCAATCGACCGTTTTTTCCAATTTATATGTTTATTTGGAAATTTGGTCCCTAAACTTTAATGGCGGCTATCTCCTTTGGAAAACGTTTGGGACCCTTGGTCTCCTATTTAATATTGTTTGTCTTGATGTGTACTATCCCCCCTCTTTTATAGTAAACAAAATTTAGAATCACCCTGTATAATATCAAGCATTCCAAAATATTCATTTGTGGTTAAACATGCTTCACCACCAGGAGCAATAAGAGCTCAACACAATTATGCTCGCCCTGATATAATTACAGATTTATACGATTACTGTATAGAGCCACAATTGGATATCCGAGAAAAAATCATAATAAAATAAAGTAATATTGTTGTATTATGAAAACTCACTGATTAAAAATTCCATCCAAATAAATGCAAATGTCACATTGAAAATCACAGCTATTGAAGATAAATCACTAGCATTATTTGATGTTGACAATAATTGATCACAAAAACCAGACATTAAAAATCACCCGTTTTTCACATGAAATGAAATTAAGATGTAATTAGAACTTTTTCACAAATTTGCAATGCAGAATAAACACAAAACCGATTTCGAATTACTTAAAAGCTGAATCTATTAATGGAACAAATTAATTTGAGAACAATTTCGTTGTAATCACTGGGTTTTGAAGAACATATGAATGGATATTATTCCGTTAGAGTTATTTATTTTGCTATAAGCTTATTAGAATTTTATCATTTCATTGTGTATGAACACGTAATCTAGCGAAACTTTCACAAAAGATTCCATGATTTTTATTTTTACTTATTGGAATAGTATTTTTATCACGGACATCGCAGAGTCATGTATGCTATGAAAATCAATAAAACATAAATATATTATTTAAAAATTAAACATGTTGTTACTCTTGATTGTAGCTGTGCGTGTTTTTAAATTGCCTTACAAAACTTCTGGTGCCACCGTGTGGATATGTCAGAAAGAAACTTAATTAGAGTGCGTGTTTTCTGGAGATAGATATGCAAGTTTTGTCACAAAAGAAGAATGTGCGATGGCATATGGTCATTTTGGAGGACTGTAGTTTTCTTAAATTGAATATTTATGACAAAAATATTGTTTTTCGGTTATCGGGAACACAGTTATATTATGTGAAAAAATACACGATTTGAAAAATGATCGATTTTTCGCTGACATAGAAGAAACATTTCGGAAAATATAGTACAACTTAGAAGTTACATTCAACTCTCATAACTTTGCAGAAAAATTACATTATTTTTCAAAAGCGGAAATTTTGATAAAATTCCGAGAATAATACATCTTGGAAATTTACAGAGAAATATTTTCTGAAATTTATGGGCAAGAAAGAGGATAAAAGGCTTAGAGGAGTATATTTCTAAAATAATTTGGAAATTCATTGCGTTGTATGAATTTTCTCACCAAACTCTTTTCCTCACAAACTCTTTAGATCCCACGGTTAATTATATATATATATATATATATATGTAAGAAAATACAAAAAATCAGACCTATTTATTACTTTTTTAATAAATCGTCCCTCAATGTGGATACGGGCCCCATGACTAATAATCACGGGTTTTACAGGGCAACAAGAAACCTAAGTTTATCGTATTAATTTAAGTAAAACACATGGCCTTTTTAACTGGTAACCCCCCTCGGGAGATGAGAAATTTCTATACATCTACGCACTTGGTCTCCAGAACTCATAATGTAAAGACTTGCGAAAAGATTTTGTTATGTTTTAAATAAATCGTAATTAAAACTCATCCCCTTGAAGTCTGTCGTTTCATGAAAATGCGACAGTTCTTCATAGTCAGCAGGATGATACCTAGTGCGGGAAAATAATCTACGAAATATGAACATCATTAAAAATACCGGACCCACAAAGGAAAGCAAAGACGGTGGTCATTCTGACTCGAAACATCGAAAGAGGCCCTGAAAAGGAGCTAATGTCTCGTCATGAGTTATCATCCAGTAAACGTATTCCATATTGGAATACTTAAATGCTATTTTCTACCATTCGGTCGGGCTTTGCCGCATCCTAAGATCTTTGTCCTGGACACTGGATTTCTTCTTGAGCGGAACTATCGCCGTTGCCCCATTGGAATACTTAGATGCTATTTTCCACTCGGTCGGGCTTTGCCGCATCCTGGACACTGGATTTCTTCTTGAGCGGGACTTCAACTATCGCCGTTCGTCCCCCCTCCTGCCTTCTGTCGTGTCATGAATTACTTCGGCCGGTCTCTCCGAACTTGTGATTTATTTTGTTTTTGTGCGTTCTTAAAAGAGGTTTTGTGTTCGTCTGGTTTCATCGAAGTGTGTGGTGCAACCTGTGTTTATTCTTCTATGGTGATAATGAGAATAATTTTTTCATCAAAAATGTCGGGTACTTTGCGTTTTATTTACAACAAAGTGTGAATGCAGTCATCGAGTCATCATGAAACGCGTAAATCTTTTCGACTTCAACAGTTGTGTTCGCTTTTTAGTGATTCATCAATAATCTTCAAATAGTGTTCCTGTAATTGCTTCATTATTTATCGAAAAGAAAAGAAAGAAAACGCATAGTTTTTCATGTGCGCACACTAAAATTGCTTTTTTTTTTATTTTGGTTGAGTGTATGTGTATACCCTGGGGTTGTTATTTATATATGATATTATTATTCTTATTGTTTTTATGATGTTTATTAATATAAGTAATTAAAGGTAAGTGCTATTTGTAGTGATATTGTGTTTAGTTTTATTATTTCTACAAACCATGGTTTTAAGTGTAATTATATTTTAAATTGAAAGAAAAAATGGATATCCATATTTACGTCTAATTATTTTATATAATTAATTCTTTTTATTTATTTCATTTCACAATTCTATGCAGATGCTTGTATTATGTTGATATTATTATTATTTTTTGAAGGTCATTTAGAATTTGTTTATATTTAGATTTTTAGGAAGTTGTCATAAAATTAATTTAAAATGGAAGCTATTAAAAAACAAAAAACTGTTCTTAAGGGAAAAATCACTCGCATAAAAAATATTATAAATCCCAAAATTGATAATGAAACTGTAACTCTTGAAGAGTTAGATTTATATGGTAAACAGGTTCAGGATATTGAAACCGAATTAAATAAACTCCATGAAAATGCCATTCTTCAGAGCGATGCATCGGAAACTGATCCTATAATTGATGAATATAATGAGATTGCACTTAAATTGGATAATTTAACCATAGCAATAAATACATCACGTAATAAGTTAACTAATAGTTTAAACATTCACGAGGGTGGTTCAGAAAGTCTAAATAAAACTACAGGTAATGTTTGTGTAAAAACTGTTAATCTTCCAAAATTTGAATTAAAACCTTTTCACGGAGAAGCTGATCAATGGCTTTCTTTTAAAGAGATTTTTCTTACAACTATAGATCAAAATTTGGAGTTGGGGGGCGTCTCAAAATTGCAATATCTACTGGCTAGTGTAAAGGGTCCTGCTCATAAATTAATTTCTGGATTTCCTCTCTCGGAAGCCAATTATAAAAATGCATGGGACACTCTCTGCGCTCGCTATGATAAAACTAGGGATTTAGCCATCGCACAAATAAGTAAGTTATACAATTTAAAAAATATGAAAAATTGCCCCTCTTCCTCTAAAGCTATTTTTGACATAATAGATACTTGTAATGAGTCACTTCGAATTCTAGAGTCTTTGAATTTGACTCAAAATGCTTTGGTGGATAACATGATAATTTATACTATAATTCAAAAACTAAGTGATAATCTAAAAGAATGATGGGAGCTCTCTCTTACTCATAATGATATGCCTAGTCTCACGGAATTTTTAAAATTTTTAGAGACTCATGCCAAAAGTATGCTAGCGTTGGAGAATCCAACTAAAATAGAGGTAAGAAATGTAAATTATTCCCGAAATTCTTCCGATAGATATAAATTCCCCAAAAGTCAAGAAAATACTAAATGCGGGGTTTGCCTCGAGTCGCATGCCACCCATGCCTGCAGAAAATTAACGAATATGTCCATAGATAACCGTTGGAGAACTGTCCAACTAAACAAACTATGTATCAATTGTCTGCGAGGTGGCCACTTTTCAAATAAATGTCCCTCCAAGATGAACTGTAAAAATTGCCATCGAAGACATCATACTTTACTCCATAAATATGATGTTCAGGGCAATGCAGGGAGAACAATGAATCCCGATTTGGCAACCCATAGTAATCAGTTTCAATCACAAAATGTCCATGAGTATTCCCCTGATCAAGGAATACCCCATAATGCTTTATGACGGTTTATAGTCCCGGGGTACCTCAGATATGGGAATTACGATAATCATACGTATTCAGAAACTTGTCATGAGGTTCAAATACCATTTTTATTGGATAGCGGAAGTACCCTTTCCCTTATTCCAGAAAACTTAGTTGCAGCTTTGGATATGACGTCTATTCAAAGCTGTCATCCTCTTAATGTTAATCAAACCCAAGGACAAGTTCAGATTTCTGAAAAACTTCACGTACCCCTCAAAATAGGAAATATCAGGCAAAATAGCACCTTATACCTAGTTAGGTCATTCTTGCCATATGCGATACTGGGAACTCCAGAATTACAAAAATTCCATATATCGATGGACTTTTACTTGAATATTCTGACTCAGGATGGAGTCATTCTTAAGCATGATCAAAATATTTTCAATCAAATTTCTCAGGAAAACTCATTTAACCATACTTTAACTTTAACGGATGATATGAATTGCAAGAAGCCGCTTCGTTCTCCTTCCAAATCAAATCAAGAAAGTTTGTCGCAACAAGGACATTGTTATCTTGATACTCAAATTCTCTCGGATTATGATGACAAAAGTTTTAGTCATTGTACTACTGAAGGGAACTCACAGTTGGAAGGGCTTCTAAGCGACTTCAAGGATATTTTTGTGCGCAATAGATATGACGTAGGTAGAGTCAGATGGGAACCTCAGCGGGTAACTCTCACCTCGTAACTTCCTATCTCGCTTCGACCTTACCGTGCATCTCCTCGGGACAATGAAGAAATTCAAAAACAAATACAAGAATTACTGGAAGCTAAACTTATTAAAGAGTCCTGCAGTCCTTATTCCTCTCCCGTCACTCTGGCATATAAAAAAGGAGAAGGTAAAACGCGTCTCTGTATTGATTACAGAAAGATCAATGCCATTTGTAAGACTGACTCGGAACCATTGCCCCGTATAGATTGGCTTTTGGACAGACTTGTCAATGCCAAATATGTTTCCACGCTAGATTTAGCCTCTGGCTACTGGCATATCCCACTTCATCCTTCAGACACAGAGAAGTTGGCCTTTGCAACCAATCAAGGTCTTTATGAGTGGTTGGTTCTTCCTTTTGGCTATAAAAATGCCCCAGCTCAATTTGCAAGAGCTCTTCGAAGAATCCTAGATAAACATAAAGTTAATTTTGCTACCAATTATTTTGATGATTTTATAGTTTATTCCGATTCCTATGCCGAGCATATGGATCACCTTAAAACTATATTTAACATTTGCCGTCAAGAAAATCTAAAATTAAAATTTTCCAAATGTAATTTTGCTAAATCTCAAATTGACTTCCTCGGTTATGAAATTAGTAACGGACAAATAAAACCAGACAATGCTAACACCGAAACTATTAAAAAATTAATCCCTCCAAAAAACGTTAAAGAATTGCAAAGGTTCCTTGGTTCTGTAAACGTATACCACAAATTCATAGACAAGTACGCTAAAATTAGAGTCCCTCTAAATAAATTGTTAAAGAAAGATGCTCCTTGGGAATGGTCAGATGTCTGTCAACAATCATTTGAATTGCTTAAAAACGCATTACTTTCTAGGCCTATTTTAAAATTATTCAATCCTAACCGCCCATGCCATGTCTATACTGATGCCTCAAAGGAAGCCGTAGGTGCTGTCTTAAAACAAATGGATGAAAAAGGGAACTTGCATCCCATTGCGTTCCACTCGAGACAATTAAGGCCCTACGAGCAAAATTACGCTATCACAGAACTGGAATGTCTAGCAATAATCGATGCCCTTGACAAATTCTATTATTACCTTCACGGAAAACCTTTTACAATACATACTGACCATGCCTCCTTAGTATGGCTTAAGTAGGTGAAGCATTTAACAGGTAGATTATTCAGATGGTCATTAAAATTAAGTATGTATGATTATACTGTAAAATATAACAAAGGATCCACCAATTTTGAAGCCGACATGCTTTCAAGAAATCCCACTTTTTCTGTAAATCCCCATAGTCATTTATTAACGTCAGATGAAATTAAAGAACACCAACAATTAGATAATATAACAGGGCCTAAATTTCAAAAAGTTAATGACATTGTAATAATTCGCAAAAAGGGTTTTCAAAAAATTGTAGTACCATTCTCCTTGAGAGAGAAATTACTAATAAATACCCATACAGAATTTGGCCATCCCGGAATCCAAAAAATGTTAAATTTAATTTCCCCACAATACTATTGGAGCAGCATGACCCACGATATTACACAATTTGTCAAGCATAGTGAGGTCTGCCAACTGAACGAAAAATCACACCAACCAAAATTTGGTCTTCTGGAGGCATTACCACCTGCAGAATTACCTTTCGATATAATTTCATTAGATTCAGTAGGAGGTTTTAACTATTATAATTCATCTAAAAGGTATATGCACATAGCTATTGATCACGCTACTCGTTATGTTTGGGGTTTTGCATCTAAAAATGTTACAACTGAAGTCTACATTAATATTCTTAAACAGATTTTTAATATTCAACTTCCCAAGAAAATTTTAACGGATAGAAATCCTGCGTTTACAGCGTCTAAACTTCGTAAATGGGTACATAAACAGAATGTAAAAAAATTACTTACTTCTTCTCATAGACCACAGTGTAATGGGAAAAATGAGCGTGTGAATCAGTCAATTTGCACCCGACTAAGACTTAAAGTAAATTCTACCCCTTCAAACGTCCCATGGCCCAAAATTCTGCAGGAAGTAATTAATGAGTACAATAACACACCTCATTCAGTAACCAAGTACCCTCCTGCATACTTAATGTTCGGACAATTACCTTATCCATCAGTATTAGGCAATGAAAATTATTATCCCCCTGTAGAGGAAGCCAGAAAAGAGGCTTTCCAAAGAACAAGTGAACATCACTTGAAAAATAAAGTCAGGTATGATTTAAAGTTTGTGGAAGCGCCTTTTAAACCTGGTGACCTTGTCATAGTGGAAGAATTTCACTATCCGAATACTCGGATGTTAAGTCCGCCTTTTTCTGGTCCATATCAAATTATGAAAAAATTATCCAATGTAAGTTTCAAAATAAATAAGCCTAACTGGCTTACAAAAAAGGATTATGAAGTAATACACGCTTTCAAACTAAGATACTTTTTTCCTAGTAATCAATTTAAACTACTTACACCAACAAACTGAAATAGTTGGTATCATATGAACTGATATTATATTATATCAGATCTCGGTTTGCATTATTATGAATATTTGGAATTTTAATTACCTTTTTGATTTATTATGAATATTTGAAATTTAAATTATTTTTGCATTATTGTGAACATTGTGTTATGTGTAAAAGTACTATTTCTTGAACTATGTCAGGACAGTTCCATGCAAATTTGAAAATGTAAATAACATTGGACTTTTCAGAATCCATCTACAACATATTTCTTATTTTGATTATCTTAGTCTATGTATAATATTTACTGAGTGTTTTGCATTTATTAATACAATTGTTTTTATCATGTTCAATGATGTATACTGGTACATTTTATAACAGTGTTGTTTTTAGATATGATATTTGTACATTTTTTATTATTGTTATACTATTATTTGTTAAGTATACGAAAGAAATAACTCATCTCCCATTAGCTCACTTAATGTAAAAATTGTTTACCCTTTTCAGGTGAGTATCATGGATGGAAGCCGGCCCATCCCCGGAGACTTGTCTGGAAGGGGGGGAAATTGTAAGAAAATACAAAAAATCAGACCTATTTATTACTTTTTTAATAAATCGTCCCTCAATGTGGATACGGGCCCCATGACTAATAATCACGGGTTTTACAGGGCAACAAGAAACCTAAGTTTATCGTATTAATTTAAGTAAAACACATGGCCTTTTTAACTGGTAACCCCCCTCGGGAGATGAGAAATTTCTATACATCTACGCACTTGGTCTCCAGAACTCATAATGTAAAGACTTGCGAAAAGATTTTGTTATGTTTTAAATAAATCGTAATTAAAACTCATCCCTTTGAAGTCTGTCGTTTCATGAAAATGCGACATATATATATATATATATATATATGTATATATGTATATATATATATATATATATATATATATATATATATATATATATATATATATGTTACAGGCCAAACCCGATTTTAGGACAAATTAGATTGTCCTAGGCCAAACCGGTCTATCCTAACGCCCATCGGATAGACTAGTTTTTCCTAGGCCAAACCGGTCTGTCCTAGCGTTCATCGGATGAACTAGTTTTTCCTAGGCCAAACCAGTCTATCCTAAAGTCCATCGGATAGACTAGTTTTTCCTAGGCCAAACTAGTCTATCCTAAGGCCCATAGGACAAACTAGTTTTTCCTAGGCCAAACTAGTTTGGCCTAACTCTTATAAGATAAATTAGTTTATCCTGCTGTTTATTGGTCTGAACTAGCTTATCCTAGGCCGATCTAGTTTATCCTAGGCCAATTCAATTTGGCGTGATTTTATTGAATTCCATGACCGCCTCAGCGCCAACATTCTAGTTTGTCCTAGGCCGATCTAATTTATCCTAGGCTAATGTAACTTTACGTGTTTTTAGCTCACAGGCGTCAAAGCCTGAGAAATAATGGGCTCGTAGGTTCTGTATGCATGTATGCACGCATGAACGTACGCATATATGTACGTACGTATGTAAGTAATGCGATAATTCTTGATAGAAATATCGATTCGCTTCAAATTTTGGATGTAGGTTCATTCTGATAAGGTACTTTTCTGATTACTTTTGGGAATTCTTCATTGAATAAGAATAAAGGGGGGGGGAGGCGAACGGGAGGGTAATCCCCCACCGTTAATTTAGAGAAGTTGCTTTTTGATGCAGAATTTTCAGTTTTCATTTACAATTTCAGATACAGGATCATTCTGACAATGCGCCTCTGTGAAATTTTTTTATGTTTATTGATTTATTGGATTTTATTGTGTATGTTCACTATTGAAGTATAATTGGGGGAATTGGGAAAAAGTAATCCCCCTTACGTTATTTTTCGAGTGTGTTATTCTTTAAAGAATAAGGCTGTAATACACAATTAGTGTAAACAGCCTGTGAATGCTAAGACATCAGTTTAACTGGGCAATATTCTTTTTAATATTGATTCCGACTACTGATCCATTGCTAACCTTGTGCAAAGTGGCTTTGCCATCCCCCCCTGTATAATGTATTTTATTCAAAGGGTAGTAGAATACTGTTAGAGGTTTGTACGGGCCGGAATTATGAGGCCCGAGTCATGCCCTTACCGAAGGAATGTTATTTTGCCTTGACCCGGTTTAAAAATTAAAAGTTCACCCCGAGCCCTGCCTGTACAAAAATCAGTGATAAGAGACTGTCCGGCTCGATCTGGCCCTATTCAGTTTCTGCAAAAAAAAAAAAAAAAAAAAAAAAAAAAAAAAAAAAAAAAATCAGATTTTGCTTTAGATATAGTTAATATTCGTTTAAGAAAAATACTTCATACATATCTTGGATAAATTTACAATGTATTTTTAAATTACGATGTGTTCGCAGAATGGAAAATACACAATATATTATTAATTATTTAGATTCTTAAACCTTTCAATATTCAAATAGGGATTCATTAAATAATTAATATGGTTTAAGAATAAAGGAAAAAAAAGAAGAGTTACAAACATCATAACTTTCGAATCTGTTTAGTAAAAGTTAGATATGTGAATATATTTCTCTGTCATTCCTTAAGGCTTTTCTCAAATCCAAAAGAGCTACCTACATCCTAACACATTTATGAAATAATTCCTTTTCGGAATTGAACTCAGACATTCTCACTCAGGAAATATGTAATCGAATGGCGTTAACCATTTTTTCATAAAAGCGATGTACCTTTGAGAAAATACTATTAAAGCTAAGTTTTGAATCGAATTTCTGGTTACGACTTCATGGAATAGAAAAACTTGACACCGTCAAAGATAGCTTATACGTCGACAGGTAATTAATTTCTCAAAATTGGAAAACGCTGTTCGATTCAAATTATATTAAGCTCCGATCTGGCTTAAATATGCAAATAATAATAATAATAACAATAAATGCAAGTTTGATCTCAGCACAGCACGAGTCTGCAGAAAAAAAAATAAGCAAACACCATGTCCAATGCATCATGTCTCTAAGGTAAACATGTTAAATTTCTGTATTGATAATATAAGCAACGACTCTTGACACACATTTATACTTATTCTAGTGAAAAAAATGTTTTTTACCGGTCAAACCCGATTTTGAGCAAAATTAGATTAGCCTAGGCCAAACTATTTTATCGTAACGCCAATTGGATAAATTGGTTTTTCCTACGCAAAACTTGTTTACCTAAATGTCGATAGGATAAACTAGTTTTTTCTAGGTAAGAGGGCAATCTTTCATTTTTCCTATCATAGTTTACCATTGAACCCCTAAAACTATTCAGAGAATCGCCTTATCAGAAAGAACATATATTCAAAATTGGAAGCAAATCCGTAAATTCTGCGTCAAAAACACATATCTAAATTATGAGGATTTAACTACATTGCCCTTTCTTTTAGACTTAAACAACAAACATCCATAACAAATCACGGAAGCGCCTTGTCAGAATGGTCTTCTATCAAAAATTTTCAATGAAAACTGATAATTCGCATGAAAAATCTGTTTCTGTAAATTAACGGTGGGGGATTAGCCACCTGTTCGCCTCCCCCTATTATTATTACCCAATGAATTCCCAAAACTAATCAGAAAAGTACCTTGTCAGAATGAACCTATAAAATTTGAAGCAAATCGGATATTTCTATTAAGAATTATCGCGTTACGTACATACGTACATGCATGCGTACATGTACTTACAGAACCTGCGTGTCCATTATTTCTCAGTCTTTGGCGCCTGTGAGCTTAAAACACATAAAATCACATTGGCCTAGGATAAACTAGATCAGCCTAGGACTAACTAGAATGTTGGCGCTGAGGCGGTCATGGAATTCAATAAAATCACGCCAAATTGAATTGGCCTAGGATAAACTAGATCGGCCTAGGATAAGCTAGTTTAGACCAATAAACGGCAGGCTAAACTAATTTATCCTATAAGAGTTAGGCCAAACTAGTTTGGCCTAGGAAAAACTAGTTTGTCCTATGGGCCTTAGGATAGACTAGTTTGGCCTAGGAAAAACTAGTTTATCCGAAGGACGTTAGGATAGACTGTTTTGGTCTAGGAAAAACTAGTTTATCCGATGAGCGTTAGGACAGACCGGTTTGGCCTAGGAAAAACTAGTCTATCCGATGGGCGTTAGGATAGACAGGTTTGGCCTAGGCCAATCTAGTTTGGCCTAAAATCGGGTTTGGCCTGTAACATATATAAATTTCAGTTATGAATTTATTTTAATCTAACTGATAACTAACAAAAAGCATTTTTGCACGTAAAAATTTTATGATACAAGGGGACTCAATAATATCATTTTTTGACAATCTCTTGGAATTTTTTATTATTTTTGTTTATTATTTTGCATTGCAAAAAAGATGAAAACATTAAATAATTATATAATTAATTTTTATTACTAATAGACTTTACAAATGATATCTTAACACGCAGAATTATTTACATTTACTTTTT
This sequence comes from Maratus speculifer, assembly GCA_964019185.1. NCBI lineage: Eukaryota > Metazoa > Arthropoda > Arachnida > Araneae > Salticidae > Maratus > Maratus speculifer. The sequence continues at coordinate 242,036,474 of OZ025289.1, forward strand.
TGTACATTTCATACATGTTCCCTGTAAGCCATTTTTATACCATATGCAGCTCACTAAAAAAAGGTGCTATAAAAAACAACATTATAATTTGTTTAGCTCTCCTATTTGTTAGGCTTCATTCACACGAATTTCTCTTTTTATAACATTTTTATATGAGGGGGAAAAATGTAAAGATGTGTATCCTATAGGATATAATCGGTTCTGAAGAGGTTAAAATGTTTTCTAAATGCAAAGTTAAAATTTTCTGAATTATAATTTATTTAAAGGCAACATTCATTCATAACGAACGTAATGATGAAATTTTTTTTTTTTTTTGCTAAATTTATTGTTCAACTGAAGGTATTTTTTACTATTGAAGAAATTTCAAAACACCTGTATAATAAGTACTACATTATAACACTTTTTCTACAAGGTGTATAATATTTACATACCTAAATTTCAGTATTTTCAAATCTTTAAAACATTAAAAAACAGTGACAGAATTGGAAATCTGTCGATGAATCTGAAAACCTTCATAACTAAGAATCAGAAAAAGATTTCCAAGTAGTTCTCATACAAAAAAAAAAATAAAAATAAAAATAAAAAATTAAAAAAATTAAACTACAATAATGACAAAAAAGTTAAGCTCTCGCTTGAACGAATATCTTAGGAAATGCAAAACATTGTTATTTGATTTTCTTTTTCAGACATCTATCATTATACGGAAAGTCAGTATTTCTTTTTCGAGAAATTTATTTTACATTTTAAACAGAGACAAATATTTTCCCCAATATCTAAGTTAAAATAGATAGGGATAACTTAAACTCACGCATTCATCGCATAGCTGAAAATGTATGGGATTATGCTTTGTTTGAACTATCTTTGATGAAGGTGTTTTTTTTATTATTATTTCATTCGGAAAATGGGAAACTTCTTTAAATACAAACAGTATATGTATTTATTTTATAAAAACATGAATATGTATATAAATTAATATGAATTAAATATTAATTACAATTGGTATAATTCTAAACTTTGTATCGAAAAAAAAAGAAAGATAGATATTCCTAGTTCAATTGCCATCAAAATTCTTCCGGACACTTTTGTGCCATAATGAATAAGTGTACCAACCATGAAGCATAATCATGTAGTATTTCAAAGAGTTTTCGTCGTTCTGCTTTATATAAGCTACTTGTGCTTCGACGTGCACTGTACATCCAAATATCCCAGTGATTCGCAACAGATAACATGTTACAGAATAATGAATACCGATAGTTTAATATTTTTTGTTGAAATTTGGAGATGAAATATGGAGAATTTTTGTTGAAGCACTGAAAGAATTTTATGAAATCTTAATAGAATTAATTTCTTTCAGTTAAAGTATAAATCACATGAATCGGTGAAATAGAACTGAAATAATCCATGAATATACATAAAAATATTCAGTGTCATGTCGAATTGATAATGTCCTACTTTTTTCAAGTCGTTTAAAATGTACAGTGAATATTTATACAAATCCCATATGCAACATTCATTTAATCTGTTTTATTTATGTCTAGAAAATACATAGATTCAGGTACAAATTTTAGATAACCGCGCTGCAATTCTATCAAATTAAGTTTTTCTGTTTTAAATTATATAACTAAAAAAATCATGTTTTGTTGAAATTCATCACTTATCATGAAGTGCAAATATCCCAGTAATTTAATAAATTAACTACGAATGAAACAATCTAAAATGAGTTAAAAAACGTAGCACGTATTGTTACTAAATAAGAGATTAAAAAAAATTCAAACCATTAATAAAGAATAAAAATTTTAAACTTGAACAAAGACAAAAAATGTTAAGTTTCCGCTTAGGGAACATTTTAGTAAATACAAATGATTGCCTATTTTTTTAAATGTCTGACATTATAAAGAAAGTCAATATTTCTTTTTCCATAAAGTTATTTTAATTTATAAACAAAAGTAAAATTTTTCTTCAGCATCTAAAGTAAGAGAAAAAAACAGTCACGCATTCATTATACGGGAGAAAAGATTTGGTTTTCACTATAATCATTTGATAGAAGGGATTTTATTTGAAAAATATTGAAGCAATGTAAAACTTTTTTTTTCTTTTTACAAACGGGAACTAGATGTATTTTTTAAAGCAGCTGTATTTTTAAAAATATTCACAAAATATTTACTTTAGACAGAAAAAAATACCTCAGTTTTTAACATTAAAGACATACATTGATCAAATTCAGTTTATGTTAGTTATACTTACGAAATTTATAGTTAGATAAGTTATACTTACGAAATTTATAGTTAGATTAAAAAAAAGTTAAGTTTTAACATTTTAATATTATTAAGTTTTTCAATTAATGACATTTTAGTTAAGTTTATATTTACTATGTTTTAAATGTAAGAGAATGTAATGTTATATTAAAATAAATAAATAATTCTACTGAATTGGAAAAAAAAACAAAGCCGTTAATTTTTGTTTAATATGAACGCCTTGCAAAACTTAATATGTAATAAAAAGTCATATACAAAAAACAATCACTACAATACGCGACCGGGTGTTTTTATAATAAATAACAAATCCGAGTAAAGTACTGTAGAAAAATAAGCATCTCTCTGAGTTAATAATTCATTCACAATTGTCATATACTTAGTGGTAGTATATATAAATATATGCAAGTTGGAATGAATATACCGTAAACTGGACTGATATATTTTTTAAATTTATAAAAAAAAACTTTGATAATTAAGTATAGCAGCTAAGTGTATAGTTAACAAAAATGTTACTCTTATAAGAGATTTTGTGTAAATTTTTAAAAGTAATTGATGAGAGCTAAGAATAAGAGCAATTAAATAAGTTATTCTTAAATGAGATTATTATGTGAATTTGATTTTTTTTTCGCTAATCCTTTTTAGCACCAAATGTCACTGAAGCTACAATGTGCTAAACAATAAGAACACTCAAAATAGTCTATAGAGGCTATAAAGAAGAGTTTCTTGAGGGACTTTGGTAGTTGCATATATATGTTAGAAGGTTTAGAAGAGGTATGATCAGTATAGAATCAGTCCAGGTTCGGATGCTCGAAAAAAAACCCCACGATGATTGCAAAGTTACACTTTATTTTAACATCTATTACGAAGGGGGGCACACTTACAGCTCTCGGAGAAAATCTCCGAACGAAGAATAGCAGGTTAACAAGACGAGCGCAGAGAGTCAAGTGACTCGTACATAGCAACAAATTGCCACTTTTGGCATGATAGAAAATCGCCAACATACAAAAGTTCGCCCATGCACAATGGATAGTATACGCCAAATACAGTTAAAATGCAGCCGGCAAGATAAGAATTCAATTTAGTTTCCCAGCTGGGATGGGAAAGGAAAAGGTTGCCAAACAATAAAATGTTACACGTGTTGTTTTGTCTAATAAAGAAGCACACCGAAGGGACATGAGATTTTACTGCGCAGATGTTAAATTCTTTATAGGGTTTTGTCGAGAAAGGAAAAGAAGCGTAAGCATAAATTTTAACTGCGAAACAGAGATGATGTCCATATAAGGTAATGCAGAATTGCTTCGATCGGAAATAGCAGACATCTGGAAATGTTTTAAACGGTTGAATAATATGTAAGTGTATTTCTCACAGACAAAGTTAAGCAGCTGCCGATTTTTCGGTTAGAGAAAAACTATGCGAGGGAAAAAAAATGGAAAGTGAATGAAGGACACTTAAAACTGATTTTGAATTGAAAAGAGACGGGGGGAAGGAATAATTTAAGAAAATAACCAATATATAACGAAATAATCGTTATATATATCACCCGCTGCACCACGAAAAAAAAACTTTTGCTGTCCAATGTATAAAGAAGAGTTTCTTGAGGGACTTTGGTAGTTGCATATATATGTTAGAAGGTTTAGAAGAGGTATGATCAGTATAGAATCAGTCCAGGTTCGGATGCTCGAAAAAAAACCCCACGATGATTGCAAAGTTACACTTTATTTTAACATCTATTACGAAGGGGGGCACACTTACAGCTCTCGGAGAAAATCTCCGAACGAAGAATAGCAGGTTAACAAGACGAGCGCAGAGAGTCAAGTGACTCGTACATAGCAACAAATTGCCACTTTTGGCATGATAGAAAATCGCCAACATACAAAAGTTCGCCCATGCACAATGGATGGTATACGCCAAATACAGTTAAAATGCAGCCGGCAAGATAAGAATTCAATTTAGTTTCCCAGCTGGGATGGGAAAGGAAAAGGTTGCCAAACAATAAAATGTTACACGTGTTGTTTTGTCTAATAAAGAAGCACACCGAAGGGACATGAGATTTTACTGCGCAGATGTTAAATTCTTTATAGGGTTTTGTCGAGAAAGGAAAAGAAGCGTAAGCATAAATTTTAACTGCGAAACAGAGATGATGTCCATATAAGGTAATGCAGAATTGCTTCGATCGGAAATAGCAGACATCTGGAAATGTTTTAAACGGTTGAATAATATGTAAGTGTATTTCTCACAGACAAAGTTAAGCAGCTGCCGATTTTTCGGTTAGAGAAAAACTATGCGAGGGAAAAAAATGGAAAGTGAATGAAGGACACTTAAAACTGATTTTGAATTGAAAAGAGACGGGGGGAAGGAATAATTTAAGAAAATAACCAATATATAACGAAATAATCGTTATAGAGGCGGATAAAATTTGCCCTATTTTTATCATTTTAACTTTCTGTTTAGTTTTTTAAAAGCCAAACAACATTTCGGTGTTAAAATTCCAAAAGTACAGGTTGTCCAAATCCCAAAGAACTCCATGGTTTTAAAAAATTATATCGAGTTATCGGTATTAGTTAGGTCAGGTCAGTTAATTGTAAAATCAAAATTTGCCCACATCACTTTCAGTTTTCTTTTCTTCAATAATTGATAGCAATGTGCGTTTAAGATGCTTAAGAAATGTAGCAGACGCTCCTTCTACCTTTTTTTTAGTTAATGCAATGCAATGGTGGCTCCACCACAAAAGGCTCAGCTTATTATCTGTCTTAAAGAAACTGGATCTGAAACAATTATACTGCGGAACATCTGACCCAAATATGATCATAATGTGTCTAAATACAAAACTATTCGCCAGAGACAACTTGAGTTTCAATAAAAGAGAACTGGATAAGACTTTTTTTTTTGAATAATGTCGAGAATTTTTGTTACGGTGATAAAATTCAAGATGTAAACCATCTCAGGTAAAGGATAGTTAATATTGTGGAAATAATCGTTTCAGACATGATGGCCACGACATGAGAAGAGGTTAAATGGCGCTTGGATGTCTAAGCTGCCCCAAATGAGGTACACATTGAAATTTACAAATGTTATGTATATTTAGAAATTTACATATGTATAACATTCACTTAACTTTCTGACTGATTAAAAAAAATTACATCAAAACGCCAGAGCTCTTTTAAAGACACCGTGTATTTTCAGCAGTACCAGATTTTGTGACATTGGAGTGTTATTTATTGTTTATATTTTGTTCTAAAAGAAGTTCACAAATAATTTCTGCACATTATACGTCTGCAAAATCAACTCTAATTGCTTAATTTTTTAACATACGCACATTTCCGATTAAATACTTTTATTAAATATTTCTACATGATTTTAAAACATATTTAAAGCAAGACTTCAAAAACATATTTTTGTCAATCTGGCTCCGTCACAAAATCCATTAATTATTCAAAAGAATCCTAAAAATATTAGTTAATTGAACGCCTCTAAAAGGTATGTTAAAAGATTTTTTTAAGACTGCATCTCAAAATAATTTCAATGAAAGAAGTACTGTCCTTTATTCATTGTATTTAATTATTTCTAAGAATGAAACAGTCAGCTATTTAAAACTGCAGGTGGTTGGGATGTCAGATGATTCTGAATAAAAATATATTTAAGAAAAATAAATCCGTAAATACACTAGTAAGTTATATAAGCAACTAATTACATTTTAAGAGAAGTGGAAGTATTAAATTCTGAACAACTAATTAAATTGAATGTAATTAAGAGCTGAAACATGCTAATTATGTATGTGTGCTTACTTTCAGATTTAATTAAAGATATAAAGTATAACAGCGCTTGTGAGTTTCTCACATTTAATTGGTCTGTATTTTTTATATTTTTTTCTACAAAACTTTATTTGCAAAATTGAACTTTATTGTCAAACAGTTTTCATACGTAGTGACGTTTCTTAAAGACAAATAAGGACCAAGTGTCTGTGAATAATGTTTAGGTTTAGAATGTTTCAATAAAAGTTTTTTTTTTTAATCTATAATGTTATAAATAAAATTTAACGACTAAGATATATAGAATAAAAACTAAGTACGTTATTTATTTTTAATTGATTTTCAAAATATCTTGCTTAATATTGATTAATAAATAGTATCCATAATTGTTCGAATGCTTAGAGTGTTTATTCTAAAACAGTAATATTGATAAACATCAAATAACTTCATATTTCAGAAGTGACATTAATCACCTTAACTGTTTATTTTAAAACTATAATATTTATAAACTATAAATTGATCCATAATTCAAAAGTGACATTAATGAAATATATTTAATATCATTGTTTATTTAAAGCAATTCATAAGTAGTTGATTGCACATGATTGTGAAATCATTTTTGTTGATTACTTCAAGGACAATATTTTACTGTGAACGAACTTACTTCAGTTTCTCTTATGTTTTTGTAAAGCACACACGGTGCTTATATTTCTCTTACGGTTTCACATACTTGGATAATATGTTAATCAAGTAACCGCAGCAGGAAACTGCATTCCTGTATCTTGTTTTCACAATTTACTAAATGTTTCTTTAAGTTGTTAATATAACACAAAAAAGATATATTAGTGTGAATTTATTTACAATTAAAGACACAAAAGAACTGCTTCGTGAATCTCGGACAGCATCATTATGGAGGCATCGGCCAGATAAAGGAATACCTGCGCACATCGCTTTTTATGGATTACTTCGTTTCAAAGTCGCCATAAAGGAGTACCCTTCAGCCCAGCTGTTTCAGATAAGTACATTTTGGTTTATTATCAGTTTGGCTTTGTTTTTAACTTGGTTCCCTCATTATTTTAATAATGAGTCAAGAAGATTTAGAAAAGGCAGCAATAAATTTACGTGGCAGAGCTAAATCTGCATTAACACGTATCACGAACTTCATTGACGCTGATCAAGTTTTTCAAAAGAATGATTTATTGAATAAATTAGAAAAAATAGAAACAGCTTATTTCGATTTTGATAAATATGATGCACAATTACCAGAAGAATCCTCGGAAATGAAGGAATTTGAAACAAAATATTATGAAACCAATGCCAAACTGCAATCAGAACTTGAAAAATTTTCTATAAATAGTATGAATGCACATTCTCAAGTTGTTAATGAACAATTACCTATAGTTAATACAACTAATAATTTTAAATTACCCAGATTGAATATTGAGCAATTTGATGGTAATTTCAAAAACTGGATGTCATTTAAAGACTTATATTTATCGTTAGTGCATAATAATGCTAGTATAACAAATATTCAAAAATTTCAATACTTAAGAGGTTTGCTTGGTGAAGAGCCATCTTCAATTATAAAACATATTCCCATTTCTGAAACCAGTTATGCAGAAGCATGGGAAAAATTATTGTCAAGATACGACAAAAAAAAAAAAACAAATTGTCGCAGCTCTTATCAAAACATTTATGGATATACCTCCCATTATTCACGCTAATGCACTTAACTTACGCAATATATCAGATATCTCTGACGAGGTAATTCGTGCTCTCAAATCAATCGATGTTAAAGCATCAGAGAGAGACATTTGGTTAATTCATATTCTTCTTCAAAAGGTTGATAATAAAACACGTGAAGAATGGGCTCAATATTCATCAAAGGATGATTTTCCTTCTTTTGATCAATTTATTCAGTTCATTAATGACAGATGTTTATCTTTAGAATTGTATAATAATGATTATACAGGGTTACATAAAAAAGAGAAACAATTTAATTTTCACAAAGCTCCCGCCAATAACGTTATCAAATGTTTATTTTGTAAAGCTAATCACTTATTGTACAAATTAAATTTAAGGAATTAAATGTAAGAGATAGAAAACAATTTGTGAGAAAAAACAAATTACGTAGCAACTGTTTGTCTGACAAACACTACACATATCAATGTAATTCTACATTTAGCTGTCATCATTGTCAGCTTAAACACCATACGCTGTTATGCGAGAATAAACTACAAAATTATGCGATGTCAACTTCACGTTCGAATGAAAAACAGAGTCGGAAAAGCAAATTTGATTCAGAGGACCTTTCGATTCCTGATGATAATAAAAAGGAAGTTTCTCCTTCAATAAATTCTGTTCAAACATCTTTCGCACTTTTGCCCACTGCTACGGTATATATTTATGATTGCATGGGTCAAAAGCACACGTTAAGAATTATGTGTGACAGTGGCTCGGAATCTACGTTCGTTTCAGAATCATGCATGAAAGTGTTAGGATTCAAAAGGAAAAATGCCAGATTTCCCTTGAAAGGTCTTTCTAATTCAAAAATCGCAGTAACAAAGGGTTACGTAATGATTGATCTTATATCAATTCATAATGCTGACAGTAAGTTGTCAGTGAAAGCTTTTATTTTAGACGAATTAACAGCTCCATTACCTTCTGAGAAAATAAGTGAAGAGCATTATTCACACTTAAAAAATGTAAACTTGGCAGATCCACATTTTGGGACTCCAAATAAAATCGATGTTATTTTAGGATCAGATTACTTTTTTTCTATTTTGCTTCCTGGTCAAATAACATGTGCTCAGAGCAGTTTAATTGCGCAAAATTCCATCTTTGGCTTTCTCGTATCGGGAAAAATGCCGCATCTTAACACAACTCCTAATTCAATGCATAATTTACATATTTATGAACTTAATATTGATAATGAATTAAAACGATTTTGGGAAATGGAAGAAGTATTCAATAATAATGCTCAAATTCTGTCTCCAGAAGAACAATTTATTGAATCACATTTTCAGAAAACTTACTCAATCAATTCCGAGGGTCGTTTTGTGGTAAAATTACCTTTTGTTAAACCTACGACAGAATTAGGTAATTCTAGACCTGCTGCAATTTCTCGTTTGTTGGCAATGGAAAGGAAATTTAAAGAAAATCCAGAATTCGAAAAGCAATACAAGGATTTTATGCGCGAATATATACAGCTAGGCCATATGGAATTAATAACACAAAATGACATTAACGATTCTGAAAATGAACAATATTTTCTTCCTCATCATGCGGTTATTAAACCTTCTAGTACTACTACCAAGTTGAGAGTTGTGTTTGATGCATCATGTAATACTTCAAAAGGAAACTCCTTGAATTCAATATTGGGAGTAGGTCCTAAATTACAACGGACATATTTGAAATTTTACTTAATTTTCGAGTTCCGAAAATTGTTTTTTTGCGCTGACATAGAAAAGATGTACCGCCAGATTTTAGTTTCTGAAGAAGATCAAAATTATCAGAAAATAGTTTGGAGGTTTAACTCTAATGAGGAAATAAAAAATTTCAAATTAAAAACGGTTACTTATGGGTTAGCTCCAGCGTCTTATCTAGCCACTAAATGTCTCAAACAAATTGCTGATGATTATACAAAAAATGCTGTTATTTCTCAAACATTAGAGAAAGATTTCTATATGGATGATCTACTTTCAGGCTCAAACACTGTTAGCGAGGCAATAGAAACTTGTAAAGAAATTACCGATGTTTTGCACGCGCATGGTTTCCACTTAAGAAAATGGAATTCAAATTGAAAGGAATTTCTTAGAGAGTTTGAAGATGATTCCAATACCGAATCGAATTTTGAAATAATTCCTAGTGATAACGGAAGCTCTAAAGTTCTAGGATTAAGCTGGAACTCTTCTTCAGATACTTTTATTTTCAAGGTTTCATTAAATCTCACTCCACCTCTTACAAAGAGGCAAATTTTAGCAGAATCTGCTAGAATCTTTGACCCACTGGGTCTAATTTCACCATGCACTGTAACTTTAAAAATATTTTATCAAAAACTGTGGTTGACAAAAGGGAACTGGGACACTATTATTCCAGAACATGTAACCGAGGAATTATTCAAATTTCAAAATTCATTCAATGAAATCAATCAATTTTCGATACCAAGATGTGTTACGCTTTCATCCGAGAATGCCTTCGAATTACACGGATTCTCCGATGCGTCAACACTAGCTTATGCTGCCGCAATTTATTGCCGACAAACTTGCAATGGAAAAACCAATGCTTTTCTTTTGGTTTCTAAAACAAAAGTTGCACCAATCAAGCAAATTTCTGTCCCTAAATTAGAACTTTGTGGTTCTCACTTGTTATCTAAATTATTCCGCACAGTTATGGACACACTAAAGAATTACAAGTTCGATATTTTTGCATGGACTGATTCTAAAGTAGTCCTTTCATGGTTATCCGCACACCCCCGCAAGTGGAAAACATTTGTCGCGAACAGAACCTCTCAAATAACAGAAGTTTTACCTATGAAGCACTGGGGACACGTTCCCTCAAAAGAAAATCCCGCAGATATCGCTTCTCGCGGTATTGACCCAAAGTGTTTGCCAGAATGCGAGCTATGGTGGAAAGGGCCAAGCTGGCTACTTCTAGACCCATCTAATTGGCCGAAAGACGACTTAAATGTTGATGAATTCGATGTACAAATCAAATCCGAGTAAAGGTCGGATCCCATTTTTTCAGGTCACATGCATGCTTCAAATGATGTACTAGATAATTTGTTTCAAAAGCATTCTTCACTTTCAAAAATTATCCGCACTCTGGCATATTGCCTAAGATTCATTAAAAAATGCAAAAATTCTAATGAATGTCAAATCCCTTCAACAGTACTTACATCTAACGAAACAAAATCTGCTGAAGAAATTATCGTTCTTTGGATTCAAAGTTCTTACTTTAAAGAAGAGTTAAAATGTATCAAGGAACAAAAACCTCTAGCTAAGAAAAGCAAATTACACTCCCTATATCCGTTTATTGACGCTAAGGGTATCTTACGGGTGGGAGGACGCCTGCAAAATTCACAGTTAGCATTTAATCACAAGCATCCGGTAATACTTCCATCACAACATAAAATGAGTGAACTATTGATAATACAACAGCATATTGCCACTTTACATGCTGGACCTTCTCTGCTATCGCACATCATAAAACAATCTTTTTGGATAGTTGGTGGAAAAAAGCTCATCAACAAATGCATTAAAAGATGTTTAAAATGTTTCAGATATAAGAAAACTATTACAACTCCTCCATTAATGGGGAATTTACCTAAACCTCGAGTAAATCTTGAACGCCCCTTTTTCGCCAGCGGAATTGATTATGCAGGCCCCATATCCATTAAATTTAGCAAGGGTAGGGGTGCAAAAACAACTAAGGGTTACATTGCCTTATTTATTTGTCTTGCTACGAAAGCGGTCCATATAGAAGCTGTAAGTGACCTAACAACTGAAGCATTTATAGCAGCTCTTCGACTTTTTAGTGCAAGAGGTACCCCACGTCACCTTTATAGTGACAACGGGAAGAACTTTGTCGGGGCATCAAGAAAAATCGACCAAATACAGAGGGCATGGTTGTCATTTCCTAAAAATGAAATCATGTCTCAATATTTAACTGAAAAATCCATTGTATGGCATTTTATCCCTCCTTCTTCCCCCCACTTTGGCGGAATTTGGGAGGCTGCAATAAAATCTGCGAAATACCATCTCAAAAGAGTAATAGGAGCTACACTTCTAACTTTCGAAGAGCTCGCCACCCTACTTAGCCAAGTCGAAGGCTTACTGAATTCGCGACCTCTTATACATTTAAATGACAATGATAGTGACTTCATAAATGTTCTCACACCCTCACATTTTCTTACTGGTGATGTAATTTTCTCGCTACCTGAGGAGACCTCATCTATTACGAGCAACCCTAGAAATCGCTGGGAGCTGCTGCAAAATTTAAAGAGAGGATTCTATCATCGATTTAAGAAGGAATATTTGAGCTCGCTCCAAAAAAGAGGCAAATGGAGAGTCGAGCAACGTAATCTTCAACCTGGACAAGTTGTGCTACTCCTTGATGATGCCCAGCCACTAGACTCTTGGCCATTGGGCCGGGTAAAAGAGGTGCATCCAGGAAAAGACGGACATGTCCGTGTTGTGACCATACAGTGTAGAGGATCTTTTTTGAGACGGCCAGTCCACAAATTAGCTCTCCTCCCTATATATCAGGACTAAGGCCTGATAGGGTGGGAGTGTGTTCGAATGCTTAGAGTGTTTATTCTAAAACAGTAATATTGATAAACATCAAATAACTTCATATTTCAGAAGTGACATTAATCACCTTAACTGTTTATTTTAAAACTATAATATTTATAAACTATAAATTGATCCATAATTCAAAAGTAACATTAATGAAATATATTTAATATCATTGTTTATTTAAAGCAATTCATAAGTAGTTGATTGCACATGATTGTGAAATCATTTTTGTTGATTACTTCAAAGACAATATTTTACTGTGAACGAACTTACTTCAGTTTCTCTTATGTTTTTGTAAAGCACACACGGTGCTTATATTTCTCTTACGGTTTCGCATACTTGGATAATATGTTAATCAAGTAACCGCAGCAGGAAACTGCATTCCTGTATCTTGTTTTCTCAATTTACTAAATGTTTCTTTAAGTTGTTAATATAACACAAAAAAGATATATTAGTGTGAATTTATTTACAATTAAAGACACAAAAGAACTGCTTCGTGAATCTCGGACAGCATCAATAATAATTAAATAATTAGACCAAGTATTTAGCACAAAAAAGTTATCATATACATGGTTTGATATTTTTTAGGATAGTTAAAATATAATTCTAATTATTTGTATATAGTATAAATGTATTTTGCGTCTCATTTGCATTTTCTGTAGTTCCGGGATTTTGGCGGCTTTTACTTTTTCCTCACATATTTTTCCAAACTTAATAATTTAACTTCTACGGCTCATGTATATAACTATCTTTTAAACATATATGTTGTTACATATCTGAAATATATTGCATTCATAATCACATGAACAATGTAATGGAACACGTGTCAACTCCTGCAAAAAATTCTATGGAGAGAGTTGAAATATTGTAGAACACCATGGTACAGTTTTGTAAAAACGTAAACACCCGCACCAACTTCTCAATGATTTATCGTAGAAGTAATTTGCTGTAATCAAACGATTGGAAATAAATTATGCTTTTAAATGGTTTTCATAAATTTCACTAAGGGGACCGTCTACCTATTAAAACGAACCCTAACTTCATTTTTTTAAAATTAGCAATATCTTACATTTTAACAAGATTTTCGGTTCAAACTCTGCTTGTGCACCCTATTCCTTTGAATGATAAGATGCTTTGATCAAGAAGGGTCTCTCTCGGTCAAGAAATGGAATACCTAACTTTAATTTAGATACAAGCCCTAAAATATCCTCGTTTTAAAATAATTAATTTATAGAAATATATCGTAGTAAATAGATGAAAATTTGTGTTTAGGATATTGCCTGGTGTAGAACTGAATTTTTGACGTCAGAGTTGAGTATCATTATTGAAATATAACAAAATTAGGTGTTATTTTACAGGTAGATAGCTCAGTAAGCAAATTTTCCGTGCATCGCTTAAAAATAGATTTATTTTCAAACGTTTGTATTAGTAAATTTTCTTTACGATAAATATTTCAAAGTCAGTTGGGGATATTTACTTTTTTTACCACGATTGCTCAATATATTAAAAAAGTTCTCTAAGTGAATGTATGTGATCTTGAATAAAGTGTACGTGTTTAATTAAAGTTTGTAAATAACTATTTCGATATACAAAAGATTTGACAGAAATATATTCTCGGATTTCTAACGATATTGTATACTATCATATCTTACAGAAGAAAGAAAAGTCATTACCCGGTTTTAAAAAAGAGTATATTTTGAAGGTGCTTCATCATCAAAAATAAAATGGCCATGGATTAAGCAAAATTAAGTTAGTAGTTAAATTACCTTATTCGTACGTGCATCATCAATTATATCCTCTACGTAACTGTTTTAAGAATGCATGTATTTTCAAATCAATTATTCTGTTATAGTTAGTGTGAGTTTTAAAGAAATATATAAAAAATATACATTAACAGTGTATTTTCTTTTTCTTTTTTAACTTTCTTTAATGGAAGAAGTATGAGGCTTAGGATTCTGCTTTTCAGTTCATTTATATAACAAAATACCTGATGTGCTGCGTAATAATTCGTTATTTTATTTTATCATACAATGTAGTTGAGAATATTTTTTGCAGCATTTCCGGAGACAAAACAACCTACTAATAACATAGGAAGAAGGGGTCTCAAACGACGAAATAGGTCATAAATATATAGATAACTATAACATTTGATAAACAAAATTATTTCAATCATTTTATTAGGCATACATGAAGATTATTTCTTACTTGATAAATATGCTTTTACTATACTTTAGATAGTAATAACTTTTCCCGCTATGTTTAAATTATGTGCTCTAAGTCGGAGCTTCCCCATATAATTAATTCGATGGCGAATCGACCAATGAAAGTGTTGCAACTTGCATGTTGTATCACTAACAATTCAAACTATAAAAATGATTCGTGTCAGAAGACTAGTGGCAACAGGGATATCACTGTGTACTTCCCTTGATCTTCACAGAAAAAAGTCAAGGGAAGGCATATCAAGAAAAACAATTTTCTGTTTTTGTTTTTCATTTACGGCATCTTGTTCGCATATTAATCTTGCTTGGTTTTGTATTTCTAACCTCCTTGCAAATTATTAAACTGTTTTCCTGAATCACGCTGTATCACATTACATATCAAAATACCAGTGGAAATATATTTAAATTTTCTTTTAAAATTCCCATGTATTAATATTTCAAGTAAATGAAGCATTTTTTATGCGTGAAACCGTTTCATTTTAAAAAATACAATGAGTAATTATTCTGCATTCTATTTTTTAAACGAAATCATTTTATTTTTTAAGAAATACAATTATAAATCATTAAAAAATACAAAAATGTGAAAAAGAAGTGTTTTATTTTGTAAGATAAGTTGTGCAACAGAATTTATTCATTACTGAATTGTAAAATGAATGGATTTTCATTGTATTGTTCACTCTCAACATTTTCGCAAGAAATCGATATTAATTGCGATAGTGTCGATTACCGGTTTTTTAATATGGTTTGAGAATTTCATTATAGAAATTTCACTTAACATTTGTTTATGTGTAAAAGAAAAACACTACATTTTTGTTGTTCTTATTAGCAATGCTAAAAAAGCGACAACACTGTAAAAAATACCAGGAACGATTCCTTATTTTGAAATTCAATACAACGTAATAATAATGCACGATTTTGAAAAAAACTATTACCGACCTACGACTTTATCTGAATAATTACCAAGATCATTAAATTCATTGACAATATATATTTTATTTTTGTTTTAAGCCCCAAAGTTTCCCTTATTTTTTCCAAAATTTCTTCAGCGCTGATTCAAATCTAAGGTTAGAATGATGTTTATGAAATAAAGAACTTGGTCCAATGATGGTCAGTTTGAAACCAAAGATTTCCCCACGCATTTACTGTGTAGATTTCAGTATTTTCTTTGTGTGAAAACAATATTTAGTGTCAATTTCCCGTAAAAAGTTCTCCTTGACGAAATATACAACAATACGATTGTAATTGGTCTATGCTTTTATAAGAATTCAATCCACTCCACAAAACTCTGAAATTAATTATATACTGAAATTTTAGAATAATTTCTTAATACATATTTTTTACTTTTATAAAATAAATTTAAAATAAATGCTAATTAAGTTAATTGATTAGGATATTTCCTTCGTTGAATAAATTCTTTGAAATAAATATGTCAAATTTCATTAAATATCAATATTTCAATATTGATTTACATATATTATTATATTTCAATATTTCTTTATTCAATATTGAGAAAGATTCCGTTTAAATAAATAACTTCAGAAAGTGTCATTAAAAGGTATTTTTGCTTTTATGAATAACTTTGCGACTTCAAAACACTTTCTGAATGTCTTACATTGCAAAGAAATTCAGTATTTGTTTTACCTTAAAACTATTTCATGTTCATAAAGAAAAATGTATTTTCTCGGCTTAAGAGAATAATAAAACTACAATTTGTCCATTTATCATTTCTGAAAAAGATTTGGTCTTGACAATTTAATCATTAGATGTAGGTGGTTCAGTTTAGGTTGTTGCTTTAATGTAATACTTTTAAAATGATAACAGGATTAAAAACAGCTGTATTTAATGGTTAAAAATGTGATTATTTTTTTCCCCAATGATTCTTAAAAATATTATTTTTTATAATATTAATATATTTAAATGTATATGACTAGAGTAAAATAATATTGTAAATATTTAAGATATAATTAGTAAAATTACATTCCTACTCCAAGTTAATTTTCTTTAAACGTAAAATAAGCACAGATGTAATTAAATTAATAAATAGTATAAAAATCTATTTTCAGGCAAAGGAACATGCTGTTTCTTTGAAATTTTTTTAAATAGATTTAAGTGTTGTTAATTTTTTTAACATCCTCATGGCTGAAAAACAAAGATACAAATATTTTATAACCTGGAGTCAGGTATAATCAAAGCCATTTTTCTCGTAGTCGGCATTAAGACTGAGTTTTTTTGTTGTGGGAAATGGATGGGGTAGGCAGTTAACAGAACATTATCGCCAACGTGCTGAGATATGTTCCCAATCTGTAATGAAAATTTTTGTTGGAACTATAGCAGAATGGAATTCTAAATCCCGAGATATGTCTTCAAATCTAAAATAAAATGACACTGACTCCAAACCAGCCACACTGGCGGTCTCACAGCTTTTTCACGAGTTCATCGAGATGCGATAGGCTCGAAAAACTGTTCTTGTGCCACCACACTATAGAAGAACGTTGAAGTCACGTGAAAAAAATTTAGCAGCAATGTTTCCAGCAGTTTTTGCCATAAATTTAACAATTTTTTTACGGTCTAATTAGTCGGACACCGAATGATAATGACTTTTTCGAAATCTGAAGACAGTTTTAACATGAAAAAAAGCTATTTCTTTTCAGTTCCAGCAAAAAACCACCAGAATGCTTTGGAAAATCTCAATACGTTAATAACAATATTCTGTGACAAGGATATCCCCTTCTTTGTCCACCGGTATCTCAAATGACTCAATCTCCATTGCGACTGTGAGGAGAGTAGCTTTGATTGAATTCGACTTCAGATTAAAAAAAAATTATTATTCACACTAATCATTACTTTAAACCCATCAGCGGTTGAATAAAGAAAAGCCCTAATACACTATCATTTCTTATCCTCTATTCTTGTGTAGATTTCATTTAAGATGCTACAGCAAAAGCATTTATATTAAGAAGGAATAATTTCCAGAATGTATCTTATACAAGCTAAGATTTTTTTTTTCTATCAGAAAAAACAAAATAAATACAATGCTGTTCTGATCGACCCTGGTTGTTCTATACAAATTCACTTATAATGAATAATTGCTGGTGCTAGCATCAGGTGAGCTTTAACGAAATTAAGCACGACTACTAATAATACATTTAAAATTACAATCAACAAAGACATAACTTTTAACTTTTCATCTATTCCCATTATTAAATTATTTGTAAATCATAAATGCAATAGACTACAAACTTTGAAAAAGTTGAAATACTATTAATAAAAAATAAACTAATTTTGAAAAATAAAAGTACTGAAGCAAACTAAACGATTATTTTTATAGGCTTTTTTGGTGTTTGTAAATATTTGTTATTTTAGCGAACTGAACATTTTTCTCACATGATCATATCAAGAATTTATAGACAAAATGGTATCATTAGCCTACCATGCTTTTCATTATTTTCACATAGAAAAATGCTATGGGTCTGTACAGTGTACATATATTAAGTATCACTGAAGGGGAAGGGGTACTTGATATCGTAAGATATCTGTAAAGGAGGGGGTTTGACTTTTGAAGTCCTAATAATTTTTGCTCAACCAAAATTTATTTCATGGTAACGGTTTTTTTTTACATATCTTAATATTTACTTATTTTTGTGAAAAAAGTAGTAATAGAACCATTGAATGATCATAAAGTTTTTTCAATCTAGAATGTGAAACAGCCTAAAGCTCGCCATTAATACAAATGGAAGTAATATTAATGTATAATACTGCCATATATAATTTTCTGTCAGAAAAACCAGATACAAAATTATGCTTGTTATTTTTACTATTAAAAGTTGAAGAAGAATTTTGTCCACCTGTTTCCTTTACAGGAAAATCTGTTTAGTCTCTAGAAAGGGAAAACTCAAAGAACACATATTTCTGCTCAATGCATTATGTAACGGAGAGCTATTATTAAACACTTTTAAAAGTACATATTTCTCTAGTGTGTTTTTTTATTTATTTAAAGTTATTTCATATACAATAGTGATATTTTATGAATTTTCTATATCTGTACATGATCGAAAACGTATAAAAAGACGAAAAAAGGATAAAAAAATTAAATTGATGAAGATATTATAAGGGGAAAGATGGCTTCGAGGAAAATAATGCACGATATCTTAAGGGGTGGTTGGTAGAGGGCCCAAAACCGAGAAAAAGCTAATAATCTGATATATGTACATCATTTATTCATCATTATCTGTAAAATAAACTAGGTCATCGACTATTACGCGATGTGAAACTTATTAACAGAAATGACATAATGTTAAGAATAACGAACAAATACAAAAAATAAATAAATAAATAAATAAATACGTGTGGCACTTGGGGACTGCCGCGGTAAAGCTACTGCATAGCATTTTTTTTTATCAACTTATGATATTATAATTATTTAATTATTTTTTATTTATGGAGTTTTTTTTGGGGGGTGTTTGATATTAATTTAAGTTTTTTCTTTTTCTTTGATATTAATTCAAGTTATACTTTTTGAGCGTGATGACCGATAAAAAAAATATTTTTTTTCTTTTATTGAATAAATGAGAAGTTAATATCGTTTAAAATATTTTTTATCTTACAATACATGTTGATTAATCAGGAATTTTTATTGTTGAAACTATATGTTTATGGTAGCTGAAATAAGAAACATAAGTTTGAGACTTGATATCTTCTAAATATCTGAAAAATACCGCTTCAATGTCTGCCGAAGTCTACCGAAGGATACCGTGCCGAAGTCTGCCAAACTGAAACGACTTTAGCCGGAGTGTTAGGTTTTTTCACGTTACGGAATTTCTAGATTCTTTCGCCGCGCTCAAAGCCCGCGATAAAAGCTATGCAATAGCTTAATAAATTACCAAACGAAATTTGGCCGCGCTACGAAAATTAGATCGCGAGTTATAAGCATTTAAAATTTTTCCACCCTCACCGTGGGGGGGGGGTCACCTGTCACCAAAAATTAACACTGTCTCATAATAAATTACCAAACAAAATTTGGCTGCGCTACAAAAATTAGATCGCGAGTTATAAGCATTTAAAATTTTTCCACCCTCACCGTGGGTGGGGGGGGGGGCACCTGTCACCAAAAATTAACACTGTCTCATAATAAATTACCAAACAAAATTTGGCCGCGCTACGAAAATTACACCGCGAGTTATAAGCATTTTAACTTTTTCGACCCTCACCGTGGGGGGGGGGGGGTCTCCTGTCACCAAAAATTAACACTATCTCATAATAAATTACCAAACAAAATTTGGCCGCGCTACGAAAATTAGATCGCGAGTTATAAGCATTTTAAATATTTCGATCATCACCATGGGCGGGTCTCCAATCAGCAAAAGCTACATTATTCACCTTTGTTTTATACACATTCTACAAATATGGAAAAAAATTATAATTATTTATATATTTTTTATTTTTGCAGTTTTTTATTATTATTATTATTTTTTTTTTTTTTGTCTTTGATATTAATTCAAGTTTTTTTTTTTCTTTTTCTTTGATATTAGTCCAAGTTACACTTTTTGAGCGTGATGAGCGATAAGAAACCATTTTTTTTTCTTATATTGAATAAATGAGAAGTTAATATCGTTTAATATATTTTTTTATCTTACAATACATGTAGGTTAATCAGGAATTTTTTTCATTGAAACTATAGATTTATGGTAACTGAAATAAGAAACATAAGTTTGAGTCTTGATATCCTCTAAATATCTGAAAATACCGCGTCAATGTCTGCCGAAGTCTACCGAAGGATACCGTGCCGAAGTCTGCCGAACTGAAACGGCGTTAGCCGAGTGTCAGGTTGTTAGGAGTGTTGGGGTTTTTTTCGCGTAACGAAATTTCTATATTCGGTCGCCGCGCTCAAAGCCCGCGATAAAAGCTATGCAATAGCTTAAAACCTCTAGGGCAGTTGTATGTATGGGAACCATTCTGCTATCATATCATATTTATCATGTAAGGTATCATATTTTAGCTTATTGCGCATCCTTCCCAAGTGGAAATGCAATGATTGACCTTTTAGTATTAGTAGCGTACAAATATAAACAAGATAATTTAGTACATATTAGCAAAATCCTAGCATTGTTTTTTATCTTAAATCAATAAGCGCATATTAGGCTCTAAAGATTTTGTCGTTGTTGTTGCTGTTCAAAATAAATACATTGAGCATTTCTCTGTAATTTTTTTGTTGATATAAATATAAAACTACTGCTTCAATAATTATTTTAAACATTTTTGTTTATTTTTGTGTATTAAATATTGCGTGAAACTTTGAAAATATATACATAATGTTAAATATTATATTCTTCAATAAATAGTATTTATTTTTGCTTTTTAACTGTTATGCTTCTTGAGGAAAATGTATTCAAAACTATTAGCGTCGTCACAAACTTCCCCCGATTACCTCAAGGATAGTTAAAAGTTGAGTTCTAAAAGCATTCTATATTGTATTATCATGGTTGTGCCCTATTGCCACACGTATTATTTCAAACATCCGCCATGTTTGATATTTTGTTATGTTGTCCGCCTAGACCATTTACTAAATGGAATAAATGATGTAAGTTGATATATGTAATTTTTATTATTACTATGTTATATTTCTGTTGCATATGCAAGCGCATATTTATTCAAAAATGCGTATTCTGTGAAAATTTAATAGTCCCTTTAAAACTATATATTTTTTATCCTTCTAAGCAATTTTAAATACTGCAAAAAATGATAATCATTTGTTTATGTCGTTAATTCATATTCCTTAAAATAAAGACATTTTATAAAAATAAAGACACTACATTTTCTATTGTGTTGTTTAACAAGAAATGCTATTAAATTCGTAAATGTAAATTTATCATTATACAAAAGAATAAAATATTTTTTTTTATTTAATATATTTCTTGAAAAAAAAATGAAAAGAAGTTTTAAAAATGCACGTCTGCATTGAAACGTGGAAATTTTCTGTATATACTTTATAGACTACTGTGCAATTTGGTTTTTATTTATTTGAGCAACTTTTTTTTCAAGAAGATATCACGATTCCCAGATGAATTTTTGTAAGATAAAAAAATAAGTAAAAGTATTCTTCTGTTCTTATACTTGTATGTTTACGTAAAGCTACAAAAGACTGAAACATTAAAGGTCTCTACTGATTATCTAAATTCATTAAAACTACCTTTCTCTGTTATTTATTTATTTATTTATTTATTTGTAAAACCTCCTTTTTTGTTTTAATGTTTTAGAATTCAAATTCTGTAAACAGCTTATTGATTTAAGTAAATATGTTTAATGTTATGGGTTCATTATTACATTTTTATTTGCATTTTATATAGAATGAACTCTTTTAATATATTATTACTAACTGTCAAGGGTCATTGTTATCCCTCGCTGATGTGTTAGATATTACGCGAATATGCTCTGTGAATATATATTGGCATACTACAAGAAGATATTGGTATACCAATCACAGAAAGAAAAATTATGTACACTTCCAAAATTTTAAACTTATGCACGCATTGAAGTACAATATTTCATCTACTCTTTTCAATAAAATACAATAAATAAATAAAAGTAAATAAATAAAAAAAACGGATGATTAATTATATATAAGGTTTATTTTGGAACTAATGCTAAGTATTAATATTAAGCGGAATTATGAAGGAATCCAGGGAATGACACCTACTGGTTATGATCAGAAGTCCTTTGAGTCATCTCAACCAAAAGCAATTGGTTAAAATTAATTTGTGTCATTTTTAGACGTTATTGCTGATAAAAGCACGTAAGAGTCAACGATCAATCTGAAATTTGTCAACTAAAATCTGTGATCTGAAAACTGAATATTTATTAGGAAATGCTTTGTTTATTGCATAAATTCGTAGTATATTTCATGTACTTTGAAAATGTTCTGACAAATTTCGGATGTGTTCGCGAGGTAGTTTGTAATTTAAAATTTACAACGCAATAAGTTTACCGAATAATAAAGCCATCTTCTCATTTTTACTCTGAGTGATTTTTTCAGTGCTGGAACTATATTCAAAGACTTTCTTTTTGAACAACAGAGGCATTTTTGTAAAAAATATAAACAGTAATTTGAATGTCCCAAGTCCTGCTATTTTCTTATATTTTAGAAGAATAAAATATCAAATGTTTATTGCTGCTTCCTGATATCACAATACATGATAAGTGAGAAGTTTTTTTCAATTTTCTAAGCTGCAGAGATTTTATCTTTTGAATTAAATCATTTACAAGCTATTTTTAAAATCTTTTTTTATATTTTATTTTTGCATGACGTCATTACCGATATAGGTGAATAATAAAGCCAAAATTGTATTGTACAATAAATCCCACCACTGTATTTAATGAATACATATTATTTCTACTAAAGTATACTTCCTTGTACAATAAGTTGCCGTATTAAATTCTCTACTTGTTTGGAAGAAAAATTCTAAAAGTAAGTCGTGAAAATATTTAGAATATTAATATTACCAGAGGATCCCATTTATTTTTTTGGTTGAATGCTACTGTTAATTAAATATTGAATCGATATATGTAGGAATTATGTACGAGTTTTAATTTGTTTGCCCACTGTTGGTTAATGTGTGCTTTCTGATATAGATATTTTTTTCTAGGATTAATACAATACAATTTATAAATTTTGAAAAAAAAATGAAGTCTACTTATGTGGTTTGGGGTGGGGGGTTAATGTGAGTTTAAACGTGTTAAAAAAAAAAAACATATTTTTTTTTTTTTATCAAAACCAATATTAGTTTGCGGTGTTTATATAAAAGCAATATATTCTGTTAATCATTAATGCATCCATCGATACATAAAATCTTAAAATTTGTTAAATATTGACTGCATGCTGGTATCAGCTGCAGTTACATTTTATGGCTACTGAATTATTGACGTTGCAATGGAAATGTCGGTACGCTTGGTACGTTACTTTTTAATATAGAGGAAAAAAATCATGACTAAAAAACGATTTTGGAAGCAATATTTCGTGTCATATTGCTGATAAAATAAAATAATTAGAAAAGGCGAGTATTAGTCGCACGCAGAGGGCTTCTTACAATAAATGTATGAATTAGCAACTGGGCATCGCAATCCACAGACATATCATTACTTTTTTTAAATCTTAAACTTTAAAAGTCCATTACGGAAACCGAGCATTCTTTATGCACGTAAAACCATCCCTGTCTTTAAAAATTGATATTCGGCTAATTATATGCATTTTTTTCAGAAATAATCAATTATTATCATATTATCAACAATTGTCTTATACTTCTTGGAGGATAGGTACCTCCAACGCTCTTCAATAAGTTTGATGAAAACGCAAATTGAAATTTGTGTGTAAAGGAAAAATCAGATTTCCTCCTCAACTATGTGACCTAAGATAATCACTAAAGTTTTTTGGCCGTGTTTAAATTAAGTTCTACTACCCCAATTTATTTTAAATTATAGCTTCAATCGACTTGGAAATATCTAAGAAAAAATATATTTTTGCATTTCCTTTCCGAGGATATCAGAATTTTTCGAAGAAAATACAGTACCTAAAATTAAAAGAAATATATCTTTGTGTTAGGCGTTACGAACGCTTTGAAATGATATCACTTAAGATATACAAAGGATGAATTTATTTCAATTAATGTTATTAACCTTTCTATGTTTCTCATAAATATATTCGTAAATGTTTAATAATTTGTAAATACATGGGTGAATAGTCTTTATTAGTTCAGCCAATTTGAACTTTCCAGATTTCCTATTTTACAAATAAAAAAGATGTGACAGACAGCCAGACAGTCGTAGGAGTGATCTTATAATGGTTCCATTTTTGTTTTTAAGTACGGAACCCTAAAAATAGATAAAAATTGAGCCAATGAAAAGAGCATAATCTGAAAAAGGTTTTTTCTGCTAGACATTAAGAAATAAAGAGATTAAATATTTAGTGATACATTTATATTTAAGCATTTAAATCTATGTAGAGCGCTCAAACCAATTTTGGTATTTTGGGTGTAATTTATATCCGAATTCTATCTGGCAGATTCACGTTGAGAATGTTTAAAATTCATCAGCAGTACACTCAAATGCAGTTTCACGCTCCCGTCATTACATATTTAAAAAGTTGGAAATGCAATTCCAGAACTTCCTTCTCTGGCATACATCTTAATATTAACTAACAGTTATAAATATTAGTACTTCAATGGTATTAGTTCAATATTATACCAACTCTGATTTTATTCTTATAAGGTGGGCTGGTGTAATAACGCCAGGCGGGGTAATAACACCAAGTGCTAATATTATGCATAAATATAAAATAATCCGTTAAATGACACCCATGTGCTCTGCGCAGAAGGGTTTTGTGTCATATAAATCGCAAAAAACAGCTTCAAGTTAATTTGTTTCATTTTTAGGTCTTATTGTTTTTACAAGCAACTAAAATTAACGCTTGATCTAAAATTTGCGAGATACGTTTTGTGATGTGAAGACTATTTTTTTATCCGGAAATGCTTTCTTAATTATATAAATTTGTAGTATATTTCATGGAATTTTAAAATATTGTTGAAGATTTCGGATATCTTCTCGAGATAATTTGTAATTTAAAATGTACAGCCAATAACTATAACGGGGTAATAGTGTCAATCCTTGGCATTAATACCCCGGTTGATTCCCTATAGTGGCCGTGCTACATCCTAAATACTGATTCAAATAAACACAATTAAAACTGTGCAATGTTTCTAATAATTCTATCTAAGCGGTCCTTTTTAAGCAAAAAGAATCTCATGGTCTGATATTCTTTTGCCTCATCCTCCCACCCCCCCCCCCCCACACCACACCTTCATTTTTCTTACATTTTCACAAAAAATTGAACATTTTCAATAGCTTAGAATGCGATTTGTCACTTTCTAAGTTTTTAGATTTTGTATTTTTAGAATTGGGCAATCTACATGCAATTATTCCATATTATTTCATAGTTTTGTTTGCATGGCGTTATTACCTATATAGGTGGGTAATAACGCCAAACAGCATTGGTCAAGAAATCACGTCATTACATTTTATGAATACATATCTGTTAAATAATTTTTTTTATATAGATAGTCAATGAGTTGCTGTATCAAATCATATATTTGTTTGAATATCTAAAACTGAGCCGTGAAAATTGGTAGAACCTTAACGTGGCGTTATTACCCCAGGGTACCTTATTTCTCCTTCGCTAAATTTATCGGTGTATAACGAATTAACTATATCTATTGCATTTATTAGAGTCAAAGTGAAACACATTTTATTGTTCTTCATCTGTTTCCGAATAGCAAGCATAACGGGTTGTAAAGTTCCTGTTCTTTGTGAAACCATCAATATACAATAAAACTACGAAAAGTTGCAAAAATTGTATGACAATCGCTATTACAGTCCCTCTTTTTGGCAGTATATTTCGAGGAATTGCTTACCATAAGCAACACAAAATCATTGGTCAAATTCTCTTCGTAAATTATTACAGTTTCGGATGGCGCAAGAAACGCTAGTACAGTATCTCTTTCAAACAGAATTTTTGAAAATTCAGAAAAGCAGTGATTGCCATAGTCTTAAGCAGACTAGCCTTATTCAGAAAATCAAAATTTTTGAAATTGCAAAATAAAATCTGTCTGTGTCTATTGATTTTTATTGTAAATCGGAATTTTACAGTAAAATCTAAATTTCTATACATTTTGGAAGTTTTTTTTTAAGATTTTTTTTCAGATATGTATATACGTAAAACCTCCTACAACGGTCACTCCGAAGAATGATAACCTCCGAATACTGGTCATGTTTTAGAGTTACCGAATCTCTTCCATAGAAATAGTATTAAACTAAATCTTTGACCTACGAATTCCAAATAACGGCCACATCTCAGCATATTTTTAAAAAATTATTTTAGCGTTATGTTTCAATTATTACTAAAATTGCAATGAATGTGGAGGTGTATTTTCTTGTTTTATGTTTTTACAAATTCTGTACAAATCTCTAGCGATTATTTAAGAAAACTCCTTTCATATAAAGCTGTTTAAAAATTGGTGTAGTGATGATGAAATTTAAGTGTGAGAAATCAATAGTCATTTGTTCTCTTTGTGAGTTGTGCGATAATTTTTCTTGTCAGTATGTAACACATATTTTTCATTAAAAGAGTGAGTTTAAAGTTAAGTTTTTTAAACTTTAAATGATCAGTTGTAAAATTATGGTGGACAGCAGCAAAAGGTGCACGAAAATTAGCTGAAAAATCCGCGGAAGGATAAAAAAAAAAAAAAAAAAAAAAAAAAAAAAAAACATTTAGAAAAGATGTTTTTTGTAAATTTTGGAATCTTACGCTAAGCGTCCAAGAAATGGTTAAAACAATTTTTTATTTTCTTTTGGAATGATATTCAAAATTTCGAGAGAAAAAAATCCTAATTTCTGTGGCAATGTTGTACGAAAGTACATCAGAGAACCTGGGAAGTAAAAAATTTGTGCACTCCCTCAAAATGATACCGACGTGTACAGCAAATCTGTGGATATGATTATGCATTTCGCGAAAGAAATATCCTTTTAAAAAACTGCGAATAAATGATTTTTTTGGTGTTCCACATTATTAAATATTTTTAAATATAAAAAAAATAATTTTGAGCAGTTATTTTGATTTTAATGGAAGCAATTTTGAGTTTTCAAAATGTGGAACTTCTGAATAACGGAAACCTCCGAAGTACGGTCACTTTATCTTGCTCCCAGTAATAACCGCTATTAAGAGGTTTTAATGTATATATATTTGTGAAGGTTTATTAATAGAGTGTAAGGTATGAAAATATTACGAATGTGAAAAATAACACTAAATAATTATAATTAATTATAATTATAATTTTTATAATATAAATTCTTATATTTTTATGTAGAATATATATTATTAGTATTACGATTTTGAAAATATTACGTCTGAACAAAATTACATAAGTAAACCTTTCTACTAGTAAGATAATTATTGAAACATTTTAAACCTTTTTTTATTTCTTCTTCGGAGAACTTCCGGCAAGTTTATTTTTTGTAAATTGTTTTTGAAAAACCTTTAATGACTTTAAAGTTTTTTTTCTTTTTCTATCGAATAGGGATCAGATTTTGGATCGAAATGTCTAGAAGTATTTTAATTGCTTTTAAAATATGTTTAAAGTGTTTTAACATTTTATGACAAAGATTTATTTATTGATAAAATGGATTAATAGAGATAATTTTTTAAAATGTTTTTAGTTTAGGGACATTTTTTTAAATGTTGAATAAGACGAGTTTTGAAGCTTACGTCCTCATACACACATATATAGGAAATTATGTGTGCATATACTTGGGTATTAAGCATGTGATTAATTGTCATTATATACTAATTTCAAACTTCATTGGGTGATTAATGATTTGTATAGGGAAATAAAATAATTCATAAGCTTATAAAAGTTCATTTTAATTAATTATACGCAATTGCAGGTACAGGTTTAATCTATTGAATTAGTATAATTGCATTCAGAACATGAAAACATTGGTTAATTATTCAATTTGTTTTCATTTGGATTATATTAATAATCTTCTGCTGGCAGTTACTAACTATTTCCAATTAAGATTATCTATCGCTTTAATTACGCATTAAAATCCTGTTTCACATTAGAAATATACCCTAATTTGAGTTAGAAGTTAATAAAATTATTTAAAAATACTATCTGTTTTAATCAAAATACACACTATATCAGTATTTTTTTCTAATTTTTCAGAAAGTTTTTGTAATGAAATAAGCATGTAAATGTGTATTCATAGAAATATGTCTCTATAATTTTGTTGCATATATAAAGAAAGCAAAGTACTAAAAGATGCCAAAGAGATTGCAATAAAAGGATATGCCACTTGGGCATTAATAAAGATGATTATTATGTATATGATATTTGCTTTTCAATATTTCATTTTACTTACAAAATATGCCACCATGACTCTATGCATTCAAAATTTTATTCACATGTTCTAAAAAATAAATTCACTAAATAATTTCTATACAGGATTTTAAAAATGATTTTAAAACACGCACTAGTCCATATTAAGCAGACAGACAATTTATTTTAGATTTACACAGATGATAAAAAATATGTAATAATTGGATA
Source organism: Maratus speculifer (assembly GCA_964019185.1). Taxonomy (NCBI): domain Eukaryota; kingdom Metazoa; phylum Arthropoda; class Arachnida; order Araneae; family Salticidae; genus Maratus; species Maratus speculifer. The sequence goes on from OZ025289.1 coordinate 242,065,140, forward strand.
TTTTGAAAATATGAAAGATATTTAGCATATAGGAGGAACTGGGGCACATTGATACAGCTTTTTTCTAAGATATTTTTAGTGTCCAAAAAGCAGAAATTTCAAGTTATTTTTCAATGTGGCGTCAGCAAAACTTGTGTAGTGTGTTTTAAAAATGTTCAATCGTTGTTTTATACATTATTTTTGAATGTAATTTTTAAAAAAATCAAAAAAGTCATTCGCATCAATGTGCTCCATCCCCAGGGCAGATTGATACACCTCATAGAGCATTTTGATACGTCTGGGAAAAATGGAGACAAAAACACCAAAGCTTATTTTTCATAGAAAAATAGTTAGCAAACCATTTTATATTTATTTACAGAAATTCAAACCTCTCACAATTTATTTGTAATCAATATAAAAGCAATTAAAATAAATGTATAATGATCTGGTGTTCTGGCTGTTTCTTGTCTGATTGTTGGCTGTGGTAACTTAGTCGTATCTGATACTTCAACCCCAGCATTATCGTCTTTTTTAGGAAAGATGAAAAAATTACCAGGTTTTCTGTTTATAAATCGGTATATAAACAAAAAATAAATGCTAATTATATTAAAAATTCTGTTTATAATATAATTATACTGTGCTGTTCTGCAGCTTGTTTCTTTTACTTAACATTTCTCATGTTCAAAATATATTTTTCTCTGGGGAATCGATATAAATTAAAGAATTTCCGGGCTACCGTCTTTTTCTTTTGTTAGTTCTACTAGCACTAGATGCTGGGTAAGTTCGTACGTATTCTGTTTGCAAAAATACCATAAAATGTTCTAACCTAAAGAAATTAGAGCTATTTCACTTCAATGAAAGATAATATTAGAAATTTTTGGCGAAAAATGATTTGATTAAGGACTGTATGGTAAAAAAAAAAAATAATAAAATATAATGAAAAAATTAACTACAAAAGGATTTAGGTTGTATCAATATGCCCTGACATAGACTGTATCAATGTACCTCATACAGCCATTTTGAATAAAATGAGCCTCAAATCCAACACTTCTTAATTTATCTAAAATTAAAGAATTAGGAACTAATAAAGAGTAGCTTTACTTGCCAGGGAGAGAGTGCTTTATGGTTGAAAATACTGGAACAATTGTATAATACCATTTCAATTCTACAACACAAGTGTACTTTTAACCTACAAAAACAATAAATCACCTGTGCCATTTCATCAAACAACTGAATAATTCCAAGACTTTATGTATGTAGTTGAGTGCACTATCATCACCTTTTGGAGCTATTGTAAAACTTCCTGTAATGACCCTGTGAGCCGTAGAGGGGGTGTATCATTGTAACCCATGTATCAATGTGCCGCAGTTCTCCCTGCAGGTGATCAATAGAATTAAATATCAACAAACTGGCGTTTGAAGAATGTATGCTGAATATCTTTTTTCACTCACCCCTGAACCAATTGACTGTACAACTTTTTGATAAACATTTTCGTATGTAACAATTATTATGTTAAATTCATTTGCATTATTTCTCTCAAAATATCTTTAAAAATTCGTAACGATTGGTTTACAATTTTTTTTTTTTTTTTTTTTTTTTTTTTTTTTTTTTGATAAAAAGCGAGTTTGTAAGAACAGTTTTCTGAAATTCCTATAAACAAGGCGAATATATTATATTACTACATTTTCTACTGTGGAGAGAAATATAAGAAAATATACTAAATGTAAAATGTCCTTTGCAATTTCATTTTAAAAATCATTTTCATACACATTCTGTAAACCGGACAATATATGAGACATCTTGAACTCGTTCAACCTGGGGGATTGAAAATCATTTTATAAAATTTTATAGTTTCCATTTTGCTGTTTCTCTTTAGTTAATGGGGCGGAAGCATAGAGTTCTTCATCCTAAAACGTGCAGTAGATATTATAGAAATTAATTCCATATCGTAAAACCTGTGGAGTAATATAGTTTATGTGCAAAATATTCAATGAATTAAAAGCAGATAATTTAATATACGTTTGAATAAAAGTATCGCGAATTTTCACATTACTATACTAAGCATAGAAACCAACTTTTAGTGAAAAATGTCCAAGCCAGGGATCGAACTCGGAACCCTTGGAATAACGCTCCAAGTGTTTTACCATTTAAGCTACGAGGACGGTGCCCTGCTTAGCATTTCTCACTTTATACATGTTGATTAGGCTGCAATTCGCAGCACGAGATGGAACCGTCTTCACGAGCACACAAACCTGCGGCGTAACATGAGACACCAAGAGATCCAGTATCGGTAAATAACATATATATTTGATATTAATCAATTTCTCAATTAATTTTCAGCAGTGACTTACGCTTGAAAATCTAGAAGATTTAATACATGAATTTTCACATTACTATACTAAGCGTAGAAACCAACTTTTAGTGAAAAATGTCCAAGCCGTTCCATCTCGTGCTGCGAATTGCAGCCTAACCACCATATATAAAGTGAGAAATGCTAAGCTGGGCATCCTCCTCGTAGCTTAAATGGTACAGCACTTGAAGTGCTATCCCAAGGGTTCCGGGTTCGATTTCCTGCTTGGACATTTTTCACTGAAAGTTGGTTTCAACGCTTAGTATAGTTGTGTGAAAATTCATGTATTAAATCTTCTAGATTTTCAAGCGTAAGTCACTGCTGAAAATTAATTGAGAAATTGATTAATATCAAATATATATAAAAATATCGTTTTTGTAAAGAACACATTCACTTATGTAAAAAATTCAAATTAATCATATATAATGCTTGTGAAATTCATATAAATATTAAAAGAGGCTTAAAGGTCTTTTAAGAAATTTAGATCTTTGTATTATACTCAAGTGAAACATAGCGTAATATATTTAATCCTAACTGTACCATAGTACTGTAAGCTTTCAATTCATATTGTAAGAATAGCCTATTTGTAAAAATATTAATTTCATAAACTCATTCAGTATAGTTTGAAATAGAATTTGTTTTCGTGTTTATAAAAAAAAATCAAATATATTAAACTACTTTCTTTCAAAATTCATCAAAATATGTATAAAAAATGTTTAAAACCTTTTAAGCCATTTAAGGCCAATGCACTATACTCAGGTTAAACCTATTTACTTAATCGGAAAAATACCCTTTTAGACTAAATATCCCACCAGGCTAATTAAGGGAATTTGCTCTTCCAAAAAGCATTAGTGATAATTGTTCTTCTAATGCCCCTTAGAACAAATTAGTGCATCAGGGGTTGTTAAGAAAAAAAAAACATCCCAATAACATGAGATTGGGATATGCTTATTCTGCTACTGAGGTACTTTTTTCTTTATTTACGATGGGCATTTAATAAAGATATTTCTTTAACTATCGTGCTCAGTATTAATCTAATTATTTGTATAATTAGATCTGAAACGACAATGTGTCAAAGGGAAAAAAAGTCAAATCTAGAATACCTATTTTTTTAGAAGTAATTATTGGAAAAAGATAAGAGGAAAATAATAAATATTTTAATTATATTGAAATAACATAGAATTATTTTTTTCCAAGAACCGTTACGTTATTTATAATGTAATCTGGATAAGAAAAATTTACATATTGGCCAAAATGCAAGCGGACATGTATAAGATGATTTTCAAACTAAACTATTAAGAATAATTTCATAAAGCTAAAGAATTTATACTGATAAGCATATGCGGAAACTAATTATGCAAAACAAAAAATTTAGTTTAATGAATTACCGATAGGGACATTTTTAGCGACACAGAAAAAAGTTAAAGGACACTGCTGTTTGCTAACACACCAAGTGTTGTGAGGTTATTTCGCGAAATTTGGAGGAAGTCAAATGTTGGCTCAAAAGTCTCTCGAAATGTTGATGTATATGATAGCAGCTTCAATTTGTGTGATTGTGTTAAAAATAAAAGTATGCTTAAATATGGCAAGTATTATCTCCGACCCAAAATTATTTATATATATATAGTCTTGCAGACATCATCACCACGCCGAAACATAAAAAAAATGTAGTTGGATGATCGGTGCGGCAAAGAATTTTTATGGTTTCTATATACTAATAAAGTTGTTTACGACAAAGCTTTGCTGAGTATGTGTTTGACACTACATATCGCACTGGAACAGCAATATGTGCAAAATCATGATCTTGCACGGAAGTGTTTGCTTTAAAGGGTCTGAGGATTTTTAATTTTTACCTGGTGGTGCAATTCAGCTACCGGTCACATTTTTTTTCAGTCTCTGTGGAACATAAATGCATACAAGTTTTAATGTATAAAACCTAATACAACTTCAATTTAAAATACTACTACAATAATCCTTACTTCATGATTTTTCGATCGCTGAATCCAAATCCTACCAGAAAAAAAAAATAAAGTAAGCCCTAAAGGAAAACTTCACTTTGGAGGGGAAACTGGATAGCGAAATCAAAGGATGCAAGTGGTTAAGCGGAATCGCATAACTTAATGCGCACAGCGCTGCAGTGCAGGTTGAGAGGCAGGCTCCCTCTTTCCCATTCGTCCTTCATCATAATGTCGAATATCTTATTTACCGAAATTTTTGTCGATTTTCTTAACTGCTAGGTACTTTTTGCTCTAAAACAATTTTAAAAAATCTATTTTGAGTACTATCATTTTACCAAAGTTTAGGGGGGGGGGGGGCGATTTTCGTATGAAGTTGAAAATTCGGATTCAGAGCTCCAAAAAGCAGGAAGTAATTCCTATAGGGAAAATTGACGAGAACCAGTGAACACAAACGATGCGAATTCCCTAAGCGAAATTCATCACATAGTGCACGCAGCGCGAACGTGAATATTGAGAGGCAGGCTTGACCCCCCCTTCCCGTTCATCCTACGTCATAATGTTATGTACCCTATTTTCTACATATTTTGTGTACTTCTTAAATTTGTATATGCATTTTAATTAAAACAAAAAAAAGTTGAAGAAATATAAATATTTTGAGGGCATTTTACCAAAATTTGAGGAGGGGGGGGGGGGGGGAAAGGATAAATTACCAATTTTTTTTTTTTTTTTTTTTTTTTTTTTTTTTTTTTTTTTTTTTTTTTTCTGTGAAGATGCAAGTTCAGATTCAGTGACTGATAATACATATATTAAGTAAATTTCTAGGACTACAATTAATTTTGCAAGGTAAAATCCTCTATTGCTTGGACTATTATACGAATACGTGATTTTAGAAGGCGAGATTTTCTCGAACTGTTGTTAATCTAAGCAAAAAACAATGAAAATCCCTTATGTGTAGAAAGCTGTTGTAATTTCTTACTTCAAGTTGCATATCTGAACATATTTGTCAGAACAATAACGTAACTATTACGACATAGAGAATATTTTTCTCTCCTACTATTCAGTGTTTTGTTCTCCGTATTTCATGCTGAGACACTTCATAAAGTTGTCCTCATTAACGTACATTTTCTTGTAAGGCTGTGAAAATTGTAAACAGAAGAATTTAGCTCTTTTGTAAGTTGAACCGGCTTATATTTAATACAACGTTTTACATGCAACAGAAAATGTGCATATTAAAATTATTACTTTTACATGCATTTTAAAAATAAGCACGTAAACTGAAACTACTAGTATGATTTATATTGCATTTTCTGCAATAGTTATTACTATACATACACTATAAAAAGATGAATGTTTCTTAAGCTACAAAAATATAACATTTTCACGATCGCAAGTATGTAATAACCTCTTCCGAGTCATACAAGATTCACAAAAGTGTACATTGATCTTTAGAAACACCAAAAAACTATTTCTTTTAGAAATTTAAACGAAAAATTTATAAAACTTAAATTTTCATTAGCTACACGAAATGTTTGGAAAAGTTTCCAAATTATTATCTTTATTAATGAACTTTAAACTTAAAGATAAATTCCATTTCATTTTTGAGCATCTAAACAAGAATAGTTGAAAACTTTTTGAGATTTATTGTAGAAGTATAGCTTCATTACTAGGTATGAAAATGCTCAGTTTGGATTAGGAAAAAGCTGTGCATAAAAAGAACAAAATTAATCATTCTATTTGAATAATCATACAGCAATGAAAGTTCAATTTTCGAGAAAATATACATTTAGCAAAATACATAATAATTGTCGGACAATTCATCACTTAAATCCAGCATGTTTCCAGATCTAGATGTTTTGAGTTCAAAAGAAATAATGAATTAATATTTGTACATCAAAGTTTTAGACAATAGCAGAGATTGTAGTATGTAAAGTTATCATCATATTGTCCGAGCTTTTACTAATGACCAAAATGATTATTAATGATAAAAACGAACGTGTAAAAACAGTTTTTTTAATTATTATCATTTTACATTTTACTTAAAATTTTATAGAAGTAATATGATTTTAAATTTAAAAATTTGGAACTTTCCTGAAATAAACTACATAGTAATATATAAAATTGAAACCGTAAGAAGACTCCATGGAGATGTCTGGATGCGTTTCTATCTTTGGTCATATTCTTCCGAACAAAATTTTATTATGTTCCATGTAACCGCCGACATAAAACCTAGTTTTGAAAGATTGGAGTAAGATTATCTTCTAGAACGAAAGAGTAAAACAATAAAAAAAGCTCGTTCAAGTAATGTTTGATACAAAATAATAAGTTTAATTTGTTTTGGCCATGAAAAACACAATAATTTTGATACATAATTTGGATTTTAAGAACAAACAGTTCTTGATCCAAAATGTATACATTTTACACATTTAAATACATATTATTCAAGCGAAACATGAATGTTGGATTAAGCCTAACGTTTTAAATTACCAATTCTTAAACATAATATCATAAATATTTTTTTCGAAAATATTTTGTAATGTGTAGTGTCAATTATTTTTTTAATTGTACTTAATATAATTATGAATGTTACATGTTATAAACCAAGCGGAAAAAAAACATTGAAAATGGATTTAATTTGCACATTTGAAGTACTAAATTTCCACTGCATTATGAATGATTTCTGGCACCATTCAATATCTGGGACAAGTAATTAAAAAAAATATTTTGATCATGAAAAATACACAATGAAACTTTAAGTATGTTTTCTAAAACTACATAAAATTTAAACCTAAATTAACAAAGGGGAATCGTATTTTTTATTCCAAACATAGTTACGTTATCCTGTATTGATTTAAAAAAATAATAAATACATGAAAAATTATCCTTATGCTGTATGAGTTCTTATCATCATATAAAAACCAAAATGCAAAAAAGTTACGGCTGAGATTATTAAAACTTTACATTTTACATAGAAACCTTATGGTACAAATATATTTTTCGGTATGAAAATTTAAATATTTTCTGGAATAAAACTGATTTGTAATACATACGATGGAAAGCAACAGGAATTTCCCTGGAGAATTATGGATGGGTTTGTACATTTGATCATATTCTGCAGAACAAAATTTTATTCTGTTACCTGTGATCACGGAGAACGTAAAACTGAGTTTTGAAATGTAAGAATCTTTTTCTTCAGATTTTGAGTAAGATGATCTTGAACGAAAGAAAAAAAGTTCGTTCGAATAAAGTTTGATACAAAATAGAAATTTTAACATGTTTTGGCCAAGAAATAATTAAGAATAATTTAGATAAATAATGTAGATTTTAAGAAATTGGAGACTTTCTGAATCAAAATGTATATATTTTAACGATTTAAATACATATTATAAAAAAATGTGCGTAGGATTCAGTAAGATTGTGAGGGAGTGTCGCTTTGTATAAAAACACTCTTGTGTTTTGAGTGAGATCGTGATGTCAAGGTTCTAACATGTGTGGCGCAAAAGCGACATCTATCCTTTATGCAACTCTAATTTTCCGGAGTGTATGTGGCGCCCTTGATCTGTACAGTTAACTACGGTTATGAGTTTTATGCAAGTTTTTAGCTCCGTATTCAGTTTGCAAAGTATAAAAGCTATAAATGTGGTGTGTGTTGTGTGGCGTGGTGAGCTGGGAGAACCTCTAGTAAAGAATAGCAGAGTTGTCGTGTGAAGGTAGAGAGCCTCCGCAATCGAATTCGGTAAGGGTTAGTTCAGAACTGTGATTGTTTGAGAATAAAGATATTTGTGTAGCCACAAGCTGTTTATTTACAGGCTAGAGCAAAAGTAGACCGCGACCTGAAGAGAAGAGCCGGGTTAGTGCTTTGAGCCGGACTAATGTGCGTAATGTGAGTATGATCTAAAGTTTAATCTCGTAGTAATTATCAGAAATACTGGATTTTGGCTTCACCCCCCATTGCCCAACTACAGTAAATAAAAGTTTTGCATTTTAATTTTACTTAGACTAAGTCCTCATTCGACCGACACGACACAAATGCTGTCCAACGTCACGTTACAAGATGATCTTTTAGAACGAAAGTAAAATTAAAAAGAAGTTTGTTCAAATGAAGTTTGATACAAAATAGGAAGTTTATTTTGTTTTGACCATGAAAACCGCAATAATGTTAATAACTATTGTGGATTTTAATGGACCTCAGGAGTCTCACTTTTTATTTGGTAACGTAATTTAGTACCAGAATCCCATTTATTTTTTTCTCAGTCCTTATACATCATAAATGCATAAAATTTTTAATATGGACAATTATAACAATATGTTCTATTTAAAAAATATCTATTTTTTTAATATTCGACATTAAAATTTCATTTTACTTTTTTGATGTTTAGTTTGAATTAAAAAATTAAATTGTTTTTTGACATGCCTTCACTACGCGCAAGATTGTAGCAAAAACATATTTTCAAGAGCTCTAATAATATGGATAATCATGTAAAATTGTTGTATCTTGAGCTTATACTTCATTTGAAGGCAATTTATTTATTTATTTGAAGTTTAAACTCAAATTGTAGAATTTTGAAAATATTTTTTTTTTTATTAAAACTTGCCAATTTAAAATAAATAATGCTATTATATTATTAAACTTGAAATATAAGTCATTACAGTGAAACCTCCGAATAAGGGACACCTATGGGACCAGAAATTTTGTCCCTTAAATAGAGGTGTCCCTTAATCGGAGTGTCCCTTATTTGATGGTTTCACTGTATTTGACGTAAACTGAAGATATTTACTAAGTCTCATGCAGATTACTTTATTTGTTTTTCAGGAATGCAACATGCAATCGATTCAAGTGAAATAAAAAATTTAATTTTTTTTTAGCAAAATTAAACATAAAAAATTAAATTAAAATTTCGATGTATAATATAAAAAATATATTTTTTTAAATAAATGAGGTATTAAGATGCAATTATTAAAAATTTTATGCATTTATGTTTCATAGGGACCGAGAAAAATTAAATGTGACATGTTGTTAAATGACACCACCAAGTAAAAAGTAAAACTTGTTAGATCCCTTAAAAAATAAAGAATTTTTAAATCAAAATGTATATATTTTACCCATTTAAATACATATTATTAAAAAAATAATATACGTTTGAAACTTCCATTTTTAATTACCAATTCTTAAATAGTATATCAAAACTCATATATTTCAGAAATATTTTGTAATGTATAATTTAAATTAATTTACAAAATAAAACTTAAAATTAATATAAATGTTAGATATACTAAACACAGTGAAAGAAAGCAACTGCAATTCTTTGAAAGAAAGCAAATACATTGTGCTCATTTCAAGTACAAATTTTTAACAATGTTGTGAAAGATATCTGAGATCATTCAATGTCTGGGAAAAGACTTGAAAAAATATTTTGTTCTTGAAAAATATACAGTGAAACGTTAAGTATATTTACTAAAACTACATAAAACAAAAATCTAGATTAACAAAGTTTAATCTTACTTTTTAAAATTCAAAACATAATTATATTATCCTGCATTGGTTAAAATAACTAATAAATAAATATAAAATAATCAACATGTTGTATAAGTTTTTACAATCATATAAAAACAAACTTATAAAAATAGTTAGTGTTAGTCATTCCTGAGATTATTATCATTTTACATTTTTCATAAAAATCTTATAGTACAAATGTACTTTACACATTACAATTTTGAAACTTTTCTGAAATAAAACTGCTTTGTAATACATAAAATGTACCGACAGAAAATTCCATTGAGGATTCTGAGTGGGTATCTACTTTTGATCATACTTTATTTTATTATCTTCCCTCTGGTCATCTAGGACATAAAACTGAGTTTTGAAATGTAAGAATCTTATTCTTCGGACTTGGAGTAAAATAATTTTATAAAAGAAAAATAAAAGAAAAAAGTTCGTTCGAATAAAGTTTGATATAAAACAGGGAGTGTAATTTGTTTTGGTCATAAAAACTACAATAAATTTAAAAAAATAATGTATATTAAAAAAATAAAGAGTTTTTAAATGAAAATGTACATATTTTACCGATTTAAATACTTATTATTGAAAAGAAAATGAATGTAGGATTGTATCTCTCATTCTTAAAATTCTACCAATGGATAAATAGAATATCAAAAATCATATTTCGGAAATAATTTGTGATGTAGAATAAAAACTCATTTACAAAATTGCACTTAAAATAATTACGAATGTTGGATATAATAAACGAAGTAAAAAAACAAAACACTGATAATGAGTACATTTTGCCATGTATTTTTCATCGTGGTTGAATCGTGTATGTAATTTTTAATCGTGTTATGAAAGACTTCTGACATCATTTAATGTATGTGACAAGAAATTTAAACAATATCTTTTTTTAACTTGGAAAATACACAATGAAACATTAAGTATATTTTCTAAAACTACATAAATTATAAGTCTACATTAACAAAGGTTAGTGTTATTTTTTTTTTATTAAAACATTAGCTGACTTGCCCAGTGTTGCCCGGCCAATGATGTTATTCAGTTTTCAATGTGTTATTTGTTTCCCAAATGACCCTTAAATTAAACTCAAATTTCTATGATTTCTTATCTTAAATCCATTTTGTCAAAATTTATATTTTTAAATGAAAAAATTGCGAAAAGTTTTTGAATTAAAGCACATGCTGTTTTGTATTTTATTCTCTATGTAATTTGATTTTTTGGAAACTATGCGTACCGAATGCGAACGAAACCGCGACGAAACACTTAGGTCTGTACTGAATTCCTAAAAGTTTTTACATATTTTATTTTGTAAAAAAATAATTTTATCCATACGAAAGTTCCGAATTTTTTGTAAGTAATGTAAATCTGATTTATTGAAAAGCTCTAAAAGATTGTGCTAAACTACGGACATTTAATTACTTTTAGCGTAGGAATACTGTATTCTCTATGAGCCGGGGTATGATTCGTGTTTGCGGTGTATTTAAACAGATTAAATCTCATATTTTTTAAAAAACAAATTGCCCCATAGATCATAAAAATGTTCTAGCTTTAAGAAAATATTTTCGGTTTGTCAAGACGTATATAATTGCGCCATGCAAAGGCAAATACGCAATGAAAAGATCTGGTTATTATTGATTTCGTCTAATTTTTCGCACTTTCTATTTTGTAAAAAATATTCTGTTCGTCCGAATGTTTAAATTTTTTAGAGGGTGTAAATTTGGTCTATTGGAATGCTTTTAAAAGATTGTGCTAAAATATGTACACTTAGATACTTTTAGCGCTAGAAAAAATATTCTATCCGTGAGTTGCAAAGTGACCTCTTTTCCACGTGTATTTGAAAGGGTTAAATCTTATATATAAAAAAATGATTGCATCATAGATTATAAGAATGTTTTTAAGCTTTAAGAATATGTTTTTTGTTTGCCGGTACCTACAGGATTGCGCTTTGCTAAGGCAAAACCGCAATGAAAACGATCTGTTTTTATAAATTTCATCAAATTTTTGGCATATTTTATTTTGTAAAATATATTTCTATCGGTCCGAATGTTTCGAATTTTTTGTTGGGAGTATAAATTTGGTCTAATGAGAAGCTTTTAAAAGATTGAGTTGAAATGCACGTTAAAATAGATTTATCATAGAAAAAATATCCTCTTTGCGAGTCGCAGAACGACCATCTTTTGCCAGTGGATTTGAAAGTATTAAAGTTCAAATATTTTAAAACCAATTACACCATCGGTTAAAAGAAGGATTCAACTTTAATATCTTCTATTTTGTTTGTTTTCATCCTAAAAATTACGCCCTGGAAGAGCATTAACGAAAGGGGGAAATGGTTTTGGGAAATCGACTCTTTTTTAATATTTCTTTTTAAAGAGTTAACTGCAACATCATTTCGAACTAATTATAGCATTTGAGGTCTAAAATTACGATGTTTCGAAATATGTCTATTAAGTTTAACTGCGTCGAGCAGTTTTGTTGATTTGGATTTAAACAAAATGATCCAAAAACAGAAATAAACTTCGAAAAATGCTTCTTCTTTCGTTTAGGTGCGTAAACGAGTTTCTGCTCATGTGCAAGCGATTTATTTCCCCGAACATTAAAAAATGGCTTTTTGATGAAAGTGAGTTCCACTTCGTAATTAATATATCTGAAAATAATCAAAATATTAAAAGTCTGAGCTTCTGGTGCATCAGGAGAGATATTGGGCTACTCTCATAAAAAGTTTGAACCTCGTACGTCCCGTAGATTTTGCTAGACATCACAGACACACACACACGCAGACAGACAGAGTGATTTGTTATTTTATTAGTATAGATAATTACATTATCCTGCATTTATTAAAGTAGCCAATTAATAAATATGAAATTATCATAAATTTTTACAGGGTTTTTACCCTTATATAAAAACCAACATGTAAAAATAGTTAGTTATTCCTGAGATTATTATCATTGTACATAAAAATCTTATGCTACGAATATATTTTTCACTTAAAAAAATGAAACTTTTCTGAAGTAAGACTGCTTCGTAATACCATGGCCCACTAGAACTAGGCCCACTTATGTGAGATTAATGTATGAAGTCTCCCACCATAGGACTCTGATACCTTGCCCAAGTTATTTTAACCAATCGTGCAAACCCTGAACAGAAACAATGACCACGTGCCAAGCCATGTGCACCGAATAGTAAACAGCTTACTCAATGCTAATTTGGGCAGGGTTTGCATCACGTGGACTCAGACGTGGTCCAATGAAATGGTTCGGGGTTTGAAGATGAATTCAGCTTCCCTTTTTTCGGCAGTTTTTGGCGAATTGGGTAGGCCGGTAGTATGTAGTCGGCGTTTTTAATACATAAAATGGAAACTGGCAAAAAATTCCACATAGGATTCTGAATGGGGACACAGTTTTGATCATATTCTCTCGAACAAAATTTGACTATGTTCTTTTTGGCCACCTAGGACATAAATCTGAGTTTTGAAATGTAAGAATCTTATTTTCCCGACTTGGAGTAAGATGATCTTCTAGAACGGAAATAAAATAAAGAAAAGTTCGTTCGAATAAAGTTTGATACAAAGTAAGAGGCTTAATTTGTTTTAGCCACAAAATCAACACAATAATTTTAATAAATTATGTGGATTAGAAAAGGACTTAACCCTTTCGGGTTCAATTTTATTTTCTTTCAATTAAAAAAAATAAATTACTTTTACGTTAATAGCATTAACACAAGCTATCTAAATACATTAATTAATATTTAACGAATATCTCATTGTCTAATATATAATGATTATTGTTGTTTTGTGTACTATTTATTCAGAAATATTTTGTAATGTTCTATGATTTAAATTAAATTACAAAATCCTACTTAAAATAATTATGGATGTTAGATATAATAAACCAAGAGAAAAAACATTGAAAATGAGTATACATAATATATTTTGTTCATTTTAAATAAAAATTTTTAACCATGTTATTAAGGATATCTGAAAACATTCAATGTATAGTACAAGAAATTAAAGATGAAACATTTTGATCATGAAAAACACACAATGAAACCTTAAGCATATCTTGTAAAACTGCGTAAATTATACATCTAAATAAACACAGTTTAGTGTTATTTAAAAAAAAAAAAAAAAAAAAAAAAAAAAAAAAAAAACGTAATTATATTATTCTATGTTGATTAAAATCTATCTAAATGTAAAATTATTATTATGTTGTATGAATTTTTACCATCATATAAAATCCAACATGTAAAAATAATTACTCCTGAGATTATAATCATTTTACATTTCACATACTAATATATTTTTAATTTTAAAAATTTGAAACTTTTCTGAAATAAGACTTCTTTATTATACATAAAATGGAAACCAACAAGGAATTAAATGGAGAATTCTGGATAGGTTTCTACTTTGATCATATTCTGGCGAAAAAATTTTCACTATATTCCCTCTGGTCATCGAGGACATAAAACTGAGTTTGGAAATGCACGAATCTTATTCTTCAGACTTGGAGTAAGATGATCTTCTAGAATAAAATTTAATGAAAAAATGTTCGTTCGTATAAAATTTAGTACAAAATAGGAAGTTTAATTTGTTTTGGTCAAAGAAGCCACAATACTTTTAATAAATAATATAGGCGGAGAAAAATAAAAAGTTTTTAAAACAAAATGTATGTAATTTACAGTTTTTAAAATGCATATTATTCAAAAGAATAAGAATGTGAGATTGTCCCTTCCATTTTTAATTAAAAATGCCTAAATAGACTACCCAAAATCATATATTTCGTAAATATTTTGTAATGTAAAATTTAAAATAGTTTACAAAATTTTACTTAAAATGAATGAGGATGTTCGAAATAATGAAATAAGTGAAAACAATGTGTAAATTTAGCTCATTTCAAGTGCAAATTTTTGACCGGTTAAGATTTCTGACATCACCCAATGTCTGGGGCAAGTGATTAAAAAGACTAGTTTGATCTTGAAAATTACACAATAAAATTGTAAGTTTATTTTCTTAAACTACATGAAATATGTATCACAAAATATATAACTAGATTTAAAATGATTTACCTCATTTTTTATTTCAAAACATAATTATATTATCCTGAGTAGATTAAAATAATTTCTCTGACAGTTTGTAAAATTTTGCTTTTAATTATACAGCATAGAAATATTAATACTTTATTAATGAACTATTTATTAAATACACTATCATGTATATTTTTCCCTTCAAAATTTTGTTTTGTTACATGTGGAATTTCGATGGTTGATTTATTTTATGCTTTTAAATTTTTTTCTACATATATAAATGTTTGCAAAATAATGAGAATTTTTTTTCCCCTTTTTATTATTAGATTTATTCCCTCCCTTCTTCAGATATTTTAAAAATATATTATTCTTTTTTTATTGAACCATTTATAATTTATGTAATTTGTATGCTTTATTATAAAAAAGGAAAGAAAAAAAACAGAAAAATTTAAGCACTGAAGAATTAATTTTATTAGAACTTAATGATAACTGTATGATAAATTTTTTTAAAAATAGACATTATTTTACTTTAATTGTAAAATATGCTAAACAGGGAACTGGAGGTGTTCAAAATGAAAACTATTCGAGATAACCAGTTTGGAGCAGGATGAAGATTCTGTATTTTAAATAAGCAGACTTAATTTAAGTTTGTGTATCCTCAAAAAAGTTATAATCCCAAGAAACATATGTCAGTATGACCAATCAGATCTATTTGAACAGAGAAATTATTTCACTTTATCTGTATAAATAATTTTTACAAAAACCATAGAAGCTAACTATTTAAAACTTGCATGGTAAAAAACAACTCCAAAATATGTTCGATTGGCAATTTAAAGTAAGATCATGGTTCACACTACTGTGTAAGTAGATTTCTCTATATTTAGAGTATCCTTTAAAATTTTGAAATATGATCGAACAGATACCCAGGCATGGTCTGAAGCATTTTTTATAAAATTTGATCACGATGCGTATAAAAGAGGATAAGGAAAAAAAAAATCTGAAATAATTCACTTGACTTTCCGAAATTAACATTCTAACTTTCTTTCTGGCATAATGCTGACTAACAACTATGTGATAAACTGCGGACTAACAATTTTTGACTAGTATCGTTATCGCCGAAACGTCAGTAACGACTTACTGTGGAGACACGATTTTTTTCCGTCTGTGTGTCTGGCGTTAGGTTATGTATACGACGGCCAATTATTATCACGAGGGATACAGACCCTAAGTTGGGGATGGCCTTCGTGGGGGTCTTTTCAAGGGAACCTAACCCACATTTACGCGAGGAAATCCAAGGCTCGAAAAAAAAAAACCGCGGAAAATTCCGAATGATTAGCCCGACGATCGCGATTGGGTTCGAAATCAGGCATAATGCAATCTGTTGGAATCTTACCCTAGACCTTTTTTTTATAATAAAACCATTATCTCTTTTCTACGAATGCTTTATTACACAACCACAATATACATCTGTCCTACTCTGTCACCAGTCTTTCCGTAAGATATACTGGGGTAATAAAGATGTGTTACAAATATATTTTCATTGCTGAGTTTTGGATTTTTTTTCAAACAAATACAAGATTTTATACAGCAACATGTTGACCATGTACATCATAAGGAATATTTTAACGTATATATATTCATAAAATGTAATGGCGTGATTTCTTGACAAAAAATGAGTAATAACGCTTTGAAAATTAAACTATAAAATGACATGCAAT
The DNA here is from genome assembly GCA_964019185.1 of Maratus speculifer. Classification (NCBI taxonomy): domain Eukaryota; kingdom Metazoa; phylum Arthropoda; class Arachnida; order Araneae; family Salticidae; genus Maratus; species Maratus speculifer. The sequence continues at coordinate 242,081,664 of OZ025289.1, forward strand.
GAAGGTATATACATTTCAAAAATATGCATTAAAATATTTAATTGCTATAAAGGACGTCAAATATTAATAAAAACATTAAAAGATCTTAATAATTTTTACATGTTTCGATGGAATTTACTCAATCATCATCAGAAAAACGAAATACAAATAAACACAAAGATGGAAAATTTTTTACATTTTACATTTTACCAGTTTTTTTACATTTTTGCCAGCGATACTTTTCTTAAACGTGACAAAAAAAAAAAAAAAAAAACATGATGACAAAGAGTTTAATTACTGTGGCTGTGACAGCTTTAATTATATTTTGTTACATAAATAGACATATGTAACCAAAAAGTAATTAGCAGGAACATTTGTACCTCAATTTGAAAAGAAAACGAGTAAATATGGAGTTAAAAACCGCACCATCAATATTCTTATGCATTCGGTTTGTTTTTCCGCCTGTACACGCTCTAGCACCCATAAATATGTTCGGATTTTTATGCAATTGATAAAGCTCTTTTAGTGTCACCAAAGCATGTTTCCTATTGCATTTGAAATATGTACGGTTTATAATTCATTTACAGGGACACTCAAAAGAATTCGATTACATTATAATATATGGAGAAAAATCGTTTGGAGAGTATTTTAATGAGATTGCGCTACTTCAGGTGTATTTAAAAGGATATAAATAATTGATTTTCATTACGATTACGTTAAAACATATTATTCATAACATTTTTTATTATTTTACAGGGACACATAAAAAAAATCTAATACAGTATCGTCTTTATAATTGCTGTATAGTACGTTTTAAAAATTCGGTATGCGCTTTTAAATTTATTTAGTTTTATGCATATTACTTTTTTATATATAAATGCTATATCTCATATACAGGACCGAACAAAAGTATTCGCACACCATTCTCCTTATAGGAGGAAATTGCCGAAGGTGAATTTTCAACTTAAGTGTATATCTATCTCTTAAATGAATTAAATTTTGGAATGCATATTGTCAATAGATAGAAATATTTATATCATATACAGGGATGCTAAAAAATTCAAATAATTTTCCGATTGTAAATGGAAACAGCTAAAATCTAGTTTTGAATTGCGTTACATATTTCCATAAGTTCAAATGAGTCGTAATATTTTACTTTTTTAAACGGTGTAGTTTTGTTACATTATTCACAATGTGTTGGAAAATGCTTTATAATCTAAGCTGGATGCATGATTTTTTTCTTTTTTGTCTATTAAATATGTAGAAATGCATTAAATAATAAATTAGTGTTAAATCCATGCAAAATAATTAATCATAAATAAATTGAAACTGTACAAATGAAGTGATTTTATTAATGTACGTTACATTGAGAAAAGCAATTTTATGTTGAACAAAAAGAAGCATGCTGCATATGTAATTCATTACTGTTAAAAGATTTTTCCTGACTGCTTTTAGTACAAATATTTTAATTTCAAAGAAATTTGCTCCAATTTATTTAAGTAGATTTAATTTAAAGCACGAAGCATAACATTTAAAAAAATAACTAACCATGAACGTCTTGTAAAACGAATGTAATAATAATGTTATTCTTCTAAAGTGCGCTTGCTTATATTGAATTGTGAAAGTTGTTTTAAATTAGAAAAGAATGATTTAATTATTTCATATTTTTCTTTCATCTTCAATTTTTACTTTAAAGTGATTGAAATTTCTTTTAAAAAAATTAATAGCTGCTTTAAAACGTAAAAGAAAAACTTATGTAATTGAAATTTGAAAGTATCGTAATTGTGCTTTGAAATTAGAAAATGTAAAATTATTTTTTTAATTTAAAACAGAGCTCTGCATCATTTTAGGTTGTAAAATAGTAGAAGTAATTGGTTTAATTAAAATATTTTTTTAATTCAAGATTTAGAATTAATGACATAGCTGAGATAGAAATGTTTTATAACTAACTTTTCATTGTCGTCGGTCTCTATAAGATAAATAAGTTTTCAATTCGTAAAAAAACCTACTTCTGTTATTTATAAGTTTTAGAAGGTCTTGAATAAATTTTATAACTGTTCTATTCACGAGTTTGCGTTACCGTCTTTCTGTGTGTCGTCTATTTATCCGTTTATATATAAATTTTGTACTTGCCAATCGCAAGAACTATCTCACGGAATTTAATCAAAACTCAGTTTGAGTTCTTTCTTGACATTATTTGACATTTGATTATGTTTCTTTGTAAATTACTGAACAGGCAATACATTTGTACTTCTTTTTTCATCGATTTCATCGATTTCATCGCTTCATCAAGCTATATATCATAGCTATATATCAAGTATTAGTAAACGAAATTGCAGAAAATTTTATAATATGTAAGCAGTAATATAAATTTGTGCTCCAGTTATGATTTTTTCGCGGTTTCCGTGATAACTGTATCTCAAAAATTAATGAGTCAAAATTCAGAAAACATTGTACTCAATTAGACGTTGACACATATAAATTCTTTTTAGTTTTGTGGGTATAACGCCAAATATTTGTCGCTGTTATGCTGCATTTTTCACAATATTTTTATAGGTATAGCAGAAGAATAAATTCATTATCATTCACTATTGATTGCAGAGGATATGACTCACACTGTAGAATTGTTTTGTGATTACATGGTTTACTACTTAATGTATGATATTTGTTTCTTTTTGTGGACATGTTTGGCCATAGAAATTTCTTGATTGTAATTTTTTAATTTGTTTGAAAAAATGCATGGCTTTTAAATTTAATTTTAGAGTTTATAATTGAATAAATGTTAAAAGTAGTAATTTATATATTAGTATATAGAGTATACGTGATGGATTAAAAGATAAAGCGCTATTAACGAAAAATTGAAACGTAGGAATATTGTTTGAAGAATTTAAAATATGAAAGGCAGCAAAATGAAAACAGAAAATCTGCCTTGAATCACATTCTTCATCAAGGCTGGCGATATTGTTGTAACATATCGATACTTCCATCTTGAGTATTGAAGGAAATGCATTAAGGTACTCTCACAGGTACTCAAATTTGTTTCATTTTTATTTTTATGTAGGTGAGCGTAGTAAAAAATCTGTTTATCCAGCTTTAGAAATGGAGGCAAGATAAAAAGAACAGAAATGTGTTTTTGTGGTAGGTAATGTTAAAAGACGGAACATTCGTTGTCGCAAGTCTGTTACTGTTAGAATACATCTCAAGACGAACAATGTTTGTGTCAAACCCCGCGCATATTATAAACTTTTAAGTTTCCAACTACTAAACATGATTATTTATCCATATACCAGATGGCAGCACCACAGAATTTTAAGACTATGTTGCCGTCTACGTAATATAGATTGATTAGAATTGAAAGAGAAAGGATTTCTGCAACCTTGCAGTTTTCCCTTTGTGTACGCAGAGAAGGATTCTTCCCGGAACTTTTGACGTCATCAGAAAGTGTCGTGGAGTCCTGTGAACTGGTTGATTTAACCAAGCGCAAATTCACGCGCACAACTCCAGAAAAAACATTATACATCCCAGGACTTATTTTCTCTGTTGAAACTGATGTTAGTGATATCATAATTATATAGTCATAATAATCTAGTATCATATTTTTCTGATTTTCCAGTATATATAGCCAATATTGTGTGTTGTTCTTCGAGCTAGCAATAAAGTTTCGTTTGGATACAGTGTGACGCCATTTAATAAAATACATACGTCTTTATTTTAACTAATCTATTTTCTCCAGTTAGCTGTGTGCGGATATAAAAAGAAGCGCATAACAACTCCTGGCTGGCTTACCAGTAAAGGTAAGCAGACATTTAAGTATTACTAGATGGTACCCGTCAAGATTTGACGATAAACATACTAAAAGATTAATTAGAACAGGTAAATAAAGTTTTGAAAACTTGATTTATTTGAATGTTATCTATGCGATTCCAACAGATTCAAAGCGTTTCATGGTTCTGTCAGTTTAACATACTCAAATAGTCATCTGAAAGAATTTAAGCAGAATTTTAAGAATTTTAACAGCGCTTGCTTTTTAGCAGAAGGATAACTGAAATTAATTGAACTGATATTTATTTTGGTGAATTTTCTCGGTGTTTTGAAAAATAACAATGTTTAGTATTTTCTAATTTTTAAAATCATATTGAAAAATTTTTATTAATTTTATTTTTATCAGTCTCATTTTAAATTCTGAAACTTACAATTTTATGCTACCAAGTAACTATTTATAATATATTTGAATTATTTGAATTTTTCATAACGTTTCATATATTATTTAATTATTAAACTACGGGCATCACAAAGTAGTTTGATTTTAAGTCTTACATAACTATTTTTCTTTCCCCCAGTTTTATCTTCTTAATTTTAACCCCCCCCCGGAAAATAATAAATACTTTTCCTTATATGCACACAAACATATATCTTCCTTGTAATGCCCATACGAAATATTAAAAAAAATGTAGATTAGGTTAATATATTTAAAAGATAATTAAATGAAAAATACTATAGCTTAAATATTTTAAATTAAAATTGCTAAACTATTTCTAAACTATTTTAGCATACTTCACAATTTTAAAGATTCAGATATTACTTCATAACGGCACTCGGGGATTTAGCTAAAAATCATTTTATATACGGTCTAAACGATGTATAACATTTATTTATTTATATAATTCACGTATATTAGGGTTTACGAATTGATTACTTTCTCTAAGCTTCCACGCACATGGCAGAAAAGTGGAAAATTGCTGCTACTATCTACCGATAAAATAATGTTTAAATATTTAAATTTTTTAGAAAATTAGAATACATTTTTTAAAAATATTTCTAAATGTTAAATTAAATTTTACGACATTTTTACAATTTTCTTTTGTGTGTGTTGTATTTATTGTTGTTTATTTTTTTAATGCAATTTGTAAAGATTTTCAATAATTTTATTCTTACAAATCTATCTCTAAAGTCCTGAAATGAAAATTGGCTGCTTATATATAATAATTACTATGTTTTAATTACTTGAAATATTGTAAAATTAAAATTGTTTCTTAAAAAATCATTGTTGAATGTTAAATTTTATTTAAACATAAAGCACAAAATAATAATAATAACAAAAGAATAAAAATCATATAACTTCCCCTCGTAGTAAAATGTATCATTATTGAAAAAAAAAATTATTTGCCGAGCGTTGGGATCGAACCCTAGTCTTCTACAAAAGCTCAGAGCTGTAAATCCGTGCCTTAAACCACTGAGCTAACCAGACTTGCTTCGACTTTCCTCTTACTGGAAGGGCTGATAAATTAAACTTCACGCATGCGTAAAGACCAATTTGAGTTGATCTTAAAGAAGTAGCCTACTGTTTTAATCTATATGATTATTTACATTAAGTGCTATTAAATATAACAAAAACACTGGGTAACATAAAAATTTAGAACTCTGTGCCTTCATTTTTGACATTAATTTAACTATATTTCTCAAAGTTACCAATGGCTTACACAGCATGTTTCATTGGCATGCCTCACTGATTTGGCCCCTAAGAGAAATACATTCGTTGACGGAGTTTCATTCGGAAGAGAAATTGACAAAATGAGTGAGGTTGTACATCCGTTGCAACATAAGTCTTTATACAACACTGAAATTCCCCATCTCGTGTCATAGTGGGATGAGTGTCGTAGCAGTTGCAGCAATAATTTTAAATAAAAGATTTCTATAATAACTTTTTGTTGTGTGTTCAGTTTTCCACTTGACTATTTCTAACAGTGTTATAAGAATGTACAATAACTTAAAGTTTTTATTAAATATTTTATCTAAATGATTGTGACAAAATCTTTTCAAACTGAAAAAATAACATTTTGGAAAAATATGTTCTGTTACACTTTAATTATTTTTGGGCAGCGTGTTTATATAAATTAAAATTTCTCGTTCTACAGTGTGGAGTCTTTTTATTATTATTATTACTGCGTAGTTTTTGTTGTACACTATTTAAATAGATCCTAATATCCCAAATTTAAAATAATTGTGAAAGCTTGGATTTAGTATTAATGTCTCAAAATTTCTGGCAATTATTTTTAAATCAAAAAATTTCATAATCATTTTATATTACGAGCTCAGTTTACATTGGACCTCTTATGTAATTCCAGAGATATAATGTACAAAATGTTATATAACTGTTAAGTGTAATAATCAAATACTACAACGATTATTTACGTCATTTTCATGCGGCAGAAACAATGAAAATTATTTTTGTGACTTTATGTTGTGAATAAACTTTCTGAACGATTTCTTATTAATCGCTATTGTTTTCACTTTTTTTATTATTTTGTTACATATTGCGTTTTCAGGGTGTTTCAATGTATCGTTTCAAAACTTTAAGATATGAGAGAGCAACAAATGATTCTTCAAAAAGTCATGATAATGTTGTGCATTGATAGTCCAAAATATGCATACTTTGACCAGAAGGAGAATAACCAAATCTTATTGAGATTTGAACACATGACAGTAACTGGCAATTTCGTTTTATGCATATTGGGTTTAAGTCTTAATTTGCTTGCGGTACGACCGATATTTTCATATGAAACTACAAAATGAGATCATATAACAATGTACTGTTTATGGTTTGTATATTTGTATGGTTTGTATATAGTGTTTGTTCATAGTCCATAAAAGCGCTTGCTTTTTAGATAAGGAATTAGCATCGACTTACATTTGCGTTTGTAAGAATTTTTTTTCCCGGAAAGGGGGGGGGGGGATATGTGATGTCGAAATCAATATAACATCACATATTATTATTAGCTTCCTTAAAAAGAAAAAAATAATAAATTCTCAAGTTTAAAATTTAAATTATCTTTTGCAGTTTCAAATCCATTAAACATTCTTTTTACTTTCTAAAAAGAATATATCTATCTCTTTTCTCTTTCCTTTAAATTGCAGTTACGCAGGTTTTCATGCTTATCCGAGGCCGTTAATAAAATAAATCAAAAACAAATATTTTCTCATCCTAAAATCATTATCTGAGCCTGCATACTTTCGTTTGTTCAAATAGTGCATTGTAAGATATTTTTAAAACCATGTGCTCTTTTTCTGTTACTCAGTCACTTACTTAATTCCTTTTCAAAATTAATAAACATTGCAACTCCTTTTTCAGCTTAAAATCTAACGCTCTGTTTATATTAAATCGGTGTCTGACATCTGTGTTATGCATATAGAGATATTTTTCCCAGCAATCAGTATTGGCATGCATATTTGTACGCTGATATATTAATCGCCAAATTAACGGTCCGGTTGGCACGTTTTTAATTTAAACTTTCCTTATGAACTGTACGTGTGGGTTTGCAATAATTTCAGGGAAACCAAATTTAAATCGACTCATGTTGGCTATGATTTCTGGTAGTAAATATTCATTTTCTATCTCTGACCGTCCTGCTGTAAGGATGTAGAGCTCCTGCATTGTATGTTTACAGGGAGTCACCCCGTAAGAGTGTAATACTCTTTTATTCTCATTAATAAATGCCACATACGTAGTTTGATCTTGGTCCTGAGTCTCTCCTACTTGAGTTATAGCTGTCTTACGCAAAATACTTTTAATAATCACGGCTGTTTGTTTAGACTTCTCAAGTAGTTAATAAACTTTAACTCTCGGTCTCTAAAAATATGAACGAAAATATTCGTTACAGACCATTTTATGAAATATTTTGTAACTTTTGTCAATGGTAGCCCTTCACTGTCTTGGCAAAGATTTAGGCATCTGCGGTTCCTGCTGTCCCTTATCACTTGACGCAATATTCGATCATCTAGGACAGTTGTTTTTCTTTTTGTTGTTTATTGGCGACCTGTAAAATTTCTTTGCAGTATAATCTGGTTACAAGTCAGGTTTAGGAACATAACGTACTATGTATTAGGAACAATCAAATTCCTACCTTTTAGCACCACTAGACATCAATTAATTAGTTTTCTGACTATGCGTTTAGATAACTCTACTGTAAATATTTTACCACTTTTTTTTCTAATTAATTGATTTAAAACCAGTCTTCTTTGCAACAACCCATGACAAATCCCGAATGTGGTAGTTTGCATGCATGGAAAGAAACAGCCAATCAGATTTGTTGAAACGTTTTTTAAATATACATGCAAAGAACCATACGGTTTTCTATTGTTTGGAGATAAAGTTTTGCATACCCAAATCTGTGTGTGCATCTTTTATTTTTTTTATTCAATGCGATTCATTTTAGATGATTCACATTATACCAATTTGTTTGTATACGTAGACAAAATGAAGTTTGTGATATTTTTCCTTGAAGAACACCACTTTCAAACAGCGCAATGAATAAGGTTCATGCATTAGATACTTATATCAGCTTAAGTGCAAACGAATCTATCTTTCATAACCGTCTGCACTCGATACATATAAGGTACCTGTGCCTAATATAGACACCCTAAGGAAAGTTTATTTTTTTCACCCCCATGCACGTGCTAGGACTCCAAAAATATATGACCATGATCCCTGGACTGTTGACTATCATTATTAAAATTAGCGACATTGTAACTATTTCGGTTTCATTCAAATCATAAAAACAAAAAATGTTAACAAATATCCATATAAGGAACCACCAGTCCCTATTATGTACAGGCGCCTCCTTATTGACCTACTACAAAGGGTGCAGGGAAGAGCCAATCTTCTATGGAATTTTAGAGGAGAGGGGATAAAAAAATATCTTAAAGTATTGCGGAGGAGGTCACAGTAAATATCTTCAAAACATGCATTTTAGAGCGGGGGGTCGGTTGTGGCTCTTCGAAGAGTTACTGCAAAATATTATGAAATAATGTAGTTGGTTGTGCTTTGCTTTCTATTTTTCTGAATCTCAAGATTCACCTGCTGTACTTTCAATGTGGACATAAGGTGCCCATATTGGTAATCGGGAGTAGTTTTATTAGATCTTGTAATAAATAAATAAATAAAACTTTTTAAAGCAATATATGCAATAGCAATCGAAAATATGTTTTAAAAGCTTTCTAAAACATCCTACTTTTCAATATTTAAAGTAATTTTACAATAGCTAATAAAAATTTGACTTGCCTATAATTACGATCAGCACGCCACGAAACAACAAATTTCCTTCTAAAAGGCAAAAAGGGCGCGCTTTTTTGTACTTTCCAGGCTTAATTATCTTTTCAACTGCTTTTCTTCACGGATATGTACCGCGATCTCTCTATCAAAAGTGTTACTTTTAAAAATATTAAGGATGTTCATATTGAGAGCCCTGTCTACCTAGGGCACAGGTACCTTACATAAAAAGTCATGCTTGAAAATTCCTTCAAAATCTGTAGAAAATGTGTAGTTTTCGACTCAGTTTTTTAAAATGTAGTTTCAGAGCAAATTGGAAGGATAAAGTAATCTCTTTGTGTGTTTGAAGTCTTTAAAATTGAAAATTCGCAATTTTTAAGTATTTAAAAGAATACAATAATGGTTTGTTGTCGAGGACATCAAAATATCTTTCAATGTTAAGTATGGAGACGTATATTATTTATGATATAGATAGTTTAGTATGAATTACATTATGGTTAAAAATTGAAACAATAAATTAAGAATCCTCAAATGATAAATTAGTATTTTTTACTTTTCCTGTTATTATTACAATAAAGAAAAGTATTACATGTATTTTTATCAGTTCATTTGTTTGCATTTTAAACCATGCGTAATTTAAAGCAGAAGATTTTCCATAACCATGATTCCAGGTAAATTTATACAATGTGACGAGCGGGGGAACATTATAAATTGCGTTTCATTTTGTAATTAAGCGCAAATTTTATTTAAAAAAATTAATAACAGGAAAGGTGAAAATTTTTGAGAATTTTTGAGAAATGTAAATGGTAATACATCAATGAATAAAATTTTATGCATCTTTTAAATTTAACATGTGTATTATAATTGTGTTTATAAACAAAACAAATCTAAATGATGAAATAAATAGTTAATTCACATATATTCATTAATATTACAGCGTCACTTAAAATTTGATATCATTATTTTTAAGCTCCATATTTAAAATTCCTATAGCAATAAGATATAGGGCTGTGTCACAACTTTTTAAACTGTTAAGGGTATTTGTATTGATTATATATGCATATATAAAAAAAAATCAGTCGAAATGCTATATCTATTTTTTATGAAAAAATCGAGAGTTTAAAATATACACATATTTTCTTCTTTTTTTGTTCTACTATACTTTTTTTAACTATGTGTTTCAATATCTCATTCATTCTTAACACTTTCAAACATAATTGAAAAGTATTTATGATTTCCGTTTATCCCTCCGTCCGGCCGTGCTATAACTCCCCATGATATACTTGGATAGATCTGTGATTTTCATGTTTTATTATTTTTTACTATTAGCTGAATTAGCTATTATCAGTAATAAAAATGCAGCTTGTAGAATTTTAAGCTCCCATATAGGGAAGTTCAAAAGTATTCCGTTATTTTATGGTCAATGGGGAAAAATTCTTTTAATTGCATTTTAATGCATTTTAAAACAATATCGCAAACTGATGAAATTTATATACATTTATGAAGTGAATAAATATTCATCATGTGGAATGAAAAATTACATAGCGGTTTTAAATCTTTTAGTATTCCTTTAGAGGACCACAGAAAATAATAAATTACATTATGGCCTACGGAATTGAACTCTTTGCAGCGTACTGGAATCAAATAAGGTTATTTCACATAAAATGAAGTTTATATATATATATATATAACTGACTGCAATATATTTGCTCTAGAATAGGATGCACATATCATTTATCTTTCATTTAACGGAGCTCATAAAATAAATCCAATATACTGTCCATTATCGATAATTCTTAGAACTAACTGCCTTTTTAATGTTTCGTTCATTTGACAAAATCCTATTCGTATCTGTAATCAGTTTGTACATTCGTCACAGAGTGCGTACACAAAAACTGTATGCCACAGACTTGAAATTTTGTGTACTGACAGGTAATTACCTCGTGTCACACTACAAATCATAAAACTTAAAAAAAAGTTTTCTATTTGAATTAAACTAATTTTTTCAATCTCATTCGTTTTTTTTTCGATTTAAATTTCATAAATGAAACGCAATTTAAACCTTGTAGACATCGATGAGACAAAGGCGAGTTTGGAGTTAGAGCAACTCGCTAGTAAACAAAATGTTGCTAGTTTGACCTCCGATGCTTAAACATAAAATTTTCATATTAAGATTGATTTAACAAAAAGGAAATCCATATTTTTGCCAATTTGAGGCAGTTCCTAAATAAAAAAGAGCAATTTAATGAAAAGATTTGATTTTTTTTTTGTATAGAAATGCTTGAAAGTATACCCAGAAAAAAGTTTTCTTGAATCAACAAAGATTAGTTTGATCCAACAAATCTTTTCATTTAAGTATGGGTCAATAATTAATTTTGTTTGAATAAACAAAAAAATATTGCTGCTTGTTTTTTTTTCAATTTTCCGTTCACAATTTACATTTGAAATGCATAATAGCGTACTAATAAAGTCATTAATCCGTCTTAATTTAAAAAGTTTTTACTATCCTAAAATTATATAAATCCTTTATAGCTATATAAATCAATGAAACAAAGTTATGTAAGAGAATTATGGTTACTCTATTTGGAATAATTAGTTTTACACTTTCGATTCCGATTCTTCTTTCAGTTTTTAGAAAAAAATACTTTTATGTTAATAACATTAACACTGGCTATCCAAATAGATTAATTAGTATTTAACGAATATTTAACTGTCTGAAAGATAACAAATGTTGTTGTTTCAATTCATATTCGTATGACAATAGGCTAAGGAAGAATTTTTCGAGATGTCGATAATATAGTGTATTACAATAAGATTTAACTTATGCTATAACTTTCTAAGAAATATTCAGCTACATTAAACATGATTGTTTCATAAAAGAATTTAGATTTTTAATTTAAAGAGTGAAATATGCTTTTAAAATAAAGGAATCAGGAGCGGCACAAAGGGAATAAAGCAAATAATAATTATTATTATTTGCTTAAATAATAATAACTATTATTATTTGCCTTGTACCATAAATTTTAGCTGGTATTTAGAAAACCACACTCGGTTTTATGACCATATAAGCTATAGAAAGAGTGAAATACATATGCCGGCATTTCGGTGTCCGTTATATTAAGGGGGGTCGTTTGAGTATTACAAAAATGAGAAAAGGGGTGATATATTTATAACTTCAACTGTAATGTAGATCTTGTTGTGATCATGATATTTTAGTTACTTTAAAAGAAAGGATTTTTTTTTAATGGAGTAAAAGATAAGTTTATCTATTTGTTACCTTGCATCGTCATATTCAATGATATATGATATATTGATATCATATGCCTAAACATAAATGGTGTCATACGCCCTGACGCAAAAGTTTAGGCAATGAAGAAATTCTTACATACTTTGAAAAATAGTTATTCAATTTTCAAATCACTGCTTGAAATTAATGTGCTGTACATATAAACAAACTTTATAACAAAGAAAAGTGGAATTGTGCATATTGCAAATAATTAAATGGTAACAAAAATAAACTGCTGTCTCAAAAGTTTAGACACAAATCAAATAAAATCGAAATAAACAATTTTTAAAACCTGGTTGCGCATCCATGCTTCTGTATTACGTGAAATATACGAGATTGCATCGAAGAAACTAAATCTTGCATAGTTTGTGGATCGATATCGTACCATGCATCCTCAATAGATGTTGTTACGAATATTACTTAAATTAATCACAAAGGCCGGGAAATAAACTTAGCCGATAGTTAAAAAACAATAACAACATTTTATTTACAAGTTTGTTTCAGAACGAACGTAACACAACTGACAGCAATGACATCGGCTGTCTATGGCGTAACAAATTGCGCCCCTCCTACGAAGGGTTACAATAATGAGCTGGGATTGGAGTGTCCTTGAATTTATTTCATTTTTTCCTAATATCCTCCCACCTTTTGAGTGGGAAATCAAACACTCAAAACCTTTACGTATACACAAAATAAACATTATTCATAATACATATAAAAAAATTACTTATACAATTGAAACACAATCTTATCAATTACAATAACAATATATATATAGCATATGCAAAATAATAATAATAAACACTTGAATACAAATAAATAAGTGAAGTGAAATTAAGTAAAATGAGTATTTAAATGAAGTTTTCTAAATAGAAAATTTATCTAACAGGTGTCTTGATAATTCTGCCACTACTAGTGGTTAAAGGCGTAGCCTCATCATTTGTTTCTTTTACTGGATTTTCCAATTCCAATCTGTATAATCTCTGAACTGGTCGTAATAATTCAGAATTACTTTTTCTTTTTGAGCGCAAGCCTAATTTGGCCATCTCTGCCAGGTATGACTTTCAGAACGCGAGCTAAATTCCAATAGAAACGTTTTTTATTAGTATCCTCCAGTAGGACAATTTCTCCTACCTTAAGTGATTCATTTTTATAGCATTTTATTGATTGCTGCCGTAACTGTCCTAAATATTCTGTACGGAACCTAAGTCTTAAAGTTTCTCTTATCCGTTGCAAATATTTAGCTCTTTTACTCAATTTCACTTTGTCTACATTGTCAATATCTGGAACATCTGACTGTGGAGTTTCATGTAAAAATTTCTCTGGTGTTATAGAAAAGTCCTCATCAATGTCCTCTGACACATATGTAATTGTTATTGAATTAATAACTCTTTCACAGTCACATAATACAGTGAGTAATTCCTCGTAATCAAGAGAAGCACGACCCAATATTTTTCTTAGGATTTGCTTTACAATCCGAATCAAGCGCTCCCACCATCCGCCCCACCATGGTGCGGAAAGAGGGTTAAACTTCCAATCAATTTTTTGTTCAGCAGCTTTAAAACGGAGACTATCCCAGTCGATAGTTTTCAAAAAGTTCTCCGCGCCTATGAAATTTGTTCCATTGTCTGAATATATGGTTGAAGGTCGTCCACGGCGTGCAATAAAACGTCTTAAAGACTGAAAAAAGGATTCAGTTGATAGAGAAGTGATTAATTCCAAGTGGACGGCACGATAAACTGCACAAGTGAAAAGTACAATATATGCTTTTCGGCCATCTTTCAAATACAATGTTCCAGCCAAATCACATCCTATAATTTCAAATACGCAAGCATCGCGGACCCTATCATTAGGTAAAATTCCTGGGATTGCCTCACATTTTTTAGCTATGAATTTTTGACATTTTATACATTTTCCAATACAATTTCGTATTGTCTTTCGTGATTTTAAAATCCAATATTTTTCTCTTAAAGTTGACATTAACAATAAAGTACCAGCATGTAATAAATCATTATGTACAGTCATTATCAACAATTTTACAACAGGGTGATCAGATGGCAATATAATAGGAAACTTAAAATCGTATTTGTCTTCTCGATAAGCAACATTTGACCTAGCTCTTATAAGACCGTCACAATCAACTATTGGTCTGAGTTGTCTTAATTTCTCATCATTTTCTCCCTTAAAAGATTCCTTTTGGATGAGTAACATTAAAGCCTTTTCTCCCCTTTCTATTTCTTGTACAGATAAATCTTTTGAAAGATTTTTGTCAACTTTTCTTAAATTGTTATAAAATCTAAAAATCCAAGATAACATTCTTACAATTTTCTTAAATGAAGAAAAATACTTATAATACCACTTACCATTTTCATCGTTACTAATTAATGTGGCTATAACTGTTTTACGAATCTCAGAATTGACCAAATCTTCATTTGGCTCGTCATTCGATTTAGGCCAACTTTCCTTTTTTTCGTGTAACCAATCAGGTCCCTCCCACCAGTTCCTTTCAACTAATTGTTCAGCAGAACACCCCCTTGAAAGTAAATCGGCAGGGTTGAGAGAGCCTGAGATATGATGCCACCAGTGAGGGGAGGTCAGTGAATGTATTTCTGCAACCCGATTTTGAATGAACGTCCCCCAATTTTGATTTCGCTGAATCCAACACAAAGCTGTTGTTGAATCAGTCCAACAATAAATATCAACCCTTGATAACTTTAGATCCTTTATTATGTTAGATAACAATCTAGAACCAATATTACAAGCCAAAAGTTCTAAGCGAGGAATCGTAATGGGTTTTAAAGGGGCTACCCTAGATCTTGCTTGTACTAGATTAATTTTAACCCCATCTTCGTTTTCGATTCTTATGAAAACGCACGTACCGTATGCCTTCTTACTACCATCACAAAATAAATGTAAACTTATATCTTGATTAATTGGTTTAAGTCCAAACCATCTAGGAATACTTATCTGTGAAAGTAAACATAAGTTTTGTTGCCACGACTTAAATTTTTTTTGTAAATCATCCGGTAGTACATCATCCCATTTAAGTTTTAAATTCCACGTTTCCTGTAAAATTAGTTTCGGAATTAGCATTACCGGAGCCGTATAGCCCACAATATCAAACACTTGGTGTGCTACGGCTAGAACTGTTCTTTTTGTGATTGGTTCTAACTTATTTAAAACCTGTTCAATTTTACACGATAATGTATCGGTAGATGTATGCCATATGAGACCTAATAGGGAAACACCCTCTTCCGTAGAGGAATCCTCCTCAAATATTTCATTACTCAAGTTAGACTTCCAACATCTTAAATTAAAATGACCCAATGACATAATTAATTTCGCTTCGACAAAAAATTTTCTCATTTCTGTTTCAGAGCTTAAACTTGTCACGCAGTTATCAACGTAAAAGGCTGTTTTTAGAATGTCTGCAGTATTCTTTAATTTTTCTGGAACCCTATCTAAATGATACAATAAAGTGGCGGCTAATAAATAAGGGCTGCACGTAATGCCAAAAACTACCCTTTTGTGACGATAAACTTCTACCTGTTCCCGATTTTCTTTATCAAACCATAGAAATCGCAAAAAATCTCTGTCTTTTTCTCTTATAGCGATCTGCAAAAAGGCTTTTTCGATGTCAGCGGTAACACTTACGTAATTCATACGGAAACGGTTTAGAATCGAGGGAATCATCTCAATTAGATTTGGACCCGTAGATAAACAATCATTTAATGAGGGAAAACCTGGTAAATGTGAACTAGCGTTTAATACTGGCCTTATATTTGTGGTACTATTTTCTTTTATTACTGCCCGATGAGGCAAATAATGAACACCCGTTAGTTTTTCAGTCGTTGTCTTTTCAATTATACCAAGATTTAACCAATTCTGAAAAACATCACAATAATCATTAAATTTTCCAGAATTTGTCAATTTTCTTTTGGCGGTTAAAATAGATTTTTCCGCATTTATTTTATTATTTGGTAAAAGCTTGTTATCCAAAACCCAAGGCAACGCGACTTCATACCACCCCTCACTATTTACATTAATAGTCTGTTCAAAATACCTTTGCGTATCCTCCTGCAATTCTGCTTTCGTTTTACTAATTGGAGGTTCTGTGATTCCCAAAACATCTAATTTCCAAAGATCGCTAATGCACTGATCTTTTACTAACATAGAAGAAATAATAAGAGAAGCAGTGTTCTCAGAAATTGGCTTAATGCCAGAATTGAATTTTCCTATGACAGTCCATCCTAATTTCGTGTTTATCGCAGTTAATCCACATTTAAGATTAAATATATTTCCAGTTAAAAGTTTACCAGCAATGTCTGCACCAGTTAACAATTTTATTTACTTATCAACCTTTAAATTCTTATTTTCTAAATCATTTATTTTAATTCCGTGTAACTTCAATTCATTTACCCAAGGGCTAGACGGAATTTCCTTAATTTCAGAACAAATACGTTTCTGACTTAATACTTCTAATTTACATTTATACTCATCATTTATATCACTTAATTCAATCAAATAATTTTTATATACATTTTCAGGAGTTTCAACACCACCAAATAAAGATTGCTTAATTCTAGTTTCACCAATACACTTAAATTTCATACTCTGAGCAACATCTGTAGATATATAAGATTTCATACTACCATTATCATAGATAGCACGAATAAACATTTCTTTAGAACCATTCTTAATTTTTACAATTAAAGTTTGCAAAACTACATCTCAAATCTTAATGTAATTATTTAGAGTGCTTGTTTTGTTTTCACTTTTATCTCCATTCGAGATATTATCAATTTTGTTAGAAGTTAAATCCGGACACAAAATTACAAAATGCCGATTTTTGCAAATCGGGCATCTATGTTTTGATTTACAGGAATTAGCCATGTGAAAACGTTTTAAGCATACAAAACAAGCATTCTTTTTCTTAATAATATCTTTTTTAGAATCCAAACTCATAGATAAAGCATCATTGCAATTTTCTGAATTGTGAAACTTATTACAGAAAATGCAATCAAATTTCTTAAATTTAGGTGCATTTACCTGAAAATTATTACCATTTGCATTTAATAATTCATGAGCAGTTGGAATACTGTTTTTATTTTCTGGATGCTTACCTTTTTTAACAGGAAGTTTTTCAGAATTTAGAGTATCTCGCGTGATTTTTAATCGAAATTCAGTATCTACTTCATTTTTGACAAACATCATTAATAAATCTAATTCAGTCTTACCTGCTTCAGCACCTGTGTTCCTTTGCCTTTCCCATATTTTGAATAAATCGTCGGGAAGGGCTGATTCTATGAGTGGAAGTATTAAGGTACCCTGGGGTAATAACGCCACGTTAAGGTTCTACCAATTTTCACGGCTTAGTTTTAGATTGTATTTTTCAAACAAATATAGGATCTGATACAGCAACTCATTGACTATCTATATAAAATAAAATAATTTAACAGATATGTATTCATAAAATGTAATGGCGTTTTTTCTTGACCCATGCTATTTGGCGTTATTACCCACCTATATGGGTAATAACGCCATGCAAACAAAACTATGAAATATGATGGAATAATTGCATGTAGATAGCCCAATTCTAAAAATACAAACTCTACAAACTTAGAAATTGACAAATTGCATTCTAAGCTATTGAAAATGTTCAATTTTTTGTGAAAGTGTAAGAAAAATAAAGGTGTGGTGTGGGAGGAGGGGATGAGGCAAAAGAATATTAGACCGTGAGCTTCTTTTTGCTTAAAAAGGACCGCTTAAATAGAAATATGATAAACATTGGACAGTTTTAACTGTGTTTATTTGAATCACTATTTAGGATGTAGTTCGGCCACTGTAGGGAATCAACCGGAGTACTAAAGTCAAGGATTGGCGTTATTACCCCGGTATAGTTATTGCGCAGTACATTTTAAATTACAAATTATCTCGAGAAGATATCCAAAATCTTTAACAACATTTTAAAAGTACATGAAATGCACTACAAATTTATGTAATTAACAAAGTATTTCCGGATAAAAAGATAGTCTTCACATCACAAAACGTATCTCGCAAATTTTAGATCAAGCGTTAATTTTAGTTGTTTGTAAAAACAATAAGACCTAAAAATGAAACAAATTAACTTGAAGCTGTTTTTTGCGATTTATATGACTCAAAACTCTTCTGCGCAGAGCACATGGGTGTCATTTACCTGATTATTTCATAATTATGCAAAATATAAGCACTTGGTGTTATTACCCCGCCTGGCGTTATTACCCCAGGGTACCTTATATAAGAAAATTTATCTTGTGTTACACCTAGAGATTCCAACGCACGTAACTGAGTTTGTAGCTTATCATATAGTGTCAATAAATTGACTTTCTTCTTATCTGTAATCACTAGTTTTAATAGTTCTCGCACGTAAATTTGTATGAGCACATTTTCCTTACCGAAACGCTCCTTTAAAAAATCCAACGCTTTACCGTAATTCGCTTCTGTTGCAGGAAAACTATCCACAATCTGTCGGGCAGGCGAGTCAGGTTTCGTCGACTGTATAAGGTATTGAAACTTGTCCCTCACATCTATTCCAGGGTCTTCATTTATTTTACTGAATTGCGTCCAAAAGCTCAGCCAGTTTTTTGGGTTCCCGTCAAATTTAATTAGTTCGATTTCAGGCAGTTTTTATTTCGTAATTATCGACACGACTGGAGATGAAGATGAAACATCACTTGTATTAACTGGATTAATGTTCGATTTTATCTTCTTGCATTTGATTTTGAAATGTGAAATTTTATCATAGTATTCTTGGGCTGCTTCATATTCTTTGTCAAAATCTTCTTGCGAACACTTCTGTTTTTGTAATTCTTCTAAAAATTTTTCATCTATTGTTCGTAATGATTTACATTTCTCTTGCAATGAATCAAACTGTATTTCTACATCTTCCGAATTAGGATCGTCTTCACTTAATAATTCTTGCAGTTCATTCGCAGTCTTTGTAAATGACGTTCTTGCTGATTTTCTTTGTTGTCGTATAGCTTCCAAATCCATGTTTAAAACTTCCTTAAACTTAAACTATCGGCTAAAAAACGTGAACGTGCTCTAATTAACACGTATCCACGGCAAGGGATGTTATAATGTTACGAATATTACTTTAATTAATCACAAAGGCCGGGAAATAAACTTAGCCGATAGTTAAAAAACAATAACAACATTTTATTTACAAGTTTGTTTCAGAACGAACGTAACACAACTGACAGCAATGACATCGGCTGTCTATGACGTAACAAATTGCGCCCCTCCTACGAAGGGTTACAATAATGAGCTGGGATTGGAGTGTCCTTGAATTTATTTCATTTTTTCCTAATAGATATCTTAAGTTCTTGTACAGAAGAGTATTGTCTAGTGTTGCTATAAACTTTGCGTCACATGATGATCCAAAGTTTTTCTATAGGGTTAAGATCTGGGCTACATGCTGGCCAGTCGAGAACTCTTATATTATGGGAATTAAACCAAGATTTTGAATAATTTGCAGTGTGAATTGAAGCATTGTCTTGCTGAAATTCCCACTGAGGACCCCCTAGAAGCTCAGCAAATGGCAGTAGGTTTTCTTCTAATGTCTGTGTATAATGCTGTGAAGTTTGACGACCACTGGTGAAGGTCAGAGATACTTGTCCATTATAGCAAAAGGCTGCCCAAACCATCACCGAGCCCCCTCCTTGTCTGCGACTAAACAAACTTCGAGGTTCCTTCCGCAAGTCATGCCAATACGATAAACAACCATCTGGACCATCCAGATTCCACTTTTTTCATCGCTAAATATGACTGACTGCCATTTCTCTCCATATGACATATGCTTTCGAGCCCACATCATTCTTTGTAACTTATGATGTGGCTTCAGAGCTGGTTTCTTCTGCATTTTGCTATAAACGATTGCTCCTTTTTCCAAAATTCGTCTACGAATCGTATCCTTTGATACAGAGAGTCCCGATGAGCTTTGAACTCCACGTAAGCTCATTTGTTGAGTACTCGCTAGTCTTTGTATCAGGCGATCCTCTCGTACATTTGTCACACGTGGCCTCCCAGACCGCCATTTTGCTTTATATTCGGAACCACTCAATAAAACTCGATAAATAGATTTTTTTGACCTATTAAGAATAGCAGAAATTTCAGAAACGCTCTTCCCTTCACCTTTCAACTGCCAAATCCTTGAAACCTCATTCACTTGAATTTCTTTAGCTCTCGGCATGTCGACTATGAAGCGCAATCGTTTGCAGAACTTAAGTACTCCAAATTTGTGACATCATCGATTCTAAATTTGCATATGCCAGCGAATATTCAAAGAAATTTAGAATAGTGTCTAAACTTTTGCGACAAGCACATTTGAATTTTTATGAAAAAATTAGTATTATAGCAAATAAAACGACTGTCTTTTGTACATAGCATTTTAAATCAGTTTTTGAATATATTTACAGGTTTTTGTAATTCTGACGTCATAATTCTACATTTTATAGCTGAATGACGTCATTGTCTAAACTTTTGCGTCATGGTGTATAGTGAATGAATAGACGTACACTTACAATACTACATGTATATTTTATCAAAAATATTTCTTAAAACAAAATAATATTGCATTAAAAGATATCGACTATTAATAGTACACGTACCCGAGACGGTTAAATCAAAATTTGCGCCATGCATGTTGAATGTATAATTTTATTAATTTTTTGAAATAAATGTTGTTAAATTATTAATAGAAGTTATCCGTATTCTATTTTAAAAGGGGAATTTGTAATTTTAATTTTAGGTTAATTTTAATTGAGTTTTTTTTTTCAAAAATAAGTGTCCTTATTATATTTTTTATTAATATTTTTGTAATAAATTATTATTTTAACATAAATTTAATCGAACTTAATTATTTAAAATAACTATAGGTGTCTACACTGTCATATTGTCATATTCCAAATAAAACCCATCCCATTAACGTTTTATTTCAGCATTATATTATTACAAACATTCAAACCTGCTGAAGTCTGATTCAATTTAAATTCCTTAGGTTATGTAATAATGGATGTGGCGGAAGTTGAAACCTAAGCAAAATTGAGATTATCTTATATACGAATTTTGCATTTCGATGAGGTATACGAATTTCATTAAGTTAAAATATTAAGTGATATAAATAAGCTGTTTTAAAGATATAGATAATCTTAAATTCTCCTGAATTAAATCTCAAGTTTACTTTTAAGGAATAGTGCGATATAAAATCACATTTATCCGCTTGTTTTTTATCTGTCCGACGATCTTCTATAACTATTTATTCAAAAAATTAAAAATTTATATCGATCTTTATTGTACAATTCCAATGCACTGAATCCATTTTTAAACATTTAATACAATATATTTCTCAAAACAGTGAAAGAAACATATTAAATTTTAATTTTTTAAACTCAAAAAACAATAACTACTTATATCGGTTAAATTGATTGAAAAAATTTGGAATATTTAGTTTAATTCAAAATTTAAGGCATGCATGCCGAAGGTATAATTTCCTTAATCTTATAAAAGAAAGCTTTTAAAATTTAATAATAAAAGTTATTTCTATTATCTTTTAAAATGGCAATTTCAAAATAAAATTTTTGGTTAACTTTAAATGCTTTTTTTCAAACGTTATGTGTCCTTATTAAGCAAAAATTTATTATTTTGATGCAAATTTAACTAAACTGGATTATTTAAAATAACTATAAGTTCTTCCACTATCATATTGTCATATTTCAAAAGCACATCCATTAACATTTTGTTTCAACACTATATTATTATATTTAATCCTGCAACTTTACAACATTTACAATATTTAATCCTGCTGAAGCATGATTCAATTTAAATTCCGCAATTTATGCAATAATGCATGTGGTAGAAGTTGAAACCTCAGCAAAATTGAGAGTATCTTATCTAAGATTTTTATATTTCGATGGAATAAATGAACTTCATTAGATTAAAATATTAAGCGATATATATTAGTTGTTTTAAATATATAGATAATCTTAAAGTCTCGTGCTTTGAATCTCATCTTTACTGTTAAGAGTTTGTAAGATTTGAGACTGAACCAGCAATTTATTTATTTAATAACTTCTTCGTAAACTGTAGTTTAAATTATTTTAACTGAGTAACGATGCACAAAATGTTTATCAGGCAGCTCAAATCAGCCTTAATCATATGAAATAATTGTTTTTAAATTTAATAATAGAATTTATTTGTATTCCCTTTAAAACGTGTATTTGCAAATTAAATTTTTGGTAAATTGTAAATGATTTTTATTAGTATTTGAATTTATATAGTAAAATAGCATTATTTTTACGTAAATTTAACCAAATTGAATTGTTTAAAATAACTAAAAGTTATTACACTGCCATATTGTCACATCCCAAAAGCACATCCATTAACGTTTTGTTTTAACATTATATATAATAAACTTTCAATCCTGCTTAAGCATGATTCAATTTAAATTCTGAAGTTTATGCAATAATGCATGTGGCGGAAGTTGAAACCTAAACAAAATAGAGATTATCTTATGTACGAATTTTGTATTCCGATGAGGAAAAGAATTTCATTAGATTAAAATATTAAGCGATACATATTAACTGTTTTAAACATGTAGATAATCTTATAGTCTCGTGCATTAAATCTCAACTTTACCTTTAAGGATTAATGTATATTATAAGAATTGAGACTGAACCAGCAGTTCATTTAATAATTTCTACGTAAAGTGTAATTTAGATTATTTTAACTGAGTAATGATGCATAAAATGTTTATTATGCAGCCAAAAATTTGATATGAAATGAAATTCACTGTGAAACGACAAAAAATTAAAACATAAACATAAATACAGAAGATTGTTTGTTAGGATCACGTTGTTGTAAGTATAAATTTTCATGTTAAGATAGATTTAATTAAAAGAAATTTCGTATTCTTTGCCAATTTAAGGGTTTATATTATTAGAGTTTCGTTCATCTGACATTCATAAAAAAATTTGATATCCAATTTTCTTTTCATTTTAAAATCTATTGTGATAAAAATATCACGTAAATGTCATAAATCAACATTTAGGGCATTCATGTCGAATGTATAATTTCCTTGATCTTATAAAAGAAATGTTTTTATGTTTAGTGATAGAATTTATTTGTATTCACTTTTAAAACGTGTATTTGAAAATTAAATTTTTGGTAAATTGTAAATGCTTTTTTTTGTTGTATTTGTATTTATATAGTAATACAAATTATATAGTAATACGAATATTGTATTCCGATGAGGTACAAGAATTTCATTAGATTAAAATATAAAGCTATATATATTAGCACTTTTAAACATATAGATAATCTTAAAGTCTCGTGCTTTAAATCTCAACTTTACTTTTAAAGATTAATGTATATTGTAAGATTTGAGACTGAACCAGCAGTTTATTTGTTTAATAATTTCTGCGTAAAATGTAATTTAGATTGTTTTAACTGAGTAATGATGCATAAAATGTTTATTATGAAGCTAAAAATTTGATATGAAATGAAATTCACTGTGAAACCAAAATAAAATAAAAACACAAGGAAAAAAACAGGAGATCGTTTGTTTAGATCACGGTGTTTCAAGTTGAAATTTTCAAATCATTCAATCAATTTTCAATTCAATCAATCATTTAATTAAATGGAATTTCTTATTTTTAGCGAATTTAAGGATTTTTATTATTAGCTTTTCTTTCATCTAACATTCATGAAGAAAAATCACATTCAATTTACTTTCTAATTAAAAATCTATTATGATAAAAATATCGCATAAATGTCATAAATCAAAATTATTGCATACATGTCGAACGTATAATTTCCTTAATCTTATAAAAGAAATGTTTTTAAATTTAATAATAGAAGTTATCTATATTCTCTTTTAAAAAGGCTAGTTGAAAATTAAATTTTTGGTAAATTTTAAATGCCTTTTTTAAAGTATCTGTATTTATATAGTACTCCCTCTGTCCCAAATTAGTTGCGACATTTAGGTTGAAAATTTTGTCCCAAATTAGTTGCTACATTTCAAGTAGGTGGAGTCATAAATAATTTCGGTGGCTAGATGCTAGGTGTGGCTATATATTAGCCACATCTAGCATCTAGCCACATCTAGCATCACCATTAATGGACGCAGCGACCTCTAGATCATTAAAAATGAAATTGTGATGGGTCAGTGATATAGGAATGAGATTCTCAGACATATTGTAGTATTTTACGCTGTATGAATAGGAGAAGACTTTATGAACAACATTAGTAGATCGCATCGTGCTTACTTTGGGATGACTTTAATTTCAAAGAATGGATCATTCGAATGGAATGGCCAGCGTATTTACCAGATATCAACACAATTGACAATGTTCCGTACGTTCTAGGGAGATGCGTTGCTAGTCACTTGTCACCCCCATATACTTTCCAAGAACTGAAAATAAATATTCTGGAGTAGTGGTCAAAGTAACCCGCTTCCATATTACTGACCTCCTTGACTTAATGCCTCAAATATGTTTCACTTTGTTTGCCATTCGGAGACAACATTCATTTTACTAATAACGCTTTTCTTTAGAAGAAACACCATTTTTATTGTATTTTTTACGTTTTTTTTTTCCTTTTATGCGCAAATGTGCATAAAAGGCATTGCAGTTTTTTCTGCTAAAAAAATCGTAATTTGATTTTCATGTAGTCTACTCCGTTCGTTCGAATATGTATCATTTTTTAAATGTATCCCCAGTTATAAGTCAATTCCACAACGTCAATATATTTTAATTGATTTGAGGTGTGTACATAAACGAAGCAATAAAAAGTTGTAAGTAATTATACCTTTTAAAAAATATATATTTCTATTAAAAAATGATATAAAAAAATTGTATCACTACAAACAGAGCATGGAAGCATAAACACATACCTAGTCTAACATATCATATATTTGCTTTACTATAATGCTCGGATAATTCCTTTCTGATATTTTACAGCTTGCGTGTAAAACTACAATTTATAACATTGCCTCGAATTTCCCATAATTACAATATTATCGAGTCATTTCAAAAACGAACTTTAAGTAGTCAGTGGTTTGTTGAGAAATCGATTCTCGATTCCAATTTTTACAATCTTTGAAAAATGTTTGTTGTGTTTTTTACTGATCGAAATTTCAAGTCATCTGCGAGATTTTAAAATGATTTCTAAATTGAGCATTTTTTTTCTACTTTATGAAGCTGAGACCGCAAATTATACTGTAATCATAGAGAAAAAATACTTGGAGTGCAAGATGTAAATAACCTTAAAACATTTAACTTCTTCATGAGACACATTATGTAGTAATCGTTAATCAATAGTTTAGATTTTAACGATTTATTTTACAAAAGCATTTACTTTACTCATAGAAAAGTTAAATTTGTTGAGAAAGAGGATCAAACTATAAAAATATGCAAGATTTAATTGTGTCTTAAGTGGTTAAACTATGTACAATATACAGTAGATGATCGTTTAACTAACTGTTCAGTTTTCTAAAAAAATAAAAATAATTGCTAAAAAAGGTGCTGTAATGAAGACTCATCTATAACAAAACATTTTCCTGAATAAATGTAATAATGGTAGAAATTATTGTGTTTCAAAATTTTAAATGCAAATTTGTTCAGTTAACAATCAATAGTTTAGATTTCAACGATTTATTTTACAAAGTATTTACTTTATTCATAAAAAAATAATTTTTTTTAGAAAAAAGATCAAAATATAAAAATATGCAA
Organism: Maratus speculifer; assembly: GCA_964019185.1. Lineage (NCBI taxonomy): Eukaryota > Metazoa > Arthropoda > Arachnida > Araneae > Salticidae > Maratus > Maratus speculifer. The sequence continues at coordinate 242,107,741 of OZ025289.1, forward strand.
GATCTAATTGTGTCTTAAGTGGTTAAACCATGTACAGTATACAGTTGATGATCAGTTAACTAACTGTTAAGTTTACTAAAAAATAAAAATAAAAAAATACTAAAAAAAGGTGCTGTAATGAAGGCTTTGATCTATAGTAAAATATATTTCTGAATAAATGTATAAACGGTAGAAACTATTGCGTTTTAAAATATTAATTGTAAATTTGAGTACATAATAGCAATCCAGGCTCGTAGATACTTGAAAAATAAAGATAAGCACAAAAAACTCTTCTTTAAATTTGAAGACATGTTATCTTTATAAGATATAAATATATGTGCACATCGTAAGTGCTAAAAAGGTGTAACAATTTGTGTTAACTTTTGTGAGTTTTGACGAACAGAGAGGGAGTGATCAAGTTGTCAAATACTATTACTAATGTATCGAGTCAAAATATTGGTACCCTGGACCATCACATATATTGAATATGTGTCAATTCAGTATATTGAATATGACGAACTTTTCATTCTATCCGATTATGAAAAATTTTAAGCTAATTATGCGATGTTATTTCTTTTAAAGAAACAGCATTTGCGATGTACATAGAAATCTAAAATTTTTATGCTCATCTTATATTTACTTTTTAATTCATAATTTTTATACTCGGCTCATAACAGGCACCCATGAATTTAGATCATATTTTTGGTATTAAAAGTGCGCTCTATATGTCAGATTTTATAATAAAAATTTCAATTCAGTTTTTCTCTTAATCTTACATTATTTTTGTACATACAACATTTTCGGTATAGTATATGTAACTGGATTAATGTTAAGCAGAAAGGAAGCAGCAAACTCTTATTAAAAAATATATAAATTCAAAAATTTCCGATCTGTTTTACTAAAAAATGCTCTAAAATACATAAATATGTTTGGACGCGACTACAAACCAAAGTGATTGTCTTTTATCCAAATATATTTAATATGAAATTATTATGTTGAATAGAATAAACAATGTTAACTTTTGCTAAATAGTATATTTCTTTTAACAAAAAAGTATATATATTTTTTGCGATATCGAGTGTAATAAGAAGTGTACCCTTTCGGTATTTAAAAAATCCAAAACTTTAATGTCGCATGAAAAGCTGAAGTGAAATTACAATCTCCTGATAGTTAAAAGATTAATCGAAAGTCAACAACATCTCTCATTATAGTCGTTGAAAATCGAATCAATTTCTGAATTTGTTTCAAAGAGTGATAAATGAAATCTTGTGGAAAAGAAAATCATTTTTTTTAATTTTTTTAAAATTTTTTTTATCAAATAATGTTACTGAAATAAAATATGTTGAAGTAATATATATTCCAATTTCAAAAGAAGATAGTATTTTAAGCAGTTTAAAAATGTATCTCTAAAAATATGTATTCCTGTAAAAGTTTAGAAATTACTAAAAAAAAATTGTCTTTTATTCTAAAACTGTTTTGTTCATAAATCAGTTGGACACAGGAAAAAGGCGTTTATGATACGTATAAATTGCGCACAGTAGATTGAACCATTACATTGCTAAGGACATACATTACAAAACAATATGGGAAATTTTCGTTCATCATCACAGCCTGTCTCACATGTGTAATTGTCTAAATTCAAATTTAAAAAGATTATCACACAGAATATAAATACAGCCAATAATTTGCTTAATGAATTTATTTTATTATTTTAGACTGGGATCTTGTAAGACTACAAAGAAACATGCATCCAGGCCCACAACGTATTGCCTTTTAACATTTGAAATTTAATTTCATGCATATGAATAACTGTTTTTAAATACTTTTTTGTTTGCAAACGCTCAAAATGTTAGACTGTTTAGTTATCACAGACCAAAATAATAATAATATTAATAATAATAATAACTACTTATAGTTGATTCGGGTTTATTTTTAGGTAGATTTTGTATAAAATACTATTTATTGCGGTAGCTTCTATGATGGAATTTCTGAATTCTTTTTGCAGACCTACGCCGACCATGACTCTTAGACCCCAAAACTACCATGAGTAAAAAAGTTTATATATATGTATCACTTTTTTATTGACACGATGCCTTTTATAATTCTGCTCCAATCTCTCGCAAACTGATACATAAAATTAGGAGCATTAAATCTTGGTCAAGTTCGTTAATGGGCAAAATCGGACCAAGGGGGTAGAAATATAGAAAGGTTTTTTTTTCTGAAAACCGAAAAAAACACATAACATCTTAGTTAAAATAGATATCGAATCAGTTTTAAGTTTATATTACTTATGAAAAATGGGCCAAAAACTTTATTCATGACATATTTTTAATAAAGTTAAAAATGGGCTAAAGAAGCGAAACAAATAGGGTTTTGGGTAGAAAAAAAACGCATAAATTCGTCCGTTCTCAAGATATCAAAATCAATTATTTTCCTTTTATAAATGTTCTCAAAATTATTTAAAACTTTTGCATTCACAAAATTTTGATATGACCAACTCTCACCGATAAAAAATTGTAAAGCGAAAACAATAAGAGGGAGGTGGAAAAATAAAAAAAAATCCATAACTTCGTCAATTCTTAAACTATCAAATACAATTATATTTATTTCATATCTTCTCAATAGTATCTAGATCTTATATGCCGACAAGTTTTTTTATAAGAACAATTCTTATAGCAAAAATTAATTAAACAAAAATAAGAGTTGAAAAATAACTCAAATCCGAACTGTGTATATTCTGACTCATTTTTAAATTCATTTTTGATTTTAAACGCATTCCTATGATAAGTTCTCTTATTTAAGAACAATATAATGTGACGTATTGGCCATTTTTTTTATAAAGGCAGGATATATTTAAAAAAGGCTGTCAAAACAGGTATTTTGAATAGAATTTTCCGAGGAGACCATGATTGAAAATTGAGGAAGTATTCAAATAACAAATTGCTTTTTTCTTATTCATTTTTAAATCCATTTTTGCTCTCAAACGCATCCAAATGACAAGTTCTCTTATTTAGGAACTGTATATTGTGCCGTACTTGTTAGTTTTTCAAAAAACGTATAATATATTTCAAAAAATGCTGTCTGAGGAGCATTTGAGCGAATTTCGCTTAAGATGATACTATTAAAATAAATTCTTACAGAAAATGGAAATTAAAAATTCTAAAAGCGGCCAAAAAAGTTGTTAAACTGGATTTATCTCTAATTATATTTAATTTTTTGTTGTTGAAATGAGCATTTTTCGAAATCTACCTTCGCCTGTAAGACAAGCGAACAGAGATTTTTTTCGTTCATTCTAAATTTCTTTCTTTCTCTCTTTTTGTTTGTTTGTTTGTTTATTATGCGTAACACTTCGGGATTATTGATTGCACATTTATTAATATATTTAGTAAAATACTTCATTGATGTCATATGTTAATTTCTAAAATTTGATAGATAAATATGTTTTGATATACAGTGTGTCCCCTCTCAAGAGTGTCCAAAGGCTAATTCATAAAGTATTAGTCATAGACATATTCTTCAATTACAAAAATCTTTTAAATGAGGCAAAGAATTATTTTAAGAACGATTTGGGCCAATAAAATCATTTATTAAAAAATACGAAATTTAAATTTTTATATGATCCTCCGATCCTATGTGTATATATTTTCTCATTTCCCAGTTACATTGACCAGTAAAACAAAAAGTTCGAATTAAAAGTGTTCTGCAATTAAAATTGGCCCAATAATAACTGGTTTAAGTTCTAGCATATTTAGGGGTCATTTTCAAACTTGTCAGATAAATCAAAAAATGGTTGAGAGTATTGTTAACATGGCATTAGGCATAACATACTGTTTAACAATTTTTTGGCAAAATGTTTTGAATTTTGCAGTGCTCATTTTATATCCACAATACAATGTACAAATATCTTTTTTAGTTGATAAATAAAATATTTATTGACTCTTGTTACTGCTGTCGATATTCCGTATTCCTTAAAAAATCTCCTGCTGATGTTTCTATCGGTAGTATTTCCAAATTTCCTCTTTGAGGATGTCCATGAAGAGCCAACGTTTTTGTTTGAAGTTATCCAGAATTTCTTTATTTTTAAATTATTTTCTAGGTTTCTTTATCCTCAGCAGTTCTGTTTTTACATGTAATCTACATGTTACATATAACATATTCTCGAAATATCCTAGACAAGTATTCAGGAAGGAAAATTCAAATCTTGAATTTTCTATCTGACGTTCCCTGGTATTTGATAAGTCATTAAACTCATACAAAGCAACATGACATATGTAGCAATCCATCATAGATTTGGCACGTGTTCAGGCTTTGCATGATTTCCATCAACCATGATTAATAACGCTCTATGCTTTGTGGACAGATCGTCAATTTCTGAGCAAATATGTGCTGTGATTTGGTATTCATTATGTTTTATTTTTTCTCTTGTTCCGTCATTTGTCTCCTTAATGAATCGGAATAATATAAGTAACTGATATTTTAACACAATCAATGTGATGGTTAGATATATCATGAAATGAATATTTTTAACTGACAGAAAAATTGTCCAGGCCGACCATCGAGTTATGGCCAATAAGGTTATCTGAGCGAAAAATGCTCGCTGGTTATCTCTCAGTTAGCTTAAACGGTAAAGCATTGGCCTTGTATGTAAAGGATCTGGGTTCGATTCCCTGCCTGGACAATTTTTCGCTCAGTTAGAAATATTCAATACGTATGATAATATAATTAAGTGTACAACAGCAAGGTGATGACAATGTTAGGTTTTGCGAGAGAATTTATTTTTCCGGCCCGTAAACTAGCTGGAGAGTAACCACATGTCATCGAAAAATACTCGATTCAAAGCCGGCTTTATTTGCAAGCTCATTATATAATGCATTTTCTGTGATTTTTTAAAACTCCACTTATTTATTTAAAAAAAAAATTAATACCGTTTATCGCCATCACTCAAAGTTTCTGCAAGTTCTTTAACCATAAAATAACGCATAACTAATATACAAAAAGTCAGCTAACAGTTGTTTTGAATCCACAAGCAATATTCTTCTTCAGTGCAAGTCACAAGCGTGCTAGAAACTTAATAGTTCTTTTAGTGTTAGGGATGATTATCCCAACATTAAAAATTATCACTCACTAGTGAGTGACTTCTCTGGTACCATTTATTTTCCAAGAATTTGGATAGCTTTAATTTAATATCTCCCTGATTTTTTGCTGTCTTAACATTGGTTGTTTACTGTACAGTTTTTACGCTATCATTGGTACCCAGCCGTATCTGTTATATAAGCTGCAACCACTCTGTTCCTATTCCCAGCCTAGATTTTCCTAATACACTATACCTTGAAATGAAGTAGAATCTTGCTTGTGGATTCGGAACAGCTGTTTGCTGCTTTTTAGCGCTTTTTTTTTGCCTTTTTAAACATTGTTTTTTTTTCGTCATTTAATTTTACTTTACTAATTCAAATTTTAAATTAATTTATAAATAATTTTAAAAAATGTAATTTTCACCTTATTAATAATTATTCCATTGTGTTTAGGTTGTAAAACGGTTTTATTTAATATATTGTTAAGTCTTTCTCTAACATGTGCTTTAAATAATACTGCAAATATTTTTCTTTTTAATTATTAAGAAAGACACAGGAATTGTGATGAGCGTAATATTTATGTTTCTTTATTGCAAAATTCTATGTATATAATTAAATATTGTCTCATGCATTCTGCAATAGTAATCATGAATTTGGTATATAAATATTAGAATGCTACAAAGAGTGTAAGAATGGATTTATGACATGCCCTGCCTAACAAAACGTACACTTATGGCCACATTATAATTATGAACCATTCCATGAATAGTGAAATAACTAAAGCGCGGTAGAATAAGGTCTTTAATAATTATGATTTATGTAGCATTCAATTTATCCCAATAAAGTAACTAAAATTTATGTAAGTAGACAGAATAGCAGCCACTAAAGTTATTTGATACAAGATATTATGTGACAAGATATTAGTTAATTTAACGCACATACAGGGGCGTAGCTAAAAGTGAACACTAAGGGAGTCAAAAGAAAGTGGGGAGGGTTAAAGAAAATGTAGGAGGGAGCTCACACTTTTCTCTGATGCAGAAAGATGAATTAGTGCTTATTCTCATTGTAGGTATTACGTTTCTGACAAATTGAATAGTTCCAACTGAGCGAAAAATTGCCAGCGACAGCCGGCTATCGGCCAGTTCGCTTAAAAGGTAAAGCCTTGGCCCTGTAAGCCAAGTATCTGGGTTCGATTCCCGGCCTGGGTAATTTTTCGCTAAGTTGGAAATATTCAATTCGTATGATAAATTTACCAATCAGTTTGATTGTGTTAAAATAATTGTATATCTACGAACCCATCGTTTTATGAAGTGATTTTTTACTTGCGTTTTATTCTGTCGAGCTGTCTAAATGACAGACCATATGTTATGACCAACTAGGTTATATAAGTAAGACATTCCCGCCGGCCATTTGAACTAGTGTAATGTCATTAAAATACTCCGTAAATGATTTTCTCCATATGCCATAATATAATGCAATCTTTTTGGGTGCTCCTATAAATGGAATATTAATCGAGATACTTCATACACAATACCAAATATACCTAAGTGCCCTAAATAAGTCACATAAATTTCATGAAAATCCGGAAATATATTTAAGGGATAATTTTTATAATTAAGATATCAAAATGTATTTAAAGGAGTAGAGCATAGACAGATGGGCAAACATACAAATGGATAGACAAATCGAATGCAAAAAAACTTTTCAAATTTTTGTGTTAAAAAGAAACATATAAAATACTCACATAAGCATTTTTTTAATGTTCCTTCATTGTTTTCTGATTTTATCGGGAAAACAAATAACAAATTCTTATTTATTTATTTATTTATTAATAAGATACTAACAATTAGATTAAATTATATTTTTTAAAAATCCAAATACTTTTGGTTTATATTTAAAAAAAGAACTTTGGTAGCAGCTAATTTATAATGGTTAAAATATAGATTCAACATTAACTGAATGCTAGTAAACATACAATTCAAAGTTTGGAAACAAATTTATTTAATATTTTTAATAGGATACTAAAAAATCAGATTAAACTATATTTTTAAAATCCAAATACTTTTGGTTTATACTTTAAAAAAGTACTTTGGTAGCGGCTAATTAATAATGGGTAAAATATAGATTCAACATTAATTGAACGCTAGTATACATACAATTCATAGTTTGGAAATAAATTTATTTATTTTATTTTAATAGTATACTATAAATTAGATTAAACAATATTTTAATAATACAAATACTTTCGGTTTATAGATAAAAAAAGTACTTTGGTAGCGGCTAATTAATAACAGGTAAAATGTAGATTTAACATTAACTAAACGCTAGTGCACTACAATTGAAAGATTGGAAATAATTTCATTGCAGAACATTGCAGACGAATGACCTATGCAGATTATCGAAGTGATTATAAAGAAAAATTGCAAAATTACGAAAAAAAAAAACATTTAAATCGCCTCTGTGACACAAGAGCTTTAATAGCATTAAAATGTTCTTAGAAACGAACCTAATGATCTTAAACTATTTAAATTCATCTATCTAGTTAGAAAGGATTTACTAACAAAACTATCCTATTATTTTGCAATCTTAAACATTTCATTATTTACACAAGCGTTTTATGTGATACTTGATGCTTAATCATATATTTTTCTTAAATTATTTCCTTTTTTTATAAATTTTAGTTAAAATTAATTACTATTTTTTCTAACGTATAGTTTCACTTTCCGCTAACTTTACAAGAAGAAAGTATTGGATTCGTGGAAATTTTCGAATTCCGATTTTTGACAGATTCACACGTTTTAGGTGTCAAAGAACTCGACAAAATGTCTGTCTGTGAGTGTGCGAGTCTGTCTGACAGTCAGACAGTCAATTAGTCCGTCTGTCTGTGTGTGACAAAAGTTTTGTGGACGAGCCATCTCAAGAACTAATGCACGGAATTTCACAAAATGTTAGATTCTATAAGACCTTGATAGAAACTAAATCTGTTGTGGTATTGGTGTATATCCTCAACAGATTGCGCTGATATGTGGCATTATTAACAATTTGCACAATAGCCATGTCTCATAAACTAGTGCATGGATATTAACGAAGTTTTAGATTTAGCTAGTACCTGATATAACATGGTGCTGATTACATTTTCGTGCAAATCACTCATAGGTGGCGCTGCCATGTTTCACATTCGTGATTATCGCAATAGTTCTATCTTATTTTAAAAAGTATTTTCATATCGGCTATTTAACAACAGGTAAAATATAAAATGAGCATTAACTAAACATCAGTACACATACATTTTAAAGTTTTGAAATAATTTTAATGAATTACACGAAGATTATGGAAGAATATTCAAGGCAGTTTACGAACTGATCGGAAAGAAAAATTGAAAAATCAACTAAGAAAAAATCACTTGAAGCCCCACTTCGACATAACAATTTTAATAGAGTTGAAATGTTTTTAGAAACAGACTTAATGTTCATAAACTATTAAGATTATTCTATCTAGTTATAAAGGATTTATTGACAAAACTATACTATCACTAATGCAATTTTATTTTCTAATTTTAAAAGTTTCGTTATTTACAAAAGAGTTTTGTGTGCAATGTAATGTGGAATCATATATATTTTTATAAAAATATTATTTTTTCTTTTTTGCTGAATTTTAGATAAAATTAACTATTAAATATAGATATATTTTTTTCCAATCTTTATTTTAATTTTTTTTTGTAATTTTCTTCTAAAAAAGTATATTTAATATATGTCTTTATTATTAAAACGATTCTTTACATTGATAGAATTCGTTTAGATAATTATTCACTTTTACTATAAAAATAATCAAGCATAGATAATGGAACACTTACCAACCCGTTCAGAATTACGCAACAAAAATGCACCGTTTATTAAATATAAATATTATGTCTAATTCAATCGTATGGAAATGCAAAACATATTTGAAAATCCTATTTCAGGTGTTTCCGTCAACAGTCAGAAAATTATCCAAATAGTTTGAGCCCCTCTGTATATACAATATGGATTTGTATCTATTAAATACATGCTTTACAATATTTAATTTAGATTTAAAAAAATAAACCACATATTATTTGGCATATTCCCTTTTAGGAATTTCCGCCAATTAGGTAAATGGTACACGAATTCTTTTGAGAAGCCCTGTATTTGAGATCTAGAATTTTTATACAATTAAAAAAAAAATGCAAAATATTATTTAAATTTTAACGTGCATATCAAAATTGAAAACCACTTCCAGCATTTTATATTTAAAGACAATATTGTAATCTATTTATTTTGTGTGTCCCTGTAAATGAAGGAGAAATACTGTGAATGATGTATTCCATCGTAATAACCTTGTAATGAATTTCTGTGATTTAAATCAGTTCTAATACATTGGATAGCGTAATTTCATTAAAATACTCTATAAACGATTTTCCCAATATACCGTCATATAATCTAATAATTTTGGATGACCCTATAAATGAACTATTAATTCCTATACTTCATATACATTACCAAACTAGTCTAAAAAACGCGACATAAAATACATAAATTTCATGAAAATTTGAGTATATTACGGGAGTTAGATCGTAGACATGCTGATGAATAGACAAACCGAATGCATTAACACTTTTCAACTTTATAGGAAATTGTTAATAAGAAATTGTAAAACACACGCATATACATATTTTTTAACCCCCTTCATTGGCTACCGATTACAAAGGGAAAACTAATAGAAAATTCTTATTTAAAATAAAGGATAATAAAAAATAAATCTTATTTTTAAGAATCCAAATACTTTCGGTTTATACAGGGTGTTTCACAAAGGACCCTTAACTTTCAAAATCTATGACTCGGTAACGGTGATAGATAGAAACGTGAAACCAGTGGTGTGTTTATTAAAAAAATCGTAAGAATATTATACATAAATAAGAAAATTTAGCTAAAAATAGCGCTCATAGATGACGCTGAAAGCGTTAATACCTCCTAAAGAGAGTTCAGAAGCATTGAACGACCAGCCGTCGTCCCACTCCCTCATGCCTCAGTCTCCATCAAGCCTCGGCGACGCGATCATCATCCCAGAACAGGCTCTATGTCTCTGTGTCTTCCTTATTTTAAAGAAGATAGGTTTTAAGGATAAGGGGCTGTGGCCGAGTGGTCAAAGCACCACGCCGCTAATAGCCTTCGAGTGTAGAAGGTTAGGAATTCGAATCCCACTGGCTCCACTGCACCCACTCTTTGTGTGAAGCTCCCAGTAGTCTATGCGTTGTATTGTAAAACTTCCTTGTGCTATTTCGTCCCTGTAACGATGTTGACGATGATTTATAAGCAGGCATAAAAAAGACGCAGAGATATAGAGCCTATTCTGGGACGATGATCGCGTAGCCGATGCTTGATGAAGACTAACGCATATGGAGTGGGACTTCGACGGATGGTCGTTCAATGCTTCTGAACTCTCTTTAAAAAGTCTTAACGCTCTCAGCGCCATCTATTAGCGCTATTTTTAACTACATTTTCTGATTTATATATAAGATTCTTACGATTTTTTTAATAAATACATTACTGGTTTCACATTTCTATCTATCACCATTTCCGAGTTATAGATTTTTAAAGTTAGGGGTCCTTTGTGAAACACTCTGTATTTAAAAGGGTACTTTGATAAGGCTATTTAATGACGGGTAAAATTTAGATTCAACATTAACTGAACGCTAGTATGTACGCATTTTAATTTTTTTGAAATAATTTTATTAATCTGCTGGAACATTACGAAAGAACAGTACAGGCAGGTTAGTGAACTGATTTGAAAGAAAAATTGTAAAATTACGAAAACAAAATCACTCTGTGATACAAGAGTTTTAATAGAATTAAAATGTTCTTCGAAACGGACCTAATGATCTTAAAGTATTTAAACTCGTCTATCTAATTAGAATTTATTGACAAAACTATCTTATCCCTTATGAAATTTAATTTTTTAATCTTAAAATTTCCTTATTTAGAAAAGAGTTTTATGTGTTACGTGATGTTGAATTACACACACACACACACACACACATATATATATATATATATATATATATGATGCAGCCGTTATTCATAAAATTATCTCATTTATTTACGCAAAACTGAACAAATAAATTTAGATTAATAATCAATGCGAAATGTAAAAAAATCATTTCATATGCACAAAATAAGAAATTTATCTTTAAAAACAACTGCAAACGGCAATACTTTTTGAAAACGAGAAATGTCTCATAAAAAACGTCATGTTTTACAAAACAGAAATTGTATAAAATAATATTTAAGACCATAGTTTTATTATACTTCTTGCAGAAACTATAATAAATCCTGAAAGAGTTCTAAGTAATAAAAATTGATGTAAAGACAGGAGTTATTTGAAACATTGAAATCGAGGAAAAAAAAGCTTTTATTTATTTTTGTCCTAGATCTAATTATAAAAAATATAAGTTCATGAAATAACAGAAGTCAAAGGCACATTGAGGACAACATTCATTTAGATTCTAAAAATAATATTATTCTACCAGATTCAAATTTCATGCAATCACTTTTGACATAATCATATGTTTTTACAGTAAACGGAATAAATACATTTAAATTCATAAAATATGCGAAATTGTAATAAAATTTATTTCATATAGAAAACATAGAAAACTTTATCATAAAATACACCTGGAAGTGGCATTACTTTTAAACAGAAGAAAAATGTATCGTGGACTACATCATATTTCCTCGGGAAGAAATTGAGTAAAATAATGTTTAAGATCATAGCTTTATTATGTTTTTTGAAGAAACTACAATAAATTATGAAAAAGTTCTAAGTAATGGAAATTGATGTAACGTCAGAAGTTATTTGAGACATATGTTACGTGAGAAGGAAGCAAAGAATTTATAACTTCTGCCCGAAGGGACGTCCGATTTATGAGATAAGTTAAGAATTTAAGATAAGTGATACTCAAAAAGACATCTTAAACTCTCACATTCTCTGTATGAATTAATATTTAGAAAATGTTGCATTTGTTCATTTTTTGCGTAGTACTAAAAACATTTTTTTAAAAAGTTTTTGTGGTACATATAATGAAACGCCATTTAACCGGGATAATGCATTCTGGGCGCACAATATGTATACCAAGAAATTAAAATAAATCATGCATTAAGTTATATCATAAAATAAGTTTTTTCGAAAAGGTCTTTTATAACTGAATATCAAAAATTATGGAAATTGCAGACTGCACAGTAAAATTTCTATTAAATATTATATAATGTGATTTCTTTTGATACATTCTAATAAAAATATGCTTAGAAGTATTTTCACGCGACATTACATTTCTGATAAAATAAATATAGTAATTAAAATACAGTGTGAAAATACAGTCACATTTCACAGTGTGATGTATGCGTAGTAAAAAGCCTTCTTTTATGCTGTATAAATGTATTTTTATACTTTTTGGTTAACTTTTAATTTATATTTGAATTTTACATAATTAAATTTGATAGCTTTGAAATGAATGTCATTTCCCAAGTATGCTCATTTCAGTTCTTTATCATGGATAAGTATGGAGCTGCAAAGTAATTTTTATTTTTTAAAATTGGTCAAGTCAGAAGTAATAAAATCAGAGCTACAGGCAAGATCTTTTAGATATTTCTTTGAAAATAATGCTATTAATGTCTTTGAAAAAATTATGGAGATATTTATTGTATCATTTGTATCGCTGTCATAATTTATAAATAAAACTGGTTATTGCATCGAAATTGAGCTGCTATATTGAAAACGTGTTACTTAAAAAAGTAAAACGTTAAACACACACACATACAAAGGAAAAAAACAAGAACATACAAAATGTTTTAGAATTAAATTGCCATCATCCTTGTTGGCCATCCCCATATGTCAAGAAATTACATATAATTACATAAAAATAACTTATGTAAGTTTATCAAAATTCAGCAATTTTACATTGGAGAATCCTTTACTCTGTAAAAGAAAATAAATTTACTTCTTAAAATTTTGAATTGTTTTCAATAACTATTTTCAGTATCTCAGATGATTAAAATCCGACAATTTATGATATTCATCCTTATTCAAAATTGATGGTCTAGTATAAGTCGAAAAAAAGATCACCTTTATTTCAAAACACAGGTTGCCCATAAATTAAGCATTAATTAAGTTGTGCATAGCCAAAATTATTGTTTAGAAAATTCTGAAATTTTATGATATACATAATAAAGGGGTGGAAATCCATTTAAACAATAAATAAATATATAATAAAAAATAAAAATATTCCGAAATTTCAATACTAAAGGGCGATTTTTAATAAATCGTACATTTGGCATTGCGATAGTTAAGAAATTTTTTTATTAATTTAACATGATTCTAAAAACGATATTTCACGTACTCCTCAGAACACACTGCAACAACTGTGAGACAAGCTAGTTTACAATAACATATGGTATCTGATAATTATATCCGTTATGAGAGACAAACAAAGTTTGCTAAATTATCATAAATTTATGATAAATGTTTAAAAATGGTCTAACTTTTCTTTTCTTTTTTTGTCACTATAATAAATTTCTATATCTGTATATGTTCTCCACAAAATTTCACAAAATTCTTAACGATAGTTTTTGTCTGAAAATATAATCAATTAATTTCGAACACCCTGTAAAGGAAATTTCTAAATTATTGTAATGCCAAATGTGTAATATATTAAAATCGTCATTTGGTGGCAAAATTTTAAAGTTTTTATTTATTTATTTGTCTTAAACAAGTTTCCATCACTTAATTATGTCTTTTACAGCAATTAACAAATTTATGAGCAATAGATTTATTTGTAGACAGTTTTAAAGTTGGGTCGTTTAGTTACAGGTTCCTTCTATACTTATTCATCTAGAGATGTATAGAAAACTTAGAGAAAATCACTTTATAGGAAATCATAAATTCACTGAAAACGTGGAATAAGTAATCATTAAGAACAAGAAAATTTCACGCAACATGTATTCACCAAGGGTGATTTTCCTATCCAAGTTACCATGCTCAAAACAAGTACTTTATATTAAATTTTTATCGACTTGTTGATCGTAAAACTCTTCCAGAAAGCGTATTAAAAACCACTAGAAATTACTGGTTGGAAAGAGGATGTCGAATTTGAATACAGGGTGCCTCTGAAATCACGTGTCAGAGTCACGTGTCACGAGAAGCCGAAATACTCGTAAAGAAGTGATTTTTATATAGAAACGAGAGGTTTAAAATGATAATGGCGAAAAACAAGAAATATGGAGGAAACGCAAACAAGTGGTTTATTGACATAACAATCAAAGCATATGTTCCAGTGTGCACTAAAAAAATCGATATGGACCTCGGAGCGTCGAGATTACTCCGAACTTTGGAAGCTTCCAGGTGTTTCATTTACTGTTGCAGAAGCGACTGAAATGTCTTTTAATGTGGTCCTCATCAGAATTATCTAGTATCTGATTAAAAAGGCCCTTGTCGTCCTCAGGCAAATCTGTCCCTGATATTTGGACCCTGATATTTCCTGCATCGATTGATATTTATAATACATCATACAGGGTGTTTAAAAATGACCGGTATATTTGAAAAATCAATAAAAACTAAACAGGCAGCGATACAAATACAACGTTTGTTGTAATCTGCTTGGGACAACAGTAAATTTTGAGACAGATAAACTTTTGAAATTAGTTGCAATTTTCAACAACAGATGGCGCTGCAAGTGATTTTATTGCTGTTATACTATTCCTGAGCATGGTGGATATGCGGAAAATACGGTAGTTTAGATTTTTTCAGACTGCAGCGCCGTCTGTTGTTAAAAATTTTAACTAATTTTGTCTTGTTTGCCTGAATATTTACTGTTGTCCCAAGCACATTGCAACAAACGTAGTATTTCTATCGCTGTCCGTTTAGTTTTTATTGGTTTTTAAAATATACCGGTAATTTTTGAAACACCGTGTATATAACATATTTACATTTATGTCATTGAAGAACACATGAAAATATTATTAATACATTTTTAGCTATTAGATCTAATAAATACATGAATTATTTTGTATGGTCCTGCAAATAAACTATAAACATTTCCATACTAATTTTAAAAAGAGATCCAATTGTACTTATTGATGCATCATTTATTCCATTTCATATATAATATTAAATAAAGATTTTGTTAGCTAACGATAAATTGTCTTGTGTAATAAATATAATGGAAATTTTGATTTAGATTTTGGCACACATATCACAGATTTTTATAACATTATGAACATGTGAAATTTTGTAGTATTATTCACTTTAAATTGTTCTAATTGCTAAAAAATTTAAAAAAATTGCTTCTGAGAATACGTACATTTACAACATAGCATACTTTTATACATAAATTACTTATAGGTAAGATATTCACCATCACAAAATTATTTATTATGAGATATGCATTATAATTCGTATAAATTTAACCCAGGGACACATGATTTAACTTGTATAACATGTAGCTGATGTATTAACTTCCAAATTTCTGTTAGTGACAATTATTCTGTTCGTTAGATGTCATTTTACATTTCTGACTTTAGTTGTGACAAACACATTTCTGTCTCAACGCATTTCTCTCTCGAATATTATCCAGCTAGAATAATATTATGAACATAGTGTAGGAGTTAAATTATTCAATAAAATGCGAAGTTTCAAGTAATGTATAAATATTTAATACAGACTTTCTCCATTAAAAGGTGTGGAAATACGTTGTATATACATGTGCTTCCATGTTTCAATGTATAAAAAGGGTTCGATATGGTTGAGTTATAGAGATAATTCTTTATTTGTAGAGATATATCTTAATGTATTTAATAAATTTCAATTTGTACTAGAGCTGCTATTTGTGTATTCGTAATAATAATAATAAAAAGGAATAGTTATGAACGAAAATGGTTTTGTTGTTTTCCACATTTTTCTCCCTGGTGATCGATACAAATTTCATATGCTTGAACCAATTTTCCTAACACATTTTCTATTTTGATTGAGGTGTCTACAAAATATGCATTTTGAACGCATTAATCGTCTCTTCTGGTGTCAAAAATCGTTGACCATGAAGATTATTCTTTACTAACTGACCCGCCTGGCGTTAACCGAGGCACGTTATAATAACCTTAAACAATACACATCTTCGTACGATTTTATACATTTTGAAAATGTTTTAAATGAACCTAGTTACGGAGAACTTATAGATTTCGGCAGCATTCTCAAAGATCTTCTTTCCTAACGATATGGGGTTCAAAATGGGTGGCAGCTAATATTTATATATATATATATATATAGTTGTTTATGTTGTTAGTTTTCAAAGGACCTAAGAGACCGTTGGGGAAAAAAGCTAAAATATTGGATCATTTTTAAGGGAGATATAATAAAGGCTCCAAAAGGAAACAACTGATAGTTAAAAACATTTCTCTAACATGGAAAATGTTAAAACTCCTTAGTGCTTAACACTTTACATTTACAATTCGGCAAATTTAAGCATAGTGCATGTATAAGAATAATATTATAAAGCAATGCATAAAAAATTAAGTAGATTGTTTAAAAAAAGCCTTGGTATGACAATAAAAATATCAAGGTGTAGGTTCTGGAAAAAGAGTCTAAAAATCCACTTTAAAATTATGCACTGAGAAGGTGGGAAAATGAGGGGTTGAAATATGCATGGCGAACAAGAAAATTCAAGGACTGAACCTTGCTGAGTCGAGCTCTACGACACCATAGGAGGGCCCAGGATCTGAAATGGAATATAAGAACGTAGAGAATAACTAAATAGAAAAAGGGTTCCAAAAAATGAAGTTTGGATTAAGAGGGGGCAATTCAATAATAATTTTTGATACAAAAAGTTCAAGGGGACTGTATTGGGCCTAAAGTTGCCAGGAACGTATTTCGCATGTAGTTGCGTATAAATATTTTTGTAATTATCAAAGAAATGAGCGGACACTAAAAGTATGCTAAAGAAAAATCAAAACTAATTCGGGTCATTTTCGAAAAAGTTGCACTAAGGTCCCAAGAACGCGATTAATATTTAAAATTGGTGGTAGTTGAAGTCTGAGAATTTCTTTTTTTCTTTATGTAGTAGCTGAAAAACCTAAGAAGTTCTTAGGAAAAAAAAGCTGGTGAATCAGACCATTTTTAGAGAACTATAATATGGCCTCAAAGAAGCCAACTAACCGCTAAAAATTTGGCTCTAGCGCTTTTGACCTACAATTAGTCAAAATTAACCGTAGATTATGAAGTATTCGTTAGAATAAAATTTAAAAAAATGCATAATCTGATTGGATAAATGTTTTAAAAAAAGAACCCTGGGGCCCGAATAAAATACTAGGATCTGGAAAACAAGCAAAAGACTCAACTTTAAAATTTTGCAATGAGAAAATGAGAAATTTAGAAAGTAAACTATGTCTGTCTCACTTACGATGTATTAAAAAACAAGATTATGTGAAGGGTGCTTTGAAAGCGTATTGATCTTCTCCATTGTCTGCAATTGTGGTAAAAAAAATCATTTCCATTTTTACCATTCTCGCTTTTATGACGAAATAAACGAAATATAAGTTTAAAGGAATGTTTTATTTTTATTTAATGTTTATTTCTTCTTCTTCTTTTTATTATTATTATTATTGCAGTAGCTAAAACAGAAGTATTAGAGAAGAATGGTACATTAATCAAATACTTTTATCTCTGAAATGATTTTTAAAGTAAAATTAAATTCGAATAGAAAAAAAATCTACATATTGTAATAAACACGAGTATTTTTTATTTTTTCAGAGAAAATAACACAAAAAATCTAATATCCTTGAATTATATAATCAGAGGAAATTAATCTTTCTGAGAAAAAAAAAACAAAATTATGTCCGAGATTATTGTTTTACAGGAACAGATCTTTTTTTACTGTTATTTTAATTTCAAATTTGCTTTTCAGATTCTTCCTTTTAATCATTTTGTGAGATGTTTTTATTTTCTAATATAATAGATTATTAAAAAGATGTACATTTTTTTCATGTTTATGTTTACCTAAGAATACTCTGCTGATTACTTAAGAGACATTATTTTCAAAATCAGACAATTTATGATAGTTGTATATTTTGATTTTTTAAATTTTTTTATGCTGAAGTAGATCATATTTAATAAAAAGTGTGCAGTTTTCAAGCCCTGAAAAATTTTCCCTTTCCTATAGAAAATGTTTAAGTTCAAGGCTGTGAATGCCATTTTTCACGAAGAGTGAAATTCTAATTATGTTTGAAGTGCTGTATCTCTGGCAAGCAACAACATCTCAAAATTATTTTGGCATAAACTACTAGTATAATAAGATCTGCTTATTAAAATTTATTTGATTCCGTGCGACACTGTTACTTTAGATTGATATGTTGCCACAAAGTACATTTTCCGTACTTAATATTTTATTAAAGCAATAGAACAACAAAACTTTTATTATAGAATAGGAAAGTGTACTAGTAGGATAAGCTAAACAATATAGTACTGCACCAAGATATTTTTACTGTCAGTAGATATAATATATTGAATATTAAAAATTTTCAAAATCCGCAACATTTAAAATATTCATACAGTAAAAATGTGTCACAATCGATTAAACTAAAGTACATCCTGCAGTAGATGAACATATGTACAAAAAACATGGAAATGAAAAAGAAGTGTGGTCTCTTGATATTTTTAGGAAAACAATTAAAAAAATTGAAACAAACAATGTCGATGATCACATTTCTTCCCTATTTGAAAATGAAAAATCTTATGTCTATTTCCTCTTTCTATGTTTTATTTTCCTTATGAGAAAATGGAATATCCCTTTTCTCCTTTCTCATCCGAAAGAAAAATGGGATGTTTTAATTTCTGAGGGGGGGGGGGGAAATGTGATCACTAACATTCTTTTTTTTTTCCTAAAAATATCATGAGACCTTTCTCATCTTATGTTTTTCTACATATTTTCAACAATTGCATGATGTATTTTTTATTTATTTAACTGTGACGCTTTTTTGAGGTATGAGTAATTTAAATGTTGCAGATTTTGAGAATTTTGAATATTCAACAGATTATATCTACTATCAGCAACAAGATCTCGGTGCAGCAATATATTATTTAGCTTGTTCTAGTAGTACACTTTCATATTCTATAAGAAAAAAGGCGTGGAGTTCTATTGCTTTAATAAGATATTAAGTGCGGAAAATGGACAAAAATGTCATTTTGATTGTATTTTGTGGCAACATAACAATGTAAAGTAACAATACCCCATTGAAACAAATAACTTTTAATAAGCAAATAGTGCTATTCGAATAGTTTATTCAAAAATAATTTTGTGGTATTATTGCTTGCCAGAGTTATAGCTCTCGAAACATACTGGGATTTAATTTTTCATGAAAAATGGCATTCACAACTTTGAACTTTGACATTTTCCATAGGGAAGAGGGAATTTTTTCAGGGCTTCTAAATTGTACATTATTCATTAAATATTACTTATTTCAACATAATAATATCTCAAATGAGTTTAAAAAATACAGCTATCAAAAAATCTAACTATCTAAAATGATCACTTTTTTTGTCTCATTTTGAAAATAACGGCTCTTACTGCAGCGTTAAATAAAGGAATCTAAAAAATTTTGTTGAAATATTCCTGAAGTGTTTATTTCACAGACATTTCAGTTTACAAAATATAAAAAAGGATGCGTTTCAGTAAATTAATTATTTATAGAAAAAAGTTTAATTTTAGTTTAATTAAGTTTAATTTAATTTTGGTTTTTTTAGCTATAGCATATAAGTCTAAAAGTTACTAGACAGAATTTAAAAAAATATATTTTCTAATTATCAGTAACTTTACATCAAGATTGATTGCAAACTCTCCCCTCTTAAAATTTATTTTTTTTTTATAAAATATTAAACCTGTTCATCTATAATAATATAAAATAATTGATTATTTTTAATCAGTGAAAAAAATCAGATACACATTAAATATTTAGCAGTAAAAGAATCATTAATTTTCTTTATAATGGTAGTATTTTTCAAACTGGAATGTTTTATAATGTTTAATTCATCATACTGTAAATTATAGTACAAATGCAAATAAAAATAGATTAATACGGAATTTAAATAAAGAAATAAAAGAAACAGTTTTTTTCCTTAAAAAAAGGAAGATGAAGACGCAATAGTGCAATTTAAATTAATATTAGGATGCATTTGTTAAGTTAAAATTAAAGGCAATTCGCATATAACGTATAAGATTTTAATAATATTGCTTTTATTACTTTTTCTAAAAAAAAACAAATTTATAACTTTGAATTATATTATCAAAATAAATTAATAAAAATGTGAAAAAAAAAATTTGAAATTAAAACTGTTCAACACAAAGAAATTTCTGCTATTTTATGCAAATTTCAAATTGTTTTCATAGTGTCTCCTTATTTAATTATTATGTGGCAGTTTGCATTAAATTTTCATTCTACAGAATTGGAGCTATTTTTTTCAGTTATAATATAAATGTATAAATTTACGGGAAATATTACAACTTTGTATAATTATTTATAATGATACAATAGTAATATTTTTAACATAAAGTAAAATAATCATTTTAATTGTATTCATCTTCATTGCACAATATTTTTCCTATAACTTAGTGGAGTATAACACAAATGAGAGCGAAATAACCCAGTTAATGCGCAAAGTGAGTCATTCATATTTATTTTGCTTTTCGATATACGAAGAGCAATATTCTTCAATAAGTTACTATTGAACGAATTTTGGATTTTTTTTCTTCACTTTTTTTTCTTCCATTTAGCCAAAAACAAAATATTTACATATAATAGATGGAAATGTATATCTCTTAATAAGAAGTTCAACACTTTTGCATGAAATTTGTAAAATGATTTTTAACATCATTAAAAAGTGAAGTAGATATTACTTAATTAATATAATGATTGAAAGACATTGACACTTAATACAGAATTAGTACAAGTAAGTATCATAAATCCAGTTTATTTTAAATCCAGTATAATGTGATGATAGTTAGAAGAAATAAGTATTGGTCACTGTCAAATACACAAAGATTTCAAGAAGAGTATCAACAGTAAATATTTAACAAAGTTTGGAACTATGGCTTATGAGATTCAATTACAAAATTCTTGACAAATAAAATTGCATTTATAGTTTTTCGTTTATTCAGAAATTTACAATAGAAATTCAGTAGTTAGAGTTTAGGAATTATCAGACCAATAGAAATAATAGAGCTATAGTTCTTAATCGGATTAGGCGATTAAGAACGATCCGAAATTGGATTAGGCGAACGTTCCAAATTCTAAAAATGACAATTACATTGTCAAAATATAATGTATGAGTGTTATTGATATATTCTCCCTTCTACACCTGAATTCAACACTGGGAATATACAGTAAAAATATGTTTTGAAAGTTACAGCAACAACAACAAAAAGAAAAATTAAACATAGCTCAAAAACAACAAGAAAAACAAAAAACGATTTATTTTTAAATCATTCATGAAGATTATGCGTCTGCTCTCTATGATTTCAAAACACTGATTACATAACAACTGCTAACAACAAAAACTGTTAACCACAGAGGTGGCTACTGAAAGAGGTTGCTAAAAGGAACTACGCAAATAGAAAAACAATGAACTATAGAAATGCTAAAAGATGTGCAAACAATAAACATATTAAAACAATCCTATTAACAAAAAAAAATTCTTTGCATCATAGAAACAAAGTGCAAAAAGAAAAATATATCGAAGCCATCTATAAAATAAAGAGATGAAGGCAAATATTATAAAATAATTCGACCTGAAAACATCGCAAAAAATTTATTAATGTCTGTAATCGAAGTAACAAATAAATCTAGAAATATTCATTAACTGGTTTTTCACGAGAAAAGTACTTGACAGATGGCAGAAAAAAAGAACTTTCGGAAATTGATAATTTAGGGGACTAGTAATTTAGGTTTACAAATCAAGATCTAAAATTACAAATCCCTTCAATACATTAATTTAATTAACACAAAACTAAGTTTACGCAATCCTAAATTTAAATCCTTTAAACAAGTAAATAATATATAAAAACTCCAAATAATTATTTAAGGTTTTAAGTTAATACAGACAATCAGGGTAACTTTGACCTATCAGGTTAACGTTTGTCCAAGAGAGAAAAAATATAAAATCTGCTACATCACATGAATAAACGGTCAAATTTTGGTTTCAAAATTCAATTTTGGAATTTCTTCTTTCAGACAAAGTGTTAGAGCTTTTTCATTAGTAAGAGATTATTTGGAAATTGATTTTCTGTATTGAAATTTCTTTAATATTTTCTATTTTTCTGGCATTAAAATAAATGGAGATCAAAAACATGTTTAAGTTAAAAACAGTGAAGTTTTCAAATTTGATCTATTATATCTCTAACTACTGGTGAACACTTAATTAAATTCAGTATGCACGTATATTGATATAATGCAACAAAATTAAACATTCATCAGTTACGATGCGCACGCATGCTCGTGCATAAGAATCATCATAGTCAAAAGATGCAAGACTGAGTTTGTAATATCGTATGAAAAAATGGTTTAACATGCGGTATGATCTCCACTTACACAGATTTCAAAATGTGAACGCTTACAGTAAATTAGGCAGTTTATGTATAACTTTGGTAGTTGGTTACACTTCTCCAGAAACTCTGTTCATAAGCCTTAGGTTGTTGTGAAAAGGGAAAGCGAATACCAATTTTCCTCCAAAAGCGTCCCAGACAGGATCCATATCATTTAAATCTAGAGTTGCAAAAATTCGGTTTATTCCCGGGTTTATTTCCAATAGACCAGGTTTATTCCCAGGTTTATTCCCAAAAAACCGAATTATTCCAAAAGATCCCGGGTTTTTTCCAGGTTTATTCCTAAAAACCCGGTTTATTCCCGGGTTTTAACCGGGTTTTTTCTAACCTTTGCAACGCTATTTAAATCAAGAGATCTACCTAGCTAATACATAAGCGAAAATACTCATTTTACAGAAATTCATCAACTAGATGAATTCTATCTGGACCGGATTCTATCTATTGTTTCATTCAAATGAAATCAAAGTATCTATTGCAACTCTTAAAAGTCCAACATAGAGTACCAAGATATTATCTATATAACTCATATGAAATATAGAGTCTCTGCCAAACAGAACGAAGGTGTTTGCGCCTATCCAATAAGAAACCTGCTGTGCCCAGACTATTAAACGTCCGGTGCAATAGTGGTCTTATTCTCGGAAAATTTAATTCAGGTAGAGGATGCCTTATTTTCTCCAGATGATGCACGCCTTGAATTTATAATTACGCTGAACAGAGACTCATGAGAGAATAGAGTAGTCTCAGTCGATGATCTCTGCACCATATAACGAGCTTTATTGTATGAAAAGATGAGAGGAATGCATGAAGTAGGTTTTGTAGAAAACCTGTCGTGTGCTGCATGACCTCTGTCATGCAGCCTTCTGCAAACAGTAGATTTTAAAACTCGACTGACATTGGCTACATAAATTTTCAGGAAAAAGCTGAGAAGCTGTTACTCTCTCGTTAATCCTCATTGTTATGGACAAGTGGTGATTTTCATTGGCCGACGTTGGCCCTTGGAAAACCTTGCCTAAACTGTATCTTTATAGATAGAGCTTTTTCCAACGATTTCTATAATTTGACACGACTATGTGCTTTACATTGCAATCTCCAGGAATGTGCCCCTGAAACAACCTTATTTTCAGTCTTTCCGCAATTTACTATTTGCTTCCCTCTTCCAAACATTGGTGATTATTCATTTTTATTGTTTTATTTTGAATTTTGTTAAATCTTGAAAAAAAAAATATCCAATATATTCAGCGATGTTTGCGAGCGGCCAAAACACGAATATTGCCACGTTCGCTTATAAAGCTTGTTCCTCTACCAAAACTGGTGAAAAAAAAAAAAAATAAAAAAAAGCCTATCAAATTACAGAGAATCTACGAATAATCCGTTACATTTACTCTTATGTAAAATTACAGAGCTTTATAAATGCTATTAAATAATACAGAAGATATTCGGTAAATGTAGACTAGACTCTGTAGATTATATCTGTAGATATCGTTAAAAATAAACAAGATTCTGTAAATATAATTTTATTGATAAAAATTTAATTTAGTTTTTAAAATTAGCGAATCATTCACAAACTTCGATAAGCTTCAAACATCTTGAATTTTTCGTATAAATTTGAACTGTTTTATCACTAAACTTCAACATAGTTTATTTCTAGTTGTCCTGGAGTTTGAGTCCGAGACCTTTTAAAAGTGGAAATTTGCTTTATACACCGAGCTATTGTAGCTATTGTTATTGAGTACAAAATATGTCTTTTAAAATTCAGTGGCAAAAAATCTCCCATAAATATGGCTATTTTTTCCCTTCCAAAATTGTTAAGTTTAAAAAAAATCATTATTTTAACTAAATTTTCTTTTTTACTGTTTCTAGTAAAATGTGAAAAGAACTTTAAAATTTATATTTTGAATTAAAAATTTAAAAAACATAAAAATATCTTTGAATATAGACATGGAAATCTCTATAGGGAATCAGATATGAGATAAGGGAAATGTGTGTAAAATGATGGCCGAGAAACTCAATTGAATGCATTTAACTGAGGACTAGTATAAATTTACAGAGAGTTTTGCTTATCTAAGTGTTTTTAGATAATTTTTAACAGTGCACGCCGCCCATATACATGTGCGCGTTTACATACTAGACACTAAAGAGTTGCCCTTTGTTTCAAAGAATCAGTTTTACTTTGACAAAATATTCTTTTTTTTCTTATTTTGATCAAGAGTGTGTATTGAAACAAATATGTATCATTCAAATAGCGAGTACAATTACATACAATTGTAGTTTCCCGAACATTTAAATTGAGGCTGTGTTGATTCAGAGAATCAGATGATTAAAAATAGAAAATGCAAAACATCTGCAAGGGTAAAACATACCTTGTTAGAAAATGTCTTATTTTACACATTTTTAATAGCCGTTATAGTATTTAAAATGAAATGAAACTTGGAAGTTTTTGCATAAATTATCGATAAATTTAATAATCAGAGAAGATTATGGATGTACCTTCATTAAAGAAATATTATAAGCACAATATGTATAAATAATCACTAAAATTGCTAAAAAAGCCAAAACATAATATTTTATTCTACTTCGATAAATATTCTAATTATCAAAGATTCGAAACATTATAATAATAAAACATTTTTTTTCAATATATATTAATGATGAAGAAAGGAAAATTGAGAATAATACAATTTTATGAAGGTAAATTTCTTATTTCTTATATATGATGCATTATTTTAAACATCATGTGTAATTTTTTATGTGTGAGGCTTTTATTAATTTCAATGAATCTGATAATAATTTTCGTTTATCTAATTAGTTAGAGCAAAAATTCATTCCGACAATTTATTTTTTTTAATTGTTTATTAGCATTTATTTTTTACGAAATAAATTTTTTCTTGTCTTTTGATGTAGGGGATACTAGGGATGGTTGACCATACAAGAGGCTTGACCCATCCGTCCATTTTCATATTTTAATGTGTATCAGACTTTTATTGCTAGATGGCATTCAAAACTATTAGAATGGCCAAAAAAAATCCGTTGTTTCATGCAGATAATTCAAACAGCTGTAGACAGAATCAGTTTATGAAGAGTTTGCAACATAAAAGATGAGTTTTTTTTTAAATATTTTGTAAAAGTTTTTCAGTAAAATATATCTTAGAAATTAAAGTAAGGAGGACTTTTATTCGTTCACAAATATTCAGCTTTAATTCTAGGCATGAAATTTGCACAGTAAGTAAGGTTTAAAAAAACTATGTACTATTAACTACAAAATTGCTATGTGGGGAGACTTGAGCCAGTCAATGTGTGGTAGGGTTGATCTTGGTCAAAACTCACTTAAGTGTTTTTGGAAATCTTTTTATTATACCCAGTATATATAATAAAATTTTAAAGTTTATATATAAACATACGTAAATTTGTTCTGTAAAACTATAGTAGCAATGCAAAGGAATTTTTTTCTTTATTAACCATTAACTAAAGAGACATAATTTAGTACATAATGAAAGAAGCAGTCTGTAAGACCGCTCCATCAAAAGTGAATTTAAGGGGTTATTAACTAATAGGATAGCGTTTAACACTTTGTACAAGGCTGTTATAATTAAACTGAACCTATCCAAATATCTCTGGTTGTAGTAATAAAGTTCCAATTTAAACAAAATTTTCGTAGTGATTGTATTTAAACTGAAAGTTACAAGTTAAACTATAAAAAATTATAAAAGTAGTGGTCTGTGATGTCGGCAACATCAATTAAATGATAAAAGTATTCTGGTTTTTGAAACTTTTACTCCTTGTAACATAAAGATGTTCTGGGTTTTTGAAACATGTTTATTTTTTTTAACTTCTAGGTTAAAGTTTTTCAGCGCCTTTTAAGCTTATTTTATGATACTTATCTATATTATAAAGGTCAAACGTATCTGTGCGTAACGCATACGCCATTTTGCGAATGGCAACACTTTCAAATTTTAAACGAAATTTCGGTATTGTAATTCTTGCTACTACAAATTTTTAATTTCCTAAATATAGCACATTTTCAATTTTTACACCATTGTGTAGGGAAGAAAATATACTTTTGAATGAAATTTGTTTAAAAGCTGTATCTTCATTTGTTTTTGAATTATTATTTTTTTGTAGTTTTTAATACTGCTTTTCTAATCCTGGCAACAGGAGTACTCCATTTCTAATAACAGCAAAGGAAAAAAAGGAAAAAATGATTATGTTGTAATTTTAAATGAATTTCGGTATTGCAATTTTTATACTAAAAGTTTTTAAACTTCTTAATGTCGCATATTTTCAATTTTTACACCATCGAGTAGGAAAAAATTGCATTTTTAAATAAAATTTGTTTGAAAGCTGTATCTTAATTTCTTTTTGAAATATAAATTTTTTGTAGCTTTTAATGCGTCTTTTCTAATCGTGGCAACAGGAATACTCCATTTCTATTTAAAGCAAAGGGAAAAAGGGGAAAAATTGAGCGTTGTATGTTTATGTTGCCATTTTCTCATTAAAAGGGAAAAAATAGAAATTTAAATATCTTATGTTATAAAACCCAGTGAATGTTGACTTCATTTGCAAAATTTGATTTACACGTAAAAGAATATCAACAGTTTAATATCTATTTCAGCTAATAGCATTGAGACTTCAAGGTTTGAATAAAAATTATCAAATTAAAATGCCAATTTTTTTGAAACATGAATACAGATGTGAAATGTTCACTTCTAAATTTTGATATAGGGAAAATGATGCCGGGTTTAGATTTCACGGGAAACAAATTCTATGACTGAGTCGAAGTTGAATAAATTTTGCTTTTTATCATTTTGGAATACTAGCATAAGAACTTTAATTCATAACTTTATCATAATAACATATCTTTATTATTTTTTACTGCTTACATATAAAATTAAAGTTTAATTTTAACAATTTCTACAACTGCGTTTTATAGAAATAGTATTTTGTTAATTTGGCGTTAAATATCGTTTGTTTAAGAGTTAGACGTACCAATATAAAAAGCATTTTTTACTATAACTAATTTTGTAGGTTTATTATAAGTTAATGAAATAGTTCCTTCGTAAACATTTTCTTTCGCCAAAATTTGACGGGTTCTACCTTGTTCTCCTTAAAAGGGAAAAAAATAAATTTAAATATCTTCTGTTATAAAACCTGGTGAATTTTGATTTCATTTGCAAAATTTCATTTACACGTAAAAGAATATCAACAGTTTAATATATGTTTCAGCTAATAGCATTGAGACTTCAAGTTGGGAATCAAAATGTTCAAATTAAAATGCTAATTTTTTCTTTTGAAAAGGTGAATATCGATACGAAAAGTGCATTTGTAAATTTTGATATGCGAAAATGATGCCGGGTTTAGATTTCACGCAGAAAAAATTATATGATTGAGTCAAAGATGAATAAATTGTGCTTTTTTCATCGTGTATTACTAGAATAAGAATCTAAATTGGTAAATTTATCATAATAATAGATCTTTATTATTTTTTGCTTCTTACATGTACGATTAAGGTTTAATTTTTACAATTTTTACCCCTGAGTTTTACAGAATAAGTATTTTGTTAATTTAACGTTAAATATCGTTTGTTTAAGAGTTAGAGTTATCAATATAAAATGCATTTTTAGAATACTAATTTTGTAGGTTTGTGAGGGAGTGATCTTTAGTCATAAAGGCACTCTAGTGTTTCTGAGATCGTGACGTCAATAATTTAACATTTTGTAGGCGTAAAAGTGACATCTATCCTCTCTTTTACTTTAACTTTCTAGAGTGTGTGTGCTCTTTCGAGTTCCGCAGTTAGCTCGCGGTTATTAGTATTATGTTAATGAGAAGTATCTCAGTTTGTCGCGTATAAAAGCTTGGGTGTGAGTTTGTGGGCTGTGTTTGTTTCTGGCCTTAGCCAGCAGCCAGCGTCTGTGTGTTCCTGGCAGTAGCCAGCAGCCAGCAGCCTCTGTGTGTGTTCCGCCATTGGACAACGAAGTTGATGATTGTTTAGTAAGGTGCTGACGATTAGAGAATAGCTACGGCCTCCAGTAAAGCGGAAAGAAGTTCGGATAGTGGATTAAAGATTCGGCCTTGGTAAGAAAGTTTAGAATCGTTCCGTTTTGATTATTTGGGAAATAAAGAAATATCCACAGCCACGGGCTGTGAAATTAAGATTTGTTTAGTAGATCAGCCAGGAAATAGTGTCAAGTGCTAGACGGTGCCCCGACTGAGCTAGACCAAAGCTTGTGAGTATGATTTTAGCTGTTCATAGTGTTCTCAGTGTGTGAAATTATAGACTTGCTCCACTTTCCTTTAGCCCTTATCATTTTAATAAACTGTGTTGTTTTAACCTAAATTCCTGAGTATGTCTGCATATAACGTTACAAATGACACCCAGCAGGAGTATACCGTCACAAATGGCGCCCAACGAAATGTCGGACATTTTGAGATTGTGCCACGGGTGTATTTCACCGGTGAGGGTGATATTAGTGAATTTTTAGTGAAATTAGATGATTATATTTTGTTCAATAATATACCTGAGAAAAACAGGTACGTAGTGCTTAAATGCTCGTTAAAGGGCGAAGCACTTTTGTGGTTAGAAAATATAGGAAAGTTTTTGATTACTGAGGAAGCGAAAAGATTTGAACAAACTGTAATTGAGTTAAAGAAGGCATTTCCTCCCGTTAAAGATAAAAGTATTTTGAGAAAAGAGTTCTATTGTAATAAGCAGAATATTTATGAGTCGGCGTCAAAATTTTATCTTCGTAAGCTGGAACTAAAAAATAAATTAGATTTGGATATTACATTTGAGGAATTGTTGGACATTGTCTTTCCTCTTTTTAATCCAAATATACAGGACTTTATTGAAGTTAGAGCACCGAAGAATTTTGCAGAAATGCACCAGATATTATCGAAGTATGAGTCTCGGCATAGCTCGGATCAACGGGATTTGCGTAAACCTCGGCAGAGACCTGTCACGGATGGTAATTTGAGAAATGAGGGGGAACGTAATTTTGTGAGAGGGGGACAGCGATTTCCGGATAGTAATTTGCGTAATAGAAATGATGGATTTGGTCGTAATATGTCGAATACGAGTAATGGTAATAGGAATGGTGGTGGTGCTAATAATTTTAGAAGTGGTGAGAGAAATATGCATGGGAATAGACAGAAAAGTGGTTATGATCGTAGTGGGGGAGTACGGGACAGGAATGTTTCTTCGCAAGTAAGGAGATTAACTTCTGATGAGAATTTTGAAGGTAGGTCAATGCAAAGCAAATGTGTTCAGAGGTCGGAAAAGTCTTCGGTGAGTTTGAATAAAATTACTATTAATCCGGTTGAGTTACCTGAAGTGTTAATTGTGTTAGATGGTATTGTCGTTAAAAGTGTCTTCGATACAGGGGCAGATAAGTCGTTCATTTCTTTTGATTGTTATCGGAAATATTTTTCGTATAAGAAGTTGAAAAGGTCAAGTCTGGTGGTTCAGTCAGCACAGGGAGTAGCTTGCGATAATAAAGGTTCAGTGGAATTGGAAGTTGAAATTCGTTCGGTTAAGAGATGCTGGGTTAACGGTTAAGTTAGAAAAATGTAAATTTTTGAGAAAAGAGATAAAGTATTTAGGAGTTAAAATTACGCGTGATGGTATTAATATAGATAATGAGAAAATTGAGGCAATTACGTCAATGAATCCCCCCAAAAATAGTAAGGAAGTGGCGACATTTTTAGGGATGGTGGCTTGGTTTGCCAAGTTCATTCCACGTTTTTCGGAGTTATATGAACCGTTGTATAATTTAAAAAGGAAAAGGGTTAAGTTTGTATGGTCATCAGCAGCTCAGAGATCGTTTGAATTATTAAAAGAGGCAGTAGTTTCCCCTCCTGTTTTGGCTCACCCCGATTATTCGTCTCAGTTTGAAGTGTATTGCGATGCGAGTGCAGTGGGGGTTGGAGCGATGTTAGCACAGAAAGGTCGACCTATAGCGTTTGCGTCAAGAATTTTAAATGCAGCGGAAAGGAATTATTCGATTACGGAAAGGGAGTGTCTTGCAGTAATTTGGGCTTTGAATAAATTTCGTTGTTTTTTCACTAATATACCGGTTAAAGTCATTACGGACCATTCAGCTTTGACAAAGTTAACTAATGGAAAGGGGTTGTCGTCTCGTATGGTCAGGTGGTGTTTGAAGTTAGCAGAGTATAATGTTGTTATAGAGCATAGGGTTGGCAAGGAGAATGCGGTAGCGGATGCTTTGTCACGGAACCCGCATGGTGGTTTAGAGGTCACGGAGGAAGTTAAGTGTTGTGCATTGTCGTCGTTGGTGTTAAGGTCACGAGAGCAGTTAATAAGGGAACAGAAGCAAGATGAAGAATTTGGTAGCTTGTATCGATATTTGGAAAATCCTGATGATGTCCCGAGCGCAGATGTGCCTATGTTTGAGAAGTGGTCCCAATCTTTTAAGCTTATCGATGGTCTTCTTTTTTATTCTAAAATTGTAAATTCACGTGGAGAATTAAGAGTTTTTATTCCGGCTAGTCTTCGTAAGGCCATCTTGAAAGAATTTCATGATAATCCATTAGCAGGTCACTTAGGAATCAGGAAAACTTATGCTCGAATTTGTGAATCCTGCTACTTCCCTAAAATGCGGGAAGCAGTGCGCGCTTATGTCTCCAGCTGTAGCACATGCCAACGTTATAATTATAAAAATGTAAGTCCAGCTGGCAAATTAATTCCTATTAAAGTAAATTTTCCTAATGAATGTGTAGGTGTAGATTTAATCGGTCCTTATCCATTGTCTAATCCTAAAAGATATAGATTTGTTTTAGTTATAGTTGATTATTTTAGTAAATGGGTAGAGTTAGTCCCCCTCAGGAAGGCTTCTGCACCTGCAGTTGCCGATGCATTTTTCGATAATTATATTTCTAAATATGGTGCACCAATTAGGGTAGTGAGTGATCATGGCCCTTGTTTCATTTCTGATATATTTAAGGCCCTGTGTGAAAAGCTGGAGATCGATCATTCTTTTACTGTTCCGTATCGTCCTCAGTCTAATATGGCTGAACGTGTAAATCGTACATTAATTCAAATGATTTCTTCTTATGTTGGTTCTCATCATGCAAATTGGGACCAGTTTCTTCAACATTTTGCGTACGCACTTCGTACGGCAGTTCACGAGTCAACGGGGAAAACGCCTGCTGAATTGTTTTTGGGTAGAAAAGTTATTACTCCATTCCAAAGGTTAGTTATGGTGTCAGATGCGGAAAGTCAGTACATGTGTCAGGATATTGAGAGGTTGGTTAAGGAAGCTCAGGTTCAAATGGGAAAAGCGCAAGAAAAACAAGCTCAGTATTATAATATGCGTAGAAGGGAGTTAGAAGTGAAAGTTGGAGATTTTGTGTTAGTAGAAAAGCATTGGTTAAGTTCAAGTCGTCAAAAGAGAGTAGCTAAGTTTGGTCCGAAGTTTGTAGGTCCGTTCGAGGTTTTGGAAGTTCGAAATAATAATTTGGTTGTTGATGTCAATGGTGAAAGAATGACTGTTAATCTGGATCAGGTTAGAGTGTATAAGTTTAGAGAAAATGGTAGTGAAGGTTCTCATATGTCGAGTGGTGTTTCGCGAAATTCCCGATCCAATGAGTGTCCCGAGTCCAGCACTTCTTCGTCTAATTCTTTTCATCAATATTCAAGAAGAAAATTTGGTCAAACAGCTCCAAAGACTGTTATTGAAAGTCGAAAGCCTAGCAATCCGAGAGCAAAGTATAATAAAAATAAGAGAACTGTGTCAAATACATCGGACTCTGTGTGTCATAAAAGACAAAAAATTATAAATTGTCCAGTTCCTCCATCTATTAGACAACAACCTCACAAGCATAAATTAACTAATAGTTCACCGTCTTCAGTGATTAATCCCCAGAAAAGATTTCGTTTGGACACTCGTAAAACTGTTAAGCGAACTTTAAATGCCGAATCTTTGCCTAACAAGAAACTACATAGGTCCGGAAAGAAACGTGGCCTAGGATCTTCGGTAACTTCGGGTGCGTCTAGAAAGAGGAGGCAACTCTCAGATTACCGGCAACAACAGTGTGAACCTCGCCATGGAGTGAACCCAGCGAACCGGCCGGAGCAGAGTCGTCGAGTGGAACCTACGAGTATTCCACGGCATCCATTCAGAACCAGGCTGCAGGCACGACAGTCAACTGTGGCGTCACCGTACAGTTCTGATGACGAGAGATCCTTCGTACAAGCCTTCTGGGACAGGAGGAGAAAGCCATCTTGCAGTATGAAGCCTGCTAGCAGCGAATCATCTCTATGATTGGGTGATAATGTTCTTTATTAAATTTCTATTAGAGTGCATATATGTGGTAGCAATGTGAAGGAATAGAAAGCAGAGAGACTGTTTTGTACTTTTGGCCATTTTTGGAATTTTTTGACGGACTCACGTTTAGTGCTTAATTGTGTTCAAAATTTGTTTGCAAAATTGTTAGTTTTATGTATGTTGAAAATTTTGGTCTTAACTGCTTTTTAAAAATTCTGGATCTATTGTTAAATTGTTATATTATTTGTTTAAAATGTTACTATATTGTTATTGTTCATGTGTTATAAAATGTATGTTAATGTATGTTTAAATTTTCAGAAAGTACAGATAGTAATTTGGGTTATTTTGTACACGCGCCGCGGTTCAGGCGCGCACGTGTTTTGCGGTCAAGAAGTCCTTGACACGCGTTTCTATCTCTTATACTAACATTTAATGAATTAACTTTCTTCTTATCGTTCGTATTTTATGAGTTGCGTTTTGTACTTTAGTTGGGAATGGTTTCCGCAAGTTGCGAAGTTTTAAGCTGCATTTGAATTTGAAATTGTATTGTATTGAAATTGAATGTTAATGTGATTTTCTTGCAGGGAAGTATACCTTTTTGATTCTGCTATTTTTCTTTTAGTTAATACAGATGAAGAGATTGATGACGTCATTTTGTAAATTTTTGATATTTTTTGATTGTTGCATAAGCACAGCGATATGCCGCTGTACGTATGTGCCCCAATTATTGTTCAAGTGGAGTTAAGTCTGAAGAAGTTTGGGAGTTAGTTCATTGGCTAATGGGGATGTAGGTATTACGTAGTAGCAGAGTTAGTTTAGTATGAAGTAAATGTAATTTTAGATGAAGTCGGAATTTGGATGAGGAAAGTTTTTGCGCATTGGGTTTTTTGGACTTGGTGCGAATTCTAGTATATTAAAAGTTATGGAGAAATTTTTGGGTAAAGTTATAGTTGCATTGCAATATTGAGGAAAATTTCGGAAGGTTAGTGTTTTGAGAAATTTTAGCACTCCCAGTGGAGTGGGTTGTTTTGAGAGAAGAAGTAATTAGTTTTGAAAGTTTTACGAGTTTTTGGAAGTTTTACGGAGGCTATTTGTAAGATAGAAGAATGATTGGATTGGATATGTGATTATTTGAGGCAAACTGAGTTTTTTTTTTTTTGGTTGTGATGGGTTAAAGTTAATATTTTAAAAGTTATGTTTCGGCGTTAAATTTCACCCATCACTGTGTTTTATTACGGCTCTAAATTTATAACAAGAAAAAGGTCTGGGCATGCATTTAGCCCAGCCCTTTTTCTCTGCGGAGTTCGAGGGGGGTTGTGAGGGAGTGACCTTTAGTCATAAAGGCACTCTAGTGTTTCTGAGATCGTGACGTCAATAATTTAACATTTTGTAGGCGTAAAAGTGACATCTATCCTCTCTTTTACTTTAACTTTCTAGAGTGTGTGTGCTCTTTCGAGTTCCGCAGTTAGCTCGCGGTTATTAGTATTATGTTAATGAGAAGTATCTCAGTTTGTCGCGTATAAAAGCTTGGGTGTGAGTTTGTGGGCTGTGTTTGTTTCTGGCCTTAGCCAGCAGCCAGCGTCTGTGTGTTCCTGGCAGTAGCCAGCAGCCAGCAGCCTCTGTGTGTGTTCCGCCATTGGACAACGAAGTTGATGATTGTTTAGTAAGGTGCTGACGATTAGAGAATAGCTACGGCCTCCAGTAAAGCGGAAAGAAGTTCGGATAGTGGATTAAAGATTCGGCCTTGGTAAGAAAGTTTAGAATCGTTCCGTTTTGATTATTTGGGAAATAAAGAAATATCCACAGCCACGGGCTGTGAAATTAAGATTTGTTTAGTAGATCAGCCAGGAAATAGTGTCAAGTGCTAGACGGTGCCCCGACTGAGCTAGACCAAAGCTTGTGAGTATGATTTTAGCTGTTCATAGTGTTCTCAGTGTGTGAAATTATAGACTTGCTCCACTTTCCTTTAGCCCTTATCATTTTAATAAACTGTGTTGTTTTAACCTAAATTCCTGAGTATGTCTGCATATAACGTTACAAATGACACCCAGCATGAGTATACCGTCACAGGTTTATTATAAGACAATGAAGCAGTTCCTTTTCAAACATTTTTATTCGTCAAAATTTGGCAGGTTCTACCTTGTTTATTTTATGATAAAACTTTATTTTAGTGTGTGAAATGACAAATTGACCTGAACATTAGTACGGAATTCCGAAACAGCATGCAAAACTTTACTACAAGGATATCTTGCTACTTATCTGTTTTTACACCGTCGCGTCGTAAAGATTGTGAGTGGGGGGGGGGGGGGATATAAAGAGCAATTTTCACATAAAATTGCATCTCAGCTTATTTTTCAAATATTATTTTTCTTGTAGTTTTTTCCATTTCTGTAATGGTGGTACTGAAGTACTTTATTTCAGAAGAAAATAAGAAAAAAATAGCATATTACTACATCTTTTTGTTACGCTTTTCTCAGAACAAGTGAAAAAAATGTTTAAAATATGTGCTACGTCCAGAATATCGTATGCTTTAAAACGAGAGCTATATCGTTTTATTTCGTTTTTATTTATCAATAAAATGATTTTTGGTTTATTAAAAACCTAATTTATAAACGATACGAAACTTTCTCTTTACAAAAAGTGTATTTAAAAAAATATTGGTGTGACTTATTTTCTGATAACTTGCTGAGTTTCTATAAAAAAGCTAATCGAATTCAAATTTTATTAATATGTGTGTAATTTTTTCTTAAGCATGGAAAAATATAATTCAATGATTTTTGATAAAACGTGGACCTACTTTAAACTATATTTATTTTTTAGTATTCATATTAATGTTACAAACAAATGAAGCGATATGAATCATTA
Organism: Maratus speculifer; assembly: GCA_964019185.1. NCBI lineage: Eukaryota > Metazoa > Arthropoda > Arachnida > Araneae > Salticidae > Maratus > Maratus speculifer. Next base: position 242,143,587 of record OZ025289.1, read on the forward strand.
GATACTCGATATTTTTCTCGAATTTCTTGAATGACAAAACATTTTGCTAGGTGTGTGTTAAATTCCACGATTGTGACGTCATGTGCATATTTTTCTGTAGATGTTGTTTAAGAACATATTGTAAATAGAGAAGCCTTATGCGGATACAAGTCACGTCATTTTATATAAATTAAAATTATGTATTTTATGTCTTAAATATAAAATATGTTATGTACTATCTGTATTTATACATACAATTGTAGTTCATTAAAGGCGAAAATGTATTCTAAAATAATAGAATTGCTATTTCCTGCTTGTTTAATTTTTTCCAGTTAGTTACTAACTGAATAAGACAAATCTATGCGATTTTGCCGTACGACATGCTGTAATATTTATTGGTTATTAGAGAATTAATTCCTTGACAATATCCATACTTTTCTAGTCTAACACTAAAGCTAATCTACGATAAAATATCCGTTTTTATCCATAGGGTAGTGAAGGGATAACCGGTTTTTTATTATTATTTTGCTTATTGTATATAAATTCCGAGCCTCATAATGCATGAAATAACTCACATACCTATCTTCTTATTAGCAGAATTTGCTGAAGGGGAATTCTCAACTAAAGTATATATGCATTTCTAAACTGAACAATATTTTAGCATGCATGTAGTTGTTCGATACAAATCTATATATCTTATACAGTGTGTGAGGGAGTGACCTTTGTCATAAAGGCACTCTAGTATTTCTGAGATCGTGACGTCAATAATTTAACATGTGTAAGCGTAAAAGCGACGTCTATCCTCTCTTTTACTTTAACTTTCTAGTGTGTGTGTGCTCTTTCGGATTCTGCAGTTAGATCGCGGTTATTAGTAATATGTTAATGTGAAGTATCTCAGTTTTCAGCATATAAAAGCGAGAGTGTGAGTGTGTGGTGAGTGTCTCTGGCATTAGCCAGCGAGAGAGCATCTGTGGCGGTAGCCAGCGAATGAGGATATTTGGCATTAGTTAGCGAAGTGAATTATTAGTTAGCGAAGTGCTAGCGAATTGAAAGTAGCAGCGAAGCCTCCAGTGAAGTGTAAAGGAGTTTTGATAGTTGACTTGAGAGTTGGCCGGGGTAAGAAACTTCATAATAGTTTCATTTTGATTATTTGTGAATAAAGAATTACACACAGCCACGGGCTGTCTAATTAAGCTTTATCTAGCAGTTCAGCAAAGAGATAGTGAGAAGTGTTAGAAGGTGCCACGATTGAGCTCGTCCGGAGCCTGTGAGTATGCGTTTAGCTTTTTCAGGGTATTCTCAGTTGTGTAAAATTAAGACTTGCTCCACTTCCATTCAGCCCTCATCATTTTAATAAACTTTGTTGTTTTATCTTAAGTACTGAGTATGTCTGCATTTAACTCCCACCACGACCAACCAAACGTTATAAATGACACTCAGCATGCATATAACGTTACAAGTGCTGCTCAAAACATTCCGCTAATATAGCGATTATAGATGAAAATAGCTAAAATTGGATTTTCAAATGTGCATGCGTTTCCATATTGTTGAATTAGACATACGTTTTAACTGATTAAATGGTACAGTTTTGTTACATTATTCTGAATGTGTTGGAAAGCGATTTAAAATCTATACCTTACGCAGGATTTTTTTTAAATTATTTTTTCATGCATTAAAATTATACGACAGATCTCAGATAAAACGTTTTCTACATATGCATACAAAACCTTACCGCTTTGTTTATTAAATTTTTAAATGTATAAAAAATAAATAAATAATTATTAAATTGAAAAAATTATGTTATGAATTACAGTTTAATACAATCAACGGTTAGATTTTTTTAGATAATTGAAATAAATTTTTCTTTATTAATAAAAAATTTCAAACATCATTCTGTTCTAAAAAAATTGTTCATTTTTCAATGTAAAAAAATGCTGAATAAAGCAATTAATATAATTATGCTGAAGTTTTAATATTCAGGAAATGAAATCGACCATGAGAAATAATTAACTTTTCATATAACGTCATATGCAATACGTTAAATGAATTTAAGTGGAATATTTTGAAAAAAAAATAAAAAATAAAATTCAGATTGGTTGTTACGAAATTTTTTATTATTAAATTTATGTTTTGAGTGATACTTAAAAACTGTGATTTAATGTTTTCAAAAAATATTATTATTAAATTTTATTTTATTTTGCAAAACAATATACAAAACCATTATTCGAAATAAATATGAATGGCTTCAAGCTTGTTTCAACCATTTCTTACATAAAACAATATCATTAAATGAATAAAGGTTTAGATTCATTTGCAAAAAAATATTTCATAATTTGTTTTTAACATAATGCGAATTTCCGTCTTATGCTCTTTAAATAAAATATGAATTTGACCCGTGAATGACGTAAATGATATTTAACATAAGAGAAACTACCAATGAAAGTCAATAACTTTCCTGTTATGTCAAAATGTTAAATAATGCAAAGGTGGAAAAATTATAATAAATTTTAATTGTGTCCAATAGTCAGTGACCACATGTGGGAGACTTAATGTAGAATATATTACTTACGCTTAACCCCCTTCGCGACGGGAACCTTTTATGAAATTTGTAATGCCTTTTTTCACCGGTTTTTTAAAACAGAAATTATTCTTGCTTTAAATCAAGAAAATTATCCCATTAAATAAGGCAAATTTTACAGTAAAATTTTACTGTATTCTAAGCACTTTTTGCCGCACGTATACGGATCGCTCGTTTCCAATTGGTTAATTGTAAAATATATCACCCAATTAGTATGAAAGTGATATGTTGTTCTTCTTTATTTCTCCTAAATTCTGAAATTTTATTACCTCGTACACTTTTTCACTCATATTAAGTAGGTGTAAAAACGAGAAAAACAACCTTTAAAAAATGCTTAAACATAGGAAACAAGAAGTACAGAGAAAAATGGCAAAAAAAGACACAGCTGCTTCCTAATCAGAAAGTGGGAGAGGCAAAGACGTATAAAAAATGGATGTAGTCTTTACAAGGTAGGTTTCGCAGGGGATGGCAAGTTCTTATTCTCATGAGTTTTACCAAATTTAAATCAGAATTAAAACAATAATACGTAAAAATAAAAAACAATTATTTATTTTAAATAAAAATAATTCAAAATTTGAATAACTTTAGTGAATATCTCAGAAAATTCAACTGGAAACAATTATAGAAATTACTTTTAAAAAAATTATTGCCTTAAAACTCATTAATATGGACAAAACTTGTTTCCCTAATTTATGTTTCGCATTCCATTAGTTGTGGGAATTGAGTGATTGGGGAAGTCATGAAAATTCTGCATAGCAATTTTATCAATATCTAACTGAATATAATTTTTTTATTTAATTCCGTGCATTAATTTTCGAGAAAGCAGGTTCAAAAATTTGTTTCTTGTACAAACATACAAACTGCAAACACAAATACTATTTTTTTTTCTTTTTATAGATTTTTCTTGACTTCTGGCTTTTAAACTGTGTAAATCCTTCGAAAACTGGCATTCAAAAAATTTCACGAATTTATCCTCATGTAAAGACAGAAGAAAGTAAAAATAAAGAAAGCAGTAATTAGAAAAGAGGCTGTAAACGCCTCGCTGAAAGAGATTGAAATGAATATATGGAGTTAAGGATTTGTACGGAACTGCGCGCCGAACGCGAGATATTTTCAAGTTGTTGTCCATCGGTTTCAGAGTCAATGACACTGTTGTTGCGCTGATATCTGCAGAATAATGAACACGAGACATTTTTATCATCAATGAGAGCTTGTCCATCTCCTTTATTTTACTACATCTACTCAAGCATCTACACATAGAGTATCAACTCCCGCTAAAAAATTACAAATTCTTTGGCATTATTTTGTGAAATTTCCGTCCGGTTTTATCAGTTTTTTTTTTTTTTTTTTTTTTTTTTTTTTTTTTTTGCGCAGTTCTACTTTTGCAATTTTTTAATATGCACACTGCACACTATAGCATAATTTGCATTGTTAGAACAAGCATTATTTTTAAATGTCGATTAAGCATAAAACCGGTACAGAAACGTTTTTTTTTTTTCGTGTGCGGAAAGGAGGGGAGAATTGAGTTATAAAAATAAAGTCTTATTTTTATATTTATATATTTTTTTTAATTAAAAGTAAAACAATTGTTTATTACATCTATAATGAGAGTGAAGAAAAAAATAAAAAAAAATACATGCATTTCGCTTCCAGTTTTTATCTTCTTTCATTTATATTTAAACATTTATTCCTTTTATACATATTTTCTTGAAAAGAACTACTTAAACTATTTAATTGTTTTTGCTTATCGATAAAAATATATTTAAAAAATCAATTAATAAAAACTAGAAAAAGATTTTGTGAAGACTATTGTCATTTAATCTATGATTATTTATTTTTTAATGAAACTGTACACGCTTCCGTACAAAAAATTGTAAGCGGTTTGCCGTTTAAGTGATTATTTTCTTTTTTTTTTATGCGACATGAAAATCTGCTGATATGAAGTAATTAATATAATTACGCTGAAGTTTTAAAATTGAGGGAATGATATTGAGCAACAAAAAATCATTAGCCTTTTTTAGTTACGTCATACGTAATGTGATAAAAGAAATAAAGCTTTTTTTATGAAAGTGAAAATAGGGATGCATTAAAAGTTTTGTATAATTAAGATGATCTCTCAAGTGCTGCTCGAAAATAATAATTTTAAGTGCTTTCAAATTAAATATTTATTTACTTCTGACACAAAAACTTATTGAGAATAAAACTAATATCATCAAGTATTGCAATACAATTTTTTAATAATTTAATAAACAAAAAGCGAAAAACTTTTCTAAAACGGTTTTATATTTTATTTATTTATTTATCTATTTATTTTATATATATATTTTTAATCTTATAAGAGTATTAAGGGAATATCTACCTAGATTTCATGGGATTTATTAGCCCGAGTTCATTTGCAGTTTTTGCTTTTTAACATTTTGCAATACCTTAAAATTATCTTAAATAGAGAAAAACGAATTTTATAACGCCAAAACAGATTTATGGGTTGCAAACTAGTTTTGGTAGTGTATCGTCATCAGTGCAAAATATGATGTCTGAGAAGAGAAGTTTTCTGAGATACTAGCAGCCCTTGGCGACCAGTTTGGTCTGTCTTTGAATGTATACTAAGCATTAAATCATATTGCTTTTATTCATAATTTATTTTTTTTTTTCAAATTAGATGATTCTGCTAGCGAAACAGACACACATGCCATATGCGCACCACATTGGCGCGATTGCAACAAAATGGCATTTAAATGTGTCTCGCATGGTGGCTCGGCAATTGTTCTTTATTTATTAATAAACTGTTTGTTTGGTTCTATTTTCTTTTTTAAAGTGATATAAATTGTTTTATTCTATGAACATTAAATAGACGTTTGTTTAATTATTATTTCTTTTTTAAAATAATAGAAATTTGTTTAAACATATGTAAGTGACTGGTATTTGAAAACGGAATTTTCGCCAAATTGGCGTCAGAAAAAAACACGCCAAAGTGGTACATATATAACATCAGTGCATATAAATCAAGAATTCAGTATTTTTATGCTAGCCCGGCACAGATAATCAATCGCCAAATATTGTACCCGTGACATTGTTTCGTATTTCATTTTTTATTTAAAGTATAATAATATAATTCTTTCAGTCATTTCATTTTTAATACAAAACTTTAATTTGAAACTGGAAAGTTTAAAATTCACAACGGTTATTCATTTATTTGAGTAAAAAGAACCGAAAATAATAAAAATAATGATATTTTGACGCTCCATAATTTCAGCGAACGAATAAAACACAAACAAATATCATTTACCACAGCATAAATCTTACCAAAGTACTTTTGCATAGAAACTCATAAGATGTGTTTCATTTGAATGTTGCCATTAAACAATTAACAGATAATCGTGATTTTTGTGCCACATACGTTAACATAATATATATATAGATATTTATTTACTACCCCATGTTAGCTCATGTCACCAGTTAAGTAGAAAATGGAGTATCTTTATACATCATTAAAGCATGTAGTACATATTTGCTCAGATTCGTACTTACTAATTTCAGAAATTTAATATTGTAAAGCCTATAAACAGAAGTTATCACCCTTCAATTATTGACACATCTGAATTACAGCGTCCTCTTTCCTCAAGTTCACTTAAATTTCCTTCTTAAAATAATAACATCGTTTTGCCCTTTTTTTCAAAATCCAGTTTTAACATCGCTAAAACCTCTGGCAATTTGACTTCAGAATAATCTTATCCCCCAACCATATAATAATAAAATGTACCCAAACTGAAAACTTTTATTGAAATACCCAATTCAAGATGTATTTAAAGTACAAACCGCCAATGTATTTTCCCCTGTATTAAACAAACCAAGCGCAATTTAAAATTTCGAATTAAAGTATAAAAGCAATATGTTCAGAAAGGAAAAATTAACAAATCGTCTATTGCTAAACATTCCTGAAAAGGAGTCATATTTTAGACTTTCGCTCCGCCAAAATTATCTCAAAATCCACCTTCGTTCATGACCTTGAATTTCTTGAAGCATCCCATACTTATAAAAATAATAAAACTATTGTTATTTGCGATTTCGCTATTCCTCGGTTTTCAGATAAATTGCTCCTTGTCAGTTATAAAACTTTTTTGCTCATAAATTTCATTTGCATGTTTTTGCATTACATTTATGAAATATTTATTCTTTGTTCTCTAAACTTTCCTACAATACTACTGCCCAATAAATTTGATGTTTGAATTAGCTTACATTGCCCTTTTCTTAAAATCTCTTATTATAACTCTATTGGCCAATAAGATTTATTATGAACCGGCTTCTCTTGCACTGTGTGCTTCAAAAAATTTTCTGCAATTCCATTGGCCGATAAAGCTTATACTTAAATTCGCTTCTCCTGCATATATTTGAGCAATTTTTTCTTCTGGGTAATCATAGTTTGCATTGATGGCGGTATGTTATGGCTACTGAAAATAATCTGCAACAGATAAATATTGTTTTGTGCTATAAACGTTGCTTTTATTTACTTAAATTGTACTGGGCCAAGTGATTTCTTATTGTAAGAGTTGAAAATTCTTGAGTCTGGTTTGTCTGTCATGTGTTCATCTGTCCGTCTGAATGTATGTCTCTTTGTCTGTTCCAGTGGTGAAAAATTGGTGCAGAGATAGAAACTATTCCATATAGCACAAAAGCTCCTCAATACCTCCCCAGGAGCTCCAAGTCATCCCATACTCCTCCTAATACTAAAATAACAAGATCAGGACGTCCTGGGGAAGAATTTTTTACGATGTCCTCAGGAATGAGCTCCCAGGAACGTTCCACGGAGCAACATCCCAGGGAAGCTACTCCTGTGGAAGTACCTGGGGAAGTACCCGGTTAGTCATTACTGGGGAAGTGCCGGGGAAGTCACAGCACTGGCGCCATATCATGAGTAATTCTGGAGTACAATACTCAATTGCTTTTTATTAAAATATCGAATTAAATTTCATAGTTATCGAGTTTAATGAGTTAATTTTATTTTAATAATTAAGCGATTTCTTATTTTTTAGCACTTAGATAGCTGTTATTAAATTGTAATTATTTTTAGTTATATCTATAACTTTTAATCTTTTTAAGTTAAATTAAAACTTTTAATTTATTAATTCAGTTAATTCCTATTTTTTATTATTAATTATTATTATTTATCTTTTAAAAGAAATTTTATTCATTTATCAATATTTTATTAATTATTAATAAATAACCTATTGCGTTTTGCTTTTTTAATATTATTACATTTTTATTAATCAATAAATTAATATAACTTGTTTAAATTAACTAAATTGTGAGTTTCTAAATTAATGCACTAAAATCTCTAAATAAAAGAAAATTCTTGATCACATATTTTTCTTCTGATATTTAGAGGTAAAGTTATTTATGCAAAGAAAAAAAAAAGAGATTCTTAACGTAATTTTGTTCATAAGTACCCGTTTAAAACTTTGTTATGAAAATTATCTAAATTGATTCTTGATGCACCTTAATTTTAAACGTTAAAGTTTATATACATATATAATTAGCTAACATACTTATAAAACCCTGTTTAAAAATAAATAAATAATATAAAATAAAATAAACAAAAGTGTCGCGACGAAACAAGTCATTTTTATCACAGCACATAACACCAACTCAAAGATAGGGAAATTCTATTTTAAAATGGTATATCTGGATTTAAAATATATAAATATTTAGCCGCAACCCCCCTCTCCCCCAAAACATACCAATACGTGGTTTATTTGGAAAGATTTTTTCTTTAAAAAATATACATATTTAAAAATCCAGTTAAAAAATATAAATTCACGCAAATTTAAAGTTTAATTCACCTTATTAACAATTACCTATCCAGTGTAATTTATATACATGCTGAGGGTAAAAAAATGTTAGCTAAATAGAAGCATCAGTTTAAATGTCATACCTGAAGGTCTAACCGATTTTGTTTTATTTATCATTAATTATCTTTTTTAAGTTGGATTTATTAACAAATTATTTTTCTAATATATTTTATAGATTATCAAACATATTATTATTATTAATTTTATTTAAATTTTGAAAGATAAAACGAAGTCTTTATTTTGAGAGCTTCAGAAATATGAATAATTTTTTGGTTCTGCAATTACAGGTTTTTTGGTTCTGCATTTATATTTATCTGTGTTTCCTAAAAAACAAATATTTTATCACGATTTTCAGCTGAAGAGTACATTGCATCCCTTAAAATTATAATTTTACAAACCGATTTTAGATTCTATTTCTTCAGTTTCGGATATTTATAAAGGATGAAATTTCTCCATACCCGTTTTAACATGCATATGTTCTTAGTTAGGTGACAATGATAATATTATAAGGTAAGCAACTGCATACAATGCTCTAAATATCAGGCAGCACCTTTCCAACCTTTCAAAAATTAGATTCTCAATAAGCTTATCCGGCCCCTTTCAATAAATTTTGTCAGCTCAGAATGTGTGTGCATTTTTTGCGGAAATCACTCAATGAGAAAGAAAAAAAAGAGTTTTATTCCTTTAAGTCAGACTATTTGTGAGTCAGCAAGAAAAGGCTTTACAAACAAATTTGTTCGTAAATGTAAAAGTAAAATATAAATATATATTACTTTGGGAATTTTAAGCAATAATTCGTTGATAAAAACGTCTTATATTTTAAATAAAGATATGAGTTCTTTTTGGCTTTTTAAATTGCCTAAAGTCTTGGTTACTAAAATTACACTTAAAAAAATCAACAAAAATATTTCCCTTCGTTAATTAAATAAAAAGTGATGCATATTGTATTTTTTATGAACATAAAGATGTCATACAATTTTTAAAGACTGTTAAATGGAAATTTAACTGTAAATTAATTTTATTTATAACAATAAGAAAATAAAATGGTTTTGTAACAAATTCAAATTTTATAATTAGTTTCTATTTTATGTAACTCAAGCAGTGTTTCAGTGTAATGATGAAATTTCACAAATGATTTTCACACCAAAGCCTGATACAAAAAAATTATACAAATTCGTAGAATGGTGTGCTTTCGATGACAATATAGAATTTTAATATTTTTACAATGTTAAAAAATAATACAGTGTTTTTATTTGTTACTCGCCAAAATATGATAAATCACTTTGAAACTGGTTGGTTGATTCAGAGCCGTGCGAAATGGGGGCGAAGGAGGCGATCGCCCCGGGCGCGGAAATTGAGGGGCGCAAGTTTATATTATCATCGTCCTTTGTTTATTCTTTAAAAAAAGAAAAAAATATCATGTATATAAATATATTGAGATTTCTTTGTGAAAAGGAAAATACATTCTCAAAATAGCATGTTGCTTTTTTCTTGGAATTCAAAAGGGGTTATATAATACTGTTAGATACTTCTTTGCACATATGTTTGCCAAAATATAAGTGCAAAGATTATGCTTTTATGTTATTTAGTTTTAAAATTAAATCTTTGAAAGTTTTAAAATAAGCAAGAAGCATGTATTCAATAGAATACATTGGTGTTTTTACACTTTTCAATTGTGACACCTGTCACAAAAAGAAATGGTGATGAAACTGTGGGGGGACACCAAATTAAAACTTCGCGCCGGCGCAATTTTCTGTTCACACGCAGTTGGATTGTTTGGTTGTATTTATGACGGCCAATTATCACATCAAGGGAGGGCGGTTGCCCTCTGTAATGGTCTTCCTAAAGGAACCTAACCCGTATTTACACAAGGAAATCCAAGATTCGAAGAAAACCACGGAAAACTCCGAACGATTAGGCCGACGGGTGCCATTGGGTACAAACTCAGCACCTCCCATCGACCAGCTTCGAAAGCAGAATCGCTTGACCGTTTGGTGGGCCCCACCATGAAGCTGCAACAATGAAATACTTCAAGGAATAAAATTGAAGAAAGAAATGACTAAGCAAATCTATATATTTTTTTATACATTCATATAATAATTGCACCTTTTAGCAAGAAAAAAATCGATTAAAATTTCTGTAAAAAAAGTATGAGAGAGAAAGAGAGCAAAATAGTTTCATTTTTGAAAGGATTCACTTAGACTTCATTTGTCAATCATAAAAAAATCATAATTTTAAAGAAACTATGTGTTTTAATCTCTTGCTTTTTTAATCTTTGGAAATAATATTTTTATTAACTAAAATTAAATTATATAAGAGATATCATCAGAAACGTTTTGCAATATTCATTGTGTGGTCACATAGTTCATAATCAATTTTCTAAGTACAGAATGATTTTAATGGATTTTAAGTATTAAATGCTAAAGTATATTTTTATCATTTAAAAATACAATTTCAAGTAAAAATTTTAAAATTCGAAGACATTTAAGTTTTAGCAAATAATTATTGATAATTTATTTGCAGTTATCAATTTCAATTTATGTCGAATGTATGCAAAAGGTACAAAAAATGAAGAAATCCTAGTTTTGAGTTTCAAAAGGGGAGAAAAAAATGCATGTATACCTTAGAAACCTTTTTTCCTTTAGTAATCCTACAGCATAACGGTCAGAGCGCGCGTTCAGAATACCAAAGCACTCGGGTTCAAATCTGGCAGAAAAAAATGAAGGTGAGAAATTTGTTCCCGAATGCTCTCTGTTAAATATGAATCCGTCTGAATAATAGGAAAAAAACAACATTCGCATTTTCTTTTTAAAAAAATATATAAATCATAGCTTTATTTATTTTATTTATTTATTTATTGAAAATATTAGTGACCTTGAAGTTTCCCAAAGTCCTGTTACATCACTTCCTCAAAACTTCTCCAGAACCTCCCGGGGAAGAACCTGAAGGAGGGCCTGGGGAACTCCCCAGGATGCTGTAAAGCGGACATTTTTGGTTCCTGAGGATCACATGATGACAATTTTTTGCATCCTCTGAGATGCCTAGGGGATGTCGGTCCTGGGATGTGAATCCTCCCCAGGACATCCTGTGGAGGCTAGTGTGCTATATGGGATTGTCATCACTAAATTTTTATTGTATTTTTCGGCTTATCATATGAAAGAATTTTTATTTTAGAGAGGAATACTCTTAAAAGTAATGGTGTCGATACACTGCCAGTAAAACTCTTAAATATGCACTAAGTTATTATTTTTTCACAAATAATTTTCGTACTCGCAGAAAACATATTTGATCCGGGAATTCTTTCCGAAAGTCTAAAAAAGAGGAAGAGATTACGTTTATTCCTAGCACGCATGCGTATAGGATCTTTTAGAAATAAATTAAAATTTATTTTCAAAATGAAAAACAAAAAATTCTATAGATTAAGATGCCTAATTTAGTTTAAAAAGACAAAATGTTTTCGAATTTAAAAATAAATAACAATTACTTTCTTCATTCATTCAAAAATACTCATAATTTACTGTTTAAAGTTGGATAAGTTGAATAAAGTTGAATTTACAAAGTTATTTATAAATAAATATTCGCATTTAAAATATACTTTCATTTAACACATTTAAAAGATATTTTAATTAAAAAATTAAATGCAAAATAATCGATATTACTCCAAAATAATCTTATCAAATAAAAATAGAACATCCATATTGTATTTCTAATAATCTTTGTAGATATATTTAAAATTCACATTTTTATGTCATATTAAAACTATCGTATAAAAACTCCAGCCACAATCTCATTAAAGAAGAAATCTTCCCGAAATGAACTTCCAAATTAAAACCTTTTTAACAAAATAAATCAAACCACATCCATATGAAACGAATACATTTATTTTAAGTATTTTTTCTGCTGTACAATCATTGCCCCGTACTGCGTTCGTCTTCCAACGCTGGGGTCGGTGGTTCGATTCCGGCTTCTGCAAATTTTACCTTTACCAACCTTTTTTTTTCGAATTAGCGGATTTTTTACTTCATGTAATGGAGAAAAAATAAACGGATATCCGTCAACTGAAAGAAAATTACTGGCAGGACTGCAGCCAGTAAATTTTCCGTAAAAAGAATAAAAGTTTTTTGAGAGTGAAGGCTTCACTTCTGAGTCATTTTCCCACTTCCTCTGTTTACACTCTATTCATATAAATTTAATCTTATTTTCCAACAGTTAATATAGACTGTAAAATATATCCGTGTAACTTTACACAAATGATGGTGGAAATTAAGTTGCCAGTAAAAATGGCGTAAGGAATCTCCATCAGTAAAGAGGTGTGATGAAGCACGGATAATTAACTGGTGTAAAGAACCACCACTTTTGGTGGGAGCATAGACAAGTATCTGAAATTGTTGTCATCTTGTTGCAATCAATGTAGAATAAATATTTATGGTGCAAGTGATAGTTTGCAGTTTAAATTATTTCTCTTCAGTTTAAAGCATTATATAAAGAGGGTATTTTCAAGACATTCCAAATAGAATTTTACTGAATGATATGATATTTAATTGTGTTTTTCTCTATTTCAAGGAAATTAGCGCATTTTTCTCTTAAAAACGTTAAAGAAAACATGCAATTTTATTGGAAAACTGAGCGATTTTACTAAGGTTGCTTTAAAATTACGCCATTATTTCCGATTGTATTTATAACGATTAATATGAGCGAATGCGATTGTGATTTCAATATTTTCGTTTATTGTTACTAGAAAGGCCTAATTGTTAACAAGTGTTAAGCAATGTGAGACTCTTTGATATCACATAAAAAAACATGTTTTTATGTTTTACGTGTTTGTGACAATTATATCGCTTTTTTCAAAATTTCTAAAATTGCATACAATTATATTTATGCAAAATAGGTTAACTATCCTCAAAAATAGTTATCTATACCATTCTTATCCTTATTTTAACTAAAGTTTCATACGATCTGATATATTTATTTTATTTTGCTTATTTCATTTATTTAAGAGAAGTACTGGCCATATCTTCTTGAGATATTTTTTTTAACTAAGTAAAGATGACAATAAATAAAATGTAATGAGAAAGGAGATTTATTAGTCTATTAAGTTATAGCCATTGATTATAAGATAACTTTTTAATAATACATTTCTCATTTAGTGTTTATAAAAAACAACACGTCTTATGCAAATGTTGTTTTCAAAAGAAAACATTAAAAAATTTATTAGTTTCATAAAATAAAATAAAAAAGCATTAATTCACATTTATTTTATCGAAAATAGTTGCTTTATCTTAAGAATGCGTAATAAATTCACTCGTATAATGAAAAGAAATTATCATGATTCTCGTAAAATACAACGCAGAGCAAGATTTATTGAGATAAAAAGCAAAGCTTTAATAATTTTCTACATAGAAATAAATTACGTTTTATTTTACCAATAAAATATTAATGTAGTTACAAAAAAACGTAATAAATATATCAGGAAATGGAAAATGATAAACTACTATTAACTTATAAATTAAAAATTTAACTATTTTTTAAGAAGAAGTACATAAAGAAACTAGCAGCATTTGCCTACTACGCTGTTTTTTTTTCCTAAAAAATCTTGAATCAAACGAAATATAATCAGTAAAAGTAATGTTTATATATATATATATATATTATCGAATCAAATAGTCATAATTGATGTATGATTCCTATAAATTTACATTATCCAGATCAAAGTCTATGTTGGTGACATAACAGAAAAAAATAGCTCAAATCATTGAAATGATTGATCAAATTATGATCATTGATTATTATTTATTTACGTATTTCATAGTAGCTTTGTTTAAGGTTGATTTTCCACTTCTCAATAAAACAGCTGCGGAGATTAGATAAAGTGACCTAATACTTGTGACAAACCAATTAAACTTTCAGCCTGTTTCACTGAAAATTTATAAAATCGGTAAATTACATGACTACGCATGTTTTAGTAAGTTATCGTGACTTCATGCCTACATCTAGAACTGCTGCTGGAACATGGCGAAACGACCTTAGTGTTTCGACACTCCTTTTAATCACCTTAAAGGAGGGAAGTGGTACATTTCTAATTTCGTTGAAACTGATGTTTAATCATATTTTTTATAAGTTTAATTTCTCCTGTCTACCTAAATCAACTTCGTGGATATGCCCACATGTTTTAAAATTGTCTATCCTCCCTTTTAAACCCCAGAGTTGTGGAATTTCTATAATTGCTGAAATGCGTGCTGAATATTTTAAAATAAGTTTCATATTCTAAATTCCTAGCTCCTGCCTTAAGTCGCTGCTGAGGTGGGGTCACATATCTTAATTTTTTTAATCTCCACCCCCTCTTTGGGGAAATTTTCAAAGATCGCTGAAATACATACATATCTAATTTTTTAGTGCATTTACTTTCTGAAATTTCACACTCCTATCTAAAACAACAGCTGATGTATGGTGAAATATTAAAAAAAATTGACCCAGTTTCTTTTAACGCCTTACAATTAGAATCTCTGAATTCACCAAATGTAAGTTTAGTTATATTTTCAATAGATTTATTTTCCGGAATTCATCTATCCTACTGAAAACGACTGACATGTGTTCTTTTAAATTTTTGTCTTATCTCTTTAACTGCTTCATTTTGGGAATATCAAAGATTTTGAAACATATATTTAGTTATTTTTTGATACATTTATATTCTTTTAGTTTCACACACTTACATAAAATGTAAGTTCAGATATTTTAAAATTTCGCAACATTTTTTATTTCTATTTAATAAGGTTGTAATAACTTTGTATTAAGGCGTACCTTTTTTTACAATAGATCGAATTTCACAAATAATTTCTAGATTTCCAGCAATCAGAATTTTAGCTACTGCAGCAGTCTATCAGCATGCTCATTGCCAGCATATTCGGGGAAGAAATTCATATCATCGTGGATAATTTTGAAAGTTCTAACTTTCATTAAATATACACATTTAATATTAAATTTAAATATAACTTTTATAGCATATAATTTACTATAAATCCCTATTCGTATCCTAGCGGATAATTACATAATTTAAATTCTTATTAAATTTGCATTTACATTAAATTTAACTATGACTTTTATTATTATTATTACTATTATTTTGTAACCACGTGGATGCAAATAGTGCTAGATTTGAGGCAACTGTATATAACCAACTTTGATATCTGTAAATAGATGTTTATCGGCTGATAACTTAAGAAAAAATAATTTATTCATTTAAAAAAAGAACTGAGAGGACGCTGCACATAAAAAATCTTCAACTTTCAAAATAACGACTATACTAATATATAAACAATCACGAAATATGTATAATTATATAAATTAATCATTTATTGCAATCTACAGCATGTGTGTATAGTTTATTTTAAATTCTATATTTCGCTCATTAAAAATATACTTTTATAAGCATGGATCTAAGCATGGATCACGATTTCGGCGAATAAATTCCTTGTAATTTTCATTTGTCATATCGTCCAAAATTGTTACAGTAGCGTAATAAAGAAAAAAACATTTTCTTTCAAAATGACCAACGCTCATAAATAACACTATACAAGGATAAATTATGATGCTTGTTTTTTCAAAAAAATTTCAGAACTCTTATTTTAAAGCCGTGTTTTTTACGTTTTTTATTTGAACTCTCTGGAAATACTTTCTTTTCGTTTAAGATTATTAATAATATAGATATGTATTCCATATTGCAAATTATAATAAAAAGATACCAGATATAGGGATACATTGATTACAAAATTCCGTCAAACCCATTCAAGTTTATAAAGTGGCGAACTGGAATGAGAATTGTTTGAAAATCATGTTTTTATAATATATAATATGTTCCCCACTAGTGCCATTTTGTTTTTAAATAGTTTAAAGAAAGATAACGTATTTCCTTGATAAAACGTTGTATATAACTTCGAAAATTATGTCCTTTTGATCAAATTATTTTTTAACCGTAAATTTAATTGCATTTTTACTACAATAAAAACCGACATAAAGACATTCCTCAAAGCTGCAGTGTGATCATTAAATTTAATATATTTGAACGGAATTTTAATTCGAAAATTGAAATATATCCTCAATATCATATTGTAAATTTTACTATCATTAAATATCATTCGAATGCTACAAAATAATAAATTTGGGAAACCAAAACATTTGAATCTTCATATATATATAAAAAGCATATCATCGAATATTTCCTTCTTTTCTCTTGTAGTGTTAATAATTACAAATATAGCAAAATCTTCCTGTTTTGAAAAACAATTCAAAAGTTTTTATTTTCAAATTTTTATTAAAGCAGGACTTTAGAAAAGGAGATTATAGTTTATTTTTATTAATCAGTTTTTACAAAACTACTTACTATTTTCTCGGTAAACAAAAAAAATTATACATTTTTTAAACATATTCAACTATTTGTTTAGTAAAAATTGTAATTAAATAAATATTATGGAAAAAATGATATTCCAAATATCCTTACATTTGTATTATTTATTTATAACTTTTTTAGTAGATTTTCGTTCTTTCTTTTTTTCTCGAATTGTTAATTTTAAACAAAATATCTTTTTATATTCATTTTTGAAGACTTTTTGTTCAAACATTCTTTTTTTTAAATTAAAAAAATGTATATTATTTTAATTTTATCTTCTTCCAATATTAATTTTACAGTAAGCAAAAGAAAATGAATTTACAAATTTTATTTTTCCTATTTAATACATTGTATTGAAAAAATGTTATTATATTAATTTATTTGTTGAATAAAAATTGTAGTTTATTAAATACTGCAAAATCAAACGAATTTTAAAAATATCGGTGTCCTGAGATAATAACAGCAAGTGTTAATATAGCGCGTAATTATGAAAGAACCAATAAATGGCACTTACGTGTTCTAACCTACGTGAAAAGAATGGTTCAGAGTCATCTGAATGCCAAACAACCGCTAAAAGTTTATTTGTTCCATTTGTAGACCGTATGATTTGAAGAAGCACGTAAGAATCAAGACAAGATTTAAAATTTCAAAAGTAAACTTTGTGATCTGAATATTATAAATATATATTGGGAAATATTTTATATATTAGATAAATGTGTCGCGTATATCATGTACTTTGAAGTTTTGTAAAAAAAAAAAAAAAAAAAAAAAAAATCGGATATATTTGCAAGATAGTTTGTAGTTTAAAATATACTGCGCAAAAAATATACCGGGGTAATAACGTCATGCACTGATGTTATTATTTTGGTTGATGCTTTTCAGTGCTAGAACTACATCTAAAAAGGGTTTATCTTTTATTTTATGAACGAGAGAGCATTATTGTCACTTTTGAAACCACAAAGGATACAGAGTTATTTGTATCTCCTACATTAATATATAATTTATATAAAGAAAGCAGAGTAATAATACCAATGAATGGCGTCAGGTTTCTCGCTGGCTTTTGACCAACATTAGATATTTGGCGAATAAGAAATGAAAAACATTAACCAAATGAAATGAAATGTTAGCAAAAAAACATTCAGTGTCAAACACAGAAAAATCTATCTCTGGCCCCTTATTATGTCAGTTTTTATTTTTATATGTTGTAAAATATTTTAAATTTTTGTTATTCCTTATAGAATAGAAATTCAACCACCCGCTATGTATAATATTTAAAATAATACATTCTAAATATCTCCTAAATGATTCTGATATTCGTTTTGCAGTCTAAAATTAAATTAAAAACCCCTAACTTTGACTTACCGTTGTGAAAATATACACTAAAAATTGCTTTGACATTTCGATACAGAAAGAAAAAAAGTTACCGGCCTGAATGATCTTTGCATAAAACTTATAAAAAGTATGATAAATGGCTAATTTCAACGAAGCATTCCAGCAAAAATTTTCTCTACTTAATGCTTGATGAATGTTATATTATTTGAGTTTTTAATTGACAATAGAAAAATATGTATAGCATAACCCTTTCTGTATCTTTAGTTGTTGATAAATGGGATTGGTACTGAATCAATAACTTTATAAATAAAGTAAAGTAAAAGGCACGGTCGAATGATACATGTAAAGGAACATCAATCTTTCAGCAACTGAAGACGAAAAAATAATCTCTACTGTATATGCACATCATACACACATAAAGAGCAGAAATTGAGCACTCGCAATTTGGCGAAATTTAATGTTCGTTTACTCTCCAAATGAAGCATCTTCTTGCAATTTGGTGCAACGTCGAGTAACAAAAAAGCCCTGGAAAGCGTTATTATCCCGGTCGATTCATTTTAGAAGCAAAGCTGTATTATTTTTTATTTATTTATTTATTTTATGCATGAGTGACCATTATTGTACTTGTCGAAAACTAAAAAAAGTTAATTAAAAATTTGTATATCCCATTTGTCCCATTTGTTGTATTCCCATCCATATTTGTATATGCCATTTTTTCATGCCCGAAAAATGAAATATCAAATGATTATTACTGTATCCTGAAATCTCAATTAAAAGTACTAATTTGTAAGTAAATTATGTAAGAAAAAAAGTTTCAATTTCTAGCAAATTTCTAGTTTCAATTTAGCAGTGAAAGGGTATCTATATTAGCGTGTCTTAGTTTAAGTTCCGTAAATATGTATCACATTTTCAAAAATAAAATTTTTTAAATATCGTTTCGTTTTATCCACAAAAGCATTTATTATTATTATTATTATTATTATTATTATTATATTATTGTTATTATTATTATTATTATTATTTACTCTAACTCTTTCGAATTTGTTTCAAACAGGAAAAACCTACTTTAACGAAACCCCACTCATAAATAACATAATGTCAAAATAAATCATAATGTTTGTTCTTCTAGAACACGTTTTTAAAGCCATGTTTTTGAAAGATTTCTATCCGTATTCAGTAGTTAATGCTTTCTATTTCGCTAAGATTAATGATAAAATCATCGTGTGGTGCATTTTTGAAATCATGTATGATGGGAGAAAATATGAATGCAATTACAGATGAAAATTTTCCAAGTGGGTGTAAAAAATATACGAATATGAATGATATCTAATATGAATGCAATGATTTCTCATAGTCGAACATTTTCAAGATCACACTGTGGCGAACTATAAAAAGAAATGTCTTAAAATATATTACGTTTTTTGAAAATTTTTATTTTAAACCCGTTGTAGAGAAATTAAAATGAAGCAAAATAAGACATGTATTACTGTTCTCATAGCGAAAATGAAATGGCTCAGTTACTTAAATACTTTTAAAACATTTTATCGAGTACCTCCATTAAGATATATAAAAATAATATAAAGTCTTTAGTTTTTCATATCAGCAAAGAGATAATTAAATAAAATTTTAATAATTATTTTTTTCTTAATGCTTATTTTAAAACAATGCTGATGGTACCTTTCTGTTATCAACTAGCTGAGAAAGTGTATCTACATTAACTTATCTTATTTTAAATTCCATAAAAATATAATATTTTTTTTATATTTTTAATATCTTTTTTTTATCCACAAAAATCATTTATATTATTATTATTATTGCTGTTATTATTATTATTATTATTATTATTATTATTATTATTATTATTATTATTATTATTATTATTATTGTTGTTCTTGTTCTTGTTATTATAATTATTATTATTATTATTATTATTATTATTATTATTGTTGTTGTTGTTCTTGTTCTTGTTATTATTATTATTATTATTATTATTATTATTATTATTATTATTATTATTATTATTATTATTATTATTACTTACTCTGACTCTTTTTAGTTCGTTTCAAACAGAAAAAAATCCTACTTTAAGAGGGGAAAAAATCTCGCTTTCTCAGAAAAAACCTGCTTTTACAGTAAAAAACCACGACTCATAAATCACGATATCATCACGATAGCTCATAATGTGTGCCGTCTTCCGGAACTCTTTTTTTAAGGTCATGTTTATAAAAATTTTCCACCCTTATTCAGCAGTGGATGTTATATATTTACCAAAGATTAATGATAAAATCTTTGTGTATCTATATTCGCATATCTTATTTTAAGTTCCTTAAAAGCATAATATTTATTCAAAATTAAGTTATTCAAAAATAATTTATTAATATATCGTTTGACTTTTTCTACAAAAATCGTTTATTATTATTATTATTATTTACTCTAACTCTTCCCTATTGCTTTCAGTAAAAAATTACCGCTTTAAAAGGAAAAAGAATCTCATTTTAACAGAAAAAAAATCTTCTGTAACAGTAAAAAACCGCCACTTGTAAAGATTATGCCATCAAGATAAATCATAATGTTTACTCTTCCAGAATATATTTTTAAAGCAATGTTTATGAAATCATTCCATACTTATTCAGCAGTAAATGTTTTCTATTTAACTAAGATTAATGATAAAATCTTCGTGTGGTGCATTTTTGGAATCATTTGTGATGTCAGAACATATGAATGCAATGATCTCGCATAGTCAAACATTTTCAAGTTTACGCCGTGACAAGCAATAAAAAGAATGTTTTAAAATCTATTCTATTTTTCTGAAAAATTTTGCTTTTAACATATTTTTATACTATTTACCAAAGAAATAATATTTTAGACAAATTAAAATGAAGCTAGATAAAAAAAAAATATATTAATGTTTTCACAGAGAAAATGAAATGGCTTATATTATTAAAATATTTTTTATATGTTTTTTGAGTATCTCTACTTACAGATAAAACGGTAATTTAACTCTCTGAGTGTGTTGCAAATGGGTAAAACTGTAATGTTGTTTTCCTGCATTTTGTTTAAAATGTTCAGAAAATATCTTTCAACATTATTAAAAAATATAATCAAAAATGAGAATATTAATCATTCTAATATGTGCTGAATATTCATTAAATCTATAGAATTATATTATCTTATATATTGCCTATTTTGCAGTGAAACCTGGAGCTCAGTGAACGTAATGTTACTTTCTAAATACTTAGAGAAATAAAATCTTCATTGATTCAAGTGAGCAAAGACCTAATTAATTAATATTTCGATAGTTCTTTTTCCAAAGAATTATATAATGAATATATATTCTTGTAAAAAGAATACTACAGATAATCAGATAAATACTTTTTTAAAAAAATGTTCAAATTTATCATGTAACATAAGTAACATACCAATGAGAAACTATTTATCAAAAAAATATAAAACCATAATGACAGTACAATTTTTAAAACTCTGTCTGTAAAAAACTTCTATCGTTATTTAGAAAGAAAATACTTTTATTTAGCTGTGAATATGAATCTACATTAGTGATTCTTGTTTTTTAATTACATATTTAACTTAGCAAAAAAATGTAATACTTTAAAAAATATATCGCTCAAAAAACATAAATTAAAATAAATAATGATTTTTTTTTCAAAATAGTTATTTTAAAGCCACTACTTTAGATTTTCATTTAGCTGGGAATTATTTATATTAGTGTATTTTATTTTCAGTTCCATAAATATATATTATATTTTCAAAAAAAATTTTTTTAAATACCGTTTTGTTATTTTCACAAAATATTACAATTATTATTATTATTATTATTGTTATCATCATTACTATTACTATTAATTACGCTAATTCTTTTTCTCCCATTTACTAGAAAAAAAAAACCTTGAGAAAGGCTGACTTAAAAGTATATAAACCACGTGATTTACCAGAATGTATGACATGACATGTTATAGCAGACTTGAATACGGGCAAACAAAATGAAGTGTAACGGATGCGGTTGTAGTCGATAGAAGTTTCCTTCCAAGGAATCGTCAATCTTGATTCTGTTTCAAGAAAAAATTAATTTTATACGTCGCTGCTTAATATCGCTCATAAATAATACTAAATCAAGTTTAATTACAATCTATATTTTCCAGACTTTTTTCATAAAGCTTATTTTAAATATTTTACTATCTATTTTGATTTTTTGTGAATATGAATTTACATTGGTGTCCCTTATTTTAAATTCCCTAAAGCATACAAAGAAAATCTTATTTTCAAAAGTAGAGAAAAAAACCCATGGTCGTGTGATTTCTACATTTTTTTCATGTAGGTTTTAAAGAAACTTACTTTTTCGAGACAACGGAAAAAAAAGAATGTAAAAATCTTTCGCTTTTAAATAACATGACATCAAAATAAATTACGTATTTTTTTATATATTATTTTCGAATTACTTACTTTAAGACTCTTAATTTAAATTCCATTAAAAACTTTAAGCAAAAATGATTTATTCACATAATTAACACAAAACTAAGTTGCTAATTATGATGCAAATGTTTTCAAGTTTTTCAACAAAACCTAGTTTGTGAAAGATTTTTTTTCGTATTTAGCTAAGTATATGAATGTATGTTAGTAATTCTTGCTTGTAAAATCCATTATTAGATTAGAAAAAATTGACATTTTCAAAATGTAAAAGGTAAATATGTCCCTCTTGTGGATTCCACGAATTTTATTTTAATAAGTCTTACAATTTGATACTGGGTTCAAACACATTTATTTCTTATTTCAGTAATTTATTCTATTAATCATAAAAATATATCATATTTTCAAAAATAACATTTTTAATACATCGTTTTGTTTTTTCTCCACAAAAACGGCTATTATTATTATTATTATTACTATCATAACAACGTTTTCCTATCGGTTTCAAACAGAAAAGAAAAATCCCCCATTACAGGAAAAAATCTCGCTTTAACAGAAAAAACCCCTGCGTTAACAGTAAAAAACCGCCACTCATAAATAACATGCCAGCATGATAAATCATAGTGTTTTTTCTTTTAGAACTCTTTTTTAAAGCCATGTTTATGAAAGCTTTTCACGCGTATTCAGCAGTAAATGGTTTTTATTTAGTAAAGATTAATGATAAAATCTTATTGTGGTGCATTTTTAAAAATCATGTGTGATGGGAGAAAATATGACTGCTATTAAATATTTAACTTGAGCTTAGAACCTTTTGCTTCTCATCTATCAACGATAAAAATAATAATAAAGTAGTCTGGCATAACTTGGTTGATTCATAAATTATCCGAACGGAGGTAGCCTACTTGTCTTGCCTTTTGTGTATCCATTAAGTATATACGTGATTGGAAGAGAGGCACCAACACAAATAATTAAAATCCAAGAACACTGGAAAAACTGATGAAAAAATCCATATTCTGGAATAACTAAATTTAATAAAATTTAAACAAAAAGGTTAGAAAAAGTTACATTTAAATTGCAGAAATATTATTTAGCTTTTAAGCTTACAGAGAAGAACTAGAAGACAGACAAAGAAAATGTACTTGCATTTTCATGTTACATCGATTGCATAATTAAGTTGAAATACGTAATTACTGGGGAAAATCAGTTATTATAATTTAGAGAAAAACCCGATTACATATTGAAGATGAAAGTATCTTGCTTAAATAAAATAAGATTTATGATTCTATTTTTAGAAAATCATTTTATGTCTATCAAATGCAATGATTTCGCATAGTCAAACATTTTCATGTTTACGCAGTAGCGAACAAGAAATTAAAATTTCTCAAAATTTATTCTATTTTCAGATAAATATCACTTTAAACATAGTTTTATGTTATTTACCAGAGGAATATGCTGTGTATAAATTAAAATGAAGGAAAACAAGACACGCATTTCTGTTTTTATAGAGAAAATAAATCCGCTTATATTATTAAAATAAGTTTAAAACGTATTATCGAGTATCACCATTTACAGATATAAATGTAATATAAAATCTTTAGCTATTCATGTCAGTAAAGAGCTAATTAAGTGAAATTTTAATAATTATTTTTTCTGAATACTTATTTTAAAACTATGCCGAATGGTAACTTTATTTTCTCATTTTGATGTGAAAGTGTATCTATATTAGTATATCTTATTTCGAATTCCACAAAAGTATATTATATCATAAAAAATTAAATTTTCAACACATCGGTTTTTTACATAAATTATTTATTATTATTATTATTATTATTATTATTATAGCTCTTTTATATTGGTTTCAAATAGAAAAAAACCCCACTTCATAGGAAAAATTCTCGCTTTAACAGAAAAACCCCTGCTTTAAATATAAAAAAACGCCACTCGTAAATAACACATGCCATTAAGAAAAATCATAATATTTGCCCTTTCACAAAAAATTTTTTAAGTCATTTCCAAGAAAGCTTTTCACTCGTAATCAGCAGTGAGTGTTTCCTATTTATCTAGTAAATTAGTGATAATATCTTCATGTGGTCCATGTTTGAAATCATATGTGACGGGATAAATTATGAATGCAATGATTTCGCATAGTCAAACATTTTCAAGTTTACGTAAGTGCGAACTATAAAAAGAAATGCCTTAAAACCTGTTCTATTTTAGAAAAAAAATATTTTAAACACTTGTTTATTTTATTACCAAAGGAATAATATTTATACAAATTAAAATAAAGCAAAACATATTTTACTGTATTAATAGCGAAAATAAAATGGCTTATATTATTAGAAAAACTTTTAAAATATTTATCGAGTACTGCTATTTACATACATACAGGTATTATAAAATTGTTAATTATTCATGTCAGCAAAGTGCAAATTAAATGAAATTTTAATGATTTTTTTTTAATACATATTTTAAAAGTATACAGATGGTGCCTTTCTATTTTCATTTAACTGTGAAAATGTATCTATCAGATATCTTATTTGAAGTTCCGTAAAAATGTATCATACATTCAAAAATAAAATTTTCAACATGTCGTTTTGTTTTATACATAAAAATAGTTTATTATTATTATTTACTTTAAATAGGGAAAAAACTCGCTTTAACTGTAAAAACCCTGCTTTAACAGTAAAACACCGACACTCGTAAATAACATGCAATCAAGGTAAATCATAATGATTGCTCTTCCACTACAGTGTTTTAAAGCCATGTTTATGAAAGATTTCCACTTTTAATCACCAGTGAATGTTCTCTATTTAGCTAAGATTAATGATAAAATCTTTTTGTGGTGCATTTTCTAAATTATGTGCAATGGGAGAAAATATAAATGCAATGATTTTGCATTATCAAAGACTTTT
This sequence comes from Maratus speculifer, assembly GCA_964019185.1. Taxonomy (NCBI): domain Eukaryota; kingdom Metazoa; phylum Arthropoda; class Arachnida; order Araneae; family Salticidae; genus Maratus; species Maratus speculifer. Next base: position 242,169,039 of record OZ025289.1, read on the forward strand.
GTGTTTACGCAGGAGAGAAGTATAAAAAGAAATGTTTTAAAATCTATTCGATTTTCAGAATTATTTTTATTTAAACACATTTTTTATATTATTTACCAAAAGAATAATATTGTAGTTTAATAAAAATGATGCAAATCAAAACATGTATTACTGTTTACATAAGGAAAATAAAATGGCTTATGGCTTATGGCTTTAAAATGGTTTTTAATTTTTTTTTATCGAGTATCCCCAATTACAGATATACAGATAATATGAAATCTTTAATTCATTTCAGCAAAGAGCTAATTAAATGAAACGTCAGTAATTATTTTTTAAGAATTATTTAATGAATATATAATCTTGTAAAGACAATACTGAATATAATCACACAAATAATAATAATAATAACAATAAGAAGAAGAAGAAAAAGAAAAGGAAGGCGAAGAAAAAGGAGAAGAAGAAAATATATCCTAACTTATTAAGTAACGCATGCAAAAAAAGTTTTATTAATTTATAAAAAAAAAAAAATTTAAACACAATGAATGTATATACTTCAAAGACTTGTCTGTAAGACCTTTCCACCCTCCCTTAAAAAGTAAATCTTTATCGGTGTACATTATCAGAATAATACATCACATTTTTTGAAAGAAAAAATTAAACACATCGTCTTTTTTTTTCTTCAAAAATATTTTGCTTCCTTTAATTTCCTTTAATTTTGAAGTCATAAGGAAAAAAATCCGCTTTTGCAGAAAAAAATCGCTCATACAGAACATGATATCCATATAAATCATTATTTTTAATTTTCGAGAACACTTCTTTTAAAAACACGATTTCTAGAGCAATTCAGCAATAAATCATTCCAATTCTTTTTTGTTTTATACAAAAAATAGTATATTATTGTTATTTACTTTAAAAAGGAAAAAGAACTATCTTTAACGAAAAAAAAAACCCTGCTTTAACAGTAAAAAACCGCCACTCGTAAATAACACGCTATCAAGATAAATCATAATGTTTGCTTTTCCACCACACATTTTAAAGCCATGTTTGGGAAAGCTTTCCACATTTATTCAGCAGTGAATGTTTTCTATTTTGTTAAGATATATGATAAAATCTTGATGTGGTGCATTTTCTAAATCAAGTGTGAGAAAATATGATTGCAATTATTTCTCATGATCAAACATATTTTTATATATACGCAGGAGAGAAGTATAAAAAGAAATGTTTTAAAATCTATTCTGTTTTCAGAGAAATTTTTCTTTAAACACATTTTAATATTATTTACCAACAGAATAATATTGTAGTTTAATAAAAATGATACAAAGCCAAACATGCGTTACAGTTTTTATATGTAAAATAAAATGGCATGATATAAAATCATTGGTTATTCATTTCAGCAAAAAGCTAAATAAATGAAATGTCAGTAATTATTTTTTAAGAATTTTATAATAAATATATAATATTGTAAAGACAATATTGAAGTTAATAACACAAATGATAATAATAATAATAAGAAGAAGAAAAGTAGAAGAAAGAGGGAGACGAAGAAGAAGAAAATATGCCATAATTCAATAAGTAACACATGCCTAGAAAGTTATATTCATTTTTATAAAATATTTTTTTAAACATAATGAATGTATAAACTTCAAAACATTGTTTTTAAGAACTTTCTACCCTCCTTTAAAAAGTAAATCTTTATTAATGTATATTATCAGAATAGTACGTCACATTTAAAAAAAAAATACACATATCATCTTTTCTTTTCCTCAAAAAATTTTGTTTCCTTTAATTCTGTTTAATTTTGAATTCATAGAGAAAAAAATCCGCTTTCGAAGAAAAAAAAATCACTTATAAATAACATGACTTCCATTTAAATCATTATTTTTAATTTTCCAGAACACTTTTTTTAATCGAGTGTAATTCAGAAATAAATCATTCCAATATAGTTAAGTTTAATAATGAAATCTTTGGGTGTTGCAGTTTCAAATCATGTGTGATGGGATAAAAATAAAAGCAATAATTCGCATAGTCAAACCTTTTCAAGTTTACACAGAGTCGAACCAGAGTAAGAAATGCTTGAAAATCTATTTTGTTTTTTAAAAAAACGTTGTTTTAAACACGTTTTTACATTATCAAACAGATAATTAATGTCATAAATAAATTTGCATTAAGAAAAGAACGATATTTATTATAGTCTTGATAGTAAAATGAAATGACATATAGTAATAAAATATGCTTAATACTTCATTTGAAATAATACCGAAAATTACTTTATAAAAGTAATATAAAATCTTTAGTGCTTCATGTGAGCAAAGAGATAATTAAATGATATTTTAAGGGTAATTTTATCTAATGTAGTTAATATTGTTAATATTGTAAATATATTTCTGAATATAATCAAACAAATAGCTTTAAGAAAATGCTTGTAAAACAATACAAGTAAAAATGCTAATAAAGGATTATTTATAAAAATGTAATTGAATAAAAATAATTTAAAAAAAAATAAAACAGTAAATTGTACTAGCGGCCCGATTATCAGTACAATTTCTGTAAAATAGTCCATATATTTTACAAGATAGGTATTTATATAATTACGAATGATCATAAAATAAAAAGAATTCTGCCCAGTTAAACAGATGGCATTGAGCTCACAGGCTACGCGTACTAATTATATATTACAGACTTAATTTTCAAGGGTTATTTCCGTTCGAAAAACAAATTAAGGTGTGGGGGAATCAGCTCCCTCATTTTCCCCGTTTTATACTTAACTTTCCCCGGTTTTCGCCATTTTATACCCTGTTTTATTCAATGAATCCCTTAAACTAATCAGGAATATGATTTAGAGAGGGGCATTTGCCCCCGTTCTCCTCTGTTATACATATCGAATGAACTCCAAAAACTTATCAGGGAAGCGCCTTACCAGAATATACATATATCCGAAATTTCAAGTGCTTTTTATCATTTCTCCATTATTTTATCATGAGTTATCTTGTTACGCACCATACGCACATGCAGAAAGAACGGGCACATAAGCTCCCAGGCTTTGACAGCCTGTGAGCTAAAATGAAGAAAAAATAAAAAACATGCTAAAATATTTTGTAAACTTAAAGCCAAAATTTACAATTTTTTGTAAATAACATGCTAAAATATTTTGTAAATTTAAGGTCAAAATTTACAAAAAATTTTATTATTTTTATTTTGTTAATTTATTTTTTGTAATTTTTTTGTAAATTTTAAAAATGCTTTTTTAATGTGATTATAAAAAATAAACAGGTTTAAATAAAAACGCATCTGAAAAAAAAAGCTTCAAAAGTTTATATATTAATAAACAAGATAATACCACTCTCTTTTCCATAAGGCGTAATTGAATAAATGTCCTTATTTCTGGCTAAATGAATCGTAAAGACTAAATATCATTTTTATTTTATAGAATGCCTATTACATTTATGTATAATAAATTTGAAAACACAAATCTTTCCACATTAATAGTCAAAAATTTATTATAAACCGAATTCGTTCAAATTATTTTTAACTTCGCTAAACTGCATTAAATTTTTTTTTCCAAAAAGTTTTATACGTATTTTTAAGTAATGAAAATGTGTAAAATATATAAATAAACTTTAAAACATAAAGATTATAAATTTCTTGAATAACGTAAAAAAAATAGAATAGAAATAATTTTGATTGAAATGAATTGTCTTAAGAAAAGTGAGATTAAAAGAATAATGTTAAAAAAACTATTGAAATATTCTATACGAAAATACATGCGTTTACTATTTAATTAAGTAATAAAATTCGATTTTGATAATATTTTTTACTTTTCACTGAAGATTACTTTTATCAGCACAAAATGTTTCCTGTATACTTCTATTAAAATCTTCTAATTCTATTCTGCAAACTTCTATTAAAATCAACTTTAAAACAATTTTAATTATCATTAGGAACTTCCCTTTTAAATTCCCATTAGTGTTTCAATTAGTCCAAATGTTACATTTAGGAAACAATTCTTTACTTTGAAAATTTTCTTAGGTCTTTGCTGCTATTTGAACAACAGTGACCTGAATCAAGCAAGAAAATGACTAATATATTTATATATATAAATCAAAATTCAATTCAGTTACGCGAGAATTTTTAAAAAATCAAAATTGTCAACTACTCTAAGAATGATTTTTTATAATCATTAAGATACTCTCCCACTTTTAAAGCGCTTTTCGTTTCTGTATAACATCATTTTTTAAAAATAAAATGTTAAAGCATGATTTTTTTTAGGTTTCCATATCAATCTAAATTTATTTTTAATCTTCATCGATAGCAGTCGTTCAAAAGATAAAATAAGAGTTTAATCAATAAGAGATAAATCAATTTCTAATTTTTATATTATTCAAAGCAAAACATCATTATAAAAATGATAAATCTAATGTTATAAAATACTTTAAAAATCGTCTAAAAATATTTTATTTAGAAAGGCTTTTATTTATTAAATTTTTAAGCGTATAGTTTCATCTTTTATTATTTTAAATTTAACATTCTGTATTTTCACAAATACTGAAGATGTTGTATGTTTTACTCATTTTGTTTTCACAATTTAAATTTGATATATTAGTTTAATCCAAGTTTATGGCAATCAAAATAAATTTAAAGTGACAACATAGTAATACTTTAAATTTGTTTTGGTATATTTTAATTGAGTATGCTTTTATTGCCTTGTGACATGTACGGAAGAATTGACCGATAATGAATAATACTAAATTTTGTGGAGAAAGTAATTTTCGAAAAAAATTACATTTTGACTTGTTAATTTTATTTAAAATATAGGAATTAATCACATCAAACATTTGTTGAAATCATTAATAAAAGGTGTCTTTAGAGATAATATATTTCCGAGGTTCAATTGAAATTTAAAAACAAAATATGCATTAATATGCAATCAAAAGTTTTGTGAGTAACTATTGAAGAACTATAAATTATATGTACTTTATGAACATATTTAATCAAGATAGGGGAGAATGGGGCACATAATGGCAGGTGGCACATTGGGACAAAGACTTTATTTCACAATATCTATAGGGAAAATGTTTTCAAAAAATTGTCAGAAGGTGGCACCACTACTGTCTATTACCACATGCATTTGCAAGTCTCATGGAAAAACTAATATTACTCCAAGTAAGCAAATTTATTGTTGAAATTCAAAAGTAATTTTTAAGAATTATTTTATGCAGATATTATTTTAAAATTAATGCAAATTATTATAACGAAATTTGAAGAATATTAATATGCGTATAATAAATGTGTTTTTGAAATACTGAAATGTATCCTACCAAGTTAAAATAATTAGGTCTAATATATTCTTTAAAATAGGCTCTTTTTTTTCTTTTTAGCCGTTGACCAGGCCCTTACCTGCAGAGTTATCTCAGCTTAACGAGCTAGGTACTTGGTATCAGGGCGGATGACCGAATAAACCTGATTTTTTTTTCTTCGCATGCCATCATTTCTGCAGTACTTGCTTCTCGTTGAGCATAATTTGTTTCGCCTGTTATTTAATGTTTCATTCTGTTGCTTGAACTGCAAATGGTTACTCAAGACGGTCTCGTAATTTAGAACCTTGATCAGATGACCAGACATTCCTATTGCACCTAATAAAGAGGTGAGCTGTCAAAAATAAATAAATAGATAAATAATAATAATAATAAATAATAAAATATTAAAAAATAATAATTAAATAAAAAATATCTTTCCCCTTCCCTTTTACTACCGGCCTAAGTCGAGTACAAAAAAAGGGGGGGGGAGAGGAGGGAAGCCTGAAAGGGAATAACATTAATACATGCTAATGCAATCACTATTTGGGCTATTTATCGCAATTTATTATCTACTATTGCTAACTGTTACGCTAATTACTTAAGGATATATTAGGGTGCTATTTAATATACTAGATTATTGCAGACATTTTAATTACCACCAGGTCCTAAATTACTATAATTATACAGAGCTCCCAAATGTTCCACCAACTGAACATCAATATTTTCTTAGAAGAAATTTCTTTTTAGATTTTTCTAGAAAACTGCATTGAAATCAGCCATTTGTTACTTTTAGCGCAAATTCTGTAGAAACATATCATAAAACTTTCCGTAAAAAAATATTGGTGTTCAGTTCGCGGACCGTTTGGGAGTCCTGTTATAACAAGTTGCTTAGTAGCGTTATTCGATGTAGATTAAGTGATTAACACGGCAGATTAGAAAATTAGTAAATTATTCCATTACGACATTTCAGCTTACTAAAAATAGGCTCTTAGGAGCACATTGGAACCAGAACAAACGAGGTATATTGCGGCAGTCCCAATGTGTCATTTGTCTTTTAAAATCTCACATGAAAAGAGTTTTCAAAAGCCCAATGGTTTCAAATTCTTTTCAAAAGTTTACTCCAATCGTGTAGCACTTACAAATAATGTGTCATTCGACATTAGCAACACTTTAAGTGGATTCAAATATACGTAAATTTGATCATTTAATCAATATGTTTTTAGTCAGATGATTTTGTAGCTTCTCACGTTACAAGGACAACAATAGTAATACTGACAAACTTGGTCATGATTGTATTTAAAACTCAAGTTGCAAAAATTCTCAAAATACTCAGAATGTTTAGTCCTCTCTCTCGCAATCTATCTCTACTCTCATTAGCAATAGTTTATTTACTGAATCAAAGCATGGAAGATATATTACTTTACCGTCACTGCAGAAGGCCCTAATCAAATGGCTTCTATAGAAAAGTAAAACAATTTGATATAAAAACCTGGAAAATTTCGTACTGTAACATCTATCCCAGAGAAAAATTTGAGAAATCAACAAAGTGTGCTCAATATAATTTCCTGTGATCAAATGAATTATCTTTACAATAACACAATCGCTCATTTACGATCGCAGACAAGGGAGCCGTAATTTCAGGTTAAAACACACGTTAAATTCATGTTATTATAAAAATAAAGCTTGTTTACCAAAAAGTTTGAGAAATATAAATTGGATATTTCTAACTGAGCGAAAATATGCCCTGTGTAGAAATGAAACTCAGATCCTTGGCTTACAGGACCAAAGCTCTACTGCTTAATCTAATTGGGTTGAACACCGATCATCATATTTCGCTAAGCAACGAACCAGTGTTCAATTTCCGCTCTCGTTCAGCTGGAAATATTTAGCTCGTAACATAAGTTTACCAATCAGTTTGATTGTGTTTAGTTTACAGCTTATCTACTTAACCATCGCTTATAAAGAGTTCCTTTACCTGCGGTTTATTCTATTGAGCTGTCTCCATGACAGAGTAGATTTTATTAAAAATAAGATTATCTGAGAGAAATATGTCCAACGGTTGTTAACCAGGTACCTTAAAAGGATAGAGCATTGATAATGTAAATCTACGGTTGGCAACAGGCGGACCGCACCAAATCAGGACCTCAGAACGCCGAAGCCATGACCGCTGAGAAAGATATATCACATGAATAATTTATTCAAATCCTAACAATTCTTGATTATCAAAAGAAGAAATCCGAAGTACACACTGAAGTGATCTTAATTTTTATGATAATTCTTGTAAAGTAATTTGAAGCAAAATCCCAGGACTTTACAAAGATAGGTAAAATCTTTAAATTATTTAAATTGGCTATTGAAGCTGATCCAGCTACAGATTTGATTGATGTGGCTACAGAATTGTTCAGTTTTGTGAAACTTCCACTTCAAACCATGATATTTGATTTGTACGAAGGTATTTCCTTGCAAAGGTATGAAACGACGTCCCCTGAAGTGTTTTGGAGTAAGAATTCATGCCTCAGAAAAGCAAGTAAAAAGATAAAAAAAGTAAGAAAAATCATGTGTTAAGCACAGACTATGAAGCACTTTCCAACACTTAATGAAATCTTTAACAAAACATTTTTATTTTGGGAAATAATAGTGTATAGTCAAATATACCCAAATAGTGAAATTTCAGTGCTTTTGAACAGACCTGTATTTCATATGTCAGTTGATATAATGGGAAATTTAGTTTAGCAAGAATATACCCAGTAACTTGAAATTTTTTTTCAGCAATTCATACTATTAGATGGAAACATACTTGAATACCTTTGTTCAGCCCTGTAGTTTACATTGTACCTTTATTACACGTCAGCATTTGACTAAAATTTATTGTAAACTAAAACACTTAATAATAAAACACTTCTCATAAATTATCATTCATAGGCGTCCATGTACCGAATTATTTGCGTGGCCCTGTATATCCTTTTATCTATATTCTGCAAACATTTCTCAGTAAATTGAGTGAAGCTCAGCGTAAAAATGCATAGCTTATTTAAGAACCACGTTTAAATAATTTACGCTCATATTCAGTAACGTTGGTGAGCTCTTTTGGGTAGCCCTGTGTATCAACTATAACATTTATACACACCATATAATGTGCATATATTTAGCGAAATATAAACGCGCATTTCATTATTAAAATACATTTCATCCCTCCATCAGCCATTATCGGACACATATACGTATTTCGGAAAGAATATACTATTTGAAATCTTTTGTGTGGCCCTGTAAATGCTATGTACTTCATATTATGCAAGACAGTAGTGTATGATTTATATTAAGATTCAGTGACATATATCAGTTTCATTATACATGAAACAGCTTAATATATTTTAAATATGTCACATACAATTTCCCCTTTTACCATTATCTAATGGAATTCTTTTGTGTGGCCCTGTAAATGAATAATAACTACATTTTCACCTTATATTTTATAGAATGCATATTTTAATATGTTTGACAGGGTAAAAATCTTTAAAATTCCTTTGAAACGATTTTTCCCCATAGGCTGTAATGTAATTGGGAACTTTTGATTCGCCCTGTAGATAAACTAATCATGGTAGAAACTTCATTTTCAATAGGGTTCGTGCTAGGGTAAACGTCAATAACGTCCTAAAATTTCATGGCAATCCGAGTATATTAACGATTTTTCCTTATATGCCGTAATGTAATGGAAAACTTTTGATTCGCCCTGTAGATAAATTAATCATAATAGAAACTTCATTTTCAATAGGGTTTGTGATAGGGTAAACGTCAATAACGTCCTCAAATTTCATGGCAATCCGAGTATATTAACGCTTTTTCCCCATAGCCCGTAATGTAATGGGAAACTTTTATTCTCTCTATAGATAAACTAATCATGGTAGAAACTTCATTTTCAACAGGGTTTGTGCTAGGGTAAATGTCAATAACGTCCTAAAATTTCATGGCAATCCGAGTATATTTACGTGAGTTAGAGCGCGGAAAGACGGCCATCCGGTCATACGGCCATCCGGACAGACGGACAGACCGCCAGAAAAACCGAATGTATAAGCACTTTTCAACTTTGTTGGAAATTGCTAAAAAAGACAGAAAAAAGTAACAAAATTGTGAATTTCGCAAATTACAACGTCTATTTCAGAAATTATATTTTCAAAGACTTATAAATAAACTAGATGGAATCTGTCAAAACTTGACGGCACCAAAGAAAGAAAAAGTTATTTTCCAGCTATTAAAGGATTTTTTAACGACTAATCTTCAGCAAAAATTCCAATAAATAAAAGAAAAACCTGCATTTTACATCCAGACAAATGACCCGCAATTGGCAGAGTTACATTCAAACATCCTGTCATAGAATTAGAATCTCTCTCATTTGATAATTTTCCATTTGCAAATACAACACTAATAAATTATACATGACATGAATAAATCATAAATTACTGTCATTACTCATTTCATACAAAATATACATACTTCACTTACTTCGCAGCAAAATAAGATTGAATTTATAGTTTGCCATTTAGCAACAACTATAACAATGATCCTCTCAGTGGTTAATTTTTTTTTACATTACCCGCTCCATTCAACAAATAAACATTTGCATTATCAACTAACTTTTCTATTTCCTTTTCATAAATCAAAAATACATGTAAATTTCGCATATTAAAAAAAATTAATGATAATATTTATTCTAGCTAGATTAATCCCGTCAAAACTTGACGGCAACAATATGAAAGAACCAAATTAAAAAAGTATTTTACCGCTATATAATTCTTTTTAAGATTAATATTTTATTAAAAATTTCAATGAATGGAAAAAAAACCTTGCATTTTATATCCAGGCAAATTATATTCACAGATGCACTCGCAGAATTTCTCTCATCTGATGCTTTTCCATTTATTAACATAACACCAATACGACATGGTCCCGGGCGCAAAATCGGTGCAACACGGCGACACACTTCACAGACTTTCAATGAATGAAAAAAAAAAAAAACCCTTGCATTTTATATCCAGGCAAATTATATTCACAGATGCACTCGCAGAATTTCTCTCATCTGATGCTTTTCCATTTACCAACATAACACCAACATGACATGATACCGGGCGCAGAATCGGTGCAACACGGCGACACACGTCACAGACTCTCAATGAATGTAAAAAAAAACCCTTGCATTTTATATCCAGGCAAATTATATTCACAGATGCACTAGCAGAATTTCTCTCATCTGATGCTTTTCCATTTACCAACATAACACCAACATGACATGATCTCGGGCGCAGAATCGGTGCAACACGGCGACACACGTCACAGACTCTCAATGAATGAAAAAAAAACTTGCATTTTATATCCAGGCAAATTATATTGAGAGATGCACTCGCAGAATTTCTCTCATCTGATGCTTTTCCATTTACCAACATAACACCAACATAACACCAAAATGACATGATCCCGGGCGCAGAGTCGGTGCAACACTGCGACACACTTCACAGACTCTCAATGAATGAAAAAAAAAACCTTGCATTTTATATCCAGGCAAATTATAGTGACAGGTGCACTTGCAGAATTTCTCTCATCTGATGCTTTTCCATTTACCAACATAACATCCACATGGCATGATCCCGGGCGCAGAATCGGTGCAACTCTGCGACACACGTCACAGACTCTAGAAAATGTTTGAAGATTATTTTTCAACTGTTAAAGTTTTCTTTTTTTAAATGCTAGGAATCATTTGCTATGTTCCATTGTAATATTATCTGCATCATATACAATTGACGAAGCTCTGATTCACATTAAACTTTAAAGCAAGGACGATTCGGTTTAGAATTTTCCAAAAAATTTAGGCAATCATTTCTAAATTAAAAAAAAATTCCGTCTTAAATCTGAAAATTCAGCAATAATCGTAAATTTTGACAAATGATCTAAAAAAATTAAATAAATAAATAAAATAAATTTTGTCAATTGTGCGGAGAAAAATCACCAATTTTGCCAAAGGATCGCAAAAAAGGCACATTTCAAACAAAAGATTTTAAAAAAAATCAAAAAACTTCATTAAAAGATCGTCAGAAAACAACTTATTTTAAGAAAAGGTTGCGGGAAAATGCAAAGTTTGTCCAGATATCACGAAAAAACGCAGATTATGTCAAAAAATCTCCAAAAACATTTTCGTTCAAACATTTTGATATAACAGCAAATTACATCGAAAGATCGTGAGGAAATGACAAATTTCATCAAAATACTTCGAGAAAACGACATATTTTGTCAAAGTATCATAATAAACATAAATTTTGGCAAAAAATCACAAAAATAGCAAATTTCGTCAAAATACCCCCCCCCCCCCCCAAAAAAAAAAACACCCGGACATTTTGTAAATAGATGTGGGAAAAACAGCAAATTTCGTCAACAGATTGCAAAAAACAACAAATTTCTTTAAAAGATCTCTAAAAAATTTGTCAAAAACTGCAAAAAAAATTGTCCAGGTATCCCAAACAAAACAAATTTCGTGAAAGTATTGCAAAAAATCCAAAATTTTGCCAAAACGTTTAAAAAAATTAGCAATTTTCATGAAAAAAATTCGAAAAAAGGCAAATTTTGACAAAAAAAAAAACCCTAAAAAATGGCAAATTTGTAAACATATTGTGAAAAAAAAATTCAAAATATTGTGAGAAAACAACAAATTTTGACAAATGATTGTGAGTAAACAACAAATTTTGACAAATGATTGTGAGTAAACAACAAATTTCGTCAAAGGATTGAAAAAAAAGCAAATTTCATCAAATAATCACAAAAAAGGTAAATTTCACAAAAAACAACAAATTTTGCAAAAAGATCTTCAATAAAATGGCAAATTACATCGAAAGATTGTGACAAAACGACAATTTCATTGAAAGAACAAGAGAAAAACGATAAACTTTTCCGAAAGACCGATGGCGAATTTTGTCCAGGTATCACAAAAGACTCGAATTTCGTCCAAAGATCTCAAAAGCACGTAAAATTTGTCTAGGTAATTGCAAAAAAAGGTAAATTTCGCAAAAAATAGCAAAAAAACGACAAATTTCTCAAAAAGATAACAAAAAGTGACCATTTCTTTAAAAAAATCACGAAAAAGGATAAATTCGATAAAACGGCAAATTATATCAAAAGATCGCGAGAAAAAATGACAAATTTTATCAAAATACTTCGAAAAAACGACAAATTTTGTCCAAGTATCATAAAAAAACATGAACTTTGGCAAATAATCACAAAATAGCAAATTTTGTCAAAATCCCTCACCCCCCCGAAAAAAAAAACACTCGGAAATTTTGTAAATAGATGTGTAAAAAAACAGCAAATTTCGTCAACAGATTGCAAAAAACAACAAATTTCTTCAAAAGATCTCTAAAAAATTTGTCAAAAAACTACAAAAAAAACTGCAAAAAACACTGCAAAAAAACTACAGAAAAAAATTGTCCAGGTATCAAAAATAAAACAAATTTCGTGAAAGTATTGCAAAAAATCAAAAATTTGTCAAAACGTCTAAGAAATTGTCAATTTTCATTAAAAAATATCGAAAAAAGGCAAATTTTGGCAAAAAAAATCTCTAGAAAATGGCAAATTTGTAAACATATTGTGAAAAAAAATTCAAAATATTGTGAGAAAACAACAAATTTTGACATATGATTGTGAGCAAACAACAAATTTCGTCAAAGGATTGAAAAAAAGCAAATTTCATCAAATAATCACAAAAAGGTAAATTTCGCAAAAAAACAACAAATTTTGCAAAAAGATCTTCAATAAAACGGCAAATTACTTCGAAAGATCGTGACAAACGACAATTTCATCGAAAGAACTCGAGAAAAAACGACAAACTTCTCCGAAACTGTCCAGGTATCATAAAAGACGCGAATTTCGTCCAAAGATCTCAAAGGCACATAAAATTTGTCTAGGTAATCGCAGAAATGTAAATTTCGCAAAAAATAGCAAAAAAGCGACAAATTTCTCAAAAAGATAACAAAAAACGACAATTTCTCAAAAAAATCACGAAAAAAAGGATGAATTCGATAAAACGACAAATTTCACCGAAAATCCCTGAGACAACAAATAACTTTGCCCTGGTATCATAAAAGATGTGAATTTCGTGAAAAGATTGCGAAAATACATGAAATTTGTCTAGCTACTTCAAAAAACGCAAATATTGGTAAACAGATTGTGAGAAAACAACACATTTTTTCAAAAGATGAAAAAAGAGGCAAATTTCATCAAGAGATCGCAAAAAAGGTAATTTTGCAAAAAAAAAAAAAAAAAATAAGTGAAAATATGACAAATTTCTGAAAATAACGAAAAAAGTGGCAAATTTCACAAAAATATCACGAAAAAAAAGGATAATTTCGATAAAACGGCAAATTACATCAAAAGATTGCGAGAAAAAAAACCTAAAAATTTCAAAAAACAACATTCGTTAATTGCAGGGGGAAAAGATGGAACATTGTTTGTTCATCAGAAAAAAAAAATCACAAAATTTCTTGATCCATCGTATGAAAAATAGAAAATTTGTCAAGCAGTTGACGGAGAAATACAAAAATCGACAGTTGGACATGTGGGAAAAAAATTATAAAATTCATTAATCAATCATGGAAAAAAAGTCATTCAGTTATGTAAAAACCCCACAAAAATTACCAATCAGTAGACGTCCCCACAAAAATCTTGTGATTGGTTGAGACATTTCAGAATGTTTTTTGCATGTCCAAATTAAAAAAAAAAAAAGAAAAAAAAATATTTTGTAGCTGCAGATTTAAAAAGTAAGTTATTTATAAGGCATCTATTTTGATCTCTTATTATTTTGTTTATTTTTTGCACGACCTACGTTTATTTAGTTGAGTAATACGAATTTAGAATTTGCAATGTTTTGTCTTTTGTTATTTTTTATCAATTTTCAAAATGATAATGCAACAAATGTAAATGCTGTAGGCAAAATAGAAATGAATTTTTCATGTGACAGAAATGAAGATCACAATAAGGAATTACTTAAAAAAAGATTGAAAACAAAATAAAAAGTGTTATGCAATAGAAAAAACGGTTAAGTTATGTCCTTCAATAAAAAACGAGCAAAATCAAAATAAATAATATTATGAAATATAAAATTAAGCATCGGTCGAAAAAATACTATCCGAGAAAAGTTTTCGCGAACATCGTAAGGGGGATATTTTACTTCAGTGTAACCATGGAAAAACTTGGCAAAATAGAAATGAATTTTTCATATGACAGAAATGAAGATCACAATAAGGAATTACTTTAAAAAAAAGATTGAAAACAAAATAAGAAGTGTTATGCAATAGAAAAAACGGTTAAATTATGTCCTTCAATAAAAACGGGCAAATTCAAAATAACAGTGGCGCAGCGAGGGGGGGGGGTTGAGTGTTAAACCCCCCCCCCCCCCCGAGAGCCATGACAAAAATACAGAAATTTCCATTTTTATGAACCGAATCATAAAAAACAAAACTAAAGTTAGAATTTTATTTGTTTTGTTCTCGAAATCTGCCGCTTTATTGAATCAAATTTTATCTAAAAATTTGACTCGTTTAAAAATGGGGAAAGTACATGGTAATAGTATCAGTATCGAAAACTGATCACTCATTTCGGAAAAGGCCATTCATTTATACTGTTGGAAATCAGCCGAAGACTAAAAGGAATGGTCATTTCCTGTCACTGCCAATGCTGTCTCGGGCTTTTCAATACTGCACCATTGGGGGTCTTAATTAGTTACATCTGTTTCTTGCTCTTTTTTTGGAAACGGGACTGGACACTCCAATTCTAGGAAAAACACAAAAACGCATGCTTTGAAGGATAGGCTTAATTTCACAAACATTCTGTTGTTAGTTGCTGTAATTCTAAGGTTTCCTTTATTGTGCGTTTCGCTATGGATATTAAATCCTATTCAGAAAAAAAAATTATGAAAAAGATGGATATAAGAGATCATTTTTTAAAATCTTTCGAATTCCTTCAAGCATTCTTAAAATCCAGGTATGTTTGGAAAGTATATAATTCGTTTATATTTATGTCTCTGGAAAGATATTAACAGCGCCGTGCGAAAGGAGGGGGGGGGGAGAGGGCGGTCGCGCCGGGCGCAGAAATTTAGGGGGTGCCAAATTTCTAACTACTTTCTAGTTACTACTATTTTAAAGGGACTACTTTCAGACAATTTTTTTTTAATAAATATTAATTCTTATTTAAAAAACGCCCGAAATAGGCAAGTGGGTAAACGGAAAAAAAGTTACTGGAAAAACAGTTATCGGAAAAAAAGTGGCATAAACTACAAAAGCGGAAAAGAAGTTGCCGAAAAAAAAGGGACAAGGAATTGGTTTTGGGAATTCATTATTGATTTTGAGGATTCATTAGTTAAGTATTTAGGGGGTATCAGGGGGATGTTCTTAATTTAAGTAAATGGGTTTTTTGTGCTGATTTAACTGTTTTGGTTCAGTTTTTGGACATATGATAAACCCCCCCCCCCCCTATCCATAACTTCTCAAATTAAATTGATAGCTTTTTACGCAGATTTATCCGATTCGGTTGGAATTTCGGACATAAAATCATTATGATAAGACATGTCTCTGATTAGTTATAGAGTTCTTTTGCTTATTATAAAGGGAGGATGGTCAATTACTCCCCCCCCCCATAAATTAGGTAGATCGGTTTTTAAGATAGGATCAAAATTATCCGATGTATTTCAAATTTAAGGTATAGATTCTTTCTGATAAGGTGAATCCCTGAATAGTTTTAAGAGTTTAATGACTAAGTATAAAGAGGAGAGGGTGGGGGATAATCCCTCTTAAATTAAATAAATGGCTTTTTACACAGAATTATCCGATTTGCTTCGAATTTTGGACATAGGTTCATTATGATAAAACGTATCTCTGATTAGTTACGGGGTTCTTTTCCTTATTATAAAGGGGGGGGAGAAGCAATAATTTCCCCCTCAAATTAGATAAATCTGTTTTTATGCAGAATTGTCTTGCTCAAAAC
Source organism: Maratus speculifer (assembly GCA_964019185.1). Taxonomy (NCBI): domain Eukaryota; kingdom Metazoa; phylum Arthropoda; class Arachnida; order Araneae; family Salticidae; genus Maratus; species Maratus speculifer. The sequence goes on from OZ025289.1 coordinate 242,185,328, forward strand.
ATTTATATTTCAAATTTTAAATATACATTCTAGCTGAAAAGGTGAATCCCTGAATAGTTTTAACCACTTAATGGCTAAGTATAAAGGCAAAAACAGAGGATAAACCTCCCCCCCCTTTAAATTAAATAAACAGCTTTTTATGCAGAATTATCCGATTTAAAGAATTACTATTCAAATTTTGGATGTAGGTTCTTTATGATAAGGTGTATCCCGGATTAGTTATGAGGTTCTTCTGCTAAGTATAAATAGGGAAATGGATGATTATCCCCCCCCCCCTAAAATTAGATAAATTGTTTATGCATAATTATCCGATGTATTTCAAATTTTTGATGTAGGTTTTTCTCATAAAGTGGATCCCTAAATAATTTTAAGGGCTTAATGGCTAAGTATAGAGGGGGGAACTGGGGATAACCCCCACTTAAATTACATAAATGGCTTTTTACACAGAATTATCCGATTTGCTTCAAATTTTAAATATAGTTTCATTATGGTAAGGCGTATAAGCTAATGAATATAGTTAAAATAGGGAGGGATGCAGCAGTCCATTCAAGAAACCTTTTCGGGGAAAGAAGCTTGTTTTCCCCATTCAACGGAGGGGGATGTCTGGTAGATATCGCGGTCAACTAGTCTCTTAGGAAATTTGTCGATCAGGGGATTTCCCGGTAAAGATTTGCTGCAAAAATACTCAAGTAACATAAAAAACGAGTTGAATGCAACTGAACGCAAATAACAAATAAAAACAATTTTTCTTTATTTTTTAATTTAATGATTGAAAACTATTATGTCAGTAAACATTATAATACATTTTACCTTTTTTTCTGTTAATGATTAATTTCCATTCATTTTGCACTTAAAACTGGTTTATTTATTTACTTTTTTTATTTGTGAAAAAAGTAATATACTAAATTATTTGTCGTAATTGTCATTTTAATTTAAGCCAAATATTTATCATTTAAAACTGGATTTTTACTAATTAATGTCCCATATTACACATCACAAAATATAATATAAAACATTTAAAAAATATATGTTAGAAAATTTTAATGTACAAACTATGTTGTATGTCACGAATGAATGAACTAGTGAATTCATTAATTTGTAGTAATAAAAATAGTTTATTACTAGCTTATGTAGAAAGTGTAATTAGAAAGTTAATTGTTTAAAAACCTGTTGTTCTTGATAGATCTTCAGGTTTGAACGCTTAAAAAAATAAACGGATTTAAATTAAAAAAGATTTTAAGAAAAATAGGGTATTTTTTTCTTTGTTACGATGTTTATAGAATATTGAAAAATGCTATGCAGAAACATAATTCACAATTTTAAATTCAAACAGCTATTGAAGATATATAAACAAACCCTTAAAACTATTCAGGGATTCACTTTATGAGAAATAAACTATAGCTAAACATTTGAAATACATCGGATAATTGTGCATAAAAAACAATTTATCTAATTTAAGGGGAGAATAATCGTGGCCCCCTTTTTATTAGCAAAAGAGCCCCATAACTAATCAAGGATACCCCTTATCTTAATGAGCCTACATTCAAAATTTGAAGCAAATCGGATAATTCTGCTTAAAAAGCCATTTATTTAATTTAAGAGAGGTTATCCCCCCATGCACCCTCTATACTTAACCATTAAACTCCCAAAATTCTTCAGGCATTATATACTCTGACGACTAACTGACAACATTAATCGTGGCAGAACATAGATAGCGAAGTCTTATTGTGAAAAGGTATGCAGGGGTGAAAATATCTTTCGGATCGCGGAGAAAACGACAATTTCACCAAATATCGCAGATAAAACGCTGATTTCTCTGAAGACCGCGGGAAAAAGTCGATTTCGTCTAAAGATTTCTGATATAATGCCGATATCGTTAAAAAAGCGGAAGAAAACGCCGTTTTCGATAAAAGATTGCTTTAAAATATTTTGTCAAAAGATAATTGAAAGAAAAGGCCGCTTTCATCAAAAGATCACGGAAAAAACGCCGATTTCGTCGAAAAACCGCGAGGATAAAGCGCCGTTTTCAAGAAAAGATCGCGTAAAATTGCAAAAATTGTCTAAAAATCGTCGAAAAACCGCCGATTTCATAAAAAGATCGCGGAAAAACCGCCGATTTCGACAAAAGATCGCGGAAAACGCCGATTTCGTCAAAAGATCGCGGAAAAACTGCCGATTTTGCTAAAATATTGCAAATAAATCGCTGATTTCGTCTGAAGGTCGCAGGAAAACGCCCATTTCGTCTGAAGATCGCAGATAAACCCCCCTCGCAGGGGGGTAATTCGCGGAGCCCCCCCCCCGCCGATTTCCGAAAAAAAAATTTCAACCAGAATCACCCCTGAAGCAACTCTATCCCCCCCCAGAGCCGAATTCTGGCTGACCCACTGAAAATATATAAACTCGATCGACCCGATGTTACATTGCCTTTCAATAAAAAAGTTCTCACTTACCAGGTTATATTGTTGAAAAGACTAATGTAAGGTGTAATAGATTACGCTGATCCTGTGTTAAAAATATGCTTATTACGTTGCGATAAAAAATTGCATACAGACATGAGGAAATAAATATATGTCACTCAGCACACAGTTCAATTGGGTACACTGAACTGCAGATTCCCATCGTAAGATTACCTAACTAAATAGACCTAGTGTCATCTTTAGAAATTAAAATAAGTAAAATAATGTATCAATGGCTGTACTTAATGAATAAAATAACTTAAATTTTCTAAACTACACTACAAACAACAAAAACGAACGCGAACATACCACGCTGACGTTTAGAGACAGTAACTACGGTCTTCTCTCATTGGCTCTGTTTCCTGCGCAAGCGCATTTGCCGTGATCTCGTCGGATCTGCGGAAGCACGAATGCGTAGAGACCAGTTTTAGTGTGCTGAAAAAAAAAACGCTACTGTTTTAATATATAAGATTCTATGTTTAAATTAATAATAATAAACATGATTTTTTAGATGATTATAACGAGTCATATATTAGGTACGTCGTGCATTAAACATTAATATTCCTAGGCCAGTGATAAAAAATATTAGTTTATAGATATACAACTTTAACTGTTTAAAATGTGCCTTTTTATTTAATCGACTTAATCACCCTTAGCAAAAAAAGGCATAGAATTACCATAAAAAAACCCCATAAGTGCAATCATATGGATTTTTGCCTATGGCAAAAGTGATTCTATGGAAAACCATATAATCGTTAACTGTATGGTAATTCTTATGAAAAACCATATAAACGTTAAGTGTATGGCAATTCTTTATGGTACTATATATTAAAAAATAATAACGATATCAACTTTGGTGGCGCCATCTTTTAGGAATACGGGGAACTAAGCTTACTAATGTACTTCGACCTTGGGCAGCAGTGGGATTTGATCCACGGACGGTAGGGATGGGAGACGAGCGTCCTAACCATTCGGCCATGTGGGGGTGAGAAGCTGTGCCTATAAAACGTTATATGAATTAAGCGTTTCGGTAAATCATCATTAGTTGTCGTTTTAAGTTAATGGTTGACAAAAGAAGGTAGTTCTAAAGGGTCATTTTTATATAAATTGTTTTATAGACATGTATTTATAAGTTAATTTATTATCTTCATGAATGGAGTAAATATCTTAGCAAATATTATTTAGTTATAAAATCCAATTAATTAAAGGAAAAACTATTTTCTGTTTATTAAAATTAATTTAAAAAAAATAGAAAGTCGATAAAAAATAATATTTAATAAGAATAAGAAATCATTTGATAACTTAGTATATAATGTATTTTTAAAGATTATATTAATGTATTATATTAATTCCTTACTTACGAGCATTTTTTAATTTAAATATATATATATATATATACACTATATTGCCATTGATTATGGGACACTTGCGATTTTAGACATTTTACTAAATATCTAGAAAAATACATGAGGAATTATCTCGAAACTCTTAGTGTATAAATATAATAGTATAAGTCATACATCTCCGTGAAGATTTTTTCCCGAAACTCCAAAGGGGACCGTCAACAAATTAAAAAAGAATGAATATCTTTTGAATAACCCTGTCAAAACTAATGTAGCAAAAGCGCTCAAACTCTAGATTGTGATTGAATGCCTTATTGTAATAAGCCTTGTTCATTTTTATGCAACTAGCATGCATACTCGCAGAGTAATTAAGGTTTTTATAAAAATGATCCCAAAATTTTCCAAGTTTTTTCCTTATAATTTTCAGAGTTCTTAATATAAAATATTATTTTTTTCAGAAAATATGACAAACAACATTGCACACAGTACCCTGTAATCAGAATTAAAAAATAATGAAAATTGTATACAAAATGAGTTGGTTTACTAAATAATTTTTTACTGCGCATGCGTCAACGATATCAAAATTTCATTTGCATATTATGTTAGCTAAATGTATAGAGCAACTTTTGTGAAAGTCACAAAATCATAACTTGAAAATTCTGACAATAATCGCCAATTGAATAAGTCGAAAATCCGTTATTCTCAAAATGAAACAAAAACAAGAGGGGTTGTATCCATATATTCATTGATTAGTGTCAATATAGAATACACAATATGGGATGTACTACTGCATTTGGATAAAATCCCTCATTTTTTTGCTTCATTTTGGAAACAACGGATTTTGTCCTTTTTCTATAGACGATTACTTTCAGAATTTTCAAGCTATGATTTTGAGACTTTTACAAAAGTTGCTCTATACATTTAGCTAACATAATATGCAAATGAAATTTTGATATCTTTGACGCATGCGCAGTAAAAAATTGTATAGTAAACCTACTCATTTTTCATACAATTTTTATTATTTTTTAATTCTGATTACAGGTTACTGTGTGCAATGTTGTTTGTCATATTTTCTGAAAAAAATATTATTTTATATTAAGAACTCTGAAAATTATAATGGAAAAACTTGGAAAAATTTGGGACCATTTTTATAAAAACCTTAATTATTCTGCGAGTGTGCATGCTATTTGCATAAAAATGAACACAGTGTATTACAATAAAGCATTCAATCATAATCTAGAGTTTGAGCGCTTTTGCTACATTAGTTTTGACAGGGTTATTCAAAAGATATTCATTCTTTTTTAATTTGTTGACGGTCCCCTATAGCGTTTCGGTAAAAAATCCTCACGGAGATGTATTACGTATACTATTATATTTATACACTAAGAGTTTCGAGATGATTCCTCATGTATTTTTCTAGATATTTAGTAAAATGTCTAAAATCGCAAGTGTCCCATAATCAATGGCAATATAGTGTATATATATATTACTATTTTTTAGGTAATTTTTACGGAAATTTTGAATCTTTCTTTTAAATATTAATATAAAAAAGATTAATAGATTTTTCAATATTTTTATACATTGTAAAATGATTTTTAATCTTTTCAATAATTATTAACGTTTAAATAAAATAAAATAAAAACTTTGTTGTTGCATATAAAATGAATATAAATGAATATAATAACCAAAACTAAAAAATACTACTATTGTCTGATTATTGTCTCTTCGAATTATAATAGAAAACATGATTTAAACGTCATTATAAGCATAAGAAAAAATAAAGAAATTTTTAATGCAGTTTTTTTTTAAGAAAGTGTTTGTAATTACAGAAGTTTGTAATTTTGAAGTTTGTAATTACAAACTTCTTTAACCGCTATATTTTTAATGATTATATTAATGTATTATATTAATTCCTTACTTACGAGCATTCTTTTATTTTAAAATAAAAAAAATATATTTTTTTTAGGTGATTTTTACGGAAATTTTGAACCTTTCTTTTAAATTTTAATACCAAAAAGATTAATAGATTTTTCAATATTTTTATACATTGTAAAATGATTTTTAATCTTTTCAATAATTATTAACGTTTAAATAAAATAAAATAAAGACTTTGTTGTTGCATATAAAATGAATATAAATGAATATAAAAACCAAAACTAAAAAATACTACTATTGTCTGATTATTGTCTCTTCGAATTATAATAGAAAACATGATTTAAACGGCATTATAAGCATAAGAAAAAAAAAAGAAATTTTTAATGCAGTTTTTTTTTTAGAATGTGTTTGTAATTACAGAAGTTTGTAATTTTGAAGTTTGTAATTACAATAACTTCTTTAATCGCTGTTAGAATTTTATAGGAAATATGTCATCAAATATATATTTTTGTTAAATCATTTTATTTCTTCCATAGGCTTTTTTTATTTATAACGCATAGACTCTGCTCACATATATGAATTCAGTACATAAGAACAAAATAATAACATTATTATTTCATATATTATCATAATTTGAGGTCGATAAAAATATTGGTAGATTTTTTGATAGTTTTATCGATCGTAAAATAATTTTTAATCTTTTTAATAATTTTTAACGTTTAAATAAAATAAAAATCCTTGTTGTTCCATATAAAATGACTTTAAAATTATAAAATAACATGTTTTTTTTTTTTTTTTTACTAATAAGTTTATTAATATTTAATTAACATATTATAATCTATTATATTAATATATATGTATTAATATTTTGTTGTTAATATTTTTAAAAGATATTTCAAAAATTCTTTTGGTGATTCAAAGATTTGTAGGTCCGTTTTAAAATAAATTCAAAAAGATTTTCTTTAAATAATTATAGGCTATTTTTGACAATTTGTTTATTTTGAGGGGGTACAGGACACATTAAAAAAAATCTTTTATTGAATTAAAATTTCACAATTTTTTGCGATATTAAACATACCATTTTAAAACAAAATCACATGATAAAACTTCTCTATATATTTTTTAAATTTAAAATTTATTTTAAAAAAGTGAAGGGAAATTAAAAATTATTGTAACTCAATGTAATAATTGTAGAATTTTAATTTTTAGCAATTAAATAAACAAAAATACCTACATTTTAATTTTGATTCAGCTTTTTTAAAAATATTAATAAAAAAATTTATTTAAAGTAAAGGTTTGAAAAAAAAAATACTTTCAAAAATAAATATTTTTTTCAAATTTGCTGAATCAAAATTAAAGCAATTAAAAAAAGGCATGTCCTAATTTTAAGGAATTTATGTTTAACGGTTCTTGAGTTATAACAATTTAAATGTGAGAAATTGTGAAAACCCATCATGAAGAAAAACGCATACAAGAAATCTTATCCATGACAATCAATGCTTAAAAGCTAGATGCTGAAAACGAAAAAAAAACGCATAAAATAAACGCCTTTTCTAAATATGATTTAAAAAAAAATGTCATTATAAGCATAAAAAATCAGATAAATTTTTAATGCAGTATTTTTTATGTGTGTCCCTGACTCCTTTAATCGCTGTTAGAATTTTATAGGAAATATGTCAATTATATATTTTTATTGAATAATTTATTTTTCTCAAGATTTTTTTTTATTTTTAACGCATTTACACACTCATATATATGAATTATATAAGAATAAAATAATATATTATTTTATGTTATATTAATTCGAGATCAAGGGATTTTCATTAGACTGGTTATAAGTTAACATAAGTTGTTCCTAAATAGATTTTGGTTTAAACTATCTTACCAGTGGCGTTGCTATGGTTCTATTTTTTAGAAGTGCATAAGACATACATAAAGATAGTAGAAAGTTTTGAGATGAACACAACCGAGTAATTTTATATTATAGTTACACAAAATCTAATGTATTATAAACTTTCAAAAGGCATTAAGATTTTACCATACACCATGCTTTGAAATACTATACAATTTATGGTGCAAACAATTATGTATTATTTTACTATACATCACGTTATGGAACACCATTGAATGTATGGTAAATTTCATTTCCCTATAGTTTTACCATACACCTGGTTATGGAATACCATATCATGTATGGTGTATATCATTATCTTATAACTTTACCATACACATTTCTCTGGATACCATAAAATGTATGGTATATATCATTATCCTATAACTTTACCATAGACATTGCTCTGCAATACCATAGAGCGATGAATGTTTACCATATGAATACAATATGTTTACATATAATGACATAATTTTTTTATGATTTTCCATATAAAACCACGTGTTTCCATAAAAAACCTATGCCATTTTTTGCTAAGGGCAGACTGGCTTCGGAACTCCTCCTATTACCTCCTATTACCTATTTGACTTGGATTAAACATTCATATTCCTGGACCCATCACAAACAAATTTTAAATGAAATTTCAGTTTTACAATTTGTGGAGCTGTAAATTTTTAAACTTCTAAACATGGCCCATTTTAATTTTTAACATCATTGCGTAGAGAAAAATATGCACTTTTTAATAAAATTTGCTTGAAATTTTTATCATAATTTGTTTTCTCTTTGCATTGTTTGCGATTCCTTTATTTTAAAAATACATTCCACTCTTTAAATTTAAAGTAAAGATAATTTTCCTGAAAGAATCAAGTTTAATATAAAGAAAAAAATAGAATATCGTAATACCAGTTAGTGTTAATGTTATTAAAGTAAAAATATTTTTTTTTCTAAAAAATGAAAAAAAAAATCGGATCCTAAAGTGTTAAGAGATTTTGTGGAACACACGTTATTTAAAAAAATATACTTTATTTTACAATAATCTAGGGAATACTCTACAAAATTTTAATGATTTTTAGTTAATTTTTAATTCACTTCTTTTAGTAATGAAATGAGAATAATAATTTTTAACTTTCTTAAGAAATGGAAGTCGAAGAAACGTTTTTTTCATTACATATGTTACTTAAACATCAGAACATAATATTAAATGAAGGGATTCTTCATAAGAGAATAATTTGTGTAATATCCAAAAACTTTCTACATCTATATTAACTAAAAACAAAATATTCTTCCGAATATGAGAAAAAAAAATTAAAAAGGAAGACGTGCTCTGATGTAATAAGAAATAAATGAGAAAACGTGGGAGTAATTAAACATAATAAGTTGTTTAAAGCCATTATGTTGCTGGAAGCTTCATTTTTTAGTAATTCTAGTTGATTTTCCTCCTTCGTGTTATCAACAAAAATAGAAAACATAGATTTTGGTTTTGTTTAACTATTGTAAATATGTCGGAAAATAAAAAAATAAAACGGATATTTAATTTTTTTTGCACCTAAAATAAAGAAAGATAAAATAAATAATATCTCATTAAAATCATCATAAACCAGGAAAAAGGTAGCACATACAGTCATCTCATTCAATTCACGAATAAAAATGTAGAATTACTTAAATCTCGATTTGCATATTATAACGCAATCGGTCTGCCAATATATACATATATGTATATATATGTGTGTGTGTGTGTGTGTGCGTGTGTACCCAAAAACTTCAGTATAATATACAGATTTACTGAACCAAATCAAAATTAAAATTTATTAAACTAAACAAGAGAAAATCAACATACCTTATGAACAAATCTGAAATCTCAAAAAAGTAATCCATCAAACACGAAACAAAATTATTTTTACTTAACTCATAAAAACATGGAAAATAACTTGAAAAGCAAACTAGAAAAATAAACCGTTGGAGACGGGCCACTTGGCTTGTGACGTGTAGTGCGCGTTAAACTGTTTACATGTTCATAACTCTCATCACTTATATATATATATATATATATATAATATATATATGTATAACATGATACGTCCATAACGACATGTAAACGAATATTTCGGCTTCTATCTGGATCTAAAAATGGATAGAAGTTAAATTAAAAAGCTTAAAGTATTCAACTAAATAATATTGGAGAAGAATATTTGCGATTATGCAAGTCGCACATCACCGAACAACTCGGACAATAACAATCCGAAAATAATTCTTTGCTGAACCAATTTCTCATGACTCGCAAATGCATTCGCCAGCGGTTTAGAGGGAAAAAACAGATCTCATATAGATGGGGTTCAATGTGTAGATTTCCTGTGAGCAGATTACTGTATCATTGAGAAATAAGGTAGACGGATTGTCCATTCAAAATGAATGGAGTTACAGTACAGTTGTGCAAATTCCTAAAACAATTAAAAAGGATAGAACACTCATTTACAATTAAATAATTATTGAAGTAAGAAAGAAAATCAATACTATGAATAAAATTATGGTTACGAAAGTTCAATTACTCGGCTTTTAAAAAGGTACAGTGTACTGCATAACGTAATGGCCAATTTTAGATGAACATTTCTTTTAATCTTGGGGAAAGTTAAAATTTTCTCTGAGAATTCTACATTTAGGTAACCACCGAAAGATTTGTTCGAGGTGTATTAAAACATTTAACGAAATTGTCACCCTGCACGATAATGGACGTTCTCGCAAAAATTAGTATTAGCGGCGTGGATAAATATTTGCTTGGTAAAGAAAATGGTGCCACTTTTAGCACTGTAAGCTTTAATTTCCCATTTATTAACCTGGCAGAAATTCATTCGAGGTAATTTTCAAATTTTGTGAAAAATGCATGTGGATATTTATCTATGTAAAGTATGACTTTGTAATTGGCGCAGATCGCTCCGTTCACATCAGGCTCTTTAGTAATCGTTGTCAAAGATTAAGGCCAATCAAAATATTTTGAGACACCGGGCTAGAAATAGGCTTAGTGTTAAAGTTGGTATTTACATTTCTAACGATGAAGTATCAAGATTTGAAACTGTCAACATAGCTTTTAATGAACCTTCTGTCAAATCAAGTGCAATTAGTTTCAAAATATCAGCGATGTATCAAGTTTTGTCAAAACCTTCCGCACATTGAGAAGGCATGACCCTGTCACACCATTAGCTAGCGGTTATATTTTTTTAAATTTTATTCTTTTCTAAGTATTTTTAATTTAAGTTTGAATTATTTTTTCATTCTTTGTGCTTAGTAGGTTGATGGTTGTTCATTACTTGCTCCAGTTACACTACGTTTTCAATGGTTTAGTTACATATTTGATTAATTTCTTCTGATAGATTCGAAAATCTAATTTCACCGTGACGTCGCTACACACTTCTCCACAACTGGTGAGTTGTTAACGAAATGCCTGAACACTAAATTATACTTCGGTGTAAGTATGTCACTTGAGTTCAGGAGCGCCTTAATGCGATAGACAAGAACATATTCATACACTATAGAGAAGTAGGATAATAAAGAGATTGGTCTTAATTTGGAAGGGCATGGCTATCACCCACTTCACATTGATGCAAGGGCGCAGTAATTGCTATTTTCTTGCAACCAGGATAAATATTAACCCCTTTGCCGCGAGAGCCTTCTTGCTTCATTTTTAATCTTTTATTGCCTGTTTTGCAAAACAGAATTTTTTTTTTTCGTAATTGAACCGCGAAAATGCAGCGATTAAATAAGGTAAACGTTAGAATAAAAAATAACTGGTGAGAATAATGAAGGGTTTATGAGCATATACTGAAATACATTGCATGAACATTAATCCGTTACGGCATCGTAGGGTAAAATGTATTAAATTGTCGAGATTTCTGGTGAAATCTGGATGTTACGATTGAATAATTTAAAATTTCGTACAATTTATGCATTTACGCGACTACCTATGTAAAAATTTATTAAAGTGTTAAATATTTCAAGTTATAAAATGCAACTGATACCAATTGCATTTTACACGAGTTCATCGTTTATCCATAACTGCATTTTTTTCAATGTTAATGAGATTTTTTTTAAGTGTATTTACATGTCCGCCAACATTGTGATGTAAAATATACTCTAGAAATGTTATGTGTTATGTAAGCAAATGAGAAACGTATCAAAAATATGTCTTTCCTATAATGAACACGCATGATGCGTGAGAAAAATCTTGTGATACATTATCTCTAACTTGAATTTAGACCAAACAAAGAAAATTTTTAATTGTTTTAGGATAACTAAACTCGCAAAAAGTTTGATGTAAATGAAATTTTTAATTATAAAACTACTTATAAATTCCAATATTCAATAAGTAATAGACTTTTGTAATGTAATACCGGCATTCATAAATGATATTTAATACCTTAACTAAAAAAAATTTTAAATATAATATCTGGCTTCCGAAACATTTCTTCTTCTTCTACAAGTTACAATAACAGCCATCTAGTTTATTTCAAATATAAATGACTAACTGGTAACTCTAAAAAAATCGATTAACTTTAAATATGAAACTTTTTTACAATAACCTTAATTCTATAGATTTAATAACGATTCACATTTCCAAATTTAGAGTTTACATTTGATCAAAGGCAGAAATTCACAATAATGCATTGATTAAACTATGTTATAATACTAACAGAATACTGATAGAATCCATTTATACAATTGGATAGTTCAATATCGGTATAATTTCAATTCGGTTCGAAAAGATTCTCATTTTCCAATTAATTTCGAACTCGTATCATGTTTACCTATTGTCGAAACATTTATAGAATACCTCTAAAGTTATTGAATATCCAGTAAGACTATTCTATGTAACTTTGCAATTGGATTCATGGTTCTTTCAATTGCACTTTGCATTGTATATTCAGAACATCCAATATATTGTGATATAGCTTATTCCAGATGTGTGATTTAATTTCTTTCTTTATGTATGAATATTTAAAAATGAATGCAGAATATTAAGTAATGTAATGCTTTACGCCACTTAATTCGTACATGATATGAAATTGTATTTTTATTTTATTTTAAGCATATTCGTTGTATTATAATCATCCTTTTCTTAATAAAGTTATGCAGTGATATATTATTATGATACATATGTTATAACATACCGAATGGATAAATAGTCTGCAGAAACATAAAAAATATCTAAGCAAAATTTCCCACGAATGGTTGCTCAAATTAATATATTACATCCCTAAGTTGAATTTCGACAAAACAAATAAATATTTAAAATATTTTAGAATAACAAAACACTCAGAACATTTAATGCAAATGGAATTTGTAACGTAATAGTTTTTAATATTAAGGAACTGTCGTACTTTCGTAATATAACACCAACATTCATAAATTATATTTAAAGCTCTATCTAATCAAATATTAACTAAAAAAAAATCTTTGTCTTCCAGAAAATTTCGTATTCATAATTTACAATCGCTGTTATCTAATTTATTTTAAATATATATGACTAATTTATAATTCTAAAAAAATTAATTATCTTTAAATGTAATTTTTTACAATATCCAAAATTCTATAGTGGTAACAACGACCACCTTTTTCAAATTTAGAACTTGCACTTGATCAAAGGCGGTAATTCAGAGTAGTGCATTGATAACACTATCTTATATTACGCTACGAACAATATCCATTTATACAGTTCCATTTTGACAGAAGAATCCATTTATACAATTGAATAATTCGATATAGGAGTAATTTCAATTCGTTTCGAAAAGCTCCTCATTCTCCAATTAATTTCTATTTCATATCATGTTTACCTACTATTGAAACATTTACAGAATACTTGAAAGTTATTGAAATATCCAGTGAGACTATTCAGTGAAACTTTGCACTTGGATTCACGTCTCTTTGAATTACACTTTACCTTGTTATATTGAAATATCCAGTATTATTATTACTTTGCTTGTACCAGATGTGTATTTTAAAAATGATTTTTCTTTGTGTATGAATATTTAAAAAGAAATGAAGTATATTCCCTAAAATCAAGTACTACTGCTCAAAATTTGTACTTGTGATTTCAGATTGCATTTCTTTTTATTTTTAAGCATAATTGTTGTATTAATTCCAAACTGATTTAATAAAGATAATAAGTGATATATGATGTAGTGATATGTCTATGGCGATATACCAAGTTGTTAAAATTCCGCAGAAACAAAAATTGTAAAAATCGGAACGATAAAAGAATAAAAACAGTTTCCAGAGTTAGAATCTAGTTGTCAAGGGAATTTCTACGACGTAAAAAAAAAGAAATTATAACAAGTCGGACATTGCACTTGAAATGTAGCAGATCAGATGTATTCTTACTATAATGAATTTTTAAAAATATTCAGATCTTGCTGTAATAATATACAGTACTTCGGATACAGTACAGTAGTGTAAATCTTTTGTAAGTCGTTGTAAATACTACGTGCTTTCTATATGCAGGAAATAAAATGTAGTAAAGCTAGGCAGCATGTATCAATTTGGTAAAATGTGAAATAGTTTAATAAAATGAAAACATATCACAAACAATTTTCCCCTATACCTTTATAAAATGAAATACTTTCGTGTGGCTCTGTAAATTAATAACAATAACTTTTTGGACCACTGGTTGTACAGAATGTATACTTTAATAAAGAAATAATTAAATATATATGAATAACTGATAACTAAAAAGATCAATAAAATTTATATATAAAAGTTTTTTTTTTCTACAATATCCATAGTTCTGTACTTTTAATAGCGTAAGGCATATCTAAAATTAGAACTTGAATTTGATCAAAGGCGAAAATTCAGAATAATACATTGATTGCACTGTTATATTGTACTATGAGTTCTCATTGAATCCATTTATACAACTGGATAGTTCATTATCAAAATAATATTAATTTGGTTTGCAAAGTTCCTCATTTTCCAATTATTTTCTATCTCGTATTGTGTTTACCTATTGTTGAAACGTTTACAGAACACTTGAAAGTTATTGAAATATCCAGTAAGCCTATTCAATGAAATTTTGCAATTGAATTCATGGCCCTTTGAATTGTACTTTGCATTCTTATATTGAAAAATCCAATGTTACTGTTAATTTGCTTGTACAAGATGTCTATTTTAAAAATTATTTTTGTTTGTGTATGAACATTTAAAAAGGAATACCGAATATTCCGTAATTTATTGAGCTAATGCGCGCAATTCGTATTTATGAATTGCGAGCGCATTTTTTTATGTTTGAACATATTCGTCGTATTATAATCACCCTTTTTTTATATAAAGATATGTAGTGACAATGATGTAGTGATTATACAAGTTTAATGATATACAGAGGGGCAAAAAGAAGCCGCAGAAACTATAAAAAATGATAAAACAGAAAAAAAACAGATATAAAAAGACAGTTTACAAGATTACCGACTACGGGGTGATTCAAAATTCAAAGTACAAACATTGATGTTAGTAAAGGACATTGTAATAATGATTTGTTGTATAGGAGGGTACAAGCGCATGTTACGGGTAGATGTAAAAATACTATTAGAGCAATATGGTCCCTTTTTTGTTCAAAAATTTCTCATTCATAGAACTGTTATACTATTTATATTCGTTGTTTAAGACAGACATTTGATGATTACATTAAGAAAACAATCTTCTTTGAAATTTCGTGGTATGATATTATACGTTTTGAGCTTAGGAAAATTGTTCTCATGTATTTCCCGTGATTAACTAATTTTCCAGTTTTTTTTTTTCCTTTTATTAATTTATTTATTTATTTTGATTTTATACAGGAGATTTTAAAAAAAAGATTTTTTCTTTATCTATCATGAAATATATTTCAAATGTAGAACATAATAGTGCTGGAATTTCCTGGTATGAATGAGAAATTTTGAAATAAAAAAAGGCTAAGTTGCCCCTCTGATTATTTTACCTTAAAGTTTCTTTTGCACCCATATAATTCTATATAATAAATTTTTGTTACAGAGTATACTGTACTTAGTGTCAAAGTTTATACCTTGAACTTAAAATGACCCTCTATGTGTCATTAGATTTTTTTAAGACAGGAAAATTGTTGTTCAAAAAGCAGTTAATAGGTAGCAATGACGTAACTCAAACAAAGAAAAGATATGCAAATAACGAAATAAATTTCTCCAAATCTTTTACAAGAATTCCGTGTGCAAAATGAAGCGTTCAAGTAACACATTTATGCAAGATGGAGCGCCGAATAACCTTGCTACTTTTGTCAAGAAATATCTGAAACAGACCTTTTTGGAGAGATAAAAACGTTAGTATGGATTGCAGGTTGCAATGGCCCCCCAGATTTCGCACCACAGACTTCTAATTAAGTAGATATTTAAAAGCAATCCAATCTGTCTAATTTGTTGGAACTGAAAAAATATAATCCGCCATGAGGTGTCATCTGCACATCCAGATTTGTCCTTCCAGTATCTGTGACTCGCTATCAATGTGTTATAACCTGTGATGGTGGTCATGTCGAACACATACAGTTGCAATAAACGATTTGTAGACATTTTTTTCATTATTTGTGTATATTTTCTTACACTTGGCCACATCTGCGCAACCTTTTATTTAAGGTCCGTTTAAGAAAAAAAATCCCGTTACCTATACGTACTAACCCTTAAAATCGTTTTTCATTCCGGTGTTTGTACCTGTTTTAAATGAATTTTCAAGTTTTTTCCTGGCTTTTTACCCACCCGATATATCATAACATGTCAATTACGTTAAAAAAGAATATTAAATAGCACAAACATAAAGACAGTCATACGTAACTATTAAACCCATCAGCTTGAATCCTTTAAGTCATTCATAACCGTACTTTGATTAATTAAAATAAATATTGCTTCTTCTCTCGTTCATTGACCTTTTGTACATGATTTTTTATTTTGATCGAAATTTATATATATATAATACAATTTATGTAAATTATTCCCTAGAAAAATAAAGAAAAAATATATTGATGTTTCTGTTATACATAATGTCATGATGCCATTCCTCAGTTATAAGACAAAAATCTGTTGAAAGAATGATAATTTTAAATTATATTCTTTACTAAGTAAATAAATTTAGCTCATTAGTGTATAAAATAGATATTACAGCTTTAACTAATAGTTTATTTTTTAATTTTAGCTTTTACTATCTATTATATACACTGGCGAGCCAAATATATTATTCATTTATTATAAAACAGTGTAATAAGTCCTTTTTTAATAATATATCCTTAAACCTTTGAATGCTGAAGTATAAAAATGCAATAACATTCTGGATACGACAACCCCCTGAACAGTGAAATATTGCTGTTAGATATTTCCTCCCTCTGCCCCTTTTCCCACCTACTTGTCAGCAAGACAATCAGATGTCATCTATCTTCGAAAATTTAACTTATTTTCTCCTATTATCCCTCCACTAATACAAAAGACTAATCTTGCTCAATGGAATGTTTTTGTTGTTCTAACGGTTAAATATTTATGCAAGTATCATATTTCAGCTTTTAGTGTAAATTTGAGGGACTTAGAAACTGCTATTAGCACCGGAATCCTTTACAGTGAAGACTTCGTATTTTTTATCTTTAATAACTTTTAGTGGCATAGGACTGATGCCATGCAAGACAGGAACCTTTCCCTCAAGTCACGGCCGAACTCAATGTCCTCCTCTCTTTCTCCTTATACGGCCGTAACAAACACTCGAAAAGCCTTTGTTTTCGCGGAATCCTTTTTCACCCCGGAGAAACGTAGAAGGCGCTTTTTAACGACTGAGTCAAAAGGGGGAATTTTCTTATCGCCTTGGACCGGACTATAGTACTTCGTTAAGCAAAACATGAATGAATGAGCGATTTCGGATTTCTCTTTTAATACAAAATCGTCCATTGCTGTGTTCCATACTGCACTTCCAATAAAGCAAAAAAAAAAAATACTAGGAATTTCTTTTTATGAATTTCCTTCAAATTTCGATTTAAGAAATAAATGGTTGAAAGCTATATCCAGGGAAAATTTTCATGTGAATAACAAATCGTGTGAGATTAATTAAAGAAAAATTTAAATGCGTATCCTGTTTATTAAGCATTGAAATCGACAAATGTGATGCACCAATACTGCAGTTGATTATCAATCAGGATAGAGGTGAACTTTGTTACCCAAAACCACAGTTTGTCAATTTGATTTCCATAAAAATGGATTTTATGGAACAGATTATACCGAATTTAAACGGAAACAGACTTGTTAAAACAAGTTATGATTTAATTTTTCCAAGACTAATAAAAAGCCCCCCAAAAAAAAAAAAAAAATGTTCTTTAATATGTGCAAAGATTTTGCCTATTATTTTAAAAAATATGGCAAAGAACTTCACAAATGAGGCCAACTCATCGTATAAAAATTCTTTATCAAGAAAATTTTTTAAGTTTACTTAAATTTATTTTTATAATTTTTATTGTATATTTTATTATAAAAATTCTCTCAATGTTTAAAGTACCATTAAAAAAATCTGAAAATCATTCGCAATATAAATATATGTATTTCAAATAATTAAAAATCGTGTAAATATCCAAGTTTTTAATATATATATATATACACTGGTGGACAAAATTAAGAGATGGAAGGCATTTTCCCAAATATCTCGAGAAATACTGGATAAAAATAAATGAAAATTGGTATGGATATAACTTATAGTATGACAATAATATGTGCAAAGTAAAAATTAAAGTACCATTCTTTGGCAAGAGTTATTGCCAACAGTCCAATGTGGATTAAAATTCATGATGAAAGATGGCAATGAAAGTGAGGCTTGTATGGTGTGTGGTTGCCTCTAGTATGGTGTGTGGTCACCTCTGACAGATATATAGCATGCATAACAAGTATGCATGCTGTTAATATGAAAGTTACGGATTGCTTGTGGAAGACTCTCCCACCCTTCCACCAGAGCAGTTTTTAACTCCGGAATGGTTCTGGGTGGGGGTTGGTGTCTCGCAATAGTTCTTCCAACAGCATCCCAAGCATGTTCAATAGGGTTAAGGTCAGGAGATTTGGCTGGCCAATCCATTTAATGAACATCCTCGCTTTCTCGATACTCCTCAACCAAGCGAGCTCTATGTGGTCGGGCATTGCCGTCCATAAAGACGAATTCAGGGCCAACAGCCCCCCTGAAAAGACGCACGTAGGATTGTAGGATCTCCTGCCTGTAACTCTGGGCATTCACGGAATCAGTGTCAAACACGTGGAGCGGTGTGCGGGTATCTTGCATGAACCCTGCCCGCACCATCTTTCCTCCACCAGCATAATGGTCCCTTTCCATGATGTTACTAGGATGGTATCCGGTCCCAGGTTCCCTTCATATGAATATTCACCGAAAATCAGGTTGAAGACTGAATCTGGACTCATCTGTGAACAGAACATTAGCCCATTGGAGCTGTGTCCAGAGTTGGTGCTGTCTGCACCATTGTGCACGCTCATTTTTGTGGAAGGGTGCGAGTGTGATTCAAATGGCGGGCTTCCTGGCATACAAACCTCTTTCAACGAGCCTTCTGGAAACAGTCTTCCTTGAAACTAATGTTTCTGTGGCAGCAGCAGGGTCCCTAAAAAGTTGTGTCGCTGTAGACGTCCGTTGAGGAGTATCTGGAAAGCGAGGATATTCATCGAAAGGATTGGCCAGCCAAATCTCCTGACCCCATTGAACATGTTTGGGATGCTCTTGGAAAGGTTATTACGAGACGCCAACCCCCAGCCAGAACCATTCCGGAGTTAAAAACTACTCTGGTGCAAGAGTGGGAGAGTCTTCCACAAGGATTCCTTAACTTTCTTATTTACAGCATGCACACTCGTTGTGCATAGCTGTCTATCTGTCAGAGGTGACCACACACCATATTACAGGCGATCACATACCATACTACAGGCGATCACATACCATACTACAGGCGATCACATACCATACAAGCCTCCCTTTCCTTGCCATCTGTCATCATGAATGTCAGTCCACATTGGATTGTTGGCAATAACTCTTGCTAATGAATGGCACTTTACTTTTTACTTTGTATATATACTATCATACTATGAGTTATATCCATACCAACTTTCATTTATTTTTAACCAGTATTTCTCGAGATATTCGGGATAATGCCTTCCCTCTCTTAATTTTGTCCACCAGTGTATATATATATGATTTTGATTCCCGAACAAGGGTGAAAAAACTTATATTTTATATAATAATTATAAAATACATTTTTATTTCCATCATGCATTTTTATACGATGACTTTCCAGAATTAAAATAGTTAATTTTACATTTTTTTTCCTTTTTTTTTTTTTGGTGATTAGCACTTATAATGGTTGAATTATTTGAAAAAATGTTTGCAATGTACAGATAATTAATATTTTCTAAATAATTAAGATACATAAGATACCCATGTTTTAGAAAAAAAAAATCGATATGATGTCATTACCCAATATTGTCGAAAAAGTTTGCTTCATTTATTTATGTTTTGAAACATGTAAATATATTTTTATTTTCATCGTATACTTTATTACCATGTCTGTCCGAAGTTAAAATATTTCATTTAATATGTAAGTGTGTTGTTTTTCTATACGGTTGTAACTTCAGAGCAGCACATATAATGGCTCAAATTTATTGAAAATTATTTGCAATGTATATTTATGTATATATCCGTATTTTAAAAAATAATTAAAAATAGTGTAAATGTAAATTTCCATGTATTGAAAAAAATCGTTATTTTTTTCTTGCCGGATAGTGGCAAAAAGATTTGCTTATATTATGAAACCATGTAGTTACATTTTTATTTTTATCATATACTTTAATCCTATGACAGTACAAAGTTAAAATATTTAATTTTATATGCAACTTTGTGAATTTTTCTATATTTCAGATAAACACAGATTTTTTTTCTTAAATGTATTATATTTTTTATAATATGACTGTCCAGAATTCAAATATTTGATTTTATAATTTCCCTTAAAATAAAATATTTTTATTACTTTTTAACATAATAGAAATCTGTAATTATATATAAATATACATATATATTAATATTTCCCCGTGCACTTCATCTTCTATACCTCATATATTTAAAATTATAGTGTGAATTATCTGCAATCAATTTTATATATCTATATTTTTCATCCGAAGTACGGCATTAAATGTTTTAAAAAGTTATCCTTATTTCAAAGAATTTTTTTTCCTTTGATAAAGTTTTGGTTAATTTTCTTGATATTTTGAAACGGTAAATATTATTTAAAAAAATGTTTTATTGTTTATTTTACGGTCAGAATTCTCAGTGTTTCAAGTAATCAAGAATTTAAATGTAAATAAAAGTAAAAAATTAATTATAATTTTTGTTTTCGATGTTACGGTAGAGTGTTATTAAAAATATTTTTCATTGCATAAAGCATAGTATTTATTTATCCCTAAATCTTTCAGTATTTTCTGTCTATAGAAAAAGAACGGCCATACAAAATATACATATAATATATAACTTTTATAACCCGTATACAGCGAGATTTTTCGTATTTTTATGTCTAAAAGTAACGGTCAGTAAGCATTAGTTACAGTCAGTATCAAGCCACCTAGCGGTGAATGATGATTCCGAAGGCCGTATAAGGAACGGAAGTGCTCATGGAGTTTGGCCGTGCTCAAGTAGAGTTGAGTTCTTTATTTTCTGACACATTGAAGATTTCCTCTCATTGTAATGTGATTAAACCGCAGAAAGTTCCTAAATGAAGAATTTCCTTGAATTCAGTCTGGCAAAACAAGCTTGTGGGTGCATCCTCAAGGGTACAATGGACTCTCAAAACTATTTTTTTTATTTTCAATGAATTATTTTTTAAAATTTCAGGAAATAGTCATAGCATATATATCTCTTATTTCACATTTAAAAAAATATATATTCAATAGTTTTTGAGATACAGATTTTTCTTTTTTAAAATTAACGATAAATATTTCAAAATTCTCCATGCGTTCAATAGCAGGGAGTTCATATAATGTTATTATGCTAAAAATGAAAATTCGACAATTTGATGATTTTTTGCGATTTTGAAAGTCCACTGTACCCTTAATCCTGACATGTTTTTTTTTTATACAGCGAGAGCTATCAGAAATTAGCTTTTTACTTTTTATACTTAGAATGATCATCTAGCGAAAATGAAATTTGTCACAGGGTAAATGATGTTTCTTGTATTTCGTTTTAACATATGTTTTGCAAAATAAATATAAAATATAATAAAGAGAAACTAAAAGGGATACTAAAAAAAATCCATCTCATAAATAAAATATAAAAACTGCTTTTGTTTTTGAAGAAATTCATCCACGAATATCACAATATTACCATTGTATTACTAACATAAGAGTATTTAACAAAGGATTGTTTTATACCATAAGATAAACCGAATTTTGAAATTATGCAAGGAATATCATCCTTGTGATTAAAAAACAATATTTTTTTAATTAATTGATGTTGGGAAAAAAGTGATAGCATACGACTTATTGTTCCCATTTGTTATTTAAATGCTCATATTTATCTTCCACTAATTACTAAACATACATTCTTTTTAGAATCTTCTTTTCTTCTTATCTTATTTTCACCATATTTTTTACATATTGTATTTTAATATTTAAAAAGTTTAAAAATTAATAAATTTAAAAATCAACTGGTAAAATAATTAACTTTGAGTTCTTCGGGAAAATAATGTGCAGGAAATCTAAACACCTGTTTTATTTATTTTATAAATATGCTGCAAAAATTTACCAAGATTAGTCAAAAGTGTTTGAAATTTCTTCAGTTGTTTGACAAGGATTTGCTTCCACTCCTGAGATTATGATGTCATTGTATAGAATTGATCGTCTTCCAGATCGATGCAAGTTAGAAAGATCTATGCCGGATCTGAACTTAGAAAACCACCTTTGACATTAAGAATTCTAATGCATAATGATAATTAACACAAATGTATTTGGTTGCATCTGTTATGTGACATCCACTGTCAATCACAGAAAATGTGCAAGATATGTACCGCTTGTAGTATATGATTGGCCATTTCGACGATAATTTATAAAAAAAGAAAAGAAAAGGAGAGTTAAACATCTTTAAGTGAACAAGTCAACATTTCTTGACTTTGAAGTGCATAAAAAACTGATAAATTATAAACAAATATTGACACAGAGAAAACGATATTACTTTTTGTTCTCTCTAATGTAAAAATCCTAATATATTCTGCTAAAAAATAACTAACATATTTCTGAGATATCAGAATTATTTTAGCAATTTCGTTGCTAACATCGGCTATGAACCCAGTTGTGAAAGATTAGACCAGTAAGTCGACATTGCTCATTTTCGATTCGATATTTAAGAAAGTCATTTTTTAAAGAGAAATTTCTATATTCTTCATTTATTATTCCTAATATATATCAATACCCTACAATACAAAGATTCGTCAAATGTTACCTAATTTGTTTTTTTCTTTACTTACTGTCAGAGAAATAGTAAATTTTTATGTCACATGCAGCAAATAAAATGCATATTCTCATTTACAAAGCCAGTGATTTTTCATATGATTGTTATTGAATGTCCAATATAAAAGATGAATACGAAAATTAACTATAAAAACCACTGCCTGATTTGAAAATACCTATGCCTAATAATAAAAAAAGAAACAGGGCACAAACTTTATAAATAAAGCACTATGATAAAAAAAAAATTAAAAAAATTCCTTTCATAATGCTAATTCTTTTCTGATTTAAAAACGTATACATATTTCCCTTATATTTTAAAAATGAAGTTAAAAATTTATAAATATTTTTTTTGTTTAAAATATTTAAAGTAATTACCATTTCCTTCCTTTTATCACAAAAAAGTCTATTACTTGTCCATTTTATTATATCTCTAGTTTAATTAAAACATTTTGACATGAAAAAAAAGTATATTTTAAACAAACAAAATGTTTCAAACGCATTAAAAATTTAGAACTTATACGGTTTTTTACCTAAGTATGAGAAATAGTTAAAAAAAAATAATAATAGAAATAAAAAGTAATTAGCTTATCAATTTTAAATACATGTTTCATTAATTATCAAAAACTACATTTTGAAAAGAAAGTACTTCATTTTTTTTTCTTGTTTATTGCATTCACTTGATATTTAATTAAACAATGAAAAATAACTGGTATTTTTTTCTCAGAGACATTTTGGTTGTAAAATATGTTAAATCGCTATAAAACAGATAAATAAAAAAAGATCTTTTTTTATGTTTAGTTCAATAAAAGTAAGTTTTTCATTACAGTAATTTACGTATATTGCTAAAGAAATGAGAACTTTTTAAACTAATAATTTATTTCGATTTATACATTTTTTCAATTATTTTATCGACGCGTTACCGAAATGGTCAACTTTACAACAGTTTGCACATATTTTTAATGCCGTTTTCAGGAACTTTCGTTACAATATTATATTTTAACTACATCTAACATGCATCCATGTAATAAAATAATTAAAAACAGCATTGAGCTATTACTATAATCTTCTGTAAAAAAATTGTAGAACTGAATTGATTATGCTTAGAATAAATATAGATAATTTACCATATTAAAATTTCAGCAACTATCCAATAACGAAATCTGTATCATAATTCAACTATAATACAGTCTGTCTGAAACTTTTAGCTACATACTAAAGATAGTAATAAGTTAAGAATAGAAATATATGTATAGTAATTTCGAAAACAATCAAGATGACTTGATTCAGCATTTATTTTAAAAATGCGCTATTATTTTTTTTTTTTTTTTTTTACAAATTCAACTGTGTATTGGCAGATTATGTAATCGCTATTCGTTAACAAACGCTGGAATGATATTAACCAACCAACTTTTCCTGCTTGCGAACAATTCACTTTTTGCAATATAACAATAATTATACAATTTCCTCCTCCGAAAATACCATTAACAAACAAAACAACGTAAAAATGTTAAAAGGTATATTTTTACTTTCTTCTATTTTCACAAGAAGTTTTATATTTGTAAAAAAAAACTTCGACTTCCTGCTTTTGATGAATATTTATGTTTTAAAAGGTTGTGAATACAGTTTGAGGGTTTAAAAAAAACTCTGTCTGTGAGTATGTTTATAAGTCAGTCTGTCTGTGACGAAAGTTTTTTTTTTTTTTTTTTTTTTGCACTTTCTCTCAAGAACTAATGCACCTAATTTGTCAAAATGCTGCATTTTTCTTAATTTTCGAAAAACCTCTACTTCAAGAACTAATGGTCACACTCAGTCACAAATTTCAGATTCAGTTGAAAATCGTACAAAAAAAAAAAAGCGATGCTATGCTGCATTTTTTCACGATTACAGCAATTCCTCTCTCAAGAAGTGATGTACAGAATTTAAATAAAATTTCCGAATCAGTCAGAGATCGAAATTAACTGCTGTTGATTAGTTTTTGATGTACAACATCCAACAGGTAGCACTGCTATGCTGAATTTTGTACGATTGTCGCAACAGATCTATCTCAAGAACTAATTCGCGGATTTTCAAAAAACTTCAGTTTCATTTAATTCCTGTTATAAATTACGGTCTTTTAATTTTTAGCATAAATGGTTCAATAGATTGTTCTGCAATGATTTATCTTTCCCTATTTCTGCAATTTCTGCATCTCAAGATATCTTGAGGTGTTTCAAGCTGTATCTCAAGGCGTTGATATAAACTGTTACTGATAAGGTTTTGATGGATATCTCTCAATCATTAGTACTGGTGTGGTGAATTTTTCACGATTTTCGGAAAAGCTGTTCCAGAAAAACCAATGCATGCAGCTTAATCAAACGTAATATTCTATTACATTTTCACATACATAGATCTTTATTGGACTTTAGCGTATAGCATATTGGACAATAAGTGCTGATTTTATATTTCTTTATGTTGAAAATTTTGGTTGCGGACATCTAAGAAGGTGGGTTGAGAAACTCAATGATTTGTTTGAAACAATGCAATATGTCCTTGTTAAATTCATCTCATTCAATGAGCTTGTATTCCTTTACAATCCTCATGATGGGATTATAATGTTATTAAATTTTGGCACTGTGATAGCGGATGGTAAATTAGTAACATGTTTTGAAATTGGCACATTCAAATTTTAATTTATTTATTTATTTATTTATTTATTTTTTGTATTAAGAGTTTTAAGACATTGTATAGAAAACGACTTTTCTTATTTTATTTCATAGTCAAGATAATGTACCCTTGTATGAGGTGCGTGATAAATATACATCACTTATAGTCGTCATATGGTCCGTTGGCTGGCTATGTGTTTGTCTGCATAGAGCAGTGCAAAAACGACCCAAAGCAATTATTTAAAATTTAATCTATGTAATCGTTGCAGAACTTTGTCGGGTCTTTTTTAATTTTATGAAAATGAAATCGAAACTTAAAAATATATTAATGAAAGATTTCTACATTCTATTAAATCCTATCATACGTACTTAGTTTAATGATATGCAATGCTAGCTAATGATTTTAGGTTCACGTGGTGACTATTCTATTAAATCCTCTCAAACGCAATTGTTTCACTGATATATTGTGATAGGTAACGATTATTGGTTGCTATGGCGATAATACAATGTTTAAGAGAGAGTCATACTAATTCCACATTATTGAATTGAATATATATCAATCGTAGTAAATTTTGCACTAATCCATTTTTGCATAAGAGTGAAATAGTTATCGCACCAAGACCTGAATACTTATAAAACTCATTGCAATATAAACGCACGGCATTTGACACGTTTCAAGTAAATTTCCAATCTCTTCATTTTGATATGATTTATTTGAATAATTTTACACAATCTTATAAGTAAATTAAGAAAAATGTGTTTCATTTTGCATGATGATTTGTACGTTTAATGAATGGCAGTTTTTTGCAGCATCTAAACCTTTAAAAGAGACAGCATTACTTCAGAACACATTTTATGATTATAATATTTTATGTTAAAATACAATGTAGAATCGTACAAATTAAGATAATATTAATCAGTATCATATGATAGTATCATTAAGATCTTGTATATTTATAGTTTAGTAATTAGAGCTATTTTATTCTTTAGGCCGCATTTGAGATCTAACCCTTTAGATTTTTATACTGCTAACCATAGCAAAAAATATTTATGTTTTATCTTTTAGGATTGTTTTTGATAAAATAGCTCCACTCAATATATAACTTTTGACATTTCGTAAATCTTGACTTGAAAATCCTTTAAATTAGTTTCGGAGAAAATCTTACAATTGCATTAAAATGTTAATTGAACTTGAGTGCTTTTAAATACAAAAATAATAGCAGCGGTGTTCAGTATCTCTTCTTAAACACTAATAATTGTATTCTGTGATTTTGGCATTCTACGGCTATTGTGATCAAATGGACAAAGTTATCATTATTTAATTAAAAAATGCATATTTTCTATTCTGTAATCTAACATAATCCAATTCTATCGAAAAGGGATATTTTCAAAGAAATCTATAAATATATGAATATTATTCATTATTTACATTTGCATAAAGAAACATTCAAAAAGTGCATGAAAGACAATTCAATAATTATAATTTCTTCGTTCATGGATAAATTCTTTTTTCATGAAAAGGTTTTGCTTAAAAGTGCGAGATCTGATTCATATCTGTGTGATGAATATGAGTTACATAAGGACCATTAAATATTTTGTAGTGCAGAAGAAATGCAAATCTGTAAATTTTTGAAATATAAATATATAAGAAATTAACATATTAAGAAACAATATTTAAGCCTTTTATAATACTAGTTTGTTATACAATGTGTATGCTTAAGAAAGATAACAATATATTAAAGGGTTAGCAGCGTGTACTTGTAAGTAACTAGAAAGTTATATTTAAACAAGCGCATTTTTTTTCACAAACAGTGAAAAAATAATGCACTGAAAATAAATCTTAGCTAAGCACGAGTATCACAGAACTGAACTGCCTAGAAACAAAAAGCACAAAGCAACTTAAAAAGAAAAAGCAGTAGAAATATTTAGGTTTGAACGCGACTTACTATTCATAAAATATTAAAAAAAAGCACTCCTTTTCATTTTATTAAACTTCTAAAGGCGCAATTTATGAAATAAGGGGTACTTTTTTTTAATAAAATTCAAATGTTTAAAAAATCATTTGAATTTGTATTTATGTTAATTTGATCCATATGAAAATTTAAAAAATGTCATTATATTTAATTAAAAGCTATTATTTTGAATATCAGACAAAGCGAAATAGTTGTGTTTATATATATATATATATATATATATATATATATATATTGAAGAAGATCATATTTAAAGAATAATGTGCAATTTTGGAAAAGCTGAAAAAAACTCCTCTTTCCTTTAGAAAACGTCAAAGTTCAAAATTGTGAAAGCCATTTTTTATGAAAAGTGAAATGCTGGTATGTTTGGAGCACTATATCTCTCGCAATCAACAACATCCCTAAATTCTTTTGACATTAACTGGTAGTGTAACACTATCTGCTTTTTAAAATTTACTTGTTTCTATGTAGTATTGTTATTTTATATTAATATGTTGTAACGAAATACAATCAAAATAACGCTTTTGTCCGTTTTCTATGCATAATATCTGATTTAACGAATAAAACCCCAAACTCTTTCTTATGTAATATGAAAGTATATTACTAGCATAAGTTAAATAATGTATTAGTCTACTGGGATATAGTTTCTTTTATCAAAATTAATCTGTTAAATATTCAAAATTTTCAAAATCTGCAATATTTTAATTACTCATATCTCAAAAAAGCGTCAAATAAACAATCTGGATGATCACATTTTTTCAGTATCATAAAATGATAAATCGTAATTCTCTTTCTTCTTTCTATGTTTTTCCCCTTAAGAAAATAAAATATTCCTTTTTTATTGCCCCTTCTGAAAGAGAAATGGGATGTTTTATTTTCTCTTAGGGCAAAAATGTGATCATGGGCATTGCTTTTCATGTAATTCTTGTCATTTTTTTTGCGAGATATCACGAGACCCCACTTCTTTTTCTTATTCATGTTTTTGTACATATATTCAATTACTGCGTGATATATTTTGTTTCATCCAAATATTACGCTTTTTTGGAAAAATGCTGCAGATTTTGAAAATTTTGAATATTTAACAGGTTATAGCTACTAACAACAGCAATATCTGCATGCAGTACTATATTATTTAGCTTGTCCTAGTAGTGTACTTTCATATTTTATAAGAAAATGTTTGGAGTACTATTTCTAAAAAATGATATTAAGTGCGGAAAATTGACAAAAACGTCATTTTTACTATATTTTTTACTATATTAATGGTTTATGCCAAAAGAACTTTGGAATGATGCTGCTTGCCAGAGATATAATACTTCAAACAACCTGGCATTTCATTTTTCATGAAAATGGCATTTATAACCTTGAACTTTGACATTTCCAATATGGAAGAAGAAATTTTTTAGACCTTCAAAATTGCAGATTATTCATTGAATATGATTTACTTCATTATAAAGAAATATCAAGCCATTTAAAGAATTCAGCTTTCAAAATATCACGTTTTTGTCTGAATTTCAAAATAAAGGCTCTTAATATATTCTATATAAGTACCCTATCAGTCAGATATAATTTATTTTATTTAGCAGACCAAACCTCCTCATCTTCCATACTGTCATTATTTGGGAATACTATTAAAGATCTTGCTATGCTGCTTTATTTTCCGGTTGATGTATGCAGATTTGATAATCCACTGCGTTTAGCGCTGTATATCATCTTCTTATAAACATATTCGAAACGCAACGGGAATTCGTAAATGCTTTTTTGTGTTAAATATAAAACTCAATTTAAAACAAACAAAACAGTTTCAAAACTGGAACCAATTCAGTCAAAACAATTTCTGTTATCCCACTTCTTGACATGAACAGGAAGCACTTCAAGTCAAATCTCTACAATTAAAAAAAAAAAAAAAAAACATGTTTTAATGTTATTATTGAAATCTACATATAACTATATCTTTACTATAAATTTCATTTTTAGAAATAGAAATTAATGTATCAATATGATCACTTACATTCAAATATGTAATTTTTTCATCCGATGCAAAACTGCGAAGATTTCTTAAATAAAAACACGATACAAAATCTCCTAACAAAAGGGTAAAATTTCACCGAAAACCTAACGCAATCAGAATGAATTACATAAAAAAGAAACCGCAAAGGAAAAACATATTTTAAACTCAACCTTGTCGGATTCGGATGAAATCGCATTTCGATCTATAATCCAACTTCATTTTAAATGACTTTGTTCTTTGTATTACTCTTGACACATAAAAGTATTTACATTAGCCTGCAAAAATAATTATACACGTTACGACGCGGTGACTATTTTAGAAACTTAAAGTTCTTTGTGTACTTTAGCAGTATATACAAAATTTAGTTTATTATTATGATAATAAAAGACTACATTGCGAAAAAATGGAATAAAAATACAGACAGAGAGACAGAGACGTTATTTTTAGATATTAAAGGAAAACAAAACTGGATGCAATCCTATGGAAAGTATGCGAGGATTAAGAGCAATTTCCTGGGAAACAATCGGACCAATTCAGATCAAATATCAATTCCTGTTACTTAATTGTATTTAAAATTTATGGAACGCATTATTTTTCTGCGACTAAATTTTTTTATTTTAGACAATTTTTGAAAAATTTTCAATTTTCAGAAATGCTTTCCTTTTTTATGAAACCAATGAAAATTATTTACACTGTCTGTCACATATGATCTTATATTTATACTTTATCATCAAAATATCTTTATCAAAATCGCTAAAGTACACAACAAGTAATTGAGTTTTTATCTGAAAATAGAGCTGTCCACGGACCTGTAGAATGATTCTTGAATTTCTAACGGGCCGGGCCGGCAAAGTAGAGTGATTTTTTTTAAAGGCCGAGCCGACAAACAAAATAAACGGGCCGGGCCGATGAAAAAATTTAACGGGCCCGCCGGCCCGTTATCAGGATTTGTGCAAGAACTGTAAAATGCGAACTATGATCAATAAATATGGCACTAACGGGTATAAGTATAAATGTGCGTCACGAGTTGATAAAAGTTTTACAGTATCAGTACAGATATGTAACTCGTAAAGTGTAGAGATCGGCATCAGACAGTTACTTTGTATCTAACCCGTACTTAATTTTTTAGAAGACTCGTGCCGTGCCGAGAACAGGCTTGCATTGTTCTTCTATATATAGCCAAGCCGAGCCGGACTAAGACTTAATTGTTCTCAAGATGTGTAGGACAGACAATATGATTTGTAGAAGCATTAATAACGATAAAGAACTTATAATAACATAATATTGGAAAATATATTTCTTAGTAGTTCTAAAATTCACTTCTTAACAACGCGAAAGTTTGACATATTTTCTAATTAATTTTACTGTAAAGGTATAAAACTGGCAAGCCTAACTGTGAAAAAGATTTGGAATCCACTGGCGTTTTCCATCTTTGGTAAATGAGTAACTTGTATATACTTGTTGAGATATAACAGATTCTTGTTACGTGGCAAAGATTTTTCTCCCTCTTCATGCTGTCGCTTCCGAAATTCAATTCAAAACAATAACTTTGCTTGTAATAAACTTTGCTTGTAATAAACTTTGCTTGTAAATAACTTTACCTTGAACAAAATAATTATAACACCATTAGATTACATAGTTTCTGAGTAAAAGCACTTGCTAATCTAAAGCGTTTTTGAAAAGAATGGAATTCAGAAATGTATCAGAAAGTAACTCTATTAGACTTCAGAAAGCCTTTAATGAAATAATATGGAAATAGATTCATTAATTTACTTTTAATTGTACAGCTTCAAAATTTATGCTATTTTTAATTTTCTTTTTTAGGTAGATTTCGTATGAAATACTACCTATTGCGATCGCTCCCATGTTGGAATTTCTGAAACATTTTTGCAGATCTACACGACCCCTAGACTCCAAAACTACCATTAGTAAAAAAGTTTATCTATCTATCTATCTATCTATCTATCTATCGGTGTATGTAACTTTCTTCTGGACACGATAACTTCCATAATTATGCTCAGATCTTTTTCAAACTTTTACATAAAATCAAGGGGCATAAAATCTCGGTTAAGTTCGTTAATGGGCAAAATCGGACCAAGGGGGTGGAAGTTAGGAGGGTTTTTCTGAAAACAGAAATAACGTGATAACTTTTTAACTAAAATAGATATCGAATCAGTTCAAAGTTTATATTACTTCTAAATAATGGGCCAAAATTTATGCATGACAGATTTTTGATAAAGTTAAAAATGGGCTCAAGGGGCGGAAAAAACAGGGTTTTAGGGAGAAAAAAATCATAACTTCGTCAATTTATTAGATATCAAATCCAACTAATTTTTTTATAAATGTTCTCAAAATTATCTAAAACTTTTTTCCTTACAAGTTTTTGATAGGAACATCTTTTACCGATGAAAAAAAATTAAAAACGAAAAGGGTGAAAAGGAAAAGGTGGGGGTTGAAAAAGAAAAAAATCCATAACTTAGCAATTCTTAAGCTATCAAATCTAATTAAATTTATTTTACATCTTCTCAATAACATCTACGACTTTTATATTAACAAGCTTTTCATAGGACCAATTCTCATAGCAAAAATAAATTAAGCAAAAATAGGAGTTTGAGAAAAAAGCTCAAATCCAAACTGCTCATATTCTGAATCATTTTTAAATTCACTTTTGATTTTAAACGCTTCCAAATGGCAGATCCTCCTACTTAGGATATGTATGATGTGACGTATTAGCCAGTTTTTTGATAAAGGTAGAATATTTTTGAAAAAAGACTGCCAAAAACGGTATTTTGAACAGAATTTCCCAAAGTGATGGTGATTGAAAAAATTGAGGAAGTATAAAAAATTGCATACTTTCTGACTCATTTTTTAAATCCATTTTTGTTCTCAAACGCGTCCAATTTACAGATTCTCTTATATAGGAACTATATAATGTGACGGATTGGCCAGTTTTTTGATAAAGCTAGAATATATTTCAAAAAAGGCTGCCAAAATGGGCACTTCGCACAAAATTTCCCAAGGCGATCATGATTAAAGTATTGAGGATGTATTCAAATAACAAACTGGTTATTTTATGACTGATTTTTAAATTCAATTTTGCTTTCAAACGCATTCCATTGACAGTTATTTGTTATTTAGGAACTGTGTAATATGCCGTATTGGTCAGTTTTTTTATAAAGGTTAAATATATATATTTTTAAAGCTGTCAAAGTGAGCACTTCGCACAAAATTTCCCAAAGCGATCATGATTTAAGAATTGAGGATGTATTCAAATAACAAATTGGTTATTTTATGACTCATTTTTAAATTCGATTTTTCTCTCAAAAGCATTCATTTGACACTTTTTTGTTATTTACGAACTATATAATTTGCGTATTGTCGATTTTTTAATAATAAAGTCATAATATATTTCAAAATATATTGTTAAAATGGGCATTTGAGCCGAATTTCGCTTAAGATGACATTGATAGAAACCAGTTCTTACATAAAAATAAATTAAAATTTTTTCAAAAGCGGCTAAAGAAAATTGTTAAACTGGATTTATCTCTAATCATATTTTATTTTTTGTTGAATTGAGCACTCTTCAAAACCTACCTCCGCCTATAGGCCAAGCCGACAGGGATTTTTTTAACCATAATATTTTTTTCACTAATCTTTATTTGAATGATGAGAATATAAGTATCTAAGTGATCATTAAGGTTAAAATTATGTATTTCTGTAAAAATATACCCTAAAACCACCCCATAAATATGTATGCAGTATTTTTCTTCTTCTTCTTATTATTATTACTTTGAAATAGCAAAAATTGTGTCGGGCCAAATCGGACCGGAACGGACCTGTTTACACTGATTTCTGTACGGGCCGGGAAGGTCCAGAAATGTAAACATATAATCAGGTCGGGCTCGGGCCGAACTTATGAGTTTTAATCTGAGCCGGGACTGGGCCTGTAATTTCGCCCCGTGCAGACCTCTAGATGAAAAATATACTTTATTGAAAATCTAAAAAACTTAGACATTGCTGACTTGTGCTAAGTTTTAACACAGTTTTATCAAAAACAAGAATGAAAGTATATAAAAACATTTGAATAAACTTTAGTTATATAGAATAAATGATTATAACATGTTACAGTAAAATTAATGTGAATGTGCATTGCGTCTCAGTCGTGTATTCATTTAACATTTCTGAAGCAGGTATACTAGTTGAGCAAAGCCTGTTTAAAAGTTATGCTTGCTAAAGTTAAGTTATGACATTTTTTAAAAAATGTACAAACGGGTTTAGCAATATTTCCTTTTTAGGTGCGTTCGTATACGAAGCACCTATAGTCGTCATTCACTCTGTGTTCCGTTTATTTCTTCGTCCATATATAACAGAGTGAAAACTACCAAACTGAATCATTTGAAATATAATATTTACAATTCCTGCAAAATTTTTGTCGAGTCATTTCAAGTTTTATGAAAATTGGCTATATATTTTAATTACACTGAAAATCGAAAGCATTCCGTTACATTACGGCCAACTAGAACAATAGTTTAAAGTGACTTTTAAAGATTTTACACTCTCTCGAATATGACAAAACTGATATGTAACTATGAAGTATACATACTAAAATATACATTGAGTTCTGTCTGTGGTGCAAAGAATGTTTATTATTAATTTACAGGAAGTATTCATTAGTCACACAAAAGTATTCCATTATATAATGATATTAGAGAAAACAATATTTGGGGCGCGTTTTAACAATATTAAATTAATTTACATTTTATGAAATTTATATAAGTCGCTGAAATTTACTTCAAATTATTTGTCAAATAATGGAAAAAAATAGTATTTACAGGAACACACACAATATTTCAGTTACTGTTCTATATTCGAACTACTGAATACTATTACAGCAACATCTGAATAATTTGAAAACTTCGTTATAGTACGAATGCACTTCATTTGCTACGCTTTGTGTGCAATTTTGGATTTGCTTAAATCATATACAGTTGTCTCTCGTTAATTCGAAGTCGTATAAATCGAATCTTCGCTCAATTTAAAATAAACATGAAGTCCCGAAATTCTCAATAGCAGAATAAGGTTAAAAATTTTCATTTATTCCAGTTCATTTTCTCTTGACTTCGTTTAATTCCAACTAACGAGATTCCGATTTTTTATTTTTCCTTACTTTCTCACGAACTTCGGATCCCTGAAATAACTTTCTTTCTTTTATTTTTGTCAGAATTCTTCTGGACATGAATACACATAATCCCATTCGTTTGACATTCGCTTTTTCAGTGCCCAGTCTAATCAATGACATCTCCACTCCATCTTCGTTTGTGCTTATTCCCCCCTTAATTAGTTTATTTATTTATACCTTCTAATTTAATATTAAGTCGTATTCTAATGATAATTGCCGAAATATATTTAAAAAATACTATAACATTAATTTCTTTGAAATATGGCCCCTTTAAGCATGTTTATTCTCATATTTTCCATAATTTGAACTATAGCTAATTTGAACATTTCTTGTGGTCCCGACGAGTTCGAATTAACGAAAACCGACTGTATTCGGTTTTTAAATACATTTTTATTATAAAATTCTCACATTGCGCATATAGTTATAAAAACTGAAGGAAAAGAAATTCAAATAAATTATTAAGTAAATAAACATAATAGATGAATGAATAAAAGCGAAAGGCCTTTTTATTAATGTATGATGAGAAACGTATTTGTGATAGCCTAATTACATAGAATCTGCTTGTCTTGTTCTTACATCATTTATCGAATTACGGACAATGAAACTGTCTAAAGACAAACACAAACAAAAACAGATGTTACAACGATGGAACTCTTTTCTATGGCTAGAACATTATCTGTCAGATTCCGAAATAGGATAATTACTTTATCTGGGAAAGTGCTTTTTGTTATGATATTTTGTATTTGAGAGTATTTATTTACTGTTTAATTTTTATATACTATTTATATATTATTAATATATGTGTCGGCTATTTAACTTCATTGAGGTGTAATTTAGTGAGTTATACAGAAATCTATTTTTATTTTTTTTAATATTTTCATTTTTATTTTACCTTATTTATATTTTTTATTATATGTTAATGCTTACAAATTACGTACAAGTAATTTATTAAAAAAAAAGTAGTACAAATAATTTATTTAAAAATTTACTTTTATTGTCATCAGAGTTAGTATTCTCGCCAACATTATTTTTAAAATTCAGATTGTTTTACTGCAACCATTTTTCTGAAATAAATATTCACCATACTTAATACGGCTGATTAATACGGCGGTTATTATTTTTTTTAAGTACAAGCAGTTATATAATTCTTATAAAGTAATATTTCCATCAGAGTTGTAAAACGTGTAAAGTCATTGTGTGCAAATGAAACGTCATTCAGCATAGTTTTGTCTAATTTAGGGTATAATCATATTTTAAATGAGTATGAATATTACTAAGCTGAAAATTATTGAATATTGAGCTTTTAATTCAAAACTAGCTTATTTTGTAGAAATTGAATAATTATCATTGGTATATACCCACAATATACGCTTGTCGCAGTTAGGTAGTTTTGTCACATTTAAGGCATTTAAAACATTTATTAGAAGGCCAATGTTTTACATGTGAAAATGATTTTTAAAAATGCAAATTCATCTAAAAACATCCATTTAACCATTCAATGCTGTGACAAAAATTATCACATAGCAACCGAGAACTATCAAAGAGACAGCTGGATTAAAAGATAATCAGAAAGTGCATTTAATTCATGGAGTATTCTTTATGGGCTAAACATTTTGCACAGGATTAAATCTAATTACGTTTCATCTATTCAAATATTTCTAATGGTCTTACTATGTCTCCCAACGAGTGTTCCAATAATGAGAGATAAACTCGATGAATAACGTTTATACACAAAAATTTTTGTAAAGTTTTAATTCTAATGCAATTTCACCCATTCAAATATTTCCAACGAAAGTACTAGGACTCCAAATTTTAGTCGTAACTGTAGTTAAACTGGAATTTGCAAGTAACACAGTGAAAGTTGAAAAAAGCAGCAATCATTGAGATCACTAACAGTAGTTAGAGGTTCATTTTGTTGGCAATGTAGTGGTAATGAATATAATCTAATGAATTATATATAAAACTTAATAAGGGATTTAAAAGGATATTTGTTTTTACAAAAATCTTTTTTGTCAACTAAAAATACACGTTAATTAAAGCGTGTTTTAACTAACCCCGACATATAAATTTTGGTTAATGCGAATCCTCATTAGTGTGGAAATTATGGGCTAAAATATTTAAAAGACTTTTATAACAGTCTTAAGAAGAATATTATTTGCTTTTAACTCTAGTTATTATAGAATATTTCATAAAAATATTAGAATTAAAAACCGTTTGCAATCTTTCTAATAATTCTGTTTATGTACCCCTTTTAAGCAAAGAGAAACCCATTGTATGATATTTTATTTTAACCTCCCGCCTTGTTAAGATACTTCCACAAAATATAGCTGCACCATATGTTAATTGTATACCGGCCATCATACAGGCATTTAAGTAACTCAAAATTATAATATTTGTGAAATTAACTTACTTTATCACATTAAAATAAACGAATCTAGGAAAAAAAGTGACCAGAAAAAAGTTATCGGAAAAAAGTGACATAAACTACAAAAGCGGAAAAAAGGTGACACGGAAAAAATGTTACCGGAAAAAAGTGACAAGGAAAAAAAGTTACTGGAAAAAAAATGACAAGGAACTGATTTTGGGGATTTATTATTAAATTTGGAGATTCATTGGTTAAGTATGAAAGGGGGATGGGAGGGGACCCTCATAATTTAGGTAAATGGGCTTTTCATGCTGAATTGACTATTTTGGTTTATTTTTTGGATATACGTTCATACTGGAAAGACAATCGCCTGATTAATTTTGAGAAGGGACAATTATTCCCATCCGCCCTAAATTAGATAAATGGGTTTTTATGGAGAATTATCCAACGTGTGTCAAATTTTGGATATAGGTTCTTTCTGATAAGGCTTATATATAGTACTAGCTGACCCGCCCGGCGTTTCCCGGGTCCGTATTAACAATATTAAACGAACTTGAAATTTGTATCATTTTATCATTAACTCGTTACATGCAGAAATGCATTGTCTGAAATACGTAGCCACTGACTGTGTGAAAAATCGGTTTTAAAAACAACTAATATTAAGCTCTAAAAATACTCAAAATGAGCAATGAAAAACGCGGGAGGGTATATGTATCCAACGATTGCATGATTTTCGTGTAAAAAAGTTGATATTTACCCGTAAAAATCACTGTTAAGTCACGTAACTAATTATTATTTTCACATACAAATCCCTAGTGAAATATTTTGAATTTCAAACTAATTATATCACTCTTAAATCCGACTATACCATGAATGAAATCGATATACGATGGTAGCTAAAAGGTTGGTATATAGTACTATAATTTCAGAGCTATTTAACAAAAGTAAGTGTTAGTTTTAATCAAATCTTGCGTATAGGTTCACTCTGTCAAAAAATTCCTAACCTTAAACTTTTATACCGTAACCAGAACCTGTCTGTAACCTAACAGCGACTTAACAGTACCCTACTGTAAATTAAATATAACAGAAATGTAACCTAGCCTAAATGTATTCACTTTATTGTAACATATCCTTATTCTAACCATAACATAAATGCAATTTCAATTTAACCTAACTTTAACCTAAATAATATAATAGAAAAAAACCATTTTAAAAAATTACTATTTCTTCGTAAAATATGCTTCAGCTGTAATTCGTTTCTTTCAATTCGTTATATTAATACAAAATTCCTTCCTCGTGCTTTTGTTTGAGACATTAAAATTTCAGCGATAAATGGTTTAATATTGCAAACCACGGTGTAAGACACTTCTTACTCCGTGTTGCAAACCTTTTTTCGGTTTACTTCGCCTCCACCTATTTTTTCTCCATGGTGTACAGCAGCTGTGATTAAAAAAAAAAATCCTCATTTAAACTGACAGTTTGCCAGTCTATGAATTTTTAAGGTCTGTCCCAGCTTTTTTAATTATTTCTGCGAAAATTTTATGCAGCCAATCAACCATAAGAAAATGAAATGGAAAAAAAGCGAAAAAAGTCGATTTTTTATGAGAGTGAGCTTTGGAATTTAATTAATTACTCAGTTAATAAATAGAATTTTGAAATTCTGAGCCTCAGGTGCATCAGGAGAGACATTGGGCTACTTTCAAAAAAAATTTGAGCTTCGTACGTGCTGTAGATTTTACTAGCCATCGCAGACACACAGACACACACACACACAGACAGACAGAGCGTTTTGTTCTTTTATTAGTATAGATATAATGCCTGAAATGATTTGGGATTTTAATGGTTTAGCATAGAGGGAGAATGGCGGAATAACCTCTCTTAAATTAAATTAATAGCTTTTTATGCAGAATTATCCGATTTGCTTGTAATTTTGGACATAAGTTAATTATGATAAGACATATCTCTGATTAGTTATAGGGTTCTTTAGCTTATTAATAAAGGGAGAGGACGAGCAATTATTTCGTCTCAAATTACATAAATCGTTTTTTCATGCAGAATTACCCGATGTATTTCAAATTTTAAATGTATGTACTCTCTGATAAGGTGAATTCCAGAATAGTTTTAAGGGTTTAATGGCTAAGTATAGGAGGGGAATTGAATATAATCCTCCCCTTAAATTAAATAAATTGCTTTTTACGCAGAATTATCAGATTTTGCTTCAAATTTTGGATTATAGGTCCATTATGATAAGGCGTATCCTCGATTAGATATGAAGTTCTTTTGCTTATTTAAACAAGTTGGAAATTACACGTGAAGCGTAGCAAATGAGGTGCGTTCGTACGATAATAAACTTTTAAAAATATTACTCTCATATATCAATCTCATAAAATTGTAAATAATGAATTACAATTAAAACGCTCATCAAACAATGTTCTCCCTTTACCATTATGTAATGGATAATACTTTTTTGTGTGGCCTTGTAAATCAATAACAAATGTTGTTTGCACCACAAATTATGTAAAATGTAATTATAATATGAACTTTATAGTTGCATATAAATTTTATTAAGTTCGAATGAGTGTAACACCAATAAAATGCATTTGAAAAAATTTTCTCCATTGACCGTAATGTAACGGAATACTTTTGATTGTCCCAGTAATTGATCTATGCATCCGATTTTCATAAAATTTGAAATAACTCGACAAAGTTATGTAATAATTATGTATTTTAAATTTCAAACGTATAAAATACATTTGAAACTTTTTCCCCATTGACCATAATGTAATTGAATACTTTTGATTGCCCCTGTAATTGATCTATGCACCCGATTATCAAAAAATTTGAAATACCTAGACAAAATTATGTAATAATTATGTATTTTAAATTTCAAACGATTCGGTTGGGTAGTTTTTGCGTTGTTATATGCGGATAGACGGACAGACAGACGGACGGACTGAACAACCACTATAGGTGCTACGTATTTACATAACTACGAACGCACCTAACAAGGGGGGCGGGTGATTATCACTCCCCCCTTAAATTTGATAAATTGTTTTTTATTCACACATATCCGATGTATTTCATATTTTGGATATAAATTTTTTCTCATAAAGTGAATCCCAGAATAGTTTTAAGGGTTTAATGGTTAAGTATAAAGAGGGGAACGGGGGATAACCCCCTTAAATTAAATAAATGGCTTTTTAAGCAGAAGTATCCGATGTGCTTCAAATTTTGAATGAAGATTAATTCTGACAAAGTATATCTCTGATTAGTTGTATTGTTATTTTGCTAATTAAAAAGGGGACGATTATTCCCTCCGTCCCTTAAATAAGATAAATTGTTTTTTAAGTACACATTTTAGATGTATTTCAAATTTGGGATATATGTTCTCTCTAATAAAGATAATCCCTGAATAATTTAAGGGATAATAGTTTAATGGCTAAGTATAGAGTGGGGAACGGAAGATACCCCCCCCCCGCCTTAAATAAAATAAATGGCTTTTTACGCAGAATTAACCGACTTGCTTCAAAATTTGAATGTAGGTTCATTATGATAAGGTGAATTCTTGATTATTTGTGGGTTATTCTCCTTTCCCCCCTCTATACTTGGCCATTAAACCCTTAAAACTATTCAGGGATTCACTTTAACAGAAAGAACCTATATCCAAAATTTGAAATACATCAAACAGTTGTGCAAAAAAAATCTTATTTAAGAAGGGTGATAATCGCCCGCTCCCCCTTTTTAATTAGCAAAAGAACCTCATAACTAATCAGGTATCCACCTTATTATAATGAACCAACACCCAAAATTTGAAGCAAATCGGATAATTCTGCGTAAAAAGGCCATTTATTTAATTTAAGGGGGGGGGGTATCCCCGTTCTTCCCTCTACACTTAACCATTAAACCCTTAAAACTATTCCGGGATTCACTTTATGGGAAAGAACTTATATCCAAAATATGAAATACATCGGAAAACTGTGCATAAAAACATTTTATCTGATTTAAGGAGAGGTAATAGTCACCCGCCCACTTTTTAATTAGCAAAAAAAAAAACCCATATCTAATCAGGAATTCGCCTTATCATAATGAACCTATAATCCAAAATTTGAAGCAAATCTAATTATTCTGTATAAAAAGTCATTTATTTAATTTAGGTAGGTTTACCCCCTGTCCCCGCTTTATACTTAGCCATTAAACCTTTAAAACTATTCAGGGATTCATCTTATCAGAAAGAACCTATATTTGAAATTTGAAATATATCGGATAATTCTGCATAAAAAAACGATTTTTCTAATTTGAGGCCAGATAATTGTTCATCCTCCCCTTTATTAATAAGCAAAAGAGCCCCATAATTAATCAGAGATACGTCTTATCATAATGAACTTATGCCCAAAATTCCAAGCAAATCCGATAATTCTACATAAAAAAGCTATTAATTTAATTTAAGAGGTTATTCCCCCGGTCCCCCTCTATGTTAACCATTAAAGTTCCAAACCTCTTCAGGCATTATATACTATATATAAGCCATATCAGAAAGAACCTATAGTCAAAATTTGATACACATAGGATAATTCTGCATAAAACCCCATTTATCTAATTTAGGGCGGATGGGGGGGAGGAGGGTAATCGTCCCTTCCCATAACTAATCAGGTAAGCGTCTTTTTAGTATGAACGTAAATCCAAAAATTTAACCGAAACAGTTAATTCACCATGAAAAACCCATTTACCTAGATTATGACCCTCCGCCCGATCCACCTTTCATACTTAACCAATGAATCCCCAAAATCAATAATGGATCCCCAAATTCAATTCCTTGTCACTTTTTTCCTTGTCACTTTTTTTGCGGTAACTTATTTTCCGTGTCACTTTTTTCCGCTTTTGCAATTTATGTCACTTTTTTCCTATAACTTTTTTTCCGGTCACTTTTTTACCGTTTACCAAAATGAACATACATTAAGCGACTTCCGTCTATATAAAGTTTTTTTCTGAATTGTCATTAGATAAATGTATTGCAAATGTGAATCTCGTAATTACGTGTATGTATTACATGTCTCGAGATGTACATCTTTTTTAGCCATATTTTTTAAATTGAAAATTTTAAAGATATATATTTTTTTAGTTTGATTTTTTAAAACTCATATTTAATCAACCAATTAAAATATATTTATATATTATTTCTGGATTATTTCAGAATTCATAATTTATTCATTGAACAAGGCTTGATTTAAATTCGTAATATGCTCTAAACATAATTTTCATGCACTATATGAAAAATACCATATTACAGTTTTATGTAAATTTTCAATAAGTCTCTAAGCATTTAGAACATTAGCTATGTCGTAAACAAGTATTGGAAACCACAAAGCATCCAAAATGAGTAATATAGTTTATAACTCGAATTTGAAAACTGGTGGCATAATCTTAACATTAAATATCAGATAAATGGAACAGCCGTCGTACCCGTTTTAAGATTTTGTGTTGAATTTATGAAAGATGAGAGCGCTATAAATTGGATAATGTGCATTTAAACGATACATTTTATTTATGAAAACTTTTTAAATGTAGAAAAATGTTTCGAGTTTTATACCTCAAAATAGAATGCCTTATTATGCAGCATGTATTTAAGATTCTTGCTGTACGATTTTAAGTAAAAGCTTATTGTCGCATTAAAGAGTCATCACATTTAGGTAAAATGACTTTCGCCCTTATTCTCCCCTCATGCGGAATCGGAATATCGTACTGAATTCAGTGATTCCGGATGTTATTCCGAAGATGAGCTATTCTCCCCTCAAAATCCGGCGAAATCCGGAATTCAGGCATCTCGAATATGCGGAATATCTGTTACTTTTTTACGGCTAGTCAGAGGTAGCTGGAATATCGTTCGGAGAGCGGAATGAGCAATGGCAGATGTCGAGGAGGATGTAAACAAATATTGTTCGTTAAATATTTATTGCGTGTTTCGAGGTAAGTTACATTATTTGTGATTATTTTTTTATTTTATTAATCCCAGTTTTAGAATAAAAATGTGAATGTTTCCCAGCAGATTGATTTATAATAATTATTATTATCTCCAGAAATTAAGGTAAAAGTTAGTTTTA
Organism: Maratus speculifer; assembly: GCA_964019185.1. Taxonomy (NCBI): domain Eukaryota; kingdom Metazoa; phylum Arthropoda; class Arachnida; order Araneae; family Salticidae; genus Maratus; species Maratus speculifer. Next base: position 242,228,649 of record OZ025289.1, read on the forward strand.
TTTTGTATTATGGTTAAAAAAAAATATATTCTATTTTAGATTCTGCTTTTTTTACACGCTATATATATATTGTATTCAGATTTTATGTAGTAAATTTATATATTTAATGCGATCTAAATATTGATGTACCATTAGAATTGTTTAAATGACTTGGTAATATTTGACAGCATTTATTTAACATTATCGATCTTTCTTATGTATTTTGAAATTTTGTTTTATTAAATTGAACTTAATATTTCTAAATAGCCTTTGTAGTTTCATATAACTTAAAAAATTGTGCTTTAAGTGTGTTTATTTACATAAGTAATATTTTGTATGCTTGTGTTTATTTATTTTTTAAAGTTATTATTGAAATATACTTTAATAAATTACATTGGCTTCATATTTTTACATTCCGATGCCTAATACGTGTTGTACTCTACAGTTTCACAATCAAACTTTCATGTGATATTTTGCAAATAAATTTAAATTTTATATAGGCTACAGTAGTCACTTTGAGCTATCTAAAGTATTTATTTATAATCTAAAATTATTAGTATCAAAGAAGGTTAAAAATTTGATTTTGCACTAGTCAATTAAAATTTACACGATGTGGAAAATTTGTAAATTTGAAATGAAAAAAAATTATGCAGCATTACTAGAAGAATTTTTTGCATTATTTGTAATATCGAAGTAATATTTTGCTAATAGGTATACAAATCTTATATCATGATTTTAAAATAAATGACTATTTCTTCACATAACTAAAATTTTAAATTTTCTGTTACTACTTTTGTTATGTTTAGAACTAGTTTTCTGTTCTTGTTTTTAACCCAGGAGAACTCATTAGTGAGAATTTCTCTCACAGTGTCCAATTGCTTTTTTTTCTTTACTTTACATTCACTTAATATCAACCTTTTAGTTTGGCTTAGTACTTTTATTCATTAAAAAGATAAAGTAATCGAAATCCCATTTTGAAATTTTATTTAAATGAAAAATGTTTTAAATAAGTGCCTTAAAAAAGGTACGATGGAGAAAGAAAATCTCACCACGTAGTGAATTCTCCTAGGTTAATGCTAATTCTACTTTCAAAAAGTAAACAGTTATCTAAAATTTGTTTTTTTTCCAGAGGGGGGGGGGGGTCTAAATTACTTTTATATGCACAACTTAATGTAAAATAACTGCATTTTATTAAAGACTTTTACTTGCAGAAAGAATATTTTCCTATATTTTTTCTGAATAAAGTTATGTAACGACTTACTTATGCTGGCTAAACTAAACATTTAATCCTTATTTTATAATATATTTAACTTTAAGTCTTTGTTTAATATTTATAATATCTAATGAACAAATGTTGAAGTTATAATTAATTATAGTTTTGATCTTGAATTCAAAATTTTGAGTTTTTTTATTTTTAAACTATTTATTACAAAACAATCTGAGCATAGGCTGAAAAACTGTTGCTTTTCTAAAACAAAAAAAAAAAAAAAAAAAAAAAAAAATTCTTAGTTGTCAAGTTGCATCAGCATATAATGTATTTGTTGGTTATTTGTTTAAATTTTTATGTTCATGTTGCACGTTGATTGCAAACAGAGAATTTTTATTATTTATTAAATCGCTATCAGTATCATTATATTTACATTAAATTTTTCTTAAAATTCAGGCAAGAATTATGTAATAAAATTTGTTGTTATCTAATATTGTTCTTGGATTACTAAAATCTTTTCTTACTTCAACATGATATCATTTCTCTATATCTGATTTGAATTTATCTATTTATCTAACTTATTATATCCTCAATAATTTCAAGTAATTTTCCATATTCTGCGATGAAAGAATGCCATCCACTCTTATTTTGCAATTTTTTTTATACAGAGGCAGTCAAATACAGGCTTCAGTGGCATTATATTGTGCTGAAGTGCTTTTTTTTTCTTTTCTTTGTTAGCTGAGATGTCAGTGTTAATAGCAGAGTTCTCGCTGTCACTCGTCAATGCGCCTAAATTCTCCATTTGGCGAGTAAACAAGCGATTAGATTCGCCAAATTGCTATACTTTTTTTTTTCTTTTCTTTTTCGTTTTTCATACATTTGCATATATATACATATTTTGGTACTACTGTTATCCCATCGACCAATTTCGCCAAATTATACAAATCGCTTAAATAATAGCCAAATTATACATATTGACAAAATTTTCATTTTAAATAATGAAAAAACAAATAATTAGTAAAATATTAAGAAAAAGTCTAAATAAAAATCAATGACATTTTAAACACGTGAATTGTATTTAATGTCATTGAATGTGGCATTTACGATCATCCATTATTGGCATTTAATCGTATAATTTGGCGATAATTTTTTGGTCAACAGGATAACCTAGAAGTACCCATATTTTCATATACTTGTAGCAGATAGTTGAAATTAGATTAATAACAATCGTTTTCGCAGTTATAAAAACTTAGGTTATTTTAGAACATATTGAAAAAAATGGGGTATATTAAAGAATTAGATTTTTTTTTTTTTGTGCTACATGGCAAATCTATTTGGCTAATACTTTTTTCATTTGGTGAATTTTTTTTATTTTTAATTAGCCAAATTACTAATGTTGGTCAAATGTCAGCGATAACACTGTTAGTATATATGTTTATATAACACTGGCATTTGGCTAATCAAAAAGTACCTTTCCCTCCCCTCCCTTTAAACTTTATTATGTTAGTTATTCTTTTTTATGATAATTAATGTTTAATAAACTCTTGTGGTTTTTTTTTTTTTTTTAGAAACAGAAAAATATTTCTTACATGATGAAACTCTAATATTATAATTGTAAAATTATTTATTTTATTTTTCAGTTGATTTTTCAATTTTTGTCCACTGTGAAGCATGTGCAAGAGTCTATATGATCTAATGACAAAGATTACAAGTTATAGTGTCCAGCCGGTGCCACTTTTAAAAGCATCATGGGGTGTTATTTGATCTCTGCTTTTGAGTGTGTACCAGCTAGACTGAAATTCTGGAAAGCACAGAGGTTTGATGCCAATGGACAAGAGCTCTGATGCCAAATTATGACTGCTAGCTGTTTTTAATCCAAAAATGTTTAAGGATGATCACCAAACTCTTATTCAAGTAAGAAAAAAAGACCAAAAAAATTAATTTTAGAATTTTAATCTTGCTGTAATAACTCTGGAGTTACTAAAATGTTTTTTTTCTTTGTTTAAAGATAAAAAAATTAAATATTCGGTAAGTTTTTTTTTTTTTTTTTAATTTAATTTCAAATTGATATTTTTTGCATTGAATTTAAATATTAAATTTTATTATTTCACTGTATTTTAAAGTTATGTATGAGTTACTCAACTACTAATCCCACCCCCCTCTTTTCCACTTTATTATTATTATTATTTTGCAAATTTAAAATCTGATTAATTTATTTACTTACTTTACTGACAGTTTTATTTAATCTTTATACGTAAAACAACACTGCAAGAACTACTTCATTTTATGAAAGAAACTTCGTTGAAGTTAAAGAATTTAAGTGTTAATTTTTTTTTTCAAAAACATCCTTTTTTTTTTTTTTTTTTTTTTTTTTACATAAAATTGGGATAAAATAAAAGTTTCACAAGACTCTATTCAAGTCACCTGCTCAACAACTTTTTGTGATAATGAAGATTATGACATTTTTAATGATGATAACATGGGGGCGAAAAATGGCTTTTGTCCTTTTTTTTTTTTTTTTTTGTCAATAAAAAATAAGCTAAATAAAACATATTTCACCAATTTGTTTTAAATTTTGTTTATAGTTTCATTCTGATAAGAAACTTCTCTGATTAGTTTTTGTGGTTCATTGGTTTGTATAAAGTGAGGGATGTGGTAAAACCCCTTGTCAATTCAGATAAATGGGTTTTACTTACACGCAGAATTATCCAATTTGCTCTAAATTTTCTATATAGGTTCATTCTGATAAAGTGCTTCTTTGATTGGATTTGGGGATTCATTGATTAAGTATAAAAAGGGGATTGTGGGATCTAACCCCTTTAACTTATATAAATTGGATTTTTATGCAGAATTATCAGATTTGTTATAAATTTTGATAGGGTGATTCTCATAAAACCCTTCTCTGATTAGTTTTGGTGGTTCATTGATTAAGTATAAAGGGAGTAAAATTGAGAGAGGGATAATCTCCCCCTTAATTTAGGTAAATAGGTTTTTCATGCAAAATTATCCGATTTGCTCTAAATTTTGTACATAGGTTCATTCTGACATAGTTAAATATATATACAGGGGTGGGGAAATACATCATTTTGCTCGCCAGTGGCGAGTAAATTTTCTCATAAGGCGAGTGCATTTTTAGTTTTTGAAAAACTGTAGGCAATAGGCACATTATCACTTTTTTAATCTAGATATTTTAACTTTCCAAATTATCACAGTGTAAGTATCGTACTAAGTTCTATCTAATATTAATCTTACCTTTGTTATATATATTTCTTAATATTATACAAAAAAGAATTATGAAAATGCATTGTAGTAATAGTAATTTTGTCTGTAATCGCGTGCGATTTTGTCATAACTATTTTCAACTGCGTGTGTTGCATCTTGCGGGCTGGCGAAATAAATCCTTGGCTGGTAAGAATTTGGAAAATTTCCCCACCCCTGTATATATATGTATAGATATATATTTTTTTTGCATTGAATAGTTTAAGTCGATTTATACAACAACCATTTTTCGATTTGTTTACAAGTGTTTTTAATTTAGTCACTTTTATTTTTGGAAACCAGTTCTAAAATAGAAACTTTCTTATTTGAAAAAAACTGTAACCAAAATCAAAAAAGTAAAAACTAGCTCGGTTAGAGATTGTCCTTAGCTATCCTATGCAAAACAACCATTCAAAAATTTTAAAGTTAAAGCAAGAAATTTGAAAATAACACCCCCCCCCCTTCTCCAATAGGATTAACATTAAAATTCTCATTCTTTTGCATGACAGAAGTAACAATTTAAGAGCCTATACTAGTCACGGAAAGAAACACTCATGCTAATGTTATACCTATGAGAAGATTATTTACTTTCAATTCAAATATAAAGCCAAAATTACATAATTTTTTAGTTTTATACCATTCTGTATGTATTTTAGCAATTCTCGATAATATGACTGAGCTAATGATTTTTCCTGAAGAAAATATAAATTTATTTGAAAAAAAAAAAAAAAAAAGGATTGCTGGTATTACTTTTAATCACTATCTTTTTACCAAATATATCTGTATTAATGAGATTATTTTGGTTAAGATTGGCTAAACCCGAGATAAAATTTCTTTATTTATGATTTTGATGTGAATTAATATGGTACCTTTATGAGAAAAGTTGAATAGCTCAAGGAAAATGTAACTGATCTTTATAGTGCATGTTTAATTATATATTATTATTATTTTTTTTTTTAAGTTTTAAAAGTTAAATCGTTTTTAAAATTATCTTGCTTTTTACCATTTTAATTTATTACTTTACTTAATTATTTTACTATATTGCAAGCATTCATCATAATTTTGATTGCATCATTACATTTAAGTTATTGTTTAAAAATGTAAACAAAATAGTTAAAAAAAAAATAATAATAATGATAAATGTTTACTAAAAAATTATCGATGATGAAATTTTAGAAATCCTTTTTATTTTCCATCTTTAATTTATTACTTAATAATGCAATAACTGTAAATAAATTCCCCCTCCCCCCCCCAAAAAAAAAAAAACAAAAAAAAACGTAGTTTTGATGTTTTAAAAGCAAGAATTTTAAACGAATAAAAAAAAAAAAAAAATAAAAAAAAAAAAAAAAAAATGCAAAAAAGATCTTTTACAAATTAGAGAAAAATTCAGTATTTATAAAAGTATATTTTAATCTTAAAACAAAGTTTTCTTTTTAAAGTGAAAATGATAAAAAAAAAAATAAAATTTGAAATCCTTTTTATTTTCCATCTCTAATTTATTACTTAATAATGCAATAATTGTAAATAAGCTTTGAACCCCCCCCCCCCCAAAAAAAAAAAAAAAAAAAACATGCAGTTTTATTGTTTTAAAATAAGAATTTTAAGTAAATAACAATTATAAAAAAATACAATGACGATTTTTTATCAATTGGAGAAAAATTCAGCATTTATAAAAGTATATTTTAATCTTAAAATACTTTTCTTTTTAAATTATAAAATAATAATAATAATGAAACTTAATTAATCATTTCAATAAATTTGAATGTGAAAAGTACAGTCAAAGTTCTATAATCCGCACAAGTTGGGGCCAAAGGTTGTGCAGATTATGGAATATTGTAGATTATAGAGTACTATGGATTATATGTCATTTCATTATTCCTAGACAGTGTTTTAATTCTATAATCAAAATAATATGAAAAGATAAATATGAAATCTAATAATTAATCTAACATGCTATCTAAAAAAAATGCCTTTTTAAAGTTATTTTATTAAAAAATTGATATATATGTGTATTTAAATAAAAAGAATTACATATGTTCCGTAATACAGTTTGTTTTTTACTGTTAATAAAATAAAAGAGTTTTATTTTAAAAAGTAGATGCTTTATTATGATTTTTTTTCACTTTTTTTGATTAAAAAAAAATCCCAAATTTGTAAATTTTCTTAATTGTTTACCTCATTGTTTACATTCGTAAAGTAACGCGGGTTATAGAAAATTGCAGATTATGGGTGCGCGGATTATCGATCTTTGACTGTGACATGATTCATCTGAAATATTGATAATCATAATTTATTTCAATGAAATGGTTGTTCTTGAATTAATTAGAAATAATTATTTAATCTTAATAGCTAATTTAATCCTTGAATTTTTTTTTCTTGACTCTGCTACATTAAAAAACAAGTTGGAAATTGCATGTGAACATAGCAAATGAGGTGCATTCGTACGATAATGAAGTTTTAAAAATATTAAAATCTTGCTGATATAGTAGAGCGTACTTCGGATACAATATAGTAGTCGAATTCTTTTTTTGTGTTCCTGTAAATATACAGAAAATAATTTTTATTACACCTCAGAAACGTATATCTTATTCATAAAATGTGAAATAGTTGAATATAATTGAAACACGCCCCAAACAATATTCCCCCGTATAGCATTATTTAGTGGAATACTTTTGTGTGGCCCTGTAATTTAATAATAAAAATTCTTTGCATCACAGATTGTACAGAATGCATATTTTAGTATATACTTCATAGATTCATGCCAGTTCTATTATGTTCGAATGAGTGTAACATCATAAAAATGCATTTGAAACTTTTTTCCAATTGACCGTAATGTAATGGAATACCTTTGATTGTCTCTGTAAATGATCTATGCATCCGACTTTCATAACATTTGAAATGACTCGATAAAATTATGTAATAATTATATGTTTTAAATTTCAAATGATTAAAATGCATCTGAAATTTTTTTCCCAATTGACCGTAATGTAACGTATATCCTTTTGATTGTCCCTGTAATTGATCTATGCATCGAATTTTCATAACATTTGAAATGACTCGACAAAATTATTCAATAATTATATGTTTTAAATTTCAAATGATTAAAATACATTTGAAACTTTTTTCTCCATTGACCGTAATGTAACGGAATCCTTTTGATTCTCCCTGTAATTGATCTATCTATCCGATTTCCATAAAATTTGAAATGACTCGATAAAATTATGTTATAATTATGTATTTTAAATTTCAAACAATTCGGTTGGGTAGTTTTTGCGTTATTATATGCAGACAGACGGACTGAGCAACAACAATAGGTGCTACGTATTTACATAATTACAAACGCACCTAAAAAAGGGGGGGGGGGTCAAAGACTTTTTGACTGTTAGCGATATGCGTCTTCCTCCCCCCACCCCCCAAGGATGAGAATTGTTATATTAAATAAGGATCAGGTTATTTTATATTTAATTCAAAAGTATTGCCTTACTATTCTAAATTTTCATGGTTAGTATCCATAAAGGAAAAACTTTCTATTAATAAACTTTTATAGTAGCATTTAATAACAGCTTATTACTATAAAAGTATATTACATTGTAATATGAAGAAACCTATTTATCTTAGGTAATTCAATACAAATATAAACAATCTTTAAAAGATGAAGAAAAAACTTAAGCACATATATCTATTATTATTTACTAGCTGCCCTTGTCAACCAGTTTGGTCTCTCTTAAATGTATCTAAGCAATGCATCATATTACTTTTATTTGTAATCCAATTTACTTGCTCAATCTTTTACCAAATCTGGAGATTCTGATGGAGAAATCATGTTTCGTATGTTCGTGGGGACACTTGATAAATGGCCAAACATCGCTTCCATCTTTTTTTTTTTTTTATCTTATTAAAAATATAATCCTTTCATCCATGTTTATTACAAAATACAAAACTTTCACTTAAGACTGAAACATTTAAAATATACGGCTTTCAGATTTTTTTTTTCTTCGTTTTTTTTTTTTTTTTTTTTTTAACGAAAAGAAATGAAAATACTAAATAATGCTGCAAACCATGACATTTAATTTCAACTTCAAAATATTGTTTTAATTTACTACTGGGAAAAAAATGCCAAGTGGCGAGTTTCAGAAAATAACTGATTTTTTAATCAGAATGGAAATCTTGCATATGAAAAGCGATGGAATCAGCTTGTAGTTGTTTATGACAGTCACATGACTTGGATTTTTATAATATACATGAAATGATGGGAATAGAACAATATTTGGAAACTTAACAGCTGTGCTTGGCTAACTTTAAAGTACCAAATATACAAGCAACATATATTTTTAATCTAGAATAGAAAATTTCCCTGGAATGCTAGCATTATCTGCATCTGTATGTTACTTGAATGAGAAAGGTGCATTAAAATGATGTTAAAAAAAAAAAAAAGACTACAAAATTATGCTAACAAATGTAGTGGAGGGTATACATATACCGTATACCTTCTGGATTATTTAAAAAAGCATCATACACCCTCTTTACCAATAAAGCTATAGTATGTACACTCTATGGTGCTCCTCTCCTTAAAGCATATACCGTTGGTTTTTCATCTACAACTTCACCACTGGTCAACAGTACAGTGGATGTCACGGGATTTTGTTTCAGGAGGATGTTTGTGTGTGTGTGTGTGTGGGGGGGGGGGGGGTTACTAAGCATAAGTAATATGTGGGATTTGCGAAAATGGCTTAAATTATGCCCCTTTCCTCCTTTTGCGGTACACACCAGAATAATAGCAAGAGATGTTTTGAAGTGATAAATTAAAAATTTAACTGTACAGTATTATTATAAATCCACAAGCTTGCATATAAGTAACTATTATTTTTTACTGGTAATTTGTGCAATAAATGATATGTACTATATGGAGTAAATTTCATTACTATTATTATTCATTTTAATTAAATTAGTGTAAATTTTATTACTAGATAAATTATAAAAAAGGTAAAAATCAGTGTATAAATTATAAAAAAAGAAAAATAAATTAAACTTATGTAACAAATCAAAAACTGCAATAAGAAATTCAGTTGTTATATTTTATCTGTAACATTTTTACTCACAAATCATGAAATATAATGGTTCAAATTCAAGTTAAAATTTTGTAATTTTTTTGTAAATTTAAGCCGTTTTCCATATACCTGTACAGTATTAATATAAATCTATAAACATGCATTTAAGTAGCTATTATTTTTTACTGATTCATTTGTGTAATAAATGGTATATGTACCATTATTAGTGTGAAATTTATTACTAGATAAATTATAAAAAAGAAAAAGAAATAAATCAGAAACTGCATTAAGAAACTGAATTTATTAAATATAATTTATTTTTCTTCTGTAATATTTTTATTCACAGATCATAAGTACACTGGTTCAAATTTAAGTTAAAATTTTGTATCCAGTGTCATAAGATTATTTGTCTATCAAACTGTAAAATTAATAAAAAGAAAATGTAACAAATGGATCAGTGTATAATTTTCCATCAATACTTAATTCATCCGATTGAAATATTTCATATTTAAAGTAAAAATAACTGCATCTTTTTTTTAATGAAAATTAAAAACTTAATAATAATAATAATTTTTTGAGCGAACGATCCCCCCTCCCCTCAATCTTTTTTTACAAATATTTCATATAGATGTTGAGAAATGTTTTATTTTACTTTAGATATTCATTCAGTTACTCAAATTTATTCACAGATTATTATTTTGCTTAAAATATTCTCTCAAAATAAACGAAAAAAATAAACAAACAAAAATAGCTTGACGTAAACATTCATTCTGATTGGTTTCTTCACACTTCCTTGGAATTTGAGACGTCACTTCCTTTCAAATGCCTCGGAATATATATCGATTATTCCGAGGCCGGAATCTGACTAGGGGAGAATAGCTCTTTCCATTCTAACCGGAATAAAGTCCATATTCCGGGTGAACTGAATTCTGATCCCGTTCCGCTACGGGATAAGGGGAGAATAAGGCCGTTTAAAAAGAAACTGTTTGAGAAAAAAAAACATTTTCTCTGCATCCTTTTTTTATGGAATCCAAAAAATGACGATTAACTGAAAGTATTAGGTTCTGTATAAAAATCTTACTAGGAATGCATTTGATATATCCTAATTACATACTATGCAATTAGAAATATTGCTCACTATGGATAAGATAGGATGAAAACCTGATGCATAGAAATACCTAAACACAGTACTAATTTCGTTTAATATTTCTTTCAAAACAAGATATTCTTTAATTAATAATCCAAATTGTTAATTTAAAAATTAGGTACTACTAGGTTAACTCGTCTACCAAAGAATTATCGCCAAACTATTAGATTAAATGCCAATAACAGATGATCGTGAATGTCACATTCAATGACATTAAATACGATTCATGTGTTTATAATGTCATTAAGTGATTTTTATTTCGACTTATTATTAATATTTTTATTAATATTCTACCAGTTATTTGTTTTTTCGTTATTTAAAATAAAAATTATGTCATTATGTATAATTTGGCTATTAGTTTAGCGATTTGCATAATTTGGCGAATTTGGTCGACGGGATAACAGAGTAGTACCAAAAATTCTTACATAAATGATAGCACCAAAAGATTTAATTTCAAAATCATTAACAAAGAAAATGAATTTTAATCAAATTAAAAATGTTCAAATCAAATTATTTAAATACAAACCGAAATTCCAAATTTTTTAAAAATCCAAATTCTAAAAATATTAGCGGATATATAAATAAAATGTTTAATTTTTAACCCTTTCCGGCACACTGTATCTGGTCTGGGATACCTACATTTAATTTCAAACTTGCAAACGACACCAATTATATTTGAGTAAAATTTTGCTTTTACAAGAAAAACTTAAATAAAGTAATTCAAAATATCTAAAAAAAATCGTTTGTGAATTCAGATGTCAGTTGATATTTTCTCATTTTACTAACGGTTTTTCCCGTGCCGGAAAGGATTAATAACGAGATCTACTCTTTATATGAAATTTAAAATTCTGAATCTTTAATAAGTCACAACAGTTTTTAAGATTTAAAGAAAACTAATTTCGAAAAAAAATATTATGAATGCCAGAGATAATATATAAAGGGATAGTTTAATCTTTTATGTTATTTGTGTAAATATTATCATAAGATAACATGATTTCTTTCAGCTATTTTGTGGATTATACCACTTTGACCCCATTTTGGCATAAATTAACTCTATTTTAAAATTTTAAAATACATTACTTTACTGCTGCGTAGCGCATGAACTGATGTATTTATTCAGTTTGGTACTCTTGCTGCTGCTTTCTTACTTTTTGAAATATCTACCATTATTATAACTTCGGATCTACCAAAATTGGATTTTAGTTGGTATTATTGTGATACTTACTTAATACGATGATTGTAAAAATACTGGTTTCATTGGTTTATTGTATGGTAATATCTGAGTTACTTTGGTTATATTTATAAAAGTATATATATATATGTCATAAAATATATAGAATTCGACGAAAATAAACTATGTTGCATAAATTCTAGGAATTCTCAGCAGCACGAGAAGAGTAGTCGCTCAGACAGTTGGCGAGCAGTGGAAGAATTTCATTGGGGAATTTCCCCATTATAAAAACAAACACCATCAGTCTTCAAGTTCTTTATTGATGAACTCATAAAATCGATAAACTCTTCCCCGCAATCACCTTAGCACACATCGACACTACAACTTTCGTTATCTAGTCCACATCATCGGATATTCTAATTCAGCGGAGAAATGAAACGCGCGTCTTGATAGTTTAAAGGGCAATTGCATTCTAACGCTCCTCAAAAACCAAATGAAAAAAAAATCATTTTCACGACAAAACTAGCTCCCTCTTACCCCGCGTCAATCATTTTAAAAATCCAATTAGGATTAACTCGAGTCTCAACGAAAAAAAAATGATCAGTTCTGATTGGTCTTAGCAGGCGTGTCCTCGGCAGGAACTATATTTTTCCTCGCAAGTAACAAGCCCTTTAGCAACGCGTATTAACACCTGTCACGCGATGTTAAATAAAAAATAAAATTAAAATCCCGGGAATATTCCAGAAAGTAAAAAGGTTACGAAATACCTCCCGCCGTTTTGAGAAGCAAGCAATATTTTTTTAATAAATAAAATAAGAAAAAGAATTTTAGCTGTTACAAGTTAATACATTACGAAACTAAGATTGAAATATGTTCCACAAATTTAGAATTGAAGCTAAGAGAAAACAAAAATGCGCATTTTTTTTTTTTTTTTTTTTTTTTTTTTTACATATATATATATAACTTTAAATTGGCAAAAAATATAAATTTTTTAACTAGATCCATCTTAATAGGAAATTTTCAACTTTCAGCTCCGTGGCTCAAACTAAGAACCTTCTGTTTACCAGCGAGACGCTTTACCACCAAGCTATTGTTTTACACGGAAAAAATTCAAATTAAAGTTTTCTTTTTAAAATTAAATCGCAAAAATGAACGAATGAGCTTGAAAAAATTTATTTTATTAAAATAATAGACTTTAAAAAAATATATATGATTTGTTATGTGGCCCTAGGTATTCAGTTGTAAATACACAAAATTTTAAGCCTCTGACTTATACCACTGGTGTGTACGGACTCTGCGACAGACAGACATAAGGAAAATAGAAACGAATTGTGTTTTGCCGGATGAACGTGATTAAAAAAAATAATAATGCTCTTTTTTTAAGCGGTAGGGGAAATTTTTATTTTCTTCCTGTTTAAATGTTTTTTCTATATTTATTAGACTTCCTTTTCAGCAAATGGTTTCCATTTTTACATATATACATATAAGGTGTGTATGTGTATTTTGTGTCGGCCAATTATCTACGCTAGGGATATAGGCCCAGGGGGAGGGATGCCCTTCGTGGGGGTCTTTCTAAGGGAACCTAACCCGTATTTACGCAAGGTTCGAAGAAAACCACGAAAACTTCGAACGGTTAGGCCGACGGCCGCGATTGGGTTCGAACCTAGCACCAGCCGTCTACCAGTTGAGAGGTCAGACCCTCTCGGCCACTGGTGGGGACTATATATATATAAGGAGAATAAAAACATTACCAAAGAGCAAACTTTGTTTACATGAGCAACATTCTGACACTAAAAATGTAAGAAGCTGTCTTAGTGATTTTCTGACAGATTTAATGCATTTAGGGATAATAAATGTAATACCTAAATTTATATGTAAAATTAAACTTTACAAAGGATACAATATAAGCACTGGTTACATTTATGCACATAGGAGTCTTTAGCATGGCCAGAAAAACCATGCTAATGACACTGATATTTGTCCATGCTAATGACGAATTTTAATTTAAATAAGATTATGAGCCATAATATAATCACAATGCAATAGTCCTTTCTAGGGCTTTTTAAAACACAAAAGTTCTATGCAAATAAGTAAAATAAAAATTTGAACTATAAAATAAATATGAAAATTATTATCCATTCTAATGACATACAATTGATGTACGCCCCCAATACTCAACTTCTATTCTTAAAATACAATATATGCTTCTATTTTCAGGCTGGGATAAAATGGCTACTTGTTGCCATGGAGAAACTTTATATTTTCAAACTATTGTCATATGTGAAAATGAAATTTTGATTAATAACTAGCTGTTATAGTATGACCTTGTTTTGAAAATAGAATATGGAGGACGAACTTTAATTCTTTTTTTATATAATATAATTTTATTTTTAAAAAGAAATTTATTTGATAAATCCCCTCCTTGATTAATTAAAAGAAAGAATAACATTTGTTTTATTTTATAAACATGATATTAACTCTTGAAAAATGCTAGTATACACAAGGCACAGCTGCTGTGGACATCCATGCTAATGACATTTTGAACATTTAATCTGTTATTTTAAGGTGTTTTTAACTAAAAAGTGAGTAATTCTTGTGTGCAAATAATGGATAATACTAAGACAAACATATCTAAATATAAAAACATGACAGAAGACCTCTCAATTTTTTTTGTATGCCGAAAGACATAAATTGTCCCCTATTTTGAGAATCACCCATATGTGTGTGTGTGTGCGTATAACATTATTTATATCTCAGCTAATTTTTTTTAATTAAATTTTTTTTAGGAATTTTTGATTTTATTTAAAAATTTTTATTTGGAAATTTTTAATTTCCTATCATATTTACCCATTTGTTTAAGGTACACGAGAGATACACCTAAAAATCCATGCACATTTTTATGTAGTATATTCTAATGAATGTGGAAAACAATTGAATCAAAAGTATTTATATTTAAAAATCTAGTAAAGATTTAGAAGATTTTTTCTTCCTAAAATTTAACTTTTAGTGAAGTATGCTATTCTGCAAGATTTTATTTTTACGAGTTCCTTTACCTTTAAAAATCTCAAAAAAAAAAAAAAAACAATTATTTTTAAAATTTAATGAAGAATTTATAAAGCTAAATTTTATTTGTGGCCACTCTTTACGGAAATTATTCGAAGGCACTTTTACAGAATAAAATCAATTTTCTCAAATAGGATTGCCACTTTTACGACGCTATCATCTCTAAGTTAAATGTTTTGATATTAAGAAAACAAAATTAACATATAAACGTACTGAATTAATAACATTAATATGAAAATTAACATTAATAGTTTCTATGGTATAAACAAGATAATTTATGAAGGTGAAAATGTGACATAAGAATTGACATAAACGGAAAATACGATTTTTCTCGCACTTAGAACTCATTAATGCTCTGCAAAAGCTTCTAGAATAAGTTTTCGAAAGTTTCGGGTAGTTAATAAAAAATATTATAACAAATTCTTCTTTTAATTTGAAAAATAAACCATTTTCTAAGGTTTCTAATGATAAAGAAACACTTTTAAGAATCTTGGGGGACTCGGAAGAGGTTATTATACATTTGAATTTGTGTTACTGTACATTTTAAATCAGCTTTTAATTGTTAGAAGACTCATTACACTGTAAAAAAATTCAAGAGGTTACTAATTTTTTTTAGTAAATTCCACAGAAATTTATTCCATAGAATTTTTTAGTAACCATTACAAACTTTTTTTTGTAAGTGAAACAAGCATTTCTTTTGTAAACTGAATAAAAGAATTTTTTGTATAACTAACTTAAAAATTTTTAGTATGAACCACCAAGCAAAATTTAGTAATAGCTCCAAAATGATTTTTAATAACCTTTGCGTGCGCCTGAAGGGCAAGAGCTGCCTTCGAGCTGCATCCAGACTTCTGAAGCGATAGATTTTCGGCAAAACCGCAATAGATGGCAGCACCAAACATTGCTACCACCTCCGACAGGATTTTCATAACCCCTTTTATAAACGAGTACTTACACTACATACATTCGGGGCGTAATTGGCTGTGTCCAGCATCGAACCCGGGAGCTTTCAGCCTCGAGTCCGTTACTATAACCACTATTCTATCAAGGCCGCACCAAGTGAGTTTTAGTAATAGCTATTAAAAATATAAAACTATTAACTCTTATTCATTGCTAACTTTTTTCTAGTAATTCTTACAGATTTTCTAGTAACCGACTAAGATTACTAAAAATGTTTTAGTAATTACAAGGATCACTAAAGTTTCTTTAGTAGATCGACCCCCCGTAAATCCGGTCGCTTATTTCCACGTGGTTAACAGTTGTGACACAATGTTTCAAGTCAATATATTTTTAAATATAAAATGCAGATATTATATTCCCTGTTTAATATAAATTAATTGAAAACAAATACAATTTTATGTACTATTATCTGCTTCAAATTATTGAATATAGATATTCCCATTAAAAATTTATAGCAAAACTGTAGTTTTATTATAAATTTCTAATAAAATTTCTAAAAAAAATTACAATTTTTAGTAATATGAATTTTTAATAAATTTATAATACTGTATTTAAAAAATGCTCTTTTTGAAACTATGATTTTATTTAAAATAATAAAACATTCAGAATTGCCTTTAAAAATTAAATGTAAAATATATTTTCAAAATAAGCTACTTGCATAAATGAATACATTTTAATTTAGGTTTGAATTATTGAATATTTATTTAGTTTTGAATTATTTAAACGCCATACAAAATGGTCTATCGATTTTAAAATGTTGTATTTTATCCCATTGTACACTGTTTAGCAAATTTATAAATAAAAATTCTGAGATTCTCTCAATACTCATAACTCATATAGTAAACCAGAGTGTAAAGTCCACTCTAACTATTATCTAATATTAAATATCTACTCCTAACTATTATATAAAAGCCAAACGTATCTGTGCGTAACGCATACGTCATTTTGCAAATGATAACACTTTTACATTGCAATTTCGGTTTTGCAATTTTTGGCTACTGCAAAATTTATACTTCTAAACATTGTACATTTTCAATTTTTACACCGTCGAATTGAGTAAAAATGCAGCTTGTTTCAAAGCTGTATCTCAATTTATTTTTGAGATAATAATTTTTTAAAATAATTTTTAGCATTAATTTTATAACTGTGGCAACAAAATCACTCAATTTTTTGAAAAAAACTGAAAAAAAAAAAGACATTAAAATGCTTATACTATTACAAAAATATATTTTATTATAAAATTCCGTGAATTTCGGATATATTTCGTTTAACAATTTGGATAATTGAGTTTTATAGTATTTTGTTAATTTTAGCTTAAAATAATATTTGTTTGAGAGTTAGATTAACCAATATAAGATGCATTTTTTACTGTAACTAATTTTGTAGATTTATTATAAGTTAATAAAAGTTCTTTTGTAAAAAACATTTTTCGTCTTATTTCGACGGGTTCCACCTCATTTTTTTAAAGTATATTATATTATAAAAGCAGAGCTGACCGCCAAGTGATTTATTTGATATTTTATTCAACTTTCATCTCCCACTTATTTTCTTTACACCGCACCATGCGATAATGACAGATAACAGGTTTTACAACTTGGGTGGTCTTCCTCGTCTAGGGTGGTCTTCTTGGGTGGTCCGACGGGAAGTGCAGAACGATCTGGGTGGTATTTAGCACTTTCATCTCAAGAATGAAAAATAAACCTTGGATATTACAAATATTGACTGCAACTATTACTTTATGAAGAGATTATCAAAGGTTACATTTGTGTTACAAATAAAGATTTATATACTTTTCGTTATGTATATTATATTATCGTTTTTGTCGTTTGTATGGTCTTATATGGTTTTCAAATGTGGTTTTCGCTGCAATTATGCATTTTAAACATACAGTTCGTTTTATATTCTCGGCTTAAATTTTTGAGATAATAACTCCGTCTAGTATTGCAATTATTCTGCGATGTAATATAGTTTTAATTCGCTATTATGTTTGCTTTTATTAGGATATTTATAACATGATTTTCGAACTTTAGAGATGTTATTTCACTGAAAGAATTAAATTTAAGACTTTATCGTTTTTGTAAATTTTTATTTTATTTTCCTTCTTTCTTTTTACCTCCTTCTATCTTTACAAGAAGAAAGTATTGGATTCATGAAAATTTTCGACTTCCGGTTTTGACGGATTTATACGTTTTAGAAGGTCCTGAACATGTTTTGACTATTTTTAGAAAATGTCTGTCTGTATGTGACAAAAAATTTGTGGGCGCTCTATCTCAAGAACTTTCATAAAATTTTATATTCAGTTAGACATTGATATGAATTAGTGCCTATTGGTTTTAGTGTAAATTGGCCTCAGGTGGCGCTGCTAAACTACTTTTTCATGATTATAATGATTGCTTTATTTCAAGAACTAATGCACAGAATTTCACCAAACTTCAGATTCTGTGAGACCTTGATATACATTCACGCTGATTAAGTTTTGGTGTAAATTGGCCTGCAGGTGGCGCTGCTATGCCACGTCTTTCATGATTTTTATGATAGCTATATCTCAAGAACTAATGCATAGAATTTAACCAAACTTCAGTTCCGGAGGACCTTCAGATACATAGACGCTGATTAGGGTTTTGTGTGAGTTGCCCAATAGTTGGCGCTGCTATGCTACATCTTGCACGTTTTTTGCGATAGCTATATCTCAAGAACTAATGCAGAGAACTCCATGAAATTTCAGATTCTGGTACACTATAATATATAACATAATTAGATGCTGATCACATTTTGGTATAGATCTCACAACAGGTGGCGCAGCTATGCTACGTTGTTCATGATTTTCACGATAGCTATATCTCAAGAACTAATGCACAGAATTTCACCAAACTTAAGATTCCGCGAGACCTTGATCTTAGCATATAGCTGTACAAAATATTCAAAAATTTTGCAATGTGCTTTATAAATATTACATATATCCTTCTATAGTAAAAAAAATTGACTTAAAAGGAATGACTCCCGGAATGATGCTGATGTGTAAGATTTCCGGAACTAACGAATCCGGGTAGATCACTCCTTCCATGAGTCGAAGGAATCCGTCTATGCATCGCGAAGCGATTCCAACCGGGATTGCAAAGTAATACCGAACGGAATCGCGAAGCGATTACGCGAGCAGCTGGCAAGCGTAGCGAGCAGGGGGGCGGATACCAGGTTTTTAGTGCATGCTTCGTTTTAACTTACATTTTGTTTGTGTGTGGAAGTCAATTCTTGTCACTTATTTTTCGGCAGGTTTGTCATAGGTGCACCAGATTTGGCGCAATATTTTCTAAAGCCCATTTGGCGAAAACGTCGTTATGGAATAACGCTTGCATATACATTTTTAATTATTTTCTATTATTTTCAAAAGGAACTTACAGTAAATAAA
The DNA here is from genome assembly GCA_964019185.1 of Maratus speculifer. Lineage (NCBI taxonomy): Eukaryota > Metazoa > Arthropoda > Arachnida > Araneae > Salticidae > Maratus > Maratus speculifer. Next base: position 242,247,888 of record OZ025289.1, read on the forward strand.
AAAATATACAATTAATAACTATTGAAAATTAATAATTTATATAATTAAAAAAATGAATATAAATAAACATTTTATTAGGAAAAAAACAATATTAGCCAGGTTACTATTTGGGACAAAATAATCCTATTTTTATGCCAATTATGTGACATCTGTGCTCATTTTTCATTAAATTTCCTGTTGTAGAGCTTTGAAATTTGGAATATGTATGAATACCTGAAGCAATACAGGAATTGGACATTGATTTTTTTTTTTTTTAATTCGATACCTAATTGGTACAATGGGGGTTATTTTTTAAAGATTTATACAACTTTTTCTGCGCAAGAAAGACACTTACCTATTTTTATATACAAGAAGAAGTAAATGGTATATAAAACGATGATATTATCCATATATAAAATGCTCAAAGCGATATAAGCACTGGATTTGGGGAGATTTTTTATGTCAGTTTGGCGAAAATATCAAACAGGACATTGGTTACCATGGAATCCCACTTATTCTTGTTCTTCCTCACAATGCATTCATTGTATATAAGCTTTTTTTCCCACTATACATTTCAGCTAATTATTAGATTATCGATTGTATTTAAAATGGATGAAACAGAGATTCAATGAAAAAGAGGATTATGGAATGAACGTCAAAAGAGATGGAGTGAAATGGTATTGGCGAGCGCAGCAAGCAGGGGTAGCCTACAACTTGGAATCACGAAGCGATCACGCGGTGGGTTGGCGAGCGTAACGAGCAGGGGTGTGAAGCCCCCCTAGTAAACGTAAGAAAAAACAAAATGCAGAGATTTTTAGAGTGGTATATATTGTGACATAAGTATTGCTGCAGAAATGCATAGTACAGTAAGAAGTCTGCTGGTTTTTGATATTTCAAATATATTATTATTAAGACAAATTGAATGTTATGTTTAAATAATAAGCTAGGTTATATCATGTAGTAATAAATGCGTCAAATAAATTTATACCAAATATTAGATGTTAATAAATGTACACATTGCTACATTTTGATGTAACATTGATTAATTATTTAAATGCATTCTGTGAACTGTAATGAATGCTGTAAATAAACTTTTCCTGCATTAAAAGTTTTCATTATTCACAATTCCGTAACATTATATATATATATATATATATATATATATATATATATACATATATATATATATATATATATATATATATATATATATATATATTAAAATGAATTTGATCATGTACACAGTTAAAAAAGAACTGTATGGGAAAATTAAATAGAATTAGTTTTACGTAATACATACAGTAAAATTAAAAAGGTTAGAGTGAAAATTAAGATAATGAAACAAAAATTATATATATACATATATACCTATGCGCTAAATCGATGTAATTATTTGCACTTTTTAAATGGCTTAATTGACGTGATTTAAATAGAAGAAAGTTTTGTGATGGCCACAACGTACTAGTTATTTATTTATTTAATTATTTTGCAAAATTATATTAAAAATACGGGTTTCATTGGCTTGATTTATATATACGCAGAGTTTTAAGCATACAGAGAGATGTTTAAAATATCCTTATTAATTATAATAGAAACAGATATTTAATTTAAAATAAATTTATTGTTAATAACTAAACGACTATTATTACAAACACTTAACTGAAGATGAATCCGTTAACAGTTTTCTGCTACTTTTCATATACTATAAGTGTGTGTATATAAACACCGAAAGACCCAAGTGGTATTTAGTACTTACATCTCAAGTATGATGTATACGTCCATATTACAGAAATATCTGAATACGTGAATATTACTGAAACTGACTGCAACTGGAATATGGTGAAGAGATTATCAAAGATTACATTTGTGTCATAGATAAAGATTTATAAACATTGTTTTCGGTATAATTTACCATATTAAACATATTGTTCATTTTGTTTTCTGTGCGTTAAATTTTTGAGAAGATAACTCCATCCAAAGCTGCATTATTCTGCGATGTAACATAATTTTAATTTGTTATTATTTTTGCCTCCATTGTTATATTTCTAGCATAATTTTTGTACTTCAGAGATGTTATTTGACTGATAGAATTGAATTTCGGACTTTATCGTTTTAACAATTTATTTTTCATTTAATTTCTTTTAATTTTTTTTTTCAAATTTGATATTCTAAATTCCGTTTTTTAATTGTCTTTATTTATGTGCATAATTTTAAATATACAGAAACATAATTAAAATGAATATATTATTATTAATTATAATAGAGACATATCTTACTTTAAAACAAATTTATTATTAAACTAAAATTATTAAAACACTTAATTGAAGATGAATACATTAATGGTTTACTGTTACTTTTTATATATCACACGTAACAATAACTAAACCTATGAAACTTATTTATTAGGCATACGTTGGGTTTAACCTTATCTGAAGGGATTTTTTTTTCAAATAATATGAAAGACAATATATTACTATGTAAATTATATAGCCTGAACGATTGATTATGGTAATATATAAAACCATATATTGCCTATACTTGCCTATTAGATGACTTCCGTAATTTGACCATCTAACATTTAACTTCATGTTTGCTCAAAATCAAAGATTTCGCTTACTGATGCGAAAAAGCAGAAAGAAAACAACAACAAAACAAAAGAAAGGAATCGTTGGATATTTTTTAAGATAAATTAATAATATTTATATATTTTATATAATTTTATTATTGAAACACATAAAAATTCAGAAATGTTTTGTTTTCATTTTTTAATTAACTTGCGAATAATTCAACACTTTTAACCCCCACTCCCAATTTGCTTGCCAAAGATTGTCAGAAATTCCTGAAATTATATTAAAAACTTCTCGAAGTATATACGGTGCTACTTATTATAGGAAAATATCTGAATCATATTAAATATAATATTCAACTATTTTTTATTTCTAATTTATTTCTAATTTTTAATTTCCAAAATATTTTACTTTTGCCGTTTCATAGTAATTTGGCATATTTTTGCATGTATTTGTGAGCGCATAATTAAATCTATTGTTTTTAATATTCCTATACTACTGTACGAGTAACGTAGAATATTTCACGGTTTCTGCCTTATAACGGCCTAGTTAAAAACTTTCTTAAATTATTATATTAATTTTAAATTAGGTTATATAAACATAAAAATATTGTATTTGCATTGGAATAGTATCTATTAAAATAACTTGTAAAATTCGAGCATATGAAGAAGTGAGTTAAAAACCAATTAAAAATACCACCTTTGCATAGAAAAATCAACTTGAGTAAACTTGAACAATAAATTGTTCAAAAAGAATTAAGGACCCACAGTAGGCATAGAAAAAGACCCGGATGATAATGTAAAGTCTATGGGAGCGTTCTTTTCAAATGTCTCGTTCAAATTTTATATTTTTACATGATTTTTTTTTGCAAAGAATAGCTGAGGACGAAATACAACCGGCGCAGTTTTTACCTTTTCGATTTTGCTTATATATTTTTTATATTATTATAGTTTCAATTTCAGAACCGGTTTTGAAAGTTAAAGTAATTTAAAAAAAAAAAAAATCTGAAACCAAAATTAAAAATAAGTAAAAACTTAGGCCGTTGTGGTTCACCCTCAACTATCTTGTGCAAAAAAATCATGTAAAAATATTAAAATTTGGGTGAAACATTTGAAATGAACGCTTTCGTAGAATTTACATTATCATCCGGATCTTTTTCAGTGCTAGTGTTGCACCTTAATTAAAATGTAAGTATAGTGTTCAAAAGAGTTTTGTATATGAAATGTCTTTTCGAATTTTAATAAAATTTTGATCACTCTTAAGTTCAATAATACAATCAACTGCATAAGTTCAATAATTGTGTAGAGAATGGCGAAAAATATTATTATTTCACAAATCAAAAAAAAAAAAAAAAGAGTAAAAATGTTATGTATTGCATAATCTATACAAAAAAAGTTGTAGTGTGCATAAGAGATCGATTTTAATTCATTATGTTTGAAATATCACAAAATCATAATAATTGAAACGAAAAAGATAGTCTCTTACATATTATTTCTCTTACACATTATTTACACACACAAAAAAAAAAAAAAAAAAAAAATGTTGCAGTGGAATTCTTTTGTAAGTAACTTTAAACTATCTAAAAATGCGACAAACATGTTTGAAATACTGAGTATTCCGTAATGAATATCATAAAATATTAGATCAAAATACCAATTTGAGTACATTAACATAAATTGGTGATTGGAGTTTTTGACCCGATTACGTAGACAGAAAAACTTAATTCATAAACACTTTTTAAGAAGGTTGGAAGAATGTAGGAAAAAAAGTGACCAGAAAAAAAGTTTCCGGACAAAAGTGACAGAAAAAACAAGAGCGAAAAAAAAGTGAAACGGAAAAAAAGGTGACTGGAAAAAAGGTAACAAGGAAAAAAAGTTATCGGAGAAAAGTGGGAAGGAATTGATAAATATTATGATCTTGTCGATAAATAAGTAATAAAAACTAAGGTGTTAACAAATGATGGATTTATATAATTCTCAGAGACCAGCCGTTCTTATCCAGGTGTACGCGTATCCTTGGGGATAATTTGAGGATCGACTGAGGATAAATGACAATAATGTCTTATATAAGTAATGGAATAAATCACAAAATTGTTGGAAACAATAATGTAATTTTTATCGATTTATTTTATGGTTTCGAAGAGATAATTACTAATGAAAAAAATTACATTATTATTATTATTTATTATAATTTATTTGTTATTATTATGTAGTATTAGATATATTTAATATGTTAAATTAAATAGTTTATTGTATTAATATATTGAATATTATATTCTGTATATAATATATAATATATAATATATAAATATATTATGTAAATATAAATATAACATAACATATTCACACATAAGTTTATAATAATAATATAATTTATTATGTATAATTAAAATTATAAATAATATTAAAATATAAATTTTAAAAATAAAAGTACAAATAAATAAATATAAATAATATAAAATAATATCACTATTTATTTTATTATACAATGTGATACATAATATTATATTAAATATATTAAATTAATATATTTATATATATATATATTAATTATATTAGGGACCAAAACTTCAAATAAACATAAAAAAACGGAAAAATCGGTCGATTGATTTGCGGTTTTCACTAAAATTATTCTTTATGTCGGCATTTTCTTGAAATTAAATTATAAAAAATATTTCAAAAAATACCGATAGAGGGCGCTTTAGACTTTGGAACAACGAACAACTATTTTTTACCGGTATTTTTTGCATCTCATTAAATGTTTTCGTAAGCTTAGACTCAAACTTAAATTTTGAGTTCAAAATCTGAATAGTGGCGAGTGCTTAAGTAACACAAACTGAGCTGTGTTCAGAGGGTTCAAATTTCAAATGATTATAAAAAAAAACGAATGAATTGGTCGATTGATTTGCGGTTTTCACTAAAACTATTCTTTATGTAGGTATTTTCGTGAAAATAAATTATAAAGATAAATTTCAAAAAATGCCGATATAGGACGCTTTAGACTTTGGAGTAACGAACAACTCATTTTCCGCGTGATATTTTGCATCTTATTAAATGCTTTTGTAAGCTTAGACTTAAACTTAAATTTTGAACTCAAAATCTGAATAATTGGGAGTTGTTAAGTAAACAAACTGAACTGTGTTCAGAGGGTTCAAAATTCAAATGATTATAAAAAACACAAAAATTGGACGATTCGTTTGCGGTTTTCGCTAAAACTAAATTTTAAATCAGCATTTTCTTGAAAATAAATTTTAAAGATAAATTTAACAAAATACCGATAGAGGGCGCCTTAGGCATTTGTGTAGCGTACAACTATTTTAACCGTTATTTTTTAATCTCATTAAATGCTTTCAAATGCATAGACTTAAATTTTGGGTTCAAATTCTGAATAGTTGGGATTGTTTAAGTAGCGAAAAATTGAATTGTGTTCGAGGAGGGGGAGGGTTAAATTTCAACTCCTGATAACACTTCAGTTTGCGTTTCTTAACCCCTCCCAATGATTCAGAATTTGAGCTCAAAATTTAAGTTCTAAGATTCCGAAAACATTTAATAAGCTTTTGCATTTAATTAGAACTAAAAAATAATGGTTAAAATTAATTGTTGGTTACTCTGAAGTTTAAGGCGCCCTTTAATGGATTTTTTTAACTTACCTTTAAAATTTATTTTCAAGAAGATACTGACTTACAGAATAGTTTTATTTAAACCGCAAACGAATCGACCAATTTTTCCATTTCTATAATTATTTTAAATTTGAACCTCCCCGCCCAACTTTAAACACAGTTCAGTTTGTGCTACTTAACCACTCCCTACTATTCAGATTTCGAGCTCAAAAATTAAGTTTAAGTCTAAGCTTCCGAAAAAATTTAATGAGACGCAAAAAATAACGGCAAAAAATAGCTGTTCGTTAGTCCTCCTAAAACTACCTCTATCGACGTTTTTTTTAAATTTATATTGATAACTTATTTTAAAGAAAGTACAAATATAAAGAATAGTTTTATTGAAAACCTCAAATCAATCGACCAATTTTTCCGTTTTTTATAATCATTTGAAATGTGCACCCTCTGAACACTTCTCAATTAGTGCTACTTAAGCACTCCCCACTATTCAGATTTTGAGCTCAAAATGTAAGTTTGAGTCTAAGCTTACGAAAATATTTGATGAGATGCAAAAAATACCGGCAAAAAATAGTTGTTCGTTACTCTAAAGTCTATAGCGCCCAATATCGGCATTTTTTTTACATTTATCTTTATAATTTAATTTCAAGAAAATGCCGACATAAAGAATAATTTTAGTGAAAAGCGCAAATCAATCGACCGATTTTTCCGCTTGTTATGTTTATTTGAAATTTTGGTCCCTAAACTTTAATGGCGGCTATCTTCTTTGGAAAACGTTTGGGAAGCCAGGTCTCCTATTTAATTTTGTTTGTCTTGATGTGTACTATCACTCCTCTTTTATTGTAAAAAAAAAAAAAAAATTAGAATCGCCCTGTATATGTATATATATATATATATATAATTATATATATATATAATATTTTATAATATTTATTATTTATATTATTTATTATATATATTACAAATTTTAATTTTTTAGCAAAAATTAACCTTTATGATATATTAATTTGCTTATAACAATATTCCGTACTTAGTTCATTCAACTTATTAAATTAAAATCTTGTTTCTAGATCTAATCTATTAATCTTTATGGAAACGATATAAATTCTTAATTCGCCTTAAAAAACATTTATTCCAATACGCGTAAATTTAAAGATGGTTCTAAAATAAAATAATTCTTAATTAAAAAAAATTTCTTAATATTCCAAATAAAACTCATTTTCTCTATGTTTTTATCAACCCTTTTTAAGAAAGTCTTATTAAATTTATTCCAAAACCATACCTTCCCAAAAATATCATTATTTTTATTTATTTATTTATTTTTCCTCCTTCAACATTTGATATTTGTGCATCAATAATTTCATTTCTTTTCTTTTTCTCTTAAAATAAACCGTTTGCAAAAATATCGTGTGTCTAATATATTCGGAATTTTGAGTGGATTATAAATTAGTTAATTAATATTTTTTTTAAATAAATTTATCGTCTGTGGAATAAAATCTCGACTCTGGGCATGAGTTATGTTTACATGGAAAATCATGGTTCGAGAGTAGAGAATTTTCTAGAACTTTCTTTTAGATTTTAGAAAGGAAACCTCGAGGTGAGAAATAAGATTCTTGGTTTTTTCTTCGATGAGTACGGCTCGCTGAAGTAATGACGGAATATTCTTTTATTCTTTCGGTTAAAGACAGTTTGCAAAGAGAGCATTTCCTTCTCTCATGACTACAGTTTAATAAATTAACTTGCAGCAGCCAATAAGTATTTTATTGGATCCTCTACATTTATTTACTTTTTTTTTCTCGCTTGCAATGACTTCTGTGCGGTAGAACGGGGTACCCGGCAATGATGTTCTGGCTCCTAACTTTAAAATATCACACATATACATAATATTATAATAGAAATATCATTATTATACTTAATATTAATAATATATATATATATATATATATTCGGCGCAATTCCCATTGATTTGTATTGTTTATTGTTGATTGTTTTACATATTGAATATATATATATATCCAATATGTAAAACAATCAACAATCAACAATACAAATTCATGTGAATTGCGTAAATTTAAAAACAAATAAAATGGTTTTAATCTGCTTAATATTAAAACTATTACAGAATAAATTGCAAAGGTCCTGCAGAACAACAGATGGGCTTATGTCAGAATATTTATTTTGCTTTAGCTTATCTGTGTGTTTACCACGTTTACCTCTTTCATATTGAAATGAGGGAATATATACATACGAAAAAAGACTATATACACATGTAGAATTTTCATTACGAAAATTTAGTTTTGTGTTCAATCCATAAGGATGCAGATATTTTAAACGAAGCATATAGAAGCTTTCACTTCTTAACCGAAAAGGATCATCAATAATCTGTTCTAATATTTGGATTTTTACATTATGGAAACCGTGTATAAAAAAGTGCTTTATTTCAAAAGTTGAATTATTGTCTTCTTTACTAGATAAATGTCTATGATTATTGATTCTCATATGTAACTCACCCGAAGTTTCCCCGACATATTTTTGATCACAAATGGTATAAGTTAATAAATAGATAACATGTGTAATTTTACATATATGGAAATTAAGGTTAACCGTGCTATTGGTGTAAGGACTTGCAGACAACTCTATATTAGGTCAAGTTTTACATCGTTTGTTACTACATTTTGTTAATCCCATTTTTTATTATTATTTTTCATCGTAACATTTTTATATATAGAATTTTTGAAGCATTTAGCTTATTGCACAAACAAAAAATATATATGAGGAAACTGAGCCAGTGAGCCATTCCCAAAGAGCTAAGTTGGGGATGTGGTTTTTATTCAGAGAACATATTTTTTGCATCGTTTACAATGTTCCAGGTGAGACATTCGTTTACTAATGTGGCTTAGGGTCCGGTGGGGGAGCACGTGAATTATAGCCATCGGGTGTTTAACGTCTGATTTTTTGCTATTCACCGTTCTGGCCGAAAAACACTGCCACTTGAATATATTTTGTTTTGTAAACTCAAATGTTCGGCTGCTTTTGTTTAATAAGACCCATCGCTGACGAGGCTTGAAGCTTATTGTTTTTGTATTTTGATTGTTGAATTTTTAATTTTAAGGGAGTTTTGTTTTGTGAGGGGTGTGTGCTAGTTCTGGCTAAATTGCTAATTTTGAAGATATATGTATATATATATATATATATTTATTTATAGTCGAAAAATATTAAAGTATTAAGTAAACTTAAGTTTACAAAAAATCCACATGATCAGCGCTATAGCTGCAATAATCACGTAAATTATGTATATAGCACTTTAAGAATAATGTGTAACGGCAGATCCAAAGTCCCGTGCCATAATGAAAAATTATATCAAACTATTAAACTTCAAAGGAAATAAAAAACGAGTAAGAAAAACAGTATAAAGACAATATAAAAAGGCTGTGGATCTCATCAGCAGTGGGCAGTTTTAAAACACAGCAAATACATATGAATGGAAATGGAAAAAGGACTATTATAATGTAGTGGCAGTGGGTTTCGATCAGAGTGCTACAATTTAAAAAAACCAAATGTACAAAAACATTTGAAATCATAACACTCCCCCACCGGACCCAAACGCCACAGAAAACAGCATATAACACATTTAAAATTGATACTGCCGAAATGAACAAGTATGTAATATAACTTAAAACAGAAATAAATAAAGTTGTATTACCCAATCCTCAGAGAAACAGCCACACAAAACAACAAAAAACCAGCATCCAAAATCAATCCGTATTCGTATCCATGTCGTTGCCACACGATTGCAGACATCCTTGTAAAACCGTCCAAAAGGCTTTAAGTTATACAAATCATTAACTGTCACTCATATAGCAATTACTAAAAATGCAGACTGCCAGTAAAACTAGTATATTTTTTAATAAATTTTAGATTTAAATTATTCTTGTATTGTAAAATATTTATTAAATGAAGAAGTTCCTTTAAAAATAAATTTTTATTTGAACAGAGCTTGTAGTAACGGAAAACTTGACCAATAATTATATTAATGTAAACTCGTTTATGAAATTTTGAAGTCCAGTTAACCAACTGATTAACTTCAAAATTAAAATTATCTCTTTTATTATATATGGAAATTTGCAAATCATTTGTAATGTGGATTTTTAAATCGAGATAGTCAGCAGCGTTATTATTTTCATTAGTTTTTTTTAGGACCAGCATATCAGGATAAATATCGGATGAAATTTCCAAAAAATTACGATCACAGTTCAAAATAATTAAATCATCAATGTATCTGAAAGCCAGAAAGTTAACATCTTTATTTACACTTGAAAATTGATATTCATAAAAAAATAAAAAGAGATTAGCTGCCGTGGAAGAATAACTTGTCCCCATTCCTATCCCATTACTTTGTAAATAAATGTCCGAGCCTGTATATACATAATTATTATATAAACAAAAATTACACAATAATCTAAATAAATTAAAATCCATATCGATGTCCCCACTGATCAAATCAATAATTTTAAATAAAATGCTATTCAACTCGGCAATAGGAATGTTAGTAAAAAGGTTTTCAAAATCAAAAGTTTGTATATTCTGTATGTCATTTTTAGTCAATTCATTTTTTATTTCAAAGCTATTTAAAATAATCCAATAAACATTACTATTTTTATATTTAAATTTTAAAATATCCAAAATCTTCTTTAACATTTTTTCAAACCTGCAATTAAATTCGTTACCGATGCTGTTTACATTACTACATATAAATCTATATTTAACAGGCGTTTTGTGAAATTTGGGGGTTACGAATAGAAAAGGAAAAGACAAATTTTTAACTTTAGGCAAAGGAATATGAGCTTTTTTAGAAAAAGCTAGATGTTTCTTTATAAGCGTTTGTATTGTAGATTCATATAAACTATAGGTCACACTATTATTGAGCTCAGCATGTATCAGACCAGCATAAAAGCTTTTTCAGATTATTGCAAAATTATTAGATGCTTTATCAACTGAACAAAAAACAAGAGAATTTTTTAATCTTGAAATTTCCCTCTGTATATCTAAAGTAAGTTTGTGGTAAGTATAATTAGAGTCATTCATGTAATTGGTTTGAAAAACTTTAAAATCATCCAAAATTTTTAGTTTCCAATCGTTAAAAAGGGGGATAGGTTTATTGTATTTATAGCTTAAATTAAGTATGAACGTATGTAGCTCTGATTTAAATAGACTGAAAGACTTTTTTAGATTCATTTTCCTGTTTAATCTGAATTTTGTTCCAAAACTCATTAGATGTTTCAATTCATCATTAGATATGAAATTAAGGTTACCAGTCACTACATGTTTTGAATTGTCATCATAATAGGGGGAATTCTGATATGAGCTACAATCTCAAGGGACATTTAAAAAGGAATCCAAGTTTTGTGCAATTTCTCTATAATTAAATAATTTATTACCCAAAGTATTGACATATCTGAAAGTTGAAATAATAGATAAATTTTTTATAGGAAATATTTCACTATGTTTAGTAATAATTTTATTTAAATATAAGTTATCAAAACTTTTTTGTTGGAAAGTACTAACAAAATATATTTTATCCATATTGCACTGTTTAAATTTACCTATTTTAAACAATAAAAAGTCTGTTAATAAATCTTTAAATTGCAAATTATCACAGTTAAAATCATTAATTTTTTGCTGTAAGTTACGTAGAATCTTAAAATTTAAACTAAATAAAATAGTTTTGATTTCTTTAATGTTATAATTCTTAATAAAGAGATTGTATAAATCAAGTAATATAATGGCTGGATTTATATTTTTATATCTAGCAAACAATGTTTTGTTAGAGTGATTCCCTCTTTTACCTCTATTGTACTGAAATGAAGATGTGTAAACTGAAGAAAACAAACTGTACACACTCATTGAATCATCAGTTTGATAGCAAAGTTTAGTATTTAACCCATGTGGATATAAAGATTTAGCACGTAGAATGTAAAAACTTTCACTTCGTAAACGAAATGACTTATCAAAAATCTGTTCTAAAATTTGTATGCTAACATTTTTAAAATCATGTAAGTGAAAATGTTTAATTTCAAAGTCGAATTACCGGAGTATCTTTCAGACATAGAACGATGATTATTTATGCGTTTATGTAGCTCGTCAGTTCTATGTCTGAAAGATACTCCGGTAATTCGACTTTTGAAATTAAACATTTTCACTTACATGATTTTAAAAATGTTAGCATACAAATTTTAGAACAGATTTTTGATAAGTCATTTCGTTTACGAAGTGAAAGTTTTTACATTCTACGTGCTAAATCTTTATATCCACATGGGTTAAATACTAAACTTTGCTATCAAACTGATGATTCAATGAGTGTGTACAGTTTGTTTTCTTCAGTTTACACATCTTCATTTCAGTACAATAGAGGTAAAAGAGGGAATCACTATAACAAAACATTGTTTGCTAGATATAAAAATATAAATCCAGCCATTATATTACTTGATTTATACAATCTCTTTATTAAGAATTATAACATTAAAGAAATCAAAACTATTTTATTTAGTTTAAATTTTAAGATTCTACGTAGCTTACAGCAAAAAATTAATGATTTTAACTGTGATAATTTGCAATTTAAAGATTTATTAACAGACTTTTTATTGTTTAAAATAGGTAAATTTAAACAGTGCAATATGGATAAAATATATTTTGTTAGTACTTTCCAACAAAAAAGTTTTGATAACTTATATTTAAATAAAATTATTACTAAACATAGTGAAATATTTCCTATAAAAAAATTATCTATTATTTCAACTTTCAGATATGTCAATACTTTGGGTAATAAATTATTTAATTATAGAGAAATTGCACAAAACTTGGATTCCTTTTTAAATGTCCCTTGAGATTGTAGCTCATATCAGAATTCCCCCTATTATGATGACAATTCAAAACATGTAGTGACTGGTAACCTTAATTTCATATCTAATGATGAATTGAAACATCTAATGAGTTTTGGAACAAAATTCAGATTAAACAGGAAAATGAATCTAAAAAAGTCTTTCAGTCTATTTAAATCAGAGCTACATACGTTCATACTTAATTTAAGCTATAAATACAATAAACCTATCCCCCTTTTTAACGATTGGAAACTAAAAATTTTGGATGATTTTAAAGTTTTTCAAACCAATTACATGAATGACTCTAATTATACTTACCACAAACTTACTTTAGATATACAGAGGGAAATTTCAAGATTAAAAAATTCTTTTGTTTTTTGTTCAGTTGATAAAGCATCTAATAATTTTGCAATAATCTTAAAAAGCTTTTATGCTGGTCTGATACATGCTGAGCTCAATAATAGTGTGACCTATAGTTTATATGAATCTACAATACAAACGCTTATAAAGAAACATCTAGCTTTTTCTAAAAAAGCTCATATTCCTTTGCCTAAAGTTAAAAATTTGTCTTTTCCTTTTCTATTCGTAACCCCCAAATTTCACAAAACGCCTGTTAAATATAGATTTATATGTAGTAATGTAAACAGCATCGGTAACGAATTTAATTGCAGGTTTGAAAAAATGTTAAAGAAGATTTTGGATATTTTAAAATTTAAATATAAAAATAGTAATGTTTATTGGATTATTTTAAATAGCTTTGAAATAAAAAATGAATTGACTAAAAATGACATACAGAATATACAAACTTTTGATTTTGAAAACCTTTTTACTAACATTCCTATTGCCGAGTTGAATAGCATTTTATTTAAAATTATTGATTTGATCAGTGGGGACATCGATATGGATTTTAATTTATTTAGATTATTGTGTAATTTTTGTTTATATAATAATTATGTATATACAGGCTCGGACATTTATTTACAAAGTAATGGGATAGGAATGGGGACAAGTTATTCTTCCACGGCAGCTAATCTCTTTTTATTTTTTTATGAATATCAATTTTCAAGTGTAAATAAAGATGTTAACTTTCTGGCTTTCAGATACATTGATGATTTAATTATTTTGAACTGTGATCGTAATTTTTTGGAAATTTCATCCGATATTTATCCTGATATGCTGGTCCTAAAAAAAACTAATGAAAATAATAACGCTGCTGACTATCTCGATTTAAAAATCCACATTACAAATGATTTGCAAATTTCCATATAAAATAAAAGAGATAATTTTAATTTTGAAGTTAATCAGTTGGTTAACTGGACTTCAAATATTCATAAACGAGTTTACATTAATATAATTATTGGTCAAGTTTTCCGTTACTACAAGCTCTGTTCAAATAAAAATTTATTTTTAAAGGAACTTCTTCATTTAATTAATATTTTACAATACAAGAATAATTTACCTCTAAAATTTATTAAAAAATATACTAGTTTTACTGGCAGTCTGCATTTTTAGTAATTGCTATATGATTGACAGTTAATGATTTGTATAACTTAAAGCCTTTTGGACGGTTTTACAAGGATGTCTGCAATCGTGTGGCAACGACATGGATACGAATACGGATTGATTTTGGATGCTGGTTTTTTGTTGTTTTGTGTGGCTGTTTCTCTGAGGATTGGGTAATACAACTTTATTTATTTCTGTTTTAAGTTATATTACATACTTGTTCATTTCGGCAGTATCAATTTTAAATGTGTTATATGCTGTTTCTGTGGCGTTTGGGTCCGGTGGGGGAGTGTTATGATTTCAAATGTTTTTGTACATTTGGTTTTTTTAAATTGTAGCACTCTGATCGAAACCCACTGCCACTACATTATAATAGTCCTTTTTCCATTTCCATTCATATGTATTTGCTGTGTTTTAAAACTGCCCACTGCTGATGAGATCCACAGCCTTTTTATATTGTCTTTATACTGTTTTTCTTACTCGTTTTTTATTTCCTTTAAAGTTTAATAGTTTGATATAATTTTTCATTATGGCACGGGACTTTGGATCTGCCGTTACACATTATTCTTAAAGCGCTATATATATATATATATATATATATATATATATATATATATATATATGTAATAAAATAAGAAAAACAATTTCGCCATTTTGTTCTCTCTTAGCTTCAATTCTAAATTTGTGGCACATATTTCAATCTTAGTTTCGTAATGTATTAACTTGAAACTGCTAAAATTCTTTTTCTTATTTTATTTATTAATAATTTATTGCTTGCTTCTCAAAAAGGTGGGAAGTATTTCGTAACCTTTTTACTTTCTGGAATATTCTCGAGATTTTAATTTTATTTTTTATTTAACATCGCGTGATCTGTATCAATGCGCGTATGTTAGAGGGCTTATTATTTGCGAGGCAAAATATAGACCCTACCCGAGGCCACGCCAGCTAAAACCAATCAGAGCTGTTCATTTTTTGACGTTGAGACTCGAGTTAATCCTAATTGAATTTTTAAAATGATTGACGCGGAGTAGGAGGGGGCTAATTTGTCGTGAAAATGTTTAGTTCTCATTTGGTTTTTTAGGAGCTTCATAATGCATTTGACTTTTAAAATATCAAGACGCGCGTTTCGTTTCCCCGCTGAATTAGAATATCTGATGATGTGGACTGGATAACGAAGGTAGTAGTGTCGATGTGTGCTAAGGTGATTGCGGGGAAGAGCTTACCTATTTTATGAGTTCATAAATAAAGAACTTGAAGACTGATGGTGTTTGTTTTATAATGGGGAAATACCACAATGAAATTCTTCCACTGCTCGCTAACCGTCGTAGCAACTACTCTGCTCGTGCTGCTGCTGGCTCCTAGAGTTTATGGAACATAGGTATTTCGTCGAACTGTTGTTACATTGATCTCCCCTTAAATTAGCTTGAATCATCAAGGTTGTGCTACTGGTGTTGAAGGGGGTGCTATCGATAAAGAACAATTTTTTCTCAAAAAATAATCTGAAGACACACATTTTTTTTTCGTGCATTTCGAAGGATAAATTTTCCAGAGTGAAATATGTCTCACGGTGTCTTTCTGTCATTGTTAACATCTGTGAAATCGTCTGCTGATTATTAAAGATTAAAGAAAAAAAAAAAACACTTCTTTAGTGAAATATTGCCACATCATTTTGAATGAATTTCCAAGTGGTGTTTTTGTTTTTCAAGTGAAATTTGGATATTTGTACGGGTTATACACCTGTTGAGTCGTCTCTACGAAGTGCTTTATTTTTTGTTTATTTTAATAATTTTTAGGTATTTGGACAATTTCGATATCGAGGTGTATGTAAGTTATCATTTATTATTTATCTTATTTTGTTATTGTTTACGAAATTTTAATAATAATTTCGTTATTAAATTCTTGATTTTATTATTTTTATTACAGATATTAAAAAATAAATTTGTTCTTAATTTATATTAATTGAAATTTTCTGCAGATAGAAAATTTACTTAAGTTTTAAAAAATGTTCCGAGTACAAATGAGAAAAAATTATTTTTGTTCTTAAAATTATTTGTTGTGTATTTCCTATGTATGGGAAACTGTGATATTTATTTATTATTTACTTATTTATTTGTTACTTATTTATTTATTATTTATTTATTCCACATGAATTTAAACCAAGAGTTGATTATTTTATTTATTTATTTTAATAGTTATTATCGTATTGAAGTGTAGCACTTAAATATTTTCCGTATGAATTATCCCTCTTTTATGTTACTAAGATCAGGAGTAGTAAAGGAAGAAAAAATGGCAGAAAATGAACTTGATATTGTACTTTTTGACTTTGCGTCAGGTATGAATATTTTTAAGTGGTTTAAACACTTTGATAATGAGTGTTTTGGAGAAAAAAAGATAATGAGTGGAAAAACATAATATTTCAAAATATTTAAAGGGGGAAGCGCTAAAAGCTTATATAAATGTTTGTTTGGATTGTGCTACTTACGAGGAAATTGTTGATATTTTAGCAGAAAAATTCATTCAGGTTAGAGTTCCAAAATTTTCTGAGTTTACCTCCTTAAAGTTAAATGATCTAAGTTATTTGGATTCTTATTTTAGAAAGAAAGTTGAGATTGGAAGACAACTTCAACTTGGGGAAAATTTAATTATACAAGGTTTAATTGGTGGGCTTAAGCCGGAGTATCAAAATTGTTTAATGGTAAACCCTCCTTCTAATACTGGTGAATGGTTTCGCATTGCTAAACAATTAGCAGCGATTCCAATTCACAACCCTAATAACAGCAACAGAAACTTTCAACAAACTAGACCTATGCACAATCCCAAACCTCAGCCCAGACATTGGACTCGACCCATTCCAAACAACCCAACCCAAAATTTTAATCCTAGATTTTTCACTCCTAGAATGCCTACGACTCATTATCAAAATAACTACCCAAGTCGTCCGTGCAGAATATGTTTAATCAGAGGTATACAAAATGCTTATCATTGAGAGAGGAGTTGTATATTTAACACAAATTCCTTGCAATTTCAAACTCCTGCTCACATACAACCAGCCCCTACTAACAATGTCTGACAATTATTTATCACTGGATATGTGGACAATAACAAAGTGTATTCTGTGGTTGACAGTAGATCAACTGTCCCAATTTTACCTCTTAAATTTGTTCGATATTTAAATGGTAATTTACATAATGTTACCCCTATTACTATTGGAGAGGCACAAGAAACTCTTAAAATTAATAAATCTTGTCGGTTATGTATTAAATTTGGTAATATAAAGAGGTATGTTAATTTTTTAGTAAGTCAGATAGATTTGGACTATGCTATTTTAGGTTTACCTGATTGTGCCAAATTTAAATTGGTAATTGAGTGTGCAAAAGCCAGGTGCTACAAGACAATATTACGTTAAACCAACATGTCAACATATCCAGTGATAATTTAGAATTACTTCATTTTGATATTATAAAAAATGATACTACTGTGCAAATCGATTATAGAAATACCATAACTCCTCAATCCTTGTCGCGAACTAATAATGATGATTATAATCTATTGGGGGATCTAAATGCTATTCCAAATAAAAATGTAAGGGAATTTTAAGGGATTATTTAGATATTTTTGCCAAAAATAAATATGATGTAGGGAGAATTAATATTGAACCTCAGCGTATTTTTCTTAAATCTGACCTACCAGTATCTTTGAGGCCTTATCGTACATCCACTGCTGATGAAAAAGAAATCTCTCAGCAAATTCAATCCTTATTAGCGGCTGGATAATTTAAAGAAAGTTATAGCCCATATTCTTCCCCAGTTACGTTAGTAAATAAACGAGATGAAGGCAAAAAACCCGAATGTGTGTTGATTACCGAAAATTAAATTCTATTATGAAAAATGACGCTGAACCTTTGCTCCGAATTGATGAAATTTTAGACAAATTAAGTGGTGCCCAATATTACTCTACAATGGATTTAGTCTCAGGCTATTGGCCCATACCTATTCACCCACCCGATTCCGAAAAATTAGCCTTTACTACTAATTGTGGGCTCTGGGAATGGAATGTTCTTACCTTTGGTGTAAAGATAGCCCCCCCCCCCAATTTTCAATAGGACAATTAGAAGAATTCTTACAAAATATAAAATAGACTTTGCTTGTTATTATTTTGATGATATAATTATTTTTTCTAAATCAATAGATGAACATATATAGCATCTCATCCAAATTTTTGATTTATGCAGAATAGAAAATATTAAATTAAAATTATCTAAATGTACTTTTGCTCAAAAACAAATCAATTTTCTAGGGTATGAAATACAAAATGGAACTTTAACTCCAGCTAATACTAATATAGAAACAATTAAAAAATTAAAACCCCCTACTAATACTAAAGAATTACAAAGATTTCTTGGTTCTATAAATGTGTATCATAAATTTATTGACAAATATGCTGAAATTAGACACCCCCTAAATAAATTACTTAAGAAAGATACTATTTGGGATGAAATATAGAGAGAAGTGGAATAGAATAAAGAATATAATCAATTATGTAATCATTTACTTAATCTTGTAATTCGAGTACAGGATGAAGTAGGAATATGTACAAAAACAAGTTAAAAAATATAATAGGATACAATAAAATAAAATAAAATAAAAATAAATAAAAATTTTGTTCATGTTTGTGATTGCACGTGACATTTAAACTACTAAGATTCTTAAAAAGAAATATTAATAAATAATAAAAATAAAAGACAAGATTTATTCATGTCAAATAATTACGCAATAAATATTTTCTCAGTGTGATAAAACATTGCAAGATGCAAGAAGGAAAGAGAAAAAGAAACAAAATTATATTCTAATTGACATGTACTTGGACTGGAAATCAGAAGCAAGAGAGAGAGAGAGAGAAATTAAAATAAAGTGATTATTACTATATTAATATACTATAAAATGTGTTACTATATTGAATTACAAGTATAAAGTATTGTCACAAAGATACCCAAATATGGAACTGTTATGAATATGCAAGGACTCAGTCACATAAAAACTGAACTGTTGTTATAATATTAGCTGATGAAAATTAGACAATTAATAAAGATATAATTAGACTCCTTGAAAAAATAGGTATGGACTGTACCACTCTAATTTTGAGCCTTAGAGGACTTTTTTGAAATAAACTCTCAATATTTATCTCTAGAACTTTCTAGTGAATTTCTTCATATTTAGCTTTGTCATTATCATGAATGAATTCAACGTTATTTTATTTTTATTTTTCATGTTAGTATATTAAGATTAGTTGTTTATATTTTCAATTTACTTCCTGGTATGTACTGCTAAACAAGATCATATCTTGTATTTTTATTGATGCCTATTTTATTGTATGTAAATATAAAGTTATTCCACGCATCACCTTAGTGTTCCTAAATTTGAATTCTGTATTTATATAAAAAAATAATATCATTTAACTTAATTTTTCTTTTATTTAGTATCTAATTATTATTACTTTTATCAACAACTTCGTGAGCTAAGACTGCATCATATCCCTTTCTGTGAAATTGCAGGTCTCAGACCTACATTTTCAGCCATCTTTCTGGGAGGGGGGATTTGTAATAAAATAAAAAAAAATTCGACATTTTGTTCTTTCTTAGCTTCAATTCTAAATTTGTGGAACATATTTCAATCTTAGTTTCGTAATGTATTAACTTGTAACAGCTAAATATCTTTTTCTTATTTTATTTATTAATAATTTATTGCTTGCTTCTCAAAAAGGAGGGAAGTACTTCGTAACCTTTTTACTTTCTGGAATATTCTCGGGATTTTAATTTTATGTTTTATTTAACATCACGTGATCTGTATTATGTGCGTATGTTAAAGGGCTTGTTATTTGCGAGGAAAAATATAGACCCTACCCGATGCCACGCCTACTAATACCAATCAGAGCTGCTCATTTTTTGACGTTGAGACTCGAGTTAATCCTAATTGAATTTTTAAAATGATTGACGCGGAGTAGTAGGGGGCTAGTTTGTCTTGAAAATGTTTAGTTCTCATTTGGTTTTTTAGGAGCTTCATAATGCATTTGACTTTTAAAATATCAAGACGCCCGTTTCATTTCCCCGCTGAATTGGAATATCTGATGATGTGGACTGGATAACGAAGGTAGTAGTCTCGATGTGTGCTAAGGTGATTGCGGGGAAGAGCTTACCTATTTTATGAGTCCATAAATAAAGAACTTGAAGACTGATGGTGTTTGTTTTTAAAATGGGGAAATACCCCAATGAAATTCTTCCACTGCTCGCCAACTGTCTGAGCGACTACTCTGCTCGTGCTGTTGCGGATTCCTAGAGTTTATGGAACATAGTTATTTCGTCGAATTCTTATTACATATATATATATATATATATATACTTTTAAAAATGTAAAATTATATAAATATAACAACATATATTAGATATAAAATATATAAATATCATGATAATAAATATGTTATTTAAACAATAAATTTTTATAATATATAAACTATTATATATGATTATTACATTATTTATTTATTTATTTATTATTTCTTATCTATTTATACATTTTTTTATTTACTATGAGTTAATAAAATATTATATATTTTTTAAATCAATTCTTGCCAATGAAACTAATTTTTAATATTTTATTTTATTTATTTATACAGTTATTTCTAATAATTTACCATCAATTAATAAGCTATTAAAATCTTTTTAATGAATTCTTGTTAGGGACACTAATTTTTAATTTTATTTATGCAATTACTTTTACAAATTTACTATCAGTTAGTTAATATTTAATTCTATTGATTTTGCAATTATTTTTATTAATTTACTATAAGTTAATAAAATATATAATAATTTTTTAATAAATTCTTCTCAATGAAACTAAGTTTAATATTTAATATCGCCTAAAGTTTGATAATTAAAAAGAATTATGTATTTTAATGCAATAACATTTCGTTTTTTGACTTTTCCATTATTTATTCTATTAATATCAGTAGATACTAATCCTATCGATCAAAATATTAAAAATACACTCTTCGTTATCACTTTAATTTTTAGCACTTATTTATCGACAAATCCATTTATCAATTCCAAGTGATTTTTTTTCCGGTAACTTTTTTTCCTTGTCACCTTTTTTCCAGTAAAATTTTTTCCTTGTCACCTTTTTTCCGGTAACTTTTTTTCGTGTCACCATTTTTTCGGTAACTTTTTTCCTTGTCACCTATTTCCGATAACTTTTTTCCGGTCACTTTTCTTTCCGTTAAGCAGGTTGGAAAATAACTATTGGAAAAAAAAAAGTGTAATATATACAATGATACCTTGAGTCTAAACTCAAATACTTCGTTGGTTATATATTCGAGGAATGATCACATTCAAATGATGAAAGTATGATATATTTCCCTTCATAAAAAAAAAACCTTTCATAACAAATTGCGATAAATAAAAGTTAATATTATAGAGTTAAATTGACACTGAGTTAAATAGTTGAACTTACTATAAAGCACGAATAAATGTACTAAAAAATTACAAGTGATTACATATAATTTTATAATATATTTTTGCACTTGAAAGTAATTTAGTACATTTAATTGAGCTTTACAGGAATTTTAACAATTTTTTATGTGTCGTTTAAATTTTTCTTTTAAAATTTCGAGTTATATATTTGGCAAAAAAAAAAAAAAAAAAAAAAAAAAAAAAAAAAAAAAAAAAGTTGTTGCCAGTGTAGCATATATTGAGATCTAAGAGTTAATATGCATGTTTTCCAGTTCATATGCAACGACAACTTTTCATTGCTGTGCATGACACAATCTTTTTAAATTTCAGTTGTGTCATGATTTTTAACTTTAGATGACTGATTATTATATATTTTTATTGCTAAATTTTGAAATAAACTTCGGGTATACTGCAAATCGCAAATTTTAAAATGCATGATGTTTGTTCCATTTCACTTCTAGCCACGTTCTAGATTAACTCACTTTTAAGGATCAATCAACCCCCTTCCGTCACCAGATGCTTCAACTATTTAGCTATAATCAATGGTATAAACAGAAGAAATTAATGAATTAGTATCAGAAAAACGTTTCGCATTTTATATAGTACATGTTTCGAAATATTTCGACATTTTAACGATTCATAAATTTAAGATTTGCAAAAAATACTGATTTGATGACAAAATTGAAGGTCAATTTTAATTTTATCGCCAAACATTACAAATAAATCAATCATAAAAATTCTTTTGTAATAATTATTGTATATGATCATTGTTGGAAAATTTTTAGTACATAATACATCCCAATTTTCTTACTTATTTGTTTATTTAAGTTATTACTTATAAATGTTAACTTTTCTTTTACCTACTTTTTAAAATTGTTTTAAGAATGATTTAGCGGAGTACATTTTTTAAAGAATGTATCACATGAATCATTAGTAATCCACAGGATTACATTTATACTGTGAAAAAAGAGCTATTTTATATTTTAATGGCAACAGTGAAAGGAAAATGGTATTAAATTAAATGACCAAGCGATAATAAAAGTTTTTAGTCTCAACTGCGCGATTATCATTGATATATTTCAGTGAATTTGCATTTGAAAAGAGAGTAAATTGTGAAAAGAGTTCAAAGACTAAATCGTTTACTTTCGGGTTTCTTATAAAAATTGTCATTTAACCTCCTATGCGTCATCCCTCACACACAGCACTTTATAATGCTCATGGGAGTTGCTATTTTTCAGAGTTGAATTGTCACAGAAATAAACTGGATTAAATCTTATTTTCAGCTTTAAAACTAACGTTTGCTAATATTCTAATATAACTAGGTCTAAGAAAAAAGAAAACAATTATGGTTATTATTTTTTTTTTAAATATTTCTTGTTTAAATTTATTTTCCTAATATAAATGGAGATTAAATAATAATTAAAAAAACATGTTTAGTCCAAAATTTACACTATTTGGACTTAATTAATAAAGAATGTTTATATGCGAAATTTTTAATTGTTTCAGATAATAATTTTGAATTATCGAATAATTTTGCAATCATTTTCTTACATTATCATAGCTGGATAGTTGTTATTACATAATAATTATCTTAGTACCATTATTACTACGATTTTCTCATTTATTCTTTTATTTAAGTTATTACTTATAAATGCCACATTTACTTTTAGCCGCTTTTTATAACTTAAAAAAAATTATTTAACAGAGTACTAAAAAATTACCAATTATATGCATCGCATATGCATATAATTGGTAATCTTAGATATTACGTTTATTCTGTGAAATTTTTTTTATCTGTAATGGCAACAGTGAAGCGAAAACGATATTAAAACCAAATGACCAAACGAACAATAAAGGCGTTAGTCTCAAATGCGTGATTATCATTGATATATTCCTGTGAGTTTGCATTTGAAAAGAGAGTAAATGGTGAAGTTATTTACTCATTTCTAAAAGTTTTCAAACACTAAATCGTTTACCTTTGAATTTCTTGGATCTTCTCATTTAAACTCCAATGTGTCATCTTTCACGCACAGTACTTTATAATGCTCATGGGAATTGTTATTTTTCAGAGTTGATTTGTCACAGAAATAAACCCCATTAAACCTTATTTCCCGCTTTAAAACTAACGTTTGATAATATTCTAATGTAACTAGGTTTCAGAAAAAAGACAACAATTATAATTGTTTTTTTAATATTTTCTGCTTAAATTTATATTCCTAATATAAATGGAGATTAAATAATAATAATAATAACATGTTTAGTCGAAAATTTAACTATCTGGACTTAATCAATAAATAATGTTTATATACGAAATTTTTAATTGTTTCAGATAATAATTTTGAACAATCGAATGATTTTGTAATCATTGTCGTACATTATTATTGCTGTATTTTTGTTATTACATAATAAAACCCGATTTTCTTATTTATTTTTTTATTTAGGTTATTACTTATAAATCCCACATTTTCTTTTAGCCACTTTTTAAATTACATAAAAAACTATTTGGCAGAGTACTTATTTAAAAAAAATGCATCACATGAATCATTGGTAATTTGTGAGATTATCTTTATACTATGAAAAAAGAATTATTTTGATCTGTAATGGCAACTGTGAAAGGAAAACGATATTAAATTAAATGAGCAGCGAACGTTAAAGAGGTTAGTCTCAACTGCGTGATTATCTTTGATATATTTAAGTGAATTTGCATTTGAAAAGAGAGTAAATGGTGAAGTTACTTACTCATCTCTAAAAGTTTTCAAAGACTAAATCGTTTACTTTTGAATTTCATGGATCTTCTCATTTAAGCTCCAATGTGTCATCTTTCAGACACTGCATTTTAATCCGCTTATTGGAATTGTTATGTTTCAGAGGAGAATTGTCACCAAAATAAATTACCCCCCTCCCCCGAATTGAAAAAAAAAACTATTTCAATCTAATTTTTATCTTTAGAAATTACTTTTGCTAATAATGTAATGTAACTGGTTACAAAAAAAAAAAAAATTGATTATTATTTTTTTTATATTTTCGGTTTTAATTTATTTTATTAATATAGATAAGCATTAAATAAAAAATAAAACGTTTGTTCCAAAATTTAAAGTATCTGGAATAAAGTAATATAGAATGTTTATGCACTAAAGACACAAATTTTTAACTGTTTCAGATAATAATTTTGAATCTTCAAATGATTTTGTAATTATTGTCATAAATTATTATTGCTGGATTGTTAAACATATTTCAACCCAATTTTCTTATTTATTTATTTATTTAAGTTATTGCATTTCAATATAAGATTCCATTATTATATTATTGTTATTACATTACATTTTTGTTGTTTTTTGTTCTTTTAGATAATTTGCATAATTGTTTTAAAAAAGATTTGGTAGACTACATTTTCAAAAAATGCATCACATAAATCATTGCTAATCTGAGAAATTACGTTTATACTTGGGAAAAAAGAATAATTTTTATACTCTAATGGTAAGAGTGAAACGAAATGATATTAAATTAAATTACGTAGCGACCATTAAAGATCTTAGTCTCAACTGCGTGATTACATTTGATATATTTCAGTGAATTTGCATTTGAAGAAAGAGTAAATGGTAAAGTTACTTACTCATCTTTAAATATTTTCAAAGGCTAAATCGTTTACTTTTGAATTTCTTGGAAATTCTCATTTAACCTCCGATGCATTATATCTTGTACACAGTATTTTATAACGCCTGTGGCAATTGCTATTTTTCAGAGGAGAATTGTCACAGAAATAAATCCAATTAAATCATATTTTCAGCTTTAAAATTAGCTTTTGCTTATATTCTAATGTAACTAGGTCTAAGGAAAAAAAAATTATATCGTGTCCATAAATAAGTGACATATATAGTTATAGATAGATATAGATAGATAGAGAGATAAACTTTTTTAATGATCTTATGTTTTGTGGTCTAGGTGTCATGATCGGTATAGATCTGCAGAAAAAATTCAGAAATTCCAACAGTGGAGCAACCGCAATCGGTAGTTTTTCACATGAAATCTGCCTAAAAATCAAATAATGAAACAATCGCATGGTTTTGTAATAATTGTCGTACATGGTCATTGCTTGATAGTTGTTATTACATAATACGCCCAATTTTCTTATTTTTTTACTTGAGCTTTGCATATAAATGTTACATTTCTTTTTAAGAAATTTCTATATTTTTTTAAAAAAATGATTTTGCAGAATACTTGAAACATTCATCACATAAATCATTGGTAATACGTTAGATTACGTTTATACTGAGGGAAATTTTTTTTATACTTTAATGGCAATAGTGAAAGGAAAAGGATTTTAAATTAAATGACTAAGTGACCATTAAGGTTTTAGTCTAAACTGCGTGATTATCTTTGATATAATTCAGATAATTTGCATTTAAAAAGAGAGTAAATGGTAAAGTTACTCATCTTTAAAGGTTTTCAAAGACTAAATCGTTAAATTTTGAATTTCTAGGAAGTTCTCACTTAACCTGCAATGCATCATCTCTCCAATAGAACACTTTATAAATCTTATGGGAAATTTTCAGTGGAGATTTGTCACCGAAGTAAACCCAATGAAATCTTATTTGCAGCTTTAGAAACAACTTTTGATAATATTCTAATGTAACTAGGTCTAAGAAAAAAGACACAATTATATCGTGTCCACAAATAAATTATATCTATGTATAGATAGATATAGATAGATAGATAAACTTTTTTATTGATGTTAGTTTGGGTGTCTAGGTGTCAGGATTGGTGTAGATCTGTAAATTGCATTAATAATATTCTAGGATTAATCACAAAATATTATTAATGTAATTTAATTTCAATGGAAAACATATATAAGAAATATTCTTATTTATTATGTTAAACATTAAGCTTTGTATTATTTAATTTATCAAAGAAATTTCATGTTTGTTTTTCCCTTAGAAAATAAATAAAATAACAATGTTTCTTTTTTGAAGCTGAATAAATTCGAGAATTATCTTAAACAATTTTTTCTTTGTTTCTTATATTGTTACATACTCGAGAAAACTCAAGAAATTCCTATTTTCTAGCTGAAGATTAGCTGCTTCCTCTTCAACTTCTCATTCTTTTCTTAACCACAAGACGAAAATGGAAAACTATTACAGAGAAAATAATACATTTTGAGAAACATATTGTAGGAGTAGAAGTTATTTATATTTATGATTATCAAATACGTGTAAAGCATGCAGCTAGAATCAAATATTTTTTAATTGATTTTGAAAGTTTTTAAGCATATGACCATGATTATTTAAAAAAAAATTGTTAAATAACTAAAAAATTCATAATTCACCCACATTATACCTTTGTATTATTCTTAGAAATGAAATACAATAACAACGTTCCTTTTTTCGAAGCAAAACAAATTAGAGAATTATCTTAATCATTTTTCTTCTTTTGTTACATACTAGAGAGCACTCAAGAAATTCCTATTTTCTAGCTTCCAGATTAGCTGTATTCTCTTTGACACTTCATTCTTTTCTTAACCACATGAAATAGAATAACAATGTTCTCTTTTTAGAAGCAAAATAAATGCGAGAGTTATCTTAAACAATATTTCTTTTTTTTTTGTTACATTGTTACATGCTAGAGAGTACTCTAGAAATTTTGAGTTTCTAGCTTCAAGATTAGCTGTCAACTCTTCAACACCTCATTGTTTTCTTAACCACAAGCAGAAAATGCGAAACTATTCCCGAAAAAGAAATACATTTGGAGAAACAACATTATAGAAGTAGGAGATATTTTTATTTATATTTACAAAATGCGTGTAAAGTATGAAGCTGGTATGAAATATTTTTAAAATTGACTTTGAAAGTTTTTAAGCATATACCCAATATTATTTTTAAAATAATTGTTAGGTAACTAAAAAATTCTATATATTCATAATTCATTCATATTACACGTTTCTTTTCCTCTAAAAAATAAATAAAACAGCAATATTTCTTTTTCGAAGAAAAGTAAAATTGAGAATTATCCTTAACAATTTTTCTTCTTTTGTTATATTATTACATACTAGATAGTATTCTAGAAATTTCAATTTTCTAGCTTCAAGATTAGCTGTCTCCTCTTCAACGCCTCTTCAACTTTTTTTAACCACAAAAAGAAAATGCGAAACTATTGCAGAAAAAGAAATACATTTGGAGAAACATATTATAGAAATAAGAGCTATTTATATTTATATTTACTAGATATCTGTAAAGCATAATGCTAGCATCAAATATTAAAAAGCTGTCTTTGAAAGTTTTTGAGCACATACCCATGATTTTATTTAAATTAATTTTTGGTTAGTTAAAAAATTCTAATTTTGTTATTTTCATTATTCATATACATTATACATTTGTTTTCTTCTTAGAAATGAAATAAAATGACAATGTTCTCTTTTTCGAAACAAATCTGATTATAGAATCATCTCAAGCATTTTTTTCTTATTTTGTTACACTCAAGAATTCCTATTTTCTAGCTTCAAGATTAGCAGTATTTCCTTTAACACCTCATTCTTTTCTTAACCACATGAAACAGAATAACAATGCTCTCTTTTCGAAGCAAAATAAACTCGAGAATTATCGTAAGCAGTTTTTATACTTTTGTTACAATGTTACACACTAGAGAGCATTCTAAACATTCCAAGTTTCTATCTTCAAGATTAGCTGTATCCTCTTCAACGCCTCATTCTTTTTTTAACTATAAGAAGTTGCGGAACTACTGCTGAGAAAGAAATACTTTGACGAAACATATTATAAAAGTAGAAGTTATTTATATTTATATTTACAAACACGTGTAAAGCATGATGCTAGCATCAAATATTTTTTTTTATTGTGTTTGAAAATTTTTTAGCACATACCCATGATTGTTTAAAAAATAATTGTTGGATAACTAAAAAATTCTTATTCTGTTGTTTTCATTATTCATATTGATAATGCGTTTAATTTCTTCTTAGAAAATATGTAAAATAACAGCATTTTGCTTTCTGAATCAAAATAAATTCGAGAATTATCTTAAGTAATTTGTCTTCTTTTGTTACATACTAGAGATTAATATAGAAATTCTAAGTTTTTAGCATCAAAATTAGCTGTCTCTTTTTCAACGCATCAGTCTTTTTTAACCACAAGAAGAAAATTCAAAAATATTGCAGAGAAAGAAATACATTTGGAGAAATATATTACAGAAGTAGGAGATATTTATATTTATTATATTACATTGGAAGAAAACTGTACTTTATTGTTCATAGATGGCGCGTGTCCATAAACTTTTTGTATTGTGTTATTTAACTGTAACTGGCTACATCAGTGTAAATAAGAAGCTGTAACTTGTGCTAAACGTAACGTAATAAATGTTTCTTTCCTTTAATATCACTTGATATGATTTTACAATAATATTTATAAAATGCATGTAAAGTAGGATCCTAACATCAAATATTGTAAAAATTGTTCCTAAAAGTGTTTTATGATGATTGTTTAAAGAAATGAATGTTAGATAAATAAAAAATTCTAAATTTCTAAATCTGTTATATTCATAATCCATATCTGTTACACATCTGTTTTCTTTTTAGAAAATAAATAAAATAACAATGTTTCATTTTCGAAGCTAAATAAATTTGAGAATTATCTTTAACAATTTTTCAACCTTTGTTACATTGTCACATACTTAGAGTGCACACAACAAATTCCTAGTTTCTAGTTTCACAATTAACTGTCAACTCTTCGACGCCTTATTCTTTTCTTAACCACAAGAGAAATATGCGAAACTATTCCACAGTAAAAAACACATTTGAAGAAGCATATTATAGGAGAAGGAGATATTTATATTTATATTTACAAAATGCGTGTAAAGTAAGTTCCTAGCATCAAATATTTTTTAAATTGTCCTTGAAAGTTTTTTTAAATGATTGTTTAAAGAAATGAATGTCAGATAACTGAAAAATTCTAAATATCTTATAATCATAATCCATATATATTACACGTTTGTTTTCTTTTTAGAAAATAAGTAAAAGAACAATGCTTCTATTTTGAAAAAAAATACATTCGAGAATTATCGTACACATTATTTTTTGTTATATTGTTACATACTGGTGAGCACTCAAGAAATTCCTATTTCCTAGCTTCAAAATTGGCTGTTTTCTTTTCAAGCCTAATTTATTTCTTAATCACAAGAAGATAATGCGAAACTATTGCAGAGAAAGAAATACATTTGCAGAAACATATTTTAAAAGTAGGAGTTATTTATATTTATATTTACAAAATGCGTGCAATGTATAATCCTAGCATCAAGTATGAAAAAAATTGTCCTTGAAAGTATTTAATAATGATTGTTTAAATAAATGAAAGTTAGATGTCTAAAAAATTCTAAATCTCTATATTCATAATCCATATACATTTCACCTTTTTTTTCATTTTAGAAAATAAATAAAATAACTTATTTTTTTACGAAGAATACATTCTGGAATTATCTTAAACATTTTTTTTTCTTTTGTCTCATTGTTACATACTAGAGAGCACTCAAGAAATTCCTAGTTTCTAGCATCAAGATTAACTGTCAACTCTTCAGCACCTCATTCTTTTCTTAACCACAAGAAGAAAATGCGAAACTATTCCAGAGTAAGAAATACATTTGGAGAAACATATTACAGAAGTATGGGTTATTTATATTTATATTTACAAAATGCGTGTAAATTATGTTCCTAGCATCAAATATTTAAAAAATTGTCTTTGAAAGCTTTTGTTGATGGTTGTTTAAAGAAATGAATGTTTATAACTGAAAAATTCTAAATCTCTTATATTCATAATCCATACATATTACACGTTTGTTTTCCTTTTATAAAATAAATAAAATAACAATGTTTCTTTATCGAGGATGAATACAGGCGGGAATTATCTTAAACGATTTTTTTTCTTATGTTACATTGTTACCTACTTGTAAGTACTCAAGTTTCTAGGTTCAAAATTAGCTGTCTCCTCTTTTGTTTCTAAATGTTTTCTTAACCACAAGAATATAATTCTAAACCCTTGCATAGAAAGAAATGCGTATGAAGAAACATATTACAGTTGAAGAAGTTACTCATATCTATATTAAAAAATATGCGTAAATATGACGCTAGCGTCAAATATTTAATAATGTGTTTTTGATAGTTTTTGAGCATATTCCAATTACCGTTTAAGAAATACATGTTAGTTAACTAAAAAACTCTAAATCAGTTGTATTCACAATTCTTATGTATTACACGTTTGTTTTCCTCTTAGAAATTAATTAAAATAAATATAATAACAATGTTTCCTTTTCGGACCAAAATAAATTCTGGAATTATCTTAAATGATTTTTCTTCTTTTGTTTTATTTAGCATTCCATAGAACACATTTAAGAAATTCCTAGTTTTTAGCTTCAAGATTAACTGTGTTCTCTTCAAAGCGTCATTCAACTCTTAACCAGAAGAAGGATATTCGAAACTATTCCAGAATAAGGAATACATTTGCAGAAACATTTTATAGAAGTAGAAGTTATTTATTTTAACAAAATACGTGTAAAGCATGATACATCAAATTCTCTAAATATATTATTTTGAATTTTTTGAGCATATACTTATAATTATTTCAACAAATATCCTGTTATATTCATAATTCATACACATTCACATCGTAAAATTACAATAAGGCATTCCTTTTTAACCACATTACTTTTCAGAAGCACAGGTATTCTGAAATATGAAAAAATACATTGAAAATTCCTTCTATAGAAAAAAGAACAAAATTACCAAATTATTTCAGAATCTAAAATATCGAATTATAAATACAAAATATATTTAAAACATTCATATATACAAAACATATATACGAAATTAAAAGCATTCAAATACGGAACGCGTGTATTTTCAAAAGGCAATTAATACACAAAAGACATTAAAAAAAAAAATACCGTATTTTAAATTTTACGAAGAAAATAAAATCATCTTTTGAAAAATAGATAACATTTTTTATGTTTTAGGTTTTTAAACTAAATATGCAACACTCATAAAAATTATGTAATACTAAATAAGTGCCAATTTCATAAATTAAAAACAGAAATCACTTCAATATAAGGAATTTTTTTAACGTTACTTTGTGGGATTAAACTTTTTTATGCCTTTAATCAATGAACAAAGTATCCGGATACTCATGTCACTTCAAAAACTGTTAAATTATTTAGATTTAGATCAACAGAACTTGCAATTAGTTTGTAAAAAAAAGATGTATGTATACATTTTCAAGATAAAAAATATTTCATTTACGTGAAATTTTGTAAACAAGTTTTACAACTGTAAAATAAATGTACAAATATAAATCACATACTGCCTTTTCACATTCTTTAAAGGATTTTCTATTTTTCTGCACCATTTTTAAGTGCATAACGCAAGCACATCTGACACCAACTCCTTTTACCATATTTATTTATTCCGTTGTAAGCTCTTTGGCTATGTTCTGAATGTGTGGCAGGTTCAAATACGGGCAAAGTTATTTTCAGTATATTTTTAATTCCATATTTGACCAAAAAATTTCTTATAGACTATACATTTTGCGGTTGATCTTGAATGGCTTGAAAACTCAAGGTCTCATCTTATCCCTGCAGAAACAGACGACAGATGTCTGTTTCATGGATAACCATGTCGTTATTTGCAGTATGTGTAAATTAAGCAGAAATAGCTGGTGTTGTCCATAATTACTAACGTTTACTTCCAGTAGACATGTGGTTTTTACGGCTATGTGTTATATATCGGGCAATTCCATTTTGAAGTGCGCCGAAGTTCTGGGTCGATCGAAAAGTCGTATAGTATTGGGGAATTCATTTCGTACCTGAAAATTCTTCCTGTTAGTTATCACACAATGGATATTTGTATTAATTTCTAATAATTAACGGGTAGAATCTTCCAGTGCGAATTGATTTCCCCGACAGTACACGACTTTACGATCGACCCAATAGATAAAAAATAAAGTTGTATAAATTCATAAATATGAGATTTTTGATACAGGAAGTGTCAATATATCCGTGTAATTTCTTACGTATGTTTGATAAAAGTTTGTGTGGTTTTCAAATGATGTTTTAACATTCAATAAAGAAGAAGTAATATTATTACTTACATAACCTTTGTTTGACAACAGGGAAAGACTATCGTCTAAACATAGAAGCTTAATTGTTTCTGTTTACTAAAAATGAGCTGTTATTATCACGTGAAAACTGTAAAATAACAAAAAAGATATATATATTTGAAATTCGATAAATTCAGAACTGATATGTCTGCTACTTCTGATGATACATCCGTTACAACATATGTTTATATAAAAGGGACTATTTACGTCAGTATTTTTATTCAAAAGAATCCAATGAAGTTACACGTAAGCATCACACTTTTGTTGTTTCAAATAAATTATAGTTAATTTTCTTTCATTTTCAGAAAATTTAAAATTTTTATAAAGGCATGAAAAATAATAATCAATTGGGAGATACGTCCGTTGCCAAAAACAAAAAAAAAAAAAAAAAAAAACAAAAAAAAAAAAAAAAAAAAAAAAACATAAAATATTGTTACAATAAAACTTCAAAAGTTAATTGCATTATATAGAAGAAGAAGCCTTGTTCTCTATGAAATTCATGCAGTTAAACAAGGATATAACACATTTAGTATCGTTGTAGGTTGTTTTATGTACCGACTGATACATCCGTTACCGTGGAATTTCTCTATCGCTCTTATAAATTTTACATTTGATACACTCCATATTATCTTTAATAATTATAAAACTGAATCATTTCGAGTTTTTCTTTTGGTCTCGTGATTATTTAAGCATGATACATAGTAGACATTAGAATGGCAGCTTAATTTAATTTTTAACTAACATATTTCACTTATGTCATCATGAAATCCAAATTCTGTGGAAAAAAACTTGTGCGATTTAAATGACCTCATTTCTTGGGAAATATAAAGTTTATTTCTTTGCAAAGTAACAACTATTATGAGAGTCTAGTGTAATAAATTCTTGGCCAAAGAAATGGAAGAAAAAAAATGTTTTCCGTGATGGTGTTTCATTCAGAATTATTGATAAAGACGGCGAAGTCTTTCGAAATTTTCTCACCTTCGTTTATTTTGCTATCTATATCTGTCTTTCAAATGCTAACTTGATTGTGAAAATATTTTTTTCTTCATATACCCATTATAATTTGATCCCATATGTAGCATGTTTATTCACATTCCAAACTGAAACAACAACAAATATGAAGCGTGGCATGAAGAGAAAAAAACCGGTCGAAACAAAAAAGAAACTTGTTTGAAACCAGTTTTTCCAAAAAAATTCAAGCCACATGTTTTATGTGTCACGTTTGTGTGTGGCTCAAATGATGGAAAATATTCTGTGAACTTGTTCTTCTTTAATACGGAAATAACTTCTATACTCATGCTATAGCCTTACGGAGCAGCACTAGTCACAGTTAAAGACCCGGATTATAATGTAAAGTCTATGGGAGCGTTCTTTTCAAATATCTCGCTCAGATTTTAACATTATTACATGATTTTTTTTAATAGGATAACTAAAGACGATCTACAACCGGCCTGGTTTTTACTTTTTTAATTTTGGTTTCAGATTAAAAAAAAAATACTTTAAATTTGAAAACCGGTTTAAACCGATTCTGAAATTGAAACTATCATAATATTAAAAAATATATAACCAAAATGAAAAAACCAAATTCTAGGCCGGTTTTGAAAAAAAATCATGCAAAAATATTGAAATTTGAGCAAGATATTTGAAAAGAGCGCTCCCATAGACTTTACATTATCAAGTAGGTTGTGTCCGTTGTACTTTCTCAATATGTAATCCATTGATCCCAACTTGTACGGATTTTTCCCGCCACTAAAATTAAATAGAAAATTTTGCTTGTTTCAGCGTTAGAAATCGTTAGATTTTATAGCAATTGTTTTAGGTGAAATTTACTATTAAATTTTAGTGGTAGGACTACTCTGTACAAGTTGGCAGTTATGTTAATGTTTTAGTTCATAAATTACAAACTGCTGCAGCTTTATCATTTTGAAGATGTTCCATACACGTACTCTGCATTTCAAATCGAATAAATCTAAAAATATTCAAGAATTAGTTTGCACTCATACTTGTTCGATATAAAGGATATGAGTTTGTTTCTCTCATTTTATTGTATGATCTTTGTTTGAAATTTTGACACCTGAAGTAGGTAATATTCCTAAAAAAGGGCTAAATTCATCATCTTCAAGCGTGTGGTAGTTACATTACTTGAAATAGAGATGTTTTATAGCTCCGGTATATCGAAATTGCAACATGTACCTGGTCATTACAGACAAGGACCAATTTTTGTCAATGATATAATGATTAAATAAAATGTGTTTCTATTCCAAAAAAGTAACTAATTCTGTACCCACCGCTAATAATAATTTTTTGTGACCGGAGGTTTTTGTTTCTTAATATTAAGAAAATAGTTGCATATACAAACATGTAAATCGGTGGTATTATAAAGAAGTGTTTGATGAACACGATAAAGAAATCAAATAATTATTGTGAGAGATATTTAATGTTAAAAATGGCCCAAAGATTTATATTAAAAAGATTTATAGGAGGAAAAATATACATAAGAGTTTAAACATTTTTAGATCATTTTATACACTGCTCAAAACAATTAAAGGATATAGCAGTTTTAAGAGGATTTTGTATCTGGAAAACTTTTTAGCAGATTGATACATGGTCGACAGACATAGTAGGTTATATGAGAATAAATTACACATGTTTGGCAGAAAAAAAAAATGCATTTTATTGCGCATTTGCGTACAAAAGGAAAAAAACACAATTTGTGCATATGAGAAAAAAAGAATAAGAAAAGGTGTTTTCTTCAAAGAAAATCATTTTCAGTATGGGGTATGGTTTCCATGGGCGGCCAGCAACGTTGAACACTTTTGAGGCATGGACTCAATGAGGCTATTAATGACAAGTTGGAGTATTCTGCCTCACTCTTCCAGAAGAGCTCTTTCCAGTTCTTGGAGAGTTTGTGGGGGTTGTTGGCGGCCAGAAACTCGTTTTCCTAGAGCGTCCCAAACGTGCTCGATTGGATTCATGTCTGGAGAACACGCTGGCCATTCCATTCGAACGATTCCTTCCTCGAAAAGGAAATCCTCCACCAGGTTTGCACGATGTGGCCTGCAGTTATCGTCCATTAAATGAAGTTATCTCCGATTGCTGCGGCGTAAGAGACTACAATAGGTCTGAGGATCTCATCCCTATATCGGCGACCAGCCAGAGCTCCATCTCGAATGATGTAGAGGTCAGTGCGCCCGTCAATGGAGATGCCACCATACACCAACACTCCTCCACCGCCAAATCTGACACTTTCGTGCACGAACGCAGGATTATTCCTACTGCTACGGTCCCTCCAGATGAAAATAAGCCTATTATCCGGATGCACAGAAAAATGGGTTTGGTTTGGTTTATTTTTGTCGTCCGATTATCTACGCTAGGGATATAGGACCATGGGGGGGAGTGCCCTTCGTGGGGGTCTTTCTAAGGGAACCTAACACGTATTTATGCAAGGTTCGAAGAAAACCACGAAAACTCCGAACGGTTAGGCCGACAGCCGCCATTGGGTTCAAACCCAGCACCTGCCGTCTACCAGTTGAGAGGTCAGAACCTCTCGGCCACCACAGAAAAATGGGACTCGTCAGAAAACAGAATATTGCTCCATTCATTTCTCCTCCAGTTGACATGCTCGGTTGCCCACTCCCTGCAGTCGCGAGGATGCCTTGATGTTAATCTAACACATACCATCGGTCGGCGAGCATACAGACCTACAGCATGGAACCGGTTTCGGACAGTCTGAGTTGAAATCGTGGTGCCTGTAGCCGAGCGAAGGTGTTGTTGGAGAAGAGTAGCGTTCATGTTTCGGTGTCTCCGAGCTGTTAACGCTAAATACCTATCTTCATTTGGCGTTGCTGCCCGTCTACGATCTTGCCCTGGTCTTCGGCCTGCACATCCACTCTCCAAAAAACGGTTCCAGATCCTGGAAATGACACTTTGTGACACTCCAATGGATTGCGCTACTTCGACTTCATTCTCTTTTATCCAGTTGAAAGTCAAATTTCATTCGCTGCCGCTGAAGCGACGTTTTTGACGTCGAACGCAAAATTTGCATACTCCAAAGTTTGAAAACCAGAAAAATTTGCATTTGTGATTCTCTTCTTCTATTTTCGGCAAAAAAATTTCGTTAATATATCTTTATTTTATATAAAACTTCAAATATCCTTTAATTGTTTTGAGCAGTGTACATTAGAAGTTCCCGGTGAGTAGAGTGTATTTAATCAGTTTTCATTTCGATTCTTTTTTTTTTTTTTTTTTTTTTTTTTTTTGAGGATTTATTTCCATTAGAAAATAAAATTTCCAGCATTTTGAGAGGCTTTTTTTTTTTGCATGTTTTAGTAGTTATTTTGAATTTTTGCCAATTTTAGAAACAATGCAAAAATGATATTTCTTCCAATTAGATATTTTTTTATACATGGTTATTATAAACAAGAAAAAACACCTTCAAATGAGAATTGCATGATTAAATGTTAAAATAATGAAAATATTGAGATCCATTTCATAAGAACTATATTTACACTTTAATTCTAAAAGAGTAAGAAAATTTTAAAATAAAAAAATTCATTATTATGTGTTAGAAATAGTAAATATAGCAAATTACGTCATATTTAAAATGACGAAATAATGATGAAAAACGATTCAAAATAAATATATATATATATATATATTTGATTGAGACATTTATTTCATATTTTGAGACAATCTTTTGAATTATTGTTGTGAATTCTAAGACAGCACAAATAATATTTTCTTTCTAACAACAAAAGTAGTATTTTCACGTACATATTTATAAGAAAATGAAAACCATTTAAAAAATTACATCAGACTAAAAACTGATATATTTAAAATGGCTTATTTTAAAGATATTTCTTATAGCGTTGTTAAAAATATCAGGAGACAATGAATCTGCTAACTTAAGTCATTTTTCACTATTTTCCAATCTATATATTTAGAAGACCTGGCCGTTTTTTAGTCATCAGCCCTGAGCATTCTACTGGACCGATTTTGATAATTATTTTTTTTAATGAAAGCTGTTCATGTGTATATGTGCCCGTTCTAGATAATTTTTAATTTATTTCCATTTTTGTATTTTATTTTTAATTTTAAAAACTTTTTCGTGACATTTCTTCAAAACAGTGGCAACATGTTAAGCTTTTCTCACTTTAATAAAAATTTATTTTGTTTTATTACTTTCTGTAGCGTCTAAACCCCACCCCAAACAATGGCCTATGTCGCAAATGTACTCAAGAAATTCCCCATGCTGCCAAAAATGGGTTTTAATATTTGATATCTGCGTTAATAACAACAATTTTGCTCATTTTAGAAATTTCTTCCATGCGACTTTCGTGCATCCAGAAATTAATTTTTCCCTTTTTAGTGTCATTAGTTAGCGCGGGTTTTGCCAGTTTTGTACATTTTAGTGATTCCTGCACAGCAAGTTTCGTGAATCCAGCGTTTTATTATTTTTTTTATTTTTTAAATGGGGACGTAGCGCTCATACACGCGTTAGTAATTCCGGTGTTAATGAGTTTCGTACATTTTAGTGATTTCTGCACAGCGAGTTTCGTGGATCCAGTGATGTTTCTTTTGTTTTAATGGGCGCGCAGCGCTCATACACAAATTAGTGATAGCGGCATTGGCGAGTTTCGTATATTTTAGTGATTCCTGCACAACGAGTTTCGTAGGTCCAGTGATGTTTCTTTTTGGTTTTAATGGGCGCGCAGCGTTCATACACAAATTAGTGATAGCAGCATTGGCGAGTTTCGTACATTTTAGTGATTCCTGCACTGCGAGTTTCGTACATTTTAGTGATTCCTGCACAACGAGTTTCGTGGATCTAGTAATGTTTTTTTGGTTTTAAAGGGAGCGCAGCGCTCATACACACGTTAGTGATTGCGGCGTTGATGAGTTTGTACATTTTAGTGATTCTTGCACAGCGAGTTTCGTGGATCCAGTGATTTTTTTTTTTTTTTTTTTTTTTTTAATGGGCACGCAGCGCTCATACGCGCTTTAGTGATTGCTGCGTTGACGGGTTTCCTACATTTTAGTGATTCCTGCACAGCGAGTTTCGTGGATTGATTTTTTCTTCGTTTTAATGGCGCGAGCGTTTATATACGAGTTAGTGATTACGGCGTTGGCGAGTTTCGTGCAATTTAGTGTTTCCTGCACAGCGAGTTTCGGGGATCCAGTGATGTTTGTCTGACTGTCTTTCTGTTTGTTTGTTTGTTTGTTTGTTTGTCTGTCTTTCTGTTTGTCTGTCTGTCTGTCTGTTGGTTTGTTTGTCTATCTGTTTGTTTGTTGATTTGTTTGTTTATGTGTCTGTCTCTCTATTTGTCGATTTGTGTGTTTGTCTGTCTGTTTGTCAGTTTGTTTGTTCGTCTGTCTGTTGGTTTTTTTTGTCTGTCCGTCTGTTCGTTGGTTGATTTGTTTGTTTGTTCGTTCGTTTTTCGGTTTGTTTGTTTGTTTGTTTGTCTGTTTGTTTCTCTGTTTGTCGGTTTGTTTGTTTTTACGCCTGTTTGTTTGTTTTTACGTCTGTTTGTTGTTTGTCGGTTTATTTGTTTGTCTGTTTGTCGGTTTGTTTGTTTTTCTGTCTATTTGTTTGTCGGTTTGTCTCTCTGCCTGTCTGTTTGTTTGTTTATTTGTTTATTTATTTCTAGTATCGTCAAGAAACGACAAGAAACCATATTATCCGTTTAAAAAAAGGAAATTATCGGCAGCATGGGGAATATCTTGGGTGCATTTGTAATAAGAGCCGTTGTTTGGTACGGGGTCTAGACGCTAATATTACTTTCCACCAATCAGGAGCTTGATCTCATCGGTGAATGTGTAATAGCATTTCAAAGAAAAAAAATAATGTTTTTTGTAAAATTTAACCCTAATAACATGATTGCACCTAACTATTCCCCAATCGCGGTACAGATTACACAACACAGATTATTTATTGAGTAATATTATTAAGTATTATGTAAATAAAATAACAGAAAATAAACTTTAATAAAATATATAATATTTAAAATGAAATTTTTTCGATAGAGAAAATTTCGTCATTCAGAAACCAGATAAATTTATTCCATGAATATAATTTGCATTGTTCTATCTGCGTCAGTGATGATGTCATATTCACTGGACTTTTATTCCTGCATCTAAATAAATTGAACTGCTATTTATTTAAAGGTCCGTTGTGTGCACAAATGATAATATTTCTATAAATTGCGCCATTTCTATTTAATTATAATAAATATTTTATGAAACTACAGAATTTTTAATTAACTGCATAAATCACGCTTTTATTTTGGAAAAGATGAATGTTTCTGAAGGTGTAAATGATGTCATATTAGAAAAACAAAATCTGTGATATGCCGGTATTACAATATTTCTATTTTACAGAATATCAAAAATTAATTAAAATCATTTCGTTGTATTAATTTATTATTTAAAAGAAAAATAAATAAAATGTTTTCTGCATATCAGCGACAAACACAAAAATTATATTCTTTTAATAACAACAATATCGTTTTCCTTTTCGTTGCCATAATAATAAAATTAATTTTCACAAGTTCATGGAGGCTACAAACCAATAAATAAATTAAATTTATTTCAAGTGCTGTAAATGTGTAGTGAATTGGTTATACAATTTAATAACTCCCTGTTTCTATTATATAATTAAAATGTTTTAATGATTTTATAATTATTGTACAGTTACCAAGCGATATTCAAACGGATAAAAAATAAACAATGCAGATATTTTTGAATTCATCTTCTGTGGTATTATATTAACTTCCATAATAATTTAGAATTTAAATAATGTTTAATTGTTGCAATTGTTTATTTCGCTCAGTATCTTATGGTGCATATAAATTTGATATGTATCATATCTAATAGTTATTCTTTTCCGTCGAATTTCGACGGGTGCAGCTAGTTTGTAACTAATTTTTTTTTTTTTTTTTTTTATCAAAGACAAAAACAGAAATTATACAGCAGCTGATTTCGTTATAAAAACACCCAATCGAAAGAAAACAAATAAAAATCCTTTCACAGTGATATCGCCACTGATTTTTTTTTATTCAATCTTTTTAAAACCGATCAAATTAGCGTGCTTTTAGAATTTGGGGTGTGTGAACGGGGGTTGACGAGTGCAACTCGTATAACCTTGTGATATAAGTAGAAATAAGCTACAATACGAAATTATGAGTAGAAGAATATAAATAATGTCAACATAACCATTTTATCTAATTGAAAAACGCACTATTAATTTCTTTTTGTAGCATATTATATAGTGCTGTAAAAAGACAGACTTTGATGGTATATTTAAAGGAAGACCCCCTTATCACTTTAAGAAATCTCCACTCACTGTATCATATAATCTTAACATTATCACATACATAAATTTATTATCTAACTATTGCAATGCTTCAAGTATTAGAGAATTTTGTGAGA
This sequence comes from Maratus speculifer, assembly GCA_964019185.1. NCBI lineage: Eukaryota > Metazoa > Arthropoda > Arachnida > Araneae > Salticidae > Maratus > Maratus speculifer. Next base: position 242,289,500 of record OZ025289.1, read on the forward strand.
TTAACGATGATGTCGCGAAGTCTTTATATTCAAACCACATGTCATATGCTCATAAAAAGATAAAGGATACTATTATTATTTTTTAAGATATCATTAAAAATATCATCAAAAAGAAATTTTAAAAATCACATTTTTTTTATTTTAAAAAACTAGAAAACTAGAACGTTTGAGAAAACTTCACGAATATTTTAGCGTGTAAATACGACGAATATATTGAGGCACCACGATCCCGAATAAAAATTCTATTATTTATTTTGTTACACACAGAAAGTGGATTAAAAATTTAAAACACGATAGCCTTCAACTATACAAAATTATATCAGTTATATTATATTTTATGTAATCTTTCCAATTATAAATTTAAAAGAAATTAAATATTCACAATGCATGTTATATATAATAAAAGATAAGTCAATTTAATGATATACGTTCATTGCAATGGTTAAATAGGCTTAATAAATGTGCAATATATAAGACAATATAATCGAAAATTATAAATTTTGTTTGAATGCGTGATATAATTAAAAGACAAACCAAAAAAAAAAAAAATTATTTGATTACGAAGTAAAGTTTTTAAAGCTGCATAAAGGCGTTAACGAATTTTGATACATTTTCCTTTATATCATATTTCATTTTTAAATAATATTTTTTATTTATAAAGAAACCTCTCTTTAATGTATTAATGTCAGTCTTTACTATCTATTTTACTGTAAATTACTAATTTATTTTAAAGGTATGCTAATGGTGCATATGTATGAATGATGTTTATTCATCAATTATGCAATTGAAGATACTTCCTTACTTAATACTAAATGCTTGTCTAATAGAATGATTAAGTCTCTGTTTTTTATTGAAAATTCTTTACCTGAAGAATACATATTGAAACAAATTCACCTCACTGTTACCGTATCACAAAATATTGATATATAAGATGGTAAATATTTAAATGAGTGATGAGTATATATGTTTACTAATATGTAGAAGTTCATGAGTAAGATAAATTTTGAATTACATAAGTAAGATATTGTGAAAAGGCAAGACGTTGATATACATTATAAAAACAGTTGTCATACTGGAAGATAAAATTGGAATCGTGTATAATTAGTATTGTTAGAATAAGGTTGACAGTATTGTTTTTCTTGAAAAAAATATATTTATGCATTTTTGGTAATTAGTAGATCGATATATAATCTGATTTTTCAACAATCGGATTAAGTGAGAGGTTTCAGTTGCATTTAATTGAGTTCGGATAGATTTTATTATGCATTTGGACTCTGCCCACAATATTCTTTCAGTTGAAAAGAAAATTCCTTGCGTCATCTTTTATTTACCAATCATAGGTAATAAAGGGTAAGTCTTACAACCGTTTTGAAAAAAAAAAATCTGACAGATTTACACGTTTTAGATACTGAAGATTCCGAAAAAAAAAATTTAGGGAAAAAAATTGGCGCCCGTCTGTCTTTCTGTGTTTCTGTAAACAGTCTATCTCTCGAACAAATTGAGATAGAGCCTTGAAATTTTCTATGTACTAAGTATGTAAGAATGGGACGAAGCCTATTAAATATCAGTAACTCGATTATACGGAACGAATTTTTTCGGATTTTTGAAAAATTCGTTCTGATCAAATGTACATAAATTTTTCATTTTTTTTATTTTAAGACGTGGACGTAAAAGACAATACAATAACACAAATTTTGCATAAAGAACAAAATCAATCGGACTATGATTTGCCGAGATATTTGTAATCCTGTTTTCGACATTCTTCGATTTTTTATGACCCTGTATTTCATTCAAATTTCAATTCAAAGATACATTTTCATTGAAAATGAGACGCTTAATCCGACGCAGTAAACTATTAGTTAATAGAGTTCGAATACATTTTGTTATGAGTTTGGACCCTGGTCCTCATTATTGTCTTCTCACATTTTTGTATCAGTTGAAAAAAAATTCTTTGCGTCACATTATTAATTCGCATATATTTCACTAAGTTCGGACATTATGACGTAAAGCAAACATTTATATAAATTTTACTTAAGATTTTATATAACGTGACGTAAAAGATAAATCTATTTAATGATATACACACACATATATATATGCTGTTATTAACCTCTGCGTATTAACCACGAGAAGATCCTTTAATTGCCTTCAAGGAGGACTTAAAGGAATCGACTGGGAAAGAGACTTGACGTCCAATTCGCGGCTTCCATCGGTACAGTCTGTTAGTTCTCTTGCCTAGTGCAAGGAGAAAGAACGCGGATGGGCTTCCTCCAACCCGCTTGGACAGAGTGGAGGAATTTGGTCATCCCGCTATTATTTTACCATGATCTCACTTAACAAATCACGGCCCCCAGTTCCCGGTAGTCTGCATGTTCCTGGTTACGGCAGCAGTCAGAGAGACATGAAGACAGAGGGTGCTAAGAATCACCGGGTTCGGCTTGGCTGCCATAAATTGATGACTTTGGCTACGTATAATGGACGATTAATATCTTCTGAAAATCGTTTATAGGAACTTGAAGAAGAGTTAGATAGAATCAACTGGGACACTTTAGGATTATGTAAAGTAATAAGAAAAGGAGAAGAAAAATTGATCTTGCCAGCGGACATGTACTATACTACAGAGGCACAGAAAATGGAAAAACAAGCAGTTTAGGATTTCTGATTCATAAAATTTGGAAGAATCACATTGTCGAATATGATAGTGCATCAGATAGAGTTGCAAGATTAGTAATACAAGCTCCAAATTACCCAAGTTTATGCACCAACAATAATTTATTCTGATGAAGAAATTGAGCATTTCTATGAAGAAGTAGCTTCAATGCATCTAAAGGGAAATTACTGCAATAATTAATAATGGGAGACTGGAATGCTATAATTGCCGAGAATAAGAAAATTATATCAAGAAAGAAAACAGGAAGAAAATAGAAAATCATGGATATAGTATACGAAATGAAAGAGGAAACAGATTGATTGAGTTTGCAGAATGTGAACAGATGTATATTATAAATTAACTTTTCGAGAAAAAGCCACAAAGAAAATGAACTTGGCGTTGTGCAAATGATTCAACAAGTGAAATCGACTATATCTTGATCAACAGAAAGCATCTTATTCAGGACTGCAGCGTTCTCAATAACTTCAATACAGGAAGTGATCACAGATTGGTTAGTTGCAAACTGCTCTTAAATACTAAAGTGGAAAGAATGAAGCTTTTCTACACTCAAAAAAATCAATCGATATTACAAACTTCCAGACACATAAAGAAGAATTTCATTTGGAACTTCAAAACCATTTCCAAGTACTTCAATCAGCTTTAGAAGAATACCAAGATGTTACAATAGTGATCAAGAAACTAACCAATATTCTACAAGAAATTGCAAAAAAGATAGCCGGTGATGCACAAGTAAAACAGACAAAGAAAATAACAGAAGAAACAAGAAGATTGATGAAAAAACGCCGAGAGTTCAGAATGAAGAAAAATGATCCTAAATCAAGAGTTGAATATGCTCCATATGAATTATATGGCTCCATATGAATATGCTCCATATGAATTACATAAAACAGTAAGAAAATGTCTTACAGAAGATATCAGAAAAATTAACTGTGATCTTGTTAGAAAAGTTCTGGAAGATAACAAAAGTTTAAAATCAACTAAGCTCAAGCTATGCGTTGGTAGAAAAAGTATTTTTGCACTGAAGAGAGCAGATAAAAGAATCACCAATATCAGTAACGATATAGTACACATTGTTGAAAAAGTCTATAATGATCTATATAAATGTGAAGATCAAAGGGAAATCAATGTACACGATCAGCAAGAAATCTTAACAGAAACTGAAGAAATAATTCCAAAGATGACAGATGACGTTTTACAAGCTATTAGGTTTATGAACAAAGGTAAATGCCCTGGAGAAGATGGAATTACAATTGATCTTATCAAAGAAACAGGCGAAGAATTTGCAGTAGTAGAATCTCTGGAGGACACTGGTATAAACAAACCTTACATCAATATCATGAAGCAGATTTACAAGAATACAACAGCAACCATCCGATTAGATAAAAGAAAAGCGAAGATCAAGCTCGGAAGAGGAGTAAGACAAGGAGACACCATTTCACCTAAGCTTTTTAGTGCTCTTTTAGAAAATATCTTTAAGAAGCTGGATTGGGAATTTAAAGGTTTTAGAATAACTGGAGAATATTTAAGTCATCTCCGGTTCGCTGACAACATTGTAATTTTCAGTAACAGATCTGAAAAATTGGAAAATATGCTAAAAGATCTTGCAGAAACTAGCATCGATGTGGGGTTGAAAATAAATTTAGAAAAGACTAAGATGATGTTCGATTCACTTACATCATAAAAGAAAATTGTCTAGAAGAACACAGAGATTAAAGAAGTGCAAAGTTACGTATATCTAGGACAGCAAATATCATCGGATAATAGTATCATGAATGAAATCAATAGAATTATAAATGGGTGGAGTGCTTTTGGGAAGAACAATATTATTCTAATGAGTAATATGCCTCTTTGTTTGAAAAGAAAAGTATTTAATCGATGTATTTTACCTGTATTAACTTATGCAGCAGAAACATTGACACTAACAAAATGGATGATACAAAGACTACAAACAACACAGAGAAGTATGGAAAGATGTATGCTAGCAATAACTACAAAAGACAGAAAGAGGATAACCTGGATAAGAAATCAGACAAAAGTTTTTGACACCCTCGAAAGAATCAAGCAGCTAAAATGGTAGTGGGCTGGGCACATTGCAAGAAGAAAAGACAATAGATGGAACACAAATATACTACAGTGGTATCCCAGAGATGTAAAACGACCAAGAAGACGACCACAAGTAAGATGGATTGACGAAATTAGTAAAGTGGCTGGTGTAAATTGGATGACGAAAGCACTAGACCGGAAACATTGGAGAAATCTGGGGGAGACCTACATCCAGCAGTGGATCGAAAACGGTTGATTATGATGATGATGATGATATATATATATATCATCATCATATCATTATCACATATATATATATGTATATTTATATATATATATATATATATATATATAGAGAGAGAGAGAGAGAGAGAGAGAGAGATTATGCACCACATTTTATTTATAAACTATATTTTTAATTTCCTCTGTAACATCTCTTCAATTTATGAATGTCGATTTTTACTATAAATATAAATTTTAATATAAATTACTAATTTATTTTAAAGACATGCTAATAGTGCATTCGCATTAGTGATATTTATTCTTGATGTATGTAATTGAAGATATTTTCCTTCTGCATACTAAATGCCTGCTTAATAGAATGATAAACCCCCTGTTTAGTATTCAAAATTCCTTCGATGAAGAATACATATTAATCAAATTCTCTTTACGGCTACCGTACTATAAACTATTAATATATAAGATGGTAAATATTTCAATGGGTGATACATGTTTACTAAGATGTAGGAAGTTCGTGAATAAGATAAGTTTAGAATTATATAAGTAAGATATTGTGAAAAGTCAAGATGTTAATGTACATTATTAAAACGTTTGATATTTTAGAAGATAAAATTGATACAGTGCATAATTTATTTTTTTAGAACTGTATTGACAGTATTGGTTTTCTAATAAACAATACATTTCTGCATTTTAGATAGTTAATAGATCGATATCTAATTTTAACTTTTAACAACTTGATTAAATGTAAGGTTCCGTTCGTGTTCAATTGAGTTTTGATAGATTTTGTTATGCGCTTAGACTCTGGCCCGCATTACTGTTTCAGTTGAAAAAAATTATTTCGTTGTGTCATATTATTAATTTGCATTTATGTCACTAATTTTCGGAATATAATGCAAAACAAGCATTTATATAAATTTTACTTAAGATTTTAGATAGCATGACTTAAAAGATAAATATATTTAATGATATACATAGGTATAATATAGTTCAGTGTATAGCATAGGCTTAATAAAAGTGCGATATATGTAACAAATCAATCGAAAAATACAAGTATTGTTTGAAAGTGTAATATACTTTTAAAGAGAAACGAAAAATATTTTTATTGAATTTCAAAAGAAAGTTTTTAAAGTATCATCAAGACTTCAACGGATTGATATACATATGTATGCATATATATACTGTACCACATATTATTCTGAACCATGTTTCTAATTTATAAGGAAAGTTCTTTTCAATTTATAAATCTCAGTCTTTACTATCTGCTTTACTATAATTTATGTTAAAGACGTGTAAATGGTGCATTTACATTAGTGATGTTTATTTTTGAATTATGTAATTGAAGATTTTTTCCTTGCATATACTCTAATCGCTTACCTAATAGAATCATAAAGCCGCTGTTTAATATTCAAAATTCCCTAAATATAGAAAATATGTTAAAACAAATTCACTTCACGGTTTCCGCATCACAAAGTATTGATATATAAGATGGTAAATATTTAAATGGTTGATTTATTAATGAGTGTGAATGTTTACTAAGATGTAGGAAATTCATGAATGAGACAAAGTTTGAATTATATGAGTAAGATATTGTGAAAAGTCAAATTGTTTATATACATTATTAAAATGTTTGATAATCTGGAAGATAAAACTGATACCATGCATAATTTAGTTTGCACGAATTAAGTTGACAGCATTGGTGTTCTAATAAAAAATACATTTCTGCATTTTACATTTTTAATAGATCGATATCTAATCTGATTTTTCAACAACCTGATTAAATACAGGGTGTTTAAAAAAGGCCGGTATATTTGAAAAATCAATAAAAACTAAACGGGCAGCGACAGAAATACGCTGTTTGTTGCAATATGCTTGAGACAACAGTAAATTTTCAGGAAGACAGACTTACGAAATTAGTTAAAATTTTCAACAACAGATGGCGCTGCAGTCTGAAAAAACCTAAAATACGATATTTTCCGCATATCCACCATGTGCAGCAATAACATAACAGCAATAAAATTGCCTGCAGCGCCATCTGTTGTTGAAAAATTTAACTAATTTCGAAAGTTTATTTGATTCAAAATTTACTGTTAACCCAAATATATTGCAATAAACGTTTTATTTCTATCGCTGCTCATTTAATTTTTATTGATTTTCAAATATACCGGTCATTTTTTAAACACCCTGTATGTAGTTTTGATCGTGTTTAATTGAATTCAAATAGATTTTGCTTTCAGCTTGGACTCTTCAGGGTCATCCACATTATTTATTCAGATGAAAAAAAAACTATAGATTTGAACATACATATAAATAGATATTAGAAATAACTCATAATAAAAATTAATTATGGTTAAGGTTTCTATACATAATTTTAAAATAATAATAAATGCTAACAAACAGTTGTTTTAATTCGGATTTCGAATCGGAATCAACTTTTAGAGTATTGTGATTCGAAATGATTTCTCGTTGTCTTTAAAAGGAGATTCCAATTCTTACAGATTATAATTCGGATTATTCAAACTGTAAATGTGTATAAATAGGAATTGTTGTCAGAGAAATTTTAAAGTAAGAAGCTTTAATCTTGATTTTTTTTCCACCTTAAGTTATCTGCCGTCATTAAAATATCTGTTTTCGTGAAAAATTTCAAAATGTTTCATTGTTTACTTTAAAAGGTCAGTCATTAATGATACTGAATCTCATTTATTACATTTCAATGGCTACTAGAAGATAAGTTATGACCATATTATTATAATATATATTCCAAAGAAATTGTGAAAAAAAAAATATTAAAATTAAGTTATTTGCTTTAAAGACGCCGTGTTGTTTTGCAATAAACACTTACAAAATATATCACTATTTTAGAATAATAATAAGAAATTTTTAATTTGGATTAAAATAAATAAAATTAGAAATATTTCATTAAGAAACTTTGTAAATCCTTAAATTTGAAGAATATATTTTCGATTATTTATTAAAAAATTCACTCTGATTTATAATATTAAATATTTTTAAGGAAAAAAGATTGTTGCACTATTTTGAAAGTTTGAACTTTTTATCTAAAGTAAAATTTTGTAATTGTGTCACAAAGCATAAAAAAATCCCATTTCGAAAAAAAAAAAAAAAAAAAAGAAAAGAAATATACATACAGTCGAACCTCGTTAATACGCGAATCAGGGGTCCGATCAAAATTCGCGTATTAAACGGGTTCGCGTATTAACCGAAGGTCGCGAATTTTCGTCAAGTGGTCTATCTAATAACACTTGTGCGAAAATAAACACATTTTTTGCCAGTTTTTAGCGTTTTCAAGACATAAAATTACGTTTTATTTATTTTAATTCGCTACATTTTATTTATTAGTTCGCGTGTTGAGGGTCCTTCGTCCAGTGATGACTCATGTTGTCTTAGGAAATTGAATGCCTCTGTAACTTTGGAGAATGGGAATGGGGCCGAAAGCGCAGGTTCATCATCATCTTCCTCCTCATCCGATTTGTCAGTCGCAGTTACATCGGCGATGATATCATCCAGGCTTCTAAGCTCGGAGGTAACTATATCTTTGTCGATATTAATGAATGTGTCTAAATCGACAAAATTTTCCCCTACAGTTTCTAGTGCGGCAAGCCAATCTTCTTCAATATTAGGTTGCGAAGTTGGCTCTGTGCAAATGATGTCCTCGCTACTCCCGAAACCCGCTTTGTGAAAGCAATTTGTAATTGTTTTTGGTATGATACTCTCCCATGCTGCAGAGTAAGCATGTGCATAGCGTGAGGACGGTAACGGGACGACACTCATAACAAGAAGGATTGCTGCCGTGTTCCATTTGGTGAAGGTATCGCCGAACGACGCGAGTCTTGTTAGCCTCCGATGCTATTTCTTTCAGACAAGCTAAAAAATGTCGTGTCATCAGTCCTGAATTTTCTACTCAACCGATTTTGATAATTATTTTTTTTAAATGAAAGCTATTTATTTGTAGTTGTGCCCATTTTAGTTATTTTGTAATTTATTTCCATTTTTATATTTTATTTTTAATTTTAAATGCTTTTCATGATATTTGTTCAAAATGGTGGCAAATCAGTTTAGCTTTTCTCTCGATAATAAAAAATTATTTTCCAAAATGATTGCGTATAATTATGCACTAATTGAGGTAAAAAAAATATTTACTGAAAAATAATATTAATAATGTAAATAAAATAACAGAAAATAATTTATAATAAAAATTAATGTTTAAAGCAAAATCAGAAAATTTTCAAATGAGGAAAATGATGTAATTCAGCAACCAGATAAATGGGAATTACAATATTATTACGAATGCCTTTTTCATATAACTAATAACAGTAACTTTAAAAAACATTTGACGAGAAAATGACGTCACTATTTAAAACATCGCATTTTTAATCATAAGGATATTAGGTTATCCCGCCAACCAATTTCGCCAAATTATACAAATCGCCAAAATAATAGCCAAATTATACATATTGACATAATTTTTATTTTAAATAACGAAAAAACAAATAATTAGTAGACTATTAATAAAAAGTCGGAATAAAAATCACTTAATGACATTTTAAACACACGAATCGTATTTAATGTCATTGAATGTGACATTCACGATCATCCATTATTGGCATTTAATCTTATAGTTTTGCGATAATTTATTGGTCGACGGGACAGCCTAGTAGTACCCGATATTACATTTCAATATTTCTTTTCATTGTGGACACTGAGATTGAGATTTTACTTTTAGATGAAATAAAATAAACTGTTTATACTGTTAGTGAAAATAATGTCACAGTAAAAATGAAATTAGTTTTTTTTTTTTTTCAAATAATAAAACTATTTTTCTGTGAGTGCATATAAAATAAAATTTCTTGATTTCGCCGGCGTTCAGATTACAGTTTTTACTGAAGATGTGTCAATATTTGCATGCAAAATTATAACTGGCAAATTTGACATTTAGTTTGTAAATATATTCATTATATATTGATTCAATAATGTAATTACTTTTGCCTTTTTTAAACCAAATCTATCGGGTTATTTAAACATTTCATTCTTCGAATTAAACGGGATTCCAAACCTTTTATTGTTAAATTGCATTTCCTTTTCTCAGAGTACATAAAAAAGCGTTTAAACTAAAGAAAAAATCTGTTTTTGATTAATCTAGTCAATGAAGAAGTAGCACGTCAAATTGTATCTCTTTATTATTCCGCAATTCCAATGTCTCAGAGAGAAATTGCTAATCAATTGGGTATTTCACCCCGTTCTGTGTGCTATTTTATTGATAAACACAAGAAAAATGAAGTTAGTTCATTGCAGTCTAAACGGGATCGCCCTTCTAATAAACTTCTATCGATTGATTTGGCATCTTCTATGGCAGAATCTACATTCAATTTGTGATTTACTTTGTTACTACTTTACGCTGTTAATTATTCCTTTGTCCATTGGCTGGGTGACACTAGTCGAATTTGGAGGTAGAAATTCTACTTGGACGTTATCCAAGTCTTCGTTATCTTTTGGATGCGCAGGGCAGTTGTCTACAAGAAATAACGCATGGCGCGATTCTTTTCTCATACGCCGATCAAAAGTACAAAGTTATGTTGTAAAAATGTTGCCCGTCATCCATGCTCTGCGCTGTCTTTCGTACAAGCAGGGAAAATTCTTGACATTCTTATAGCATCGCGGGTGTCGTGATTTCCCTATGACCAGCAACTTTAATTTATCTGATTCATCAGAGTTGGCACCGAGAATAATAGTAAGACTCTCTTTGCCAGTTTGCCTCCATGACATGTTTCTCCTTTCATGGCCATTGTTTTATTGGGTGTCAGTTTGTAAAAAAGCCCAAATTCGTCCACGTTGTAAATATCCCGACTTGAGTAGTTTTTACAAGCTGCGGAAACACATTAATTTTCCAACAGTGAACATCTTCAATGTTGACTGCAACTGACTCACCACACGCTTGCTTGAATTTTATGCCGTACCGAGTTTTAAATCGATTCAGCCATCCATTTGAGACATTGCAATCTAGTAATCCCATTTTTGCTGCGATTTCAGAAGCTTTTTCCTTTATTAACAAACAGCTTATTGGGATATTCGTAGAGCGCGCTTGAACAAACCACTCATGAAAGGCCTTATGCATGTCCTCTAACTTGGCGGTTTTTATTTTCTTGTTCTTTGTTCCTCCAACCACAGCTTGGTTAACGATGGCATTCCTATTCTTTATCAAAGTCCTTAAAGTTGACTCAGGTATGCCTTTTTCTTTGGCAAACGCAAACTTATTTGAAACGGCTTGAGCATCGTATTGATTTATAATTTGTAACTTCTCAGTGATGGAGAGAGCCTTTCGTTTAATATGTTTTGCTCCTTCCGTCATAGTTTAGAGTTTAGACTAGATTATAAAAGAATTGATAGATATCGTAGACTAGATAATACTGGGTGAGACAAGCGACTATTCTTTTAAAAAATATCACAGCACTGATAAAACAGCGATTGGAAAGACTCACGTGATTAATCTCCGGATGTAGCGCATGCTCAATCTATCGGTTCTACCGCTCTAATATGGAGGGAGGGGTTCACATCATTTCTTAATCATGAGGTAAAATTCTTTTTCTTTTTACTTTTTATAAAAACTAGCTGACTCGAGTAGCCCACGCCCGCGGTGAATGAACCTTACATAAACTTCAAATTTGTGTGATTTTATAAATTCAACTCCCTTTTTGGGTACATTTATATTTTTAGCTGACAAAAATCGCAAGAAAAATATTGAATTGAAGGTATTTTCTGCTTTTCGTAATTCGATATTTTTGAGCTTTTGCGTACAGAAAGTGAGCGAAACCACGACAAAACACTCAGGTTTTTACTGATTTCAAAAAATTGCGATCAATTATTTTTTTATTTACATATCTTTAATTAGGGTCTCATGATAGGCCGAAATGCATAAGTTAAAATTCTCTAAATGCTGTATTTTTTAAAAATTTGAATTTCCATAAAAATTTTACACTTGGTTTTATATACACTCCAAATAAAAAAAATCCCTTTCGGCATGGCCTATAGGCGGAGGTAGATTTCGAAAAGTTTTCATCTCAAAAAAAAAAAAAAAAAAAAAAAAAAAATTAAATGATTAGAGATAAACCCAGTTTAACTACTTTATTCAACCGCTTTTAAAAATTTTTTAATTTCATTTTTCTGTAAGAACTGGTTTTATCGAAATCCTCTTAAATGAAATTCTACTCAAATGCCCATTTTGGCAACATATTTTGAATTATATTCTTACTTTATTAAAAAAATTGACCAATATGCTCATTATGTAGTTCCTAAATAACAAAAAACTGTTAATTAAATTCGTTTGACAACAAAATTGAATTTAAAAATGAGTAATAAAATTACCAATTTATTATTTTAATACATCCACAATTCTTTAATCAAGATTGCTTTGAGAAATTTTGTACGAAGTGCCCACTTTGACAGATTTTTTTAAATATATATTTAGCCTTTATCAAAAATCTGACCAATACGGCACATTACACAGTTCCTAAATAACGAAAAACTGTCAATTGAATGCGTTTGAGAGCAAAACTGAATTTAAAAATGAGTCATAAAATAAACAATTTGTTATTTGAATACAACCTCAATTCTTTTATCATGGTCGCTTTGGGAAATTTTTTTGCGAAGTGCTTACTTTGACAGCTTTTAAAAATATGTATATTCACCCTTTATCAAAAAATCAAAGAATACGCACATTATATAGTTCCTAAGTAACAAAAAACTGTCATTTGAATGCGTTTCAGAGCAAAATTGGATTTAAAAATGAGTCATAAAATAAACAATTTGTTATTTGAATACCCACAGTTCATTAATCATGATCGCTTTGGGAAATTTTGTGCGAAGTGCCCATTTTGGCAGCCTTTTTTTGAATTATATTCTGCCTTTATCAAAAAACTGGCCACTCCGTCACATAATATAGTTCCTAAATAAGAGAACATGTAAATTGGATGCGTTTGAGAACAAAAAAAGATTTAAAAATGACTCGGTAAAAACGCAATTTTTTTAATTTCCTCAAATTTCAATCATGATAATTTCGTGAAATTCTGTTCAAAATACCCTATTTGGCAGCCTTTTAAAAAATATATTCTGCCTTTATCAAAAAACTGGCCAATACGTCGCATTATATAGTTCCTAAATAATAGGACCTGTAAATTGGATGGGTTTGAGAACAAAAATGAATTTAAAAATGACTCAGAAAAAACGCAATTTGTTATACTTAATCAATTTTTAATGACGATAATTTCGGGAAATCTGTTCAAAATACCTTTTTTGGCAGCCTTTTTAAAAATATATTCTGCCTTTATCAAAAAATTGGCCAAAGCGTCGCATTATATAGTTCCTAAATAAGAGGATCTGTCATTTGGATGCGTTTAAAATCAAAAATGAATTTTAAAATGAGTCAGAATATAGGCAGTTTGGATTTAAGGTTTTTACTCCAACTCCTATTTTTGTTTAATTTATTTTTGCTATAAGAATAGGTTCTATGAAAAACTTGTCAATATAAAAGTTGTAGATCTTATTGTGAAGATGTAAAATAAATTTAATTAGATTTGATTGCTTAAGAATTGAGTAAGTTATGGGTTTTTTTCTTTTTCCTCCCCCCTTTTTCTTTTCGTTTTTAATTTTTTTCCTCGATAAAAATTGGTCCTATCAAAAACTTGGAAATACAAAAGTTTTAGATAATATTGAGTACATTTATATAAAATTTAGTTGGATTTAATATCTTGAGAATTGACGAAGTTCTGAATTTTTTTCTCCCAAAAACCATGTTTTTTTCGTCCCTTGAACCCATTTTTAACTTTATCAAAAATCTGTCATGCATAAACTTTTTGCCCATTTCTTAGAAGTAATATAAACTTTAAACTGATTCGATATCTATTTTAATTAAGAAGTTATCGCGTTTTTTCTGTTTTCACAAAAACCCTCCCTATTTCCACCCCCTTGGTCCGATTTTGCCCATTAACGAACTCGACCGAGATTTTAGGCTCCTTGATTTTATGTAAAAGTTTGAAGAAGATCTGAGCATAATTATGGAAGTTATCGTGTCTAGAAGAAAGTGATATACACCGATAGATAGATAGATAGATAGATAGATAGATAGATAGATAGATAGATAGATAGATATATAAACTTTTTTACTGATGGTGGTTTTGGGGTCTAGGAGTCATGATTCGTGTAGATCCGCAAAAATTTTTCAGAAATTCCAACATGGGAGACAATGCAATAGGTAGTATTTCATACGAAATCTACCTAACAGATGCTTTTCAAAGCAGACATAATGTCTTTAACTTTTGAACAACGCTAGCCTCGTCTCGCTTGTGAAATTTCATTGGGAGAGTTTTGATTGGGCAGTCTTGTGCTAACCTCGGATCAGGGTGAAAATGGTGCAAATCTAATCAGTGTGTGGTTTTGAGAGAAAAAAAAAGCTCAATTTAACTGGGTTTAAATAATTTTTGTATATAAAAAAAAGTTGAATAATTATTTAAATAATTGTTGTATAAAAAATTGCTTGGGAAATACTTCATCTAAAAACGCGTATATTTAGAACTAAGCTCATTCGAGTATTAAATGTAGATTTTTCTTTCTAGGGACTGATAAAATTTCGCGTATTAAACGGGTTCGCGTATTAACCATTCGCGTATTAAAGGGGTTTTTTATATGCACAAGATAGGAGTATTTCAAGGGACCAAAGAAAATTTGCGTATTGAGCGGCTTCGCGTATTAAGCGACTTCGCGTATTAAGCGGCTTCGCGTATTAAGCCAGGCGCGTATTAACGGGGTTTAACTGTATATACATATATATATATATATATACGAAGTGATAGTGATTAAAATACATAATTTGAAAACCTTCTAACACTATGCACTTTTAAATATATAATTATTTAGCATCGTAATCTCTTGGCTTTTTTTTAGGCCGACAGTTAAAAACTCACAAATTTGAACAATTTTATATTCCATGTGGTCATTACTCGTAAGCACACGCGCATATTCTTGTAAAGTTCGATTTATAAATCTCACTCAAATTTGTATTCCATGATATTTTTGCCTAAATGCGTAATACTTCATTTTAGGGAAATAACCATGCTTTTCTTATTATCTTCAGATTTTTTGGGGATTTTCATAAAAACGATTTTTTTCTCTTTTTAGGAAAAAAATCCATCTCAAGACATAAATTATTGCTCGAAATTGAAATTAATCACATTTACTTTTACATCAAAATATACAAAAAATAGCTTTCATCTTACTATTTCATAAAAATTATTTTAGTGTTTGTTATGGAATGAAAGTGCCAAAATCCCTTCTCGCCCTTGATTTCAAAAGGTACATATGAAGCATCTCCAAATAATTATCCTTTCTTTCGAATAAAAATGCTATTTGGGTGGTATTTACTCCCAGCTTATGTGATTAAGGATTAAATAAAACTGTCCATTATGAGACACCCTTGTATTAAAACCGCGCTTTCGTACGTCGTTCTGCATGAAATGCATTATTGTTTCATTTCTCTATGTTATTTTGTAATAATTAATTAAATAAACATTAGAGATATTTGCAACAACAAAAGGAAATACAAGAGTGGATGTAAATCTACGGGAAATATGCGAGATTTAAAAGTCATTTCCTCGAAAAGTAACTGACCGGTTTCGATGAAATCTGGTATCCATAGTCACTGGATTATGCTCTAAACTTCTGATTGACAGTTTTTTCCGAGACTAATTTTTTCTCTTTTAGAACAATAGCAAAAATTCCAAAATTAGCTATTTTATAAAAAAAATTCCTAAGACTAATTATTAGATTTTTTAAACTGTCTGCCACATATGATCTCATTATTGGATTATATATCCATTTTTTTACATAAATCGCTAAATGGGTTTTTATATTAAAAGTAAAATTTTTCTGAGAGCTGAAAAACCTACTTGAAAAATTATTTTCAAACATGAATTCAAGTATGAATTAAGGTAATATATATAATTGGATAGTTTTAATTAACATAAAAAATGCTCATAAAATGTAAAAAGAAAATTAATTTGAGTGGTCGTAGGGTAACAGCCTTGTCTTTCCATAGATTTTGTAATTGTATGAATTAATGAAGTAATAAAGCATTTTCATTAGTGAAAAGATTAATAACCACTATTAAAAAACAAACAAAACACGAAAGTACTATGATTTCTGAGGTACAAAGCTAATATGTGTATAAACATCAGATGAATTTATCCTAAAGTCCTGCACAGGTTAGGTTGCACCAGCCCAAACCCAAAATTTCACTTTTAATAATCCTAAACTATGGAATCCGACAATAAAATCTCGTCATCCCGAAATCTATTAAAATCCGCAAACCTGAATGCTAAGTGCAAGAAAATGTTTCCACACTTTTTTAAATTATGAAAAAGTTGTATTCATTGACAACTTTAATATCAATTTTAATTTTATTGCTGTATAAATGAACATATACATATATTCTTTAGTATTCAAATATTCAGTTTATTTATTTTTTTAATTGAAAAACCTTTAATACTTAATAACCTTTATAAATCTTATATAAATTATATACAAACACGTAAAAATTATATACTTAATAATCTTTAATTATTAATAACCTTTAATACTAAATTCTAAATATTGAGTCAACTTGAAACCGTCCCACACACAAATCACTGAAGTAAATCCTAACTGGGTTCACAACGAAAAAAAGTGCAGTCAACTAGATCCGACCACAACAGAGGATCTCGTACGGTTTGGCTGAGATCGAGTTAAGGTACGAACAAACAGAACTACTTTTTGCTGCTAGAAATCGGCGTGCTTTATGTTCAGAAGGCGGCTTGTTTTATGTACAATGACTTTTTCATTTCAACTTCCGTCCAACTGTAGGACAGGTATCTTTCCATTAAACGTAGGGTTGAAATAGTTCTGTCTTGATCCATTGTAATATCCCCGTTTTCTTTTTTTAATAAACCGCAGAAGGGAGGAAAAGGTAAAACAAATCTTCGAATTCAGTTGAACTTGGGCAAAATGCACTTGTGTGCAGAGTCGTAATCCAGAAAATACATAGCGTCTATAATGCTTACAAATATGTAAATATTTTTGTAACCTTATAAATAAGGAAATTATTTGAATAAATGATATATTAAACTATAGAAAGTTCAGAAGGAATTTTTATTGAAGTAATACATGAACAGTAATAAACTGAATCGCAATAGCGAATAAATAAAATCTGCTACAATGTTTTCATTTATTCTTGTCTTTTATTTATTGATAATAGCAAAAATATTCTTTTATATTTGATGAAAAATGTAACGTTACACACAATTTTACAGATATTTCTTAAACAAAAAATTATAAATACGGAAAGCGGTATGAAACAAGAACAATATGAAATAAATAAACTAGCAAAAAGATCGACTTTTAACGAAACAAAATTAATAGGATAAAACAGATACATAAATTCTTTCATATAATTCTTCTTAAACTATAATTTAGGTTAAAGGCTCACAAATGTATTTTCATAACATGTTGTTAAGCACGATTTTGTACAAATATTTACACAAAACTTATTAAGCAACTTGTTAAAGCTATTCTTTAGCTACGCTATAAATATATTAAGCTTGTCAAACCTATTGTTTCCGGATCGCTAACTTTGAAAGACGTTTTACACCAGAAATTTCTGTTCGACATCCAAAGCATGATGCTTTTAAATCAGATAAACTCCTAAATGCGAAGAAAACATGAGATATGCAGCCGTAATTAGCATTTTACAGTGAAAATAATCTAGTTTACAACGCTTGCTGGATTAAATTCTGTAATCGAATAAATGTTTAAAAGATGTATTCACTATTAGAATTAAAAATGTGTCACAAATAATTTTGTGTGTTAGCTTTAATGTAAATGTTTATGAAATATTCAGATTTTAAGTTCTTTTTTCCTTTGTAATAAATGTTTTGTAAAATTTAATTTACCTGCCAATAAATAAATAAATAAATAATCTCAAAAGACTGCAGCTTAGAGTATAAGTTAAATTTACACCTAAATTTACATGATTCGTGAATATCATTTTGTTTGCTTTGTACATTATTTTCATAAATGCTCACATGTTTTGCTTTTCATCATTTATCTGATTTTTATTTAAATTATTCCACTTTAAAAAAGTTATAAATCTAATATAAATATTTCACACATATTTATGTATATATACATACATTCCATACTAATACAAAAAAAATGTATCGTGCGAATTTCTAATTTTACATAGATAACAGCATAAAAATGGAAAATACTAATAGACTTGAAGTAATATACACTGTTAAAAATAAATCTGTGAATTCACGGTGAAACTACCGGCAGCAAAGTAGCCGAACTTCTAACGTTCCGTTAGTAGATTTTCCGCTGTGGGAAATACAAGAAGGGAAAACTCTGTTTGAAGAACCAGTAACTTTCCGTTATAATGTTTGATTTTTAAAAATAATAATTTAATATAATTTTTAAAATTAAAGAAAAAATTAATCATCAAAGAACTCGAAATTGCCGAGTGATTTTAAACTGCTATGTTATTTTACTTATTTATTATATTGTATAATTTTGTTCACGCCGTCCTGAGTATCGAACTCGGACTCCTTTAGATTGCGGAACAAATCCTTACGAATTGAGCCAAAGCTGCAGATGCTGGATTGTACAAAGTATGTCTTTTATGAGTTAGTGGGGGAAATCTGTTGTACTTTTTAAAGATTTCCTTTTAAATATATTCCATAGAATATTTGTAAACGGTTTATTTTATTTTATTTTATTTTAAACTGATGCATAATAACTATTATTTTATAAAATCAATTTTAATTTTTTAAGTAGTTTAAATTAAAAAAAATTATTGTTTAAAACCACTGTTTTTTTTTTTTTTGAATGAATGAATGAATGAATGAATAAAAATTTTTTTATTAACAATCTTTTTACAATATATATATACATTTTTTTGTAATTGTCGTACACTATTTATTTATTAATTTTATATTTTAATTTATTTATTTATTTATTTGTTTGTTTATTTTTTGGCTAATGAATTAAAAGATTTTTTAATAAGAAATAAGAGAAAAATAAACAGAAAAAATGTAATTTAAAAGGGATTTTTTTATGTTTTCATTATTCCATGGCGCCAGTGGGACCCGAGCCCATAATCTGCAGGCAATTAGCGCAGGCTCGCTAGGCCTGCAGGCCTGCCTCGCTAGGCTCGCAGGCAATTAGCGATGTGGTGCCTTGACCACTCGGCCATGGAGCCCCACACAAAACGGAGTGTCTCCGTTTTTTGTTTTTATTTCCATCCGTTTCGTTATTTTCAGGAAGTATGGTGGAATTTTGTGATTTGTAACGGAAAACGCCCTTTTGTTGTGAGAGGGACCTTTTCTGTGAAATTCAGGAAAAAATTTTTCGTGAATTTCAGAAGTTTTTTAATAGTGTAGGGTATCGGGGTAACGTATTTAAGATACACTTTTTTTCTTTCAAAATTTTTTTTGTAACCTTTAGAGGTTGTTTTGAAAAAAATATTTCGTGTTGTATTATAAAGAGACTTTTTATTTATCTATTAAAAGTATAGTGAATTAAAAAAATAATCAAACAAAAAATATATTTTATTTATTTAGAATGGATACATATATTGTATGAAATCTCACCATGACACAGGAGGATTGATAAACGGAAAAAGAAGAAGTGATACAATGTTATGCAAATAAAAGAATGAATGCTGACAGATCAGTTTGTGTTTAATTGTTTATGATACAGTTTGAAATATTGTATTAAATTTAGAATAAATATTTAAATTGAGAAATGTGTTCAAAAACATTTAAATTCGAACCACGTGCGACTACTGAAAGGGAAGACCGTCGTTTTCGGCGTACGGCTGTGGCGCATCGTACTGCGTCTCCGACAGAAATTCGAGCTGCATTGTTACCACAGTGACAGATTTAGATTCAGATTCAGTTAGGTGGGGAGGCCTACCATATGGCTTGAGCTCAACAAGCCCCACCTAACATTTGTCACCACAGTGACACAACGAACTGTTAGAAATCGGTTACTTCAAGGACAACTCCGAGCAAGGCGCCATGTTGCATGCATTTCACTGACTCCAAGTCATTGCCGTTTGCGATGTCAATGGTGCCAGGCCAGAGCTCATTGGAGAATGGAGTGGAGATTTGTTCTGTTTTTTGATGAAAACAGGTTCTGCCTTAGTACCAATGATGGCCGTGTGCTGGTCAGAAGGAGGCCATGGGAACGCCAGCAATCAAACTGTCTGCGGCCTAAACACATTGGACCTACAATTTGGGGTCATGGTCTGGGAAGTAATTTCCTATGGCAGTAGAAGCACTCTCGTGGTTCTCCCAAACACACTGACTACAAATGTGTTCGTGAGTCTGGTAATTCAACCTGTAATGCTGCCATTCAAGAAAAGCATCCAAGGGGAGTTTTTCAACAGGATAACGCTCTCCCTCACGACGCTGTTGTAATGCAACGTGCTCTACAGAGTATCGACATGTTACCTTGGCCAGCGAGATCACCAGAACTGTCTCCCATTGACCACGTATGGGATATCATTGGATGAGAACTCTGGTATCATCCCCAGTCAGCACTGACCATCACAATATTGACATAGCAAGTAAAACAAGCATGGAATTCTATACCACAAAGTGACATTCGGCACCTGTATGACACAATTAATGCACGTGTGCAGGCTTGCATTCAAAATTTTGGAGTTTGTAGCGATTATTAATGTAAGAGTAATTCATATTTGAAATGCACTTTATTGACCTTAAGTTAACCTGTGATCTCGAAAGTCTAATCAATTAAACATGTTAACTAGACAAATGAACTGTCCAAATTTCATTACTCTACAATAAGTTTTCCTTGGTGTTGGGATTTTTTTTCTGTCAGTGTATATATATATATATATATATATATATATATATATATATATATCCAAAATAACCCGCTCACCTAAAACACAGTGTATGAAAGTGGTCGAAGTTAATTAAAAAATTGTTTATTTTATTTTATTTTTAAATAAATAAAAGATGTTTATCGTCTAAATTTCTAAAATTTTCGGAGCTAGTCTTTTGATTATTCGATGTATGGATATTTAAAGGCCTATCAAATTTTCTTCCTCAACAATCGGTTCCCGCTTGATTTGTGGTTACAAATTTGAGAAATTCGGATCGAGATTGACACGCGGTTTGAATTTTTTCCCGCATTAGTCGGGACTAGACTCGCTTCCTTCTTGAGGTGTACGCAGTTAGAAATTTTTAGTCTAATTTCCAAAACAATTCATACAAAAATCATTTGGACAGATGAGATCTCTAGTCTAATCTGTAAAAATCTGAGTAACATTTGGATCGGCCTAACATTTTTTTTAATGACGTGATTTTAAATTGCTGTCATTCTACAAATAAAAAATATATATTTATAACTTTTTAATTTTTTAACCCTCTGACAGACTTGGAAAAGGGCAAATTTGCAATGTTGTTTTCTCTGCATTTTGTTTTAAATACTTATAAAACGTGATTATTTTAACATCATATAAAAGCTAGTCGTTGGGGGCCACCGTAATACTTACACATCATGTATATGCATATGAAAATAAAACATGTGAAAACTATTTATACAATGCATTGCAATTCCAAAACAAAATTTAACATTTTGTTAATATACATAGTAATGCTCTATTAAAGAATTGCTGATGTACCGATTTTGACAAATTATATAAAACGCCAAACTACTCAAGTAGTACCGAACTGCTTAAAAGAAACATCCTTTTAACTCCAATAATAATAATAATATTAAATAACAGTTTACTGCATTGAATCAAGCATCTCAATTTCAATTTGAATATATCTCTGAATTGAAATTTGAATGGAATACACTGTCATGAAAAATCGAAGAATGTGGAAAACAGGAGTACAAATATCTCGGCAAGTATCTCTACGACCGAAGTACATACAAAATTTCAAGTATCTGTTTCAATTTGTTCGGGAGATAGAGCGTTTACAGACACACAGACAGACGGACAGCAGACAGACAGACGGACGGCAATTTTTTTTTCTAAAAATATGTTTTTCGGAATCTTCACTATCTGAAACGTGTAAATCTGTCAAAAAAAAAATTTTCGATTATCAAAACGATTGCAAGATTTACCCTATACGACGTATGATGGGTAAGTAATACTTCATACAAATATTAATGTTAAGCTAGAGAGTATTAACTACTCTACAATGCATTAAAAATCCATTAAATCATGAGATATTTTTTTTTACTTTAAATATTACTCATATTGCAGGGAAGACTAAAACTTAGTGAACGTATTAACACAGGCTTGTCTATGAGAGGGTTTTAAAAATGAGTAAGGGGAATTGGGGTACATTGATACTTGGGGCACATTGATACACCCCCTGTACAGAACACAGGGTCATTACAGGAAGTTTCACAACAGCTCCAAAAGGTGATACTAGTGAAATTAACAACATACAGAAAGTTTTGGAATGATTCAATAGTTTGATGAAATGGGATGGGTGATTAATTGTTTTTGTAGGCCAAAATTAAATTTGAGTTGTACAATTGAAATGGTATTATACAACTGTTCCAGTATTTTCAATCGAAAAGAATATCCTCCCTGGCAAGTAACGCTAATCTTTATCAGTTTTTATTCTTTATGGTTAAATAAATTATGATGTGTTGGATTTGCGACTCCTTTTATTTAAAATGGCTGAATGGGGCACAATGATACAGTCTATGTCGTGGCACATTGATACAACATAAATCCTTTTCTAGTTCATTTTTTCATTACCTTTTATTTTTTATTTTTACCATTTCACTCCTTAATTCAACCATTTTTCGTCAAAAATTACTACTATTAGTTTTTTTTAAAGTGAAATAGCTCTAATTTCTTTATATTAGAACATTTTATAGTATTTTTGCAAACAGAAGACGTACAAACTTACACAATATCTAGTGCTAGTAGAATTAACAAAAGAAATGGATGGCAGCCTGGCAAATCTCAAATTTACATCGATTCTCCAGAGAAAAAAGTATTATCGACATGAGAAATGTTAAGTAAGAGAAACAAGCTGCAGAACAGTACATGATAATTATATTACAAACATAATTTTTAATATAATTATCCTTTATTTTCTGTTT
Source organism: Maratus speculifer (assembly GCA_964019185.1). Lineage (NCBI taxonomy): Eukaryota > Metazoa > Arthropoda > Arachnida > Araneae > Salticidae > Maratus > Maratus speculifer. The sequence goes on from OZ025289.1 coordinate 242,312,649, forward strand.
GTAAACCGATTTATAAACAGAAAACCTGGTAATTCTTTCACCTTTCCTAAGAAAGAAGAGAATTTTGGGGTTAAAGTGCCAGGTATGAAAAAGTTACCACAGCCAACAAACAGACAAGGAACAGCCAGAACATCAAGTCATTATACATTTCATTTTGATTGCTTTAATATCGCTTACAAATAAATTGTGCGCAATTTTAATGCCTATAAATATATATAATATGGTTTGCTAACTATTTTTCTGTGAAAAATATGCATTGGTGTTATTTTGTCTCCATTTTTCCCAGACGTTTCAAAGTGTATCAATCTGCCCCGGGGATGGGGCACTTTGATACAAATTACTTTTTTTGATTTTTTTTAAATTACAAACAAAAATAATATATAAAACAACGATTGTAAATTTTTGTAATACACTACACAGGTTTTGCTGACATCACATAGAAAAATAACTTGAAATTTCTGCTTTCTAGACACCAAACATTTTTTTTAAAGCTGTATCAATGTCCCCCAGTTCCCCCTACATGCATTTTTAGGTGATAAAATTAAAGAACGATAAAACCTTTGAAAAATAGCATGCCTGTGACAAAATCCTGTGTTTAGAAAAAAAAGTTGATCGATGTAAAATAATGACATTAGTACTTGAAATAAGATTATAACGAATATAGAGCCAATGGTGAACTTTTTAGTAAGGAAATCTGCCTATAGTTGATTTCCCTTTTTTCTAAGCAATTAGGTCTTAAAATATTTTATTGTAGAGAATTTTTCAAATTTTTGAATCTCCTACCCCTATAAAGCAGATTAACAATTTTAATGTTTCTATTACAAACTATACGGATTTTTCAATGAATCTTTATTTGCATGTAAATATCTGAATAATTACTAATACCATTAATTCTTGTACACGGCTTGGAAACTTAAAAATCTGAAAAAAATGCATTGAAAAACCTTCCAAGACGGAATCACATAGTATGTAAATAAATTTAGTATTTTTACTTTTTTAGCAGTTATTGTCTCTAGGAAACGTATTATTATTTTTTCAAACGAAATATTCAAACGGAGCTAATTTGTACGGATTAAAAAAATCCCTTTAAAATAGAATTTTACCATATGCAAGTTCTTCTAAATGCTTTCAGTTTTGTATCCCCATCCGTACAATTCTTTACAAAGAATATTTTAATAGTGGAATAATGGTACCTTAAAAATATATGTGTTTTAGACTGAACTGGAACAAGGACTTCGTGGATTTTTTTTTTCTTTAATTTCAGATTTTTGAATGAATATCAAAAGTACTCTAGACATTCGTAACACCTTCGGGACGAGCGACTCGTATACCTACCTTAAAAAAGGCTTAAAAATACTTGTTTATCCCCCAACTGTAACATTTTACTGTTAAATTTTGCTTATTTAATCGGAACATTTCCTAGATTCAATAAGGAGCAAATTTCTGTTTTTTTAAGATGGTGACAAAACATTAAAAATTTTGTAAAAGTCTCCTGTCACGAAGGGGTTAATAATGCATTTATTCATAATTAATTCAAAGCCAAGTGATATTCATCTGAGGAAAAAAAATAATTATTAAAAAATCATTTTTTATATTTATTGTGTTTTTTCCATATAAATATCTCTTGGCTTTGAATTAATTATGAATTATTGCACCATTAGAAATATCAGAAAAATATTTCACATTAAAAAATCAGGAATTTTAAAAAAATCCAGCGAAGTCCTGTACCCCATGTTGCCGAATTTTCGAGGCTTTTATGTAAATTAATGATCAATCCTTTAAACTCTTCCTTTCAAAAATTTTATGATAACTTCTCATTCAATTCTTTGGTCCTCCAACTCCAACGCACAATTTATCATATTGAACTTATTTTATAACTACAAGCGATTGTGAACTGAGGAAGATAGGGGGACAGTTGTTGGCTTTCCACCGAAAAAAATATATTATACAGGGGTGACAACAATACTACTGTGCACGGAGCTGGTGACTGAGCGGTAGATGGGATTCTTAAAATTACGCCGAATTGCACTGGCCTTGGATAAACTAGATTATCATATGATAAACTATAAGATTGGTGTTGAGGCGGACTTTGTGATCAATAAAATTACGCCAAATTGAGTTAGTCTATATCGGCATAACAGAAAATAGTTTGGATGATTGAATAGCAGGCTTAGCGCTAAAATAAACTATTATGGTCTACGAAAAGTAGTTTAGTGTATGGGCTTTAGGATAAATTAGTTTGGGCTAGGAAAAACGTGTCTATCCTAGAGGTCTGCACGGGCCGGAATTTCCAGGCCCGGGCCCGGCCCGGCCGTAGGAAAATTATTTCGGCCCGGCTCGGCCCGTTGTTAAACTCAAAAGCTCGGCCCGGGCCCGGCCCGTACAGAAATCAGTGGAACCAGGCCCGGCCCGTTACAATTTCTAAGATTTCTAAAAAATTCAGATTTTTATTTCATAATTAAGATTCTTTCAAAGAATACTGCATACGTATCTATGGAATGATTTTACAGTATATTTCACTGGAAATACACATTAACAACATTAATGATTACTTAGATATTTAAGCTTTCAACATTCGAATAAAGATTCATTAAAAAATTAATATGGCTTGGAATAAAAGAAAAAGGAAAGAAAGTTAAAAACATCGTAACTTTTGAAGCTGTTTAATAAAAGAAGATTTATAAAAATATTTCTTTATCATTTTATTAAACATTTTAAATCCAAATTCATTTTTAAATTCAAAGAAGCTCCTTTCAGATATATTTTTAAATTAAATTTTTTCTCAGAAAAGCATAAGTTTAGCAGATATCTTTATTCAGAAACTATATAATCGAATGGTGTTATCCATTTTTTGATACAAGCAATTTAAGAATAATGCAAGCAAATAAAATACTGTCATAGTTAGCGTTTTGAATAGAATCTCCGAAAGTGATAGCATGGGAAGCGGGAAAAACCTGCAATCATTTGAGAAACTATTATATATTTCAACAAGGATACACAAGTATTTTATTTACCAAAAATAAAAAACTCTTTTCGATTCCAAATTTCTTCAATACTCAGGCTTATCACTTTTATACTTTTACAATTTAAAATTAATCAGAAAATATGTCAAAATTTCGCATTATTGAGAAATTAATTTAAAAACCATCAAGACGTATATATCGAAAGATTAATCTAACATAAGTTCTTTATCGTTGTTAATAATTTTACAAATCATGTTGTCCGCCCTACAGATATTGAGAACAATTAATTCTAGTTCCGGTCCGGCAAGTCTACATGTAGAAAAACAATGCAAGCTTGATCTCGGGCCGACACGAGTCAGCTAAATAAATATTAAAACGGATTACACACAATGTAACTGTCCGATGCCGATCTCTTCACTGTACATTTTTATACTAATGCCGTCAAACTAGTATGGCTCGTGATGCAGATTTATACTTATTCTCGTTAAAACCATTTCGTTGAAAATAGCTCATTTTTTATTGTATCTGCTTAAATCTTGCGAACGGGCCGGCAGGCCCGAAAAATTTTTTATCGGCCCGGCCCGTTGTAAAAACTATTCAAAATCTGCCGGCCCGGCTCGGCCCATTAGAAAATTCGAAACGATTCCGCCGGCCCGGTCCGTGCAGACCGTTTGGCTTAGACGTAACTAGCGTATCCTGACGCGCATAGGATAGACTCTATCGTATAGTCAGGATACGCTAGTTACGTCTAAGCCAACCTTGTTTGGCCTAAAATCGGGTTTGGCCGGTGACATATATACTACATTTAAAATATACATTTTAAGTAAATTGCATCATTTCTCCCCAGTACTAAGTCTAGCTAAAGACAGCCTCTTGAAACAAAAGAAGCCTTTACATGTTGTAGAATGGCTTTTATTCTAATTTATTGAAAAATCTTGTCAATGTATCAAACATCCCCTACTTGTCCTATACTAAAAAATCACGAGATAAAATGGAATATTCCACTTAGTTTTAATCACTAAATACGTAATAGGAATATTAAAAAGTCCGTTTTACTTAACCTTTTCAGATCTGATGTGTAATATAGGATACATATCATTATAATCTTTTATTTCGCGTATATAAATAACACACACATATATATATATATATATATATATACTAAAAAGATAAATTGTTGTGAATGAAGCCTAGTAGACATCAAGAATAAATGGAATATAAAATTGATTTTTATAGCTTTTCTTGCAGCAGAAATGTACGAAACGTACAAATTAAAACGTAACTTATTATACTGTGCATTAATATACCATTTAGAATAAACAATTATTAATTATATATTTTTAATCATGTTTTATATGTTTTTGAAATGCAAAATAGTAAAATAAAATTTTAAAAATCCTAAAAAGTGTTTAATTTTTTTATATCTTAAATTGTTGATTTATGTACATAGTAATTTTTATATACATAGTAATTTTACACATAATATAGTACATATATAGTACATAGTAATTTTTTTTCGCTATTCAATCTTTTTTAGTTTTAGCTTATTAATAAAAATCGATGACTAAATTTAAAAAAAAATACATAAATAAATTTTGGGATCTGGACAGTGTAAAACATTCGTGTAGCATTACTTCATAAAATTGGTGGCAGCCTTGCTGCCTCCAATTTTATGGAGTAATTTAACGGATATAACCGGTGTAACATTGCAATGTTACACTAGTAATATATGTTTAAATTACACCATTATATGAATGAAACAAATTACTCCACAAAATGGAGGTAGCAGCTGCCACTAATTTTATCGAATAAAGTGACACAAATGTTTTACAGTGAAGTGTTTAAAAGGCAAGAAGGAAAATGAAGTGAAGAAATCAATCAAATGATTTAAGTATTGACAAGCCTCTCTTACTTAAAATGCCTCAATAATAATAGTATTTAAAAAGTTACATGTTAAGCATTTTAATTAAATTTCTTAATAATTTCGACTCTCAATTCCTTGCTCACCAGAGGACATTTTTTTTATCAATTGCTCTTCAAATCTGTCACTTGATTTGAAACGGTAGAGTTTATATTTATTGGAGTATCTGAAAATAGTACTAATTGTAACTTGGATTGAAGTTACTTAAAAAAATATTTAGTTGCTTTCCTTTTTATTTTATAACCGTATGGGAAAAAGCAATATATTAATGCACAATGCTGCATAAGTTGAAACATCGCCTCAGCTACTTCAACATTCAAATATCCTATATTAATGCGCTGTTTTATTTCAACGGACTGTCAGATTTGAATTAAGAAACAGTAAACAATAATAAAAAATATAAAAGCAATGAAGAAATGTATAGTTTTAATTAGTAACATAAAAAAAAAAAAAATTTGTTAACTTTTAAGTAAAAAGGCACTCTTTTACAATATGATACATTTCATTTTGTATAAATTTTGTAATGGTCACTACTTTAAAAACTACAGAAATTACAAAAACATGCATTAAAATATTTAATTGCTATAAAGGACGTTAAATACTAATAAAAACATTAAAAGATCTTAATAATTTTTACATGTTTCGATTGAATTTACTCAATCATCATCAGAAAAAGAAAATACAAATAAACACAAAGATGGAAAATGACAAAAAACTAAGATGTAAAGAACACATTGCAGACATAAAATTTAATAGAGGTAAAACCGCATTATCTAGGCTAAATCAAATAGAAAACATAGATATTTTGTTTAATGAAAGTAGATTAATTTATAGGTCAGATTTTTATTTGCAACTTTTTATTAGAAAGAGTATTGAAATTTACTTCAGAAGCTCAATGGTCTGCAATGATTCCTTGTCATTTCAAATCCCAAATATTTGGATTGAATTGTTAAATAATTTAAAAATTAAGCAACGTGATACATAATTAAAATATAACGCGCGTGATTTTTATTTTTTAAAAAAATTTTAAATTTCATTTGTAATAGTTTTTTGTCATTTTCCATCTTTGTGTTTATTTGTATTTTCTTTTTCTGATGATGATTGAGTAAATTCAATCGAAACATGTAAAAATTATTAAGATCTTTTAATGTTTTTATTAGTATTTAACGTCCTTTATAGCAATTAAATATTTTAATGCATATTTTTGAAATGTTAATGGACGTATATGAAAACTTCTATTTATAATTAATACATAAATTACGTCTCGAGTGTAATCTGCATTTTAAAAATATAAACAACTTTATTTTTGTAAAAAATAACAATCATTTATGACAAATTTTTCGAATAAAGTCAGGTCCAAAAATTGCATAGTTATTTACACTTTCCTTAAATAATCATGCCTCTGAAATGAATTAAAACGCATCACATAATATGTGTTATTGAAATTTCAATTTATATATTTTTTCTATTGTTAACATCATTATTGTTTTCTATTTCTAGGTTAAAATCCTCTAAAACATTGTACAAATATTTCAGGCGAACTTTTATGTTATACTATAAATTGCTTTATCTATCTTATTGTGAAACTTATTATAATACTGTTGCTGATTTATACATTTGGAAAGAGAGTATCAATTACTTCTTGGATAGATTATTATTACTCCAAAGCTTTCGAAGCATTGTCACCACCATATGCGTCGTTGAATCGTTTTGTCATATCTTGTAAAGGAAGCCCATTTTTCCAAGAAGGACACATAAAGTGCTCTCATGAATTGAGTTAATTAGAGACCATTCATGACGCTTTGTAATGATATTTTAGAAAGTATTTTCTTTGTGTATGTTATATATAAGGCAGTAAAATTTATTATGACAATATATACAAAGAAATTTTATGTTAAAGAAAAACAGTGTAAAACGATATCTATGAATAATAATATCAGATGGTCTATATAAGGATATACTGCATTCTTCACAAAAAGTTACAGTTTACACATTTATTTCTGTTGTTAAAATTATATTTTATATTTAAAAATTAAAAAAAAAAATATACTTATATAAAATTATTATTTTTATTATTTTTTAATTATTTTTATAATAATATTTATATTTATATAACTTAATTATTTTATATTTTATTTATTTTAATAGTTAAATTTCATATTTTTAAGCTAAAAGTAACCAGAATTTAACTAGAGATAAAAACCGCATAAACAGAATCAATTGAGAATTAATACAGTGAAGAGAATTAATACAATTGAAAATTCATACATATTAATTTTAGAGGGGATTTGTTTCGTAACAATGCAATTCTATGGTAGTTTATGGTATATGGTGCAGTTTTTCTCCAGTGACTTTACCAAGTTTCCATTTCAAACAGTATCCATTAAGTATAAACTCCACTAATACTGTGTTACTGTATGTATTTTGACATGATATTGTAAAATGAGCTTTCTTTTTATTTCTTTTTGGGATAAATGATATACTGGTGTTGCTGAATTGTACATATGGGAAGAAAGTATCAATTATTCATCGTATAGATGGTTATTACTCTGAAACATTGTTATCTACATTCGCATCATTAAAAAGTGCTCTTATAAATCTAACGAGAGAATATTATTCCAGTAAAGACGAACAAAATGGTCTCATGAATAGTTTTAATTAGTAACATTTAAGAACGCTTAATATATTAGCATGACATTGTTACAATCCATTCATAGCTCTTTATGCTGATTGTTCTTTAAAGTGTTTTTTTATGCGTACGGTATGACTTAAAATAGTCCAAGCGTCCATACAAATTAAATTTTTTATTCTATACTAGTATCGGATACTTTATTATATAAAAATTAATAATAATAATAAATGAATAAGAAACCCGTTCGTGTTTTCGTATTTTTGTGAAAAACATAAGTCATAGTGTTAGTGCTTTTCTAATTATTGAATATTTTCATTAACTATATTTCATTTTTTTTATAAACCATTCTTAATGTTTTCTATAGTTGATAGGATTACAATTTGCTTTGTAAATATTATACATTTGATAGTTTTTCGCTTGTTAACACGGATGGTTCTCTCTATTTCCGAACTAAAAGCATCTAAAATTCTCATTAAAATACTTATGCTGAAGATTAGTGTTTTACAACAGCTTTCCGTAATCTGTTTTTTAAGAAATATGCTATAGTGCTGTTACTGAATTACACAGTTCGAAAAAATCAATTATTTGTTGAGAAATTGTTATTTTTTTTTAAACATTTTTATCCAATAGGTGCTTTTAAAATATGTTGCATGTGTGCTAAAAAAGAGCGTATACGCATAAATTTCTCTCATGATTTGGATTTTACCGACAAACATTTATTAGCTTTATGATGGTATTGTTTGAAACTGATTTCTGTTTATACATAATGGTTTCGCAAATACATATGGTTTCGCATAAACAAGATACAGTAACATCTAACGATTTTTTTTATTTACATAATATTATATTTACAGAAAATGTAATTGCAGTTAATTTGTAACATGATTATTAGACTATTTCTAACAGATTTTGAAGAAGTTATCCCGTTTTTTTTAGAAAAGAGATAATGCTTGAGTGTAGAAATGTCTAGATTTCTTAAATATTCACTTTTTATCAGTTCTTTATCGCAAGTAAACCACTGACATTTCCTTGATATAATAAGAGGAGCCGAAGAAATAATGTTTTTGCATGAGAAGCTGTATGAAGAATATAGAGGAGGTTCTATATATGAGGATATTGAAACATTTTCTGCATGATGTCCTAGTGTTGTCCTAGAGGAGATATGTATATATCAAGATATTTCTCCTTCGTATTTTCTTCTGATAATTTTGTTTCTGTTGATAGAATACTCGCATCCCATAGTGTGAGAAAAAAATCTATACACATTCAATTATCAATTATTTTTAAACAATTATAACTTTCATCCTCCTAGTAAATATGCTTTTTTTGTAATCTTTTTGTGGATTTCAAAGAAGAAGAAATATTTCCCTTTATTCCTGGTACGCATGCATATGCAGTAGTGCTAACTGAACAGTGTTCAGGATGGGAGAGGAAGAGTATTTCAAATTCTGCTCCCGATCACAGTTTAGTTTGCATTACTTAACCACTACCAATGATTCAAATTTTGGGCTCAAAATTTAAGTCTAACTTTTTGAAAGTACTTAATGTGAGTTTTAAAATAACGGCAAAAAAAATTTGTTCGTTACTCCAAAGTCTAAAGTGCTCTTCATTGCCATTTTTTAAACTTTACCTAAGTGATTTATTTTCAAGAAAATACTCACAAAAGTAATACTTTTAGCTAAAATCGCAAACGAATCTACCGTTTTTCTGTTTTTAGGGTTCCGTGCTTATAAAATGAAAACGAAACCATTATAAGGTCACACCCGTTTCTGTCTGTCCGTCTGTCGCAGCCGTTTTACTCATAAACGATGATACGTGGAGGAAGTAATAAAGATTAAATTGGAGGAAGTAATAAAGACCGATATCCACATACTTACAGATTATTAAACATTTACAAATATCGTTAACAAAAACATTTTCTTTGTATATCGTGTGAAGTATCTGAACATAAAAACATACTTCTTTTAATTTTAAGTTTTACATTTTGAAAGATATGGTCGAAAATATAGTGTAAAAATATGTTCACCCCATCTAATTCCGAATCTATTGAAACTAAAATTACGGAAAAAATAGAGGTTTTAGATGTTAATTTAAAACTTGCGAGAAAACTATTGCGATTACTCTAGATTGCGAGTTTTTGAGATAAGTACATTTTTATGTTATACGGAAATTTTAATTTTGGGGTATTGGGCAGAGGTGTGGAGGAACGTTGGAGGTACCTGCCGTTGCACAAGTATAAAAGTATTGTTGATAGTGATTTTTGAAAAAACTTGTCTGTAATTATCCGAGATATTAACCCTTGAAACAACAATGGTTTGGACATAATAATGATGTGAGAAATGTACTCTACACACCATTGGCTTTTAATGCCTTGATAACAACTTTTAATAATATATTTATGTAATACAATAGCTAGCAGTATTATAAAACCCAGAAAATTCACACTATTCCAATCATACTAATTTAATTAGAATTAATCACATCAATAAGGGTTTCTACGCATAAGAAATTAAATTTAAAAAATCCATATTCATTTAAGGATTTTTTAAAGTAGCATTTGCCTTATTTAATGCAAAAACATTTCTTACTTTTGATGTAGCAGCCATTACATTATGAGATTTTTGGTATTGAAATTTATTATTATTTTTAATTCCTTATGCTTTCAAATTTTTTATAAATACTATGGGATTTGAGACTAGTTCACACTGAGTGGGTCCATCATTACAATTCTTGTGCACTTAAAAGTTAATTAAAAAAACTATTTACAAAAACATGTTACGGCAAAGCGGCATTGCAAATTTGTGAGATTATTTCCCCAAAAGTTCGTTTAGCACAAAACCTAGTTTAAACATTAAACAAGGATTTTGCGTTAGCTACACTAAACAAATGAAAAGTTTATTACGACGCGGAATTTAGTTTTTTGAAATGCCAAATGAAGTTTAAATGCGTCCTACCATTTATTCTCAGTACCGAATTAAGTTCCATATAGATAGATACGGATAAGATCAGAAAAAAAGTAGCAGAGTACAGAATAGCAATATTTGACATTATTTAGGATTCATATCTCTTTGAAAATATGGTATACCCATTCATAATTTTCTAGTATATTCAGTTATAAACAATCCTATTTTTTTACAAAACCTTATTATTCTTTCAGCAAAGATTTTTTTAATAATATACGGTTAATTCCTTCGCGATGAGAGAATTTTGCTTAATTTTTAATCGTTGATCACCGATATTTTAAAGCAGAAAAATTTCTGTACTTGAATTGGGAATATTCTCCAATTAAGTAGAGAATTTTCTAAAATTTAACTTTACAATAAAAATTAACTGCTAAGAATAATAAGAAATTTTGAGAGTTTTAAGTGGCACCTATATCAGTCGCTTGTTTTCAAGGGATAAATTATATAAATAGGTTTATTGTACGGAAACCTCTGAGTTCGAGCATTCGCACTTGATTGTTTAGTTTTTAATCATCTGAAATTTTGGACCATAAACATTAATGTATCTCCTATTGAAAACGTTTAATACCCTTAGTTTCCTATTTAATATTGTTTGTCTTTATATGTAATATAACTAGGGTTCTCGCCGCCGCTCACCATTGCGCCACATTGCGACAAAATGCTCAATATGGCGATTAACTATCAATCAGACTCGCTAAATTGCGATTGCCCAATTTCTACTCTTTTATTGTATGTGTATGTGTGTGTCAATACACTGGAGTTTGGCGGATTGAACATCCAATATATTGATTCAATTAACATTAAATGTCAATAAATTGGATGTTATACGAATTGAGCATTTCGTATTTTGAACATTACGTAGATATATCTACGTATCCATCGTTATATGGAGTTCCATTACCTGCGGTTTATTCTGCCGAGCTGTCTAAACAACAGACCAGATGTTAGGATCAATAAGGTTATCTGAGCGAAGATCCCAGCCAGTTATCGCCCAGTTAGCTTAACAGGTAAAGCATTGGCATTGTAAGGCAAGTATCTGGTTTCGATTCCCTGCCTGGGCAATTTTTTGCTCAGTTGGAAATGTTCAATTCATATGATAAACTTACCAATCAGTTTGAGTGTGTTAAAATAATTGTACATTGGATGTTATTTTAGATGTTGAATCACACCATGCCCTTTACATAGTTTTATTTATAGAGGTATTGACTTGATATAAATTCAATCTTCTAACGGTCAAAAACAGAAATAATTATAGGATATATTTTTATCTACTGCTTATTAATCACTATAACTATGTCCAATTTATTACACTGTAAGAATTGAAAACCCAAATTGGGTTGAAAGATTTCTTGGTATAGTAATTTTCCTGAAATGGTACAGTAAGGATTCCAAAATGGTAGAGTATTGTTCCCAAAATAGATAACCCAAAATGGTTCAAAACAGAGCAGATCCTTTATTAACATTAAATGAATCAAAATTTCTGAGGTATAATGTATATACTATCTAAGATATTTTAATTGTTTTAATGTCATTAAAAATGAGACTTATTTAAAACGATTTTGTGTTACAAACTGAACTTTCCAAATCGGAACAATTCTGTACCCAAAAATCTTTCAAATAAATTTGGGTATTTCGTTTTTACTGTGTAGTTGAATGCAAAGTAATCATTGATTTGTAGAATTTTCCATTTTTTTTTCTACCGGTTAAGAGTTGAAATGTTTTACAAATTTTCAGTGTGTATTTTCACAATGATGAATCTATACTAGCTGTTTTTGTTTTTTATTTAGATTGCTAAAGGAATGTCTGAAAAATTAAGCATTCAGGAGATAGTTACAATGTACTTGGTCGAAATTCTATTTTATAAGAAAAAACATAGAACGTTTGGGAAAAGAAGGATACAAGAAAGATACATTTTCCAGTGTTTCCGGCCGAATCTATTTTGTTAAAATTTCTTTTCATTTGGCGACTGTTTTTAATTTCTTATTTTCGAAATCACTAATGTTGATCAAAAGCTAGCGAGAACCCTGACTATAACCTTTTAAAATTTTACCCCATAGTTTAGATTCCCACCTGTATATATATATAGGTATATATATAAATATGTATTATCATTAATAAAACCACATATATATTACAAATTTTAATTTTTTTCCACCAAAACTAACCTTTATACTATATTAATTTCCTTATAATAATATTCCGTACTTACTTCAACTTATTAAATTAAAATCTTGTTTCTAGATCTAATCTATTAATCATTATGGAAACAATATAAATTTTTAATTCGCCTTAAAAAACATTTATTCTAGTATGTGTAAATTAAAAAAGATGGCTCTAAATTAAAAATATTCTTAATTAAACTTAATTACTTAATATTCCAAATAAAACTCATTTTTCTATGTTTTTATCAACTCTTTTTAAGAAAGTCTTATTAAATTTATTCCAAAACCATACCTTTCAAAAAATATCATTATTTTATTTCATCTATTTATTTATTTTCCTTCAGTCAACATTTGATATTGTGCATATCAATAAATTCATTTCTTTTCTTTTTCTCTTAAAACTAATCGTCTATAAAAATCGTCTGCCTAAGATATTTAAAATTCTGAGTCGATTATAAATTGGTTAAATAATATATATTTTTTTAAATTGTTGTCTGTCAAATACAAATCTCGACTCTGGGTATGAGTTATGTTTACATAAAAGAATGATAGTTTGAGACTAAAGAATGTTCTAGAATTTTCTTTTTAGATTTCAAAAGACGAAGCCTCGAGAGGTGGTAAGAAGAAGGATTATTGGGTTCTCTCTTCCATGAGTACGGCTGGATGTAGTAAATGATGGAATATTTTTTTGGATGTTTCGGTAAAAGATCGCCTGCAAAAGGAGCTTTTCTCACTATTATAGCTACAGTTTAATAAAATGAACTTGCAGCAGCCAAAGAGTGATTTATTGGATCTTCTACATTTATTTATTTTGTTTTCTTCTCGCTGGCCATGACGTCTGTGCGGAGAAAGGGAAACCTGGCGATGATGTTTCTGTCCCCCTAACTTTAAAATGTCACATATATATCAATAAAACTAACCATTAATTGTAAAACAACAGTCATAAAACTGTAAAGCAGAAGTTTCTCATTTTATATCGAAAAATTTTACTGCATTAAATCTCAAAACTTTGTTGGACTTATTTTTGAATGTAACAATACTTTCATTTATACCATCAGTGAGTTGGCATACATTTATCGGTAAGCTGTTCGATTAGAAATATCAATTAAATCAAACAATTTACTAGCATTAAAATCATATACTAGCCGTCGTTTGATTTATCATAATTCTGTATAGTCTTAAAAGTTTTGTTTAAACAACACTGTTTGTTATATACATTGCCAATATTTTCATTTGTCAATTTCTGCAGGCACTGCACTTTTAATAAAAATATTTATTTCAATAATTACTTTAAAATGTACCAAATAACGTTTATGTTTGTCACAATAGGGGCTAAATTTTTGTAATGAAAAATGAATGAAAATATTCCCTGGTCCATGAATATCTTTTTAAAATTTTTGATATTCGCTTTACGTAATCGACTTTTCCGGAAAGATTTCTCAGAAATGACGAAATATATGTTTACTTGTTTCTAAGTTAATACGTGTAATTTCTATGTCCAAAGAAAGACATTTTATTTAAAATTTTTAAAAAATGACTATATGTATATATTTTAAATAAATTAATTTTCTAGTAAATATTTTAAACTATAAAATAAATGTTAAAAAAGGGGTATTTTCAAATCTTCGAAAACTGATGATTACAATTTATATATTATTTAAAACTGATTTTTTTTTTTTAAATTGTAATCCAAGTTTTTATAGCCACTTTGTAAAAAAATATATCTGTTATCTTCAAAACGAGGTTTCTCTTTCGAAAATCAAGGTCGAGTAAATCATATGTAAATATGTAATCATAAATCTATAAAAACATTCTGAATTCAAAGGAATAATCTATCGTATAAATCCACAATGCATATCATAAGTGAAAATCGAAACTGAAAAAATCTTCTTCGAACGTTTCTTTAACTAATTATTTAATGAAATAAAAATAGGTATTTACAGTTCTTTGTACATATTTACACAACTTTAAATCATCTAGAGACACAATGCTCCATTTCATATCAATTGTCAAATTAATTGTCACATCTTTTCTCGAAATCAAAACATTCGAATCAAAACGAAAATCGGCTACACTCTGTTTACAAACTTCAGAGTGTTCTAAAAGTGGAAGTTGAAGTTAAAGAAATTGAATAGCGCCATCTAACTGCAATTCTTTTTCTTAAACTTAATGTAAAATAAATGAGTAAATGCATTTTGAATGTTATGTTACTTGTCTTGTTTTGAAAAATGTCTACCATAATATACTTCCTTTTTGAATACTATTTTTTCAGTTTGTATTGTTTGTTTATTCATACTTCGGAAAAGAATTTTCTAGACATATTTATATGCTTGAGATATAAATAGTGTATAATTACGTTTAATAGTAATAATAATAATAATAAATAAATACTACTACTACTAATAATAATAAATAAATACTACTACTACTAATAATAATAATAAATAAACAAGGAACAATATACAACGAAATCCAATTGTCAAAAAAGAAAATCATTCTTTGTTTACTTAAAATTTATGATAATGTATTGTATGCATTCTTGGCAACCGGAAAGAGAAAGTTACAACGAAAGTAATTCTTTAAATCTTTTTCATGTGTTCTATAAAACATTGTAGATAAAAATACTTCAAAATCCATCGTAATAAAATTTATTTTATTTCGAAATAGTACCCTTTTCCTTTATTTCGATATATTTTTTATGTATTTTATTTCTTTCAATTTATATTTGTTGCATTTCTTATGTATTTTAATTTTATGAGGATTTTTATCATTATTGTCGAATCCCACATACTATGTTATATCATCTCGAATGTTGCAGATCTGTAACATATCCTAATGTCAATATTACTTTCACAGTAAGTTCTAAAACATGATTCTATTTGTTGTTTTTACTTCTTAATACACCAGTTAAAACATACACATGATCATTAGAATTCACAACAAATAATGATACTGAGTTAATTTCTCTTACCAAAGTCTTGTTTATCGTTGGAGAAATTTCAGTTTGACATTTCAGAAATAAATATAGTAATTTTTTTCGTATTAAAAAATCTGGAAAACTCCGAAAGTAGTATATTTAAAGGTAATTTATTATATTTTAAAATTTTGTATTAGAAATTGGACAATAAATATACATAGTATGTGAATTTCTGTTTATCGTGATTGTGAAAATGTACATTTTATTCAATAATTAATTTAGTTTTACATTCTAAATTTTTAAATTACTTTTTGCATGCTTATAATGATGTATTCTAACATCTGAGTCAATATTTTTCACATCGATTTTTTTTTTAATCACAAAGGGTTAATATAAAATTTTACATGAACATTTAAATATGAATATTTTTACTTATTTTCAAGGGATAACTTTTAAACTAAAAACTTTGATGCCTAAAATTTCCTTATTTGACAGAATTAGGCTATCTAATGTAAAATATAGCATATGATTTAACCCTTTCGAAACCAAACTTTTTTTCCATTTTGAGAGCAAAATTATTATTACTTTAATAATGTTATTGGTAGCTATCCAAATAGACTTACTGTTGTTTAAAGATTATCTCTTAGTCTCAAATGTGAACACATTTACTTATTTTGTGAGCTACTTAATACATATTTATATGATAACAGGCTCAGGAAGAGTTTTTGGAGACGTTTGGAAAATATCGTACTGCAAAAGGGTTTAACTGATACTACTGCTTTCTAATGTTTTTTGCGTTTCATCACGCATGATTCGTTCAGAAAAGTAGCCTAAGCTGAAAATATAAAGTGTGAAGTATATGCATAAAATAAGGGAAACGTAAACGGGGCAAAGAGAAATAAGTAAACTTTATTATTTTTATTATTACTACATATCAAAACACAAATGAAATCATAATAATGAAGGCATAGACATATAATATCATTTCTATATGCAGAAAGTAACAAAATAATTGTCAATGTAAAATAATATTCGGTGAAAAGACATGTACTGTTAATAGTATATCACACCCGAAAGGGTTAAAATCCCTTTTATGATGATTTTGACGATGATTGCATTACTAGTTTTTTTCTACTCGAAAAGGAAATGAACTTCCTAATGTAACGCAATAAATATAAATTGTTTCATATATTTTTAAAGAAATATTTGAAAATTAAATATTTTTTTCCTGAAACAGTTGACGAAAAATGATTAAAAAGATTTTTCTTACATTAAATATATTTTTTTCTGGCGATTTAAACCTAATTACATTTGTTTCTTAAATGTTAATTACAAAAAAATGTTACCACTCTGTTATCTCATCGACCGATTTCGCCAAATTATACAAATCGCCAAACAAATAGCCAATTCATACATATTGACGTAATTTTTATTTTAAATAATAATAATAATAAACGAATAATATATAGTAGAATATAATAAAAACACAATTAAAAAGTCGAAATGAAAATCACTTAATGACGTTTTAAACCCGTGTATCGTATTTAATGTCATTGAATTGGCATTCACGATCATCCATTATTGGTATTGAATCTTATAATTTGGCAATAGTATTTCGGTCGACGGGATAACAGAGTAGTACCCAAAAGAATGTGTGGTTTTCATTCCTCCGAAATTGATACATAAAAGATATACATTAGTTAAAACTGAAATCGTCAGTTATTTGTACTAAATATATATTTTTAAGCAATGTACGGAAATTAAGTAAATGTAGTTTGCTCGAGATTATACGGAAATTAACTAAATGTAGTTTGCTTGATATGATATCTTGTGTAAAATAATGGCTGGTAGTATGGCTGATAGTGTAAAATAAATGAGTAAAAGCAATTTGCTTGATACGATATGCTTCTTCTTTTAAAATAATCCACAAAACTTCCCTTTCTTTTTGAAATCTACTTTGCAGTTTGTATATGATACATAATTTTGAAAACTATTTCTACAAAATGTTTGTATACATGAAATATAAATAATGCATTATTATATTTCATTTGCAAAACAAATTAAACAAGGAACAATATACAACGAAATTGAATTGTTAAAAATAAAAGTTTAATTAATTATTGATAATTAAAATTTATGATACTGTGTTGAATGGATTCTTGAAAACTGAAAATAGAAAGGTAATATGGAAGCAATTCTTTAAATCTTTTTCATGTCTTCTAAACCACATTGTACACGAAAATATTTCAAAAGCCATTGTAATAAAATTTATAAAATTTCAAAATAGTATTTTCCCTTTAATTTCAAGATATATTTTCTTTGTGTTTTTTTTTTCCAATTTCAATTTAATTTTATAGTGTTTCTTGTTTTACGTTTATGAGAACTTTTGTCATTTCTTTCCAAACATACACATTATGTTATACCATCGATGTATAAAATTTAATATACAGATGCAAATATGAATATTTTCACATATTTTCAGGGGGAATATTTTCTAAACAAAATAATTTTATGACTAAAAATTCCTTATTTGAAAGCATAATGATATTTTTTAGAAACGATGGGATCTACTTTTACATTCTTTCAGAATGATGCTTGTAATTTCTAGTCCACAACAATGAATTTTCTGTTTATTGTTTTTTAAGTTGAAAAAAAAATACTAAAATGTATATATTTTCAATAAATTAATTTTCTAGTAATTATTTTAAACTAATAAAGAAATGCTAATTAAAAGATATATAATTTCAAACCTTGAAAAATTGATTTATACAATTTATGTCAGTTAAATTTAAAAAGTATTCTCTATTATAATCCGTTTTTTTTTTAAAGCCACATAATGTAAAATAAATAAATAAATGTATTTTGAATGCAATATTACTTGCTTTGATTTGAGAAGTGTCTACCAAACTATTCTTTCTTTTTAAAATCTATTTTGCAATTTGTATATAATACATACTCCTGAAAAGGATTTTTTCGACAAGTTCGTATTTTTTAAATATAAATAATGTATCATTGCATTTCATTTACAAAACGAAATAAACAAGGAACAATATACAACGAAATTAAATTGTCAAAAATAAAAGTACTTTTTTCTGTGCTTAAAATTTATTATACTGTGATGGATGCACTCTTGGCAATGAAAAAGTAAAAGGGTAAAACGGAAGCAATTCTTTAAATCTTTTTCATATGTTCTATAACATTTTGTACCCGAAAATATTTCAAAAGCACTTGTAATACATTTTTTTTTTTCGAAATAGTATTTTTCTCTTTTATTTCAAGATATTTTTTCTGTGTGTTTTTTTCCCTTTCAATTTAATTTTGTTGTATTTGTTATTTTAATTTTATGTGAATGTTTTAATTATTGTCGAATTACACAACACTATGTTATATCCTCCCGTGATTTGCAAAATTTAACCCTTTTTATCAAAGTGTTGCAGATATACAATATACTCTAATGTCCGTATTACTTACGCAGTAAATTTTAAAACATGATTTTATTTGTAGTTTTTAATTCCCAACACACCAGTTAATACATATCGATCATTCAAATTCATAACAGACGATGATATTGAGAACTTTACATACCTTGTTTTGTTTATCATTTGAGAAGCTTCAGTTCGATATTGCAAATATTAATTTACAAATTTTGTCCAATGAGAAAAGCTGGATAAGTCCGAAAGCGGAATTTTTTAAAGGTAATTTTGTCTACTTTAAAATTTTGTATTAGAAAATAGACAATATTTATGATAAATATGTACATTTCCGTTTATTGTACATATAGTTATTGTAGTTTTGCGTTCTAAAAATTTTAGTTATTTTTTACATGCTTAAAATGACGTATTCTTGCATCTGAGTCAATGGTTTTCAAATCAGAGTTTTTAAACACAAAAAGTAATAAAATTTAAAATTATGAAGCTTGAAAAACGAATGTTTTCACTTATTTTCAGGGGGATAACTTCTAAACTAAAAACTTTTATGCCTAAAATTTCCTTTTTTGATAGAATTATGCTAACGCACGTAAAATATTGCAACTGGTGGTAAATCACCTTTACATATAATCAGTGCTGACATTTTAAGTATTTTACGATGATTGCAATATCAATTCCTTTCTTCAAAAAAAAAAAAAAAAAAAAAAAAAACTGGTAAATGAAATTTTAAATGTAATGCACTAAATATGAATATTTTTATACATTTTTTTAAGTTTTAAAAGGAAAAGATTTTTTTTTCTTAAACAATTTACGAAAAATGATTAGTCTTATATTTAATCTCATTAAATAACTTTTCTAACAACTATTTAAAACTAATTAACATTTGTATCATAAATGTTAATTAAAAATGTGTGGTTTCCAATCCTCAAAAATGTAAAATTTATATAAAATTTACATATTAATTAAAACCGAAAACGTAACTTTTTATTATAAAAACTTTTTAAAGCAATATAATGGAAAATAAATGAGTCAATGCAGTTTGCTTGATATGATGTGTTTCTTCTCTTAAAATCACCGACAAAGCATTTCTTTATTTTTTAAATTTATTTTGCAGTTTGTATATGATACATAATTTTGAAAAGCAATTTCCCCCGACATGTTTGTATGCTTGAAGTATACATAATGTATTATTACATTTCGCTTACAAAAGAAAATAAATAAGGAACAATATACAACGAAATTGAATTGTCAAAAATGAAAGTCTCTTTTTGTGTGCTTAAAATTTATCATATCGTTCGATACACTCTTGGCAACAGACAACGGAAAGTAAAAACGGAAGCGATTCCTTAAACCTTTTACATGTGCCCTATACGACATTGTATTCCAAAATATTTCGAAAGCCACAGCAATAAATTTTATTTAATTTCGAAATAAATCCTTTCTTTTTCCCATATCCCATCAAGTTTCTAAGAATTTAATCAAAAGCACATCTTCAGAATGATTTTTTTCAGAATAATTTTTCAGAAGAAAACTCATGTTATTTTAATTATGTGGGGGAAATGGCGATGATGTTCTTGATCAGCTTGACTATCAAATGGAATTATATCCCATTTTCCCTTAGTTAGGAATGTTTTTTAATATTTCCAAACAATCCCTTTAACTTTGTAACACACTCATTTACAGAAAAACAATGATAATCTTGAATCTGTTTTGTTTTATCGTGATAAGGTGGTCTGGTGTAATAACGCCAAGTGCTAATATTTTGCATAATTATGAAATAATCTGGTAAATGACACCTATGTGCTCTGCGCAGACGGATTTTGAGTCATGTAAATCGCAAAAAACACCTTCAAGTTAATTTGTTTCATTTTTAGGTCTTATTGTTTTTACAAGCAACTAAAATTAACGCTTGATCTAAAATTTGCGAGATACGTTTTGTGATGTGAAGACTGTTTTTTTATCCGGAAATACTTTGTTAATTACATAAATTTCTAGTACATTTCATGGACTTTCAAAATATTGTTGAAGATTTCAGGTATCTTCTCGAGATAATTTGTAATTTAAAATGTACAGCGCAATAACTATAACGGGGTAATAACGCCAATCCTTGGCATTAATACCCAGATTTATTCCCTACAGTGGCCGAGCTACATCCTAAATACTAATTCAAATAAACACAGTTGAAACTGTGCAATGTTTCTTATAATTCTATTTAAGCGGTCCTTTTTAAGCAAAAAGAAGCTCACGGTCTGATATTCTTTTGCCTCATCCTCCCCCCCCCCCCCTACACACACACACCACACCTTTATTTTTCTTACACTTTCACAAAAAATTGAACATTTTCAATAGCTTAGAATGCAATTTGTCAATTTCTAAGTTTGTAGAGTTTCTATTTTTTAAATTGGGCAATCTACATGCAATTATTCCATCTTATTTCATAGTGTTGTTTGCATGGCGTTATTACCCATGTAGGTGGGTAATAACGCCAAATAGCATTGGTCAAGAAATCACGCCATCACATTTTATGAATACATATCTGTTAAATTATTTTTTTATATAGATAGTCAATGAGTTGCTGTATCAAATCATATATTTGTTTGAAAAATATAAACTAAAACTGAGCCGTAAAAATTGGTAGAACCTTAACGTGGCGTTATTACCCCCAGGGTACCTTATATTTAAACTATTCATGACTAGTTTACCTTTTAAAACAGATAATTTAGAATCTATTGTTTTACAGGGTCGCTACAGTGAAAGGGTACACTAGAAATAGTTCTTTAGTACCGTAATATTAAACGTCTCCTATTTAAAGAAAAATTGATGCGTTTAAATAAAGCGATTTTTATTTTAAGAAAATTCGGGTGTTAAAGTCCTTTTAATCTCTCAAAAAGATTAAGGGATAAGAAATTGATTGTTCATTTTATTTTTAAAAATACATTGATTGATAATAAACTTTAATCTTACTAGATGGTATTAAAAAGTAAAGTATGTGATAATTGCAAACGAATATATGTGAAGCATAGTCAACTCTATTGATGTGTGTGTAAATTACGTTCGAATAATATTATTTCCACGTAATTAGAATATTAGAGGTACCAGATACACCATTTTTTATTTAAATATTTTTTTGCTTGAACTAGTGCGAATATTTTAGTTTTTAATATCAGATAATAAACAGGAAAACATCCAAATAATAAAACAAATTTATTTTGCTGCACAAATCTCTTTTTTCAATAACTTTGTTTCTATTTCTAATTACGAGGGAACAATATTTAAAAAAATAAAATGAAGGAATCATGTTTAATTTTATATCAAACTGGCTAATTTATCAAAACCACATCAAGCATTGAAAAATAAATTGATTGGATTTCTACAACTGAAATGTTTTGGTAGGTTTTAAAAACGGAAATTTTAATTAAAATGATTTATGATCAATCATTCTCCCTTATCTGTATGTCGTCATGGAGATTAAAAAGCAATAACAACTTTAATTAGTTTTCTGCTTGTAAATATGAGTTTTTGTAATAAAATATACTGTTCAAATTTTCTGTTTCATTTAAAGCCTAAGCTATTAAAAAAAGTGCAATGAAATGCGCGTATTCTTTATTTAAATGATTATCTTTAACTAAAAACTCTATACCTTAATTAAAAAAAAAAGAATGGATTTTTTTAAGTTACTTTAATATAATTCAATGTTTATCTTGAAAATCAAATCAAATTATTTACATGCAAATTATATTTTCCACACTTCAAAATTTCCTTTGTAATACAATTTGCCGTGTTTGGTTGTCTTTCCTTGGAAATGCCTGTGACGATATTTACGGATCATTCGGCGTTGATAAAGTTTTGAAAGTATAAGACGGTCCGCTTAGATAAGAAATCCAAGTCTATAGAGCATAATTCCCCCCAAGGTTTTCTTTATTAAAGTCTTAACAAATACGTAATTCAGTCAGAGCTTAATCTGCCTGAATTGCTACAATGGCGGTATATACAGTGTGTTCCAAAAATGCCGGTATATTTGAAAAATCAATAAAAACTAAACGGGCAGCGATTGAAATACACCGTTTGTTGCAATATGCTTGGGACAACAGTGAATTTTCAGGCAGAAAAACTTTCAAATTAGTTACAATTTTCAACAACAGAGGGCGCTGTAGTCAGGAAAATTATAAATTACGATATTTTCCACATTTTCACCATAAGCAGCAATAATATGACGTAGTCTCTGAAAGAAATTACCCTAAACCTTTGTAAGCGTGTCAGGCGGGATTTCCTCTCATGTAGAAGAGATGTACTGCTTCAGTTTATTGGCAGTTGTTCAATTGTATCTGGATTGTGGTGGTACATGTGGTCTTTCAAATAAAAAATCTTCTGCTCTAAGGATTAAACCATATTTTCACAGCAAACTTGCAATTTGTGAACTGCACACGCTTACAGCAACGCTTAAGACAACTTATGGCGACCTCACAGATTGCGTTTTCTTCCAAAGAACATACATGCAACTTAGTCTACGTTCTTTGTTTTCTTCTATATCTTTTAAATCGCCTGCAGCTCCATCTGTTGTTGAAAATTGTAACTAATTTGAAAGTTTGTCTGCCTGAAAATTTACTGTTGTCCCAAGCATGTTGCAACAAACGGTGTATTTCTACCTCTGGCTGTTTAGTTTTTATTGATTTTTCAAATATACCGGTCATTTTTGGAACACTATGTATTTATAATCACGTATCAGGGCCGCACTTGCAGGTGCAGAAAGAACCTAACGCGACAGAGGGCAGGAAAGATATATAGGCGGATAAACTTACAAAATATAGTTCATTCCACCTGGAACAGATCCCCTACTCTACAATAATCTGATGAATAGGTAGAAAGTACCTCGCAACAAGAAGCAGCAGAACCTGTTGCATGCCCAGGCTACTTAGTTAGAATTAACATTTGAAAAATTTGTTTTTTTTTTGTTTAGTAGGGGGATGCGTGTAAGAATATTATGAAACCATACTTCTGGCGGAAATGCCGAGTGTTGATAAAACTGACGAATGTGTAAGGTTTGTCTTGTCATATCAATTTAATGTAAAATGAAAGTAACATATTTTTTTAGTATTAATTATTTAAAATATTAACCGCATTGAACTCTATTCTTCCGTAGATTACAAGGAAAGATTACATCCCCAAGCGGAGGAAGTATGCTTTAAAAATAATACGATATTTAATTTGCGGATAAAGCGCACCCTTTCCCCCTTCAAAAGTTATTAAAAAACCTTCTAGAAATGCAATTTAAATTTACGGTTGCAGTACGTAAACGTTTGTTGATGCATGAAAAGAAGATTAATATATAAAAAAGCGTTATTATTGAATCTGGCGTAGTTATAGTATCAGGAAATTTTTAGTAGTTTATAAAGCAGACGGAAAACCCTAGAACTATGTTATAGGAAACTACAAGAGAATCATGTCATTAAAAAAAGTTGCAGCAAAGGCCCCAAGAAGGTGATTAATGTTCAAAATTGAAGGTGCCTGAAGTCTTAGCTTTGTTTAATCCCACATCTAGTAGCTGGAGGGTGTAAAAATTGTTAGAAAAATGTGAATCAGACCATTTTTGAGAA
The DNA here is from genome assembly GCA_964019185.1 of Maratus speculifer. Lineage (NCBI taxonomy): Eukaryota > Metazoa > Arthropoda > Arachnida > Araneae > Salticidae > Maratus > Maratus speculifer. The sequence goes on from OZ025289.1 coordinate 242,337,229, forward strand.
AGTTATAATAGGGAGCCCAGATGTGACACAAGAGCAGTATAAATCAGGCCCCCAAGATGAAAATATGTTAAAATGTTAACCCATTAACGTGTCGAGAGAGAGGGAGTGGTGATTATAGTAAATTAAAATTCTAAATCTGTGGTGCATCAGGATCTGTTATTGACTATCCTCATCAGCATTTTCACATTTTGAATGCCCGATAGATTACGCTTAAATACGTACAGAAACATAGGAACAGACAGAGTGAATTTTTTTTTCTATTAGTATAGATAAATTCAGCTGCTAAATTACAATATTCTCTCTTGCAAACATTCGAATTAATTTAATTAGTCCGTGCCCCTTTTCTAATCAGAGTAGATTTAATTATGTTTTAGTTGGTCTAGATTATTTCAGTAGATGTGTTGATACTTCACCACCCCCCTTTCCCACAATGAAGGCTCCTACAAACGCAATTACCAATGCCATTTTTTATTACTCTAGAGCCCAGATACAGTGTATGACTTTAATAAATGAGCGTTAATGGCTCTGTTTTTTCAGGATTTTTAAGGCGTTTTCTATGAATCTTGAACTTTTACGTATCATATCGGCCTCAGTTTTATATGACGTGTAAACATAAAATAATATAAATAATTTATTCTAATTGATTTGCATCATAGAAACTGCGACCTTAACTTTTAGAATTTTGACGGTAACTGCATTGGTAAGACTTAGCTTTGGTTATAAAGCTTGCTTTGATGCCGTGCACTTGTAAATAGTTGGCTTGTGTTAGAAAAAAATATTTACTACTTCGTATGAAATCGTTACATGGTGTTTGATTAACGTCTCTGAGTCTCCAATTTGCAGTGGCACTTAGGACATTTGAAAAACTGTTTAATAAAGGATTTTCAGAAATATATATTAATCGACAATGCATTTTGAACAGATAATCTTAAATGGACGTTTTCTTTACTTAAGTGAACTTTAAAATTAGTAAAACTGTATTTTTTTTTTCTTTTTAAGGTTTGATGAGGTAAAATTTGGTTTAACTTATTTAAATTGCTGACAGCTTCACTGCAAAATCCATCGCTTATTAATACTGAAGTAGCTTGTAGTTCTTATATTAAACTAATATTATGACTTCATTTTTAGGTGATGTGGCGGACATTTCCATTACAACTTAGACAAATAAAAAAATAAATTAAAAATATATTGTGAAGCAAATGTCTTCAATTTTTTAAATTCATAAAGAAACTAACAAAAATTTTTTTCAAAATTAATAAGTTATAGTTGATATTTTTGACATATTTTACAGCAAATCTGATATTGAAAAACTATTTTTAATTATTTGATCTTAATGATACTCCTTGACTACTGTTATTTTACGAAAAGACTGTATTTAAAGAAGCATATGAAAATTAAAAAACAAATTTACATCACATCCAAAAACATAAAAGATTTGTCTTTTATTTAATCCTTGAAAAAAAAAATAATAATTACTCAAATGCAAATATTCTAAAATTTAAAATTACTATTATTATTACATTTTTTACTTTGAAGAAAAAAAAATGCAGATTGTTACATAGATCAAAAAAGAACTTTAAATAATTTTAAAATAAAGAATATAATATTATAAATAGCGTTTTTCATTAACTTATTAATCTTCTTCACACAAATATAAACTTTAATCGAAAAGAGTATTATCTGACACAATATACGATGATCCGTTTAATCATTTGCAGTAGTAGCAAAAATCGCAAGTGGAAGGAAATAAATTAAAAGATAAAGTAAAAAATATATACATATATTTATGCATTAAATCCAACTATAAACTTAAAAATCACGAAAAATTTGAGCATATTTTTTCTTCTTATATGCTGCTCGCTTGTTTTTACTTCTTTTCATTTAATTTTTTTCGATTTCCTTTTTGCATTTGCTTCTTTTCATTTTCCTATATATATACTGAAGTAATAACCATTCCAATAAAATATATTATGAGATTTTAACTGCATTTTTCCTTCGTTTTCAAAATATCGCATAGAGTTTTAAACGTAAAATATCATGGCAATCCTAAAATATATGCATTCTTAAAGTGTGGAATAAGTAAACTTATATTAATAACCTTTTATTTTTACTAACGAATAATAACTTTCATATTTGGGAAGAATCATCAATTGCCATGACGTAAAACAATTTACATAGCACTTTATAAATTTTGTTGTTTAACCATGGATCTGAATCGTCTATCGCTGACAGTCATGTTTATTTATTACTCATAAATCAGACTCTTTCGTGGGGGTCGTATATTGTTTCTGGAAAGTGTAACAGATACTTACTACTTTTTGTTTGCGATTGCATTACAGAAAAAAACAACCATGTTTAGAAATATTTTAAAAGATTAATACTTTATGGCTATTTGTTAAATTAATAGATAAAAAGTTCTTTAGAGATTGCCAGCAAATTTATTTCTAGTTGCATCCGAAAGGTGAGAGTAAGTTTTTGGAAATATTAAGGTATAGAAAGAGTAATTTGTTATATTCATATATATATTGTTGATGGCATTACATTGTAATGAAAAAAAATCTTTAAAATATTGAAATAAATGATTTATTGAATGCAGATTGAAATTTCTACAGATTACGAAGAAAACGTCATATTCGTCTTAATAATTCAAATAAACAACATTGATATATTGATTCACAATCTAAATTGCCAGAGCACTTTCAACGGAATATTAACCATCATAAGGGGCGATAGATAATGTGCATGTGACGCCACGCACCCGGAAAAGAATGTACTTCTCAACTTGTGGTTGGCAAAAATAATAATTCTTGGAGAATTAATAATTTATAACGTATTATTTCCTGCGTATAATACAATAAAATTAAATTTATCATATCGACGTGAATATTACATTTAGTTTAGAATTTTCTAATGCAGTTTAATTCGATTTTTTGCCAACCACAAGTTGAGCTGTCGCGAAAAAAGCCAGTTTGTTTACAAACATGCACTGCTCATTATCTACAAAAAGTGAAATATCGCAGCTTGAAATGTGCACTCTCTACAGATAACTAATTCCAAAACCAACAAATCAACGAAGTTATTCAAAGCATGAATTAGCCTGCAAGGTCTACGGACTAAAATCCGATAGAACATATGTCGGGGCCTCAGCATGCATGGATTTTGTAAATCCTGCATCAGCACTCAAAGGTCCTATATCATCTTTTTAAGGCTAAATTTTCTCTGCTAGATGCCCGTCAAATGAACATTTGTGGCCTCTTTGCAGTTATTTTCCTGGTTACTTTTTCAATAATATGCTTTTTATTCCTTGTTTTGATGATTTTGATCACTTGTACCATGTTTTCATATCTTGGAGATCTGATGGTATGATTTCGATCGATGTGGACAGCATCTGCACGATGTCATATTTAAAAAATATGTATGTATCGCCTTTAATTTTTGCACACCATTCTATAAAGACCCCTGTCCATCACAATAACTTATTAGTATATCACAGCTTAAAACAACCAAGACGATCAGATTCAGGAGATTCATTCATACATGCGAAATTAATTTAAATGACAGAATGTTTATTCATTAGAAAAATCTAGAAACCGGGCATAACATTTCTGGCAAAAGTTCAAAGAATTATGTAAGCATACTTTGTTTTCGCAGCTAGTAATTAAGTTAAACTATTTGTTTAACTTCAAAAACTGAAATGAAAATTTGGTTCAATGAAAAAACTTTCCCTTTTTACATTTTATCAGATGTTAGAAAATACTCATAAATATTTCTTTTAAACAAATTGTTTGAGACAAAGAAGATTAATTGATAGAAAAAAGTATTTTATGATCGCCTTTAACAAAAATAAAAATTTTATTATTACTGTATTATACTTGTATTTTCTTCTTAAAAACCCCAATTAAGTGATATTTCAACTAAGACATTACTTTAAAAAATGTCTGTTGTTAGCAGACCATTAAGATGTTTCCATTGCCAATATTACAGTGTTTTTAGATTAAAACAAAGTAATTAACTTAAATATATAATTACCAATAAGTTAGCCATGTGCATCTTTGGAGAGATCTTTAAAAGGACTGCTATTATTCTGAAGTCATGCTACAAAATCAACAGCATGCTCTATAAAAAAGATTAAAACTGGCTGACAGAGGCATTATACTGAAATCGTCTAGTAAAAACAAGCCTCTTATTTTTGTTGAAAATATAGGTTTCTTTTATAAAATTGCAGAAAATCGATAAATCAGTGCTTCATTTCTGTATAAAATTCATTAAAATATGAATTATATGTTCTCCATTGCGATCGCAAGATTTAAATCATTGATATAAGTTTGCTAAAATCAAAAAACGGCGAAGAACGTAAAATACCGAAAAATATGCGCAAAAAGGAGCATGAAAATTAAAAAATAACCAAGTCAAGGTTGCCTGAATACACAATATAACAGTTTTCTGCATGCGATAGACCCCCATTTTAATTTTACACTCACGTTCCTACACAAATGTTTTCCTAATTATTTATATACATTTTAAAAAATCTTAAATGGTAAACGCTCTTTAAGTATATTGCTTGGAAAAATACAGTTATTTAACGGGAAACAATATTTAATATATGACATTTTTGTTTACAGAATATAAATTAAAAAGGTATTGTTTTTAAACAAACCGAAATAAAAAATTGTTTTAATAAATGCTTTAATTTTCTTTTTATCTCTTATCTGAAATTTCCCCGGTGACTAATTATTTTGTGGAAGTAATTATTAGAATGAAAATTGCTACTATGTCTGTCATTAGCGGAATTTTAAACACTGTATGTCTAAGCTTTTATTAGGAAAATAAAATTTTTATTATTTTATTATACAGCTTGTTTAATTACTTTTACAGGATACATATACATTTACTTTGAATGTAAGTTAAAATTGAGAACAAAAAGCTTCCGTTAATAATTTTTATTAATACCAAACATCAAAGAAGTTTTGATCATTAATGAATCCCACTGGTATTATGACAGTCTGCTTACGAAATTAGAATCATATTTTTAGAACAGCAATGTTTTAATAAATATTTTTATAGACAAATTATAGCGTTTTTTATTCTCATCAATTTTAATATTAACTCTGAATAAATTCCATTTTATGTGTTTTATTAAGTGAATATGGGCGCATATCTCTTGAATGAATATTTTTTCTATTTTTTTTAAGTTTCTAGAAGATTTTTCTTTATAAATAATGAATGTAACGATTGTGTTCACTTTACTTACCCATCATATGTAGTATAGATTAAACATTGTAAACGTTTTAAAAATCGAAAAAAGGGAAGGATTCACACGTTTCAAATAACGAAAATACCAAAAACTACACTTTTAGAAAAAAAAAAACAGAATTTATGTTTATTATAGTATAGCACGGCAGTGCTATGCTTTATTTATTTCCAGTGCGACTCCTTAATGTTAATTTAATTTAACATTGAACGAGTTATTTACTTGACATTTTCCCACATTTTGTACCCGCTGCCACAAATTTTCTTCGGAGCACCTAATTGAGTAAAATAAAAAAAAAAAAAAAAAAAAAAAATCCTCCAATCAAAAAAAAAAAAAAAAAAAAAAAAAAAAAATCTAGAGATTAATTTTCTGTAGCATTTAATCATTTCTATGTGATTTAAAAATAAAAATAAAATTGATTTTTTTTCTTGGAAGAATTAAATACGGCATATTGGAAGTGAAACTGAGATTTTGAAACATTTGGTACCAAGAAAAAGAATCATTTACAGAAAATAATAAATATGAAGCATGATTTTTATAATAAAGAGACATTTCGATATTGATTAATGGATCGAGACGATTTTTAACTGAAGAAATATAGAAAATAAGCAAATTGAGCTTTTTCCTATTTATTGTTTCTTCAAATAATAGAAAATAACTTAAAAATATATAAGTAAATGGTATTTGAAAACAAGGTTTCTGACACATTAGCATCAGAAAAAAATCGCGCCAAAGCCAGTGCGTAAATATTTGTGCCGGGATTTTGTACTTATACCACATATTAAAAATTTCTCCGCCTTATATATTCGAAGAAAATAAAAATAAATTAAGGTAAATAAAAGTCTTCAAAAATAAGAGTATTAAAGAATAATAGTAATAATTGTATATCATCCTTGGTATGTAATGAAATTAGTAAATCTGCAGAACTAGGCCTTCAAACTCAATTCCTGGCAATTTTTTAAGGCTTAACCGCAGATATAATGATTACTTGGCGTAAGACTTTTCACACTGCAATAAATTAGCCAATTCTATTAACCGGTACTTACGTATTAACCTAATCATTCAAATCGAATGTGAACAAATATAAACAATAATGCTCACAAATAATTATTTTAAATTTCCAATATGACAATTTTTTAAAATCACTCCTAAACTTGTAACATTACAAATAATTAATCATTGGATAAAATTTAACTTTGAATTTACTTGTATTAAATTTATTATTCCGATGATTGTTAAAATGATAAGACACTATTCGATTTAATTTTTAAAACATCACAAAGAGTTTCGGTACAAAAGTAACTGTTTTTTTATGTTTCAAGTTAATATTTTTATAAACCTATTTTGAATCATTATTTGCATGAAATAATAAAATGTAAACTCATTTGAAATATTCATAACGTTCTGCCTTTTGCACAGATATCTAATACTTACCTGGCTGGCGTGATTTTTTTTTTACGCCGATTTGGCGAAAATTTCGTTTTTAGATACCAATCTCATAAATATTTTTAAATCATTTTCTATTATTAAAAAAATAGTGATAAATAAAAAGTTCATTTAAAACAATAGAACAAAACAATTGATATCATTTTAAAAAAGAAAGTAACAAGAAAATAATTTACTAATAAATGTACAATGATAGGCGGGTTAGCATGTGAGACACATAACCGCCATTTTGTTCCAATCGTGCAAACGTGTTGCATATATGACATCTGTCCCCAACGTTTTTACGTCGAACCCTGCCCAGAGTTGTGATAGTGGTATGAATGTTTTTCACTGTTGAAATTCTGTCGAAGTTATATTCCAATTTTGGGCACAGTTTCAATTCAAACATTGATTAATTTATCAAGAAGTTTCTAACTAAAGTAATATAGAAAATAAATAAATATGATGTCATACATAAAATAAAAAAAATAAATACATTTGATTGATACTATGTGCAATATACGCAATGTATCAATACTGATTGTTAAGTATAAATATCAGTAATATACAGGCAGTGATGTAGTCATAAAAAATACAGAGGGCAGAGGGTATACGTTCAAGGCAGAAGTTATACTTTAGAGTGCAGATACTATTAGCTTTCTTAACAAACAGAGGCTATATGGTGTTCCTTAAAAAAATCCAGAAAGCATATGGCGGATACCTCCGGATACCCTCCATGCCATCCCTGTATAGAGATGAGTTTTTTGTCGAATATGACGTCATAATTCATACGAAAAAAAATTCGCCGGGGGAGAAAAGTGACATCTGATTTTTGACATCGTAAAAAGTGAATTCATTTTAAGAATTAAAATGCGCATTTTTATGACATCATATTAGAAAAGAAACAGATATTTTGAAATATTTGGCATTAAGACAGGAAGCATGTACAGATTTCAGTTCTATATGTAAAAGGACTAACGATTTAGAAATGAGGCATACGATTTGGTACGGCTCTGGCTAAATTACATCAGGCTATTTCCATGAGTACTTGTAGTGTAAGTCACAGGCTACGATTTTTTGCTACCAGTATTATAGAACAAAAAAAATCTGATTAATTTTATTGGCACAATCTCATTAATTGAATAAGGCCAAGCATACTTTTCGAAAATAACGGTGGCTAACAAGCATATCAGTTAATAAGTCATGTGACTTACACTACAGAACCCATGGAATTAGCCATCAGTATCTGTGACACGATACCATATAAAGGAATTCTTGTTGATGATATCCTCAGTTAATTTTTAAATGAGTTTATCTGAATGCAGTAGTTATTAAAAAACTTGAAATATTAAACAAAAACATAATTTGCTGAACAAATTAAAAAAACAAAATTTATTTCCTACACTATTTAAGCCCGAGAAGGGACAGATATTAAGGTAATCGATTTATTTATTTCTACATTTAATAATTACTTTTTTGAAAAAAAAAAAAGTTAAACCAAGTGAAAATTAAAAAATAAAATTCAAACAACATGATACTTAAACACCCTAGATCTTAGATTCCGCTCAAATGATATCGAAATAAATCTAAGACTTTTTCAGAACATTTGCTTTTTAGATTGCCTATTCATTTTGTTTACACTTGCTATAAACATAAAACAAAATCTACAATACAAATATTTGCAAGTTGAGTTTGGAAAAAAAGACTTAGATTTATTTCGATATCATTTGAGAGGAATCTAAGATCTGGGGTGTTTAAATATCATATTGTTTGAATTTCATTTTTATTATTTAATGTTCACTTGGTTTAACTTTTTTTTCAAAAAGTTAATATTAAATGTAGAAATAAATAAATCGATTACCTTAATATCTGTCCTTTCTCGGGCTTAAATAGTGTAGGAAATGAATTTTGCTTTTTTAATTTGTTCAGCAAATTATGTTTTTGTTTAATCTGTTTATCTGTCTGTGTATTTGGCAAATAAGGATGAAGATTTAAAATTTGGTATGCACATATGTAATACTGAAAAGAAGCTTATTGAATTTTATTAACCCGATTATACAAAATATTGTTATTATTATGTTTTTTATCTTTCAAAATGAAAAGTATATAATTTTTTCAAAAATTGTTTTTAATGAGGGAATATAAAAGACAATATAAAAACATAAATTTTGTGTAATGAAGGAAGTCGATTGGATAGTTAATTCTCATTTGTAATAATATTTTCCACACTTTTCGATTTTCCATGATCTCAAATTATTCCAAAGTCAAAAATATATTTTTATTGGAAATGAGATGCTTTACTCGACTCTTTTAGTTGATGTCATTGCCATTTTGCAGTTAAAAGGATGTTTTTTACGCAATTTAATAACAAAGCACTTCAATTTTATGACATCATTAAGTCAGTTTTTCAAACTTTCTATTTATAGAACAAATTGAGATTTAAAAAATTCAAAATAAAAAGTTCTAACATTCGTTTTTAATCGTTTATTATTTTGTACACTGTAAAACATTTGTGTAACATTACTCCAGTGTTATGGTGTGATTTTTTTCACTTATGTAATGGCGTAATTTAAACATAAATTACTGGTGTAACATTACATATTAGTGTAATGTTACACTGGTTATGTTAATTAACTCTTATTCCACCATAAAATTAGTGGAAGCTTGGCTGCCACCAACTTTATGAAGTAACATTACACAAATGTTTTACAGTGTACATTATATATAAGATTATATTTTATACATTGTCTCTTATTATTGTTCATTTGTTTAAATATTTATCTAGAAACTGAATTTTGGTAATTTTTAAATACTAAGATTTGTAAAATTATTTATATGAATAAATCTTTAAAATATTTAAATATACGTTTAAATTTCCTTTTTATTAAATGCATTTTATAAATAGTTTACACATGTTTTATTTTCATATTTTTACTATGCATATCCATGATGGATAAGTATTGTGGTGAACCAAACAACAACTGTTTTTATATCAACACTATATGGCCAAAAAAGAGTTATTCCTTATTTGAAAGTAAAACCGCTCGACACTGAACCAGAAGAACGTAACAACGCAGATTTGCGTAGATAAGAAACACCCAGTTTCGTAAGACGTGGAAATTGTTGTAAAAATGGACAAGGGAAAATTTTAAGGGATTTTAACGAGGGATGATCGTCGATTTAAGATAAACTGGATTCAGCATCTCTGAAACGGCGATTTCTTACGGATTTTCTCGCCAAAAATTTCTCGATATTCTGTCCTGATAGAAAAGTAAACGGTAAAAGCCATTATTGTCGAAAATAGTTGGTGAAGGACAAGAGTAAAAGGCAAGTAGCATGCATAATCTGCAACAACATGGCAATCTAAATCTGGAATTAATGCAACTGCTTTACAAACACATTTTTTTACAGAAATTAAGGACAAAACATATAAATTAGCATAAAAGCTGAACAAGAAAACAGAACGAACTTAAAGACCAATCAGGTTCTCAATAATGCAATCTCTTTTAAAGTCATCGAGAAGACACCTAATGTAATTCCTGTTGGCGTTATAAGACAGTAGTAGCAACAGACTGTCTTTTAATTCACTGTACACCATGCAATATATTTCCCCAAATTGTTGAGTGTCCACCTCCTTTGTGCTTTACAACCTTCAAATATCTCCCTCTTATGTTAAATACTATATAAGCTCAGACTTTACTACTTCCGCCCTGGGTCTATCTTTTGATTAGTCTGTCAGTCTATTCTGGTGCATTGTTCGGTTTTTATGCTAATTTATCTCCTTCTTCCTTAATTTTTATATAACAGTGTATTTAAACATATCATACTCACTAAAATATTTTAGTGTACAGCCTTATTATTACAGATTAATCAAAGTGATTTATATGAGGATTAAAAAAATTCATTTAATCTTCCTTAATGGCGTTTTTAAATGGTTATCGTGAGATAAAGATATTTTCAAGAATTAGGTTTAATGTAATTGTGGACATCTTCAATTATTTTTTCATGAAACTTTTATTGCAAAATATTGTATTGCCTTAGAAATGACATTTGGTAGTGGATCCAAGCTCGAAAGTTTTATTTAATAGGTTTAAAAATATTTACATTGGCTAACGTATTGCAAGTGATAAAAACAAAAACATGAAGTATAAATGCCTCAGAGAGATATTTTTGTGATGAAATATTAAATACATAACAACAAAAATATACGTAATTTTGCAATGATCGCATTAAGGTTCTGTTTTCTCCACCAGTACCTTTCGATTTCGAAAATGATTAAACAAATAAATTAATTAATGTATAATAATGTGTTGCAATTTTTTGCATAAGTTTAAGGTCGATGAAATGATGTCCAAAAGTGCCAGTTGTTGGATCCTCCTCAATCATCCGTTTTAAAGTCTTAATTTTGAAAATTAAATAAAAATTTAAATAATTTTTTAAATGGCTTCGAAGAAAATAATACATTTTTTTCAATGAAATACACTTTTTTGAACTATTTATTTCCATCCATACATGAAAAAAATGACAAACTGCAAAATCAAAATACAAATTCAAAAATCAAGGTAAACCATATAGGTCCATTATTTTTCTGCCTTGTTTTATTTTACATTAAATAAAAAATAACATCAAAGAAACTTACAGTTGCAAATGCAGCCAATTGCCTATGCCCGCAATGTTTTATAAAATACACACGCAGAAAAAGAAAAAAAATCATGAGATTTTCATAAGATAAATTCTTTAGGGAATGGAACCGAGTTTTTGGAAAATGTATCTTAAGTGGAAAAATTACACTTAAACGTGACTGAAATACGTGATGAATATCCAAAAGAAAGTTTCGTTATTTCAGCGTACTTATATATTCTTAAACATTCATATCTAGAATTCAAAAATTTGCTATTTCGGTAATGGAATTCTATCATTATAAAAAATATTTGACAAAAGAATTTTGTCTTCAGAAACATTTATTTAATTAAAAATAACTATAGCATTTAATCATTTGTGGCTTTTCGAAGAATATATATATATTGCTAAATTTAAACTATTATAAAGCCATACATTTCATTTCATATTACCAAAATGTTATTTTACCTTTGGTGTACTGTCTGCTCACATTATGTATATTCATATTTGAAATCAAAGATGCTAATATCATGCCTAAAATTCACCTTTTGATAGCTTGCTAAATACAGTAAATAAAGGGGTTTTACTTATGTTATAGTATAATAAGTGTGGATATTTTATGATTTGCTTGCTTTAAATTCTCTTTTACAAAGAAAAGTAATCTGAATAATCATTTTCATAATTTTCATCTCTGTACTATGGCAGACTAATACCTATTTAAAAGAATTAAAACGTACTTTCATATTACTAATAATATATATATACATATATTAGTATTTCTGAAATTTAAACTGTTATAAATCCGTAAATTCCATTTCATATTATCATATCTTTATCTTTCTTTTGATGGACTTAAGTCTGATAATAACATTTGTGACGTGTCGGTCGAATGAGGAAATAGTCAAAGTAAAGTTAAAATGCAAAACTTTTATTTATTGTAGTTGGGAAGATGGGGAGTGGAGCAAAATTCAATATTTCTGAAAATTAATCACACTACTAAGAGAATAAACTTTACTTACTCACGTTACAACTAAGTCCTTGCTCGAAATACTAACCCGGCTCTTCTCTTCAGGCCGCGGTCTACTTTTACTCCAACCTGTAAATAAACAGCCCGTGGCTGCACAAATATCTTTATTCTCAAACAATCACAGTCCTGAACTAACTCTTACCCAACTCGATTGCGGAGGCTCTCTATCTTCACGCGGCAGCTCTGCTATTCTTTGCTGGAGGCTCTGCCGGTTCAGCACGCCACACAAAACACACCACACTCAATTTATAGCTTTTATACTATGCAAACTGAAGGCGGAGCTAGATATTTGCATAAAACTAATAACCGCAGTTAACTGTAGATCGAGGGCGCCACATACACTCCGGGAAATAGAATTGCATAAATGATAGATGTCGCTTTTGTGCCACACATCTTAGAACCTTCACTTCACGATCCTACACAAAACACCAGAGTGCATTTATTACAATAAAACACTCCCATGCACATTTTTTTTACATGGATTTTTGTACTGCCGTCCTGCTCACAATACGCTCTTTCTTATTGGGATTCGAAGACGATAACATCATGCCGAATATTCTTATTTTGTAACTGATCTATTAAACAACGTGGATAATGAGCTGTAATACCGTTTTAGAAATGCGAGTTCTGCAATTTTATAATTTACTTAAATTAAAAAGTTTTTGTCTTTTTTCTTTTTCTTTAGAAAAATAATTTTAATAAAACTTTTTTATAATTTACATCACTGTGTTATAATATGGTATATGTATCCTATTCAAAAGTATTAAAACATATTTTTTATCATGTACAGACGGTATATTTTTTGTGCAATTTTATCTGTTATTCTGATATTGTTAATTTTACTTTGATGGAATATCCTAAAATTTTCTCTCCATTGAGGGCATTCCGTTCGTACCTAATAGGTATATGAATAAAGTAATCATCAAAATACGTGAAATATATTATAACTCGTAATTTAAAAAATTTTTGCCTTCTTTAAGATCAAACTACAAGTAAATGAATCCTATGCCGTAATCCTTTACGCCCATGGAGTTATTTCATTTTCAAACTCCAAAAAGTAGAACCGTTGACCACTTTTCGGATTTGCAGTCTAATTTTTGGAAGTGAAGGGTACACGCTTTGAAACGAATGATGTTTACTTCAATCAGAATTATTTCAAGGAAAATATTTTAAATACAAATAAATGTTTGAAACATTTGGGAAAACGTTTCGAAAAACCGAAATTTTCCCAAACCAAACCTTGTGAAATGGTAAACCAAATACTACAAGGGAAGTATTTGGTTTACCTTGATTTTGGAATTTTTTTTTTCAGTATGCCTTTTTTTTTCATGTATGGATGAAAATAAATAGTTCAAAAAAAGTACATTTTATTGGGAAAAAATTTGCCTTTAAATCCATTATAAACTTTTGAAGAAGGGTGTTTCATGATATGTTATTTATTTACAATTTTTGTATTTAGATATTATGTACAAGAATATTGCGCATGTAGAAGTAATCATTTATTTAGGCAGAGTTACCTTAAATGATTTTGAGAGTTATCCATAAATAATTTGTGTTTTATTTCAATTTGGTTTATTCATGTTTTTGTATGGCAGATATTATTAAATCGTTGTTCAGCGTAACTGACAGTTATAAGAAAGCACGAGTTTCTCAAATTCCGACGACAAACTTATTATTGTGATAGCGAATCAATGTTTGATAATCCCTTTCGTAATTTTCTAATGTAATAGTATTTCAAGCGTAAAATTAAAAAGCATTTTAGAAATATTGATACTTTGTTTCATTACAGATAATATTGAATAAGACATTTCGTTACAAATTTAATCTGGATTATGGTTGGAATGCAAGCTAATTATGTTTATTGATTCCAATATTAAATTTTCGTTTAAACGCGTAATAAGAATGGATCGCATGAAATAAATACAATGAAACAGATAAATGATTTCGCGAATTATGTACAAATAACTACCAATCTTTCATTTTAATATTGGTTTATTAATTTATTTGTATGTTACATATAATTAAATTAAAAATTCGTTCAAAATTAATGACAGTTTGTGCGTCAAGTTTTTAGACATATGGAACTTCAATACACCATAAAAATTCGATTTTTATGTCCAACAATTATAATTTTATTTAAAATTACATGTGAAGTTGCCATCTATTTTAATGAAATCATCATTACAACAATAAAAGGCACTTTACCGTTTTAAAAAATACTGCATATATTCGAGTATAAGTCAAATTATAAAACAAGTTGCATACCCAAATTTTCTTCTAAACATTTTCGCCCTGTTTAGTACCAGAAAATTCTATATTAGACGAAAATACTTTTTTAAAAATATTTATATGCTGTTTGCTATTTCTCTGAAATTTGGGATTGAACAATATACTACAAGTGTATTTGAACACAACGTATATGAACAAATTGTATATACACAAGTCTATATACAAGTCTATATGATACTTTTATTTCAATTTTTGTTGTTGTACTATTTTTAAGGAAAATTAAAATTAGCGTCCTATTGCTTTCTTTATACAGTTGTACATTAAATTTTTGTAACACAGATTGCACTAGGAAAAAAACGGATATGGTAATTATTTCGGAATTGAATATCTGTTTTTAAATTAATAAAATTCGAAATTGAAATCTTATTTACACTAATGAAACACCTAGCTATTTTCAAAAGAGTTTTCATTTAATATAATATGGAGAAAATATATTTTATTTTATTTAGAAATATCAGGTTTATTCAATTCAATAAAATATGATATAGATAGTTATTAATATATTTAACAGAGCACTACTTGAATCGTCATTAATTTAACTAATCATTGGTATTCGGAAGCAATGTCGAATAAACCCTTTCGTAACGTTCTGGCGGAATAATTATTAAATTGAAAACAAGAGAGACATGTGGAAACATTGTTGCTCAATTTGACGACACGTGCATTAAATATGTATCTTTCAGTATCCTTTTAATGTAGATTTCTGCCTTGAAATTGAAACTTTTCTTAACATTTATAAAATTTAATGCTACAAATTTTATTAAAAGATTAATTATTACAGTAAAATCTATCTCTCTAAAATTTAAACTTTTTCATTACCACTGTCTGATTGAATATCTTAAAATAATACGAATAAAATTCAATTATATGTATATATATATTGTTTTTTGTTGTAGATTTTTAATAGCATTTTAGTATTTGAAATAAAATTACAGTACTATATTTATCGCGTTGTCCTTAATAAAAATTTGTGATATAAAAGATAAAGTTCGCCATGTATAGAATGTTATTAAGTATGTCATTCTCCATATTTTAAGATAATGCTCATAAATTTCAAATAATATTTTATACATAATGTATTTTTGTTGGTTTTAATAATATTTTAGTCATTTGTAATAAAATCGTAGTACTGTGCTTATCCTGTTTTCCTTAAAAATGATGATATGATAGATGGTGTATCCCACATAGACTAGATTCTTAAGTATGTCTCTTGACTGTGCTCTTGAGTCCTTCTTCATATTGACATGTCCAAGAAACACACTTTATTGCTTGGTTTCTGGCTTAAAAAATGATACTTCTTATAAAAAATAAATGCATTATAACAAAGTGAAACATATTAAAAAATGTGTATGTATTTATTTTTTCTTGAGGATTTCACAGTTTGCCTAAATATATGTTTAATCCATCAATAAAACAGAACTAAAGGCTGTTTGGAGGTTCTCTAGAAGTTTCCAAAATTTTCATTCACGCCACTTTTTTGTCGAATTAATAACAAATAAAAAAAGATGTGATTTTTTCTTTCTTTTTTTGGGTTGTCATAGTCGAAAAATTTATCACATACTCAATAATTAGGATGTTAATTTTGCTCAATTACTTCATATTTTATAATAATTTTCCTTCTTATAGGATCTTTATCCTTAAATGACATTGCATTTGTCTTAAGCCTTTGAAATCTTGAGCTGTAATCTATTCGAATTTTGTTTTGAGTTAAAATTGTACATTGTAATTTGTTCGCATTTTATTGAAATAAACAAAGATATCTGCAAATATTTTAGTGATAAATAAGAAATTTTCTAGATCTACCACACTTCTGATTTATTTTTTCCAAATTATTATAGCTCATTCAATACCTATATGGAATTAATGTGGTGATAAACTATACTCTTGTCCTACACCTTACTTATAAATATTATTTCTGAAACTGTAAAACTTAGATCCAAAAGTTAAAGGTTTCTTTATATATATTCTTAATACATTTGACGAGATGTATATATTCGGATTACCAAATGTAATCCGAAATTTCCCACATTTTTTCTCACTCTACTTAGTCAATACAGATAATACTATAAAAATTGTTACATGAAAGGAAAAACTCGCAGTAATTGTTGAAAAACACCTAAGTTTAGAGGCCTAAATTCATAAGTTTTCATTTTTGGGCTATAAAATAATCGATTTTTTCTTAGACACAGGATACCATTCATTTAAATGTAAATTTTACGTAAAGAGCGGCGTTGAAAATATTCGTATTACAATGTTACACACTCAATTTTAAAATAAACGAAATATAACAAAACAACTATTATGGATAATAACAAACATATAATAGATTTAAATTATGCGCCATTGATGCTGGTGTATGAGTATAAAATTATTCAGAAATGAAATGTTTTCATCCCTATTCAGCTAATGAAAACACTGCCGAAGTTTTTGTGTTGCGATTGTGATTTTTGCTCATTCTGTTTAAATTCCTTAACAGCTCAAAATATACAAATATTTTACAGTGTCTGTGAATATTCCTCGATTCTATCAGATAAAACTTAGGTAAGCGATTCTTCTTGATCAATATATTTTTTTTTATTATCAAATAACTAAGCTTTTGCTATTTTATTACAACATTTGCAAATTATATTATACTTTTATTTGTACTATATATTATCTCCTTGTTAATGAATTGGAATACAAATTTTAGCATGTTCTATTGAGATAATTCAAGTCTAATGAAAATTGCTCAACGCCTATTATTATAAATGGGTTAACATTTGATTATACTGTGGAAAAAATTCAAACTTAAAAACATATCATCAGTAAAATAAGTGTTCACACCCAATGCTTCATAAACAGTTATGATTTATAGCCGAATGTAACTTGTTGGATTTGCCAATCCCAGAACATTCTATAACTTCATACTTACATATTAATATTTCAAATATTAGTTACACGTGTTAATACTTTAGTATTATTCATTCAATACTATACCAATTGTGATATTTGATATTAAATTTCTACTTTAGTCAATTAATCGGTGTAAAAACGAGTGAATTTGGATCAAAATATTTATAAAGATCTATAGTTTTCCCTTATTCCGTTATTATAAGTTCTTTATAAATAGTCGGATTAGAAGGACACAAGATCCCGTCTCTGCACGAGACGATGGACAACAGAATGATAGGCAGAAGTTTTTCAAATTTAGGGAGGATCTGCCTGCCACACCCAAAAATAATCATACCCACAAAAATAAGTTCAGTTGTATGCATAACTTCATACACTTTTTGTTGGTATAGTAATTAAAATGATGCAACCATCGCGATTGTAGAGCCGCTTTCCGGCGGATTTTTATTTCAAATTCATGAAGGGTCTGCTGACTATACACTATCACACAAAATGTAGTTGCATTATATGCATAACTTCATGCATTTTTCGGTAATACAATGTTTTAAATGGCAGAAAAAATTCTATTTCAGCGCCCTCTTCAAGCGGATTTAATCAGGTCCTACTATTCATAGCCAAACACATAACACAAAAATTTTGGATGAATTCCATGCATATCTTCCTGCACTTTTTTGTGGTATAATATTAAATGTGATACAGAAATCGCTATTGCAGCGCCCCCTCAGCGGATTTTTTTCAAATTCAGGGATGACAAATTAGCCATAGCCAAGCACTTTCACACACACACACACAAAATTAATTATACGCATAACTTCATTCATTTTTCGATGGTACAATATTGTAAATAGCACAAAAATCACAATTACAGAATCCTCTTTTGGCGGAATATTTCAAAATTGAAGGAATCCTTGCTTGCCACAGCCAAAAATGTTCACAAAAAATTTGGTCACAAAAAATAATCATAAACATAATTATTTTAGAGATGGAATTACGTCATCATTGCAAGTTTGGTAAAAATGAAATACAAAAATTAGCAATGTTGTTTAAGGTAATACTTTTGTATTAACAATGCATAAGAAATATTGTTTTTAATCGTTTAGTAAAATAATACGTAATACTTATTACATTTTAGAAAATACTAAATTTATTTAAATTACTCCCGATCCACTACAGCATTTCTCACTTGCTTTTGTTGTTTCTTTGTATTTATGTCGGCCAATTATCTACGCTATGTGATATAGGCCCTATGGGTGGGATGCTCTCCGTTGAGGTTTTTCTAGGGGAACCTAACCCATATTTACGCAAGGTTCGAAGAAAACCACGGAAAGCTTCGAACGGTTAGGCCGACGGTCGCGATTGGGTTCGAACCCATCACCTACCGTTTACCAGTTTGGAGGTCAGAACCTCACTCCCACTGGTGGGGCCATTTCTCACTTGCCACATACCCTTTAAACTTATCTTAAAAAATTCCACTGCGCCCGAACGCAGCATTGTGAATGTGGCGAAATGGGAACTACAGAACACAGCTACTGTCACTTACTATTGCTGTATCATCACTTTAGCCTGTCACCGTAGATATTTCCTCTCTACTCCACAATCCTGGCTACAATCAATATTATCTCGGCCAGTATTGCTAGTCAATTAAAAAATATATTTATCATTAACAAATAGACGTTTCCATCCTTACCACTTAGCTGTGTTTTTATCTCTCGTATATCAGGAGGTCGAGATTGCTCTACATACTTCCATGAACTCCATTCCACCCACTGCCTGTCGCGAGTGGGCAAGCGCCCTGCCGGGCCCTCCAACAAATACTTTTACATATTATATTTCTCACCCCTCCTCTCTGTCGCGAGGGGCCAGTCTGCGCTCCAGCGGTTTGAGCTTGTCGTGTAAATTTCTTCTTATGTATAAAAATCGCATTTTTTAAAACATCTTAATAAAGGCGACAGGGAGGGACACTATGCTCTACAGACATGACTTGCTTGTCTAAGCAGTCCCTCTTAGGCATGCAGTTGAACGTGAACGAACTCGTTGCTCTTTATGTACTTTCTTTAAAATGCTTTTGTGGAAATTTCAGTACAAAATAAACATTGTATGAGGAAAATATTTTCTATTTCAGAAAAGATACAGATATTGGAATTGACATTATTTCTCTTGCAATTTACTCAAAGGAACATAATCTCTGAATGATTATTGGTACACCTAATGAATTGTTTATATCTGCTTCAATTAGTCTGCTCACAAGTTCCCCACATGGCTGCAAAAGATAAATTGATAAATGATTAAAAATTCTTGATTTTCGAAGAAAAAGCTGTATAAAACAATTTTTCAGTTTTCATAGTATATGCTAAAATATTCAAATTCAAATAAACGAATAAAAAAATAAAGTTTTTCGGTTATCAACTTGGAACTAAGATTGTACTTTTCAAATCAATAAACAATCAATTGGCTACAAAGGACAAACAAAACGTCAAAGAGCTTCAATAAATGTCTACAATATTTCTACATGTTTTTTGGTTTTCATACTATATGTTAAAACATTCAAATTCAAATAAACGAATAAAAAATAAAGTTTTTCGGTTATCAACTTGGAATTAAGATTGTACTATTCAGATCAATAAATAATCAATTGTCTACAGAGGACAAACAAAACGTCAAAGAACTTCAGTAATTGTCTACCATATGTCTACATGTTCTATCATCCTTACTATTTTTTAAAGAAAAAAAAACTGCTAATAACTGGTGAAAAATTGTGACATTCTCATCTGCCGCATGTTCACATGTGACACAGTCTACCCTATATATTATATACAGATTGTTGAAATGAAAATGTATACGGAGTTTCCTTTTTAATAATGGATGGTCCTTCATTTAATTTTTGTATTAATTAACTTGAAATAATGGTATAAAGCAGATTAAGTATTGAGTGAATGAAATTTAGATTCCTTTTAGATTTAACGAACTGGAAATAATGGTCTAAACCAGACTAAGCTTTGTGTAAAGATAATTTATTCTGAAATATCACTTTAACGTACCTTTAGAATTAACAGACTAGAAATAATGGTCCAAAACCAGACTGAGGTTTGATTAAAGATAATTTATCCTAAAATATTACTTTGAAACTTCTTTTAAGATTCAACAACTTGAAATAAGGTTCTAACCATACTAATAATGAGAGTGAAGATAATTTCTTCTAAAAATTACTTTAGAAGCGTTTTGGAATTAGCTAAATTGAAATAATGGTCTAAATCATTCAAATCTTACTGTTAAAGTTATGTATCCTAAAATATTACTTTAAATTCGGAAAATTCCTATCGGCTTAGCTTATAAGCGAATGTAGATTTTAAAGAGTGCTCATTTTAGCAATAAAATTCAGCTCAAATGCCCATTTTGACAACATATTTTGAAATACATTCTGACTTTATTAAAAAATCGGTATACTGCAACACTCCAATGCTGTACATTATATAATTCCTGAATAACAAGAAACTGTCAATTGAATGCGCTTGAGAGCAAAATTGAACTTAAAAATGAGTCATAAAATAACCAATTTGTTATTTGAATACGTCCTCAGTTGTTTAATCATGATCGCTTCGGGAAATTTTCTGCGACGTACCCACTGTTATAGCTTTTTTTTTTTTCATATATTCAGCTTTTATCAGAAAACTGGCAAATAGGGACATTCTACAGTTCCTAAATAAGAGAACATGTTAGTTGGATGCGTTTGAGAGCCCAAATGAATTTAAAAATTTGAGTCAGAAAAAACGCAATTTCATATTTGAACACCTCAATTCTTCAATCAGTTCACTTCGAGAAATTCTGTTCAAAATACCATTTTGGCAGCCTTTTTAAAAATGTATTCTGCCTTTATCAAAAAACTGGCCAATACGTCACATTATATAGTTTCTAAATAAGAGGACCTGTAAATTGTATGCGTTTGCAAATAAATATGGATTTTAAAATTAGTCAGAAAAAACGAATTTTGTTATTTGAATCAATTTTTCAATCCCAACCACTTATAAAAATTCTGTTCAAAATGCCCTTTTGACAGCCTTTTTTGAAATATATTCTATTTTTATAAAAAATTTGCCAATACGTCACATTATAAAGTTCCTAAATAAGAGGATCTGACATTTTGATGCATTTGAAATCAAAAATGAATTTAAAAATGATTCAGAATATAAGCAGTTTGCATTTGAGGTTTTTTTCTCCAACTCCTATTTTTGTTTAATTTATTTTTGGTATACGAATTGGTCCCATAAAACACTTGTCAATATAAAAGTTGTAGATATTATTGAGAAGATGTTAAATAGATAGAATTAGATTTGATAGTTTAAAAATTGACGATTGTTATGGATTTTTGTCTTTTTTAACCCTTCCCCAAAGGTAAAAAAATCAGCAAAAAACCTTTAAATATTTTGAGATTTTGCAGGCATATTAAAGGTTTTTGCGGGTATTTATAAGGGAAATGAAAGCTAAAGGTTTCCCTAAGAGAAATATACAGCTTTTAAAAAGTTTTCATACAGGTTCTTATGAGCAAATTATTACCTTTAAATCACCTTTATTGACCTAGAAGATTTTCATGAAATCACTTGAGGTAGTTTGAAGGAAAGTGAAAACTGTTTTTCACGCAGGTGATATAAAGGTTTTACTTGAAGGTTTTATTGAGGTTTATCATTGCACATTATGATATCTAAGATTTTGACATGTTTGCATTTCCTCATAATATTTATTATTATTATTATTATTTTAAATTAATATTTTAGATAATTCTGAGAAATCTAATTTCTTCCACCGGTTCAATAAAAAATTCTTAATTATCCTTGTTAACATTTTTAATTATTTTAAATTATAATTTGAAATAGCGATATAAAAATTCCGTTCTAAGAAAGGAAAAATCTTCAAATTATTTTAAAGTCCCCTCATTAAGATTCTTAATTACCATTTAAATTACAATTTTCCAATCCCATCCAAAAATCGCGTTAGCGGTTAAATGGAAAATTCTTAACGCCCTTCATTCAAATTTTTAATTAAATTTCAATTTAAAATAGCGATATAAAAATCCCGTTCTAGAAATAAAAATATCTAAATTATTTTAAGGCTTCCTCGTCAAGATTTTTAATTACCATTTAAAATTATTATTTTTCATTCCCATCCACAAATCCCTTTAAAGAAAACAAAAATCTCAAAATTATTTGAAAGTCTCCTCGTTAAATAAAAATAAATTAATAAATAAATAAATAAATAAATAAAAAACCACGAAATTTTCTTGAAATCTATTTTTTACCATAAAATTTTTCATAATTTTTCCTCAAATTTCCGCAGTAAAATAGCCCCTCGAATTCTAATACATACAAAAATTTCAACTAACAAAAATTCTCCCTAAGAAAACCTTCAAATTAATTTAAAATCCCTTTCATTACTATTTAAAATCGTATTCAAACACGCACGAAAATTCCCCAAAGAAAATTCATCCCACCTCCAATAAGAAATCCCTTTGAAATTTCTATATTTGATAAATAATATTTAACAGAGAGATCTGTCCAAAAACTGCATCTGAAGTTTTAAAAATATGTTCCCCCCCCCCCCCCACTTTTCATGCCCCGAAATTCAACTCTTGTCACATAAAATGTCCATACATTTAGTGTTATATATATCGATATTTTAAAGAAAATCCATTTATATTAATAGCTCAGTGGGTGGCGCCCATGATTAAACTTCTTTTCTATCAGACATGATCAATTTTACTTCAAACGCTTCCAAGATGGTGACGTCAGGACAATTGCTATCTTTAATTTCTTCTTAAATATAAATTTAAATATAATTTGTAGTTTGATTACTAGCGAAATGTCATGACTGATGTCGCGACTGAAATCTTCTCAACTCCACTCCACTTTGTAAACAAACTGACCGCTCGCTTGGCGGGATGATAATTGCTCTCGTGTCTAGTCGCGTTGTGTTCGTTTGTTTATTATTTTGTTATTCTTTTTTAGCTAACATTGGAGTCATTCTTTGTACTTTTATTAATCTTTTTAAATGTATAAACCGACAAGTTTAAAATTAATACTTGGCGAAAATTTAAGCATGAAAAGTCCCACGTTTCTTAAAAAAATCCCTTTGGAGAAATGAACATTTAGTGTATTTTTAGCTATTCAATATTAAAGACTATATATAAGAATATATAATATAATATATAAAGAATACTAATAGTGAATTTTTAGATTAAGTTTTTTATTCTTATTATTTAATTTTAGATTTGTTTTTTAATATTTTAATAGAAGAGGAGGTAATTAAATGTCAGTTACAGGGAATTCAAATAACCCCTTTTGGTTTTATTTTTTTATCGCTAAGTAATAGTCCTATCAAAAACTTTTAAATACGAAAGCTTTAGATAATTTTGAGAACAGTTATATAAAATTTAGTTGGATCTTGATATCTTGAGAATTGTCGAAGTTATGATTTTTTTCCCCCTCCCAAAAACCCTGTTTTTTTCGCCCCTTGAGCCCATTTTTAATTTTATAAAATATCTATACTGCATAAACTTTTGGCCCATTTCTTAGAAGTAATATTAACTTTATACTGATTCAATATCTATTTTATGACATTTTTTTCGGTTTTCACAAAAATCCTCCCTATATCCGACCCCTTCGCCCGGTTTCGCCCATTAACGAACTTCACCGAGATTTTATACCCCTTGATTTTATGTATCAGTGTGGAAGAGATCTGAATAGAATTATAAAAACTATCGTGTTCATAAAAAAAATGATATAGACGATAGATAGATAGATAAATAGGTACATAAAATTTTTTACTGATTTTAGTTTTAGGGTCTAGGAGACATAGTCGGTGTAGAACTGCAAAAAAAATTCAGAAATTTTAACATGCGAGCGATTACAATAGGTAGTATTTCATACGAAATCTACCTAAAACGTTGACAGAGTATCGATATAATTAAGAAAGTGTTTATGAGAATGATTCTAATTATTTCTCTTTATTCACTTTCCAAAAATTGAGATGAGTTAGAGGCAGCAGAATTGTTCAAAATGTTCACAACCAATGATAAATAAGACCGACTCTGAAAGCTATAAGGGAGTTTTATATATGCGGGTAACGTACACGCAATTCGCAAAGTAGGGCCTTCAAAAGCCTAATATAAATCATACTTTAAATTGTCTAGATTGAAAAAAATTGCATTCCATGCTATGACAAAGCATCTACAGTGGTGATCTGGGCTGATATACACCATAGTTTTACTATCATTTAATTTGTGGGTGTATTTTATTTAAATGTCCTGCATGTACATTCAAATTACTTAAATAGAAAATCATTAAAACAAATTAAGCTAGTGTCCATTTTCCCCTTTACTTTAAAACTAGAAAGAATTAATTAATGAAAGACAAATAATTAAGTATACCTTAAAGTAACATTTGTTTTGAATACTTTATAATAGAGAATTAAAATGTTATTACCTAATTGTAATTTCATTTATCAGTTTTACAATGAAACAAATTACATTTCAAGCAATGACAAAGCATATATTAGGGTAATCCGAGCTTATATACTCCATATTTTTACCATCATTTAATTTATGATACATTTTATTTAAATTTCTTGCATATATATTTACATTACTTACATAAAAAATCATTGAAACAGATTAAGCTAGCACCAATTTTTTTTCCTTTTTCTTTGTAACTTGAATGAATTACATTCATGAAAAAGAACATACTAATTGTTACATTAAAATGACACTTATTTGTATGTCTTACAATAGAATAATAAAATGTTATTTGTCGTTTCATTTATAAATTTTTAAAGAATTATTTTTCTAGAAATATGATTCCTTATTAAAGAATCGATTTTTCTTCTTGTGAAAAAATAGTCTTTTCGTGATTGATGACAGGAACATTTTTCTAACCAGGAAAAAGTTTTTAAAAAGTCAAAGAATGAAGTTTAAATTAAAAATGTTAAAGAAGATTAATCATTTTTATATTTCGCTTTAAAAAAATTAAATATTTTGAATTGTTTAGAGCTTCATTCAACTTAATTTATTGTATCGATTTTGTACGAATAAAAAAAATTATACTTTAAATGGTTTCTTGTTGATATGTGCAAATAAAAGCAAATTAGATCGCATTAAACTAAATGATTAATCTATTTACCTCGAAAAGTGACATCTCAAATGTATACTAAAAAAACTAATCGAGTATGAATTACGTTCCATCTAAAAACTAAGAAAAATAACACTTTTTATGTTCTTAAACTGAAAAAAATTCTGAAATAAATATTATTTAGAAATATACATTAAATTTCAGATTTTCTACTTTTTTTCATTAACTTAAATGCAAAAAATAATTTTGTATTAAGTTCATGACAAAAAAAAGTAAACACCAAATACTAACTCTGGATACAAATTATCCAGTTATCGCAAAATAGATTTACTGGTATCAAACAATTAGTAATATATATTACTTATAAGTGATAGATATAATATTTTCTTTTAGAAGGTGAAAATCAGTCAAATAATTTTGTTTTTCAATAACAACACCAAGTTTAGACAAGGTATTTTAAATCTTACTTAAAAAAATTATCAAAATACGAAATTTCCAGTTATTTCAGCGATAAGTTTTCGAATAAAAAACATTCAAAATTTAAAGCTTATATTGATAAATTACATTTAATATTGTTTATTAATAACCCTTTAAATTATTAACTTAATGTGATATTTTTTTAGTCAAAATAATACAATACCCAAACATAAATGCAACGAAGTGTCAAATCATTATGTTTTTTCAGTCCTTTTGAAACTAACTTGTTTAAATGAACATGTGGTTAGATTAGAATTGTATTTAATTGCTGTTAGGTACTTTTTGATAATAATTACTTCGATTAGTTGAGAGTGAGATGGGAAAGGTTTCTGATCAAAAAGACTTTGATACAGGGCAGATTGTAATATACTAATAGCTCGGAATCAGAATCTCCGAAACTGCAAGACTTTGGTCGTTCTCGACATTCTTTTATAAGTACTTATGATAAGTGCATGAATGACTGTGTAACCAGGAGTATACATTCTTAAAACGAAAATCTTCTCATGAAAGAGCTGTAATTTTTTCGATCATAAAAGAGTTGTTTTTCAAACTGTTAAATCTTCTTGATCTAAATTGGTTATTTAAATAGCTCAACTTCATTTAAATTAGTTAAAACTCAAGTTATTTCAACTCTTTTTTGAGAAGCTGCCTTTAAACATTGAGATGAATGGATTTCAGCTCAACTTGAGCTATTTTGTGGCTGACTTTTTACGAGAAGCAACGAAACGAAGCAGGTCCCAGTAGAATATGATCGGACGACACAATTCAGCAGACTGCTGGATATCGGACAACGCAGCAAACATTCTACTCCTATGTGTCGGTTGACCAAATGTCATCGCCAACTATGCCTACACGAGGAACCCCTTATTAGCAAACAATACTACAGACATTTTACTATTTAAAGTATAGTTGGAAAATTTGCCTCAATACACTTAGTAGGCTGGAAAACGTGACCCGCATACGGGGCCCAATTTGCAATGGAACATTATTAGATTTAACCGATTTAATTTTAAAACTATGCCTAGTTTGAGGAAAAATAATTTCGACAGTTTAAAAAGTAAGATCTCGATACATTTATATCTTTTAGATATCAAAATGGATGAAAATAAATTTTAAAAAAGTTGAAAATTTTGCCATCGTCTCCCTTATAGTACATTTCTATCCTCCGTACAATCTTACACTAAAGCTAATTTCACATTGTATTTAAGAAACTGCGGAGTGTTCTTATATTACAGCAAGACTCCATCATATTTTTTCGAATTAATCAATAAAGGTGATGAATGTCTTGCACGATTTCAAGAATTTCATGGAATATATATGTATATATATATATATATATATATATATATATATATATATATATATATATATATATATATATATATATATATATTATATTGATATAAAATAAATAATTAATTGAAAAACGCAGTGGTATTTTTAACGGAAAAATGTGAAACGTTATCTGTTAAAATTTTTGTAATAAAAGTTTTTTGAAATTATAATTAAAAATAAATTTCATTTTCAAAGAGATGATGTAAAATTAAATCCTACATACGAGAAATTCTATCATTTTTCACTATTTATAGAAATTGGTTTTTGGATTTATTTTGAATACCTTATGGAGCATACACTTTAAGGTAAAATTAATTTCATCACCAAGAACACATTGCTTTAGTCCTTATAATAAAAAATTAGTTTATTTAGCGTTTTAAATTTTACTAAAAAATTTTCGAGTATGTTTATTATTATTTTTTTAACAGCATTCTTTGGATTTTGAAAAGTGTTTTGATATGTATACCCTATATATACATAAAACTCTAATAAAACTAATTTATGAAACAATTCATTATGCTTCTTAGCTATTTCTCGGAAAATATGAAAACTTTTGGTGCAATTAATAATTATTATACGTATTTATCAGTAAGTGTTAAAAGTGACGTGATACTTTAAATTTTGAATTATTGGTGGAGATATCAATTTTTTAATTTTAATTACACTTCATTTATGATCGCAATAAAAATACTCCATTTTTGAGAAAAAATGTGCAGAACAGGGAAGAAATATGTAAATTATTAAATATCTTCTTTTTCATTATTTTCCAATTAAAATTAAAATTATGTTTTATTTCAATCGTTAGTGAAATAATATTGTGTTAAATTGTGATTTTCAGTACAATTAAAAAAAAACTTAAATGGTCACATATTAAAAACAGAAAACAGGAAAAAATAAATGAAAGCATAAATACTAAAAAACTAAAAAAACTTTAAAATAAGAAAATTTTACATACGAAATGCATTTAAATAAGATATTTGTAGCTAAAATTATTTGAAGAATATAATAAATATTTTAAAAAGAAAAAGCACACGTGCAATCTTTGAAATGCTATGCCATTCTCTATTTATACATTGTGTCAGACATGTATCGATGCTGATGGTGACCTTTTGAGCTGTCACTATAATTCTTATGTCAATAAGCTACACTGTAAAAAAAATTCAAGAGGTTACTAAAAATTTTTTTAGTAAATTTGTATTCCACAGAATTTTTTAGTAACCATTACAAACTGTTTTTTGCAAGTGAAACAAACATTTCTTTTGTAAACTGAACAAAAGAATTTTTTGTATAACTAACTTAAAATTTTTTAGTATGAGCCACCAAGCAAATTTTAGTAATAGCTCCAAAATTATTTTTAATAAGCATTACGTGCGCCCGAAGGGCAGGAGCTTCCTTCGAGCTGCATCCAGACTTCTGAAGCGGAAGATTTTCGGCAAAACCGCAATAGAGGGCAGCACCAAACAATGCTACCTGCTCCGACAGGATTTTCATAATCCCTTTATTAACGAGTACTTACACTACATACATTTGGGACATAGGCCTGTATCTAACCCGGGACTTTTTGGCGTGGAGTCCGTTACTATAACCACTATGCTATCAAGGCCATACCAAGTGAGTTTTAGTAATAGCTATTAAAAATATAAAACTATTAACTCTATTCGTTGCTAACTTTTTTCTAGTAATTCTTACAGATTTTCTTGTAACCGACTAAGATTACTAAAAATTTTTTTAGTAATTACAAGGATCACTAAAGTTTTTTTAGTAGATCGACCCTTTTTTTTACAGTGTAGACAGTTGAGGGAAGACAACAGCACAGACAAGCAGCTCATCGAGTCCACGGCTGAAGTTCCAGAATTAGTTAAAATTCGATTATCACATTAAAACATACTTGGTCTTCAATTTATATCTTGGTGGAAAACACCTGAAAACTTAATTTAGCGGCTCACTCTAAGGTTTACCATTGCTTTTTCCTGTTCAAGATATAAGTTTTGTATCTCGACATATCTCTGGAAGCAGGAAAACCCAACGGTATATCTACGAGTCAGCCGCTAATATCAGATTTTCATGTGTTTTCCATCAAGATATGACTGAGCAGACCAACTGCGTTTTAATATACAAATCGAGATTTAACAATTTCACGCATTTAAGCCGTAAATATAATGAGGATTGTCTGTGCTGCCGCCTTCCGGTCTATTTTCGCTTTACTTTCATTTTAATTATCCATTTTTGCTGGAAGAACATACTATAATTGTTATCCCGATAAATTGTTTGTTTTCATTTCCTTTGCATTTCTCCTTTCTTATCAATATTTTTTATTTCCGATCTCACACTGCTGTACTAAAATTGCTATTAGGTATCATGTTAAAGACAAAATTATTTTAAATTACTTCTAAAAATAATTTTAATTTTAATATGCTACCTAACATTATATAGATATTTAAGGCATTAAACAGGATAATTAAATAACTAAAAATTTTCTGGTAAAATTAATTAACGCATTTTTTTATGTATTACAATAATAATATATTTTATTAAAATACAGATGTTGGAACATACTTACTTGAGATTTATTATTTTCTAGGGTTTTAATAGATACTGAGAAAATAGATGAAGCACTATATAAATTACACACATGGCTTTAAAACTCAGTCGCAGCAAAGGAAAATTTATTTTTATAAACATGCCTTAAAATATCCAAAATAAGCTGTTTTCTGGGGTTTTATTCATTGCACTCTCGTCAATTTGTAGCGAGATTTTAAAGCTAATTGTTTTATCATTTTCATGTAAATTGATTTACCTGTTTCTTTAATTCATTTACGAATCATGTCCGTCGACACATAAAGCCCTGGCTTACTTCTAATGTGATTAGCAATCATTATTTGTATAAATGTCAGTTTCTTTATCCTTTTGTCATTTCATTTTCTCGTCACACAAGGTTTTCTACATTATGTTTTGTTTTGAAGGCGTCATCCTTAGACTATACTTCATAGACAGACCACTTTGGACGATTCAGTGCTGTGGAGATTTCTGCAACAGTCTTCCCTTTCCATTTCGGCTTTCCTACTTCAATTACCTCTTCTAATTGAATATCTTTAACTCGCGGCATCTTCACTATATATAGATGCTATATCGAGGTATGATTAAATACTTCAGATATGTGACATTATAACTTAGAAATTTGAATTTTTCCATGAAAAAAAAAAAAAAAATCAAAAAAAAATCAAAAATCAAAAAAATGTCTAAAGTCTTGCAATATGCAAATTTTACTTTTTTGAGTTAATTTAACCATTACTTTTATTCTACATTGTTTAAAATATATTTGGAAATAAGGATAGCCATTTGTAAAACTCAAGTGTTCGTATTTTTTTATTTAAAGGTTAAAAAACTCCAGTATCTAAACTTTTGCTGAGCACTGTATGTGAAACACAATAGAAACTGCACACATGATTCGAAAACTCAATGGCAGCAAAAGATAATATTTTTATGTATATAAATGTGTCTGAAAATATCGAAAATATACTATTTTCGTGGTTCTTTAATCATAGAAACCCCTTTATGGAATCGCAGGGTAACTTGGAGGAGTTATTAAATATTTTTGAACGTGTCATATTATTATTTCGTGGATAAAAGAAAATTTTTCGTTCTTTAAGGTTTACCACTTTAAGCGTCATAACCATGTTTTTAAGTTATTTTAAACACGAGACCGATTTAACACAAAATTGATATTGATGCTAATATTTTGAAGTAAATAATATAAATAATTATGCAAGTTTATAAAACAAAAATTCTGATACGAACACTTTCTATATCAACTGCTTTATGCATACGTAAAAATAAGTATTTTTTTCCATCAAACCTTTTTCATACATATTGAACTCAATTTATTTGAATAAAATTTTGAGAAGCACTTTATTCATTGAAAAAAATGTTCGAATGAATAATGAGTTTTATCAGGTTTCAATCATGAACATTTGACTTTAAAAGCTTAAATTATTTCAATAGAACGCGAACAAAGGATTCAAATTACTTTTTGTTACCGTTTCTACTACTCTACAAAATTCATTTGAAATGAAACAGTATTAAGTCGAAGGTGAAGTGGTGTTTTTTGTATTCTAGCTATTTTTAAATTATGGAAAAAGAATTTTAGAATGTACTTTTCAAGAAAAAGAGAATGTCTTTCTAGAAACTGCAAGAAAATTAAATACTCAGAATTGTAGTATAAAATTCTGTTGCATAAATATCGTCGACCATTATGTGGGTTGCATTACGATAAATATAGTTAATTCTTTGTCACATGAATATAAAATATTTTTTTAATTGTGCTACAATGGTTTGTGTCTAAAATGGGTGAAATTTTCATTTTCATTTTCTTTAGTTGCATAGTAGACAAAAAGCTAGATAGATTATTTTACAAAAGAAACAGAAAAAAATAAATAACAGTCAGTTCAAACTAAACTGGTGAAGACTGTATGAAAAAATAAGTGTTTTTCTAAAGTCATTTGAAATATGTGAAAGCAATTAATGCTCAATTAAGAATATGTTGCAGCTATGCAATTCAATAGCAGTACAGGAAAAAATTGTGTTTCGATTTACCGAGAGCTGATAAGCATACGGTGAAAAAAGGAGTAGTTATAAACACATTTTATAATTTCATGTAGAAATAATGAAGAAATAAACAAAAAAATGTATACAGAAAAAAAAAATAATTTCATAATTTTTCTTGCTATGGCACACTTAACAACTTGAGACGTATACTAATTTGACTTTCGGTATTCAAAACCGCATCTGTAATTTTCTTTATACTTTTAGTTAATCTATTATAAGTATTGAAATCTATTATAAATATTTGAAGAATTAAATTTATTGGAAACATATATATATATATATATATATATATTTATATAAATGCAAAAAGAGCACCATGTGAAATGCCCACAGATTTTTTTTTTTTTTTTTTTTTTTTTTTTTTTTTTTTTTTTGTATTTACATTTTAAAGTTACATTACTATAATTCTTATTCCGAGGTATGGTAGTATTTTCGGATTATTTAATAAATTATAATTCAAAGTCGTTTTAAAATTAGAAAATATAATATTTCTAACAGTATTTTTTTTTCTTATCTAAGTTTATCTAAATTTATTTTTGTCTTGTATAATTTAAAAAATGAGCACAAACAATTGTATATGATACTTATGGTATTTTTGATTTTTAATGCAACAGACTGATTAGAAATTTGATGAAAATTTTGTACATATAAACTGTGCAAATTAAAATGTCTTTCCCGGCTGCGCTGGAAGAAATGGTAGGTTTTACATTTATTTTAAAAAAAGGCTATTTTACTCAAACACACGAGACTTTTATTATTATTTTGTGTGTGTGTGTGTAAACGTACCTTTTTTTTTAGGTGCGTTTGTAATTATGTAAATACGTAGCACCTATAGTTGTCGTTCAGTCCATCCATCTAACCGTGTATAACAACGCAAAAACTACCCAACCGAATCGTTTGAAATTTAAAATATATAATTATTACATAATTTTTTCGAGTCATTTCAAATATTATAAAAATCGGATGCATAGATAAATTACAGGGACAATTCAAAGTAATCCGTTGCTTTACGGTCAATGGGGGAAAAGTTTAAAATGCATTTTAATCGTTTGAAATTTAAAATATATAATTGTTACATAATTTTGTTAATTTCCAATTTTATAAAAATCGGATGCATAGATCAATTACAGGGACAGTCAAAACTATTCCGTTACATTATGATCAATGGGGAAAACAGTTTCAAGTGCATTTCAATGATGTTAAACACTTTCGAATATAATAGAATTGACATGAACCTATGAAGTATATATATATACTAAAATATACTTTCTGTACAACTTGTGATGCAGAGAATATATATTATTAAATTACAGGGCCTCACAAAATTATTTCACTACGTATTGCTACACGGAGAAACACTCTTTGAGGCGTGTTTTAATTATATGAAACTATTTCACATTTTAAGAATACGATATACATTGCTGAGGTGCCATAAAAGTTACTTCCTGTATATTTACAGGAACAGAAAAAAGATTTTGTCCACTATACTGTATCCTAAGTAATGTCTACTATAACAGCAAGATCTGAATATTTTTAAAACTACATTGTCGTAGGAACGCACCTCATTTGCTACGCTTCACAAGCAATTTCCAACTTGTTTATTTAGATAGTACCTTTTTTTAAATAAAATAGCGAATAAATCTGGTCAATGGGCATAGTCGGAACATTGTATACATGAAGAGC
This sequence comes from Maratus speculifer, assembly GCA_964019185.1. Lineage (NCBI taxonomy): Eukaryota > Metazoa > Arthropoda > Arachnida > Araneae > Salticidae > Maratus > Maratus speculifer. Next base: position 242,370,944 of record OZ025289.1, read on the forward strand.
ACACTAAATCATTCAAGTCGGTTCACAAAAAACGAGAATTACAGCTTGACAAAAATCATGTATAATTATATCTTTCATTCTAAACTTTTTAATGGTTAAAATGTATCAAAAATTTCATGAAAATGTTTTCCACTGCATGGTTTCAATATGCAGTATATTACGTTTTGTATTAACAACTACCTAGAATGGTGATGAAATATAAAAATTGCCTGAAGTTCCTCCACAAGTTTTTTCAAACACATTATACAACATCATGCTATCATATGAACTCTCGAAAAATACCGATGAAAACGTAAAAAATGCAGGGAGCAAATTACTTGAACCCAGTTATGATTGGAAAGAATTTATCATTTCTTTAATGAAATTAACGATAATTTAAGTAATGTTCACTTGTTTACAATGTGTACCAAACAGAATGAACAAATAAAGGTTGTAAAAGCGGCAAGAATAATCATTAGTCAAAGAAACATAATGCTTCATGTTTATCTATAAAATTAAAAAATTTTTTCATTGTTACTTTATTGGAATCGTTATAAAATTATATATATAATAACGTGTTGCTTCATGATAAAGATGTATCTAAAAAATTACAAGTAATCAAGTGAAATTAAATAAATACTTTAGTTTGAAAGTTGGTATGCATCTAAAATTTTAGATGAAATCTAACTGTATTTCATTAGAAGAATGTTTTTCAAATAATTTTAAATATAATTTTACAATTGCATTTTTGTTTTATATCCCATGTGCATATCTGTATTATAAGTCACTATTTAATTAATAGAGTTGCAAAATAGTTAAACTAACAATTATTGTAAAAATATGTCTTAAAAGTATTAAGTAGATAAATGGTTAATTTATATCGATAAATTGATAAATAAATAGTTATTTGATAAGGATAAATAAATGTTCTCTACATCCATTAAAATCTACCAGATTTTTTGTAAATGCATGGACACAAAATATTTCAAACATTTAATTTCGGAAATTCTATTTCAGAATTTAAATTCTAGAGCTGCGTTACAGATAAAACTTAAAGCAAACTTGCAATCATTTCCGAAATGATACCTTATCTTTCACAAAGAGTAACTTAAGAGATAAAACTCTTTCGTAGATTCACAGAGACATTTAACATTTAGACGAATTGTCTGACTTTAATTTAAACTATATTATTATATCATTAATTTAATTTAAAGATTTTCAAAGTCTTCTGATTAGATTTTTAATTTTCGGAAAGTAAATATTCTGCATAGTAACTTATTTATATTCTTGCAGAACAAATAATGATAAAAAATTATACAATCGATCATATTTAAGTGGAAAAATCAATAAAATTTTAAAGACAGGAAAGAAAGGGACAATGATTTTTATCAATAAATTCTTTGAAATGAAGTTTTTGAGAAATCAGCTGAAACTTTAAAAGAAAAAGAAAGCATTAAATTACTAATTTTCATTTACATTCATCATGCTATCTCAGAGTTATTTATGAAGCAGAATATATTCTAACCATTTCTATTTTATTAAAAATGAATAAATAAAAGCAAAAATTTGTAGCTGGCAATTTTTACATGCTTATTTTTAAAATCTTTTTGTAATTTTTATATTCCTTTTTTAATCGCTCACAGGCTGTTAAAACCTCAGACCTAATATATCTGCATGTTATGTATGTACGTACTTAGTTATGCACTTACGTGTGTATGTAAGTAACGTGATTACGCTTGATTCAAATATCAAACTTTCAATTTTAAATATAGGTTCATGGTAACAAGACGTTTCACTGATCTGTTTTGGGCGTTTATTGGTTAAATATAAAGAATAGTGATGGTGGCTATCCGCTTTCTCTAATTTTGATGAAACAAATTTTATGCAGAATGATTCGATTTTCTTCAAACTTAGGATAAATTTTCATTCTGACAAGGTGCTTCCCTGATTGGCTTTTGGGGATCATTGATTAAGAATAAAAGTAGAGATCATGGGCTAAGTAACTCATCCTTTATTTAGATAAATCAGTTTTTATGCAGAGGTATCCGATTCGCTTCAAATTTTGGATACAGGTTCATTTTGAGAAGGCATTTAGTCCAGGCATTTAGTAAAAAATAAATGCAAGTTTTGGTGTAGTTTTGATTTTTGGTTCCCTTTATATTTTTGGGGTCGCTGAACACGTATCTGGCATTATCCAACAAAACTTCGCCCCGGAAATATGTTTTTTTGGCAAAAAACGTTCCAAAAACGTGGCTTTTTTTCGTTTTTTTTAAATAACTTCACAGTTATGAATTTTACATAAAAGTCATCAATACATAAATTAAAGAGCACAAAATTTCCTACATTTTATGTACTAAAAGTTTTTTTCTCTGATCAATGGTTTAGCCGTAGGAGAGCCGCAAAAGTGGCTGTGAAAAGCAAAAAATTCTGAAAAACGTGAGTTACAGCACCGTACGTCGATGAAACATGAAAAACAACCATTTTACGCAAATTTTCCCCACTTAATAATTATTATTGAGTATATTTTATTAATCTGATGTTCATGGTTTCTTTCATATAAAAAAATAAATAAAAATGAGTATATTTGTGATCAAAATCGTCATTTGCTATTACAAAATAATAATAGTACTAATTTATTAATTTGACTTTTAAATAATGTAAATAAAATAACTAAAACAGGCTTTAACTGATCCCATCTGCACTATCCCCCTTGAATGAAGGGGTGCAAGTGTGAAGTAACGTTAATCAATCGCCCACCCCCGCATCCCATGTCCACGTTTAGCAGTGGAATACTACCCCCCTCCTTCCCCACTAGTCACGCCTCTGATAGAAATAAGCGTCGCACAGATCACTAACTTATCAAGAGGACACATTCCTCCCAGTTTCCACATGCAACTGCTTACTTACAATTTAGTAATTCTTTGTTTGGGTCTTCGTGAATATAGTGAACATCTAAAGCGATTTTGCGCAATGTCGCTGTGTTTTATTTGTGACTTTCCTTTAGAAGAGTGAAAGTTAGTCGAGGTATTGCAGCGTTAATCAAAGCAAGTACAGAAAGAAAAGATGGAAAGGCAGTTTTCCTAAAGGGGAAAACCTCAGTAGATGTGCATGTTAAATGTAGAAAAGTATACGTAAATGAACGAATGATTACTGCTTATATGAAGAAGTTTGAGGAACAAAGTGCTAGCACTTCTCAAATTTTAAGATTATCAACTCCTCAGTTTAATTTTCGAACTAAATGTTTTATATATTGACTGTGTATTTCGAAAGAGTTCATTGCAACACAAGTGAAAAATCCACCAAGCGAACGCAATACTGTATACAGTGTTCGACATATGGGATTCAAAAGTACAATTCTGAAAGTAGTAAGAGCTCGTAATGATGATTATGGGCAGGCTATAATTCAGCCCATCGAACCAGTGAATGATTTGATCGCAGCGATGCTCAATGCCACATCAAACGTTTTAAATATATTTATGGGAGGCCGAAGGTTTAAGAACAGAAGAAAGTGGTCCATTTGCCGAGGCACTCGACAAAGCAATGCAATGTATATACGATTATCTTGAAAATCATGATGACGAGTGTCAATTCTCCATAGATCAGGAATGAAATAGGAATGAATTCTCCATAGCTAATGAAACAGGTTACAGGGAGTTATCAACCTGATATGAGAACTGTAAAGTTTAACCTCATTGGGAGATATCGAGACGTCATACTAATCACAAAGAATCAGAAAAAAAAGTCCATTGTGCGTTTCAAGAATATAGGAGGGAAGATATTGACAAATGCATGGTATCAGTAAACATGTAAATCTAATCGAGGTGTGAGGTTGCGAGTGGTTGAAGCAGCAACAAACGTTATTTGCGAAGATATCAGAGAGAAGCTTTGCTTCGGGAAACTGCAACAACATCGCAGTTGTGTGTCAAGACGAAGAGGATGAGCTAGACTTTGAAGCCGATCTGGAAATGGATTGTCCACATAATGAACCAGAGGACGCAATGGAAGGGGAAATAGTCATGCCGCAAGGTATCAAATATTTACTATTAAAAAAAACTTTTATTTTAAATATTGATAGTTATAAAAACACCCACTAATTCCATTCAATTATTTTCTATTTTGTAGATATCGGTGAAAAGCAGGGTCCCTCAAATAAAAGAAAGCGGAAATAGTACTTTGTTTTTTAAGTAGATGTACTTACTAATGTTCATAATTATTTATAATTAAATAATAATTCATAATGAGACGTCGTTTTTATTGTTAGCAACTTCATTGTAAAATATAATCGATCATAATATCTTCAGTATTATTTAAAGTCAATCTTTGCGGAAAATGGTCAGGTTTCATGTTAAATCTATGTACAGTGCCATAATTCCTATTTTCCGGATTTTTTTTTATTTTCACACCCACATTTTGAACTTCGAGAACTTTAAGAACTGGAATCCGTGTCATCTTTTATATGTTAAAGCCAGTTTTAGTTATTTTATTTACATTATTTAAAAGTCAAATTAAGAAATTATTACTATTATTATTTTGTAATAGCAAATGAAGATTTTGATCACAAATATGCTCATTTTTATTTATTTTTCTCTTGTGAAAGAAACCATGAACATCAGATTAATAAAATATAGTCAATAATAATATATTTAGTATTATTAATTGGGGAAAATTTGCGTAAAAGGGTTGTTTTTCATGTTTCATCGACGTACGGTGCTGTAATTCACGTTTTTCAGAATTTTTTGCTTTTCACACCCATTTTTGCGGCCCTCTCACGGCTAAACCATTGATCAGAGAAAAAAACTTTTAAAACATAAAATGCAGGAAATTTTGTGCTCTTTAATTTATGTATTGGTGACTTTTAAGTATAATTCATAATATTGAAGCTATTTAGAAAAAACGAAAAAAAGCCACGTTTTTCGCACGTTTTTTGCCAAAAAAACGTGTTTCCGGAAAAAAACTTTGTTGGATAATGCCAGATTCGTGTTCAGCGCCCCAAAAAACATAACAAAACTACACCAAAACTTGCATTTATTTGTCTTTTTTGAGCACTTAATGCCTGGACTAATTTTCATGATTGGTTTTTGGGTTTCATTGGTTAAATTTAAAAGTAAGGAGAGAGGGCTATTTCTTTCTCCATTTTATTTAGGTAAATGGGTTTTACTCACAGAGCTATCCAATTTGCTTAAAACTGAGTACACCGGTTTTTTCTAATAAGATGCATCCCCTGATTAGATTTGGAATTTCATTCGTAAATTATAAATGGCAGATGGGGGAGATAATCCTCCCCCCCATTTTTAATTTAGCTAAATGCGATCTTTTGTCGATTTTTTTTTAATTAGGGTTATTAATATTTGCATAAAAATACATTATACAAATAGTGTAGAGCTCAATGCCATGAGTTTTATTTGGCACTTTCATAGATATCGAATTGACGTAATTAAATTTTAGAAAATTTGTGTTGATAAAAATTTAGGCTATAAGGAATAAAAACATCAAATATCATTGATTTCAGCAGCAAACTACTATTCACTATAGCTTTTTTATTACATTATTTTGAAGAAGGTATTGTGACAATAGGCTGTATTTATACTTTCTAATTTACGTAGCTCATATAATGCGGAGATTATACGTACACAGATAGTTTATATATAAATCACAAAAACATTATCGCCACGGAAATAATGGTACAGTATAATCAATTTTGATATTGTTATGGATTTTGATATTATTATGGATTATGTTAATAATAATTGAAAAAAGAGTACATAATGCAATTAGTGTAGAGCTCAAGGTCATCAGTTTAATTTTACCCTTTTCTCTTTATTTCATTAGATATCAAATTACTGTAATTAAATTTTAGAAAAAACGTAATGATAAAACTTTAGGCTATAAGAAAAAAAAACATCAGTTAGCATTGATTTCAGCAGCAAACAGCTATTAACTATAGCTTTTTTGATTACATTAATCCGAAAAAAGTATTGCAGTAATAGATTTGTATTTATATTTTCTAATTTGCTTAGTTTATATATTAAATAGTTTATACATACGGTCACAGCAAAAAAAAATCTTGACATTTTGGACGTTTTGTCAACTATCAAGAAATATGCACGAGGAATGACTCCGAATCACCAGATACCGGGTGGCCCAGCAGGTAACTTTTGAAACAAAGTCCAATAGATAGCGCTAGGTGCACGTGAGTGAAGCCAAACTTTGTGCGCATGCTCCGGCGAGTGGGCAATTGTAAATGTGATGTTCCTTCAGTCTTCGGTGCGCTTTAGCGGGTGATTCTCGTTAGTAAACATGAACAAATAGTCGATGGATCTTCGCTTTTTTATTGTGCTACAAATGGCCAGATGTGATGGAAATGTGATGGCAATTCAACGAGCTTGGCAGAATAAATTCCACAACAAGAATTGGCCAAACAAAAGGACTTCTTCTGCCATGCTCGTTGAACTGCCATCATATTTTCATCACATGTGGCCATTTGTAGCACAATAAAAACGCAAAGATCCGTTGAATATTTGTTCATGTTAACTAACGAGAATCACCCGCTAAAGTGCACCGAAGACTGAAGGAACATCACATTTACAATTGCCCACTCATGCACGCGCAAAAAGTTTGTCTTCACTCACGTGCACCTAGCGCCACCTATTGGACTTTGTTTCAAACATTACCCGCTGGGCCACCCGGTATATAAACAAAATAGTACAGGTCATATATTTTCAGGAAGATTTTTTTCCAAAATCCAATAGGGGACCGTCAACAAATTGAAAAACAACGAATATCTTTTGAACAATCCTGTCAAAACTAATGTAGCAAAAGCGTTCAAACTGCAGATTATGATTAAGTAGCTTATAGTAATAAACTGTGTTTATTTTTATGTGGATAGCATGTATACTCGTAGAGAAATTAAAGTTTTTATAAAAACGGTCCCAAATTTTGCGAAGTTTTTTGCTTATAATTTGCAGAGTTCTTAGTAGAAAAAAAATTTTCTTTTCAGAAAATATGAGAAATGACATTGTAGATAATACTCTATAATCAAAATTTAAAAAATATTAATAATTGTATGAGAAATGAGCAGGTTTACTAAATATATTTTCATTGCGCATGCGTCTACTCAATAAAAATTTCATTTGCATATTGTGTTACTTAAATGTATAGAGCAACTTTTGTTAAAGTTTCAAAATCCTCCCTTGAAAATTCTGAAAATTATCGTCAATAGAATAAGATCAAAATCCGGTATTTCCAAAATGAAGCAAAAAAGATGAGGAGCTGTATCCAATTATAGTAGTACGTGCAGTATTGTGTAGACACTAATCAATGGAATATGAATACAGCCCCTCATTTGTTTTGTTTCATTTAGGGAATATCGGATTTTGATCTTATTCTTTCAACGATAATTTTCAGAATTTTCAAGCTATTATTTTGAAACTTTGACATAAGTTGCTCTATACATTTAGATAACACAAAATGCAAATGAATTTTTTTATACAGTTGAGGCATGCGCAGTGGAAATTTATTAGTAAACCTGCTCATTTTCATACACTTAATAATATTTTAGGTAGATTTCGTATGAAATACTACCTATTGCAATCGCACCAGTTTCTCTATCTATCTATCTATCTATCTATATATCTCACTTTTTTATGGACACGATAACTTCTATAATTCTTCACCAATCTCCACCAAACTGGTACATAAAATCAAAGGGGTTAAAATCTCGGCTAAGTTCGTTAATGGGCAAAATCAGACCAAGGGGTTCGGAATAGGGGGCGTGTTTGTGAAAACAGAAAAAACGCCATAACTTCTTAATTAAAGTAGATATCGAATCGGTTTAAAGTTTATAATACTTCTTAAAAATGGGCCAAAAGTTTATGCATGACAGATTTTTGATAAATTTAGAAGTGGGCTCAAGGGGAGAAAAAAACAGGGGTTTTGAGAGAAAAAAAATTCATAACTTCGTCAATTTTCAAGATATCAAGACCTACTAAATTTTTTGTACATGTCCTTAAAATTATCTAAAACTTTCGTATTTACAAGTTTTTGATAGGACCAACATTTACCGATGAAAAAAATTAAAAACGAAAAGAAAAAGGGCGGTGATAAAAAAGAGAAAAATCCATAACTCCGTCAATTTTTAAGATATCAAATCTGATTAAATTTATTTTACATCTTCTCAAAAATATCTACAACTTTTATATTGACAAGTTTTTCATAGGACCAATTTGTATAGCAAAAAGAAATTAAACAAAAATAGGAGTTGGAGAAAAAACCTCAAATCCAAACTGCTTATATTCTGACTCATTTTTAAATTCATTTTTAATTTTAAACGCATCCAAATGGTAGATACTCTTATTTAGAAACAGTATAAAGTGAAGCATTGGTCAATTTTTTGATAAAGATAGAATATATTTCAAAAAAGGCTACCAAACAGGGTATTTTAAACAGAATTTCTCAAAGTCATCGGGACTGAAAATTTAAGGAAGTATTCAAATAAGAAATTGCGTTTTTTTCTGACTCGTTTAAAAATCTATTTTTGTTCTCAAACGCATCCATTTTACAGATCCTCTTATTTAGGAACTATATAATGTTATGCATTAGTCAGTTTTTTGATAAAGACGGAATATATTTCAAAAAAGGCTACCAAAAAGGGTATTTTCAACAGAATTTTCCTAAATCATCGTGACTGAAATTTTCAGGAAGTGTTTAAATAAGAAATTGCGTTTTTTTCTCACTCGTTTTTAAATCCATTTTTGCTCTCAAACGCATCCAATTTAGAGATCCTCTTATTTAGGAACTATATAATGTGATGCATTGATCGACTTTTTGATAAAGACAGAATATATTTTGACAAAGGCTACGAAAAAGGGTATTTTGAACAGAATTTTCCGAAGTCTTCGCGATTTGAAAATTAAAGGAAGTTTTCACATAGCAAATTGCTTTTTTTATGACTCGTTTTAAAATCCATTTTCGCTCTCAAACGCATCCAATTTACAGATCCTCTTATTTAGGAACTATATACTGTGACTCATTCGCCAATTTTTTGATAAAGATAGAATATATTTTTAAAAATGCTGTTAAAGTGAGTATTTTGCACAAATTTTTCCGAAGCAATCATGATTAAAGATTTAAGGATGTATTCAAACAAAAAATCGGTTATTTTATGACTCGTCTTTAAATTCAATTTTTTTTATCAAATGCATTCAACTGACAGTTTTTTGTTACTTAAGAACTGTATAATGTACTGTTTTGGTCTATTTTTTAATAAATTCAGAATTTATTTCAAAATATGTTGTCAAAATGGGCATTTGAGCTGAATTTTTCTTAAGATGATTTTGATAAAACCAGTTTTTGGAGAAAAACGAAATTAAAAATTTTTCACAAACGGCCAAATGAAGTTATTAAACTGGGTTTATCTCTAATCATATATATATATATATATATATATATATTTTATTGTTGTTGAAATGAGCGCTCTTCGAAATCTACCTTCTTCTATAGGCCCAGCCGACAGGGATTATTTAATTTTGATTACTGGGTATTATGTACAATTTTGTTTCTCATATTTTCTGAAAAGAACATTGTTTTTTATTAAGAACTCTGCAAATTATAAGCAAAAAACTTATCAAAATTTGGGACCGTTTTTATAAAAAGCTTTATTTCTCTACGAGTATAAATGTTATCCGCATAAAAATGAATGTAGTTTATTATCATAAGCGACTTAATCATGATCTGCTTTTGCTGCAATAGTTTTGGCAAGGTTATTCAAAAGATATTCGTTCTTTTTCAATTTGTTTACGGTCTCCTGTTGGATTTTAGAAAAAAATCTTTTCGAAAATATATGACGTGTTCTATTTTGTTTAAGCATCTGGAGCTCTCATGTATATTTTAGATTTTCAACAAAATGTCTGAAATTGCAAATGTCAAGATTTTTTTTTTTTTTTTTTTTTTTTTTTTTGCTGTGACTGTACATTCATAGTTTAAATAAAACCACAAAAACATTATTGCCGCAGAAATACAGTGCTCAGCAAAAGTTTAGACACTGTGGATTTTTAACTATTAAATAAAAAATAAGAACTGTTGGATTATACAAATTGTTATACTTATTTTTAAATATGTTTTAAACATTTTAGGACGAAAATAATAGTTTTAATATAAGACAATATTTAATTTAACTAAAAAGCGAAATTCGTATAATTCAAAAGTTTAGACACTTTCTTGATTTTTGACTAGTAATCACAGAAAAATGCAAATTTCAAACTTAACGCGTCACATGCATGACGTATTTAAGTGTTTCTTTCAACAGCATTGGTTTGTGAAGATGCTGTAAGCAAGAAATATTCGTTCAGATGAAGTAATTGAATTATGGAAGTTTAAATCGAATGGGAAGACCATTGCAGAAATTTCAGATAAATTCAATCGTCCAAAAAAGTCTATCTATCAAGTATTGCCTAAGGGTGCCTCTTTCAGAGTAAAACATAGCTCCTGAAGGCCTTGTGTGGCCAGTAAAAGAGATCATAGAAGGATCCATAAACCGCATCTACACAAAAAATGATTGCTAGTGGCATTAAAAATGAGTCAGTACTTTCTGTGTCGACTGAAACGATTCATAGATGAATTAAAGAAAGGGAAAAAACTTATTATATGAAAATGATGAAACAACTGCCTTTGAAATCTCTCTACTTATTGATGATAATTCAGTGAGCTCGCAAACATATATAATACAGACCCAAGCATTGAATTGCAATATGCAGTGAGGTAAATGGAAACATAATATGGAGATGATAAAAATCAAAACATGAAAATGATCATAAAAATGATAAAACAACCAGCTTTGAAATCTCACTATAAATTGATGAGAATGCAATGGGCTATCAAACATATATCATATGGACATAAGCAGTATACTGCGATACTCATTGACATTAAAAAAGCGCAATTTCGACAGTCTAGATGGGTGGACATGCTATTAACACGACTTGCTTAAAGAACACTGGACTTTCTTTAGTCATCAACAAGGAGGAGACTCTTTAATGATTTGGACCCCACTTTGCTTTAATTCCCAAGCAACTCCTGAGTTACTAGAAGATCGAAAAACAGAACAATACTACATACATTGGAGGACAGTTTACTTCCATTTGGGTAACTTTTAGCTGGTCCAAAGTATGTATTTAAGCAAGTTAATGCTTCCATTCATGTCGTATACAAAACAGAAACTTGGTTTAACTCTCAAAATATTATTGTTTTCGATTGACCAGCATGTATCCCTGATCGTTACCCAATCAAAAACCTTTGTAACATCATATCTCTTAAGCTTTAGGCTAATGTTTAACAATACTCTTCTGATTTTTCGATTAATGAACTTCCAGCTGCTGTTGAACGTATTTGGTAAAAAAATAGACTCTTAAGTCATGCAGGATTTAGTTTCTTTGATAAAAAGTCACTTTTTTCACTAATTTCAAACAACATGGGTGCAGTTCGATTTTAATTTATGGTTATTTTTGTTATAAATATACAATTGTCTATACTTTTGCCACATTGTAATTTTGATTTTTTATCATTATGTATTATGTAAAGTGTATGATTTAAAATTTGTTGTTTATCATTAAAGATAAGTCTCAAGTAATATGTATTACTTGAGTTGCAACAATTCGTTGCATACTTCTCAGTACAGATGCGTAATAGCTCATTGTCTTAACTTTTGCTGAGCATTGTAATTGAACAGTATAATCAATTTTGTACGGTATTGGCAATTTATTGAAAATATTTTTAGTGTAAAATAAATAAGGAGATAGTATTAGAATTGTTTTTATAAATATGTGAATTGAGATGCTAATTTTTTAAACATTTGTTTCGTATTCATTACATTATTTAAATATCTATCGTCAATAATGGGCAATATGTAAGATTTAAATTCAAATGCAATTAATTCTAGCATGTATTCTGTAAAATTGGTTACTTTGCCAAAGTTGTACAACAAGAATTCTTAATCCGTTCTGCACTTATAATTTACTCATTGCTATCTGTGATTAAATGAATTTTTCACCTCATATTTATGATGAGCTAGGTTCAAGTGGTTACAATCTTATCACTTTAAGGAAATAACTGATAACCGAAATCGATAATTTACACAATTAGTATTTATTTTCTTTAAAAATAAAATCATTTATAAATTATTTATTGTTAAAAAAATAACGGAAGAACGTTAAATTGGTAAGTTTTTTTCTGAAAATTTAATTATATCTCAGTACTTTTATACATTACAAGTTACTCCTAAAAATGAGCTTATATATATATATATATAACACAAAATTCTTGAAATTTTTTAGTACTAATATCGTAGATAAATCAGGATGAATCTCTAATACGTTCTTTTGTAATCAGAATACACAATGTTTTATTGCTTTTTCACTACATATTGCTGTACTATATAGGGTGTTTCGCGACCAGGCGGACAAACCTGCAAAAGTTGTAGGAGGCACAGAGATGACACGAAATCACATAACAATGCAGGGTTCAAAATGCCGTAGTTGCGAGTTATGACACAAAGCAATGTTGCCAGTGGCCTTTTTGTTTAAATTAAGACTTCTTGATTAGCACCATTCTTTGAAAATTATAAACTTCTCCTTATTGAGTAACATATTAATTATGAATAAAATAAGAAAAAAAGGTAAATAAGGTAAATAACTTCAAAAAACTGGGGCAAATCAAGAAACTTAAATTAAAAAAAAAGTAGGTCACTGGTAACACTGGTATAAATAAACAGAGAAAAGGAACAGAAACAACTGCATATTAATGGAAAAAAACATTTTATTGAAATGTTTTAATACAGTAGGGGGGAAACGACGACCGGAAGTTGTCAGACAGGCTAAACAGCGACCCATTTTACCTTTACTGAATACCTCGTCGCTTGAAGATCTGTACTTGTCTGAATGATGCCCACACGCTCGGTATCTTCTAGAACCTAAGGTATTCTGTGTGATGTCACTTTTAAGCCTGTCTAAACGACCTCTGGTAATTATTTAGTCCACCTTCTGCAGTACAGTCTTTCAATAAAATGTTTTTGTCCCATTAATGTGTTGATGTTCCCATTCTTTTTCTCTGATGCTATGTAACAGCGTTGCCGGTGGGCTATTTTTTAAAATCAGGTTTTTTGATTAAGTTTTTTTAATGCAAAAATCCGCTTATTTTTTATCTAATTAATACGTAATTTATTAAGGAGAATTTGGCCTTTTTCCAAAATTGGTATCTATTAAGAAAACTGGATTTAAAAAAATAGTCCACTGACAAAATTATTTTGTAACATAACAAGCGATAACGGTATTTTGGACCCTGCATTGCTATTTGATTTTCAGTCGTCTGTGCGCCCGCTTGACCTCCAGCAAATTTGTCGATCTGAAAGTTAAAACCCCCTGTATTCATAATATTTATGTGCTGTGATGTGTTTTAATCCATTTCCGATAATGTGTATGATTTGATTTTGACACATGATTTTTGTATGCAAAATTTGATTGCCACAGTAATAGGATAATTAAAAATACTTATTTAATAACAGCATTTTTGATATAGTGTTCATATTTGTCCTAAAATTTGAACACCGAAAAGTTCTTTGATACAGCATTTTCTTGAAAAAAATATATTTTTAAATAATGCGAAATTTTCCATTTTATCTACAATTGTTTTTGAGAAAAAAAATGATATTTGCCTTGAAAAATTTTCTGAAGTGTACTATCTAGGATTTATATACGCCTAATTCTGACACAATACATATTGGGAAACTAATTTGTAATGCTACTCTCATCATCTAATGTTCTCATAACTTAAAAAAAAGAAATAAATATTTTCCGTTTGGTTTTTAATGATTCTAATTCCATTGCTTGTCATGAAATAAACGATCTAGATTTTATATCTAAATTTGTAGATCAAACATTGTAAAATTATGATAATTGTAAAAATCAGATAATTGTTTACTGTTTAGCATAAAAAATGAGGATGGAATTACTCATGATTAAAGAAAAATGAAACAAATATAAAGTAATAAAATTTTGCAATTCGAAATTTAAAATAAAAAAAATGTATATTTGAAGCATCCACGAATATTAAAAAATATTATTCAACTTGAGAATTTTTAAGTACATGTAAACTAAAAATATATTTAATATTGCATGCTTCAGGTTTATTTTCTGCAAATATATACTATACACTTTCGTAAAAGCTTTAACGTATTTTAAAATGAAAGTCATGAAGTTTCATAATTATTATAAAGTCCAGGCATATTTTCGAGATGTTTTTCCATAAGTTTAACAAAGGACCATAGTTTAACAATGCATTGATTTTCGATCAAGATTACTGAAATTCTTCAAAAGCTTCTTGAATCCCTAACGAACTTAAGATTCATCAGAGAGCTTCAAGTTACCTCTGAAGAGACACAGTTTAAGTGTATGTTGTTAATGATGTTCATTCTTCTATAATTTTCAGCCGATATTGATAGAGTATTACAACATTAACTGCTTGTTTCAGATTTATTTTTTCCAAATATACACTATGCATTTTCGTAAATACTATAAAATAAAAGTTAAGATGTTTCATTATTATTATAACGTATGTTATTAGACATATTCTTAGCTATTTTTCATTAAGTTGAATAAGGAAACATCGTCTACAAATCATTTCGATCAAAATTCAGTATCGATACGATACTGAAATTCTTGAAATCTTTGGAATGCGTTTTAAAGCCTCAACAAACTTAAGATTTGCAAAAGACGTTTTACGGATTTATCCGTATAGACAGAGTTTAAGTGGATGTTTTTCGTGATGTTCATTCATCTATAATTATAAACCGATGATTGTGGAGTAAATCGATACATTCAAATTTGAAATCTTGAAATTTACTTTTGTTCTTTTTTAAATTTTTATTCTGCTTGTTTAACGTAAAAATGGAATTTCTCATGATAAATGAAAAATGGAACAAAACAAATACAAAGTAATGGAATTTTCAAATTCGAAATTTAAAATTGAAATTGAAATTTTTTATTCGAAGCATCTGCGTATATAAAAATATATTTTCAAAATTGGGGGAAGGGTATTATTAAGTATCTTTAGATAATAAGTAGAAATTGGTATTAACCAATTGAAGTGGAAAAACTTCTTTGAAAGCTGTAAAATAAATTAAATTGCACAAGGCCTTTCGAAAGAACTTAGTCTTTCTTCGACAGGCGCAAAAAGTCGTGCCGCTACATTCATAGTAGACGCACAACTTTTTTGCGCCTGACGCAGAAAGTCTAAGTTCTTTGGAAAGGCCTTGCATAATTTAAATTATTTTATGCTGTCTTAAGAAGTATTTTTTCACTTCAATTAATAATTTGTAAAATATAAAAAGATATAGTATTGCATGTTTCAGATTTATTTTCTTCAAATATTCGCTATTCACTTTCATAAAAGTTTTAACGTATTTTGAAATCAAAGTTATGAAGTTTCATATATATTATAAGGACTAGACATATTTTCGAGATATTTTCCAATTTGTTGAATAAAGGAACATAATTTACCAATGCATTAATTTTCAATCAAGATTACTGAAATTCTTAAAATTCTTTGAAAGCATCCATCTCCAAATGAAACATACCGCCGTAAACCGTCAACGAAGAGGTTCAAATGGCTTCTGGATAGACATAGTTTAAGTGGATATTTTTAACGATGGGCATTCTTTTATAATTATAAGCTGACTAGCAGCCTTCGCCCGCTACACTGGTGTTTAATATTTTTTTGTAGATTTATAGTCTGGAATTTCATGCCGTTATCTATAATGGTTGTTGATATATAGCAAGATGTTCTATAAATTCCTACGCGCAATTTAGCCCACTTAGGGTGGGAATTTTGAAATATCCCGTCTTAGAGCACGCTTACATCATAAAAAATATATTTCCTCCATTTTTATGCTTCTAGGTTCAGTATTTTGGCTGTGCATGATTATTAGTAAGTCAGGTCAAACTATTTTATACATATATAGATGTTGGTAGAGTGTAACAGCATTAACTGTATGCTTCAGATTTATTTCCTCAAAATATACACTACACACTTTCGTAAAACCTTTAACATATTTTAAAATCAAAGTTATGAAGTTTCATAATTATTTGAAGTTTCATAATTATTATAAGCTCTAGACATATTTTCGAGCTATTTTTCCTTAAGTTGAACAAAGAAACATAGTTTAACAATGCATTGATTTTCGATCAAGATTACTGAAGTTCTTCGAAAGCATCTTAAAGCGCCAACGAACTTAAGATTCACCAGAGACATTTAAATGATTTCTGAATAGACACAGTTTAAGTGGATGTTATTAACCATGTTCAATCTTCTATAATTATAGGCCGATGGTGATAGAGTATATCAATATATTCGTATTTATGAAAGAGCTATATATCTTGAATAGTATTTTTGTTCCTGTTGAAAATTTTATTTTGATAGTGTTTTAAACTGCAATAAAATAATTCTAAAACCTTTTTAACAATTCAAAACATAAACTAAGGAAGTAAAAATATAATTAATTTAACAAGGAGCTTCCAAAGAGGCATAAGAAAAAAGTACCTTCCGATAAAATCCCAAAAATATTTTTTCCCTTAAATGTTCTCAATTTAATAAGTTTTAAACTAATCAAATAGATCATCAGAAAAAGTTCTTCTTTCTCATATTTGTTAATACTTCGTAAGTTGTTACATTTATTAATATTTAAATAGTATTACTTAATACCATATCAACTTTGATTTCTTATACTGATACATAGAAATTCACAGAAAGAATTTATATTTAAAGTTATTAACTTATTTAAATTTATTAACTTAAATCTCTGCTTCTTTTTAACAGTGTATTTTGAGTAAAAGAAAGTTAATATCGATAATAAAATTTAATAAAATCCACACTATATTTATTCTGCTGTACGTCAACGGTTTTTTAATTGCCCGGTTATCTGCATGTGAATTTTTGATGCTGCACAGGCAGTCGATGTGTAAAGATAGATGAAGAAAGAGAAGAAAAAGACTTATGAAAAATCCGGAAAATACTACAAAACTTGCTATCACACGGTCTTCTTGGGAGAACAACTTTATTTTTAAGTGGGACACTGCGTTTGACGTCCAAAAATATCTATGATATGTCGTTCAATTCTATGCATATCTTTATATTTTATTCGATAATAAACAAACAAACAGATATTCTGCAAATACTCTTTTTTCGGCATCACTTACCCATAATATACGTAAATATATCGAAAATTGTATTTTGAAATAAATTCGATTACAACATTTTTATGGTGCAATTCAAGTAACATTAAACTTCTAAAGGGGAAAATAATATTTAGTTAAAAATTATTATCCTTCATATTTTACTTACAAAATCCGCAGCATCACTTCCGCAATAGTTGAAGTATGCAAAATGTTATTTGTGTCTCTACGTTTCTTAGAAAAAGTCAATTATTAGGAATAATTTTAAAAAACTGATTCACAATTTCGCTAAGATTCATTATTAAAGAATTACCATATCTTCGAGTTTTTCCATGCCAATATTATCTTTAAAAATTTCTGTTCTTTTAAATCGTCCAACTGCTACAATTAAACAAAAGAACGCATTCTATATTAAAATACGGTACAGATAAAGCCAGAGACTTGACCGTACTTATATGCACTGATTGCATTAGTTCAAAAATAGAGTTAATTTAATAGGAAAAACTTATATTACTTACAAATAAATGATATTTTAGAATGTACTTTGGAACTTTTGCGTTCATTTCAGTTTCATTTGATTTTTTGTAATTTTGTGATTTTTTAAAAGAAAACATTCATAGCGTTCAATTACATCTTAAAACTACCCGTTATCTCCTATTTTATTTTTTTTTAGCCAAACGGTTTATCATTTCTATCATGATAGTGTGACCAACATAAAATATAGCATGTGGTGGAACAAAAAATGCCACATGAATTTGCCTACATAAATTATGAAATCGTTTCGGTATTTCCTAAGATTCTATAGAAATTGTAATTTATAACGATTTTAAAATGCATTTTGTGCTTTTCTAAAAAAATTAAAAAGGGTGGAAATTTTTCTTAGAGATCTGCTTCAGTTTGTGAATAACTATCACGGCGAAATTCAAGATTCGAGTTTCTTCAAAATGACAAAAATCGAAATTTAGAAGTTTTTTCTCCTGTAACCCCCTAATGTGTTCTGTTTATCAATATCTACTGAAAGGTGGTAATGGCACCGACATAAAATATAACCTATGTTGGAGCAAGGACTGCCAATATCAATTTGAAACCATTATATTTGAAATTGTTTTAGCATTTTCTGAGATTGCATAGAAATTGAAATTTTGAATGCTTTTTGTGCTTTTCACCACTTTTAAATTTTGACTTTTTAGAAACAGTTTTGTGGGTGCATTTTCCTTTTATAAATAAATACTCTGTCAAATATCAAGTTTTTAATCTCCTTAGGTATGACAGAAATCGAAATTTGGAAAGTTTTTAGCTCCCCTGACCCACGAGTGGTGTATCGCATGAACATAAAATGTAGCTTATGTTCGAGCATAGACTGCCACCATCGATTTACAACCATTACTTTCGAAAGCGACTTAATATTTTTTGAGATCGAATAGGAATCGCAATTAAAAATGCTTTTAGCGCACTTTCATAGCTTTTAAATTTTGACTTTTTGAGAAACTGTTCTTAGAGTGCATTTTCGTTTTATAAATAATTAGTATGCAAAATTTCAAGTTTAAAGCTCCTAGAGTATCACAAAATTCTAATTTTCGTATAAAAATCATCGCATTTAATAATATTATTGCTAATCGATTATTAGTAATGTTTATAATAAAAATAACAGCATAAGTATGCAGACAAAAACTGGTACTGCAGTTGAAAAAAAAAAAAAAAACGATCAATGTAGACAACCGATGAACTCCATTAATTGCGTATAGTTTAAATATAGAAATATTACCAATATATATATACATTAAAGTTTATACTTCTATTTCAAAATTTTAATTTTTTTCGCCAATATTAACATCATACTGTATTGATTTCCTTTTGATAACATTCTATGTATTATTTTGATTTATTAAATTAAAATCCAATCTATAAATTAATTATCTATTAATATTTATACGAAAGGCATTAAAACTTATTTCACCTAAAAATATTTATTTCAATTTGCTTAGATAAAAAAATGTCCCCAACTAAATATATTTTAAATAAAACCTTTTATTATTTAAATACTCAGTAAAATTCACTCAGTTTAGCTGTGTTCATCAAACACTTTTAAAATACTTTATTTAATTTATACAATATCTAAATTCATAAGTTATTTCGATCTAAAAAACCTGCTTTTGCAAAACCATTCTTTTCTTAAATGTCCACTATAATAATCAGTGTTTTAGGTTTATTACATGTCAGTAAAATGATTTTCTCTTTCAATAAAATTATCGTTTGAGAGATATCTTCTATTTTTAGCTGCCATTTCGACGTCAGACGCTTTTTTTTTTAAACGCTATGTACCTTGTTCGAGGATCTAGAAAAATCTAGAAAAATTTTTAGCGCCACGGAAGTTGAGCCGCATCAGAAGTAATACACTGGAAATATTATGGAAGTAATACACTGGAAGTATATGGAATTAATCCATGTTAAAGCAATATGTATTGGAGATTTAAATGCAATGCTGATTGAAGATTAAAAATATTGACAGTTTATCAGATTGGTGAATAGTTGATGAGATGTTGGTTGATTCAACAGTTCGAAACGTGATATTGTGGTTACGTTCAGTCTGCTATGCTCTGTCGTTAGTGCAGTTTTTCAGTTAAAGAGTTTATTGCGTGCCGAGGTGATGTGCTAGTTAAATGGAATGACTTGGCGATAAAATCAATAATTTTTTTAACATAGATTTTTTTTTAGTAATGAAATGGAGCATTTCCCCAGGCATGTTATTGGATATGCCATAAAGTGTTGACCCTATTCTTTGACATAAGTTGTTGGTTAATTTGGAGATAAGCCGGAGAGTTCGAAACCTGATGTTGTGGTTATTTTCAGTCTGCCATGCGCTGTCTTTCGTGCAGTTTTTCAGTAAAAGCCTGTAGAGTTTATTGTATAGTGAGGTGTTTTAGTTAAATGAAATGGAGTGGAGATTAAATCAACGATTTTTTAAACTTAAATTCATTTTTGTAACGAGATGCCTCATTTTCTCAGCCATATTATTGGATATACAATTAAGTTTTTGATCTGTTCATTCACTGCGTAATTTTTTTAAAAATCATTTGCATTTTTTCAATTTTAATTTTTTTGGTCCGAATCCTGAATCGAACACACACACACATACAGGGTGTTTCGCTACCAGACCGACAAACTTTGAGGGGTGATAGTAGACATAAAGACAAACATTATTAAATAGGAAACCATGGGGCGCAAACGTCTTCTGTAGGGGCTAGGGACCATTAAAGTTTAGAGTCCAAAAATTCAAACGCTCATAAAAATTAGAAAAAAGGGTCGATTTGTTTGCGGTTTTCTCTAAAATCATTCTTTATATCACGATTTTTTATTTTTTTAATTTTAAAGATTAAGTTCAAAAATTGTCGATAGAGGGCGCTTTAGACTTTAGAGTAACGAACAAATACTTTTTGCCGTTCTTTTGTGCATAGGGTTGAAATTATTCTAAAGTTTAGATTTTAAATTAAATTTTAAGCCCAAAATCGGAAACATGGGGATCGGCTAACTAGCGAAAATTTAACTGTGAACCAAAGGGGAGATTTTAAACGCTCATAAACATTGGACAAACTAATCGATTTTGTTGCGGTTTGCGTGTACTTCATTCTCTTGGTAATTATTTTATTCAAAATGACGTACAGCTTTCATGTGCTCATTTTTTGATAGAGGGCGCTTCCGAGGCATGTTTGACATTTCAATTGTATTACTCCTGGGTTTTTCACCACCAGACCACCATACTTCCAGGAAATGTAAGGGATGCAAAGATGACCGGAATCACACAAGAATGTAACGTTGAAAATTCTTTTTTTGCATATTACGTTTAAAAAACAGCAGAGAAAAAAACAACAGAAACAAACAGAAATACAGCAACATGTTAAAGTGACAGAACACAGTTTATTTAAAGGTTTTACTGCAAAATGTGTTCGAAATTAAGACCAGAAAAAGTCCAGCAAGCTTGACAGCGACAGTAGATGGCGTTGCGATTTTCTTGCGGTAGATGGAGCTGAACGGTAATGCGCGTGAAAGTTTCTCTCTCGTTGCGCAGCTCTATGTGGTTCCAGCATGATTGGGCTCTTCCACATTTTACCAATGATGTTCACCGATACCTCAACATAACATATGGACAGCGGTGAATAGGTTGTGGTCGCCCGGTTTATTGGCCTGCCAGATCACCGGACCTATAAAGTATGAGATTTTTCTGCTGGAGTCACATGAAAAGTTGGGTGTATGAGAATCCCGTACCATCAATTAAAGACTTAGCAGCTCGTATTTCTGTAGCTTCCGGAAATCTATCAAAGATTCCAGGAATCTTTCAAAGCGCGAGGAGTTACATGCGATGCCGCTGTCAAGCATGTCGAATTACTTCTGGTCGATATTTTGAACATGTTTTCTAGTAAAACCTTTAAACAAACTGTTTTATGCCATATTAACGCGTTTCTGTTTCTCCGCTTGTTTCTTTTGTTTTTTTCTCTGCTTCCTTTAACCATAACTCGCAAAAAAACATTTTCAACATTACATTCCTATGTGATTCCGAATCGCTTTTGCATCCCTAACACTTCCTGGAAGTATAATAGCGTGGTAGTAAAACACCCCGCAGTAATGCCACTGAAATATCGGAGATATGTCGGAAGCGCCCTCTATGAAAAAATGAGGACACCACAGCTGTACGTCATTTTGAATAAAATAATTACCAAGGGAATGGCCTACATGCAAACCGCAACAAAATCGATTAGTTTGTCCAATATTTATGAGCGTTTAAAATCTCCCCCTCGGTTCACAGTTAAATTTTCGCTAGTTAACCAATCCCCATGTTTCCGATTTTGGGCTTAAAATTTAAGTTAAAGTCTAAACTTTAGAATAATTTCAACCCCATGCACAAAAGAACGGCAAAAAGTATTTGTTCGTTACTCTAAAGTCTAAAGCGCCCTCTACCGATAATTTTCGAACTTAACCTTTCAAATTAAAAAAATAAAAAATCGTGATATAAAGAATGATTTTAGAGAAAACCGCGAACAAATCGACCCTTTTTCTAATTTTTATCAGCGTTTGAATTTTTGGATCTTAAACTTTAATGGCCCCTAGCTCCTACAGAAGACGTTTGCGCCTCATGGTTTCCTATTTAATAATGTTTGTCTTTATGTCTACTATCATCCCTAGAAGTTTGTCGGTCTGGTAGCGAAACACCCTGTATATATACATATAATAAATAAAAGCGCATAAAAGTTCTGTTAACTTTTATTTTACAAAAGGATCTGTAATGAGTCACAAATACTTCGAATATTTTGTTAATTAAGTAATTTAGATGGAAATTTGGAATCATATCAAGGTATTTTCCAGAACCTTATTTCTAATACGCAATTGAAAATATTAAATTTTTTAACAGACTGTTTACAGTGGAATCTAAGGTTTACACACATATATATTCATATAATTTTGATTACTCATATTCGTATTTTTATTATATTCCTGTGTAATAATATTTTTTCTTTATCACTGATAAATATATTTTTCCATTCAAGATAATTTTTTTATAATCAAACATTCTTTGTTTAATAATAAAATTGACGTTTCTACAAAAATATAAATAATAAAAAATAAAAAAAGATAACAGTTAGGGATTTTTTATGCTTTCTTTGATGAAACCTTTTACCAGATATATTCTTCTTGAACAGTTTTTATCGTTCCTTTGCGATTAGAATCGTTATAACTGAAAGTACCTCTTAGACAAATTTCCTTAGGGATTTTACTAGATTTTAAAAGCATATTGAAAAATATCTTGTGGATTTTCCAGTCACTGAGTTAGAAAAAATTAAATGAAAATTTTGTCTGGAGTTTTTTTAAACATATAGCACCTATAGTGGTTTTAGCTCTAACATCTGCCACGAAATAAAATACAGGGTGTCCAATCTCAAAATGTACAATGGCTAATTTCAAAATCTTTAGTGATAGACGTATAGTTTTAAATGCAAAAGTATTTTAAACCAAGTAAAGAAGTACTTCCAATGTCTTTTTGTGCAATAAAAACCTTCCTTAAAAAACCAGGAAACTCAATTTTTGAAATGTACCATTGGTTTTTAAAGGACATTAGTACACTTTTCTATTACACTAAGAAGAATTACAGAAAAAAACGTATTCTTTTGAGTTTAAAACTTATTGAGTAGTAGTTGTTTAAAGTCCTAGAATGTTTTTCGAAATCCTTTGTGAAATACGGTTCACTTACAAGCTTTTTTGAACCATAAATAATCGTAAGATATAAAAGAAACTGTTGAGTATACAATTACAATGAAAAATAAATTTCAAAGTAATTTTCATTTTGATGTTTTGAAGCAAAATATACAACTTGTACTGTAACTATATATGAAAAAATAATATAACTTTTGTAAATGAAATTATGATAAGCAAAAGTCTCAATTTTTTTACAAAATTATACATATTTTTAAATACTAGCTATAATCTAAAACACAATGAAAATTGAAGTTTTCTTAAAGATTGTTCGAATTGACTTTTGGTTACGATGAGAAAATGTGAACGCAGAACACATTATTGTAATAATTTAATGCCTTTGTGTATGATAAAATGAATCATCTCTTAACAGATAATTTATTCTGATTAAACGACAATTAAAAATTTAGCACATTTATAGGTAGTTATATACGGCGGATACCTCTGAAACGACAAACAGTTGGAAAACAAAATTTGAACAAAAATATAATCAACAACTGCTCTATTCTAAGAAAAAACAGATAAGGAAAAAACAGATAAGTAATGTGCTCACAGACGTGATAAATTGTGTCTTTAGACTGCCACAGCTAGTTATGACGCTATAATATTTTTTTTCGCTTTAATCATTTCTATGAACACCTCGAGCCTTCTTTAAACCAAACGTTGTTGCAGGACTACTGAATATATGTATTCAATAAAAAATGTCGAGTATCTATCCAATATTATGATCATCTTATTTACGCCATTTCATGTTAAATTAAGAATCCAAATACCGCTTATTTTTAACGTTATTCTTATTTGAGCTAGGTTTCTCAAGGTATTTTATATTAGTATCTTAATGTTTTTTATATTTAATTATTCATTGCACTGCTTTATATGTGATTTAAAAATTTTAACTCTCTTGCTAGATGAGGGGATGAAAATGAACATTTGCTAACATCGTTAGCAAATGTTCATTTCATAATCTTTCTAAATCCGCTTTTTCTCTGAAAATGTACCAATAATTTTAAATCTATGGCCTAAAACGTTTAAAAGAAAAGCACCCAGTGGCAGTTACATCGGCGGGATTCCACACATGACATTTGCTAATCTGAATTTAAACTAAAATAAAAATTATGACACATGTCAGAAAGGGGCGTAACACATTTTAAAAATATTTAGCCATAAGTACACTATTTAGTCATTTTCAGTGCCGGAATCTTGAAATTTACCATCCAATATCCAATTTTCTTTCTTTATTATTCCTTTTAATTATCACTAAACTTGTCTAAATCCCCCAAAGTCATATAGAGCTCGTATTTAAATTTCTAGTTCTAATCCTAACATTTACTCGGTTCTTTTAACAATATCCCCATTTTCCCCTCAATTTTTTATACATGTAGCCAACCATCTTTGGTCTTTAACCCTTGGTCTGTTCGACAGCAAATTGGGGTCTTATTTGTAACTCTTGCAGTGGCACTTCTTCAACAATCTAGAGATCCATCATGTAATACCTTATTGGATATCCCTTGGTCAAGCCTTTTGTTTTGTTGTCCTATTTTAAAATCTTGACTAGTGGTATATTTGACGTCACAATGAGTTTAAATCTCTTGGTCAGTGCCTTAATTACCTTTCCACCGGAGAAATTTATATTTTTTTTCTGAATTATGTTATAAATCACTGGGATCTCCCTACATTCATATATTTTTAATACATATACCGATGCGAATATTGAACTAATCCCCTGATCACGAGTCACGTTCAAATTTCCTGTTAAATAATCGATAAGTTTTGAAATTTCTGTTTTTAACCTTTTTTATAAGCATCGATTCAATAACATCAGATACTTGATTTTAGACACAGATGTTTATCAATATTCGATTTTTTCCAAAATGGGCATTACAAGGCATTAATGAGATCTCGTGTTTCCCACAATATTGCTGAAAATCTTGCTTAAAAAATTACGCGTTCGTGCTTTTTCTGAACATGGTGAGAACTTGTAGAAAAATGTAGTAACTGTTCAAATGTTCTTACAATGGCGAAGAACTATGAAATTACTTATTTTCATCAATCTTTTCCTAATACCACATAAATTTTTAAGTTGGTAAAATGCTATTAAGAAACTTACGCAGTGATTCACATAACTAATATTAATACTTTTAATAAATTCATTTTACAGAAATTTAAAATTAAACTACAAATATTCCTGCTTGTATTTTTTAATAAATTTTCTTTTCATTAAGATAATTGAATAGTTAAATTCATCTGTTATAAACAAATTTGATTTAATCTCTAATTTAAAATACTACGGTATCAAAGAAAAATAATGACGTTTTATTAACCTTTTACAGGCCAAATTCAGATCCAGGGATATTTTAAATTACTTTTTTGTACATTATGCCTTCTAATGCTTTAGTTAAGAGATATTAGTGATTAATATGCTGGATTTTTTTTTTTATATAATTTTCACAATGTTCTCAATTGGGAACATTGGCACTTTCGGCGGTCATTTTCCAGTGGCCATTGATAATTTTTATGATTTTCTGTAGATTTCCTCATAAATGATGGGAATGTAACTTATATTTCAAAAAATCAAGTTATTCTAATTCGAAAAATCTATTTCAAAAAATCATTTTTATGACTGATCCTTTTCCAGTGGTCATTGGTCATTTTTATGATTTTCTGTACCTTGCCCCATTAATAATAGGAATAAAACTTCTATTTCAAAAAATAAAGTCATTCTTTTACTATTTTTGCTAATTTTTTTTGGTCGAGTTTGATTAAATTAAATTTTTAATAAATGCTTAAACTTATGTTCCCAATTGGGAACATTGGCCTGTAAAAGGTTAAACGCCGTCTTTACGTGCATGATACACAGTTGCTTTTAAAGGTCGGAAAAAATAATTTTACAATGTTTCTGAATAAAATATAGTGTGTTTACTTAGTCTTCTTTTTTCTTTGGAAAGTTCCATTTATTTTGCATTTTTCAATCTAAAGCACAAAAGTGCTGACATTTTCAATTTTTTAGCTTGTCTAATATCAGTTATCTAACATTCATGAAAATGCTAATTTTTTTCATTTTTTCTTAATTTACAGATTTGTTTTATGTATATGAATATACATACCGGGTGATCCAGAAGTTCCGGGAGTTTTGAAATGTTAATAATTAGAAAGCTATATGCCATAGGATAATGTGATTTTCAGATATATGATCAGAAAAGCGTGGGATTTTCGTTTATAAATTTTTTTAAATAAATAGTTAACATTTTTAGTAACAGCTGGCGCTAGTATACAAGATTGAAAGTTTCATTACAATGCGTTAAGCAGATGCAATATTTTGCAACATCTTTGATGAGATTTTTGATCAGATTTCTCTTTAAGGGTCCTTAATGTTCAAATTCTCTTTCGAAGGTAAAGGAAATTGCATTCAAAAGAAATTTCGATACAAAATTTGATGTGTAACTGGTAAGTTAAAAATGCTTTCTTTGCATGACAAAAATTGATTAGTTATGCACTTTTACAAAAATGATGAATGGGCAAGTTTAGCACTGCGTTCGTATCGTACAATGCATGGAATCAAAACTGAAATAGGACCGATGAAATTAAAATCCTGAAGGCTATGAGAAAAAGGTTTGAGGAAACAAAGTCATTGGAAGATCCTCCTCACATCGCTTTTCCTGTCACGACGATCTTTAGGAGTACGTTTGGAGATACTCGTGTCCTGGGTCGCAATTTTCAGCACGAATGGCCACCACGTTCTCCAGATCTTACCCCTTGTGACTTTTGGTTGTGGGGCTACTTGAAGTCTCATGTGTACAGAGATTGACCTATGCCATTAACCCAGCTGAAAGATGCTACATCAGAGCGTTTCAAAGATATCCCCTCAATTGTTTTTTAATGCTGTGCAGGTTGTTTTACATCGTCTGATAGCGGTACTTATAAGTTATAAAGTGTCATACAGAAAAGTTGTAACCCTTGGGCTTTGATTCTGTATTTTTAATGAGCTGTATCATACCATAGCAATATTACACTATCCAGTTCAGCGCACCTGTTGACAAAAAGTGTAACTAATAAAACAAATCGTTTTGTTATTAAAAAACGAAATCCCACAAGTTTCTAAGAATTTCTGTGAAAACCGCATCTTTCTATTGTTTATACTTTACTAATTATTAGCAATTCAACTCTCCCGAAACTGCTGGATCACCCAGTATATATATTCTGAAAATTAAGCCTCGCTGTGTTGAATAATTCTCTGTTTTTAATAAATTCAAATACTATTTTGATTTGTCTACATTAAATAGTGTCACGAACTGTCGAATGTTGCGAGTATCTTTAATACTCATTAGGTCGCTGGTTCAATTAATACTACTAATTACTTAAAAATTCTTTATATACAAACTATTTACACATTATTTACATTTCGAATAAAGAATATAGATCTAGCGAAACACACGAGAGGTCCGCTAAGATCGTCGAAACCAAAACAATAACAAAACCGATATTCCAAAGTTGCCAAAACGGCAAACCTAAAGTACAGTAGAATGCGCCAAGGAGACGCACGGCATCCGAGGTTATGGTGAAGCCGTTACAAAAGAATGCGCCATGGAGACGCGATATACAAGACTGTGGTGAAGCCGTAACATACCGGCCCCCGTTGATATGTGCCAACATTCAACAATAATACTAAATGTAACAACAAACAATTGCAAATAATAGAAATTTCAATTCTACAATCAATAATACAGTATTTTCGATAAAATACAATGTACTTCTTCAATATTATTACTTAATGTATTACTTAATATACGTTTACCAAATGCAAATAGATAAGTCATAATACAAACAATGATTACACTTGAATAGTATGCAAGATAGTTATCAAATTAACACTCAATATATGTAGCAATCTGATAAATTCAACAAGTTAATAATAGTTAATCAAGAATATATACAGACGAAGACACGTAAATTTACACTTATGTTATAAAGTTAAGCTACACAAATTATGAAGCTAAGAATTGAAATATTTTTAAATCTCAATGAAATTGCTATACATAATAAACAGTTCAATACAAATACAATAATGGTAACTATAATATAATTATTTAAATCTTTCAAAATAACAGAATTCATCCATTCTCTAAAGGAAGTGGGCAAACTTTAGAGACACACCTCGTAACTATACCTGTTGATGTTTTTATATCTAAAACTCTGACTTTTTTGTCAGATCCATATGTTACTTTAATGACACGACCTAATGCCCATCTGCCAGGAGGTAAATTGTCCTCCTTTAGGATAACCATACACCCTTCCTTTAGGTTGTCCTTCTCAATATACCACCTATTCCGTTGCTGTAAATTAACTAAATATTCAGTGTTCCATTTTTTCCACAAAATTTGGGTCATTTTTGTTAACTTTTGCCAATGTGATAATTTATTATCATTAATTTTGGTCAAATTCGGTTCAGGAATTGAAGTTATGGGTCGACCTACCAAAAAATGGGCAGGGGTCAAGACTTCAATTTCATTTGGATCTGATGACAAAGGTACTAAGGGACGAGAATTTAGAACCCCTTCGATTTCGGTAATTAATGTCCAAAATTCTTCGAGCGTGACTCGAGAATTGCCCAAAGTTCTTTTGAGATGATATTTAAAGGATTTCACCCCAGCCTCCCATAATCCACCAAAATTTGGTGCACGAGGAGGGATGAATTTCCAATCGACAGCCTCGGAAGCCAAAAAATTTGACAAAGCTTCATCGGGTTTGCATACAAGAGCATGTAATTTCTTTAACTCTTTATTTGTACCTACAAAAGTAGTCCCATTATCCGACATTATGGTTGAGCTTTTACCTCTTCTAGCGAAAAATCGTTTCAGTGTGGCAATAAATGATTCAGATTTTAAATCTGTCACTATATCTAAATGGATTGCCTTTGTGGCAAGACAAACAAAAATCGCGACGTAAATTTTATTATATATCCCCTTTCTCTGATTTTTATACTTAATCATAAAGGGTCCACAAAAGTCAACAGAACATTTTTGAAATGGCGGGCTAGGATTTACTCGTTCAGCTGGCAAATTTCCCATAATTTGATTTGCCCCTATTGGTTTATTTTTAAAGCACGTTACACATTTGTGAACCATTTTACGAGCCAAGGATCGCCCATTTATTACCCAATATTTTTGCCTGACATGATGTAACAATGATTGTGGCCCTAAATGGAAAAATTTGGAATGAAAATATTCAAAAATCATTTCACTTATTTTATGATCATGTGGTAACACTATAGGGTGTTTCCTCTCATAGGTCAGACTGGAATTGTCTAAACGACCTCCAACTCTAATTAAATTATCGGAATCTATATAAGGATTTAGAAATTTTAATTTACTGTTACCTGAAAGGCTCCTCTGGTTTTTCATATGCTTAAGCTCTTCAGAGAAGGCTGAATACTGTACCTGTTTAATCAGAAAAATTTCTATAAATCTCAATTCACTTGCAGATAAGGCACCACTTTTTTTCTCCTTACCCTTTCGACAATTATTTAGAAATCTAAAAATATAACTAGTAATACGAATTAATTTCAAAAAATTATTAGTTAAAGAGAATAAACAATTATAAAAACAATGTTCAGTTCTAAGTGAAAAGTTAGTGTTTTTTTCAGTTCTAAATTCGGACTCATAGTCAGTGTTGTTTTCCAGTTTTACTGGATAATCTTCTGCATATTGAATTTTGTCCCGAAGAAAATTTGGTCCACTAAACCAAAATTTGCAGTTAGTCAGTTCTTTAGCATCTAGACCTCGAGATAGGACGTCAGCAGGATTATTTTCCGATGATACGTGTTGCCACTGATAAGAGTCCGTGAGGTCTTGTATAGCAGCCACTCTATTACTCACAAATGTTTTCAATTGGTGGGGAGATTTTCTAATCCATGCCAGTGATATTGTGGAGTCACTCCAGAGAAGAACAGTTTCTATTGGAATGTCAAGTGAAGGTACAACTTTATGCATTAATTTTGCTAAGAGAAGACATGAGCACAGTTCAAGACGAGGGATTGTCACTGTTTTTATGGGAGATACTCTAGACTTGCTACAGAGTAAATGTGCATCAGGAGAACCTTCAGTTGGTATATACTGGATGTATATGGCGGCTCCATATGCCAAAGAAGAGGCATCTGCGAAGCCATGTACGACTATGCGCTCTGCATGAAAAACAAATCTAGGAATTTTTAAATTTTCTAATTCTGAAAGAGTGGAAACAAATTCACTCCATTCTTTCGCTATGGAATCTGGTAATGGCTCATTCCAATCTATCTTAGCTAGCCACCTTTTTCTGCATGAAGATCTTAGCCCTTGTTACTACAGGGCCAATTAATCCGAGTGGGTCGAAGATTTTTGAAATCAAAGAGAGAACATCTCGTTTGCTATACAATTCCTTGTTATGAATCTTTAATTTATACAGAAAACAGTCACTTAAAGGTTCCCAGAGAACACCCAAAGTTTTTACTGAACCACAATCTGTTTGATCATCGAAATTATATTCGGTGGCAGCCATAGTATTAGGTTCAAGTAATTCTCGGTGGTTTGCACACCATTTGTGCAATTTCATATTTCCACGCTTCAAAAGTTCAATCAATTGGGACTTTAAAATTTTCGCCTTTTCGAGAGTCGATTCCCCCGAAAGAAGGTCGTCTACATAAAAATCTTTTAAAACGACTGACGATGCTAGAGGTAAGTTTGGTTGCTCATCAAGAGCTAATTGTTTAAGAGCACGAGTTGCTAAATAAGGAGCATTAGATGTCCCATAAGTAACTGTATTAAGTTTGTAAGTTTTTACAGGCGCGTTAATATTGTCCTTCCACAAGATTCTAAGGAAGTCTCGTTGGGATGGGTCAATTAATACCATTCTATACATTTTTTCTACATCCGCTGTGAATGCATACCGATGTTTTCGGAAACGTATCATAATTAAGAATAATTCTTGTTGAGGAATTTTTCCTTTTAAAAGAATGTCATTCAATGACAAACCAGATGTCGTTGGCGTTGAAGCGTTAAAAACGACTCGCAAGCGTGTTGTACTTTTTTCTGGCCTGTAGACCCCATGATGTGGTATATAATAAAGGTTCTTTACGGGTTTTGATTCTTCGACTAATTCCATATGATTTAAGTTTTTGTATTCTTCCATAAATTCCGAATAGAGAGGTTGCAAATTCGAATCCTTATCTAATCGGCGCCAAACTTGATCGAGCCTTTTTTCGGCTAGTTTTTTGGATTCTCCTAAAAGTGTAGCATCCTCCATAGGCATGCTAACAACATACTGACCATTAGAAGTTCGATAATGAGTCATTTCAAAATGATTTTCGCAAAATTTCTCTTCATTACTAAGTGGAGAACTAGAATCATCAATATTTTCGATTTCCCAAAATTTTCTTAAGGATTCGTCTATTTTTTCATTGGTTAATAAACCGCAATATTGGGAATCATCTAAGGAATTACTCACGACACCGCTAGCAACATATCCGAACACTGTTTCTTGAAATAACAAATTTTGAGATGAGCTGCGAATTTTACCAGATTTTAATAAATCGAAGAAACATTGCGCGCCGACCAACAGGTCTATCTTCCCAGGGATATAAAATTCAGCATCTGCTAACGAGATATTTGTAGGAATATCAGCAATTTCTATACGAATAGGTGTAAGTGGGGTTATTTCTGTAATTTTTGGCACTACAAGAAATTCCAGTTCCCTTGTGAAATCTCTATTTTTATTTGAAATCACAGTTTTAATTTTATAATTTAATGTTGTGGTCGTGTTATTCAAACCCGATATTGGAGCAAAAACCTTTGATTTCTTTATACCCAATTTCTTTGCAAATTCAAGCGACACACAATTTATTTGGCTACAAGAATCTAAGAGAGTTCTTGCCTGGATATAATTTCCTTTATATGTTTTTATGTCAATAACTGCAGTTGACAAGATAACAGTTTTATTTGAAGCGAATAAGCAATTAGAAAGATTTTGCGAGACTGAAGGCGTCGGACTTGATTCTGGGCGACGTACTGTCTGATCAACACCTGGTTTTTGGAAATGAGTTTCATTACTGGAACCTATTTCTTTATCTCTATGTAATAAAGTGTTGTGAGGGGATTTGCAATGTTTACATAAATGTTTCGAAACACAGTTAGCTGCTAAATGTGATTTGTTAAAGCATATGAGACAAAGTTTATTTTTTTTAACGATAGAAAATCTTTCACCAAAATTCATATTTAAGAATTTGTTACATTTATATAGGGGATGAAATGAATCACAAATAATACACTGTTTTTCCGAACTTGTATTTACTAAAAGAGATTTTGATTTTATTTCACTAGAAATTTTTGGTCTAGCTAAATTAATTCTATTTATGCTTTCGAGCGATTGGCTTCTTTTTTCTAAAAAGTCCATTAAACTGTCAAAACTAGGAACTTCAGATGTGTTTATTGACAATTCAAATTGTTTTCTTGTTTCCTTATCTAGTTTTTCCAAAATTATAGTTGTAAACAAAATGTCAGAGAGGTTATTTCTCTCAAATCCTAAATTATTTAGAGCCCTGATATTTTTGTTTATAACATCTAACAAACGCCTTAATTCTTTAGATGATTCATGTGTAATTTTTTCAAAATCTAGCACAGCCTTTAAATGTATATTGACCACAATTCTTTTATTTTCAAATCTATTTTCTAACGCTTTAAATAACGAATCAAATGTATCATCTGGAGTTTCTAATAATTTAGCATCATTCCTTAGTGCGGAATGCAAATAATGTAATTTTTGAACATCAGTCAATTCTTCATTATTTGTAACAATATTATTAAACTCTATTTTAAACATGTTCCAGTCTTCATATTTCCCACTAAATAGCGGAAGTGGTATGTCAGGTAATTTAATTTTACTGTTACTTATCCTTAATTCCGAATTTTTTGTTTCCTTTTTATTAGAATATAATAATTGATTGAAACTTACCTCTAGCTGTTCTACTCGTTCTTCCATTTCGACGAATGAAGCTTCAATTTCTGTTAAATCATGATCTTCTGGTGCTGTTATATAGTAATCACGACGAAGTACATCGATATTTGTAGACAGTTTTTGAAGATTCTTGATTTTCGTTTCAATTTGAATTTTAGACAATTCATCGGTTTTTTCATTTAGAGAATTTTCTAATCTTGTTAACTGGGCTTTTAAAGAGCCTCTAGCTCTATTCAAGCTAATTAACGAAGCCATTTTAATTCAAATAGAACAAGGAGAACAAGTTCGAATTAAAAACGAATGTCCTACCGGCGAGCGGACCAAAAATGTCACGAACTGTCGAATGTTGCGAGTATCTTTAATACTCATTAGGTCGCTGGTTCAATTAATACTACTAACTAGGACTTCCCTCAGAGGGATTAGTCTGAGCGATATTGCTGAGAATACACATTTAATAACTTGTGATAAGTAAAGAAAATGAGATGTTACCTTTAATTGGTCATTCATTGTGACAAAATATGATGAAAATAAGCATATTGGATCATAGAATTACAAAATCTTATGTATAAAGTTGTATATACTATTTTTATAAAAGAAAAGCAAACCATGCATGGATTTAAAATTGGAAATATGCAAAATGTTAAAAGTAATACCGAAAATAAAACACCAAATTTTCCTATATTGGAAATATATCTCTTTGAAATGATGTCATGAGCATAAACAGAATCTTCGCACCGATTTGAGAAATTATAAATAACATAAACTATTATGTTTGAAGAGAATGGAGTGTATTTTATATGGTGTGAAATCCGTCCGAATAGTTTATAATGTTGAACATCTGTTTCCCACGGATGCAATGAGGTTGTCAATAAGAGTTAAGGAATCCTTTTTTAAAAATTTGTCCTAAACGAGCACTTACATCTTATAAGTTACTGTGATGCCAAAGTTATAGTTTCTGACTCCAACAGTATCCTAGAAATTGCAAAATTCTCAATAAATTGGTTTTAAAACCTTTTCTAGAAAAAAAACGTTTAATTTGTGAAATTAAATTGTCGAATGTTTTAGAAATCGTTCATAACGAGAATATTATATTTTAAAAGTTGCCACCAAAAAAAAAAAAAAAAAAAAAAAAAAAAAAAAAAAAAAAGATTTTTAGTTATATCAACATCAAAGAATTCTCAATTTTAGAACTTTTTTTGCTCGTGCATTGATGTTGATTATTGTTCCTACACAAAATATAGTATATTTTGCAGCAAAGATGGTTACCAACATTTTTTGCCCACATTAATTTTTTAAATCGGCTAGGTACTCCCAATGATTACGAAAAACATTAATGCTTTATAGCATAGAAATACAGAATCAAAAGCTATTTATCTCCTATTATATACACATAAATTATCTAATTAGTGCTAGCAGATGCATTTTTAAATATACATAGATCAATATAATGCTTCATTTTTCTTTTATTAGTATTTCTTAGTATTCATTTTCATTTATTTGTATTATTCAGTAAAAAACTCACTTTCTTAAGCCCGAATTATGTCAAACTTTTTATAAAAGAGCCTAAGTCCATATAACATCGAAGTATTGTGAAGAGTATTAAATACAAGGTAGTAAGACACTTAGCTAAACGCTGGTAATAAATCGCCAAATATTGTTCTTTTCGCCTCTCTCGAAATGTATTTTTTCAGTACATTTAAAAAACACGATTTTGAGTCATCTTATTTAAAATTCAAATAAATAAATAAGTGGAAGCAATAATAGCATAAGTCAAAATATTTTATTTCAGCATCAAGAAGTTGTATCGTAGTTACACATGTGGAAAAAAGCTGCTTTTGGCCAAAAAACTTTGTCTTCACTAAATTTGAATCTGATTAAAAAAATCCCCGTGATTAATTAAAATGTTATAGGCAGAGCCGCCAAGTCTCCGGCATTTCGGATACCGGTATTTTAATACAGAAAATGTTTTATTAAATTGGAACATTCTGCGGATTTAAAAAATAACTTTTCGTATAAGAAAATTATGCTGTGCAATAAGCGGGGGCTTGGCATTTCTGTATAGGAATATTTCGTAATCTACTTTTTAACCTTAAAAAAAAACAACGACCATTTTTCGGGTACAAAAAGTATTGCTAATTGTTCCATTTTGCGTACAAGGTGCTGATTGTAATATTGATACATCTATGGTGATAAATTTCCAATAATTTTTCAAATCTCATTTATTACATTAAAAATATAAATCTTTTATTCATTTAGTTTAAAATAAATGGTTTTTAACTAATTTCATTATACTTTTGAAATATCGCTTTTCATTGGCCATTTTTTAAAGCATTTAGAAAATGGTTGTGGTTTTCAGTCAAATATAGACTTTGGTTTGTCCGCATTTTATTTTATTATTATTATTATTTATAAATGGTGAAGAAATGTTCATACTTAATCCATAACGTACATAATATATGTCTCTGTTATTACATAAGTCACCTTTTTATTATCATAAAAATTATATTTTTACTGATTTTTAGTAACTCAATAGGAAAATTTTTGTGCTTTGAGCAACAGATGTCCGCATTTCATTTATTTATTTATTTTAACAAAATTCTTTGTATTTAGAAGAATTTTTATTTAAATAGGAAATCCAAATGTCGCTGTTAATAAAGATGAAAGTTACAAAAAAAGTTACAAAACGAGTAGACGCATACTATTAAATATGGAAAAACGACGAATCCAAAAAAGACGTCGTATGAAAATCATCTTTTAAAGCAACAAAAAACGAGGTCTGATTATCGAGCCTACTGTTTACGAAATGTGCATAACATTAAAAAAAATACTGCAAATATTGTTTTTTTTTCTTTTGTGCAGTTTTGGCTTCGAAAGGTGCACTATGTTGCAAAAAGATATAAGCGACTATCAAAACACACTTGGTAAACGTTCATGCTCAGTTTTACAAATAAATATGGCACATATATGCCCTATAGACACCGAGGTACCTATTGGTGCCAAAATGGCGTTCAGTTGCATAACATGCTGGTTATCATATAAATGTTATAATAAGTTGTTTGTTCTAAAAATATTATCCTTTATTGATTGTTATTTTTTTTTTAATAACAGAAAATGTTTCGTTTATTCCTTTTTTTTTTTCATTTTGAAATAAATAAATAACATGTTATTATAGCATGCTATATGTATCTGGTAATCAAAACGATGTTTTCGCCTAATTGGCATAAAAAATCTCGCCAAACCCGGTGCTTATATCTCTAGTATATTATCTCAAGTATTTTATTTATGTATACTATAATCGTTTTTACATACCACTTACTTCTTCTTGTATATAAAAATAGGTAAGTGGCTCCTGTATGCAGTATAAATTGTATAAATCTTTAACCCCTTGCGGCGCGGTGGTTTCATAGATATACCACTTAATTTTAATTCCTAAACGCCACATTGGCACAGGAATTTTGTTTAAAAAAATTACGGTTTACTAAATGCGCGAAATATAGCGTTTTCTTACTTACAAATAAAGTTGTTTTCAAATTTCAGTCATTAATTTCAATACTTAAGGTGTCAGTCATTAATTTCAATACTTAAGCAATGAATTTGCCCTGCGCCGCAAAGGGTTAAAAAATAGCCCCCATTGCCCCTTTTTGGATCGAATTAAAAAAAATTAATATCTAATTCCAGTATTGCTCCCAGGTATGCATACATATTCCAAATTTCAAAGTTGTATGCCAACAGAAAATGGATGAAAAATGGGAAAAGATGTCACATATGCACAAGGGTACATAATTGGCGTCAAAATGGCATTATTTTACCTGAGATGGTAACCCGGCTTTATTTATTTATTATTTGTTTATTTACTCATAAAATGTTTATTTACTTTCATTTACTTTTTTAATTAATTATATAAAATATTTCTGGTACTTCTAGGTTATCCCGTCGACCAAAAAATTATCGCCAAACTATAAGATTAAATGCCAATAATGAATGATCGTGAATGTCACATTCAATGACATTAAATGCGATTCACGTGTTTAAAATGTCATTAAATGATTTTTATTAGCATCCGATGCTATTTCTTTCAGACAAGCTAAAAATGTCGTGTCATCAGCCCTGAATTTTCTAGTCAACCGATTTTGATAATTATTTTTTTAAATGAAAGCTATTTATTTGTAGTTGTGCCCATTTTAGTTATTTTTTAATTTATTTCCATTTTTATATTTTATTTTTAATTTTTAAAGCTTTTTCATGACATTTCTTCAAAATGGTGGCAACACAGTTTAGCTTTTCTCTCGATAATAAAAATGTATTTTCTAAAATGACTGCGTATAATTATGCACTAATTGAGTTAAAAAATATATATATTTACTGAGAAATGATATTAACAATGTAAATAAAATGACAGAAAATAATTTATGATAAAAATTAATGTCTAAATCAAAATAAGAGAAATTTCAAATGAGGAAAATTATGTCATTCAGCAACCAGATGAAAAGGAATTACAATATTATTATGGATGCCTTTTTCATAAACAGTAACTTTTAAAGAACATTTGAAGAGAAAATGACGTCACTATTTAAAACATCGTATTTTTACTCATAACGATATTAGGTACTACTCTGTTATCCCGTCGACCAATTTCGCCAAATTATACAAATCGCCACATTAATAGCCAAATTATACATATAGACATAATTTTTATTTTAAATAACGAAAAAATAAATAATTAGTAGAATATTAATAAAAATATTAATAAAAAGTCGAAATAAAAATCACTTAATGACATTTTAAACACATGAATCGTATTTAATGTCATTGAATGTGGCATTCACGATCATCCATTATTGGCATTTAATCTTATAGTTTGGCGATAATTTTTTGGTCGATGGGATAATTGATTCAATAATGTAATTACTTTTGCTTTTTTTTAAAACCAAATCGATCGGGTCTTTTAAACATTTCATTCGTCGAATTCGACCGGATTCCATTCGTTTTATTGTTAAATTGCATTTCCTTTTACTCAGAGTCTATAAAAAAGCGTTTAAACTAAAGAAAAAACCCGTTTTTGATTAATCTAGTCAATGAAGAAGTAGCACGTCAAATTGTATCTCTTTATTATTCCGCAATTCCAATTTCTCAGAGAGAAATTGCTATTCAATTGGGTATTTCACGCCGTTCTGTTTGCTATTATATGGATAATCACAAGAAAAATGAAGTTAGTTCATTGCAATCTAAACGGGGTCGCCCTTCTAAAAAACTTCTATCGATTTTTTTTTTTCTAATCGGAGGCGAAACTGAATTCTGCAATGGTAGAATCTACATTCATCTTGTTTCGACTTTTTATTAATATTTTTATTAATATTTTTATTAATATTCTACTAATTATTTGTTTATTCGTTATTTAAAATAAAAATTATGTCAACATGTATAATTTGGCTATTAGTTTGGTGATTTGTATAATTTGGCGAAATTGGTCGACGGGATAACCTAGAAGTACCATATTTCTTTTTATAGTTATTAATTATTATTATTATTTTACTTACTGTAAATTCTTTTTGAAAATAGAAAATAATTTAAAAATGTGTATGTAAGCGTTATTTGAAAACGGAGTTTTCGCCAAATGGGCTTTGAAAAAAATTGCGCCAAATCTGATGCGCTTGTGGTATCCGTGCCGAAAAATTAGTGACCAGAATTGACCTCCACACACAAACAAAATATAAGTTAAAAGAAAACATGCAATAAAAATAAATATAAAGGGAAAATGATGTCATAAAAGAAACTTTTTACTTAAAAACGTAATTGTTTCTAATTATTTTTATACGCGAAATATATAAAACATTCTTTTAGCGATCAATAAATGCTATTAAGAGATTATCACAAAATCTCAAAATCAAAGTTTTTATGACATTTTTTTTAATATTATAAAAAAAGTTTTATTTTCCTGCATGATTAAATTTTAAAATGTTTTATTGCATTCAATATTTCTGAGTGCGTAAATGATTACTATTTACCCCATGTACTGATTCGGTTATCTACGAAAATATCCATCTGGTAAAAATCACGCGCACCAAATTTCTGTGACGTATGCAAATAAATTGAGCTTTTTTATCAGTTTTTTAAATATAACTTTTAAACTATTTGGAATTAATTTTTAAAAGTAGGTGCATTCACCAGATTACCTTCATAGGTACCTATTGGTACAAACAGAATCAAAATCCGACAAGTACTTTTTGAGATTTGCTTGACGAAAGAATTTTTTTGACTTTTAATATCGTTACGTATCTCTGAGTATAAAGACTTCGCTTCGCTCAGACAATTACTTAAAAATTCTTTATATACAAACTATTTACACATTATTTACATTTCGAATAAAGAATATAGATCTAGCGAAACACACGAGAGGTCCGCTAAGATCGCCGAAACCAAAACAATAACAAAAACGATATTCCAAAGTTGCCAAAACGGCAAACCTAAAGTACAGTAGAATGCGCCAAGGAGACGCACGGCATCCGAGGTTATGGTGAAGCCGTTACAAAAGAATGCGCCATGGAGACGCGATATACAAGACTGTGGTGAAGCCGTAACAAATAGCTCATTGTAAAAATATTAAAAACACCTTACACTAGTTTAAATGTTGACAAAAACTATGTAAGGTACCCTGGGGTAATAACGCCAGGCTGGGTAATAACGCCAAGTGCTTATATTTTGCATAATTATGAAATAATCAGGTAAATGACACCCATGTGCTCTGCGCAGAAGGGTTTTGAGTCATATAAATCACAAAAAACAGCTTCAAGTTAATTTGTTTCATTTTTAGGTCTTATTGTTTTTACAAACAACTAAAATTAACGCTTGATCTAAAATTTGCGAGATACATTTTGTACATGTGAAGACTATCTATTTATCCGGAAATACTTTGTTAATTACATAAATTTGTAGTGCATTTCATGTACTTTTAAAATGTTGTTGAAGATTTTGGATATCTTCTCGAGATAATTTGTAATTTAAAATGTACTGCGCAATAACTATACCGGGGTAATAACGCCAAACCTTGACATTAATACCCCGGTTGATTGCCTACAGTGGCCAAGCTACATCCTAAATACTGATTCAAATAAACACAGTTAAAACTGTGCCATGTTTCTCATATTTCTATTTAAACGGTCCTTTTTAAGCAAAAAGAAACTTACGGTCTGATATTCATTTGCCTCATCCCCCCCTCCCACACCACACCTTTATATTTCTTACACTTTCACAAAAACTGAACATTTTCAATATCTTAGAATGCAATTTGTCAATTTCTAAGTTTGTAGAGTTTGTATTTTTAGAATTGGGCTATCTACATGCAATTATTCCATCTTATTTCATAGTTTTGTTTGCATGGCGTTATTACCCATATAGGTGGGTAATAACGCCAAATAGCATGGGTCAAGAAAAAACGCCATTACATTTTATGAATAAATATCTGTTAAATTATTTTATTTTTTATAGCTAGTCAATGAGTTGCTGTATCAGATCCTATATTTGTTTGAAAAATACAATCTAAAACTAAGCCGTGAAAATTGGTAGAACCTTAACATGGCGTTATTACCCCAGGGTACCTTATGACTTTTATGGCTTATCCATTCGGGAACTTTGTGTATTTCAGACAGTACTTTTACACTGAATTCAATAATTTGATATAGTTTTGAGTTAACTAAATAAAGTAAATTGCATGTGTATTTTGATTAATAATTCTTCATTGACAAATATGTTTTTTATTAAAAAAGAATACGATTTAATATAATTTTTTGCATTTCTAAATCCGCCAATTTATGTAAAGATATATTTTTAATGTATTATGTTTTGATATATGCTTGGAGTTTTGCCTAGTTTAGTTTTCGCCATGATTTTTAAACATATTATGGATCGTTCTATTTGAGTATTTATGTGTTTATATATGTTACGGAATACCATATATTGAAAATTTGAAAGCAGTATGAAATAAAACTTAATATAAATGGGGAGATTTCGAAGTGAAAACTTTTAGCAATTTATGACACAATATAATTTCAGATTCATTCACATGCATCATTTATGCTTAATGCTGAAGAAAAGTAGTAAAAGTCAATGAATTGGGAATATTAATTCATGCATATTCAGCCTAAGCTAACACTACATATTTACGGTGATAATTTAAAGATTTTTCTTAAAGTTTTGAAAACTGCTTTTTGTTATAACTTGATGGATTAGATCATTCGTCTAAAGTAACATTAAGTTATAAATGGTAATTTGAAATGTTGAAATGTTTACAAGTACACTAGTTTAATTCGTATGTACATCTTAAGGGTTTTATAAAAATATTAAGAATACAGACTGTTCTACTGACTTTCCCTGTAAAATACATTCTACGTTGAAGTTTTTCTATCGAAATATATTTCCGAATGAATATTTAACGATTTCAATTATTTTTGAATAAACATTTAACAATAATTCTAACTACTACTCAACAAACAACATTTAGTCAAGGAAGTTTCATTGGATGATTAAAAAAGCAAATTAGGCACAGAGTAATGATATAGTTTGTAAATAAAACAATTTTATTATTAACTAAACTAGTCACCCGAAAAGACCCGGAAGACATAGTTAAGTTTATGGGAACATTATTTTTAAATATCTAACTCAAATTTTAATATTGTTACACGATTTGTTTTTGCATAAGACAGTTGAGGTCGATCTACAACTTGGTTAATTTTTACTTTTCCAATTTTGGTTTCAACATTTTTTTTTGAATTGATTTCAACCGGTCCAAAATCGGAAAAGTAAAGTCTTGTTTGTCTGTAAATCGTCCTTCAACTATCATATGCAAAAACAAATCATATAAAAATATTAAAATTTGAGCGA
The DNA here is from genome assembly GCA_964019185.1 of Maratus speculifer. Lineage (NCBI taxonomy): Eukaryota > Metazoa > Arthropoda > Arachnida > Araneae > Salticidae > Maratus > Maratus speculifer. The sequence continues at coordinate 242,413,240 of OZ025289.1, forward strand.
GATATTTAAAAAGAATGCCCCCATAGACTTAACATTATCATCCGGATCTTCTTTGAGCGAGTCAAGTGGCTTCTTAAAACTAATCATAGATTCACCTCATCAGAATGATTATACTTCTAAAATTTGAATGATATCTTATAAAGTTGCATGAAGAACCCTTTTATGTAAATTAAGGGGGGATGTGTCTCAGTTGCTCCTTAAGCTTATCCAATGAACTTCTAAAACTAATCAGGGAAGCTCCTTATAGAAAAAAATCTACATTTTTTTAGCAAATTGGATATTTTTATGATGGATAATCGCGTTACGTCCATCAATCCATTCATATGTACGTACATGCAGAACCAGAAGGTACATAATCTTTAAGGCTTAATAGCCTGTAAGTTAAAAAGTATATAGATTTACAGAGATTTTGTGGGTTTTTAATCATTGCATATTATAGTCTACGCATATTATAGTCTCCCCGAAAAGTTTATTTGCATTTAACAGAGTGCCTATTTTTCTGATTTCTGAAATTTTACACAAGTTTTAAAATAATGAATTACCAGTAAATTATTCCTAATTTCATAATTTTTTCAATGAATTTACTAATAATGAAATTTCTAATTGTCTAATTTGCATTTACAGCTTAGGGATTTTTAAAAAAGAATAAGAATACAGACTATTCTACCGACATTCTCTGCAAAATACTTTCTACGTAAATATTTTCTTAAACAATTTCAATTATTTTTAATTGAATATTTAACAATTCTAACTACTACTCAACAGAAAAGATATAGTCAAGGGAATTTCATCGGATTATTAAAAAAAGAAATTGGGCACTAAAAAAGACATGGTTAAGAAACAAAATAATTTTGTTATTAAATAAACTAGTCATTTTTATAAAGGATATTTAAAACATATATATATTTATGTATACTATTTCTTATTTAATTTATGTAAAAGAATACATAAGAAAAAAAAAGACAATCTATAACATATTTATCCACGTATATTTTTATGCTCTCTATGAAATATATGAGCAGCAACGTAAAATTCATATTTTCGTCGCAATGTTACTTAATCACTATAATGATTAATTTTGAAAAATGGAGAAACGGTAACGGCACATAAGGAAAATAAAAAAAAAATCATTCTTTAGCTCTTTTTAAAGTTTAATATTGATTTTATAAAAACACTAGTTTACATAAAAATGTTTTTAATATTTTACATTTTGTCTAGTTCCACTTCTCGAGTTTTACCTCGTTTAAAGTTTTGTACGAACACATGTGTCTTTATTTATAACGAATTTATGTTTCATTCTATTTGAGTGTTTATATGCTGTATAGATGAGCTTATATTGAACATTAAAATACCCTACTTTTTTATAATCCATATCCTTCATACAGCCGCTCACTAAGAAGTAAGTTTTACTGCAACAGAAGCATATTTTATAGTAATATAGTTCTATAGCTTTAATGAAGTTTGGAAGATTATTTTATGATTAATATCGGAAATATTCTCTCTTAGAGGTAATTAAATTTTTGTATCATGTCGAAAAGGTTGTCTTTCTTTAGTTTAACTAAAGTATCATGTTAAATGGAAATTCTAAAAAATCTCCATTTTACATTACTTAAATAGAGAAATAGTTTTAACTATAGAGAATAAATTTGAATAGAAAATAAATTTACTTATTAATATAGCAATAAAATAGCCGTACTTCTAATCATATCTAACATTATTTTAATAACCCCAGCCTCTCCTAAAAAATAATCATAAAAATTAATTACTTCATTTTTGCAGGGAATATAATGTATAATATAAAATAAGGTCATAGTTCATTAGGTGTGGACTATTCCTACACCATCAAATATTTGTATAAAAGCACAGAAAAAATCCTGAGACTTTCTGAAAATTTACACTAGTCCTCAGTTTGATTGTGTTTTAGATTCAGCATTTATGATCAGCATTTCTCATTTTACAGACGAGTCTCTTTGCTTATATCAAATTCCCTACATGCTTCGGAATGTTATTATTTAAAGATATATTTTATATTTGCTGTAATTCAAAATGCACTCTTTTTTAATGCTCTTTGCAATTTTATTAGAAAAATTTAACAAGGAAATTTGGTTTAAAAAATGTTTTACTGAAATTTGATGGTTTAAAAAAATCGTCTCAGTAGATTTTGCAGGGATTTTTTGTAGACATTATCGTTTAATCGATGTTCACATTTGATTTATTGTCCACTTGCATTAAGATTGGCTATATTAAAAGAAAAAATTGAAAATTTCCTTCGCTATATAATAGCAGACATCCTTAGAACTCGGCAATAACAGTTCTTGTAGAACAATCAGTAAGATAATCATTTTAAACCCAAAGGACTCAGTGTTAAAAATTTTAACCGGAAAGAAATACAATTTGTAAAAAATAAATTTTGTGAAGCGTGTCAAATCCACTATATAAGTTTTAATTCTTCGAGATTCACAAGTTCTCTAATGTCGCATAAAACAATTAAATTACTTCTATAATAAATAAAATAAAAAAACAATCCTCAATTAAACTGATGGCTTTGATATCGCAGGCTTTACATGTTAATTGTACATTGCAGCCTTACATTTTCAAGAAATTTTTTCGACGGTACCCCTCGAAAAACAAATGAAGGGGAGATTACCTCCCTCATTTACCCATTGGTATTTTACTAATGAACCCCAAAACTAATCAGGGATATGTCTTATCACAACGAACCTACATTCGAAATTCGAAGCAAATCGGATAATTCTACATACAAACCAATTTATTTAAATGAAGAGAGATTACATAACCATTAAAACATAAAAACAATTCAAGGATTCCCTTCTTAAAAAGAACTTGTATTCAAAATTTGAAGCAAATTTGATAAAAAAATGTACAAGAGATACGTACAAAATGTACAAGAATTAATATACAAGAAATGTACAAGAGAAATGTACAAGATTATGTACAAGAGAGCAACAGCAAGCATCCACTTAGATAAAAGAAAAACGAAGATCAAGCTTGGAAGAGGAGTAAGACAATAAGACACAATTTTACCTAAGCTTTTTACTGTTGTCTTAGAAAATATTTTGAAGAAGCTGGATTGGGAGAGCCAAGGGATTAGAAAAAATGGAAAATTTTTAAGTCCTTTTCCGGTTTGCTGACGGCATTGTAATTTTCAGTAAAAGCCCTGAAGATTTGGAAAATATGCTATAAGATCTTTCAGAAGTGGAATTAAAAATAAATTTGGTAAAGACTAAGGCGATGTTCAATACATTTACATCAAAAAAGAAAATTGTGTACAAAAATACTGATATTAAAGTAGTGCAAAGTTATATGTACTTTGGACAGGAACTATCATTGGAAAATAATATCATGAATGAAATGAATAAAAGAATAAGAAATGAGTAGAGTGCTTTTGGGAAGAACTGAAGAAGGAGATTCTGAAGAGTAATATGCCTCTTTGTTCAAAAAGAAAAGTGTTTAATCAATTTGTTTTCCTTGCACTGACTTACGGATCGGAAACATGGACACTAACAAAACAGAGAATACAAAGAGTTAAACCAACACAGAGAAGTATGGAAAGGTGTATACTAGGCATAACTAGAAGACACAGAAAGAGAATAACCTCGAAAAGAAATCAAACGAAAGCTTTTGACATCATTGAAAGAATTAAACAGCTGAAATGTAAATGGACTGGGCACATTGCAAAAAGAAAAGGAATAGGTGGAACACAAATATCCTACTGTGGTATCCCATCGATGTTAAAACGACCATGAGGACGACACCAAGTAAAGTGGATTGGCGAAATACGAAAAGTGGCCGGTGTAAATTGGATGACAAAAGCACTAGACAGGAAACATTGCAAAAATCTGGAGGAGACTTACATCCAGCAGCGGTACGAAAACGGTTGATTATGATGATGATGGTATATAGATATATATTGGCATAAAGAGTAATGATATACCTTCCATGATGTATATTCGTTTTTCTGTAGTGTTTTAAGCATTAAAAATTCAGATATGAAAAACAAAATTCTCACTGGGGAAGCTTTTAAATACAATTTTGATTTTAAATGTTAATTGAAATGTAAGACATGATTGAATTGAAAAAAAAATGTTAAATCTCGATGTATCCATAGTAAAATATTTCATATATTTCATCTGTACTAATTATTAATTTTAACAGGGAGAATTTTTTAATTTGCTTTGATTAAATGTACAAGAGGCAATTTATTATATATTTCTTTGCATACATTTTTTTATTAATATAATTTTTCAGGTTAGGTTTTTTTAATGCATTCAAATTTAACTTCATTAAAATTAGCAATGTTGAATGTAAGTTTTGTTAAGTTAAAAAATATAAGAGTCAATAAAAATTGTCTTTTCAATTAAGTAATTACAATAGGATTAGTTTAAATAATTAGATTCTTTTAATTACTGAAATTAAAAAGTGAATATGAAATCAGATATTGACATTTTGTTAAAAATATATAGTATTTATATCTCTTTAAGGAAATATTAAGCTTATTTTGAAATTGCTTACTGTATATCATAGGAGTAAGTTCATCTCGAATTCGTGTGGAATTAATATTATGAAGTCTAAGCCTGAAAATAACTCAGACTGGCGTTTTAGATGAAGCAAATTAAGCAGAAGAGCCTCTCGTTGTTTAAATTTAACTATCTTAGTTATAAATGTTTCCGTTATCAAGTTTCGAGGACTTCTCAGATATTATCTGCGAGCCTTTCATTTTGAAAAAAAAATGTATATACACGCAGCTCTAAATAAAAGCATAAGCATATGAAAATATCTTTTATTATAGGTTATTTCGAGCTTAATGTGAACCTTGTGGCAAATCAGTGTTTTAAAATATACCACGCAAAATCAAATTTTATTAAATAATTTTTAACAGATAAATAAAATGTATTTTCAGCAATTTGTACAACATACAAGTTTTTATTCAAGTTTATGTAAAATTTTACGCTAAAAGGTTATATTTTCTTACGTGAAACATATTTTATAAACAGAAAAAAAGGCTTATATTATTATTCATTCGTCACTAAATATTAATTTTTAGTACATTAAAATAAATCATCCAGTATGAATAATAACAGTTTTAAGTTTGTAATAAAAAAATAACATACATATTTTCAAAGTATTTTTTAAAACACTTATGAAAAGTACCAAATATCTTTGATCCAGACGGTAATATACGGTGAAAGTTGCTCCGAAAGCAAAATATTTAAAGTACAAGTTTTTAGCATCTCTCAATTTAAGAAATGTTTCAGATTTTTACTATGTATTAAAATTCTCTTAAAAATTACGTGGAATATTAACAGAAAGTATTTTAATTTTTTTATAATTTGTGTGTCATAAACAAATGTGAATCATTATTAAAAAAATAGGCAAATGAAACGAAATTTTTATGATAAGATACTTTTTTTAATTATTTTTTTTTTGAAATATATAAAACGATTTTCCGTTTGTTTTAAATTATTTTTTTTAATTGTACAGAGAATTGAACTTTAATTCGGATTGAATTTCATAACCGATGTGCATATGTCATTTATTTTTCAATTTAAAGTAAATAAATTAGAGAAATAATAATTAAAAAAATCTTTGGTGCCTATATATTTTACATTTTAATACGTTATTTACATAAGTGAGTCATATTATCAATTTATACTATTTTTAAAAAATGTGATAATTTTTATTCAAAAATAAATAGATATATAAAATCCCAGTTATATGAAGAACTTGTAATTTAGAAGCAAATTGAAAACCTCATATTTAATTCGGAGTAAAATTTGATTTCAATCATTTAACAACATATTAACATTAACAGTTTTTTCGACAAGGTACAAAAATCATAATATAGAAGTATTAATAAATAAAAATAATTTACATCGTTTAAAATACCAATAAAAATGATTTTGTCTCAGTAACATTAAAAAAGGTATAAACAAGACGTTTTTTCCTCTGTTTATTTGAACATTTAACGTTATTCAAAATTTAAAAATAAAAGCTTAAGTGCTTGCATAAGTTTAAAGATAAACAAAGCAATATTTACTGAGCTGAACAAAGATAAAGCTGACGGTAAATGTTTACCATGCAGAACATATTTTTTTCTTCTTTGACGTTGTTTAGTTAAACTTTACAATAAAATTAAGTTTATATGACAAGAATGAAATAATATTTTTACAGATTTTTCTTTGTTTTTAGATTTTTCAGCAATGTAATACTAACATATAAAAAAACTTCAGCAAGAGCAGCTTTTTGTTTGAAAATTCATAAGATTAGTACCATTCTTTATTAACTAGATGTAAACAAGTAAACAGAAAACAAATCTTTGTTCGTAAAAGTTTGTTTATTTTGATATGCTTATAAAAATTCTCAGTTTAAAACTGTCTAAGAAAATTTAGATTCACGTTAAGAAAAAAAAAGAAAGAAATGCATATATCTTTTTTCATCGTGTTAGCAAGTCTGCAACATACTATTAAAATAAATAAATAAATAAATAAATAAATAAATAAATAAAATCTTGTTGAGTAAACTACGCATAATATGATATTCTTTAGAAAACTTTTATATAAACAGCTATTAAGAGGAGATTATACATTTTAAATATGGTAATTGACTTAAAGATTTTTAATTTTTTGTTTTAATGCTCTTAAAGAAAAAAGTAAATTTAGTTATTCTCAGTTTAATTTATTTGACATCATGAACTGTGAGCTGAGAAAATATTCAAATACCTATATCATATATTTCTTTTTAAATTTAATATATATATAATAAATTTGTGTTTATGCATAGGAAGTAAAATTAGGTACATTTTTGTGACTTTCGATATTGATACTTTTTCCATCTTTTAACGTGTTTTTCTATATCTTAATGGATTAAAAGAATATTTTTCTAACTCAAAAATTACTTTTAATTTTACCAAACGGATTTTTTATACCATGAAGAGTGGGATAAAGGACGAAATTCAAATAATCGAATAGAAATTGTTTCACTTGTCCATAAAATCATTAATCTCTTGTTTAATAACTTACTCCCAATGCATCTTTTAAGTGTTTTTCGTTTATTATTAATGTTATCATACCCAGTTTACCTTAATTATAAAAATGTAAAAGAAAATAGATCCGAAAAAAACAAAATATTGTGTTAACAAGTATTATCCGTAGGCTAATGGATACAAATATTTCATAATTATTCGGGCGGAGTTTAAAGACCCTCATTTTATATTCTACTTTTCAAAATCCATTTTTGTGTCTCATTTTTTATTGAATGAAAAATAAAATGCTAAGCGAGGAAAAAAAAATAGCATTCCGCAACATGAGAGATTTAGAAAATCATGCATGCGATTCATTAATATTAAAATCATATTTTCTTGTAAATAACTATATTTTGTAGTGTTTCGTACAATTAAAAATTGAGGTTATTAAAGTATTATATATTCCAAATTTCGCAAAAAATGCAACGTAGAATTGCAGTACGTATATACTGCAATTTCGGAAATATTTTGATTAACTTCATTAATTAGTTTTCTCTAACAAATGTACATTTTAAAAAATACGAAATTAAATAACGTTGGTTTCTTTAAAATAAATATTTCACCTATTTAGTTTCATTAAAATCTGAATTAAATTATTTCCATACAAGGGATAATTTTAATAACATTTAGGTATTGCTAATAGTTTAAGGTCGGCTTTGGATAATACAAATAAAAATGCACTCATCTTGTAATTTGCTTTTAAGAAAGATGGTCTTATCTTAAGAAAACTTATGATACATTTTACTTAAAATAAATTTTGTCTTTAATGAATATAATGAATACTTTATCATCCTGAACAAGATTCTTGTCGATTCATACAAGATAGCTTTAAAGTAGATAAAACGTACAATAAAGAATGTAATTCTCTTTACAAAAACTTGTTTAATGGACTTTAAAAATATTAACTCTATTTCAAAAAAAAAAAAAAAAAAAAAAAAAGTTATAATTAAACAAAAATTACAAATTCTCTTTAAATGTATATTTATATATTTTGCTTTATATTTTTAATAAGTTAAATTCTAAAAAACATGCTATGATGTCGACTTTTACACAAAATGAGAAATTATCACAGCAGTTTTTCTCCATGTATTAAATGAACCTTTTCCTATGTCCTGGTGCCCTTGGTTAAGTTTAAAGTTAAACAAAGGCTTGTTTACTGACCTAAATGAAGCCAAATTTAATGATATATGTTTGTCCAGCTAAAAAACTTTCTTTAGAATGTATTGCTTAAAGTTAAACTAAAATCCAATTCTTTATTATTATTATTATTATTATAGTGCAGTTATATTATCTTTTTGAATATACATAACTTAGTATCACAGTCTTAGTCAAAATTTGCATTCTTTATGAGGTTTTAATGATACAACAAATAAAACAAAACGTTTTTAAACGCTATGTACATTGATGTGTTTATGAAAATGTTTTGCTTTGAATGATTTTTGTAATTTAAAGGTTACTTCGATAGCAAAGACAAGGACTTTTTTTTAACTTTCTTATACTTTTTAATCTATTCTGCAAAATCAAATAAAAAATTAATAAAAGGACTGTTAAGTTTTGAAAATAACATCATATACCGTAACTTCGAGTGTATAAGCCGCAGATCAAACAATTCTTTTTCGACCCAGAAAATTTTAAGAAACAAATGTAACTACTTAGATCGTCGAAAATATTTGTCTTCAATCTCTAAATAAGATTTCTGGGTCAAAAAAGAATTGTTTGATCCGCGGCTTATACACCCGAATTTACGGTATATAATAAAAAAACTATTAAAATACTTATATTTAAAAAAAGGTTAAAAATATTTAAAACTTTAAATAAAATTTTAAAACTTTAAAACAGACAAGTTTTAACCATTATGTGGCTATCATCATATTATTTCATTTTAAGTGAGGCAAATATTTATTAATTCGACAAATCAAAAGTAAATTTAGTGTGTTGAACACGTTACTATAACAGTACCATCTGTATGGATGAAATCCAATCCATCAACTTCAAAGATGATTTTAATAATCTGGTTTCTTCTGTTTTTTTCTTGTATGAAGTTGGATGACTCCACTGCAGGTATACAGATGGTGAGGTATCGAAACAGTATGTAAACTTTCGACTTTAACAAAGTATTAAATATTTGTTAGACGTTTAAAATTTATTTAATGTTTTGAATGTGTTACTTTATGTTCTGTAATTTGAGTCTCTTAATAAATCATTTTAATGTGTATGTAACTGTATCTAAACAAAATTAAATTGAACTCATTAAAACTTCTTAAAATACTATAAAATATACTAAAATACGATAGGCCTTTCGAAAGAACTGTGACGTCTGACTACTATAAAAGCTGCGGCACGAATGGAAAGAAAAGTCAGGAAGGATAGCAAGCTGAAGAAATAGCCAGTAGGAAAGTAAAAGGCAACAGCCAATCACGGGAGGGTATAATCAAAACGTACGGCAGACATAGTGAAGAATTGGAAGGAAGAAGCAACATGGTAAAAAAATAAAATAAAAATAGAGTATAACAAAATGGAAATACACACATATATATAGGGGTTCAATTGAAAATATATATATATTGTTATACACATTACATATATAGTTATACATCACATTTTTAGATGTAAACGTAGATCAGTACAAAAAACCCTGAACGGGTTAAAAGCTTGTGACGCAGCACTTTATCTTATATATCTAAGAATTTTAAATTTGGGACTTAAAACCAATGATATCAAAATTTATGTGACGCTATGCTATTAATTAATATATACATATATTAAAATTTAATTCATTAAGGTTTTATCAATTACATCTTTCATAAATTCAAAATATGAATCTTAAAAGATATGATATCAAAATTTAAGTGACGCCTTGACGAGGCTTTAAACAATGTTTTAAAATTCCATTTATTTATTTATTGTCTAAATACATTTTCATATCTAAACAATACTTTTCATTTTCCAATACACTGTTAAATACATCACTTTCACTGAATATATATAATGCACTGAAATGTATTTATTTGAATAAATAGATTTATCTTTTGGGCTACGCTATCCAAAATCAAAAATAACATTTGAATACATATTTTTTGCGTCATTGTATCTATTTGCATCTATTTAACTTACTTTGGATACAATGACGCAAAAAATATTTATTCAAACGTTATTTTTGATTTTGGATAGCGTAGCCCAAAAGATAAATCTATTTATTCAAATAAATACATTTCAGTGCATTATATATATTCAGTGAAAGTGATGTATTTAACAGTGTATTGGAAAATGAAAAGTATTGTTTAGATATGAAAATGTATTTAGACAATAAATAAATAAATGGAATTTTAAAACATTGTTTAAAGCCTCGTCAAGGCGTCACTTAAATTTTGATATCATATCTTTTAAGATTCATATTTTGAATTTATGAAAGATGTAATTGATAAAACCTTAATGAATTAAATTTTAATATATGTATATATTAATTAATAGCATAGCGTCACATAAATTTTGATATCATTAGTTTTAAGTCCCAAATTTAAAATTCTTAGATATATAAGATAAAGTGCTGCGTCACAAGCTTTTAACCCGTTCAGGGTTTTTTGTACTGATATCAGTGCTTTTTTTAGGTTAATAATAAAAAGATAAAAACAAAAAATTAAAGACTAATGCAAAGAATTCATATTCATGATTTCTGATCACCTTTAATTACCCCTCCCCCACCCACTTAAAAAGAGATATTTCATATTTTATTATTAATATATGCTGTGCTACTTGATTTCGTTAAAAACAACTCTGTAGTAAAGTACGTTAGTATAAGATAAGAAAGTAATGTACATTCAGCACTGTATTTCTAAGAAAGGATTTCATAATCTATGCTGTATGTATCATTTCTCATTCTAGTTAACTATGTTTATTCTTTACACATGATGATACATATACTGCAGATGGATTATAATGATCAGGAATACAATATTCAGAATGTGCTGGAAAGTATTTCATAATCTATGCTGCGTGCATGATTCTTGTTAATTATGGTTCAACCTTTGTATAGGTTGGTAATATTGCAGATTGATTAAGACTATATCCGTTACAATATTCAGAATATGCTGGAAAGTGTTTCATAATCTATGTTGCACACAGGTTTTTCTTTCTTGTTAATTATGATTTGTTCTTTATATAGAGTGGTAAAATTACTGCAAATGGATTAAAATGATAGGCTTACAATAATGAAAATGTGTTGGAAAGTGTTTCATAATCTATACTGTATGTGTAACTTTTCATTCTTATTGGAAAATGAAAAGTATTGTTTAGATATGAAAATGTATTTAGACAATAAATAAATAAATGGAATTTTAAAACATTGTTTAAAGCCTCGTCAAGGCGTCACTTAAATTTTGATATCATATCTTTTAGGATTCATATTTTGAATTTATGAAAGATGTAATTGATAAAACCTTAATGAATTAAATTTTATTTTATTTTAATAGTTTATTTATGTTTTGTTGTTTGCACAAAACATATATAAACTAACAGGGGGGGGGGAGATTTGGATGGGAAGATTACTGTACAAAGATGAAACTGATAGGTTTAAAGCATTCAGAATAAAATGGAAAGTATATAAACATGTTTAATGGAAAAATTTTTACTCTCGTTAATTATGCTTTGTTTTTTTGCACAGAATGGTAAAATTATTGTACATGAATGACAATAAGTTTACAATATTCAGAATGAGTCAGAAAATGCATCATAATCGTAATCGATGCAGTATGCATGACTCTTCGTTCCTGTTAGTTATGTTTTGTGGGGTCATCAAGGCTTCTTGTTAGTTATGTAAGGGGGGGGGAGTTTGTATCGGGTTTAAGATTTTATTAAAATTTCCATGCTCTAGTCTGTACCTATTTACATAATTTTTTTTTCTAAAAATCTTGATTTGGTTAGATAATTGTTTTTTTTTTTTTTTTTTTTTTTTTTTTCGGGTTTGAATCTTGATTCAGTTTGACTTGAATTGGAATTTTCAGGTTCTTGTCGAGTTGCATTTCAAGTACTAGTTTTCAATTCTGGTCAGTGGATGGGGACGGAAATTATTTTGTCTTTCTTGAACAGATTTTTATTTCCTAATTTTTTTATTTTACTTTTTTTTGGGGGGGGGGGATTGGATTGAGTTTCAGGTTATTCGGATCGGGTTTGAGATAGACTTCTATTGGAATTTCCATGATCTGGTCAATACATATCGACATAAATTGTTCCTTTTTTTCTAAAAACTTGATTTGATTAATTTTTTTTTTTTTTTGGGGGGGGGGGATTGAATCTGGCTTCAGATTGACTTCAAATGGAATTTTCAGGTTCTTGTTGAGTTGCATTTCAAGTATATTATTTTGTCGCAGATAAATTGGGTTACAATTGGATTTTTTTTTTTGGGGGGGGGGTAGTGTTTGAACTGGGTTTAGGATAGATTTCAATTGAAATTCTTGTCGGTGTATGTGGACAGAATTTATTTGGTCTTTCTTGGACAGACTTGTGTTTCCATTGTTTTTTCCTTTTCGGGTTTGGATTAGGTTTCATGTTAACTTTCAGACTCTTGTCAATGTGTATCGGCAGAAATAATTTTCTCTTTTTCGGATTAGGTTAAGGTTCGATGGAAATTTTTTTCAGGTTTCAATCAGGTTCAATTCAAATGGAATTTTCAAGTTCTGTTCAGGTTGCGCTTTAATGGAAAATATTTTGTCCTGTATAGATACTGGGCTCCGGTTATATGGAATTTCCTTTTTCAGGTTCAGATTAGGTTTAAGAAAGACTAATTGAAATTTCCAGATTTCTGATCACGCATATCTATGGAAATTAAGTTTTCTTTCCCAAATCGAGATATGGTCGGATAATTTTTTTTTTTTTTTTTTTTTGGGGGGGGGGGTTGAATCTGGTTTCGGTTTGACTTCAAATGTAATTTTCAGGTTCTTGTTCAGTCGCATTTCAATGTATTTTATTTTGCAGCAGATAGATTGAGTTACTCTTGGAGGGATTTTTTTCTTTCTGGTTTTGGATTGTATAGGATAGATTTCAATAGGAATTTTTCGATTCTGGTCAGTGTATGTCAATGGAAATTATTTTGTCTTTCTTGGACAAATTTATCTTTCCATTAAATTTTTGTTGGTTTAGAATGGGTTTCAGGATAACTTGTAGGTTCTTGTTGGCACACTTGTATAAAACCAAAACCTTTCTGCAAATTAATTTAATGTTGGGTGTAATTCGCATTTTTTGCGCAATTCATGGTCATCATTCGTGTTTTTTATGCGATTTATGAATGTAATTTGCATTTTTGAGCAATTTATGGACATAATTCGCAATTTTTATGCGATTAATGAATGTAATTTACATTTTACATGATTTATGGACGTAATTTGCTATTTTTATGCAATTCATAGACATAATTTGCGTTTTTTCAGCTTTCTGTTGATGAAATTTGTGTTTTTTTAATCGATTTATTGACGTTATTTATGTTTTTATAGGATTTATGAATGTAATTTGCTTTTTTTACCAATTCTTGGACGTAATTTGCATTTTTTGTAATTTATGAACGTTATTAGTGTTTTTTTGCATGATTCATGGAAGTGATTTGCATTTTTTGAGTGATTTATGAATGTAATTCACGTTTTTATGCGTTTCATGGACGTAATTTGTGTTTTTTGAGCGATTCATGAATGTAATTTGCGTTTTTTATGCAATTCATGAATGCAAAACACTATTTGCTATTTTTATGCGATTTATAGACGTAATTTGCGTTTCAGCTTTCTGCTGCCAAAATTAGTGTTTTTTGAGCGATTTATGAACATAATTTCCGTTTTACTACACAATTCATAGACATAATTTGTGTTTCTCATACAATTTCTGAACGTAATTCTCACTTTTTAAAACAATTCATGGACGTAATTCACGTTTTGACGATTTGTGGACCCAATTCGCATTTTCTATGCGATTCATGGACATAATTCACGATTTTTATGCGATTAATGAATGTAATTTACATTTTACATGATTCATGGATGTAATTTGCTATATTTATGCAATTCGTAGACATAATTTGCATTTTTTGAGCTTTCTGTCAACGAAATTTGTGTTTTTGATCGATTTATTGATGTTATTTGTGTTTTTATAGGATTTATGAATGTAATTCGCTTTTTTTACCAATTGTTGGACTTAATTCGCATTTTTTGTAATTTATGAATGTTATTAGTGTTTTTTTGCATGATTCATGGAAGTGATTTGCATTTTATGAGTGATTTATGAACGTAATTTGCGTTTCAGCTTTCTGCTGCCAAAATTCGTGTTTTTTGAGCGATTTATGAACATAATTCCCGATTTACTACACGATTCATAGACATAATTTTTGTTTTTCATACAATTTCTGAACGTAATTCTCACTTTTTTAAACAATTCATGGACGCAATTCCCGTTTTGAGCAATTTGTGGACCCAATTTACGTTTTTCATGCAATTCGCCTTTTTTGAGTGATTCATGGACATAATTCGAGATTTTTATGCGATTAATGAATGTAATTTACATTTTACATGATTTATGGACGTAATTTGCTATACTTATGCGATTCATAGACCTAATTTGCATCTTTTGAGCTTTCTATTTGTGTTTTTTGATCGATTTATTGACATTATTTGTGTTTTTATAGGATTTATGAATGTAATTCGCTTTTTTTTACCAATTCTGGGACGTAATTTGCATTTTTTGCAATTTATGAACATTATTCGTGTTTTTTGCACAATTCATGGAAGTGATTCACATTTTTTGAGTGATTTATGAACGTAATTCACGTTTTTATGCAATTCATGGATGTAATTTGCATTTTTTGGGCGATTCATGAACGTAATTCACATTTTTTATGCAATTCGGTATTTTTATGCGTTTTATAGAGGTAATTTCCCTTTCAGATTTCTGCTGCCAAAATTCGTATTTTTTGAGCAATTTATGAACATAATTCATGTTTTACTACACGATTCATAGACGTAATTTGCGTTTTTTATACAATTTATGAATATAATGCTTGCTTTTTTACATGATTCATGGACGTAATTCACATTTTAAACAATTTGTGGACGTAATTCCCATTTTTTATGCAATTTGCTTTTTTTTTAGCGATTCATGGATGTAGTTCACATTTTTTATGCGATTCATACATTTAATTCACATTTTTTATGCGATTCATGCATGGAATTTGTATTTTTTATGCGATTCATGGATTTAATTAATGTTTTTATTGTGGTCTTTGGACGAAATTCACGTTTTTCACGTGGTATTTTGTCGAAATGTTGGGTTTTTTTACATGATTCTTTGTTGAGATACTTTTTTTTTACGCAATTTGTCGAAATAAATAAATAAAAATTGTTTCTTCATAAAATTTTCTGCACATGGCGTGCGTCTATATTATACAACTCTGCTTGTCAGATTTTTTTTTTTTTTTTTTTTTTTTTTTTCAGATTGAATTAAGGTTTGCTAACCCATAGACTAATTGGAATTTCCAGATTTCTGACCACGCGTATCTATGGAAATTAAGTTTTCTTTCCCAAATCGAGATATGGTTGGATTTTTTTTTTTTTTTTTGGGGGGGGGGGGTTGAATCTGGTTTCGGTTTGATTTCAAATGTAATTTTCAGGTTCTTGTTCAGTTGCATTTCAATGTATTTTATTTTGCAGCAGATAGATTGAGTTACTCTTGGAGGGATTTTTTCTTTCTGGTTTTGGAGTGTATAGGATAGATTTCAATAGGAATTTTTCGATTTTGGTCAATGTATGTCAATGGAAATTATTTTGTCTATCTTGGACAAATTTATCTTTCCATTAAATTTTTGTTGGTTTAGAATGGGTTTCAGGATAACTTGTAGGTTCTTGTTGGCAGACTTGTATAAAACCAAAAACTTTCTGCAAATTAATTTAATGTTGGGTGTAATTCGCATTTTTTGCGCAATTCATGGTCATCATTAGTGTTTTTTATGCGATTTATGAATGTAATTTGCATTTTTGAGCAATTTATGGACATAATTCGCAATTTTTATGCGATTAATGAATGTAATTTACATTTTACATGATTTATGGACGTAATTTGCTATTTTTATGCAATTCATAGACATAATTTATGTTTTTTCAGCTTTCTGTCGACGAAATTTGTGTTTTTTGATCAATTTATAGACGTTATTTGTGTTTTTATAGGATTTATGAATGTAATTCGCTTTTTTCACACAACTCTTGGACGTAACACTTTTACACAACTTTTTGCAATTTATGAATGTTATTCGTGTTTTTTTGCACGATGCATGAAAGTGATTCACATTTTTTGAGTGATTTATGAACATAATTCACATTTTTATGCAATTCATGGATGTAATTTGCATTTTTTGAGCGATTCATGGATGTAATTCGCGTTTTTTATGCAAATCATGAATGCAAAATGCTATTCCCTATTTTTATGTGATTTATAGACGTGATTTGCATTTTAGTTTTCTGCTGCTAAAATTCGTATTTTTTGAGCGATTTATGAACATAATTCCCATTTTACTACACAAATAATAGACGTAATTTGCATTTTTCATACAATTAATGAACATAATTCTCACTTTTTTAGATAATTCATGGATGTAATTCACGTTTTGTGGATATAATTCACATTTTTTATGCAATTCGCTTTTTTTGAGCGATTCATGGACATAATTCGCGATTTTTATGCGATTAATGAATGTAATTACATTTTACATGATTTATGGATGTAATTTGCTATATTTATGAGATTCGTAGACATAATTAGCATTTTTTGAGCTTTCTGTTGATGAAATTTGTGTTTTTTTAATCGATTTATTGACGTTATTTATGTTTTTATAGGATTTATGAATGTAATTTGCTTTTTTTACCAATTCTTGGACGTAATTTGCATTTTTTGTAATTTATGAATGTTATTAGTATTTTTTTTGCACGATTCATGGAATGATTTGCTTTTTTTGAGTGATTTTTTAACGTAATTTGCGTTTGCTTTCTGCTGCTAAAATTCGTGTTTTTTGAGCAATTTATGAACATAATTCCCGGTTTACTACACGATTCATAGACATAATTTGTGTTTTTCATACAATTTCTGAACGTAATTCTCACTTTTTTAAACAATTCATGGACGTAATTCACGTTTTGAGCGATTTGTGGACCCAATTCATGTTTTTATGCAATTCGCTTTTTTTTTGAGCGATTCATGGACATATTTCATGATTTTTATGCGATTAATGAATGTAATTTACAATTTACATGATTTATGGACATAATTTGCTATACTTATGCGATTCATAGACGTAATTTGCATCTTTTGAGCTTTCTATCGACGAAATTTGCGTTTTTTGATCGATTTATTGACGTTATTTGTGTTTTTATAGGATTTATGAATGTAATTTGCTTTTTTTACCAATTCTTGGACGTAATTCGCATTTTTTGTAATTTATGAACGTTCTTAGTGTTTTTTTGCACGATTCATGGAAGTGATTAGAATTTTTTGAGTGATTTATGAATGTAATTCACGTTTTTATGCGTTTCATGGACGTAATTTGTGTTTTTTGAGCGATTCATGAATGCAAAACACTCTTCGCTATTTTTATGCGATTTATAGACGTAATTTGGGTTTCAGCTTCCCATTTTACTACACAATTCATAGGCATAATTTGTGTTTTTCATACAATTTCTGAACGTAATTCTCAGTTTTTTAAACAATTCATGGACGTAATTCACGTTTTGAGCGATTTGTGGACCCAATTCGCGTTTTTTATGAGATTCATGGACAAAATTTGCGATTTTTATGCGATTAATGAATGTAATTTACATTTTACATGATTTATGGGTGTAATTTGCTATATTTATGCGATTTGTAGACATAATTTTCATTTAAGCTTTCTCTCGACGAAATTTGCGTTTTTTGATCGATTTATTGACGTTATTTCTGTTTTTATAGGATTTATGAATGTAATTCGCTTTTTTTTACCAATTGCTGGACCTAATTCGCATTTTTTGTAATTTATGAATGTTATTAGTATTTTTTTGCACGATTCATGGAAGCGAGTTGCATTTTTTGAGTGATTTATGAACGTAATTTGCGTTTCAGCTTTCTGCTGCCAAAATTTGTGTTTTTTGAGCGATTTATGAACATAATTCCCGTTTTACTACACGATTCATAGACATAATTTGTGTTTTTCATACAATTTCTGAACGTAATTCTCACTTTTTTAAACAATTCATGGACGTAATTCACGTTTTGAGCGATTTGTAAACACAATTCATGTTTTTTATGCAATTCGCTTTTTTGAGCGATTCATGGACATAATTGCAATTTTTATGCGATTAATGAATGTAATTTACATTTTACATGATTTATGGACGTAATTTGCTTACTTATGCGATTCATAGACATAATTTGCATCTTTTGAGCTTTCTATCGACAAAATTTGTGTTTTTTGATCAATTTATTGACGTTATTTGTGTTTTTATAGGATTTATGAATGTAATTCGCTTTTTTTTACCAATTCTTGGACATAATTCGCATTTTTTTCCAATTTCTGAACGTTATTCGTGTTTTTTTGCACACTTCATGGAAGTGATTCGCATTTTTTGAGTGATTTATGAATGTAATTCACGTTTTTATGCAATTCATGGATGTAATTTGCATTTTTTATGCAATTCATGAATGCAAGTCGCTATTTTTATGCGTTTTATAGAGGTAATTTCCGTTTCAGATTTCTGCCACCAAAATTCGTGTTTTTTGAGCAATTTATGAACATAATTCATGTTTTACTACACGATTCATAGACGTAATTTGCATTTTTCATACAATTTATGAATATAATTCTCGCTTTTTTACATGATTCATGGACGTAATTCACATTTTAAGCAATTTGCGGACATAATTACCATTTTTTATGCAATTTGCTTTCTTTTTTTAGCGATTCATGGAATTTGTATTTTTTATGCGATTCATGAATTGAATTAACTTTTTTTTTTTTTTTTTTTTTTTTTTTTTGCGGTCTTTGGACGAAATTCATGTTTTTCGTGTGGTATTTTCTCGAAATGTTGGGGTTTTTTACATGATTCTTTGTTGAGATACACTTTTTTTTTAATGCAATTCTTTGTTGAAATAAATAAATAAAAATTGTTTCTTCATAAAATTTTCTGCACATGGTGTGCGTCTATATTATAGAACTATGCTTGTCAGTGTGTATTGTCAGATTTTTTTTTTCCTTCAGATTAAATTAAGGTTCGATAGAATATTTCTTAGGGTTTGGATGAGGTTCAACTCAAATAGAATTTAAACAATTACATTTTAGAAATGACAAAACTAAAAAATGTAATTATTTATCGCCCATTATTAGCTGTTAGTATTTTAAAATATTTATTTGTTAGTGTGTTAGTAACTTTACATTATTTGAATTAAAAATTTTTAATTTCTTGTATTAAATTTAATCTTAAATATGTTTTCTTCTTAGGTATGTTATGCAATTTATTTAAATAATGGATTCAAAGTTATTTGAGGATTTTGTGTTCATTAGTAGAAACAAGGCCTTTTTTTTAAATAAAAAAAAGCGTTAATTATCAAACATTTTTGTAAAAGAATGTTAGAAAGAAATACTTCAATTTCGAGACAATGAATATGAAATTAAAACATCTATAGAAAAAAAGGGGGGTAAATTTATATTTTATGAAACTCATTATTAAAGCATAGAAGTATAAGTTATTTCTTTTTAAACCAATGTTATCATTAATATTTGGTTAAGAATTATTTGCTTACCCAACTTTTAGTGCTTGTAAATTCTAACATTATAAAAATATATTAAGATTTTCCATTTTAGATGTCCAATTTATAAATGCAGTTTATTAATAACGCTATGTTCTAAGCTGTAAAGCTAATGCTTTTATATTTTGATTATTGAATTCTATAACGTAATATTAACTATTACAATACTTTTGTATTTGGTTTGTGATCTGAGAAAAAATTTTTCACGCTTGGATTTAAATCATCAGACTCTTAGGAAGAAAAAAAGAAAAAAAAATTCTATTTTGAACAGCATCTAATGCAGACTACAATGATGCGCTGTAGTACCTCCGTGGCAACTGCTAAATAACATTTTAAAATATAAACATGGAATTTCGAAATTATTAATGAAATAATAGGATGCATGAAACATGTTAAAGCTACAGTCACTAATGGATAATGAGAGCTGGGTGCATGTCAAATTACTGGATGCAGCAAACTTATGCAATGGTCTCTAAAACACATGAAATTTCTCAAAGCCGCAGTCAATAACAAATGTATGAGCACTATGCCCATATGAAAACAAACAACAAAAATTAACAGATGCAGCAAACTATGCGGTAACATGCAGATTCCCAATATCTGGAAGAAATGAGTGATACCTGAACTAAAAAAATCCAGTGACAATATTGTGAAACAAATACATTAAAACAATAACGTTTATATTAGAAAGAAAAGGGCCTAAAACTCTCACTCGCTAAAATAAAACTCGTTAAAGCAGTCCAACTACTGCATGTATAGCACTTAGAGCACATGAAAACAAAACAAAAACAAAACACTCAGGCTGCAGCAAAATTGCTGTGCAACAATCCGTAAAATACACAAAATTAATTAAAAATGCAATCACTAATGCATGTTGTACAAGCACTGTGTGTACATGAAGAAAAAAAACAATGAGTGCAACTAATTTGTTTTTAAATCTCTGAAATCTTTATAGCCACAGTCACTAATGCATGTAAGAACAAATTAACTTCATTACTTTCTTTTGAATTATCAAAATACTGCTGTAATTTGTTGATAAATACTAGTTTGTTCACAATTTCCAATAATAAGTGCACTTACTTATTTTAAAAATTGTTTAAAACCTGGATTTACTGGCCATTAAGCTAAGCTAAAAAGGCACAGTTTTAAAATGAAAATTAATAGCGACAAAAATGCATAAGAAAAAGTAATAAATGCATTTTGAATAACATATTCAAGCAATTTTAATCTAAAAATTAACATCCTGGGTTATTAATCACAGTAATTAATAAATGAAATAAAAAAGCACAATTTTTACAACACTTTAAAACTTAGTATTGTTAATTAATTCATATAATTATTGTTAATTAATTCATATAATAAGGACATCTATAAACTTAAAAACAATCTATTTTGAGAATTTTAGAATTCACAAGCACTTGGTTAAACTGTTGGTCAATTATAAATATTGTTTGTTTACCAAAATTTAGCAATAGTTTACACATTCTGTGATAGTTTATGTTGGTTTGAAATCAAATCAACATGCTAACTAATGTATACATCACTTATACTTTTTAAATAATACTTTAATAATGAGTGCCAAAAAATATTTATTTACCTTTCTTTTTCATTATAGATGGTTTAGCTTCACGTTCGTCTCCTGAAATTGAATATATCATGACAGCCAACATACAGCACGAATCAATTTGTTTTGATTCGTGTACTTGGATTCACCATATTATTTTATCCAAAAAAGGGGGCCTTTCAGTTTCTCCAAATAACACAATACCTATATTACCATAATAACCATTATTTCGCAAATTACACAACATACATGCTAAAAACAACAAGTGCCAAGTACAAAGCTTACCGCGAGGCTTACCGCCAGCGAATTCGATTACGATTCAAAACAAAACTATCTAAACGGCGTATGAATACATGGAATTCTAAAGCAAATTTATTAAAAATAATTTTTGTTTGTAAACTTTAAAAAAAAATCATAGGTGAAAAGTATATTGAATATGTATAATTAAAAAATATTTTCCTATTTTAAAAAAGGATTCAAAATATTTTTCCACAAAATGCAAAAACATCCAATGTAAGAAACGTAATATTTTCTTCTTACGAAAAATAAAGGCAAAATAAATAGAAATTTGATTTAGTATATATTTATTGAATGTTTTAAAGCGCATGATAAGATGTTTTTGTAGTTTCAAAAACATTTATTGCTTCGATGCGGGTGTTTTAACTGTGACCATTACTACATTTGCCTTTTTGCAGTGTCTCCGTCTGCTAACCCATAGAATAACATGTAATCCGCGAGCTAATATAGTCCAATTTTCCAAGATCAATATATAACAAACAAGAGTTTTCCTAGAAACAAGGCAAGTCTTATTCCCTCTATCTTAAAGAGATTCATATTATATATAAGTTTTAATAAAATCTCCCAGCCCGTTTTCTAGATCTCATTATCAGGAACAAACACCATCGTTTTCAGTTTAAAAATGGTTATCGAGATCTAAAAATATACGGCACGTAGAAATGTAAAAATTATAGGATAGGATTAGACTGGGAATATAAGACTATATTAAAAAAATTGGACCATTCTGACCAATATTTGCTGAGTTATTAGAAGGCGGCTTTTCCGATTTCCTTTGAAGTTGAGTTAGCTGTATATATGAAGTTCCGCATCTACCCTTATGACGATGGCAGGTTTTGACGATGGTAGGTTTAAAGCTGCGTCACTTGAAGGCTGCCGCCTTCTATGATACACGTATGCATATACCTAAAAATGAATACACATAATTAATACAAAAAGTTATACGGTAGTGTTGAAAAGGTTTTCCAAGGATACGGAGTTTTAGAATCAGCTTCATCATAAACAATAGCTCCAAGATTGAGATAAATATATAAATTTTCAAAAAAATATAATTCAGCGGTTTTATTGGCATTAAAGATAAGTTTAGCAGTTTGAATATTGAAACTATGGCCGGAATTCCAAGAATGCTTGGCAACAGAAGATTTAGAAATTTCTTGATTAATGACATAACAATAGTGCTCATTTAGACGGATTTCGAGATTTTTTTAATTTGACCAGAAAGTGTAAAAACTTAAATTTTGCAATTTGTTCAACAACGATTTTATTTTCTCAATTCACTTTCTATATATATATATATATGTTACAGGCCAAACCCGATTTTAGGCCAAACTAGATTGGCCTAGTCCAAACTAGTCTATCCTAATGCCCATCGGATAAACTAGTTTTTCCTAGGCCAAACTAGTCTATCCGAACGCCCATCGGATAAACTAGTTTTTCCTAGGCCAAACTAGTCTATCCGAACGCCCACCGGATAAACTAGTTTTTCCTAGGCCAAACTAGTCTATCCGAACGCCCATCGGATAAACTAGATTTTCCTAGGCCAAACTAGTTTGGCCGAACGGTCATTAGGATGTACTAGTTTAGCCTGCTAGTCATTGGTTTGAACTAGTTTATCCTAGGCCGAACTAGATTGTCCTAGGCCAATTCAATTTGGCGTGATTTTATTGAATTTAAAGACCGCCACGGCGCCAATTTTCTTGTTTTGATCTAATTTAGCCTAGGCCGATGCAATTCGACGCGATTTTAGCTCACAGACTATCAAAGCCTGAGAGCTAATGTGCTCGCAGATTCTGTGTGTGTGTATGTAACCATGTACGTACGTATGTACATATGTTCGTACGTATGTAGGACTAATATAACGAACTAATGTGTAACTAATATAACGCGAGCACTCTGGTGTTGGAACTTGGTGATTTAGTTCAAGCCAGCCGGCTTCGCCCGCTATCGGGCCCCTTCTTTTATATAAAATCTTGAAACGGACGTATGTTGAAGCGAACGAACTTCGAAGTGAAAAAAACATGATGATAAATATTTAAGAAAAAGGATTTTGCATCGAAATACCACTATTTTCTAATAGTAATTTTTGTAAAAATGTTATATTCTTGCTGGAACTTTTTGAAACTTTGTGATAGTTTATCGCATATGATATAATTTTATATAAAAAAAAAGAGTTACATTTCGGCGTGAAAGAGGATGTGGTTGCGAACAAAATCAAGAAATATAACGGAAATTCTATGTTTTAAAGCACCGCGACCTCAAGTAACACATCTACTAATAGGTTGTTTAACGGAGTTTCATTCAAATATAGTTTTGTTAATAATAGAATACGCTCCCTGGTGTTGGAATGAGGAACTAATATAACGTGGCTTAGTTAAAACTTGCTGGCTTCGCCCGCTATCGGACTGGCGTGGGCAGCGGGGATATGGTTCGAATTTCGTTCGCTTCGAGGTTCTTTCGAAAAGGAGGGTTACATTCGGTGGTGCGTGCTCAGCACGCTTGCTACGATTTAAATTTTGTTTGCTTCGAAGTTCATTCGAAAAGGAAGAGCGCATTAGGCAGTACGCGTGCAGCACACCTGCTATACGCTGCCGCAGTCTGTGGGGACGCGGCTGAAGGACTAATGCACGGAATTTAATAAAAAATTATATTCAGGTAGTCTCTGATCTAAATTGATGCTGATTAGTTTTTGGTGTAAACCGTTCATCAGGTGGAGTACTGTTTGGCATTTATTACGATTTACGCATCAGCATTATCTTAATAGCTAATACAATCAAATTTCCATCGAACTTTAGATACAGTTCATCCATGACATGAGTTGGTGTTGTTTTTATTTTGAAGTAAATCACTCAACATGGCTATGGTATGCTGCATTTTTCACAATTTTCACAATAGCTGTATCTCAAGAACTAATAGACGGAATTTAATAAAAATTTATATTCAGATAGTCCCTGATATAAATCGATACTGATTACTTTTTCATGTAAATAGTTCAACAGACGCTTCTAAAGTGCGTTTTTACTGATTTGCATTAACACTATTTCAATAACTAATTTACGGATTTTCATCAAACTCCCGAATCAGTAAATCCGTGATATGAACTAAATCTTTTTACGTATTCGTGTTAATTACTCAATAGGTGGCGCTGTTGTGCTCAATTTTCCCGATTCCTGAAATAGTTTTGTTGCAAGAATTAATGCACGAATTTTCATCAAACTTTAGATACAGTGAGTCCCTGATATAAATTAGTATTCTGTAGTTTTGGAGTAAATCTCTTGAAAAGTAGCGCCGCTATACGGTATTATTCGTGATTATTGCAATAGCTCTATCTCAGGATCTAATGCATGGATTTTCATGAAACTCCAGATTCTGTTAGTCCTTGATATACAAAAGTACAAAAGTACTTTTTAGTTTTTGGAGTAAATCGTGCAACATGTGCCGCTGCTATGCGGCATTATTCATGATTATCACAATATCTCAAGAAAAAATTCACGGATTTTATCAAACTTCAAATTCAGTTAGTCCCTGATAGAAATTAATATTCTTTTGTTTTTAGAGTAAATGGCTCAATAGGTAGCGCTTTTATCCAGTTTTTTTATGACTTCTGCGATAATTCAAATATCTCAAACAGTATTAATACACAGATTTTCATCAAATTTCAGCTTGAATTAGAATTTGAAAGACGTTGTTACGGATTTTTCAAAAAGTTCCGGCAAGAATTTAACATTTTTTACAAAAATTGCTATTAGAAAATAGTGGTATTTCGATGCGGAATCCTTTTTCTTAAATATTTATCATCTTGTTTCTTTCCTTTCGATTCAACATTCGTAAATACCTAAATCGCGTTGTATTAGTTCCAAATTCCAACACCAGGGTGCTCGCATTAGTTCCACATTCCATCACCAGGGAGCGCACCTTATTACTAACAAAACTGTATCTTAAGAAAACTCCGTTAAAGAATCTATCAGTAGATATGTTACTCGATGTCACGGAGCTTCAAAACAAGAATTTGAGATTTTTGAAAAAATCACTATTCTTCAATAGTGGCATTAAATGCGAAATATATTTTTATAAATTTATATCATATGTCATAAACTATCTTAAAGTTTCAAATAGATCAACCTAGAATTTCCGCTATATTTCCTGATTTTGTTTGCCCCCCCCCCTCTTTCCCTTTCGTAATGGGACTTTTTATACAATTTTTTATCACATGTTATAAACTATCACAAAGTTTCAAGAATTTAACATTTTTACAAAAATTACTAATAGAAAATAGTGGTATTTGACGCGGCATCTTTTTTCTTAAATATTTAACATCATGTTATATTATGTTTCAAAAAGTTTCACAAAATTGGTAATATTTAATTAGCAGCTAAAACTTAAAAAAACGCTGAGCTTTTTAAAAAAAATCTAGCGTCCCCTTACTCTACCTCCCTGCCGTATCCTAAATTTCAAGTGTCATGCTTTATTTAAGCTTTTTCTTATTTTTAAAAGGATTCGGATATTTACTTTTTTAATATGATCAATTTCGCATTTTGGTGATGTGTGTGAAAACCAATATCTGTTAAAAATTAAAAATCTTTTCATAAAACCAAAAGTTTCTATCCGATTGAAAAAATAATCCGCTCTATCTTTATATTTAAACTCAGAACCCCCAAAATTAATCCCCAAATTATCTCCCTTATCAGAAGAAACCTACATCCAAAATTTGAAACAAATCGGTAAATTATTCCTGAAAAATCTATTTACATAAATTAAGAGTGTTACCCCCCATTCCTCCTTTCTTTATATGTAAACAATGAACACCCACAACTAATCATGGATGTACCTTATCAAACTGATATTGTACCTAAAATTTTAATAAAATCTGATACTTTTGCATGAAAACTGACTTAACGAAATTAAGGAGTGGGGGGGGGGGTGCGGTTTAGCCTTTTGTTCCCCTTCCCTTATTCTTATCCAATGAACCCCTGAAACTAATCAGGAAAGTTCGTTATCAGGATAAATCTATGTCCAAATTTTGAAGCAAATTGGATATTTCTATCAGGAGTTATCACATTACGTACATACGTACGTACATACGTACATACATACGTACATGGTTATATACACACACACAGAATCTGCGAGCACATTAGCTCTCATACTTTGATAGTCTGTGAGCTAAAATCGCGTCAAACTGCATTGGCCTAGGCTAAATTAGATCAAAACTAGAAAGTTGGCGCCGTGGCGGTCTTTAGATTAAAAAAAATCACGCCAAATTGAATTGGCCTAGGACAATCTAGTTCGGCCTAGGATAAACTAATTCAAACCAATGAATAGCAGGCTAAACTAGTTCATCCTAATGACCGTTCGGCCAAACTAGTTTGGCCTAGGAAAATCTAGTTTATCCGATGGGCGTTCGGATAGACTAGTTTGGCCTAGGAAAAACTAGTTTATCCGATGGACGTTCGGATAGACTAGTTTGGCCTAGGAAAAACTAGTTTATCCGATGGGCGTTAGGATAGACTAGTTTGGCCTAGGAAAAACTAGTTTATCCGATGGGCGTTAGGATAGACTAGTTTGGACTAGGCCAATCTAGTTTGGCCTAAAATCGGGTTTGGCCTGTAACATATATATATATATATATACATATATATATATATATACATCACATTTTTAGATGTAAACGTAGATACACGTATGCATATACCTAAAAATGAATACACATAATTAATACAAAAAGTTATACGGTAGTGTTGAAAAGGTTTTCCAAGGATACGGAGTTTTAGAATCAGCTTCATCATAAACAATAGCTCCAAGATTGAGATAAATATATAAATTTTCAAAAAAATATAATTCAGCGGTTTTATTGGCATTAAAGATAAGTTTAGCAGTTTGAATATTGAAACTATGGCCGGAATTCCAAGAATGCTTGGCAACAGAAGATTTAGAAATTTCTTGATTAATGACATAACAATAGTGCTCATTTAGACGGATTTCGAGATTTTTTTAATTTGACCAGAAAGTGTAAAAATTTAAATTTTGCAATTTGTTCAACAACGATTTTATTTTCTCAATTCACTTTCTATATATATATATATATATATATATATATATATATATATATATATATATATACATATATATATATATACATATATATATATATATATACATATATATATATATATATACATATATATATATATATATATATACAGGGTGTCCGAAAAGTCTGGAAACGGTTGAATAACTCGAAAAATACATATGAGATTGAAAAACGTAAATATACGTGTTAAATATTTTTAAATAAGCTACTCAGTGATACCAAATTCGACCTTCGTAACCGACCCCCTGGGGGTCAGAGGGGGTCCAACTTTGAAATCTTAAATTATAACCCCCATTTTTTATTGCAGATTCGGATTCTACGGACAAAAATACGTAACTTTTGTATTTGATGTTTATTTCGAATCCTCGTTTATCACGGTGTAATTGAGCATATTAAATCGATACATATTTCGGTTTTTCCAACGGGATTTTCCCTAATCAAAACTAATTGGGGAGAATTTATGACATCAAATTCCTCGTCTTTTGCAATAATATCGTTTCCTGAAAATCACCCGTGCCGATTATTTCGGTAGTGCTACACAGTTAAAAATTTGATGCTGTAGCGTCACTCCACAGCTTTTATAGAATATCTCTTTCATGACCAATGAGAATGTTCCATAACACAGTAAAGTACACTGTAAAAAAATTGACCCTTTTGCTGCATCGTCACTCCAACGCTTTTATAGATAACGATTACTTTACTGTGTTATGGAGCATTCTCATTAGTCACAAAAGAGATATTCTATAATAGCTGTGGAGTGACGCTGCAGCAAATGGATCAATTTTTTAACAGTGTAGCACTATTGAAATAATCGCTACGGGTGATTTTCAGGAAACTCTATTCCTACAAAAGACGAGGAATTTGACGTGAAAAATTCTGCCCAATCAGTTTCGATTAGGGAAAATCCCGTTGGAAAAGCGGGAATATGTATCGATTTAATATGCTCGATTACACCGTGATAAATGAAGATTTGAAATAAACATCAAATACAAAAGTTACGTACTTTTGTCCGTAGAATCCGAATATGCAATAAAAAATGGGGGTTATAATTTAAGATTTCAAAGTTGGACCCGCTCTGACCCCCAAGGGTTCGGTTTCGAAGGTCAAATTTGGTATCACAGAGTAGCTTATTTAAAAATATTTAACACGTATATTTACGTTTTTCAATCTCATATGTATTTCTCGAGTTATTCGGCCGTTTCCAGACTTTTCGGACACCCTGTATATATATATACATATATATATATATATATATATATATATATATATATATATATATATATACAGGGTGATTCCAAATTTTCTTTACAATAAAAGAGAGGTGATAGTACACATCAAGACAAACAATATTAAATAGGAGACCAAGGGTCCAAAACGTTTTCCTACGGAGATAGCCGCCATTAAAGTTTAGGGACCAAAATTTCAACTAAACATAAAAAACGGAAAAATCGGTCGATTGATTTGCGGTTTTCACAAAAATTATTCTTTATGTCGGCATTTTCTTGAAATTAAATTATAAAGGTAAATTTCAAAAAAAGCCGATAGAGGGCGCTTTAGACTTTGGAGTAACGAAACACTCTTTTTTGGCGTTATATTTTGCATCTTATTAAATGCTTTCCTAAGCTTAGACTTGAACTTAAATTTTGAGCTCAAAATCTGAATAGCTGGGAGTGGTTAAGTAGACAAACTTAGCTGTGTTCAGAGGGTTCAAATTTCAAATAATTGTAAAAAACGGAAAAATTGGTCGATTCGTTTGCGGTTTTTGCTAAAACTAATTTTTAAATCAGCAGTTTTCTTGATCAATCAGTGTTTTCTTGAAAATAATTTTTAAAGATAAATTTCACAAAATGCCGATAGAGGGCGCCTTAGACTTTGGAGTAACTATTTTTAACTGTTATTTTTTTAATCTCATTAAATGCTTTCAAATGCATAGACTTAAATTTTGGGCTGAAAGTCTGAATCGTTGGGAGTGTTTAAGTAGCGAAAAGTTGAATTGTGTTGGAGGAGGAAAGAGTCCTGAACACACTTCAGTTTGCGCTTCTTAACTCCACATAACGATTCAGGATTTGAGCTCAAAATTTAAGTTTAAATCTTAGCTTCCGAGAACATTTAAAATGCTTTTGCAAGCATTTAATTAGAACCAAAAAATAATGGTTAAAATGAAATGTTGGTTACTCTGAATTTTAAGGCGCCCTCTGGCGGAATTTTTTGAGATTTATCTTTAAAAAATATTTTCAAGAAGTTACTGACTTAAAGAATAGTTTTATTTTAAACCGCAAACGAATCGACCAATTTTTCCATTTTCTATAATTACTTTAAATTTGAACCTCCCCCTCCCCCTTGAACACAGTTCAGTTTGTGCTACTTAACCACTCCCTACTATTCAGATTTTGAGCTCAAACTTTAAGTTTAAGTCTAAGCTTCCGAAATCATTTAAAGAGATGCAAACATTAACAGCAAAAAATAGTTGTTCGTTACTCCAAAGTCTAAAGCGCACTCTATCGGCATTTTTTTAAATTTATCTTTATAATTTATTTTCACGAAAATACCTAAATAAAGAATAGTTTTAGTGAAAACTGCAAATCAATCGACCAATTTTTCCGTTTTTTATAATCATTTGAAATTTGAATACTCTGAACACAACTCAGTTTGTGTTACTTAACCACTCCCAACTACAGATTTTGAGCTCAAAATTTAAGTTTGAGTGTAAGCTTACGAAAACATTTAATGAGATGCAAAACATACCGGCAAAAAATAGTTGTTTGTCACTCCAAAGTCTAAAGCGCCCTCTATCGGCATTTTTTGAAATTTATGTTTATAATTTAATTTCAAGAAAATGCCGACATAAAGAATAATTTTAGTGAAAACCGCAAATCAATCGACCGATTTTTCCGTTTTTTATGTTTATTTGAAATTTTGGTCCCTAAATTTTAATGGCGGCTATCTCTTTAGGAAAACGTTTTGGACCCTTGGTCTCCTATTTAATATTGTATGTCTTAATGTGTACTATCACCCCTCTTTTATTGTAAAAAAAAATTGTAATCACCCTGTATATATATATATAGGTATATTTTTTTACCTCATCTAAAACATTTTTGTAATTGGGACTGTATGTATATGACTAAAGGTTAGGTATTAGAAATTAGCCATCGTTGAGAATAAACTCCCTGTATAGGATGTTATTTGAAAAAGATAGGTAAAAATTAATTGCAATACTTTTTATCTCTGTACTATCAATTATAAGAAATTTATTTAACACATAAAAAAAGTTCACAACAGAACTGCCTTTACAAGAAGAAAGAAAATAGCATATTATACATACTTTTAAAATACTTATGTTTTTCAACTTGAGTTTTAAACAAAATACAATAAATGTGACTCTACTCCACGTGTTTTAGTAGGCGAAAAAGTCGGAATACTGTATAAAAAAATAATTTTATTTTAAAATATAGCTCGTTTCTTTTTCATTCTTTTGCATTTGAGATCAAGAAGAAACAATCGCATTTTTTAGTGATCAATAAGTTTTTTCACAAAAAATATCTTTCGAAAAAATTATTTAAAAGAAAGTACTTCAACACTCTTAAATCAAAAAATACGATTTCAAAGAATTGAAAAAAATCATCTAACTTTTCTTTTACTAGTATATTTCAAGAACCTCAAAATTTTCGAATAGAACCTCTTAGGCCTTAAAACACTTTCATTTGGAAACTTTCAAGTTTTCTTTCAAGAACACTTTATAGATTGTAATAAAAAGATACTGAAGTATACTGAATTTTGAAATTTCTCTCAAAGTATAATATAAAAAGTAAGATTTTTTACTATTACTACTAGTGGTTTGTTGTTTTACTTTGACATATAATATATATATATATATATTATATATATATATATATACAGGGTGAGTCATAATTATCGAAACAATAGGCTATCTCCTTAAATATTGCCCCTAGACCCACATTTCCAATTGCAAAAAATCAGAAAGAAAGGTAAAATTTTTGATAAGATAAGTTGCAACTTTATGGGGGCTCTATTTGAAAAATTACGAAAATTAAATTTTTATACGGCCCCTGTAAGATAAAAATCCAATTACGAAAACTTTCCTTATCCAGTCCTAACTTGGACGCAAAAAAATACATCTATATATCTTCAAAATTCGCAGAGTTATAGCCGTTTAAATAATTTATCAGGTTTTAAGGGATTAGACAGAAATTGAAATGCTCGCAACTCTTAAACAATGTTAATTTAATAATTCTAGGAAACATGTAAAAAAATCTATCTTTTGAGTTAAAATTTCAATTATTTTTTCTTTTTGTGATGGATAACCATGTAATTTGCTATGAAAATAACATCCTAAAATTTCTCATAAAATTTATAATAATTTTGAAAACTAAAAAGCTAATTTAAATGGGATAAATTAAAATCGTTATAACTCGAGACATTATTTGTCGGATTTTAATTTCTTTCCATTTCACTAAAGTTGAAAATCTAATTTTAGTTTTATTCCTGGTTTTTTTTTCAATATTAATTTTAAAATTATTAAAAAATATCGTTAAAAAATGATGTAATTTAAAAAAATTCTATTTTCAAAAGTAAATATATTTCGAATTTGCCGAAACAAAACTAATGTAAAATAATAAAAGATGACATGTTTCATGTTTTTGCACTTTTTTTTCTTCGATACTTCTAGACTTTTAATGATTTAAAGACGAGAAATTGTGGGAGAAAAACTTTTCATGCAGAAAAACGAATTTAAAGTTTTAATTAAAGTTTGGCTCCTAATAAAACGTTTAAAGCTTTTTAAAAAAATGAAAGTGTAGCGTAATTCTTTTCTGTAGCTCAAATTTCCGATCGAATTTAACTTATCTCATTTCCATCTCCTTTCTGTATAGTTTAAATGTCCGTCAGTTTTTTAAAACAATGCTTTTTCTAAAGGCAGATTAATTTTTTTAAATATAAATTTAGCTCTCACAACGTCAGACTTTTTATCAACCTGGAGAGGCTGTTAAAAAAATCTGTAATCTGGGCCGAGGCCGGGCCTAACGTATTTTTGATTCCAAAGGAGGCGGGACTGCTTCCTTCTTCCTAGATTTGCACTGGACGATATTTTCCGGTCTCGACACAATCTGTATTAAAATCACTGCCTCTGAATGACCTAATACGTGCATAAACTAAGTTAAATTTGGTTCAGTCAAAATTTTTACAAAAAACATATAGATTTTGAAATCGCTTTTATTTTACAAATAAATAAATAAATAAACAAATAAAAATAAAAATAAAAATAAAATTTATTTAAAAAAAATAGCATATTCAAAAGCAATTTCAATACAATAAATCTACTGAAAAAAATTCTGTCTATGACGGAATCCTGTCTTTAAGCGGAAAATTTTTTGATCCATGCAAAATAAAGATAATAATACCTGAGAAATAATGAACTCCATTTAGAAACCTCCAAAGTTGGGCATTTGTCTATAGCGTAGTTTTTCTTTCCTATATGATTCCGTCTTTGAAGTTTTTACTGTATAACATATTTCAAAGTCTACAACGTATCGAATATGGATAAACGAAATTAAAATGTAAGCGAGACATTAGCATATAAATAGAGATTCATTAATATATCACAGCGTTTGGCGATTCTTTAATAATATAAAGTGTAAATATGAAAAACGAAAAGCTATAATAAGTATTTTTAGTCAGAAATCCTCCATAAAAAACAATTGTTAACCACAACGAAGTAAAAATCTATGTAGAAATTCACAGCTGAGCCAAGCTATGATTTAAACTTTTTTCCAGGCCGGATCTGGTTATGATTTTAATATTTTTTTCAGCCGGACCAAATTTTTTCCCTATGCGTCAGTTCGGGACCGGACCTAGATATTACGACCCTTGAACGTCTCCAGCACAGATGTCACTAGCATATTTTCATATAAATGTAGCGTAAAATTTATACGCTCCTATGTTATATGCGAAGAAAAAGCGCTATCTTAAATTGATTTTTATTAAAGGGCAATTTGTGAATGTTCCCTATCTAGTGTTAAAATTGAGTCAAGAAATCACAGTTTAGAGGCAGGGAAAAGTGGTGTAAGTCAGGAATTTTGGAGAATTTTGTATTTTAATACCGCTGTGAGGTTTTTAGATATGGTGATGAAATTTTTTTGTTCAATTTAGGAATGGATAAGGTATAATATCCTAATTGGGAATTTTGCACTACGGGGGACGCATAAAAATTTGATTTTCATATTTTTTCAAATAGACCCCCCCCCACATGGAGATGTTACTTACCTGTTTAAAAATTTCACCTTTTTTCTGATTTTTGAAATTTGAAGTATGGGTCTAGAGGCAGTATTTAAGGAGATAGCCTATTGTTTCGATATTTACGACTCACCCTTTATATTGAGGAATAAATTAGTACGTATCTATACATAAAAATCGGAAATTTTGCCAAAATATTTTGCACATTCTTAATAAAATTATATTTAATGAGAGTATAACAACATGTAAATCTATTCTTGTAAATGCATACAATTTTTTCGTTATGAATTAATATGAAATTGAAATTATTTTCGGCTATATGAGTCGCCCACATAAAAGGGGCATTGTCGTAATAGCTCCATCATTTGAAGAGAAAAATGATTGCTCATATAGTGCTGGGAATGCAAGCAATATCTTCAGATCCCGTCAGATACGGTCATGAAAATGTGAGAACATGTTAACCCGTTGAAGGCAAAACATTTTTATTCAAAAAATTCTGAAATGATTGAATGACACTAGAACTTAAAAACAAACTTATTTCGAAATATATAAAATTTGTTCTTCTCGTGTTTGATAACATTAAAATTTTCATTTCAAATTCTGGTGTCTATGTGGCATTTTGCTATTAAAATTAAGTGGGATACATTTTATCCCACCGCCCTTGAAGGCGTTAAAAGGCATCATTCGCGTCATAAGTTTTATATTATATAAAAAATTTAAAAGAAATAGTTACTATTTACGAATGTTTAACAATAGAATTTTGTTACGTATTGCATTCAACAGTTATAATGTCTTTGTATCTGCCCCGCATGAGTAAAAGTGTTAGGTGTTGTGTTTGGAAACATAATATCTTTAACATTATTTTTGCACTTAAAATAATATTAATATTTAAATAATTATATTTTGTTGTGTGATCGTTATTATTAAATATCAATAAGAACACTGTGTTGTGGCCAACTTCGACTTAAAACTCTTTATTAAATAATCGTCTATAAAAATTTAATAATCAATAAAAAATATAAAAAAATGAAAATATCACCGGGAAAGTTTTGAGCCAGTAAAATAAATTAAATGCACACACTGTTAAAAATAAAGGTGACAAATCAGTTGCATTTGGCACTCAGGGGTGAAAAGGTGTTACCATTTGACACCCGCGGGCTTGAAAATGTGTTTGGGGTGTCGTTTGTTCTCTCACTGGTGATTCACGCTAATTAGGGTGCTGCGCAATGCATAGCGTTGGATGATTTTCACCCCTTAATCATTTACGCATGCTCTGTGACGTGTATCCTTGCATTCCAACTTGCCGTCACTGGCGGATCAAAACAGCAATTTCTCCCTACGATGACTATCACCGCTATACGCTATCCCAATTTAATTTAGAACTTCGAATGGTTAACTTTTCGCTAACTTTTTTATGTAAAGCAACCTTTGAATTTCAGGACATTTCAAAATTTCAGGGAAACTTTAAAGGTAAATTCGATGGCCGAGTGGTTAGAGCGATGAGCTTGAATCAGACGTTGTGTGTTCGAATCCTTCTAGGGCCAAAAGTCGGTTTGTATATTTTTAATTTTTTTTTATTATTGGGCACTCTGGATTAAGGGTGCCATCTTTTCACCTTAATTAAAGGTGCCATTCTGACTCCTTTAGAGGTGTCAAAAGTGCGACACGCCTTTCACCCCTAAAAGTTGCAATGTGTAGCCATTAGTTTTAACAGTGCAGAGAGCTAAGTGTAAGGTTTTTAATTTAAGAAAAATATTATGCAGAAAAAATAAGATTTTTTAGGTGATGGGGTATCATGTTTATATACCTATACTTGAGAATGAGGGGCCATCATATCTTTATAATAAACTTAGCATAGAGAATAACTATTTAATTTTATATCGGAAATTTAAGAGAAACTTGCAATAGACATAAAAAATAATTGAATCATTATATGTTACCATGTGTTTCCTTTTTATGAGCTTTAGAGCATAATTATTCATTTGCCGCTTTCCTTTGCTACGAAATGACATTTTTTCGTCGAAACAATTTAAATATCAGACATATTTTTACTTATAGCTGGGATAACCTTCGATTCGGAAATAACACGGGATTTGCTCAATGCATGTAGTCCTTTTAAAACAAAAAAAAAAAAATAGCAACAAAACTTCCTTCCATCTATCTGTGACGGTAATGGGAAAAATTAACTTATAGCAATCTCATCATGATGATATTCCAGACCTTAAAGAATGACGTTTTGTTTCCGCTTGATAAAAATTAAACAGCAATTAAAAAAAAAGATTCCACATTTCACGCCGGTTGTAGAAAATAATAATTCCATACCGGTGCACTCGCAGCTAGCGAGAAAGGGATTGCAATAAAAAAATAATCGCCAATTGACAGGGACAACAGAAAGAAAATAAATACGAGAAGTTTACGCTGCATAACTGATAATGTTATGAGTCTGGAAAAAAATGCCTTATTAATATTAAAATTCTATTCATGTATTTTTATGATAAAATGCGAAACTAGATGTGAAGGGCTACAACTTCTTAAATTACATATTAAACTGATTTGAATCTGATGATATCTTTGAATCTGAAATTACATATTAAACTGATTTGAATTTGGCGGCATGCGGGGCTGCAAATAGAAAATGACATCAGTAATAGAAGGTTGTGGAACATTCCACATAATTCTTTAACCGGATATACAGAATTCAAAACTATTTTATCCTTTTTAAATAAACGAAATGTTACGTAAGAAAGAAAATCTTACAGGGGCTGCTTTAAAAAATAAGGAATTAAAATAATTTTAAAATGCGAAGTTTTAATATTAAATGAATAAAGATTGGTAAAATATTTATTAACTGGAATGAAATAAAAATGTGGCAGTGGTTGTAGGTAACCACAACATTGGAATAGATAGAACTTTTTATCAACGGAACAGGTGTCCAACATTCTTTTATATATATTTGCCTGTAAACACAACAATTATTATTTCAAGCATACTTCGCAATTTGTCTCTCGAAGAGCAAATTATATAGTCATACATAGAGATGAATTGGAAGACCAAACCTTGGGGTATTTCATTGGAAAAAAATATAATTTTATAATAATTTACAGATTATATAATAATAATTTTGTATTTCCATAAATATAAATAAAAAAATAACAGACAATTTCAATGTAAAAGTAAGTTACAAAAAAAAATGTGAAAAAATCTCTTAGGTAATAAAAAGATAACGTCTTCAAAAGATAGCCCCCTCCCTCCTTCAATAGGTATGTTTTGATATCGTTTTCGAGAACCCTTACCACTTAAAATGATTATATTACATCTGCACACGTACATCCCTTATCTTTATTCTTGTCTCTTCGTATACTGCATACTATTTAGCTTTACAATGTAAATCAGAGAATCAGTTTTCACATTGATTGTAACTATACCCTATAGTGAAATCATGTATGTAAATTGTCTTTATAAAAATACTATAAATGAATGTAAGTCTGAAAGAACCATTTTCAGAACATTTTTGGAGAAGATTGAGTAGATTCATGTGAAATATGACTATTGATCACAAATTATTATGCCTAGAAGACGTAGTTGTAAATTAACGATAACAGATCCAGAAAGAATTACAAACAAAAGTCATAAATTGTTATTAAGTGACCAATGAAGAAACTCTGAATAGTGAAAACCACTTTTTGGAGACTTTCTATAGCAAAAATTTACAATCAGAAGAAACTCCTATAGAATAAGAAGAATTAAGTCCATGTAAACGCTCTAAGATTTTTCTGTAATAAATGTTATAGGAATGGAAATATATATATTTGAATATTAAAAATATATGTTCACTCAAAAGTAAAAACATTATGACCATTTTCCTAAAAACTTATTGGTGTACCTGTGCCCGTAAAACAACTACAAACCACTTTTTCATGGATGCCACAAAATCTTGGTAGATAACCGGACATAAGTTGTATTAGTTGTTCAAGTAGCGGCCATTCACATTCGGCATATTCCAAAATGGTTGTTTTATAGCTTTGGGTTGCCTTGAATGACATCCGAAATATGGTTTACCGGTTTAAAATCCATCGAATTAGGCAACCATGATGTTAACTGGAATTCAGTATTATGCTTCTGGAATTTATCGAGCACAATTTCAGTCACGTGACAGGGAGGGTTGTCTTGCACATTTCCATTTAGTAAAACAAATATCATGTAATAATTCATTTTATCGGCACTGATATTAAATTAGCATGTAGCGTTCATGATCTACTCTACAACAACTATAGATTCCCGGAATGCCCTTGCTAACATTCCCCAAAGCTTAATATTGCCACAACTGACCTGTGTGTGACCTGTTGTAAGGGGGTTTAGCAGTTCGTAGAGAAGATGTCGTATACAAACACGATCATTAATGCGTTGAAGTATGAACCGTGTTTCATCCGAATAGGCAACTCTCACCCTATGTTCCATAGTCCAGTCATCAAGTTCCCAGTCTTAGTGTAGGAGTATATAACGATGATGCAGATGGGGCACTTCAGTAGGACGTTAATTTATTAGGTCGCACATTCAATACAATCATCTGAACTGTATGGAAGGAAAGAATTCTACTTGGACCTCTACTGACTTGGAATGTAAATTGAGCTAGTTTCGGGTGTCGGTTTTCCTTCAAGTGGGAGAGTCTCCAATGTTCTTTTTATTTCACAACCCGTAGGCATCAAACGCAATGGCTTTTACTGTTGGTTTTATCGTCATTTATCTACTTTGTACAAGAACTATCAACGATATATCCCGAACAACCCAAGAAACGTTCAGTTTACAAATTAGTCGATCTGATTCTTTCGGCTACTGAATTCTGTCCTGTATATAGTAGCTTAGATCAGCAGAAATTATTCTGAGACTCCCAAGTAGCATTTAAATATCATTATGTGCTTTCCACGGATTATATGCTTTTCGGATTATGTGCTTTCCATGTCCGGCAAGCGAGTTCATTTCAAAATAGGGGGGAGGGGTGGTCATAAGGATTTGGCTCTTGAGTTTATTTTATACAGCTGAAAAAATCTACATATATCAAAATTTAGTCATTTAGGACTCTGAATTCAGAAATTATATGGCATAAAAGAATAATAAATCATTATAGGATTAATAATTTCGAAAATGATTTCGCAATTTAACCTAATTATCAAAATTTGAATTTGAAAACTTAAAATATTTTAAGAAGAACTTACTCTAATTTGCGAACGATGTGTTTAACACAATGCATTTATTATCAAAAAAAGAGATTTTTTAGTAAAAAAACAAACACGAATAATAATTTCAATATTCAAGAAAATAATATATAATATATAATTTCAATATTCTATTCTTATTATGTAATTTTACAAGCGATTAAGTATCAATAAATATGAAAGTCTATATCAAAAGTAAAGTTGAATTTTTATGTTTGTGGCGCATTCATACAGAAATGTCATTTTAGCTGTCTCATTTTGAAAATTTAGAAATTAATTAGCGTCTCCATTAAAAGGATATATGTATGATAGATGATAAATAATTTATAATATAAAAAATAATCATTTTATATTAAACGTATTTATTTTATGTAGAAAAACCATTTTTCATACTTATTTTTCATAAGAACCAGCAAATTACACAGTATACCTTAAATAAACCATTTTCAAAATCCGTTTATTAATCTTTCATTTCGTTAAAACCTAATTGATTGCTGAAAAGATATTCAGTTAG
Source organism: Maratus speculifer (assembly GCA_964019185.1). Taxonomy (NCBI): domain Eukaryota; kingdom Metazoa; phylum Arthropoda; class Arachnida; order Araneae; family Salticidae; genus Maratus; species Maratus speculifer. The sequence goes on from OZ025289.1 coordinate 242,453,002, forward strand.
CTTAAATTAGGAAAATAAACTAAATATAGAGAATGTTAAGGTTGTATTTTAAATTTTCTTGTGTCATAAACGACAACAATTCTGCCTTTCACAAACAATTTAGTCCTGAATATTTTATTGGGTGTAATAAGGAATACGTTCTTTGACTTTCATAATGCTTCCAGCCATAAAAGTGCTCGTGACAACATCATTTGAATTAATAGAAAGCACAATCTCTTTATTAACTAAAGACGGAAAAATAACTGATACATTCGGCTCTCGTTATTTCGAACTCGTCGGAACCACTAGAAATTTTCGAATTATGAAAAGATGAGAAGAAAACATGTTTAAAGGGTACTGCTACAAAGAAATAATTGTTATAGTATTTTTTTAAATATATTTCGACTGTTATCATTAGAATATAATGTAATATTAAGTTATAGGATATAAATACATAAATTAATTAAGGGGTTAGGAACAAGCACAAACGAAGATGGGATGGTGGTTTTATTTATGAACAGACAGGACACTAAAAAAGCGGACATCAAATGCATGGGACTACATGTATAGCTGTTCAGAACATATTTCACAAAAATGAAAGAATGAAAGTTATTTGAAGGATCTGAAATCCAGGAGAAAGTTAGAAAAAATGAAAAATCGGAATCACGTTGTTCGAAATAAACGAAGTCAAGAGAAAATGAGTTTGAATAAGTAAGAAATTTATTAAAAATTTCTGGACTTTTAGTTCGAATGTTTAGTTTGAATTAAGCGAAAATTCGATTTATCCGATTTCGAATTATTGAGAGCTGACTGTATTCAATTTCAAGAATTAGTACCACAATGTTTGAAGAAAAATTTTGCAAACATATAGTAAAAATAACTTGTCAATCATCTACACTGACGAGATAGAGAATTATTGCAAGAGTAAAAAACATAATGGTGTTTGACTCAAAGAACTTCCAAAATATTAGAGAAAAATTAAATTTATAGCTTCTCACAGCTTCAGAGCACAATGGAACTGTTCAAATGGATGTAAGAAAAATCGCAAGACTTCTCCATCGTTGCTCACTATATACTTTTTTTTATAACATGCGTTTTACAACGGAATATTTTTCGATATCTCGTATTTTATAAGACTCTTTAAGGTAAAGAGCACCAGTGATGATTTGGTTTGGATCCAAAAAGTGAAACATTCAACTATAAATAAGTAAAAACAGAATGTAACAAAAATCATATAATTTAGTTTATGTAAATTTCAGTTCGGACGTATCACACCCTATTCTTCGTAAACAATAAGTTCAATTAGTTAAATAAAGTTTAGTGATTTTGTAGGTGGTTCTGACAGCATGCACATTAGGAAAAAAATTAAATCAAATCCGTAAAAGGACGAAGATAGCCAATTAAATACTTCATTATACGATATGATATTCAAAAATACAGGGTGGTCATAAAAAATCTTTGCCGATATATGGAACTCTAGCGGCCAGTCCGTTCAACCGATCAAGGTGAAATTTCAGATATAGCTATTCAGAGGTATGAGCATGAGATTCTGTGAACGGCAACAAAATGGCGCTCACGGTTACAGTTATATTTGCAGAAACTCGAAATTTTCCAATGGCAACACATAGTTTTTCATCGCAAAATACTCAGTGCATGCGAAAACCCTAAAGAGCGTTGGAACTGTACATGTATAGCAAGAAACGGACACATTATGCACGCACAAAAAACTGCGAATCCCCCCCCCATAAAAATACACGATTGGGGCGCAAGGAATAAATTTGCATGTAACACAGAGTCAGTACACTAATCTCTGATTACAACACAGATCGGAGAAAACTTTTATTTTGACAGCACATTTTCCACATGGGTGCAATATCAGGCAATAACACATTACATGGTGTCGACTGTGGACAATATTGCTCAACGTTACATCGCATGAGGGATGTTTGCAATCTCACGTTTCATAGAATCATTCAAATCCGGCAAAGTTTGCAGATTGCACATAGCGTTCACGGTTACGGTTATAGTTACAGAAACTCGAAATTTTCCAATGGCAACACCCAATTTTTTTTATCGCAAAATGCTCAGCGCATGCGAAAACCCTAAAGAGTGTTGGAACCGTATGGTTATTGCAATAAACGGACGGGTTATGCTTGCACAAAATCAGCTCTACGAACGTCCCCAAAAAACACGACGAAGGCGCACGAAGAAAATTTGAATATGACAGAGACAAAATAGCAATCACGGAACATCGTTTGCCAGATAGTCAGCGTAGAAAACGGATAAAAAGTAGGGTGGGAATGTTAGATCTTCAGTTGGAGCTCGCTGATGCCAACAAAATAACTTTGTTCGTGGTGAGTTGGTAAAACTATTATGAAAATGAGATGAATGTTACGTAAACCTGGCGCGTTTACCGTCGAAACCGTCGCCAAATACATGGCCTATGCATTTCACAAGTTCTTTGTGATTTAGTAATGAAATTCGAAGAAATAGGCTGCACCTGTGATAGTCTGCGTCCGGACGAACAACTGTTCCTGAAGATACTGTTATGGAAGTTTCATCACATAGTGACCAGAGGACACGCGCAAACTACAAAAGGTGCATCTCGTGTATTTGATATACCAAAATCAATGGTCTTAAAGTTACTGCGCTCTGTAATCCGCATGTTTCTTTACCGGTACCAGCGCGCCCAGAAGTTGGAAGTGTGAGACCATCAACAACATATAGACTTTGTTAATGAATTTCTTATCCAATATGAACGAGATAACGATCGACCTCTTCGCATATTATGAACGAACGAGGCACATTTCACCTTCACTGGTAACTTCAATGGCCTCCGCGATCCCACGACTTCACTCCTATGGATTTCAGATTCTGAGGATAACTAAAATCTAGAGTGTACATGTGCAATCCGCAAACTTTGCCGGATTTAAATGATTCTATGAAACGTGAGATTGCAAACATCCCTCATGCGATGTAACGTTGAGCAATATTGTCCACAGTCGACACCATGTAATGTGTTATTGCCTGATATTGCACCCATGTGGAAAATGTGCTGTCAAAATAAAAGTTTTCTCCGATCTGTGTTGTAATCAGAGATTAGTGTACTGACTCTGTGTTACATGCAAATTTATTCCTTGCGCCCCAATCGTGTATTTTTATGGGGGGGGGGATTCGCAGTTTTTTGTGCGTGCATAATGTGTCCGTTTCTTGCTATACATGTACAGTTTCAACGCTCTTTAGGGTTTTCGCATGCACTGAGTATTTTGCGATGAAAAACTATAAGTGTTGCCATTGGAAAATTTCGAGTTTCTGCAAATATAACTGTAACCGTGAGCGCCATTTTGTTGCCGTTCAGAGAATCTTGAGTTCATACCTCTGAATAGCTATACCTGAAATTTCACCTCGATCGATTGAACAGACTGGCCGCTAGAACTCCATATACCGGCAAAGTTTTTTTATGACCACCCTGTATATTATTAAAATTACTGAAATGGAAATAAGCAATTAGTAAAAAAAAAGCTCTCGTTCTTTTAACATTAGATTGCGAGTGTCTTAGGATTAAATCTGTAAGTTCTAAAAGAATTTGTTTTTTCAATCAGCGTGTGATTACCTATTTCCTACTTTATTTAACTTTTTCTTGTGTAATAATTATACATAGATGATACTTTCTTTTAAATCAAATTAATGTCAAAACGGAATGCTTAAAAAGTAAACACTTATATTTTTTATCTCCTTTTTTTGAAAACAGATTTAAATAATCACATAAATGATAAGGCGCGTAAATACACAAAGGTAATATATTTAGCTATTTTTAAATATAAAAATTCAATAGTTGCATTATATTATGATCATTTTTCTAAACTCAAAGTTTACAAACCGGCAATTCCATTCAATGCTGTTGTCATTTTTGAAAAATTCTTGTGTTCAATTTTATCTAAATTTGGCTTAAATATACAGGGTCTGCAGGAAAAGAGACCCATATTTCATAATTAAATTTCTCAAAAAAAGATCGATGGAATTATGCTGTAAACTTTTTATTTATTAGGTGCACAATAAAATTCTTATACAATCTTATACAGACGTTTTGAAAGGTAAATGTTTTGAAAAGATTGTGTTCTGATTTCAAAGAATATTTGACTTGACATTTTTTAGATTGCTTGCAGAGAACCAGTTTTTCGGATTAAAGTACCGTATTTTATGTCATATTTATATATATTTATAAAATCGTGAAAATATTGGACTATACGCCGAAACAATCGTTCTCTGCAAGAAATCTGAATCAAGAAAAATGTCAAGTCAAATATTCTTTGCAATCAGAGCACAATCTTTTCAAAATATTCACCGTTCTAAACTTCAGTATAAGATTAATAACCTAATAAACAAACCTAAATAACGTAACCATTATAATAACCTAACCTAATTAACCTAATAAACAAACCTAAACAACGTAACCATTAACATAACTTAACCTAATTAACCTAATAAACAAACTTTTTATCACACAATTCTATCGATCTTTGTTTTTGAGAAATTTAATTTTAAAATTGGGGTCTCATTTGCTGGACACTCTGTATATATCTATGAATTAGCATTACATTTGTTGCAATAAGTGTATTTTAAAATTGCAAGAATTATTTATGCTTCTTCTCTAGATAGATTCTACGTCATATGGACGAGAACGAAATTTTCCTTTCTAAAATATTAAAAAATATATTAAACAACATTTTACGTTTTAGTTATACTGTAAAAGAAGACAGTAATCTTTAACACGATTTTTAATACATCTGTTCTTAGAAGAAAAGCTTTTTATTTAATTTTTTACCAATAAAAGATGTTTTTTCCTGGAGCTGAAATAAAAAAAATAGCACAAATGAATAAATCCAAAAAGGTTTTTATCGGGTGAAAAGAGCTATTGTTAAGTTGCTTTGTAAAGAAATAAATTTTATAGAAAACAGTTACAAATAAGGTAGCAAACTTCCACTTTAAAAATTTGTAAAAAAAAAAACAGATAGGAAGTTTAAACTTTAAAATAATATGTTTCTTAACATTTATTAAATAGCAAGAAAAAAATTAAATTTACAATAAAATAAATAAAATAAGTGAAATTAGCTGTGATTTAGAGGGTTTTTTTAGACAGTTAAAAGTAAATGAAATCCATATAAATTACTCGCAAACTACAAATCTACTTTGACACGCTTGTCGCGGAATACTAATTTTTATTATAAAATGTATTACTCGAGTATTTCTTAATGTTTATTTCGATATAACTATTCATAATGTTCAATCTCTATCAGTTCTGTTTTTTAATAGAAATATAAAACTCTAGAAAAATTTCTATCCACCATAAACTACTGAAAGTAAGCCCCACTGTGAATACAAACCCCATCTTACTTATAGCAATTTTTCCTTTCTTGGAATGTGCCATCAATAAGAACTCCTCTTCAAGTTTTATTTTGTTACGTTTTCAATTTGATTTTCTTTCTGCATTTTATAATTTTTTTAACACTTTTTATTACATATCACCAAAATGAATATGTCTTGCACAACTTTCTTTTATGCAGTTCTTTTATATATCATTGTATCATAGAATGACATACTAATTCTTTATGGGCGTTTCCAACCTTTGAAATCATAATTCATTTCGAAGACTACTATTAATGTTTTCGTTCATTAATTTGCATCAAGATGTAGATATACACTAAATATTTTTATTGAGTTTAAATTTTATCATTCTTTTTATATTTCTTTTATATCTAATTTAATTATTTTATGAATGTTTCAATAATTTATTATTTTATTAAATGCAAGGACTTTGTGGATAGACCTCTTCTTTGGAAGGAAATTTTAAAATCGAAAAATGTTAATTCGACTTGTTTTTATTTTGAAAATTGTAAAAGTCCTGCGAAATTTCATAAACTTGAAATGTATGCTAAACCCTTCCAATTTTCTCATTCTTTTCACCAAGGTTTCAGTTATAAGCCCATTAAAATCATTAGAATTTCCTGTCTGCTCAACAGGGTCTTTCTTTCGGTAATTTATAGTAGTTATTAAATTGAAACTTTAACACGAAATGCACCAGATATTATCAAATGGCAATTTGAAATTTATTTTGTGAAACACAACGGAACAAAATATACATTATATATTAAGTTCCTCCTCTCGTATACGATTGAAAATAAAATTTAATACTTTGTTCATGTTAATGATCTGTACATCTCCCCCAGTGAGGTTGCTAATTTGAATTTCATATTTGAAAATGGTAATCTCTTGTATTTTTAGCTTCCCTTGACTTTTATTAATGTTAACTTATTTTTTTCAAGAACTCAAGAGCTTTAGTGGAAATAAATCTGTAATTCAGCCTTCCATTTCAAGTTTGAGTCATTTTTCTCATATGCATTTTTCTCATATGCATCCTTTAAAAAATCGTAATTTAAAAGCATTATGAAATTCCAACTGCACATTTTCAGTGATCTTGTTTCATTTCTCATCTAAAAATTACCTAATTTCGTTTTATTCACGGCTCTTACTCCTCTTTATACAGTAAAAATTAGAACGTTAAAAGCATACGAAATATAAAGCTTCATATTCGTCTCTATCAGTCTTTTCTTATAACTCCCGTTATGAGTTTACATTTTTTCTGTATACCACACATTACACTATTTTGTTCATTTTATGACTAACGGCCTACCGCTTTTCCCAGCCATATATCTGTAGTCCGGATATTACCGCTGAAACTTAAAACGGACTTTTACAAATAGCACATGTTTGTCAACACTCCCTATAACCGTAAGTACAGTCCCGTATTTAGTCGGGTTACCCGCTTTTTCATGAATTTTACCCAATCCGCCTTTCGGATAGGCTGTGTGATTCTTGTGTATAAGGTTAGGGTTGACCTGATTTTTTAAAATTAATGTTTACAATATTTTTTTCACGTTGAAAGCCTCTGTAAACCATACATCAGAGTTTCCCCCCCAAAAATGTTTGTCTAGTTATTTACAATATTTTTTCTGATAGTCAATACAAACATACTCTTTCAACTACTGGTAAGAAAAGACTTCTGCACTGCTAAAGTACTTTTGTTGAATAGTTACAATTCTAATGATCTTGACACTTTTAATGTTGGTATAAAAAAATATTGTGTGGCTGAGAGAAAAACACAGGTAAAACATTTTAATGTTTTGCAGTATACTCTATTTTTAAACTAATACAGAAATATAATACAGTTTTCCATTTCGAAAACTAGTGAAATATTATAACTGCTGATGATGATCGTTAACTAAAGGCAGAATGTCAATTTTTTAAAACCGTTATTAGAGGAGCTTTTAAAACTTTTGAAACTAATTTTAAAACAAATTAAACAAATTTAAAGTTTAGATTTTTATTTTTACACCGTTATACATCAATTGATTTTTTTCCTAATTTATTTATGTCACTGTATCAAATTTCTGGATAAAGTATGTGTGTTGCTCTTGTAATTGAGGACGAAACAGATCGTTAATTTATATTAATCTTATTTTATATTGCATTTAAACATGAATTACTTTTCCTTCATTTGGTGTTCACGTCGACTGCATTTTGACTGTAAATGGAATTCTCGGATTCTGGTTGCGCACAACTTGATCCGTACAGGTATCTAAGATGGATGTATCTGCTTAACGAACAAAAGTAAGTTTTTGAACAAAAGTAATTTATAAATGTGTTAAAAAGTAGCACTTTTTTAAAATTTTATAACATCCTGTAATTGCACCAATAATAAAGTAATGTTACACATACTTATTTTTTAAAAGCATTTTTTTATTAAATGAGAAATTTTTAATCACAAGCATTGAAAATAAAACATATATTTAACTACAATATTTCATTTATCTGAAAAGGATAGGAAAGGAAGACAGAACATCCTGCGCCATGTTTTTTCTAATGAGATAAAAAAAATCTTTAAATGCAAGTCATTAGAGTTCTTTCATATTTTTTTCTTCCAATAAAAATGATAGAGACAATAACAGCAATTAAGCTATTCTTGGATTTAAATGCTTAATTAAACGCTGTTTTCAAACTTAATTTCAGAAAAAAAATAATTAGATCGGATTGAACTAAAAGTGCAATCTTTACAACAGGAAATTTTCATTCGACACTTATTTATATTTTTTTAAAGCTTTTTTCTGCAAAAAAAACATTTTTTAAAAGTTTATAATAACTGAAGATTATAATATATATATATATATATATATATATATATATATATATAACGCCTCTAAAAATATAAGTTGCAAACAAAAATATGAGAAATTTCAATATTCTCTTATACTAGAAAAGAATTACCATTGTTTTTATTATTATTCCCTAAAGATATGTAATTTGCTTGAAAATATTAAGAAAATAATTAATGTTGCAAATCATAAACTTTTATAGCTGTCTTTTTTTATCAAATGAACCTGACTACATTATTAATGAATAGATTTAATTAGTTTGTATGTTCAGAAATAAATATGAAATGGAAAGTTCAGTATTAAATGGTAGGTAACATTTGACTATTTTTTTTCGTAAAAAAAAATCCAATCAAACACTGTGAGTTAAACAATTATTTTTTCTGTATTAGCGTAAACATTTAGGATTTTGCAAAAAAGCAGTATCATTCTGCTCTCAAAAAAGCAGTCTTCTTCAAGACTTCTTCAAGGCTTTCTTCCAAAAAGCAGCATCATTCTCTTATTATTAATATTTTAAATAAAATTTAATATGTTTATTAATTTCGGTAGGAAATCGTAATTTACATTATAAATTTTACCATCGTTAAAATAATCCAATTTTGATATTAAACTAATTTTTCTTTTTGTAAAATCTTCCAAGTAAAATCCCATAAATTTAAATCCTCCATAATTTTATTTATAACTTTTACAGCAGTTTTATTGCTTCGCAATCAATAAATTTAGCCAAGGTTGATCTTTATCTGACAAATGTGGAACTTTTGAAACGATTCTTTTGGGATGAGAGATCTGTACAAACTACAAATAAGATATAGAAATTATTACGACATTTTATTACATTTTTGATTTTTTTTCATGCTTTTTGATGGACAAGGAAATGCCGAGTATACTAGCCAGTGTTTATTAAGAATATTTTTTATGAATATAGTAGAAAATTTTAATTGTGATTGATATGCGCAATTTAACTGCTTTAGGATTAAATGTTGTACATTCATTTACATGATCTCTGATTTTGTTGCAAAGACGTAAGAAAAAAATAAACTTTTTCACTAACTCCTCATTAAATTAAAGTAGAAGAAAGTTACAGGTAACAATCGATTGGAAAAATGCCTATTTTTAAATGAAGTATGTAAAATTTGTTTAGAGGGGCATCTACGTATTTAAAAGAATCACATTTTTTTTATTAATGGAAATACCCAGTTTTAACTAGATATTTTTGTAATTCTGAGCTGCAACAATGTCTAGACACGAAATTTCAAGTCATCTGAATGATATATATTTTTTAATTATAAACATTCAAAATTGAGTGCTTCTAATGTTAAATTATATTTTTATTATTTTATTATCGAAATTAATATTAAAAAATATATATAAATTGAAATCTACTTTTTTGTATATTTAGAATTATTAAATTTTATTAAATCTCGCTTTGTGGAAATCCTAGATTTCATTAAAAGTTGATCCTAAAGATAACAAACCTGTAAAACTATGTACTGTAAGGCTTTAAAATAATTTATTTTAAGCACTGTTGTTGTATGTATAGTTTTTTGTTTCGCTTTTTTAATTGAAATGTGCTTTTTTATTCTTTGGTGCATTTTTCTAAAATTCTCTTTGGTATGCAGTTGAAACTTTTAAAAATTGTTTAACTAACTGGTGTCCTTAAAAATGTCTAACATTATAGGCTTGAGTGATTTTTTTTATTACAGTAAATTTGTTTTTCATATATTTAGGATTTTTTTAAGTTTTTTAGTAAACCTTTTTTTTATATATTTTTTATTATTTAAGCCAATATAAAAACAGCTTCGTATTTGTCTCAAATAGTCTGTTTTCTGATGCCACACTGTAAAAAAATATCTTGTAAATTTACTAAATTGTTTCTAAGAAACTGGAAGTTCTAAAACTTTTTACCACAAAAATTCATGTAACTACATGATTTTTTGCTGCTAACGCTGCATAAAAGCTCTAGAAATCTCAGTTTCCTACATGAAGTTTATTAACTTAACAGTTTTTTTAAGTGCTCAACAAATTTTATTGTGATATATACAACAGTTTTTGAGAAATTGTACCTATCAGGCATATAGTTAAAAAAGAATGAGAAGAACTAATTAAAAACTAATTTATGGATGAAATTTAATTATTTTGATTTATATATGAACGATGATTTTTATAGTTTCCACAAAAAGGAATTTCATTTTTTATCTCTATTTTTAAGTAAGATACATGATGTTAAATATTTCACAAAAGATGCTTCAATTTACTTGTCGAGATGTTCCGCGTGCGCTTAATTACATTGTGTTATAGTCTTTAATTACATTTTGTAAAGAGTAAATTTTATTATTTAATTTTAAAAATGGCTTTAAAAAAACATTAAAATTAAATTTCAAAATCTAGGGAGAAGCAAAGTATATCCACTGTTGTCCGTAACGGCATCCCTGCTAATAATGTGTTATCTAACGTAATATGTAGAATTCTATTTGCTAGAGAATTCCCAACATGGTGATATATACTGATGAGAGGTAATTCATTATAATTAAGAACATGCTATTGATATTCACGCCATAATACATCTCACTGGATCACGCTCCTCTCGCTCAATAATTTGAATCCTGAGTACAAAGATATAGCGTGAAAATATATCTGCATGCATTTCAGTAGTCACTACATATGCTGTCCTTTGTGACGTAATTTTATTCTACATCCATACATCATTCTGTATAATTTACTGCTCTGATCTTCATAGATTTGTACTAATCTCTATATAAACAAATACATTTTAGATATAATTTTACATGCAAAAATGAGATTTTTTTTATAACTCGTCAATAAAATTTATTTTATGTTCAAAGAACTGACATATACGTAAAATTACAACAAGCTGATAAAACTACCAGAATATTTAATTATCAACCCAAAATAATGTTTTCGCAGAAATTGAAAATGTCATATTTTGCTTTAAATTTTTTTCTGCTATAGTTTATCATTAAGTTTTGTTAGCAACCACAATATTAAGATATATATCATATTCACTGTTGTAAAATTATAATAAGGAGATAAATTATAAAAATATAACTTTTGGATACATTTCCCAAAAAGACATTTACATTTTATTGCGTTTGAAGCCCTATAACATAATTAAAATTCCCTAAAAGAAGTACCGCGAACAGTATGAAATAGGTCCAAAATTTCCTATGGGGATGCAAAGAGATACAAATTCTATGTATGTATAGTAATTTCAATCGAAAATGTGTCATTGAAATTATATATAGGAAATTATTTTCATTTCCTCAAAAATATTTTCTTAAACCGCATTTAGTTACAGGGAATTTTCTGAATACCTTAACATTTATAGGGTAATTTGCGCAATAATTGACATTTAATTTTTGAAGTTATTACTAAACTGTATACAAATTTCGCCAATTACATTAAATTAGTTTCCTAGAAAGTAATAGGTTTTTAATTTATATTTGAGAATGTATTAGAAAAGTAAAATAAACTATCTAGTAATTGAATATCCTGATAATTCTTCTTTTTCTTTAGTCGAAAATTGGAAATATTTACTTGAGACATATTTTGCCTTTTTATAGACAATGCTAAATAGGTGCAAAAAATTTTAAATGTTTATAGTACTTTATTAATTTTAATTTCGAGGAAAATTAAAAACATATTTGTTACATTATTAGATTTAATTATTAAATTACATTAAAAAAACCATAAATCATTAAAATTTATTTTCCTAGATAGCAAAATAGTTTGAATTTTTATTTGAGAATTTATTAGAAATGTGAAAATAATTATCTCATAAATGAATTTCCTTATAATTATTCTTCCTTTTTGTCAAAAATCGGAAATATTTACTTTAGAAAGATCCTGAAGTTAAATGCCAGTTATAATTACAAATCATCTTCAATAGGTACAAAAAATTTAAATGTTCATAATACTTTATTAATTATTAATTCGATTGGGAAAAACATAGTTCTTATATCATTAGATTTGCGTTAAAAGGAAATCTAACTTTTCAAATTTTTTAATGTCGCATTCTTTATATATGTCGATGTCTGTGAAATAATCGTATGACACAATATTATTCAGAATGCTGTTAAATATATATATCACTTTGTATTTACAAATATTTTTTCATCAATTTATAAAATATAAAATATTATATATCGCTTTAAATTCTATTCATTATAAGAACAAAAAAGATTCTGACAATGATGTTATCAGCAAGGGTGGATTAATGAATTTACCAAGTTCAAGCAAAACATACAGAAATTTTCACTTCCTACAGTGGCCTTTCCATGAAAAATATGTACTTAATGTAAAATTTAGGAACATGTACATACAGTTTTCATATTGATTCTAAAAGTAATACTGTTTTAAAATTAAATGATGTATAGCTATAATACAGCAAGAATGAAATAACGAGAAAAATATATCGAGTTGAACATAAAACTTTTGACCAAGCATGGGTAGGTTATCTTCACTGGTGAATATGTATTATCTTTAGCAAAAAATTAAAAAATCGAGTTTTTTTTAATGTATAAATTTATTTTTAATGAAAAATGGGAAATATTCACTGTGATTTCATTATTATTAACATTTATCGGACCTTAACATTTCAACATGATTTTATTTTTATATTAATTTGAACCACTTTATCTTAAAAATAAATTTTATTGCACATTTTTCTTGTACACGTTATCAAAGTATAGGTAAAAATGTATCTAAAAAAAAGGTTGTCCGAACTACATATAACTGATGTTAGAAATATTGTTTTCATAATCACGTAGGAAGTGTCAAAGGACCGATAAAATTTGAAAATTCCCAAACTGTTCAAGGTTTTTAAGTTGTGCCATTTCAGAAATAAAAGTTGAATATTATAAATTACAAATAATTTGCTTAGTATATGAACAAATACAATTCAGAATTTTTCTTTTAATTTTGAATACTTTGAAAATGAAAATTTTAACTTCAAACAGAAGTAGCTGTATCTTATGATGAAAGTATCGAGTATCGTGTGGATATTACTGCACATTCAAGTTTACTTCAAGTTTAATTTAACGATGACATTAGCATGTAAATGTGAACTTGTATATTAGTGAATTGAAATAAAAGCGATGTGCAATTTGGAATTTATGAGTATGTTTTTTTTTTTCAAAATTGAAGCTTAGGCTCTGATATACTGGTTTGTATAAAACAGAACAAATGTGGTCGAAAAATCATGCAGCATACATATAAAATATTTCTACTACTCTCAGAATTTGTAACAAAACATCATTTTTTTCACACAAAGAACTGATGCATTTTAAAAATATTTAGAAGAGACAAATAGAGTATACATAAAACTAATATCGATACTCTAAATAGTCTCATTAACAGTCCATGGATAAGAATTTATGCTAATTATTCGGCATATCGTTAAATATAAACTATGGATTTTTGATATATACTGCATATAAAAACTAAAATCAGATTCAGGAGGGATAAATATAATCACAATCAACATTCCTTCGGGAGTTATTGTTTGTGAATGCAAAAAGAATCGATATTTTTTGTTCAATCCGATGTCTTATTTTATAGTATACGCAAATATTATGCACATTGCATAGCATTCAAAATTTGATCAGAATTAAAAAAACAGTATTACATATTTCTAATTACATTAGTACGAAATTTAGCACATCCATACAAATAAATAAAAATTCAGTTTACTTCATATGTTTTACTGACTTTATGTTTACCATAAAAATTTATGGATTATTTAAGCTTAAAAACGGGAATACCGAATGAAAACATTAATTAATAATGATACTTGACGTGTTTAATAGGAAATAGTATCTTAAAATTGGTCAACATATCGATTTTCTTTTTTTAGTATTAACTGAAAGTTTCTTTGATTCTGAATATTTTTACTTATACAATAATTAAGGTACCCTGGGGTAATAACGCCAGGCGGGGTAATAACGCCAAGTGCTTATATTTTGCATAATTATGAAATAATCAGGTAAATGACACCCATGTGCTCTGCGCAAAAGGGCTTTGAGTCATATAAATCGCAAAAAACAGCTTCAAGTTAATTTGTTTCATTTTTAGGTCTTATTGTTTTTACAAACAACTAAAATTAACGCTTGATCTAAAATTTGTGAGATACGTTTTGTGATGTGAAGACTATATTTTTTATCCGGAAATACTTTGTTAATTACATAAATTTGTAGTACATTTTATGTCCTTTCAAAATGTTGTTGAAGATTTTGGATATCTTCTCGAGATAATTTGTAATTTAAAATGTACAGCGCAATAACTATAACGGGGTAATAACGCCAATCCTTGGCATTAATACCCCGGTTGATTCCCTACAGTGGCAGAACTCCATCCTAAATACTGATTCAAATAAATACAGTTAAAACTGTGCAATGTTTCTAATAATTCTCTTTAAACGCTCTTTTTTAAGCAAAAAGAAGCTCACGGTCTGATATTCTTTTGCCTCATCCCCCCCTCCCCACACCACACCTTTATTTTTCTTAAACTTTCACGAAAAAATGAACATTTTCAATAGCTTATTATGCAATTTGTCAATTTCTAGAGCTGAGAGTTTGTATTTTTAGAATTGGGCAATCTACATTCAATTAATCCAACTTATTTCATTGTTTTGTTTGCATGGCGTTATTACCCATATAGGTGAGTAATAACGCCAAATAGCATTGGTCAAGAAATCACGCGATAACATTTTATGAATACATATCTGTTAAATTATTTTTTTTATATAGATAGTCAATGAGTTGCTGTATCAAATCATATATTTGTTTGAAAAATACAAACTAAAACTGAGCCGTGAAAATTGCTAGAACCTTAACGTGGCGTTATTACCCCAGGGTACCTTATTATTCGTACAGCAATCCAACTGTATTAACACAAGTTAGAGTTCGGACGGTCAGACAAATCGAATTCATCAACACTTTGAACCGTGTTGGAAAGTGTTAAAAACGCATAATAGGCTAAAATGTGACATTCGGAAATTTATACAGATTGACAGAAGGAAACTTGAATCCATTTGTACAGCCTTGTATTTTGCCTATTATCTTTACTTACATGCCAATATCTAGCAACAATTTAACTAAGACTAAAACACGCTTAAAACTAGTGGCACCACGCATCCAGACATTTAAATTTAAAAACTTAAATTTAAAAACTCGTGTCATAATTAAAAATGCATTTACAGATTTCACTGCAAATATACAGTACTTCGGACACATATAGTATCAGGAATTTTTCGAATGTATCTGTAAACACAAAGAACTTTCTATTATACAGAAATTTATTTCTTAGTAAACTTCAGCAACATACATTGGTTTTGGTACCACAGAAAAAAATCCCGTTATACCATTATGTTATGCAATTACCCAATATAAATGAACACGAAATATTCTTTGCATCGCATAGTCATATTTTAGTGCACTTCATAAATGCATACGAAATGCATCATAAATGCTGAGTTCGAAAGGGGATAACCTCATTAAAATGCATTTGAAAAAAAAATTCTATTAATAGTGATATAACGAAATACTTTTGAGCGTCCCTGCAATTGAACTATATATCTAATTTTCATAAAATTTGAAATAATCCTACAAGACTTTGTAACAATTATACATTTGAAATTTCAAAGCATTCGGTTGGGCAGCTTTTGCTCTGTTACAAGCGGGAGACAGACGGACGAGAAGACGTCTGTAGCTCCTACATATTTATACAAATACAAACGCACCTAAAATTGACTTAGATAAAATTTTTTGAAATGCTGGTTTGGATTAATAATAGAAAGAATATATTGGAATAAAAACAAGGTTTTTTTTGCAACCCAGGTTAAATTTTGAGTTTTGAAAATGTAGATTGAAACGTGATCTACTTCTGTATCTGTAATCACTTTTCTACAATCCAAATGATTAAATCTACATACTCATCTAAAAAAATGATCTGATATATAAGTAAAAAAACTGGTATTTATAAAATTTTCCCGAACGCATTTGGTTTTTCATTAATGTATCCATCACATTAGATCATAAATGGTGAAATATTAACGAAATTTTCGAAATTTTCCTACTCACGAAAACTGTAAATATTCTATAATCTGATTACAGAAATTTTAAAATTGTGCTTGTATCAAATTAGCCAATTTTTAAAAATCTGTCAATAGAGAATCTAATATTTTCTACAGGAACAGGCCAAAATGACAATTTTATATTAAATATGACTATAAAACGGAAAGTTCCAACTTTCGTACTGAACTGATGGATAATTTAATTAATCTTTCATTTCAGACATTGACTAATGATGCGAAACTTAAAAAAGTCAAAGGAAATTTTCTTTCAAATTTGAAAAGTTGAATGGTTTCAAAATTCAATTTTTAAGGAAATGACAACCTTAACAAACGAATTAATTATAATTTTTCCGTGTCAGAATTTGAAAGTAGAAGAATGAGTAGTGAAATTTTGACGTTAATTAAGTGCTTCTGACTTTTGTCGAACTATTTATTAAACGAAAATTTGATCTCAGTTTTTAAAAAATTAAAGATGTTCATTATGTTTTCGTATCTTAGTTAATTAGAGCAAATAAATATTAATTAATCATTTATTAATGCCGTTCATCAGAACAGAGTTTAGGATAAATATATTTTTAGTAATTTTAATTATCAAGGTACATTGTTCAATAAAGCTCTGTACATTGTTTGTAATTTAGCATAAATATTCAGTAATTTACATTTAGAACTGTTATCTAAAAGAAAAATTGTTTTAGAATTGATTATTTCTAATTACTCTATTTTTAAACGAAATTTTTTTTAAATTAAAAAAAATATATGTCAGCCCAGTTATTTCTCTTTTTAAACTGGCACATGCATGATATTTTTATGAACAGAAAGTCTTTGGGATAATTACCTAAATTTATATTGTGTAATATAATATTGAATGATTTGAGGCATCACGTTTAACGGTTTATGGCATGTAATGAATGCTTGCGCAATTTTGGTTTAGCCATTTCTCTCACGTGTTTTTGATTGCACAGTATTAGAAGGAATTTCATAGAAATTCCATTTTAATTGCAAAAAATATATGCACTATTTCATTCGATTCATCGACTTCGATGGAAGGTGAACTGGAACATAGACACTCCAGTAGGAACTTCTTTAAATACAGCATTGGTTCACTGGTTCAATATTAGAATATTACTTTGTGGAAGGCATGCGTAAAACATTGCGATAGGTCTATAAACGTCATACGGCTTCTTTTCTTTGGTGGCTACTGATTTCAGCTTTTTTTATAACTTTTGTGCTCTTAAAATTCAAAACAATGTACAGAACATAGGACACAAAGTTTTGATTAAATTATCAATGGAATACCCAGGAAATCCATGTGCAAATAAATTATTTAATTTTTAGGTATAGTGTAGATGTTCATATGCAGATTTGAGCAAACAAAAGTGCCCTGAGCCGTATTCTTTAACTTTACACTGATAATGCAAACACTGACACAGCCCACATTACGATCTGAACCGGTTTCGATTGAGTGATGTGCGGATCACTCATTCATGTTCAATCGTATCCAACGTATTGAACACTTCCAACTCAGCGAAACATTGCCCAGGCCGGGAATCGAATCTAGATACTTGGCTTACAAAGCCAATGCTTTACCTGTTAAGCTAACTGGGCAATAGCCTGCTGGGAGTTTTCGATCAGATAACCTTATAGGTCATAACATCTCGTCTGTCATTCAGACAGCTCGGCAGAATAAACCGTAGGTAATGAAACTCCATATAACGATGGATACGTAAATGTACTATTATTTTAACGCAATCAAACTGATTGGTAAATTTATCATATGAATTGAATCATGCGTAGATATACTATTATTTTAACACAATCAAACTGATCGGTAAACTTATCAATTCGTATGATAACTTTACCATTAGGTTTGTTTGTGTTAAAATAATAGTAGATCTACATATCCATCGTTATATGGAGTTACATTACCTACGGTTTATTCTGCCGAGCGGTATAAATGACAAACCACATGTTATGACCTATAAAATTATCTGAGCGAAAAATCCCAGTCGGTTATCGCCCAGTTTGTTTAACAGGTAAGGCATTGTCCTTGTAAGCCAAGTATCTGGGTTCGATTCCCGGCCTGGGCAATATTTCGCTCAGTTGTAAGCGTTCAATTCGTATGATTAGTTTATCAATCGGTTTGATTGTGTTTAAATAATATCAATCGTATCCACTCGTCCGGGCCAATTTTATTTGTCCCACGCTTTTTTTAACCACCAAGCAAAAAGGACAAATATGCAACACTGATTTCTCTGTATTTTTTTAATGCCAAAGAGAAAGATAATTTTTCAAACTTACAAGGACACCACCAAACATGGTGCACACAGATTTTGATGATTTCAAAGTATGTTGTAGGGGTCATACCACTAATTATTCAGCTGAAAGGATTCTTTCAAATGGGCTTTAGTTTTTTAGAAATTGGGAGTCAAAGTTCAGCGTATATTTCAAATACTTATTAGTACGAGCGCCGCATGTGAATTCGTGGCGTCGTGGTAACATACGAGCCTGCAAGTCGAAAGGTTACGGGTTCGAATCAGTCCTCGGCCTTTTACAAATTTTTATGTTTTTTTTTTTTTTTTTTTTTTTTTTTTTTTTTTTTTACACTTCGCAAATTATAAGCAGAATTGAAAATTCTACAGCTTTGAACCTTTTGACATTTTCTGAAGAGGACAGTTTACTTTGTCAACACCTTTTTATTATTATTTTTTCAAAATATGGTGAACTGACTGCATTTCAGGGCTCAACTAAAAGTACATTTTGCAACAAATAAATAAATAAAAATTTGTATTTAATTAAAATTTTGAAAAAGTATAAGAAAATTTTAATATTTTAAAATCTCCACTACTTTAAATATTAATATTTTTAGATTAATCAGTCACTTTTTTTCTTTTCAAATGTGTATTACACAATATTGTGCTTTTAGAAAATTTAATTTTTATCTTAGATTTTTAGATAATTTAATGCTGCATTTAATATAATTTATATTACTAAAATACTTAATTCGTGATAAATATGTTTAAAAATATATTAAAAGTAAAAAAAAAAAAAAAAAAAAAAAAAAAAAAAAAAAAAAAAAAAAAGGTTTAATCATCATTTGTAAAAGTGGAAAAATAAGATCAATAAAAAGAAATCTTCATTTATTCTGATAATTACGGAGGAAAGCAGACGATTAAAAAAAGTATTTTTATATGTATTATAAATTTTATCTCATTAAACAGACGATTTTCGTACTTCAGTTGAATTACGGAAAGAGTGTTTTGATTTGTTATAAAAATAGATGTAATCTGTCATTTCTTATTTGTGCAAACGATAACTTATGTTCATGTTGAACTTTGGTGTGGTGTATTTTGTCGGCCGATTATCTACGCTATGGGATATAGGCCCTATGGGGTGGGTTGCCCTCCGTGGGGGGTTGAACTTTGGAGATAAATGTATTTACAGAAAATTGGAAAATTGAAAACTTGGATAACTGGTAACAACTTGCATTTAAACATTACTGCATTAATATTTTATTATTTTTTCGAAGATACGCATTACTTGAATAATCTAATCCTAAATACGTTTAAAAAATTGCACCCGAAAATTATTTTGTATTATTTATACATATACAAAAAAAGGCAAGTTTTCATTTAGAATGCTATAAAATAAAAAAGCGATAGAAAAAAATCATTATTTCAGGATTGTGCTTAAAATAAAAAACGCGAATAATAATTAATAAAAAAGTTCTAGGCGTAAACTAGTTTTGTAGTTCTGTCAATAGAAATATTCGTTTAAAAATTGCAGAAAAAAAATAAATTTTCATGAAAAAATTAAAAAATGTAAATGTAATTTACAATAAATATCGAAAGCTGTATCGAAAATATGGAAAGCTGTAGCAATTTTGTAATAAAAATACTTAAAATTTGTAACGTGTAAAAATACAAAAATAAATAAATAAAAGCCGATGAGTGATTCGAACCCTCAACCTTTCGACATGTAGGATGGTACGATACCACGACGCCACGGATTCACTTACGGCGTTCGTACTAATAAGTATTTGAAATATACGCTGAACTTTGACCCCCAATTTCGCAAAAACCAAGGCCCATTTGGAAGAATCCTTTCAGCTAAATAATTAGTGGTATGACCCCTACAACATACTTAGAAATCATCAAAATCTGTGTGTAGCATGTTTGGTGGTGCCCTTGTTAGTGTAAAAATCTTTAGTTCTGCATGCATACTTGCTAACCTTCCGATTATTTAACTCAGCAAAACATAGTTGAAACCTGAAATTTTATCTAATAAATTAATTCATATAAACATTCATATTACTACTATTTAGAAGCAAGAAACTAGTTGAAGGCATGCTTTTTTTTTTCATTTTACATAAAGTGGAAGGCTGGCATGTATGCGTATACGTACTCGTATGGGAATATAATCCTTCAGAGTATTAATCATAACTCAATGTTTTAAAACTAAATTATTTTTATACAATTATGTTACTTCAAAAATCGTTTTTATTTCAGAGTAATCCACAGCTTAGTCAATTAAATGAGCAGAGCTAAAAAGGTTAATACGACGCTTCTCCGATATAGATTTTCTATTAGCTAATCGCGAAATTGCATGCTACCTACAGGGAATTAATTATAATTAGATTATTATTAGATATTTATGTAATTATAAAAATATGCTTTACAGCATTAAAAAATTGCAAGAGAAAAAAAAAATACTGTTAAGCGGGTTAAACTTTCTGCACATTTAAAGTAATCAGGGTAACGCAATGCCATAATTGAAAATACAATAAATGAAGTTAATTCAGAGTTCATCGAATCAAACATTATGTAATCAGGATAGCCTTTTTTTTATAATACATATTATCAACTTGTTATTGTTCATTAAAATTAGCAATCGAAACAAATGTGAATTATTAATTTTTAACGTTCATTTTTACAACTTTAATATTAAGCTAAGATAGGCCAAAAAAAATAATAAGAATAGAAGAGTTTTTATGATTGTAAGCTAAATAAGAATTTTATTTTCGGAAATTGGTTGTTTTAAGTTTCATTTCCTGTGATTAAGTGTCTTTTTAAAAAAGGAGGCAAAAATCTGTAGTTTTTACGATTCAATACTAGAATGCTGAAATAGCGGTCCTAATATATTAAATCAATGAAATTCTTAGTATATTAATAGCAATTATGGTAACGAAAAGCTGATCTGCTACTGAAAGTAGAATTAATTCAAAGTTTAACGATTTGATCATTATGTGTTCTAAATAGCTCTTTTTATAATATTTATTAATTAACTCGTTATTGTTCATTAAAATTAGAAAGCAAAACTGATTTAAATTATTAACTTTCATGCATTCCAATTTTAAAATCTTTAATATTAACTAATATACATTATACACACACACACACATATATACAGATATAATCTTGAAACAGTAAAGAAAAAAAAAGTAAGGGAAAATACTTATTCGTCACTTTGTCCTTAATCTCTTCATCCAAAATCAATTCTTTGTAGACTTCCTATTGATTTTAAAGCATTTCCTTTTACATTTGGAACAAAGAACTAAAGTGAATAAATCCATGTTTCGGCAAAAAACCTGTCAAGAAAGAAATTTATGTTGGGAGTAAAGTCAAGAAAAATACCATATATTTCTGCGGATTCTCATAAATTTGACATTACGTAATGCCTGAAAGAGACTGGACAATACACTGCCTCGTTATTCAATAATGTGCAGTGTATCAGAAAATTCAGTATTTGGAACAAAAAAAAAAATGAAAGAAATAAAAAGATAAAGTTCTATTTCATTTTTTAACATTAAGAAAAATTGAAACATCATGTCACTGAATGAAAATAAATAAACTAATAAGCATTGTAAAAAAATGAATATAATAAATAAATAAATAAATCCTTTTACATACTTGTCAAAAATTTTTATAAAATTAAGAAAATAAAATATTTGTATACCGTATAAGATGTTTTTGAAACAATTGTCTAAAACAGCCTAACAATTAAGAAAAGCTTACGCAAAATTGAGATTTGATTAGAAATTGAAATATAATTTCAGGCATTTGTATCTTGCGATTGTATATTTTATAGTACTTTCATATGTGAAATTTATCTATAAAATTTTCCATAAAGGTAAAAGTTGATTAAAAATTGAATTATAAAATCATTAATCTATAAACTGTGTTTGTGTAGTTTATAGTATATTCATATTTGAATCTTATTTAATAAATTTTCCATATAACAAAATTAACTGTATTTATCATAGTTGTTAAGCTGAACTAACATTCGAATATACTACCTCTGACAAAAAAGTTCAGTGAATGAATTCAGAACGGCTGATCCGGCAACACAAGGGAAACAGAATGCTGCACCTGCATAGAGGCAAGTGTTGACCATCTTCCCCCACCACTGCTCAGTTGAGCGTCGTTTATGTTCTGTATAAGACGTGCTTTACAAAGTGCATGTTCAGTGTGTGAATTTTAATCATTTTGTTTTCATGCTATACGGTTTACATATGATAAATTTAAATGCCTAGTTTGACTCCATACCTTACCAGAGAAGGGCCGTTTGATCTACCAGAGGCGGCAGCTTTTTCGTACGGCTGTAAACCCTCGAGCATCATACAATTTTAATCATTTTGTTTTCATGCTATACGGTTTACATATGATAAATTTAAAAGCCTAGTTTGACTCCATACCTTACCAGAGAAGGGCCGTTTGATCTACCAGAGGCGGCAGCTTTTTCGTACGGCTGTAAACCCTCGAGCATCATACAATTTTAATCATTTTGTTTTCATGCTATACGGTTTACATATGATAAATTTAAATGCCTAGTTTGAGTCCATACCTTACCAGAGAAGGGCCGTTTGATCTACCAGAGGCGGCAGCTTTTTCGTACGGCTGTAAACCCTCGAGCATCATACAATTTTAATCATTTTGTTTTCATGCTATACGGTTTACATATGATAAATATATTTTTATTTATTTTATTTCTTTCAAAGGGCTGCAATTACAAGCAGTGGTCAGCAGTGTAGATTTTTTAAAGTATTTTCAAAAATTCGAATTTTATTTTTTTCTAAATAAAAAAGTAAGAATTATTGAATTCTATTCTCTTTAATAAACATTTCAATATTTTTTCTGTAAACTTTCGAATTATTTTATATAACTAACATTATGTAAAGGCTTATATACGACTCATTTTACTTACAGCAATATTCGTCTTTCAATCGAGAATCCATATTTAATAATTAATAGGGAATAACCGAAAAGCCAAACAACGAAGAGTAGAAGCTAGGTTCTTTAGTACATTCGTCTTTCTTATACTGCGCAGAATAAGCAAGTTTCAAAGATAATCAAGTTTGCTTCGGTAGCAAAAAATAACCCGTTATTAAGTAAAGTTATGTACGTTAGTTTATTGCAGAGCTGTGTAATAAAACAATTGTTACAATTACCGTTACTTTAGCAAACATTATTATCTAATTTCGATATCATAGTGGCATAAACGTTAATGAAGTTTTTATGTTTAATATAAATACATCATTTTTTATATGTGTTATCACCAACACTAAATTTTTCACGTTAAAATCCATGAAAACGCTCTTTTTTTTAAATATTAATCTCTCTTCAGTTATTTTCTTTTTCTAAAAATCCAGTAATACTTTTGAAATAATTTGAGTAAGGTACTTTCATTTGCAAAACTGTGCACCATTTTCTCTTTATCGTTGTAACTACATTACTCTTGTAACGTATGCTTATTTTTTAAAACACCCTTATAAAAACACATTTTACTTTAAGATTTTTATAAAAAAATGTATGTACATAATATGTTTTTAAAGCAGAATTTTATTAATCATCTCATTTCCGTCATTACAGGTAATATATTTTTTTCAATAGCATTATTCGTTTCAAAAATTGAAACTTCAATTAGCAAAACAATAATTTGCAACATAATCGTGTTAATTAATATTTAACAAAATAATCGTGTTTGTGTTATTTTTAATATTTATTCCTACCACAATTAATTAAAATACTTAATATTTTTTTTTAAATTTATTAGTTTTAACTAAATTAAAAGTGAATTAAACAGATTTTCATGAAATATAAAGAAGAAACGCAGTATATCTAAAACTATAGGAATAAAGATTAAAATGTATTCAAATTTTGTCCAAAAATTGCAGTTAAACAAAAATATTGTACAGGCATGGACCATTACACCATGTATAATTCCAATAACAAGATAAGATGCGATAGAATGCTCATTGCCAAACGAAAATTTTTAATGTAGAGAATGCATTATGGTTTACATGAGTGAAAAGATAGGTTAAAAACATATAATGCAAATGCATCATTCTATTAGTAAACATCTGTTGATCATAATGATGTTTGGCGATCCAAGTTCTAAGATATTATCCATAAAACCTATATCTTAATATATCATTGATGTTATTGTATAAATTTGAAGGTGGAAAAAATATATAGAATATAGTTAATGTGTACACGAATTTTATGTAACATAATGGCCGAAACACTATAGAAGAACTTTGCTTAAAAAAGTATTTGTTTGCAGCAAGAAGTCTTTATTTCATAAATAAAACAATAACATGTGGGAGGCGTTTCCAATCTTAATGAACTGACATATTACACATGATAGACAAAGTAGTATTAAAATAGCAAAATAAACTAGCAAAAATTAAAAATATGTATTTTAAGACGCTAGCAATACAACATGGAAATTTTACAATAACTAAAATCACTTATTTAGAAAAAAAAGATGAAAAAGTTTTCCTTCTGTCACATACCAAAGCAACCTGTTAACTAGGTTAAAGGGGCACAAAATTTCCAATAGGTTAGAAGTTCGAAGCCCATAACAGACGCCAAATTTCAGGCCGAATGAATGAATGAAAAAAAAAATTAAATAATCCTTAGAAAACGCGAATCTGCAGTGGAAGATTCATTTAAAATAGGCATCAAGACAAAGGATATTTCGAAATTGATTCATTTCAGGTTCAAATAAATAATACAATACATAGCCAAATGCAAATTTTGCAAAAAAAGAAGATTTAAAAAAAACTTAAAGCTATATGGTACACTGTTGCAAATGGGGAAAAATACCAGGAAGAATACACTGAATGAAAAAGGAAAAATAACATACACTTTAAGGAATGTCAAAACTTTAATGTGTATTTCACACATATCAAAGTTTAGAGGAAAAAATAATAAATGGTAGTAATATCCCGACTAATGTCCCTTCGACTTATGGAACCTGGATCTGCTATATGAAAAAAATATTAAATAACTAACAATATGGAAACGTTTAGATGAGCAAAGTTCAGATAGTTTATATTCTAATAAACACACTATTAACATTAAACCAAGCTTTCGGGCAAATGTTCCATTACAAAATTAACATTTTTTAATAAAACAAAAATTTAAGAAATATTCAATAAAACTCCTTAATAGAAAATTTTTGCTGTACTACCTTCGAGTGACATTTCAAAAGAAAAAACTTTACTGAGGAATACCCGCTGAAAAAGACTAAGGGAAAACATTGTTAAAAAATTTTTCACGGCTATTGGTGGTTTTCTTCTGTGTACTCGCGACTGACAGGCTGACGTCTGATGAATAGCTGGGGGGTAGAACAGCTTCAGGTGACATCTAGTGCTTGGTTATTTTTTTCAATGAATGACTCACAAAAGAGATTTAATCGCTATACGCTACGGTTGTGTACGACTCAATTTCTAAAATATTTTTTAACTGCAAAAATCATGGAAATTTTGTTAGATTTCAATACTTTATAGAAAATTATATTGAAGAAAAAAAAATTCAAGTAGAAAGAGATTTGCATTTAGATAGACAGATAATTTTTTTCATGCGCATCTTGAAATTAAGCCAAACGTGGCTCCATCTAATCGAAAACTTGTAAGATCGATGTTTTGCCTCAAATTGTTATACTGTATTTCATTATATAGAGATGGCGTTATTAAACTGAAGAGTTTAATGTAAACATACAAAACGAACATGGATTATATTGTAATTAGATTTATTGAAAGTTTCAAATTATTTGTGTCAATATTAATTTTATATTGTAAACCAGTTTCTTCAAATAAAAGTGAAAAAGGCTAATTTTATCATGCTGAAGGCAATTGGAATTTTTAACAAATTATAAGGAGAAATAATAGCATTTTATTCACATTGAGTCAATTTCAAATTAACTTTTTCAAAAGTCTTAAAATTTATTGTAATAAAACTAGAACTTGGTGATTTTGCGATGGTGTATAACAAGACAGGAGGCAGTAGTTTTCTTTATTTAATAAGAAATACAATAGGCGATTCAATTCAATTTAATTTCTTTTCAATGCTTAACCCTATTTAAAAGTTCATTCTATCCTGCAAAATCAATTCCGTCCCTTGCCTAAAATATTATCATAGAAATGTCTTTTTGTTTTTTTATAGTCTGAGCAATGTTGTTTGATAAATAAAAAAATACCGTAACAATATACTTTTGCATTTTGAAAAAAACATTTTTCCAAAGACACAAGTATATTTATAAAGTCTAATAACGTTGAACATTTATCATAAATTCACCAAACAATATAGAAACTGCAGATAAAAAAAATAATCTTTTGAAAAAATATACTCCAAGCAATTACTTTTTATAAGATTACTTAGGTCAGAAGAATAAAAAAAGGTCTACAAGAAATTAATTTTATACATATAACAAGTACTTTAGTTCACTTTATTTGGCCACATGCTATCAAATTTAACGACAAGATACAAATAAAGGCGGTTTCATGTCAAAGTATCCTTGAGCTATGAAACCATCATTAAGTGGTTACAAGAAATTTCATCTTAGTAGGAAGATTAATGAGTCCACTGTAATGAAGGGAATGCCACATAAATAGGCTAATTTTAAGTAGTAAAACTATTATTCATCGTTTTCTTTTACTTATAACAAAAGAATCTGTCCAACACACACCCGAAAAAAGAAAATTGTTTTTATTCTACTGTTATTAATTTATAAGAAATTCGCTAAAATTTTATTAATACAAATTTAGATGAAACTTTAATTATATATATATATATTTATTATATAGCCGAGGTTATTATATATAACTGATTATATCATAGTTTTATTTTATACCTAACAGTTATATAATACAGTTTTATGTATAACAATTGCATATAACACTTTTTGATGTATAACAGAGTTTAAAATGCATATTTAAAAATGAATGCGAGTAATGATATTATTTACTAATTGTATTTATTTATATCAGAGGTTATTATATGTAACAGATTATAAGCATTTTTTATGCATAACAGTTATAGTTAATATAGTTTTATATATAGAATAGTATTGTATAACAGATTTTAAAGTAACAGAGATTAAAATAAAAATTTAGAATAAAACATTAACTGTATTTATTCGATAAAAAATGTTTTGAAAAGGAAAATACTTGAAGCAATTACTTTTTACAAGATTACTTCGGTCAAAAAGGTAAAAAAAAAATTCCACAAGAAATTAATTTTATACATATAACAAGTACTTTATTTCACTTTATTAGCCACAAGTTATCAAATTTAACAACAAAATACAGATAAAGGCGGTTTCATGTCAAAGTATCCTTGAGCTAGGAAACGATCATTAAGTGGTTACAAGAAATTTCATCTCAGTAAGAAGATTAATGAGTCCACAGTAATGAAGGGTATGCCATATACAACGGCTAATTTTAAGTAGTACAACTATTATTCATGAGATTTTTTTACTTATAACAAAAGAATCTGTTCAACAAACACACGATAAAAGAAAATTGTTTTTATTCTACTGTTATTAATTTATAAGAAATTCTCTCAATTTTTATTAATACAAATTGTGTAGAAAGTTTAACTATAATTTTTAAATATATAGTCGGCGTTATTGTCTATCACGGAATATGTAATAGTTTTATATGCTACAGTTATAGTTAATGAAGTTTTATATGTATGAGTTGTATATAACAAATTTTTATGCATAACAAAAGTTAAAATGGAAATTTAGAAAAAATCTTTAATTGCTTATATATATATATCAGATTTTGTTAAATGTAACTTTTTTATACATATGTTGTTATATAACATTTTCATACAGTTATGGTTAATACAGATTTTTATACATGGAACAGTATACGCTAAAGTACAGAGCAAAAAAACAGAGGCTAAAGTACAAATTTTGAATGATATTTTAACTGTATTTGTAACATATAAAGGGGGTTACTTTTAATATTTACTATTAATAAATCATTAATACTTTACTAATACTTTTAATACAAAAATATCACACTATATATATTACTATATACTATATATATCTGTAAAGTAATATATGTCAGTAAGTAAGTACTTTATATATATATATATTATAGAGTGTATATTATATAGTGCCCTTCTTATAAAAGAATTTACATAAAACGTATTGAAAACAAATGTAAATATTTAAATATGCTTATAATTGCGAATATACAACTAATTCCATGAATATAATTTCATTTTACAGTGCTCAACTAAAGTTTAAACAATGATCACTTGCGCAACTGTACTGAAAACTATGCAACGAATTTTTGAAACTCAACTATCACATATTACTTGCGACGTATCCTTTAATCAGAAATAATAAATTTTAAATTATCTATTTTACATAATATATTATAACATGTAAACAAAATAACATCGTGGCAAAACTATAGGCAATCTATATATTTACAGAAAAATAATCCATAAATTAAAATTGAACTCCAACCACATTGTCACAATTAGTGAAAAAATGTGACTTTTCATCGAAGAAACCAAGTCTTGCATTAAATGTATTTGGTACCAAACAAGTTCAACAGCAGCTTGAAGTTCATTAAGAGAAGAGTATTGTCAAAAATTCGCATAAATTTTCTGGTATATGATGCTACAAAGGTTTTTGATTGAGTGCAGATCAGTTATGTACACTGGCCAATCGAAAACAGCAATATTTTGAGATTTAAACCAAATTTTTGTTTCGTATGCAATATGAATACTCGTATTATCTTGCTGAATATATATTTTGGACCAGCTAAAGTTCACTACATGGCTGTAAATTGTTCTCCAATGTATGTATGTAGCCTTGGACTGTTTGGTGACCATCGGTGAACCCCACAGATGTTTGAGCATTAAGGGAATATAAGGCCCAAATAAAAAAAAGTCACTTACTTGATGACTAACAAAAGTCCAAGGCTCTTCATGCAAGTCATGACAATAGCATATCCAACCATCTGGATCTCCATATTATTCTTTCATTTACCTCACTGCATATTACAGTACACCACTTGGGTCTATATTACATACGTTTGCGAGTTCACTGAACTATCATCAATAAGTAGAAAGATTTCAAAGACGGCTGTTTTATTATTATTTTTGAAACATTTTTTTTATCTTCTTTTAATTCACCTACGAACCGTTTCTGTTCACGCCGAAAGTTCTGATTAATTTTTAATGGGATAAGTAATCATCATTTATATAGATGCCAGTATGTGGATCATTCTACGATCTCTTTTTCTCATCGTACGAGGCCTTCTATTTCTATATTTTGCTTTGAAAGACTCATCCTTAGACAAGATTTGATAGACAGACTTTTTTGGGCGATTCAAGATAGCTGAATTTTTTGCAATAATCTTCCGTGCCGATTTCAGTTTCAATACTTCAATTAGTTTATCTCACCGAATATTTCTGTCTCGCAGCTTTTTCACTAATCGTTGCTATTTATAGAAGCACTTAAATATTTCATGCATGTGGTGTGTTAAGTTTGAAATTTGCATTTTTCCGTGAACAATTCCCAAAAATCAAGAACGTGTCTAAACTTTTGTAATTTGCGAATTTCACATTTTTTAGTCAAATTAAATAATATTCTATGTTAAAAATAGTTTTTCCATCATAAAATGTATAAAATATATTTAAAAATCATTTAAATATATTAATCATTTAAAAGCCAAAAAAAATCATTTATAACCGAATGATATGTATTTTTTATTTAAAGGTTAAATATCAAGTGTCTAAATTTTTGCTGAGGACTGTATACTAGCTTCATCTTAATGGTTTTCACAACGGATTGCTAAATTATTTACAAAAATTGAAGCGGTGTTTCAGAATGTCGTAAAATATTAATAATAGAACCTACGATAAAAAATTTTCAGAGTCTCAATAAGCGCAAGTAAATTGTACACATTGAAGTTTAAACAATAAAAAATAGGCTCAATGTAATGATACAAATCATAAGTGGTGCAATCAACAAAAAAAGACTTAAGAACAGGTAATTAACCCCTTATGCTCCGACAGTACTTTAAAGTACCATTGAAGAAAACTTTAAATAAAACTTATTTATTCCGTCTATTAATAAAAGTTTTTTATTCTTTCTCTCTCTTCTCTAAAAAAAGTCTTCTCGATAAAATTTAGATAGAATAAAAAAATAGTCGAAGCTAAAAATTTTCAAAAAGGGGAAGTTTTATTATTCAGCTTTGTAGGAATTTCGCTTCTTTCTTTAAATAAAATGATATGAAACATATTCAACTGCAAAAGCATTTCCTTTTATAGAGAGGATCATGATACATTTAAATTCATTGCTTTTTTAAAAACTGGGATATTTTAAAAAGAGTAATTTTGATTAATTAATCTCATTATTTTTGTAAATATTTCACAGAAAAATATAACTACGGATATATTTAATCAATTTAATGAAAAAAATGTCAAAATTCCACATTAGTATTATCTAAAAATTCCAGTACACCTTCAAATACTAAAAAAAGTAAGGTGGATCAATTTTTTGATAAATAATTCGATACGCTGTGAAAAATGTACCCTTTTGCTGCATCGTCACTCCCGTGCTTTTATAGAATATTTCTCTTTTAACCCATGAGAATGCTCCATAATCGGGTGAAGTAATAATTTTCTGTAAAAGTAAGGGAGTGACGATGCAGCAAACGGATAATTTTTTTTACAGTGTAGATAAAGGAATTAAAGTGACGTTCTATTTTGTCGGCGCACAAATGAAAGTTCGGTGTGCATGTTCATTAAATACTAGGGTCGTATTAATCTTGACCACTACATTGATGGTAATTGTGACAAGATCTCTTGCTGGATCTGTGGATACTTCGTACGACATTGCTTTTATGTTCCCTAACAAGAAAAAAAAAGTCTAAGTCAAGGGAACATCCAGAATACACCATCTGAGAGATCCATCCTATAAAATCTACATTTATACGTAACTACATTTATACGTATTTATCAGTAACTCGGCTGCGACAACATTCAATGTTGTTTTGTCTCAGAAAAATATTTTTTTGACAATACCGCAGAAATGATACCGGAAACAATGAGTTGTACCTAACGGAATACATCATTTTTTATTTATTATACACAAGCCAAACGTGACCGATCATTTTCAGTTTTAGACGTTTTCTCTAAAATTTCAAGAAAAAAAAATTAAGACTTATTCTGAAACTCTAGGTGTATGAACAGAATCGTACAGTTATTATGTTTCCGTGAATATGATTTCTTTAAATCTCATAGGGGAACGCCATCAAATTGAAAAAGAACTAAAACCTTTTGTATAACCCTGTTAAAACTATTTTAGTTAAAGCTTTCAAACTGCAGATTGTGATTTAGTAGCTTATTTTAATAAACTGTGTTAATTTCTTCGAGGACAGCATGTATACTCGTAGAAAAATGAAGGATTTTATGAAGACAGTCCCAAATTTTGCTTATAATTTCCAGAGTTCTTTATATAAAAAAATGTTATTTTCAGAAAATATGACAAAAGCATTGTACGTAATGCCCTACAATCGAAATAAAAAAAGTAATAAAATTTTTATCATAAATGAGCAAGTTTACTAAATAATTTTTCGCTGCGCATACGTTGATGCTTTCAAAATTTTATTTGTATGTTCTGTTAGGTAAATGCACAGAGCAATTTTTGTTAAAGTGTTAAAAACATAGCGTGAAAATTTTGAAAATTATCGTCGATACAATAAACTCAAAATTCGTTGCCCCCTAAATGAAACAAAAAAATGAGGGAATATATTTAAATGTAGTTATGCGTGCAATATTGTATACTCTATATTGACATTTATCAATAGGTATATGCAATATTTACCTTTGGCCATATAGTGTATATATTTTATATTCTGGATAGAGGACTTACACTGTGTTCACCCACATTATTTTATATTGATATATTTATTAAAGTAAGTAAAATCAGTTTGAAAAAAGGTTGAATAAAAGTATGCTACATAACTTCACTAAAATTAAAAGTATTTTGGAAAATGTGATACGTAATGAAACTGTCAAAAGTCAATTTTAAACTCCTTCTTTATGTGATACTCTACTTGGTAACACTAGCTGACACATACTTTGGCATCATCTTGCTGTGTTCATCTTGTTTAAATTTGTCTACATACCTACCTAAAGCCTTTTTATCAGCGTTACATTATTTTTCAGAGCCATGAAAACTTAACATTTATTAATGCTGCTACTTTTATGCATTCTTTTCCTAGGAATTCTTTCTAATTACCTACTATGGGCCCTATTTAATAGAAATAAAGCTTTCTATTAATTTTCCCATTTATTTATTTATTTAATTTTGCCCTCTATGGTAATTTTCTACGTCTTCTTTTTGTCAATTTCTTACTTTTCTATCCCTCCGCGCCAATATGCTTTTACAAAATAATTTTATATTATTTTAGAAATGTTACCATTAACCCTTCTTTGTCTACATTTTATTCTAAAAATATTTTCGAAACATTTATTTATGGGAGCATCGATCCTGGTCATTTTTGGTATATGTATTTGGCTATAGAAAATACATCCTCCCTCATTTTAAAAATACTCTGATGGAAGAAGGCGCTATAATTGCATGTTTTGTGCCACTTTTTTATTGTACATCGAAAAGTATATGAAGTCAATCTGTGTCCATCGATCCATCTTTTGTCCATCGGTGACTCGTGCAGATAAGGGAATTCTTATCCTGTTAAGCCGGGTGTTTGCAAACAGCTAATGTAAAGCAGAAAAACGAAAAACTATTTATTTTAACCCTTTATCTACCAAATTATGAATTTATGAAAATTTTTACAATCTAAAGCATTTTGCGTAAATTGTTTAAACTAAATTAAAAGATTTACATAATCACTTAATAAATTTCTGAAAGATTTTAGAAATATTGAAGGATTAAAGAGTTTAGACTTATTATTTAAATTTAAATTTACAGGGATTTTAGTGCAATATTTATAGCTCCACTCAAATGTTTTATTGTAAATCGTTTTCTTATTTATTTTGTAGAGTTATAAAATGCACAAGTATAATGTTCTTACAATATAAATATAGAAATATTTCCGAATTGAACAATCCCCGTCCCCTTCCCTCAGCACCAAGAAAGCTTAAAAGATACAAAGGCAAAAGAAATCATCCTTTTAATCCTTTTAAAAATATTTTTGTTTTGTATAACCAATAATGCTTTTGGGACAAAATAAAGTAATGCATCTGTAACTTATTCAAAAGAGTATTACAACTAACTGCGTATTAAAAGAATTTTATAATAAGTATTTTTAATGGTACTTATAAGAACGGTCAGTAAATAAAGGGTTAATAAATATTATTATCGATATTAAGACTTTTTTATTCCGATTAATGGAATAAACTAAAAATTTAAGATGAAAAGAAAATTTTGCATAGTATTGAGCTAGAATTATTCCTGTATTAATATCTATAATTTTTTTTAATATTAAAAAGTATGAGATAGAGCAAAGATTTGTGATTGCAACATCACACTAGTTTACTTTTGGCAAATTAAATAAATGTGAAGAATTGACTGAGATGAACTAATTCTTTGTTTGAGCATCTTAAATTATGAAAAATATCCCACCCCGCAAAAATTTGAAAAAAAAAAAATTGGTCATTTCAGGACATAATCAGTCACGTATATGTGTAGTGGTAGGCGAATTTCTTATGTAAAATTCCTTACATTAATACAAGAAGCAGCGTTAACAAAAGTACAAAAAAATGTAGAAAACAATTTAAGACTTTAAAAATAATGCATGTTTCAAGAAAAATGAAAAAAATATGTCTATACACAGAACTATAACATTCTTACAAAACCTTTAAGTAACCTTAAATTTAAAAACATGTATAATTTAAAGAAACGTTAGCACACGTTTTGCAAAAATAATATAAGAATTTATCTAAAAGCTACTGCAAAAAATAACTTTACACAGTTACGATTTTTTTTTTAAAATACTTAGAAATAAGCCAGAAACATATATTTTTTAAAAAGCTAAAGAATTTATTCCCTAATTATGTAATTTAATCATGTTAACAATAATTGCATCTAACTAATTTCCAACTTCCAAAATTTTTTTACTAGAACGTGTGTAAATCTTTTTCTTGGGGCTATATTGTTTTATTTTTTCAGAACTTACAGTATGGAAAATAGCAAATTACTCATAATTCCATTGAGAAGCACTGATTTTCTTACAATTATTTATTTTTAAAGTAGATTAGCAAAAGAGTGAAAACGCTTTCTTTTTTTTTCTAAGAACTGATAGTTCGGTTAACGAAATCAGTGTACCGTGAAAGTAGAAAGAAATCGTTTGCTAATTCATGACATAAGATTAATTTATGCATAAAATGACATGAAAATGTTTAACTCTTTTATATTTTGAGCGAAAGAATTGGAAAAAAAAGATGTCATTTTTTAAATTATTTCTAATAAGTTGTGCATAAAGTATAATGGAAAAACAAGAAAAATAAACAACTACATTTTACTTCTTCAGCGGTACTTTTTAATTTTTAAATTTTAATGAGAATATTTTGTTAAACAACATTTTTTTCAATCTGAATAAATAAAATAAAATTTTATGTAAAATTTAAAAGCAGTCTCTCCAAATGGGAGTAATAGGAATAAATACTTATATGAACCTTATAAAAAGGATTTTCAAAGAGAAATTTATTAAGCTAATGTAATAACGATGGAGCTAAGAAAAATTATTGTTTTTAATCCAGACATATTTATCTCTTTAAAAAATTTCTTCATCTAATAGACAAAACAATGTGCGTTTACATAATATAATTTAAAATCTATCGCTTACTTTAGTAATTTTTAAACTAAGTAAGCATGCATAAAAGTGAGCATTTATTTACTACAGTAATGTAAACAGAGGAGATAAATTTGATTTATCACTATAGGCAAAGTGATATGTTTGCAAATTGCAAAATTAAATTGAAGACAAAAAATTCATTTTTTTTTCTATTTTACCATATTATGAATTTTTATATGAATTATTATAATTTGAACTTTACGTATTTTTAGCGTTTTCTGTCAATAAAAAAGCATTTCTTCGTTTTTAAAATTTTTTGAAGTAACCAAAGTTGCACATCATGAATCATGCATCTGTTTTAATTGGTATAATTGTAGATAAGAATTTAAGGGGTATAAAATCTCAAATGCATATAAATAATGGAAAGAGAAAAGTTTCATACTAAAAATCTGGTTATGGACTGTTTTTATATTTTTATCGCATTACATAATTGTACATATTGGACCTAAAAATACAGTTTTCTACAGAAAACTTGCGTAAATAACTTATTTTTAGTTCTTTTAAATTATGTAATGTACAATAATAAATTTTTTTATTTTTGAAACGGAATGATTTTGCTATAAACATCTCGCACGTACCATCAAATAAAAATGCAATATGAAAATCTATAAGTAAAATATGATATTCCTCTATATAAGAAAAATGAAAATGTTTGACATACTTTAAATTAGCACAATTTGCATATTTAATCCACTTTATTTCTAGATGGATACTTTTGCACTTTATATCATCTTATATATATGTATATATATATATATACATATATGTATGTCGTATTGTAGCACATAAGGCGTATAAGTGAAAATCAATCAAATGAATTTTAACCCCTTTCGATCATGCGTAAACTCATTAAATCCAATGAACAATCGGCACTTTGCCGACATTAGCGCATATCGTAAAGTAGATACATACAGATAGTGGAATAAATATAACTAGGAGTTTCTCCAATGAAAAATAAATAGTCATTTTTTACTTTTATAATTTTATTAGCAGCGCTAAAACAGTT
Source organism: Maratus speculifer (assembly GCA_964019185.1). Lineage (NCBI taxonomy): Eukaryota > Metazoa > Arthropoda > Arachnida > Araneae > Salticidae > Maratus > Maratus speculifer. The sequence goes on from OZ025289.1 coordinate 242,489,418, forward strand.
CCCATTATTTATTATAAAGTTTATGTCTTGATGCTACAAATCATAAGTCATGTTAGAAGAAATCAAGATAAAAAAAATCTAACGTTATAAGAAAACTATCAGACATTAAAGTTGTTACCTAGGGGAAAATCGAAAGAATTCTCTCTGTTCACTGAGTACAACTGCTTTAGTAGCAACCTTGCAAAAACACAAATCATGACGTCGCTCGGTTATGACCAATGAGAAAAAATAGAGGCACACGTGTAGGTCCAATGATAGTAATCCTGCAATTAGTTCTGTTAAAAGGAGTATGTAAGAAAATTAGGTTTAAAAAATGTTCCAGTACGCGAAAAATCTCAAAATAAAATGAATAAAAAGAGAAAACAAAACTTTAAAAACATTCTAAAAATAGAAACTAAATTAACTAAATATTAGAAATTGGTCACAAATGATGATGCAATCTTCGAATAAAGTAAAAGCTTTATATTTAAGTAAGATAGTTAAGTAAGTAATTGAGTAAGATAATTGAGTAAGATAGTTATTAATTTAAGAGAATTTAATAGGCTTACTGATAGATATTATTCAAGAAGAGGAAATTAGTGAATATAGTGTAACTTTTAGTATGATAATAAAATAAAATAAATGATAATAAATAAATTTAGTATGATAATAAATAAAATAAATATTTCGAGGAAAAACTTAATAGTATAATATATATAAGAAGTATTACTGTGCGTAAATATATATCATGATATTTTAAGGTGTTTTTTTTTTCAACTATCACGACTTCACAGTTTAATTGTTCACAGTGTAAACATTATTAACTAGTTGCATGTGCCAATTCCACTTCTTTCTTCTTTTCTATACATTCTAATAGCTCAAAAAGTTTTTACGCTTGTTAATATTTCGATATTAACATATTTTACATAAACACTACAATTTACATAAACCCTACACTCAGATCGATTCTATTAATCAGTTTAAAAACGAGTTAATATCGTACATAATTCTTAAAATAAACGTTGCCGTTATTCTATCATCGTATGTCAGCTGTTTGCGAATCTTCGAGTTAGGTCAATATGAAAAATTACACGAGTAACGGATGTGTAACAGAACTGGTAAAAATTGAGACAATAATAATAAAAAAAATCGTTATTATAATTTTGCCTGCCAGGATAACATATCTGTAGATCTATAAAGCCTGAAATGTGTGATCAAAACTGTATGCTTAAAGTTTGCTCCCAAACTCTAAATAACACCGTATGCTTACCGATGTTACAATATAAAAACATGGCACAAAAAATATTATTACAGCTCTTCCTCTCAACGTAATATCTCTAAATTCATCTGAGAAATTCAGAACATAGTTAAAACGTACATAAGAGCTTTTATAACAATTTTGATTCAATTCCAATCATAACTTGAAAATCTATGAAAATCATGAAAATCTATCAAAAATCGCGATTCCAGCACCCGTTCCGTCGCAATATCCTCTAATTGTACTAGAACATTCTCGCGATAACTAAGAACATATATATAATAATAGGTTTAACTGTATGCATAACTCTAAGCGCAAAAATAATGAAAATCCTATAGTGCTAGTAACCCATTAATGCCCAAGCTATTTTCTTCATTAAAAATGGAATTTTGGGTTTCCCACCACTTTTAAAAGACGAATAACTTATATTAGGTAGCTTTCATTACAAAAAGTAAAAAGCTACCTATTGCAGCCGTCCGGAGGAAAGCACTTCCGGAAAATTTTGGTATATTTTCACCGATCATGACCCCCAGACCCCAAAACCACCCTCCGTTCAAATGTTGACATATATATATATATATATATATATATATATATAACCATATATATATATATATATATATATATATATATATATATATATCTGATTTTTGTCATGCGATAACTAACGTATTTATGAACCGATTTGAATGAAACTTGGTATGTACATAGTACATACAAATGTCTCGACCGAGTTCGTTGGTCAGCATCATCCGCCATTTTGTTTAAAAATGGCGGCCAATTTAAATTTTTAAAAAAATTTAAAATTTAAAATTAAATGCAAAAAAATTAAAAATTGAAAAATATTTTTCTTTTACGTATTAGAACTTAAAACAAAGATTCCAGAACCCTTTTTATTTTGTCTATATCTTAAAAAATGATTGAGTTATAGCACTTTGAATTTTTCTTATGGCTGACATTTTGAAACGATCTGATTTTTGTCACGTGATAACACGCGTATTTATGAACCGATTTCAATGAAACTTGGTATGTACATAGTACATACAAATTTCTCGACCGAGTTAGTTGGCCAGCATCATCCGCCATTTTGTTTCAAAATGGTAGCCATTTTAAATTTTTTAAAAAATTTAAAATTTAAAATTAAATGCAAAAAATTAAAAATTTGAAAAATATTTGTCTTTTACGTGTTATAACTTAAAACAACAATTCCAGAACACTTTTTATTTTGTCTGTATCTTACAAAATGATTGAGTTATAGCACTTTGAATTTTTCTTATGACTGACATTTTGAAACGATCTGATTTTTGTCACGTGATAACACGCGTATTTATGAACCGATTTCAATGAAACTTGGTATGTACATAGTACATACAAATTTCTGGACCGAGTTCGTTGGCCAGCATCATCCGCCATTTTGTTTCAAAATGGTAGCCATTTTAAATTTTTTAAAAAATTTAAAATTTAAAATTAAATGCAAAAAAATAAAAATTTGAAAAATATTTGTCTTTTACGTATTAGAACTTAAAACAATGATTCCAGAACACTTTTTATTTTGTCTATATCTTAAAAAATGATTGAGTTATAGCACTTTGAATTTTGCATATGGCTGACATTTTGAAACGGTGTGATCTGAACGATTCACAATGTTGCTTTAAAATGGCATACACTTTATGATATCGTGGAATTTGGTGACTCTTTAAATCGCTTAAAATAAAACCAGGTTGAATAAAAGATGACTAATTTCTAAAAATTCCTATTAATATTCAGTCTTGACAAAAACTAGTATTCAATCTTATAAAATCACTAATTTTATAAGATTATTTCCACTAATTTCAGCTTAGTATTTTTGAACAATGTAACTTACTTTAAAATAAATAAATATATATATAAGTATATGAAAGCTACCTCTTCCTCCCGGCATTGCCGGAAGGACTTTTTTAATTTATTGAGGTATTTATTTCGTGAAAAATAGTGCTTATTTATCTTTCAATTTACTGGTGTGAAAAGTGCTTTATTGCATTTTTTATCACCGTCCCTAAAAAAAGACGCTAGGCACTAATGGGTTAAAAAATATCACGCTATAAAAAATAATAAATAAATAAATAAATAAAAATCGGTAAAGTTTCTAAACTTTTTCTACAAAACTGGGACTCCTAGAACTTTTTATGTAATGGTAAAAACCGTAACAACCAAAACAGTAAAAATTCAAGAATCATATTAGGTTACCAATTTTTTGTTATCGTTACATGAAAATTTTCTAGAAATTCCAGTTTCCTAGAATTTTTTTTTACAGTGCATCCGGTGAAATTTCTCTATATTCAACTATACCTTCCACCCATAGAAAGAAACTTATATATGAAATTTGAGTCAATTCTCTGCATAATTTCATGTACTTTTTATAATACAATAATGAAAATCATACGCATATTGCTATTACAGCACCACCTTTTGGCATGTTAGCCTCAACGTCACTCTCGATCGTGAATCGCAGAATCGAAACTGCTGGCAGCAATCTTGCCAGCCGTGTTTTTGCCGTGAAAGTTGTAGTAAAAATAGATATAATAAAAAATTATACCTAATTTTCCTGCTGTTTTTACTGGAAAAATTGCTACCAGCAGTTTTTGCCAGTTGTACATATATTTGTAATAAGAATACTAAACTGTACATTTTTTCGATATTTTTAGCTCAATTTCGACCAGTGTCAAAATGACACCTGAACGGCGTTTCAGAGGGTAGCAAGATTTAGTGTTAATCGACAATTCAGCATTGGAGACATAGAAATCTGAAAAACGTTATACAGTAAAATCGGATGACGGAATATATATAACGGGATAGGATAAGAAAGGGACAAAAATGCGTTTTATAAAAAATTACTTAGCAAGTGTAAATGTATTATTATATAGTCTCTTCTTTCCGTATTCGTATATTCATTTTCAATCAATCAGCACATTTTTAAGCACACTTATAAGCAGGTTCCTTTTCACACCTTATACTACATTTTTAACTTAACTATATTTTAACAAATCTAATTTTTTTTAAATGAGGTTTTAATGTTTAATTGTAAAACACAGACAATTTAAAAAAGCATGTATTTTTTGAAAAAAATTGCGACCAGTCCAAATTTTAATGATATTCAAACACAGCAGGTCATGCCGAAACAATGGTTTTCTTATGAGGTGGGTCAAAATGAGAATGAATATTTCCAACGTAAATGACTAGGAATAATGAAACCAGTGTCGACTCAATACAAAATAATAATGATAATAATAATAAGTTAGATATAGCACTGTCTAATACTTCAGGATAAAAACAAGACGAGAAACGTGTACCGTGAATTAAAAATAATCCTGAGTCCGGAACTCCGGACAGGCCGTGCTAAATTTTTTGGCCAGAGCCTGGCCTGTGTAGATGTCTAGTGACAAACGTCAACAACGCGCCTAACGTCCTTAATTCCCTTTTTATTTCCTTATTATTAAACTTAATCATTATAAATAACTGAATAATATAACTCAATAATATATTAAGCGAAATATTATACTACGTCCTCAATCTTAAATTCTTTACGTAACATAATATATTTATGTGTTTAGATTTAATCAGTTAATGGTATCAGCTAATTAACAGCCTTCTCCATAAAATAATAAGCATGACGGATGAACGTGCCATTTGGGACGATAAAGTAAAACTTTATTTTCCGCAAAGTTTTGTCCAAAGTATTATCTTTACTACGCGTATAAATCAACTTTCTCCTCGTACATTTACTAGACTCATTAATATTTCTATGATTAATTACTTTGATATATAAACAGAATGAGAGAATGAAGACTACATGTATAATCAAAATAGCAATTTGGTAGTGTTGATAAAATCTCAGTGAACAGATTATTTACTACATGGAGAATTTTAATGTGATGGAGCAACATCAGACGTGAACTATTTCTATTGTATAGCGTTAATTTCAATTAACATGAATCAATAATAATCTATTTCTCCCGAATACGAATTTAATCTGAGTCGCATTAACATTTAATTAACATTATTTTTAGATTTAAAAATTTTAAAAAGTCACAAAATAAAAATATAAAAAAAATTAAGAAAATTTTGGAACAATTTCCTTCAAGGTTTGGTTTTGTATGAAAAAGACAAAAGATGAGAATGATAGAGCTGTATTGTAAATGCACAATAAAATGTTTTTTTTTTTTATATTAAATCTCAGATTTTTTTTCTTTGTGCTACCCATGTGTATACCACAGGATCACCGAAAACAGTGCTATCATTAATTCTAAAATTATTTTAAAAATACAATATATATAAATATATATACTCGTAAATATATAGACATATATCATCGATTTTTTGTGTGAATTAGATTGCATGTAAGGCTTTACATGTCCTTTTTTATTGACATATATATTTTTTATTTCGATTAATCGGGCAGTTGTAGAAATAATGTATAAGATTTATTCCTGATTTCTATCTCAGAAATTAATCGTAATTATTTTATCTGCGTGGTGTTGGCCTTGATAACGATCCACGTACCACAATCTTCAATTTTATTTGTAATTGTTGCAATATTGATAATTGCATTTGATTTTCTTGTCACGTTTAAGCTTTTTTAATTTGGTAAATCTATATTCATTGTATATGTTGAATTGTAGCATTATATAATGGTTATAAATATGTATATAATGGTTATATACACTGCCGGGCAATTTTAATTAATCGGGCAATTGTAGAAATAATGTATAAGATTTATTCCTGATTTCTATCTCAGAAATTAATCGTAATTATTTTATCTGCGTGGTGTTGGCCTTGATAACGATTCACGTACCACAATCTTCAATTTTATTTGTAATTGTTGCAATATTGATAATTGCATTTGATTTTCTTGTCACGTTTAAGCTTTTTTAATTTGGTAAATCTATATTCATTGTAGATGTTGAATTGTAGCATTATATAATGGTTATAAATATGTATATAATGGTTATATACACTGCCGGCCAAAAGTTTGAGCCCACACTAAGGAAAACGAGATAATAAAATAAAATTAAAAAATTATTGATATTTTCTGATGAAAGAATAATCGATACAAAATATACAGTGTGAGAAATGAAATTAATCGAAATATAGATAAATTATGAATTAGTTTTAATGGCAAAAATGGCTTAATATGATTTTTCATGGAAAAAGCCGCCTGTGAATTTTACGACTGTCTTACTAGTATCGGCATTCAGGGAATAATTAATATTTTTTCCTGATGGTATTTTGTTCCAGTTTTCATTTAAAACTTTCCATAAGTCTATACAGGATGTATCTAAACTCTTGGGCAATGCTTTAAGGTGTGGTAGTACACATCAAGACAAAGAATATTGAATAGGAAATTAAGGGACCCAAACGTTTTCCAAAGGAGATATGCGCAACTAGAGTTTAGGGTCCAAAATTTCAAATAAACATAAAAAAAAACGGAAAAATTGGTCGATTGATTTGCGGTTTTTACTAAAACTGTTCTTTATGTAAGTATTTTCTGGAAAATAAACTATAAATTTCAAAAAATGTCGATAAAGGGCGCTTTAGACTTTGGAGTACCGAACAACTATTTTTTGCATCTCATTAAGAGTTTTCGGAAGCTTAGACTTAAACTTAAATTTTGCTCCAAATAATTGCTGTAAAAAATACTCCAAAATCTGAATAGTTGGGAGTGGTTAAAAATTGCAAACTGAACTGTGTTCAAATGTTCTAATTTCAAATGATTATAAAAAATGGAAAAATTGGTTGATTCATTTGCGGTTTTCGCTAAAACTATTCATTAAGTCCGTATTTTCTTGAAAATAAATTTTAAAGATAAATTTTTAAAAATGCCGATAGAGGGCGCGTCAGACTTTGGAGTAACGTACAACTAATTTTACCCGTTATTTTTTAACCTCATTAAATGCCTGCAAAAGCTTATACTTAAATTTTGTGCTCAAAATCTGAATAATTTAAAGTGGTTAAGTAGCGCAAACTCAACTGCGTTCAGAGGGGGGAGGAGTTTCAAATTTGAAATGATTATAAAAAACGGAAAAAATTGGTCGATTGGCTTGTCGTTTTCGCTAAAATTACTCTTTAAGTCAGTATTTTCTTAAAAATAAATTTTAAAGATAAATTTCAAAAATTATCGATAGAGGGCGCCTTAGACTGTGGAATAAAGTACAACTATTTTTAACTTTTAATTTTTAATCTCATTAAATACTTGCAAAAACTTAAATTTTGAGCATAAAATCTGAATCGTTGGGAGAAATTAAGTAGAGCAAAATTGAACTGTGTTCAAGGGGGAGGGGGTTGAATTTCCACTCCTGAACACGGTTCAATTTGTGCTCCTTAACCCCTCCCAACGATTCAGAATTCGACATCAAAATTTAAGTATAAGCTTTTGAAAGCATTTAATTAAATACCAAAAATAACGGTTAAAAATGGTTGTTGGTCACTCTTAAGTTAAAAGTGCCCTGTAATTTTTTTTTTACTTTTAAAAATTATTTCCAAGAAAATACTGACATAAAGAATAGTTTTAGTGAAAACCGCAAACGAATAGATTAATTTTTCTGTTTTTCATAATCATTTGAAATTTGAATCCCCCCCCCCCTTGAAAACAGTTCAGTTTGCGCTACTTAACCATTCCCAACGATTCAGATTTTGAGCTCAGAATTAAATTTTATGTCTAAGCTTCTAAAAAAAATTAATGAGATGCAAAAAATAACCGTAAAAAATAGTTGTTCGTTACTCCAAATTCTAAAGCGCACTCTATCGGAATTTTTTAAAATTTATCTTTAATTTTTTTAGAAGAAAATATTGATTTAAAGAGTAATTTTAGAGAAAACCACAAACAAATCGACCAATTCTTCCGTTTTTTATAAAGCAATTTGAAAATTTTTCATTTGAAGTTTGGTCCTCTGAACACAGTTCAGTTTGCGCTACTTAACCACGCCGAACTATTCAGATTTTGAGCTTATAATTTTACTTCAAGTCTAAACTTCCGAAAACATTTAATGAGATGCAAAAAATAACGGCAAAAATAGTTTTCGTTACTCCAAAGTCTAAAGCGCCCTCTATCGCCATTTTTTAAAAATTTACCTTTATAAATTATTTTCATGAAAATACTGACATAAAAAATAGTTTTAGTGAAAATCGCAAATTAATCGACCAATTTTTCCGTTGTTTATGTTTATTTGAAATTTTGGACCATAAACATTAATGGCACATATCTCCTTCAGAAGCCGTTTGGGACCCTTAGTTTCATATTTAATATTGTTTGTCCTTATGTGCACTATCACAACTTAAAGTTTTGCCCAAGAGTTTAGATACACCCTGTATGTATGAGAGTCGTCGATCATGAACGTTTCTATAAGAGATTTTCCATAAAAGTTAGATCGGATTAAGATCAGGGCTTTGAGGACGCCACACCATGTTTATTAATAAACCTTTTGCTTCTCTTTAATCTAAATAACCTCAGCTCAATTTTGAACTATGTTTAGGGTCGATATCCTGTTTCAAAATGAGCCTATCGCCAATAAAACGTAGCCGTGACGGAATAACATTTGTCTCGAGATTGTTTTATATTGTTCTTTTTTCCGAATTCCATGTATTCATACCAAGTTTACAGTTCCATACCCAGAGAAATAACCCCAGATCATAACATGCTCACTGCTGTGCACCGCAGAGGGCACCACAGAAGTTCGCAGTATATTTTATCTGGTAGGACGTCGAACAAAAATTCACATTTTTGTTCCAAATATTTTGAGCTTAGATTTGCAATCGAAAGAACATTTTAAAAATCTTTCCCTGTTCGAAATCGATAGGTAAGGCCCCAATAGATTCATTGTTTTTCATTCTACGCTTTTAATAGTGTTTTTGGATGGCAACGTGGCCAAACAAATTAGCATCTGTCAATCGTCTTATTACAGTAATGAGTGGTACAGATTTGGTTCGAGATTTGTGTACTTTATCGCGAATTTATGGTACTATTAGGCCTCTATTCTCCTTGATGGTAATAACAAGAAATAATCAATAGAAGTGACTGCTTTCGGTCTTCTTGAAAATGTTCGATCCTCATTACTGCCCGTTTCCTTGCATCCAACCATTGTGCAATGAACACATGTATTCGATAATTTTAACTGAGCGACAATCATAATTTCAGACTTGCACTGTTAAAAATAAAGGTGATAAACCGGTTGCATTTGGCGCCCAGGGGTGAAAAGGTGTTACTATTTGACACCCGCGGGCTTGAAAATGTGTTTGGGGTGCCACTGAGTGTCTCACGCTAAATAGGGTGCCGCGCAATGCATACCGTTGGACAATTTTCACCCTTTAGTCATTTGCGCATGCTCTGATACGTGTTTCCTTGCCCTTCAACTCACTATCACTGGTGGATCAACACAGCAAATTTTTCCTATGATGACTATCACCGCTATACGCTATCATAATTTCGTTTAGAGCTTCGCTCGGCTAACTTTTGGCGAGCTTTATTATATAAAGTAACCTTTGAATTTCAGGACATTTGAAGATTTCAGGGAGGCTTTGAAGGTGAGCTTGATGGCCGAGTGGTTAGAGCGCTGAAAATGTAATCAGACGTTGTGGGTTCGAATCCAACGAGGGCCAATTGTCGGTTTATGTATTTTTTAATTTTTTTATTATTGGGCACTCTGGATTAAGGGTGCCATCTTTTCACCCCAACTAAAGGTGCCATTTTGGCTCCTTTAGGGGTGTCACCAGTGAGACAAGCCTTTCACCTTCAAAAGGTACTATGTGTCACCATTAGTTTCAACAGTGTGCCTTCATTATGTAGAAAAATGATGGCAAAATGTGTTTCAATGTCGATTTCCAGTTTTCATCACCATTTTTAAGACATTTTGACAGAAGTAACCTCAAACTCAGACTAAAGAAGAAAGTGTGTGAAGAACTTCAAAAAAATTAGTGTATCTTAATATAAAAGTTACAAAACACTGTAACAATAGTTAAATAGAGACCAGTAAAAACCAAAACATAAGTTTTGGTGAACACATACGGAGCATTAAATAAATAATAATCACTCTACCCGACTTTTTCGTACTCGGCATTTATTGGTGTTCGAAAACATTGCATTTTATTACCCATTTCTTGATAAATAAACAAAATAATTTAATTTTTGGATATTCCACAAGATTATAGAAGATGTACTAGTACAGTTTTCAAGATATTTTTATAATTTTTTGGTGTATTTGTAGATAATAAAAAGATTTTTTGAAGTGGTCTCAAACTTTTGGCCTGAAGTACACATATAGATATTAAAAAATACTCTGCAGTTCTGCAAAAATATGATTTCTAATTGTTTTTCATCCATGATGTTGAGCTAATGGCACGTGCTGTAAGCGAACCCGATGCAAATTTGAAGTAACTTTCTAATATTTACCAAAGACAGGTATAAATAAAATGATTATAGATAATCCTTGAAAGAGAAAAATATCAATTTGTCATATGTAATTTAAAACTGCTTCGCCCACTATCTATTTTTCTTTTGATGTTTTTATGTTCAAATAATGTTTTATTTCAAATAATGTTTGTGTTTATGTAATAATGTAACGCGTAAGCAAAGGGTGTAACATTGTTTAGCGAAAACATGATGAGTTTCTTTTTTGTATTCAACTTGTAATAAATATGTGTGTTCGTTTTCTTGTAAAGCAACAAAATGAACTAGTTTAACTCTGTCGGGTCTGGAGTATAATTAATAGTACACGTCTTTTAATCGAATATTATTTTGTTTTAACAAATATTTTGTTATAGTTTGCATGTAGTAACATTAGTTTTTGTCTATGCATTTACTATATTACTTCATTAATGTTTAGATATTTAGCAATAATAATTATTTACTTAGTTCTCTTTGCGATTCTTTTATTTAAAACATGCATTTCACTCTTTAAATACTGGTTACTTTTCTGAAAAACTAAGAAGTGATAAAACGATAAAAAAAATATTAGAAATTATAATGTCTGTTATATTTTGTTGCAATTTAATATTTTCCAAACATCTCCAAAAACACTTCCTTAATCTATTTTCAAATTAAAATGAATTAAATAGTTCGCAAAATAACTACTTTCGTTAGATTTCAGCCAGCGAAATATTTGATAAAATTCAGAAAACCTATTTGGATTCTACTATTAATATTATTCATGAAAGAGTAAATTTTCTCTCAAAATAGAAAAAAAAATGCCTGAAAGGGTTGAAAGGATTATTTTGACTGATTATATATAGCAAAAAATAAGAGCGTGATACTGAAGTTTATTTCCACATTGTTTGCACTCTAAAAATCACATATGTTTCTAAATTTCCTAAATTGTTTTACTTTTCTTCACATACACACTCATACACACACACATATATATATATATATGACGAAATGTTTAATTTTCTATCCTGGAAAAACTGAATTTTAAGTATAAATAAAATATTATAATGAATAAATTATCTGCATGTAACATCACTTAATATGAAAAATATCTCAGCGATTACCTGTGATTGCTTGAAAAAAATATAATTGTGCTACTCAAAATAATCTAATTTCATTCTACACACTACAATATATAATGTTAAATACAGTGGGGGATTTTTTTGTTGTTGTTAAAAAGTATAATTTTATATTAAGAGTTGTTATTTATAGAAATATACACTATATTGCCATTGATTATGGGACACTTACAATTTTAGACATTTTACTAAATATCTAGAAAAATACATGAGGAATCATCTCAAAACTCTTAGTGTATAAATAGAATAGTATACGTCATATATCTCCGTGAAGATTTTTTACCGAAACTCCATAGGGGACCGCCAACAAATTAAAAAAGAATGAATATTTTTTGAATAACCCTGACAAAACTAATGTCGCAAAAGCGCTCAAACTCTCGATTATCATTGAATGCCTTATTGTAATACACTGTGTTCATTTTTATGCAAATAGCATGCATACTCGCAGAGTAATTAAGGTTTTTATAAAAATGGTCCCAAATTTTTCCAAGTTTTTTCCTTATAATTTTCAGAGTTCTTAATATAAAATAATATTTTTTTCAGAAAATATGACAAACAACATTGCACACAGTACCCTGTAATCAGAATTAAAAAATAATGAAAATTGTATACAAAATGAGTTGGTTTACTAAATAATTTTTTACTGCGCATGCGTCAACAATATCAAAATTTTATTTGCATATTATATTAGCTAAATGTATAGAGCAACTTTTGTGAAAGTCACAAAATCATAACTTGAAAATTCTGAAAATAATCGTCAATTGAATAAGTGGAAAATCCGTTATTCTCAAAATGAAGCAAAAACAAGAGGGGTTGTATCCATATATTCATTGATTAGTGTCAATATAGAATACACAATACGGGATGTTACGACTACTTTTGGATAAAATCCCTCATTTTTTTGCTTCATTTTGGAAACAACGGATTTTGTCCTTTTTCTATAGACGATTACTTTCAGAATTTTCAAGCTATAATTTTGAGACTTTTACAAAAGTTGCTCTATACATTTAGCTAACATAATATACAAATGAAATTTTGATATCTTTGACGCATGCGCAGTAAAACATTATTTAGTAAACCTACTCATTTTTCATACAATTTTTATTATTTTTTAATTTTGATTACAGGGTACTGTGTGCAACGCTGTTTGTCATATTTTCTGAAAAAAATATTATTTTATATTAAGAACTCTGAAAATTATAAGGGAAAAACTTAGAAAAATTTGGGGCCATTTTTATAAAAACCTTAATTACTCTGCGAGTATGAATGATATTTGCATAAAAATGAACACAGTGTATTACAATAAGGCATTCAATCATAATCTAGAGTTTGAGCGCTTTTGCTACATTAGTTTTGACAGGGTTATTCAAAAGATATTCATTATTTTTTAATTTGTTGACGGTCCCCTATGGAGTTTCGGTAAAAAATCTTCACGGAGATGTATGACGTATACTATTATATTTATACACTAAGAGTTTCGAGATGATTCCTCATGTATTTTTCTAGATATTTAGTTAAATGTCTAAAATCGCAAGTGTCCCATAATCAATGGCAATATAGTGTATATATTATTTTAACGCATTCATTTGCAGATAATTTAGGAATATTGACATGAAGTTGAATGTATTTTAAAAATTCTAAAAAGATCGAATATTTTTTAATAAGTTTTATGTCGTGCTTTCTAATTTATCAACAGCAAAACCAAATATTAAAACGACTTCTATTCAAGATTCGATCATAATGAACATCAAATCTTTTAAGTCATCGAAATTTTTTTTAATTTTTGAATAAATATTTTTGTAATGTATTTATGTAAATTTAAATTTAAAAAAAAGGCTAATAAAAAATTAAATTATTCCTTCCATTTAAAAAAAATAGAAGATATTTGTATGTTTCAGTAAACAGAAATATTTTAAATAAATTCATTATTCTATGTCCTTCGGAATCATGCATATGTATTGTGTTTATAATCAGAAGAAATGCCACAGAAACGAAAGCTTCTCTTCTTATCTTTCCTTAATTTCAGATAGAGGCATTTTATAAAATAACAAATAAAAATTTACATTAAACAAATTAATTGTTCTTACTGAATTTGGTAACATATAATCTATTAGTAAACAATCAACTTCAAAGGTATTACTTCAAAAGCTATTGTAAGAATCAGAAAAATTTGAGTTCCAATATTTAAAGAAATATACTTTCTTTAGTATTTTTCTAGCATTCTAATATTTTCTAATTTAGATACACTGCTATACTTTAAATGCAGTTTTCTTGCGTTCTTTTAATTTTTTAATTTGTATATTGCCTTGGTTTAATTTTCAGTTTTATCCGTCTAAAAGATAAAAAATCATCTTTCACTATAAAAAATTTCAAGCTAACAAAGGAATTTCTTTAGATGTTGCTCGCACGCATCAGGACGCTAACGCATTTTGCAGCCTAAAGCATAAAATTTAGAGAAATGATAATTCTCTGTAAAAATCATATATATACATTAAAAAATAGTTTATCCTGAATGACTGATAATCAGCTCACATCCCAAACAACTGAACCTATAAGCATGGAAATTGGGGAAAACATATTTCGTATGATGTAAGTGTGCACTAATACATATAGGTTCCGGATGAGGGCAGGGAAGGTCGGTAGCTTCAGAGCCCCGCTCGCCCCTAACCGTATTTCAATATCTTTAGTTTGTCTCATTTTTCCGTTAAATTTGTCCGGTTTCAATTATTTTTTTTCCTTTTCTATTTAGAGTCCAAGGCTATTCGGGTCGGAAGTAAAAGATTTCGGCACTATCCGAGGTCGCCTGCCGGCGACAGCTCTTCGCGCAAGAGGTTAGGATTCTTTTGGGTCGTGGGTAGGGGTCGCCGACGAAAATGGGCCGCTCACCGCGGCGGATTTTTGAAAATTGCCTCCCTAATAGGGTTAAATGGGGGGTCGAAAATTATCGTACATCTTACTATATCTCAGCTGTCGGTATAGGTGGGAGCATGAAATTCAAGAATATAAATCTACTCAAAAAGCAATTAAACATGTATTTCAGCAGTGTTATAAATTCTCTCCATAAGGAAGGTTAAAAGAGGATCGAAAATTTTAGAACACTTCGCACATCTCAACCGCTGTTTTAAGTGGGAACGTAAAATTTCAGAAAATATACCTATTAAAAAAATTAAATATGTGCTTCAGTGATTTTAAAATTTCCTTCCCTGAGAGGAGGGCTAAATAAGGGTCGGAAATTTTCAAAATTTTTGGACCTGTCATGTGATACATCATTTTAAGGCACTTGGAACACTTATTTAGATTATAGACTTTTCTTCTTTCCCCCACAAAGTCTCCCATAGGGGACGATTTCGAAACTATTTTAAAACAGCAGTAGAGTCATTCCATCGTAACTTACGTTACATTTAAAACAATTTACTGCAGTAATTTTAGTAATGTAACACTAAAAGTATTCAAATGTAAAATTATCATGATTTGTTAATGAAATTTATCTAAGGGTCAATTTGGATGAAAATTACCTAAAAAATTGTAATGAAAGTTGCACTTTATAAGTCTAAGAACCCATGACTGGCAGACCTTCGTTATTTTATAAAAGCTGAAACTTTCTCAGAGCAGTCTTCCAACACAGATAGGAATGATGGGTAATTATGAAATTTGGATCATGGTGGTTTTGGTAGTGACCAGGGAGCAAAGGTGTAAAAAATACCAACTTACTTTCGTCATTTTATAAAGCGTAATTTTTTTATATTTTCTTTGGAATGATGTTAGAAATCACGTCCTCCATTGGCAGACACTTCCTGTGTTTCCAACCCCCGGCCGGCAACCACTAAACTTCAATAATGGGAAATTCTACTTTCGCCATTTTATAAAAGCTGAATTTTATATATGTTACTTGGGCAACTACCAGAAGATATTTCCTCAGTTGGCAGACAGTTTTGGTGGTTCAAACCCCCGGCCGACAGACATATATAGCGGCTTCTCAATACACTAGAGTCTGCGCGAAACAGACATTTTCCCCGTTTTCTCTTGGATCGGAAATTGGCGACAGGTATTTGAGTTGCTGCATTGAAGAGAAAACGAAGAAGGAAAATACCGTACATTTCACAATTTTAAAAAAATATGTACAGATATTTTTAGTTAAAACTATGTACATCTAATGCATTTTGCTTTTTATAGTATTTTCCATGTTAATTTTGACACCGTAAAACATGATTTGCATCCTAGTTTCAATAAAAACTGATATTTAAAATTCTCAAAATAAAAAGATTAGATGGAAATTGTTTTACGCGCAAACGGATATTTTCTCACAGTACTTATTTTTTCATTTACTTAGCATATAAATCACGTTGAATTTATACTTTAAATATTAAAAGGCATTCAAAAGTAAAACTTTCATTGCGAAATATCTCATTTTCTCGTATTTAAATAATTATTTTATTATTATAATAAAAATGCATATTTTTCTGCATTATTAATATAAAAAATTTCTTTTCAAAAATATCTTAATTATTAATATACAGCAGCAAATAAAGTAAAAAAAAGCAATAACACAAATTGGGGGAGCGAAGGGTTCGAATCCATAACCTCTGGTATCGAGTTCCGTGCTCTATCCATTCTGTCATCAATACCTTCATCTGCAACAAGCAACATAATTAATCAAATCCATGATTTATTCTTAATATGTTCCTGAACGCAAAGAATTGGACACTGACGCTATCATATAGACTCACTCCATGTTCCTGCCCCCGGAACGCGCGCGCGTAGCTCAGATGAATCTTGAACACACCCTCTATGAAACAAACGCAACAAAAAGGAAAAACAATAACTTTGGAATTAAAAAGAATAAAAAAAATTATTGTAGATATGCATAAATATAATTTAAATATCATGTATATATTTATAATGCAAATATAATGTAAATATAATGTATAAATGTGATTCAGTTTTGATAAAATATTCATCATGGGAGACATATTAATTTGTGTTATTTGTGAAAAAAGGAGTGGTAAAGTAACATTATTTTCTGAAGATACATTAAGAAAATGTCAATCAGTTTTGAGGCTACGGTAAATACATAACCTCAAATACAAAGACATTGTTTTACCTACTGAATATACGGACAATGGATATCACAGAGAATGTTATAAAACATTTACAGGCCTCAAGAAAAAAAAATTTGCCTCTGAATCTAAAAGTTCTGAAGGAATCGTTGAAACAGAGAAAGGAGGAGAAACAGAAAAAGAAGAAATACTGATAGACTATTCTTCTCCCGGTACATCAGCAGCATCGCAATCACCTTTAACTCCTCAATCAGTAGAACCTCAACCTTCATCTTCTGAGGAATATATAGACATTTCTGAAGAAAGATATGAAAATAATTATATAATTTCAGATGTAAATAGCTCGATACAAATTAACACCAGTGTTGATGCATGTAAAAATGCTTGTTTGTTTTGTGATAGAAAAAAAACATTTACGATAAAAAATGCTTCCACTTCACGAAGCTGATAAAAACCAATTTAAATAGCGCATAATATTAAACATAGAAAGTAAAGAAGAAGAGTATAACGAGTTGTTAAATAAACTGGAAAAATCTGTCGGCCTGAAAACATATTATCATACTGAATGTAGAGTTAATTTCAAAAATAAAATATCATCTTGTACATAAATATCTTTAAAAAGCGATTGGCATCATCATCGACAATATCATCAGAAAGCTTTTAATGATATTAGCAACATCATAGAGGAAGATGTAATCCAGGACATTGTTATTCATTGATATATTTACATGAATCATATACTGATTCATTGGAAGAAATCTTTGAAGAAAATTCTCTTCAAATGAATACTACTTTTACAGTACACTATCTGGAAGAAAAAATAACTAAAACATTCGGTAAAGACATTAAAGACGTTTTTTACAATCCGCAATAAAAAGGTATTAGCACCCAGTTATTTCAAGACAATAGATGATGAAATATTTGAAAATTTACAATCATAAAATATTTTACAAAAAGCTGCATTAATTTTACGAAAAACAATCTTGAAAATAGACAAGAAAAAAATACCGGGCAAAAATATTTCAGCACAACATTTAATAACAGGTAAAGTTTCAATACCAACACAATTATTGGACTTTTATTTCACTCTTCTTGGTGGATGTAGTATAAGACGGAAAAGTAGTCTAAGATGTTTTCGTCAAGTTCGCTCTTACTGTCAAGATGTTATTTATGGAGTCCATTATGGTCAAGTAAAGACATCAAAGCACATTATGTTGGGTATGACTCCGAAGAGTCTTACGAGCAGCAGAAAAATTATTGGCATCATTAATAGATATGGTCATTGTATTAGTTATCAAGGTGTCGAAGAGCTTGAAACAAAAACCATATATAGTTCAATTGAAAAGTCTAGTTTATGCCCAGAAAATTTTTAAAAAACACCTGAGCTTTTACTAGAGTAGCTTATAATTTTGATCGTTTTGTTGAAACTACGAGTGGAAAGGACACTTTACATGATACCGTAAAAATAATTTATCAAAACACTGAGTTAAATACATCCGAAGAATCAGGAATATCCGAAGCACCGGTTCCTATTAATGAAGGCAATTCACCACACAAAAAGAAAAGAAAAAGAAGAACTTTTGACGCTATATCTTCAGAGGAAATTCCATATCCAAAGAAGCCAAAAATGACTAGTTACCTTCAATCGACGGCTGATGAAATTGAAAATATACTTCCTGAAAATTGCCAATTGTATACAGAAATAGATATCATCTGGATGATTAGTCATGCCTTAGAATTACCTGATGTTCGTATGTGGGTTGGATTTAATAGTCGGATTTACAGTGATTCTCTGCAACAACTTATTTCTTATTTAACTCCCATCAATGCCTCGCCAACTAGTAACTCTGTAGTTTTGGAAACCATGTATCAATGTAAGAAATTAGCTGAGAAATTAAATCAATCATCCGTACAAGTTACATATGATTTAGCAATAGCGAAAATAGCCTTACAAATAAAAGCAACCGAAAAACATACATTTGATAATTTATTTATACATTTAGGACCGTTTCACATTATGATGGCTTACTTTAAAGCAGTTGGTAAGGTTATAAGTTATTGTGGATTAACAAACCTAATGGTGGAAAGTAATTTGCTCGCAAATGGTTCTGTGAGTGGATTTCTTGATGGAAAACATTTCAACCGCTGTAACAGGTTGCATCCTTTGATGGCATTAGGATTGGAAATACTACATTTCAAATCTTTTTTGCAAATTAATAACACGTCAATAACAGATGATATGATGAAGGAACTTCAAAGGCTACAAAACTGTAAAATATCATTCCACATAGAAAATGAAGAGCTAAAAGAATTGATGAATGATTGCTGTATTTACAAACAACAAAGTATCAACGGCGAGTTTGGGAAAACACAACAATTTTATTTGATTTACATTAATCTAATTAATCACTACTTGCATTTATCACGAAGCATTCGTAATGGAGATTTCGATATTTTCAAGTCCGTATTGCCTAAAATTACAAATTTATTCTTTATCTGTAATCAACAGAACTATGCTCGATAGACGGTGAAGTATTGTGATAGCATGAAAGTAGCAGAAACCCATCCAGATGTTTATGAAGTATTCAAACAAGGTTGCTTTGGTATTAAAAGGACAGCCAAGCCGTTTTCAAGACAACCTATTGAATTGGTTTTAGAACAAACTATAAATGCAGATGCTGCAAGAAGGCTTACGGGTGTTATACACTTCACCAATTCAATTTTGGCACGTCAACGTTGGGCTCGAAACCACGATGTAAGATCTACGATAATTAGTCAAGTTTATAAAGAATTAGGAGTACAATCTCACCAAGATATTTCAGCGGATTTGAATCACATAATATTCAGAAAAATATCAAGCAATTACGGAAATTTGTTGAGACTTTCGATCAATTTATTAACCCCTTCAGTTTAGAAGTATCTAAAGATCAACTGATTAACATTTCATCTGGTAAAGCTGCATCAGAACCGGTAGAAGCATTTCTTCTTAATATTGAAAAGAATGGTGAATGTCAACGAAAAGCATTTATTTCTGAATGTCTTAGAGATATTAGTAGATTTGAAAAATCTAATAAAAAAACACCTATTATTAAATTTTCAAAATATTATGAGAAAAAGAAGAAAATTTAAGTAGGCGGTACAATTCAAGAGGTTAGAATTCAACGAGATTTGTTTGGACGTGTGCTGGGAATCTCCCTGGACTATAATGTCGATATTTCGAAAATTTTATCGTGCCCAATTACCACAGTGCCTTTGTCCATGTGCCATTTGCATGGAACTATTTGTAAGACGGATAAATCTGCCTTATTGAGGCGTTTGGAAAAATAGGTAGAGCATGAGACACCACCTTGCATAGATGTCCTAATAATTGATGGCTACTTTCTGTTGCATACTATGAAAAATATTCCAAAAACATTTGGAAGCATTTCAAAAAAAAAAAAATTTGCAAATGGTTACCCAATTGCAAGCGTCTAGAGTTGACGTCATATTTGGTCAGTACTTTATACCATCGATCAAAGATTACGAACATTCCCAGCGATTCGAATCTGTATATTTGGAGTACAACATAACTGGACCTGATCATATTCGGCCGATTGATTTTGCAAAAGGATTAAAAAATTCAAACTTTAAACAAGGTCCTGTTGATTTCTTGATCTTGCATTGGGCCACTGATGAAATGGTGCCATTTATTGGTAACAAAACCATTCATATAAATTTTAAAAAGTGTCATTCTTTCGTTTTTAATAACTCCAACAGAATAGTATCTACAGTTGTGGAAGAGTTATCATGTCCAGAACATGAAGAAAAATATACCAAAATAATGTATCATGCGTGCAGCATTGACAGTCAAGCAAATATAGTAATCAGAAGTATCGATACTGACATATGCATCACCTAAAAAGTGATTCACTTATTTGGATGTTGACAGGTAATGGAAACAACATGAGGTATGTAGACCTTACAAAGATACACGCAAAGTTAGGAGAATCTATTTGTAAGAGTTGGCCTGAATTTCATGCATTCACAGGGTGTAATTATAATCCTGCTTTTTTCAGAAAAGGCAAATTAAGACCTTACAAAATATTAACAAACACGGAAGAGTGTCAACAAGCTTTCATCAAACTCGGTAACAAAGAAATATTTGAAAATAATGATAAGCAAAAAAAAAAACACTTTTGATATTATACAGCATTTTATTAGCAAAGTATGCAATGTTGGTGAGATAACTGATGTTGATGCTGCTCGGCTTCAACTATTCATCAATACCTACATTGTCTCAGATGTTAATGAAGCGTTTGACCGTAAAAAAAATACGAAATTTTGATGCCAGCAGTTTGCCACCCTGTAAAACGGAGCTGTTACAGCAATTTTTGCGAGCAAACTTCATATGCAGCATTTGGAACAATGCTCATCAGAAAATTCCAACGGTATATCAACCAGAGAATAATGGCTGGGTAAAAGAAAATAACCAGTACTGTTTTAAGAGGTTTGAAGGAGATCAGTTGCCAAATTATGTCAGAGATTCACGAAAAACTCTCTCAGGTATATATATATATATATATATATATATATATATATTTACATAAGACTATTTACAAAGCAAACAATCATAACTCTAATTAATCAATTACATCTTATACGGGAACTCGTCTTCATCTTACGTTCTTTTTACACCAACTTAAAACTAAAAACATTCCATTCTCCTTTCTTCCGTTCAGTTCTTTTTTCTACCGCTTAAATCGTCTGGCTTCTTAGGAATTAATAGTTCCTTCAAAATCGTCTGCCTCACTGAGAGCCTGTTCATCAGAGTTGCGATGCGTAGAAAATAATATGCAGATCTAATAGTGGAGGAGATTTCCCATATTTCGGCCATACTGATGAGACATTCGTCCTCGAATGTATTCTTGTTGGCTGGAAACAGCAGCTGGATCATCTGAAAAGATAAAGAAAAAAAAACACAGCAGCATCCAAAGTCTAAATTGAAAAAAAGAAGTCATCATTCAAGTTGTTTATCAAAGCTTAGATTATTTCTTGAAAAGATTCATATATTTTTTTTCGCGTCTTTTCGTCTTCTCTTTCTTACGTCCTTTCATCTTCTTTTATCTTACGTCTTTTCGTCTTCTTCTTTCATACGTCTTTTCATCTTCTATTACCTTACGTCTTTTCGTCTTTTCGAGAATAAAGTTAAAATTCTATTAGTTGTCAGTCCAGAGGTTTCTCATAGTTGGTATAGTGTCACAATCGGTGAAATTCTTTTTTTTTTTTCAAGCTTCGTCCGTCCACGGCTTCATGTACTCTGCACATGTACTGGTGACCATGGGTCCTTCGTTGAATCCAAGTTTCTTTACATCGTAGGTGTCATTATTTTTTACTTTTATGACTTTGTACGGACCCAAATATTTTGGTTTTAACTTCAAATCTGGACCTTGTTGTGTGCGTTTTATAGCAACCACATCATTAATCTTAAATTTGTTAGCTTTCTTTCGTCTGAGGTTGTAAGTTTTACGGTTCTCTTCTTGGACTTTTAAAATCTGTTTTTTAGCATTTTTTCTCATATCTTCGCGATTATTTGTAAAATCAGATTGTATTTCAGCATTCAGAAGACTAGTAATTTCAATGTTATTTTTTTAGTTTCATTTTAGTACGAATCATCAATTCAAAAGGAGTTGTGCTTATACTTCTCTGAAAAGTCGAATTTATCACCTGTTGGACGTTGCTTACATGTGTATACCATTTTTTAGGATTATCGACAGACAATTTAGACAGAACAGATATTATGACAGAATTTCGACGCTCAACTTGGCCGTTAGACCTGGGTAATCCAGTGGTAATCGGGATATGTTTAATATTTTCATTGATGCAATAATCTTCAAAAGCTTTAGAGGTAAATGCAGGACCTTTATCTGATATAATTCGAACTGGATTTCCAAAGATAGATTTTTGGATTTCTAATTTAGAAATTACTTCGGCAGCATCGGTAGATTTTGTGGGATACAACCAAACAAATTTTGTGAATGCGTCAATGACCGAAAGGATATGTTTGTAATTTTTATTAGTGCTTTCTAATGGACCTAAGTGATCAACATGGTACGTATGTAATGGAGTTTCTTCTTTTTCTATTGGGTGAAGTAAGCCTTCTTGTTTACCACATTTTCTATTAACTAAAATACAGGGAACACAATTTGCTATACATTTCTCAATTTTTTGTTTAACTTTAGGGATGTAAAAATCATTTTCTAAACTTTTCTCTGTTCTTGCAACTGCGTAATGACCTTTTTCGTGAGCGGCCTTGATTATATTCATTTGCATGTCTCCCGGTACAACTAATAAATCATTACCATTAACACATTTATAAAGAACATCATTTTTAACTAGATAATCATCATAAGATTTCACCTTTAGGATTTCTTTTATTGTTTTAATATGGTCATCGGTTTCTTGAGCTTGGATAATTTTTAAAGTTAAGCTATCTTGGATTACCATACAAATAGGATACCTACTTAATGCATCGACATGTCTCATACTGCTACCCTGTCTATGTTCAATAACATAATCAAAATCGGATAACATTATTGCCCATCTAGCTATTTTTGTACTCATTTCTTTTTTATCCATAGTCATTTTAAATGCATTACAATCGGTTACAATTTTAAATGGGATACCTAGCACATATACTCTAAACTTTTTCAGGGCTTCAATTACAGCTAAAACTTCTAATTCGTAACTAGTGTACTTCCGTTCAGCTTCGGTGGTTTTTTTACTTGCGAAATAAACTGGATGAAATTGATTATCTACTGGAGATTGTTGCATTAAAACAGCTCCATAGCCATCAATACTGGCATCACAATGGATTTCGGTCGCACTTTTGGGATTGTAAATTAAAAGTACTGGTTCTGACGACAAAATACGTTTGAGTTCATTAAAAGCTCTTTGTTCTTCTATATCGAATTTAAATTTTGAATCTTTTCTTAGCAGGTCACTTAACGGTTTAGCTATAACCGAATAATTTCTTATAAATTTTCGAAAGTATCCTGTCAATCCTAAATAACTTTGAACATCTTTGGTACACTTTGGTTCGGGAAAATTTATTACTGCTTTAGTCTTCAGTGGAGAGGGATACAATTTACCATTTATGATTCTATACCCGAAGAAATCAATTTCACGCTTCAAAAAATTGCATTTTTTAAGATTTAATTCTAATCCATATCCCGATGCAGTTTCGAGTACAAGTTTTAATTTTTCTAGACCTTCAGCTTCGTTTTTAGCAGGTATTATTAAATCATCCATATAAATGACAACAATGTGATCTTTTAATAGGTTTCGAAATACATTATAAATATACTTTTGAAAAACACTAGGGCTATTGGTCAACCCGAATGGACATTTCAAAAATTCGTATTGTCCTTCATGAGTAACAAACGAGGTGTATTTCCGCGAGTCTTCTTCAACATCTACATGAAAGAAACCGTTTTTCAAATCTATGGTGGTAAATACTTCGGCAGAATGTAATTGGTCTATTACATCATCAATAACTGGCAAGGGGAAATGCTCACGTACTGTCTTTTTGTTAAGACATCTGTAATCAACACAAAGTCTCATTGTGTTATTTTTTTTGACTAACACAACCGGCGAAGAAAAATTAGAAGAACTTTCTCGAATTGTTCCCTGAGCTAGCCAATCCTCAATTTGGTTTTCGACTATTTTTTTCTAGCATGGCGGTAATCTTCGAGGAGAAGAACAAACTGGGATTTCGTCAGTTAAATTAATTTTCATTTTAACATCTACTGTTTTAGTTTTAATTGGTACATAATTTTCAATTAAAGAGTATAACTCTGAACGTAATTTTTTGTCAGCAATGTGAGTTAAATCAATTTTAGGCTCATCCAAAACATTTACAATATTAACTAAAAAGTCATTAGACTGAACTTCAGCTTTAAACAGTTTCACTTTATTCTCAGAAATAGTTAATGTACCTTGATGAATAACATCAGTGCCAATAATTAAATCGAAATTAATGCAACTGTCCTTAACGACAAAAATAGTAACTTTAAATTTTGAACCATCTACTTCGATTTCTGAATTGAAACAACCTTCTGGTTTAATTGAGGCTTTTCCTAGACCGGTCAAAGAGATACTCGTAGGTTTTAATTCTACAAAGTTCTTCAAATTATCATAAATACTTTTCTTTAACAAAGTCTTTTGGCTACCAGTATCTATTAAAGAGATTAAACGCAAAGAATAAAGCTTTATCTCTTTCAGAATTAAATCTTGGGATGTAATAATGTTTACTTGTGACTGAGCATTTTTAACACTTGTATCTTTAGATTTATTACATTGAAATGATTTATGACCATAAGCGTTACAAGCAAAACAAAGCGGCCCTTTATCTTTATTTACACAGTTAATACTCTTATGATTATTCCCGCCACAATTAAAACAACGCATATTTGGCTTTACAGGCTTAAATTTGTTCTTAACTTCAACTTCGGATTTAATTTTAGGCTTAGCTCCTTCATATTTATGAAATTTTGCATTTTCATACTCCGATCTTATTTTTTCATAAATCTTTAATTTTTGTTTAAATTCAGCAATATTGGGACAACCATACAAAAAAGATTTTTTTAGAAATGGGGTCATTAATTCCATTTATTACATACTGAATAAGGGCAGAATCTTCAATATTGCCTTTTGAGCATAATTGTTTCATATTTAAAAAATATTCATCTAACGATTCATGTGGTCTAATTTTTCTTTTGGACAGCAATTCGTGTAATTCAGCTGAATTGCACGTTTGACCAAATTCAGATATGAGTAGGGCTTTTAATTTAGACCACGAATTAATATTTGTTTCAATTTCAAGAAATAATTTTGCTTTGCCTGTCATACGGCGTTTAGCCAAAATCAATTTGTGCAAATCACTAACGTTAAATAATGAAACAATATCTTCAAAATCGGCAATCCATTTATTAATATTTTCTACTTGAGTACCTTCAAACATTGTAATCATACTTTCAATATCATTAATAGAAATGCTTGGTTTAATAACATAATCAGGAATCAGAATTTTCTGATTTTCATTACTTTCACAATTAGAACTACCAGAATCATTTCTCATATTATTCTCAAAAACAGTTGAAATATTTTTAGTTTTATCTTGTAAATCATCATTAAATTCATCGACACTTTCGTCATCACTAAGAGTACCTACATCGGCTATCATATTAATTTTTAAAATATTAAAATCACATAAACTAGAAATTATTCTGGCAGCAATTTCATCAAAAGTTCCCGAATTATTTATACACAAAACATTGCAAATGGTAATTAAGTCGTTAACAGAAAAATTATCTTTAATTTCTTTGAATTTAGTTTGATATTCATCGGAATCTACTTCAAACGTAAACCCAGTAAAATTCCGAATTCTACGTCGATTATTTCTGTCACCGATTTCTCCAAAAATTAATTTGTGCAATGTCTTAATACTAGCTGATTTTTCAGTTTTCAAAGAAAACTCTAATTCCTTTAAATCAACTAATTTTTCCATTATTGAAAAGAAAAATGCAATAATAAACTCACTTCATAATCAGATGCTCAGCTTCACACACTTTGATTTCACTTTCATCGCAAAATTTTACCTCTTCTGAAATAGCTTTGTAGGCTTGACATTCCATCACAGTTCTAAAAAATATCGGCTTCCAAGATATTAAAAAAAATATATTTCCATCTCTGTGGGCGTGCGTCTGTATCTCACTTACTGAGACCAAAATTTATGGAGATTCTTCTTTAAAAAGTTCTTTTGAACACATAAGTAAATAAACTCGGAGGTAAATTAAATTCTGACACCGTTTTTAAACTTTTAAAGGACTTATATTAAACGTTAATATTTACAAAAAAGATATTTACATAAGACTATTTACAAAGCAAACAATCATAACTCTAATTAATCAATTACATCTTATACGGGAACTCGTCTTCATCTTACGTTCTTTTTACACCAACTTAAAACTAAAAACATTCCATTCTCCTTTCTTTCGTTCAGTTCTTTTTTCTACCGCTTAAATCGTCTGGCTTCTTAGGAATTAAAATTTCTTCAAAATCGTCTGCCTCACTGAGAGCCTGTTCATCAGAGTTGCGATGCGTAGAAAATAATATGCAGATCTAATAGTGGAGGAGATTTCCCATATATATATATATACTACTTCAAATTATTCTAAAAAAATTGTTAGCTATTCACAATCGCATTAATTTTTTTACATTTTTACAGAAACTAACGAAGAAGACAATATTGAAAAAGATCAAGTAATGGACTGGAGTAGCAGTGACGAAGATAATGGAGATATCGACTATAATGATGAAAATGAATAATATTATTAAACATGTCTTAAAACCCGATAATAACTTATAAATCCATACTTCATTTTATTTTTATACAGGATGTTCCAAAAATGCCACCCAAACTCTGCACAGCGAGATTCCTCGTTGGGATTACATAAGAACTGCACCTGCATGGTCCATAGTTTACGAGTAAAATGCGTAAAAGTATAAAGTCATAGCCAGTACAAGAAATAAAAAGCGTTTTGGACACATCAACAGCAGTATTTCCATATCTTTTCAGACTGTCCGGTTTAAATGTTCGCTGCGCATATCGCGTCAACCGCACGCGCGCGCGCCAAACAATGACGTTAAGACGCCGCTGAAGAACTCGTTACTGCATCCTTGTAGCTACTGGTATTTTTTGTATGATTTTCATGCATTCTGTTCGCGAATAATTTAGCATGTATTTGATGCATACTTTGTTTTTCAATTTTTCTCGTAAATTATCAATCGTACAGGTGCAGTTCTTTGGGCTTCTTTAATGTATTCCCAATGAGGAATCTGGCTGCGCAGAGTTTGGGTGCCATTTTTGGGACACCACGTATAAAATTTTTTAACACTATGTATGATAAACAATAAAACTCTAATTTTTTGTTGAAGTGGATATTAAAAATAAAGTTCATAAAATACCTAAACATTATTTTCTAACGTATTTCATTTATTTTTAAAACAAGTATCAAAATGGAAATCATAATCAATAACATTATAAACATGCAATTTTTTTATTGATAAATAAGTACATAATAAAACAGCAATTTCGGCATGTGCTAGGGAGAGGATATAGCTTTCATATTCGTTGTTTTTGTTAAATATAGCTTTTTTGCGACTCGATTAGATGAGTTAATAAAAATTCTTTAATGCTTGATTATTATCTCATCGAAAATTTTACTGAAATTTTAAGAATATCAAATGCTACGAACGCTATAAAAAGAAATTTCATAAATACTGAATTTGAATGAGAATTGTGTCAAATTACATCTATTGTCAGTAATCTATTGTCAAATCGGCAATATTTATGATTTCTTAATTTTTGTCTTCAAATTTGGCGATATTTTTAAATATTTGGCGATAAGTGTTTCCAAGCTTGGAGAGAATTCGAACCTAACGTTCATTATACTCATAAATAAATAACTAATTTTTAGTAATTTGGAAAATAGTTGTTATCCTCGGTAGAGAATTGGGAAATCGGAATGTTTTTATTGGTTGAATTCCGCATTTTATTCATTTTCTGATTGGTCCATGTTTAATGTTTAAAAATAGTTTACTTCTGTTGCCACAATGACAAAAAAGTAATAAAAACTTTAAATAATAGTAATAATTTGAAAACAAATTGTCTTAAAAATTTCAAACGAACTTCATTTAAAAGTGCATTTTTTTCTCTATGCAACGGTATAAAAATTTAAAATGTGCAATGTTTAGAAGTTTAAAAGTTTGCAGTTCAAAAAAATTGTAAAACTGAAATTTTATTTAAAATTTTTATAAGATGGGTCCAGGAATATTAATGTTTAATCCATGTCATACGTAATAAGAGGCAGTCAGCCTGATTAACTCCATCAAATAAAAATGCACATTTTAAACAGTTAAAGTTATATAACAATAAACTACTGGTTTTTTTTTATTTATGGTCTAGGAATATTAATGGTTAATGCATGGCGTACGTAATATATGACTCGTTATGGTCATCCTAAGAATGATGTTTATTATTATTGTTAAGTATAGAATTCCTTTTTAAGTCTTTAAAATTTTAGTCTTTGAAAATATCATTTTCCAAATAGTCGTTCTAATTTGTTAAATTACATTTTTTTTCGTTTATTGTGGTCTTTTTTCAAAATGTCAACAACCGTAGAATTACATGCAACAACCTCAAATAACTGTCGCCAATTTTCGACTCAAGGGAAAACGGAGAAAATGTCTGTTTCGCGGTCAGCAGATTTTAGTGAATTGAGAAGCCGCTGTATATGTCTGCCGGGGGTTGGAACCACCAAAACTGTCTGCCAACTGAGGAAATATCTTCTGGTAGTCACCCAAGTAACATATATAAAATTCAGCTTTTATAAAATGACGAAAGTAGAATTTCCTATTATTGAAGTTTAGTGGTTGTCGGCCGGGGGTTGGAACCACAGGAAGTGTCTGCCAATGGAGGACGTGATTTCTAACATCATTCCAAAGGAAATATAAAAAAATTACGCTTTATAAAATGACGAAAGTAAGTTGGTATTTTTTACACCTTTGCTCCCTGGTCACTGCCAAAGCCACCATGTTCCAAATTTCATAATTACCCATCGTTCCTATGTCTGTTGAAAGACTGCGCTGAGAAAGTTTCAGCTTTTATAAAATAACAAAGGTCTGACAGTCACGGGCTCTTGCTCTATTATGTGATAACTTAGATTTCTTTTTCACTAAAGGCAGTTACCATAGTAAAGAAAACTACCAAAATTTAAGAAATGCCATTAAAATTGGGAAGTTTTCATCTAAACTGCTCTTTCAATAAGTTTAATTAACAAACCATGTCAAAGTTAAATTTTGAATAATTGTTTTGTGTGTGTTATATTACTAAAATTACTGAAAATAGTCCAAAATATAATGTTATTTACCACGGAATGACCCAGTATTTCTTTCATTCTAAATCGGAGTTTTTTTTACACAGCCCTCCAACAAATATTATTTTTACTACATGAAAATTTTGAAGCGAGAGAAGAGGGGAAGGGAATGTTTTACGGGAGAGGTAGGGGCATGATAGTTGGATCCCTGCTGTGCATTTTTTAAACTTTAAATTTTTTTTTCTGACCAACGACATATAGTACTGGAAAGCTGCGTGACCCTATTTAAGGTTATACACCTCTCAAGTACCGAACTCACAATTTAACCTTGCAAGAGAGGCATTTTTTCAAAATTAAGACGATACCTTTCATGTGGTATATGGATGGTAAGCCTTGTGATCACTTATTCGTATTATGCATCTCCCTGGCCTCTCCTCCTCATTTTTCCCCTCCGAGAGCATGCGTTTAAGGTATTCACCTAAGAAGGTTTAATGAGTTGGTCATACTTTTAGGGTATTTTGCCACATCTCTGTCGCTGTTTTAGATAGAAGCGTGAAATTCAAAACAGTAAATTTGCTAAAAAATAGTTAAACATATTGGTTTTAGAGTTATTTTGTCTGTTATGCCGTCAACATCGATTTTGAACTAGATAATGTGAGATTATACGAATAAGACAAGAAGTTTGCTTATTTCATTAGATATTATTATTTTTTTAATCTTAAGTAAATAAATTTCGTTTGATTTAAGATTCTTATAAAGAAATCGACCACACTGCGGGCGAAGGCTGCTAGTTATATATATTATTTTATCCTTTAATTTTTTTAATTCCATTTTTACTTTTTATTTCAAGCCAAATATGAGTTAAGTCGCCAAATATGGGGCTACGAGTTTTGGGCTTGCCTTGTTTTGAGGCTATGACATTTGTCTTCGGTTGTTGGAAAATTGTACTTTTTAAAATACGCCAACTTGTCCGCCGACAAAAAATGTGAATATAATGTTATAAATTTTCAAAACCAAATTCGTATGATTTTGAAGGAATTTGTAAACGTTTTTCAATATTTTATATTATATTAGCTAATTTATTTTGTTAATGCTTTAAAAAAAATAACTATACACATTAGCATTTAATTTGCTTTATTAATAATAAATAGCATTAGAAAAGTGAAACTGATCAATAAAAAATGAAAAACCGGCCGTAAGATCTTTCGAATAGCGGTTTATGGCATATCCAGTTCCTGGGAAACAGCTGACATACTCACACTACCATGTGGCTTCTGATTACTAACTTCAAGGACCGCGAGATAGCCACGTTTTTGGTGCTTTTAAGATTTAAGCGGAATTTTGTTGGTTCTGGTAGAACGATTTCACTAGATTTTCTTTTTCTTGCAATGTAGGTATAATCTGCAGAGAAGTAATTAATGCTCGTTCAGAATCCGTTTTATTTTTAATTAAACAATTATACTAATAGATATGCGTTGTCATTCAAATGGTGTTTCGCACTTTCTATGTATTGAAATCAATATCATTTGTGTTATAGTACTAGATATTGATGAATTTTCATAAAAAATACTTTTGTTGTTTAAAAAAAGTCAATTGCATTATTTTAATTATCTGATTTCAGACTGAATTTTATTTAAACCAATAGAACAATTCTTACAGCTTTCTGAAGTGGAAAACATATTTTTTTAGTCTTTGCATAGTAATGTGCGTGCGTCAGTTGTTTTTTGGAGTACTGGATATGCCGTATTTAGCTGTACGAAAAATCTTACACTATCACTAAAACTCGTCATTATACACTAATTGTTGCTCATTTTTAAACAAATAATTTCCGTAATCACCTCCTAACGGTGAGATGGTTGGTTCAAATCCAGCGTCAGCCGCTTTTATTTTTTTCCGAACTTTTTTCATTTCACGGATATTACCTCTCCTAACGGAGGAAGTAAAAAACGTATATTCGGTAATTTACGGAACTAGTCTGGAAGCACTGTTGCAAGAAGAATTTTCGTGAATTAACACTAGAATTACCGGGTTTCTTGTATACCTAGAAATACCGGGGTGGGTCACATCTGACCCATGGCTTTTAAATGTGCTATTCTTATTTTACATGGAAGATAAAGACACACAATAATTATTGTCGATGAATACAATGATTTTTAATTAATAGTTAATACAATTTAGCATTTAGAGTATTATATAACATGAAATTTTGAGATTAAATACCACAAAGGATTTTTTTTTTTAATTTAAAAAAATGCTTTGAGGTATTGATGCCTTTTTAATAATATATATATATATATATACGTATGAGTTATCGATTTAAATTGTCTAATAATGTTCCTATAGATCAATTAGATATTCAAAGACAATAAAATTAAATATATATACATATTCGTGATTTTTTTTTACTTAAACTTTTACGTTTTATACAGTTAACGGTCCAATCAATTCATACAAAATGCCATAGACTTTTACTTTTACTTTTTTTCTGTGCGTGATACACAACTTATAAGCAGTTTCCGCAAACAGTGCTAGTTCCTTTGTCTTAGAAATGCTTTATGTAAAAAGATTTTTCATTTGTTTCAAATTTAAGTATTGGTGCGTGGATTGATATCTTCAAGTTCTTTTGCAATAACATTAGCGAGAAAATTATTCTACTTATTATAGAATATGTTGTATATTTAAAAACTACCGGAAAATTTATGAGGACTAGAACTTGAATCAGATTTTGCATAAGTCAAAAGATATTGAACACTGCGGCTGTACTGTCCATAAAGTTCCATGTTCCAAATCGCTTCGAAGAGTGATTTATTTTGTATCTTTTCCACTTTTTAGAATTATTTAAAAAAAGTGAATGCTTTTATTTTTAATTTTCTGCAAATTACTTACAATTTTTTGTGTTACTTCTTTTTTCCCACAGCATTTATTTGGCTACTTTCATTTAGCTTGCTACTACATGGATTGGATTCGAACAATGAAACTTTATTGTCATTTTTAAGAAAAAAATGTTTCGTCATTTATGTCAAGATTGTCAGCCTCATGAAATGATGATGATAATATTAATTTCGTCGCTAAATTTCTTCACTAAAGACATTTATAGACAATTTAAGTTACAATTTAAAATTTTTCACATTCAAGAAACCTCTGTAGTGATGTCATTACTATAAATGTGCAAAAGTCAAATGACACAAACGAAATTTTTTTTTTCCCGGTGAGGTTTATGAGAGGCAAAATATTCTTTTTAGTTACATTCTAAGGTATATCATAAAAAAACAACTATTTACATCATCCTTACAGTAGTTTGAAATAACATAAAAACTCACACATTAACCTTTCAAATGCGTAACATATATGTGATCATAATACCCCCCTCCACGCCTGTACATACACACATTCCTTTCCCTCTTTTGTCAAAAGTAAGTGTGGAGCATATCCTTATACTATTCTTATGTTATTGATAAATATAGAGTTGAAATCCTTGTTGAAATATATGAAAAATGCAATTATTTTGTTCGGGTCAGCGATGACCCAGCGTGGTAGTTCTAGGTATAAAGATGTATATATAAAAAAGTTTTCGTCCGATATCAACTAAATTCGTGCTAAGGCTTTTCACTAAGTATTTAGGAAAAGTCATTCAGTTTCAAAGTCTTACTTTGAAAAGCAACAGTGATACAAGCGGAAAACCACGTCTTGGGTCACGGATGACCCGCCTCGGTAATTCTAGTGTTAAAGGAAGTTGTTTTGAGAGTGTACGACGGGTTTTGCATTTTTATTGACCAGTTATGTATTTTTTTACTATTATTTATTAGTAGTAAAGTTATTAAATGCTTTTGTGTATTACAGCACTCTCTGCCGTTAGACTATTGACTTTCGAATTGGGTTATCTGTAGTTCAAATATGAACTCATTTTGAACAATAGAACATATTTTAGAGCCCTCTGAAGTAAGCACCTTATTTCTTGTTGAACCCGTACTTTAAAAATATTAATAAAACATTTGGTCACCCTTATTTATCCATAAATGCTGTTTAACATCTTGTTAAAATTAATTATTCTTTTAAATGGTTCATTCAAGTATGTATCTTAACTGGTTATTTATCAATATATCGAGGAAAATATAATATAATGATATATAATTATCATGGCTTCAGACAAAAATGTTATAACTGTTAATCGATAGTTTATCAAATATTTTACAATACAAATGAGATAAAAATTAAATATGTTCCATTCTGTCTGTTTTCACTGAATATTTCATGTTTTAATTACTTTTGAGCTTGACAATGCTCAGTGAATTTTCTAATATTTCAATCTGAATTTCAAAATGAATAATAAATTAATCATGCACAGAAATAATTGCAGTCGTATTATTTTAAGTTCAAAACATTTTTATTTAAATAATTTCAATTTCAAAAGCATTACAGGGGAAAGGATTTAGCTACAATAATCATTAAATTTTGTATTAATGTAATGTATATTTTTATAATTATTAATTTAGAATTTTAGAGTAAATCCATATATAAATTTAAATCCAGTTTAATTAACTGAAATAAGTTCAGTAATAAAGTGTTCTTCCTATTTCGAAAAAAATATTTTGTAATAAATCTTTCAATTTTTTTTCATGTTTCTTTTGATATGAAAGATTTTTGAAGCAGCATTTTAAAATGTAATTATTTTTTAAATAGGAAAAATTATTTGAAAAATTGATATTCTATAAATATCGTCTTTAAATCAAAGTCGAAATTAATTCATCACAAAATTATCAATTATAAGTCAGCTCATTTTTAATTTTTTTTTATCAAAGATGAAATCATTTTTTTCACTACCTTAATTAAATTTTTCCTTTTAAATTATATCTATTTATATAAAATTCAAGCGTCTGTCTGTCCCTCACAATTCCGTTTGGACCTCTTCTTTGTAATGATATAATGAGTAGTTATTTAAAAATACCAATGACAAGTATGAGGGCGTCCATCAGAGGCATGTAAAAATTTTGAAAAATAGTGGTAGGTTCGATTAACAGATATAAAGCAACTCCGGATGTTAACAATTGTATATCAGAACATATACATCAGATGATGGAAACTGAAGTTTTGAGAGGTACCCCATAATCAACAGAGGAGGGCGGCATATCTGCTGGGCGCGTTAACTACAAATACCAGTCAAGAGTGAAGTAAAAAAAATCAATTACTATTATAGCTAGCCAAATTTGGCGGTTGAAGGACATGAATATACACAAATCATAAAAAGGGCATAGAAGGACAAAATCAATATAATAAAGAAAGCAATGAAATGCACATACCGACGCGACGGTTGGCGCAAAATTTGGCAGCCATAAGAAAAAAAAATTATGAATACGTCGGTGCACAAAAAAAGTATTTATATTATAAAATCTAAGTGTAGAGGTTTCAAGGAAATCAAATAAAGAAATAAAATGACTATAGGGAGCAAGAGAGATGGTAAAAGACTGCAGCTGCAAGAGCCGCTAATAAGCATTGAATCTAGTATGACAGCATGGAAAATGCAAAATAAAGCATACGACGACTTAATTGCCTTTGCTTCATTTTCTTTTCTTTTTTTCTATCTTCAGATAGAAAGGAATTTTAATGGTTCCATACAAAAGAGATCAACGGAAAATTTAAGCGCTCTTGATCAAAGGGTATAGTGCATATGAAATATGTAACGTTTTTTAAGTCGTAATCTATAAAACCAAATGTGAGAAAGTTTGTTAAGAATTAGGCTGGTAAATTGCATAGGGTTTTATGGCGCAAGGTCCCTTTTAGGACATGCTGTGCCAAGACAAAGTCAAAATGTGAACATAAAGTTGTGACTAAAAGGCGACTAGCAGGAAAATGAGGAACACAATGAAATTGAAAGAAAACGGTAATGATACATGAAATAAAAAGTTAATGGGTTAAGAATATACGAAATCCTAATGTGTGTGTCTTAGCACTATGCAAACGTCATGTGGTCCATCTAAATTATACGAACTAAACTACAAAATGGATCTTCCGTAATATAGTTTTTTATTTATTTTTTTTACTATTGGAGACAATAAGGCATTGTTGCCAATGGGAGGGGCTTCTGCAAGGAAAAATGTGCTACAATTGAAATTGGGAATTTTTTTAGAATATAATACCTTCCCACGTTTTTTAAATAACTTATGCAGTATGATTTTCAAATATATTTGACTTTATTAAATTTCATCCCAAAGAAATGAAAATTTTCATTTTTATTTATATGTTTATTTATTTATTTATGTATTTTACATTATTAAAACACTTAATAATGAAAAGTTATAATCTTACGATAGGCAATATACACAATATCACCTATTCATTATTTAATATGCGTAATTGATTATAGCTATATTGTGTAATTAACGTAAGTGGCACTTTTAATTTTGGACGTTTTCATTTGAATATAGAAGGTATGATGTTTAAAAGCAAATTTTTAGCAGAGTAGATGATACTTTCTTTCAAACTTATTTCCGTAATTATGTGTATTACAATCATAGGTATAGAAGATTGCAATTTCTTTTTCGGTATTCAAAATGTGATTAAGGATGCTATGCAAAGTATCGTGTATACCTCTTTATAAATGAAAAAAACAGGAAATACTCCCTTTATCGCACTAAGGAATATTTTGTGTAAAATGCATTGTTGCGTATATAGGGTTCTTCTGATCTTATGGTTGGTCAAGTTCAAAGTCTTGTTCTCTTAGAAAATAGAAAATAATTTATTTACAAAACTTCACAGCTACAGAGTCTTCGGAACTCACAAATATTACCAGACATTCAGAAATAACTGTTCAAATCACACGTACAAGTACAGATATATGTCACAGAGACTCTTTGCTCAACGTCTCAACACTATATGACATTTAAAAACAGCGTAGATAAATTATAATACTCAAGCAAACCTGCTTAAATAATCGTTCAGTCGCTCACTCAATGACTGACTGACAAATAATAACCACACCCAGCTCGCATCGCTCTCCTATATATAGGCTCGCGGCATGCACTGGAAATTTCTACAAGCTTCTAGAAAAATCCAGAAAACCCCGGAATAACATCAATGTATCAGTATAGCCATAACAGGAGGGTTACCATAGAGAGGGAAGGGTTACCATAGCCAACAATCGCCAAGTTTGTCCCAAAATTAGTCGTCAAAAGTGACACCAACTTGGCGATAACTATAATATTTCGCCAAACTGCCGTAGACATTCACTGAAAAATAATAGACAGGTTTGCCTGATAACAGAGACAATGTAATTAAAACTAATATTTACAAAATTTGTAACAGTATGTTAATTAAATTATTTTTAGCAGGTTATTATCTTTGACACCTTGTTTGAGAATTTTAAAAAGAAACAATGGACAAAAAATATTTTATACTATGTAACAGATGGATATATGAAAATTTTAACCATAGCACAAATGGTGTTTTAATTATAAAAAACTAAATAGTATCAACTACTTCTCTTTATTAGCATCTGTAATTAGACAAAATCTATCTTCCAAGATTGTTGATAAAAATGCAATGTTTGTTTCTAAGAAATATAAATAAACATTTTTCATTTTTATTTAACTATACCGTAAAAGAAAAAAAAAACAAACAAACGCATTTTTCACAGTGAAAGAGCAGATATTTTAACCATGAACTGTTACAAGTAGACTGGAAAATAAAAACAACATGAATACTAAATGATGTACAAAATGTTACAAAATTAAAAAACTTCACAAAAATTTAAGTAAATTTAAGAAATTCAATGTTTCGATCTTCTTCTGAAATCTACTTCAGGAAAACATCTTTATACTGCTTTTCAAACAGAATAAAAACGCTTTGAAATCGAAAAGTTCATTATATTACTAGTTAACTATAGCTTTAATCAATAATAAACAAGAAAACAGGCATTGCCGACATCAACTAACAAAAATTAGAATTTAAATTCAATTTATTTTGCTTGCTTGTCTGTTTGTTAATATAACTACATAAATGAAATTTTAAAAAAAGTATATAAATAAACTCTGGGTCTGTAGAGGTTAAATAAAAATATACATATATACCTTTACTGTTACTTAATTTATCATTGCTAAAATGAAAAGTAAATATTGTTAAACAACTAGTTTTAAAACCTTAAATTTAAGTGATTTTCATGCAAATGTAAATTGCCATAAATAATAAGAAAGAACGCAAAGTATAAAAATTCTGAGATATAAGCAATAATGTCAACAAACTTAGTTTTAGAAAATTAATTTCGAAATATCTCTATCATAAACTAGAACACTTTTTTAGCATTTTTAGATATATATTTCTTATGAAACTTGGATAGAAATTGGTTTAAATATATTGAAACGTTGTCTTTTTTTCTATATTATGTTTAGTTTTACTAAATGTAAGTGTATTGAGTTTTTTGAATGACAAAGTAAATATTCTTTATTTAAAGAATTTAAGTATTTAAACACGGAATAAATAAGTATGTAAATTTTAAATAAAAATGTAGCTATATAATAAAAGCTAAAGACTTCTATAATGCTTTAAAAGTAGTTTACCATATTAATAAAGGCAAAGCACAACGTTAAATGTTTTATTAAATTTTTCCAATATAACTAATTTAGCTTTCATGATTTTATGGTTTATAGCAGTGTCAAAAAAAAATGTAAACATGGGTTAACTTTTATTCTTTTAAAATTCAAACGACAAAACATATATCATATTATGTCAAACTTTCAGATTTCACTCTGACATTGCTGGAAATACTTGATTTCGACTAATTTATCTCATCTCGAAATATCTCACCTGCATTCAGTGTTAGTTATAGATGTATATTGATGGGTGTTTCTACCCGAAAGCAATTTATTTCGAATCTAAATTCAAAATGTCTTACTGAATTGAATGTATTCATGTTATGCGATGCATTTCAGAGAAATTTATTGAAAATGTTTTCTAATTTTATTTGTAAGGAAATATATGAATAAAAATTAATATGTACGATTCGTAAAACTTCATCATGCATATATATCACATCAGAGTCTTTTTCTGCGTAATAATAGTAAATATATATATATATATATATACATATGAGTGTGTGTGTGTGTGTGCGTTTAGTTGTCTTATCATTTTAGTTTTTATTATTAGAGGTGATAAACAACACTCTATCCGAATTTTATTTCAAAACATGGAAGTTTACACTTTGTAATAATACTCTTCAAAATATACAAGCTCATACAATAGTCATTAAAAAATGACTGGTTCCTACTAGTGGCCAAGAGTTTCTGCTTCAAAGGTGGTAGATAGGAGGTATGCTAGGTTCGTTGGATTTTCTAGTTTAAACAAGGGATAGATTCTTTTATAAAGACCACAGTTAACGACAGAAAGCAATTCATTTTGATCACATATCCTTTGTGTTGATAATTTCCTGTCATAAAAC
The DNA here is from genome assembly GCA_964019185.1 of Maratus speculifer. Taxonomy (NCBI): domain Eukaryota; kingdom Metazoa; phylum Arthropoda; class Arachnida; order Araneae; family Salticidae; genus Maratus; species Maratus speculifer. Next base: position 242,528,586 of record OZ025289.1, read on the forward strand.
AACAACAATAAAAAAATTAAGCGTAGCTATTATTGTTAATCATACACTAGAAAATTATTACATTAAATTAAAAGAATGAAACAAAAACGTAGCATTCCATAATACTTTAAAAGCATGCTGCCATGCGAATGAAGGTAAAGCACAATGATGCTTTATTAAACTTTTTCAATATAACTAATTTTTCTTACATGATTTTACGGATTATAGCAATGCAAACAAGAAACATAAACATGCGTTAGCTGTTGTTCTTTTAACCGTTTAAACGTCAATGTTCCAAAATGGAAACATTGAAATTTTTGTAATAAAAAACTTATATTTTCCAACATAATAACGATTTCCTTATTTTTCGTATTAAATATAAGGTTAATTGGAATTATTTAGAAAAAATATTTACATATCAGCTTTTATCACAGGTATAAAGAAAATGTAAATTCATTAATTTGCATAAAAAATATATTATTTGCTTTTATCGCTTTCTCTATATTACTTATATTAGACCGTTGGGAATCTAAAAGTTTTAGGAATTCGAGGAAATACTCAAGAACGATGTACAATAGCATACAGCGGAAAATATTTTGTTATTTTTGCATAGGTTTTATATCACTAATCATGTTCCAAAATGCGAACACTAAAATAAAAACAGCCAAAAAAAAAGCTGCAGAATTATTTTCTTTTCTTATTTTCTGAATTTTATACATAAATTAAAACATTTGCAGCTGTAATATAGGAAAAACAAAATTATAATTATATATGTTATTTATTATTTATAGAATATTTGCGATATTAATTCGGCGTATAAACGGATAAAGTTCAGATCTCAAATCATATATCATATTAAGTCGAATACTCAGATTTGGCTCTGACATTGCTAAAAGTACCTGATTTAGACTAATTTAACATCGCAAAATATCTCTCCTATATTCAGTATTATTTATAGATGTGTATTGATAGGTGTTTCGTCCCGAAAACAATTTATTTCGATTCTAAATTGAAAATGTCTTACAGAATTGAATGTTTTCATGTAATGTAATATATTTGAGAGTAATTTATTCAAAACGTTTTATTTGTATCACCCAGTTTCGAATAAATAATTTCAATAAATTTATTCTTATTCTATTTTTTAAATAAAATTTAGTTCGTTCTTGTCAACAATTTCAGAAAAAAACATCTTTGTAAGTTTTTTTATTTATTATTTTATTTTGTTTTTGTTGATATTTAATATAAATTATTTATTTTAAGAATTGTTATTATTATTATTTTTACTTTTATTAGAAGAAGTTCTATTTTGTTCTTAAATTAAAGAATAAATTTCTTTGTTCGTAGAAATATTGTATTGAATATAAATGAAGTATTAAACATTCTGCATTTTTTTCTATTTATACCCCCGGATAAAAATTTGAATACAATAATAATAGTAATAATAATAATAATAAATAAGTCGACTCAAGCTGACAAAATTGTAATCCAAGTCAATGCAATACTTCCCTTCGACGTACTTATGCGTCGTATGTCCTACCAGTTCATCCATCTTTTTTGGGTGTCGGTGGGGGGATATGTAACAATAAAAAAAATTCACCTCACTTCTAAGTTATTTATTTCCAAATTCTTAAAAAATTTAGTTTTTTCCATTTCTTTTTATAATTACTTAATTTTTTTTATTTTTTACTTTTACCTGACCCTTTCTTTATCTTATTTTATTAAAAAAAAACATTAAAGAGTCAAAGCATTTATGACCTTTCGAAAAAGGAAGCATTCTATAATGCTTTAAACGTACGTTACCATATCAATGAAGGTAAAGCACGACGTTAAATGTTTTTTTAAGCATTTCCAATATAACTAATTTAGCTTTCATGATTTTATGGTTTATAGCAGTGTCAACAAGTAACATAAACTTGCGTTACTTTTATTCTTTTAAAGTTCAGTCGTGAAAACATATACTATATTATATCGAACTTTCAGCTTTGACTCTGACATTGCTGTAAATACCTGATTTCGAATAATTTATCATCTCGAAGTATTTCTCCTGCATTCAGTGTTAATTATAGATGTATACTGATAAGCGTTTCTTATCGAGAGCAATTTATTTCGATTCTAAATTGAAAATGTGCTACGGAATTGATGTATTCATGTTATGCGATACATTTGAGAGAAATTTATTGAAAAGTTTTTATAATTCTATTTGTAAGACTTAGCTTGGAATTAAATAATTCCATTACATTTCTTCTTATTCTGTTTTTAAAATAAAATTTAGTTTGTTCTTGTCAAAAATTTGGAAATTTCTATTTTTTTTAAATTTATTATTTTATTATTTTATTGTTTATAAAATTTGAATATAAATTATTTACTTTAAGAGTCGTTATTATTGTTATTATTATGACTTTTATCAGAAGGAATTCTGTTTTGTTCTTAAATTAAGGAATACATATATCTTTTTATAAAAGTATAGCTTGAATTTAAATGCAACATTGAACATTCTGATTTTTTTTAGGTAGATTTCGTATGAAATAATGCCTATTGCATTCGCACCAGTTTATATATGGATAAACTGGTGGTGATATATTATGGATACGATAACTTCTATAATTCTTCACCAATCTCCACCAAACTTTTACACAAAATCAGAGAGGATAAAATCTCGGCTAAGTTCGTTAATGGGCAAAATCGGACCAAGGGGGTCGATATAGGGGTCGTTTTTGTGAAAACAGAAAAAAGCCCATAACTTCTTAATGAAAATAGATATCGAATCAGTTTAAAGTTTATATTACTTCTAAATAATGGGCCAAAAATTTATGCATGACAGATTTTTGATAAAGTTAAAAATGGGCTCAAGGGGCGAAAAAAATAGGGTTTTGGGGAGAAAAAAAATCATAACTTTGTCAATTCTCAAGATATCAAATTCATCTAATTTTTTTATAAATATTCTCAAAATTATCTAAAACTTTTGTATTTGCAAATTTTAGATAGGACTAACTCTTACCGGTAAAAAAAATTAAAAACGAAAATAAAAAGGGCTTTTGAAAAAGAAAAAAATCCATAACTTTGTCAATTCTTAAACTATCAAATCCAATTAAATTTATTTTACATCTTCTCAATAATATCTACAACTTTTATACTGAAAAGTTTTTCATAGGATCAATTCTTACAGCAAAAATAAATTAAAAGAAAATTGGTGTTGGAGAAAAACCTCTAGTTCAAACTGCTTACATTCTGAATCGTTTTATAAATTCATTTTTTATTTTAAACACATCCAAATGGCAGATCCTCTTATTTAGGAACTATATAATATGACGCATTGGTCAATTTTTTGATAAAGACAGAATATATTTCAAAAAAGGCTGACAAAAAGGGTATTTTCAACAGAATTTCCCGAAGTGACTGTGATAGGAAATTTGAGAAAGTATTCAAATAACAAATTGCGTTTTTTCTGACTCATTTTTAAATTCCGTTTTGCTCTCAAATGCATCCAATTTACAGGTTCTCTGATATAGGAGCTGTGTAATATCCCGCATTGTTCAATTTTTTGATAAAGGCTGAATATATTTTTTAAAATGCTGTCAAAGAGGGCACTCGCGCAAAAATTCCCGAAGCTATCATGATTAAGACTTGAGGTTGTATTCAAAATTGGTTATTTTATAACTCATTTTTTAATTCAATTTTGCTCTCAAACACATTCAATTGAAAGTCTTTTGTTATTCGGGAACTATATAATGTACGTATTAGTCGGTTTTTTTTATAATAAAGTCAGAATTATTTCAAAATATGTTGTCAAAATGGGCATTTGATCCGAATTTAGCTTAAGATGATTCTGATAAAACCAGTCCTTATAGAAAAAGGAAATTAAAAATTTTTCAAAAGAGGACAAATAAAGTTGTTTAACTGGGTTTATCTGTAATCAAATTTATTTTTTACTGTTGAAATGAGCACTCTTCGAAATCTACCTCCACCTATAGGCCAAGCCGACAGGGATTTTTTTGTATTTATATTCCTGAATAAAAATTTCTTTGTGATAGTTTAAAAAAAAATCGACTCCAGATGGCAAAATTGCAATTCAAGTCAATGTAATACTTCCCTTCTATGAACTTGTAGGTCATAAAATCTACCATTTCATCCATCTTTATTTTCTTTTTTTTTAGGGGGGGGGGAAATGGGATATGTAATAATAAAAATATCTTAACCTCAATTCTACATTAATTATTTCTAAATATTTGAAATATTGAATTTTTTCCCTTTCGCCTTATAATTACCTAACATATTTATTTTGATTCCATACCTTTACACAACATTTTCTGTATCTTGTTTTAATCGAAAAAGACACTAATCTGTCAAAGCATTTATGATTTTACGGGTTACTGGTGTGTCAACAAGAAAAATAAAAATGCGTTATTTTTTATTCTTTTACACTTCAGACGTCGAAACATATTTCATATTATGTCGAACTTTCATATTTGACTCTTGGAATACTTGATTTCGACTTATTTATCATCTCGAAATATCTCTCCTACATTCAGTGTTCTTTATAGATGTATATTGATAGGTGTTCCTCCCCAATTTATTTCGATTATAAATTGAAAATGTTTTACTGAATTGAAAGTATTCATGTAATGCGATGCATTTGAAAGAAACTTATTGAAAACGTTTTCTAATTTTATTTGTATGGCCCAGTTTGGAATTAAAAAATTCCATTAAATTTCTTCTCCTTTTAACAAAAATAAAATTTAGATCGTTTTTGTCAACACATTTTTGAAAACATCTTTGTAAGTCTTTTTTAATATATTATTTTATTTTTTTAATGTTTATAAAATTTTAATATTAATTATTTACTTTAAGAGTTGTTGTTATTTTTTTATTACTTTTATTAGAAAGAATTCTGTTTTGTTCTTAAGTTGAGGAATAAATTTCACTGTTCATAGAAATGTAGTTTTGATTATAAATGAAGTTTTAAACATTCTGAAAATTTTTCTATTTATACTTCCGAATAAAAATTTTAATACAATAATGAAAAAAAAATTGACTCCAGACGACAAAATTGGAATCCAAGTCAATGTTCATCTTTTTGGAGCGGGAGTAGGAATATCTATCAACAAAAAAAAAAAAGTTCGCATCACTTCTAAATTTTTTATTTCCAAATTATTATAATATTTGACTTTCTCTGTTTCTTTTTATAATTACTTAACGTTTTTATCTTATTGCATATATTTACTCAAAGTTTTCTTTATCTTATTTTATTCTAAAAAAAATATTAATCTGTCAAAGCGTTTATGATTTTACGGGTTTTATAAGAGTCAGGAAAAAACATAAACACGAGTTAACTGTTATTCTTTAATGATTTATTTCGACTAATTTATCATCTCCAAATATCGCTCCTATATTCAATGTTGTTTATAAATGTGTATCGATAGGTGTTTTCCCCGAAAGCAATTTATTTCGATACTAAATTGAAAATGTCTTACTGAATAGAATGCATTCATGTTTTGCGATGCATTTCTGAGAAATGTATTGGAAAAGTTTTATAATTTTATTTGTAAGAAAGTATATGAAAAGAAATTAATATGTATGACGTGTCGAACTTCATCATGCACACGTTCCGCAATAAGGTTCTAGTACTTAAATAATATACATATATCACATTCGAATATGAATTTTATATCAAAAAATGGAAGTTTGTAATTAGTAATAAAACTCTTCAAAATATAGAAGCTCATACAGTCGTCATTTAAAAAGGATTGTCCCAAAAGTGGCCGAGAGTTTTTGCTCGTAAAGATGGTACATGGGAGATGCTTGGTTCGATGGATTTCCTTGCTGAAATTCGGGTTAGGTTCTCCTATAAGGACCACCCAACCGACAGAGGGGAATTTCTTTTGTTCCCATATCCTTTGTGTTGATAATTACCTAACACAAAACACCAACAATAAAAAATATTAAGCTTAGCTATTAATATTAATCATACATTAGAAAATTATCACAGTAAATTAAATGAATGAAACAAAAAGTAACATTCTATAAAGCTTTAAAAGTACGCTACCATACTAATGAAGGTAAATCACAATGTTACTTTATTAAACCTTTTCATTATACCTAATTTTTCTTTCATGATTTTTCGGATTATAGCAATCTCCACAAGAAACATAAACATACGTTAGCTGTTATTTTTTTTAAAATTCCGACGTCAAAACATACATCATATTATGTCGAACTTTCATATTTCTCTCTGACATTACTGGAAATATTTGATTTCGACAAATTTATCATCTCGAAATATATCTCCTATGCTTAGTGTTGTTTAGAGATGCATATTAATATGTGTTTCTCCCCGAGAGCAATTTATTTCGATTCTAAATTGAAAATATCTTAACTGAACCGAATGTATTCATGTTATGCGATATATTTGAGAGAAATTTATTGAAAACGTTTTATTTGTATGACCTAGTTTGGAATTAAATAAATCCATCAAATTTCTTCTTAGTCTGTTTTTAAAAATAAAATTTATCTCGTTCTTGTCAACAATTTTGGAAAACAACATCTTTTGAATAACTTTTTCTATGTATTATTTTATTTTCTTATTGTTTGCAAAATTTTAATATAAATCATTTATTTTATGATTTGTTATTATTAGTATCATAGTTAATATCAGTTAGTATTTGTTAATTGTTGTTATTAGAAGGTATTCTATTTTGTTCTTAAATTAAGAAATAAAATTGTCTGTTCATAGAAATATTTCTTTGAATATAAATGAAATATTAAACATATTGAAAATTTTTCTATTTATACTCCCGAATAAAAATTTGAATACAATAATAATAAAAAATAAATCGACTGGAGGTAACAAAATTGTAATCCAAGTCAATGTAATACTTCCCTTTGATAAACTTATGCTTTGTAAGACCTACGATTTCATCCATCTTTTTTTGTGTGTGTTCGGGGTGATAAATAACAACAAAATAATTCGCCTCTCTTCTATATTATTTATTTCCAAATTCTTACAAAATTTAAGTTTTTCTGTTTCTTTTTATAATTACTTAACATATTCATTTCAATTCAGTACATTTACTCAACATTTTCTTTATGTTATTTTATTTTAAAAAATATTAATCTGTCAAATCATTTATGATTTTACGGGTTTTAGCAGAGTCAACAAGAAACATAAACATGCGTAATATTTTATCTTATATCATAAAGGCCAAACGTATATGTGCGTAACGCGTACGTCATTTTGCGAATGGCAACACTTTCAAATTTTAAATGAAATTTCGGTATTGCAATTTTTGCTACTATAAATTTTTAAACTTCTAAATGTTGCAAACTTTCAATTTTTACACCATTGTGTAGGAAAAAAAAATTACTTTTAAATGAAATGTGTTTGAAAGCTTGTCTTAATTTGTTTTTGAAATATTAATTTTTTTGTAGTTTTTAATACCGTTTTTCTAATTGTGGCAACAGGAGTACTCCATTTCTATTTAAAAACAAAGGAAAAAAGGCAATAAATTGATTACTGTATCTTTATGTTAAGATTTTCTCATTAAAAAGGAAAAAATCATTAAAAGGGAAAAAATTTAAATTTAAATATCTTCTATTATAAAACCGGTAAATTTTGATTTCATTTACAAAATTTTATTTACACGTAAAAGAATATCAACAGTTTAATATATGTTTCAGCTAACAGCATTGAGACTTCATGTTTTGTATCAAAATGTTCAAATTAAAATGCCATTTTTTTCTGAAAAGGTGAATACGGACACGAAATGTGCATTTGTAAATTTTGAAATGATGAAAATGATGCCGGGTTTAGATTTCACAGGAAAAAAATTCTATGATATTGAGTCAAAGTAGAATAAATTTTGCCCTTTTTTATTTTGGAATACTAGCATAAGAACCTAAATTGATAAATTTATCATGATAACAGATATATTATCATGACTCTAATTATTGTTTTTTACTGTTTACGTGAACGCTTAAAGTTTAATTTTAACAATTTCTACAACTGAGTTTTATAGAAATAGTATTTTGTTAATTTGACATTAATTAAGGTTCGTTAAAGAGTTAGACTAAACAATATAAAGTGCTTTTTTTTACGATAAATTTGTAGGCTTATTATAAATCAATGAATCAGTTATTTTTTAAACATTTTCTTTCGTCGAAATCCAACGGGTGATACCTTGTTCTTTTAAAGTTGAAAAGTCTAAACACATATAATATTGTCTCTAACTTTCATATTTGACTTTGACATTGCAGAAAATACCTGATTTTGACAAATTTATCTCTTCTCGAAATAACTCACCTATATTCAGTGTTATTTATAGATGTATATTGATAGGTGTTTCTCCTCGATAGAAATTTATTTCAATTCTAAATTAAAAATGCCTTACAGGATTGAATGTATTCATGCTATACAATGTATTTAAGAGAAATTTCTTAAAAACGTTTTCTAATTTTATTTGTAAGAAAAGATAAAAATGTACGAAATGTACAAACGTGAAAAAGTAAATCATTTTACTTTGTTATAAGATTCCATTTCTTGACTCCATTGGTAATAACAAGTTTTTAAATATACATTTATTTCATGCTTTTCAAAGTTTTTCCGATGCGTAAAAGTAACCTTGTTTCATACAAACAACATTAAATATATTTAAAAGTTGCCTTTTTTTCTTTATTTTCCTTAGTTTTATTAACTGTAACGCTGTTTATATGAAAAAGCAAGTAATGGTTATTTTTGATAATTTCAAAGTATACACAATGTGCAAATAAGTATTTAAATTTTAAAAAAATCATAGATTAGAGTAATGCTTTAAAAATGCGTTACCATAGTAATGAAGGTGAAACACAATGTTAAATGCTTTATTAAATCTTTCCAATAGAACTAATTGAGCTTTCTTCGTTTTACGGGTTATAGCAATGTCAAAAAGAAACATAAACATGCATTAGCTTTTATTCTTTTAAAGTTCAGACTTCAAATATAATTATGTCGAATTTCCATATTTGCGTCTGACACTGCTGGAAATACTTGATCTCGACTAATTTATCACCGCGAAATATCTCCCCTATATTCAATGTTCTTTACAGATGTATATTGATATGTGTTTCTCTCCGAGAGCGATTTATTTTGATTCTAAATTGAAAATGCCTTACTGAATTGAATGTATGCATGTTAGGCAATGTATTTGAGAGAAATTTACTGAAAACGTTTTCTAATTTTATTTGTAAGAAAATATATTAAAGAAATTAATATGCATGACTTGTCGAATTTCATCATGCGCAAGTCTCGCATGTGAATAGGGTTCTGCAGAATTAATAAGTGGGTAAGTGTAATCGCGGATCGCACAGAAGGTTTCGTTTAATATCTGCTTCAGAATACTTTATCATTAAATAAATAAACGAAACTTGTCAATAGAAAATTAATCATTCCTTGCAAGTAAATAAAATTATGAATAAAAGTAAAATATAGGAAAGCTTGGCATAATTTTCCAAAGATCAAACTGGTCACCAGAGGCGGCTAATAATTTACATGAATAAGAATTTAATAAATAAAATATATTTCACTTGGCGTGTCAAAAAAGATGATAAGTATGATGTAATCTGATGAAATAAAAACAAATAAGCGCGTTTTTCACGTGATTATTTTAATCCATTAATTTGAGTTACATATAATAACTTTTATATCCATTTAAACTTGCATGCAACCATTAGAAGAAGAAAACAAAATAATTATAAAAGGATGTTATTTTTTTTAATCAAATTAAAAGTGTTCATATAAAATTATATATATTATAAAGACCAAACGTACCTGTGCGTAACACATACATTATTTTGGCAACATTTGGGATTTGAAATTAAATTTCAGTTTTGAAATTTACGCTATTGCAAAGTTTTAAACTTCTAAATTTTTTAACTTCTAAATTGAATTTTTACACAATCGTATAGAAAAAAAAATGTTCTTTTAAATGCAATTTGTTTAAAAACTGTATTTCATTTCATTTTTGAGACATTAATTATTTTGTAGCTATTAATACCAATTTTATAATTGTGGCATCAGAAGTACTAAATTTCTTTTAAAAGTAAAGAAAAAAAACAACAAAAAATTAATCGATGATATTTAATAAATATTTTTTTAATTAAAAGACTATTTTCTTTTTCAAAATTTTATCATTTGTCGTAGACAAGAGGTATTCAGCTGTAAGTACACAAAATTTAAACTTTCTGACTTATACAGTTTTTATGTACGGACTCTGTGACTAACAGATAGACAGAGAACACAGACGAATAGGGTTTCGTCCGATGAACGAAACCCTAATAAAGACATACATGTTCAGTTGACTTACGGTTTTAATTTTTATTTTTAAGTGACAACATTCGAACATGGTTTTTATATAAAATTATGGATGTTTGCATTGAAGTAATAAGATTCCACAAAATATAGGGTTAGGTTGGGTAATTATGACCAAGGGATACTTATGATCCCCATAAAATGGAGAAAATTGTGTATGGTAAGATTTTATTTTACGCTTAGGCATTAAACTCATAATGTATTTTTTTTTTTCATTTTAGAAAAATTTTATCACTAGTCTAAGCATTTGTGAGGTCCAAATAGCAATTTGAAACAAAGTCTATCAAACTTTTAAATAATCGGATTTGTCAATTTCGAGTTCATGTGATCTTACTTATCCCAAACAAATGTTTGCAGGCAAGTATACAGGGGAAATACAGGGCGTTTATAAAGTCCCGGACCCATTTTAATGTTTAATAACTCATAAAATATTAAAGATAGATTAAAATTAAAAACGTAAATGGTTAGATAGATTCAAAAAGTTTCATGATCCTTGTCAATGAACTCCATGTGTGACTCCTTTGTTAAACGGATAATATCAAGCTTGCCGCTACCTGGAGTGAAATTGACTGTCGACTTGATATTCTCCGCGCGACGAAGGGGGCACACGTGGAAATTAATTGACAAGGGTCATGAAACTTTTGAGTCTAATCATTTATGTTATTAATTTTAATCTACCTTTATTATTTTATGAGTTATTAAACATCAAAATGGGTAGGGACTTTATAAACATCCTCTATAGTGGTCAATATTTCCCCACTAGCAGTCTCAATTACCCTAAAAATTTGTGATTATGAGTTTTTGATGAGGTAATTTTAACCATTCGTTTAATTTAAGAAGAGAAAACAGTCTATGAGAGTTAAAACCTTTATGAAATTTTCATTAAGGATGGAAGCTACTTCCTATGTGCTAAAAAGTACTCTTTTCCAAATAGAAATAAGTAAAAAAAAATAATAATAATGAAAATGTAAAAATTGGTCACAGTTATCCCTCCTGGCCCTACAAGCTTATACATTATTTAACCCAATTTACTTTCCTTTTTAGAGATGATATATAATGTAAAAGGAGCGATATATATATATTTTTTTAATTAATCTAATTGATATTTTGAATAGTTTAGTCGGTGAAATTTCACCATGACTTTACAGATTATATCAATGCCAAAAAGAAACATAATTATGTGTCAACTTTTATTCTTTTAAAGTTCAGACGTCAAAATATATATCATATTATATCGAAATTTCTGATTTGACGCTGACATTGCTGGAAGTTCTTGATTTCGACTAATTTATCATCTCTAAATACCTCACCTATATTCAGTGTTATTTATAGACTAGCTGTTACCCGTGATCTCGTTCACGTAGTATTAAAAAAAGATAAACGCTTTAATTAAACAAAACGTTTCATTAACAATAATTTAAAATATATATAACACATATCTTGTACCAGGCTGTGCAGTAGCTTTTTTTATAGGGGACTTAAAGAACTCAGTCAAATAAATGGAAAATGTGTAAGATGATATGAACAATCACGAAAATGAAACTGCAACCATTTATACTGTAGAACAACTGTAATGCATCCCAATTGTACAGAAATCAAGTTGTAGTGCATTTCAAAATTCCATATCAAAGAAAGAAACATCATGTGTTAAACCTAGATAATAAAAAAATGCCCAACATTTCCATGATACATAACTTCGCCGGCCCATTCTTTTCTGCATCTGTGTATATGATCTATGTGTTTGTAAATATTCTAAATACAATGTTAAAATTTTGCTTAGTTAGAAAAAGTATAGCGGAGATTAAAATTCACATTTAGCAATTTCTAATAATAAACAGAAACGTACTTAAATTCTTTTGTACATTCCTGTATATTACGTGCAAATACGTGCGACCGTATATTTAGCTTAAATTATTCAATAAAAAAAAACGATTCAAATTATTTCCGGGAATCGCTATTGCACAGGTGATCATATATCCAGTTTATTGTATAGTACGATATATGATTTAATTAAATTCTACAAATATATCTTATTATACCAAATGTAGCCAAACTTCAGGATACATTAGTTTTCCTTAAAATACATACGATAATTGAAAAACCTCTTCAGCAATCTTTTCTAATAGACCATACTTTGGATAGAATAGCTGAGATCTGGACACAGGTCCAAAATCTTTTATGCGTCTCTGTAAATGAACAACAAATGTAATGCAAATCATACATAACTGCAAGCATATTGAAGTAAATTTCAATATTTATCATTGTATTGATTATCTCAGTATATTAATTTCATCAGGTTTGAAATAGTGCAACGCAATTAAAATACGGTAGGAATATTTTTCCCCCGTAGACTATTATATTACCGAACACTTCTCTGTGATCTTGTAGATGAATGTTAAACCTTTTCACCCTATTTTCTACAGAAATCCTGTTTGAGTGCACTTCAGAAGCTAATATCAATTTCAATATTATTAAAACAACCTTAATAAAATAACATTATTAAAATACGCTGCAAATGGTTTTTCTTCACAGACCATGATATATTGAAATCATTTTGAGCTCCCTGTACGCACACTATAAGTACTATACTTAACATATTCGATAGTAACCATGTTCTTATGACCCTTAAAAATGCATGTAAATTTCATTATATTTAAAATTATGTAACAATATCAAAATACACCACAAATTATTTTTTCGCCGTAGACCATAATGTAAATTCTCCTTTTGAGTGCTCCTGTGATTCAGCTATAATTGCTACCTGGTTCATTTTTCAATGCCGCACATGCTATGGCAAATCGCAATAACGTAAGTTATTTTCGTATGAATCCCACTATATTTACTCAAGTTGAAACACGGACAAACAGACAGCAGACCCCAGGCACTCGTCATCCGTATACAGACAGGTTGAAGTCGTAAACACTTTTAGACCATGTTAGAAAGTGTCAAAAAGGGGGTAGTTTCAGTAAAACGAAAAAAAAAACAGAATTTTTGAAAATTTGAAAATTTATACTTTGTTTCAGATATGACGTTACATTGATATTTTTAAAAAATTCTTAATGGAAAGTATTCCTATGACGTCACAATTGGTAAAAAGTTGAATTTTATAGTCTCGAACTGAAAGAAAGAAAAACGTTCATTTTTATTACGGATTAATATCTGGAAAAACTATTTAAATATTTATATTCTTGTAAAGTGTGAAATTATATTACTGTGAAGTCTTCTAAGTGTAAAAGAAATTTCATATAATCGTCTGCGTGATATAAGAAGAAAAACAGTACTCCTCTGACGTCACAATTGCTAAATCGCGGTTTTTAACTATTATGGAAAATTTTTCAATTTATTCTGTATGAAAAATAGTGAAATGTTGAATTATTAAGAAAAATATTTGAATAAAATAAATAAAAATTAGCCTATGTTCATTTCAGTCCAATAATCTTTCTATATACAAAATTTCAAAGACATATTAATCCATCCGTTTTGAAGCCAATTTCATTCCAATTTTTCGGACACACTTTCACATTTATAATATATATAATGATTCCCCCCCGAAAGCAATTTATTTCGATTCAAAATCGAAAATGTCTTACTGAATTGAATGTACTCATGTTAGGCAATGCATTTGAGATAAATTTATTGAAAACGTTTTCTAATTTTATTTGTAAGAAAAGATATGATGAGATATTAATATGTATGACGTTCATCATGCGCAAGTCTTGCATCTGCATATGTGTGTATGTGTATAAATATAGATGTTTAGTTGTCTTATCATTATATTTTTTATTTTGAATTGGGAGAAAAACACTCTAACATGAATTTTATAAAAAATCGGGGTCGAAAAAATCGTATAAAACTCGTATAAAAAACCGTAAAATTAAAATTCTACAAAATATAAAATCAGGTGGGGTATTTATAACCACGGGATAATTATGAACATTCCTATAATGGAGAAAATTGTGTACGGTAAAATTTTATTCCGCGCTTAGATATTAAACTCATAATGTATTTTTTGGATTTTAGACAATTTTTATCACCAGTCTAAGCATTTGTGAGGTCCAAATAGCAATTTGAAACAAAGTCTACTAAAATTTTAAATAAAAGGATCTGTCAGTTTGGAGTTCTAATGGCCTTAATTATCACAAATAAATATGTGTAGGTAAGTATACACAGAAAATATAGTGGTCATAATTTCCCCACTAGTGGTCTTAATTCTCCTAAACTTTTGTAATTTTGAGTTTTTAAGGAAGTTATTTTAACCATCCTTTCAACTTAAAAAGAAAAATGGGCTATGAGAATTAAAACCTTTTAGAAGTGTTGTTCTTAACCTTCCGTCAGGCGCGTCGTTGTAAAAAGTAAAACATTCACTTTCTTTTTTCTTGAAAAATAAATTCAAACAGAAGTAGGCTTTAATAACCATTAGTATTCGTTTATTGGATATTTTTACCAAGTTCCTGAACGTCATTTATATTTCAGATTGCGCAATTAGCTGCAACTGTCATTTTAATCCGCTAAAGTGCATGAAATGCGCAAGGTTTATCTATGAACAGCCTTTAAAAAAGCAAATCTTATGCTTGATATGGGATGCGACTAATATAGATGAATTATAAGACTAATTCTATAAAACCGAAATTACTTAACTATTGTTTAGTAATACATTACTAATTTTTATTCTATGTGATTTTAATAGAAAGTAGCTTTTTATACATCTAAGCTTCTGCTTCAATATGTTATAACAAAATAAACGTATTGCGGAATACTTTCGTAAATTGTGAACAGAAATAACTTATATGATATTTGCAAGTTAAATTATTTGTAAAATTAAATAACGCAGCAATAATTGATTTTTTTCGTTTGTTGTACAATTTACAACGCGTACAATTTACAAATTTGAGCAACCGGCGAAAGGTTAAAGGGTCAAAGTTCCTTCTAAAGTACTAAAAATTCCACTTTTCCGAATAGGAACAAGTAAAAAACAACAATGTTGAAAATGTAAAAACTAGTCATAGTTACCCATCTTGAGCCTAGAAGCTGATACTATATTCAATTTAAACTAAATGGAACCCATCAAAACTTGATGGGTAACAATATAAAAGCAACAAAAAGAAAAAAAGTATTTTTTCACCTATAAAATTTTTTTAAAGATTAATTTTTATTAAAAATTTCAACAAATGAAAGATAAAAAAAATGATGCCCAGTTAAACCGATGGCATAAAGCTCACAGGCTATGCAGACTAATTGTATACTACAGCCTTATATAATAATGTCTTCGAAAAAAATAAGTAAGAAATCCCCCCCAATTTTCTTTCTTTATACTTATCATTGAAGCCCCAAATTTAATCAGGGATACGCCTAACTAAAATAATAGTAAATTTTGACAAATATTCTAAAAAATAAAAAAAATCTCTAGTTTCGCCATACATCTCAGAAAACATGATATAAACTATAATTTGACATAATCATGATAATATCATGATCATGATCATTAAATATCATATATAAACATGATAATAACTGTAAATCAAAGACGATTCTGCTTTGAATTTTTTGAAAAATCAGGCAATCGTTTCTAAACTTGAAAAAAAAAATCCGTCATAGATCTGAAAATTTATAAATTTTGACAAATGGCCTCAAAAAAGATTTTGTTAATTGTGCAAAGAAAAATCACCAATTTTGCTACATATATCGGGCAAAACATGATATAAACTATAAATTGATATAAACATGATAAAAATTATAAATCAATGGCGATTCTGTTTTGAATTTTCCGAAAAGTTTAGGCAATTATTTCTAAACTAAGTAATCGTAAATTTTGACAAATGGTCTATATATATATATATATATATATATATATATATATATAAAAAAAAGTCAACTGAACGAAGAAAAATTACAAATTTCGCCATATATCTCTGGAAAAACATGATATAAACTATAAATTGATATAAAAATAATATGATCATGATCATGAAATATGATATAAACGTGGTAAAAGCCATAAATCAAGGATCGATTCTGTTTTGAATTTTCCGTAAAATTCAGGCAATTATTTAGGCAAGAAAAATCGCCAATTTCGCCATATATCTTGGGATTTTTCTCAAAGGGTAGTTAAAAACACTCAAATTTTGTCAAAGGATCGCAAAAACAGCTAATTTCAACAAATAGTTGTCTATAAACATAGCAAAATTTGTAAACGGACCGTAAAAAAAAACTGCAAAATATTGTGAGAAAAAAAAATTTCTCAACCGCAATTTTTAACAAACGATTGTGGGGAAAAAAAAGTGCTGGAATGGATTTTCTCCCTGTTTCGGCAATGAAGGATGGTGTTAAAAATTCTGAGGTTAAAATAGTTCAATTTTAAAAGTACTTTCTTTTTATGTCAATCACGAATACTTGTAACATAATGCAAGGGGTTGAAAAGAGGACATTAGTCTTTATGTCCTACAGACTGTTTTTAAATTTCTACTTGTGTTGCAGACTGCAGAAATAATTCTGCTGCTGGGGACATGATATGGATAAATTATAAATTACCGTCATTATTCATTACTAATTTCATACAAAATTACTAATTTCATATGAAATGCATTCATATACACTATGATGACAAAATCATCATCGTAATTCTTTCTTTACTATTGATATTTGTGCATATATTTATATGACAACATTATGACGAACGTTGGTATTACCGCTTTGTACTTTGTTATTAACGGTAATATTAACTCAATTCAAAGGTTTAAATAGAACGAAACGTTTTAAAAGATTCAATGTTGTCTACAATAAGGTAATAACAATATGCTGTGCTGTGCTAACTAAATGTACCAAATTTAAGGGGTTTTGTCAAACATTGACAACGTTACTTTTTATTTTCTAAAACATTAGATTTTATAATAAAAAAAAACACTAATATTCAAGCATGCCTACTGAAAAAAAAGTTAAAATGCTGAAAAAGGTGGTTTCCCCCATCAAGATACCGAGAAATCCAAAATTTGAATGCCATTATGTTTCAGAAAATTAATATTTGATTTAATTTTACATTTAAATTGTTAAATATATAAAGAAAATGTTCATCAACATTCATTTTTTGCAGGGGAATTGTTAGGAAGGCTCAGCTTAGCACTCGCAATGAAAAAAAAGCAAAATAATAGATATTTCTATGCAACATAATAGAGATCAACATGGACACAGCAAAATAAATTAAATAATGATAAATAACAAATAACTTACTATTTCAAAATATAAAAGCATCAGAAGAGAAAAATTCATGGTTGCCGTCGTGTTTCAATTTCCGATTCAATAGCTTTGCAAATGCGTATGCAGAGAGTAAGTAGTCTTCTCCGATTGGTTCTCAGATCGGCGTAAGTGCGTATGCCTAGAGACCAGTTTTAGCTACGCTGAAAAAAATACTTACGGTTTTAATATATAGATTATTGGCCCCACCAGTGGTCAAGAGTTTCTGCTCTCAAAGCTGGTAGATAGGCGGTCCTAGGTTTGAACACTATTGAGCCCGTAGACCCAATTGTTTTAGTTTTTCCGTGATTTTCTTCTAACTTTGGATTACCTTCCGTAAATCACCGAATTAGATTCGACACAATTAAGTACCACAAGACCCACTTGTCGATCCCATATTCTTTATGTAGATAATTGTCTGTCTTAAAAAAACAATATAAAATATTGAACTTAGCTTTTAATATTAATCACAGTTTAGAAAAGTGTCACAGCAATTTCAAAATATTCTATTTTTTTTTACTAACGCATTTTGAAATAAAGAAATATATCTTTTTCAGCTTTTTAAAATTTTCCAACAAATTAGCAAAGTGTTTTTGATTTTGGTTTTTCTGCCCATTTTTCTTTCTACTTATGTACAATAAATCTTTAGAAAAAAATGTTTTACATTTATGCAACATTACATACTGGTAAATAAAAAATAATTGCTATGCGGAATATAACCATCATAAAACTGTATTAAAACAGATCCTGACTATCTTATTCAATGTTCATTTTAAGATTATGACAAGTTGATTTCATAATAAGCTTTTTTTTCATATACATTTATTAAACACTTGATCAACAATGGGGAAACCATTATATGTACCTCGTTATATCTGAACATTAAACTTTTATGACAACATAAATATTGAAGCGCTTAAACAAACTATTTTATCCATTCGATAAAATAAATCTTTATATCTTTAGCTGGATACTAGAATGTTTTACCTAATTGACCATAGAAAAGGCCAAGACATTTTTCAGTTAATTATTCGTTATAATTTAAAGAGCACCATTCATTTATTTTTCATAAATCCTCCGGTGTTTCAATCGATTAATTATTTTTACGCATTAGGTTATAATGTCCCTTTTTCTTTAGCATTAAGTAAAAGGGAAAGTAAAAAAAGGAATAAATATATATCAGCGATAATTTTTCAATTCTACACAAAAAGATTTATCAAATTAAAGCTATCTGATCAGTTTAAAAAAATCCTAAAATCATTACGTATGAAAATGTGTGTATTAAAACTGACTAAAAATAGGTTTTGGAACGTCTTCCATTTATTTAAGGAAATTATTTAAAAGATAAACTAAAAGCAATGGATTATTTGTTTTATACACACAACTGTTTTATTTTATTGACTTATTCTATTTTTTTCAAAATTCTAAATTATCAATCCTTAACTTTCTTTTATAATTGTGTGTTTAAATATTTAAAATTAATAAGCTATACCGGGTGAGTAATAAATATCGAAACAATACGCTATCTGCTTAAATATTGCCCCTAGACCCATACTTCCAATTGCAAATTTTCGTAAAAAAAGGGAATTTTTTTATAAGTTGCAACTTTATGGGGGGGGTCTATTTTAAAAATTACGAAAATTAAATTTTTATGTGGCCCCCAGAGGATAAAACTTCCAATTGAAAAACTTTCCTTATCCATTCCTCAATTGAACTAAAACTAGTCGTTGGAGGCCACCGTAATACTTACCCATCATTTATATGCATATGAAAATGAAACATGTGAAAACTAACTATACAATGTATTGCAATTCCAAAACTAAATTTAAATATTGTTAATACACATAGTAATACTCTATTAATGAATTGCTGATGCACCAATTTCAACAAATTATATAAAACGCCAAACTACTCAAGAAGTACCAAACTGCGTAAAAGAAACATCCTTATAACTCCAAAAATAATAATCATATTAAATCACAGTTTATTGCATTGGATTAAGCGTCTCATTTCCAATTAAAATATAACTCTGAATTGAAATTTGGATGAAATGCAGGGTCTTGAAAAATCGAAGAATGTGGAAAACAGGATTACGAATATCTCGGCAACTAATGATCCGATTGACTTCGTTCTTTATGCAAAATTTGTGTTTTTTATTGTTTTTTACATGCGTACATTAAAATAAAAAAAAATCGAAAATTTTTATGTACCTTTCATCAGAACGAATTTTTCGAGAATCCGGAAAAAATAGTTCCGGATAATCGAGGTTGCTGATATTCAATAGGCTTCGTCCCATTTTTACATACTAAATACATACAAAATTTCAAGTCTCTATCTCAATTTGTTCTTGAGATAGAGCGTTTACAGACAGACAGACTGAGAGACAGACAGACAGACGGACGGCAAATTTTTTTCTAAAAATATGTTTTTCGAAATCTCTAGTGTCTAAAACGTGTAAATCCGTCAAAAAAATTTTTTCGATTTTCAAAACGATTGCAAGACTTACCCTATACTACGTATGATGGGTAAGTAAAAAAACATCTCGATATCTGCAAATCCCCGAAAGATATTAAAGTCCAAAATTTTCCAAAATTCGTGACCTACACCACTTAAGCATACCTCTGAGCGCAGCAATATCAGTTCATTTCAAATACAATTAAGGGATCAGCCATATATTTACGCATTATTAAATGTCGATCAAAGACAATACTTTAACTTTTTGATATGAAATTAAAGCGTATAGGTTTTTGCTTTAAACTTCTTTGAAATATGCTAGATGTCTGCAATATCTCGAACTTGGCGCCAGCCTCGTAACTGGCACGACCCATTGGACGGATCGTCTTATTAAATACTTATTAAAAGTGCTATTAAATTAAGTGATATTAATTAAACTCTCATTAAAAGTTCTTAAAAACTTATTGCCGCAGCCAATGAGTTTACCAAAAATAGTAATAGCGATAATGACACTTCTATTAACGAAATCACTGGAAATATATTTTAATAAATTAAACAGAAATATTTTCAAAAATATATTTTTTACTATTCAGCGTCAAAATTTATGATGGTTTTAAATCTATTTTTTCTTTTTTCTATCTTTACAAGAAGAAAGTATTGGATTCATGAAAATTTTGAATTCCGGTTTTCGACGGATTCACATGTTTTAGACCTCAGAGATACCTAAAAACATATTTTTACAAAATATCTGTCTGTGAGTCACTATTCCTGTATTTCTGTACATGATATAAATTTTGCGAGCGCTCTATCTCAAGAACTACTCCACGGAATTAAAAAAAAATTATATTTACTTAGTCTTTGATATAAATTCGTGCTGATTAGTTTTTGGTATGAATCGCTTAACAGATGGCCTTACTGTACAAACTTTTGTGCGATTTCCGCAATAGCCGTATCGCCAGATTTATACGCCTAGTGTCGCCCGTAATTAGAGGCATCTTTTACACATCGTGAAATAGCAATTTTAACAAGAGAAATATGAAGTTGACAGGGCCAAAACAACGAAAAAAATTGAAATCGACGTGATAAAACATGAGGTTTAAATTAACTGACGCATTTAAACATTAATTAAAGAAGGTGAGAATGGCAAAACTTAAACAAAATCTGAAATCGAAACTATACAAGACTGAGTTAATCACCTAGAAACTTTTAAAAAGCATTTGAACATTAAGGGCACATCTTTGTTGAAAACTAAATGCACTTTTCTGCATCAGATGTTTTTATTTCAGTATTTCTCATTTTTTAACTTACATAAGTCAATAAACGTCGGTTACGGTAACAGTCCAGCGAGTTCAATAGTTTTTTAACATCTCAAAAAAAAAAAAAAAAAAAAAAGCCCAAATCGCCGAAAGAAGTTTTCACCTCAGAATTTTTTTTTTAACATATGATTTGTATACAAAAATTGTATCTTTTATATAATCTTTATATATTGCTATCTTTTTATATTGCTATTTTAAATACTTTTATTAAAAAAATATTTAAAATGCTGAAACAAAATTGAAAATTAGACATTTTCATTTAATCAAAAGAAAAAAATTCAACTCGACAAATAATATTTTGAGTTATAACAATTTTCATTACTCTAAATTTTTTGAATTTTTTTTAATTAAGAAGTCTTATGATGTTATAATGCTTACAAATTATATAGTTAACCATCACAAAAATTCAAAATTCTTATTCTATAAATAAATAAATAAAATAAGTGTTTCCTGAACACATTACAGCAACATTGTTTCTTCAATTACACGCATTTCAATTTGTGTCTGATCTCTTGAAACCTCACGATTTATTAAAATTGTCATAACTCTCTGCGTTTTAAAGATACCAAGATGATTTTTTTTTTTTTTTTTTTTTTTTTTTTTTTTTTTTTTTGTTCAATTCAGGAATTGATAAAGAAAAATTTTCTAATAGGAAGTTTTATCCTCTGGGGATCGTATAAAAATTTAATTTACGTATTTTTTAAAATAGATCCCCATGGAGTTGCAACTTATCTTATCAAAATATTCACTTTTTTTTACGAAACTTTGCAATTGGAAGTATGGGTCTCGGTGGCAATATTTAATGAGATAGTCTATTGTTTCGATATTTATGACTCACCCTGTATGTGTCAAATCTTGGGGGAATGCAAACAAAGATAAATTGATATTTTCTAGAAATTTACTTATTCTCGTTTGAATTATAATTTTGTCTTATTATTATGTGTTAATAACGATTCATTTTTTAAATAAATTTTTAGTATTCTGTATTTAAAAAATAGAAAAGGAACCATTATAAGATCACTCCTGTGTCTGTCACGACCATTATATTCGTAAACTACGGTATGTCGAAAGTTTAAATTTAAAGATGGAATGAAGATAATAAATTCTTAATCAGTCGTTTATTGTTGCCATATAGATTTATTATAACCTTGATCAACGATTGGATAAAACGTTATTTATAACTCGTTAGATATCAAAATTAAACTTTTATGAAAGCATAAATAATGAAAGCCCTTGTAATGTCGGTGTGGCCGATGGCTAGACAATCACTTTTAAGATATCCTGTTACTGAATTTAACATACAGACATATTTACAAATATATAGACATGGGATGCCATGGACATGAATAACATTCTTTAAGAATAACGCTCACCAAATTCCTCAGAACTTCCAGGAAGCATAAATTCACTGGAGTGGATTCTACGCACACTGTAATCATTCGAACACCTCCGTCACTTACCCCGCGCTCCTCTCTTCACTTCTCTCCCTTTCTCGTTTGGGGAGCTGGTCTCTTCACTTAATTTTATTTATCTTTTTTTTAATAAAAAGTGTTCTCTTTTTAATTATAATTTTGTCTAATAATTATATGTTTATAAAGACTCGATTTTTTTCTTTTTTTAGTATTTCATAGTTTAAAAATAAAAAAGGAACCATTAAATGATCACTCTTATGTCTGTCACGACAATTATATTCGTAAACTATGGAATGCCGAAAGTTTAAATTGGGTGATGTAATGAAGATATTAAATTCATAATAAGTCGTTTGTTTTTGCCATATATATTTATTATACCCATTGATCACCGATGGAAAAAAATATTATATATACCTCGTTAGATATCAACATTAAGCATTTATGACAACATAAATACTGAAAGCCTTCAGACGAATTCTGATATATATTCAATAAAATATATCTTTATATTTGTAGCTGAATATTAGAATGTTTTTACTTAATTGACCATAAAAAGACCAAGAAACTTTCCAGTTAATTATTCCTTATAATTTAAAGAGCTCTATTCATATATTTTTGTTAATACTCCAGCCTCTCAATCGATTTAATATCTTTATGTATTAAGATTTTATTGGATGCCTCTTTTTCTTTACCATTAAGCAAAAGTGAAAGTAAAAAAAGAGAAATATATATATCAGTGGTAATTGTTCTTTTCTAATCAAAATGATTTATCAAATAAACGCTATCTGATCAGTTGTAAAAAATCTTCAAAATCTTTAAGTATGTAAAACTGTGTATTAAAACTGAATAAAGATAGGTTTTGGAACGTCTTTTCTTTATTTAATGAAATTATTTAAAAAATAAACTAAAGGCAATAGATTAATTCTTTTATATATACTACTGTTTTATTCTTTTTTTTATTTTTGGAAATTCTAAATCATTACACTTTAACTTTCTTTTTTAATTGTGCATTAATTATTTGAACTTAAAAAGTTGTATGCGTCAAATCTTGGGAGAATGCAAACAATGGTAATATGATATTTTCTAGAGATTTACTTATTTTCGTTTTAATAATAATTTCGTCTAATAATTAAGTGTTTATAAAAACTAATTTTTTATTTCATTTTATTTTAATTACTACTATTATTATCATTATTTTAGTATTCCGTAATATAACACTAAGGAAAAAAGGAACCATTACCCTTGATCAACGATGTGAAAAATATTATGTACACCTCGTTAGATATCAACATTAAACTTTTATGACAAAATAAATATTGAAAGACCATAGACAAATTTTTTTATTCATTCAATAAAATAAAACTTTACATTTGTAGCTTGATACGAGAATGCTTTACCTAATTGTCCATTGTAAATGCCAAGAGATTTCTCAGTTAATTATTCCTTATAATTTAAAGAGCTTGATTCATTTATTTTTTATTAATACTACAGTCTTACAATCGATTCCATATTTTTCTGCATAAGGTTTTAATTGCATGTCCCTTTTTCTTTATCATTAAGTAAAAGCAAAAGTAAAAAAGACAAAAAAATTATCAGTGGTTATTTTTCCTTTCTACTCTAAAAAAATCTATCAAATAAACACTATCTGATCAGCAATAAAAAAATCTTCAAAATTTTTAATCATGTAAAAATGTGTATTAAAACTGAATAAAAATAGGTTTGGGAAGTCTTCTATTTATTTAATGAAATTGTTAAAAAGAACTAAAAGTAATAGATTTTTTTTATTTTATGTATTTAATTATAATTTTGTCTAATAATTATGTGTTTATAAAGACTAATTTTTTTAGTATTCCGTAGTTTAAAAATAAAAAAAAGGTATCATTATAAGATCACTCCTGTATCTGCTACGATAATTATATTCATAAACAGTGGAATGTCGTAAGTTTAAATTGGGTGATGTAATGACGATATTAAATTCATAATCCGTCGTTTATTTTTGCCACATACATTTATTATACCCTTGATCACCGATGGAAAAAACATTATTACACCTCGTTAGATATCACCATTAAGCATTTGTGACAACATAAATATTGAAAGACTTCAAACGCATTCTGATATCTATTCAATAAAATAAATCTTTATATTTGTAGCTGGATATTAGAATGCTTTTATTTAATTGATCATAGTAAATGCTAAGTGACTTTTCAGTTAATAATTCGTTATAATTTAAAGAGCACCCTTCATTTATTTTTTATAAGCCTTCCAGTCTTTTAATCGATTTAATATTGGTATGTATTAAGTTTTAATTGAACGTCCTTTTTTTTACCATTAAGTAAAAGCGAAAAAAAAATCGGTGATATTTTTTTTATTCCTACTCAAAAAGATTTATCAAAAGTATGCTATCTGACCAGATATAAAAAAATCCTTAAAATCTTTAAACATTGAAACTGAATAAAAATAGATTTTGGAACGTCCTCTATTTATTTAATGAAATTATTTAAAAAATAAAGTCAAAACAATTTATTATTTCTTTTATATATATTATTGTTTTATTCCTTTTATTTATTTATTTGAAGAGTCTAAATTATCAAACCTTAACTTTCTTTGTTTTCTTGTGTATTTAAATATTTAAACTTAATAAGTTATATGCTACAAATCTTGGCAGAATACAAACAATGATAATATGATATTTTCTAGAAATTTAGTTGTTCTCGTTTTAATTATAAATTCTTCGAATACTTATGTGTTTATAAAGACTCATTTTTTTTTAAAAATTTTAGAATTTCGAAATTTAAAAATAAAAAAGGAACCATTCTAAAAGTTCTATGTATATCACGATCTATATTCGAAAACTATGTAATGTCGGATATTTAAATTGGGTGATGTAATGAAGATATTAAATTTCTAATAAGTCGTTTATTTTTGCCACATACATTTACTATACCCTTGATCACCGATGGGAAAAACATTATGTATACCTCGTTAGATATCAACATTAAGCTTTTATGACAACATAAATATTGAAAGCCCTTAAACAATTTCTTTTATCTATTCAATAAAATAAATCTTTATTTTTGTAGCTGGATTCTAGAATGTTCTTACCTAATTAAGCATAGGAAAGGCCAAGAGACTTTTCAGATAATTATTCGGTATAATTTAAAGAGCCCCATTACTTTATTCTTTATAATTCCTCCAGTATTTTATTCGATTTAATATTTTTATATATTTTAATTGCATGTCCCTTTTTCTTTACCATTACGTAAAAGAGAGAATAAAAAAGACAAAAAAAAAATCATTGATTATTTTTCATTTCTTCTCAAAAAGTTTTATCAAATAAACGCTATCTGATTAGTTATAAAAAATCCTCAAAATCATGCATATGTGTGTATTAAAACTCAATAAAAATAGGTTTTGGAACGTCTTCTATTTATTTGATGAAAATGTTTAAAAAATAAACTAAAAACATTAGATAATTTCTTTTATGTATATACTGCTGTTTTATTCATTTTTCTTTCGTTTTTTTATTTTTATTTTTTTTTTTTTAACTTTTTTTTGGATAACTTTAAAATATCAAACCTAAACTTTCTTTTTTAATTGCGTATTTAAATATTTAAACTTAATAAGCTATATGCGTCGGATCTTGGGAGAATGCAAACAATAATAATATGATATTTTCTTGCGATTTAGTTAATTTCTTTTTCATTATAATTTCGTCGAATAATTATGTGTTTATAAAAATATTTTTATTAACATTTAGAATATCGTAATTTAAAAAAATAGAAACAAAGAATCATTGTCAGATCACTCCTGTGTCTGTCACGACCATTATATCCTTAAACTATTAGAATGCCGAAAGTTTAAACTGGCTGATTTAATGAAGATATTCAATTTATAATAAGTCGTTTATTTTTGTCACATAAATTTACTATACCCTTGCCCACCAATGGGAAAAACATGATGTATACCTCTTTAGATATCAATATTAAACATTTATGACAACATAAGTATTGAAAGACCTTAAACAAATTCTTTTATCTATTAAATAAAATAAATTTTCATTTTTGTAGCTGGATTATAGAATGTTCTTACCTAATTAACCATAGGAAACGCCAAGAGACTTTTCAGTTAACTATGCGTTATAATTTAAAGAGCTTCATTACTTTATTCTTTATAATTCTTCCAGTCTTTTAATGGATTTAATATTTTTATGCATTAGGTTTTAATTGCATGTCTCTTTTTCTTTACCATTAAATAGAAGTGAAAGTAAAAGAAAACAACAACAAAAAAATATCAGCAATAATTCTTCACTTCTACTGAAAAAGATGTATCAAATAAATGCTCTCTGAGCAGTTATAAAAAATCTTCAAAATCTTTAAGTATGTAATTGTGTGTATTAAAACTGAATTAAAATAGCTTTTGGAACGTCTTCTCTTTATTTAATGAAATTATTTTAAAAAAAACTAAAAGCAATAGATTATTTATTTTATATATACCACTGTTTTATTCTTTTTTTTAAATTCTAAATTACTTAACCTTATTTTTTTTTTTCAGTTGTGCATTTAAATATTTATACTTAATAAGCTATATGCATCAAATCTTGGGAGAATGCAAACAATGGTAATATGATATTTTCCAGAGATTTACTATTCTCGTATTTAAAGATACTCCTTGATAACTTATTTTCGTTTTAATTATAATTTGAACCGGAGTCAATATTACAAATAATCTGGGCAATTTCTTTTTCATATTTCAATAGAAGAGGACTTTATTAGATAGATTTAAGCAATAGAAGCGTGTCCCATCTACGCAAGCACATAATTAGAGCATCTTTTTGCTAGCTGTCCAATAGCATCTTAAGAGAGGATATGAGCTCTGTATTTTTTTTATTTTCATTTTGACATAAATTGACATATGAGTTTGAGATGCTTTTACACAATTAGGCATAGCTTTGAGTAAAACAAGAGATAAGTAGCAGATCGATGCATTTTAGGTGTTTGAATCTAAAAAAATCCGTTAAATTTACAGCGAAAACTGACTGCAGCATAGTTGCCAGGAGTTTTGCCATAGAAATAGCAATAAATTAGATGTAATAAAACAAATACATCTAATTTTATGGCAAAAAATGCTGATAACATTGCTACCAGCAGTTTTTGCAGTAAAATTAACGATTTTTTTTTTTTTTTTTACATTGTATTATAAATTCCTGTGACCAAGAACTCGTATCTGCACGGAATATTCTCATTCTTCTGTTATAGGAGCTTTGTTACAACGTTTAATGTCATTTGAAGTCTCTATGATAAAACATATCCTAGTTATCTCAAATGTCTGTTAAATCTTTCAGTTTTTGTCCAGTTAGTGTTCCAGTATTTGTGAGTGTTTAGGCGGCTATTTGTGAGATTTTCTGTTGAAAATTTTTCCATTCTCGTTGAATATTTAATGTTCATAAAAAAACTAAATGTATTTTTCAAACAACTTATTTCTTTGACAACCAAATGACAAAATGGCACAAAATTAGCAATAAATTCTTCCTGTATTTTTAAAACCTATTCCTACTTAACTCTCTAAGTGTTTAGAACGTAATAATCCGTTTACTAAGATTCAGATTTCAATGCAATATAATCAATATTTAAAATAATATAATTCTATAGATTTAATGGATTTTCAAAAAATTTTAGAATGATTAATATTCTCAAAGATGACATTCATATTTTTGATAGTTTTTTTTACAATGTTAAAGAATCATATTTTCAGATTATTTAAAAGAAAATGCAGAAAAAACAACATTACAATTTTACCCATTTACAGGACTCTGAGAGAATTTAAAAAATAAAAGTAATATCTACAGAGTAAAAAAAATTTCGTTAAATTTAGGGAAAAAAACTTCTGGCAGTAGTATTGCCAGCAGTTTTTACCGTAAAATTGCAGTAATATTAGATGTAATAAAAAAAATGTCTATCCAATTTTACTGAAATTTTTACGACAAAACTGTTTGAAACAATCCTGCCAGCAGTTTTTTCCGTAAGTTTAACAGATTTTTAGGTGCGTTCGTAATTATGTAAATACGTAGCACCTATTGTTGTCGCTCAGTCCGTCCGTCCGTCTGTCTGTCTGTCCGTCTGTCTGTCTGTCCGCCTGTCCGCATATAACAACGCAAAAACTACCCAACCGAATCATTTGAAATTTAAAATACATAATTATAACATAATTTTGTCGAGTCATTTCAAATTTTATGAAAATCGGATGGATAGATCAATTACAGAAACATTCAAAAGAATTCCGTTACATTACGGTCAATAGGGAAAAAAGTTTTAAATGCATTTTAATCGTTTGAAATTTAAAACATATAATTATTGCGTAATTTTGTCGAGTCATTTCAAATGTTATGAAAATCGGATGTATAGATCAATTACAGGGACAATCAAAAGGATTCCGTTACATTACGGTCAATGGGGAAAAAGTTTCAAATGCATTTTAATGATGTTACACTCATTCGAACATAATTGAATTGGCATGAATCTATGAAATATACACTAAAATATGCATTCTGTACAATCTGTGATGCAAAGAATTTTTATTATTAAATTACAGGGCCACACAAAAGTATTCCACTATATAATGCTATACGGGGAAACATGGTTTGGTACGTGTTTTAATTATATTCAACTATTTCACATTTTATGAATAAGATATACGTTGCTGAGGTGTAATAAAAATTACTTCCTGCATATTTACAGAAACGTGAAGATTTCGACTACTATACTGTATCCGGAGTACGCTCTACTATATCAGCAAGATCTGAATATTTTTAAAACTTAGTTATCGTACGAACGCACCTCATTTGCTACGTTCACGTGCAATTTCCAACTTGTTTTTTCAGTGCTGAGCCATTCTTAATAACTTGGCAGTATCAGTTGGTGAAAACCAGCCAATTTTTATCAAAAGTTTTTGTAATGATAGTAAAAAAATTTTCATTTACACATAGAATCTCCACAACCATACTAGCCCAAGTACCCATTTAGAAAAAAATGCATAAATTTACAACAGAAATAATTTGTTATTTGTGGAAGTAGCGCACTATAAAAAAGGGGTACTTTAATCTGAATATTGACATATGTAATCAGGTGTGCCGAAAAAATGCAAAAATTGATTTTTAATTCGCAATTCCACGGAAAAGTTGCCAATTCGAAAGATTAAAAATTGGGTAAAAAAAATAAAATAAATAAAATAAAATAAATTTGGTTTATATCTTCCGGTGGCACATTCGTTGTGATATTTGCCGAGATGTTATTTTACATAATTACAACTTTTTAAATTTGTCTTTTCGCAAATAAAACAGCTGAAATTATTCTGTTATAATATCAAAACATAATGCTGAAATATTATTTAAATCAATCAACATTCTTCGATCGTTTATTTGCTCTGGAGGTTGGCACGAATCACTTTTGTATCCTAATCTTTCACCGTACTTGGCTTGTCAATATTCAAGTTTAACAGCACAGCGCCTTACAATTTTAGAGGACACGTGCGAGCGAAGATGACGATGGATTTAAATACAATTTCCTCATTATGTTTTGTTATTATAATACATCAGAATTTCATTTATTAATTCTTGAAAACACTAATTGAAAAAATGTTATAATGTGCATTTTTCAACATTTCAGCAAACTTTACAGAACATGCCCAAAGCAGAAGATATAAATCAAATTTATTTCTTTTTTACCCAATTTTTTGCTCTTTGGTAGAATTATGTAAATATTATTAGTTGAAAAAGTTGAATTCAATACTTTTCTGTGGTATTGCAAACTGAAAATGAAATTTTGCATTTTTGGCCCTTTTTAATATATAATCCTTATAATTATATTATACTAATTCCGTACCCTGGGGTAATAACGCCACGTTAAGGTTCTACCAATTTTCACGGCTCAGTTTTAGATTGTATTTTTCAAACAAATATATGATTTGATACAGCAACTCATTGACTATCTATATAAAAAAATAATTTAACAGATATATATTCGTAAAATGTAATGACGTGATTTCTTGACCAATGCTATTTGGCGTTATTACCCACCTATATGGGTAATAACGCCATGCAAACAAAACTATGAAATAAGATGGAATAATTGCATGTATATTGCCCAATTCTAAAAATACAAACTCTACAAACTTAGAAATTGACAAAATGCATTCTAAGCTATTGCAAATGTTCAATTTTTTGTGAAAGTGTAAGAAAAATAAAAGTGTGTGGTGGGGAGGGGGGGAGGATGATTGAAAAGAATATCAGACCGTGAGCTTCTTTTTGCTTAAAAAGGACCACTTAAATAGAATTATTAGAAACATTGCACAGTTTTAACTGTGTTTATTTGAATCAGTATTTAGGATGTAGCTCGGCCACTGTAGGGATTCAACCGGGGTATTAATGTCAAGGATTGTCGTTATTACCCTGTTATGGTTATTGCGCTGTACATTTTAAATTACAAATTATCTCTAGAAGATATCCAAAATCTTCCACAACATTTTGAAAGTCCATGAAATGTACTACAAATTTATGTAATTAACAAAGTATTTCCGGATAAAAAAAATAGTCTTCACATCACAAAACTTATCTCGCAAATTTTATATAAAGTGTTAATTTTAGTTGCTTGTAAAATCAATAAGACCTAAAAATGAAACAAATTAACTTGAAGCTGTTTTTTGCGATTTATATGACTCAAAACCCTTCTGCGCAGAGCACATGGGTGTCATTTACCAGATTGTTTCATAATTATGCATAATATTAGCACTTGGTGTTATTACCCCTCCTGGCGTTATTACACCAGACCACCTTATATCACTTAACAAGAATTAATTATGTATTC
Source organism: Maratus speculifer (assembly GCA_964019185.1). Classification (NCBI taxonomy): domain Eukaryota; kingdom Metazoa; phylum Arthropoda; class Arachnida; order Araneae; family Salticidae; genus Maratus; species Maratus speculifer. The sequence continues at coordinate 242,560,174 of OZ025289.1, forward strand.
AGAAATTTAAAGCGTAATTATTCACATTAGAGATAAATGGAGTTGGTCTACTGCAGTTGGGATCCTGTGTGTGAGCTGTGTGTTTATACATTGAATATTTTACTTTTGGAAGCAAAACTTTTGTAGCTTTTGCTCATCAATCATTTTGTTTTTTTTTAGGTGCGTTCGTAATTATAAACGTAGAACCTACAGTTATCGTTCAGTCTGTCCATCTAAACGCATATAACAACGCAATACCTACCCAAACGTTTCGTTTGAAAAATATAAATATATAATTATTACATAATTTTGTCGAGTGATTTGAAATTTTATGAAAAACGTATGCATAGTTAAATAACAGGGGCAATCAAAAATATTCCATTACATTACGGTCAATGGGGGAAAAATTCAAATGCATTTAAGTAGTATTATACTCTTTCGAACATAATAAAAAAAGGGATGGGCATCTATGAAGTATATAGTATAATATACATTTTGTACAATCTGTATTGCAAAGGACATTTGTTGTTGATTTACAGGGCAACACAAAAGTATTCCATTACATAATGGTATAGGGAGAACAATGTTTGATGCACATTTTATGATAGTAACTCTTTTGAACATAATCAAATGGATAGGCACCTATACAATCTGTGGTTGAAAGAACATTTGTGTTGATTTATAGGGCCACAAAAAAGTATTCCATTATATAATAGTATGAGGAGAACATTTTTTGATGCGCGTTTTAATTGTATTAAATAATTCAATATTTTATGAAATTGATATCCGTTATTGAGGAAAATTACAAGTTATTCCTTGTGTAATAGAAAACAGATAGTATTTACAGGGACACACAAAAGATTTCGGCTATTATACTGTATCCGAAATACAATACCATATTATTACATAACGATCCGAATATTTTAGATGCGTCCTTATCCATGTGAACAAGCATCACGTACAGTCGTCGTTCAGTCTGTTCGTCCGTCCGTCTGCCTGCCCAAATATAACAGAGCAAAAACCAGCCAACCAAATTAGTTGAGATTTAAAATATATGATTAGTGCATAATTTTTTCGAGTCATTTGAAATTTTATGAAAATCGGATACAGAGTTTAATTACAGGGACAATCTATACTATTCCATTACATTATGGTCAACAGGAAAGAATAGTTTTTATAACATTTTAATGACGTTAAACTCGAATTTAACGGTTCGAATATAAAAGAGTTGACATGAATATATGAATTTATACTAAAATATACATTGCGTGCAATCTGTGATGCAAAGAATATTTATTAATAATTTACAGGGCAACAGAATTGTATTCTACTACATAATGGTATACGGGAAAGATTGTTTGGGGCGTGTTTTAATTATATTAAACTACATCACATTTTTTAAAATTTATATGCGTTGCTAATATTTAATACAAGTTACTTCCTGTATGTTTTCAGAAACAGGCAAATGTTTTCCACTTCTATACTGTATCTGAAATACTGTATACTATAACAACAAGATTTAAATTTTTTTTAAAATTCGTTATAGGACGAACACATCTCATTTGTACGCTTCACATGCAATTTCACCAGTAATTTGTTTCTTTTAAAACAATCATATTTTTAATTAAGTCTTTCAATTAATGTATGTTAAATTTGCATTGAGTATACATGCTTCTGAAACTATTTTCTTGTATTTTGCATAACATGTATCAAAATTAACTTTAAAAAATACTTAAAATCTGTACAAAACCTGCATTTATTTTTCATTAACTAGTTTTCACCGTAAGCTAGAATATTTTTTTGTGTGTGTGGGTGTGAACTGTAATACTTATCACCACCACTAATACTTTATTCCCCTAAAGAATAGGTTTCTGTTTATCTTTCTTATTTTATTATTTTTATTTATCGATAAGGGGCGATTTAAACTTAGAAAAAAAAAACAGACTAGGGAAATACAGCGAAAAAAAAAAGATTATTATCAAGACCAAAAAAGTGCTATTTTTAATCTATTTTTGAATTGCGTTGTTAAGAGCTCTTTTTTATAGAAAAAATATATAAAAAATGTAACAAACTTTCGCTAAAAAGTATTTTAAAAATCAAAAATCTTTTTTCAAAAGAATATTAGTTTTTAGAATTATTAGATTACTTTCTTAAAACATAAGGTGTAAGGAAAATAAAATGCTATTAAGTAGAATATTTCGGAAGATAGTGTTTACTAAAGGAAAATGGAGAAAGAATTTAATTTTAAAAACGAATATCGTTTACTGTTTTTGAGTGTAAAGTATATCCATTTAATTGCTTTGAAAAATGTACATTACGAAACACTGATTGCATTCTAATATTTATGATTTCAATATGTATACTTCGCACGTTGATGTCCATTGGTGTAATACACGGTAATTCACAAATTACCCTTGTTCAGCAAGTAACAAACTGCTTTTCTTCATAAAAAAGATGCATACGCTAAAAACCGAAATTAATGATAAAACGTAATACCCGCATTTAGAATTGCTTCTGCAGTCGTCTGAAATATACATATTATATTGAAATGATTAAAAGTATAGAGACTAAAATTTCGTGTTGATTTTTGATTATATCTATCCCGAAGATGACAGCAGATGCAGTTCGAAACATCAATATTATTCTTTATCTTTAACGATATTTATACAGGTTAACATAAAAATCCCTGTCGGCTGGGCCTATAGGCGGAGATAGATTTCGAAGAATGCTCATTTCAACAATATATATATATATATATATATATATGATTAGAGATAAACCCAGTTTAATAACTTCATTTGGCCGTTTATGAAAAATTTTTAATTTCATTTTTCTGCAAAAACTGGTTTTATCAGAATCATCTTAAGAAAAATTCAGCTCAAATGCCCATTTTGACAACATATTTTGAAATAGATTCTGAATTTATTAAAAAATCGACCAAAACAGTACATTATACAGTTCCTAAATAACAAAAAACTGTCAATTGAATGCATTTGAGAAAAAAAATGAATTTAAAAATGAGCCATAAAATAACCGATTTGTTGTTTGAATACATCCTTAATTCTTTATTCATGATTGCTTCGGAAAATTTTGTGCGAAATATTCACTTTGACAGCATTTTTAAAAATATATTCTATCTTTATCAAAAAACTGGCCAATGCGTCACAGTATATAGTTCCTAAATAAGAGGATCTGTAAATTGGATGCGTTTGAGAGCGAAAATGGATTTTAAAACGAGTCATAAAAAACGCAATTTGCTATTTGAAAACTTCCTTAAATTTTCAAATCACGAAGACTTCGGGAAATTCTGTTCGAAATACCCTTTTTGGTAGCCCTTTTTCAAAATATATTCATCTTTATCAAAAAATCTATCAATGCATCACATTATATAGTTCCTAAATAAGAGGATCTGTAAATTGGATGCATTTGAGAGGCAAAATGGGTTTAAAAACGAATCAGAAAAAAACGCAATTTCTTATTTGAATACTTCCTTCAATTTTCAGTCCCGATGACTTTCGGAAATTCTGTTTAAAATACCCTTTTTGGTAGCCTTTTTTGAAATATATTCTGTCTTTATCAGAAAATTGACCAATGCGTCACTTTATACAGTTTCTAAATAACAGGATCTACCATTCGGATGCGTTTAAAATCAAAAATGAATTTAAAAATGAGTCAGAATATAAGCAGTTTGGATTTGAGGTTTTTTTCTCCAACTCCTATTTATGTTTAATTTCTTTTTGCTATACGAATTGGTCCTATGAAAAACTTGTCAGTATAAAAGTTGTAGATATTTTTGAGAAGATGTAAAATAAATTTAATCAGATTTGATATCTTAAAAATTGACGGAGTTATGGACTTTTCTCTTTTTTCAGCGCCCTTTTTCTTTTCGTTTTTAATTTTTTTCATCGGTAAAAGTTGGTCCTATCAAAAACTTGTAAATACAAAAGTTTTAGATAATTTTAAGAACATTTACAAAAAATTTAGTTTGACTTAATATCTTGCAAATTGACGAAGTTATGAATTTTTTTCTCTCAAAATCCCTGTTTTTTTCGCCCCTTGAGCCTACTTCTAAATTTATCAAAAATCTGTCATGCATATACTTTTGGCCCATTTTTAAGAAGTAATATAAACTTTAAACCGATTCGATATCCACTTTAATTAAGAAGTTATGGCGTTTTTTCCGTTTTCACAAAAATGCCCCCTATTCCGACCCCCTTGGTCCGATTTTGCCCATTCACGAACTTAGCCAAGATTTTATCCCCTTTGATTTTATGTACAAGTTTGGTGGAGATTGGTAAAGAATTATAGAAGTTATCGTGTCCATAAAAAAGTGATAAATATATATATATATAGAGAGAGAGATAGATAGATAGATAAATAGATAGATAGATATAAACTGGTGCGATTGCAATAGGTAGTATTTCTTACGAAATCTACCTAAAATTCTGTGTGTGTTCTAGTGGGCAAGTTTAAATGATTTTAATGCATGTTTCTTGCTTATTATGGTGCAACTGCCTCACATATTTTAATGCAGTTGATCATGCCATTGTGGTAAATGTCGAAGGCTCTCTATTGGGATACGGAGAAAATTCTTCACGGTGATGTATGACCTGTACTATTATGTTTATATACCAAGAGTTTCAGAATAAATCCTCATTTTTTTCATCAGATATTCAACCAAATTCCAAATCCCGGTGGCCGAAAACTTTTGGTCATATAAGATACGAGAAGTTATGAGATACGAGAAGTTAATTACTCAGGTAGTTGTACGCCAGCAACGATTTTGAACAAAATCATGCCTTACGCTTATGAATTTTGAAAATAAATCGCTTTTAAAATTTGCTTATTTCTTTGTTATTTCCCTGGTGATAGCATCATAAGATCCCTTCATACGAGGTATTTTCAAAGTACAGTTGTACAAAACGCGTCCAACAGTGTTACATCTTTATAGACGCCATACGTATTCTTAGCAGCATATAGTGTGGGCTTCCTGAAAAAGAACTAAAGCGTGAGATACAATAATGTTACTAAAATATTCGGTTAGACCTAAGTAAAATCTCTAAAATATCCCAAACCGTGAACCGTTTTACATAGTTTAATAATTTTCTGCACGTATTAATTTAAGAAATACCTGTAATTTCAAAGATCTAAGAGAAGTAATTAACACCATTACTCGCCTCTCGTTAAAATCTGCTAATGATATAAACAGCCGCTTGTGATGATGGGGAGTGGATTTTGCTGTGAGGATAAATTGTTCCATTGGCAACTTGTGGCACTAATCTGATATATTGGATTATTTTCCAGTGTTATAATTCACGAGCATAATACCGACGTTATGTGAATTTTTTTTAGTCTTCAAATGTATTAGATAGCTTTTTTGGACTACAAAAAGAATAAATTAATTAAATTCTAATGCCGTTCAACAACTTTCTATACCTGACTCTTTTGCTGCATTTCGTAATTTTTTTTACTTTGAGAAACTAAATCGCCATTTTGCTGTTAATAGTCCAAAAGCCAACCTCACAAAAACCGAATGTGTACAGCACAGGAACGAAAAATCTTTATTTTATCGAAAAGAAATGAAAGAATCTAACTATCCATATCTGCCGGAAGTGGTGCATAAGTTAAGCCTTAATTCTACCTGTAGTCCTCTCGTATGTTTGTTATTGTGTTTTTCTACTCTCAATCCTCCACGTTTTCTTACCTTTGATTGTAGGACAAAGACAATGATAAACCTATGAGACGTCCAGTGGTTGTATAAATTTTTGGCTTATGCACCACTTCACTTCCGGCAGACATGAATTATTAGATTTCTGTATTTTGACTCTTCCATGAAGTACAGGTTTTTAATTTACTTGTGCTTGACACATTGGAGGTATTGTGCTGTCGGCTCTTGGACCATAAAAGATGCTTTAAGCAGTTTTACCCACTAAATGATAGTCGCTTGAACTTTTCTTAAGACGTTACACTGTTAAAAATTTCGTGCCCCTTTGAACCAAGATTTGGTGCTCGCAGCTATTACCAGCTGCCACCATAGGATGGTTCAATCGAAGCTCCAAATCTTGTAACGAGTTTACACCGTATTATTTGAAAAAATGGTACTATAGTTAAACCGAAGTTCCAAATCTTGGAACAAGATTTCCGCATCTTATGGTGGCAGCTACTAAGCACCAAATTTCGGTTCAAAGTAGCACAAAATTTTTAACAGTGTACTGTCAAATTCATTGCTTTTGGCATTCAGATGTTAAGTTGGAAGAACTGAGTATATTTTAAACTTTTACAAGTTTAATCTGCGCATGATGTGTATATACATGCTTTCAAAAAGACTTATTTCAGCTTTATTGTTTTTTTTTTTTTTTTTTTTGAATGATTTTTTTTTTAATTTTCAGTAGATTTGCATCACTTTGTGTGAAATAAAAAGAGTTGAATTATATTAGTTATAAAAATATTTACAGTATTCGCATTTGCAAACCAATATATTAGGAATTATAATACAACGTTTTACCTGAACATTATGTTTAATTTCCTGGGATTTCTAAACAATAATTATGTTCGGTTTGTCGGAAGGTATCCTGCATCTTTAATTGAAAAGATAAATTATGATTCTAGTTTTTCGTTTATTTTGTGTGTCCTATCATTTTTGGAGGTTTTTAATCACTCTGGAAATAAGCATTACGTTTAAAAAGGAAAAATTTTAACTCATAGGCTTTTTAATTAAAAACTAGATTTGTATTTTTATAAAAGTATGAAAATTTTCTGTTTGAAAATTTTATTACCTTAACGTGAAATCTTTTCACAAAAATTAATTATACCTTCAGAAATCAACAATATTTGATTACAGTACTTTTCGCACAAGTACATTTGAAGCTTATTTCACAACACATTCATATAAAATGTCGAAAATCAAATTGGTGTCATCTTTCATTTAAAATAAATCCATGTATGATTAATATCGAATGCTTTTATATAATGAGAAACTTTAATTTCATTCAACTTAATAGAAGATTTTCCGGAGATGGTGCAAGTTACTTGTTTGCGAAATATCAGTAACTTAGTTTTCATTCATTGTTTTAAATAATGTTCGAAGCTATTCTAACAATTCATAATTATAAAAAGTTGCTTGACTTTCAGAATAATTTAAGTTTCATATATCAACTCTTTAATTACTTAGAAAAGTAAGAAAAAGGGATTTGTAAGTGTTTAAATTATGAGGTTAAGGAGCAAGAATGGATAGATTATAAGTGTTATAAGTGTTTATAAGTTAAATGCGCATAAAATAAGTTGTTTTTACGTTCCTGATGTTTGTTTCCCAAGTATGTAATGTATAAAACCGTTTGAAGATAATATAGAAATTTAAGGTAAGGTAAGTATTTTTTGAACATCGAAAACACTTCAAATAAATGAGTGTAAAGTAAAATTTTTACTTATGTTTTTATATCTATCTTCATTAAAAATTCTTCAGAACCTGCATTACAGTTTTCAGTCTTCATGTCAATATATAAGAGTGACCGCTGAAGTTCATTGCCACCTCAGTATTTTCTGAATGGAAAGAATGTGGAAGGAATATATGTGGAGCATTGGCGCAGCCAAGTGGTTGGTTTTGGGGTTAACACCCCTCTCAGAGCTAAGAAAGTTCGCTGTAGTTGCTGCTTATAGGAATCAAAACCAAACTTAATATTTAAACGTTTTAGCGCATTTCGAAATCCACTGCTTTATTGAATCAGATTTCATTTAATAAAATGATTCAATATAATGGCGAAAATTCTACTTAAAATTGGGAAAGTGCATATTACATGGATTAGTTAAGTAAAAATTGGTTATTTGAACTGAATCACTTTTCTGAGACGTATTAGGCTAAAAAAATGTTGATTTATTGTCACACAGATGCTCTTTGAGTTTAGGGATTATACAGTGAATATTCTAATTAGTACAGATTCTATTAACCGACAACTCAAATAACCGACAAACACTTTTATCAGAAACTCCCCCCCCAGAACAGAATTCTGGCTGCTCCATTGATGTGGAGGATATTTAATAGATATACGATACTGAATAAACCCTCTTACACTGTAAAAAATATGTAAAGTTGTTAAACTTTTTCTAGGAAACCCAGTTTCCTAAAACTTTTTACATAAAGGTAGCAGTAAAATTCATGTAACAGAATCAGTTACATGAATTTTTTGCTGTTAAAATTTCATGGAAATTTCTAGGAATCCCAGTTTCCTGCAAAAAGTTAATTAAATTTACATATCTTTTTTAAAGTGTACGGTACCACTTGGTATCGAACAGTGGAGTTAGGTTTCTTATCTCAATAATGAAAAAAAATAGGGAAAAAAGAGTTACCAAGCTGTTAAGAATAATTGATTTCGCACGAAAAGACACCTTGTAGACATTAATGCGACGAATGGAACAGTTCAAACACGTACTTTTTTTTGAGATTTCGTACACTGTGACGGAAGAAAATAATATTAGAAAGAAAAAAAATAGTTAGAATAACATACCTTTATTTAAGATAATTGAATTTTCTCACCGTCAGCTGATATACACCTTTGAATACACACCTGTCTGAAAGGCAATTAATTCTCTCCCCCCTCCCCGTCAGTTGTTCGTGATGTCACAAAGTCGGGAATTACGAAATCACAGATGCGCATTTCCACCGTTCTATTTTTCGTATTAATGTCCACAACGTGTCTTTTCCAACTATATTGATAATGCTCTAAAACACAAAAAAACCTTTCTTACTCTATCTCTTTCCGTTTTCAAGATAGTATTGCAAACTCCACAATTCTGCTACAAATTATGCACTGTGTGATTTCTGTCAATAGCGCGGTGACTGTTTTATATATAGACCCCACTTTTTTGCCTGTAGATTTTGCCGTCCAGAAATTATTGGAGTGAATGTGGAACTTAAGTTAGCACGTTGTGCATTAACAGTTTATTAGGAAGTCAAGTAATTTCTTTAGTAAAAAAGTATTAATTAATTATTATTAATCATTATTAAGTTCATTAGTAAGTCAAACGTAAGTTCATTAACATAAAAATAGATATATTCGGTAGTTTTATATCAATTTATGTGTTTTAATAGTACAAGGAATTATAGGATATAAGATCAGAGTAAATGATAATGTTTCTTTCTTAAATATTTTACTTTCGCACAGAAACACATATTTCATATTATTAGTGTCTCTATTGATATTTTTTCTGTAAAGAAAGACTATTTTTTTTTATTATTTTACTATTTAAAAATACATGTTATTCGCTCAATATATATATATATATATATATTTAATTATTTATTTATATCATTTATGAACACACCCAGAAAATATTTTATTATATCAATACTAAGAAGATTTATTGATAGATCAACAAAATAATCCAATTTAGCTTATTTAAAATTATTATCTAAACGATTTAAAATATCTCTATAATAAACTTATTTTAAATAAGACATTTTAAATATTTCGTTTTAAATGTGATGTAATTTTCATCAAAGTTATGTTTCTCCTACAATATACACATAAAAATAATTTTTAAGGCCTATAAAAGTTAAACTAAAGCGCAGTGATAGTAGCAGCTGTAGATATACAGCCGTCTCACACATTTTGAAAAACGAATTAGTTAAGAAGAAGTCAAAATTTTGAAACTAAGAATTTTCAACAGACGACTATATGGATCATGATGAAATTCGCCGCCAAGATTCAAAACAGGATTTTTTTTTTTTTTTAAGTGAATGAGAATGAACGTTGAGATTGCCTAGCAAAATACAATAAAAACTTGTAAAAATATGATTGATTCAAATAAATTCCTTAAAACTGTTTTTGACATAAAAACTACACAAAGTTTTTAAACAAACTTGCAATTTGTGGCATATCAGAGTTAATCGTGAAAAAAACAAAGGTATACGTGAAAAAAAATCAACAAAAAGCGGAACTCTAAAGCACTTTATCACAATGGATTCACCGTATTAAAACTTGTATTTTAAAGAAAATATATATGCTTATTTAAGAGCACATCTAAAAAATGCATAGAGCATAATGTTTTTACTTTCAGATATTAATTTATCTTTAAATTGGTCAATGATATTTAAATTCAGGTCTTTTTTTATTTCCTAATGTGTTAAGTAAGTTAACAACTTTAGTATGTCTAAAGTATTCAATTTATTTTTATTATAGTCATTATGTTTTATACTATTTCACGAAAATTATTGTTTATCTTGAAACTCTAAAAAATAACTTGCCCCTAAATAGGTGGTCATCTTACTCTTACTGCAACCTTGGCGTACGATACCGAAATGCAAGTGTTAATAAATTCAAAGTTTTCGATGTTTTTTATAAAATTTGTAAAATTAAATATGCATTTAAATCTTACCTAAAAGTACAAATTTTATCAAGATTTCAATGTATACAAAATAAAAAATGATATGGATTTTTTAATTAATGTAATCAAAAATTACAGCATCTTCACCCAATTACCTTATATGTGAGCTTGTAGATTCGGAAGCAAGATATATCATTTTATAACGAGAAACTATTTGGTCTAGTGCAAAATAAATAAATAAAAACAACATTTGAAGCAACAAAATTCTTGTTGCAGAGTAGTTTTGGAGACATAGCTTACCGTCATCAGTGCGAAATAGCCAGCAATATTTTTTTCTGCATAATCATATTTTGCTCTAATATCGGTACGCAATCGCTACCGAAGCTAGTTTGATATAATAAATAAATTGTTTTACTGCTTTAAACGTTATTTTTTATTTATTTATGTACATATATGATTTGATATTATTAGCCACATAGTATTCTGTATATAGTAATGACGACAATACGATATTTAATGTGTAATATTTATATTATTTAATGGCATTACATCACTTTTGTGTTTTCAGTGTAGCATATATTTGTTATTTAAATTGAAAGTCGTATGATTAGTTTGAATTTTTACATCGGCTACAGAGTTGACTTTTATTCTTGCATTTTCTGAAAAATGTCGTTATTATTATTATTATTATTATTATTATTATTATTATTAAACTCCCATTATGTGAATATTCATGTTTGATAGGTCTTTTCTAAATTCCCACAACATAGTGCCCTATATTTAATAAAAGGAGTAAAGAAGATACATTTTTGAGATTACTAATGATGTAATAATCTATTATGGTGCACATTGTTACTTGAATTTACAAAAATTATTCTTATTTAATCACGATAACATTGTAGCGTATATTGAAGAATCGGGATAAGTACCAGGTTTCTGAGCGCAGTATGAATTTAAAAAAAAACCTCGAACAATACTTTGAAAAAAAGGCTGAAATATTATTTATCAAACATAAGAAGGCCGAAATTTATGTAGTGGTTGAAAATACAGAGGAAAGGAGGTCCCACACTCTGTCCGAAGTCATGGCTGGCAGGCCGAAAGGCATAGAGAGCTTTTTTCACTGTCTTACATAGTCTGGTGATGGGGCAGAATAGAGCAGCTACAAATTTTCATCTGCTTATCTCCTGATGAAGGTCTAAAGTTCAAATATGCATCGCGGTTACAAAAAATGTGAAGTAGACAAAATTACATAGCCTCACAGGCGTTCAAGGCTGTGTGAAAACAGTAAAGTTGCGTATTTAGTAACATAATTTTAAGGGTTACTGAAAAACTGAAATCTTGCAGTCAAGGAGGGTTAGTTGTTGATGCACGTGTGTTTCTAGTAAATGCCAAGAGACTTAGCTGCCGAATCATTCACCGCATCTGGAAATTTTAATGATTAGCTGAGTACAGGATGAACAAAATTAACAGAACATGTGTCATAGACAGCAGCTGTATTTTTCTCATGAGAAAGATATAAAAAATGTGCAGTCAAAAGCCTGACTGAATTTTAGTTTACATTATTTCATTACTGCAGGCAATAATTACTGTGACGCAGTTAAGAATTATTAATAGATTTTTCTCTAAGTGAAAATGCAGAAATAAAAGGGAAGGATGAAAACGAAATGTTTTCATTATAGCGAAAGAGCATTTCTAAAAGTATTAATTCCACTTACAAAGTTATGAAAGGCGTGAATAAGCGTTGAAATACAGCTTTAAATGTAAGGATATATTAAATAAAAGTATTGATTTAAGAGGGGGGGGATAATATCAAGTTAAACTTACAAAATCTTAATCTAATTATTCAGTTTTTGAAGGGGGAAGGCAGGATAATATGTGACTGGAACATTGCGTCACAAACATTGCGGTGTGCGACGATGAACATTTAAAAAAATCTATTTTTAAGATATTCTAATTTTTTATGCAGACCTATAATGCAAACTAAAATAAAGTACCTTATTACACTTTTTCCTTTCCAATTTGTTAAAATATATCTTGAGTTAAGTCATCTCATTATACTTTAAATTTTCACTGCCTCATAAAATAAATTCCCAAGATTATAAAAAACGTGGAAAAAATCTTTTTTAAATTTATTAAAGCAGAAGAGATACAAACAGACCGTGTAAAATATTACTGCAGAGTAAATATTACAGTCTTCGCAGAATATATAAGAGGTAAAAGCAATAAATTTTGTCTTAAATGAAGTCTGAATATATAATGGTGCAATATTTTATGGCTTATTTAAGTTTTGTCAAAATGCGGTTTTTTATCCTGAATAATAATAATAAAAATATTAAAAGATAAGATAGAAAAGAAAAGTAATGCTTGCTGTCATTTCAATGTGTATTATTATTATTTTCGAATTGTCGTAAAATACATGTTTTAAGATCTTTATGATGTAAAAATGATTTTGAGGTGTCTCCTAAGATATTTACATTAAAAGTTAATTTAAATATCTACTACACTAGAAAGATAATAAACAACGGCACACAGATAAATATGTATTTATTAAATGTATACATATATATCGGTTGCTTCCGGTAATAACCAAGTAAGGCACATTTTTAATATTTTGAGTAATTAATGTTTAAAGTTTTCAAATGTCTTTTATCATTCCATTAGGATATAAGAACCTCCTTTTTGCCAAAATAGTTATATAAAAATGGTTTTTATTAATTGATTATTAATGAAATTTTTTTTTCAATATTTAAATGAAAATTTACAGTCGCCCTATGACGGAAAGTATTCGATTTTCATTTTTCAGTACTATGGCAGATGAAAGTACTCTTTTAAAGTTACATTTTTCCAAATTATCTCTATTTTTTTTCAAAAATGCGCCTTATCTGGTTATAACCGAAAGCCACATATACCGGGTGTCCCAAAAATGACTGATGGAATTTAAAATTCAATAACTTGCAAACGGTGACAGCTATTTAAAAAATTTTTTGCCGGAGGGTTATATATAATGTCAGGTGTTTTTTACCGCAATTTGTTGTTTTAGTTCGAATTTCAAACAATAGGTGGCGCTGACGGGAATTGAAGGCCAGGTGATCAGTGCTGAGTGGTGCGTCGACCTGGCCTTTAATCGCCGTCAGCGCCACCTATTGTTTGGAATTCGAACTAAAATCAAAAGTTACGGTAAAAAACTCCTGACATTATACATAACCCTCCTGCAAAAATTTTTTATATAGCTATCACCGTTTGCAAGTTATTGAATTTTAAATTCCATCAGTCATTTTTGGGACACACGGTATATATATATACGAGGAGCCCAGAAGCCAAGGGGTACAAGTGACAAAATTTAGATTTCGAGTAAATTGAGTTCAAAGTTACACATCTACTGTAATTGAATGAATTGAGATATGAAAATTTTGCTTATTTCTTAATGATCCTTCAACTCTTGTTTCAATAACTGTTTAAAAAAAAGGTGGAATAGGATATTTTTTTAATTTATAACTAAGCAATATTTATCATCATTCGGCACTTATACCCCTTGGCTTCCAAGCAGTAATGAAAACTGCTTTGAAAACTAAAGGGTACAAGTGCCGAATGAACACAAGAAATGAAAATTTTTTAAATAAAAAATTGTATTTATGAAAAAATTAAGATTAATGTTGATACAAATAAATCAAAGGACAAAATTTAGTTTTAATATAAATTCTAAAAAAGGAAAAAATATGAAATAAAAAAATGAATTTACGAAAAATTTATGAACAATGTTGATATAATGAATGAAATGAAAAACTTTTGTTCTAATACAAGTTTTAAATTTTTATTTATAAGTTTAGAAACATTGGAATTTCATATTTTTTAACACTTACCAACAAATTTGAAAAGTGAGTATGATTTTGGTTTGTCCGTCCGTCTGTCCTAACTCTCGTAAATATATTCGGATTGCCCTGAAATTTTTGGGAATTATTCGTGTTTACTTCAACGCGAACTTATTGCAAATGACTCTTGCAATGACTCTGTGCAACTTATTGCACATATTTCTAACATAATTAGTTTATTTACAGGGACAATCAAAAATTTTCCGTTACATTACGGGTTATGGGAAAAATCATTTTAAATGAATTTGAAATATGTTACACCTTGTCACATGTTAAAATTTATATGCATTTATGAATTGCACTAAAATAGACATTCTATAAAATCTGAGGTGAAAAAAATAGTTATTAATTATTTACAGGACCATACAAAGATTTACATTACCTAATAATAAAGAGGGAATTGTTTGCGACTTGTTTTAATTATATTACAATTTTCATGTATAATAAAATTAATGTATATCGCTGAGGCTTAATATAAATTATTTCGCACATAATACAAAGTACACAGTATTTACAGGGACACAAAAAAATTTCAAATAGGACTGAATTTCTATCCGAATTACTGTAAAATTATCGATGATGATTGATGGATGAACAAAATGCTATTTTAATTATGATTTGCGCTTTTAAGTTTCACTAAATGTATACACGTTATATGATATGTACAAATGCTATAGTTCATATACAGGGCTACACAAAAATATTCGTAAAGTTTACAACTATGAGCGTACTTTACTTAAAGATTTCTTTTAAATAAGTCTTGTATTTCTATGCTGAACTGCATTCAGTTTACTAAGAAGTGCTTGTAAAATATAGGTAAAATGATATACACGATAACACACAAATTTTTATACATGGTCATCGATGAATGATAATTTCTGGAAATATGATTTCAGTAGTCTTAAGTGCGTTTAATTTGAAGTAAATTTCAGCTAAATACTGGCGTATAATAAAGGTTCAAGATAAACTACAGGATGAGCAAAAGTATACAAGTGTGCTTCCATCAATTAATATAAACTGCTGAAAGAGAAATTTCAAACTGTTATGCGTTTTCTTGCTAAAC
The DNA here is from genome assembly GCA_964019185.1 of Maratus speculifer. Lineage (NCBI taxonomy): Eukaryota > Metazoa > Arthropoda > Arachnida > Araneae > Salticidae > Maratus > Maratus speculifer. The sequence continues at coordinate 242,575,405 of OZ025289.1, forward strand.
TAATTTTTCCCATTATACAGTATATATCAACCGACAAGTAAAACCTAGGGCTGTTAAAAAGTATCAGAATACATATTTGGCAATGGACTGTAACACTTTATTACCCTCAATAGCAAACATTTTTAAAGATTTCAGGGAGTGTTCGAAAGTGTTTCATAATCCATGCTTAACGCATGATTTTTCTTACTTGATAACAATTAAAATGCATATATTTAATGCATAAAAAAAGCAAATGGCTTTGTATGTATGTCGCTGGTCGTGCTTCTGCTATATAGACGTTAACGGACACAACCGCACTTATACCCCTTGGCCTCCAATCGTTTCACAGTTTTGGGAAAGAGGTTAAGTGACGGACCCCTATAACTCAGTACATAATGAAAAAATCACTCTTAAATCTTTACCTACAAAAAAATAGACATATTTCCAGATAGCCTATGCACTTAACTCATTTTTTTTCAATTTTGTCACTTAGACCCCTTGGCTTCAGGGCTCCTCATATATATAGTATAGTTTCAATTCAACATGAAAAATTGCAGCACCATTGGCGCTAAAGCAGCTCATCTATAATGCTAAAAATTATATTTCACATTTTAAAATGCAAGTTTTAAAATTGGAGGATAGAGTGCATATCTAAAAGTGAAAAATTAACAATAAACAATTAACTATAAACAAGATACAGGCAAGAAAAAACAGTCCGTTCTCATCAGAGGGAGGAAGAGACGAGACTTAACCACACCCCCTTTTTTCAAAAAATTTGAATTGTTTCAGGTTTTTGAACGCTTGCAAAACCTGCATTCAAAAATAACATACGAGGGGTGATCCAAAAATAGTTTACAAAGCAAAGGAAAAGTATTTATTAACAATAGAAACAAGATGCAAATGGCAATCAAGAGACACATCTGGCCTTTACTTTTCCACATAGTCGCCAAACCTGTTTAGGCATTTGTAAGAACGTTCGATCAACTCATTTACCCCGTCTTGGTAGTAATCTGGGTCATTGAGCGATTTCTCGACAGCTGTTTTCACTGCATCATCTGAGGTGAACCGTGTTCCGGATAAGTTTCGCTTTAACGTCGGAAAAAGGAAATAGTCACTTGGAGCCAAATCGTGGCTGTATGGTGGGTGATTCCAGACCTCCCACTTGAACCTTTGCAGCAATTCCTGAATCTGGCGAGCTGTATGGGGCCTGACATTGCCATGCAGAAGAATGACGCCTTTGCTCAACGATTTGTCTGTGAATTTCGGATGCGGCCATATTCTTGCCCCATAAGAATCGAATTACGGCTCGCACCTCTATGCGAGTCCACTTTTCTAGACGTCGTGCCATTACTGTCGTTCTTAAGTGTTTGCGCACTAACGCTACTTACTCGTAGAACCGCTATAGGACAACTAGCGCCATCTGTCAACCACCCTGGGTGGAAATATTCGCTCCACAATTATTGCGTTTGAAATGCTTCTGCTTGTAAACTTTTTTTCGATCAACCTACGTATAATAACAAAAATTCCAGGTTTTTTAATAAGCAAAGCAAACTGAAAACGTTTTAATAAACTTAAAAATAAAAAATACTTAATTTAAAAAATTACTTAAATTTTTTTTGACATCATAAGTATTACTAAAATTATTACTTACTAGCTGACCCGCCCGGCGTTGCTCGGGTCCGTGGTAATAATATTAAACGAACCTGAAATTTGTGATTTTATCTGTAACTCGAAATACGTGTTTACTGACTGTGAGAAAAATCTGCCAAAAAAAATAAACAACTAATTTTTAGAGTAACAAATATTCAAAATAACTTCAATGTGAAACGGGGGAGGAAATACGTGTCCAACAATTGCTTGATTTTCATGTTAAAATGTTGATTTTTATCCGTAAATATCACTGTTCTGTCACATAACTTTTTATTCTTTTCACATCGAAATCCTAAGTGAAATATTTTCATTTAAAAAAAAATTATACACTCCTAGTTTTGACTATACCATGATTAAAATCAATAAGCAATGATTAGGTAAATAGTTAGTATATAGTAATGTAGTTTCAGAACCATAGTACAAAATTACGTATACTTTAATCAAAACATATGTAATGTTCACCCTGTGGATAAAATCCTAACAGTAACTTAATTTTACTATAATCGTAACCTATCTGTAATCTTACTGCAACTTAACCTGAATCTAACAGTAACTTATATATATCATAAATGTAACCTAATCGTCACCTTATCGTAACATATCCATAATCTGATAGTAACCTAACTGCAATTTACCTTAACCTAACTGTAACTTAATTATAACCTAACTATAATGTAACCGGAATTTAAATCTAACCTAAGACTAACCATAATATAATTGCAACCTAAATGCAACCTAACTGTAATCCAAATGTATCTTAACCGTTATCTAATCGTAACCAAATTCTAAAATTAATAATAACTATAAACTAACAATTCCAACCGCGTACGTGCTACAAAGTACTCCAGATCCACTTTTCGCCGCTACGGGGCGAAGTATGCTTTGTACGAAAATCCGACACGGATCACCGCCAATTGCGGTTGGATAGAATAGGCGCGCAATGCATAATTTGCAGAATGTTAAAGTTTCACTTTACATCACCAGAATGAGCAGTTTTTTGTAAACAAACTTAAATCCGAACGATACTCCGATTATCATTCTTTCCGCAGATATATTACCCAACGGGGTGGGGATACAAATAGCAATTTAAGAAATTTATTGAAATTTCTATTCGGAAATAATGATAATCACCACTCAATTAAGAGACCAATATTAATCAATAACAACCTCCTACACGGCTAGTTGCTGCATAATTTATGGAGTAGAAGGTAAGTTGTGAAATATGCTTTGTAAAATATGTTAGTTCTAATTTTCACCTCCAGTAGCTCATCAATACCTTAACAAACATATATCCGAAGGAAACTCCAGTATTAAACTTATTCCTATTGATATATTAGTCGAGAGGGTGAGAAAATCCAATAAGAATTTAAGATATTTAGTAAAATTATTGTTTGGAAATAACCACTTCTTACAAATTAAGGATGAAATATGTTCTGTACGAATATCCTACACAAATTCCCACTACCTGTAGCACTGTATGGCAGGTGTGCGCTAAACTCGGAAAAATTTTTAGCATTTAAAAAGAAAAAAAATAGAGCAGTGATAAAATGTATTTAAAAATAAAAAATAATGCATCAAGCACATATTATAAAACACTATCCAACACATTAGAATAATGTAAAAAACTGCACCGTTTAAAAAATTAAAATATTACATCTCATTTCACCATATGAAGATATATTGTAGCGTATATTGGGTTCTTTTGATCTTATGGTTAGACAACTTCAAACTCTTGCTTATAGAAAAGTAGAAAATAATTTATTTACAGAACTTCAGAACAACAGAGTCTTCGAAACTCACAAATATTACAAGATATTCCAAAATAACTGTTTAAATCTATCGAACAAGTACAAATATAGGTCGCAGAGACTCTTTATACAATGTCTCAACACTATATCACATTCAAAACAACGTAGATAAAACTCAATACATCAAGCAAACTTGCTTAAACCTAGAAGTTCACTCTATGACTGACTGGTAAATAATCACACAGCTCGCATCGCTTCTCTTCTTATATAGGTTCGGAGCATGTGCTAGAAATTTCTAGAACCTACTCGAAAAAATCCACGGAACAACAAACAATGTATCAGTATATCTAAGGGGGGTTACCAGAGAGGAAAGGGTTACCATCGCCAACAATCGCCAAGTTTGTCGCCAACTTGGCGATATATCGCCAAATTTGGCGACCAAAATTAGTCGCCAAAAGTGACGCCAACTTGGCGATATCTTCATTATTTCGCCAATCTGCCGTAGACATACACTGAAAATAATGGACAAGTTTGCTTGATAACAGAGACAATGTAACAAAAACTAATATAAGTAAAGGAATGGAGCTTAATAAGATTATTTACATTATTTTACAGTACAAACACTAACTATTTACAAAATTCGTAACACTACCCCCTCCTCAAAGACTGCACGTCCCGGGCAGTGCAATCCTTGAGTTAGAGGAGAACACTTAAAATAAATAAACAAATAAATAAATAAATAAATAATAACAATAATAATAAAATTTACATAAATAAGAACTAATTACTATTTACATATTTACAAAAAGTGACTTTCATGACCATGGTCTAAAATTCTAGTTTTGAATTTCTAATCACTTTGGCCAAAATAAGGGGCTAGCCGGTTATAGTGTACGACCTTGGGTTTGGCGTGTGGCGATTTTCGTATGCGTACGACGACGTCATTCAGCCTGTTGACGACTATGTAAGGACCGTCCCAGTTTCTTTGTAATTTTGGCGACAGTCCCTTACGACGGATCGGATTCCACAACCAAACTTTGTCACCTTCGTTGAACTCATGTCCTGTTGCCTTTGTGTCGTACCGTGTCTTCATCTTTTCCGTTGCCAGTCCGATTCGGTTCCTCGCTAGACGATGAATCTCCTCAATCCGCGCCTGGAGTTTATCGACATATTCCTCAGGCGATGAAGGAGCATCAGGAGGACGGCCAAACAAAAGATCAGCAGGCAGACGAAGATCACGACCAAAGAGCATTTGAGAAGGGGAGTAACTAGTGGCCTCATGAGTGGCACTCCTGTAGGCAAGCAGGAAAAGAGGCAATTTCTTGTCCCAGTCCTGTTGGTCTCTAGACACCAAGAGAGAGAGGCTATTTAGGATGGTACGATTGAAACGCTCCACCATGCCGTCCGATTGAGGATGTAGGGGTGTAGTTCGAGTTTTGTCCATGCCGAGTAGTCCACACATTTCCTTAAACACAGTCGAATCGAAGTTTCTTCCTTGATCGGAATGGATTTGAAGAGGAACTCCATATCTGGAAACCCAGTGTTGAACTAGTATGTCTGCTACTGTTACCGCCTCTTGATTAGGAATGGCGTAGGCTTCAGGCCACTTAGTGAAGTAGTCCATGACAACGAGGATGTACTTATTGCCATCAGATGTTCTAGGAAGAGGACCCAGGATGTCTAGTGCAATTCGTTCGAAAGGAGCTCCTACATTATAACGCTGCAGTCGCCCACGGGTGCGCCTCTTTGGACCTTTACGGGCTACACAGGTGTCACAAGTTCGACACCACTTCTCTACATCACTGCGAACATTATTCCAGTAGAAACGCTCTCGAACCTTTTGCAGGGTCTTCATTACACCAAAATGACCTCCTGTGGGACTACCATGCAGTTCTTGAAGGACTATAGAAATTCTCGACTTAGGGAGTAGTAGTTGCCATCTACATGTCTTTCCATCGTCAGACTCCCATTTTCGGTACAAGATGCTGTTCTTCAAATGTAAGGAATCCCAGAGAGCCCAATAACGTTTAGTCGTAGGATGGTAATGGGCCATGTCTTGCCAGCTGGGCTTCCTGTTGGACTCCTCTTTCAGCTCTAGAATTGGCTTAATTTCAGGATCAGCAAGTTGATCTTTACGCAGGCTCTCGTCACTCCACGGATCTTGCGATGATGTAGACCCAGTTGTAACTTGTCTTACTATAGGACCTTTGACATTAAATTTCTTCTCAGCCCGGTCGCAGTATCTACAATTCTCTGAGCAGGGTCTTCTTGAGAGAGCAGCTGCATTTCCATGTGATGAGCCTTTTCGATGGCGTATCTCCATATCGTACTCTTGAAGCTTTTGTATCCACCTGGCTATCTGGCCTTCAGGGTTCTTAAAATTCAATAGCCAAGTTAGAGAAGCATGATCAGTTCGGATCAGGAACTTTCGACCGTAAAGATAGTGATGAAAGTGGTCTATGGCTTTCACTACAGCAAGAAGCTCTTTTCTTGTTACGCAGTAGTTTCGCTCGGCCTTTGACAAGCACTTGCTGAAATAGGCGATAACACGCTCCTGGCCGTCGATTTCCTGGGACAGTACAGCGCCAATGCTTTCGTTGCTTGCATCCGTATCAAGTATAAACTGTTTATCGATTTGAGGATACGACAGAATTGGAGTGGATGTCAAGGCCTCCTTAAGCTTTTCGAAAGCAGCGTCACATTCCTGTGTCCACATAAATTTTTGATTGGCTTCTGTTAATTTATGAAGTGGTCTTGCAATCATCGAGAAGCCTTTGACGAATTTTCTGTAATAGGTGCATAATCCTAGAAAACTTCGAAGCTGGTGAACATCTGCTGGACGATTCCAATTTTTCACGGCCGATATCTTCTCCGGATCAGTCCTAACTCCTTCCGCCGAAATGATGTGTCCAACGTAGGCGACTTCATTACGAAACAAACTGCACTTCGAAGGGCTTAACTTCAAATTAGCTTCCTTTAATTTTTGTAGCACCCGCCTGAGGTTGTTCAGATGTTCATCAAAAGATTTTCCTATGATTATGATATCGTCTAAATAAACAAGACATGCTTCATACGACAGCCCCCGGAGAACCGTTTCCATAAGCCGTTCGAAAGTTGCAGGTGCGTTACATAGACCAAAAGGCATTACCTTGAATTGCCATAATCCTTATCCCGTTGTGAAGGCAGTCTTCTCGCGGTCGTCGGGATGGATCTCTACCTGCCAGTAACCACTCTTCAGATCCAGAGTCGAGAACCAAGTGTTGCCCGCAAGTGTGTCGAGAGTGTCGTCGATCCTTGGTAGAGGGTAACTATCCTTTTTAGTGACGTCATTCAGTCGGCGGTAGTCTACACAAAATCTTGTTGAACCATCCTTCTTTCTTACTAATACAATGGGAGACGCCCATGGACTTGTCGATGGTTCGATGACGTCATTTTCTTCCATATCTTTAATTAAATTCTGCACCTCTTCTTTCTTGGCAAAAGGTAATCGTCTAGGGTGCTGTTTAATAGGAGAGTGATCTCCCGTGTCAATTCGGTGTTGTGCCATTTTAGTTCGTCCAAAGTCTTCAGATGTTTGGGAAAATAAACTTTGGAATTCTCTAATTAAACTTTCAGCAGCATCTCTCTGGTTTGGATCTAAGTCCGTATTTTGTAACAAATCCTTGACTAAATTATCTGAAGATTTCTGAGAGTGATTGGAATTTTGACTTATGCACGTCACAGGAGCACATGATGCTATCACCTCTCCTTTCTTGATAGTCCTCGTCTTATCACTGATGTTAGCAATTCTGACTGGAATGGTCTTTTTCGAGAGGTCTACTACAGAAGACGCCACCAATACTCCTGCTTGTGTACTATTGTCTACTGGATAATCTATATGGCCAAATCGGTAATTAGTTTCATTTTTAATTTCAGCTGGAACTAAAAATTCTGTTCTTGGTATAACGATTATTTCGTTATATATTGGTTATTTTCTTAAATTATTCCTTCCCCCCTGTCTCTTTTCAATTCAAAATCAGTTTTAAGTGTCCTTCATTCACTTTCCATTTTTTTTCCCTCGCTTAGTTTTTCTCTAACCGAAAAATCGGCAGCTGCTTAACTTTGTCTGTGAGAAATACACTCACATATTAATCAACCGTTTAAAGCTATTTCCAGATGTCTGCTATTTCCGATCGAGGCAATTCTGCATTACCTTATATGGACATCATCTCTGTTTCGCAGTTAAAATTTATGCTTACGCTTCTTTTCTTTCTCGACAAAACCCTAAAAAGAATTTAACATCTGCGCAGTAAAATCTGATATCCCTTTGGTGTGCCTCTTTATTAGACATAATAACACGTGTAACATTTTATCGTTTGGCAACCTTGCCTTTCCCATCCCAGCTTGGAAACCATATTGAATTCTTATCTTGCCGGCTGCATTTTAACTGTATTTGGCGTATACTATCCATTGTGCATGGGCGAACTTGTGTATGTTGGCGATTTTCTATGATGCCAAAGGTGGTAGTTTGTTGCTATGTACGAGGTCACTTGACTCTCTGCGCTTGTCTTTTCAACGTGCTAATTTTTGGTTCGGAGATTTTCTCCGAGTGCTGTAAGTGTGCCCCCCTTAGTAATATATGTCTAAATAAATTGTAACTTAGCAATCATCGTGGGGTTTTTTTTCGAGCATCCGAACCTGGACTGATTCTATACTGATCATGCCTCTTCTAAATATTCCAATGGAATAACAGCTACTAATATACGTGATCATACCTCTTCTAAACCTTCTGACAAATATATGCAACTACCAAAATCCCTCAAGAAACTCTCCTTTACAAAAATAACTGGTGCCGTGACCAGGATGATTGCTAAGTTACAATTTATTTAGACATATATTACTAAGGGGGGCACACTTACAGCACTCGGAGAAAATCTCCGAACCAAAAATTAGCACGTTGACAAGACAAGCGCAGAGAGTCAAGTGACCTCGTACATAGCAACAAACTACCACCTTTGGCATCATAGAAAATCGCCAACATACACAAGTTCGCCCATGCACAATGGATAGTATACGCCAAATACAGTTAAAATGCAGCCGGCAAGATAAGAATTCAATATGGTTTCCAAGCTGGGATGGGAAAGGCAAGGTTGCCAAACGATAAAATGTTACACGTGTTATTATGTCTAATAAAGAGGCACACCAAAGGGATATCAGATTTTACTGCGCAGATGTTAAATTCTTTTTAGGGTTTTGTCGAGAAAGAAAAGAAGCGTAAGCATAAATTTTAACTGCGAAACAGAGATGATGTCCATATAAGGTAATGCAGAATTGCCTCGATCGGAAATAGCAGACATCTGGAAATAGCTTTAAACGGTTGATTAATATGTGAGTGTATTTCTCACAGACAAAGTTAAGCAGCTGCCGATTTTTCGGTTAGAGAAAAACTAGGCGAGGGAAAAAAAATGGAAAGTGAATGAAGGACACTTAAAACTGATTTTGAATTGAAAAGAGACAGGGGGGAAGGAATAATTTAAGAAAATAACCAATATATAACGAAATAATCGTTGTGTCCTTCATTCACTTTCCATTTTTTTTCCCTCGCCTAGTTTTTCTCTAACCGAAAAATCGGCAGCTGCTTAACTTTGTCTGTGAGAAATACACTCACATATTAATCAACCGTTTAAAGCTATTTCCAGATGTCTGCTATTTCCGATCGAGGCAATTCTGCATTACCTTATATGGACATCATCTCTGTTTCGCAGTTAAAATTTATGCTTACGCTTCTTTTCTTTCTCGACAAAACCCTAAAAAGAATTTAACATCTGCGCAGTAAAATCTGATATCCCTTTGGTGTGCCTCTTTATTAGACATAATAACACGTGTAACATTTTATCGTTTGGCAACCTTGCCTTTCCCATCCCAGCTTGGAAACCATATTGAATTCTTATCTTGCCGGCTGCATTTTAACTGTATTTGGCGTATACTATCCATTGTGCATGGGCGAACTTGTGTATGTTGGCGATTTTCTATGATGCCAAAGGTGGTAGTTTGTTGCTATGTACGAGGTCACTTGACTCTCTGCGCTTGTCTTGTCAACGTGCTAATTTTTGGTTCGGAGATTTTCTCCGAGTGCTGTAAGTGTGCCCCCCTTAGTAATATATGTCTAAATAAATTGTAACTTAGCAATCATCGTGGGGTTTTTTTTCGAGCATCCGAACCTGGACTGATTCTATACTGATCATGCCTCTTCTAAATATTCCAATGGAATAACAGCTACTAATATACGTGATCATACCTCTTCTAAACCTTCTGACAAATATATGCAACTACCAAAATCCCTCAAGAAACTCTCCTTTACACTTGGATCTAGATTAATGTCTTCTTTGGCTATTACTATTTGTTTACATTCAATTTCGTTATTTAATCCAAAAAGACTTATTTCTTCAAATTTTGAGATCATTTTGTTATTTTTGAAATCAAGTCTGAAGTCAAACTTCTTCAGAAAATCTAGTCCGATTAAGAAAGGATCTGTTATGTCAGCCACATATGCCGTATGGTAATATTTCGTTCCTCCAAAGTTGATAGTTAAATTGGCCTTTCCATATATGCCAATCTTGTCGCCCGTCACAGTTTGCAGGGTAACGCATGGAGGATTCCAGATGAGTTTACATTTCAATTTTCGAGCCAAATCTTCTCTTATTATTGTAACATTGGCTCCTGTATCGACAATCATACGGCACTGAATTCCGTTAATAAAGCCTATCACATATAATTCATTATCGCCGCCACTCATTTTCGATATTTGAAGGATCTTCAGGTGGGGCTTTTTATTCTCTGGTCTTGAATTCATCTCACGTTCGTGGACTTTGGGGCAGTTTCTTCGGAGATGTCCTGTATCACCGCATCCCCAGCACCTGAGATTCTGTCATCTTGAGCTTGTTCTTCCATATTTTAAAGCTTTCAGCTCTTGATTTATTTTCCTAATTTCTTTCAAGACGTCGCTCTCAGTGTCTGAGCTTTTGTTCACCGTTGACCCTCGGACTGAATGACGATCTCTTCGGCTGGCTTGTGTAGCTGCTTCCAACTTTAAGGCATATAGTAATGCAGCTTTTAAATCCTGTACATCTGCCATTCGTACCGCTCTCTGCACTTCTGGATCTTTTATTCCGTCTACGAAATATTGCAGTGAGAGCATTTCCCGTACATTTGTTGGACAGTCGATGAAGGCTAAATTTGCAAGCCGTTCAATTTCCGAGGCAAACTCTTGAAGGGTTTCACTCGATTTTTGATGGCGGCTCTTCATTTGTATTCTCGTATAATCCTTGAAGAATTTTTCGCCGAATCTCATTTCAAGTGCACAACTTAAAGTCTCAAAATTGAGTTGCGTCATATCGGGCAATGTTTGCAGCACGTCGGCGGCTTCTCCTCTTAAAGATGCTGCCAGCTGACAAGCTTTCACCTCGTCACTCCATTTGTTCGCTTCGGCTACAATGGTGAATTGGGTCTTATAAACTTGCCAGGAACTCTTTTCGTCATATGTCGACAGTTTGATGTGCACGGGAGATGCAGGCGGATTCCTAAATTCTTCATAATTACCACTGGACGCTGAAAGCTTCTTCTCGAGATCTTGTACTCTTTTATTTAGCTTTTCATCTATTTCAACTATTTTTCCTTCCATTTTCTCTTCAACATTTTTAACATCATTCTGAATTTTCTCTTCTACTTCCTCTATTTTCCTTTCCATTTTCTCTTCTACATTAGTAACTTCTTTCTGAATTTTCTCTTCTACTTCCTCTATTTGTCTCTCTACCGACGAGAACTTTTCTTCTAAAGTTTTCTTCATTTCTTCTTGGCCTATATTAATCTTTTCGGTCACTTCTTCTTGGCATTTGTCAATTTTGTTTGTCAACTGTTCCATTCTTTCTTCGTTTTTATTCATTTTATCCGCCAACTCTTCTTGGCCTTTATTCATTTTATCCGCCAACTCTTCTTGGCCTTTATTCATCTTTTCCGTCAACTCTTCTTGGCCTTTATCAATTTTATTTGTCAACTGTTCCATTCTTTCTTCGTTTTTATTCATTTTGTCCGCCAACTCTTCTTGGCCTTTATTCATTTTATCCGCCAACTCTTCTTGGCCTTTATCAATTTTATTGGTCAGCTCTGTTCTTAATCCGTTAATAGCTTCTAACAGTTCTTTCAGTTGTACGTCCATTGTTCGTGTTTTCGCCATAAGATCCCGACTCCTGACACCAAAAATTGTAGCGTATATTGGGTTCTTTTGATCTTATGGTTAGACAACTTCAAACTCTTGCTTATAGAAAAGTAGAAAATAATTTATTTACAGAACTTCAGAACAACAGAGTCTTCGAAACTCACAAATATTACAAGATATTCCAAAATAACTGTTTAAATCTATCGAACAAGTACAAATATAGGTCGCAGAGACTCTTTATACAATGTCTCAACACTATATCACATTCAAAACAACGTAGATAAAACTCAATACATCAAGCAAACTTGCTTCAACCTAGAAGTTCACTCTATGACTGACTGGTAAATAATCACACAGCTCGCATCGCTTCTCTTCTTATATAGGTTCGGAGCATGTGCTAGAAATTTCTAGAACCTACTCGAAAAAATCCACGGAACAACAAACAATGTATCAGTATATCTAAGGGGGGTTACCAGAGAGGAAAGGGTTACCATCGCCAACAATCGCCAAGTTTGTCGCCAACTTGGCGATATATCGCCAAATTTGGCGACCAAAATTAGTCGCCAAAAGTGACGCCAACTTGGCGATATCTTCATTATTTCGCCAATCTGCCGTAGACATACACTGAAAATAATGGACAAGTTTGCTTGATAACAGAGACAATGTAACAAAAACTAATATAAGTAAAGGAATGGAGCTTAATAAGATTATTTACATTATTTTACAGTACAAACACTAACTATTTACAAAATTCGTAACAATATTAAGCATTTCAAAACAGAATTTCAGCTGTTCCCATCTACATTCAGAAAATGATCCGAAATTTTTAGCAGCCCTGTTTATGACACATAGATTGATATATATTTATAACATGCATTCAAAAATTTAATTCATTTAAGAGATACACATATTTCAGTTGAAAATTCCCCTTCAGCAATATCCTCTAATAAGGAGAATGGTGTGCAAATATTTTTGTGCTGCTCTGCATATGATGTGTAGAATTTATATGTAAAGGATAATATGGAAAAAGCTAATTACATTTAGAGGCGCATACCGAATTTTAAAACGCACCACCATCAATAATTAAGAAAAAAGAGTACTGTAAACATTTTTTTCGTGTGTCCCTTTACATTAATAAAAATTGCGATGAATGCTCTGTTTTAACGTAACCGTGGTTAAATTCATTGATTTATAATAGTTTGAATAGATTAGAAATAACGTAATGTCATTAAAATACTCCCCAAACGATTTTTCTTCATATACCCTAATCGAACTTTTTTGAATATCCCTGTAAATGAATAATGAATAAATGAATTTGTCATACATGCTTCATATGGAATACCAAGCATGCTTTGCTGACCTTAAATAAGCTTTATCAATTGCATGAAAATCCGTGTATATGTACAGGAATTAGAGCGAGGACAGACGGACAGACAAACCGAATGCATAAGTACTTTTCAACTTTCTCGGTAAGTGCTAAAAAGACAGATGTTTCTTAAACTACGAAAAATTATTATAATCACGAAGTAAAAATCTTCGATTACCGCTTCTAACTCACCCAATATTTCTTTATCTTTAGAAATTTCAAAACCGAATGTCAGCGGTTTCCATTCACTTTCGGAAAACTATCCGAATTTTTTAGCAACTCTGTATATGATACAGAAGTGATTTGTACATATTAACAACATGTATTTCAAAAATTAATTCATTTAAGAAGTACATATATTGCAGAAAATTTCCCTTCAGCAATTTCCTCCAATAAGAAGAATAGTATGCGAATAATTTTGTGCAGCCCTATATATGAGATGCAAAAATTATATATAAAGAGTAGTATGCAAAACACTAAGTAAATTTAAAAGTGCATGTCGAATTTTAAAATATACCTCCAGCAATTATTAAGCAAAGACAGTATTGTACCTGATTTCTTTTGTGTGTCCCTGTAAATTATTAAAAATTGCTATGATTTGACTATTTAATTTAATATTAGTGAAAGCAGGGAATTTATATCCGTTTCAGTACATTTGAAATAGCGTTAAATTACTCATTAAAATACTCTCCAAACAAATTTTCCACATATACCATAATGTAATCTATTTCTTTACCAATATTCGTACGTATTTCATATGCAATTTCATGACCCTAAATAAGATATGTCAATTGCATAAAAATCCGAGTATATTTACATAAATTAGGGTGTGGACATGCGGACAGACAAACCGAATGCATAAGTACTTTTAAACTTTGTTGAAAAGTGCTAAAAAACACTTCTGATATTAAAAGAAATTATATCATAAATATTATCGAAAATGAGAATGTAATTTATATTTAAAATATTGCTATTCGCAACAGCAACAGAAAGCATTCGAATGTAAGGAATTATTTTTGCCCAATTTCTAATTTTTAGTGGTAAAAGAGCCAGTAAGATCTTCTCTGATCTTTTAATTAATATTTAAAAACCATATGTCTTGCTATTTAAATAGATCAGTTTCAATTACGCATTATTATTGTTCAACCAATCAGAGTTAAGGAAAAACAGAAAGACGAACTACATGAATTCCTGGTTGTGAAGTTCGTTGCTAGCTTCTGACGTCATTTGAACTAATACATTCTCTTAAACTTTTATTATTATTAAATACGTTTTCAAAGCAAGTATTTGAACTCCGTGCTAAAATTTAAAGTTTAGGTGAAAAAACAGTCACTTTTGAAAGATTAAGTACTCAAATTCGTTTATTTTTTCTGTCTCGGTTTTTTAAATTATTTTTCTGAATGTTTTATACAACTGACCAAACGAAAGCAAGCGCAAAAAAGAAACGTGTTTTTTATAAGCGACTCTGCATGAACCAACCAACCGAAAATCAGCGTAGAGAAGAAAAGGAAAAAAAGGCATAGTTTTGATGATAGTGAGTTCCACTTCGTAATTAATATATCTGAAATTAATCAAAATATTAAAATTCTGAACTTCAGGTGCATCAGGAGAGATATTGGGCTATTCTCATAAAAATTTTGAGCCTCGTAAGTCCCGTTGGTTTTGCTAGCCATCGCAGACACACACACACACACAGAGCGATTTGTTATTTTATTAATATAGATGGTATTATAAATATAAAAAATAATTTATTTAAATTAAAAATCAGTACAATTAAGAAAATTAAAAAAATGTTTTTATGTTTTTAAATTTATTAATATGCAATTTAAAGCTTTAATTTGTGATTTCATTAATTTTAAGCTAATTGGTAAAGACAATTTACAGAAGGATGTTGTTTACTTTAATATTAAGTTTCAGCAAAAAGCGTATGATTACCTAAATATGAATAAAATTTGAAAGAGTATTTATGACATTTTTCCTCTTAAGAATTGTATAATTTCAACAGCTTTCAATTATTCGAAACCAATCAGTAGTAAGATTTTTAATTATAGACAAACTGCTTTATTGGAATTTGATAAGTCTTTGGAATGTTTTTGTAATGAATCAAATTTTGTAAATTTTATTGATGATCATTATGGTCATGTAACAACAGGCAATTTAGATATGGGTGATTCTCAAAATAGGGGACAATTTATGTCTTTCGGCATACAAAAAAAATTGAGAGGTTTTCTGTCATGTTTTTATATTTAGATATGTTTGTCTTAATATTATTCATTATTTGCACTCAAGAATTACTCACTTTTTAGCTAAAAGCACCTTAAAATAACAGAATAAATGTTCAAAATGTCATTAGCATGGATGTCCACAGTAGCTGTGCCTTGTATATACTAGCTTTTTCAAGAGTTAATATCATGTTTATAAAATAAAACAAATGTTATTCTTTCTTTAAATTAATCAAGGAGAGGATATATCCAATAAATTTCTTTTTAAAAATAAAGTTATAGTATGTAAAAAAAGAATTAATGTTTGTCCTCCATATTCTATTTTCAAAACAAGGTCATACTATAACAGCTGGTTATTAAACAAAATTTCATTTTCACATATGACAATAGTTTGAAAATATAAAGTTTTTCCATGGCAACAAGTAGCCATTTTATCCCAGCCATAAAATAGAAGCATGTATTGTATTTTAAGAATAGAAGTTGAATATTAGGGGCGTACATCAATTGTATGTCATTAGAATGGATAATAATTTTCATGTTTATTTTATAATTAAAATTTTTATTTTACTTATTTGCATAGGACTTTTGTGTTTTAAAAAGCCCCAGAAAGAACTATTGCATTGTGATTATATTATGGCTCATAATCTTATTTAAATTAAAATTTGTCATTAGCATGGACAAATATCAGTGTCATTAGCATGGTTTTTCTGTCCATGCTAAAGACTCCTATGTGCATAAATGTAACCATTGCTTATATTGTATCTTTTATAAAGTTTAATTTTACATATATATTTATGTCTTATATTTATTATCCTTAAAATATGCATTATATCTGTCAGAAAATCACTAAGAGAGCTTCTTACATTGTTAGTGTCAGAATGTTGCTCATGTAAACAAAGTTTGCTCTTTGGTAATGTTTTTATTCTCCTTATATGTATATATGTAATAATGGAAACCATTTGCTGAAAAGGAAGGCTAATAAATATAGAAAAAAATATTTAAACAGGAAGAAAATAAAAAATCTTAATATATTTATTCCATGCAATTTGTTTTGTCATTAGCATGGCTCAAAAAATACTAATTATTTTTTTAAAGTTAATTTTTAAATATTTAGCTCTGCTGACTACATGTAAAGTACACCTAATACTATATTAACAACACCTATTTTTTCCAGAAATTTTGCTAACAGTAATTTTTTTAAGATTTCACTTTTGAAATTGTCCCCTATTTTGAGAATCACCCATATAGGTAAAAACAAAAATATAAAATATTTGATGAACTTTGGAGCTAAATTTAGAATAAATAGTAAGATTAGTTATGATAAAGCTTTAAAATTTTTTATTAATGATGTTAATAATTTTATTAAAAGACAAAGTTACAAATTTAGTATGCCCTTGGAGGCTTTTTTTAGTGGAAATTTCAACTGTTGGAGCATCTCAAAGATATTTTAAGTAATTTTTTTAATTCAAATGCATACGAATATCAGACTTTTAGTAAAGAAGATATAACTTTTATAAATGATTTGCATAAGAATTTTGTACTAGTTCCAGTGAAAAAATTTGGCAATAATTTTGCTATTATTTGAAAGAAATTCTATATACAAAAAATAAATGATGAATTAAATAATATTCATTTTTATGATAAAATGAATATTGTAAAACATCCCATTGTTAAAAAATTTTCATACATTGAAAAGTGTAAAAGTCTGTTTCCATATAATTTTGATGTTTCTAATCACACTGTTTGTCGTTTATATTTTTGACGCCTAAATTCCATAAGTCTCCTATTAAATTCAAATATATTTGTAGTACTACTAATAGTATTAATAAAAATTTTAATTTAGTTTTACAAAAGTTTTTAAAAAGAATATATGGTTTTTTGAAAGTTAAATTTAAAAATTCTAGTTTGAGGTACTACATTATCTTAATTTCACTACTCAAAAAATGCAGGTATTCGATTTTGAAAACCTATTCAACAATATACCTATTGATCAATTATTTAATGTTTTAATGAATATATTTGATTTATTTTATTTAGAAGATGAGTTGAAAATAATCGAGATTTGTTTTTGAGTTTAAGTTATTTTTGTTTTTACAATAATTATGTGAATTTCAAAAATAATACATATAAACAGATTTGTGGAATAGGAATGGGAACATATTATTCTAGTACTGCAGCAATTTCTTTTTTTTTTCTTTTTTCTTTTTTTTTAATACATATATACATTATATATAGAAATATAAATTATAATAAATCTTTAAAGATCTTTAGGTATATTGATGATATTTCAATTTTCAATTTTGATTTTACTAATGAACATAAAAAAGTTTATCCGGATTGTTTAAAATTGAATAGGGCAAGCAGTGATGATTATAATGTTGATTTTTTGGATAGTTCTTTTAATATTTTAGATAATAAAGTAAATTTAGATTTATATGATAAAAAAAATAGTTTTAATTTTTTATAAGAACTACGCTACATTGGTACTCAAATTTGCATAAAAGAATTTACATAAATATAGTGATTAATCAACTAATTCGTTTTTATAAAATTTGTAGCAATGAAAAATATTTTTACAAGCAAGTTTTTAAATTTATAGCCAATCTTTTTTACAATAATAATTATCCAATTAATTTTTTGAAATACTATTTAAGAACTGTTATAAAAAAATAATTGGCAACGTTGTGGATTGTTAGGATAACTTTTAAAATGACCGCATGCTTCCCGAACATTCTTTATGAAGGTTATATTCTAAAATCTATTACAGAACAAGTTTAATCGGAAGGTCTGAGTGTGAAGAAATTATGAAGACCTGGAATTTGAAAATTTATCAAATTTGGACTCGGAAGAAGCATTTTTGTTAATTTGGAGTTTTACAAGCAGGAGTTATAAACAGGTCGTACTATTCTTAATTTTTGTGTTTTGTTTCAGGTAAGGGGGGAGGCCTAGAAAATGCTGCATTTTTTTTTATTTGATAATTTTTAAATCATTATAGACTTTTTATATTATAAAGGTTATTTTAATTTATACACTTATTTTTCTATATTTATTTTTTGTTTTGTTATGTTTAAGTACTTTTTGTTTTTTATGTTTTTTGAAACGTTTTCAATTTGCTTTGTTTATTAAAAAAAAAAAAAAAAAAAAAAAAAAAAAAAAAACTGGCATTTTTGTTATTATATATTATTTTTGAATGCAAGTTTAGCAAGCGTTCAGAAACCTGAAAAAATTCGAATTTTTTTTTAAAAAGAGGGTGGGTTAAGTATCATCTGTCCTCCCTCTGATGAGACCGGACTGTTTTTTCTTGTCTGTATCTTGCTTATAGTTAATTGTTTATTGTTAATTGTTCACTTTTAGAGATGCACTCTATCCTTGAGTTTTTAAACTTGCTTTTTAAAATATGAAATATATATATATATCGAAAACTACACCATAATATACAATTTTACAGAACTGATAAAAACTTAAAATATTAAACTGAACAAGAAAAATTAACATACTTCTTGAACAAACTTGAAAACTACTAAAAGTTGAACAACAAACGATAAACAAAAATACAACTCAATCATAAAAACTTATGAACATAGAATAACAAGAAAGAAAAAATGAAAATAAACCACTGAAGGCGAGGCCGTGGGATTTGTGACCCACGGTGCGGTTTAAACTAGTTTTATACCGGTAACACTCACCAAAACCCCGCCACGACCATGTTCAAAAACAAAAATTCAAGATACATAGGCCGGCGATACTTAGCTACCAAACCTCAAATGAAAGTGAGCAGTTCTCAAACAGTTACATAAACAGTTAAACCGTCCTTTGAATTAACCTTTTTTCGGCGGCTGTCTGAAATTTCTTGCTTTTTGCGAAGTCCCATAATAACCTGTTCAAAAACCTCGTAGGATAACCATAACTCACAGCCTGGTCATACCAATTAAAAAATTCGTCAATCTTTTTATCTGTATTTGAAATCAATTTATTTATACGAGATTTAAACCATTGATAAAAATATTTCTATAAATAGATATATGAACGTTAGAACCGAAATATAGCATCTTTAGAGCATCAAAGTTAAAACTATTGCGTTTATCATAAATACCCGTACTTAACTCCCCATTTTTTAAAATAATGTTAATATCCAAATAATTTACGTAATCGTGAGAATTTGAAGCCGGTTTTAAACTCAAGCTGCTAAGATAGTTGGTTAGGATAGTTGGTAATTTTTCACATCATTACATAAAATAAGTAAAATGTCATCAATATATCTGAAACATTTAATGTTTCTAGATATTGCTAATTGTTCTTCTTACATAAATAAGAAAATATCTGCTAAAATTGAACTGCAACTTCCCCCCGTCGGAATCCCCCTAATTTGTCTGTAAAATTTTTTACCGTCAAACAAATAACTTTCACATACAATAAATTTAAACAAATCAATGAAGTAATCTTGATCAATACCTGAAAAATTAAATCTATTAAAAAATTCCATTATTTTATTTTTTAAACTGTCTAAATCAGTACTATTATACAAATCTTCGAAATCATATGCATATAAACCAGAAATGTTTTTTAACTGAATTACTCGTTGAACCAATTCAAAACTGTTTTTAATAATGCAAGTTGGATTATCCATAAGAACTTTATCAAACATATCTTTTAATAATTTCAACAATTTTTTTTTTCAAGTTACTAAATAAGATCCAAAAACACAAGTTATAGCTCTAAATTTTACAAGTTTTTTGTGAAATTTCGGTACCAAAACCGGATAAGGAAAGCTGGTGCTACTTTGTTTCAACTTGATTTTTTTATAAAATGCTTTAACTCTATTGCCAATAATTTGCTTACAGGAATTAGACACCTGATAGTTCGTATCATTATCATAAGTTTCCCTAAGTAATATCCCGTACAGTGATTTACAAACAATAGCATAATTAGCATTAGCTTTATCTACATAGGTGGTTAAAAATTTATCTTGTAGGTCTTTTATTGATTCTTTTAATTCTTTGTATTATTTGTTAGTAACCCCGTATGAACAATTCAAGTGAATTAAATAGTGAATTTGTGAAGAGTGAAGTAGAGGAATTGTTGAAGAGTGAGTTAAATAGTGAATTTCAAAATTCATTTGAAATTCACTATTTAACTCTTTTAAAACACAGCATTTCCACTCCTCAAAAACTGAAGTAGGCAAGTTATATTTTTGTACTAATTTTTGATTAATATATCTAAATTTGTATTTAAGCGTTTTTTAACGTTATTTTGAGTGAAAATTCTTTTAATTCTATATTTTGTTCCAAATCTCATTATTTCTCTCAGAGCTTTATTTTCTACTATAGCTAGGTTACCAGTTAATATATGATTATAATTAGGGTCTACATACTTTTTAAACTTTTCATCATGACAATAACAAACACTGTTAGTTTGACTATTTTTCAGATCTTTAGAAAATACATTATAGTTAAAAATGACTCTCCCCAAAGGTTTATCATATTTAAAAGCTTTAATAATCTCAATATTTTTATCAGGCAAAAGCTCGTTGTACCTGTTTACAATTCGATTGATAACATTGCCTTTCATGTACGAACCCATATAATCCAAAACACAATATATTTTATTACTTTTACAATTTGTATTTGACCTGCTTTTAACGTAGTCGCCCAACTTTTGCTGTCTAATATAATATATCTAATATACACTGGTGTCCAAAAGTTAAGCATAATTGGTAATTAAGTAATTATTTTTAAGTAATGAAAGAAATATGAATCGGAATGTGCTGAAACTCCAGGTGTGTACACAAAATAGTACGCGTCACATATTTTCGCGAAGAGTTTTCCCCGAAATCGAACAGGGGACCGTCAACAAATTGAAAAAGAACGAAGATTTTTTGGATAACCCTGTCAAAACTAATGTAGTAAAAGCATTTAAACTGCACATTATGATTAATTGGCTTATTGTAATGTACTGTGTTAATTTTTACAGAGATAGCATGTATACTCGTAGAGAAATTAAGGTTTTTATAAAAAGAGTCCTAAGTTTCTTTGCTTATAATTTGCAGAGTTCTTAATATAAAATAATGTTCTTTTTTGAAAAAATGACAAACATCATTTTACACAATACTCTGTCATCAGAATTAAAAAATAATAAAAATTGTATGAAAAATGAGCAGGTTTACTAAATAATTTTTTACTGCGCATGCGTGAACGCTATTAAAATTTCATTTGCATATTATGTTACTTAAATGTATAGAGCAACTTTTGTGAAAGTCTCAAAAACATAGCTTAAAAATTCTGAAAATTATCGTTGATTGAATGAGATCAAAATCCTTTATTCCCTAAATGAAGCAAAAAAAGAGGGGCTGTATCCATATTCCATTGTTTAGTGCCTACACAATATTGCACGTACAACTACACTGCTCAAAACAATTAAAGGATATTTGAAGTTTTATATAAAATAAAGATATAAACGAAAATTTTTTGCCGAAAATAGAAGAATAGAATCACAAATGCAAATTTTTCTGGTTTTCAAACTGTGGAGTACGCAAATTTTAAATTCGACGTCAAAAACGTCGCTTCAGCGGCAGCGAATGAAATTTGACTTTCAACTGGATAAAAGAGAATGAAGACAAGGATGATCGGCATTCAGTGATTGCATTGTTTCGATGAGTACGATGTCTCAACGAAGTCATTTGACAGATTCAGAAGCTTGGAGAGTTGTTGGTAGGTTAGAAGGGGGTCAAACTCAAGCCGAAGTAGCGCAAGCCATTGGAGTGTCACAAAGTGTCATTTCCAGAATCTGGAATCGTTTTTTGGACAGTGGATGTTCAGGCCGAAGACCAGGGCAAGGTCGTAGACGGGCAACAACACCCAATGAAGAACGGTATTTAGCGTTAACAGCTCGGAGACACCAAAACATGAACGCTACTCTTCTCCAACAAAACCTTCGCTCGGCTACAGGCACCACGATTTCAACTCAGACTGTCCGAAACCGGCTCCATGCTGTAGGTCTGTATGCTCGCCGACCAATGGTATGTGTTAGATTAACATCAAGTCATCGTCGCGACCGCAGGGAGTGGGCAACCGAGCATGTCAACTGGAGGAGAAATGAATGGAACAATATTCTGTGTTCTGACGAGTCCCGTTTTTCTGTGCATCCGGATAATAGGCGTATTTTCATCTGGAGGGACCGTGGCAGTAGGAATAATCCTGCGTTCGTGCACGAAAGTGTCAGATTTGGCGGTGGAGGTGTGTTGGTGTATGGTGGCATCTCCATTGACGAGCGCACTGACCTCTACATCATTCGAGATGGAGCTCTGACTGGTCGCCGATATAGGGATGAGATCCTCAGACCTATTGTAGTCCCTTACGCTGCAGCAATCGAAGATAACTTTATTTTAATGGACGATAACTGCAGGCCACATCGTGCAAACCTGATGGAGGATTTCCTTTTCGAGGAAGGAATCGTTCGAATGGAATGGCCAGCGTGTTCTCCAGACATGAATCCAATCGAGCACGTTTGGGACGCGTTAGGAAAACGAGTTTCTGGCCGCCAACAACCCAACAACCGCCAAGAAGTGGAAAGAGCTGTTCTGGAAGAGTGGGGCAGAATACCCAAACTCGTCATTAATAGCCTCATTGAGGCCATGCCTCAAAGGTGTTCAAAGTTGCTGGCCACCCGTGGAAACCATACTCCCTACTGAAAATGATTTTTTTGAAGAAAACACCTTTTCTTACTCTTTTTTCCTAATATGCACAAATTGTGTTTTTTTCCTTTTGTACGCAAACGCGCAATAAAATGCATTTTTTCTGGCAAACATGTGTAATTTATTCTCATATAACCTACTATGCCTGTCGACCATGTATCTATCAGCTAAAAAGTTTCCCAGATACAAAATCCACCTAAAACTGCAATATCCTTTAATTGTTTTGAGCAGTGTATATTTAGGTAAAACCCCTGATTTTTTTGCTTCCTTTAGGAATGACGGATTTTGAGTTGATTCTATAGGCGACCATTTTCAGAATTTTCAAGCTATGTTTTTGAAATATTTACAGAAGTTGCTCTATACATTTAGCTAGCACAATATGCAAGACAACGACATTTTGATATCGTTGACGCATGCGCAATGAAAAATTATTTACTAAACATACTCATTTTTCATACAATTTTTAATATTTTTAAATTCTGATGACAGTGTATTGTGTACAATGATGTTTGTCATATTTTCAGAAAAGAACATTATTTTATAATAAGAACTCTGCAAATTATAAGCAAAAAACTTGGAAAAATTTAGGACTGTTTTTATAAAAACCTTAATTTCTCTACGAGTGTACATGCTATCCTTGTAAAAATGAACACAGTACATTACAATAAGCCAATTAATCATAATGTGAAGTTTGAACACTTTTGCTATATTAGTTTTGACAGGGTTTTCCAAAAGATCTTCGTTCTTTTTCAATTTGTTGACGGTCCCCTGTTTGATTTCTGGGAAAACTCTTCGTTAAAATATATGATGCTTACTATTTTGTTTACACACCTGGAGTTTCACCACATTTCGATTTATATTTCTTTCATTACGTAAAAATAATTACTTAATTACCAATTATGCTTAACTTTTGGACACCAGTGTATATATATAGGTTTATTTAATGGTATTGTCTGAATAACTTTGGATGTATTTATAAAAGTATTTATATATATATATATATATATACTGGAGGAAAACGGGAAATATATGTTTTTGTAATTTATACTCAGTATATAAATATTTCTTAATGTTTTCAAAACATCAAATTTTACCAAAATCTACAAAAGATTTGGTTGATAAAAAATATTTTTAGTTTATTTATTTCTTTTATCTAAACTTAATAAAAAAGGACTATTTATGAAATTATTTTTTAAATTTCTTTTGTTTCATAAATAATTTCAATTCTATAAAAATATTGAAATTAAAACCACAATTTTAATCTCAAACTCTAATAGGTTCCGGTCAGAAAGTTTTTCCGAATTTAAAGAATCAAAGTGGAACCCGTCGATTTCCGTGCAACAAATTATTAAAGAAAGAACTTTTTTTATTAATTTATAATCAACCAACAAAATTAGTTTACAATGAAAATTGAATCTTTTATTGGTTAATCCAACTCTCAAACAAATACTATATTATTCTAGAGTTAACAAATTACTATTTCCATACAATTCAGTTATTTAAATTAAAATTGAATCATATATGTAATCGGCAAAATCATTATAAATATGTGTTATTATAATGAAATTATTAATTGCGATTCTTATGCTTGGTATTCTGGAATGAACAACAAAATTTATTCCACTATGACCCAAACATAGAATTATTTCCTCATTAAATTGAAATCCGACATTAATTTTGCCTTCTCAAAATTTACATAATACGTACCCCTCATGTCCGTATTCATCATTTTAAAAATATTGGTATTTTAATTTAATCAATTAAAATTGTATTAAAATCATTTTAGTTAAAAATTTTTAGTCAAGGGTGTCATCAACATTATTGCAAATAAACATTAGCACACTTAACATCAAATTTTATTCTCAGTACCTGACAGTAATAGTTACCGTAATTCATGTTTTTAAATACATTTTTGTTACAATGTTTAGTATAATAAATGCATCAAATGCTTTTTTATCTCTGCGATCCATTGTTTTTCCACACTGCTTATTTTGCTGATTAAGATATTATTTCTAGTTTTTTTCAATAGTTATTTTGTTTAAAAATTTTAAAGGTTTATAATTTTTTTACAAAGAAGACTTTTATAGAATTCAAGAAACTTATGATTATTTTACTTTAAAATAGATATGTGTATTTGATAGATTATTTAAATTATAATCATGAGTAACGAAGATGTAGTCTTCATATGCTTAAATTATATATTCTTCACGAAATATTTTGAAATTATACGCATTAAATATGTGTTAAAAATAAATACATTTTTATGATTTTTTTTTTTCCCTCAAATCATTTTATTTTTTTTAACCTTTAGTGTGAAGAATTATTTTCTTATGTTAGAATTAATTATTATTATAAAATATGATTAAAAGAATGCTATTTGACATTGCTTCATTATAAAGCGTAATTAATGGCATGTATAATCAACCACTAGAATAAAATATATTTAAAACTGCTATATCAAATAAGTTACGTTTTTTAAAAGAAGCAATAGAAATATAGAATATGCTTTTATATTGTTTAAAGTTATTTTAATCGCTATTTGATCTTTCTTTTAATAATATTCTTTGTATTAGAACTTTGAATGGATAAATCAATAATTAAAATTATCTCTTATTATATGTAAATAAAAAACACGCTTAGCTGGGATATTGCAAAATCTAACGCTTGATTTTTAACATGTAATCATTAAATGAAACAAAAGAAATCCTCGGGGTTTATCGGTACACAATTCATAATTTGTAATCCTGAAGTATAATCAAAATATAACTTCAGGGTATGTTGATATAAATGGAGTTGAGGTAAATCTAATCATCGTAGCGTAATACTTATATTTAAAAATAACACATTCACCTCCAGCACATTTTAGAAAAACTTTAATTGCATTTTACCCTCGGGAATCGCCAGAGGCTTTTTTGTAATTGAAAAAGATTATCGATGCGTGAATCTTTAATCTCTATTTTTAAATAATATGATTTAAATTGCAATAATTTTATATAATTGAGTTAGTATTACATTTTACAACTTTTTAATAACAAGTCTTGTTTAGTTTCTTTTTTCTTTTTTTATATTATATTCAATCAAGATAAACAAATATGTTTAATACCATATTTCTACTTTGAAACTTAAATTTATAAATAAATATATATATATATGTGTATATGTATTTATAAATACTTTTACAAATAAATCCAAAGTAACGCAAAACATACCATTACTTCGTTTTAAAGCATAATTAACGGCTGCAAGTGGTTATTAAACCATTGGAATAATATTTAAAAAAACAAATTATTCAAGACTGCATTATCAATTAAGGTAAAGTTTTTAAATGAGAAATATAAATATGGAATATGCTTTTATATTCTTTGAAGTTATTTTAATCGGTGATTGATCTTTCTTTTAATAATATTCTTTGTGTTAAAAATTTCAATGAATAAATCACTAATTAACATTATCACTCGTTATCTTTATTTAAAAAAAAATACACTCACGCTTGGATATTGCAAAATCTACGATTCTATTCTAAGCATGCAATTATTAAAAAAAACCCAACAGAAATCCTCAGGCTATATCGGTACACAATTCTTAATATGTAATCCTGAAGTATAATCAAAAGATAACTCCAGGGCATGTTGATATAAATGGAGTTGAGGTAAATCTAATCATTGTAGTTTAATAATTATACTTACATCTAAAAAGATTGCATTCATCTCCCACGCTTTTTAGCAAAAATTTAATTGCATTTTACCCTGGAGTATTGCACGAGGCCTTTTTTATAATTGAAAAAGATTATCGTTGCATGAATCTTTAATCTCTATTTTTAAGTAATACGAATTAAATTGTTATAATTTTATGTTAATGCATTAATGTTGTGTTTTCCTCTTTTTAATAATAAATCTTGTTTTATTTATTTTATTGTCTTCCTTTTTGTATATTATAGTCAATGCGGATGAACAAATATTTCTACTTTGTAACTTTAATTAATAATAATAAGTAAATATTTTGGCTGTTCTTTTTAAAATTATCTATTAATATACGTGTATTTTCGGCTGTTTAGCACTGTTAAATTTAGATAAAAAGATTTGTAAATCAATAAAAATACCTAAAACTACTTTGCTCTTAATTTATTAACTTATATGTGCATTATAAAAAATCACACTAAAAATATGCAATTTCAAAGTAAATGAGAGACTTTCTTTACTAAAATATACTAACTGACTCCGTGAAGCAGATAAGATACATGAAGAAATATACATATATGTATAAATTTCACATGACTTCATACATTCGAGATTTTGATTTTAGATTATCTGTGTAATACCCCATGGTAAAACAAGCTTCATTAATTAACATTTTCTAATATAGTTGAAATATGTTTATGACTTCAATTTTCTGTTGTTTTTACTAACTACCGCAAATGTACTCGGATTGTCAGGTAATTAATATATGTTATTAATGTTAATTGTGACATAATTTGTATGGGGATATGAAGTAGGTAGTACTTATTCTTTTTTGACACCATTGACTATACTAATGTTACACTATTTAAAATGTATTACAATTAGTCTACAATATTAGGGTGCACTTCAAAATGCTAGATGCACTATGTAACAGCGAACATATCATTTTACATTGAGTTACAGAAACACACAAAATAATTCTTTAAAATCACAGTCTGTGGCAAAAACTGCAGAAATTGTGTTTTTGCAGGAATGCTTTGCTGCTGGAAAAGTACATGTTTTCACGCGAGTTGTACTATTGCGATATTATTTTTTTAATTGAAGGCAACTTCACTTCACTAAAGGAAGGAGAAAATCAGTATACTTGATTACCATTCCTCCTTAATGTATCTCAAACAGCCACTAGCCAGAGATATCATCAACGTATACTATCCGGAATTATTGCTTCATATATACGAATATATCTATTTTTTAGATCATTTTTAATTGAAATTAATGTGATTTTTGATTTAACAATTGCTGTCCTATTCATCATTGCCTCCTATAATTATGTTAGATTATCTATCAATTTTATTGATGTAGATGGAATTACTTGTTCCAGTGTCTCTTTTTTTTCCGTCTGAATTTGTAATGAATCACTTATTTGTTTTTCTGTGATAGAAAGTGATATGTCTAAAAAGATGTTCATTAGTCTCATGTGCTCCTTTTTTATTTCGATTTACAATGCTAAACTGAAAAACAAGATAAGTTTCCCTTCACAGTACTGACGCCATAAAGAAAAATTGCTAGCAAATAATACATGGAGACCAGCGGATGAGCCAAGCTCTTTATTTTCCGTATGTTGTGTCGAAACTATTCACGTAATATGGCTTGTCTCAAAGTGCTTTATCTCTTTATCTACTGAAGATACTTATAATTATCATTAAAATAACGTGTTATAAAAATTCCTTTAATATTTGATTAGATGTAATACAGTTTTTAATGAGTTATAAATGCAATATTTTATGTTGCTCTAAAAGTTTACACAAAAAAGAAATATTATTAAAAGAATGTGTTGTGTTGCACTTTCAATTTTTTCATATTTCTTGACATTAGGAGGAGGATTTCTCAATTTGGAAACATTTCTATATTTATATTGTAAGAAAATCATATTTGTACATTTCCTAACTCTACAAATAATAGTAAAAAAAATAAAAGATTTAAATGAAATTATGCATATTGCCTAAAATTCCTATAAATTCAAATTTTTCTAATTCTTCTAATTCTTGAAATCCTTTTAAAATTTATTAAAATTATTCATTATCATATGATTGTAAATTGCGTAAAAAATTTAATGTAGTTTAAACAATTTATGAAAAATGCTTTAGTGGAAAAGAATCATGAATTCATAGTTCAGGAGATAAAGGGATAATGTGAAAAAGCTGTGTGAAATTACTTGTACATATTGTATATTAAATAGTTAGTATTTAAATTTGTACCTATTATCTAAACAATTACAAACGTAATAGATATATAATAACTAAAATGGAAAGATTTACATTTTAAGGGAAATTTAAGTTATAGATGTAGTTACGTTAAAAAAGAAATATAGAAGGATACCTTATTACTTAAAATATAAATGAAGAAAACGCATAACAAATTAAAATTTCCAAACACAAATTAAAAAAAAAAGTAATAGATTTCTTTAAATAGTATTTTTGTTTTATTTTAATAAAACATAAAAAATGTAATCACTTTTAGATATTTTTTTTATATTAAATGATTAATTGAAATATAAAAAAAAAAAAAATGCATAACAAATTAAAATCATCATACAATTATCATCATCCTCTTCTCACGTACTACTGGTGGTACACGGACATTCTGTTTGCGACGTCTTCACGAACTAGATCAGGTGATAAGTAATTATTTGAAAATGGAATTATTAATCTAATTATCTGCACTATTTGAGTTTTCCAAGTGCTTCTTTCGGAAGGCGTCATTATTTGCTAGTATAGTGCGTGTAAAAACTTTAGGGACAGCAAAATATATTGACTTTTTTTAATAAATTTCAAAATAAATGAAGCTTTTTTTCATATAATATGTATTTTCAAGCTGAAAAGTTAATAAAAAAGTGACAATATTTAACTGCTAATATTTTATTATGAAAACAAAGTAAATTTGCTATTTTTGTTTGTGTAAGAAATATAAGGACACTAAAGAAAATTCAATATAGTAACAAAAGAAACAAATATTTAATGTGTTATGCCCTCATCCATGAGTTTAATGATTGCAAATATTCCATCCGTCTTTGACATCATTAATTATTAGTACAGTTCCGGATGTAATACTCAGCTGGATGCAGCTCGTGTGCCCGAATGGCAGGAGCATCCTTCGAGCTGCATCCAGTGGGTAAGAAGACAGACTTCTAAAGCAGAAGATTTTCTGCAAAGCCACAATAGATGGCAGAACCAAACATTGCCACCTGCTCTGACAGGATTTCCGTACTCGAATTATTTAACTATTCATGTTTAATTGTAGATCTAAATTCCAATTATGAAGAAACATGACTTCCATTTTTATAAACTCATCTTTTTAGATCTCTCTATAAGTTATCGATAGGAATTAAAATAAGGGTTTATGAGCGGCCATTGCAAAACTTCAATATTATACTAATAGAATTAATTTTTTTTTCTCGCGATTTGTGTAGATAGGCGCATTACCTCGCTGTTATGTTCGTTTTTTTCTTACCAGAAGTGTTGCAACAGATGAAAGATGGTCAAAAAGAGTCTATATATGTGTCTTTGAATTAAATTTTCCCGAAATATGTATAAGTGACACCAAATCGCTGATCTAAAAACAGCTCCATGTTGCAATAAATATGGCATCTAACTGATGTTTTAATAATAATAAAAAATTCTCAATTTATTTAATTTTCTCCGACGAAAAGAAATGAATCTTAAGTGGTCCTGATGACTAGAAATATCATTGGGATGATTTATGAAAAGAAAAAGAGATTTATTAAAGCAACAGTTAGGTAGTGGATTCGTTGCAACATTGGGTACACTGAAAAAAAAATCTGCAAAGGTACTAAACTTTTTCTTGGAAACTGGGATTCCAAGAACTTTTCCTCTAACGGTAACAGCAAAAATTCAAGTTTCAGAATCGATTACATGAATTTTTCCTGTTATCGTTACATGAAACGTTCTTGGAATCCTGGTTTCCTAGAAAATGTTTAGTACCTTCACAGATTTTTTTTACAGTTTAGCTTTTCATCCAAAGACGTGGTGTCACTTATATATTTTTCAGGAAATATTAATTCAAAGACACATATACAACCTATTTTTCACCATGTTCCATCTGCTGCAACACTTCCGGTCAGAAAAAAACGGATATAACAGCGAGATAATGCACCTATCTACACAAATCGTTGGAAAAAATTAGTTTTATTGGAAAAAATATTAAAGCTTTGCAATGTTCGCTCATAAATCCTGATTTAAATCCTATCGATAACTTATTCTGAGATCTAGAAGATGAGATTATAAAAATTGAAGCCATTTTTCTTCAGAATTGGAATTTCCATGTACAAGATAAATAGCGCAAAAAAACAATCCCGAACTGTACTAAAATTAAGGATATCGAAGACTGATGGA
The DNA here is from genome assembly GCA_964019185.1 of Maratus speculifer. NCBI lineage: Eukaryota > Metazoa > Arthropoda > Arachnida > Araneae > Salticidae > Maratus > Maratus speculifer. The sequence continues at coordinate 242,606,343 of OZ025289.1, forward strand.
ATATTTGCAATCATTAAACTCATAGGTGAGTTAATAACACATTAAATATTTGTTTCTTTCGCTACTGTATTGAATTTTCTTTTTGATGTCCACATTAGGGTGCATCGAAAAGTATAGGAAAAAATTTTTTTTTAGAAATCAGTATCGGCGCGGCGTGCAAAAGTTGCCTTTTATGCAAACTAGTTTACAAGGTTTTTTTTTTTTAATCCATTAATATCTTCCGGTGCCCCAAACGCCCCAAAAATAATTAAAAATTGAGTTTTTTATGATTTTTTTATATTTTTTTGTTTATTTATTTTCTCTTAATTACTTTTGGCGCGGGGTGCAAAAGCTATCTTTTATCTATCTTAGCTTACATATTTTTTAAAAATAAAATTCATATATATCTTCCGGTGCCCCAAGCGCCCCAAAAATAGTTTAAAATTGAAATGTTCTTGAAAAAAATATTTTTTGTTTTATTTTATTCTACTTTTTGAAATTCATTTGGCACTGGCTTGGAAAGTTGTTATTACAATACTACATAACTCTGCAGTTCCCATATATTTTTTTTAATCAAAATCCATTCACATATTTGATGCACCAATTATAATTAAAAACTGAAATTTTTACAAAAATGTATTAAGAATTATAATTTACGAAAAATACTTACAAATTTTTAAAACAGTTTAATTAATAACGTATAACGTTATAAATAACATTAATTTTGCAATAATAAGTGACATATAAATTGAAAAATCAAAGCATTAAATCATAAAAATTACAAAAATAGAACTTATGTAGAGAAAAGTTTTACATCCTTCAATTTGAAAATTGACATATTTTTAAACTCTGTAATCTTTTTTGGTATCAAAGTGTTTTACATGGCTTCTTGATTTTATTCTATTCAATATAAAACCATGTCTCTTTTCTTGCCCAGATACAGTTTCTGATGCCTCAGACACTAGTCGAACTCATCTTTCAACCGCTTGGGTATGGCATGGATATTTTGACCATTCATTCGTTTTTACAACTTTTATCATATTCTCAATTTCTTTGCAAGGCACATTCATCAAAAGAGGTGATTCAAAACGTCCAACTGGTTGCCAGTCAATAAGTTCAAAATAATCCTTCGCTTTGAAGTTTATTTGGGGTACTTTGAAAATTCTCACTTCTGGTGATTTTCTCTTTTTATTTCTAGCATAAATTAGCTTTCGCATTGCTAAAGATCTGTTATCTGTGTTATAAAGATCTGCTCTCTGTTATCTGTGAGCATTGACAATAGCAAATTTTGAGGGTGGCAAAAAAAAAAAAAAAACTATTTTGTTGAATAACAGCATCTACGATCTTTCTTAAATTGGGTTCCAAATATCTAAAATATGTGATAAGTTTCCAAATATGACGCGCTCCTTCAGTTATGGATGGCTTTGTTTTGACATGAAACCATATAGGTGCATATACCTTCATATTATACGTTTTAAGAGTAATGAGATTATCAGAAGGATTTTCTGTAGCCACTTATAACCTTAAAATTCTACACGTAGTTGTTACCCATCTTGAGTGATGAACTGGACCAGGTTTCATTAATGCCAGATCGGAACCACATTCACCACATGATATTGCTATGCAAATACCATATAAATATTTCTGGTCATTGCTGAGAACTCATCTATCTATGTTGTCTTCCAAATAATAAAGTATAAAAAGTTTATTTTATACATTTAATAAAATACGATAAACGATTTCTCATCCTCTCGATCTACCTTTTACATTAGATAAATTATTCTTTAACTGTTAATTTTACTTGTATTTTTTAGCTCAAAATTTGCATGAAACTCGATTTTCGACAAATAATTAAAAGTTTTGAGGCATTGGAAGAAATTTATCAAAGTCAAAAACTATTTGGATACATGCTAATATACTATAAAATGCATCTTTTTTATCCCGCTGATAAAATAATTTAAAAGAAATAAAAAAATCAAAAATTATAAATTTTTATAAAAATTTCAATTTTTTTACCATTTTGGGGCCGTTTGGGGGCACTGGAAGATATGGATGGATTTATATATATAAAAAAAAGATTGAACTAATATATATATATAAGGAAACTTTCGCAACACGCGCCAAAAATAAATTTAAAAATATTAAGAAGCAAAAAAAATATATAATATTTACAAAAATTTCAATTTTTGACTATTTTTGAGGCGTTTGGGGCACTGGAAGATATAAATGGATTTCAATAAAAAAAACATATGTGAATTAGTATGCATAAAAGGCAACTGTTGCACCCCGCGCCGATTCGATTATCCAAATTTCGATTTTTCGATCCACCCTTTTCCACATAGTTTTTTCACAAACAGAAATAGAAAATTACTTTATTTTCATAATAAAATACTGAGTGTTGAATTTTGTTGACTTTTTTATTTGCTTTTCAGCTTGATAATTCGTACTACACTGTAAAAAAAGTCTGTAAAGGTACTACACTTTACCTAGGAAACTGGGATTCCAAGAACTTTTCCTGTAACGGTAACAACAAAAACTCAAGTTTTAAAATAGGTTACATGGATTTTTTCTGTTATCCTTACATGAAAAGTTCTTGGAATCCCAGTTTCCTAGAAAATGTTTAGTACCTTTACAGATTTTTTTTTTTTTTTTTTTTTTGCAGTGTATGTGAATAAAAGTCTATTTTTTTTCAATTTGCCAAAAGAGTTTGAAATTTATCAAAATATTTTAGCTGCACTGTAAAAAAAAGAAAAAAAAAATCCGGAGGTTACTAAAAATTTTTTTGTAAATTTGTATTCCACAGAATTTTTTAGAAACCATTATAAATTTCTTTTTGCAAGTGAAACAAACGTTTCTTTTGTAAAGTGAACAAAAGAATTTTTTGTATAACTAACTTAAAACTTTTTAGTATGAGCCACCAAGCAAAATTTAGCAATAGCTCCAAAATTATTTTAAATAATCTTTACGTGGGCCCGAATGGCAGGAGCTTCCTTCGAGCTGCATCCAGAGGGTAAGAAGACAGATTTCTAAAGCGGAAGGTTTTCGGCAAAGCCGCAATAGATGGCAGCACCAAACATTGCCACCTGCTCTGACAAGATTTCCGTACTCGATTTATTTAACGAGGACATACACTGCATGCATTCGGTGCGTACTTGGTGGTGTCCAGCATCGAATCCAGGACCTTTCAGCCCGGATTTCGGTGCTATGACCACTAGGTAATCACGGCCACTCCAAGTAAGTTTTAGTAATAGCTATTAAAAATATAAAACTATTAACTCTATTCGTTGCTAGCTTTTTTCTAGTAATTCTTACAGATTTTCTTGTAACCGAGTAAGTATACAAAAAATTTTTTAGTAATTGAAAGGATCACTAAAATGTTTTCAGTGGATCGACCCTTTTTTTTTACAGTGTGTCTTTATAATATTTACACGCACTATACTTTGATTGTCTTATAGTTAGGCTGTAGAAAAGAATAGTTTCAAAGTTAATCTTTATGCAATAATACTTTTACGTGCTTATGTTTATGTTTCAGTGATGTTTAAAAAATATTTTTACACATTTCATTGAGAGACGAATTTTCATTGTATATTTTTGAAGATCTTGTGTATCAACGATGGGCGATGCTAAAATTATCGCTACTTTGTCGATTCATGTCTGTAGAAAGTGTGCAACTTTTAGGTAGTTTCATTACAAAAAGTAAAAAGCTACCTATTGCAGCCGTCCGGAGGAAAGCGCTTCCGAAAAATTTTGGTGTATGTTCACCGATCATGACTTCCAGACCCCAAAACTACCCTCCGTTCAAATGTTGACATATATATGCATATCTGATTTTTTTCATGCTCTATGTATCGTATTTATGAACCAATTTGAATGAAACTTGTTATGTACATAGTACATACAAGTGTCTCGACGGAGTTCGTTGGCCAGCATCATCCGCCATCTTGTTTCAAAATGGCGGCCATTAATTTTTATAAATTTAAAATTTAAAATTAAATGCAAAAAAAATTATAAAGTTAAAATTATTTTTCTTTTTTGTGTTAGAACTTAAAACAACAATTCCTGAACACTTTTTATTTTGTCTATATCTTAAAAAATGATTCAGAAATAGCACTTTGAATTTCTCTTATGGCTGACATTTTGAAACGATCTGATTCTTCTCACGTGATACCACGCGTATTTATCAATTGATTTAGATGTAACTAGATATGTATATAGTACATGATGAGGCCTGGACCGAGTTCGTTAGCCAGTTCCTTCCGCCACCTTGTTTCAAAACGGCGGCGAAATATATTTTTTTAAATTTAAAATTAAAAATTAAATACAAGAAAGTGAGAAATTGAAAAAGATTTTTCTTTTATGCATTTGTCCTTGATACAAAGATTCCAGAACATTTTTTGTTTTGTCTGTAAAAAAAAAACGACTGAGTTATAGCACTTTTAATTTCTAGTTGTACTCACAGTATGAAATGATCTTAATTAACGTCACGTGATAACACGCTTATTTTTAAACCGATTTGGATATAACTTGGTGCGTACATAGTACATACTGATGTCTGGAACGAGTTCGTTGGCCAGTTCCATCCACCATCTTGTTTCAAAATGGCGAAATATTAAATTTTTTTTAAAAAAATTAAATTTTAAAATTAGGTGCAAAAAAGTAAGAAATTGAAAAAGAATTTTTCTTTTGTGTTTGAACTTGATACAAAGATCTCAGAGCATTTTTTGTTTCACCTATATCTTGAAAAATGGATGAGTTATAGCACTTTCAATTTCTAGTGTGGTTAAAATTTTGAAACTGTCTGAAATTTGTCATGCGATAATACGCACATTTATAAACTGATTTGGATATAACTCTGTGTGTACATGGTGCATACCAATGTCTTGACCGAGTTCACTAGCTAACTTTATCAGCCATCTTGTTTCAAATGGCGGCCATTTAAGTTTGTCAAAAAATGTTTAAATGTATAATGATGTACAAACAAAAAAAATTTGAAATTGAAAAAAGATTCTTTCTAAAGTATTTATCTTAATATTGAATATCGGAGTATTTTTTGCTCTGTCTTTACCTTAAAAAACACCTGAGATATAGCAGTTTGAATTTCTAATGTGGGTGGCATTTTTAAAAAAATCAATTTGCCCGCAACAGCACTCGTATGTATTAATCGATTTCGATGTGAGTGTGCGTGTGCACATTAATTAAGATTTCAATCAAGCTCATTGGTTTGTTTTATCCATCAAATTACTTTAAAATTGCATACACTTCATGACATCGTGGAATTTGGCAACCCGTATAAATCGCTTCAAATAAAGCCAGGTTGAATAAAAGATCACTAATTTCTAAAAATTCGTATTAATATTCAGTATTGACAAAAACCAGCAGTCAATCTTATGTAATAGGGTTCCACAAATTTGAGCTTCATATGTTTGAATAATATGACTTAATTTAAAATAAATAAATAAATAAACAAGTATATGAAAGGTACTGCCTGAACATTCCTGGTACTACCGGAAGGACTTTTTTAATTGTTTAGTATCTTTTGCGTTATATTTTAACTGTACAATATGAATTAAAATTTTCACATCATAAAATTTTTAACCATAAATGTATTTCCGAAAAACTCCATACGAGTATGCCAGTATTTAATCAAATTTCTCTGATATCAGATATTTTCAAAATGTGTGATAGTAATAATTATTCTTTTGCGAATGTTTATGTTTTCATGTTATTTTATAAAAAATTTCCAGAAAAAAAAAAATATATATAACGTTAAAAAAGATTTCATATGGAGTCCGATACCTTAAAAATTTATTACTATCATAGTTTAGCATCTTTAAATTAAATAGAAGATTGTAATATTATTTGACAACTGCAAAGTAATCTTCATATAGATTCAGAATTGTAACACAATATGATTTTTTTTTCTGAATGCCCGCATGTTAGATTTTTCAAATGTTTAAACAGTAACATTAATAAACGCTTATCATTAAAAGAGAATATAAATTCACATTACACTCTAACGAAGATAAACTGCAATGTTGAATTTCAGATTAAAATATCTCATTTTAGTTCTGTTTTGTTTTCAACGTTTATGAAATTTATGGATTGGAACGTCATAACAAGAATGTTTGTTACACGTGAGTTTGAATTGATGCACTCAAGTCTTTTTTTATTGTTTAAAAGTTTTAATGGTAAAATATATTTTAGATAATGCCAAAGTTTTTAACACGGGACGGATTTTTTCTGCCCCAGCTTAAAAATAGTATTTTGAGATTATTTGAAGCAGAAATGTCTCATCCGGAAGTCATTAAATACTATCAAGACCGGATAGAGAATATTTTGAAGTATGTGTTTCTTTTAATATTTAAACAAAGAGTCTTTTCAGTTGTTACCCATTTTCTGTTAAACATTTTTCAGAATACATAAGATAAACATGTTTTGTATAATTCGTGCATTAGATAAAAAAATAATTAAATGCTAATTCATGAAATTCTATCACAGTGAACATTATCGTACAGTTTGAATACAAATCTGGACATTTGCACTATTTTCAATGAACTAAGTTCATTTATTTGAAAGGGATATTGGACTTTTTCTAAACTTTCAGATCATACATATGACGTAATATACATAAGTTAAAAATAGGGGTGGAATTTTGATTATTGGATATGTTTTCATCGAATGTGCGTTTGCATACTTTTTCATATTGAAGATATTTAGTGTATGTAGATATCTTTGGAAAAACAATATTGCTATGCACACGCACACACACACACATACACACACACAAAACGACAGTGAAATTACTAATTAAACCATAATTAGTGGAATTAAAAATCCGATTTTGCTCCTAAATATTAGTAAAATTACATGTTTTGTAATGTTAAAGTTTTCTCTTCTTAGAAATTGGTTCAGAATAAACGGTAATATATTATATGATATATAGTAAATGACAAAATGCAAAATACACACGTATGATCATTTTTGGGATGATATTTACACGTTTTTGCAGATGAGTACTTCATTAGAGAATATGTTGCTATGTTAAATTGCAAAAATATTTCGATTAAATGAAGTAATATTTTGTATAAGAAAATACTGGTGTATATAAACGCAGAAACCTCATTCCTATCATTTAGAATCAATAAAGTTTCATGAATTCATTCAAACAATTACATTAAAAAATTAAGATTAATGCTAATGGCTAAACTATGTCTTATAAAAGATTAGAATGTAAATATTTTTTAAATTTGCAAAATAAATAAATAAATAAATATATAAAATAAAAAGCTTTTGGCTGAAGCTGTATCAAGATATGTCAAGATATGAGCGTTCAGAATTTCCAAAAAATTGCAAACTTAATGAAAATAATCCAATTTGACTTTCATATTTTCAAAATAATTTGATTAATATCCTGGAAAAAGTTCATCAGTTGGAAAAGTCCCTTTTTATCCTTTTCATATTCTTCTTACAAGTATATAAGCGATGATATAATTTTTAATTTCTAAATCTTTCCTGTGAATCTTTATTCTTTTTTCATTCCGTTTCAGTCGCTTTTAAATGCTGAAGTACGAATAAAAAATGTAATCAAAGCACTGAGAAAACAGAAATACATTAAAATAAATGAATTGAATGAATCAAAGAAGGATTTCATTAAAATAAATGAATGGAACTTGTAAACGATTAATTAACTTCGCAATATTTAGGTATTAAGTATGGTCAATTACATCTATACTTTCCATTCTCAAGATGTAAATTAATGGATTCTTTTATTGAAGTAGATAAAGGAATTTGTTTAAGGTTTTTGGATTCGATGTTAACATAAAACGTTAATTCTGATAGCTAATGAGGCAAATGCACTGCTACATCATTTAAGAAATATAAAGAACATTTTTATGCAAAATAAAAATACATGTGATTTTAAATAGTTTCTAAATTAAAATAAGAACATGCCACGAATGAAATAATCATATTTTAAAATGTAATTTTGTTTTTTAAAAAATTTATTTTCGAGTTATTTTTAAAAATATTTTAAATACCAGGATGCTCACCGACCTACGAGCTATGGTCAACATGCTCCGTTTAGACACCACAGACTAAAGTCTGCTAATTTGAATAGCTATAAATGATTACAGAAGATTGATATATAATAAAAAACAATGAATATTTTCCTGCAAGAGGGTTTCCATACATTTAACATTAGTTGAAGCTTTTTAAGCCGAAATCAGCTGCTAATAAAAAAATCCAATGATTGTTTTTGAATGTAATTATTTAATATTATAAGATAATATGAAATAAATTAAGTAAACAGATTTATTTTGACTCAGCTATAAGAAAGCTGTTTAAATAAGACATTTTAAAAGTATCGTTTTAAATCGGACATAATTTCACCAAATTTTTCTTTTTCTATTTAATATCCACATAAAAATTCTTTTGGGTTAAAACAGAAATAATAGCTGCGCTGCGCTGTCATAGAAATCTAAAAAATAGTTAAAAAGATCTTTTCAAAATATAAAATGTATATCTCGTGGAAATATATTTTTCAATTTAATCTATTTTACAACATTATTATTTGGTCTTTTAAAATGTGAAATAATTTCCTCTATTTAGTGATTTTAAAGCACATTTAATTTACATGTAATATAAAACATCACTTTAAAACACACGAGCTAGAAATAAAAATAACAATAATGGAATCAAGGCCTGTTGACGCCAAATACATTAAAATAGCAAATAAAGCCTTTGTGCAAGAATGTTAAAGATAGAAAGCAAACGGTTACAAATCACAAATAAAGTATGAAAAGGGAGCAAACAGCTGTTTCGAATCTACTATCGAGATTCTTCATTAGTGCAAAAACTCAGCGAGCTAAAAATGAAAACAACAATAAACAGGCCCGTTGACACCCGTTAAGCACATTTAATTTACATATAATATAAAACATCACTTTAAAACACACGAGCTAGAAATAAAAATAACAATAGTGGAATCAAGGCCCGTTGACGCCAAATACATTAAAATAGCAAATAAAGCCTTGGTGCAAAAATGTTTAACGATAGAAAGCCAACGATTATAATTGCGCAAATAAATTATGAAAAGGGAGCAAACAGCTGTTTCGAATCTACTATCGAGATTCTTCATCAGTGAAAAAACTCAGCGAGCTAGATTTGGCGTCAACGGGCCTTGATTCCATTATTGTTGCTTTTATTTCTAGCTCACTGAGTTTTTGCACTGATGAAGAATCTCGATAATAGATTCGAAACAGCTTTTTGCTTTTTTTCATACTTTATTTGTGCATTTATAATAATTGGCTTTCTATCTTTAAACATTTTTGCACAAAGGCTATATTTGCTCTTTTAATGTATTTGGCGTTCAATGGGCCTTGATTCCAAAATTGTTGTTTTTATTTCTAGCTCGCTGAGTTTTTGCACTGATGAAGAATCTCAATAGTAGATACGAAACAACTGTTTGCTCCCTTTTCATACTTTTTTTATGCATTTATAATCGTTGTCTTTCTATCTTTAAAGACGTCCATTATCCACGTGGTTTTTTACATTTCCAGATTTTATCAAAGTTAACCTTTGAAACTTACAGAAATGACGTTATGATTACGTCAGGCGTCCAATTTGTCAGCCTGCTGATCACGTGACCCGGCTTGGTGAAATCAATGATGATCAGATAAAAGATATGACGTAATTGATTGATTGGGATGGAGGACAGTGGATTAGTCCTAATTGCTGGAAAGATAATCTCGCACTTGAAATGGGGAATTGTGCGTGCTTCGAATGTTTGTGAAATGGAGTTCCGCTTAGCCAGAAGCAATCTAACCCCTGAGATTAGATTTTTGTTTTGTTTGCATAAACACTGCTGAGCGCCTGTGTAATGTTAGACTGAGTTATTTTATTTTCTCAAGTGTTATAACAGATTTCAGTTATTAAGACTTGTCGTTTGATTATTACATTGAATAAACCTTGTGCAAACCCCTCCCATAAAAACTGTATTTTTTCTGAAATAATATGGGGTTAAGTTTCATTGATCCATAACTTGAATGACGAAGCTATGTTTTTTTTTAAAGCTTTTAAAATAAACACGTTTTGAAACATATTTCACATACTTCTAGCACTAAATTGTGCATATTATTAAGACATAAGCCCAAAATATCTGATATTCGGCTGATATAAAACATTAAATATTGGGAGCACTAGCTACTTGCTGGTGATTAAATTCACCTTAAGGATGCATTAAAATTTGGAATGACTAATAGATGTATCTATTTCTAATATTATTATTGTTGTCGTAATATTTCAATATTTAAAAATGCTGTTCACTTTGCACAATAGGATAATATCTGAAGTTACAGTCTTACTACAGTTACATTTTGGATCGTAAAAATAAGCGATAAATGCAAAGGTGATAAATTACTTCGAAACACTGTGTTTTGCTGATTATGTCACTGCAGCCTTAGAATAAATTGAAAATTTAAGCAATTCTTTTTAAATGAATAACAGTAACTAAATTCCCTACAAACTACATTCTGAAAAGCATATTAAACAGATTTTTATAGATTAATTTTTTATCATTGTTAATATTTTTATTGCATATTTTTGTGATATTTTATTAGGTTTTTAGATATTATCTGGATGCAATATAAGCAGACGCGTAAAAAAATAAAGGATGTCTCAAAAGAATGCAACCTGGATTTTAATTCACGGCAAAGAAAACTTATCGATATTAATGCTGTTATACAATACTAAAACTTTTACTATTGGTTTTGAGAACTTAACACTAAACATAAATAAACAAAAAAAAAAGAATTAATTGTATAACTTAATTGCAGTTTCATAATCCATGATCAAATTTCATTTAATTTTCCTTATTTCAAACATTTTTTTTCATTACGCAACTTGACATCATTTATCTATATCGGTTATTTTTGCTACCACCCGGAAAAATCAATACGAATAAATTCAGGTTTCGTCTTTTGTAAATTTACATGTGCAAGGAAAAAACATCCAAATTCCATTTTAACTCTAAAACCAGTTTATTTAATCACTATATCTTTACTATACATTAGATATCACAAATATATGTGGTTTACAAAGTTCCTTTCAGGAAAAAATATAAATATAGCTTTTTGTGTAATCTTGTACAAAATCTACCGATTTTTATGTGTTTGACACATTATGCTAAAGTTTAATTCGAATAAAAAACACATAACAAAAGAAAATGTACATTTCCATGACGGTTGATTATTGTCTCTTTCTATCGCTTTGAAAATTAAGAAATATCTGCATCATTGTCGGATAAATAGGACTACATATACAAAGAAATTTTAACTAAGGAAGCGGTTTTTAACACAATTTTTGCCCCAGTAGAGGCCGAAAGGTTCTGCGCCCGAAACTGGTTGGCGGTAGGTGCTGGGCTCGAACCCAATTGCGGCCGTTGGGCTGATCGTTCGGAGTTTTCCATAGTTTTCTTCAAACCGTGGATTAACTTGCATAAATACGGGTTAGGTTCCTCTAGAAAGACCCCCACGCCACGGAGGTTTCTACTTAGGAATCCTTATACCAAGTGTAGATATTGGTCGTTATAAACTCAAAACAAAAAAATCTAACACAGTTTTCAATTAAAATCAGTCCTGTTATATATAATCATCTTTCCATAAAAAAATATGTAAAAACATCTTGAAGATGATAAATATTTTTTTTACGAGCAGCTCAATTAATTATATAAATACAGATTATTGATTGTGTGACTTGGACCACACATGTCTCCGGACCACATACGACCTGCGGACAGCATGTTCAGTATGGCTGATATAAACGATGTATTTTTATACCCATATATTGATATCAATGCAGTTACTTAAGATTATTGAATACCCGATCGATTCTGAACCTACGTTTACAGAAAGCATTAAAAAACAATAACGTTTTTACTCTCAATAATGAAGTTTAGAAACAAATCAACTGTGCACCAATGGCCCCGTCCATTTTAGATTTATTTGCTGAGTTTAAACTACGGCCGCTTAAGAATATAACCATGAAAATTACGAGATCGCGTACAAATTATTGGTTCTGATATGTTAATGATATCTTCATTGTATGGAATCGCAGTATACTTTTTTTAGATAAAATCAAAATGTTAAACAACAAATTAAAATTTTCGCTAAAAATGAATCAAAAGCAAAAATGTGCATTTTTGTATGTTCAGTATATCAGTAATATAAACTAATATAAACTGAATCTTAACTTCTAAGAATGAATTCATTACTTAAAATTATTATTAAGTTTGAAAAAATATATGAAAAAGGCTGAAAAGCACAGTTCCAGATAAATCGTTCAAATTCTGTAAAGTTTGCCAGATTCCAAGGCTTTTTGAAAATATTAAGCCTACCTTTTTTAAATATGGTGTAAAATTAACTGTATTCTTTCCCTCAAATTTGAAACACCTCTTAAGTACTAAAATTGGTCCTATCCAAGCAATCAATATATCCGGCGTATAGGTTACACCTTAACAAAAGGAGAGAATCTACTTTCCTTATGTAGGTTATGTTATTATGTATGACAATGTGAAAATTTCATGATAGAAATACAGAACACAAATCAGATCTTAGATTATATAGACCCCATACCGCGTTATCAAGATTAGCTAGAACTTAACCTTATAGATAGATTTTAAAAAATCGAAAATAAACTTTTGTACAATTAATTACCAAGAAGCCATTATAAGACAATTAATTAAAATAAATGCCAATGAAGATATAGATTTAAATAGTGCATTATCATACGATATGCATTGAGTACGGAAATATCTGCTGCATAGTAGATAAAATCTCGTTTTGCTTGACAACTGGATACCAATATTTGGCATCACATCTCACGTACAATATTTAAATTACAATAACTTCTTATAAACAATTCTCGAATAAGCGCATAAAAAAAGATTAACATTTATATCTATCGGATGATAGGCATGTAATGGTTCAAAACTGTTTGGGTGTTTTATAATTTTTAATGCAATTAGATATTTTAAATGCATTTTAAATGAAATCATGTTACATATATGCTCCTGGACGTAACTTCAGTACATTTATTTGTACTTTTTGCATAAATTTTAATTATTTAGCTCAAAAGGAAATGAGAACTAAAATTTTAGTTATGGAATTACCATGTATTTCATGTAAAATCGACTGATCAATGATATTTAAAAATGCAACACGTGAAATATTTTAGCATTTTATTGTCTTTTGAAGTATTATGCATATTATTATACAAAGGTATTTTTAAAGAACGAGAAATGCAGATATAAATAATGATAAATAGCCAATGAAGAATGAATAAAAAGAATCAGCTTTTTTAAACAAATTTTAAATGTATAAAAAATATATATGTATGAATGTAGTATAAAATAAAGTTTTTGTTTTGGCTGATATTTACTTGTTCCTGTTTCTCATTACCTTCCTCCATTTATTTAAATTTATTTCCTAACTATTGTTTAGTTCTAACTTAACTTTGCATAATTACAGATTTTCTGAACGCTTTTACTCTTAATTTCAGATTTATTAATCATTTTATAATGTTTAATTCTTTTCAAGTACTCTCCAGAATTTAACTTTAGAAGTTTCAAACTAAAATTCGATACTTATGTATTGTGATATTACTGAACGATCGCATATGTGCAATATATAGAATATAATAGCTGTTAAATGAAAATAGATAAATTTAATCATCTTAACATTTAATTATGGTGTTGTATTACAGAGTATGAAATTTATTTTCTTTTGTAGATTTCAAATTTTGAAAGAATTTTCCTAACAACAATATATAGATTTCATGTTTGTATGTCAGACGAGATCCTCATATTTTCTATTTATAAATTGTTTTTTTATTTATGTAGTTGCAATAGCTTTGGATATTTTGGTATGTTTGGTATTGCATATGAAGAATGTACGATTAATGATTCATTTATATAAACATTCAAAAAAATTCGATTACATTATGACCTATGGGAAAAATCGTTTGGGGAGTATTTTAATGACTTTACGCTACTTCAAATGTATTGAAACAAATCACTTTTCCCTACGATCACGTTAAAACAGAGCATTAATTATTCCCCCGTTTCTACATTAAATTTAAGACCCCGGCAGATAGAGTCCTTATTGACACTTAGAAACTTTTGCTGTGCCGTGTATTTTCCACCCTCTAACTGTGACGCCCTCGCAATGCATTGCTTTAAATTGAGTCTTGGTCTCCTCTCACTGGGCCAATATTGTCATATTTTCATTACGCAATAGAGACACTTTTTTAAGCCATTTCCTCCTTTTTTGCACAAAATTTTATACTAATGAATAAATCATACCCTTTGCTAATTGAAGAATAAAGCGCTAAATACTAGCACATTGTAGCATAACATAGTCTCCTCTTCTCAAAAAACAGTTGTTCCCTACTGAGAATCCCGTTATTGATCCTTTTAAAACTGTTCCATTCACTATCTTTTCCCCCCAACAATGTATATTGTTCTCCATCGCGACAGGAAAGACAGAAAAAATTTCTCAAACATCAGGTACCACCAATTTTTAATATTATCTTTCTGGAGCTTTTGGTGCTTTTTTGTATAATTCTATAGCCCTCCAATTACTTTACAAACTATTAAAAAAATTCATACACTCAAAGCCATTCCATTTAAGGCTATGACTTCCCAAGGTTCTTTTACGATTTGTGTGCCATGAATTTTCACCCTAATTGTTTCACTCTGTCAATGCATATCTTAAATGTTGTACTTCGGACTCTTATTTCTGTTCATAAACTCTCATAATTTTTTTGGGGCTACATTTTTTTTTTCATTTACATTGGCTGTAACTTTTTGCAAATTGATTTAAAATTTTAGTCTAACAATTAATTTACAGTGTATCCCACATAAATAAAGCAACCCTGATTTTGTGCCGCATTCGGAGACGAAACAAAACCACGAGAACGAAACAAATATATTAAGAAAGACTATATAAACATGCCTATTTACAAGGAATAACTCACTCCCTACCCCACTTAAACAGGAAAGAAAAATGAATGTATAAAAAAGTGAGGTGAAAAAGTTGTCCGCCGAAATAAAACCACTACTTTTAATAGCAATTATATCCGCCATCTGTCTGTCATTGTTATTTGATGTTCTACTAAGGATACTCAACGCATTTGCTTGAGAACTGAAAGTACAGGGCAGGTTATTCCATATTATGTCCTCAATTATCCAAAACCCACACCTAAGATTATTTTGCAAAGTTTATGAGGCTTTTTCCTGCAGAAAAATCCAACTTAGTCCACCAATTCTCTCATCAGTTAGCAATAAATGGGTTTCTAGCAATTCTTGGTAATTGGTAGCATATATGTCGTCTGAGGGACTTTTTAACATGCAAGACCTTTTAGCATCTTAGGGTTCTGATTTCAACTATCCGTTGATCCCCTTTTTGACCGAACCTTTTCGAATGTCGATTTTTTTTGTACTGAATGTGCAAATCGGGAATACTTTAATAGAATAAAACTCAGAAAAAGGGTCTTGCACTTCAAAATTAGAGAATTAAATCTTATAAATGAATTAACCTGGGGAATTAAAAATGTAGCAAATTTGAGTGTGACTATACGTGTCAATTAGTGAAATTATTTTATTTAATGATTTTTTTAGTATTTAAATTTACCGATGCCGTGAACAAGTTCCTAATATATGCATAGATTTAATAAATAAGTTATAAAGCAAAAATGAGTGTATTTTTTAGAATTAAACCTTTAATTCTCAATATTTATAAAGCACAAAAATAATTGCAAATGACTAGACTTTGCATTTTTACACGCCAATTTTAAAAAGCTTACTTATCATCAATACGCAATCGAAAAGATGCAAGAAAACAATTTACTTCCTCCTCAAAGTATTGAAAGATTTTAGTAAATTAAAGTATTATAATTTATTAAAATCATTTTCGTGCAAAACTTAAATAAGAAATTTTTTAATAAAATTAATTAATGTTAATGAATATTTGGTACTTTCCGTTAGTTAAGCATTTTAAAGAAAAAAGTATGTTTTAATTTGTTAAGTATGCTTTTGCTATTTATATTTTAAGGAAATCATAAAAAAATGTAAATATAGCTACAGTTAATCGTGAACTTTTTGTAAAATTAGACTTATCATAATTTGCTAATGAAAATGTTAATTTTCTAATGAAATCTTGTAATTATGAGATAATAAAGGCAGTTTTAGTGAATGTGAGCCATGTTCTTTTATCCCTTGGGAAATTAAACATTCATCTAAAATCTTAAAAAACAAAACAAATTGAACTAATTAATATATACAAAGTTTTAATTAGCTAACTTGCTCCTGTTAAAATAATATTTCCTCACTTTTTAATTTATAATTTTGCAAGAATGCTGCTGTATTTAAAATTGAATTTTTTATTCTGATATAGAATTAAGAAAATGATTTAAAATTTTGCGGTTTTTATACACTTCTAACATAAAAGTTAATGACGTACTTCAATGTATAAAACATTTTAATATTTTCTTTACTTAAAATATGCTGTAGAGATTTTTTTTAATTACATTAAATTAAAATTTTAGCCAGTTTAATATTTAAATTATTATAAGCAATAAAAAATGTGTGATTCTCCGTTTCATTCTTCTAGTATGGTTTACAAGAGTACGTTTAATGAAAATAAAACTATGCGAAAAATTACTTTAGATAAAGGAATTATGATTAGCAACCCTAAAGTATCCCGGAACTCTCCGGGCAAACATAATACATAGTGTACTAAGAATATGAATTATATTAGGAAAACTCTAATTAATTATTTGGAATTATTGTACTTACTATAAAAGTCCACACGCTGCGTCAAAAAACGTTCTTCTTCGAAAAAATATCTATAATGTCTTATTATTAAGTTTTCTATTTTATTAAAATATGACTATATTTGAACTAATTTTTGCCAGAGTTTAATAGCTTAGGAAACTATGATTTAGTAATTACAGGATCTTTCTTTAGTTAGATCATTCCAGTGTGTAAGCATTTAGTTTGATTATATATATGTTAATTACTTTTCCTTTTTACAGTTTTATGTATTTGATTTTTTATTCATTGATAAAATGTTTATTTGATCATGTAATATAAATCGGAAACAAACCGCTTTTATTTTCAGTATTAACTAATTAATCTTTTATAATCAATCTATACGCGATAGAAACATTAAAAAAAATCATGCTCGTAAAAAAAAACCTCAAGAAGATTTTTTTTAAAATTGCCTTTAAAATCGTTTAATTTGCCTTTAAATTGCCGTTTTTAGCTATTTTATGGTTTAAAAAATAAAGTTCTGGAAAATTTATATTTAATTAAATATTCGAGAAAAAAAGAAGAATCGATTTTTCTGACCGTTGCACAGGTCTTTATGTCATGTCTTTATTTTCTGCTATCTATTCCAGAAAAAAAATGATTATTGCAAATTTTCAAATTACTGTTTTTGTCAGAATTATAATTTTTAAAATCATATGAATTCCATTTGCCTTTTCTTAAAAAACAGGTATATTCTCCGCAAATTTCGTAAAGCTTCTATATGGTCTACAGTAATATTTCATTTATACTCATTAGCGATGAAGTTAAATCCTCATGATACAAATAGACTGGCATTCAATTTTGGTTACACTTATCATAGATTGTGCCTTGAGACTTGATGATTTGTTCTAAATATGTGGCGATTATATCACACGTTTAAATGCACACAATTAAGCGAAACTTCACGCTGAGCATCCTAAATATGGGAAAATATGGTGATCCGAAATTCGATATTTTTTTCTAAAAAAGGCTAAGTTTATATGCAGTATAAGTGAACATAATTCAGTCTTAATATTTACATAGAAAATAATGCAATTTTTTAGATACTGATCTATGTAACTCCGAGATAAATATAAAGCAATTAAAAGCCATTCAACAATTCTTTTAACACTGCAAAAAATGATTTTTGTATAAAATTCTTTTTATCAAGTGATTAAAGTAAAGTCTAGTTTTAAATTATGTACGTAAAATTGTTTAGGGAAGCATATATTTGAAAACTAACCCAAATTTTGTTTTTAGTCATTTAGAAGCACGCAAGTTTGATACGATAAATAAATTCCTTGCCCTTCAAATAGCCAAATTCGTACGATTAGCTTTAGATAAATAATTTATTTTTAAACGTATATTTTGTAGGGTCTGTATCCAAATTGGAGTCCGATACTCATTTGAAGTCGAATGTTGAAATGCTACTGAATGACTATGTGACTTTTGCGGAACAAATTTATGAAAATAGGACTCGGCACTATTATAATTCAGAATTACTTGTACGTCAATATTATGTTGATATTTATTAAAATTGCTCAATTTCGCATTCGAATTAATAAGATTTTCGGAATTATTTTTACATTAATAAAAAAAAGGTCTAGTTTAATGATAAAAAAGCAATTCTTTTTCTATTAAATTTCCATAAAATAATTAATTATTCAAAATATACCGTTTAAATATAATATGATTTCATAATGCATTTTCTAATTTAATGTAAGTATTATGATTTTAGAAAAATTAAAATTAAATCTAAAATTTATTTTCAACGACAATAGAGTACATATTTTTTAGTCTTGAGAAATTTTCACTTTTAGAATTATTTTTTTTATAAAAATATTTTTTTAAATTATCTTTTTAAGAAGGTCAGATAAGTTAAAATATATAATTGTTATATAAGGCAAACTTTTAAACCCGCATCACAGACATGACTTGGGGCAGACTATGTTTCCGAAAACAGCATATCGTTAAAAAAAAATACATTTCATTAATTTGATTTTATGCAAGATCCTCATGCATAAAATATTTCTTTATCTAGAGATAATTTGCATACGCTTCTTTATTGAAGTTTGTCTGAAAGGAAATTTTGGAATTATAAATGCATTTTGCTTCGTTCAGTGAAATTCAAAGAATAAAACTAAAATAAGTTAGAACATTATACAGTTATAAATATATTTTTATTGCTCATTTAATTTAACTAAAAATGAACAACTGAAGTAAATTATGTAACAAAGATTAAACTTATTTATCATAGTAATTGGATATTTGAATAATGAATATTTCTGGAAAAATATATTGGATTACATAATCATTTTCATGTACATTTTGAACAAATTAATTTTAAATCTTATAGATCCGTTGCTATCGAATGTCGAAAAACTATTTAAGAAATTTCCCGTTTATTACTTAATATTTGTTTTTGTATATGTATATTTCCTTATTCTTATCTAAAAACAATGTTAATTATGATATCAACAAAGCATTATTATTCAATACGTTTTCTCACATTTGATACCACTTTAAATGTTTTTATATGATGTCGGAAAGTCTATGGACTTATTAGTCTATAAATTACAGCTAATTTCAAGTTGTAAGAAATATGTTAATTCGTATAATCGTGATTTGATATTGAAAGCAAATTCACAAGAAATATAATACGCTTGTCACAAATTGATGTTTTTATGGTCTAAAGTTAATATTTAATACTGATACATCGTAATAATCTACTCATAGGCATCGGAAATATGCAGTACATATATATGTATATTATGATCATTTTGATTCATTGCGTAAGAAATATCTATATTTAAATTTTAAAACACATATAAAGCATAGGCGATTTTTATTTAAGTAATCATACACATGATTTAATATTCATTCCTTTTAGTCTCTATACATTTAGAAATTGGAGCAAAACAACAAAAACAACGTGTTGGAAAAGGAAATATTGTAATTTCGACAGCAGATAAATAATCAAAAGTCCAAATATGGCGATTATGTTTAGTAAATTTACATATTGCTCTTATAAATGTATATGACTGTTGCAGAAGTTTCAAAGATTTTGAATCGTTTAAAGAAGTCTCTCTTTGGAGAATTGTCTAAGCTTGATCCCTACAAAGCAAAACGTAGATCTCGAAGGTCCCTTGTGACCAGGAAATGAGATGATAAATTGATCCATAATTTAGCTTTTATACAAATGGGTAGTACTAGTCAGGTAAAAAATGAATAAAGTCTCCTTGTGTCAAAGAATACGATTCGAAGGCGAAGTAGCGAAAGAAGTTTTTAATGATAATTAAACAAACGAGAAAAAAATCATGCGTCAAGAATAGATTATGAAGCACTCTGAATCATGTAACAAAACTGCTCCGTTCAAAAAGTTAAAATATTACTTCTCATTTCCCCATGTAGAAATGTATAACACATGTCAGAATCGAATTTCAGATGCTACAATCTACAATCGGAAAATTATCCATATTTTTTTAGCAACCCTCTATATGATATAGAGGTTTGTTTCTTTTTAACAATGTGTATTCCAAAATTTAATTCATTTAAGAAAAATATTTATTTCAGTTGAAAATTCCCCTTCTGCAATTCCGTGTAATAAGGTGAATTGTATGTGAAAAAATTCTGCAGCCATGTACGTGAAATATAGAATTTATATATAAAGATTAACATGTAAAAAATGAATTAAATTAAAAAAAACGCACATCGAATTTTAAAACGTAAACTCCAGCAATTATTACACAACGATAGTCCATTAACTAATTTCCTTTGTGTTCAAAAATCCTATAAATCAGTAAAAATGCTATTAAGACTCTGTTTTAATGTGATCGTAGGGAAAAGTTATTTGTTTCAATACATTTGAAGTAGCGTAAAGTCATTAAAATACTCTCAAATTCCTTTCATCGTTCAAGGGTTACATGTATTTTTATAAGAATGCTTATAAATGCCCGATATTTATATTAATTAATCACAGTTTGATGATATAATATCTTTAATATCACTTTCTATGTATGATTCAAAATAACATTCCGTTTAAAATATTTTTGTCTGCAGCCATTTAAACATCGTTTCTAGAAACGGGAAAAGCCGGGCCAGACAGTTAAAGGGTTAAAAGAAAAAACCCGCCATAAACGAAGAAGACAGGATAAAAAGCGGTAAAAAAATGAAAGACAGACGAATTTTCATAAAAAAGCTCGTTGATAGTGATCTTCCTGCAGATGAAATCTTTTAGCAGTTGAAATGGGTTTGGTTTATTTTACGACGGTCGATTACCTACATGAGAAATATAGGCCCTTAAGAAGCTGGGGTGCTCTCCGTGGGGGTCTTTCTAAGGGAACCTAATCCCTATTCACGCAAGGAAATCCAACGTTCGAAGAAAACCACGAAAAAATCCAAAACGATTAGGCTGACTGCCGTGATTGGGATCGAACCCAGCACCTGCCGTCTACGAGTTGAGAGAACAGAACCTCTCATGGGGCCAATTGAAATGGGATGACTTTAATAGGATATTTATATACATAATTATAAATGAAATATTTAATAATAATAGCTTTTCAGATGTTTTGATCATACATTCTTAGTTCATAAAATCAGCACATCGAAACAATTCGTGAAACAAGAAAGACAAGTCCACAATGCTCTAAAAATAAGCATGCAAGTCACAAAATGAAAATACAGTATTTAACTTCAGAAAAAATGAAAAAGTTGAAAAGAAACTAAAAGATTTATAGCTGTAATATAGAACGCATATTTAAATAATGATTTTTTTTTCCTGATAAGAATATACTTTACACTGAGCAGTATTATATTGTTAATAATTATTACTTACCCATCATACGTAGTATAGGGTAAGTCTTGCAATCGTTTTGAAAATCGAAAAAAAATTTTTGACGGATTTACACGTTTTAGATAGTGGAGATTCCGAAAAACATATTTTTAGAAAAAAAAATTTGCCGTCCGTCTGTCTGTTTGTCTGTCTGTCTGTCTGTAAACGCTCTATCTCCCGAACAAATTGAGATAGAGACTTGAAATTTTGTATGTAGTTAGTATGTAAGAATGGGACGAACCCTATTTAATATCAGCAACCTCGATTATCCGGAACTATTTTTTTCGGACTCTCGAAAAATTCGTTCTGATGAAAGGTATATAAAAGTTTTCGAATTTTTTTATTTTAAGGAATGGACGTAAAAGGCAATAATATAACACACATTTTGCATATAGAACGAAGTCGATCGGATTATTAGTTACCGAGATATTTGTAATCATGTTTTCCACATTCTTCGATTTTTCATGACCCTGTATTTCATTCAAATTTCAATTCAGAGGTATACTTTAATTGGAAATGAGACGCTTAATCCGACGCAATTAATTGTTAGTTAATAGAGTTATTATTTTTGGAGTTATAGGGATGTTTCTTTTACGCAATTTGGTACTACTTGAGTAGTTTGGCGTTTTATATAATGTGTCGAAATTGGTACATCAGCCGTTCTTTAATATAGCATTACTATGTATTAACAATATTTAAATTTTGTTTATGAATTGCAATGCATTGTATTAATAGTTTTCATATGTTTTATTTTCATATACATATCCATGATGGGTAAGTACTACGGTGGCCCCCAACGACTAGTTTTGTATATTCAGTAATCATTGAGGAAATACCTGAAAACATAAAAATATTAAAGCGCTCTCAATACATGAATTCTCCTATGCTTTTATATGATGTGCCGAAATACTAAAAACTGCATTTAATATTCAAAGATGAATGTTCAAATATCCATGCAAAATATTACGCACAAGGAAAGGTAAGCACACTATTAAGGTGGAGTTTAAAAGCCATGTTTTTAAAATTATTATTGTATTTATAAGTCTCACTCTTTTAGTTTATTCTTTTTGATTCAAAGATACTGTACAAAAAAGTTTAAGCAATAAACTTTAATATTTGAAGATTGTTCAATTGACTAATTTATAAAATTAGAAAAAAAATAAAAACGTTAGCGATAGAAATTACTAATATGAAATTAAAATGCTTTTAATATTTTAACTGAACAATTTATTTAATTAACTGTACAAATTATTAGTTTTTATTTTACTTTTTTTTTTGCTCTTGAGTAGGCTGAAGAAAATCTTACTTCCTGCTATCTGGGTACATTTTGTGATTATTTTCAATATTTTGTATTAGAAATTGTAATTGTGTTTTCTTATAGGTAAACAATCTTGCACATTCAGAAGCGTCATTCAAAACTTGTAAAGATTTTATTATCTCTTGAGCCAGTTTATAGTTCTCTCTTGACTTGTAAAAGTCAGGATAAACTGCAAGATATCCAACTGGAAGTTCCAACAATTTGAACAATGTCACTGACATGAATTGTAACAAAATCGTCCAACTTTTTGTTCTTCTATGAATAAAGAGGAAGACTGACTTGTTGGAATAATTTTTAAATTGTTTTTCAGAAGTAACTTCATTTTATAAAACAATAACCATACTTTTAGAATTATCCTAGCTGCTGACTAGCCAGGCTGTAGTAGGAATACACAGGTGATCTTGAATGTCATTAAGTAGTCAAGATGATATTAGAGGATGAATAAATGGAATATTCCCTCCATACAGAAAAGTGAGAAGATTCAAATCGAAGCTAATGCATGAAAAAAGTCAATTAAATACAACATAACACAAACAAGAAAATATATAAAAATATGATTATCAAGACAATACAATAACATTTAAGAAAAAGCAATTGTTAAGCATAACACTTACCAACACTTCCTGAGATCTTTAACAAAATTTCATTATCCAGGGAAGTACGATGTTACTGTCCATAGCCAAATATGTATTACAATACTTTGAACAGCCCAGTATTTAATCTGTCGATTGATGTATATGTTATGGCCGAAACTCGAAATGGACTAATTTTAGAATTTGTCGGGTGATTCCCGAACTTGCCAGAAACATGTAAAAATGACTGGCCAATTCTAGAATTCGACAGATGCGATTTTCCAGTTCACGAAATAGATATAGACACTCGCTTTAATCTTTTCCAACATAGCTGAAAGTGACTATGAATTCAAATAGTCTAGCCGTCTGCTTGCCCGTTCT
This sequence comes from Maratus speculifer, assembly GCA_964019185.1. Lineage (NCBI taxonomy): Eukaryota > Metazoa > Arthropoda > Arachnida > Araneae > Salticidae > Maratus > Maratus speculifer. The sequence goes on from OZ025289.1 coordinate 242,630,267, forward strand.
CTAACTTGAGTAAAGGCTCGGGTTAACTTACAATTGTTAACTTACTTGGTTTATAAATTAATGTCTGTGTTGAAAGGGAATTGTGTACTATTTTTGGTTAATTTACTGGGATACAAAAGCATATTTTGTTTCAGTATAATCAATAGGTATCGATTTTGCTGTGCATGTTAATGTTGTTATATTATCTTAAATACAATAAAATTGGCACCTATGCATCATTATGATGGATAACAGACAGTTATCTATTCCAGTGTATGAAATATAGCAACCGTCGCGAAAAACTTTCTTCTCTAAATAGGAAACATCTTCTATGATAAGTTTCATGAACATTACGAAACGGGAGTTTTTCAGTGAGTAAAGACTCCCCTTATATCCCGAGTTCGGATGTTAACCAAGGCTTCCAGACCAGTTCGCGAATTGGGCGTCCAAAACCGGAAATAATTTTATGTATTTCGGGTTTTAACCAGGAATCTTGGCTAATTTTGGTATTGGCCAGCCAGTTATAAAATTGGCCAGGCTCCTGGTTTTGGACGCAAAGTATATAGGGGAGACCAGGGCACGTTGGCCATAGGGGTAGGTTGGCCAATTTGTTTTAATTTTCAAACCAGTCACCAGATGTCGCCACAAGTCCAGAAATATGTTAGAAAACCTGTTCCCTTACCCTTCCAGAAGTTTCAGTTGTCTTAACAAAAGCAAATTAAGAACAACGATGATTTTTCACTTTCGTCGATCTCGAAGTAAATTTTCGTTAGTGTACAGAAAGTTTTAATGCTCTCAAGAGATACTTCATAAGAACAAAGGTGAGTAATATTTTGAAAGCTCAATTTATAACGAATCTTTTGGTGTAACAATAAATATTAAGTGTTGTTAAGATATGTGTAGAATAGCAAAAGTGTTTCAAACATAGCGAAGGGGCAAGTTGGCGCACTTACGTTGGGACACGTTGGCCTATTCAAAAAATATAATATTTCAGCCTGTGGTGGTCGGGTGACAACTAATGGAGGCCCTATATTCAGGGAATTGTGAAAACTGTCCTTTCCAATACAATAAATCGAGTTAACATAACAGGTTTTCAGAAAACTGAAATATGGCCTTTCAGTAGGATTGTTTTTACAAACTCTGATTTCATAATCTTCGTATGTCAGTGATAGATCAGAGCCTTCAAGCACGCCCGACAAAGCAATTAGAGAAGATTATAATGAAACACGGGTAATTATGGGTAGGCTTATTTCCAAAGATGTGCCTACCGCATCTTCTCCCACTCCATGCAAGATAACCGAAACACCTGATGACATAAGACAATTCGAAAAGGCAGAGCCCAGTAAGACAAATGCTTCGAATAGAATGAAGAGAACTTCTGCAGTCCTCACACACACCCCTGTCAAATTAGCTCTTGAAAAACAACAAAAATCAACAGTAGAAAGAAATAGTGCCAAAATTGAAAGTGATATTAAAAGAAGAAATCAGACCAAAAAACGCAAATGAAAGCAATCTGTAAAAAAAGATTTTGTTTCCTTTTGATCTCTAACAGCCTTTATATAGTGGTCTGAATCGTCAAAAGAGGAAGAAGAAATCTATTCAAGAAAGTGACGATGAGGAAGACGAAAACAATATCTGCATACGTTGTCTGAAGGAGTTTAATCAAGGTATGCCTGGGGAAGAATGGATCCAGTGCTTGAGTTGCAAACGTTGGGTTCATGTGAAATGTGTTCGAAAAGAGGTTAATGGATTATATTTTGAATGCATTCACTGCAATGATCCCTCTGATTTGTAAACTTAATTTCAAATAACTTTTTCTTTATACATGCATTAAAGTTCTTAAATAGTTCTAATAGTGAACTATTATGAATTTTATTTAACTTTTAAATAAACATAAAAAAGAGCATTACAGGCCAACGTGTCCCACTCAATGGGCCAACCTATCCCGTGCACGGGGTAGGTTGGCCCACATGACATCACACCATAACTAACTTCATAAAATTCTTAAAATTTCATATTAACTAAAAATAAGCGTTTTCCCCACTAGTTGAATGTACTAGGTATTGTAAAAAATTCTAAAAATTACTAACTTTGCAACTTTTTTACTAACTTTGAAAATAAACAAAATTTAGATATTGAAAAAAAAATTAAATAAAAAAAAAACTGGGCCAACAGTCCCCGGTCTCCCCTACTACATAATGGGGAAATTTAGTTTATCAAGAAAACGTCTAACTGTTCGAAATTTTTCTTTCAGCAATTTATACTAATAGACGGAAACATACTTCAACGCTTTTGTTCAGCCCTGTAGTTTACCTAGTATCATTATTACACGATTTTTTTTTCTGAAATTTAATTGAAACAAAAATACTCTTTAAACTACTAAAATCATATTTTCAGAAATTATCATCCATAGGCGACTCTCTGTCCAGTTCTTTGTGAGACCCTGTATATCATTTTATCTCTAGTCTACAAACATTTCTTAGTAAATTGAATGCAGTTCAACGTAAAAAATCTATAACTTATTTAAAAACCACTTTTTTAAATATCAACATCGAATCTGTACCGAATCGATTTGCTGTTGCTGCCGATCCTATAACGGCAGAATCGATTCTACTACAAAAGGTGTACGCGCGCAAAAAGTAAATTACGCTTATATTCAATAATCTTTCCGAGCTCTTTTATGTAACCCTGTTATCTAAATTGTATAACTATTTGCATTTAAACACACCGTATAGTGTGCATGCATTTAGTGAAACTTAAAAATGCATATCATAATTAAAAATGCATTTCATCCATCGAACAATCATTATCCATAATATTTAATACTTCGGATAGAATATACTATTTGAAATCTTTTGTATGTCCCTGTAAATGCTATGCACTTCGTATTATGCATGAAATAACTCATATTAAGTCTCAACGTTATATATCAATATGTTTATACATGACATATTTTATCATAATTAAAATGTGTCGCAAACAATTTCTCTTAATTATTATGTAAATGAATCCTTTTGTGTGGCCCCTGTAAACGAAACCTTTGTAAACCAGACGGGCAGGCAGACAGGTGGCCAGACAAACTGAAAGAATAAAAACGTTTTAACAAATAGTTAAAAATAATGCAGTGATCTATTATAATATGTTTTGTTTAATTTTATTAATGAATGTATTCATTTATTTCTAAAATGCATTAAAATTTAATAATTGTTTCAAAAACAATTTAGTAAAGCGAATATTTATCGTTATAAGTGCATAGACAATAAGACGTCATAAAAAAATATACAAAAATGAATTTGAAAAGAAAACACATTAAATTTAGAGTTTAGCCGTTCTCAACCATTTATTTCATACGATTCGTGCATGATGGTTCCTTTTTACGGATGTGCAGCGATACTGTCATCTTTTCAAAATGCTCTCTTTATGTTTCTCTTTAAATCTATTCTAAAGATTTTTAAAATTCATCGCACAGATCGTACGTAAATATGAAACTTTATTTTAAAGAGAGACTGCTTTTCACTTTTCAATGTTTGTGGTTACTCGTCTGTTATGAAAATGTTAAAGAAATTTTATCTTAGAATGTATTTTTAAAAATATTTGTGAAATGAAACAATCCACTAAAAAAGAAAATTTGATTCATTAAAACTATAGATTTTAATTGTAACTATAATTCAAAGATAATTAAAACAATTATATTAATAATAAATGTGCATTTAAAAAGGAATTTTCAAGTAAATTTATAATCCTAAATCTAAATAACTAAAATTAATTTATAAAGTGAGATAATAAAAGTATACGTCTTGCATACTCTCAATATCCATAAAATGCATTTTAAAGCATTTCAAAGCATACCTTAAATGCATTCAAACTTTTCTTTAAGTAAATATAAGGTTAAAGAACCCATAAAATTATTTGAACACTTTTTAAAATGTATATAATTATAATAAAATGTAAATATCAAAGAAAAATTAGCATAAAAAGCAAATGTGAAACTGTTTACATAAAGAAGAATGCTTAAGAAAACGCTTTAAGCAAAATAAACTTAATTACATATTGAATACTAACTGCGTTTTTAACAATAATTTATGACAAAATCAATTAATGATGTATTTTGTACACATTTTCAAAGGGCTATATAACTTTTTTTCGGACCATGTTTCAACGCAACAATAATACATTTAACCTAAACTTCGTTTTATAATTACGCATGCAGAATGATTTAATAACTTTGAAATTGTGTTCGGTAAGGCGAATATTATTTTAATAATAAACATAAAAGAAAAAGACATGAATCAAAAATTTTAAAAGAAAACTAAAAATTAATCAAACCAAAGGATTCAAACTGACTATTTACATTATTCTATGATGATTGCTACAATCTTTTAAAAAAATTTAATAGAAAATCTGTTTTTTTTTAAAAACGATTTAAAAAACTGTGTATTTAATAATTTTCTACATAATTAGCATATATTTTTTCCTACCAAATCAATATTTGTTTTTTTATTCCAAAACAACAGCTACCACAAAAATAAATAAAGTATTTGTAAATATTTGTATAATTTAATCAGACCTTTGGATCATACAAGTCGATTTTCAAATTTCTAAAAGAACGTTAAATTCACTACAGTTGGAATTAATAATATATAAATATAGATACATATTGGATAAATACAATTGGCTGTTCAAAGGTAGTAAGAAAACAGCTTCCAATATAAATTTAATCAGTAGAAAAGTACATTTCAATGTGAAAAGTGCGTAAATAATCTAAATATCATAAAATGACAAAATTAGTGTGCTGTCGTGAATATATAAAAGAATAAACTAAACAAATAAAATAATAGAAGCGTATTTGATATAAACGTGACATATAAGTGAAAACAAAACAAATTATAAAACAACTGACACAAAGGAAAACGTAATATTTGTTTTTAACGTTCTTTTCTGTAATATTTACTTGTTAAAACAAAAGGCTATTTAGGATATTAAAACTCCTAACTTTGTATTTGACATTAAATGTAATTATCTTTAGTGTCGAATATAATACTGATTAAAATCAAAGTGAAACTTTTATTTAACGAAAATTCATAATTTTTCTATGTGCCATGGAAATATTAGAAAAACGTATTTTGATTCGAGCAATAACTTTTTTTTTAATTCAATAGAGACACATGAGGAAAAATTAATTGGAAAATTCTTTAAAATAAACACATAATAAATAGAGGCAAACAAACACTGAAACAAAGCATAATTTTTCTTTTTTTTAAGTATTCCAAATCGTTGACGTTAAAAAAAAATCTATAAAATTTCTTTGTACAGGTCTTTCAGACAAAATACACTGTCCTTAAAAGATTATTCACAAAATATATAAAATGAACTTTAAAATGTTTAGGTTTGTTTAAAAGGCGATTAAAGTAATCAAATATAGATGTTAATAATGCATTTTATTTAAAAACATCTAAGTACTTTCAAACCTTTAATTAAGCTCTTCCCCAAAGAATTTTTTCTTTATCTACCAGGGAATTATTTATAATATTATTATGATTACTTTATTTATTAGGGAATCGTGTATTTGTATAAGTAAAGAAAATATTCTCTGAGAAAGAGCCTCATTAAAGGTTTGAAAGTACCAAGATGTTTTTAAATAAAATTAGCTATTAGTAACTATATTTGACTACTTTAATGGCCTTTTGAGTAAACCTGAATATTTTAAAGTTCATATTAAATATTTTATGTTAAAAGCAAGGTGAAAATTTCATTCCGTCGTATATTTTTATATTTAAGAATATTCACTTTTTAAATTATCTCAACAATTTTGTAAAATTGGATTCCCTTTGTTATTGTTTTGAATTTTTTTACAACTTTTTTGTTACGTAACTTTTTAGTTTTTTATCGTAATATTTTTTTTCAATTTCATCTCTTGAATGTAATTTATAAAATAAATAAATATTTTCATTTTCATGCAACAAATTCGCTGCAATAAATTCCTGCATCCATCAAAACAGAAACCTCTCAGATTGAACGATGTATACGTACAAAATTGTATTAAACGACCTTATATATAGTAATAATATAGTATAAATATAGTAATAGCCCGATAATTTGGATTAATTGGGACCAGACTTAATCCGGATTATCCGGAGAATTAGAAAAAAATAAATAAAATAAAACATACTTAAAGAAAATAACCTTTATGTTAAACTTATTGAATATTTACAGACAGTAATTTTTTTTTTTTTACTTTGTAATAAAAAAGTTTGTAATTTTTCGCTTTGCCAGTTTTTTATAGCTTTAGCGAGCCGTATTGTCACGCATCCCCTTGAGCATAAGTTACATTATTGTTTATTTAAAAGATAACATCAAAGAGTTTAAATAAGGAAACTTAAGGTATTTTTCCGAAAAAATTTCAGAAAAAGTTTTTATTTTTGTCCAGAATACTATGATGAAACAAATAAATATTATTGATATTAGCCAATCGCTTCCCAAACTTAAAAAAAATTGAACAAACAAATCCGCATTATCCGGAGATCTGGATTAGCGGGGTTCTACTGTAGAATATATTTTTTGTAATATGGAGATCAGTATATATCCAAAAGGTGGTCAAGGTCAAGGTTTCATAGAAAATTTCAATAGAAGATTTCGTTAAAAGTAAATTCGACTTAGACATTCCTTTTTAGTATAAAAATTGTGTTTAATAATAACAATAAATAAAACACACGTCTATTTTTATACAATATACTATCCTTTAGACTTTTTCGTGAAGTAATTTTAAGCAAAAGTTTTCCATCGCATTATTTTTTCTGTAAATACCGTCTTACACCATGTCGAAACATAAAAAAATTTCTACATGTGAAAATCCGATTTCATAAGCTCGATGACCAGTGAGAATATGAAAAGTAATGTAGAGCAAAATATAATCAAAGGTAGAGCCTTCCATAATTCTCTATAGATTTTCTTTTAGGCTTTTATTTCAAATTGTGCAGAGTAATCTTATTTCGGAAGTTTTTGAAACATAGAAAAGAAGTAAAAGTATTTTTAGTTTCAAATATTTTTTGAATAAAAAAAATGTACCTTTCTAGTGTGGATTTTTTTACAATGAATAATGCCTGAAATACAAAATATTCACTTTATGTGGTATGCGTAATATCTCATATAAAATATGCGTCTAAGTCAGACGCGATTCTCGATTGTTTTACAATATTATGGTTTATTTGGCATTTTATTAAATAAATGCATATTTTTTTAAGCAGAAAATGGTTTAATAATAAACTTATTTTATAGAATATCAATTATTTTACATATTCTAAATAAACAATATATAATTTTCAAATTTAATGCATTTGTAGAACCATTATGAATGCCTAACTAATATTTTCACAGTACCTGATTATGAATTTGTATTTTATGAGTTTCAATTCACTCTAAAATATTTAATTTTTATCAGTTTTTCTGGTACTTAAAAGAAGCAGGGCTCCCAAATGGTCCGCGAACTGAACATCAGAATTTTTTTAGAGAAATTTTCTTTTTAGATTTTTCTTGCAAATTGTCAAGAAACCTCGTTTGGAAGTTGATTCTGGCTCAAACGTATTATGAAATTTTCTGTTAAAAAATACTGATGTTCAGTTCGCGGACCATTTGGGAGCCCTGAAGAAGTCTTGAAATACATATAAAAGAATGTTGAAAGATTTTTTTAAACTAAATAATATATTGATAAAGTAAAAATAAAAATAAAATTATTTGACACATAATATTGACTATAATGTAATTAAATATTGAATACTTCAACCTCATGCAGTATTAAAACTTGTAAAGTTACTAAAATGTTTCCAGGAAATAGGGAATCCTAAAATTTTTTATGTAACAGCAAAAACAAAAATTTACAATAACAACAACATAATTAACACCAAAAATAATTACATGTTTACAGTGTAAATAAAAAAATCTGTAAGATTTATTGGGATGCCCAGTAATTTTTTTACAGGGTGAGTCATAAATATCGAAAAAATAGGCTATCTCCTTAAATATTCCCCTTAGACCCATATTTCCAATTGCAAATATTCATAAGAAAATGTGAAATTTTTTATAAGATAAATTGCGACTCCATGGGGAGGCTAGTTGAAAAGTTAAGAAAATTAAATTTTTATACGGCCCCCGTAGGACTAAAATTCCAATTAGGAAAACTTTCCTTATTCAGTCCTGAATAAGACACAAAAATTTGCATCTTCATATCTCCAAAATTCGCAAAGTTATAGCCGTTTAAAAAATTCCTCAGGTTTTAAGGGATTAGACACAAATTGAAATGCGCGCAATTCAAAAAAACAATGTTACTTTAACAGTTCTAGAAAACGCGTAAAAAATCTATTTCTTGAGTTAGAATTTTGATTTTTTTTTCTTTTTTTGTGATGGTTAGCCTTATAATTTGCTAAGAAAATCACGTTCTAAAATTTCTCTTACAATTTATAAAAGTTTCATGTGGTTAGTACTGGTTTAAATGCGACAATCAAAAATCGTTATAACTCGTAACATTATTTATCGGATTTCAATTTCTTTCCATTTAATTAAAGATGAAAATCTGATTTTAGTTTTGTTCCAAGTTTTTTTATATTAAATTTAAAACTATTAAAAATGTTTATTGAAAAAATAATATAACTTTTAAAAAATCATATTTTCAAAAGCAAACATTTTTTCAAAAGTAAACATTTTTTAAAATTTACCGAAACAAAACTAATGTAAAAAAAATGACGTGTTTCAAGTTCTTTTTCTTTTAAAAATTCTTAACATTTAATAATTTAAAGGCAAGAAATTGAGGATAAAAAATTCATAATGCAGAAAAACGAAGTGTATTTTTTAAATGTCCGTCAGTTATTTTAAAAAATGATTTTTCTAAAATGCGGATTAAGTCTTTTTTTTCTTTTTAAATTTACCTCTGACAACTTCAGGCTTTTTATCATCCTCCAGAGGATGTTAAAAAATCTGTATTCTGGGCCCAGGTAGGGCTAGTACCGAGATGTCACTTTTTTCTGAAGACCCGCCAGGCCGTGCCTAGCGTACTTTTTATAAAGGAGGGGACTACTTCCTTCAACTTAGGTGCACTCTGGATGAAATTTTCAAACCCGGTCTCGATAAAACCCGTATTAAAATCACTGTCTAATTTAATGTGTGCATAAAATAAATAAAATTCGGCTCAATCGAATTTTTTACAAAAGACATATAGGTTTTAAAATCATTATTTTATTAAAAAAAATCATTTTTTTTAAATAGATTATTCAAAGGCTAAAAAAATTAAATACAATAAAACCAGTGAAAAAAAATCTGCCTATGATGGAATTCTGTCTTAAACGGAAAATATGTTGATCCATGCAGATCAAATGCAATAGTGCCTGAAAAGAAAATAAGCTCCAATTATATCTTTTAGGGAGAGCATCTGTCTATAACGTATTTTTTCTTTCCTGTGTGATTCCATCGTAAAAAGTTTTAGTGTATAACATTTTTCAGTCTCCATCGCATGGGATATGGATTAACGATCTTAAAATATAAGTGGGACATTTACATATAAATAGAGATTCATTGATAAAATAAATATATTACAGGCTTTGGCGCTTCTTTAATAATTAAAAGTATAAATATAAAAAACGAAAAGCTAAAAAAGAAATTTTTGGTCAGAAGTCTTCCATATGAAACATTTATCTTCCCACTTCGAATTAAAAATCTATGAAGAAATTCGCGAAAAATTCTGAACCGGGCTATGATTTAAACTATTTTCCAGACCGGTCCGGGTTATGACGTTGACATTTTTTCAGGCCACGCCGAACTTTTTCCTCTATGGGTCGGTTTGGGACCTACCTAGATATTTTGACCCGGGCAGACGTCTCGTATACCAATTTAGTGTAAAAACTATACGCTGCTATTTTATGTCCAAAGAAAAAGCGCTATCTTAAACCGATTTTTATTAAAATGCAATTTGTGAATGTTTCCTAACAAGCGTTGAAATTGAGTCCAGAAATCACAGTTCAGAGGCAGGGAAAAGTGGTGTAAGTCAGGAATTTTTGAGGATTTTGGGATTTAATATCTCTGGGGGATTTTTAGATACGGAGATGAAATTTATTTTGTTCAATTTAGGAATGGATAAGGAATAATTTCCTAATTGGGAATTTCGCCCTACGGGACCGTATAAAAATTTAATTTTCGTATTTTTTCAAATAGACCCCCCATGGAGTTGCAACTTATCTTATCAATAATTTCACCTTTTTTCTATCAATTTTTGCAGTTGGAAGTATGGGTCTAGGGGCAATATTTGAGGGGACAGCCTATTGTTTCGATATTTATGACTCACCCTGTATAACTGCAACATGGGATAAGCATATAACTTACAAGGAAGGTCTCCATACGGGCATACTCCGAAAAATCTGAAAAAAGATACAGAATGTTCTTTTCATGTGGATATATATGTTTGTAAAAAACATTTCGGTGGAACCTCTGTATTCTGTCCGTAAAAAAATAATGAAAATTTCGTTTTTTGGCGATTTATCATCGGTTGGCGATGAAAAGAAATTTTTAAAAAAATATTTTTTTTAAAATTTAAAATACTTTTAAAGGAATAAAGTTTCGTGTTCGACTTGTTTAGATAATTTAAATATCTTTGGTTTTGTCCGTTTTAGTTCGTTTCAAGTATAATTTCGTAATATCGATATTTATACAGGGTGATTCATAAAAGATGGGCAGAACTTTAAGGGGTTATAGTACACTTAAAGACAAATAATATTAAATAGGAGACTAAGGGTCCCAGACGTATTCCCAAGGAGATAGGGGGCATTAAAGTTTAGGGTCCGAAATTTCAAATGATTATAAAAAATGGAAAAATTGGTCGATTCGTTTGCGGTTTTTGCAAAAAATTTTCTTTATGCCAGTATTTTCTTGAAATAAAATTTTAAAGTTCAATTTCAAAAAATGCCGAAAGGGGGCGCTTTAGACTTTGGAGTAACAAACAACTATTTTTTAACGTTATTTTTTGTATTTCTTTAAATGATTTCGAAAGCTTAGACTTAAACATAAATTTTGATCTAAAAATCTGAGTCCTAACGAGTAGTTAAGTAGCGTAAACTGAAATTTGAAATTTGAAACCCTTCTCCCCCCAGAACAAAAATCAGTTATTCCCGATCTTTGTGTAGTAGATTAGGCTCTAACTACTGCCGCGTTTTGCTAAAATTATTCTTTATGTCAGTATTTTCTTAAAAATAAATTTTAAAGAAAAATTTCAAAAAATTCCGATAGAGGGCGCTTTAGACTTTCGAGTAACGAACAACTATTTTATACCGTTATTTTTTGTGTCTCATTAAATGCTTTCTAAAGCTTAAATTTTCAGCTCAAAATCTGAATCGCTGAGCCTGGTTCAGTAACGAGGGGTTCAAATTTCTACTTCTGAACATAGTTCAGTTTGCACTACTTAACCATGCCCAACGATTCTGTGCTGTGATACGAGGCAAAAATACAACTTTCGTCAAGGACTGCATAGTCGGAATTCACTCATAAAGGCACTGGCACAGTTCGAAACGTCGCTCATGCAAACGTTAAAGCTCCATTCCTGACGCTAGTCACCGGGTGAAGAAGGAGACAGAAAGTATGCAAATGTCAAATGGGGAAGAAGAAGAACACGTATGCGAAATTTCGACACGATTCAGGCATAAAAACCGCTGAACGGTGAGTCAAGTGTAATTCGCTGTAGTAATGAATCGGAAGATGGTGCCTTTCACGAATAAGGAAAAGGCTGAGATGCATATAATTTACGGAGCGGCAGATGGAAATGATGCAGAGGCACAACGAATGTACGGAGAGCGATTTCCCAATAGGCGGTTGCCTAACCGCAAAACTTTCGACCGCTTGCACAGACAGTTGTGTGAGACGGGGTCATTTCTCGCTTCCCGGTCGAATGCAGGTCGTGCAAAAAAGGACGAATCAGTAGTTGTTGCAGAAGCCATCCTGGATGTAGTAGCGGCGCAGACAAGTACAAGTACACGAACAGTGGCTAGGCAGGTGGATACCTCACAGTCCATGACTTGGAGGGTACTGAAGGATGAACATTTGTTCCCGTTTCATGTACAACGAGTCCAGAATCTGTCTCCAGGGGATTATCCAAATCGTATTGAATTCGCCCGCTGGTTTCTGCAGCAGAACGCGCGAAATCCACATTTTGGACGAACTGTGCTTTTCACCGATGAATGTACCTTCACACGTGAAGGTACATTTAACACACACAATGCACATGTATGGGCGGATGTCAATCCACATGCTACGTATCCACATGCTCATCAGAGACGCTTTTCCATCAATGTTTGGGCAGGAATCCTCGGAGACCACCTAATCGGACCGTACCTTCTTCCTGAACGCCTCAACGGTAAAACATACCTCACATTTCTGCAACATGTGCTGCCAGACCTGTTAAACGTTGTTCCTCCACGCATCCGGCGGGTCATGTGGTTCCAGCACGATGGAGCGCCAGCCCATTACGTACGAGACGTCCGCAACTATCTGGACATCACATTTCCGAACAGATGGATTGGTCGAGGTGGTCCTGTTGCTTGGCCTGCTCGCTCGCCAGATCTTTCACCCCTCGATTTCTTTTTTTGGGGACAATTGAAGGCTCTTATGCATGAGACACCCATTGAATCCCCCGAGGAACTGGTCGCCAGACTTTCCGCCGCTGTAGGGGAAGTGCTCGAATATTGTAATTACATGTTAATAAATATGCTTTGGTAACATAATCCTAATTTGTGTCTTTTTACCTCGTATCACAGCACACAATGTGTGGACATGGTAAACTGAACTGTGCTCAGGAGTAGAAATTTCAAACCCCTCTCCCCAGAAATTTAACCACGTCTAACGATTCAGATTTTGGGCTGAAAATTTAAGTCTAAGCTTTAGAAAGCATTTAATGAGACATAAAAAATAACGGTATAACATAGTTGTTCGTTACTCCAAAGTCTAAAGCGCCCTCTATCGGAATTTTTTGAAAATTTTCTTTAAAATTTATTTTCAAGAAAATACTGACATAAAGAATAATTTTAGCAAAACGCGGCAGTAGTTAGAGCCTAATCTACGACACAAAGATCGGGACTAACTGATTTTTGTTCTGGGGGGAGAAGGGTTTCTAATTTCAAATTTCAGTTTACGCTACTTAACTACTCGTTAAGACTCAGATTTTTAGATCAAAATTTAAGTTTAAGTCTAAGCTTTCGAAATCATTTAAAGAAATACAAAAAATAACGTTAAAAAATAGTTGTTTTTTACTCCAAAGTCTAAAGCGCCCCCTATCGGCATTTTTTGAAATTGAACTTTAAAATTTTATTTCAAGAAAATACTGGCATAAAGAAAATTTTTTGCAAAAACCGCAAACGAATCGACCAATTTTTCCATTTTTTATAATCATTTGAAATTTCGGACACTAAACTTTAATGCCCCCTATCTCCTTGGGAATACGTCTGGGACCCTTAGTCTCCTATTTAATATTATTTGTCTTTAAGTGTACTATAACCCCTTAAAGTTCTGCCCATCTTTTATGAATCACGCTGTATGTATTCATATTCATAATTTAACAATGAAAATTTGACATTTAAAACGAAAATCAAATTTAAATTAATTAGAATTGTTTCTAGTTCAAAGTCTAGTGGAGCGTTGTCAATTCAATTTTGTTGCTATGGAAACATCTGGCTTTTATTTTTTGATACGCTTAAATGTATTAAAATATTTTTTCTGAATAAGAAATTTTTATGTATGAATGTATTTTTTCAAGGGTAAATTACATAATTATAGCAACAATTATCATATATTGGTATATAATATGTTCTCTCATTGTTTATGCTTAAATTAATTAAATTCCATTTACACGCATTCTAAAAATCTAAAAGTTTTCAGTTCCATTAAAATCGTTTGTGTATGGCGGGAAAAAGTATTGCTCGCCAAATCGAGTGAAAATTTCGTCTTTTCACGCCAAATATTGAAAAGAATTTTATTTTTTACAGGTTTTCTACTCTAATTCCGCCGCTAATTTTGACTGATCTTTTTTACATGTATGCCCAGTGTGGAGACCTTCCTTGTTAGTAAGATTACAGTAAATTTAATGTTTCTTTTTTTTTTGTAAAGCTTTACATTTTTACAGCTTTTGTACAGTGTACAGATAAAATTTTAGTACGCATAAATGATTTTGTAAATTTATGTCTATATAATTACAGATTTATTTTACAGCGTACTTATTAACTTTTCACTTTGACAGGGTAAAAAATAAAAAGCAACTACTGAATGGGGAACGCAACGCAGATTTTAATAAAGTTATGTTTATTACTATATATTTTTAAAAACAACTTTGGTTTTCAGTTTGAATTAAACTAATTTATAATTTTCGTTTTAATTGTAGGTCTTAATATTCCATTCTAATTTTTCGGTATCTTTAAATCTACACTGTAAAAAAAAGTACTAACCGTTTTCAAGGAAACTAGGATTCCTGGAACTTTTATCGTAATAGTAACAACATAAATTCATGTAATTGATCCATGTAGTGTTACATAAAAAGTACCAGTAATCCCAGTTTCTTGGAAAACATTTAGTAGCTTTACAGATTTATTTATTTTCATTTATTTATTATTATTATTATTATTTAACAGTGTACAGAAAGATTTCAGTAAAATTGATTTTTTAACCTGGAAACCATCTGAAAATATCCATTTATTGGCAAGATACATTTTAACAAAAATCATTGCTGATATCTAAAATCTTATTAGCCAATTCATTGGCCGGTATATGTAATGTAGAATTGCCTGATTAACTCTTAAAATGAAACAGCTTTGTCATAATTACGGGCTTAAACATTTAGCCACAATGACCTTATGCATAGTAATAAAAAAAATTGTAAAATTACTAAACTTTTTCTAGGAAACTGGGATTTATAGAACTTTTATGTAGCAGAAACAGTAAAATTTCATGTAATCAATTCTGTTACATCAATATTTACTGTAACCGTTACGCAAAAAGTTCAAGGAATGTTTCTTAGAAAAACTTTAGTGACTCTACAGATTTTTTTACCGTGTTGTTGTATGGCATACGTTATATTTTTAATGACTGATATGTGAAGGGTTTTTTTTAATAAACATAATATAGACTTAGATTGAGTCGTTTCCCTTGGCAATTTAAACGCAAATACCAATACTTTTTCTAACAGAATGCTATTTAATTGAGAATAAAGCTCATCAGATCATTGATGATGTGAAATTACTATAACCTATTTTGTAAAATTTAGTTATTTGTTTTAATTTTTACAAAATTTTGAAAATGTTGTAGATTTGCTGCTCTATATGCACTAATATGAAATAGAAGTAATTTTGCATATTCTGTCAATCATAGAATTTTATACTCCGTGTTATCTTGCACTGTGAGTATGTCGAAATGAATAAAAAAAAATTCTTTTAAAGGTTTTAACTTCTTATAGACGAAAAAAAAAAAATCAGCCAAAAAATGAATTTGTTTCGTTATTCAATGAAGACAAGATATAATAAGGTTAAATAATGATATTTCACAAACATTAAAACCCATTTAACAATCCTAGAACACTTGATTATGGTATAAAAAAAAAATACAGTAATTAATTTGAGATTATGCACAATTGATGATATTTCTGAACAAACTCCGTCATTTTTGTCACTACATATATCACATACAATGGTAATGTATAAGTAATAATATAACTATATTTGCATTTTGTAGATGGTTTTACTTTATGACTTTATCATTGTTAAAAATTGTATAGTTGTATTACACAATATAAGTTTATCATTATTTACCAGAGCTTCTAAATTCCTCCACACAGTTGATTTTAATACTAACATGATCGTTTGTGAAAAGTCTCGCAGGTACAATCGCCTACACATGCTTCCATTTCTTAATTTTTTTTTCACATATGGTACACGAAATTCTGAAAGGTTGCAATTCTGAAAGGTTGCTGCTTCACCTTGAAAGAAATTTGCATATTTTCTGCACATTGTTTTTACTGCGATACACGAAATGACTCTTCTGTCCAGTTTCAAAGGAAGTGCAAATACCTTGATTAAAAAAGCTGAAAACTCAGTTGTTTAAAAGAGCGCTTCCCAACCTCTTTTCTTCCACATACTCCTTTCTTAGGATTTTCATTTCTAAGTACATCCATTTCTCATAAACACTTCCCTCCCCCCTTACACTCGAGAAGATAACGTAAATAGGCTTTTGTTTATTATCAATATTTTCTTGGAGCCATACAATAAGTCGATACAAATTACATTATCAATTGTAACATTTTTGTAATCATGCTGATTCCTTTTTTTGTAAATTTTGCCATTATTAGGTGTTTTCTTATTTATGTAAATACGTAGCACCTACAGTCGTAGCTCAATCGGTCCGCCTGTTACATATAATAATACAAAAACCATTCGAAATGTTAAAATTTAAAATATATAATTATTACATAATTTTGTAGAGCCATTTCCTATTTTATGAAAATTGTATGCATAGTTCAATTACAGCGACAATCAAAAGTATTCCATTACATTACGGTCAATGGGGGAAATGTTTCAATGATGTTACATTATTTTGAACATAATACAATTCATAAGCATCTATGAAATATATAGTAAAATATACATTCTGTACAATCTGTAATGTAAAGAATATTTTTATTAATATATAATGCCACACAATAGCAATCTGTTACATAATGGTACAAGGAGAAACATTGTTTGGGGTGCGTTTTATTTATATTAAACTGTTTCACATTTTAGGAAAGTTATATATGTTGTTAATATTTACTATAAGTTAATTCCTGTGTAAAAGAAAGCATTTAGTATTTACAGGGATAGATAAAAGGTTTCAAAACTTTACTGTATTCGAAGTACTGTATATTTTTAAAAACTTCGTTATTGTACGAACGCACATCATTTTAATTTCCGACTTTTTATTACTTACCCATCGTACGTAGTATAGGGTAAGTCTTGCAATCGTTTTGAAAATCGAAAAAATTTTTTTGACGGATTTACAAGTTTTACATAGTGGAGATTCCGAAAAACATATTTTTAGAAAAAAAAAATTGCCGTCCGTCTGTCTGTCTGTCTGTCTGTCTCTCGAACAAATTGAGATAAAGACTTGAAATTTTGTATGTAGTTAGAATGTAAGAATGGGACGAAGCCTATTTAATATCAGCAACCTCGATTATCCGGAACTATCTTTTTCGGACTCTCGAAAAATTCGTTCTGATGAAAGGTGTATAAAAATTTTCGAATTTTTTTTGTTCTAAGGAATGGACATAAAAGGCAATAAAATAACACACATTTTGCATGTAGAACGAAGTCGATCGGATTATTAGTTGCCGAGATATTTGTAATCTTGTTTTCCACATTCTTCGATTTTTCATGACCCTGTATTTCATTCAAATTTTAATTAAGAAGTATATTTTAATTGGAAATGAGACGCTTAATCCGACGCAGTTTTTGGAGTTATAAGGATGTTTTTTTTAGGCAGTTCGGTACTACTTGAGTAGTTTGGCGTTTTATATAATTTGTCGAAATTGGTACATCAGCAGTTCTTTAATATAGCATTACTATGTATATTAACAATATTTAGATTTTGTTTATGAATTGCAATGCATTGTATAAATAGTTTTCACATGTTTTATTTTCATATACATATCCATGATGGGTAAGTATTACGATGGCCCCCAACGACTAGTTACTATTTTCACGCATTCTAGCAGGCCCCATATTTATCTCAGGTTAGTTGTACAACATGATTACGAAACTATGAGTGATAATTTCACTGTAAAAAAAGAGTCGTTAAGACAAAAACTGCTGGTAGCAATGTTGTCAGCAGTTTTCGCCGTAAAAACTGTAGTAAATTTAAAAAATAAAAAAAATTACTGCATTTTTTACGCAAAAACTGCCAGCAGTTTTTGCTGTAAACTTAACTTAACGGATTTTTTTAAGAGTGTTGATCTCGTTCAGACACACACCACTTAACGATTCCATTTAAAGTGATTGGCAAAAATTACTGTTTTTTGAAAGAATGAGCGTATAGATACCTATAATTCACCATTTCTGCTTTTCATTTTTGTTTTATATCAAATTACGGAAAGATACAATTTATAATAATTTATTCGTAGAACTATTTTTATGGTCATAAATGAGACACACTGAAAAATAATCCGTTAAATTTACGGCAAAAAACTGCTGGCAGCAATGTTGCCAGCAGTTTTTACCATAAAAATTGCAGTAAAATTAAATGTAATTTTCTTTTTTTCATCTAATTTTACAGCAATTTTTACGGCAAAAACTACTGCACTATTGCTGCCAACAGTTTTTGCCATAAATTTAAAGGATTTTTTACAGTGCAGAAAGAAAATATTTTGAAAACAAATACATAAATATTAATTCTTTAGAAGAAGAAGTGAGGATTGTATGGATACTTTATGAAAGTAAATTAGTAATAACCATAAATTACTTCATGTAAAGATAGAAATAGTTTAATTTCTTTAATTATGATAAATTTATTTGTATATAAATGTAAATTAAAAATCTAGATTGCTGCTTACATTTAGACTTTCATTGTTTTCATCATCACGCAATATGTAATCTAAAGAGTCCTTAGTCTTTTGTAACTTCGAATTTCACAATCTGAAAATCTCTCCAGAATCACTTTCTCTAAGTAATGGAATTAAATGAAGCATCTTAAATTCAATGCATTTCCATTGATTTAGATAAAACATTAAATAACTCACCAAATTTATTCTTCTGTGTCTTATCGCTGTATTTTATATTAATGACTGTTTTAATTGGTTTTCTTTCTTATAATAATAATAATAATCTTATATAATAATAATAATAATCTTTCTTATAATAATAATAATTTCTTTCTTTAAAAAATAATTATAATAAAGGAATGAACGAAAATAACTGGTTAATTATAATTAACTATTTTAAAAAATAAATGTCAGCCATTGAATTATATTTATTGTAACATAATCAGCACCTTGTCTGCTATCGTCTTAATCATGAGTTGGGCATCACAGATAATCACCTAATCGAGTTCACGGATAAAAATCTAGCATTAGTTAAATCTCTATTCGCACATTAAAACGCAATTGGTCTGCAAAGTCATTTCTTGGAGGAAAACACCTAAAAACTTGATTTTAACAGTTGACTTGTAGGTTTATCATTGTGCTTTCCTGCTCCGAATCCTTGTTTCGTCGGAAAACATATGACTCAAAAATTAAAAAAAAGAAAACTAAAAATAACCATAAAAAGGATTCAAATTGACTATTTACATTATTATATGATGATGCTACAATCTTTAAAAAATAATAGAAAATCTATTTCTTTTAAAAACGATTTAAATAACTGTGTATTTAATTATTTTCTACATAATTAGCATATATTTTTCCTAACAGATAAATATTTGTGTCTTTATTCCAAAACAACAGCAACCACAAAAAATATATAAAGCTTAGTATACAAAAGAGTATATAAATTTTTGTATAATTTTATCAGACTTTGGATCATACAAGACGACTTTCAAATTTCTAAAAGAACATTATATTCACTACCAGTTGGAGTTAATAAATAAATAAATAAATAAATATGTATATATATATATATATATATATATATTTGGATAAATAAAATTGGCTGTTCAAATAAAGTAGGAAATCAATCCACAACTATACTTAAACAAGATTTCCGGCGACTGTCGTGATCTAAAATAGAGAAAAGTTAAAAATTAAAACATAAAACTCAACCATGAAAGTTGGGAGAGTATCTAAACATTGAGTGTCTCTAAATAATCTTAAGATTATCTGAAGAAATCGCCACTGTCTACAGATATTCTACAGAAGTTTGAAGAAAATTTGCAGACTTAGCTATCTCTTTAAAATATCTGCAGAATTTTTTAAGGTATTCTTAAAAATATCTGCCTAATGGGCCAAATACCTTCGGATTTCCCAAAGATTTTGGGCCAAAAAGCTACAGATTTTCTACAGATTTTTTTTAGTAGGGTGGGTACACTAAGAGTAAGGACGTATCAAGTATAGCAACTCACGACTCGGGGTCAAGAAAACGAATATTATTGGATCATACGAACAAGCTTTAGTGCAGTTTTGATTAATGGTTTTAATTTATTATGTTTCTCTGAGAAACACCTTGATTGAAAATGGTATAAATGTGGATTTGAGAAATGATAACATCTGAAAAAAAATATTTCAGACTGTGGTAGTTAAAATATTAATGCATTATATTCTAAAAAAATTAATGTAGTATAAAATTTCTAAAAAATGTTTCCACAAATCAGTAGAAATAAGAGAAGCTTTTCTTTTTATAAGTACATCTTTAAACCTTAAAATAGCAAGGTTTCTGAAGCTGCATAAGATTAAATAAATAAATAAATAATTTAATTAAAAGATAAATTTAAAAAAAACGCTTTTTGCAAGGAGTCATTGCATATTTTTGTTTGTGTGGCTGTATTATATTTTCATAATTAGGAAACGTTTGTATTCTTTTCCACACTGAATGTTTGAATTTAAAGTAATGTATAAAGCCTGTTAAAAACCATATTTTTTATTGTGTAAGTAAAAAAATAGCTTAAAATAAAACAAAGAACTATTTCAGATATATTCCTCTTCAGTTTATAAAATTGCTTGAAAACAAATACTGCACAAATTTATTTGTTTAGCCACAGAAAAAGTATTGGGAGCAAAAACAAAATATATCAATAATAGAATGTTAGTAATGAAACAGATGCTACAGTTGTAACGGATAATTTTAGCTCTTTGGAAAAGTTAGGAATCGTTATTTAAGAAATAATCATGAAAATGTATTAAATTCGTATATCACATTTTTAAGTGTAAATATATTAAATTTACATCTGCTCATAATTAATGAACAATGTTCTCATTATTTTTTAATAACACATTTTCATAAATCTATTCATATGCGTCAAAATCAATCTGTATAAAAAAAATCATTATTTTTATCATTTGCAGATTTAATAATAATGAGATATTAATATGTTCTAAAATACGAAATATTTTGTTCCAGATAAGGAACAAAATGAAAAATTAAGCAAATAATGCAATATTGTAACCGTCACATTAAATTTCTAAATGCAAATAGAGAAATAGTAGTTATATTAATTTTCTGTTGAAATATACATTGTCAACGTCGTCTAAAATACTGGAAATACTAAAAATCTTAATAACTAAATTTACGTCTCTCTCTATGTGCATTATAATATATTCTTCATTAGGCTTTTTACAAGGTATTTTTTTTCTTTTTTGAAAAACACACTTTTTAAAAATCATGTTTACTTATTTATTTATTTATTTATTTACTTATTGCATATTAATCTATAAACATTAGTTTTTCATTTTCTCAATTTACAATATAATTTATTCATGAATAAGGCTCACGCTTAAAACAGATCTAAATATGTATATGTCTGAGATTTTACAAAAATCTGCATTGCAACTTTTTATTAGTTTTTTTTATATGTTATCGACTAATTTTATTATTTTTTTAAAAATAGTTTTCATATTAACAATTTTCTTTACGTAGGAGACGTTTCTTTTAAACATAATAAATCAGAGAAACTCAATTATCTTATGCAAATTTAATAAATATTGTAATTATCTAAATTAACTTTCAAACGGTCAGTGTCAAAAACACAATCTTTCAACTTCACACGTAAAAGGAAAAAATGGTTTCAGATTTCTTTGTATGTAAAAGAAAATTTCTTGCAGCGTTTATGTTATTTTATAAGATGTTAATAAATTCTCCGAACTAATCAATTATTCTCTTTATACACTATAAAAATGTAATTGGAGTTTTCAGATTGGTTTTCACATCCATTTTTTTGTAAACATTCATTTTTAATTATTAAATATTGAAAAATGATTTGAGCTATTTCAGATTTTTTTCTATGTGTAATAAAACTTTTTGTAATGTTTTTTACTAGTTTACTAAATGACAAAAATTTTCTATAAACTAATCAATTATTTTCTTTCTGTGTTACAAAATGCAATTGAATTTTTGTTCAATGCATTTATTTGTAAATATTCATTTTTTATTTTTAAATATTAAAACTGAAGTGAAATAAAAAGCATATACCCTGAAGAACATGAAGCAACATGGAAACTTCTTACAATTTGTGATATCTAATATTCTAAGAGATTTCATAAAGTAAACACTAGTACTTATAAATAGCGATTGATGATAGGGCAATCTCTCCTTGAGTGCTGTGAAAAAATCAAGAAATGAATAGAATAAAAATATCAAAATACAAATTCGTAATAACTTCGAATGACAAATCAAGGATATCTACAGGGTGTTCCTAAAACCTTAGTCCAAACTATAATTTTCCGCACATGTTGAATTGACACAAGGATGATGTTGCTCGAATTTGGATGAAGACAATTTTGAATTAGTTTTTGTTTGATTCGACCTGTTTCATCTCTTAAGTCTCTATTCATTTTCCACCTGTGCGGCCTGCCTTAAAGACACTGAAGCTGCTCGTGTGATGTATGATGCGTATCGAGAAGGAGAAATGTTCGAAGTACAACCATCATTGGTTTTCGTGGTTTAATCAAAGATTGTTCCACCAATTGAGGCAGATAAAGTACATTTTATCATAAAAATATGCGTCAAAATATTATCGAATCAGCTGAACAGATATACTGTAATAAAATAATCTTCGCCGAAGCACTTGAGTTTAATGCGTAAGTTTTAGATTGAAAAAAGGAAAAACGTATGAATTATTTTTGATCACAATAAACTGTGATATAATTATATTTTCTTGAAATAAAATGTATTATAAGTACGTCTTTAAACGTTTTATAGCAATGCAGTGTTCCGTATTGATAAAGGGAAAATGTCATTTGTAATAATAACAAATTTTGTCAGTTTATTTTTATTGTTTTGTAAATTTAGTGCTGTAGGAGGAAAATAATATTAACACAATATTTTTATTATTTGGAAGTTAAACAGACTTCTATTAACTTTATAAAAAGTCCACACAAAAATAAAAAAATAATAATATTATTATCTTGAATAATGGATTAATTAGTTCGATGTGGCTATCTCAAAACTTTCTTCGCTTACATATATGTTTATACTTTAAAATTCGTTATCACAGAGCCAAATTTAAATAACAATCTATGTTCATCATTGAAGTTTAATAATGTGAAATCGCATTACTTCTTGAGATTTGATCATTGCTAAAATCACATAGACCATGCACCCACAATATCTCTTAGTAGCATCACTTGTTGAGTGATTTACATCGAAATTTAATCTGCAACAACATATGTAAACATCCAACTGCTTCTGAAATTCAACGAAAATCTTTGCATTGTTTCGTGAAATAGAGCTATTTCGGAAATAGTGAAAAGTTCAGCTTAGCAGTGCTGTCTGTTGGGTTATATTTATCCCAAAATATAAACAACACCAAATAACATTAAGGATTAACTAAAGCTGGACTTTAATGAAAATCCGTGCATTAGTTCAAAAAAATGAGCTATTGGGGAAATATTAAACAAATGAAGCATAGCAATGCCAAATCTGTTGAGCAATATACAGAAACCAAAACCAAAATGCAGAAAACTTCTATTCGTTTGAATGACTAACTGAATCTGAAATTTGATGAAAATCTTTGAATTAGGTCTAGAGATTGAGCTATTGACAAAATCATGAAAATGCTCCATAGCAGAGCAATTTTTTGAGTGATTTACAAATAATAATAATAATAATAATAATAATAATAATAGTAATAATAATAGTAATAATTATAATAATCATTAATTTATATAAGGGTTTAACTGAATATAATGTGCTATTAAATTTCTTGCAATTGTTTTGAGATAGAGCGCCTACAAACTTTATATCGCATTTATACAGAGAGAGTTACAGACTCACAGTCAGACATTTTGCAAAAACATGTTTTTTAGTATCTCTAACTCTTGAAACGTATAAATCCGGATAAAACCAGAAATCAAAATTTTTATAAACAGTTATAAATAAAATATAAACAAAAAAATCTTGTAATCAAAAATGTTTATAAACAAAACAAATTATAAACAATAATTAAATAATATTTTTATATTATAAATTCACCTACTGTTGTTTCAATACTCTGCTGATCAATCTCTACATACAAACTTAAGTGAAATGTCAATCTAAAAATACTTGAGAAAATAAACTTTTTTCAATTTATCAAAAAAATTCTTTAAATAACATAATTAACTAAAATATAAACAAAAATATCTTATAATCAAAAATGTTTATAAACAAAATAAATTATAAACAATAATTAAATAATATTTTTATAATATAAATTCACCTACTGTTGTTTCAATACTCTGCTGATCAATCTCTACATATAAACTTAAATGAAATGCCAATCTAAAAATACTTGAGAAAATAAAGTTTTTTTAATTTATCAAAAAAATTCTTTCTATTACATAATTAACGCACCATCTATGAGTTATGGAAACCAAATAATCATAAAAAGATTCAGGTGATTATCTTCTTTTTTCTGTAATTATTATGATTACTATTAATGGTATTCTGATAAAATTGCAAGTTTTACGCAATAAATTCATCTTAGCATACATATCGTTACAAACTACAAAGTAGAAAATTATATTTCTCCTTATTAAATAAAAAATTTTCGAATAATAATTAATTTATGATTTCTTTTTCTTTTTCAAACATATTTTTACCTGACACGTTCATGTAATTAACTTGATTATTAGTACTTTCTTCGAATGAAGCAAATAACTTTATATCACTACAAATTTTCTGAAATGAAAAATTTTCTTCTCAATTTTCAAGATGTTTTTTTTTTTCATTTATTTAAAGAAGTAGCATTATTATTAAAGGTTGACAAAATTAAGATGTTTCTCATAAAATGTTTTTCTACAATCTGCAGCTCGAAACTTTCTCACCCGTTTTTCAAATTCTTTTTAAACTTAAAAGAATATATCGTAAAATTAAATGTTTTCATACGTTATTTATTTACAGGATGGAGTTCCCGAGATTGCATTTAATAATGGAATTATTTATACATATAAAAATCAATTTTTCAATACTTTTTTTTCAAATATCTAATTTATAATCAATGGGGATAAAACGTATCAATAAAAATGACTTTTTTCAATTCTTCGGTCGTATAAAGGAAGCATTTCATCTTTACTAAAGATGTGCATCGAATCATAAATTAAAAGCAAAAAGATGATAAAAACGTATAAACAGTGTTATTTGTATTTTACTAATACTAGAACTACATTGTTATTCATTAATCAAATATCTATTACAGATTCATGGACGAGAGTATACAATTCGAGCATGTTATTTAACGTTGTATGTGCAACAAACGATTAAGAATCCCACATAGCTATTTCAGTTTTCAGAAAATTTGCAGCAGTCCTGCTTTTGCAAGATTCAAAGTCACTAACAATACTGCAGTATGATAACGCAAACACAGAAGTCACCATTCTCTTAGCTTTTAGCTAACTTGTCATGCAAATTTAACTCTTGCTGTATCAGCTTTATTGCAAAAAGATAGAAAATGTAGTTCTTCCTGACTAAAGTTAATGCAATTTTTTTGCAAGCTAGTAGAAAATTTAGCTATGTTTTATCAAAAATGCCCAAAAGTATTGTAAAGTAATTATTTCATGCCACACTATTTGTTTACAACTGTCACACTATAAGTTTAATCCTTTCAGGGCTATTCATTTATACACACCATTAGAAGATGCATACAGCGCTTTTATCACCATTTACAAAAAAACGTTATATTTGTACTTCTAAATTAGTCTGCTTAGTATTTGAAGAGTAAATCATTTTAAAAAGTGGTGCCGACTAAATAAAAAGGGATGAAGTCCCAAAAGGGCTAATAATGGGCTTCTGGGGGATAATAGGGTTATGGGGAAAAATAAATAAATTAAAATGACGTTTTTAATAAATCAAATAATATTGAGAAAAATTTATTTAAAAATTTAAATTTTCAGTGTAAATTTAAAATTTACCAAGTCATCGATCTCTTACACAACAAATTATTTATACAAGTGTCTAATGATGTTTCTTGCGGCAGATTCGCTGTGAATTTGTCAACACAAATATGCATATTGAATGCAATTGAATGCATAAATATGCATATTGAATGAACAAATATGAATGTTTGATATTGAATATTACATGCGTAGAATTTATTCTTCATTTACAGGGGCACTCAAAAGTATTCTGTCCCCTTATGTTCTATGGTGAAATCATTTGTGGCGTATTTTAATATTGTTACTCAAATTTAAACATAATGAAATTTATGTACTTTACTGAGATGTAACAGAAGATGATTACTAAAAGAAGATAATGATAATTTGTTATTTGTTGCACTTATAATGTGTGCACAAGGAAACTCAAAAATATTTCATTATAGAGAAACTAGTTGTGGCGTATTTTAAAGATAACTCTCTGTTAAAAAATAAAATATTCACATGAATTGTGGAGATACACTAAAACATACTTTCTTTAAAATATGTTGTAAAGAGTATTTATCATGCATTTACAGAATTACATAAAAGTTTTTTTCAGTTCACTAGTCTTCGGGGAAAATCAATTTATATTTAATTGTATTAATCTATTCCATATATGATGGAGTTTATATACATTTGTGAGGTTTACTATACAATGCTCACTATAGAATATAATGTGCATTGCATTTACCCATTAATGCCTGAATTATTTTCTTCGTTAAAATTCAAAATTTGCATGTTCCCACAACTTTTACAACAAGAATAACTTTTATCTTAATTTATAGAGGAATTTGTCTCGAGAAAGAAAGTATTTATTTATCGTCCTTTTTACTAATGTGATTGGCGGCCCCGATCAGAGCACGGTGTGATGACCAGTATTGGTTGCGTACATCTACCCAATTACTTTACTAATGTGAAAAGCGCTTACTTGAATTTTTTTAAACTTTCCCAAAATAGGACGCTAGGCACTAATGGGTTAAACATTCACTGTCCGCACTTAATAAACTAAATACTATATGCAATGTTATATCCGAAATATTGTCTCTTAGAAAATAAAATGCTGAAATTAGTTTTCAGTTATGATAATGAATTTTTATGTTTAACTATTTTTTTGCATGTTACGAGCTGTGTATGATTTGTATAAACATTGTACTGGCTCTACAAAAAAAAAAAAAAAAAAAAATAAAAAAAAAAATACTAACTATAGGCAATACTTCGAATAAGCATTATATACATATATATACCGGATGTCCCAAAAATGACTGATGGATTTTAAAATTCAATAACTGGCAAACGGTGACAGCTATTTAAAAAAATTTTGCAGGAGGGATATGTATAATGTCAGGAGTTGTTTTACCGTAATTCTTTATTTCAGTACAAATTTCAAACAATAGGTGACGCTGACGGTGATTGAAGGCCAGGTCGACGCTTCACTATGCACTGATCACCTGGCCTTTAATCGCCGTCAGCGCCACCTATTGTTTGAAATTCAAACTAAAATAAAAAATTACGGTAAAAAAATTCCTGACATTATACATAACCCTCCTGCAAAAAATTTTTAAATAACTGTCACCGTTTGCAGGTTATTGAATTTTTTCAGTCATTTTTGGAACACCCGGTATATATATACATTTTATAAACATATTTATTTTGCTTGTTGTTGTACTCATTTAGCAATGGAAAAAAATATTTTCATATATAAAAAATCATATACAGAAAGATTATTTTAATACATTTAAACATATTCAAAAATAAAAGCCAGATGTTTCAACAGCAACCAAAACGAATCGACAATGCTCAATTGGACTTAGAGCTTGAACCAAATTTAATTAATTTAAACTATACATTTCGTTTTAAATTGCAAATTTAAATATAACTACATATAAATATCGATATAACAAAATTATGCTTAAAACAAACTAAAACTAACAAAACTAAAGTTATTTAAATTAAATTTATGTAAAGAAGTTTAGCATGAAACATTTTTTATTCTAAAGTGTATTTGACATACAAATGTAATTCTTGAAATTTCATTCCACCAACCGGCGAAAAATCACCAAATAATGAAATTTTCATTAATTTTTTACGGACGCTGTATGGAGGTTTCGCGGAAATTTTTTTTATAAACGAATATATCCTCATGAGAAGAACATTCTCTATTTTTTTCTGGTTTTTAAGAGTATGCCTGTATGGAGAACTTCCTCGTCAGTAAGGCAACCGAAATGGAACTGGGGACCAATACAGTAGTAGCCCTTGTGCAAACCGCTATATTACTCTGCTTCTTCTCGGAAAGAAAAATGTAACAGACTCTTGTTTAGAATTTTCTTAAATGAAAATAAAAATGCTTACTTCGGCATTAAAGAATCTTGTTCTGCGAAAATTATTAATGGGGATAGTTTACTTATTAAGTATTAATATGACAATGGGTATTTCATTTTTGGAATCCTCTAATAACTAGATTGTTGTCAAAACAAAATTCGCTTCATTTTGTCATATTTTAATTCCAGTTTTGTTTAAAAACATACCAAATCGGCAGACGCTTTTATTAAGAAAGAATGTAATCGAAAATGTTTTTTTCATTTCTCGATAAAAGCAGAAGATTTTTAGGACATCTGCAAAGTGCACATTTTGAATAGGACTGTTGTACACGTCAGCTCATTCAAGGAACTAAACAGACATCATACGATAAAAATTGCTTATAACTCAGGAACTTTTTATGAATACAAATTGAAAATTCTTTTCGATTATAAATCTATCAATTGACGAAGCGTGTAAGTATTATCTCAGATAGCATGCAATATTTCAGAAAATTTCATTTTTTCCTGATATTATCTTGATGTTATATTTTTTGAATTGACCAATTAGCAGCGAATCTGCCGCAAGAAAGATCACCAGACTCTTGCATAAATAATTTGTTGTGTAAGAGACATCATAAGATAACAATCAGTTATAACTCAAGAACATTTTATGAATACAAATTGAAAATTCTTTTCGATTATAAATCTATCATTTGATGATGCTTCTAAGTATTATCTCAGATAACATGCAAATATTCCGAATTTTTTTTTTCTGAAATTATCTTGGTATGACATATTTGAGTTGACAAATTTGCAGCGAATTTGTTGCAAGAAAGATCATTAGACTCTCTCATAAATAATTTATCGTGTAAGAGACATTATAAGATAACAATAGGTTATAACTCAAGAACTTTTTATGAATACAAATTGAAAATTCTTTTCGATTAGAAATCTACCAATTGATGATGCTTGTAAGTATTATCCCAGATAACATGCAAATTTTCAGAAAATTTATTTTTTTTCCTGATATTATCTTGATGTGACATATTTGAACTGACAAACTCGCAGCGAATCTGCCACAAGAAAGAACATCAGATTTTTACATAAATAATTTGTTGTGTAAGAGATCGAAGAATGTCTTTAATTCACAAAAGAGATGAAAACAGAAAAACTCTCTGTTGAGAATAGACAAATTTGAGTTGACAAATTCGCAGCGAATCTCCCAAGAAAGATAACCAACCTCTTGCATAAATAATTTGTCGTTTAACAGCCATCAGAAGATAGCAGTAGATTATAACTCAAGAACTTTTTATGAATACAAATTGAAAATCCCTTTCGATTATAAATCTATCAATTGATGATGCTTGTAATTATTATCACAGATAACATGCAAAATTTCAGAAAATGTTATTTTTTCCTGATATTATCTTGACGCGACATATTCGTGTTGACAAATTCGCAGCAAATCTGCCGCAAGAAACATCATCAAACTCTTGCATAAATAATTTGTTGTGTAAGAGATCGAAGACTGTGTTTAATTCACAAAAGGGATGAAAAAAACACCTCTGTTGAGAATAGTAAAAATTTGCATTGACAAACTCGCAGCAAATGTCCCACCAGAAAAGCCATCAGCCACTTGCATAAATAATTTATCGTGTAACAGACATAAAAAGATAACAATAGCTCATAACTCATGAACTTTTTATGAATACAAATTAAAAATTCTTTTCGATTATAAATCTACCAATTGATGATGCTTGTAAGTATTATCCTAGATGACATGCAAATTTTCAGAAAATTTCATTTTTTCCTGATATTATCTTTACGTGACATATTTGAGTTGACAAATTCGCAGCTTCCTATATGGACATTTGTTAATTTTTTTTGTTTTTATCATTTAAATAAAATCGGAATAGTTACAAGGTCACTAATTTTAATAATGATAGTCAACAGTAATGATAGTCAGCATAAACATCAATGACCTTTATAATTTACAAGACAATGCGAATATGTTTATGCGGTTAGAGTTTGGACAGATATACAGAAAGCCTTACAAACCCAATTCATTAACACTTTTCAACTGTGTTTAAAAAAGTTAAAAAGAAAAAAAAATTCCTTTTTTTTATCCTCTTAAAAAAAGTTTACAACAAATTGAAAAAATTGGAATTTTTAATTAACAATTAAGAATAACACATAAGCATACATAAAATACTTTATTGTGCTTTAAATTATCGCTTATTTTTATGATTAAAATATTTTTCGGAACAAAAAATTAAATTATAATTTATTATTTAACTTTTATTTAAATGTATATTTTTATCATTCCATATAAGACGTTTTTTGACTATTTACAAAATGACATAAAAAAACGTGTACTAAGGAAAAAAAATCTGCTGTCAAGTACATTTTAGCCAATCCATATAATTTTAAAAAATGAAAGAAATGTTTTACTGCTTCAAAAACCGTTACAATTTTTGCATTTGCTATAAAAAATTTATGTAAAGCAATTAATATAATTAAGCGCAAGTTTTTAAATTGAGAAACAGTTTAATAAAACAATATTAAGCAGTTTTTTTTATGTAAAACGCTTATGAATTCAAAGTTTTAAAATTTTGAAAAAAATAGTTCATTCTTTTTAAAAAATAAATAAGTAATATAACTATAAGTTTCTGCCAAAAGTATTTTAATTAAAAAACACATTTATAGAAAAATTATTTTACTTGAAAAAAATTATTTAAAACTTTCCAAACACAAACATTTTGTGTCTATGCTGGCAAAGTATTTTATTTAAAATACAGTTAAAATACAGTTTTTCTCACAGTTAAAATCTATTATAAGGTACTTGTACCCTATATGGACAGTTCTTTAAATATGGGCACCCCTAATATTTTTAAAAGTAATATTTTGATAGAGAGATCGCGCTACATGTCCGTGAAGAAAAGCAGTTCAAAAGATAATTAAGCCCGGAAAGTGCAAAAAAGCGCTCTGTTCGGCATTTAGAAGGAAACTTGTTATTTCATGGTGTGCTGATCGTAATTATACGCAAGTTTAAATTTTTATTAGATATTGTAAAATTACTTTAAATATTGAAAATTGGGATGTTTTAGAAAGCTTTTAAAACATATTTTCGATTGCTATTGCATGTATTGCTTAATAAAGTTTTCTTTATTTATATATTACAAGATCTAATAAAACCACTCCCGATTCCCAATATCGACACCTTATGTCCACATTGGAAGTACAGCAGGTGAATCTTCAGATTCAGAAAAGTAGAAAGCTAAGCCAAACCAACTACATTATTTCATAATATTTTGTAGTAACTGAGGTGCTTTGCATCGGTCTTCTAAGAGCCACAACCGAAAATAACTCCCCGCTCTAATGTGT
Source organism: Maratus speculifer (assembly GCA_964019185.1). Lineage (NCBI taxonomy): Eukaryota > Metazoa > Arthropoda > Arachnida > Araneae > Salticidae > Maratus > Maratus speculifer. The sequence goes on from OZ025289.1 coordinate 242,662,004, forward strand.
ATGTTCTAAAGATATTTACTGTGCCCTCCCCCGTAGTACTTTAAGATATATTCTTTTATCCCTTCTCCTCTAAAATTCCATAGAAGAGTGGCTCTTCTCTACACTCTGTGTAGTAGGTCAATAAGGAGGCCCCTCTCCATAATAGGGACTGATGGTTCCTTATATGAACATTTGTTAATTTTTTTCTTTTTTTTATCATTTAAATAAAACCGGAATAGTTACAAGTTCACTAATTTTAATAATGATAGTCAACAGTCCGGGGATCATGGTTATACATTTTTGGAGTCCTATCACGTCTACAAGGGGGTGAAAAAAAATAAATTTTCCTTAGGGTGTCTATATTAGGCATAGGTACTTTATGTGTAAAATATTCTACACTTTTGAATAGAATTTAAATCTATAAATAATTTCTTATTTCATTTATTTGCATTAAACTGTTTTAATGTATAACGCCATTTATTTGCATAGCATTATTTCAATTGATATTTAGAATATAAATTTTCAAATTTAAATATTCAGTATCTTCACATACGAAATATTTATATATGTTTTAAAAACAGCATTATCAACTGACTTGCGTTAATTGATATTTTTCATATACTTACAAGCACGGTGCTGAATTCAGAATTCAAGGCAGTAAATAAAAATATAATATATCCGTTCACACTCTTGCGCAGTGTTTGTGGAAATAGAAAGATTTCTCACTCTAAAGATTTTTTTTTTTTTTTTTTTTTTTTTATTACACAAAGATTGGAATAGAAATCGAGCCAGATGTCATTTAACATTTAAGTCCAAAAAATCTTATGCTTTGGGAATTCTGCATATTATATCTACAAAGAAAATATACTAGACTTAATTTATTCAAAATAATTTCTCTTTTAAATTATGCTTTTTCTTAATTACAAAAGAAAAAGAAAAAACGATAGGTTTACAGGTGTGCGTATACCATTCATACATTTACAAATATTTTTAATTTTAATATTTATACTTTTACGAACATAAGTTTGTAATACTGTACAGTGCAAGACTGTAGGACAAATTCCTACGACAAAAGTTAATTAAAAAATAAGAGAGTTGAAGAAGGAAAAAATACATAACTATGTCACAATTTACGAGATATCAAATCCGCTTAAACATACATACAAGTTTTTCATAGGACCAACTCTTGAGCTAAAACAAATTAAACAAAAATAGCGATTGCAGGAAAAAAAACCCCATCGTATTAAGGTTTATACTCAAATCCCAATTGTTTACTTTCTGATTCATTTCTAAATTCATTGCCGGTCTCAAACGTATGCAGTTGACAGGTTCTCTTCTTCAGAAAGTATATAATGTGCCGTATTTATAAATTTTTTGATATAGGTAAAATGTATTTTAAAAAAACCCTGTCAACGTGGCTATCTGTATCCGAATACGTCGTAGCTATTATGCTAAAAAAAAAATTGTCGTACTGAAAGATATAATTGTTTTTAAATCAAATTCTAAAAAAATGTACTTTTAAATGCAATTTGTATGAAAGTTGTATCTCAATTTATTCTTAATTTATTAGTTTTTTCTATTACTTTTTTGTCATCATGGCAACAGAAATATTCCGTTTTTGGACATTAAACATGGATCAATAAGAAAACGAATAAAATAAAACAAGTTGCGGCATTCAACCAATAAAAGAAAATAAAATATACTTCAGATTTCCCAATTCTCTGCCAAGGACAGCAACTTTTTCCAAAAAAGTTAATAATTGAACAAAAAATCTTTTTTTGTTTACATTTTTTGGGAGAGTGGAAATATAATTTTTTGAATACCGCTTTAACATTATTCCGCTCGTTTGCCTTTGCTTACAGACCCACCCACCAGGGACGTTTCATTCGAATCCTTGAGATATTTATAGTTTTGTAATTCCTTTTCTATTCTTTAAAATTTTTCCAATAGAAAAGGAATTACAAAACTATAAATTATTAAACTATAAATAAAAATTTTAAAGAGTAATTACTCCAAATGCATGATTATAAGATACCCTGGGGTAATAACGCCACGTTAAGGTTCTACCAATTTTCACGGCTCAGTTTTAGTTTGTATTTTTCAAACAAATGTATGATTTGATACATCAACTCATTGACTATCGATATAAAAAAAAAAAATTAACATATATGTATTCATATAAATTTAACTTTTTCAAAAAAATGTATAACCGACTCCAAAAAAAAGCGCTAAAAAGAATTAAATAATTCTATAAAATTCTCTAAAGACAAATCGTTATCCAATAACCACACATTGACTATCATGTACCGGTATAAAACGGCTAAATTTAATATATAGAATTTAATATCCACCAAACATAGGTTTTTCAGAGAATATTTTTACAAGAGATTAATTTACATATTTTTGATTTAATTTTTGAATATATACATATAAAAAGTAAGGAATTACTTTTTGAAGTTGATGCCAAACAATCATAATCGATAATGATTTCCCCATTTTATTTATGGTACTAGACATAATATATCCACAATTCTTACTATACTTAAGATAGTTTGGCACCAACTTCAAAAAGTAATTCCTTACTTTTTATATGTATATACTCAAAAATTAAATCAAAACTATGTAAATTAATCTCTTGTAAAAATATTCTCTGAAAAACCTATGTTTGATGGATATTAAATTCTATATATTAAATTTAGCCGTTTTATACCGGTACATGATAGTCAATGTGTGGTTATTGGATAACGATTTGTCTTTAGAGAATTTTATAGAATTATTTAATTCTTTTTAGCGCTTTTTTTTGGAGTCGGTTATACATTTTTTTGAAAAAGTTAAATTTATTTCCTATTTTTAGTCATTTATACCTTAATACATAATTATGTGTACTGACATATGATGGCTCTTTGCAACGCATTACTAATGAACGCACTTTGCTGAGTTCTGATGTATTCGCTTTACTTGTCACTGTTTGATTGTCAACTTTTCAAAAGACATTTACAATATCGGTTAATATCGTTGTGAATCTTTAGGTTTTCTGGATGTGGTAACTTTTGAGATCTCGCACGACGAAAAGCTACCGCATTCATGAAATCTTAAAGTCAACATCTAATCGTACGGACATCGGAAGTGGTTATCGAAAGGTGACAATGCCTCAAGTAAAGTGTCCTTACACATAAGCGCACGGCAAAGCGCTTCCATATATGAGTAAACAGCAAAATGACTCCATGTATCAATGAATAGTAAAATGCTTTTCTAGTTTAGTCAAAAGTACTCCCCCTTCAGTCAGAAAAAGGAAAAAGAAAAATTTTAACAAATATCGCTCTATGATTCAATAGATAAACAACAACAATCTAATTCCTATAAATGCAGTAAAGGCATCGGAAATTAGCGGTGATGATTCGACGAGGAATCCGAAAATCATAACCTGTACTTGGCTGCATCTATAAGAGAGTGACAGCATTCGATGCCCAAATACTTTTTTCACGGACGCTTTTGACCCAACTAAACAGTTAAAAATTTAAAACTCACTCCACCGCTTTTATGGAAAACGATTATTTCAGCCTATCATGGAGCATTCTCATGGGTCAAAAGAGAGAGATTCTATAAAAGCTGGGGAGTGACGATGTAGCAAAAGGGTAAATTTTTTTACAGTGTATGTATGAGATATTCCATAAAAGGGATGGAGTGACAATGCAGCACAAGTTAAATTTTTAACAATGTATCGCAATGCTAGACATTTTCTGTTATAAAATTTGATGATGATTTCCTGGTAGAATTCGATTGTACGCCGAATGATCCTTTATTTCTATACAGACATAAATACATAATCCCTATTATTTTACAAATTCGTGGACATACAAGGACAAGATAGCACAAGGAAATATTACGATACAAGAAATGTACAACCGGGAGCTACACATAAAGAGTGTGTGCAGCAGAGCCAGTGGGATTCGAACCCACAATCTCCTACGCTCTCAAGAGATTAGCAGCGTGGTGTCTTAACCACTCGGCCACAAGGATCCCCTTAATGACACATTTTTGTCCAGAATCTTTTCAATCAATCATATACTGTGCTCTATGTATCGTCATATTCACATCGAGAAATCCTACATGAACAAAATCTGAAATCATTCTGGTGTCCAATCCGGTAACCAAATCTGAATCTAAAGATAATTTTGCTACACATATCTATGCACTTTATTTTGCATTGATATGTAAGAAATAATTTTTTCCTCCGGAGCAAAAAATATACGAAAGGATTTTCATCTTTTCAACCACTTAAGGATGTCAATTGGTATCGATGTCTATTTCCGCTTTAGTGGATGCGAGAACTTTTCCATTTAAGCTTTAACATTTCAGAAATTTATCGCATCCAGTAAACTTTAAGGCCGCACACTAGGCACAGAAAAAGACCCGGATGATAATGTGAAGTCTATGGGGCGTTCTTTTGAAATATCTCGCTCAAATTTTAAAATTTTTACGTGATTTTTTTTGCATAGGATAGCTGAGGATATTCCACAACCAACCTAGTTTTTACTTTTTCAATTTTGGTTTCAGATTTTTTTTTAAAAAATATTTTAAATTTCAAACTTTAACACTTTTTCAAACTTCAACTTTCAAACATCCTTTAACTTTAATGGTAAGCTTATCAAAATTTTTCGTCATTTATATTTGTCCAACTGTAAATCTAGCACATAGCAATGTACTTTAATCACTTTGTGAATCCGGCGTAACAAGCACCCTGATACGCAGACACTCTTGCTTTAACGTGTAAGGCTCTTTAGAGATGAATTTTCAGCTTTTCGATATCGAATTCTCATGTCTGGATCGATGTGGATCTTTCACTTTGGTGGATACGAGAATTGTTCTAGCTAAGATTTCGTACTTTGAAAAAAAAAAACCAGCATCTCTGCAACAGTGGTTAGGATCCAGAAGGATTATTCGCTAACAAGATTGACCAATCATAAGCCTTCATTTTTGAGAACTTTTCATTGTTCGAAGGAGAGAGTCTGGAATACATGGAGTGAAAATCTACTATCGACACTGTAAAAAATTTTACCCTTTTGTTGCATCGTTACTCCAACGCTTTTATAGAATTTCTTTGTCTTGACCAAAGAGAATGCTTCATAATAGAGCGAAGTAATCGTTTCCTATAAAAGCGATGGAGTGACGATGCAGCAAAAGGGTTCAATTTTTTACAATGCAAGTAGTGCTAAAAATTTGTATCCTTTAAATGTGTAACGATGCTACAGAATTCCAAAGTGTCGATCACAGCGACATCTGCGGCATTTTCGGGATACATTATCTAGACTAGCAATAATTCTTGCATTTTTAGAAAATGTCCTGCAGATGTCGCTTCTATCTTTAAATTTCATTAGCATTGTTGCACATTTAAATAATAGAACATTTTAGCGCTTTTTTTAAGTGTTACAGAGGGCGTGTTCAGCACAACTTACCGGTTACTTACCGACCACTTACCGACAGCGTTGTAAAGGTTAGAAAAAACCCGGTTTAAACCCGGGAATAAACCGGGTTTTTAGGAATAAACCTGGAAAAAACCTGGGAGTTTTTGGAATAATTCGGTTTTTTGGGAATAAACCTGGGAATAAACCTGGTCTATTGGAAATAAACCCGGGAATAAACCGACTTTTTGCAACTCTACTTACCGATACCACTTACCGATTGAAGACAAGTACGAAATGAAAATCAAAGCGAAGTGTGACGTGAGCTAGAATTCAACAGAATAGTTTTCATTGATGCCACAATTTGCTTTCGTACTGCCCTACAATCGGTCGGTAACATTGGTTACTTTTGTAAGTTGCTCTGAACACGCCCTGAGATAGCCGATTTCCACACTATATCCCCTAGATGCTATATTTCCGGTTTCATGCATAAGAGAACTTGTCCGGAATCCAGGTAGAATTTGCGCTGTTAGCGAAACCAGATTAACGAATCAGAAGCCTGAATTTTAGCAAATTTTTCAATGTTTTAAATAAATTTTCTTGTTAATAAATCTCGTTTCGCAAGCAGCGCAAAATTTATGTGAATCCTGGCCCTCGTCCAATTAGGATTTTGCACTTTGAACACTGTTAAAAATTTGAAACTTTTACTTTATCGTCTATCCATCGCTTTTATAGAAAATGATTACTTCATTGTACTATGGTGAATTCTCATTGGTCAAAATAGAGATATTCCATAAAAGCAGTGGAGTGACGATGCAGCAAAAACTTCAAACTTATAACAGTGAAAAGATCGTATGTCTATGTAAGTGTAACATAAAAGCATGCAAAAGGAACACTTCTAATTGGTCGATTGCTTCAAAATGAATTTGAAATTTAAAGTTTTTATTTTTAAAAAAGTTCTAATTATCAGATTTTTATGAAATTTAAATGGGACCACATGGGTCTAATACGCTTTTAAACAAAAAAAGAATTATCAAAATCGGTTCATATTTGCAAAAGTTATGCGTGAACAACAAATACATACAGGTCGAAATCATAACCACCTCTTTGAAGTCGGTTAAAAATGTAATGGCATGATTTCTTGACCAATGCTTTTTGGCGTTATTACTCATCAATATGGGTAATAACGCCATGCAAACAAAACTATTAAATAAGATGAAATAATTGCATGTAGATTGCCAAATTCTAAAAATACAAACTCTACAAACTTAGAAATTGACAAATTGCATTCTAAGTTATTTAAAATATTCATTTTTTTTGTAAAAGTGAAGAAAAATAAAGGTGTAGTGTGGGGGGGGATGAGGCAAAAAAATATCAGACCGTGAGCTTCTTTTTGCTTAAAAAGGACCGCTTAAATAGAATTATTAGAAACATTGCCCAGTTTTAACTGTGTTTATTTGAATCAGTATTTAGGATGTAGCTCGGCAACTGTAGGGAATCAACTGGGGTGTTAATGTCAAGGATTGGCGTTATTACCCCGTTATAGTTATTGCACTGTACATTTTAAATTTCAAATTATGTCGTGAAGATATCCAAAATCTTCAACAACATTTTGAAAGTCCATGAAATGTACTATAAATTTATGTAATTAACAAAGTATTTAAAATATAGTATAAAAAAAATAGTCTTCGCATCACAAAACGTACCTCGCAAATTTTAGAACAAGCGTTAATTTTAGTTGCTTGTAAAAACAATAAGACCTAAAAATGAAACAAATTAACTTGAAGCTGTTTTTTGCGATTTATATGACTCAAAACCCTTCTGCGCAGAGCATATGGGTGTCATTTACCAGATTATTTCATAATTATGCAAAATATTAACACTTGGCGTTATTACCCCGCCTGGCGTTATTTCACCAGACCACCTAGTTGGTATTTTGAGCATTGCGGTTGTACAAATATTTTGCATTATTCTGTAATTTGCACATTTAAATGCAGTATACATATAAACAAATATCTTATTATAATCATACGAAAAAAAAAGGTTCTGAAAATACACACAGAAAAACAGAGAAATATTTCATTGAGCAATTCAATTACAAATAAAAAATAAATAACATAACATAACAAATTTATTTTTTTTTATTCAATTGAACACACATTTTCAATTCACAAAAGAGGTTATTGTTAATTAGCACAAGGAAAATAAATTTAATTAAAAAGTACACAGAAAATTTGAATTGCAAATTTAGTTTTATTAGTTTTATTCAGAAACTAAAATTAGCGTTTCATAGCGAGAAAAATAACAGTAACAAATAACAAAGAAAAACGCAGTACCTTTTTTTCCATTCACAATAATATTTTTTCAGTGAAAACTAATAAAAATTCCCATTTCAATTTGTTTTACTGCTATTATTTTTCAAGGGAAAAAAGAAAAATATTTTAAAGAAAGTACAGCAATAATCAATTTTACAAATGTTTTAAGAATTTTTAATTTTTAAAATTTGTTTTAATGGATGACATTACTTCATATATAATATGTAAATTAATTTTTAGTTACACAATTTAAATATTTTAATATATGTTGCAGATTAAGTGCATTTAAGGCTGTTATCTTTACATAAATTTATAAATATTTCAATGTGTAGTTAATATTCCTGTAGCTTCTGAAGAGTGAATAGAAATATAGGGTCACGAGGGGTAATTATGACAATTTTTGGCATTTTTTTTTATTGTTTCTATTTGGAAAAGTAACCTTTTTAGTACATAAGAATTACTTTGCTTTCTAAGAACACTTAAAAATTTTCATTCTCATAGCCGCCCCTTTTTAAATTAAAAGGATGGTTATAATTACCCCATAAAAAACTCATAAAAGTTTGGGGCTAATTAAAAACACTAGTGAGAAAGTTATGACCTCTATATTTCCTCATTATGCTTGCCTACACTGTAAAAAAGAATTCAAGAGGTTCTAAAAATGTTTTAGTAAATTTGTATTTCACAGAATTTTTTAGTAATCATTACAAACTTTTTTTTGCAAGTGAAACAAACATTTCTTTTGTAAAATTAACAAAATAATTTTTTGTATAACTAACTTAAACTTTTTAGTACGAGCCACCAAACAAATTTTTGTAATAGTTCCAAAATTATTCTTAGTAACCATTACGTGTGCCCGAAGGACAGGAGCTTCCTTCGAGCTGCATCCAGTAGGTAAAAAGACAGACTTCTGAAGCGGAAGATTTTCGGCAAAGCCGCAATAGATGGCAGCACCAACTATTGCTACCTGCTCCGAGAGGATTTTTATAATCCCTTTATTTAACGAGTACTTATACTGCATACATTTGGTCCGTATTTGGTCCAGCATCGAACCCGGGGCCTTTCAGCCGGAGTTCGGTGCTATGACCACTAGGATATCACGGCCACGTCAAATGAGTTTTAGCAAAGATATTAAAAATATAAAACTATTAACTCTATTCGTTGCTAGCTTTTTTCTAGTAATTCTTACAGACTTTCTTGTATCCGAGTAAGATTACAAAATTGTTTTAGTAATTGAAAGGATCATTAAAAATTTTTTAGTAGATCGACCCTTTTTTTGTAGTGTACACATATTTGTTTGGGTAATTAAGATCATTAGAACCCCAAACTGACAATTCGGTTTATTAAACATTTTGGTAGACTTTTTTCAAATTGCTTTTCGAATCTAGAAATGGCTTTATAGTAATGATAAGGAATATCTAAAATGAAAAATACATTGTGAAATTAATATTTAAGCGTGAAATAAAATTTTACAATGAACAGTTTCCTCTATTATATGTTTGGTCATATTTATCCCTGGTCATAATTATCCCATATGACTATATTATTTATTTATTAAAAAACGGAAAATATCTATTGCAAAAACTAGCAAGCTGCAAAGATGCTATCATGGTCATTCCTTTTAGTTTAAACTTGCGTATATTGCTTATTTTAGACCTTTCAACTTACAAAGAAATTATTATTTCTATAAGATTTGTAATGGATCGAAATTATTAATCGATTATTTGTTCTGTTAAATTCAAGTGATGTTTGCGAGCATAATATGACACTTTCAAGATGAAAACCAGCATAGTCAAATTTGCCATTTTTTACAAGAAAGGATTTGGAATTTTTCGGGTAATGAAGACAATAATAACTATATTTTAAACTAAAATCTGGCCAATATTGCATTCTTTAACATGTATTACTGTCATAATAATAATATTTTGAAGTTTTGCAAATGCTCTAAAGACCTATTTAGTTAATATAAACAAAATGTAATGAACAGGGGAAGACGTGGTACAACGAAACTTTATTTGTAAAATACATCAAATTTTACACAGAGAGTTGCAGTTGATACATAAGTTATACAATTATATGTTCTAAATACTGATTGGATTTAGATAATTCACACTTTTTCTATAGCCTTTAGCTATAGAAGATTATTGGTTTTACACCATTGAAAGTAAATTTCTTTTTTCCTTGTTAGTAGGCGTAATAATTATTTTTCATATTTATTGATATCTTTGGGTTGTTGTCTTCATACCTCTAAAACTAAGATAAAAAAAATAAGTATTAGGAGTTTGTGAATAATGTTTTACTTTAGGTTTTCAGTGTGGAGACAACGAAACTCTTGCAGATGGATTTCGATGAATAATATTTTTATTATAATAATAACATTAATAAATAGGACATATTAGACGTAATAATAGAAAGACTGAAAAAATGTTTTGTTCTAAGTATGTCAGTAAAAAAACACTCTTGCTAAGCAATTTAAAAGCAATAATAATAATAATAATAAAGGACTGTTTTCAAAGCAAGCTCTGTTTACTACACACTCTAAAAAAGATTGCGATGATCCATGTATTTTTATAGTTTCAACTGATGAGATATCCGAGACAGGTATTTAGAATGAGATATTTAAACATAACATGTATGGTACAAGCAATATTTTTATAAATAGCAACATAAAAAAATATATTTTTTGAAGAAATCACAAATTTTACTGAATTTGAACTTTAAGTACTTTATATATAAAAAAAAACACTCAACTTAGTTTAAAATTTGTGCATTGTTCATAAACTTCCATTTTTGAGAAGAAAAATGAAATGTTTACACTACCACTCCCTATTCATTAAGAAGCAGCTGTAAGAAAATCAGAAATGGTAATTTTTGAAACTGACTTGAGCCAATTTAATATAAAATGAAAAGCATTTCTTAAATTGATAGACCTTTTCTCATTAGGACTGTAATGTATTTATCGAGCTCCATTTTGTCTTATAATCAAGTTCCTTTTTCACATTTTATAAATGATATTTTGTTTTTGAATTTATATCATTCTTTATTATATATATATATATATATATATATAAGGATCTATAAGTTATTAAATTCAATGGTTGATATATTGTAATATGATTAATGGTTTTGTATATTTATATATATATATATATATTGGATGCAAATTTAATCCACTATTTCGAGTGCTTCATTGCACTCCAGTATGTGTTTCATTGTACCCCTGCATATGGTTTACAATGAAATACTGTATGATATTTACTTTTCAAGCAGGAAAATAATTTTTAGAGCCCAATAAAAATTTATTTAAATAGGGAAAATACCGAAAGTATGCTTTAACTCTGCTTTTGTGCAGGCAAAATTGTGGCTAGGAAAAGAAAGTAAATTTTATTTCATTGTACCCCGTCTTCTCTTATATCAATATTTGCATTTCGTTAGATGAATTGTCTAAATAACAAGTAACATTAAAAGTTCCTTCAATGAAATGACAATATTGGTATAACATACAATATACATTTTTCTAAATTTTCAAAATGGATCATGCCCCTACTATTGCACCTCGCAAAATGCTATGTATGCTGCATACAGGGTGTTTCACTACCAGACCGATAAACTTGCATGAGTCGTCGGGGGCACAGAGACGACTCAAAATAATATAGCAATGCAAGGTTCAAAATGCCGTAGATGCTAGTTATGGTACAGATTAATGTTACTAGTGCGCTACTTTTCAAAATTCAGTTTTCTTTATATGCACCATTTTTTTTTAATGGTAAGATTCTAATTATTAAATAACATAATTATGGAGAAAATAAGGGGAATTAAACAAATTTAAAAAACTAGTTCTAATCAAGAAATCTGAATTGTAAAATATAGTCCACTGGCAATACTGGTACAAATAAAGATAGAAAAACAAACAGGAACTGCATCACATAATTGGGACAGAAAACATTTTATAGAAAGTTTGTACTACAGAAAGTGGCCTAATTTATCACCAGATGTTAACAGACAAATTTGAAAGCGACCTGATGTTCCTTTAGTTGAATACCTCGTTGCTGGAATATTTGAAGCTACCAGAATGGTACCCAACACGCCAGGAATCATCTAGAACATAAGGAATTCTATCCGGCGCCCCTATCAAGTCTGCCTGACGACTTCTGGTAGTACTTTCGAACACTTTCTGTAGTTCAACTTTCTAATAAATTGTTTTTTCCTAATTATTTTTTGCTGTGTTTGCTCTTACTTTCTACTTTTGTACCAGAGTTGCCACTGGGCAAACATATTTTAATTTAGGTTTATTGATTAGAATCAATTTTTTCAAATCGTAAAACTCCCCTTATTTTCACCTTAATATGTTATATAATAAGGGCAATTTTACCGTTTTCAAAAATTGGTGTTGATCAAGAAATCTGAATTTAAAATTAAATATGAATTTTTATATAATTATATATTTTTTAAATGCTCTAGGCCTTTCAAAAGTTCTTGGTCATTCTGGATCATATCATTAAAAATTCTCATTTAATTTCCATTTATACCCAAGAAACTGATGATGAAAACGAGATAGACACGTTGTTTTTCAAAAATTCTAAAACAATTGTAAATTCAGAAATTCTGTTCGATCAAACCGAATCGGTCCTAAATCCTACTGCGGTTAAAGAAATTCCGGCAAAAACATTACGTCAAAAAAAAAAAAAAAAAAAAAAATCAAATTCTCCTTCTAGTATAAAAGCGGAAGTACCAAGACAATTAACAGTCATATTTATATTAATAATTGTAATAATACACACATCGAAATGAAAGAAAAGAAATTACAAATAGGATTTAATAAAGATCTATTTTTTGTATAAATAAAGCTGAAAGATATTTGAATCTATATTTATATTTACATTATTCGATCGGTTAAATTAAATTTCTTTAATAATGTATTTCGTATTGAATAAGTTATAAATATTTTCCATCTTTCATTCCAGTAATTTCCGTAATTCTTTATATCTTTTGGCGAGTAAGGTTATATATATTGCAGCAAGTGACTTACTATAAAATTCATGTTATATTTGTTGATTCTACTTATACATAAATCCCCAGAGACATACAATAAAAATTAACCGTTGTTTTTATGGTAGTGGGTAGAAGTAATCTTTATCTCTGTCTTTGCCGTTTATGATATCATAAAATTTTAATGCTGGTAAATAATGATAAGCATTGGTTTTTATCAAGCAATCAAAAACAATTTTTTTGTATAGAATGAACTACAACTAAGCGTAAATTAAAGATTAAACAAAATTGAATTTGGCAAAACTACATGAAATATTGATTATTTTGTTTGTAACTATCCTTAATAGAAGTAATAATAAAATTGTTCAGTTTTATTGTTCATATAAAATATCTGTTGCGAACAGAAATATTTATTTGTATGGTATAACGGGCATAAGAGAAATTAATTATCTTTATTTTCTCATTTTATTATATCTACTAGTTCATTCATTTTTAATATCTAGTCGTTTAGTGGCAAAGAAAACAAAATTAATTAATGATTCAAGTTGTAATTTTAACAATAAATACATATCTAGACATTTGATGTCAAAGAAAACAACAATTCATTAAATTATTTAACCCTTTATCAACCGAGTTATGAATTCATGAAATTTTTACATTATAAAACATTTTATATAAATTGTTTAGACTAAATTAAAACATTTGAATAATCATTTAATAGATTTTTGAAGGATTTGAGAAGGATTGAATGATTCAGAAGGATTAATTAAGTCTGAATATACAGGAAATTTGTGCAATATTTATAACACCTTTCAAATCTTTTATTTTAAATTGTTTTCTTGGTATTTTGTAGAATTATAAAATATACAAATATGATGTTCTAGGAATATAAATATAGAAATATTTCCAAATTAAAAAAATCCCCTTCCCCTCCCTGAGAGCCTATGAAGCTGAAAAGATACAAAGGTAAAAGAAATCCTCCTTTTAAAAATAATTTTGTTTTGTGTAATCGAGAATGCTTTTGGAACAAAGTAAAGTGATCTATGTATAACTCATTCTAAACAGTATTAACACTAATTTAAGTATAAAAAGAATTTTATAATAGGTAATTTCAATGGTACTTATAAGTATGGTCAGTAGATATAGAGTTAAGTTGTAACTTTAATAATAAATACGTATATTTAGTTCTAAGCTTTCAATAGAAAGAAATTTGCTAGAGTTAAGAAATTAAACAATTATTCAACATATTATCCCATGATACTGATGCCTTGTTACATCGTTGTTGCAACTTTTCAAACCCTGTCAAATAAAAGTTCTTATATTGGTCCTGAAACCAGCTCTCAGCAGCGCCTTTGGCATCTTTATTGTCCTCAAAAGGATAACCCTTAAAATGTTTCTTCGAGTTTGGAGACAGAAAATAGTCTGAGAAAGCTCTGTCTGGTGCGCGGGAAAGTTAATTGTTCAAATGGAAGCCTAGGGTGTTCAGTTTGGCAGCCGCAAATTTGGACGTGTGTGAAGGGACATCATCATAAAAGAAAAATATCCTTTTGCAGAACTACACTTCGTATTTATCCTTCATGAACGCCTTCAAATAGCCCACTAGGTTAGCATAACTTTGTTCAATAATATTGCATCCTTGAGGCAGGTAATCTTCCAAAATAATGCTGTTTTTGTCCCAAAAATCTGTCACCATGACCATTTCGACGGATTTCTTTGGCGAAATTTCTTCTTCCGCGGAGACTGAGTGTGATGTCATTCTTTTGACTGTTCCTTGTTTTCCGGATCGTAAATATAAAGCCAAATTTCTTACTCAGTCATTAACTTACAAGAAAGGAAAGATTTTTTTGAAAAAAAAACTAATTGAACTACTCATGCATGTAATAAAGGATCAGTGAAAATTAGCGGAGAATTGTAGTAGTAAACATGTAAAAAATAAAATACTTTTCGAATATTTGACTTGAAAAGACAAAAGTGTCACACGATTTGGTGAGCAGCACTTTTCTCCACCAAAAGCAAACGATATTAATGTAGCTGAAAACTATTAGACTTTTAGAATCCGTGTAAATGGTATTTACTGAATTTAAACATAAAAAATATGTGAGTTTAATATATTATATACATATATATATAAGTATTAAATTACATATATATATGTTATTTGTTGCTGTTTTTTTTTATTTACCCCTGGAAAAAATATTTGCATGCATAAAAAAAATCTTATTCAGTAAATTATTTTCATACATTTAAGCATATTCAAAAACAAAAGCCAGATGTTTCCATAGCAACAAAATCGAATTGACAATGCTTAACTGGACTTTGAACTTAAAACAATTTTAATTAATTTAAATTTGAATTCGGTTTTGAATCTCGAATTTTGATAGATAAATTTGAATATAAATACGTGTAAATATCAGTATAACAAAATTTTACTTAAAACAAACTAAAGCTGACAAAATCAAATATATTTAATTTATCTAAACAGGTTGAACATGAAACATTTTTCCTTTAAAATGCATTTAACATACTTTTTTAAAAATTGCTTCATTACCAACCGATGATAAACCGCCAAATAACTAAATTTTCATTATTTTGTTGCGGACAGGGTACGGAGGATCCGCCAAAATTTTTTTTATAAACGTATATATCCTCATGAGAAGAACATTCTGTATTTTGTTTTTCAGATTTTTCGAAATATGCCCGTATGGAGACGTTCCTTGTTAACCAAAAATGTCCTGTTCAATTTAGAAAAGAGCCAAAATTGTTTTGCTATTTTTTCCGGTAGGAAACCTTCACGACTCTTCATAACTCCAAAGACGTAAGATTTTCTTATGCCATCGCAGCTTTCACTTGCAGCATACCAAATTAAAATAGCCAGAAATATCTGATATCATTAGAGTTATATAATAAGATCTTTCAAATGAGTTCAACTTCTATTTCAACTATAAATAATCACCTCGGAATTTTTCATAACCCCATGTATACATGCATCTACCCTAAACGTATAGTGTAATCTGAATTTATAAAACGATTTTATTAAACGACAGGTTTAGCGTCACAGGTATTCCTTATAAAATATGGAAAGCTTAGCAGTAAAATAAAACAGTTTACCCGTGCTCATTATCAAGTGTCGAAACTGGTATTAAAATACTAAAATTTGACTTAATTTTCAAGATGTTATTTTAAAATTATAAGATATACGTTGTAGATTAATTAAATTCATCTTCTTCGCAATATCAATTTGAAATTTAAGTTATCTTACATTCCAATCAAATAGTAAAGACAATAGAGTGATTGAATTATGCCATTCGAGAAGAAAAGGAAAGCATAAGAAATAAAAACATTTTTCAAATTTCAATCATCAAGATGCAGTTTATTTTAAAAATCAAGAAACCTCTGTCATCTTCTAAGAAAAATAAAAGACTTTATTATATTTTACTTTAATTTTCATTTTCAGATTGAAATTGAAAATCGAAGTTATTTAAAACATTATAAAAAATTTAAATAAAAATTAAATATATTTTATTAAAAGCAGAAAATAGGGACATTGCGTCAAAATATTTATGCATAATTATTTTTTTAAAAAAAGATGAAAATTTTAAAATAATATTTTTTTTTCGAAGCACCTTTAAAGAAGATAAATACGTCATATGCGAATCGCTCCAGATAGTAAAGAAAAATAATGACCAAATATTAAAGGCTGTTATACTTAAAATGCCTGAAATAATTATTAGATGTGAAAATCTTTTAATAGTGGATATTACATCATATTTTAAAAGTTAAAATGATAATATTCCAAGTACTTTTAAATTACAAAGGAAACTTACCCATGAATCTTAAAATTGAAAAAACACCAAGCTCAATAATTTTTTTTTCAAAACAAATTATCTTCTCGAAAATTTTCAGATGAGTTCATTTGTGCTGCAAACATATGGCTAATTTTTAATGCAATTTTCAAATAATCTTTGTTATTTAGCTTCAAAACAATCAAGTGCAATTTTTTTACTAATTTTTTTCTTTGCGTTCGTAAATTAACAAAATAGCTAAATCCATAAAAAAAGTAATATTCCTTTTAATATTTAAAAAATAAAAAATCTATTTTCGAAAACAAAACCTAAAATTTATTATACCAATAAGATAATAAAACAAAAAAACATATTTATTTAGTGAAAAATACTCTTTGTACAAAAAAGCTTTCTAAATCGTAATTATTTCACCTGTAACTGAAGAAAAAGAAAGAAATTAAGATTAAAATAAAATCTTATTAGAAAATACCAAAAAGGAGAAAATAAACAACACATTCATCTCAAGAAGAAAAAAAACAATTATCACAACTGGAACATGTTTCTCTATAGAAATACAGTTAATAACGAATCAATTTGTGTTTTTTCTCGCTTCTAGATTAGTAATAAAAAACTACTGTTTTCAGAAACTATATCAGATAAAGAACTTTTGGAATAAGAATTTCTTTGAAATGAATTCCAATAAAATGCATAAAAGAATTAAATAAAGAAAAAAAATATTTCGGATTCAAATTAGATTTCTTATCGCATTCAAATATTTTTCAAAAGTTCATGTGTCCTATCAACAATGTTAACATCCAATTTTTCAAATATATAAAGATAAAAAAGATATATTTGTAATAATTTTTATTAACTATTATGAATATAAGTGAATAGAAAAATGAAAATCTGAATTTTTTTAAATAAACTTTCTGATAATTATGCAACTATCTGAATTAATTATCAATTATTAATAAAATTATTATTATTTAATTAATTTTAATAATAAAATTAATTATTAAATTAATTAATTATTAAAGAATTTTTTTGTGTGAGAATATTTTGGTACTATAAACACAATTTTTAAAAATTATTTTTTTCTTTGCCTAGCAGAAATCTGATATAAATTTATGGCTTTTAAATAATCATAGAACAGTGAATAATTTTCATATTTATCTGTTGATGATAAATATGAAAATCTACCGCATATAGAAATCTGAAAATTTAGATGGAGATAGTCCAAAGTAGGTACATATACTACCAAGTGCGATATTGTTTATTTATTTATAGTATTTAGCTGAGATATCAATAAAAAATAAATAGGAAAATTCCTAAAAGTGGCTCTTTTGATCAGGCGGGCGATTGGAAAAATAACCATTAAATAGTTTGTGTAACTTAATATTTACAGTTACAAGTTTTTTTTTGTTGTTGTTTTGATATTTTGATGAACTATTATGCATTAGTTGTGTTTGATAACAACCATGTAAGATCGCGAAATCTATATTTGTTATTATTTGCTATTATGGAGAGGTTGTAAAATATTTTCTTGATTCTGCATCCGTTGATTTCAACTGGCATTTTTCTCTCTATTTATGAGATAGTAATTATTAATTTTACGAACTATTAAAATGATTATAAAGAGTATTCTCACGTTCAGTAGTTGCTGTTTTCAGAGCCAGCTTAAAGTTATAGGGAGCCTAAAGCCCAGAATTTTTTTTCACATTTTGATCCACAATATGCAGTTTATTTTAAAAATGAAAAATCGTCTGTTATCTTCTAAGGAAAATAAAAGACATTATTGTATTTTACTTGTTTTGTCATTTTCAAGTTGAAATTGAACAGCGAAATTATTAAAACAATTATAAAAAAAATGAATAAAAATGAAAGATAAATTATTAAAAACTAATAATAGAGAAAAATGCGTCAAAATGTTTATGCATAAATTAAAAAAAAAAAAAGGTGAAAATTTTAGAATAATATTTTTTTTTCGATGCACCTTTATAGAAGATAAATGCGTCATATGCGAATTGCTCCGCTCCACATAGTAAAGAGGAATAATGATCAATACTTAAAATGCCTGAAACAATTAAGATATTACGTGTGAAAATCTTTTAATAGTGAATATTACTTCATATTTTAAAAGCTAAAATTATAATATTCCAAACTTTAAAATTAAAAAGTAAACGTAACCATGAATCTTAAAATAGAAAAAACAGCAAATTCAATATTTTTTTTCAAAACAAATTACCTTTTCGAAAATTTTTATTTGTGTGCCTGAAACATAAAAGCAATTTTTAATACAATGTTCAAATAATCTTTTGTTAAGCAGCCTCAATACTACAAAGTGCATATTTTATTATTATTATTATTTTGCATTCGTAATTTAACGAAACAAGTAAATCCATTAAAAAAGTAACATTCCTGTTTAATGTTTATAAATAAAAAAAAATCTATATTTTCGAAAACAAAATTTAAAATATATACTAATAAGATAAAAAACAAAAAAACATATTTATTTAGCGTAAAATACTCTTTTGCACAAAAAAGCACTCGAAATCGTAATTATTTCATCTGTAGCGGAAGAAAAAGAAAGAAATTAAGATTGAAAATAAAATCCTATTAGAAAATATCCAAAAGGAGAAAATAAACACCATTTTCATCTCAAAAAGAAAAAAAAACAATAATCACAACTGGAACGTGTTTCTTTATAGAAATACAGTTAATAACGAATCAATTTGTGTTATTATCTCGCTTTGAGAATAGTAATAAAAAAAACTACTGTTTTGAGAAACTGTATCAGATAAAAACTTTTGGGATAAGGAATACTTTGAAGTGAATTCCAATAAATGCATAAAAGAATTAAATAAAGGGAAAAAAACTATTTTGGATTCAAATTGGATTTCTTATCGCATTCAAATATTTTTCAAAAGTTTATGTGTCCTATCAACAATATAAACATACAATTTTTCAAATATATAAAGCTAAAAAATTCATTTTTTATGCTTATTAACTGTTATAAACATAATTTAATAAAAAAATAAAAAATAAAAAATTTTTAGTAAATTTTCACATGATTATGCAAGATGTTTTAATTAAAATGTTTTTTCTATCAGAAGATTTTCATGCTATAAACTGAATGTTTAATATATATATATTCTTTGCAGAGCAGATTTCTGACTTTGAATTCCGATATTTTAATAATAAAAGAACAGTGGTTATCTGTGTGTGTGTGTGTGTGTGTGTGTGTGTGTGTGTGTGTGTGTGTGTGTGTGTGTGCGTGTGTGTGTGTGTGTGTGTGTGTTGATAATATCTAGGAATATCTACGCATGTAAATATCGAAAAAATTTAGATGAGGATAGTTCAAGGCAGACACAGATGCTATCAAGCGTGATATAATTCTTATTTTTGTGTATTTAGCTGAGATATCAATAACGAAAAAAAAAAAATGAAAGTTCGTAAAAATGGCTCTCACTTTTGATCGCTCGGGCGCTTTGGTAATTAACCTTTAAATAAATTATTTAACTTAAGAGTTGCAGAAACAGCACAATGGTGGTCGCAATTGTTTAAATTTGCATTTCTCATTAGCAGAAATTAAATTGAATTAAAAAATATGATTGAACGTAAAAAATATGATGAAACGTAAATGATTTTAATGATAAAATCATTACAACCAATGCATTTTCGATTAAAATTATGAAACCACAATCGTGGTCGCATTTTGTCAATGGAGGAAACTGAATTGAATTAAAAAATGGCCTTGTACATAAATAATTTTTATGATGAAATTACTACAAATAATACATTTTCGATTAAAATTATTTGTGAAAGTACATTTATCTTTAATTTTTTTACTGTCTTTCAGATTTTATGTGTTGCTTTATCTAAGATAAAAAAAAAATGCACTACACTGAAAAATATCGCCACTCGAAATTTTAAATGACACAAAATGTTATAAATAATGTAGATTTATAAGGTAGAAAGCAACGTTTTTAGAAAATTGGAATGGTGAAAATAATATACTTTTTGTTCTAAAAATAAACGTTTATCATTTTATTTTAAAAATATTCGACGTATAGATTTTGTGGAATACTTATGAGTTTCATAAGACCGATCCACATGAAATATTAGGTTTAGTAGAAATTGATTTAAAAGAGAGATTTTGAAAACAGTGTAAGGATAATCTTTGAGTAACTTTTGAATGATTTATGGCAAAATAATTAAATGCATCATTTCACAATTTAAAATTTTATGTTTGAGTGAAATGCTTAAAGTAAGAAATAAGTAAAAATTAAATTGAAACTTATCTTGTGTTTTATTACTATACCTTAATATTAAACAAGTAAAATGAATTTAAACTCTATAGCCGATCAAGAACAGAAAAATAGTGTTATGAATGATGAAAAAGCGGAAATCATCTCAGATTCACATTTGCAAAATTCGATACGTTTATTTTAATATTGAAAATCGCAACAGTTTATTACATGCTACAATAATAAGTTTGTTTGTATTATTTATTGAAAGTTATTAAGATTCTTCTGTAATATAATTGAAATAACATGTAATTCAAAGAAACGATTTCTTTAATGTTCTTCTCATTTTACATCCAGATTGCTCTTAATTATTGTAAAATATACAGTTACTATTTTACGTAATTTAGTAACAAAAATAATGAATGAGATATTTTGGTTGGTAATGAAGCAAAATAAAAAATACTATGCATTTCTTTTTTTTATTTATTTCATATGCCGAAAGATATGAGAAAATTATTTTTTCTTTCGGTGTTTTGTTTCATTATATTATAGTTAAAAATTATTTGTTTAATTTTCAACATTGGTTGTCCTTGTAGTTCTATCAGATATAATAAAGCAATTAATTATAAGCTTGTTTTCGTTTTTTAAAGTTTAATTAAAAATTTACAATTGAATTATTTGTAATTTAATTTGTAATTTAACTACTTTTCTAATTAAAAATGTTAGAAATGTAACATTGCACCTTATTTATTATAGGGTAAAATACTTTTTCATACGAAAATTTTCTTAATACATACGAAAATATATTTTTTGGATATCATTGGATTTACATAAATAATTATTTGCATTACAATTATAGGATTTTTCAATTTAAACTCTATTAAAATCTGATTGCGCTATTAGGTAACGAAAAGATTTTTTTAAATAAAAAAACATGAAAAGCTTTTATTTAAAACTAGAAGATAGCCCGTAAAAATGACGTGTCTCCATTTTTGAAAGGATGATAAAACATTACAACAACTTTGGTCAATCATAGTCACTTTAGGTTTAAACAATTTTGAAAAATAGAAAGATTGAACATGAGGGAAAAATCTAAAAAAAAAAAAATTCAATAGAAATCTGCATTTAAAACTATAACCAAACTATATGGTGGATGGGGAGGGATTGTAACGAACAAATGGTAAATGCATAAAGTTTAAAAGAATAAAGTAAGGTAAAATATCAATTATAAAAGAATACATTGTGAAACTACAGCCGAAAAATATTTTAAAATACTGAGAGAAAATAATAAAAATATCCAAAATGTATAAAAAATTTTCCCATTTTGGCCATTTCCAGACGAATATGAGAGAGTAGCCAAATTATTAATTGAATGGGTAAAATAATGGCATAGAATATGTCGCAAATGAATTTCACTCACAAAATTATAGCAATTATTTCACAAAAAACATGCAAATTAAAATGCATTTATAATGCAAAACATGTACTAATAACGCTATTTTTAAAAAAATGTGGATTAACTATTTTATACCATTAGCTAATACTTAAAAGAAAATACTTTATTGGTTGGTTGGTTGGCAGGCGGCTTGAGACTTATGCTTCGCCATAGGCGGCTTTGTCTCGACTACTCGACAAGGAAGAGAATCCGAAATCTCAAATACAGAATGTTATGAGAACCACGAGCAACCACACGAGAGAATTTAATAAGCGAAGAGAGACCGGAGCGGGATTTGAGAGCGGCAGTAATAATCTCGAAATACGTAGATTGGGACTGAAAACCAAGCGTAGAAAATAAGGTGATCCTGTTCGTGTTATATTTTACGCACTGGAGAAGGGCATGGTCAGAAGTCTCAGGGACACAGCATATAGAACACAGTGGAGAAGGCGGCAGATTCATACTGAAGAGTCGGGAGTTAGTCGGCCAGGTACGAGTACGCCACCGAGAAATCCAGATGTCCTCATGACGATGGCAGGTCCACTGTCGAAAGGCAGCGTCCTCACTAAGGGAGGACACTACCCTGCGGTACGCATCTCCTAAATGGACCATGGTTGGAAAACTGAGACTTCTACCGAACGTGGATAGAGCGCTCCGTCAGAAAATTTGCAATCCAGCGGCCAACTTTGCTCCGGATACCAAGGTGAGCAATCTTATAGATTAGGCCATCGATCCAGACTGAATCGTAAGCCGAGCTGATGTCAAGAAATACCGCAAGCGCAGTCAGGCGGGAGTTGCGAGCTCTTGATTTGTCATCAAAGAGTTTACACAAAGCGGCCGTAGAGTCCTTGAAAGGCATAAATCCGTAGTGCGAAGCCTGAAAGATCTCGTTTTTCCCAGCCCAAAAGATAAGGCGATGGAGAAGGAGACGTTCAAAGACCTTCGAGCAGACGGCAGTCAGCGCAATGGGACGATAAAATGAGACCAGGCGAGAAGGTTTGCCCGGCTTGCAGATTGGGACGACGGTAGCTTCCTTCCATTCAAAAGGCGAGTCCAAAAGCTCGTTATAAAGGGTGAGAAGTTTCTCCAGATTTGAGTCGGAGAGGCCTCGGAGTAATTTAACGAATATCCCATCACACCCAGGAGTTGTAGGACGAGTCCTTTGGATGGCGAGACCTAGTTCATTGAGGGTAAAGGGAGCATTAAGGCAGGCGTCCCCATTGCTAAGGTCGTAAGGAATGAGAACCAAAGGATCATCTTGGCTGAAAGCCTCAAGGAAAAGGTCCGCTTGGGCACGACAGAAAGTGACAGGGCCCCGTTCCACAAAATGTTGTCGCCAGGTGGAGTATCTTTGCGAGCCAGATTTTTGAGCAATTTGAAGATTTGGCCATTTGAACCCTGAGAGCGACAAGTCCTGTCCCAGTAGCTGCGGGAAATCTGTTTGATGTAGCGTGGGAGCTTGCAGGCAGTTTGTTTATAGAGCAGCCACATCTCCTTAGAGCAGCAAGATCTTGCGAGGCGGAGGTAACTACGTATGAGTCCAAGTAGTTTACGACATGTGGAATCCCACCAAGGAGCATTGTGGTGAGGCACACGGCGAAGAAAAACGGAGCACCTAGAGATTGCCACTCTACAAGAGTCCAAAAAGGAGTCGGAGGTAGAATATGAATTGAAGTTATCTAGAGCCGAATTTAGAAGACAGCCGGCCGAGGTCCAGTTGACAAAGTGACGACGGGAGTCGGCGTGAGTATCGTGCCCACCAATCTGAATAGTTACGGGCTGATGATCAGAGTCGAAGGGATCTGGATGCACCGAAAAGGAAAGCGAACCAAAAAGGCCAGAAGATGAGAGGGTGAGATCAAGAAGGGAAGGGGCGGAACCGGGCATTCAATACGAGTCGCACTGGACGTATTGCAGACACAAACGTGATGACTGAGGATCCAGGAATGGAAGCACTGAAGAGGAAGAGGGTAAGGATGCTGGCGACAGAGAAGGTTGATGTTAAAATCATCCACCAGAAGGAAAGGTGGCTCAATAGAGTTGAGTAAATTATCGAACTACTGAACTGCAAAGGAACCCTTGGGAAGGTAGATGTTGACAATGGTGAGCCAGGTACCATGAATGTTTATCCTTACGCCAAGAGCCTCCGTATTGCCGGAAGAGTCAATAGGAAGAGAAATGCGATATGAATGGTAAGAAACGCGGACCGCCGTGAAGAGACCTCCACCACGGCCGCCATCTCTACCAGCCAAAAAAATGTGCATACGGGGAATAGAGAAAGTTGAACCCGAAGCCAAAAAAGTCTCCTGTAAGCAGATGACCTGGCAGTCTCTAAAGAAAAGGGCATGTAACCAATGTCCATTAGCTTTTAGACTTCTACAATTCCAATGAATAACCTGAAAACTCATGAAAAACAAAAAGGGGAATACCAGCAAACGAGAAGAGAGAGAAGCCCCCAAAAGACAAAAAGGTAAATGGGAGAGGAAAGAGAAAGAGGGAAGAAGAAAGGACCCAACTCATGTGAGTCCAGTGGCCTGAGGAGAATGTCCAAGCTCGGGCTCATGTTTGGAGTTGTCATTTGAAACTCCAGATACCGTGGAAGAAAATTCCATGAGGAAGTCTGACAAAGACCCCTTTTCCGATATGGCCTTTCGCATATTTTTCAATTTGTCCGATTTATGTGGTGCTCTGGGTGAATGCAAAACTTCACTTTTTTTCCCAGTGTGACGAGACAGTGAGGGAGAATCGTCTGATGTTAATACCTCTTATATTACACCGATGACCGCTGAGGTAAACATGGTAAGCAAATTTTAACAGTAGGCAGCTTGAGCGGTTAGCACTTGCTGCAACATGTTAGCAATGTTATCATTAAATGCTTGAAGGGCCTCCTGGAGTTCCGTTTTGGTTATGTAGTTAGTGGGTGGGGTGGGAACAAACAGGTGATGCAGCCGCGGCCGCATATGATTCAGACTTGAGACTGGTGCTGGCGCGGAACTGTCGCCGGGCCTCACTAAACCTAAATTGTGTTCGGCTTTATATTTGAGGAGTTTAGCTTCATGTATATAGTGGGAGCAAATCTTGTCAGAGGCGGCGTGGGGTCCTTTGCAATTAGTGCAACGCAGGGAAGTAACGGAGCAGGTGCCCTGATGGGACTCTGCACACTAGCCGCAAATGT
Source organism: Maratus speculifer (assembly GCA_964019185.1). Lineage (NCBI taxonomy): Eukaryota > Metazoa > Arthropoda > Arachnida > Araneae > Salticidae > Maratus > Maratus speculifer. The sequence goes on from OZ025289.1 coordinate 242,687,325, forward strand.
GATCACTGTTACAGTTACGTTTGTTATGCGTGAATTTTTTGCAATTTGAACATTGCCTTGGTTTGTCAACAAATAGGGAAATGCGATGATACTGATTCCATAATTTGACGTTGTCAGGAAGGGAGTCGCCAAGCTTGGTTACCAGGACCGACGTAGTTGGCGTCGAGCCCTGTCGCAGGAAACTAATAAACTCTAAAGTTTTTATTCTTATAAATTCCAATTCTTCCGCGATTTCGGCACAGTCGACAAGCGGGTCGATATTGTGAAGAAGGAAGCGAGTTGATATTTCTTCAGGAAGGTAGGACGCGGTTTACTGTAATATTTAAAAAAGTTTTGATTTTCAATATTTCAATGGCAGTTTCTGCCGATTGTGTGTGAATAAGTAATTTACCCTGGCGGGTAATTTTTATGAAATCAATACATTTGTGAGAGGAAACTTGCGAGGTAATGGCATCCCTTAGCGCCTTGGGGTGTATCATTGGTAATGATCCATTTACAGCAGTTAGAGTAACCGAAATTGCCCCAATGCCGACATTACTAGCTTCAACTAGGATATTTTCAGGGGAACTGTTTAAGCGGTATAAGAAAGAGCTATGAGTTGCACTGTTGTTTTTTTCCATGTTCGAAACAGTTTACTGGACCTTTATTTCTGTGTTCATATTGCTATCCGTGACCGTCACTGGTTGACAGTCAGACACAATTACAACAAACCAAATTTGAAACAAACACAAAGAAAGAACAGTTCAACATTTACCAGTGCTACAGAAAACAAAAGTAAAGAACACTTACAACACAAAATACAAGGATTAACTACGAAAATACACGAAATTTTAAAGAAAACCCCAACCCGAAGGGGTGTAAAAGAAATACGCCTAACACGTTGACGATAACGTCAACAGAAATCAGTACACAAGTTCAAGCCACTGCTAGATGCAACCTACGCATCCGACGACCGCAGAAAACGAAAGCCGAAAATACTTTATAAGATCGAAAACAAATGTCAACAATAAAGAGTAAACAATCGTGATTCGTTATGTGACAATAAAGTCATTTACGGCTGTAAAAAAATAAAAATAAATAAATATATATATAAAGCAACACGAATATAAAAATTCTAACAATATTGTATTTAAAATGCACCTTCGCTTTTCTTAAATAAAAAGTTTTTAATAAACACTGTTAAAAATTTGACTGTTTTAATGCATCGTCATTACACAGCTTTTATAGAAAAAGATTACTTTACCGTATTACACTGTTAAAAATTTGACCCGTTTGTTGCAGCGTCACTCCACAGCTTTTATAGAATATCTCTTTTATGACCAATGCGAATGCTCCATGTCACAGTAAAAGTAACCGCTTTATATAAAAGCAGTGGAGTGATGCTGTAGCAAATGGGTCAAATTTTTAACAGTTGCTGCAGCATCACTCCAATGCTTTTATAGAAAACGATTACTTTGTGTGTGTTACTTACATTGTATTCTATAAAAGCTGGGTAGTGATGATGCAGCAAGAGAGTCAAATTTTTAACAGTGTACTTCTAAAAATTTGACCCATTTACTGCAGCGTCACTCCACAGCTTTTATAGAATTTCTCTTTTATGACCAACGAGAATGCTAAATAACACAGCAAAGTAATCGTTTTCGGTGTAAGCGGTGGAGCGATGCTGTAGGAAATGAGTCAAAATTGTAACAGTGTAAATATTGTGTTTTAAATAGGGAAAAGATTTCAAAGCACAGTAAAATGTAGTAACGTCATTTACAGCTCAAACTGTAAATCTGATAAATTAGAACGCTCCAGTACGACTCTGGAACGTTTGCATTGGACAAAAAATCGATAGCCTTTAAAATCGGACATAACTTTTCACAATGGAATTTGTCATTGGTCAAAATAAGTGTTTTTTCTCGTGGATGAGTTGACCCCGAAATCGTTATACACGGAGGTATTTTACATATATAATTTACCTGAAAAATACAGAAATGTAAATTTCTATATAAAATGGAAATCCATTAAATATTATGTTAGTAACAGAAAAGAGAAAGGGTTTTATTTAATATATAAGATTTTCCTACTTTGTCATACATATTTTTTTTACAAATGGTTAAAACGGGTGTGAATTAATATGAAGAAAGCTTCTTAAACACAGCATAAATACTCCAATTTGCCAGGCCTTTCGAAAGAACTGAGTATTTTTTCGTGAGGCTCAAATAAGACGTACATCTACTATGAAAGCGGAAGCACGACTCAGCGAATTCAAGTATGGTATATGGTGTATTTAAGAAGTTTTTATTTTATCATACATATGTACTAATTTGCTGGTTATATCTTTTAAAATATGCATTTCTCACGAAATTGTCCATAGTATTCTCAAATGAAAACAATACACTATTAAAAAAATTCTCTGAAATTATAACGAATTTACGGGTAATCCATTATCTTAAGTTTTATGCAAAATTACGGAGATTAGAAAAACAGAGATTCTGATAAATAACAGTGAAGTTATTCAGTAAATTTAGAATAGATTCTGTAAATTAACATCATTAAAATACTCAAAACTCTGTAAATTTATTTTTAATGATAATAATTTAATTTAGTTTTTAAAATTAGCGAATCACTCAATTTTTAGTGAGTTTAAAAGAGCTTAATTTTTTTCAGTAAATTTGAAGTGGTGTATCATTAAACTTTACAAATCAATTTGTTTATAGCAATATTGGTATTTGAACCCGAACCCTTTTGACAGTGAAAGAATACTTTACAAACTCGGATATAGAAGCTATTGTTCCTTGTTGTACAGGAGCAGGTCCAATGAGAACGAAGTATGTTTTTTATGATTTAGCGTGGTAAAATCTCCATTAAATCTGGCGGGATATTTTTTTCTTTTCTAAATTATTCTTAATTTAAAAAATGGAATAAATTTCCTTCTTTAATATTTCTATTAAAAAGCAAAAGCATATTTAAATTGAGCATTTTGAATTACAAAATAAAGATAAAAATATCATTAAGAAAATCACTACAATGAATTTGATATAATGTCAGACAAATGTGCGTAAAATGATGATCGAGAAACTCAATCGAATACATTTAACAGAGAACTAGTGTAAATTTAGAGAGAGTTTCACTTTCTTGTGTGGTTTTAACAGAAAGTTTTAGTAATTAGTAAATTTTTAGTAACTGAATAAGTTTTCTTTATTCCAATGTTTTATTTTTAAATTGAAATATTTTGCACCGTTCTTGTTAAAATGAATGTTGTAAATTTTCTAAAATAACAGTGACTGCAGACGTCAAATAATAGGGTTTTTTTTACAAATGTAAGTTTGTATTTAAAAAATTGTCAATATTTATGAGAAGTGTAAACGTTTTGTTTATTGAAGATGTGAAAAATTATTTTTTAATGAATAATTTTCATCTTTTTTTATATATATTATATTATTTTTAGGAACTTAAAGTTATGCATTCCAACATCTGACTAAATATTTTCCAAAAAAGAGTTGTTGCGTCACAAAGGGTTTACAATAGAATGAAGATTAGGGGCCATTTTCACCTTTAGTAACTGAATATATTTAGGTTTCAACCATAAATTTCTTTATAAAATAAATTTAAAAGACACATAGAAAAAGAGTTAATTAAATAACTCAAACATTATTAAATAAAAATTCTAGTATTAAATCCTTTTTATAAAAAAATGAATAAAAATTTCCGTCTTTCTTGTGTTAATATTTCGAAATCCACGGGACATTCCTTTCTGTTTTCTTGAATAGGCAGGATTACTTCATAAGATGAAATTATGTCAGGTAAAATTGATATATACTATATTTTGACAATAAGTTGGAATGTAGAAATTGTATCGGTGAAATAAAACAACGTTATACAATGAAATGATTTTATTGTACTAGTTTTGACATGAAACAAGTTTCAATCCTAACGATACCCTGTTTTTGTACGGAAATCAAGTTGAAATGAATATTTTTATTGTATTAGGCATAATTTTAAAAAATTTAATATATTACAAATGATGGCTTATTCCTCATATGTAAATATCTCGTTATAATCATGTTTTCATTTAAGCCGTGGCTATATTAAATTAATTCAGTAAATACATATTTAAAAATTTTTTTGATTGGGACAAATTGATGTAAACACTATAAAAAATTTATTTCTAAATTTTATTAAATGAAATTAAAGCAGTTAAAAATTAATGGAACATACCTTTGAAGTACATAAATGTATTTTAATATAAAAACATATCTAAAAATTGAAATTATTTGTTTTAAATTAAGGCTGTTTTTCAACATTATAAATGTCCTTACACATTCTCTAAAAAAATTATTTAAATCACGTATGTTTTGTTAATTATTATCTTTCCTACTCACATTCAACAATTAAAATTGCCACGATATTAATATTTTTACGGTAAAAAAATTTTATTTGATTATATTTTGAAAGTAATTAAAATGCCTTTATAAAAGAAAATTTAAATAACTCATAATTAAGCGTTTTCCTCAGAGAAATAACTTCTTCAATATACTTCGCACTTAACATTCCGTTTACTCCTAATTATTATGAAACGTGTAATTATTTTTTGTACGTTATTTAGTGAATTGAATAAAGTAACTCCGTGGGTATTATTTAAAGAAAGTAACTAAATTTTTTTCTTTAATTATATACAAGTATGCCATTGGATTCCAGAAGGGAATTGGAATATATATATATATATATTTTCTAGCACTGGAATATTTTTTTCCTAAGCGTTATTTATTCTCTATTATATTTCAAGAATTTTAAGATTTTGGAAAATGTATGTTATCTTTACCCTTTTTCAAATAAGAAATATACTTTAAAGTAATTTTTAAATTGTGTCTTTTAATAAATGTGTCGCTGTTCCAATAATAAAACTGGTTTCTTTTTTTGAAATACAAAAAAAAAAAAAAAAAAAAATCATAATTTGAAAAATATTTTTTATGATTATTTGGGTTTGTTGCTTTAATTTTCTTATATATATACATATATATGAAAAAAAATCTTGCCAATCTATAATTTTTTTTACATACCTGCCCATGCACTGGTTGAAAAAAAAAAGAAACATAAATTATTTCTTTTTATTACTTCTACTTAGTAAAGTCTTAATGAAAAATTTCGGTATTTACGTTGATTGTTATAACCTGGCCATTGCTGCATATAATATGTAATTTCGATGATTTTTTTTTTCCTTTGAAAAATGGTATATGTAGCAAACATTGAATTAGATGGTGATTTACTCTTAGTGTGGAAGGAGAAATGTACAATTTTAAAGCTGTAAAATTGGATTTTGATCACAGCTGTCGACATCAAATAAATACTTAGACTAGCTGGGAAAAAAACTAATAGGACAACTATAAAAAGTCACTCTACGTTGATTTTAGGGATTAAAGTTAAATGAAAAATGGCAGGTTGTAACTAAAAGTCCGCATATCACACAGTTTAATGATATTTACCTTCGCTACTCTGTAAAAAACGTAAATTTGTGGCAATTTACAGTGATTTATCCAGTAAATTTACGAAATATGTAAAGGTTTTTTGTGGCCAAAAACAGTTAATGTAACTGGAAAGTCCGTTAATATAGGAATATTAAAGTACATTTTTTTACGGACATTGTTTGGAATCGCTACTGCAATTTTGTTTCTGTGTGTTTGCCTAATCATCGAGAGATTGTCAGTATTAGGCATTTTGTCGAATATTAAGACATTGCTTACGTGGTGCTTGAACATTTTTCTTTTAAATGGTAATATGAATTTTGCGTATGGTAAAATATATTTGCTAAATTTAAGTGAATTTATAAGTGTAAGCATGTAATAAAAATATACTTTTTTAATTTTTGAATGTTACCAAAGTTTCACAATTTGATTTTTTTAATCAATACTTTCTGATATTGATCTAATATAAACCTTTTGACAATTCATAAAAGGCATTTTTTGTAGATCCAGAATAATGGCCCATCTGTGATATGCAGTGTGTGTGTGGCTGAAGTCTTCTGGTAGTCATGAGGAAACGATGCCAGTGACCAAATTAGCCACGTCCAATGCGAGCGACCACCCACGTCCAAGACGCTTGTGTTGGGAAAGAGTGGACGAGCCTACTCTAAAATAATGAAAGCTAGCTAGGACACTTTATAGTGTCATGCTTGAGGACACAATATCTTTCTAATATTAAGGTGCGGGCACTCACAAACACTTTTTGCGGTTACAAGTTGGCGTGTTTTATGTTCACAGGTGGCGTGTTTTATGTTTAATGACAATTCCGATTCAACTTCAGTCCAACTTTAGGACAGGGAACATTCCCTTAAGTCCGGTTGAGATTGTTATCTATTGAACCATTGTAATATCCCCGTTTTCTATTGTCTATAAACCGCAGAAGGGAGAAGAAGAAAATATTTCATGGAATTCAGGTGAACTTGCACAAAATACACGTGTTCTGGGAGCCTTATTCTTCTGACTTTGCAGTCTGAGTGTCAATTCAGTGTTACTTGTGCAGATTTGCTCTTATCTAACATGCGTGAAAATGTTTACTGGCGTATCCAGTAACATGTTTTTTTGTTGTGGTTGTTTAGCTGTCAGTAAATTCATTCAGAGATGATTTTCATGTTGTTTCTAGTACAGTGAATGTCTGTATATTATTTTTGATCACTCGTTTTAATTTTCAATAGACCGGGAGGAGGTAGCAAGGACAATCATTTCATTCGAGTTCACTGGCGAAATTCTCTGATGATTGTCTGCACTGTCGCCTGACAGTTTACAATGGTGAGAGCTCCTGTACGATGGTATTATTGTGGTCTTATTTATGACTGACGATTATCTGTACTAGGGATATAGGCCCGAGGAAGAATGATCTCCGTGGGGGGAGGCATTTCTAAGGGATCCTAACCCGTATTTATGCAAGGTTAAATGAGGTTCGATGAAAACCACAGTTCCTGTACAAAGCACATACTCAACTAACATATAACATTACAAATTGCATTGCAACTAGACACTTTGGTGCATTTAAAATTATATTTTTTGTTGCGGTTCTTTATTTTCCAAACCTCCAAGAAGTTGGAGTTAAAAAGCTACTTCTAATACTTAAGAAGCATCCATGCAACTTTGATCTGAAAAGTTTTGTAATGACAAATATATATATAAATCGTAATTAGGGGGTATCATAAATTTCAGGACTAGTGCTTATTTAGTACATAAGTAATTCAAATATTATTAAATTTTAGAGGATGGTCTACTTCATGAACTGAGATAAGCTTTCGATTGTTAAAAAAACCCTGTCGGCTTGGCCTATAGGTGGAGGTAGATTTCGAAGAATGCTCATTTCAACATCAAAAAATAAAATTTGATTACAGATATATCCAGTTTAATAACTTGATTCGGCCGCTTTTGAAAAAAAAATTTAATTTAATTTTTTTGTGGAAACATGTTTTATGAAAATCATCTTTAAGCTAAATACGACTCAAATGTCCATTTTGACAACCTATTTTAAAATATATTCTGACTTTATAAAAAATCGACCAATACGGCACATTATATAGTTCCTAAATAACAAAAAAACTGTCAATTGAATGCGTTTGAGAGCAAAATTGAAATTAAAAATGAGTTATAAAATAACCAAATTGTTATTTGAATACAACCTCAATCCTTTATCATGATCGCGTCGGGAAATTTTGTGCAGTGTCCATTTTGACAGCATTTTAAAATATATATTAAGCCTTTATCAAAAAACTGACCAATGCGTCACATTATATAGTTTCTAAATAGGAGGACTTGTAAACTGAATGCATTTGAGAGCAAAAATGAATTTAAAAATGAGTCAGAAAAAACGCAATTTGTTATACTTTCTCAATCTTTCAATCACCATAATGTCAGGAAATTCTGTTCAAAATACCTTTTTTGGCAGCCTTTCTTGAAATATATTCCGACTTTATTAAAAAATCGACCAATGCGTCATTTTATGCCGTTCCTAAATAAGAGAATCTGCCATTTGGATGCGTTTAAAATCAAAAATAAATTTAAAAATGAGTCTGAATGTAAGCAGTTTGGATTTGAGGTATTTTCTCCAACTACTAGTATTGTTTAATTTATTTTTGCTAGAAGAATTGGTCCTATGAAAAACTTGTTAATATAAAAGTTGTAGATATTATTGAGAAGATGTAAAATAAATTTAATTACATTTGATTGCTTAAGAATTGAGTAAGTTATGGATTTTTTTCTTTTTCCTCCCCCCTTTTTCTTTTCGTTTTTAATTTTTTTCGTCGGTAAAAGTTGGTCCTATCAAAAACTTGTAGATACAAAAGTTTTAGATAATGTTAAGTACATTTATAAAAAAATTAGTTGGATTTGATATCTTGAGAATTGACGAAGTTGTGATTTTTTTTCTCCCAAAAACTCTGTTTTTTTCGCCCCTTGAGCCCATTTTTAACTTTACCAAAAATCTGTCATGCATAAACTTTTATCCCATTTTTGAGAAGTAATATAAACTTTAAACTGATTCGAAATCTATTTTATTTAAAAGGTTATCGCGTTTTTTCGGTTTTCACAAAACCCCTCCCAATTTCCACCCCCTTGGTCCAATTTTGCCTATTAACGAACTCAACCGAGATTTTATGCTCCTTGATTTTATGTAAAAGTTTGAAGAAGATCTAAGCATAATTATAGAAGTTATCGTGTCCAGAAGAAAGTGATATACACCGATAGATAGCTAGATAGATAGATAGATAAATAGATAGATAAACTTTTTTACTGATGGTAGTTTTGGGGTCTAGGAGTCATGATCGGTGTAGATCTGCAAAAATTTTTCAGAAATTCCAACATGGGAGAGAATGCAATAGGTAGTATTTCATACAAAATCTACCTAAAAATGGTCACTGAGAGAGATTAAATCTTTGGATATTTTGAAACATATATATATATATAATTTTACATATATGTCTAAAAACTAGCGATTTTGTGACGGGGATGGAGGGGAGGGTGAGAAACTGCAGTGAACTTCAATTCAATTAACTGTTTTCCATTTGTGTCATGCATATGAAATTAATTTAGTTGACAAAAATATGAAAAGCTCTTGAGCTGAGACTAACATTTAGTTTCTTAAAACGTGATTGTAATTTTAAAAGAAAAACTATTATTTTATCCACTTTTGCGAGATGAGAAAAATAATATATCAATAAAAACTATATTTTTGTATTATAGGCTCCAATATAAAAGAATATCTTCTTTTTAAATAAAATTTTAAAAAATGATAGAATAATTATAAAAAATGGTTCCTAGAATATAGTTTCGAGCAAAACAAATTGGACGTTTTGCAATAGCGTAAAGTTCAATGAGAAGTGTAAGTTCAATGTGTAAAACGAGTTTTAGAAAAAAAATATTCAAAAGTCATTTAGGACAACAATCTAAATAATTAAGAGATGCAAAAATTCTTTAACATTTATTTAATTTGATAGACAACTTATAAATACGGACTTTTAAGAAGTTAATAAAAAAGTTAATTAGTTAAGTTAAAAAAAGATTTTTAATTATCAAGCATTAATTAGAAATTAAGTATTAATTTTTTAAACTTATTAATGATAATGATAATGATATAAATGATATTACTAATTAAATATTAAATAACGATGAAAATATAGCTACTTTCAAGTAATATTTAATGGGAAAAAATCGTGTATGTCAAAGATTAAATGAGTGCTCAGTAGCTTGACATTTTCTTTAAACGTTTACTTTTTTGTAATGGTACAATCTGTAAATAAATAATGTTATTATATATTGAATTAGTTGTCAGTTTTCTTTACGCATCGTTTGAATATTTTATTTATTTACATTTTTCTTTTTATGTTGGCATGGCGTTGGAGAAACTTACTGTTTTTTTTTTCTTTTAATTATTCTAATAAATATTCATGAGTTAGAAGCTGAATGAAATTACGCAATGTTAATACTACTAAATTGATTTTACAGCCTAAAATATAAATGTACTCTTAATTTTCAAATCATAATTAATTATCACTTATTTAATACACAGGGTGTCCAGTAAATAACTGACGCATTTTGACCTTAAATAACAAATAAACGGTTTGAGATAAGAATGCACGGTTTGCTGCATTGTTAATATAAAATCAATAAATTTTTAAACATGCACTTTGTTAATATAGCTTGAATTTCGGCGAAAATATGGCGCTGGCGGAAACAGACTGTTTATGTACAGAAATGACTCTAGTTTTTAGAGGTATGAACTTTTCGCTGAATCTGAGTCTATATGTTTTCGAATCTGAATCTATATGTTGAGTCGACTCTCGACTCAGCTTCAAAAATAGGCAATACTTGTTGAAAAAAGATTTGAAATAATATTTATGATTGAACAATCTATATTACACTTAACCTCTTCAGTCCTGAGACTGAGATATTATTATATTATATTAACAAAGTCCATGTTTTAAAATTTATTGATATTGTAATAACAATGCTACAAACTGCGTATTTTTATGTCAAACCGTTTTTTTTTTTTTTGTTATTTACATTCAAAATGGGTCAGTCATTTACTGGACACCCTGTACATTTGACTAGATTGAAGAAGGCAGATGAGTGGCTAACCGAGTACCCGCGAGACTATACTTATGGGATTAAAACCACTATTTAAGTTCCCAGATATACCCACCAATATATAATAATTCCACTCGTTTTAAAACTGACAAATTGATTTCAAAAACTATTTTTCGGATGAAAGGATGCATGCAAATCTTGTGTTATATTTATTAGTAATTTTTTATACACATCGAATTTTTTCCCTCTCAAACAATTTTACTCATTAATACTAAAATTAATTATATAAGACAATATTCCTGTAAAGCAGTGGTTACCAAGATTTCTTAGTCCGTGACCGAACTTAAAGTAAAATAAAAAGAATCGCGACACGTCTGATATTTAATTTTGTGGTGTGTATTTAATATTAATACTAAAATTTCGTGCGAGCTTTATAATCTATCTCCTATCCTATCCAATGAAAAAGGATATTTTCCATAAAAAAAGAACACATTATCACCAAAAACAAGAATAGGTAATCCCGATGTGTTTAAGTTAAAAAATAATTGAACAACAAAAAATATAATGAAAATTACATTTAATTACATTTATTCACATTTTAATTAGTCTATTTCAAGTATTAATGCATGGAATTTCACAAAACTTGTGAGACCAAGAAGTTGTTGTATACTAGATCTTATTAGTTTTTGGTGTGTATCGTTCAGCAGGTTTCGCTGTTATGCTGCATTATTTAGACTTTCCACAATAATCATATCAAAAGAACTAGCAAATGGACTTTCAGAAATATTTATATTAAGTAAGTATTTAATATAACATGGTTCTGATTACGTTTTGGTCCAAACTGCTCAACAGGTGGCTCTACCATCCCCACTAAAAATAATCTTAAGAATATCTGAAGAAATCTCCAGTTTCTTCAGAAATTTTACTGAAATCTGAAAATATATGCAGATTTAACTCTATCTGAAAAATATCTGATAAATTTTTTAAAGATATTCTTAAAAATATCTGCATAATTGCCCCAAAAACGACAGATTTCCTTCAGATATTTGGGCCAGATACCTACAGATTTTCTACAGATATTTTTTAGTGGGGATGGTGCATTATTCTTTATTATCGCAATAGTTCTATCTCAAGAACTAATGCACGAAATTTTCTAAAACTTCGTAGCCAGTTAGTCCCTCAAATAGATTAGTATTACGTAGGTTTTGGTGCAAATTTCCCTGCATATGGTGCTGCTATGCTGCGTTTTGTACGATTTCACAATAGATGTATCATAAGAACTAATGTCTCGATTTTCATCAAACTTCAGTTTCAGATAGTACCTGATAAAAATTAATTTTGATTAGTTTTTGAAGAAGACATTTTCAGAATACAGATACAGTTATGAATTTACACAAATTGTTGCTGACTAGATTTTGGTTTTAACCAAAGAACCAGTGGCCATGCTATGCTTCATTTTTTTTATGAAGTATTAACATGCATAATATAGAAGAAAGTTTTAGACTTCCTGTACACTGTAAAAAAAAATTCTGTAAGGTTACTAAGAATTTTCTAGGAAACTGGGATGCCTAGTACTTTTTATGTAACCGCAACAAAAGAAAATCACATAAAATAACAAAAGTTTCTTTAGTAACTGTGACTAAATTTTGTTTAGTAAACGTACTAACGATTTGTTAGGGAGGTTTCCAAAGAAACTTCTGTAAGTTTACTAAATATTTTTTTGTAACGTTACTAACGACCGTTTAGGGATTTTAGTAAAGAATATCGAGAAAATTTACTAATAATTACGTTGTGAACGTAGTAAAGATTTTGTAGGGAGTTTACCAAAAAACTCTTTGTAAACTTACTACGGATTGTTTAGTAAATTTACTTATGATTTTTAAGGGAAATTCTCAAATTAGTTTTTGTAAATGAACTAAATATTGTTTAGTATACTTACTAGGGATTTTTTAGGGAGTTTTCTAAATACTTCTTGGTAAATTTACTAAGGATTACGTAGTAAACGTGCAAACAAACTTTTAGGGTGTTTCCTAAAAAATATTATGTAAATTTTCTTATGATTTTTAGTACACTTACAAGGGATTTTTTTGTACATTTGCTGAAGAATTTTTTGTAGATTTGTGAAGGACTTTAAGTATATTTACTAATTTTCATTTGTAATGCACACTAAATATTTTATGTACTTTATCGAATACCTTTAAAAAAGTTAAATATTTTGATAAAGTAGATAAAATACTTAGTGCGCATTCCTAAAAATAAGAGTAAATGTATTATAAAGTCCTTCACAAATCCACAAAAAATTCTTAGCAAATATGCTAAAAAAACCTTGTAACTGTATAAAAATCATTAGAAATGTAATTTTATTACGATATAGTGAGAAAAATTACAAATAATAATTTAATATTGTATTTAAAATAGTTTTTGCATTATCACCAGAAAATTTTTTTTAACAGTGCAAGAGCTATGATTTCTTAGTATTGTATCTAAAATATTTACACTTACCAAAAAATATTTCTAACTATCCAAATTTTTGCAGTAGTATTACCAATGGTTTTTCAGCAGTATTCCATAAAGATTTTATTATTATTATTTTTTTTATAGTAATACTTAAACTGATTGAAGTTGTTGTTATAATATTCTTTCAATATGAATTTGAATTTTAACAATTTTAAATATTCACAGTGGAGTTTTCCTTATGTATCAATATATTTCTTTAAAAAATAAGTAATATTAGCTTGACATGTGTTTCAATATAATCACAGCAATTACCATAAATATTTGTATGTTACGCATGAGAATACTGACTGAAGCTTCACTATAGATAATTAAATAGGTACTAAACCATGCTTGATATTAAATGAGCATTGTAACAACAACAATAACTGAGCAGAGAAGCTGAAGGAGATCTTACGGTTTTCAGTTAAGCTAAAAAAGGGTCAATAAAAACAGTAATGTAAAAAAAAATATATATCATTAGTAAGTTTATAAAATATGTCTATGATAAAATATATATATATATGGTTATTATTGAGACAAATTAAATTTACAATTTTTAAAGACAATTCTATTTGTATGAGTAAGCACTGTGCATCATCTAATCCAATATACGATTTGAAAACCTGCATATTATGAGAAACACCATCGGTTTATCTTATGTAAATATACATCTGAACTAGAAATGGAAAAAAGTAGTCTTACGATTTTTTTAAAATGGTGTTTTGTACAATTCAAAGATTATCAGAATTTCAGTCATAAGTGTATTATGGTACATATATTTTAAAGACTATACAATACGCGGTTAAAAAAAAATGCAAAAAAAAAAGTGACATCTGTAATATATATAATAAAATTAACGTCTTTACATGAATGCCATATATAAGAAAATGTGTTTTTTTAATATCTGTTATTCTTATTTCTGCTGAATATTCCGTATAGTTGTCACTGATCACTAGAAACTTTCTTCCTTTTATTTATTTTCTTGTCTCTTTCCTCGACTTTCTCTTCACAAATTTGTTGCACTGTCTACATTGAATACACCTGACATTATTTATATTTTATTTGCTTGAGAGTTATGTTTCAAATTGAAATAGTTAAGAGGAAAATTTAATTAGTCATAGAACTACAATTTTCAAACTCTAAACTGGCTTAAAGTTCCAGAAGAATGGATCTAACATTCATGAATTTAGTAAGACTGAACTGTTGTTGAATCAGCTCTGCAATTAGAAATTCCAATTCAAAAAGTTGCATATAAGGCAGATGATATGCACACCTTAACATATGTACTCAAAAATGCATAGTGGATATATCAACAGTCATTATTTCACACGTTTTAGTGCTTATCAGTATGTTATAATCACCAGACGTGACTAAGAAGAATTTCTAAAAACAGAAAATGTATGAAAACAAGAATTGAAAAAAATAGAAAGGTATAATACTTTGAAAAATATTATGAGTAGTCATTTTTATTATAAATGCAATGTACATACCTGTACAACGAATAAATGTAATGTGATTAAATGACAAAATACAATGAAAATATGAATGAAGTTTATTTCTAAATAATGATTTATTATATTCTATACAATAAAAATAATTTACATATATATTTTTAATATGACTCGTATTTTACAAATATTACATAACTAGAGTTCACACAAATATCTATTAAATTCATGCTTCATCGATAGTATTTTTGGAAACATGTTTTCTCCAAATTTGAATAATCAAGCTTATATACCTATTAAGATACTATTGGAAAATGATTGATAAAATAATATGGTAAAATATTTGAAAAACTTCAATGCTGTAGAATATATTAGAAAGCCCGACTGAGGTATGGGGAGGGATTTTTCTTATAGATAATACTTCTTTTTCCTCCTCTGACTTTATCAAACTTTCATCATCCGGGAAGCTCACACTGTTTTTAAATTGGACTTCAGTTTTCTTACGCATCTATAGAAGAAAGTTATATGTTAACATAAAAAGTAAAGAAACATTGAAAAAAATTATAATGAATATTATGTAATAAAAAAAAATCTATATTCATCTTCGTATTGAATAAATGAATTTTACAACTACTTCAAAATTATTTCTATTGAACCGTCAAAATTTGACGGTAAATATCTTAATGGTATCAAAGAAATAAAATTTTATTTAAATGAATAAATGTTTAAAAATAAAACAATAAGAATTATAAATAATTTGAAAAACCATGCAATTTAATTTTAAATCAATGATTGGTAATTGTCAGTGGTACATTCATTCATGTAGTCATAGGAGTTTTCATATCTGAGGTTTTTCATTTACTGACAGAACATCAATAAATCGTAAATTGCTGTCATTATTTATTAAAATGATGACAGTAAGTTATATACTATATGTAAGTTACATAATGTAAGTTTTCATGTAAAATACATTAGTAAAACCATATGAAACTGAAAAGTTCCCTTTTTTAAGGATTGACATGCTTTATGAAATAAAAATACAAATATCCGTCATAAGGTAGCACCAATAACACTAAAAACATTGAATATGCTTTATAAATGTTAAATATATAGCACTAAAACAGTTCAACTGGTGTAAAAATGATGTCCTGAAGGTATCTACAATGTTGAAGTTGTGGATTAAAAAAATCGTCAACGTTACATGGAGCAATTTTCCTGTGCCGGCATGTCTAGATAAATAACTAATACTCAGACACAATCCATCTTCATTTCCAATAAATAATGGTAGTAAATTTGCATTGTAATACAAATGCTTAAGCTTTCAATATCTATAAATAAATACAAATTGATATATCCATCTCTTTGTGAATTTGGTACTTAAAAGTTTTCATAACTGCTAAGTGCTTCATTTGAATTGTGTGTAATTCAATTCTATCTTTATGCACTAAAAAAAATACTAACAGTTTTTAAGTCAAAGTTATTTTTAAATTAAAAAAATATTAAAAACCTTTCAGATAGTATAAAATTAACTTTCCATCTTTTCTTGATGGAAACTATAGTTTTTAAAAAATCAAATTTTTATTATTTACCGCCCCCCCTCCCCCAGAGTTAAAATGCGGGATAACAACCAATAATTTAATTTTTCTAAAATTTTTATTTATAATATAATGAATGTTTTTAACTTTTATTAATTAATATTAATTATAGGAATTACAAATATTGCGATCACTTTCTTTAGTTAGATGTATACAATGTTATATACATTAATATTTGACATAATTGTAAAATCATTAAATAACCCTGATATTTAGATGTATCACAATTAGGAATTTCTTTTATCGTTAAATTGTTTACCTCTGCTAAAAATTAATAATTATTGAAAATAATTACTAAATATCACTTTTTCACCCAGGATACGCAAACTTTATGTTTTAACGGCAAAAAAATTCAGAGTTTGAATGATGACATGTTTTTTTGAGTACATGTTAAATACCGGAAGAGCTTTGTTCCCTCCCCCCCCTCCCCTTTTCGACAGCACTTAAAATTACCCTTTGAAATACTGTAAAACGTTTCAAACTAGTTGAATGTGGCAATACCGAAACTTTCATTTATCTATATACATGTTAATACTTTAAAATTTGCCGTCCCAATACGAAAAATATATGCCCATCTTGGGATTTCTAAGGATACGAAATGTTATGCATTATTTTTTGAGGTATGAACATCGCTAAAATCACCTAAATTTTGCAAAATTCAAGAAAACAGCGCCTCTTGTTTGGTGAGTTGGGCCCGAACCGAATATGTAACAGGACAGTATCTAACAGAATCTCAAGTTTGATGAAAATCCGATTAATAAGTATTAAGTTAGAGTTATTGCAGAAATCTGAGAAAATAGCGAAGGAACACCGCATGTTGAGCAATTTAAACAAAAAGTTAATCGGCACAAATTTACATTACGAATTAACTGAATATGAACTTTTATTATATGGAGTGCATTAGTTCTCGAGATAGAGTGCAACTTAAAATTTGTGTCACATAACATACAAACACACAGACAAAGCTACAGACAGACATTTTGTAAAAACATGGTTTTAGTATATCTGACTTAAAACTTAACTCCGTCGAGAACTGGAATTTACATCGAAAACTACCCATCACTAATTTACATCAGTGACTGATTGAACATAATTTCTGTATTAAACCTATATATTTAAAATATTAAACTCTGTGCATTGGTTCTTGAGATAGAGTATCTAGAAAATGCGTGTCATATACAAATAAAATCACAGATTCACATTTTGAAAAAGCAGGGTCTCTGCCCCCTAAAGGGTGTAAATCTGTCTAAACGTTTTACGAATCTAATACTTTCTTCTTATAAAGATTGAGAAAGTAAAAATACAAAAAATATCGTTTAAAAAATTCATTGTCCAAAGTCACTTTTTCTTTTTTATCTGCGTATTTTATTGAGGTTTCACATTACATACATATGGATTAAAAATGATGGGGTGATGAAGGAAGAGTGGAACACTGGGAGGGATGGGAAATTTGCAATAATTCTTAAAATATGCCTTATTTTTAATTTATGAAATTTCCATCAGATGAAATAATCAATGTATTATACTTATTGTTATAAATATTTGGAGTTGCAAGCAATTATGAGTTTGTCACTTAAAAAGTCCATTTCACAATAGAAAAAGTAACTAACTATTCAGATTTTTAATGTAAATTTTCCATCTCATTTTTTGTTGCTAATTTAATTGATTTTAACACTTTATAAACTCAACAATATGTTTTTTATAAATGAACAGTTAAGTAAAATCTAAGAGGCAATGTTTCTTTTGGAAACATATTTCTTTTAGTGCTACTTCAAGGGAGGAATGGGACACAATGATTCAAAAAAGATTGGGACCTGTTATATCGTTCCGAAATTGTATCTTTACTCAAATAATTATATTTGATTACATACAACACCAAAAATTTGGCCAATATGGCACATTATAAATAAAAGAAAATGCCAATTGCACACAATTGAGAGCAAAAATTAATATAAAAACGAGTCAGAAAATAAGGAGTTTGTTATTTGAATACACCTTCAATTTTTCAATCATGAGAAATGCAGTTATAAATGCCCAATTTGACAGCATTTAAAACATATATGTATATTCTATCTTTATCAAAAAATTGACCAACGTGGCACATTATGCAGTTGTTCCTATATAAGAGAGCTTATCATTTGGATGCGTTTAAAAGCAAAAATGAATTTAAAACGAGTCAGAATATAAGCAGTTTGGATTTGAGATTCTTTTCTTCAACTCATATTTTTGTTAATTTTATTTTTACTATAAGAATTGGTCCTAAAAATCGTCAGTATAAAAAATATAGATATTACTGAGAATATGTAAAATAAATTTAATTGGATTTGATATATTAAGAATTGACGAAGTATGGATATTTCCTCCCCCCCTTTCAGTTATCGTTTTATTTATTTTTTTTTCAGTATAAGTTGATTCTATTAAAACTTGTAAATATAAAAGTTTTAGATAATAAACTTCTATCCAATAAATAAATAAATAAATAATTGCATGCGATATCTTGAGAATTGACGAAGCTGTGATTTTTCTCTTCTACCACCCCCCCCCCCTTTTAAATCCTTAATGGAATTTATTTGCAAAGTACATTTGAGTTCACTGATTGTGCATGATTTGAAGAAAAACTTGAAGAGATGAATAAAAAAATATTTCATGTTATATCTTGCTCTTAAAACAAAGGTTTCATCATCATTTTCTTACAGTTAATATTCCATAAAAAGAGATAAAACGTAATCTAAAAATAATTAAATTATATATCTAAAACAAATTTAACAGATATTTAATTGAGCTACGCGCTTAAATCTTTCAAATTATCAAAATATAAAAGATGTACTAAGTATAAAAATCTTGGGTTGAGGGAAGTTTCCAGGAAGTTAACTGCTGTCATAATAAAGTAATAAATACAGGTGAAAAAAATATGAAGGCATTTTAAAAATTTAAATTTTATGAGTAGAAATAGGAGACAAAAATAATATTTTATTAATTATTGAAGGGGGAAGGGCTTATGAAACAATTTATAATCTACCTTATTAAAGTTTTACAAATACGCAAAAAATGAAAAGTAAACAAGTTAAGACTTTTTTATTGTTTATTTTTTGTTATAATAAAGTCACAAATAGATCAGGAAAAGATTTTTAAAAAGCAAAGGATTTTTAAAGTTTTAAACTTTATATATTAAAGGGCCGAAAATATAAGCAATTTTTTTAGAAGAAGGGAGATTTATTAGATGACTGACTTACATTACTAAAAATTTACAAATAAGTAAAATACTAATAGGCCAGTGGTTAGCTGGTAGAATTCATTATTAGAGGGAAACAGGAAATTGGTTTAATCTCATCAGTTTATGTCTACAATGAATATATTAAGTTTTCTTTCTTGTACAAGACGAGCATTAGAAAATATATATAGATTTACAATAAAAATAAATAAAATAAAACCCACCTTTTTAATGACATAATAATATCTTAAAACAATTGTCAAAAACATTGTTAAAACAAATGATGTATGGCTTAAAATTCTGAGTAAAATGAGCATCTACACTTAAATTTTTTGTTGAACATTAATGTCTAAATAAATCAGAGGTATAACTCAAAATTAATTAGGAGAAAACTAAATTGTTTTAAACCCTTCAGTTTAGATCTAGAATGAAAGTACTGAGTCCCTTCCTTCCCTCGTTTGTGGTCAACGTTATAAAAAATAAGTACACATTTATAGTCGAAAAACCACTTTTTTTATTTATCTGAGCAATATCTCAAAAGAACTGATTCTATCGAAAACATTGTCAAGACAAATGTTTTATAATTTGAAATTAAAAATAAAACGAGTATATTTTTGTCGTATTCTATTTCAAAATTTTTCCTTAATCTCTAACAGAATATTGATGCAAGGAGAGAACAAGTTATCAATCTGCCCAGCCTCCATTTCTTTTACATGTTTTAAGTTGTTGAAGCCTTCACGATGTTTATGTAACTATGCTAGGGATTTATTTTATGAATTTTGAGAACTATAATTTTGTAGTTATCGTTAAAAGAGGTGCATGAATGATAGATGTTTTACATGTCGCAACTGATACCGCTAATCTTAAACCATAGTTTAAAGATAATTTTTTTTATGTTAAGACTACATTTTTTATTATTCCGAAGACTTTACACTTTTATAAATTTAACCTGACAGAAATTATCATATAACTACTGTGAAGCAGTTTCTGCCGAAAGATGAATAAGAGGCCCGATTAACTCATAGGAAAGATTTTTTGTACTAAACGTTTTGTTTAAATCTCTTATAATTAAAATTCACCTATTCAAAAGTCTCTGATGATAGTACAAAAGTTTCAAATGAATGAAAACTTCGATAGTGTGTAGCTAAAGTGTAAAAATGGAGGGGGGAGCAGCGGTCTGTGAGATCAGTAACATTATTTAAAGGTTAATTTAAGATGTTCGTACTAATCGAAAATCCTTTTTTTTTAAACCATTTTTGTCCTTTATGTAAAATATCGAAGTTTAGAACCATGCTACTTGTTGACTTTAAATTTCCTCTAGCGAAAGGTTTCTGCACACTCATTTGTCCTCCCCCCCAAATTCTCGCACTTTTTTTTCAATTTCCTTAATTCTAATAGATATCCACTTAATATATACACAATAGATAACTATGTACACATATTTCAAATATCAAAAATAATGAATTGACAATGATTTTGATAAAAATAGTTTTTATAGGTATTTTTATGGTAATTAATAAAAGTTTTCTTTTCGATTATAAATCAATACACATTTTGTAACGCTAACCTAGTAAGAAACGGGAAAACTTAGTATATTCATTTTAGACCTACAAGGATTTAAACAATTTTCAACTTTCCTCTAATTAATTCAGATTTCGCCTCCCCCCACCACCGGGCTCTAAAGAATTTTAAATAGTTTAAAATTCTATGCTTTTTTTATGAGGAGCGCATAGAATATATAGCATAGAGCGCAAAATGAAGGGATGAGGGAGGAAAAGGAAAATTTCGAGCGGTAAGAAAAATCTTATTTGGCAATTGATTGTGAAAATAAAGTAACACATAGAGCAGATTTTATTTATTTTAAATTAAAAAGTTTTACAGATTTTTTAAAACTTTAAATGCTGTTAATGTGTGGGATTGACAAAATTCGGAAACGAATATTTTGAGGGTGAAATTCAGATGAAATTTTTAATGAAATGAAAGTGATGTTATCAATTGCTAATGAAATTTAGGATTGATTATTCACTATAAAGTAACAAAAAGTGTAGAAATAAGTTTTAAACACTTTAATCTTTTGTACTTTGGAGAAGGAGGCAAAAAAGCAGAAGGGAAATTTGAGAAAAATAGAAGGGAAGTTTTATTTGTTACATTAAACATTAGAAATTTCGCATTTGTAATAAATACCTACGTAAAGAATAGTTATTTAACAATAATATATGTAATTAACAGGAAATAACAGAAAGATTTACTTGCTAGATCATGCTACATTATAACAAAAAATCAAATACCCTTATCTGAGTTATCGATGCTTATAAAATTCACGCATTCATTAAAAGAGGTCTAAAAGTAATCTTAACAATTCTAGAAGCATTTTAAAAAAATTAAAGTGTGTTCATAAGTGTCTCCTGGGGGCGAAGTCAGGACTGAAGAGGTTAAAACAAACTTTAACACATTAAGAATAAATATTTACTTACTTTTTAACTAGAAATCCTTCTCATTAACGGATTCAAGATGGAAGACTTTTACGCCCTTGTGGCCGCGTAAACAATGATCACGTCACTACTGAAGCCCTTTCTGATTGGCTGACAGGTGAAACTAAGATATTTCATGTATTTGTGCTATGGGCTGGTAAATATAATACCCTGGTTACAGATGCAATTTTAGTAAACTTGCAGATTTCTGTGGCTTTACAAAAAATAATTTTGTATGTTTGCAGATTTTTTTTTACAGTGTACTAACTAGTTTTTAAAATTATATTTTTAAAAAATTATTTTCAAAAGAAACGTGATTCAGAACGGGAAAATCAACGATAAGAAAATTTGCTGGGAGTAAAAAATCCGTACACCCGGATTTGTACTCAAATCCAAAGTATGATACGTGATTTTTCGGGAAAAAACTTACAAATTTTACTATCTTAGATAAAACAACGACTACACGATAAAACTAGTTCTTTTGAAGTTCGCAGTGTTTTTTCAGTGCGAGATTACTAATTCCAATAGATTACTAAAATAATAATTGAATAGAAAAACATGATTTCTTTTCGATTAGGCGAAATTTAAAATTTACATCTTCAATTAGACAATTTTGATGCATATGTGTTTTGAATCCTACGTTGTCTCCTTATACTTCTTAATAAAATATATAAATTTTACTAAATCTTTACTCTTAGTATAATATGTTCATAAGATTTTACATTTTTTCATTCTGAAAAAAATGAAACATTGCTTAATTATGAGACAGACTTCATGCAAAGATAGATTGAAACCACGTAAAAAATGCCTGTAATTCTAAGCGACCATCACTTTTGAATAACATCGCATCATTATAAATCAAAATGTTTATGTTCATGACTTATTTTAGAGTTATGCTTGAAAGCTTTATACTCAAGTTCGCTGCGAATGTTTCTTTTTAACATTAGTTAAGATTAATGATGAAAATCTTTCTGTAGTGTGTTTTTGAAATAAAGTACTTTGGTATGAAATGTGGACTTGAGGGTTACGCATTGTGAAATTTAGTTAAATTTAACCAGCAGAGCGATAGAGAAATACAATTTATTTTTATTTTTATTTTCGTGTGAAGACAATTACAACATCTGTTTTAGCTTTGCAGTTTTGACATGAATATATTTCTATTAAAAAAACAAACACGCGTCATCAGCTCGATGTAAGAAATTGTAAAAGTAAAATAATAATAATAATTTCAATAATAATAATAATTAGAACGCTTGATTGCAACACTTAATCCCAGAAATACTCGATAAAACTAGTTTTCCTTCAGAATTCAGTGTTTTTTCAGGGCGAGATTACTAATACAATAGTTGAATATAGAAAACGCGATTATTTTCCATTTTCCTTGGATTAGGTGAGATTTGAAATTCACCTCTTCAATTAGACAATTTCATGCGATACTTCGAGGTTAACTCGTAGACCAAAAAATTATCGCCAAACTATAAGATTAAATGCCAATAATGGATGATCGTGAATGTCACATTCAATGACATTAAATGCAATTCACGTGTTTAAAATGTCATTAAGTGATTTTTATTTCGACTTTTTATTAATATTTTTATTAATATTCTACTAATTATTTGTTTTTTCATTATTTTAAAATAAAAATTATGTCAACATGTATAATTTGGCTATTAGTTTGGCGATTTGTATAATTTGGAGAAATTGGTCGACGGGATAACCTAGAAGTACCTTTCAGGCATACGTACTTTGAATCCTATATAGTTTCAATATTCTTCATAAAAAATTATACGCATTTTACTAACTCTTCATTTTTAGTATAAGATGTTTATAAGATTTTTTTTTCATTCTGAGAAAAAAAAGAAACATTGCTTATTTATGTAACAGACTTCATGCAAAGGTAAATTAAAACCACATAAAAAATGCCTTTAATTCTAAACGACCATCTCTCTCGAATAACATCTCATCATTATAAATCAAAATGCTTATGTTCATGACTTAATTTAAAGTTATGCCTGAAAGCTTTATACCCAAATTCGCTGCGAATGTTCCTTTTTAGCATTAGCTAAGATTAATGATGAAAATCACTCTGTAGAGTATTTTTGAAATAAAGTATGGGACTGTGAAATGAGGACTTGTGGGTTACGCGTTGTGAAATTTAGTTAAATTTAACCAGCAGCACACAAAAAAATATTTGCTTTTTATTTTTGTTTTCGTGTCGAGAAAATTTTTGCTTAAATTGTACAACATCTGTTTTAATTTTACAGTTTTGATATAATTACTTTTGTGTTTAAAAAATAGAAGCACGTGTCGTTAGCTTGATGTAAGAAATGTTAAAAATTAAAAAAATAATAATATTTAGAATGTTTAATTTCAATATTCAATCTCAGAAATGCACGATAATTCTAGTTATGTTGGAGATTTCAGTATTCGTTCAGTGCAAGATTACTAATGTAATAGTTAAATAGAGAAAATGCGATTTTTTTCAATTTTTTTT
The DNA here is from genome assembly GCA_964019185.1 of Maratus speculifer. NCBI lineage: Eukaryota > Metazoa > Arthropoda > Arachnida > Araneae > Salticidae > Maratus > Maratus speculifer. Next base: position 242,711,584 of record OZ025289.1, read on the forward strand.
GGGGATTAGGCGAGATTTGAATTTCACGTCTTCAATTAGACAATTTTATACATACAGGGTGTCCCAAAAGGTCGTTTACAAACTTAACATGCTGGTCTGTCATATCATGATGAACAATATTAAATAGGAAACTAAGGGTCCCAAGCGTCTTCCAAAGGAGATATGCGCCATTAAAGTTTAGGGTCCAAAAATTCAAATGATTATAAAAAACAGAAAAATTGGTCTATTCGTTTGCGGTTTTCACTAAAACTATTCTTTATGTCAGTATTTTCTTAAAAATTAATGATAAAGATAAATTAAAAAAATGTCGATAGAGGGCGCTTTAGACTTTGGAGTAACGATAAACTAGTTTTTACCAGTTTTTACTAGTTTTTACTAGTTTTTTTACTAGTTTTTTGCAAAAAATTGCATCTCATTAAATTTTTTAGAAGCTTAGACAAAAATTTAAATTTTGAGCTCAAAATCTAAATCGTTGGAAGTGGTTAAGTAGCGCAAACTGAGTTGCGGAGGGAGGTTCAAATTTCAAATGATTATTAAAAACGGAAAAATTGGTCAATTGATTTGCGATTTTCACTAAAATTATTCTTTATGTCAGTATTATCTTGAAAATAATTTATAAAGATAAAATTAAAAAAATGCCCATAGAGGGCGCTTTAGACTTTGGAGTAACGTACAACTATTTTTTTACGTTATTTTTTGCATCTCATAAATTTTTTTAGAAGCTTAGACATAAACTTAAATTTTGAGATGAAAATCTGAATCGTCCCGAGTGGTAAAGTAGCGCAAACTGAACTGTGTTCAATGGGGGTGGGGAGGTTCAAATTTCAAACGATTATAAAAAATGGAAAAATTGGTCGGTTTTCGCTAAAATTATTCTTTATGTTAATATTTCCTTGAAAATAAATTTTAAAGATAAATTTTAAAAAATCCGGTAGAGGGCGCCTTAAACTTTAGAATAACCAACAATTATTTTCAATCGGTTTTTTTATTGATCTAATTAAATGCTTGCAAAAGTTTAGACTTAAATTTTGTGCTCAAAATCTAAATCGATAGGAGGGGTTAAGAAGGGCAAACTGAACGGTGTTCAGGAATTGAAATGTTACCTTCCCCACCCCTCGAACGCAGTTCAATTTTTGGCCGCTTAATTACTCACAACGATGCAGATTTTTAGCACAAAATTTAAGTTTGAACTTTTACAAGCATTTTATTAGATACAAAAAATAACGTTAAAATAGTTAATGGTTACTATAAAGTTTAAGGCGCCCTCTGGCGGAATTTTTTGAAAGATATCTGTAAAATTTATTTTCAAGAAAATATTGATATAAAGAATAGTTTTAGCGAAAATCGACCAATTTTTCCGTTTTTTATAATCATTTGAAATTTGAACCTCCCCACCCCCATTGAACACAGTTGAGTTTGCGCTACTTAACCACTCCCAACGATTCAGATTTTTATCTCAAAATTTAAGTTTATATCTAAGCTTTTAAAAAAATTTTTATGAGATGCAACAAAAAACGGAAAAAAATAGTTGTACGTTACTCCAAAGTCTAAAGCGCCCTCTATCGGCATTTTTTTAATTTTATCTTTATAAATTTTTTTTCAAGATAATACTGACATAAAGAATAATTTTAGTGAAAATCGCAAATCAATTGACCAATTTTTCCGTTTTTTATAATCATTTGAAATTTGAACCTCCCCCCGCAATTCAGATTGCGCTACTTAACCACTTCCAACGATTTATATTTTGAGCTCAAAATTTAAGTTTATATCTAAACTTCTAAAAAAATTTAATGAGATGCAAAAAATAATGGTAAAAACTAGTTTATCGTTACTCCAAAGTCTAAAGCGCCCTCTACCGACATTTTTTGAAATTTATCTTTATAATTTATTTTCAAGAAAATACTGACATAAAGAATAGCTTTAGTGAAAACCGCAAACGAATCGAAAAAATTTTCTGTTTTTTATAAGCATTTGAATTTTTGGACCCTAAACTTTAATGGCGCATATCTCCTTTGGAAGACGTTTGGGACCCTTAGTTTCCTATTTAATATTGTTCATCATGATATGACAGACCAGCATGTTAAGTTTGTAAACGACCTTTTGGGACACCCTGTATAAGGTACTTGTACCCAATATGACAGTGCTACCCCTAATATTTTAAAAAGTAACAATTTTTATAAAGATATCGCTCTACATGTCCGTGAAGAAAAGCAGTTGAAAAGATATTTAAGCCAACAAAGTACAAAAAAGCGCGCTGTTCACCATTTAGAAGAAAACTTGTTGTTTCGTGGTGTGCTGATAGCAATCACAGGTAAGTTTATATTCTTATTAAATATTGTAAAATTATTTAAATATTGAAAAGTGGGGCGTTTTAGAAAGCTTTTAAAACTTATTTTAAATTGGTATTGCATGTATTGCTTAAAAAAACGTTTTATTTATTTATTTATTTCAAGATTTAATAATACAACTCCCGATTCCCAATATGTGCACCTTATGTCCACATTGGAAATACAGTAGGTGAATCTTCAGATTTACAAAAATAGAAAGATAAGCAAAACCAACTACATTATTTCATAATATTATGTAGTAACTGAGGTGCTTTGTCGGAATTCGAAGAGCCGCACAAGAAAATGACCCCTCTTTCCAAAGTACATGCTCTGAAGATATTTACTGTGCCCTACCCACCTCCACAATTTTTTAAAATATATTTTTTATCCCTTTTCCTCTAAAATTCTATAGAAGAATGGCTCTTCCATACATCCTGTGCAGTAGGTTAATAATTAGCCACCTGTTCATAATAGAGACTAGTGGTTCCTTATATGGACATTTGTAAACATTTTTTGTTTTTATCATATAAATTAAACCATAATAGTTACAAGGTCGCTAATTTATACATACTGTAAGGAATTTGCTTCACGAGATTCGATTTTGTGTTATTTGGTAGCTATTCAGTGATGCAATTCCTTTTCCATGTTAAATATCTTTATTTAAGATACAGATAAAATAAAATACAGTTCTTAGAACTCAGGGTTCTATATGAAAATCTCCCACACACCTTTTACAGCGAGCTCACATCATCTGAGCATCCTTCTCCAACCTCCCTCTCATCCCAAGCTGGAGAGCAAACCTCTCCCTCTGGCCCCTCCCAGATCAAAGTTCGATTGGTTCAGCTGGGGTCCGCCTTGGCGACAGATTGCCATCGTCCGTCTGGGGATAGTGAAACTATTTCCTTCGACTCTCGGCTCTCAGGGAGGTCCAGGCGATTAATCAATGGTAGCCGTAACTAATATGCTAATGTCACATGAAAAAGGCCGCGTTAGACTTACTGTCGACAGGAAGAAAAAGACCTTAATCCTTTCAAGTGCTTCCACCATCACCAGACTTCAATGTACCAGTCCATTGTCTAGCTTTAATTAGCCAAATTAGATTCTTACAGCAGTTAGATCCTTACAATACATATTTACATTCATATTAATTACAATCAATTACATATTTTCTCATTCTGAAAAAAAATGAATCATTTTTTACTTAAGTGACAGACTTCTTACAAAAATTGATTGAAACTATGTAAAAATGCTTTTAATTCTAAATGACCATACATCTTGAATAACATCACTTCATTATGAATCAAAATGTTTATGTTCATGACTTATTTCGAAGTTATGCATGAAAACTTTAAACTCGAATTCGCATTGAATGTTTGTTTTTAGCATTAATTATGATTAATGATGAAAGTCTTTCTGCAGGATGTTTTTGAAACAAAGTATGGTGGTAGGAAACGTGGACTTGCGGGTTACACATTGTGAAATTTATTTAATTTAAACCAGCATCGCAAAAGAAAAATAATTTATTTTTATTCTTGTCAAGAAATTTTTTGTTTAAATTTTATATTATCGGTTTCTATTTAACAGTTATGGCATGGTTACGTTTGTGTTAAAAAAACACTCTGATCATTGTTAAATCCATATTATATAATGCGATTTTATGAAAACATATACATATGAATTTTAACCCTTTTAGTGCAAAGGAGCGCCGTCGCGCTGCTCTCGCTAGTTGTGAAAAATGCCAGCGTCGCGATAGCTCTCCTTTTGACAGTTCACTTTTGGCGCAATCAATGTTTGATAATGTGCTTATATTGCATTCTAACTATCATTATACTGCATTCAAACTATCTTCGATGGCATATTTTTTGTGCAAACATCGTGATTATTATTTTTTTAATATTTCTAATTTTGATTTCAAAATGTCGGACACAAGTGAATTTTCAGATACATCATTACGACAGAGCAGGGCGACAGCGCTCCTTGGCACTTTTCAGAGCAGCTCGTCGGAGCTTCTTGGCACTAAAAGGGTTAAACTCCCATAAATACACGATAAAACCTGTTTTTTGTTGATTGCAGAGATTTTTCAGTACGAGATTAATAATACAATAGTTGAACAGAAAAAACGCGATTTTATATTTTTGCCTAGTGCTGGATAAGGCGAGTTTTCAAACTTCATGTTTTCAATTACACAATTTCATGTATACATTATGAATCCTATGTAGTTTCATTGTACTGCATAATAAATTGTATAAAAAAATATGTATGTTTATTTATGCGGCAGACTTCATGCAAAGATAGATTAAAACCACGTAAAAAAATGCCTTTAATTCTAAACGACCATCACTCTTGAATAACATCACATCATTATAAATCAAAATGTACATGTTTATGACTTATTTTAAAGTTATGCATGAAAGCTTTATACCCAAATTCGCTGTGAATATTTTTTTAAACATTAGCTAAGATTAATGATGAAAATATTTCTGTAGTGAGTGTTTGAAATGAAGTATGGTGGTATGAAATGCGGACTTGCGGGATACGCATTGTGAAAATTAGTTAAATTTTCTCAGCAGCGAAAAAGATAAGTAATTGCTTTTTATTTTTATTATCGTGTCGAGAAAAATTTCATTTAAATTGTACAACATCTGTTTTAATTTTACAGTCATGACATAATTACATTTATGTTTAATAAAAAGAAATACACATCATCATCTTGATCTAAGAAATGTAAAAAACAAAGAAAATTAATTCTTAGATTGTTTAATTTCAAGTAAAAGGATATAAATAAAATCAAGAATGCGAAACACAATGAAAATCTCATTTCACTTTTGCGATTTAAAATAAATTTAATTACAACATGTTTACATTCGAAAATAAATTGTTACTAATTAATTAACTAATTAATTATTAACTAAATAATTATTTTTTAAATAAATTCAAAGTTATAGAAAATGAATAATAATCGGGCATAATTAAAATACATATCCATAAATGATTCGTATTTTGCATATATTGTTGCAATAGAGTACAAAAAAGGATAAACGTTTTGATATTGGAACAGAGGCCATTTTTTTCAATCCGATGTAGAGTTATTATTTCAAGTGAAATAACTGTTCATAAAGCTGTTGAAATACATTTATAAAATTCGTTAAAAATATATAAATTGATATTGCCTTAAATTATAAACGAAATCACTTATACTTCATTATAAATCTATACATTTTATTATCTCTTCATTTTTAGTATAAAATATTGATAATATTCTACGTTTTCGCATTCTGAAAAAAGAGAAAACGAATCATTGCTTATTTATGTGACAGAATTCATGCAAACGTAAATTGGAACCACGTAAAAAAAGCAATTAATTCTAAACGACCATCACTCTTGAATAATATCACATCATTATGAATCAAATTGTTTATGTTCATGACTTATTTTAAAGTTAGGCATGAAAGCTTTATACTTGAATTCGCTGTTAATGTTTCTTTTTAGCATTAGCTAAGATTAATGATGAAAATCTTTTTATAATGTGTTTTTAAAATAAAGAATGGTGGTATGATATTTGGACTTACAGATAACGCATTGTGAAATTTAGTTAAATTTACCCATGCACTGCAAAAATTATAATAATAATAATTGTTGTAATAATAATAATTTTTTATTTTCGTGTCGAAAAAAATTTCGCTTAAATTGCAGAACATATGTTTTAATTTTACAGTTATGACACAATTATATTTGTGTTTTTAAAAAGGAAACACGTGTCATTAGCTTGATGTAAAATAAAAGTAAAAATAATAATAATAATTAGAATGTTTAATTTCGATATTCGATCTCAGAAATACACGATAAAACTGTTGCAGATTGCAGTAATTTTTCAGTGCAAGATTACTAATACAATAGCTAAATAGAGAAAACGCGATTTTTTTAGATTTTGTCTGGATTAGGCGAGATCTGAAATTCACTTCTTCAATTAGAAAATTCCATATATATATATATATATATTGAATCCTATGTAGTAATATTATTCTTCATAACAAAATATAGACATTTTAGTAACTCTTTATTTTTACTATAACATGTTCATAAGATAATATACTTTTTCATTTTGAAAAAAAAATTAAACATTGTTTTTTTTTATGTGACTGACTTTATACAAAAATACATTGGACCACCTTTCTTGAATAACATCACATCATTATAAATCAAAATGTTTATGTTCATGACTTATTTAAACGTTATGTCTTAAAGCTTTATACTTGAAATCGTTGTAAAAGTTTCTTTCTAGTATTTGATTAGATTAATTATGAAAATCTTTCTGTGGTGTGCTTTTGAAGTAAAGTATGGTGATATGAATAGTGGATTTGCGGGTTACGTGTTTTGAAATTTAGTTAAATTTAACCAGTTGCGATTTTTTTTCACGTTACGAAATTAAAGACTTTAATTTACAAATTATCCAATATCTGTTTTAATTTTACAGTTATGACATAATTACATTTGTATTTAAAAAAAGAAAGACGCGTCATCGGTTCGATGTAAGAAATGTTAAAAGTAAAGAGAACTAATATTTAGTTAATCTAGCTTCAACTTTTCGAGTAAAAATATTGAGATAATGTAAAGAATGTCAAATACAACAAAAATATCGTTTTACTTTTGGGAATTAAATTAAATTACAACATCTTTATACACGAAAATAACAAATTGTTACGAAAATAGGTTATTTAAAAACAGTAAGATTTTCTTTATATCTATATTTTAAATTATGATTCAGAAAATTATCATAAAAAAAAATCGAACATGAGATTCATTAAAAAAAGTTTTGCGAGAAACAAAAATCAATACACAAGTATTCGCATCCAAATCCATAGTTTATAAAATGATTTTTTTTTTTTTTTTTTTTTTTTTTTTTGAAAGAAAAAGAATATAAATTTTACGATTCCAGAAATCCACCATAAAACTAATTTTGCTGCAGATTGTAGCATATTTTGAGCGAGCGATTACTAATACTATTGATTACTAATATAACAATTAAATAGAGAAAACGCGATTTTTTTTTCGTGCTGGATAATTTGAGATTTTAAACTCCCGTCTTCAATTAGACAGTTTCATATATAGCTACGTTTTTTAAAGCTAATTTCATTATATTTCATAATAAAATATTTTCGTTCTATTACCTCTTTATTCTTAGTAAAAAATGTTCATAGAATTTTAAATTTTCACATTCTAAGAATAGGAAAAATTACACATTGCTTATTTATGTGACAGAATTTATGCAATCATAGATTGTAACTTTATAAAAAAGTATCTTTAATTCAAAACGACCACCATTCTTGAATCCACGTCATTATAAATCAAAATGTTTATGTTCATGATTTATTTTAAAGTTATGCCTGAAAGCTTTATACCCAAATTCGTTTTGATTGTTTCTTTTTTGCTTTAGCTATGATTAATGATGAAAATCTCTCTGTGGTGTGTTTTTGAAGTAAAGTATGGTGATATGAGTAGTGGACTTGTGGGTTACACGTTTTGAAATTTAGTTAAATTTAACCAGCAGCGCAAAAGAAAAATAATTTTTTTTGTATATTTATTTTCTTGTCGCGAAAATTTTTGCTTAATTTATAAGTTGTAGACATCTTTTTTAATTTTACAGTTATGACATAATTACATTTGTCATAAAAAAATAAAATCATGTCACCAGTTTATTGTACGAGATGTTAAACGTAAAGATAGATAAAGTCAAAAGTGCGAAATACAATTAAAATCTTCTTTTCACTTTTGCTAAATAAAAAAAAAGTAATGTATTATATTTTTAAAATAATTATTGCGGAAATTATAGAAAATGTATAACAATAATGCCTAATGCCTAGTTACAAAAAAAATATATAAAAATGTTTTATATTTTTTATACATTTTTGTAATAGATTACAAAAAAAATATGAAATCTTTGATATTAATCAGAGGCACATATATTTAATATTCCACATACAGTTATTATTTGAAGTGAATTAATTATTCATAAAGTTGTTGAAAAATATTTATAAAATTGGTTAAAAAACATAATTTTATATTGGATTAAATTATGAAGAAATTCAAATAGACTGAAAAATAATAATAATAACAGAGAATCAAAAGATCTTCCCTTTTCCAAATTTTGGCATTTTCTGGCTATCTGGTGCTAAATTCTGCAGCAATAAAATTAAAAATATTTTGCACAATAAATTTATTTAAATATGAAAATACAGTGATGGTAAAAATTATAAGGACAAGGCAAAAATTGCCAAATCTTGATTATATTTGGAGAGAGACTTGTGCAAATTTAATGGCTCAATGAAAAATTAAGATTATTTTTGTTTGTTTTTATGGAAATAAGTGGTAAATTCATATTTATAAAATGTCTTATAAATTTATACAATCATCTGATTAGAACAAAATTATAAGAACAACTGTATTTGTGTATTCTAAAAAGTAGAATTTGCATGTTTTTTGCTCTGCACACGGAACTTCCAGAGGATATAAATGCGTAGTAAGCGTTTGCGACCGTATTATTCTGTTTTTCAATCATGCCGCAAGGTGCAAAGCTTTTGGAGTTTCAGAAAGGAAAAATGGATGCATTTAAAAATTTAGGACTTCCTGTGTGCGAAGTTTCTACAAAGTTTAATAGATCAAGAACGGTTATTTACAATTATCTATAAAATACGGTAAATATGGACGACAAAGACATACAAGAAGGCCATCTTCTGTTTCTGTATGGGGGAAAATAATGATAATAAGCCAAGCTTGCTCCAAAAAACGGAAAAAAACGTGAATTGAACTTGGAATGCAAGTGATCAAATTGTTCGACGTATTTTACAAAAAGAAAGAAAAAGGTTCGCTACAATAAATATGTGTCAAGTCCGTCTCTGACAAAAGTTCACGAGAGACTGAAGATGGAGTTTGCCAAAAACTGCAATACTATGGAAAAAACATGGGATTCTGTCTTTTCCGATGAGACAAAGATTAATTTGGATAGACTATAAATTGTTTTTGCAATTTCTAGTATGATCTCCGCAGAGAAATTTTTTTTCTCAAAGCATATATTTGCAAGTGACTCAGAAACGGTCTGGGGGAGGTTTCACAACTGGTAGAACTACTCCAATACTTTTTGTGCTGGATAGGAGGAATTCTGAGAGTTGCATTGATATATTGGGCGATAATCGTTTGCTAGACGCACCATTAACAGCGATTAGAGACAATTTTTTCCAACAGGACAATGCTTCGGTTCATGTTTTTAAAACTTCAAACTCGTTTTTTCATGCTAATTTCGTGAAACTATTTGATTGGCCGGCCAGAAGTCCTGATATGAATCCAGTGGGAAATCTGTAGGGTCTTCTGGCCCACAAAATATGCAAAAATGATATATAATCTCAAAACAAGGAAGAACTCATATCTTACATCGAAAAAGATCACTCAAAATTTTCCAAGAACGTTCTTAAAGAATTGTCAAACTCCATGACGTCAAGACTGATAAAAGTGATTGAGGAAATTATTAATTATCAGTATATTTCATGCAAAAACATTCATTGTCCTTATAATTATGTCCAATTTTTACAATGACTAATTTTGTAAGTTGTGGCAAAACCTTCATACTTTGCATTTTCCAATGTTTTGTATCCTACAATGATTTCTAGCATAAAAAAGTATTTTGTGTATAAATTTTACTTTATTTAGTTCTGAAATAATTTTTTTCTGTGCAATTTTCAATTGCTCTTATAATTTTGACCACCACTGTACAAATTCAAAGAAAGATTTTGAAATTTCTTTAAACCACGTGTACTATTTAATACTTAAGTATTGAATTATTTTTATTTGAAAATTGCAATTAAAAACCTGTTTGTTTCTGATTTTAAAAAAAAGCATGCTCCTCTTTGTACCTAAAATCTGGAAGCAGATGCTATACAGAATAACGAAACAATAATATAAAATAATCCAGATTCACATGTATCAATTTTTAATATTGTTGTTAATTTTATTATACTTGTATTCCCGTTCTTTTGTTTTGCAGGTTAGAAAAATTTTGCGAAAATATTGTACCATTTTAAATCTTGAGAAACTTGCCGTCTGATGGAATTAAACACGTCGATTGTTAATAAATAAATATATTTTTTGGTTTTAAAAAATATATATTATTTCACTTATAGCAAATATTAAGTTACTTTGCTGTTTAAATATTTAAATTTAACTTAAAATATAGCAGTATGTCACTATTATTATTTTCCCTCTAATATTAGCACTTGTAAGTAAAATAGTGCATTAATAAAAGGCAAAAAAAAAAAAAAAAAAAAAAAAAAAAAAAAAAAATACACAAAAAATAACACACGCAAACCATTTTCGCAAAAATTGTGCTAAAAGCATTTTTTTGCGTCTAAGGTTATTTTTAATAATTACACGGCCGAAAAGACATCAAAAGTTTTTTGCAGGCTTTGTTTGCATATTTTTTTGTAACACGATTAAAAAATAATAGAGAAATTGAGCAACTCGTGCAAAAATTTATCTTTTTAATTAAATATTTTTTTTTACTCACTGTAAAATGCTTTATTGTTATTTTTATTTTAATAGATATAGTTCTTAGTTTTTTATGATATTGTCCCATTTCTTCCGCTAAGTTCTTCCGCTAAAAAAAAAAAAAAAAAAAAAAAAAAAAAAAAAAAAAAAAAGAGAGAGAGATTGCCCATATTTGGACGTTGCTTTTAGAAAATAATAAACACTGTAGTATTTGTGCTAAAGCATTCACATATTATACTCTTAGAGCATTTCTAATAATATTTGTAGTCTTTAAAAATAAAAATAATAAATGAAAAAAACGTTAAATTTACGGCAAAAATTGCTGACAGCAATGTTGTCAGCAGTTTTTAACGTAAAAATTGTAATAAAATTAGATGTAAATTTTATTATCAAATCTAATTTCCCTACACAGTTTACTGCAAAAACTGCTGCCAATGTCTGTTGGTTGAAATTGATGTATGTTATCGGGGTGGACTATGTTATATTTAGTTTTTAAAATGAAGTTTGTAGCATTTACATTTCATTTACAAAAACGCTCAAAATAATCCCATTGCATGAAAGCCTATGGGAGAAAAATAGGAGTAAAACTTTCTCTACGGTATTGCCTATAAAGAATAACTGCTGATAGTACTTTTCCGTTGTGCTATGCGTTTTACATTTAACCATTTTTTTGCATGTTACTTGTTGTGTATAAATTTGATAGATCATATACAGGGATACACAAAGTAATGTGTGCATTTTTGTGTTTTGAGGACATTTTAAATGGAGTTTTAAAGTATGCAGTAATTTTAATTGAAGTATTTTTAAGCATACATAAATACCAGTACTATATATTATATGCAGATCACCGTTTATTGAGGAAAACTTTTGAATGGGGATTTTACACTGTACAAGTCATTTTATTAAATAAACTTTTAACATAAGGTGTTTTATAAAACTAATTTATAGATCGTATGCAGCAATGATAAAAAAAACTATTTTTTCGACTGTTGATATACAGTATTTTGAATGTACTGTCAAGTGTTTGAAATGTATAATGAAAGCATTATTTTTAATTGTTGTTTAATCGTCAGATAGGTAAAATAATTTTCTTTCAAAGGGTTTATTTTATCTTGCTCAATTTAGTGACATTTTGAGGCTTTTTAAATAATTTTCAAGTATGTTTTTTTTTTCAATTTATCTTAACAATAAGCATCTAAAATAACGAAAAATAACTAATGATAGACATGTTGCTACACTGAAAACATTATGAAAATATATTAATGCACGTCTTTCTTGCCTTTGTTATTTAATCTTCTGTAAATAGGACTAATTTCAAGTTTTGTTATCATCGCTGTCATATCTCTTAAAATTAATGTGAGAATAACTAAAAAATTTAAACATCATTCTTGTGCTAAGTGCACCGATTGACTATGAATACGACTAGGGAAGATTTATCTCAAAATGAAATTATCTATAAAATATTGCATATTGAGTAAACCCTGAATTCTGATAATAACAATTTGAAGAAAACTTTTTCGATATTTATATCTACATAGTATTTGTTTAGCATTTAACTCTTTTTTCGTTTTTATTTTTTTATAAATAAAAGGATAGGACTGAATTCATTACTTGCACAATTAAGTAGATTTACTTAACAAGAAATATATTTTGATAGTCTATATTTTGTGAAACAATTACATATAAAAATTCTCCATTTTTTTTATTAAAAAATTATTATTTTGTTTTTCAATGAAGTAATTAATAACTTTAAGAGTTTCATTTTTGAGTTCTATAATTTTACGAAAATAATGAAATTCTTTCATAAATTCAGAAACGTAAAAGATAAACTTTCGTGAGTCCTTGTTTCATTGGATAATTTGTTACATGTGTTTAGTATGACAAACATAACTTTTGAATTCATTAAAACAAAATGATGTTCTATAATTGCACAGTGTCAGTTGCTTGCAATGCATGATAAAACTGTTAAGTAAACATTTTGTCGATGCTGTATGACTTTTAGAGGAATTCGGAACAATTTTCGTTTAAATATAATTACCATAGAATAAAATATTTTAGGCATTAAATTTACTCTACTTTCGTCAAAATATGTAAATTTCCGTGTTAATCATCCATACTTTTGAACGTGCAATATGCATAGCGTTTACAGAAAACATTGAAAGTGATTACATATGTAATAAAGAAATTAATCATATATCCCAACAATACTTATCATATATTAAATTAATTATATTCCAAATTTTGAATTCATAAGACAAATAAACCTTTAATAGGATTGAATCGTTTAAAAGTTTAAATTAATTTTTTTAATTTTTTTTCAAAATGTTTAAAAAAATAGATACTGTCAAATAACTGATTTTTTTTAATTAAATTTTTCAGTTAAAAAAGCTATATTATTTGTTTAAAAAAATAAAGTTTGAAAAATTTCTGTTTTCCCTTTTTAAGCAAATCTAGTTTAATTGTTAAAAAGAATCATAACTTTAGCTGCTTAAGTGTATAAAGTGCTGTTTAAAAGAATATAAGTGTAAAATTCTGACCATGTATCCATTAAAATGAAAATTTTGTGCAAATTGTTTTAACAATTCTGAATTTTTGAAATTAAAATAAAATTCAAAATATATGTAACGCAATAATGGCTTTCAACTTTTGTATGATACTTTTTTATTTGGAATACAGAACTTTAAAAAGGATTAAATAATTTTATTTTTAAAATACTTTTTAAGATTGAAAAACTAAGCAGTAAACTAACATTAAACTTAAAAAAAATACCATTTTAATCAATTTTAATTTATCTTACCATATCAAATGCAATGGAGCTCTACGTGCTTTACATAAGAGCGGTCAGATTTCTAAAACGACGTACAAATATTTAGCAGGAGAAAAAAAATTAAATAAAACAAATTTAAAGAATAATTTATAAAAACGTATTTTGTATTAGCTGCCCGTTATTTTCGGAAAGTGTCCAAATAGCTTTTACAATGTATTAATCAGCTCTGTATACTAAAAAAAAGGTTTCCCCGGTGCTACCTAAACACTCTCAGCTACATAGCTAAAATTGTGCAAGGAATTGTAACAGAAAATTGTTAATTCTAATGTTAATGATATTGCTGCAAATTCTACATGTTTATCAGTTAAATTTGTTTCTTGAACATGAAAATATTGACTTAGAACCTCATAGCATAGGAAATACCGAATACGTCTTTGAAAACTAATGCAAAAAGCCCATTAAAGAAATACAGTCTTTCTCTCCCAGACACTAGAAATGTAACCTTTAACTTAGAAAGAAGGAATAGGCACCTAGTTTTTGCATCTGAAGAAGGAAGACTAATAAGAAAACCTTTTTTCTGTTACTCACACCTAATATCGAGACCTTATGTATTTTGAAGTCCGATACCTACGAGTTAGAGAACCGATTAAAAAATCTCTGTTAAAATCTTTTTTATATATCTTTTATAATTTAAATTTTTTGTTATTGAATTTTTATTTGTTTATTTTACGCCAAAAGTAAGTTAAGTCACTAAATATGGCACTACGATGCTTTCGCTTGTTTTATTTTGGGGCTATCACAATCGGGTGGAAAACTCTACTTTCGAATTTATGCTAACTTTTTCTCCGCCAAAAATGTGAATATAATGTCGTAATTTGTCAAAATCAAATTTGTAAGGCTTTGAAGGATTTTTTTTTAATCTTTTTTTCAATATTTTATATTTATTATTAGCTAAATTATATTTTTAAACGTTTTTCTTAAAAAAAGTATTATTAATAGGCCAATAAATGCCCCCCTCCCCCCCCCAAAATAGCATTTTCAAAAAGCTATGCTGCTAAAAGATTAAAAAAATGACAATAACAGATATTTTTTTTTCGATTCTCAAACTTCCTATTATAGGGCTCAATGTTAAGTGCGAGTTATAAAAGAGGTTCCCTTGCAAATTATTTTGAAGGGCTGTGTGCATTTCTAAATTTTACGATATTTTCAGAAGTTGTTTTTATCTTATCATATCACATATGCTTTTCTCATCATTAATTATAAATGAATAGGAATTATAAAATTTTGTTTACTCAAGTTTCAACATCTTTTCATTAGAGCGCAAATAAAGAAATAGGTTTGGATGCATAATATTTAATCGTGAATGCTACAAAATTTCTAAAAAAAAAAAAAAAAAAAAAAAAAAAAAAAAAGTAATTTAACAAACTACTTCAACCATTTTAAAAATGATTTTTTTCAGAGCTAAAATTAAAGACTTAAATAATCTATATTACAATATTTTTTCCTCGCTTTCCGTAATCAATACATGTCTATTTTATAGTTAAAGTTAAATAAAAGTGATAAATATATTATCATTTAAAAACTTATTTTCCTCCTAAAAAATTTATTAATCTTTTTAAACCAAATTAAACAGGTGATAATATTTCAATCTTTCTGAATTCATTCAATCTTTTATAAAGATATATCTACCCCATGTGAATTACTAAGGGATAAACATATGTTTGCCTAATGCATGCGTCCTTTTGAAAATGAAACACTTTCAAGATTTACATGAAATGTCAGTTTTGTAATTTTCGGTATTGCAAAGTTTTAAACGTCTAAACATCGCATATTTTCAGTTTTTACACAGCCGTTGAGAGGAAAAATGAACTTTTAAATGCAATTTGTTTGAAAGTTGTATCCCTATCTTTTTGAAGTTATTAATATTTTGTAGTTTTTTTTTCACCGTGGCGGTTACAGAAGTATTACAAAAATGCGGATATCGCAAGAATTCAGATATGTATGAGATATCCCTGTTATCGACCAAGAACAAAAACCATCTAATTAATTAAGCAACCATCTTACATACTTAATAATTAATAAGAAATTTCTACTTACAAAAATTTAATACATCATAATGCAATATACATGCCTGTTTTTTTTAATAAAGATTTACAAAAAAAAATATGAAAATATAAATTCTGCTTCAGATATTAGTAACACTAAGTTCGTTTTTTTTTTAATCAATTATCATAACTTCACAAACTCAGTAAATTTCCTTATACTTTTTTTAAAAAATTACTCAAGTATGAAATTAGAAAGCATATGTTAACAGATCATGTTTCGTGTACCATCAAATTGGGTGATTTATCAAAGCCACAACATATATTAGAAAAAAACGAGGTTACGAAATTGCTACACCATAATTCATGCAAAAAATATAATGAGTTTTTTAATTGAAATTTTAATTAAAATTATTTACCATCAATCAGTCACAAATTCTCAACTCCCTATCACACAGATCGAAAAGTAATAACAAGTATAATTAGTATTATCGCAGGAGCTAACATTTTCTACCTAAAAAAGAGGTTAAAATTTTCTGTTTAATTTAAAACAAATGCATAAAAGAATTTTTTTTTTATTAAATGAAACTCCAAAATCCAATGTTTTCATATTATTGATGTTTTTTTCTTAATTAAAAATAGTCATTTTTTTATTTTTAATAACATTAATTAACGAACTTAAACTAACATGTTTACTGTTGAGCAGCCTGAATACAGTCATTTCAGTAAAAGGAAAAAAAATAATTTCTATCAGAGGAATTTCGGAATTGAACTATGTGGGGCACTAATTATAAAAAATATAAATGTTCTAAATATATAATATATTCGGAATAATGACAACAAGCACATAAATATGACGATTAACCCTTTTGGGTTTGGTGTAATATTAATAGTACATGTATTTTAATAGAGTGTTATTGTGTATTAAGAAACACTTTTGCTATTATTTACATGCAGTAATATAAATTTTTTAAATCCAAATTTTCTCGGACATTCTGTTGTAAAAGTTTGCGAAATAAATCTAAAAATATTTCTTTCTTTTTTTACAAATGTATTATTCAAACAACGGAACGAATAGTAACCCTGTATAGTAATAATAATAATAACACTTTTTTAAAAAATAGAGAATTGTATTTAATCTGAAAAGTTTTAATTGGAATAAATTAAAAAAACAGTTGTAAAAATAATTCTTGTAACACGGCTGAAAACGAACCAGTTTTAAAATATATTATATTTTTAATTTTGTTTATTACGGGAAATCTCCCACGAGATTAATTTTGTTGTAAGTTAAATTTTTTAAATTTAAGTTAATAATACATTCATTTTTAAAGATATTTACACTGCATAATTATAAGCATTCATTATGGAGTTATCATTCTCATTATGTTTCTTTTTAATGTTACTTAATTATAATAAGAAGACACATTATCTTTTCCTTTCAATGAATATTATGAACAAAGAAACTTGAGATTGCGTATTTTTTCAGAAATATGCTTGTTAATAACGATATCATTAATGAAATCCCTCGGCAAAATAATATTTTCTTTAGAAAATTAGATTTTTTTAAGTGCACATCATTATTCGAATAAATTAATAAAACATAAATTATAATAATCTTTCTATTTTTTATGTATTTTTTTCATTTCGAATATAAAATAATACTTTAATGAGAATTTTTTATTTGCTATTAACTAGCATTGTATACAACATATTTTAATATATTTTTAATTTATTTCTCCGAACTGTTTTTTCTTCAGTGTGATATTATGCCGAACATTTGCTGTGAGTTCCAAAGTATATGAACAAAATGGCGTCATAAATGTTATGTAACATATAAAAAGCAAAATGAAGAAGAATTGCTTTTTAAACTATAATTAAAATAAATTATTGTTTTATATTCAGCTTTTCATATGAAGAGAGAATTTGCATTAATTCTACAGTCTTGAATAATATGTTGAGAATACTAGGACAAACACTAAAACAGCAAAATTATATTCACAGCCAATTTATACATGAGTATTAAACTGTTTTCACATTTTTTATATACTTTTTTTACATCTATAAAATGATAAATAAGTTTTGAGTGCGATCCTTTGTCATCCGTTTGTCGAAAACGCACATTTCACTGTTATTGCATCTTACGGATTTTTTTAACTCCTCTATACTGTTTGATTGAAAAATTTTTCTTTCACGCAAATTCTGTTCTTGTGTTATAACGAAATCTGTGGAAGGCGTCAGTATAGGAACAGCCCAACGCAACCAACAAAATGAGAAATTCTATACAATACGTTTGTTCTAGGCTCAGTTGGTTTGTGAGACAAAAAGTGTTCTTATCTAGCGTTGAATATTTTTGTAATGAATTCAAGGCCTGTTTATAATTTTATCATTCTTTTATAAATATCCTGTGCATTTATTTGGCTATGATTTTTAAAATAGTATAAACATTCTATTGCTATATTTGATTTTTATGCTCATGAAATTTTAAAAGTATCGATATCAAAACTGCTTATTTTTATTCTAATTGTTTGTTGCACAAGAGCATGCATTTATGCATTTATTATATTTATCTTGTATAAAAGTACATTTATTATTTATGTTTTTTTCTTAATATAAAAAAGAACAGAAAAATAAAATGTACATAATTTCATTGTAAGTGTCTTCTGTCGTAATTTTTACTTTTTATAAAAACACGTCGTTTAATTTGTCTTGATTTCCAGTTACAAAACCATGTAATTGCACATTAAACAATGTTAAACGAAAAAAAAAATTATTTTTTTTTTCAAAATCTTTTCTCCCATAAAAATAATTGTTTCACTTTATAATTATTTTAGCGTTTAAAAAAATGTGTAACTGTAATTTAAAGAATATTTTGTTACAAAAGTGTTTCGAGGAAAATGTTCATAAAAATAAATAATAAATTATAGGTTTTTATAATGGGCTTTTACAAAATATATCCTTCCTTGTGGCCAACTGAATCCTATTTAACTTATGTTTTGAAATTTATTATAGTTGTTATTAAATCATATGTAGCACTTTAAAGTGTCTATATGATTTATATATTAATTAAATTACAAGTACTTCACAGAATAATGAATGGCAAATTAAGAAAAACATATAAAAATTTACTTTTACTGTTACGATAAATACAAGATAGATTTAAGTTCTTTAAATGCGTTTTCTCTTGAAAAAATGTTACACATATTCTTATTTTGCTTTGTTTACTCTTCTTCATAAATGGAAATTTCATATAATGTTAGTATAGAAAATATTTTACATAAAAACAAAATTCAAGAAGGTCATTTATTACTTATTTTGTATTAAAAGTTATAAAGAGATTGTTTTAACTTATTTATAGAATCATATGATATCGATATGTTGTGTATATTTCTCTAAACGTTTAAGTCTGTCCAGATATTTGTGTTTTTCGGATTAAACTTTACGATTTCAGATCTATTTATATATTCAGACACCGTTTAAAAAAAAAATTTTAAATAAAATAATAATTAATTAAAAATAAAGTCTATTTTTATGACATTTCAAAATTTTTAAATAATTTAGAAATCTTAAGATTTATGTAGTACTTACGATGCTTAATAAACATTAAGAAATAAATTAATTTGTTCTTAGTTTTAATAAATATACATTAGATGCAAATGCATCCTCGATGTCACTGAGGATACGAAAGAACACAAATAAGTTATAAGTGCATTTCTTATTTAAACAAGCAATGCATTATTTTACTATTTGTAAGTAAAAGCTAACAAAAATTCTATGTTAACTTTTTGCCATTAATCATAAAAATAAACTATGCATATTTAAAAAGGAATAGCATGGAATCTTTAGTACCAGTTTCCCAAAATATATTTGTTGATTTCTTATTAATAAAAAAAGTGGCGGAAAAGATTGCAAACGAAATAAATTAAGAGGTCCGGAGCCATTTTTAAAAAGATTGTATTTATTGAGCCCATATTTTGAATTTTTTGGTGTGGTTAACATTACTATTTTTAAACAAAATCCCATGATAAAACTTCTCTTACTTCATTAAAAATTTTAAATTCATTAAAAAGTTGGGAAGTTTAACATCAGTATAACTTAAATTAGTATTTGAAGAATTTAATTTTTTCAATTTAAATAATCAGAAATATACAGGTTTTAATTTTGATTCAGAATTTTTAAAAATATTATTTTAAATAAAAATTTTAAAAAATTAAAAGAAAAAAGAAAATTTTTTAAAAAATATTTTTAAATTTACTCAATCAAAAATAAAGTAAAACATTTGAAAAAGACATGTTTATAAATCAAACCATTTATCTTCGGTTCTTGACTTAAAACAATTTAAATGGTGAAAAGATCCATAAATAAAGCATTTTCAGGAAATTTCATTTCTATGACAACCATTGCTAGATAACTAGAATTTGAAACTAAACAAAAATAAAAAAGTTAATATTTCCGGTTCCGATTAAGATCAAAACATAATTTAACCTTCTCGTCATATTGAGTCTCATACGAGATTGCTACTTCAAATAACAATATTAAAAATATATATATATATATATATATATATATATATTTAATACCATTGTAATGTAATGTTGTACCATTGTAATACCATTAAATCATTTAGAGTAAGGCTTCAGAATAGTTCTATTAATCGCACTTAGATGTCCGTACTAAATAATTTTTAGCATTATTTACAATAGTTGCTTTATTGTTTTAGAAGAGAAATGAACTAATTATTTAACTGCTTTTTTGAATTTTTTAATTTTTTTGCGGGGTAAAAATGTTTTATTCTTCTTTAAATTTTCGTAAATTTTTGCATTCTTTCAAATTAATTTTAGACATAAAATATTCTTTTAAAAAAAATTAACAGTTTTTTGTGGCATCGAGGTTTAGGTTCGGAAAAAATACTAAATAGAGCAAAATTACAAAAAAAAAAAAAAAAAAAAAAAAAAAAAAAAAAAAACTTTTTGCGCATGATTTAGAAAGGTATTTTAGAAGTATTAAAAACTAGAAAGGATTTTCTTTACTTTTATAATAATTGAATGATGAAAGGGTTAAACGTCACTGTGAGAGTAAAAGAAAATAAACAACAACAACAACAAAATGAAAAAGAAAAACAGAGAAAGTTTTAATGTGCTAAAATCTTTTTTCGAAAATTTGAAGACTTTTTATTCCGAACTCCCTTAATCTCTGTCATTTATATAACTGTAAAGAAAATTCCATATTATTTTTATTTTGATTAAAAAAATATATTTGAGCCATGTAAGTCATGGATCAATGCAATTTCAACTTTTTAATTATTAGCAAATAAAATTCAAACAATTTTTGCTCTTGTTCTTTTGTTATTTAACTATAAAATAAGCAATTTTCACGAATATTTTAGTTTGTTTGTAAACATATTTTTTGTGGGGGAGGGGGAATCCTTAAATTACACGCAAACATTTACTTAAAAGACATATTTATTTAGAAGAAGTATGATATATTTTTAAAACTAAAAACTCTAAATCTCTCTGTAATAGGTTGTAAATACCTCTAAAGAAACTGTACAACAACTTTCAAAACTTATACCAGACTTACTTTAAACAGATATTTTTACGTCTGCAAAATATTAATTCAATTTTTCTAACTTTAAAATGAACAAAAGAGTACTTCAAATCTTAATCCGGAAATCGTTCATCTTTCTTTGGAAGATAAACGATTTCTGTTATGTCCTCGCTTTAGTGTATTTCTTGTTGTATAGAAAGAATTTAATCTATATTTCATATAAGGCTGCTTTAGAGAAACAATCTTATAAGAAGTGTGTTATTTTTATATTGAAAAGGATTAAGCTTTCGAGACTTATCGACAACTGTTTATTTTAGTTTCAAGGATAAATTATCTGTGTAGTACTGTAGTACGTTTTATATAAAAACACACACACACAAACATATATATATATATATACATAGAGTATAATATCTGAAAATCATTACAAATTACCAACAAAAAGTATAAATTTAAAAAAAATTATTCAATCATAATAAAACTGATAAAATAGTTAAAATATTAGGCAGATATAGCGATATCAGTTTTAACGATTTGGTGAATCGATTTGTGATACCATGTCATGATAATAT
Organism: Maratus speculifer; assembly: GCA_964019185.1. Taxonomy (NCBI): domain Eukaryota; kingdom Metazoa; phylum Arthropoda; class Arachnida; order Araneae; family Salticidae; genus Maratus; species Maratus speculifer. The sequence goes on from OZ025289.1 coordinate 242,733,371, forward strand.
TGCAACTTTTAATGTTATATCCTATTAAGAGGTATCGGATAACTACAAAAGTAGAAATCACATTAATAATGCACTAAAAATATGTGAAATTGCAGCAGTGATCTAAGCGTATTCTATTTATAAGATTGCTGAAGTCGTTTAGCTACCAATTTTATAGATTTAAAAATATGTAAAAATAATACTGTTAATGAAAACAAATTGAAATCAATTTTTGGCATTCTAAATAAAAATATCAAAATGTAAAAATATCAGAATGGCTTACATTCATAATAACATATGCTTTACTAATGCAGATTTGCCAAAAAATAATGGAATTATAAATTATATAGAAATTTATTCATTTACTATAAAACTGATTAAATAATTAATAGATTAGCAAATATAACGATATTATTTATAAGTTATTTTTTTTATCTTTGTGTGATGTTTTGGAATTATAATATTGCGACATCTAATGGAATTTCCTATGAAGAAGTATCAGATTACTACAAATGAATACAAGTAAATACAAACATTTATTTCAAGGGCATATTTATTTTGACTACTGTGAGATATTTTCAAAACTAAAAACTCTAAATCTCCCTATAATAGTTCGTAAGCACCTCTAAATAAACTGTACAACAACTTTCAAAGCTTATATCAGACTTACTGTAAGCAGATATTTTTACGTCTGCAAAATATTAATTCAATTTTTCTAAATTTAAAATAAACAAAAATGTATTTCATATTCTTTATCCGGAAAAAGTTCATCTTTCTTTAGAAGATAAACGATTTCTGTTATGTCGTCGCTTTAGTGGCTTTCTTGTTTTATAAAAAGAATTTAATCTATATTTCATAAAAGACTGTGCTTTAACGAAACAATCTTATATGATATGTGTTCTTTTTATATTGAAAGCGGATTAAGATTTTGAGGATTATCGACAATTTTGTACTTCAGTTTTAAAGATAAATTATCTGAGTGGTTTTATTTTTTAATAAAAATTTATACATTTATATACATATACATATACATACATACATACATACATATATATATATATATATATATATATATATATATATGTAATAAATCAAAATTTTTTTGAAGTTTTCCTGCTTTGAGTTCATTCTAAAGTTTTATAAGAACATACTTTCATTCTCAGTTTTCCGTAATATATTAATATTTTTAACGGCTAAAGTTCCTTTTATTTTTCTTTCCTTTTCTTCAGCATAATCTATTAATTAATTTCCTAAAAAGTATTAGAATGTATTATTAAAATGTCAATACCTTATTGCGAAATCTTAAATTCATTCCACAAATCTATTTCCCTTTTTAGAATAAAACATTTATCGAAACTTTAATTTTGTTTTATTTATTAAATAATCGTCATGCTCTGATATTCATCCGGATTTAGTGGGGTATTTTACTCTTACTGATTACGTTGGTTATTAAAGAGTCTTTACGACTAGCTCCTCCCATCAACCAATGGAATAGCGCGAAGTAGATTACCTTTACATTAGAAACAATTTCAGTGGATTTTTAAAAGCCATACGTCAGAGGAGAGGGGCAAGGTTATCTGAGAAATTTTGAGATAGTCATTTGAATTTTTCGGAGCGGGCACAATCTACTAACCTTGACACGCAAAAGTTCTCGCACTGCTTTTCCAATTGTTTTGGAACATTTTTGCGGAGTTGCGATGTTTTTTCGGAAGCAGCTTTGCACGGAGCCCTTTGTATTCTTTTATTGTTTATGGTGATGCTGATTTAGAAAGGATGTCTGGTCTGTCGTGGTGAATTTATTTTCTTCTTATGTAAATGTTTAAATCAAGAACAAACCTGTATTTATTATAGAGTGATGAAGATTGAGGGATGTGTGGAATGATGGTGAAAGTGCACGGTAATAAAATATGATGTTCCTGTTCTCTTGTTTTTTTAATGAGTTGGAGAAACCACTCAGCCACCACATTCACGTATCTAAAATTAAAGTTCTTCGGCCAAGAGTAAATGAGAAGTAACATTTTTTCAGATGTGATAAATAATGATATTTTGATTGGCGACGCATCTCGTACCCTTATAACGCTACATATATATATATATAATGCATTAAAAATTAGTTTTTACTAATTATTTATTTTTTAATGAATTGTACTATTTTTATTAATTTTGTTACTAACTAATATTTATTAACGATATTAGTTATTAATTATGTATTGAATATGTATGTGATACTTTGATATATTAATATTGCAACTTTTAATCGAATTTTTATGAAGAAATATCAGATTACTACAAAATCAAAGAAAACTCTGAAAGTATAAATGAAAAAGAGATTTATTCAATGACTATAAAACTGATAAAATAGTTGATACATTAGGAGATATAACAACATTATTTATAAATGATTTGTTGAATTGTTTTGTGATACTGTGGGATGATAATATTGCAACTTTTAAAGGAATTTTTTGAATAAGTATCAGGTAACTATGAAAGTAGAAATCATATTGATAATACGCTAAAATGGTGTGCAATTTAAGCAATGATCTAATCGTATAATACATATAAGATTGCTAAAAACATTTAGCTATAATTATTATCTATTTAAAAAATATATAATATAATATTTTAAAATGTTTATTCACTAAGCTAATGTGAAAACTAGTATTCCGTGGCTACTTTGTACCATGTATTTTTTGGGCCAAAAATAGCCCCAATTACTTATAAATCCCTTTTATACAACCAAATATCTTTAAAATATTTCAAGTATCATTTTTTTCAAATATTGCTGTAGCAAAATGTTACATTAATTATTTGTGTTTCAGATGCTGCGGATAACTTGAAAAAAATTGTTTCTCGCATATTTAATCAAGAATTGGTTTATTGTATTTAATTTTTTTAAAAAGAAAAAAACTGGCTCATCGAGTTTGCTGTCTTAATTCCTAAGAAGGTGTTATTGTAAACTGTTTCAATAAATGGACCAAAGAACCACTCATCAGCGGCTACTTTGATCCGAAACTTTAAAACCAGTTTAAAGAATGGCTCTATACAGTTTACTTCATTTCTTCTATGTTACATAGAAAAAAAGTGTCAATGTTTTATGTTAATTATTTACAACTCAGGTTTGACGATGAAAAGTCGTATATAATATTTTTTAGTAATGGAAATGTTTGCGGAACTAAGAAAAAGTGGCCCGGTCGAGAGTAATTCGGTTTCAGAAAACTGAATACACCGCAAAAAATTTTTTGAAACGTTTCTCAAAAGTCCTAGTAGCAATAATAATAATAATAATATTTTTAATTGTTCCATTGAATCTCAAAAGTCATTCATTAAATTATGGATAACCCAGAAGAGATCATTGCGTATTTTCTTTTATTGTTATATTTTACTTTTGTTGTTTTCGTAGTTACATATAACTTTTGTTGGAATGTTATTCTTTATAACAGCGATAAATTACGAGTTTTTTAAAAACAGCCCTGAACTACATTTTCGTGTTCCGTAAATTCGTGTGATATAATTTATTTTGATGTATAAAACCAATTTAAATTTCTGTTTTGTGACTTTTATTTTATTTATTTATTTGGTGCGATCATACTATATCTCCGAAACATAAAAACATTTAAACTGCCCCACTAAAAGAAATCTGTAGAAAATCTGTAGGTATTTGTCCCAAATATCTGAAGGAAATCTGTCGTTTTTGGGGCAATTATGCAGATATTTTTAAGAATATCTTTAAAAAATTTATCAGATAAAATTAAATCTGCATGTATTTTCAGATTTCAGTAAAATTTCTGAAGAAAGTGGAGATTTCTTGAAATATTCTTAAGATTATTTTTAGTGGGGTGGGGCTTAAGAAAAAGATGAATTGCCACGCTTTTACAATTTAAAGCAGTCGTGTGATGTTCCAGTTCTCATCTGATTTAAGGAAAATAATACATGAAATGTATTATTAAGCATTTTATATTTTACTATCACATAAAAGTAATTCTGAAATTCGATAAAATTCATTATTTTCAAAAGCAGGACATCCTAATTATGAAATTTTGTGAAAATTTAAAAATACAGGCACAAGTAACGTAGATTTAATGAAATAATTTGTAACTATGCATAATGCTAACAAAATGAAGAAAAAAAAAATCAACTAAGCAATTTATACCTAAATTCTATTGTAAATACACCATAATATACTTAAAATTATTTTTTAACATATAAAATTTTAGAGGTGTATTGTAATTTTAAACTATCAAAAAATGCATCAAAATATCTTATTATCTACAGAATTTTTTTCTACTAAGAATGTATCTATTAAAAATACAACACATAGCTCAATGGTGCACAATAAATAAATAAATTAATTTAATTAAATTAATTAATTAATTAATTTTTAATTAAATTATAATTAATTAATTTTTAATTAAAATAATTCGAATCCATTTTTTCTATGTAATATTAGACGATTGTTCTAAGTTACAATTTTTCTGAGATACTTTGATTTGCAATATTAAAGTTATTATCATTATACTCTAACAAAATCACTAAAAGGAAAGCTTTTCCAAGAGGATTTAAAAAATTTACAGTTAATAAATAATTTGTTTAAATTTGATATTTTGCTTCGTAATTTCATTTTTTTATAAAGTAATATTTTGTAAAGGCGGTGCCGAAAAAAATATTCTTTCGACACCTTACGAAAACTTAAAAATATCATCTATGTAAAATTTTATTTAACAGAATTATAAATAAATTAGCAAATTTATAATAAATAAATAAATAAAATAGTTCCTTTTAAATATAAAAATGCAGTCAGATTTTAATATAGAAGATGTAAGTAAGAAATATTGATTTCATTATAGTAGAATGTGTGGCTGAAAAAGACGAACAGCTCGGAAAAAGTGGTTATCAAACAAGAACTATACAACTCTTCCTATTATATGCATATTTATTAATATCTATCATCATAAAAAATACTTTCTTAACTATTCAGTTATCTATTTTGAAGAAAATCTTTTCCAATCATCCTAATTAAACTACTTCTTGAATTATAATGAAATACATTAATTGAAAACAAAGATGAAGATGCTTTCGAGGTTGTAGTTTATTTATTTTTCCAAAGCGATTTTTTCTTCCTATAATGAATTATGCAACAGTTGATAAGCAGAAAAGTATATCGTTATTCTTCATCTTTTGTCACATATGTCAAAGAATTTTTTCAGTTAATCAATCATTTGGTTTCTGGTTTTTCTGTACTGTAAACTGTAACAAGTTTCAGAAAATATGGTAACATATTGAGTCAAAAGATTATGTCTGTCTCAATATTTTTTTTTCTAAATACCATTCTTTACTTAAATATTTTTGAAACATGTGACATATAGGAGGAAGTACAAATATTTTTTTTAAATAGTTTCCTTGTTTACTTTAGAGAGATTTTTTCAGTATGCAAACATGCTATTTCTTTGTTTAATTACACGATGACCAGACAGTCAAGTAAAAATTTTAAAATCAAGTATTCTCAATCTAAAGAAGATTAAACAGGCCATTTACACAGTAGTGAAAATATTCAAGTTAAATTTTAGCCAAATGATTAAATGATAAAACTAGATAATTTCACTTTTTAGCAATATACAGTTGAACTGAAATAAAATATAGATCACCTCCATCTAGAACGAAAAATACTCATTTTTTAAATTCCTAAACTAGAAACAAAGATTTTCAAGTTAAACGAGTAAGGTAAACAAATAAGCTGCATAGACAAAATGATGGAGAAGTTCCAATCTAAATATTTATAAATGGTGAAACCATACATTTAATTATGAATCGTTTGAAATTATAGATACTATCTGTTACGAAATTATTCTATTCTATTAATTATTCTCAATCAACAGTTCTAATATTGTGGTTCAGTGTAATTTAAATCTAGATCAATCACAAATCTTTAAACGAAACAAAACATTTAATTAAAGAAAACATAAAATAAAAGTTTGAGAAATATTCGACATTCTATTACATCTAAGAATCTAATATCAACCACAAGATTATTTCATTTCAGTTTATAAAAAAGTCTATACTTTAAAGAACGTCCAAGCTGGCTAAATACGATGCTCGCTAATTAGCCGGAACATCCCGCCCGGCGTTGGACGACTGTCCAACATCATCATAAATAGGCAATGGAAACACTCCTGTGATGTTCCTACGTAGTATACCTGTGGAGGTCTTGAGATCAACGACGCGGACATGTCCATCGTCTCCTTTGTAGGTTTTCAAAACTCTTGCTAACCTCCAGTTGTTGAACTCTTCGTTTCTATCTTTCAGTAACACGAGTTGACCATCTTGAAGATTTTGCGAGGTCTTTTTCCATTTACTTCGAACTTGCAACTCATTTAAGTATTCTCGGTTCCAGCGTCTCCAGAACTGCTCTTTTATTCGTTGAACTAAGGTCCATCTAGAAGATAAAGGCAAAGAATCCAAAACTTCATTATTATCAGGAATATTTAGAAGAGGACCTCCAGTAAGGAAGTAACCAGGTGTCAATGGCTCTAAATCGTTAATATCTGTAGATAATGAAGTTAATGGTCTTGAGTTCATGACGGCTTCAATTTGGGTTACAAGTGTTGTCAACTCTTCAAAATTTAAGACAGAGGATTTAGTTATTTTCAAGAGTATTCTTTTCATAGCTTTAATATTCGATTCCCATAGTCCACCGAAATGTGGAGATGCAGGAGGTATGAAGTTCCATTTTATTCCCTCATCTGCACTAAATCTCTGAATTTCTTCCGAAGCACAAATTTGGTAGAAGGATTTTAAAAGAGCATAAGTACCCTTAAAATTGGTGGCATTATCACTCCATATAACAGAGGGTTTCGATCGTCGAGAAACAAATCTTCTTAAACAGGCTAAAAATGCTTCTGTGGTCAATTCTGAAACAATTTCCAGGTGTACTGCTTTAGTAGAAAAACATATGAATATAGCAATGTATGATTTTATTTTAATCTTTGATCGCTTCAAGTTAGGTTTTGTTATAATAGGACCAGCTAGATCTACACCTGTCTTCTCAAATGGTCTAGATGGTACAATTCTATCACGAGGTAAATTACCCATAATTTGTTGAATAGTTTGATGCTTGGACCGAATACATGTTATACACCTACTTATAATTTTTTTTACTTGGCTTTGACCAGATGGTATCCAATAAAACTGTCGTAATAATGATAGGGTTGTCTGAGTACCCGAATGCAGGAATTTTCTATGAAAATGTTGAATCAAGAGTTCAGTGAAATAATGAGACTTTGGTAAAATTAACTGATGTTTCTGTGATTCCGCTAAATTCGAAAATTTCAATCTTCCGCCGACCCTCAACAGCTCATCAGCATCTAGAAATACGTTTAAACTTAAGAGTTTACTGTTGTTTGGGAGAGGACGTTTTCCCTTTAAACACTGGATTTCAGTTTGAAATGCAGAATTTTGCACAATCTTTATCAGTCTCTTGGTTGCATTTTGTAACTCAGAAGTATCTAAATAATCATATTTTCTACTTCCTGTTTCTAATTTACAGTTATTCAAAAATCTTAAACAATATGCAGTAACTCTTATTAATTTCATAAAAGACGAGTATCGATTAATTAAATCAATGTTTGCTTGATTTTTATCAACAAGTGTTGATTTTACAGTAGCATTTTTCTTTAGTTCTAACTCATCTTTAGTTTCAGCAATGTCTAATGTATCAAATGAACTAGCCAATTTTGGCCAAAGAGATCTGTCTTGCTTTAACCATTGGGGACCTTCCCACCAAAGATGGCTATTTTTCAACTCTGGAACTTTCAAGCCTCTAGTAACAAAATCGGCAGGATTATCTTGTCCAGGACAGTGAAACCAATTTGATGGATCACTAAGATTTCTGATTTCTTTTATTCTGTTTCTAACAAACATTTTGAATCTTTCTGACTCTCCCTTAATCCAATACAATGTAATAGTTGAGTCAGTCCAAAAGTAGCAACTTACGGGAAAAACTAATTCTTTAGCAATTTTATGACAAAGTCTAGCAGACAAAAGGGCTCCTAAAAGTTCAAGACGAGGTATAGAAACAGTTTTTAAAGGGGCGACTCTACTTTTTGCTGCTACAAAACTGGTAACTATGCTCTTGTTCTTTAAAACTGCTCTAAGATATACTACTGTACCATATGCCTTTTTTGAGGCATCTGAAAAACTATGTAATTCAAAACAATGAACTTCATCAGGAGCTATATCAGACAAATAATATCTGGGGATGCTAATACTATTCAGTTCCTTTATTTCTTCAAACCATGCATTCCATAAATTGTCCAAATGCTTTGGTAAATTCTCATCCCAATCGAGGCCTAAACACCAAACTTCTTGAATTAAGCATTTGATTCTAATGGTATAGGGGCTAAGAAAGCCAATTGGGTCGAAAATACGACCAACAGTTTGCAATAAATAGCGTTTAGTATTAAGTCTCTTCGAGAGGAAATTTTCCATATTATGAATTTTAAATGACAATGTATCATTATCTGGGTCCCAAGAAACCCCTAAAACTTTTGAATTCACCAAGTGCTGATTACTAAGATTAAAATTATCAGTTGCGTCATCAGTATGCAAACCATATTGTTCCCATTTTTGACGTAATTCATACGAATTAGTTTTCCATTTTCTAAATATCATGGAAGCTTCTTGGAAGATTTCATAAGCTTCCTTACTAATTTTAAAAGCTGATTCAACATTTGGTTGACTGCTGATAAAGTCATCAACATATAAGGATGAATTTAAAATATCAAAAGATTCAGGAAATGCTTCTACATACTTTCGTAGGTGATGCTTGATAGTAGCTGCAAGAAGGAAGGGGCTTGACTTCACACCGAAAAGTACTCTCTTGAGTCTAAATATTTTAAATTCCTTACCTGGATCTTCAACCCATGGCTCATCATCCCAAAAAAATCTTGTGAAGTCCCTGTCTGCTTCATCAATTTCGATCTGCAGAAAAGCTTTCTGAATGTCTGCGGTAACTGCTATTGGAAAGTTTCTAAATTTGATTAAAAGACTGAACAGATCGGGGATAAGATTTAAACCAGTATATAAACAGTCATTTAGTGATAATTCACCTTTAGAATGGGAGCTTGCATCAAACACAATTCTAAGTTTAGTTGTGGACTTATCTTCTCGAATCACTGCTCTATGGGGCAAGTAAAATGTATTTACATCAGATGAGTTTTCAACAGGTTCGATGATATTCTCTGCTAAATAACTGTCCAGAACAGATTTATATTCTGAGAATAACGAAGGATCGTTTCTAAAGTTTGTTCTCAACTTCAAAAATCGTCGATGCGCCACTTCGCGATTGTTATTGAGGGACATTTTTAAATTTTTCTTCCATGGAAATTTTACCTTGTACCGATTATCTTTAAAAACAATACTAGACTCGAAGTCAGATATGACGTCATTATCTACATTAGAAATAGTTTGAGTTTCGGATTCAATTCCTAAGTTTTCCAGTTGCCAAAATTCTCTAATTTGTTCAGATAAATCCTTTTCTTCAACTATAATTTTCATGCTAAATAATTCATTGGCTGACCCCATATAACCCTGCAAACACCAGCCAAAAAGAGTTTCAGTAGCTACGAGATTATCCTTTAGTCGTTTAATTCTACCAGTTACAACATTATAATAATTATCGGTACCCATTAAAACTGCAATTTGTTGATTACTATATTCATGACTGTCAGCTAGTTGTAGACCTTTCAATTTATTATATGTTTTTCGAACGTATTTATCAGGAGTGGGTAAGCAAGCAGCTGAAATCTGATCTGTTTCAAGGGCTTCGATTTCAATGTTCAAAGAGGGTTGATCCCTATTTTCTAGTTTTACTTTTACAACATTATATGTTTTCTCAGTCGCCTTTTCGGCTCCAAAAGCATAAACTGATAAGGTTTCCTTTCTAATAACTGGCAATTTTAGCTTTTGTGAAATATCGCGAATTATAAATGTTCTCATACTGCCGTTATCTAATAAAACACGAACTGGTTCATTTTTATCAGTTTTCAAATCTTTTATTATTGCTGAACAAGTTTGTAAAAATATATTGCAATGGGTGTTTTCGTCTGGTACCTTACTAGTGGAAGTGTTATCACAATGAGAAATGGATACGACACTTTTATCAACATTTACATTTGAATGATTTTCTAATTGGAAACAAATAGCCCTACTATGTTTTTTATCGCAAATATCACACATTTTGGTTTCTCCACAGTCCTTGATTCTATGTTTACATTTTAAACACAAAAAGCATCTTCCTTGCTTTTTTAGTAATTCTTTTTTCTCAGCCAAGGTTAATGATTCACAGAATTCGCTATTATGCTCAACACTATTACAAAATATACATGAATTCTTGTTTACAGAAGCCATTAATTCAGCTGAAACATTATTTTGTTTATAACCTTTCGTAGTATATTGATATTTCGACTTAAATTTTGATTGTTTAGCTGAAAATTTGGGTTTGTATTCATTCTTGTTATCATTAGAAAATGATTTTTTAGAATCTAAATCATGGATAGTTAATACCCTTTCTCTACTCTCAATTTCATTTTTAAGAAAACTCATAAGATTATCTATATTCCACATTTCACCATTCTTTAGATATCTATTAAATTCTAATGTTAAATCTGGAGGTATTAACTTCAATAATATTGGGCAAAGCAACCCACTGTATGTATCAGACTTTACACCCAACGACTCTAAATTTCGAATTTGTACTAGACATTTATCATACAAACATCTTAAACCATAAGTGTCAGAAGAACTTTTCAAACATTTCATATTTAATAAATTATTTAGATGAGCGTGTACGAGCATATCATGTCTACCAAACCTTTCTTTCAAGAGCGATACAGCCGCCGCATAATTATTTTCTGTCAAACTAAATCCACTGATTGTGTTTGCAGCCGATCCTGCTACCAAACTTTTCAAATAGGTGAATTTCTCAACATCGGTAAGACTTGGATTTTTGTCTATAGCTGTTTCAAATTCATTCCAAAATTCCAGGAATTTATCTGGTTCACCAAAAAATCGACTTATTTGTAGTTTAGGCAGCTTTATTTTCTTGAATTCGGTAGAAACAGGACATGCCCGTACTGAATCAATATTATTAGCATTAACAACATTTGCATTTGTACTCAAACTTTTAATCTTGAAGTTTAATTTACATCTATACGATATCACTTTCTGATCGTATTCATCAATATTTAAAATTTCATTTTCAACATTTTTAGCATTTAATAAACTTAAAATGTTATTATCTAGCTGTTTAATAACACTAAATCTTGTATTTAATTTATCAAGTAATTCCTCAAAATATGTCACAGAATGTTCTGATTTCGAAAAATAATCATCAATATCTTCTATTAACTTATTTAAAAGATTTCGATGCGTGTCACGCATCTTTCTTTCCTTATTTTCATTCATTGTATAAAATAAAATACAACAAAAAGTCAACTCACCAATCTGTCATCGTACGAAAACATTTTTCTAATTGCGCAATAGCTTGAAATCCCGAATTCTTCGCGGCCGATGCAACAATGTTACGAAATTATTCTATTCTATTAATTATTCTCAATCAACAGTTCTAATATTGTGGTTCAGTGTAATTTAAATCTAGATCAATCACAAATCTTTAAACGAAACAAAACATTTAATTAAAGAAAACATAAAATAAAAGTTTGAGAAATATTCGACATTCTATTACATCTAAGAATCTAATATCAACCACAAGATTATTTCATTTCAGTTTATAAAAAAGTCTATACTTTAAAGAACGTCCAAGCTGGCTAAATACGATGCTCGCTAATTAGCCGGAACACTATCATTTATTTATGTTAATTAGTTCATAAAATCGAATGATAGTTTCTAAAACTCGCTTCTTTTGATCGTGATTTTTAACTAAGTTTGACCACAATACTATGGAAAACATCCTAGAATTTTATTACAGATGAATCAAACTCTCTAGCAAAGGAAATTAGAACTTAAAAGGATGACATACAACTATTTTTTCTAGAGCCAATCTTGAGCACGATTATTTATGAAACTTCATATTCGGTTAGTCCGACATCAATAAAAAACGTCAATAAATATGAAAAACCGTCATTTTACGGACGTTTTTTTATATTTTGATGCAAATCGTTCAATATGTGGTCATGCTATGCTGCATTATGTGCGATTTTAGCAATAACTATGCAATGAATTATGCAACAATAGATAAACAGAAAAGTATGTTGTTATTCTTTATCTTTTATCACATATGTCAAAGAATTTTTTAAGTTAATCAAGCCTTTGGTTTCATATTTTTCTTTATTGTGAACAATAACAAGTTTCAGAAAGTATGGTAATATATTGAGTCGAAAGATTATGTCTGCTTCAATATGTTTTTTTCCTAAATACCATACTTTACTAAAATATTTTTGAAATATGTGATATATATGAGAAAGTACAAACATTTTATTTAAATAGTTTCCTAGTTTTCTTTAGAGAGATCTTTTCAGAATGCAAACATGTTATTTTTTTTAACTACACGATGACCGGAAAGTCAAAGTACAATTTAGAAAATGAAGTACTATCAACCTAATGAAAATTAAACGGACCAATTACGCAGAAGTGATAAAATTTAAGTGGAATTTTAGACCAAATAACTAATTAAAAAAACTAAATAATTTCATTTTTTTAGCAATATACAGTTGCATTAGAATCAAACATACCTCAATCTGGTACAAATGATACCCATTCCTAAACTAAAAACACAGATTTTCGAGTTAAACGAATAAGGTAAACAAATAAACTGCATAGACGAAATAACGGAGATGTTCCAGTCTATAGATTTATAAAGATGAAATTATACATTGAATTATGTATCGTTTGAAGTGATAGATAGTATCACTTGACTTATTAAATTAATTCATAAAAAATAATTATATTTACTAAAAATCGATTCTTTTGTTCGTGATTTTTACCTAAATTTGATTACAACACGCCCTTGAATTTTAACAGAGATGCCTAAAACTCTCTGACAGAGGGAACTAGAATTTAAAAGGATGACATAGAACTACATTTTCTAGAACCAATTTCGAGAGCTAAAGCACGATTTTTCATGAAACTTTATGTTCAATTAGTCCTTGCCATAAAATGACGTTTTTTTATATTCATGTAAATCGCTTAATAGGTGGTTGTGCTATGCTGCATTATGGGATTTTTTTTTTTTTTTTTTTTTTTTGCAATAGCTCTCTCTATAATCATAATTAATGGACGGAATTTCATCAAACATCAGATTCAATTGCCCTTGACAAGAATTGACTTCTTTTGCGTTTTGATGTAAATGTGTCAATAGATGGCACTTCTATGCTGCATTGTTAAAGATTTCCACAATAACTCTATTTTAAGAATGAATGCACGGATTTCCATCAAACTTCAGATTCGATTAGTCCTTTACAAGAATCGATGTTGTTTGTATTTTGTCATAAATTGCTCCACAGGTGCTATACTGCATTTGTTAGCACTTCTGCAGCAAATCTATCTCAAAAAATAATGCACGGATTATCATCAAACTTCAGATTAAGTTAAGCATTGACGTGAATTGATTTTGTTTGCATTTTGGTGTCAATCACCTTACAAGTGGCGTTGCTATGCTGACTTTTGTAGGATTTACACGATTTTCGCGATAGTCATAACTCAAGAACTAATGCACGGCATTACATATGCTTAGAATCCTCGTGCTTGACATAGATTGACTTTTAATTTTGTCACTGTGATAGCAAATTTTAAAAATTTAACATTTAAAGTGAAGGTTTTGGAAAGAAGAAAGTTTGGGTAGGAGAAAGTCTTGGGATTGCTACATTCGATTAGTTTTTCTAAAAAATTAATTACAATGATATTTTGGTAAAACTTAAAAGCGCATATCATTACTGAAAATGTATTTCATCCATCCATCAGCTATCATCGATAATAATACAGCACTTCATATTATCTGTGAAATATTAAGTCTCAGCGGCGCTTAACATATTTATGATAATTGAAATCGTTTAACATAATTAAAATATGTCGCAAACGATCCCCATCCCCTTTATTATTGTGTAACGAAATTCTTTTGAGTGGCCCTGTAAATGAATAATAACTATTATTTTCACTGCATATTTTATAGAATGCATATTTTAGTGCACTTTGCGAATCCATATAAATTTGAGTATGTTTGACAGGGTGTAAAATCTTTAAAATTCATTTGAAACGATAATTTCCCATAGGCCGTAGTGTATCGAAAAAAATTTGACTATCCCTGTAAAAAAAAAAAAAAAAAAAAAAAAAAAAAATGATTGAAATTTCAGTTTTAATAGGGTTCGTGCTAAGAATACTGTCAATAACCTATAAAAATTTCATAGCAATCCGAGTATATATACGGGAGTTAGAGCGGGGACAGACGGCCATCCGGATAGACGGCCATACGACAGACGGCCAGACAAACCGGAAACATAAACACTTTTCAATTTCGTTGGAAAGTATTTAAAAAAAGCATAAAAAACCTTTCATAAAAGATTTTTTTTGGTGTTAAAAACTAATGTGTAACAAAATAATATATTATAATTGCTGCTGTTTTACACAAAACGTGAATTGCTTCGTAAGTAAATAAACATTAATAAAAATATTTCTAAACACTGTAGTCTCTTGTGTATAACATTTTCAATAATCTGAAGTGGAATAAAAGACACATTATGTTGTATGAAGTATTGAATCCTTTTTATGATTTTTTTAAATTAACTTGCCTATTTTTAATAGATCATTTAATATGAGAACATATTTTGAAAAATTAAAGAGAAAATTTTCCATGAATAAAAGGTGAAAAACGATATTTGCAACTTTCGGTTTAAATTTAGTGTCTAATAATATATTCATAATTTTTTATATGTTTTAAATTAATTTGTTTTTCAAATTAAAAGATTTTAGTTGTAAGTTATTAATATATCTTTTAAATTTAATCTTTTGATATTATAAAAATAGACCACGAAGCGGTAACATAGTTGAAATACCAGAATTAGTGATAAAAACTAATGTGTAACAAAATGATATATTATAATTGCGAAACCGCGAAGAGGTAACATAGTTGAAATACCAGAATTAGTTAAAACTTGATTTTCATATTTTAAACGCAATTAGTCAGCCAAATCATACCTTAATTGAAAATGCCTGAAGAGCCAATTTTAACGGTTGACTATTAGGTTAAAAATTGTGTTTTCTTGCTCACAATACTACTTTTTTGTGAAAGATAGACTCCTCTTTGAGTGAATACTCCTCTTTGAGTGAGACAATACTCCTCTCTGAGTGAAAGAAAATACAATGGTGAACATACGATTCAACTACCAAAATCTTGTTTTCAGGTGTTTACATTTAGATATGAAAATACATTTTTTTATAAATATTTCCATTTTATGTACAATTTTCATTTTATGCATGTGTATTTTATTATAAAAATTTTATAAACTTATCTTAATTGTTATTTATCGAATTTTTTTCATAACGAAGTGTTTAACTGTAAAGGTGAGAAAAATTAAATTGTGACTAAATGTGAGATTCATTGTACAGGGTTATGTTTCCATGACAACTCATACGAGAGGGCATTAGCTACAACTTCCTGCTACATATGCGCCATATATGTCTGGTTACCATGATTGCTGCGCGAACGTCTTATTCAAAATGGTGAGTGAACAGCAGACAGCGTTTTGTGTACTAGTATTTTCAAAGTGTAAATCACCTATAACCGTCCTGAGAGCTTTCCGGAAGCCATATTAATGTAACCCAACAAAGCAAGGTATCGACAGTTAAAAGAAACCGGTTGTTTATGTAAAGACAAAAGTTCCACCTGACCAAGTGTTACTGAAAAAACAATGAACGTGTTAGAGAGAGTTTCGTCCGTAGTCCCAAGAAATTGAACTGACGACGAATTGAAATTGAAAGACTGCACTTTCGACCATGGACATCAAACTTGTATATTTTCGGTTTATTTTCATGTATAACTCATTAGTGTAACCCAATTATGTTCCGAAATAAACGCTTCGGAAACCCGATGATTCTTTTGTAATAACCCTGTATTTTTAGATTGTTAAGTATAAAATACATACATCAATTCCTGCTCTTAGAATTAATTTCATATGGCAATATACTGTAATGAGTCTGGGAATTCATATTTCCTGAATGATTCATAGCTTACTCTAGAATCTTTCTCATATGAAAGAGAAAAGTTAATGTGTCTCAAGCAGAAATTTTCGCTTCTTGATTTTTACCACATAGATAAAGAGAGAATAAATAATATTTCTATGATTATTTACGCGAAGAATTATTAAGCGGATTAGACTGCATAAGGAGATTTTCCATGAAACATTCCATACACAGTTATTCGTATCGTACAAGAATGATAACAAACTAGTGTCGGATACATTCAGACAACATCTCATTAAAACAGATTTAGAAGTTTCAATAAAAATATATTTCAGATTTCTGATCTCTTTTAAAAAGTATTAAATGTATTAATTTATGATTTAACTGCATGCAGTTTTTATTTTATTCATACAAAAAAATATCTTTGGATTCTGCTTCGTTAAATACACTTGTTATATTGAGTGAAATTATCAATTATTTGGCACAAAGCAATATACAGAAACTATTTGTAAAATCTGGAAGAACTTTTTAAAGCATCATAAAATTTACAGAAGCACAATGTTTTTTAAAAGAATTTAGTGTTCCTTCACCAGGCCAAAACATGTGTGCTTCTACATTGAAAGTAAGGGCAACACCAAGCGGGAAAGGTAATGCTGAGGTATAGAATAGCCAATTAGAATAAAGAAGGCATCAGCCAATCTAATTGAGAACACCTAAAGAACACCTAATTGAGAAAATGATAAGAGAAATATGAAGAAAAATGAATAAATAAATAATTCGTGTTACAAAGAATATGTAACATACATAAAATAATAAAAAATTAATAATAACAAAGTAATATTAATTAACTTTAAACCAGGTGTAAAAAAGTTTTTTTTAAGCTGCAGATAACATAATTTGTTGATTTTTCATAAACATGTTACATTATATTTTCATCGTTATTAAAATAGATTCCTAAATAATTCGAGATACAAAGAGTTAAAAAATGAAAAAAATAATAAAAATGCCAAAATATATTGATTCATAATTAATTTTAAAATAAATACTATACAAAAGGTATGAAAAAGTTTTTCAACGTCGCAGTTACCATGGTTAATCGATTTTTAGTTAATATGTTACACTATCTGTTCATCACTTTTAAGATGGACTAGTAAAATTTTGATGATATTCCTACTAAGAGGTGCTTTTGGCTTTGGTAAGTTTATGTATTTTGAAAATTTTAACTGTATTATAACTTCAATAGAATCCTTCGAAAAAAAATTGTAAATTTCTTTGCAATTTGTTTCATTTTTTGCTTTCAGAGTGTAATAATATAATTATCATTTTATTCTTGTATTTTTCTTTTTAATATTTACATATATATATATATATTAATCAAGTGTACGTTTTCTCCAAGATTACTCATTCGACCACGTTTCTTTTCTTTTCTTTTTTTTTTTTTCGTTATTTTATTGAATCCATATTTATTAAATAAATGAAGGCTTTTTTAAAAAGAATAAATATTTTAATGAGAAAAATTTTTTGTTTGGGGTTTTCAAAATTACAATAAAATGCAAGTATATACATATTTGTTTATTTTTAATCCACAATAAAAATAATATATATATGTATTATTTAAAAGCAATCACTAATTCATTTCATGATTATAGATTCAATGAAATCATCAAAGTGGTAAGTAAAGAATGTAAGAGGACGGGATTCATTATTTAGACTCTAATATCATCGTAATTCGTCAACTGTTTTCATTTAATTTATTACATGTAAGTAGTATGTAAATATTTGAACATAACTTTTTTATGATTCTCTTTTAAATTAAGAAATCATTAGCATTTTTAGAATATGCTTTATAAAATAGCGTGACATAAATCAGGCATCAATAATTACTTGACATCTGGCAATAAACTCTAATCCCTCAGACCATTTTTATTTCGTCAATGCGTACTGTTAATACCCCATTGTTTTTTCATAAAAAAGAGAGTCGTTAATATGTGTATAATGCCTAAATGATCTTTTATAAATTTAAATAACGTATTTTATATGGAGGATAATATCTATTACGTTTTCTAAATTTAATTAAACGCTTATACTAAATAAGTTAAAATTGAAAAATCTTTTTTGCATGTAATTAGAAAATAAGCAAACTATTAAATGACAAAATTTTGATTTAAAGATCCAAAAGTTTAAATTACAAATTTAAATCCTCCGACTGAATGCTATTCACTTACTGCATGTAAATATCTGTTCTTTTTATTTTTTAGTTTTATAGTATTCGTTTTAAAGATTTATGATTGCAAAATCATGTTTACAGACTTGTGATACTGATAGAATTTTATGTAAAAGAATAGTTTTTGTGTCTCTTGACCTTAATCCATCTATTGCATGTAAATAATTTTCAGTCAACTGTTTGAAATTATTATATTATTCATACAAGAAACTTAAGCTTAGATTACTCTATGCAAAATAATTATTTTACATACAACAATACACTGTAGTGCTGAAACTAAGCCTTCGTTTTTTTTCATGTTACAATTTTGAAATAATGGAAGTCTTCCGCTATTATATAAAGAAAATTTGTATGAATGAAAATATTCTCATTCAGTTTAACGGCTCTGCTTCTGCTATTCCCCTGGCTAATCTAATGTACTAAATGATATAATTTACTTTTGGTTTTCTGTCCTGCACAAGACAAAATAAATTGTGTGTCATGCGAAAATGTTTCGTTTAAGGACTTGTATAACGTAGTATATAAACATTCTTTGTTGCTACTGTTGTTCTATCATTATCACAATTTATTATTAAGATGATTTAAGTACATATAGAGTATTTTAGAAAAGTATTTTTGTATAACGTTGGAGTAATTGCACTTGACATCCTATCCGTATAATATTAAAATAGTTTAAGATATTACTGAGATCAAAAACATAAAAATATAGGTTTAGAAACGTAAATAATATTATAGAATAAACCTAAATTAAAATAAATTAAAAAAAATTCTTATGAACGAGCTGCATGAACGAATAAAAGAGTGCTTGTGTGTTTATGTGTGCGCCACCTAGAGAAATCTACCGCACGTACGATTTTGAAATTTTCGATAATGGTCTTTCTAAGCTTCTGATGATGAACCCGAGACTCATAACATTTAATTTTAGATATTTAGTCGAGTTATTGATTAAAAATCACAACGGAATATCATTTAAAATACTCTATAAACCTCCGGTTGATTTCGGTTCTTTGATTGCATAAAGTGTTCTCAGAAATAATTAAGTAAATCGCGGTAAAATCCATCGTTTCAAAATTACTGTTTTTTTTTAAGATATTGGTATTTTAGCAAAAAATGTAACACACTTAATTTCGCAATACCATATAAATATTACTCATGAAAATGTTTAAGAATTTAGAATACAAGGAATATGTTTTAAAAGTGTTCAGTAAAAAATTAGAACACTGATTACTGGTTACATTACGAGACATTGGCAACAGCCATTCCATTGCTATTCTTGCTTTTCGGCTACTTCTGCCGTAAATGTATTTTCTTTACATTATTTATTGATCTTTTTAAGTTTCTTCTATATTTAAAAGAAAAAAAATATTGGATTCGTGAAAATTTTCGAATTTTGCTTTTCGAGGGATTTACATGTTTTAAGGGTCAGAGATCATGAAGAACATTTTTTCACAAAATGACTGCCTGAGAATCTGTGAGTCTGTATGTGACACAAATTTTATGGACGCTATATCTTAATAATTAATACACGGCATTTTATACAAATTTATATTAAGTTAGTCCTTTATATAAATTGATGCTGGCTAGTTTTTTGATGTAATTCGCTCAATAGATGATGCTCCTATGTGACACTATTAATTATTATCGCAATTGCTCTATCTCAAGAATCAATTCACATATTTTCGTCAAAATTTAGATTTAGTTATTCTCTTATAAAAATTAGTGCTGTTTAGTTTTTGGAGTAAATTGTTCAACAGATTGCACTTCTAACCAGATTTTTTCACGATTTCCATGATGGGTTCAATCTCAAAAACTAACGTTCGGATTTTAATGAAACTTCAAGATTCAGTTAGAGCTTGACATAAATTGTTGCTGAGTTTGGTGTAAACCATTTAACCGGTTGCGCTATTATGCTGGATATTTCACGATTTACAATAATAGCTCTATCTCGAGAACTTGTGAATGAATCTTCATTTAACTTAGAATTCACTTAAACGTTGACGCAAATTGTTGTTGATAAGATTTAGTTGTAAGATTTATATGATTTTAGTGATAGCCATATGTCAAGAAGTAATGCACGGCATCTTAAAACTTTAGAATCCTCATGACGGACTCAGATTGGCATTTGTTTTTGGCAATGTGATAGCGATTTTTGAAGCATTATCATCAATAATTTTAACACGTAGTTCTATTATGTCTGCATTCTTAAAACGAAAGAGCGGATTTACCTTCTCAGGAAAGAGCTGTAATTTATTGGATCGTGAATGAATTGTTTTTTAAACGTTTTACTCGTCTTGATTTAAATTGCTTTTTTTAAAACTACTCATCTTGATTTAAATTGCTTACAAACAGCTCCCTACTCGAGTTGTTTCAACTCTTTTTGAGAAGCTGCCTTTCAAAACACGAGATGAGTTAATTTCGTCTACACTTGAGTTATTTTGTAACTGCTGTTTTAAGAGAGTGCTATAAGAAATCAATACGAAGTTCTTTAAGTTTTTATAAAAAGTTTTGTTTATAATAGCAGGGGTAATGTCCACAATAATGTACTCTTATAAAAATTTCATATATTTTTAGGGCATTTTCTATTTAACACGTTCGCTGCCGCTTACGTGAAGATGTGATGATAGTTAATGCCGCACTATAGAAGTGGGTTTTTCCCAAAAGCCGGTTTACTTTTTATAACAAAGAATCAGTGAAAGATTTTCCCGCGCCAGCGCGTGAATGGCCTCTTAACGTTGTTGCCATATCACGCGCTGGCGCGTGATCGGCAGTGAATGTGTTAATTAATAACTTTCACGTGATTTTCGTTGATTTTTCCTATCTCTTACAATCGGTTAAATAGCTAAAATAACATCTATATATCTATATATATATATAATATAAAACTTCAAAAGGAACATTTAAGATATTTGTATCTTTTTTCTAATTTCACACCATGTGTATTCTTAATATCGCACGCGGCGATATTTAGAATATTTTTTTTTCTAGTAGTCGCAAAAAACGAATAGTAAAGCCAAATAATTTAAAAAGAATTTTGTATTGTTATTATCTCTAATTAAAAATTCTTTTTTAGGCAAATTTTGATATTTTACAAAAAGATTAAGTTTTGTGTTATATTAAACTATCTATTTGAACAGACATCCCAAATGTAGCTTTTATAACCAGTAGCTATAGGTATTATTTATGACACCAAATGTGACATTTAATACGGATGATCCAATTTTTTCCCATGTCTGTCAGTTGAGTAAAGCTTGACATAGAAGATACATTCACAATCATTTTCGCTGTCTTTGTCGTAAATAGACATTGTTGATGTTTGATCAGGTAGTTTGTCTGGCTCTGAGGATGTTGCTTATAATTACTGATGTTTCTTTTTTTTCTTCTTTACGTGAGCTACCATCTTCGGTATGGTCTTTTATTCACTTTTCCATAAAAATATTTTTGTAAACTTAATAATTTTATTTTTAGTAAAATCTTGACCGAGTTGTGCTTTATTTGGAATACTTGTCAGAACTATTTTTGAGTTACTTGGAATTTCTAATTTGTTTATTTAAACATTTTTCTCATTCACAATATGTCAAACGGCATATAACCATCGGGAACTGTTGCTAGACTAGATGCAGAACTGGACTGTTTTCGAATAAACTTGTCACTCTTCTT
The DNA here is from genome assembly GCA_964019185.1 of Maratus speculifer. NCBI lineage: Eukaryota > Metazoa > Arthropoda > Arachnida > Araneae > Salticidae > Maratus > Maratus speculifer. The sequence goes on from OZ025289.1 coordinate 242,755,416, forward strand.
TACAGGTAGGTCATTACTGATTGGATAATGACTGAGGCTTAGGTTGTTCGATCTAATTTGAAATGTTTCAGCAGGATGACTTATTAGTGACAGGTGAAAACAGTCTTCTAGATGTTTATCTTGATAAAAAGTGTCAGCAGAGTCCATCTTTCCAAATACAGGTTCTTGAAATATGTTTTCATTCAAATGAAAATTACATTCATAAAAAAGTCTTAAAATTCCTTCATAAATAAAAATATTGACCCTTAAATAAAATAGTTTACATAATATCCCATTGTGTGTTCATAAGACTATAGTGCTTATGTGAAATTAGGAAGAAGTAAACATTGCAATACGGCCAACTCTACTGCTGAATCTTAGAATAGAAAATGATATAAAATATTTGTACCCTATATGGACAGGGCTCGCAATATGGACACCCCTAATATTTTTAATATTATCAAAATAAAATATATTTTTATTTTGATCGAGAGATGGCTCAACATTTTCGCGAAGAAAAGCAGTTGAAAAGATAATAAAGGCTGGAAAGTGTAAAAAAGCGCGCTGTTCGCCATTTAGGAGGAAATTTGTTGTTTTAAGATATTCTGATCTTAATTACTTGTAAGTTTAAATTCTTATTAGATATGGTAAAATTGCATTAAATGTTTAAAAGTGGAGTATTTTAGAAAGCTAATAAAACATATTTTCGATTGCTATTGCTTATTTTGCTTTAAAATATTTTCCTTATTCATTTGTTGCAAGATTTAGTGAAACTACGCCCGGTTCCCAATATGGACAGCTTATGACCCCATCGACTACAACTGTAAGAAAGAAGAAAACTCAACGTTGTCAAACAATAAATTGAAAAGGCATCAAAGTGGTAAAATCTTTGTTCAACAAAATGCCATTTGAACAATCCTCGAAAAATTTCCTCCAAAAAACCCTTGCAGAACCCCCCCCCAATAGGATATATGTTGGCGAAATTGTAGGGACTAATGGTATGACTTCCTCAACAAAGGAGAGCTGGTACTGCTTTTTTGCAGTATTGATGCTTTTTCAAACATGCAGCCATGCATCACATGTGGCAGATATGTTCATGAGGATTATGTGGGACTTATTGCCGTTGGTGAAAAAGTTTCTATTTGTCCATGCTGTGAGGATTGAGTAATAACAGATGTAAATTCGCAGACAGATGCAATAAAGCTAAGCAAAACCAACAACATTATTTCATCATATTTACTAGTAACTAAGGGACTTTGCATGGGTCTGCGAAGGGTAAAAACCGAGGATGCCCCCCCCTTTCTAAAATGCATGTTCTGAAGATATTTATTGGCCCCTCTCCTCCTCCGAATACTTTAAGATACATTTTTTTCTCCCTCTCCTCTAAAATCCCTTGGAAAAGTGGCTCTTCCATACACTGTGTAGAAAGTCAATAAGGAAACACCTATCCATAATAGGGACAGGTAGTTCCTTATATGGACACTTGTAAACATTTTTTTCTTTTTATCATTTAAATTAAACCAGAATAATTACAAGGTCGCTAATTTTAATAATGATAGTCAATAGTCCAAGAATAGTGGTCACATATTTTTAGAGTCCTATGACTTGTACATGGTGGTGAAAAAAATACATTTTCCTTAGGGTGCCCATATTGGGTATAGGTACCTTAGACTATATTTAGTTAAACTACCTTATTATATGATCGTATTTACATTGGAATGTATAAGGACAGCCCTTACATTGAAGAAGGAACTTTACTATATTAGGAACTTGACAGAATGTTTTGGTTTACATAAAAAATAAAAAAACAATAACATAGACTAAACGCAAGTGCGCATTTAACAGAAAGTCATTCATATGACTGCTGCTTTGCTGCTAGACATTAGTTAAGCCAATTTTGGTTAAGTTACATGTCCGACATGACGAGATCATGAGGGGTGAGTTATAATACAAATGTGCAATATTAGGGATATTTTCCTTATAGTTTTTAAAACATTTTTTATACTTGTATTTTTTTAATTCGTTTTTAAAAGAGGTGGTGAGGTTTGCAGTTTAAATTTTCAGTGAAACTATTCTCCAGAACACTTTCACATGCACATTGCAATTTAAATAAATTAACAATTTAAATTTAAATTACCTCTATCTGGATACTAGTATCAGCAAATTTCTTAAATTAGGTTCTTGTCTTAGGTAATAGTCTTATTTTTTTTTGACGAAGGACTCCAATATATCAATTAGTCCTTTGTTGACGAGCACTTGCATGACGCCTTTCTTCCTTTCCCTTCATCGATTTTTGTTTGACTGAGCCCCATCTTAATAATTCAACAGTTACTAATCATATGTTTTGACACTAATTTCAATATATCTAATTACATATCATATTCAAATTATCTAATTACATAATTAAATATCACTAATTTTATCTTTCATCTCAAAGTTTTAAAATATTTTCATCACTAGCAGTTTCAGCTGTTTCCAAATAGTAATCACAGGAAATTCTTTATATTAGGTTCCTATCTCAAGTACTAGTCTAATTATTTGACAATATAGTCGAAATAGTCTTAATTAGCCATACATTGACGAGCACTTGCGTTCCCCTCCCTTCATCGATTTTTTCCAATTGGGTCCTATCTTCATAACTCAAATCCTTCTTCTTATATTTCTAGAAAAATAATTAAAAAATTACATTAATACTAATATATCACCCCTCAAAGTCTCAAATTTAATTTATGAGTAGTGATTACAACTATTTCAAATAGTAATTTTAGCAATTTTCCGAAATTAAACTCCTCGCTAAGATTCAGGAAATATTTTTCGCTAAGTACTACAGCTCATATTCAAAATATTAGAATAATTACCTTTTTTTAGAAATTGAAAATATCGTTTGGTAATTTAATGTCTTTTAATGAAAATATGCAAACGATATTTTTATTAAGAACTTATTGTTGATTAAACTTACTTGTTATCTGAAATTTAATATCATTTTTGAAAAGATTAATTGCAAAAAAAAATTATTTTGAAAAATCAAAATATTAGAATATTTATTCAAGTGGTTCAAAATATTAGAATATTTCACATTAATTCTCCTTTAATTATTACCAATTCTTAACTGGTGGCATCATTGATTAAATTCATACTATTTTATTTAAAATCAGTATTCTTTTTTGCAGTTTGTTTCTTTTTCGTCTTAAAATGGGCCGTGTGAGTGATATTCTTGAATCTACTAAACTTCGTATGGTTGATTTGTATCGGCACGGTAAAAATCAATGTTTTATAGCGAATTATTTACATTGTTCGCAATCGAGCGTTAGTAAAATACTGACACAATATTCAAAAATTGGAAAATTTCAAAATAATCGCCGAAATGGTGGCCGAAAACCAAAAACATCTGCTAGAGATGACAGGAAACTGAAGCGTATAGTTAAGAAAAACCGTTTTAAAAGTGTGCGATTCTTGCACCGAAAATGGAAAGAAGAAGGAGTTGAAGTTTCTACATCGACAACATTAAGACGTCTCCATAAATTTAAATTTGAATCTCGTGTACCGAAATCAAAACCTCTCATGACTGCAAGACAAAGGCGTATAAGATTGAATTGGTGTAAATCAAGACGTTTATGGAGCAATGAAGATTGGAAAAATATATTATTTAGTGATGAAAGTATGTTTTGTGTTTCATATGGTAATCAAGGTATTCGAGTTTGGAGAATGAAGCAAGAAGCATTTGATAAAGAATGCCTTAAACGTTCCGTAAAATTTGCTGCTAGTGTCATGGTTTGGGGTTGTATGAGTGCAGAAGGACCTGGAAAGTTATGCATCGTCTACGAAAAGGTTAACTCTCTGATATATCAAGAAATTGTAGAATATTACATGATTCCATCATCAGAAGATTTATTTGAAGATGATTTCATCTTTCAACAAGATTTAGCGTCCCCGCATACCTCGGTGTCAACTAAGAATTGGTTCCGCCAACGCAACATTAAGGTACCTCCTAGGTCACCAAATTCACCAGATCTTAATCCCATCGAAAACTTATGGTGTATAATGAAGAAAAAACTTCAAGAAAATCCTCCTTCAAGTAAAACTGAGTTAGTGGCACGTATAAAGTCTATTTGGGCTAATATTGATAGAAATGTTTGTAAACACCTTGTATATAGTATGCAAGATCGATTGTACGCTGTTATGAAAGCTAAAGGGGATGCTACAAAATATTAACTACCATTTACTTCATATTCATACGGTAATATTGTTGCGTAAAATAAAATATTCTAATATTTTGAACCAATCTAAATTTTATTCTAATATTCTGGTGTGTTTAAGGAAGCTGTATACCTAGTTTATTTTGCTGTATTTTATATTTTATAAATGTTAAAATCTTATCTAAACATTCCAGATTTAATTTATAAGAAATTTAATTGCATTTACTTAGTATAAAAAATAAATAAATGACAAATAATTTTTTCTTATTACTTTTTCTCAATTATTCTAATATTTTGAATATGAGCTGTACAACAGTCTTAATTAGTAATTTATCGAAGAGCATTTCCATTGTCTTTTTATAGATTTTGCTTAACTGAGCCAAATCTTAACATCTGAAATTGTATTACTCACATTTCTTCAAAAAGCATTCCAAATTACGTGGGTGGTTTAATAAATATTGTCCCAAGTGAATATAAAATATTTGTACTGCGATGGTTAATGCGGAATAATTCTTGAAACATTAACTTAATTATTATTTTCCGTATTCTTAAAGTTAATTCATGAGTTGTGATTACCATTGTTTCCGAATAGTAATTTCAGCAAATTTCATAATTTAGATTCCTAGTTTTGGTACCGCTCCAAACTTTGTACGAAGGTCTCCAGTAGTATTACTTAGCCATTAGTTTAAAAAAAAAACATTTGAATCTTCTCCCCGCCCTTACCACCTTCATAGACTTTTGCTTAACAACACCCTACCTTTTTAACTCAACTTATATCAGTCATATTTTTTCGAAAATAATTACAAATTACATTAATATAACTAAACAAATCAATGAAATTCAACCAATAAGAAATGAAATTTGAATGAATATTTTCTATATTGCGTTCTAGCTGACTACAACTATGGAAAAATATGTATATTTTGCTAATACACTCAAACATAAATTCTTTGCTTTTTCTTTCTCGAATAAATAAACTCATCTATTGAATGCAACATTACATTTATCACAATCCAGAGGTAATCCATGCGTGTGAGTCACGAGTGAATGAAGGGTACGTAATAAAGATATTGATAGTAATGGGATTAATGACGCTTCACAAATCGTCCATTGGATTATATATTGCTATTTCAACTTTATTTACAGTTTTATTTATTGATTTATTGTCATATTACTCCAAATTAATTCCAAATTACATTAATAACTAAAATAATCAATAAAATTCGGCTAATAAGAAATGAAATTAGAATGAATATTTTAAGTATTGCTTTTTAACTGACCACCGCAAAAGAAAGGGAATAAATATGTTTTACTAATACACTCAAACTGTAATTCTTTGCTTTTTCTTACTCGAATAAGCAAACTTATGTACTGAATGTAACATTACATTTATCACAATCCAGAAGTGACCCATGCATGGGAGACACCAGTGAATGAAATGTGCGTGATTAAGATATTGATATGCAATGAGAATAAAGATGCTTCACAAGTCGTACATTGGATAGATATTGCTATTTCAATTTTGTTTACAATTTTATTTATTGATTTATTGCCATATTACACCAAACTAATTCCAAATTACATTAATATAACTAAAATAATCAATAAAATTCGACTAATAAGAAGCTAAATTTGAATGAATATTTTCTATATTGAGTTTTAATTGACTACCACTGAAGAATCTCAACTAAAGCTCAACTGAAATTCTTTGCTTTTGACTTACCCATCATACGTGGTATAGGGTAAGTCTTGCAATCGTACTGAAAAACGAAAATTTTTTTGACGGATTCACACGTTTTAGATACTAAAGATTCCGAAAAACATATTTTTAGAAAAAAAATTGCCGCCTGTCTGTCTGTCTGTCTATAAACACTCTATCTCCCGAACAAATTGAGATAGAGATTTGAAATTTTGTATGTGCTTACTATGTAAGAATGGGACGAAGCCTATTTAATATCAGTAACCTCGATTATCTGGAACTATTTTTTCGGACTCTCGAAAAATTCATTCTAATGAAAGGTATATAAAAAATTTCGAAATTTTTTATTTTAAGGAAAAGACGTAAAAGGCAATAAAAAACACAAACTTTGCACACAGAACGAAGTCGATCGGATCATTAGTTGCCGAGATATTTGTAATCCTGTTTTCCACATTCTTGGATTTTTCAAGACCCTGTATTTCATTCAAACTTCAATTCAGAGTTATATTTTCATTGGAAATGAGACGCTTAATCCAATGCAATAAACTGTGATTTAATATGATTATTATTTTTGGAGTTATAAGGATGTTTTTTTTTACGCAATTCGGTACTACTTGAGTAATTCGGCGTTTTATATAATTTGTCGAAATGGGTTAATCAGCAATTCATTAATAAAGCATTACTATGTATATTACAAACATTAAAATACACGTTTAAATTTTGTTTTGTAATTGCAATGCATTTTATAAATAGTTTTCGCATGTTTTATTCTTACATGTTAAAATATGCATAACTATGAAGGGTAAGTATCGCGGTGGACCCCCAACGAGTAGTTCTTACTCGAATAAGTAAACTGATCTGCTGAATGTAGCATTATATTTATCACAATTCAGAAGTAATCCATGTGTCTGAGGCACAAGTGAATGAAGAGTACGTGATTAAGATATTGATATATAATGGGATTAATGATCCTTCACAAATAGACCTTGGATATATATTGCTATTTCAACTTTGTTTACAATTTTATTTATTGATTTATTGTTATGACATATCAAAAATAGTAGACATTTCTTGGAATATTTTAAAATGAGAGTAAGGTATAATTATCATTTAGCATCGTCTTTTTCCCAGTTAGCATTTTTTACATGCGCTCGTAATTATGTAAGTACGTAGCACCTATAGTCGTCACTCACTCATTCTGTATGATTGTCCGTATATAACAACGCAAAAAATACGAAACCGAATCTTTGAAATTTAAAATAAATGTTTCATAATTTTGTCATGTCATTTGAAATTTTATAAAAATTGGATGTATAGTCAATTACAGAGACAGTCAAAACTATTGAGTTGCATTAGAGACGATAGAAAAAATATTTTCAAGTACATTTTAATGATGTTACATTCTTTCAAATATAATAAAATTGATATGTATCTATGAAGCACATACTAAAATATATATTCTTTACAATCCATAAGCAAAGAATACCAGTTATTGATTTACAGAATCACACAAAAGTACTCCATAGCATAATAGTTAATTGAAAACATTGTTAGACATGCGTTTTAATTTTATTAAAATATTTCATATTTTATGAAATTGATACTCCTCGATGTGACTTACTACAAGTTTATTCCCTGTAAAATAAAAAACAAATAGTATTTATAGGGAAATACACAATATGTCAGGTATTATACTGTATTCTAAGTATTGTATACTATTACACTAAGATCTGAATATTTTTAAAACTTTGTTACAGTACGAAGTCGCCTCATTTGATATGTTTAACATGCAATTTCCAACGTGTTCCAATTAAGTTATTGATTTACTGCCTCATCAAAATTATCTATATAATAAATCTGTTGAAAATTTTTCTAAAGTAGTAATGAATATTAAATTGGGATAAATTCAGCAGAGTAGCGCCGCCAATGAGGCGATTGACACCAAAACGTAAATAAAATCCCTTCATATGAAGTATGAACTCAATCTGAAGTTTGAGGAAAATCCGTACATTAATTATTGAGATACAGCTCTTGTAGAAATCACAAAAAAGACATCATAAGAGCGGCACTTGTTGGGCAATTTTTGACAAAATGTAAACTGCATCTATTCATGTCAAGGACTAACCAAATTCGAAGTTTGCTGTAAAGCCGTGCATTAGTTATTGAGATAGAGCTGTAGCGGAAATCACAAAAAAGACAGCATATCAGCACTACATGTAGGACGATTAACACCAAAATGTAAACAATATCCATCCATGTCAAAGACTAACAGAATGTGAAGATTGGTAAAAATCTGTGCTCTAGAGATAAAGCTATTGTGGATATCATAAAAAAGGCAGCATAGAAGCACCACCTGTTGAACGATTTACACGATAAAATTATCAGCTTCACTTTATATTAGGGATTACCTGAATTTTTTTTTTTTTTTTTTTTTTTTGTATTAACGTCCGCTATTAGCTCTTTAGATTGAGTGTTACTATCGATTCTGTATCGTTTTAAAGAAATATATTATTTTTTTATTACAATACATTTAATGTAAAAATCATGGTTTTGCAGCAGTGGATTTGCTATGTAAATATATTCAAAATAAACTCGATAATTCGATAATAGTTGTTATTAGTACACGGAAACATTTCAGATGTAGAGTCAATATTAATCAATGTTGAAAAAACATTCTAAGGATTCCCGATTAATGCTAAATAGGCACATATTCACTACCACTATAATCGATATATGGCTTTGCAGCTAAAGTGGTGTTTTTTCTTGAACTTTCTACTTTAAAACTGTTGTAGATATTTTTCTAGATTTTTTGCAGATTTTATCTGACTATCTGACTATGAAGAAAAAAATCTTATAAGATGAATGCATAGAAATAAATGGATATTTTTTAAAAATTATTTATGCGCGTTTATATCTTATCAAAACAATTTTACTCATAACTTTTCAAAATATCCATTGATTAAAATCAACTTATATTATCTCTGTTACATTTTGTCGCTATTTTTACCTAAGCGTACATCTAGTAATTTAGAAGAGGTCGTTCAACTTATTTAATGCTCATAAATCACTGTCATGTATGTTAAAAAAGTTCGTTGTTTTTACTATGAAAAAGAGTGATAACTTACTAGATTTTGCTTACAATCATATTGCAGATACATCAAACATAAATATATGGAGCGTAACATCTTTTACTGCCATCTATATAAAATACTAGTGCCGTTAGTAGATTTGTTGAGATATTGTCGGACCATTTATGATTATATTTTCCAGCAGATATACACCATTAAAGGCAACGACACCAAAATTAAATTTTAAATTTTGTCGTAGAAAAGATTAGCTTTCCGATTAATTTTTTAGAAATAATGGATAAAAATATTGAGTTGTTTTTTTAAGACATTAAATTTTAAAATTTAATGATACCGTTATTTATTTAAAATCGGAATTACACATTAAATTGTGCCTTAATCCGTAATTACTAAGTCACGTTTCAGGCATATTTTGGTAAATAGCATTTTTTGTTCTTCAAATTTTTGTCCCCAAAAAAAATGCAGTTTTAATGATTTTCTTCATGATCAAAGTGGATTCAAATAATTAAAAGAAGTATTGTAAGTGTAAAAAAAAAATGTTTACAAAGCTACCCTAGATTTGGGGTAACATTGTCACCTAAGTAAAAATATGTGTTAAATGCTCACATTAATGAATTTATGACAAAGTTATCTCAGATACATATGTAAAATAAAAAAAGTACATCCCTCAGATAATCTAAGACTATTCTAACGATTAAAGTTTAGGATTTATTGCAAAATGTGACTTTTCCGTTTGCTTTCTCTGGATGAAAAATCGATTATATTATCACATGGAATGTTGTTGGACATTATAAAAATTGATATTGACTCTCTTCAGATACAAAGTCCACAAATTTTCTAAAAAAAAAAAGTCGCATTAAAAATTTCTCTTTTCTATGTTTAAAGTGATGTTTAAATCTTAATAATACGGGGAAATATTAATTTTTTCCTTTTTTTTTTTTTTTTTTTTTTTTTTTTTTTCAAAATCTAGCTTTCAAGCAAAAATTGACATAGAAATGACATCTTCTAAAAATGCATTTTTCTTCAAGATAGGTTTTTGTTTCGAAATTTCTTGGATTTAAATTGTTATAACTAAAGAACTATTAATGATAAACGCTTCAAACAGAGAATATGTATTTTTTGAATGTTTTACATTAATTTTTATTCAGCAAATTTGGAAAAAAATATTTATTTTTGAAAACATGATATTTTAAATAAATGTTATATCATTTTGTTCAAATTTTTTCTTCAAATATTTTTTTTTTTTTAATTTAAATAAAAAAAAAATACTGAATCAAAATTAAAATTCAGATTTTTCTGATTATTTAAATTGTTAAAAAAATAAATTCTACAGTTATATGAGTTATAACGATTTTAAATTGCCCACTTTTTTTTATTAATTTTTTTTAAACAAATTATGAGAATTTTTTGTCACGTGATTTTGTCTATAAATAATACGTTTAACCATATCAAAAAAACCCAAATTTTAATTCTATAAATAACAATTATTTCATAATGAGTTAATGCCTGGTCCCCTTAAGGTATTTTTTAACTAGTAAATCTGCAGATCAGGAGCCTCAACGTCAGCTTTGCACATCATTTTTTTTAAAAACACACTTTGGGTAATATTCAACTTCCTGGAAACTGTAATTTAAAATTTTCAAATTACGTAATTATTTATAAGAATAAAATGAGAATAAGAAGTTTTCAGCCATCAAAAGCGTTCAATTAACGATTTAGTTATGTTAGGATATTCTGAAATTTTCATGATCTATTATTTTTTTTTTATTACAACATAGTAGATTTCTTCAGGGGGGCTCCGCCCCCCTGAATCCCCCGTAGTCTCATTAAACTTAAATTTATAACTTTCTATCAGTTTGCTAATGGTTATCGTATATGTTGCATTTCTTTGTACATTTTGATTTATAAGAATAAGTAAGAGTTTTAATAAGCATTTTTCGGTATCTTCATATTTCTACATACCTGTCCACCACAAATACCTAAATCTGATGTATCAGTAACTTTTGAAAGTGTAAACTCAGTAATTAAGGGTTTTACAATTTTGTTTTCGAAAAAAAGAAGTTTTGTGTGCATTTTGTGGCGTTATCCGGACAGACAGACAGACAGAAGAGACTGACAGGCGGAAAACAAAAAATTTTGTGTCGCCAAAATAAGCCTTCACTGAAGTTTTGGCAATGACGTCATTATTCATGAGTTATTGCTATCCATGTTTCTAATATTTTTTACGACTACTATAAAATACCTGTTTTATTTCAATTATGACGTCAAATTTTATCAGGTGAAATAATTGTTAAAAATATAATTATTTTTTATTTCTTTTACTTCTAATTATGCCCCCATTTTTGTCAGAAAAATTCTTATTATTGAAACAAATTTCCGTGTTTAATATTTAACAAAGTACTATGTTTATTTTTATTTTAATTCTGACGTCATATTTATTTTTTCTTAGTTTAATTTTTCGAATGGAAATTGCTCAATTGAAACTTATTGCCTTTGAAAAATTATTCCATATATTGATTTTTTTTTGGCAACGATATAAAGGAAACTGGTTAAATTTTATCTAAAAAATCGCTATTAATTCTGCATGAAAAAGAAAGAAATTTTGAATTATTAAGGAAAATATGTGAATAAAATTAATAAAACATAGCCTATGTTCTTTTCTGGGCTATGTTATAATTATACACAAAGATACAAACACATTAATTCATCAGTTTTGAAGTTGACTTCATTTAAATTTTCGAATACGCATTCAAATTTATAACATTATAAAAATAAGGATTATGATGAATGGTTGCTTAGCAACCATTAAGAGAAAATAAAGAAAATGAAATAAATACATTTGAAATAAGTAAAACTCTAAAACAAATTAGTTTATATTATTGGAACATATTTATAAAAAATCTCCAAAATTTACAGTAATAATTAAAAAAATCTGACAAATGTGCAGACAAAATTTCAAAACAATACGAATAATTTAACCGGTAAATTTCAGTATCCCTTTATCATTGAATTCCATTAATGAAATGTGACATTTTCTCTCAAGAAAAAAAAAAAATCATTGGATTTGCCATAGAAAAGCATTATTGCGTAAATTAAAATATTTTATATTTTCCGAACGAATGAATCAAATCTTACAAAAAACGATACAGCTTAATCCCAGTGCCTCACTAACATACCAACTAATTTCAAGCCAATCGGATGCTTTTTACGGAAGTTATCGCGGAACAGACAGACTGACAAACTGACAGACTAACTGACAGACTGACAGACAGACAAAAAAAAAATTTCGTGTCTCCAATGTAAGCCTTCACTGATGTTTCGGCAATTATCATCGGGACATAGTGCTTTGTCAAGGGAAACCTCAATAAGCCATGATTCTCAAGTTCATAAAAATTTACTGCTCTTCGCCATGAGTAAGATTGATTGTCGAATTACCCACATATTTTGTGCGTCTTCCAAGGCATTTATTGATAAGAATACTACTCGTATTTGAAATGTTGCGTTAGCTAGTTTTTTACACATGCGAATAGTGACAGCTGCCGCTGGGTTTGCCATATTCTCTTTGGTGTAATTGTGATAACGTTGGAAATATGGTCTTTTTTCGTACGTCCTCATTTTTTAGGTGCGTTCGTAATTATGTAAATACGTAGCACCTATTTTTATCGCCCAGTCCGTCCGTCTCTCTGTCTGTCTGTCCGTCCGCATACAACAACGCAAAAAGTACCCAACTGAATCGTTTGAAATTTAAAATACATAATTATTACATAATTTTGTCGTGTCATTTAAAATTTTATGAAAATCGGATGCATAGATCAATTACAGGGACGATAAAAAGGATTCCATTACATTACGGTCAATGGGGAAAAAAGTTTCAAATGTATTTTAACCGTTTGAAATTTTAAATACGTAATTATTACATAATTTTGTCGTGTTATTTCAAATTTTATCAAAATCGGATGCAAAGTTCAATTACAGGGACAATCAAAATATTCCGTTACATTACGGTTAATGGGGAAAATGTTTGAAATGCATTTTAATTTTGTTACACTCATTTGAACGCAATAAAATTGATATTCATCTATCAAGTACATATTATAATATATATTTTGCATAATCTATGTCCAAAGAATATTTGTTATAGATTTACAAGGCCACACAAAAGTATTCCATTGCATAATGGTATAGGGAGAACATTGTTTGGTGCTCATTTTAATTGCAATTACTTACAGTTTTATGAGATTGATATATGAGAGTGATACTTTTAAAACTTCGTTATCGTACGAACGCACTTCATTTGCTACGCTTCACTTGCAATTTCCAACTTGTTTCTTACTGCCTAAGACCTATAAAATGATAGAGTTAATCGTATGAATAAAATACACAAATAAATTTTCATAAAGTAGCAATAAATCCGATCATCTACAAGTTGACAAAGTTATCCCGGATTATCAAATTGGCCCTGGTTTACGGTTTTCTTGAAATGTCATTGGTTGCAATACATTTCCATGTATTTAAAATTGTGCTTTACGGATATGTTTATTGTTGGTGAATTTAATATTTTTTCATGCAACTTAGCTTATGTCAAGAAAAAAGATAAATAATTACAAGTATGAACATCGAATTTAAAGCATAAAATACAACAAACATACATCTTACAAATCCAGAATATTTGCGGACGGAAATGGATACAGTTCTAAGGAAACTATCTAGTTATAGAAGAATACATTATGTTCTGCAGACAAAGATCAATCTCTGTGTGTTAAGTAGGAGAGAGCAAAAGTTATTAATACTATCTCAAAAACTATTAATGCTGTTAGAAAGATAAGAAAAAAATTAGCGTTGTCTTAAAATGCGTTTGCTTGTAATCTTAAAATATTTTCAGTTTAATTAGAAATGACACTCAATATATAGAATTTAAATCAAATAATAGCCTCAACAAAAAGCGAAGTTAGCGACTTAAAATTTGTCCCAGTTTCGTCGCTATCCCAGTGTGAGTTTTGTTACAACTAAAAATATAATAAATTATATACCTGGGAATTGCAACGAAACAATATAATATCTATAAGAGATTATACTCTAAATGGTTGTAGTAGATAAGAAATTGTACCATTGAGATTCATCAAGGATGCAAAGTGCAGGAACTTGCAATCCGATTTTTATTTTCAGTTTAGACTGAATAATATTCAGATTTAGGTTTCGATACGACATTTTCCTGGTATATTATACATATATATATATGTATGTATATATACCGGGCTTCGCCCGCTACGCTGGTCAGTTTTTCTAAGAAAAACTTGAATCAAACGAATTATTATCTGTGAATTTAATCATGCGTTTTAAAGCAATGTGGAGATTTACATGGTATGTCGATCTGAATTGTTGAAAGCAATATGGACGTTATTACGCTATTAAATGTTCTGTTGAGTCAGACAATATTTGGGCTGCTAAGAATAAATCTTTGGTTGATCATTTACAGTAAGATTTGGTAAAGAAGGATGGAACAATATGTAACATACTAAAAACATTCATGAAAAATTATTAATGAAAGTTTCATCAGTTTCCATTAATTAGGCCTATTTAAAAGTCTTACCGTACTTAATAGGGTTCATTTGATTCTCGACCTTAAATCCATAACTCTATAACCGAGCAACCTGGTGACAAAGCAGCACAAAGCAAATAATATGCGTTTTACTCTAAATCATTCACAAATATTAACTAACCAATAAAGTTCCTTTGAAATTGACTTAGCAGAATTTTTTTTACTTAAAATGTATCAAAATAAACTAAACTTTGTGGCTGAACAATCCATGAAGGATCTCGACCGACAGTGTCCATCCCTTTTTTTTTTTTACCTTGGGCCCCAAGTTGCTATGCAGCATATGTTACGGCTAGATGGTCAACCTAACACAAGACTCTCAGTCTTTAGTTCATGAGCAAGCTTAGAACTCTTTTTATCGATACCGAAAGGATCAAAGACTGAGTGAATCTTGGCCAGTCGGGAGTCGAACTCTCGACCTGCAGAACAGATGTCAGATGCTTTAACTACTACGCCACTGAGATTAAAATTCACCGGAATACATTCAAATCAAAATACATTCATCAGAAAAAAATCACATCTTTCGAAATCGTATTTAATTGATTTAGAACTTTCCCTTTAATTGTTTAACTTCCCAACGTAGAACGGTAAATTTTATATTAACATATTTTCGGATAAATTATCTAAATAACAGTATAAGTAAAATTTAGTTAGCAGAACTTTAGTTAAAAACGGCCAGAATAAAATTCCTGTTTTCATTTCATGTATATTGCGATGGTTGCATGTAGCTTTCATAATCGCATTAACGTGATAATTGAACTCTCAAGGATTAAGGTGTTGTTATAGAGGTCATATGTAGTTATATGACCTCTAGATTTTGTAAGAAACTCTGTACAACTTCCGTAATTATAGCATATACATTCGCTACCCTCTGTCTGTAGCGTAGGATTTGTTTTACTATATCAGTGAAAACTTTCCCGTCTAACTCTGTAGCACAAATATTTAGAATGACATGATAAATATTGAGACAATCCCTTAAATACTATTTAACTGTGTAGCTGTCATCAAAATCAATTTATTAATACTTTAAATCTTTCATAATCGTGTTCCCCTAATTTTAGAATACCCATAACAATTGCTAAGTATCGAAGAATGATGATTTTTACATAAAACCATTTATAAATCGAATAATGTAAGTTCTAAAAAATTTTGTTTAGTAAAATCTGAGTTAATCAATCGGAACGAAATAAGAATTTGAATTTTACATGCATAGTAAATGATGATGCGTAAAAATCTTAGTACTGCTATTTGCGATTTAAAAATCGCTACTGGCAACATTTATCCGCAGCTATAAAATACCCATTTTTTATATAATTTAGGAGAAAACGACAAACCACCAAGGTATCATTTGGTTATCCCGTCAACCTATTTCGCCAAATCATACACATCGCCAAACTAATAGCCAAATTATGCATAGTCACATAATGTTTATTTTAAATAACAAAAAAAAAATAAATAAATTAGTAAAAAAGTAATAAAAATACAAATAAAAATTCTAAATAAAAATTACTTGATGACATTTTAAAAACGTATTTAGGGTGGTGAGTGGTCAGGGAAAAACGAATAAGAAAAGGTGTTTAATACCTATATTTTATTACAAAGAAATATGACTTCATTAAACACTTTATTATTTGAAGTATTTTCTATAAGTAAATATTGGTAGATTCCTTTTTTACTAGTATTTCGTGTCTAATGTTGAATGTGACATTCACGGTCATCCATTATTGGATTTAATCTTGTAGTTTGGTGATAGTGTTTTGGGCGTCGGGAGAACCAAGTAATAGATCACCAAATTCCAATTTAAATCTTTGAAAAAAAAACATTTTTTATTTGTACAAATTTTATATTCATATTAAAATTAAATGTTTCTGTTTTATAATATTTCTTTCTCACTGTGACTCGGGAATTTTATACATTAGATTATAGAATATAAATAAATAAATAAATACGTATATCTATGTATGTGAAGGAAAAATTATGCAATAATCATGGGATAACAAGAATTTAATGGTTCTGGGTTACCATTGTTACACTTTGATACAACAGGGCTCTTTACAAAGTGAAAGAAGGTTTTCTTGAAATTTTAGTCATGGCATCAGACTTCCGACAGGGATGCTGTGTCCGACTTCACAATGACATCAACATTATTTCTAAAGAGTCTTCAAGGTCACTCTGATCTGGGAACGTTGAAATGAAATCTAACACTGAAGGTCTCCGTGCGAGCAGACTCAGAAAATTCTGAAAAAAATTACAGAGTATTCTTCTAGAGTGGATATATATGCTTATAAAAAAATTTTGCTGGCATCTTTTTAAAAAAAATTCGTAAAAATATAATGAACATTTCGTTTATTTGGCGATTTATCATCCATTGGCGACGAAATAAAATTTAAGAAAAATACTTTTATGTCAAATACTTTTTAAGGTAAAAACATTTCGTGTTGTATTTGTACATATTTTAAAAAAATAATATTTAAATAACTTTACTTTTATCAGTTTTAGTTTAATTTAACTGCAGTTTTATCATATATATCTACACAAAGTTTAACAATGAAATATTATGATTTAAAAATGATTAAAATCATTTAAATCTCAAAATTAAGTCCAAATGAACGCTGTCGATTCAACTTTGTTGTTGTGGAAACAAAAACTTCTCCGATATTGAAATGTATTACTGCTGCATCCTTCATCTTGTCTTTATTTTAGAATACCCTTAAATATATGAAAACATTTTTTTTATATATATACGAAATTATTTTTACAGTGGTAAAATTAAATAACGGCATCAACAAGCAACATAAATATGTAATATAAAAATAAAATATATGTATTAAACTCCTTAATTGTTTAAATTAAATTTATAAATACCATTTGCATGCATTTTAATATCTATTGATAAAGAATTTTCAGTTACATTAAAATCGCTTGCTTTTGACGAAAAAATGTGGTGCTCCCCATATCGAACGATTTTTCTTCTTTTCATGCCAAATATTTGAAAGTATTTTATTTTTTCCAGACTATATACTATAATTCCGCCACTAATTATATCTGATTCTTTATTACATACATAAGCAGTTTAATTTTTTTTCAAATATTTCTGAGTATGCCCAGTATGGAGACTTTCTTTGTAAGGTTAGCCTGTTAACGTGTTCTCAGGCTAGACGATATGAGGTAGAATATATAAAAAAAATGTATCAGCAATTTAATTTGCACCGCGGTCGTTAGTTCTCTTGGGAACCTGCTGTCTTTGTTTGTTGCTTATACGAGTATTGTAAGAACGTTTAACCACGATCATATATATATATATATATATATATATATATATATATATTATTTTTAAAAGATATTTTTAATATGCGCATGTTTTATTTTTATTTTCATTGCATATTTAGATTTTATTCTATTTATGCCAAATTTACCCAGTGACGTTTACTTTTTAATCTACTTTCTTCACTTCAACAAATGAAACAACATAAGTTAATTCATATAATCAACAAAATTTAAATCATATGATAATTTTGTTTTATTTAAAACAAAAAATAACCAGATTTGGTAATGGAAAATAAAATAATATCTATATTTTTTAAGGTAATTATACGAAAACATTATATAGCAATAGTTTTTGTACTATGGGAAAGCATCGATTTCATTTTCATTGTTGTATATTTAATTTAAAGTGTTAACAGAAGATTCTCATGAGATTAATTAATGCTCCAGAAGAAATTAAAAAGCATGTTTTTCAAAAGGTTTAATGATCTGTATTTTAAACTACACAATTAGAAACTTTAATTAGGTAGTAAATATTTTTATTATGCTTATTTAACACATTGCCTAATTATTATAACGAGAAGTTTTTCTTTTGTTTTGAATGTAAATTAATAGTATAGATAATTAAAGTTGAAGATGTTTTTTACATGCATATCAATAAAAAACATAAAAAACATATCTATTGCTGATGGATACACAATTTTCCTATTATCATTCATTTGATATTTTAATAAATTCCTTAATCATAATACTCTTTTTTATGTTTTTGGGGTTTTTTACCTAATAAACAGTTGTTTCTAATAAAATTTCTCAAAATGAATTCTGTTACGTAGTTAGTTATTTTTTATGAAGCCTACATTTACAAAAATTGTTCAAAAAATGGTCACATTCTCATGTTTACATACTATTAATCAACTTGCCTATTGCACGACTTTTTCATAGTTGAGATCCTAAAAATACCCTCCTGTTCGTTAGAAAAGATACAAAAACAGCTAGTCGTTGTGGGCCACAGTAATATTTACCCATCATGGGTGTGCATAATATAATATGTGAAAATAATGCATGTGTAAACTATTTATAAATGCATTGCAATTCCAAAACAAAATTTAAACATATATTTAAATATTTTAATATACATACGAATGGCTCTATTAATGAATTGTTGATGAACCGATTTCGACAAATTATATAAACGCCAAACTCCTCAAATAGTACCGAATTTCGTAAAAGTAACATACTTATAACACCAAAAATATTAGTCACATTAACTAGCAATTTACTCCTTCTGATAAGGCGTCTCATTTCCAAATAAAATATATTTTTGAATTTAAATTTGAAGGAAATACTGGGTCATGAAAAATCGAAGAATTTGGAAAATAGGATAACAAATATCTCGAAAGCTAATTACTGCCCATCGACTTCGTTTTTTGTGTAAAATTTGTGTTATTTTATTGTCATTTGCGCCCACACCTTTAAATAAAAAAAATCGAAAATTTTTATATGTATTTCACCAGAACGATTTTTTCGAGAGTCTGAAAAATTAGTTCCGGATAATCAAGGTTACTGATATTAAATAGATCCGTCGTAAATCCATTCTTAAATACTAAGTACATACAAAATTTTAAGTCTCTATCTTCATTTGTTCTGGAGATAGAGCGTTTACAGACACATAGACTGACAGACAGACAAACGGCATTGTTTTTTCTAAAAAAAAGTTTTTCGGAATCTCCAGTATCTGAAAAGGGTAAATTCATAATTTTTTTTTTCGATTTTCAAAACGATTACAAGACTTATCCTACTACACATGATGGGTAAATAAAAGGATTTCCGATTTATATTTTGCTTTTCAAAATCATTAATGCCTTAAAAGCTATAAATGGAATTGTTAATGGTTATTTTAACATTAAATCAATTAAAACTAATGCGAAAAAGAATATTTGGAAAACCGTTAAAAAGAAACGTGGACTAAGTATCATAATGCTAAATATTAGTTTGTACACCTTTACAGATAGTGATAGCGCTAAAATATTGACATAAAGAATAATAATAAATTAGTTTATGTAAATAATATTGAGCATATGATGATGCATTTAAATGGGTATGTTGTTTAAAATAATGAATCACGATTTGAAGAATATGCAACAATAGACAACATCATACTATAATTGAGATTTTCCGAAGAAGAATGAATCAGGGTTCAAAGGATATGTATAATTTTACATAAAATATAAAAAAAATAAGTGTATTTTTAGATATAAAAAAGGAATAAGGCAATAATTAAAGAATAACAGAAAGTTAATAGTTTTAACACTTCAATACAATACAGCTATTTTCAAAGTTATTCCACAATATTTATCTTATCAATCACATCTAGTGGGTCACATGAATATACAATGCATTACATTTTAATTCATGATTTATATGTATTGGAGCGTGTTCGTAGGTTTAGCTGGAACCATGGTAGTCAGAAAATTGTAAGGTACCCTGGGGTAATAACGCCACGTTAAGGTTCTACCAATTTTCACGGCTCAGTTTTAGTTTGTATTTTTCAAACAAATATATGATTTGATACAGCAACTCATTGACTATCTATTTAAAAAAAATAATTTAACAGATTTGAATGCATAAAATGTAATGGCGTGATTTCTTGACCAATGCTATTTGGCGTTATTACCCACCTATATGGGTAATAACGCCATGCAAACAAAACTATGAAATAAGATGGAATAATTGCCCAATTCTAAAAATGTAGATTGCCCAATTCTAAAAATACAAAATCTACAAACTTAGAAATTGACAAATTGCATTCTAAGCTATTCAAAATGTTAAATTTTTTGTGAAAGTGTAAGAAAAATAAAGGTGTGGTTTGGAGGGGGGGGGGGTGAGGCAAAAGAATATCAGACCGTGGGTTTCTTTTTGCTTAAAAAGGACCGCTTAAATAGAATTATTAGAAATATTGCACAGTTTTAACTGTGTTTATTTGAATCAGTATTTAGGATGTAGCTCGGCCACTGTAGGGAATCAACCGGGGTAAAAATTGCAAAGATTGGCGTTATTACCCCATTATAATTATTGCGCTGGACATTTTAAATTATAAATTATCTAGAGAAGATATCCAAAATCTTCAACAACATTTTGAAAGTCCATAAAATGTACTACAAATTTATGTAATTAACAAAGTATTTCCGGATAAAAAAATAGTCTTCACATCACAAAACGTATTTCGCAAATTTTAGATCAAGCGTTGTTTTTAGTTGCTTGTAAAAACAATAACATCTAAAAATGAAACAAATTAACTTGAAGCTATTTTTTGCGATTTATATGACTCAAAACCCTTCTGCGCAGAGCACATGGGTGTCATTTACCAGATTATTTCAAAATTATGCAAAATATTAGCACTTGGCGTTATTACCCCGTCTGGCGTTATTACCCCAGGGTACCTTATAATGTAATTCGATGACAATGCCACTGAAATATTTATCAAATCACAAAGAACTTGTTGCTTTTATCTACCTTCTCCTTTAATACCGTATTTATTATCACAGGTACATATTAAATTAATCTTTGGTTTTAACCGTTTACCTACAGGGTTCGCCAACCTGTTTCTCGCGTGCCCGAGTTGGCACATGAATTAATTTTTTAAGCGAAATTATCTTATTCGATTAAAATCCGTTTTTTTTTGTTATAACCAATATTTTTTTTCATATGTGTAGATCACAAATAATGCAATTATATTATGCGTCCATTAACACACTTTATATTTTTTAATCTTTTTTAAATCGTAGCAGTTTTTTACTTGGGCGTTTTCGACATGGATTTTGATTTCTTTATCAGTTTCAAAAGGTTTAATTTCCAAACAAATTTCGCGTGAGAATCACTGCAATAAAATTACAAATGGATTCAGTTTAGCTAAGTACATTTGTAAAAATGGCAAAATTTGAACCAGATATATACCAGATCATTTTCCTTTGAATGTACAATAACAAAAATCTCACAAAAATTATTGGTACATTGTTTAATTTAACTTGGAAAATTATAGTAAAGATGCTGCATTAATAATAAATTAAAAACTAATAAAATAAAATTCGTATTTTTTTCCTCCATATTGCAATACACATTTCATAAATGAATAATATGTATTTAGGAACTAAAAATTCATTCATTTAACGGCCAATTCTAGTATATTGAAAAATTGCATTCTGATTTTTAATATATGTTTTATTTTTAAGGAATGAAATCATATATAACCAATTTTATAACCATATTAAATTTTATAACCAATGATTTATGTAAATATCGTATACTTCAAAATTACTTTAATTTGAGTTTCGCACGTTACACTGTTCATAGATATTGTTCATGAATTTTCGGGACGTTCGCGTGAAAAGGTTTCCCAAGCCCGGTGTATCATCTTAATAGTGCTATTACACGAAGTAGGGCTTGATTATTGCACGGACCTCCGGGGCCTCGGCCCTGTGTCCACCAATTTCAGGTGCCCACAATTATGTGGCTGATTTTATTCTTAATCAAATACTTTTCAAATAATATTCTTCTATAAAATATCAAATGTAAAATTTAAATATTCTGAATGACTCAAAAAATTTTTAGAAGCTTTTAACCTAGGCACTTTTCACCCATACAACTTTGTCAACTCATCAAATGAACCGTTTTTTTAAATGAAAGTGTCGCCGAAAAGGGGTAGATAGTGGGGGCCCAACATTTAACAGGCCCTGGGCCCAACTTCAGCTTGATCGGGCTGTGACACGAAGGGTCAAATTCTCTTCAAATTCTAGGCGTTTCCATGTTATTATATGGCACCAGTCGCTTTGTAAGCAAGCAACCCCCCTGGTGCCATAGAATAATATAGAGACGCTTGGAATTCTGACCACTCGTGTTATAACTTTTTAAGATGCAAAAAAACATTGATGTTACCATTCGAAAATTTGAAAATTTCGTCAAGGTAATCTTAGTCATCAAATCTCTATTAGGTAGCTTTCATTAAAAAAGTGAAAAGCTACCTATTGCAGCCGTCCGGAGGAAAGCATTTCCGGAAAATTTTGGTATATTTTCACCGATCATGACGCCCAGACCCCAAAACCACCCTCCGTTCAAATGTTGACATATATATGTAATAAAAAAAAAAAAAAATTGCGCCATTTTTTTTTATTCTCTCTTAGCTTCAATTCTAAATTTGTGGAACATATTTCAATCTTAGTTTCGTAACTTGTAACAGCTAAAATTCTTTTTCTTACTTTAGTTATTAATAAATTATTTCTTGCTTCTCAAAAAGGCGGGAAGTATTTCGTAAGCTTTTTACTTTCTGGCATATTCCTGCGATTTTAATTTTATTTTTTATTTTTTAACATCGCGTGACAAGTGTTACTACGCGTTGCTAAAGGGCTTAGTGTTCCGAGGAAAAAATATAGTTCTTGCCAATAGACCGCCTATTACGGCCAATTAGAATTGATCATTTTGTCCGTTAGAGGCTCGAGTCCATCCTGATTGGATTTTTAAAATGATTGACGCGGAGTAGGAGGGCGCTAGTTTTGTCGTGAAAATGATTTTTTCATTTGGCTTTTCAGGAGAGTAGAATGCACCTTTTCTTTAAACTATCAAGACGCGCGTTTTATTGCTCCGCTGAATTAGAATGCATTTTTTCTTAAAAAACTACTCGGAAGCCATGTCATGTTTCCCGAGAATGCGATTGACTTTCAAAAATTATTAGGATGCTGTTTCTTCTTTCTCCCCAAAATTCTAATATTGTGGAATGTAGCTTAATCACGGAGTTGGTGAAGTGGAAGTTATTCGATGAGAGTGCCAAGGTGATTGCGTGAAAGAACTTAACTTATTTATGAGTTCTAATAAAATTAATTTAAAGACTGCTTGATTGAACTTTCTTATGGGGAAATAGCCCAATAAACTCATCCACTGCTGGTCAAATTGCCGGAGCGACTGCTCAGCTCGTCCCACTGTTGATTCTTGGTAGTAGTAATCTGTTCTGCCTCATAGATGGTGTGCCACTGGAACTTGTACATTGTTATATAACATCGATCTCGTCGAATCATTACATATTAGCCGGCAGGATCTCTTAAATGAACCTGCATACGTCTCTAGAGAATTCTTCGCAACGCTGTGTGTGCACGTGCCATTTTCGCCGAGCTTGAAACTAATTGCTGGAACTTCGGCCTTTGTTTATTACTCATCTTGAACCGACATGAATCAATCTGTGAAAAAAGATCGTCTTATAAAGTTTTGTTTGTAATTATGTGTGGTATCTACATCTACAAATATTTTAATTGTGAAATATACCTCGCATTCTAGTGAGAAACTTTTCAACTGTGAGATATGCAACCAAACTGTGAGATATGCAAAATAAAAATTACAAAAGATCACCTGCATGAAATCAATTCAACATCATTTTCTTTTATTTATTTATTTACTGTATTTTCTAGGTAAAAGTGCATAAATATTTTGATAAATTTTCATTTCATAATAAATGAACACCTGCTGTATGGTTGCGAAACTACGGTAGATTCCATCAGTAATACAAGATAATTGAAATTTACACCTGTGAGTCGTATCTACGAAGTTCTTTATTTTTGTTTAGTTTAATAAAAAATTAGGTATTTGAACAAGGCCACATCGAACATGTCTGTAAGTTATTATTTATTATTTTATTGTTTTATTGATTAAGAAATTTAATGATAATTTCTTTGTTTAAATTCTTGATTTTTTTTTCTCTCTTTTATTACAGATATTAAAAAATAAATTTGTTCTTAATTTATAATTAATTAAAATTTTCTGCTCATAGAAATTTTATTTAGTTTTAAAGGTGTTATTTTTTTTTTAAATCGAAAGATGGATTAATTTGTTGTTAAAAAAAAAAATACTCTGTTGCAAAATTTATTTTCCATACGTAAAGAAAAGTATTTTTGTTTTTAAAATTATTTGTTATTTCCCATGTATGGAAACCCGATATTTATTATTTTATTACTTATTTATTTATTATTTATTTATTTTTATTATTATTTATTGAGGTATTTGAAGTATAGTAATTGAATTTTAATAATTGAAGTATAGCATTTAAATATTTTCCATATGAATTATCCTTCTTTCATGTTACTAAGGTCAGGATTAGTAAAAGAAGAAAAAATGTCAGAAAATAAACTTGATATTGTCCCTTTTGAATTTGGGTCGGGCATGGATATATTTAAATGGTTTAAACATTTTGATCGAGAATGTTCGGTAGAAAAGAAAGATAATGAGTGGAAACACCAAAATATTTCAAAATATTTAAAGGGGGAAGCGCTAAAAACTTATATAAATGATTGTTTGGATTGTGCTACTTATGAAGAAATTGTCGAGATTTTAAGTGAAAAATTCATTCAAGTTAGAGTTCCAAAATTTTCTGAATTTACTTCCTTAAAGTTAAATGATCTAAGTGATTTGGATTCTTATTTTAGAAAGAAAGTTGAGATTGGAAGGCAACTTCAGCTTGAGGAAAATTTAATTATACAGGGATTAATTGATGGCCTTCAGCCGGAGTATCAAAATTGTTTGATGGTTAACCCTCCTTCCAATACTCGTGAATGGTTTCGCATTGCTAAACAATTAGCAGCGATTCCAAATCATACCTCTAATAACGGCAATAGAAAGTTTCAACAAACTAGACCAATGCACAATCCCAATCCTCAGCCCAGACATTGGACTCGACCTACTCCAAACAATCCATCCCAAAATTTTAATCCTAGGTTTTTCACTCCTAGAATGCCTGCAACTCATTATCAAAACAATTACCCTAGTCGTCCGTGCAGAGTATGTTTAAACAGAGGCATAGAAAATGCATATCATTGGGAGAGGAGTTGTATATTTAACACAAATTCCTGTCAAGCTCAAACTCCTGCTCATATTCAACCACCCCCTACTAATAATGTCTGACAATTATTTATCCCTGGATATGTGGGCAATAACAAAGTGTATTGTGTGGTGGATAGTGGATCAACTGTCTCAATTTTACCCCTCAAATTTGTTCGATATTTAAATGGTAATTTACATAATGTTACCCCTATTACTATCAGACAGGCACAAGGAACTCTTACAATTAATAAATCTTGTCGATTATGTATTAAATTTGGTAATATAAAGAGATATGTTAATTTTTTAGTAAGTCAACTTGATTTGGACTATGCTATTTTAGGTTTACCTGATTGTGCCAAATTTAAATTGAAAATTGATTGTGCAAAAAGCCAGGTGTTACAAGACAATATTTCGTTAAACCCATATGTCAACATATCCAGTGATAACTTAGAATTGCTTCATTTTGATATTATAAAAAATGATACTACTGTGCAACCCGATTATGGAAATACCATAACTCCTCAATCCTTGTCGCGAACTAATAATGATGATTATAATCTATTGGGGGATCTGAATGCTATTCAAAATAAAAATGTAAGGGAACTTTTAAGGGATTATTTAGATATTTTTGCAAAAAATAAATATGATGTAGGGAGAATTAATATTGAACCTCAGCGTATTTATCTTAAATCTGACCTACCAATATCTTTGAGGCCTTATCGTACATCCACTGCTGATGAAAAAGAAATATCTCAGCAAATCCAATCATTATTAGCTGCTGGGTTAATTAAAGAAAGTTATAGCCCATACTCTTCTCCAGTTACGTTAGTAAATAAACGAGATGAAGGTAAAAAAACCCGAATGTGTGTTGACTACCGAAAATTAAATTCTATCATGAAAAATGACGCTGAACCTTTACCCCGAATAGATGAAATTTTAGACAAATTAAGTGGTGCCCAATATTTCTCTACACTAGATTTAGCCTCAGGCTATTGGCACATACCTATTCACCCAGCCGATTCCGAAAAGTTAGCCTTTACTACTAATTGTGGGCTCTGGGAATGGAATGTTCTCCCCTTTGGTGTAAAGGTAGGCCCCCCAATTTTCAACAGGACAATTAGAAGAATTCTTACAAAATATAAAATAGACTTTGCTTGTTATTATTTTGATGATATAATTATTTTTTCTAAATCAATAGATGAACATATACAGCATCTCATCCAAATTTTTGATTTATGCCGAATAGAAAATATTAAATTAAAATTATCTAAATGTACTTTTGCTCAAAAACAAATCAATTTTCTAGGGTATGAAATCCAAAATGGAACTTTAACTCCAGCTAATACTAATATAGAAACGATTAAAAAATTAAAAACTCCTACTAACACTAAAGAATTACAAAGATTTCTTGGTTCTATAAATGTGTATCATAAATTTATTGACAAATATGCTGAAATTAGACACCCCCTAAATAAATTACTTAAGAAAGATACTATTTGGGAATGGAATACTGAATGTCAAAACTCTTTTCAAAAATTAAAAGATGCCCTCATTGCTAAACCAATTTTAAAGATTTATGACCCAAAATTACCCCTACACATGTTTGTTGACGCTTCTCAGGTAGCGGTAGGTGCAGTTCTTAAACAACCCGACCATAATAACTTTTTACATCCAATTGCTTATTTTTCTAGAGGATTGAGAGGTTATGAGAAAAATTATTTCATTACCGAACTAGAGTGTCTTGCTATCATTGATACTTTAGATAAATTTTATCATTACTTACACGGTGTACAATTTACCATCCATACTGATCATGCATCTCTTGTTTGGTTAAAAAATGTCAAACATTTAAGAGGTCGATTATTTAGGTGGTCATTGAAGTTAAGTATGTTCGATTACAAAATAGAGTACTTAAAGGGATCTACAAATGTCGAAGCCGACATGTTGTCCCGAAACCCTATTTCTCATTTTTGTAAGCCCCTTACTTTTCTTCTTGACGTTAAAGAGATTATTGAGATGCAAGAAAAAGAAAATGTGTGTGGATCAAATTATATTAATGACAATGGACTGATTATAGTTAAAAGAAAAGGTTTTCGTAAAGTGGTAGTTCCCATGTCCCTAAGAAAAAAATTGCTTAATGTTGCTCATGAACAGTTTGGTCACCCTGGTGTTCAAAAAATGCAAAATTTAATTTCTCCTATTTATTATTGGCCAGATATGACCCAAGACATTACTAACTTTGTTAAATACTGTGATATTTGCCAGAAAAATAAAAAACCTAGACAGAAAAAATTTGGCTTATTACAAGCTATGCCCACTACAGATCAACCTTTTGACTGTCTGTCTGTTGATACTGTAGGAGGGTTCAATTATTATAATTCTACAAAAAAATATCTCCATATTATAATAGACCATGCCACAAGATATGTTTGGGCATTTCCTTCCAAAAGTGTCACTACAGAAACTTATACAAATTGTCTGAAACAAATTTTCAATATCAAAATCCCTCAACAATTATTCTGTTTTAGTAAGATTTCAAGTGTACAGTCCCCTCAAAAAATACTTAGTGACAGGAATGCTGCTTTTACTTCTTCAAGATTCAAAAAATTCCTGCGAAATCATAATATTAAACAACGTTTGACCACTGCCCATCATCCACAAACGAATGGGAAATGTGAAAGAGTAAATCAGACAATAGTAACTAGATTAAAATGTAAACTCCACTACCTCTAAAATTCCCTGGACTAAGCTTTTAACTGAGGTAATTAATGAATATAATAATACACCCCATTCTATTACCAAATTTCCACCTGCGTACTTGCTTTTTGGCCAATTACCCTATGACTCCCCCTTACAACAAAATTATTATCCCCCTGTTCATGAAGCACTTAAAATTGCTAAAACAAGAACTGATGAATTTCATTTAAAAAATAAAAGATATTATGATAAAGATTATATCGAACCAAAATTTAAAATAGGAGATCTAGTTATCTATGAAGAATTTCAGTACCCTAATACTAGAAAGTTGTCACAAGTATTTAGTGGCCCTTATAAAATTCTTAACAAATTATCCGAAGTAAATTTTGAAATTGATAGGCAAAACCAGTTCAAAAGTTCAGAAATAGTACATGTATCTAAATTAAGGCCTTATTATTCCCCTGATAAATTTAAATTAAGTCATGAGCAACAACCCCCTAATCAACAACAACAAACTCAGGTAAAAACTGTAGCTTAAACTATATCTCTAGTTTATCATTTTATAATTTTTTCTCTTAAACAGTAAATTTCTTTTCATATTTTAATTCAGATAATATCCTGTAATTCTCACAGAATGGCAATGATATCTCTTGACTGCAGCGAGAGTGTCACTTGTCTGGAAATTTTTATATTTGTTTATTTATGCCGGCGTAGACGAACAAAGTGGAAATTTCTTATTCTGTACTGAATTACTCTACTTAGAATATTTTTTTTTTCTTTCAACTGAACCTATTTGTAATATTAAATTTAATCTATCAATTATTAAATTAATTATTTGCCAAGTAACAAAATTTTTATCACTTTATTTTAATATATTTTTTTTTCTTTCTCTCTTTCTTTGCTTCTGCATTCCAGTCCAAGTACATGTCAATTATAATATAATTTTGTTTCTTTTTCTCTTTCCTACTTGCATCTTGCAATGTTTTATCACACCGAGAGAATATTTATTGCGTAATTATTTGACATGAATAGATCTTGTTTTTTATTTTTATCATTTATTAATATTTCTTTTTAAGAATCTTAGTAGTTTAAAGGTCACGTGCATTCTCAAACATGAACAAAATTTTTATTTATCTTTATTTTATTTTAATTTATCATATTATATTTTAATTTTTTTTTGTACATATTCCTACTTAATCCTGTACTCGGATTACCAGATTAAGTAAATGATTTCATAGTTGATTGCATTTTTTATTTTATTCCACTTCTCTCTATATTTCATCCCAAAAATATGAGATGAGATAAACGAGATTAAGTATTTAAAGAATGTCTTTTGTGATATTTATTATTACTTATTAAGAGATTTACTTATACCCATTATGAGATTTACTTACACTTATGATATTTATTATTATTGATATTTTTCCTTATTATGTTTCTTAATTATATTGTTTATTATTTACATTGTTAAATTTTATTATTACTATATTATAAAATGTGTTATTAATTAAAAATACAATTATAAAAGTATTTTCACAAAGATTCCAAAATGGAACTGTTATGAATGTTCAAGGACTTACTCACACAAAAACTGAACTAATATTATAATGTTAGCTGATGAATTTGGACAGTTAAATGAATTAGACATCCTTGAAATGAGGTAATGAACTATGCCATTCCAAATATGACTTTAAGAGGATTTTTGAAACAAACTTTTAAAAATTGATTTCTAGATTTGACATTGTTAAAAAAGAATTTAACGTTATTGTTTTTCATTTTTATGTTTCATTTTTATGTTATTACTATGGGTAATTGCTTATATTTTCAAATTACTTTTTGATGTGTACTTTAAACAAGATTATATCTTGTATTTGTATTGAAGCCTATTTTATTGTATTTAAATTTGAAGTTATTCCACGCATCACCTTGGTGTTTTTAAAATTGAATTCTATATTTATATAAAAAAGAGAAATTAATTTAAATTTTTTTTTATTCAGTATCTAATTATTATTACTTATATCAACAACTTCGTGAGCTAAGTCTGCATCATCTCCCTTTCTGTGAAATTGCAGGTCTCAGACCTACTTTTTCACCCGTCTTTCAGGGAGGGGGGATTTGTAATAAAAAAAAAAAAAAATTGCGCCATTTTTTTTTATTCTCTCTTAGCTTCAATTCTAAATTTGTGGAACATATTTCAATCTTAGTTTCGTAACTTGTAACAGCTAAAATTCTTTTTCTTACTTTAGTTATTAATAAATTATTTCTTGCTTCTCAAAAAGGCGGGAAGTATTTCGTAAGCTTTTTACTTTCTGGCATATTCCTGCGATTTTAATTTTATTTTTTATTTTTTAACATCGCGTGACAAGTGTTACTACGCGTTGCTAAAGGGCTTAGTGTTCCGAGGGAAAAATATAGTTCTTGCCAATAGACCGCCTATTACGGCCAATTAGAATTGATCATTTTGTCCGTTAGAGGCTCGAGTCCATCCTGATTGGATTTTTAAAATGATTGACGCGGAGTAGGAGGGCGCTAGTTTTGTCGTGAAAATGATTTTTTCATTTGGCTTTTCAGGAGAGTAGAATGCACCTTTTCTTTAAACTATCAAGACGCGCGTTTTATTGCTCCGCTGAATTAGAATGCATTTTTTCTTAAAAAACTACTCGGAAGCCATGTCATGTTTCCCGAGAATGCGATTGACTTTCAAAAATTATTAGGATGCTGTTTCTTCTTTCTCCCCAAAATTCTAATATTGTGGAATGTAGCTTAATCACGGAGTTGGTGAAGTGGAAGTTATTCGATGAGAGTGCCAAGGTGATTGCGTGAAAGAACTTAACTTATTTATGAGTTCTAATAAAATTAATTTAAAGACTGCTTGATTGAACTTTCTTATGGGGAAATAGCCCAATAAACTCATCCACTGCTGGTCAAATTGCCGGAGCGACTGCTCAGCTCGTCCCACTGTTGATTCTTGGTAGTAGTAATCTGTTCTGCCTCATAGATGGTGTGCCACTGGAACTTGTACATTGTTATATAACATCGATCTCGTCGAATCATTACATATATATATATAATCATATATAAATATACAGGGTGTTTCTAAATTCATGGTCCAAACTTTAACACTAGAATTACCGAGGCGGGTCATCCGTGACCCAAGACGTAGTCTTTCGCTCGTATCACTGTTGCTTTTCAAAGTAACACTTTGAAACTGATTGACTTTTCCTAAATACTTAGTACGATGCCTTAGCACGAATTTAGTTGAAATCGGACGAAAACTTTTTTATATACATATCTTTATACCTAGAATTACCATTCTGGGTCACCACTGACCCGAACAAAATAATTGCATTTTTTTTTTTCATTTATTTCAACAAGGATTTCAACTCTATATTTTTCAACAAGATAAGAATAGTGTAAGGATATATTACGCACTTACTTTTCACAAGAGAGGGAACAGACGCGGGGGGGGGGGGTCATGATCTCATATCTATTTTGCATTTGGTAAATGTGGTGAGTTTTTATGGTATTTCAAACTACTGTAAGGGTTATGTAAATAGTTGCTTTTTATGTTATACCTTAGAAAGTAACTAGAAAGAGTATTTTGCCTCTCATAAACCACATGGAGAAAAAAAATGTGTGTAGCCTTTGACTTTCTCATATTTATAGTAATGGCATCACTACGGACGTTTCCTGAATGAGAAAATTTTAAAATTGTAACGTGAATTGTCTTTAAATGACTTTAGTGTAGAAATATAATGACGAAGTTACTATTGTCATCATCTAATGATACTGACAATCTTGACATAAATGCCGAAATATTTTTTTCTAAAAATGATAATAAAATTTCATTGTTCAAATACAATACATGGGGTAGCAAACTGAATGAAAGTAGCCAAAAAAATGCTGTGGGAAAAATTAAGAAACACAAATAAATTGTAAATATTTTGCAGAAAATTAAAAATAAAAGAATTCACTTTTTAGGAATAATTCTAAAAAGTGAGAAAGATACAAATAAATCACTCTTTGAAGCGATTTGGAACACCGAACAATATCGACGTAGAGCGGCAATATTCAATATCTTCTTACTTATGCAAAATCTGATTCAAGATCTAGCTGTCAAAAATGTTTCGGTAGTTTTTAAAGATACAATAGATTATAATATAAGTAGAAAAGTCTTCTTGCTAAAATTATAAACAAAAGCATTGCAAAACAACGTGAAGATATCAATCCACGCACCAGCACTGAAATTTCAAAAAAAAAATAAAAATAAAATAAAAATAAAAATGTTATCACATAAAGCAATGCTAAGACAAATAAATGTTTGCGGAAATTGTTTATAACTTGTGTGTGCATTATGCACAGGAAAAAAAAAAGATAAAGAAAAAAAGACCATGACATTTTGTATGAATTGATTGGACAGTAAACTGTATAAAAGTTAAAAGTGTAAGGGAAAAAAATCACGATTATATGTATATATTTAAATTTATTGTATTTAAATATCTAATTGATCTGTAGGAACATTATTACAAAATTTAAATCGATAAATCATATGCATATATATTATTAAAAAAGATATAAAAATCTCAAAGCAAATTTTTAAAAATTAGAAATAAAAATAAATCCTTTGGGGTATTTATTCTCGAAATTTCATATTATATAATAGTCTAAATGCTAGATTGTATTAATTATTAATTAAAAATCATTATATTCATCGCCAATAATTATTGCGTGTCTTTATTTTCCAAATAAAACAAGAATAGCGTCTTTAAAAGCTACGGGTCAGAGGTGACCCATCCCGGTATTTCTAGGTATACAAGAAACGCGGTAATTCTAGTGTTAAGGGGTGATAGTACACATCAAGACAAACAATATTTAAATAGGAAACCAAGGGTCCCAAAGTCTTCCGAAGGAGATAGGCGCCATTAAAGTTTAGGGTCCAAAAATTAAATGATTATGAAAAACAGAAAAATTGGTCGATTCGTTTGCGGTTTTCACTAAAATTATTCTTTATGTCAGTATTGTCTTGAAAATAAATTATAAAGATAAATTTCAAAAAATGACGATAGAGGGCGCTTTAGACTTTAGAGTAACGAACAACTATTTTTTACCGTTATTTTTTGCATCTCATTAAAGGTTTCGTAAGCTTAGACCTAAACTTAAATTTTGAGCTCAAAATCTGAATAGTTGGAAGCAGTTAAGTAGCACAAATTTAACTGTGTTCAGAAGGTTTTAATTTCAAATGATTATAAAAAACGGAAAAATAGGTCGATTGATCTGCGGTTTTCACTAAAGCTATTCTTTATGTCGGTATTTTATTGAAAATGAATTATAAAGATAAATTTCAAAAAATGCCGATAGAGGGCGCTTTAGACTTTGGAGTAACGTAACAATATATTTTACCATTATTTTTCGCATCTCATAAAATTTTTTTAGAAGCTTAGACATAAACTTAAATTCGAGATGAAAATCTGAATCGTTGGGAGTGGCTAAGTAGCGCAAACTGAACTGTGTTCAATGGGGGTGGGGAGGTTCAAATTTCAAATGATTATAAAAAACGGAAAAATTGTTCGATTCGTTTGCCGTTTTCACTAAAACTATTCTTTATGTCAATATTTCCTTGAAAATAAATTTTAAAGATTAATTTTAAAAAATACCGTTAGAGGGCGCCTTAAACTTTGGAGTAACCAACAACTATTTTTAACCGTTATTTTTTGTATCTAATTAAATGCTTGTAAAAGTTCAAACTTAAATTTTGAGCTCAAAATCTGCATCGTTTTGAGTAATTAAATGCGGAAATTTGAAATTTGTTCGAGGGGTGGGGAGGGTAACATTTTAACTCCTGAACACTGTTCAGTTTCCGCTTCTTCACCCCTCCATCAATTTAGAATTTGAGCTCAAAATTTAAATCTAAGCATTTGCAAACATTTAATTAGATACAAAAAATAACGTTTAAAAATAGTTGTTGGTTACTCTAAAGTTTAAGGGGCCCTCTATCTGTATTTTTTGAAATTAATCTTTAAAATTTATTTTCAATAAAATACCGACATAAAGAATAGTTTTAGTGAAAACCGCAAATCAATCGACCAATTTTTTCGTTTTTTATAATCATTTGAATTTAAAACCCTCTGAACACAGTTAAGTTTGTGCTACTTAACTGCTTCCAACTATTCAGATTTTGAGCTGAAAATTTAAGTTTAAGTCTAAGCTTACGAAACCTATAATGAAATGCAAAAAATAACGGTAAAAAAAAGTTGTTCGTTATTCTAAAGTCTAAAGCGCCCTCTATCGTCATTTTTTTAAATTTATCTTTATAATTTATTTTCAAGACAATACTGACATAAAGAATAATTTTAGTGAGAACCGCAAACGAATCGACCAATTTTTCTGTTTTTCATAATCATTTGAATTTTTGGACCCTAAACTTTAATGGCGCCTATCTCCTTCGGAAGACTTTGGGACCCTTGGTTTCCTATTTAAATATTGTTTGTCTTGATGTGTACTATCACTCCTTAAAGTTTGGACCATGAATTTAGAAACACCCTCTATATATATATATACACTGGTGTCCAAAAGTTAAGCATAATTGGTAATTAAATAATTATTTTTAAGTAATGAAAGAAATATGAATCGGAATGTGCTGAAACTCCAGGTGTGTAAACAAAATAGTACGCGTCACATATTTTCGCGAAGAGTTTTCCCCGAAATCGAACAGGGGACCGTCAACAAATTGAAAAAGAACGAAGATCTTTTGAATAACCCTGTCAAAACTAATATAGCAAAAGCGTTCAAACTGCACATTATGATTAATTGGCTTATTGCAATGTACTGTGTTAATTTTTGCAAGGATAGCATGTATACTCGTAGAGAAATTAAGGTTTTTATAAAAACATTCCTAAATTTTTCCAAGTTTTTTGCCTATAATTTGCAGAGTTCTTATTATAAAATAATGTTCTTTTCTGAAAATATGACAAACATCATTGTACACAATATCCTGTCATCAGAATTTAAAAACAATAAAAATTGTATGAAAAATGAGTATGTTTAGTAAATAATTTTTCATTGCGCATGCGTCAACGATATCAAAATGTCATTTGCATATTGTGTTAGCTAAATGTATAGAGCAACTTCTGTAAAAGTTTTAAAAACATAGATTTAAAAGTCTGAAAATGGGAGCCTATAGAATCAACTCAAAATCCGTTATTCCTAAAGGAAGCAAAAAAATCAGGGGTTTTACCTAAATATAGTTGTACGTGCAATATTGTATAGGCACTAAACAATGGAATATGGATACAGCCCCTCATCTTTTTGCTTCATTTAGGGAATAAAGGATTTTGAGTTGATTCTATAGGCTCCCATTTTCCGAATTTTCAAGCTATGTTTTTGAAACTTTTACAGAAGTTGCTCTATACATTTAGCTAACACAATATGCAAATGACATTTTGATATCGTTGACGCATGCGCAATGAAAAAGTATTTACTAAACATACTCATTTTTCATACAATTTTTATTATTTTTAAATTCTGATGACAGAGTATTGTGTACAATGATGTTTGTCATATTTTCAGAAAAGAACATTATTTTATAATAAGAACTCTGCAAGTTATAAGCAAAAAACTTGGAAAAATTTAGGACTGCTTTTATAAAAACCTTAATTTCTCTACCAGTATACATACTATCCTTGTAAAAATTAACACAGTACATTACAATAAGCCAATTAATCATAATGTGCAGTTTGAACGCTTTTGCTACATTAGTTTTGACAGGGTTATCCAAAAGATCTTCGTTCTTTTTCAATTTGTTGACGGTCCCCTGTTCGATTTCGGGGAAAACTCTTCGCGAAAATATGTGACGCGTACTATTTTGTTTACACACCTGGAGTTTCAGCACATTCCGATTCATATTTCTTTCATTACTTAAAAATAATTACTTAATTACCAATTATGCTTAACTTTTGGACACCAGTGTATATATATATATATATATATATATATTTGTCATGCGATAACTAACGTATTTATAAACCGATTTGAAGGAAACTTGGTATGTACATAGTACATACAAATGTCTCGACCGAGTTCGTTTGCCAGCATCATACGCCATTTTGTTTCAAAATAGCGGCCATTTAATTTTTTTTTTAATTTAAAAT
Source organism: Maratus speculifer (assembly GCA_964019185.1). NCBI lineage: Eukaryota > Metazoa > Arthropoda > Arachnida > Araneae > Salticidae > Maratus > Maratus speculifer. The sequence goes on from OZ025289.1 coordinate 242,791,937, forward strand.
TAAATGCGAAAGAATTAAAAGTTGAAAAATATTTTTCTTTTACGTGTTAGAACTTAAAACAACGATTCCAGAACACTTTTTATTTTGTCTATATCTTAAAAAATGATTGAGTTATAGCACTTTGAATTTTGCTTATGGCTGACATTTTGAAACGGTCTGATCTGAACGATCCATCATGTTGCTTTAAAATAGCATACACTTTATGATATCGTGGAATTTGGTGACTCTCTAAATTGCTTAAAATAAAACCAAGTTGAATAAAAGATGACTAAATTCCAAAAATTCCTATTAATATTCAGTCTTGACAAAAACTAGTATTCAATCTTATAAAATCACTAATTTTAAGATTAATTAAGATTAAGAATTATAAGAATATTAATAATTAAGATTATTTCCATTTATTTGAGCTTAGTATTATTGAACAATATAACTTACTTTAAAATAAATAAATAAATTTATAAGTATATGAAAGCTACCTTTTCCTCCCGGCATTGCCGGAAGGACTTTTTTTACTTCTAACCACATATTTGAAAGCATATTTTGAAATTCCCGCATCTCGATTCACTTCAATTACTTCGATCTCTGATCTCTACATCCTTATATCGGTGAATTTTTTTTATGGTCACTATAGTTCACGACCTCAGAAGCCAATGGGTACAAGTGATGAAATTTCGTTTCGGAGTAAATTGAGTTAAAAAATGATTGACAATAAGTCTGATATCAATGATAATTGACTGAAATGAAACAGGAAAATGTCGCTTGATTTATTGGGATTTCATAACTCTTATTTCAACAACTGCGAAAAAAGTAGAGTACAATTTTCTTTAAATTTATTATTAATCAGTATTGAATATTATTCGGCAAAATTGGTTAATCTCTATAAAGCAGCACACACAAAAAAAGAGGTAGCTTTCATATACTTATATATTTATTTATTTATTTTAAGGTAAGTTACATTGTTTAAAAATACTAAGCTCAAATTAGTGGAAATAATCTTATAAAATTAGTGATTTTTTAAGATTGAATACTAGTTTTTGTCAAGACTGATTATTAATAGGAATTTTTAAAAATTAGTCATCTTTTATTCAACCTGGTTTTATTTTAAGCGATTTAGAGAGTCACCAAATTCCACGATATCATAAAGTGTATGCCATTTTAAAGCAACATTGTGGATCGTTCAAATCAGACCGTTTCAAAATGTCAGCCATAAGCAAAATTCAAAGTGCTATAACTCAATCATTTTTTAAGATATAGACAAAATAAAAGTGTTCTTGAATCGTTGTTTTAAGTTCTAACACGTAAAAGAAAAATATTTTTCAACTTTTAATTTTTTTCGCATTTAATTTTATATTTTAAATTTTTAAAAAAAATTAAAACGGCCACCATTTTGAAACAAAATGGTGGATGATGCTGGCCAACGAACTCGGTCGAGACATTTGTATGTGCTATGTACATACCTAGTTTCATTGAAATCGGTTCATAAATACGCGTATTATCACGTGACAAAAATCAGATCGTTTCAAAATGTCAGACATAAGAAAAATTCAAAGTGCTATAACTCAATCATTTTGTAAGATATAGACAAAATAAAAAATGTTCTGGAATCTTTGTTTTAAGTTCTAACACGTAAAAGAAAAATATTTTTCAATTTTTAATTTTTTCGCATTTAATTTTAAATTAAAATTTTTTTTAAAAATTTAAAATGGCCGCCATTTTGAAACAAAATGGCGGATGATGCTGACCAACGAACTCGGTGGAGACATTTGTATGTACTATGTACATACCGAGTTTCATTCAAATCGGTTAATAAATACGTTAGTTATCGCATGACAAAAATCATATATATATATATATATATATATATATATGTATATGGTTATATATATATATATATATATATATATATGTCAACATTTAAACGGAGGGTGGTTTTGGGGTCTGGGGGTCATGATCGGTGAAAATATACCAGAATTTTTCGGAAGTGCTTTCCTCCGGACGGCTGCAATAGGTAGCTTTTAGGTAGCTTTCATTACAAAAAGTAAAAAGCTACCTATTGCAGCCGTCCGGAGGAAAGCACTTCCGGAAAATTTTGGTATATTTTCACCGATCATGACCCCCAGACCCCAAAACCACCCTCCGTTCAAATGTTGACATATATATATATATATATATATATAACCATATATATAGTATATATATATATATATCTGATTTTTGTCATGCGATAACTAACGTATTTATGAACCGATTTGAAAGAAACTTGGTATATACATAGTACATACAAATGTCTCGACCGAGTTCGTTGGTCAGCATCATCCGCCATTTTGTTTCAAAATGGCGGCCATTTTAATTTTTTAAAAAAATTTAAAATTTAAAATTAAATGCGAAAAAATTAAAAGTTGAAAAATATTTTTCTTTTACGTGTTAGAACTTAAAACAAAGATTCCAGAAAACTTTTTATTTTGTGTATATCTTAAAAAATGATTGAGTTATAGCACTTTGAATTTTTCTTATGGCTGACATTTTGAAACGATCTGATTTTTGTCACGTGATAACAAGCGTATTTATGAACCGATTTCAATGAAACTTGGTATGTACATAGTAAATACAAATATCTCGACCGAGTTCGTTGGTCAGCATCATCCGCCATTTTGTTTCAAAATGGCGGCCATTTTAAATTTTTAAAAAAATTTTAAATTTAAAATTAAATGCGAAAAAATTAAAAGTTGAAAAATATTTTTCTTTTACGTGTTAGAACTTAAAACAAAGATTCCAGAACACTTTTTATTTTGTCTATATCTTAAAAAATGATTGAGTTATAGCACTTTGAATTTTTCTTATGGCTGACATTTTGAAACGATATGATTTTGTCACGTGATAACACGCGTATTTATGAACCGATTTCAATTAAACTTGGTATGTACATAGTGCATACAAATGTCTCGACCGAGTTCGTTGGTCAGCATCATCCGCCATTTTGTTTCAAAATGGCGGCCATTTTAAATTTTTAAAAAAATTTTAAATTTAAAATTAAATGCGAAAAAATTAAAAGTTGAAAAATATTTTTCTTTTACGTGTTAGAACTTAAAACAAAGATTCCAGAACACTTTTTATTTTGTCTATATCTTAAAAAATGATTGAGTTATAGCACTTTGAATTTTTCTTATGGCTGACATTTTGAAACGATATGATTTTGTCACGTGATAACACGCGTATTTATGAACCGATTTCAATTAAACTTGGTATGTACATAGTGCATACAAATGTCTCGACCGAGTTCGTTGGCCAGCATCATCCGCCATTTTGTTTCAAAATGGTGGCCATTTTAATTTTTTTTAAAAAATTAAAATTTAAAATTAAATGCGAAAAAATCAAAATTTGAAAAATATTTTTCTTTTACGTGTTAGAACTTAAAACAACGATTCCAGAACATTTTTTATTTTGTGTATATCTTACAAAATGATTGAGTTATAGCACTTTAAATTTTTCTTATGGCTGACATTTTGAAACGGTCGGATCTGAACGATCCACAATGTTGCTTTAAAATTGCATACACTTTATGATATCGTGGAATTTAGTGACTCTCCAAATCGCTTAAAATAAAACCAGATTGAATAAAATATGACTAATTTCTAAAAATTCCTATTAATATTCAGTCTTGACAAAAACTAATATTCAATCTTATAAAATCACTAATTTTATAAGATTATTTCCACTAATTTGAGATTAGTATTTTTGAACAATGTAACTTACTTTAAAATAAATAAATAAATATATAAGTATATGAAAGCTACCTCTTCCTCCCGGCATTGCCGGAAGGACTTTTTACTTTTAGGTAGCCTTTCATTACAAAAAGTAAAAAGCTACCTATTGCAGCCGTCGCATCCGGAGGAAAGCACTTCCGGAAAATTTTGGTATATTTTCACCGATCATGACCCCCAGACCCCAAAACCACACTCCGTTCAAATGTTGACATATATATATATATATATAACCATATATATATATATATATATATATATATATATATATATATATATATATCTGATTTTTGTCATGCGATAACTAACGTATTTATGAACCGATTTGAATGAAACTTGGTATGTACATAGTACATACAAATGTCTCGACCGAGTTCGTTGGTTAGCATCATCCGCCATTTTGTTTCAAAATGGCGGCCATTTTCATTTTTAAAAAAATTTTTAAATGTAAAATTAAATGCGAAAAAATTAAAAGTTGAAAAATATTTTCCTTTTATGTGTTAGAACTTAAAAAAAAGATTCCAGAACACTTTTTATTTTGTCTATATCTTAAAAAATGATTGAGTTATAGCACTTTGAATTTTTCTTATGGCTGACATTTTGAAAAGATCTGGTTTTTTTCACGTGATAACACGCGTATTTATGAACTGATTTCAATGAAACTTGGGATGTACATAGTACATATTAATGTCTCGACCGAGTTCGTTGGCCAGCATCATCCACCATTTTGTTTCAAAATGGTGGCCATTTGAAATTTAAAAAAAAATTAAAATTTAAAATTATATGCAAAAAAATTAAAAATTCAAAAATATTTTTCTTTTACGTGTTAGAAATTAAAACAACGATTCCAGAACATTTTTATTTTTTGTCTATATCTTAAAAAATGATTGAGTTATAGCACTTTGAATTTTGCTTAAGGCTGACATTTTGAAACGGTCTGATCTGAACGATCCATCATGTTGCTTTAAAATAGCATACACTTTATGATATCGTGGAATTTGGTGACTCTCTAAATTGCTTAAAATAAAACCAGGTTGAATAAAAGATGACTAATTTCTAAAAACTCCTATTAATATTCAGTCTTGACAAAAACTAGTTTCAATCTTATAAAATCACTAATTTTATAAGATTATTTCTACTAATTTGAGCTTAGTATTTTTGAGCGATGTAATTACCTTAAAATAAATAAATAAATATATAAGTATATGAAAGCTACCTTTTCCTCCCGGCATTGCCGGAAGGACTTTTTGTAATTAAAACTACCTAAAACACTTATATTTCATTGTCTGAAATGAATAAAGCATATTTCCAGGTCGTCTGTGAACTTACTTCATTTTTTTTTCAAATTTGCCACTGATCCCCTCGGCTTCTGCTTTTCTCATTTGTTACCCGACAATCACAAGTAAACAATAAAATTCCCATTCAGTGGTGAATAATTTTCGTTTCGTAAAAAAATAATTTTAGATTTTATTTTATTTATATTATTTTCTAATTATTCTTTTTGATTTTTGTAAGCTTTCAATTACTGCATCATATTTTTAAACATTTTGCAAAAATATTATATCTAAAATAATTTATTATTTTTATTTAACATCCACTTGCAATCCATTATTCATAAGTGAATTATTTTCATAATAATGCATGCATTCTAATGATTTTTTTTAACTTGGAACAATACATATTTTTCTAAAACGTATTTTTTAATATCTTGTACGTTTATGTTTATATTAAGCCAAAATAAAAATCTCATTTTTTATAAATTAATTGTTTCTCTTTCTATGCATTTTTCTTCTTAAAAAATTACATCCGATTTAAATTTTAAATGCAAATGCATATAATTTCATTATTATTTTTTTAACACAAAAACAGCGTTAATAATTTATTTACGAAAACTTCGTAACAAAAGAGAGAATTGCTTAATTTAGATAACTTGGTTATTTAAAGAATTCTGCTAAAATTATGCTTTATTATATAGTAATCATTAAAACCAATTATTTAAACACTGTTTAAAAAGTTTTTTTTTTTAGATATTTGCGTTGATTTTACTGTATACGGCTGGGGAGGGGGGTGTAAAGGCGTTTTCCTTTACATATTAGTTAATAATTGTTTTCCCCCTTAGTTAAAATTACAATTTTCCCTTAATTTGTAACTTTATTTAATAAGCTAGATTTTTAATCCCTTTAATTCTATTCAGTTACTACCGGCCATTTTTCCTTTAAAATATAATTTCAGTTATCTCTAATTCTTTCTTTAAAACCACAACGTACATCCGTTTGTTCATGTACATGTAAGTATTTTCCCATAGCAACAACCATTTAAAGAGTTATTCCTAGCCTGTATTTATTCATAGTTAAACGCTATTCACTTAAGAACCAGATGCACTGAGTTTGTCTTTTATTTTATTTCATTAGAATTAATTTCCTTTCTGAACCCGTGAGACTTTTGTTAACCCTATGTAAAGAATGCAATCCTTGTGGTTTCCCGAGCCATATGCTATCTTTTATCATTTGGCGTTAATTATTTCAAATCATGCACTTTGGTTCATATCATTGAAAGTCTATTTAACGGAAACTCTCCACGTGCCTTTTCTCACCGCAATTTGTGCTTATCAGTCGTTTTTGGCTATTTTTATGTACATGTATCGCGCCAACACTTGACGATGTGAAAAATGTATTTGTGACCACTCCTTCTCTGTAAGTACTAGCGATCGGACCTATCTCTGCGAGGGTCCCTCTCTGGCACGGCAACCATTCTTGGAACTGTGAATTTAACAAAAAACTTGTCTCCAGATAACAGCCTTCCTTTTGCCTTTCTCAATATTCATGGATTATCTACGAACTTGGGATTGAAACTACACTTACGATTTAGCAACGCAAACTTCCTATACGATGTTGAAACCGTCGTCATAGGGGGTGGCGCAGCTTTTGAATAAAATAAACATTAATGTACCGTCGTCTAAATGAATTAAAAAGTATACTACTGCTTAACAGTATATTACTTTCTAATTTTACGGTTTATTACTGTTAATTTTACGGTTTTAAACTGACACCCCAGCTGCCAGCATTATAGTCTAAAATCAAGAACTTTTTTTATATATAGAACCCGCTTGTATTAATTTTATTAATTCATCAGAATTTCAATGGAAAACGCCATTTATTTTATTAATATTTCTCTCTTATTATTGAAAAACATGAATTTTTAATACTATTGGCACCACGCAAAATGTAAGTGATATAATCGTTTTTTTCAATTATTATTGCGTTTTTGTTTAATTATATCTTTAAAAACTTTTAATTTGCTTAATTTTACTATTTTTGATTTCATCATAAAAAAGGGAGCATTGGAATGAAAAGGAAGACATTATCGTAATAACCAAACCGTTTGAAATTTGTCTATGCCACTTTAAGATAACGAAGTGAGACAGCGAGTGAACTATTCGAGTGCCTGGTGTGATTGTGCGCATGCGCGGTGGTATCGCATGAAAGAGGAGATTAAGGCCCCACAATAGTCACAGAAAAAGTACTCAAAAAGACCCGGATGATAATGTAAAGTCTATGGGAGCGTTCTTTTCTAATATCTCGTTCAAATTTTAATATTTTGGCCTGATTTTTTTGCATAGGATAGTTGAGGACGATCCACAACCGGCCTAGTTTTTATTTTTTCAATTTTGGTTTTAGATTTTTTTTAAATACTTTAATATTCAAAACCAGTTTAAACCGGTTCTGAAACTGAAACTATCATAATATAAAAAATATATAACCAAAATCGAAAAAGTAAAACCTAGGCCGGTTGTCGATCGTCTTCAACTATCCTATGCAAAAAAATCATGTCAAAATATTAAAATTTAAACGAGATATTAGAAAAGAACGCCCCCATAGACTTTACATTAGCGCTCGGCTTTTACCGCGTGACTAGTGTGTGCTCTTAAAGCAATGTTCTTTTCCGTCTAGTTGTCGTGGCTGTGCGTGCCATGACATCATAGCTTCTCGATTGCGTAATTTGACGATTGAGGAGCAGTGAAGTGACTAACCAAAGTTTGGAGCAGCAAGAAATCTGACAACGACGCGCTCAATCTCAACCATCAAATCGATGGTGTCTGGACTTGCGTCAGCAGTTTATTCCAAGACTAGCAACATAATTCGAAAATGACGTACGCCGAGTTATATTTAGATAAACAAACAAAAATAAGTGATAAATAATAAAAAATCACTAAAATCTCTTGAATATATTCTATTGTATTTAACGAATGTGCTACATACATATAATTTTAGCGAAAGAATGCATTTTTAATACCATATTCTGGAATGAATCAATAAATTATTGTTCTTTTAGTTCTCCCGTTCCAGTCATTCAGTGTGTGAAAAAAAAACTTGCAACAAAGTTTGAACCAATATGTATATACTTTTTTTTCTCTTAGCAGCTATTTGTAACAGCGGATAATTTTTCATGTTTTTTTATTTTTCCTTTGTTTATCCGAATCAACATTTTCAAGAACGTCATTCCAGCTTAATATAATTTGATTTAATCCTTTGGTTAAATAACTTTACTCATCAAGTCTTCAGAGAAAATTGTTCTTTTTTAATTGGTTAACGGGCATTCTGGTATAACAGGCAATATAAACTGGTCGATCGGCGGGAATTGTCAACAGTCGATAATTTTACTTTACTATAAACATTTCTACCAATCTAACAATCAACTTTGAAATGAATGAGTCATAAAGGTAATGGGTCTATACACATTCTTGCCGCAGATCTCACAGGCGAATTCTTGCCGTAGATCTCACAAAACTTCTTCATAAGTAACAGATAGCTGTACCTGTACCTTTCTCTGAATAATCATGCACCTTTTCAACAATACATACGTGTCATTAATAAAAAAATCTCAACTCTTTGCATTTGTAGATCCATCAATATCATTACACTAACGTTGCGCACAACGTCACAACATTGGCTTTTAACATCCCACTACCACTTTAAAAACCCACAAGAGATGACATTTCATGACTGATTAGACCTTCCATTTATCCTGCAGTTTATCGCGGTTTATATGAAATTTTTAGAAAACAACGAATTTATAGTTATAAATACCCCCTTTCCTTTCTGAGGTAGTTCGGTCTTCTGTTTGTTCTGAGTTCCACTCTACGCAGGAACCTTTGTTTTGGATATGATGTAAATATACAGGGTGATTCCAAATTTTTTTTACAATAAAAGAGGGGTGATAGTACACATCAAGACAAACAATATTAAATAGGAGACCGAGGGTCCAAAATGTTTTCCTAAGGAGATAGCCGCCATTAAAGTTTAGGGACCAAAATTTCAAATAAACATAAAAAATGGAAAAATCGATCGATTGATTTGCGGTTTTCACTAAAATTATTCTTTATGTCGGCATTTTCTTGAAATTAAATTATAAAGATAAATTTCAAAAAGTGCCGATAGAGGGCGCTTTAGACTTTGGAGTAACGAACAACTATTTTTTGCCGGTATATTTTGCATCTCATTAAATGTTTTCGTAAGCTGAAACTCAAACATAAATTTTGAGCTCAAAATCTGTTGTTGGGAGTGGTTAAGTAACACAAATTGAGCTGTGTTCAGAAGGTTCAAATTTCAAATGATTAAAAAAAACGGAAAAATTGGTCGATTAATTTGCGGTTTTCACTAAAACTAATCTTTATTTAGGTATTTTCGTGAAAATAAATTATAAAGATAAATTTCAAAAAATGCCGATAGAGGGCGCTTTAGACTTTAGAGTAACGAATAGCTATTTTTTGCCATTATTGTTTGCATCTCTTTAAATGATTTAGGAAGGTTAGACTTAAACTTAAATTTTGAGCTAAAAATCTGAATAGTAGGGAGTGGTTAAGTAGCACAAACTGAACTGTGTTCAAGGGGCAGGGGGAGGTTCAAATTTAAAGTAATTATAGAAAATGGAAAAATTGGTCGATTCGTTTGCGGTTTAAAATAAAACTATTCTTTAAGTCAGTATCTTCTTGAAAATAATTTTCAAAGATAAATCTCAAAAAATTCCGTCTGAGGGCGCCTTAAACTTCAGAGTAACCAACAATTCATTTTAACCATTATTTTTTGGTTCTAATTAAATGCTTGCAAAAGCATTTTAAATGTTCTCGGAAGCTTAGATTTAAACTTAAATTTTGAGCTCAAATCCTGAATCGTTAGGAAGAGTTAAGAAACGCAAACTGAAGTGTGTTCAGGAGTTAAAAATTAACCCTCTTTCCTCCTCGAGCACAATTCAATTTTTCGCTACTTAAACACTCCCAACGATTCAGAATTTCAGCCGAAAATTTAAGTCTATGAATTTGAAAGCATTTAATGAGATTAAAAAAATAACAGTTAAAAATAGTTGAACGCTACTCCGAAGTCTAAGGCGCCCTCTATCGGCATTTTGTGAAATTTATCTTTAAAAATTATTTTTAAGAAAACACAGATTGATCAAGAAAACTGCTGATTTAAAAATTAGTTTTAGCAAAAACCGCAAACGAATCGACCAATTTTTTCGTTTTTTACAGTTATTTGACAGTTGAACCCTCTGAACATAGCTAAGTTTGTCTACTTAACCACTCCCAGCTATTCAGATTTCGAGCTTAAAATTTAAGTTCAAGTCTAAGCTTACGAAAGCATTTAATAAGATGCAAAAAATAACCCAAAAAAAGAGTGTTTCGTTACTCCAAAGTCTAAAGCGCCCTCTATCGGCATTTTTTGAAATTTATCTTTATAATTTATTTTAACGAAAATACCTACATAAAGAATAGTTTTAGTGAAAACCGCAAATCAATCGACCAATTTTTCCGTTTTTTATAATCATTTGAAATTTGAACCTTTTGATCACAGCTCAGTTTGTGTTACTTAACCACTCCCAACTACAGATTTTGAGCTCAAAATTTAAGTTAGAGTCTAAGCTTACGAAAACATTTAATGAGATGCAAAAAATACCGGCAAAAAATAGTTGTTCGTTACTCCAAAGTCTAAAGCGCCCTCTATCGGCATTTTTTGAAATTTATCTTTATAATTTAATTTCAAGAAAATGCCGACATAAAGAATAATTTTAGTGAAAACTGCAAATCAATCGACCGATTTTTTCGTTTTTTATGTTTATTTGAAATTTTGGTCCCTAAAATTTAATGGCGGCTATTTCCTTAGGAAAACGTTTTGGACCCTTGGTCTCCTATTTAATATTGTTTGTCTTGATGTGTAATATCACCCCTTTTTTATTGTAAAAAAAATTCGGAATCACCCTGTATATTATATATACAGGGTGTTTCGCTACCAGACCGACAAACTTTGAGGGATGACAGTAGACACGAAGACAAACATTATTAAATAGGAAACTATGGGGCGCAAACGTCTTCTATAGGAGTTAGGGGCCATTAAAAATAAAGGTCCGAAATTTCAAACGATGATAAAAAACGGAAAAAAGGATCGATTCGTTTGCGGTTTTTACTAAAATCATTCTTTATATCACGATTTTTTTAGAAAAAAATTTTAAAGGTTACGTTCAAAAATTGTTGATAGAGAGTGCTTTATACTTTACAGTAACGAACAACTACTTTTTACCGTTATTTTGTGCATGGGGTTGAAATTAATCTAAAGTTTAGACTTTAACTTACATTTTAAGCCCAAAATCGGAAACATTGGGATTAGGTAACTAGCGAAAATTAAACTGTGAACAGAGGGGGAAATTTTAAACGCTCATAAATATTGGACAAACAAATCGATTTTGTTGCAGTTTGCGTGTAAGTCATTAACTTGGTAATTATTTTATTCAAAATGATGTACAGCTTTGTTGCCCTTATTTTTTTATAGAGGGTGCTTCCGACACATCTCTGACATTTTAAAGGGATTACTCCTGGGTGTTTTACTACCAGACCATCATACTTCCAGGAAGTGTTAGGGATACAAAGATGACTTGGAATCAGGTAGAAATGTAACGTTGGAAATGCATTTTTTGCAAGTTACGGTTAAAGGAAGCAGAGAAAAAAGTAACAGAAACAGAGAGACACGTTAGTGCGAGAAGAGCGACACGTTAATGTCACAGAAACCAATTTATTTAAAGGTTTTACTAGAAAAGGTGTTTGAAATTACGAACAGAAGTAGTCCGGCAAGTTTGACAGCGACGGTAGATGGCGCTAAACGGTAATGCGCCTGCGCAAAGATCACTTTGAAGTGATCATTCGCGAACCGGTTCCAAAGGTAGCAGAATGAAGGATTTGAACGATGAACAGCACGATAGGGCTCCTCCACATTTTACCAATTACGTTTACCGACAGTTCAAAGTAACATATGGACCGTGGTGGATAGGTCGTGGTAGCCCGGTTCATTGGTCTGCCAGGTCGCTGGATCTATCACGTATGGTCTTTTTGTACTGGGGTCAAATAGAAAATTGGGTGTATGAGACTCCCGTACCATCAGTTGAAGACCTCGCAGCTGGTATTTCTGTAGCTGCCAGAAAACTATCAGAGATGCCAGGAAACTTTCAAAGCGTGAGGAATTCCACGTGACGCCGGTGTCAAGCATACCGGACTACTTCTGGTTGTAATTTTGAACACCTTTTCTCGTAAAACCTTTAAATAAACTGTTTTCTGTCACATTAACGTGTCGTTATTTCTCTGCTGTTTCTGTTACTTTTTTCTCTGCTTCCTTTAAGCGTAACTTGCAAAAAATGCATTTCCAACATTACATTCCCATGTGATTCCAAGTCGTCTTTGTATCCCTAACATTTCCTGGAAGTATGATGGTCTGGTTGTAAAACACACAGGAGTAATGCCACTGAAATGTCAGAGACGTGTCGGAAGCGCCCTCTATCAAAATATGAGGGCGCCAAAGCTGTACGTCATTTTGAATAAAATAATTACTAAGAGAATGATTTACACGCAAACTGCAACAAAATCGATTTGTTTGTCCAATATTTATGAGCATTTAAAATTTCCCCCTCTGTTCACAGTTTAATTTTCGTTAGTTACCTAATCCCAATGTTTCCGATTTTGGGCTTAAAATTTAAGTTAAAGTCTAAACTTTACAATAATTTCTACTCAATACACAAAATAGCGGCAAAAAGTAACTGTTCGTTACTCTAAAGTCTAAAGCGCCCTCTGTCGACAATTTTTGACCATAACCTTTGAAATTTTTTTCTAAGGAAAACGTGATATAAAGAATGTTTTAGTGAAAACTGCAAACGAATCGACCCTTTTTTCCGTTTTTTATCATCGTTTGAAATTTTGGACCTCAAACTTTAATGGCCTCTAGCACATACAGAAGACGTTTGCGCCCCATGGTTCCCTATTTAATAATGTTTGTTTTCATGTCTACTATCATCCCTCAAAATTTGTCGGTCTGGTAGCGAAACACCCTGTATATATAATTTGGATATGATTTTTATTGCTTCTTCTGTTTTGTTTTATTGATTTATTTATTAATTTCAATTTAACTATTAGAGTACGCATTTAACTCAAAAATTTCGAACTCTAAAATTAAAAATTATGTTTGGTAATTGTTTATGCATACCTAGAACGTAACACAATTCATGTCAATGTATGTACTGTTGACATTTCTTATGAGTTTCAAAGCCAAAACTAGCAAATTGAATTTATGTTTCTTTATGTTATAAACTATTGTACAATATTGTAAAAGCTGATCATTGTTAATGTGTTTTACCATATGCAGTGGATTTGATTCTTCCCCAGAATACTGAATTTATACTCTAAAATGAAAGCTGGGTTAACGGGGTGGTCATCCCTGTCATCCCCATCACTATCCCTGGTTGTATACTCACGCATATTCCTCTGTGAGAGCCGTTTTTTAATTTCGTTGGTCATCCTGAAGGTTACACTGAATTTTTGCACATTTTTTGTTCATAATTTTTTTTTTACAAAACCCACGTATATAAATTTCGGACCATGATTTATGTCTTGTTTTCCAGTGCTTCAAAAAAAAGTTATCTGGTGTCTGGAAATCCTGTAGAAATATAATGTACTTTTTAAATATTGTATCACAACGCAGCTGTTCAGTCTTCGTCGTATTTACAAAATTTTTCAGCATGTGAGAATCGTTTTTGATATCTATGTTTTCGTGAATAAAAGTAATTCGAATGTCAATGCGTCCTGTCTTTCTTGGAGAAACTCCTAAAGAACTCAACTGTTGTATGTACTTTATTTACATTTTGGCCACCGAATAAATGATGCGACTGTAGACGAATAATTGTGTTTCCGATTATAGTTGGCCAATCTCAGTCATGATGATTGACAAATTCAAGTTAGTTGGCTAGATTTATTCATTTTTTTTAAAGACAATATCATCTTTCACCACCTGTCAGTATTCTATGAATTTAATGTATTTAACTGCAGCTTTTTACTATCTGACAAGAATATTATATAGCACAACACATATATATAATATATACATATAACTTTAATATAATACTACAAATAAAGATCTACAAAGAATATATAAAAGAGTTTATTGTTTTTTAGTAAATCGGGAAGTTGGCAAATACTGTATTGTATTTATCCAAATAATTCTGATGTAAAATCACTATACTATACTCAATACTTTTTATACTCAAATATTTCCTATAAAAATCTAACTATTTCAAGATGAAAGAAAAAATACTTGTTGAAAATGCAAAATTTTAGATAAGGATAAAACTGAATTACCGTTTTTTATCAAGATAATCCAAAACTTCTGTCTCTGAATCACTTAGTACTGTTTTTAGTTTCAATTAACCGTTCAAATTTGTTGTTGTTTTAATTTCAAAGAATTGAGAATGCCAACGAGACTAATATTTAATTGTTACTTTTTAAAAATATTCAAGTGTTTTCTCCTGATTTAATATTTTTATTTAAAACGTGACAACATGAATAATGATACGGGAATAAAAATAACCATTATGTTGTATTAATGTCTAAAACAATGTTTTTTTTTTAAATAATAAACCTCATTGTAATTAAAAATTCGATTTTAGTTATAGTTATTAAAGAAATTGTTTTTAAATGTTATTTATTAGATGGTTATAATAAAAACATTTTTTTAACTGAGAAAATTATATATCGATAAAGAAACGCACTTGCTATATTTGTATTAGTCAATTTTTATGTAGAACTGCTCGAATTTTCCAATAACATAAGTGCCATAAGGAAAATAAAATAAATATTGATTTTCAAAACCATGTTTACTGAGTGAGTTATTGAATCAATATCAACTTTTTTTTTTTTTTTTTTTTTTTTTTTTTTTTTTTTTTTTTTTTTAAGCATTGACGGGTGAAAAAGTAGAAATTTGCATAGTTCCAGTCTATTTTTTTTCTTTTATTGAAGTGTCTTTTAAAATGACATGATGTAAACAGAAGACAACGGAGTTTCAAGAGTGTTGGTTTAACATAACATTTCTCAAATGGGTACGGTTTCTGAAACATTACATTTCAAATTAGTTTATTATTTTTTTAATTATATAATCCAAAGTTTTAAATATCTACTTATTTAATAATCAACTCATTCGATAATAACAGCAATAATTTTAAATGCTCGAAATTTTATTTTTATTAAGTACTTATTAAAAAATGCCTGTTCCCCCCAAAAATTACTAACATTTAAATTTTTTGAATATTTTTTAAATTTAATTATCGTAAGAGTAGAAAGTAATAGCAATGGTATAATATATATATTTTTTAATTTTGTTTACATCAAAATCATCTTTGTGCATTTGTATAACAAACAGATAAAATAGCTATTTAGTTTAAAAATATATTCATGATAAAAGTAAATCCAATAACGGTTTTTTGAATGAATTTATCAATATATTTTTTTTAACATAAAAGCCATTATGAGTTTATTTTGTAATTTCTATTTTTAAATAAACTATATGACAAGAATTAAGATCTATTTTGTTTTAGAAGTCTCCTCCTGTAAACAGATAGGTAAGCCTATGAATCTAAGAAAAATATTTAAATTTATTTGCAAAAAACACGAACATAAATAAAACTAATAAAAATGCTTGTTAGTCCTGACAAAAATTTGCAGAATGTATTTGCACATCGTTTAGATGATTTTCATGGTAATAACAGGAATATTTTAGTACAACGTTTGTATTTCAAATGTTGAGTTTGATAATTTTTATTCTGAACAATTTTTCTACACCGTAATGTCCATGAAGAAAACGAATTTTGTAGATTTGAGAGAGGTTTTTTGCCTCATGTTCTATGAATAGATTTTAAGTAAAATTTTAGGTAGATGATTGGAAAACCATTTTCTAAATGTTCAAACGTGCAACAATCCATCAGGAGGTTTAGAAGATATATCACTGAGCCTAATAGTTCGGATACCTATTGCGAAAAATATTTAAAGAAAAATAGTTATTGAAAGCCTATTTAAAAATCCTTTTTCAGGGACATAACAGTGGACTGTGATGTGTGCTATATATTCATGTAATACAAGAGATTGATGGCAATGGGGCTAAGGAGATGGTTTATGGAGGAAAAAGATAGATGGAGGTTCAGTATACCCTAAAAACGTTTTGCAATATGATGTGCGTTATCGCTCAAGCTTAAATGTCTTCATTCGGCCGAAACAAAACAAGCACGTAGAATATGTGCCAAATTCTTTGATATGATTCGAGCATTTTTTCTGTAAATGAAACTGATATGCCTATATTTAGGCTATCTAAACTAGCATTTTATTGTAATAGGAATAATAAACTGTATTACTGAAAGATTTCTTCTTTTTTGCGAAAGCGCGTGGTTGTGTTTGGGTCTAATTTGCCGGATTTTAGGGTTAGATTTTTGACATCGCCTCCAGCCACCATAATTCATCTCTATTCTTTACTCTTATTACTCTATGAGAAGTGCTACTTCAAGTTTGAGCATAAGGAGTAAAATATATTTAGGAGAGTGTGTGCGGTTGATCTTAAAACTTTACTTCATTCTCTTTATTTTTATCTTTACATTATATGCAAATCCATTACCAATCATAAATCCTTTGTTTAAAAATTTTTATGGATCTTTTTAAAGCTTGTTTTTTATACTCTTTAATGATAATAATTGGGTCACTTTTTATTACAATCTTTTAAATTGAACTTTCAATGGCATTGAAACGTCACAACAACTAAGATTGAATATATCTTTTATTTTACGGCAGCGTTCATACAGTTAAAATTATAGGCCTCTTCTCCCGAAAGAAAGGCATTTGCATTTGCATTTATTACTGTCCTTTAATCCCATCTTCTTCTGCATAGACTACAATAGCACGATATTTCCTCTCTTCGCCGATGCTTAGAACTTATTTCGCATGGCTTCATTGGTCTCCTTGCAACCTTTACTGTTATTTCGGTTGTTACAATGAGCAACAGATGGTTCTGAGTCAAAATTGAATTCCGGGGGAGTCTAAGAGGTCCCCCCCCACACACACGCCCACAATGTCCCTTTGAGAGTCTTAGAGGTTCCTCCCGGTTAAAAAAGAGTTTGAATTTAACAATGGTTCTAACCAGCGTCAGTTTAAAAAGAAACGCACTGTATTTTATTATAAAAAGTGATACTGCAGAAGTAAACATTTGATATGTCCCAGCCATCCTGCATTTAAAAACAAATAAAGACATTTTGAACTCAAAATGTCTATTATAAATTAAATAGAATTAAAATTGTAGATAAATCAAATATATAATTAAATAATTGTTACTAAAATGTAATTTGAATTGGTGTATGTTTTCTGACTTTGGAGAAAAACAGATGGTAGACAGCTATATTTATTATAAGCATTAAATTAAATGATATTTTACGAATTATAAGGTTATTTAAAAAAACTATCTCACAAAAAATGAAAATTCCTTAGCATATGAAAAATAACTTCTTGAAGTAATAAAACTTTCGAGCGTAAATTTACTTATTTATCATGCTTAACATTCAAATTTCTTCAAAATTCCATTTTTTTAATCAAAAAATAAAATTAATTTCTTGTGTCAAGTCAGATTTTTCAAATATTTAAAAGAGAAAATATTGTTATATTTCCACAAAAATTACAATTACTATATTTTATACGACCGCTATGTAACAAATAATTTCTTTCATGCAAATTTTTATTTTTATTCACATCCTTTTAAACAAGAGGTTTTGAAAACAGCGCAAATAAATTTTGAATGTAAATTTTTCTCTTATATAAAACATAGTTACTTTTTTGATACATTTTACTTTTTTAAATACGAAAGTATTGAGCACTTGAGAACCTCTTTTTGATATTTTTCGTAGTTATTAAATATGCATATTTTAGACGAATGGTTTATCTGTTAAAAAATAATATAATATTATTTCATTTTGTTTCCTTAAAAAGAAAACATTTTCCGTGTTAAAAACATAGGCTTCCTGGCCTTTAGAATCGGGTGAAATCTAATGTAAGTTTATTAATATGCTTAGAATAGAAAGAGTCTTTTGTTTTAAAATTTTCTAACATAGTTGAAAAGATTTAGGTTTTGGTTTCTGTGTCGGTCTTACTCGCACTCTTATTTGTTTAAATATGTTTCGATTATAAATGAGTTTTATATGGTCTTATTGAGGTTTAACATAGAATATTCAATATTAAAGATAGTATGTGTAGAATTTTCAATTGATTTTAAAATTTGTGGCACAAATTAACTTGAATTAAGGGTGTATTTCGATTCAAACTGCTTGTTTTCCGATTTATTTTTGAATTCACTTTTGCTCTCAAACACATGAAACTAGCAGATTCTCTTATTTAAAAAGTGCACAAGGTGCCATAAAGGTCAATTCTTTGATAAGTGTACAAAATATTGCAAAAAAAAGCAATCAAAAACGGCAATTTGAACCGATTTTTCCGAAGTGGGGGATAAGAGAACGAAAAAGAGGGTCTTCCAGAGAAGTTAATTGCTTATAAATCAAATTCTAATGAATTGAGCGTAAAAAGACTTTACTCGGCACCTCATACGTCCCTTCAAGAATCCCCTCAGCAAGTTTCATGGTTCTACTTTTAAAAATGTGTCTGAAATTGTATCGGAAAATTTCGAACTGCTGAAGGTGAAAAAGCGTTTTTTTGAATACACCCTTTAAAAAAAATTATTATAAATTAAATAGAATAAAAATTATACATGTGTTAAATATGTATTTAAATTGTTTTTACAAAAAAATATATTCTGACTTTGGAAAAAAAAAACAGATGTTGTATCTTGTAAGTTTTAAGATAAATGATATTTTACATATTATAAGGTTATTTTAAAAGAAAAAACATTATAAGGAAAAATAAAAATTCTTTAAACTATAAAAAAAAGCTTCTTTAAAATAATAAAAATTTTAATTATTCATCATGCTAAACATTCAAATTTCTCCAAAGTTTTTTTTTTCTTTTATCTAGGTCTTTTTTTGATCAGGTCAGATTTTTCAAGCATTTAAGAGAGGAAGTGTTGTCATATTTCCACGAAATTTACAGTTAATATATTTTGTAAAACCGTTTGGTAACAATTAATTTCTTCCGTGCAAATTTTTATTCATTTTGCACTTCCTTTGACAAAACGAGGATATGAAATCAGAACAAACAAATTTTGAGTAATTTTGAGATTTTCTCTTTCATAAAACATGTTTTTATTTATTTATTAATTATTATTTTTTTTACATATTTTACTTCTTTAAATACGAAAATATTAATCACTTAGAAAAATTTTTAGATTTTTTTAGTTATTAAATATGCATATTATTGAAGAAATGGTTTATCAATTAAAGAATAGCATAACAATATTTTATTTTATTTCCTTAAAAAGAAAACCTTTTCCATAATAAAAACATAGGCGTGCCTGAACATTACTATTGGGTGAAATTTAACGTGAGATTATTACTGGAAATGAAAAAAAAAATAGTATTTTGTTTTAAAATTTCCCAACAAAGTTTAAAAATTTTTATGGTTTCTCTATCTGTCTAACTGACTTGCCTTGTAGTCACTTGTGTAAATGTATTTTGATTAAAATGAGATGTGTATATCCTGTTGCGGATTAACATAGAATATTGCGTATTAAAGATAGTATCTTGGGGTAATAACGCCAAGTTAAGATGCTACCAATTTTCAGGGCTTAGTTTTAGATTGTATTTTTGAAACAAATATAGGATTTGATACAGCAACTCATTGACTATCTATGTATAAAAAATAATTTAATATATATGTATTCATAAAATGTAATGGCGTGATTTCTTGAACAATATTATTTGGCGTTATTACCCACATAGGTGGGTAATAACGCCATGCAAACAAAACTATATATTAAGATGGAATAATCACATGCAAATTGTCCAATTCTAAAAACACAAAGTTTACAGCCCTAGAAATAGAGAAATTGTATTGTAAACAATAGAAATTGTTTAATTTTTTTGTGAAAGTGTAGAAAAAGAAGGGGCGGGAGGGAGCAAAAGGATATCAAACCTTGAGCTTCTTTTTGCTTAAAAAGAACTTTGCTTAAATAGATTTATTAGAAACATTGCACAGTTTTAACTGTAATTATCAAAATCAATATTTATGTTTCCGTGCATGCAATCTATGCAATAGATAATATTTATTTTATGAAAGTGAAATAAAAATGAGAGAGGGGGAGCTTTAAAAGAAAATAACACCCTGAGCTTCTCATTGCTTAACAAATCCCGCCTAAATTTAATTTATAAGAAACATTCCACGGATTTAAAAATTATTTATGTAATATTTTTATCATGTGAAATTTTATAATAACTAGAATTATGTGTAATAAACTATATATTAAGATGGAATAATCACATGCAAATTGTCCAATTCTAAAAACACAAAGTTTACAGCCCTAGAAATAGAGAAATTGTATTGTAAACAATAGAAATTGTTTAATTTCTTTGTGAAAGTGTAGAAAAAGAAGGGGCGGGAGGGAGCAAAAGGATATCAAACCTTGAGCTTCTTTTTGCTTAAAAAGAACTTTGCTTAAATAGATTTATTAGAAACATTGCACAGTTTTAACTGTAATTATCAAAATCAATATTTATGTTTCCGTGCATGCAATCTATGCAATAGATAATATTTATTTTATGAAAGTGAAATAAAAATGAGAGAGGGGGGGCTTTAACAGAAAATAACACCCTGAGCTTCTCATTGCTTAACAAATCCCGCCTAAATTTAATTTATAAGAAACATTCCACGGATTTAAAAATTATTTATGTAATATTTTTATCATGTGAAATTTTATAATAACTAGAATTATGTGTAATAAATATTCGATAAACGCTGTTATAGAAGTCTTGTACACACTTAAAATGAAAGAGTGGATTTGGCTTCTGGGGAAAGTGCTGTAATTTATTAAATTGTGAATGAGTTGTTTTTTAAATGCTTTACTCATCTGGATTCAAATTGCTTATTTAAATAATTCATCTTGATTTAAATTGTTTAAAAAAAACTCAGTCACTTGAATTGTTTCAACTCTTTGTGAGAAGCTGCCTTTCAAAACATGAAATGAGCGAATTTCAGCTCAACTTGAGTTATTTTTTGGTTGACATTTTAATAGAGTAAATACTTTTTAATCTATAAACCCCACATTAAAGTGGATTTGTGCAAACCTTAAATTAAAATGTTGGCTTTATATATAACATGATTTTATAAATTTGTATTTTTTATTAATTACATAAGATTTTTTTATAAAAATTAATTACTCTGCGAGATTTTTTATTAAATTTTATCCATGATTTATGTGGTTATATTTCATTATCTCTATAGTAGCAAGTAAATTAACCTTTAACTGCTATTAGCGATGTCACTGAACGCTGTTTTTTCCAAATTTTAGATTTTAACTTGTAACTACCAGTTTAACTGTAACTACAGCTGAAATTCACTTTCAGTTGGAGTCCTCGTATTATAGTTAGAAATATTTGAATAGATTAAATTTATTTGAAATTTATCCTGTACAAAAAGTTTAGTACAGAAACAGTACTCTATGAGTTATAACCATTGATCGCTTTTTCACCTTCAACTAACGTTACCGATCTCTAGACCACTGCTTTTTTCAATTTTTATAGTTTAACTTGTTATTTTCAGTTTACCTACAAACCCTATCAAAATTTTATTTCATTGGGAACTTTAGTACTATCCCCAGATATTTTTCAATAAATGAATGTTAATTATAATCATCTTATACAAAAGTTTAATACATGAGTTAATCATGCCTTTTATCCATCTTTTGATCTTGCGGTCTCACAGGCCGCTTCACAGTAGTTGCGTTACATTTTTTATCCGATCAGTTAATGGTTAATTTTGTAAAATTTTGAAATACAGAATGCTGAGAAAGCAGAATTAAAATTTAGAACACAATTGAACAATGAAGTAGGAATTTTACAGAAACCTGATCTTTAACCCCCTGACTGCCCAGCCAAAGGGTAATATTGTAATGTTGTTTTCTCTGTAATTTATTAAAAATATAAAAAAAAGATGTTTTTTCCAACCTGATGCAAAATACGTTATTAGTATCGGTGTATAATCTTTGATAGCATCAATCCTAACTTAATTTTTCAGAACTGGGTTTTATTTGTGGAATTATACTCATTTAAATATTGCTTATGTTGCAGTGAAACCTGCAGCTTAGTGTGTGAAAAAATCAGCCGGCGGCAGTCAGGAGGTTAAAATGTTGCAATTTGAATATCGAAAATATTTTAATATCGTTTTATACTTAAGAGTTTAAAATTGCTTTTACATTAGTATTAAATAAAAAAGAAGATAAGTTTTGAGTATTTCACTCCCCCCTAAGCTAACCGTTGCAACAATGATAATAATGCTGCCTCATACATAAAGTAAAAAATAAACCTCCTTAGGATGTAGTTCCGCCACTATAAGGAATTAATCGGGGTAATAACGCCATTCTTTGGTGATATTACCCTGGAGTACTTATTGCGCAATATATTTAAAACTACAAACTATCTTGCGAACAAATCCGAAATCTTCAACAACATTTTGAAAGTCCATGAAATGCACTACAAATTTATGTAATAGACAATAAATTTTCTTATAAATTTATAGTCTTCACATCACAGAACTTACGTCGCAAATTTTAGACCAAGCGATATTTTTAGTTGCTTCTGAAAGCGATAAAGACTACAAATGGAAAAGATTAATTTTAAGCTTTTGATTTTTTTTTATATGACTCCGAGCCCATCTGCGCAGAGCCCCTAGGTACCATTTACCGGATTATTTCATAATTTTACGTAATAATAGTACTTGACATTATTACCCAACCTGGCGTTACTACACCAGTACACCTTATAGGTAAAATTTTCAATTGATTTTCAAATTCGTGGCCCAAAATAATTTGAACTAGAAATTTTTAATATATATTAAATAAAATAAAAAAATGTATACCTTAAATATGTAATTAAGTATTTTTTTACAAAAAAATATTCTAATTTGATGTTTTCTGACATAAGAAAAAAACAGAGGGTAGAAAGCTATTTTTCTTGTAAGCTTAAAATTAAATTTTATTTTACAAATTATTTTAAAAGAAAAAAAATACAAGAAAAAATAAAAATTCATCATCCTATGAAAAATAACTTCATTAAAATACTAAAATTTTCGAGCGAAATTTAACTATTCATCATGCTAAACATTCAAATTTCTACAAAATTCTTTTTTTTTTTTATCTAGGAAAAAAAAATATTTTTTTTGTGTCAAGTCAGATTTTTCAAACATTTAAAAGAGGAAATGTTGTTATATTTCCAACCAAGTTACTGTTAATATATTTTTTACGACCCGTGATAATAATTTCTTTCTCGTAAATTTTTATTCTTTATGCACTTCCTTTGACAAAACGAGCATATGAAAACAGCGCAAACAAATTTCAAATGCAAATTTTTATCTTTCGTAAAACATAGTTTCTTTTTTGATACATTTTACTTTTTTTAAATGCGAAAATATTGAGCACTTGGAAACCTCTTTTTGATATTTTTCGTAGTTATTAAATAAACATAATTTAGACGAAATGGTTTATCTGTTTAAAAATAACATAAGAATATTTTATTTCTTTTCCTTAAAGAGAAATCTTTTTCCGTATTAAAAACACAAGATAAAACCCGCCGATATTCGCCGAAAGAAAGTGTTTCACTAAGGACCGTTTCACTGAATTATAATAAACTTGTAAAATTAGTTACAATAATAAGAAAATGCATTTTACATTGGTAACTCTAACTTTAAAACAAACTATATTTAACCTAAAGTAAACAAAACATTATAAAACTCAATTGTAAAAATTTGTTAAATTAAACTTTAATTGCAATGCAAGCAGTAAAGTATAGTAAAGATCAGTTATTATTATGATAGAGTTATCAATGCTCGTTTGCTCGGTATTCCAAAAGGAAAAACAGCGACATATTTTCCACAAAAAGGTAAATACCTTTTTAACTTTAAAAAAAATAAAAAAAATGTTGTGTCGGGTGCAAAGTAATTTACTAATAAGCTAAAAATAATTTAATTGGTAAGTAAAAACGAAGTAAAACTAAAATTTCCCTGGTTTTATATAACAAATGATATTTTTTGACATAAACCGTATTCTAATTTCAAAACTTTTCACTTTTTACGAGAAAGCTAGTGGCCTTCGCCCTAGACGGACAGATGGGCATTAAATAGTTTAATAGTTTATTAATTACGGACATAAAACAGTTTAATTTTTAGCATTAAATAGTTTAATACTATTAAAATGCATACCAAACAATGTCTGAATACATAAATATGCAATGGAATACATTTGTGTGTCCCTGAAAATCAAAAAAAAGATTCTTATTAAAAAAAAAGAAAAAAAAGATTCTTATTAAAAAATTTCCACGTGGTTGAAAAATGATTTTATTTTGATTTTTCTATCTGTTTGATTGAGTACTTGGGATCTCACTTGTGTAAATATATTTCGATTAAAATGAGTTTCATATGCCTTTTGAGGATTAACATAGAATGTACCTTAAAAATAGTGTGAGTAGCATTTTCAATTGATTTTAAAATTTGTGGCACAAAATAATTTTAAAAGAAATTTTTATTACAAATTAAATAGAATAAATTTTTATGTAATTAAATAATTTTTACAATATATATATATATATATATATATACATAATTTGATGTATTTTTTTGGCCTTTGGAAAAAATCAAATAGTGGATAGCTATTTTTCTTTTAAGCTTTAAGTTAAATGACATTATATAAATTATAAGATTATTTAAAATAAAACAACCTAAGAAAAAAAATTAACCTATTAAAATTAACTTCATTAAAATACTAAAACTTTCGAGAGTAAATTTAATTATTCATGATGCTAGACATTCGAATGTCTCCAAAGTATTTTTTTTTTATCTGGGAAAAAAATTCATTTTTTGCTAAGTCAGATATTCCAAACATTTAAGCGAGGAAATGTTGTTATATTTCCACGAAAGTTACACTTAATATACACTGGTGTCCAAAATTTAAGCATAATTTGTAATTAAGAAATTATTTTTAAGTAATGAAAGAAATATGAATCGGAATGTGCTGAAACTCCAGGTATGTAAACAAAATAGTACGCGTCACATATTTTCGCGAAGAGTTTTCCCCGAAATCGAACAGGGGACCGTCAACAAATTGAAAAAGAACGAAGATCTTTTGGATAACCCTGTCAAAACTAATGTAGCAAAAGCATTCAAACTGCACATTATGATTAATTGGCTTATTGTAATGTACTGTGTAAATTTTTACAAGGATAGCATGTTTACTCGTAGAGAAATTAAGGTTTTTATAAAAACAGTCCTAAGTTTTTTGCTTATAATTTGCAGAGTTCTTAATATAAAATAGTGTTCTTTTTTGAAAAAATGACAAACATCATTGTACACAATACCCTGACATCAGAATTAAAAAACAATAAAAATTGTATGACAAATGAGCAGGTTTACTAAATAATTTTTTACTGCGCATGCATGAACGCTATTAAAATTTCATTTGCATATTATGTTAGTTAAATGTATGGAGCAACTTTTGTGAAAGTCTCAAAAACATAGCTTAAAAATTCTGAAAATTATCTTTGATAGAATGAGATCAAAATCCTTTATTCCCTAAATGAAGCAAAAAGATGAGGGGCTGTATCCATATTCCATTGTTTAGTGCCTACACAATAATGCACGTACAACTATATTTAGGTAAAACCCCTGATTGTTTTGCTTCCTTTAGGAATAACGGATTTTGAGTTGATTGTATAGGCTCCCATTTTCAGAATTTTCAAGCTATGATTTTAAAACTTTTACAGATGTTGCTCTATACATTTAGCTAACACAATATGCAAATGACATTTTGATATCGTTGACGCATGCGCAATGAAAAATTATTTACTAAACATACTCATTTTTCATACAATTTGTATTATTTTTAAATTCTGATGACAGGGTATTGTGTACAATGATGTTTGTCATATTTTCAGAAAAGAACATTATTTTATAATAAGAACTCAGCAAATTATAAGCAAAAAACTTGGAAAAATTTAGGACTGTTTTTATAAAAACCTTAATTTCTCTACGATTATACATGCTATCCTTGTAAAAATTAACACAGTACATTACAATAAGTCAATTAATCATAATGTGCAGTTTGAACGCTTTTGCTACATTAGTTTTGACAGGGTTATCCAAAAGATCTTCGTTCTTTTTCAATTTGTTGACGGTCCCCTGTTCGATTTCGGGGAAAACTCTCCGCGAAAATATGTGACGCGTACTATTTTGTTTACACACCTGGAGTTTCAGCACATTCTGATTCATATTTCTTTCATTCCTTAAAAATAATTACTTAATTACCAACTATGCTTAAATTTTGGACACCAGTGTATTTTTACGACCGCTCGCTTATAATTAATTTCTTTCATGCAAATGTTTATTCTTAATACACTTCCTTTGACAAAACGAGGATATGAAAACAGTGCAAACAAATTTTGAATGCAAATTTTTCTCTTCCGTAAAACACAGTTTCTTTTTTGATACATTTAACTTTTTTAAATGCGAAAATATTGAGCACTTGGAAATCACTTTTTGATATTTTTCGTAGTTATTAAATATGCATGTTTTAGACGAGTTGGCTTATCTGTTAAAAAATGACATAAGAATATTTTATTCTGTTTCCTTAAAAAGAAAACTTTATCCGCATTAAAAACACAAGGTAGAACCCGTCGAATTTCGACGAAAGAAAATGTTTCAGTAGGAACTGTTTCATTGATTTATAATAAACTTGAGAAATTAGTTACAATAAAAAAAAAACATTTTACATTGGTAACTCTAACTTTTAAGCAAATGATGTTTAACCCAAATTAAACAAAATACTATAGAACTCAGTTGTAAAAATTGCTAAAATTAAACTTTAATTGCAATGTAAGCAATAAACTATACTAAAGATCAATTATTATGATACAGTTATCAATAAAAGTTATCAATACAGTTATCAATATTTTTTTATACATTTTACTTTTTTGAATACGAAAATATTGATCACTTGGAAGCCTTTTTTCATATTTTTCGTAGTTATTAAATATGCGTATTTTAGACGAGTTGGCTTATCTGTTAAAAAATGACATAAGAATATTTTATTTTGTTTCCTTAAAAAGAAAACTTTATCCGCATTAAAAACACAAGGTAGAACCCGTCGAATTTCGACGAAAGAAAATGTTTCAGTAGGAACTGTTTCATTGATTTATAATAAACTTGAGAAATTAGTTACAATAAAAAAAATGCATTTTACATTGGTAACTCTAACTTTTAAGCAAATGATGTTTAACCTAAATTAAACAAAATACTATAGAACTCAGTTGTAAAAATTGTTAAAATTAAACTTTAATTGCAATGTAAGCAATAAACTATACTAAAGATCAATTATTATGATACAGTTATCAATAAAAGTTATCAATACAGTTATCAATATTTTTTTTTATACATTTTACTTTTTTGAATACGAAAATATTGATCACTTGGAAGCCTTTTTTCATATTTTTCGTAGTTATTAAATATGCATATTTTAGACGAAATTGTTTATCTATTAAAAAAATAACAATATTTTATTTAATTTCCTTAAAAATAAAACTTTTTTCGTAATAAAACATGTTTTTACAACTGGGTAAAATTTAGCTTAAGTTTATTACTTTTATTAGTATGCTTAAAAAAATAGATTGTCTTTTGTTTAAAAATTTTCTAACATAATTGAAAAATGTTTATGACATTGGTTTCTTTGTCCGTCTTGCTCAGTCCCCGTGCTTTCACTTGTGTAAGTATATTACGATTAAAAGTGAGTTTCGTCTATGTATATCCTTTTCAGGATTAACATAGAATATTTCTTATTAAAGGCCCCACCAGTGGCCGAGAGGTTCTGACCTCAAATTGGTAGACGGTAGGTGCTGGGTTCAAACCCAATCGCGATCGTCGGCCTAACCGTTCGGAGTTTTCCGTGGGTTTCTTCGAACCTTTCGTAAATACGGGTTAGGTTCCCTTAGAAAGACCCCCACAGAGAGTATCCCACCCTTTAGGGTCCGTATCCCATTGTGTAGATAATTGGCCGACATACATACAACAACAACAACAACCTTATTAAAGAGAATAATTTTAGCATTTTCAATTGATTTTCTAATTCGTGGTAAAAAGAATTTGAATCATAAATTTTTATTTCAAATTAAATGGAATAAAATTTTTTATTTGTTAAATATGTATGTATTTATTTATTTATTTTTTTTTTTTTTTTTTTCACAAAAGTATATTCTGATTTATGTATGTTTTCTGACTTGGTAAAAAAAATACAAATTATAGGATTATTTTGAAAGAAAAAAAAACTAAGAAAAAATAAAAATTCTTTAATCGATGAAAAAAACCTTTGGTAAAATAATTGAACTTTCAAGCGTAAATTTAATTATTCATCATGCTAATCATGATGAATAATTAAATTTACGCTTGAAAGTTAAAAAATTCAAATTTCTCAGAAGTTCATGTTTTGTATCTAAGACAAAAAAAAAAAAAAAAAAAAAAAAAAAGTGCCAAGTAAGATTTTCCAAACATTTAAAAGAGGAAATACTGTTATATTTTCACGAAAGTTACAGTCAAAATATTTTTTTATTATTTATGAACTTTCTTTAACATAACGAGGAAATAAAGCAGCGCGAACAAATTTTTCTCTTTCATAAAACATAGTTTTTTTTTACATATTTATATATATATATATATATATATATATATATATATATATTGCATTAAAATTATAGACGTGCCTGGTCTTTATAATCGGTTGAAATTTAGCGCAAGTTAATTACCGAGTTTAGAAAATAAAAGAGTTTTTTATTTTATAATTTCCCCACATAGTTAAAAAATTATTTTATGATTTCTCTAGCTGTCTGACTGACTACCCGTGATATCATTTATGTAAATACATATCAATTAAAAGGGGTTTCGTATGGTTTGGTTTATTTGTGTCGGTCGATTATCTGCTCTAGGGATACAGGCCCCGGGGTTAGGATTGCCCCTCGTGGGGGTCTTTCTAAGGGAACCTAACCCGTATTTACGCAAGGTCCGAAGAAACCCACGAAAACTCCAAACGGTTAGGCCGACGACCGCGATTGGTTTCGAACCCAGCACCTGCCGTCTACCAGTTGAGAGATCAGAACCTCTCGGCTACTGGTCGGGCAGGGGTTTCGTATGTCCTATTGAGCATAGAACATACCGTATTAAAGATAGCGTGAGTAGCATTTTCAATAGCGTGAGTAGCAGTCAATTGATTTTCAAATTCGTGGCACAAAATAATTTGAACTAAAAATTTTTATTACAAATCAAGTAGAATAATAATTTTATACGCGTCAAATATGTAATTAAATAAGTTTTACAAAAAAAAAAAATAATAATAATAATAAAAAATATATATATTCTGATTTGATGCATGTTTTCTGACTTTGGAAAAAAAATAGATGATAGACAGCTTTATTTCTTCTAAGCTTTAAGTTAAATGATATTATACAAATTATAAGATTATTTTAAAAGAAAAAAGTCCAAGAAGAAATATAAATTTATTAGCTTATGAAAAATAACTTCGTTAAAATACTAAAACTTTTGAGCGTAAATTTAATTATTCATATCGCTAAACATTCAAATTTCTCCAGAATTTTTTTTTTTTTTTTTTGTGAAGAAAAAAAGTAATTTTTTGTGTCAAGTCAGATTTTTCGAACATTTAAACGAGAAAATTTTGCTATATTTCCACAAAAGTTACCGTTAATGTATTTTATACGACCGTTAGACAACAATTAATTTCTTTCATGCAAATTTTTATTCTTTATGAACTTCTTTTAAAGAGATTTTGAAAACAGCGCAAATAAATTTTGAATGCAATTTTTTTTATACATTTTACTTTTTTAAATACGAAAACATTGGGCACTTAAAAACTCTTTTTTATTTTTTTTCATGGTTATTAAATATGCAAACTTTAGACGAAATTATTTATCGATTAAAAATAATGTAAGTAAATTAAATTTTGTTTCCTTAAAAACAAAACTTTTTCCTTATTAAAAACCCAAGCCTGATCTTTACAATCAACGAAATTTAACATAAGATTATCACTGTGCTTACAAAAAAATAAAATAAAAAAAGAACTGTCCTTTGTTTCAAAATGTTTTAACATTGTCCAAAAATGTTTATGACTTTGGTTTTTCTATCCGTCTAAATAACTTCCCTTGTTCTCACTTGGATAAATATATTTCAATTAAAATGAGTTTCGTGTATCCAGTTGAGGATTAACATAGAATATATCATATTAAAGATAGTGTGTATATCATTTTTAATTGACTTTCAAATTCGTATCACAAAATAATTTTATTACAATAGAGTCTTTGGAGAGGAAAGTGTTCATTAATAGAACACTAACAAAGTTAAAATATTTCAACACCGCGATTTAAAATAATGAATTTCTGTAGAAAATAAGAGTACTTTTTTCAATACCTTTATTATTATTTTTTTTATTTATCTGGTATCAATTTCTTAAAAATAGTGCCCATTCCTCGAGAGAACCGGATATTCGGGACGTGGCTAGGAACCCGTCTAATCGGCTTCCGCTAGTGAGTCAGATATTCGGGTCGAAAGTAGGGTCCCGGACGAAATGAGGCCATCCTCTCAACGGGCATGTGTCATTCATTTATAAATTCAAACAAAATAATTAAGTTACTAGTATTAAAAAAGGCTCTGATAAGCACCAAATAAGGTTAATATAATTTTAAATATGAAAAAAGGTTTGAAAAGTATTTCTTACTGAGCATGAGGAAGGGCAAGGATTTCTTTCTTGGCTACAATACACTTCAATGCAAATTTTGATAAAAAAGTTCATTTGCGCTTTTTATTTATATAAGAAATCTGCGGTGTTTTATTAAAACCCCCCATCGTGTTTTACACGTTAACTACCTTTTTAATCTGCACTGCACTATAAGAAACAATTTTCAGCGAATTTCTGCACTGTGGGCGTGCTTGGTTGCACTGCATGAGTATGATAAATTGCGGGAAGTTATGTTTTTGTATACTATGTCGCCTTGCCTTACATTCATATTTAATCAACCTGCGTCTTTATTGACTACGTCTGTAGACTACACACTTTTATAGTAAGTGTGATTGATTTATTCTATATGAAAAAATCGTCAATATGATTTTTTCAAAGTTTGCATTGCCAAGAAAGGCAGCCAAGAAAGGATCCCTTGCCTTTCTTCATGCTCAGTTAGAAGCACTTGTCAAACTCTTTTTTAACCGACTTCAAAGAGGAGGTTATGATTTCGACCTGTATGTATTTGTTGTTCACGCATAACTTTTGCAAATATGAACCGATTTTGATAATTCTTTTTTTGTTTAAAAGCGTATTAGACCCATGTGGTCCCATTTAAATTTCATAAAAATCTGATAATTAGAACTTTTTTAAAAATAAAAACTTTAAATTTCAAATTCATTTTGAAGCAATCGACCAATTAGAAGTGTTCCTTTTGCATGCTTTTATGTTACACTTACATAGACATACGATCTTTTCACTGTTATAAGTTTGAAGTTTTTGCTGCATCGTCACTCCACTGCTTTTATGGAATATCTCTATTTTGACCAATGAGAATTCACCATAGTACAATGAAGTAATCATTTTCTATAAAAGCGATGGATAGACGATAAAGTAAAAGTTTCAAATTTTTAACAGTGTTCAAAGTGCAAAATCCTAATTGGACGAGGGCCAGGATTCACATAAATTTTGCGCTGCTTGCGAAACGAGATTTATTAACAAGAAAATTTATTTAAAACATTGAAAAATTTGCTAAAATTCAGGCTTCTGATTCGTTAATCTGGTTTCGCTAACAGCGCAAATTCTACCTGGATTCCGGACAAGTTCTCTTATGCATGAAACCGGAAATATAGCATCTAGGGGATATAGTGTGGAAATCGGCTATCTCAGGGCGTGTTCAGAGCAACTTACAAAAGTAACCAATGTTACCGACCGATTGTAGGGCAGTACGAAAGCAAATTGTGGCATCAATGAAAACTATTCTGTTGAATTCTAGCTCACGTCACACTTCGCTTTGATTTTCATTTCGTACTTGTCTTCAATCAGTAAGTGGTATCGGTAAGTAGAGTTGCAAAAAGTCGGTTTATTCCCGGGTTTATTTCCAATAGACCAGGTTTATTCCCAGGTTTATTCCCAAAAAACCGAATTATTCCAAAAACTCCCAGGTTTTTTCCAGGTTTATTCCTAAAAACCCGGTTTATTCCCGGGTTTAAACCGGGTTTTTTCTAACCTTTACAACGCTGTCGGTAAGTGGTCGGTAAGTAACCGGTAAGTTGTGCTGAACACGCCCTCTGTAACACTTAAAAAAAGCGCTAAAATGTTCTATTATTTAAATGTGCAACAATGCTAATGAAATTTAAAGATAGAAGCGACATCTGCAGGACATTTTCTAAAAATGCAAGAATTATTGCTAGTCTAGATAATGTATCCCGAAAATGCCGCAGATGTCGCTGTGATCGACACTTTGGAATTCTGTAGCATCGTTACACATTTAAAGGATACAAATTTTTAGCACTACTTGCATTGTAAAAAATTGAACCCTTTTGCTGCATCGTCAATCCATCGCTTTTATAGGAAACGATTACTTCGCTCTATTATGAAGCATTCTCTTTGGTCAAGACAAAGAAATTCTATAAAAGCGTTGGAGTAACGATGCAACAAAAGGGTAAAATTTTTTACAGTGTCGATAGTAGATTTTCACTCCATGTATTCCAGACTCTCTCCTTCGAACAATGAAAAGTTCTCAAAAATGAAGGCTTATGATTGGTCAATCTTGTTAGCGAATAATCCTTCTGGATCCTAACCACTGTTGCAGAGATGCTGGTTTTTTTTTCAAAGTACGAAATCTTAGCTAGAACAATTCTCGTATCCACCAAAGTGAAAGATCCACATCGATCCAGACATGAGAATTCGATATCGAAAAGCTGAAAATTCATCTCTAAAGAGCCTTACACGTTAAAGCAAGAGTGTCTGCGTATCAGGGTGCTTGTTACGCCGGATTCACAAAGTGATTAAAGTACATTGCTATGTGCTAGATTTACAGTTGGACAAATATAAATGACGAAAAATTTTGATAAGCTTACCATTAAAGTTAAAGGATGTTTGAAAGTTGAAGTTTGAAAAAGTGTTAAAGTTTGAAATTTAAAATATTTTTTTAAAAAAAATCTGAAACCAAAATTGAAAAAGTAAAAACTAGGTTGGTTGTGGAATATCCTCAGCTATCCTATGCAAAAAAAAATCACGTAAAAATTTTAAAATTTGAGCGAGATATTTCAAAAGAACGCCCCATAGACTTCACATTATCATCCGGGTCTTTTTCTGTGCCTAGTGTGCGGCCTTAAAGTTTACTGGATGCGATAAATTTCTGAAATGTTAAAGCTTAAATGGAAAAGTTCTCGCATCCACTAAAGCGGAAATAGACATCGATACCAATTGACATCCTTAAGTGGTTGAAAAGATGAAAATCCTTTCGTATATTTTTTGCTCCGGAGGAAAAAATTATTTCTTACATATCAATGCAAAATAAAGTGCATAGATATGTGTAGCAAAATTATCTTTAGATTCAGATTTGGTTACCGGATTGGACACCAGAATGATTTCAGATTTTGTTCATGTAGGATTTCTCGATGTGAATATGACGATACATAGAGCACAGTATATGATTGATTGAAAAGATTCTGGACAAAAATGTGTCATTAAGGGGATCCTTGTGGCCGAGTGGTTAAGACACCACGCTGCTAATCTCTTGAGAGCGTAGGAGATTGTGGGTTCGAATCCCACTGGCTCTGCTGCACACACTCTTTATGTGTAGCTCCCGGTTGTACTTTTCTTGTATCGTAATATTTCCTTGTGCTATCTTGTCCTTGTATGTCCACGAATTTGTAAAATAATAGGGATTATGTATTTATGTCTGTATAGAAATAAAGGATCATTCGGCGTACAATCGAATTCTACCAGGAAATCATCATCAAATTTTATAACAGAAAATGTCTAGCATTGCGATACATTGTTAAAAATTTAACTTGTGCTGCATTGTCACTCCATCCCTTTTATGGAATATCTCATACATACACTGTAAAAAAATTTACCCTTTTGCTACATCGTCACTCCCCAGCTTTTATAGAATCTCTCTCTTTTGACCCATGAGAATGCTCCATGATAGGCTGAAATAATCGTTTTCCATAAAAGCGGTGGAGTGAGTTTTAAATTTTTAACTGTTTAGTTGGGTCAAAAGCGTCCGTGAAAAAAGTATTTGGGCATCGAATGCTGTCACTCTCTTATAGATGCAGCCAAGTACAGGTTATGATTTTCGGATTCCTCGTCGAATCATCACCGCTAATTTCCGAT
This sequence comes from Maratus speculifer, assembly GCA_964019185.1. Taxonomy (NCBI): domain Eukaryota; kingdom Metazoa; phylum Arthropoda; class Arachnida; order Araneae; family Salticidae; genus Maratus; species Maratus speculifer. The sequence continues at coordinate 242,826,576 of OZ025289.1, forward strand.
GCCTTTACTGCATTTATAGGAATTAGATTGTTGTTGTTTATCTATTGAATCATAGAGCGATATTTGTTAAAATTTTTCTTTTTCCTTTTTCTGACTGAAGGGGGAGTACTTTTGACTAAACTAGAAAAGCATTTTACTATTCATTGATACATGGAGTCATTTTGCTGTTTACTCATATATGGAAGCGCTTTGCCGTGCGCTTATGTGTAAGGACACTTTACTTGAGGCATTGTCACCTTTCGATAACTACTTCCGATGTCCGTACGATTAGATGTTGACTTTAAGATTTCATGAATGCGGTAGCTTTTCGTCGTGCGAGATCTCAAAAGTTACCACATCCAGAAAACCTAAAGATTCACAACGATATTAACCGATATTGTAAATGTCTTTTGAAAAGTTGACAATCAAACAGTGACAAGTAAAGCGAATACATCAGAACTCAGCAAAGTGCGTTCATTAGTAATGCGTTGCAAAGAGCCATCATATGTCAGTACACATAATTATGTATTAAGGTATAAATGACTAAAAAGTAGGAAATAAATTTAACTTTTTCAAAAAAATGTATAACCGACTCCAAAAAAAAGCGCTAAAAAGAATTAAATAATTCTATAAAATTCTCTAAAGACAAATCGTTATCCAATAACCACACATTGACTATCATGTACCGGTATAAAACGGCTAAATTTAATATATAGAATTTAATATCCACCAAACATAGGTTTTTCAGAGAATATTTTTACAAGAGATTAATTTACATAGTTTTGATTTAATTTTTGAGTATATACATATAAAAAGTAAGGAATTACTTTTTGAAGTTGGTGCCAAACTATCTTAAGTATAGTAAGAATTGTGGATATATTATGTCTAGTACCATAAATAAAATGGGGAAATCATTATCGATTATGATTGTTTGGCATCAACTTCAAAAAGTAATTCCTTACTTTTTATATGTATATATTCAAAAATTAAATCAAAAATATGTAAATTAATCTCTTGTAAAAATATTCTCTGAAAAACCTATGTTTGGTGGATATTAAATTCTATATATTAAATTTAGCCGTTTTATACCGGTACATGATAGTCAATGTGTGGTTATTGGATAACGATTTGTCTTTAGAGAATTTTATAGAATTATTTAATTCTTTTTAGCGCTTTTTTTTGGAGTCGGTTATACATTTTTTTGAAAAAGTTAAATTTATTATATTTAAAAACATATTAACCTTTTTTGGTGCTCATCAAAGCCTTTTCTAATACTAGTCATTTAAATTTTTTGATAGAAACTGAAAATTTGTTTAATATTTTGAAAATCAAAAAAAAAAAATGCTGCTGTCAAAATTTTATTGTTGTATTAAAATAACAAGAAAGCCATTGTATTATTACATAAAATGCATAATATCTGAAAAATAAGCCAAGCAGTCGAACGAAAAATCTACAGTGCGTTCACAACTTTATTCAAAGAATTGAAGCTGAAAGCTTCGTAATAAAAACAAATAACCATGTATTTCACGTGATTTATTTAATTTGAATTAAGTATGTTGCATACATAACAATTTTTTTATTTATTTAAACTTGGTAGCAATGAATTTAAAAATAAAACTGCAACAGGAACAACAAGAAAAATGTTCAATTGGAATTTTAAGACACAAATTCGATTTTCTCAGTTACCGTCAGACATACAGAGATGGAAAAAATCTAAATTAAGTCTTTTCATGAAGATAAAAATAAGTTAATCCATCCACGGGATCATTAGCTACAGTTTGTTGAATTTTTCGTTTTCATTTTTTCCTTATAATTTCCGTTAAAAAATCTGCAGTAAACTATGATAATTTTTGAATGCTATCATTTTATTCGTCTCCTTGAGTTCTATCTTTTAACAAGAAAATCATTGTCGTAAGTCAACTGGTTCGCCAGAAATTTCAAAAAGACGTTTGCATTTTCCATTTCTTAAACATATCATACCATACGCTACCGCATTTTCTACGATATTAATCGGCTATATTTTGAACTATATATATATTTTTTTTCAAAAAACATCATTAGTCTTCTGGCAAAGTTTACTGTTATTAAGGTTTTCATAACTAGAAACAGATGACACTGAATCTGTGTTGAATCCAACAACTGACCGGGTGGGGGGCATACGCGCCCCGAAGCAATGAAATCCTTCCCCCGGAAAATTTGAGATTTTTTGTTTTCAATGGTCAAAACGTGCAATTTCCCTCCCGGATTTCTATAATTTCACTTCCCCCTTCGACAGAGCCTCAGAAATCCCTCCCAAAAAATGTGTCAAATCCCAAAAAACAATACACTTCAATGCAAATTTTGAAAAAAAAAATCATTTGCGCTTTTTATTTATATAAGAAATCTGCGGTGTTTTATTAAAACCCCCCATCGTGTTTTACACGTTAACTACCTTTTTAATCTGCACTGCACTATAAGAAACAATTTTCAGCGAATTTCTGCACTGCGGGCGTGCTTGGTTGCATTGCATGATTATGATAAATTGCGGGAAGTGAAGTTTTTGTATACTATGTCGCCTTGCCTTACATTCATATTTAATCAACCTGCGTCTTTATTGACTACGTCTGTAGACTACACACTTTTATAGTAAGTGTGATTGATTTATTCTATATGAAAAAATCGTCAATATGATTTTTTCAGAGTTTGCATTGCCAAGAAAGGCAGCCAAGAAAGGATCCCTTGCCTTTCTTCATGCTCAGTTAGAAGCACTTGTCAAACTCTTTTTTATATTTAAAAACATATTAACCTTTTTTGGTGCTCATCAAAGCCTTTTCTAATACTAGTCATTTAAATTTTTTGATAGAAACTGAAAATTTGTTTAATATTTTGAAAATCAAAAAAAGAAAAAAATGCTGCTGTCAAAATTTTATTGTTGTATTAAAATAACAAGAAAGCCATTGTATTATTACATAAAATGCATAATATCTGAAAAATAAACCAAGCAGTCGAACGAAAAATCTACAGTGCGTTCACAACTTTATTCAAAGAATTGAAGCTGAAAGCTTCGTAATAAAAACAAATAACCATGTATTTCACGTGATTTATTTAATTTGAATTAAGTATGTTGCATACATAAAATTTTTTTTATTTATTTAAACTTGGTAGCAATGAATTTAAAAATAAAACTGCAACAGGAACAACAAGAAAAATGTTCAATTGGAATTTTAAGACACAAATTCGATTTTCTCAGTTACCGTCAGACATACAGAGATGGAAAAAATCTAAATTAAGTCTTTTCATGAAGATAAAAATAAGTTAATCCATCCACGGGATCATTAGCTACAGTTTGTTGAATTTTTCGTTTTCATTTTTTCCTTATAATTTCCGTTAAAAAAACTGCAGTAAACTACGATAATTTTTGAATGCTATCATTTTATTCGTCTCCTTGAGTTCTATCTTTTAACAAGAAAATCATTGTCGTAAGTCAACTGGTTCGCCAGAAATTTCAAAAAGACGTTTGCATTTTCCATTTCTTAAACATATCATACCATACGCTACCGCATTTTCTACGATATTAATCGGCTATATTTTGAACTATATATATATTTTTTTTCAAAAAACATCATTAGTCTTCTGGCAAAGTTTACTGTTATTAAGGTTTTCATAACTAGAAACAGATGACACTGAATCTGTGTTGAATCCAACAACTGACCGGGTGGGGGGCATACGCGCCCCGAAGCAATGAAATCCTTCCCCCGGAAAATTTGAGATTTTTTGTTTTCAATGGTCAAAACGTGCAATTTCCCTCCCGGATTTCTATAATTTCACTTCCCCCTTCGACAGAGCCTCAGAAGTCCCTCCCAAAAAATGTGTCTGTATTCAATAGCCTTTCTGGAAAGCTTTAGTTTAAAAAGCAACACACTGTATTTTATTAAAAATTGAAATACTTCAGAAATAAACATCTGATACCTCAGAGTCATCCTACTTTTAAATTTTAATAAAAATATTTTAAACTACATATTATTGTAACAATTTAAATAGAATAAAATTGTAGAATATTTAAATATATAATTAAATAATATTGAAGAAAAAAATCCTGATTTAATGTATGTTTACTGATTTTGGAAAAAAAAAATATGATATACAGCTATATTACTTGTAAGATTCAAGTTAAATGATATTATACAAATCATAAGATTATTTTAAAAGAAAAACAACCTAATAAAAATTAAAAAATCTTTAAAGTGTATAAAATAACTTCATTAAATAATAAAACTTTCGAGTGTAAATTTAATTATTCATCATGCTAAACATTCAAATTTCTCAAAAGTTCATTTTTTATATCTAAGAAAAAAAAATCATTTTTTGCACTAAGTTAAGATTTTTCAAACATTTAAGAGAGGAAATATTGTTATATTTCCATGAAAGTTACAGTTAATATATATTTTACGACCGCTCGCTAGCAATTAATTTCTTTCATGCAATTTTTTTTTCTTTATGCACTTCCTTTGACAAAACGAAGATATGAAAACAGCGCAAACAAATTTCGAAGGCAAATTTTTTTCTTTCATAAAACAAGTTTTTTTTTGATACATTTTACTTTTTCAATATGCGAAAATATTGGGCACTTATGTGCCTCTTTTTAGTTAAAAAGAGGCATAAAAATTAAAAAAATAAAATAACAATATTTCATTTAATTTCCTTGAAAACAAAACTTTTTTCGTAATAAAAACATAGCGATGCCTTAGCTTTATAATCAGGTAAAACGTAACGTAAGTTCATTATTGTTTGTAGAAAAAAATAGTCTTTTCTCTCAAAATTTTCCAACGTATTTGGAAAATGATTTAGGTTTTGGTTTCTGTATCCGTCTCAGTGACTACCAGTGCTCTCATTTGTGTCTATATATATTTCGATTGTAAATGAGTTTCATATATGCTATTGAGGCTTACCATTAACGTTTGAAATGTGTACCATTTTCAATTGTTTTTCAAATTCGTGGCACAAAATTATTTGAACTAAACACTTTTATAAAAAATAAATAGAATAAGAGTTTCACATATGTTAAATATGTCTTTAAATTATTTTTACAAATATATATATAGGGTATATCTAAACACTTGGGCAAAACTTGAAGGGGTGATAGTACACATCAAGAAAAACAATATTCATAAGAAACTAAGGGTCCCAAACGTCTTCAGAAGGAGCGGCTCGGATTAAAGTTTCGGGTCTAAAATTTAAAAAAAAAAAAAAACTTTAAAAAACGGAAAAATTGGTCGATTAATTTACGGCTTTCCCTAAAGCTATTCTTTATGTCAGTATTTTCATGAAAATAAATTATAAATGTTAACTTCAAAAAATGTCGATAGAGGGCACTTTAGATCTTTGAGTAACGAACAACTATTTTTCGCCGTTAGTTTTTGCATTTCATTAAATGTTTTCGGAAGCTTAGACTTAAACTTAAATTATGAGCTCAAAATCTCAATAGTTGAGCGTGATTAAGTAGCGCAAACTGAACTGTGATCAAATTACAAATGATTATAAAAATGGAAAAATTGGTCGATTCGTTTGTGGTTTTCGCTAAAACTACTCTTTAAATCAGTATTTTCTTAAAAATAAATTTTAAAGATAAATATCAAAAAATGCCGATAGAGGTCGCTTTAGACTTTGGAGTATTTGACTTTGTAAGTAAACATTTTTTTAAAACTTTTTTTGCATCTGATTAATTTTTTTAGAAGCTTAGGCATACACTTAAATTTTAAGCTCAAAGTTTTGAATCGTTGGAAATGGTTAAATAGCGCAATCTGAAGTGTGTTCAAAGGGTGGTGGGGGGAGGGTTCAAATTTCAAATGATCATAAAGAACGGAAAAAATAGTAGATTTGTTTGCGGTTTTCGCTAAAACTAGTCTTTATGTCAGTATTTTCTTGAAAACAAAATTTCAAAAAATTTCTTTAGAAGGCATATTAAGCTTAAGAGTAATCAACAACTTTTTTTAACCGTTATTTTTTGTATCTAATTAAATACTTTCAAAAGCTTAGACTTAAATTTTGAGCTCTAATTCTGATTCGTTGGGAGGGGTTAAGAAACACAAATTGAGCTGTATTCAGGAGTTGAAATTTAAACCTTCCCCACATCCCCCCGAACACAGTTCAATTTTGAGCTACTTAATTACTCCTAATGATTCGGATTATAAGCTCAAAATTTAAGACTAAGCTTTTGCAAGCATTTAACGAGTTTAAAAAAAAAACGGTTCAAAACTGTTGTACGTTACTCCAATGCCTAAGTCGCCCTCTATCGACATTTTTTGGAATTTATGTTTAAAATTTATTTTCAAAAAAATACTGATTTAAATAGTAGTTTTAGCAAAAACGACAAACGAATCGACCAATTTTTCCGTTTTTTATAAGCGTTTCAAATTTGAATCCCCTCTCTGAACACCTTTCAGTTTGCGCTACATAACCACTTTAAACTATTCAGATTTTGAGCTCAAAATTTAAGTTTAATCTAACCTTCCGAAAACTCTTAATGAGAGGCAAAAAATAGTTGTTCGTAACTCCAAAGTCTAAAGCGCCTTGTATCGGCATTTTTTAAAAAATTATCTTTATGATTTATTTTCAAAAAAATACTTACATAAAGAATAACTTTAGTGAAAGCCGCAAATCAATCGACCAATGTTTCCGTTTTTTATGTTTATTTGAAATTTTGGATCCTAAACTTTAATGGCGCCTATCCTCCTAATGGCGCCCTAAAACATTTAAGACCCGTAATTTCCTATTGAGTATTGTTTGTCTTGATGTGTACTATCATCCCTTAAAGTTTTGCCAAGAGTTTGGATACACCCTGTATATATATTTATATATATTCTGATTTCATGTATGCTTTCTGACTTTGAACGAAAAAAGCAGCTGGTAGACAGCTATATTTCTTGTAAGCTTTACGATAAATAATATTTTACGAAGTATAAAGTTATTGTAAAGGAAAAACAATGCAAGAAAAAAATAAAAATTCTTTAACCTATGAAACATAACCTCATTAAAGTAATAGAACTTTCGAGCTTGAATTTAGTTATTCACAATGTTAAACATTCATATTTCTCCAAATTTCATTTTTTGTATCAAAGAAAAGAAAATATTTTATGTTCCAAGTCAGATTTTTCAAACATTTAAAAGAGGAAATGTTATATTTCCACGAAAGTTGCAGTTAATATATTTTTTACGACCGCTCGGTAACAATTAATTTCTTTCATGCAAATTTTTATTCTTTATGCACTTCCTGTTACAAAACGAGGATATGAAAACAACGCAAACAAATTTTCAGTGCAAAAGTTTTCTCTTTTATAAAACATAGTTACTTTTTTTGATACATTTTACTTTTTTAAGTACGAAAATATTGAGCACTTATATGCCTCTTTTGGTATTTTTCGTAGTTATAAAATATGCATATTTTAGAGCATTTGCATATATGTATGCATATTTTAGAATATTTGTATATATAAATGCATATTTTAGAATGCATATGTATATTTTCTTTTATTTACTTAAAAACAAAGCTTTTTCTGTATTAAAAACATAGACGAGCGTGACTTTTACAATCGGGTGAAATTTAGTGTGAGTTTATTGCTTTTTTTTTAAAGAGTATTTTCTTTTAAAATTTTCCAACATGGTTAAAAACGGTTTCAGGCTTTGTTGTCTCCAACTGTCCGAGTTTCTTCCTATTCTTTCACTTGTGTAAATATATTTAGATTTATATGAGTTTCGTATACCCTATTGACAAACAAATGGTAGAGAGCTATATTACTTGTAAGCTCTAAGTTAAATGATAATATACAAATAATAAGATTGTTTAAAAAGAAGAACAACCTAAAAAAAAATAAAAATTCTTCACCTTATGAAAAATAGCCTGATTAAAATAATAAAACTTTTCAGCATAAATTTGATTAATCATCATGCTAAATGTTCAAATTTCTTAAAGTTCATTTTTTGTATCTAAGAAAAAAATTCATTTTTTGAGCCTAGTCAGATTTTCAAACATTTAAGAGAGGATATGTTATATTAGTTATATTTTTCGGAAGTCATAACTAATATATTTTTTACGACCGCTTGGTAACAATTAATTCCTTTCATGCAAATTTCTTTTTTTTATGAACTTCCTTTGACAAAACAAGGATATAAAAACAGTGCAAATAAATTACGAATGCATTTTTTTTCTTTCATAAAACACAGTTTCTTCTTTTGATACATTTTACTTTTTTAAGTATGAAAATATTGAGCACTTGAAAGCCTCTTTTGGATATTTTTCGTAGTTATTAAATATGCATATTTTAGATGAAATAGTTTACTTTTAAAAAATAACATAAGAACATTTTATTTTGCTTCCTTAAAAAGAAAACTTTTCCGTGTTAAAATCATAGGCGTGCCTCGCCTTTACAATCGGGTGACATTTAAGTTTATTAATATATTTTTAAAAAAAAGCTTTTGTTTTAAAAATTTCTAAAATTGAAAAATGATTTAGGAATTTTTAAAATTGAATATCTCTCTGTATCTATCTAACTGACTACCCGTGCTCTCACTGGTGTGAATATATTTCGAATATAAATGAGTTTAGTATGTCCTATTCAGGTACATTAGAATATTCAATATCAAAGATAGTATGTGTAGCTTTCTCAATTGATTTTCAAATTCGTGGCACAAAATAATTTGAATTAGAAACTTTTATTAGAAATTAAATATAATAAATATTTTATATATGCCATATATATGTATTTAAATTATTTTTACAAAAGTATTTTCTGATTTATGCTTTCTGACTCTGGAAGAAAAAAGCAGATGGTAGAAAACTATATTTCTTGTAAGCTTTAAGTTAAATGATATTTTATGAATTATAAGATTATTTTATAAGAAAAACAACCCAAGAAAACATAAAAATTCTTTAGCCTGTGAAAAATAACTTCATTAAAATCCTAAAACTTTTGAGCGTAAATTTAATTATTCATCATGCTAAACATTCAAATTTCTCCAAGGTTCATTTTTTGTATCTAGAAAAAAAAAAAATTCATTTTTTGCGCCAAGTCAGATTTTTCAGTCATTTAAGAAAAGAAATGTTTTCATATTTCCACGAAAGTGACAGTTAATATATTTTTTACGACCACTCGCTAACAATTAATTTCTTGTATGCAAATTTTTATTCTTTATGCACTTCCTTTGACAAAACGAGTATATGAAAACAGCGCAAACAAATTTCGAATGCAAATTTATCTCTTTCATAAAACCTAGTTGCTTTTTTTTATACTTTAACTTTTTTTAAATACAAAATATTGAGCACTTGGAAACCTTTTTTTCGTAGTTATTCAATATGCATATTTTAGATGAATTGCTTGATTTAGCTATTTAAAAATAGCATAAGATATTTTATTTTGTTTCCTTAAAAACAAAACTTTTTCTGTATTAAAATCATAGGCGAGCCTGACATTTATAATCCTTTGAAATTTAAAGTAAATTTATTACGATGCTTAAAAATAATAATAATAATAATAATAATTTTTCCAACATAGTTGAAAAATGTTTATGTCTTTATTTTTTCTAAACGTCTGACTGATTTCCCGTGGTTTCCCTTGTGTAAATATACATCGATTAAAACGATTTTGATAAATCCTATTGAGGATTAACAAGGAATATTTCGTATTAAAGATAGTATGTATGGCATTTTCGAATGATTTTCAAACTTGTTCCACAAAAAAAAATTTGAAACAGATTTTTTTTTTTTTTTTTTTTTACAAATTAAATAGAAAAAAAATGATATATGTTAAATATGTATTTAAATAATTTTTACAAAAAAATATATTCTGATTTGATGCATGTTTTCTGATTTTCGTAAAAAGCAGATGGTACACAGCTATATTCCTTGTAAGCTTTAAATTAAATGACATACAAATTATAAGATTATTTTAAAAGAAAAATAAGCTAAAAAATTTCTTTAACCTTTGAAAAACAGCTCCATTAAAATAATAAAACTTTGGAGCGTAAATTTAATTATTCAACATAATAAAAATTCAAATTTCTCCAAAGTTATTTTTTTCTTATTTAAGAAAAAAATCATTTTTTTGTGCCAAGTCAGATTTCTTAAGCATTTAAAAGAGTATATGTTGCTACATTTCCACGAAAGTTACAGTTAATACAATTTTTATGAGCGCTTGGCAACAAATAATTTCTTTCATGCATATTTTTATTTTTCATGCACTTCGTTTCACAAAACGAGGATATGAAAACAACGTAAACAAATTTTGAATGCATTTTTTTTTGTCTTTCATAAAATATAACTGCTTTTTTTAATACGTTTTACTTTTTTAAATACGAAAAGATTGATCACTTGGAAGCCTTTTTTTTCATATTTTTCGTAATTGTTAAATATGCATACTTTAGACGAAATGGTTAATCTATTAAAAAATGGTAATTATTCTTCATGTTAAACATTCAAATTTCTCCAGAGTTCGGTTTTTGTATCTTAGAAAAAAAAATCACTTTTTGTACCAAGTTAGATTCTTCCATCATTTAAGAGAGGGAATGTTTTTATATTTCCACGAAAGTTACTGTTAATATATTTTTTACGACCGCTTGGTGACAATTAATTTCTTTCATGCAAATTTTTATTCTTTTTGGAATTCATTTGTCAAAACGAGGATATGAATACAATGCAGAGAAATTTTGAATGCAATTTTTTTGCAAAACTTTTAATGTTTTGTCTACGGTTTTTTATAACAGAAATTTGTGCCAAAATGAATGGAGAAAAGTTTATAGTAAAAATTTACTGATGATAATACACAAAGATTCTTAAGCCTTTTTGCGGCCATGTATATGAATCCCTCGTCCCCAAAGGATTAAAGGAAAAAATTTAGTGGTCCAAAATTGGACCACACCCTTGAAGGGGTTCAATAGAATGAATGTAATACGAAGATGTTATTGAAACAATTATTGGATATTTATCATCTACTTTTGGTTGACGTAAAAGTACCGATATTCCAATTGATACATGGTATGCGAAATGAAACAATTATGTTATCATATAACAGACTGGTGGAACCAGAGAAAAAAACAGAGCTCACTTAAAAAATGCTACAGTAAAAAATGGCAAATGATATTCTATCCAAAAAAGTGTGTAGAAAAGTAATAGAATTAGATTATCTGTAATGCTTATGAAATTACCCAAATTTTTGTTGGTAGCTGAAAATGTGGATGTAGCTTTACTGGTGCTAAAAGTCAATCAGATTTTTTTTTCAGATTCAGTTAGGTGGGGAGGCCTACCATATGGCTTGAGCTCAACAAGCCCCGCCTAACATTTATTATTATTTAAAAAAAAAGTACAATTGTTTCACAAATAGTTGCCCAATTTCTTCTGGGCGAACCTAAAGTTTTTAGAATATTAAAATGCATAAATTTCAAAATTTAAAATAGAAGAGTTAATTAAGAAAATTAAGAGTTTGTGAATGTCTATAAAAATTTTTAGATGCACTTTTTATTTAGAAAGTTCAACTAAGTTCAACTATCATAAGTATGATAGAGTAAATGTTTTTAGAAATGTTTAAACATAGATATGATTTGATGAACTTGCTAATGCGCAAGTTGAAATATATACTGATTCTTTTCAACGAGGGTGATGCAGTCAATTATTTTCTGTAATAATTTCGGACATTTCAGTACATATTAAAACCACTCATTTAATTTCATATTTGATGGCTTTCGCAGATGAAAGGTTGAAGTTAGTGGACAATTTAACATGAAATGCAAGGAGGTACTTCTGTTCCCACAAGTACAGAGGTCAGAATCTACTTTATTAAATTTAACTAGATATGAAGAAAAAGGACCATGATTGGTAGCGAATAAATATAGATTTCCGATGAAAAAGTAAAAGTCTTCTGAAATTTTCGGTAGAAATTCGTATGTGTATCTGCCGGTATCTGCATAGTCCCAATAGTTTTGCCAGTCTTTAAGCGAATCTAGCTTTAATTTTCTTTTTACTAAGGATGCTGGTAATGGATAGAATTTTGATTCTATTTGTGATGATTCCAGTGTAGCTTCTTTTGCCAAAGTATCCTCTAATTCGTTTCCTTTTATGCCCGTGTGGCCTCTTATCCATTTGAAAACAAAATTTTTAGTAGTTTTCTGTAATAGTATTATGATTGAGGTTACTAATATATCTCTTTTATTAATGTCTTTTAAGGCTTGTAGGCTTGATAAACTGTCTGTTTGAATTAATATATTTTGAAAATTGCTTGAATTTGCCCAGATTATTGCGTCATGAATAGCTAACAATTCTGCTTGATAAACACTATTGTCATTTATTAAGGACTTTTGATATGTTTGAATTAGTTGATTGTTATAGAAAGTACAGAAGGCATAAGCTGTGCCAGATTCAGTTTTTGAGCCATCGGTGTATATTTCCACTAAGTTAGTTAAATTCGGAGGTATGTCTTCTATCCAATGTAAATACTTTTTAAATGGTTTTATCTGGCACGTTTTTAGTCTTGTTTGTATTAGGGTTGGATCGAACTCTTCAGATGGTATGCCAAGTCTTAATACTTGCCCAGCTTGACATTCTCTTTTTATTTGGTATTGTAGCGGAATTATTCCAGTTAATGTGCATAAGGCAGAGGTGGCCGTTTTCCTGTATGCTTTAGAAATCATCAAGAGACATTCTGCTTGTACTAATGATAAAATGCGTAAGCCATGGGATTTTTGCAATCTTGGAAACCAGATTGGTGCACCATAAGATATTTTTTTCTCCAATATTGTTTGATACCACACTTTTAAAATATATTTTGGAAGACGATACGAGGAAGAGAATTTGAAAAGATTTTGAATAGTTTTTAATATTTCAATTTTCTTATTTCTAAGATGAGGAAGAAAAGTAAGATTACTATCTAAGGTAACACCCAAATAAAGCAATGTTGGATTTGATTTTAAATTTTTATTTCTTATCTTAAAAATTGGTGGACGTTTTAGAGATTTGGGTTTTTTAAGATGAAGTACTGAGCATTTTTCGAAGGAAATTGACATACGATTAACATCTGCCCAGTCGCTGATGAGTTGTAAAGCATGATTTGCCGAATCTTCTAAGCTTCTCCTTGTGGAGGCTGAGATTACTAATAGTATATCATCGGCGTAGGCTATTATTTTATAACCATGTCTTTTAAAGTTTTAATAATTTATTTAAGAAGATTTTCCAAAGAAAGGGTCCCAGGCAGGAGCCTTGTGGGCAGCCCCTGCCAAACCAATGTAATGAATTTGATTGCCAATTATAGTAGGCTGCTCTTAATGTTAAAAATGACCTAAACAGATTAAGATAGGGTTTGTCTAACTTTAAAAGTTCAAGTTATTCTATAGTTATGTCGCATGGCAGGCGATCAAATGCGTTTTGAAAATCTATAGAAATTAAAGAGATATACTTATCTTCTTGAGATTTGATTTCTATATTAGAGAAAAGATCTTGTAACGCCGTTTCTGTTGAACGACCTTGTTTAAAACCATGTTGGGATGATTGTAGAGATTGTGAGTATGATAAGAAATAATTTACTCGTTTCAAAAGCATTTTTTCTAATATTTTGCCAAATATTGGTAGAAGAGTTATTGGTCTATAAGATTGATAATCGTCAGAAGATTTGTTTTTCTTTTTAAAATATACTAATTCTCCAATTTTCCAATCTGAAGGGAAGTAATTCAATTTCAGTAGCGTATTGTACATTGATAAGAGTAAATTCTTCTGTGTTTTATAAAGATATCTTATTATGAAATGGTCTATTTTGTCGGGCCCAGGGGCCTTGTTTTGATTGAAAGAGTAAATGGCAGCATGGAGTTCTTGGTCTGTGAACGGAGGAGCTGAGTCATCAGAATCAAACGATTCTTGAGATAATTTAATTGAAGGGCCAAATATTTTATTTGTTAGATCTGTGTAGAAGAAGTCCCTAGTATATAATGGATAGTTTGAGTCTGCCAACGCCATTACTTCCTGTTGATAGAATTCTTGGAATGCAATTTTCTTAGCTTTTCCAAAGGGATCTTTGGTGTTGTCACAAAAATTGGACCAAGCTTGTCTTTTTGAATCCATGATCGCTTTCTTGTAGATGGCTTTTTCTTTTTTATATCTAATTTTGTCTTCTTGTGAAGCTGACGGCAATTTGGATTTTCTTTGCAAGGCCTTCACAAAGTTTCGTGTCTTTCGTAAGTTATCATTCCACCAGGTAATTTGTGGGGTAAAAGTACTTTTTCTTTTCTTCAAGTATTTGTCACATAAGGTATGTAATAATTCTAAGAAAAGTTTGTAATATTCATCAAAAGTATTTTGATTTGGTATGTTGTTGAAATTTATATTGTTTTGTGTTAATTAAAAGGCCAATTCTTTATTAAACTTTTTAAAAGAGATATTTTTTGTTCGGTATCTCCTTGTCGAGTGTTTAGGTAATGGAATATCTGTTAGTATTGTAATTAATCTATGGTCACCATAATTTAAGTCTTTATCAACTGTCCAGGATGAAATTCTGGAAAAGGAAGGAAGAGACTACATGGAAACATCTGGCCAGCCTCTAGAGTGATCCGTTTCAAATGTTGGTAAACAGTGAGGAACATTAAGAACTATTAGTCGATGTTGACTGATAAAAGAAAATAGTTGGTGACCTTTTTCGTTATCAGAAGGATAGCCCCAAAGAATGCTGTGGGCGTTAAGATCCCCCAATATGAGGAGATTAGGCGAGTAGCCCGGGAAAGTATCCCATGAATGAAGATCTTGCTCCAAATTCGCTGATGGCGGAGAATATTGTGAAACTAATGTGAAAGTATTTTTTGAAATAGTTATATTTACTACGACTGTATTATCAAACTTTCCAAGTTGAATGTGTTTTAAACTCTGATCTACAATTATTGTGAATGCATTTCTATTATGTGACGAGTAACAAGGTGCTCCTGCTGGTAGACCATGTGGTCGGTTGTTGTTAATGTAACAGTCTTGTATACAAGCTAAAGAGTAATTTTCGGAGTAAAGAGCATTGATAAGATCAGCTGTGGCCGTTCGGCTCCTCTGCAGATTTACTTGTGCTATTTTCAATGATTTTTCTTTGGAATAAAGGCTAGAAGATTCACTTTTAGTGCCTCTATCGGTAAAGGGGAGGCAAAGCCTCCCAATTCCTGCTTGAGGTCTTTGAATTTCCACGGTTTTTTCGGGAAGAGTTTTCTATAATTCTGACACTACGAATTTCATTGCTTGTTTTAAGAGAAGGATAGTCATGATCATATAGATCTTCCTCACTGGGACAATCGCTGTTGTTAGATAAAATGGGACTTGTGAGTTGTCTGCTTCTTTTAGTTTCATTTTTAGTTGAAGAGATAGACATTTTAGACATTTTACCTATTGAATTAGTGTAGTAATTTTGCAATTTATTATTTTTAAGATGTTTGTATAATGGACAATCTTGAGATGAGGCTTTGTGATCACAACATTCAAAGCCTTCCCGTAAGCAATTGATACATTGTTCTGTAGATTCTGAGCATTCGGAAGTGTGGTGCTCTTTCGCGCAGTTTGCACATTCTGCTATCCATTTACAGTTTGTTGCTACGTGGCTATCTAAAGCTTGACAGTTAGAGCATCGCATAATTCGAAGATGATGGACTACTCTTACTGATTTTGTAAATATGTTTAACTTGCCTTTACTAATTATTTGACGACAAATATTTGTACTACCTTGAAGTATCCAGTTATTATAATGCCTTTGTTTCGACGAAAAATGTTTTAATATTTCAAATGGCGTGTTTCTGAAGTAGTTTCTCTGGGTCAGTTCGTTCTTTAAATCATCTTGAGTGATATCATCTGGAATTCTTAACAAGAGGATTCTCAGTCTTTTCTTTTCTGGTTATAATATTCTTGAGCGAGATATAAGATCTTCCGATGAAGTTAGTGCTTGTTTTAGGATTTCTATATCTGTTTCTGTGGTTTTAATTTCTATATTATTGTTCATTGTTTTCCTGACTGATTTAACTACTGCTCGTAATTCGGGTTTTTTAATCTCCGTTCTTACGCATTTTGATACTTGGGAAGATTGATTAGCTTCATTAGGAATGATAATTATTTTCTTCAAATGTTTTCGAATCTGTGATTCTTCCTCTCCTTGAGTGTTTTGCATAGAATGTTCCTTATTTGGTGCCACATTTAGGATTGTTTTAAGATAATATTTCAGTATATTTTGTACATTATCTGTTAATTGATCTGTAAGATTTTTCGGATTGACTTGTAGATATGAATTCATTTCATCGTACAAACCTTTTGAGATATTTCCCAATAAATCTAGTTTCTCTTGTATTAGGACATGGTGCTCATTTATTAATGTTTGTAGAGGCAAAGACTTTAGTTTTGAATTTTTAAGCGTTTCCAGTTCTGTTTTTAGACTTATGCACAAGTTTCCATATGTAGTATTCAATACGTTTATTTCCTGTTGTAATGAATGAACTAAAGAAGTTAGTTTTATTCTGCTATCAAGAATGCTCTCTGTATTTGTTAAATGCTTTGGATGATTTATTTCTTGTTTTCTCTTACATAGTAGTTTCATGTAGCTGATTACTGTTTTATTGTTCCACTGCTTCCTTCCAAAGTTCAGGAAATCTTTTTCAAGTAATTTATACCCCTGGAGATATTGGTGTTTCTCTTCTTTTGCAAATTGCGTTTGCGTGTTCAAGTTTTTAAGTGTTTTGAAGATATTCTTTCTCTCAGTTGGTTGTAATGGAGTAAATGAATCGCCTGGATCAGAATCATCTGTGCACTTATGCAATGAGTCTGAGTCTTGAGAAATGTGAATTGAGTCACTTACATCAATATTTGTTACTAACTTTTCCGTGGTTTCATTTCTTAATTGCGCTAACTCTTTATTTGCATCTTCAAAACTATGTTGCAATTCTTCAATTTCTTTCTTAAGTAAGTTTTTGTCTTCTTCTGCTTTCCGAAGTAAGCGTTGGAAGTTTAGACATTTTTCTTGTAATTCCTCTATTTCTTCTTCTTGTTTATTGTATAATGTCTGTTTTCTGCATGAGTGATAATGGATTTTTCCATTGAAGTCTCCTTCACTTGCAGCTTGCGAGTGCCTTGTTGTGCGTCTGAGATTAAGGGTGCTTTTGAATGGTCTTGAAGTTAATGTTTGATCTATATCCGAGATAGATGAACCTCCATTGTCTCTTTTTTCTCTATCTAATTTAATTTTGTTCTGTATCGAGTAATATTCCAGTTCAAAATCTAATGATCTTAAATGGGCTTGTATTTCATTTTTCAGTTCTTCTGTATTTTCGACTCAATTTTAGTATGCTTTTTCAAACTTGCTTGCAGTTGATTTAACAGTTGAAATAATTTTGTATCATCTTCTTGGAGATCGGATGTATTTGTTGATGAGTGTTCTTGATTAAGAGAATCGCTCGTGTTCTCTTTTTGTCTATAATTTTTGAGCTCAAGTTCTATGGATTTAACTTTATGAATAAGAGCTTCTTGAAATAAATCACCTTCATCGTTATGCCCGTCAGAATGCATTTCGTAGTGACGAAACGTCTGGTCGAAAAGCAGTTGCGTGCTAAGATCATATTTGCATACAAGTTGATATTCCCATAATTTAAGTCTTTGAAGTGAGGGAATTTCACTCTTTGCCATTTTTGGCAATTACTTTTAACAGAGGTTGATATTAACAATTTAATAATAACAGCTTTCTTAATTATAAATCTAGATTATAGATCAAAATCTGGAAAATGAGGCATTGCCACACACCCTCCATACATCAATGAAAGAAAGGAGAAAAGGACAGTGAAAGCAAAAAACAATAGCCTAGACTACTAAAAATAACTAAGATAAAATTTTTGAGGGAAAAACAATTTAAAATTAAAAAAAAAGATAGTAATAGAAATTAAATTAAAACAGGGGAAAGACTAGTGTGAGAATATTACTGTGCACTAGAAGCTCATGTACCAAAGTATGAACACATTAAACCAATTTGTGATAGATTTACACTGATAGAAATTATAATAAACTGCGTTTTAACAACTTAAAATCCTTGGGAAGCTTTGTACATATATACATAAGTTCACGTTTCCAAGTTCAAAAACATAAAAGGATTGATTATGGCACATAAATCAGTAAATTAAGAAGATAATATAGCAGAAAAATAGTAAAGGAGCCTGATAGCAAGTTTGCCAGTCAAACAACGTGCACACTTAACTGTAGTTAAACAACGTACGCGATGCACTTGAGAGTTGTATTCTTGGAACACTTGAAAAACAAGAGTATTCTTTCAAGATGATATCTTATAGCAAGTAGGTTGCAATATAAAACTAAACATATGTAATTTGAATGGGCGAGATGCTGAAGTGAGAAATGTTTTGCAATCGTACTTTAAATAGATAGGGAATCAAATAGATTAAAAGTAAAGTTAAATTATCGAATTACCGAGAAAAAAAAAAGGTGTTTAAGAGAGAAGGTAGGATAAGATGGAGGGATGGTAAATTGTGACGGGCATATTATTAATGCTCATTTAAAAGAATTTTAATTGAAACTGTTTAAGTAGCGCCATTTTTACAAAAGTACAAAAATTTAGGGAATTTGAATACAAAATCAAATGCTCTAAAACAAAATTAAGACTCTAACAGGCTAAAATCAAAATCTCCAGTGAGAACAACATATGGATAAAACTTGATTAAGTGAATAAATTGAAATAGTAAGGAGGTCCCAATCAACCACCACTTGTGGCGCAGCAGAGAGAAATTCAAAAAATAGGAATAAAAACTGTAAGAGGAAATTTAGAAGTTTGCAACCTTATCAAGTAAAATTGAGTTTTTGAAAAAACTTAATAAACAAGAAAGCACCAAAAGTTAAGAAAAATTAATCGAAAAAATAGTGGTGTGATAAAATAGTTGGTGGAAAAGCTAAAATTAAAGTTTTATACTAAATGAACTTAAAAAGGTTGGAAGTATTATTAGAATAGAAGAGTCAAAAGTTAAATCATTGAGGGGGGGGGGATAACTCAAAGGTAAACTTGGTAAGTTTTAGCAATACTGGTGATAGAAAATAACAAAATGATAAGAATGAGAAAACTAATAACTTAATAATAATAATGAAATTAGGAGCTCGAAGAAGCTCCCTGGGCCCCCTTATAGAAAATACACTTAAACGAAGGGATCCAACGGAGGCAGAAGGAAAAGTACTAAAAAAGTAAGGACAGTGGACAATGGAAAATTTTCAGAGCCGTGCGGCCCATAGAAAAGAACAAAGCCTCAAGTGAGGAACAATTGATTAAAACTTGATTAAATAAATAAAATGTAATAATAAGGAGGTCCCAATTGTCCCCCACTGGTGGGGCAGCAGAGAGGAATTGAAGAAGTAACAGTAAAAACTGTAAGAGGACAATTTGGAAGTTTAAAACCGTATTAAATTAAAATAAGAATGTTGAAAAAACTTATTAAACAAAGAAAAAAAATTACCAAAAGTTGAGTAAAATGATTAGAAAATGCTGGTGTGAAAAAATTAAATGTTGGGACAAGCTAAAATTGAATTTTTTTATGGAATGAACTTTAAAGCATGTTGATAGCACCAATAGAAAAGAAGAGCCAAAAGTTAAGACATTGGGAGAGGGGACAAAATCAAAGATAAACTTGGTAAGTTTTAGCAATGCTGGTGAAAGAAAAAAATAACAAAATGAATAAAAAACTTATAATTTAATTTAAAAAAAAAGAAAAGAAAAATAGCCTCCTCTACTGGGCTCCCCTATTGAAAATACACTTAAACGAATGAATCCAAGGGAGGCAGAAGGAAAAGTACTAATAAAGTATGGACGGTGGACATCGGAAAATTTTCAAAGCGGTCCATAGAAAAGAACAAAACCTCAAGTGAGAAACCTTTTGTTAAAATTTGATTAAGTAAATAAAATGTAATAGTAAGGAGGCCCCAATCATCCCCTACTGGTGGGGCAGCAGAGAGGAATTGAAGAAATAACAATAAAGACTGTAAGAGGACAATTTAGAAGTTTAAAACCGTATCAAATAAATTTGAGATCGTTAAAAAAAATAAATAAAATGAAATAAAATAAAAAAAAAACTTATTAAACAAAAGAATACCAAAAGTTAAGTAAAATGATTAGAAATTGCTGGTGTGAAAAAAAAATGTTGGCACAAGCTAAAATTGAATTTTTTTTTACGGAATGAACTTTAAAGCACATTGATAGCACCATTAGAAAAGAAGAGCCAAAAGTTAAGACAATTGGAGGGGGGACAAAATCAAAGATGAACTTGGTAAGTTTTAGCGATGCTGGTGAAAGAAAAACAAATAACAAAATGAATAAGAAAACTAAAAATTTAATTAAAGAATAATAGGTCTTAAAAGTCAATCAGAGAAGAAGAGGAATTTTTAATATAGTCTATACATCAAGCATCCATAACCAGTTTTAAAATTTGGGTTCATACCTATATGTTACAGGCTGATGTTATAAAGAACTAGAACCTGAAGAGTTCCTTCAGTAAAAAGTGTGGACAAAATTCCATTCCAGATGTTTTTGATAAGTGGCAAATCAAAGCTCCAAGTAAATTAAAAATTTTGCACATATATGATTCAATCATATATTAAATATTTGCGTTTAGAAATACTTATCCACATCAATTCCTAAACGACGTGACGGTATTAATGTTTAATTATTATTTCATAATTTATATTTGTTTAGCTTTGTGGAGCTTACCTTGATTTGAGACATCAAAACTTTACATTATATTAACTACTTTTCCCAATAATTACTTTGAGTGGATAATAGTATGATTTTTAATAAAAAACACCAGTAAAACTCATTCCACATTTTCAGCTATCAGCAAAAATTTGGCTACTATCATGAGCTTTACACATAATCTGATTCCATTACTTTTCTACACACTTTTTTAGATTTAAAATATTTGTCCATTTTTACTGTAACATTTTTTTTTAATTGAGCTCTACTTTTCTAACTGATTCCATCAGTTTTTTATATAATTTTACAACTTTTTCAGATCCTTTCAGGAACTTGATAATGAAATTCAACTTAAAAATTTAAAATAATATTAGTTTTGTTTAAAGTTAGTAATAGACATATTAGTTTGGTGAAAAACGTTTATACGTCAAGTTGGCTCATTTTTAACGAGAAATGTTTGTCGCCAAGTATGGCAATATATCGACAAGCTGGCGGAAAACTTGGCGACAGAACTGCCCCCCTCCCCCTGATGTAGTCCCCCTACAGTTTCGCCGCATCTACGTAAAATTTCTTCTGTTCACAGAATTTCATTATTCCATTTACAAATTGTTGTTTGTTTACATATAAAAGAATTTTTTTCTAAATTATTTCTTTGTAACTGAAACATCCGCATTATAGTAACTGTTTTGAATTTGAAAACATTCAAATGAAGATGCAATGTTGTTTCAATACATATTTAGTTACAGTTTCTGTAATTAAATATGTATTGAAATAGTTTCACATTGTATTGTTGAAACAGTTCACATGTATTTAAACAGTTTCGTAAACAGTTTCACATGTTTACGAAAATTGTGTATTTTCTGTTTCAAATGATTTCATTTTCAAAAATGCAAAAATATATCAGAAGAATCTGAATTCTTATTCACCTATAAAAAAAGAACACGTGTTATCATTTCTTTTTTAACTTATTGTGCTGCTTTTTAGTTGGTGGCAACTCGAAATAAATAATTGAATTAGCAGTTAAAAAAGGAGAGATTTCTATCATGTTAAATTATGGAAGGTATAACGCTATATAAATTTTAAAAGGGTGCTGTTTCCTTAATGTTAACTACTTTTTGACAGAACCTTCGAAAGGCACATACCTAAGTTAAAAGGTTTTGAACATGTTATTACACGTTTCTGAATTTTTTACAAGTTAATATACGTCTTCTGGTTGGATTATATTTGAGATGTTGTCCTTTCATCCTGTTTCATGAAAAAAAAGTGAGAAACAGGGGTTCCAGATCTTCATAACTAATTGGTGGATCTGGATGAAATTTGGTAAACTTTGTGGTCTAGAGTAGGACACTTCGCTTTTGAATTTCGTCGCGATCCGATGGTTGGATACAAAGTTATTAATAGGAAAACTTAGGTTTTTAACGTTAGAAATGCGTCTGAGCTCTACTATACAGCACTATCATGCTGTATGATAAACATTTTTCTTACAAGAAAAATGGCTAATAATTAATGAGAGTAATGCTTTGTTAAAACTGTATGAGAGGTATATTAATGATTCAAAATTGGCTTTCAGAAAAATCTACACAATGAAATTTTATACAGGGTGTCCCCTCTCAACGGTGGCCAATGGCTAATTTCTAAACCGTTATTCATAGACATATAGTTTTAACTGCAAAAATGCTTTAAAAAAGGTAAAGAATTGTTTTTCTAGTGATTTAGCTCAAAATAAAATTTTATTAAAAATTACGAAAATTAACTTTTTATACGGTCCCCCGGTCCTACAAATGATATTTAGTAAATTTTTCCCACTACTGTAACAAATAATACAAAAAAAGTCCCATTCCTCTACGATTAAAACTGACCGAGTAATAGCTGCTTAAAGTTGAAGCATCTTTTTTTGCTGCAAATTAGAGGTCAGTCACAAATTTACTGGAAATAAAAATAAACGCAAGATATAAAATTTCACATTAAACATTGAGAGTAAAATAATATTTACAATATTATTTTTAAATTTATGTTGATGATTACATATTAAAGCAAAATTTGTACTAAAATTATAAGTATAAAAATAACAGAAAGTTTGTTAATTTAATTTATGAAAAGCAATAGTCATAAATCGTTACAAAATGACATATATTTACTATTCTATTAGATTACTTAATCTATCAGAATTTGATGTAATCCTATAAAATAAATAAATAGTGCGCACTTAAAATTGTATTAATATTATACTGTCATTGGATATAAATGTGAAAATTGAACCTCTATCGGATATTTGGAAGTGAGTTAAAATTTGAATAGAAATTTTGAGCAAGGGAAAAATAAGTACGAACGTTTTAAGCAAAATATAGGTTTATCAAAATACCACACCTTTTAAAATAAAATTGCGATTTCCCAAAATTTGATTTTCAAGATAAAGAATTTTAAAATTTACGTCTTCAAATTTTTTAACCAATCTAGAAGTTAAATAATAAAAATTAACATTACCGTAAATCTTATACGGTAGTAGCACTTTCAGTTAAATTGCTTTTTAAATATTTCTTTATCTTATTTAAAACCTTTTAGAAATTGGAACTATATGTCTGTGGCAAATGATTTAGGAATTAGCTATTAGACAGCGTTGAAAATAGACGCCCTTTATAATACTTTAAGCACTTAGTGAACGTTCCCTTAAAGCTCAGTCCAATTCATCCGTATTTAGCTACAGAAAAGTGGTTTAGGTCCTGGAATTTAAAGCTTTATAACTCTGTCAATTTTAATGTTATGTGAATGGGACCTTTTTTTCTCTTACTTGTTAGAGTAATGGGAAAAAATATTAATATATCACTTATAGGACCGGGAGACCGTATAAAAAGTTAATTTTCGTAAATTTTTAATAAAATTTTATTTTGAGCTAAATCGCTTGAAAAACAATTCTTTATCTTGTTTAAAGCATTTTTGCAATTGGATCTATATGTCTATGACTAACGGTTTAGAAATTAGTCATTGGCCACCGTTGAGAGGAGACACCCTGTATAGCTTTCTAGTGAAGGTCGATCATCGGTGTACCAATTTTTGCAATAAAATAATATCTAAACATGTCGCTTTTTAGAAAAAAAAAATTCGAAAATTTTCTATTTCTGTATTACTGCTCGCGTTAAAAATTTGAAATTATACTTCGGGTAACTTTTAATTTACTTTTAAAATGCAATGATCTCGATGAACAGTTTTTAAAAATAATAATTAAAAAAAACATAAAATAAATAGAAGAGTTCTAATTTATCATTAATTTGGAATTGCTAGGTGTAGAAACTTTAACTATTTGATAATACTACATTCCCTCGCCCCCAAACACGCAAATTAATAGTCACAAATTTGGTAGCTACACATTTGAAATTAAACAAATTTTGTAAAAAAAAATGAATAAATGTCGGTATGAAACAGCGAATAGGTTGTCCGAAAGTACCTACATGTCAATGTGTTACTTCTCTGGGCTTTTTTTTTCTTTCATCAAGCCCACTAACTGAAGGATGTGCAAGGTTAAATTTCATATGCATTTTTTTTTCAATTATACTAATCTAGAGATTTTATCAAAGAGTCATTTTTTCAATTGTCATTGGCCAGCATGGCTACCCATTTAAATCCATTTGTGCCTGTCTGGAACATATTCAGAACGATGCATTGCATTTTTTTCTTGACGTTTTCGGGGTTTTGATAAATGCTTTTTAAAGAGAGAATTCCTTAACTCTTATCGAGAACCCCATCACCTTCATAGAAAACAGATGTAGATATTATGTTATTGTATATACTAATCGTATTAATTATTCTTTATTTAGAGGATATTCTTTATTCTTTATCAGGAGGGCAACACACCATATAAAAAATTCGTTATTCTCTTTTGCCATTTATAGGTTCTAATTATATTTGTGGAGTGTTTGTTTATATTTTTGACGTCTTTCATAGTGTTAGAATTCCAATATAAGATATTTTGGTGCTTTATTTTCTGTATTACATTTAATATATTGTCTTCCAATTTTATACGCATGCATGGCTGTTTTGCATCATTTCCATTTTTGCATCCAATTTTTTAACAGCGTATACGAATTTATATATAATACTTTGTAATTCTGCGATTCACTTTGCTCGTTTTCGGCATTTGAAATTCTTAAAATATATGATAAGTTAAAGATAGCCTGTCATTTTTTTCACTCGTCATGAATTACTATTAAATCTATTCTTTATAATATCGCTCAGACTTAGGTGAAGTGCTAGTTGAAAAATGTTTATAGCTTAGGTTTCACTATGCATCTTACTGACTTCCCATGATCTCATTCGAGTAAATATATTTCGATTAAAATGAGTTTCTCCCATTGAGGATTAACATAGAATATCCCGTATTAAAGATAGTACATGTAGCATTTTCAATTGATTTTCAAATTCGTGTCACAAAATAATTATGTTAAATTTTGTTTGTAAAGAGGGAGTTCGATCTTTAACGCTGAATTTTAAAGAAGTTAAAATATTTTAATAGCGCGATTCAAAAATGACGAATTTCTGTTACAAAGGAAGTACCTATCATTTATCATTCACTTACAAAGGCGTGCAAAATAATCACGTTATATCATTGCCTAAGGGAAATGAGAATCAATTGCAGTGTATTCTGGAAATGTACTAGTACTTGAATCAAAATGAAATGGGTATGCATTGCTCAGATGAACTACGAGATTCGTACTTTAATATACAGATTGTTACTGGTTATTTGGAAGATTCAAAAATAATTCGTCTTTGTGCAATCTTGACCGGATATCTATGGTTACCAAATACCTAAGAAAGAAAGCTGATTTTACTGAAATTTTCTGTTTTCATTCGATATTTTGACTTTTATTAGGCTTAGCATTTGTGTTGAATTGCAATAATGAAAAAAGAAAAACATTTAAAGGGTTACTACATTTATAATTAGGCATAAAAATCTTGATCGGTTGCCACATTTGTAACAATATTCTCACATGTCCCGTAATGTAGTGATTAATTTTAATATATTTTGTTACAACTATGTTAGAAAATATCATAGTTTATAATATTCACAAAATATGAGATTTTTAAAAGTTATGAAAATATCAAAATGTAAATTACTCTTAAAATCGTTCATTTATTAGAGTGTGTACAAAAGTCGCCAATTTATAAAGCGTGCAGTTAGGGTGGTTTTAAAATGTAGACTTGGTAATACGTAAATACCATGCTTACTAGTGAAAAAATGGATACTTATTTTAATCTAGGTTATATAATAAATAAACTTTACACATTTATTTTTAATAGGTACGAAGCGAATTAATCATTTTCAAACTTTTAGTTAATGACTCTTTAAAGACAAAAATCAAATGAAAAACGGATATTTATTTCACTAAGTTATGTTTATTTTTTCAAATAAGGTTTACTATTTATTACTTGCTGTTTTCCGTTTTTTTATATATATATTATAGTTACATTTTTTAAATAAATGAAATCTGTTATTTACAATTAAAGGAAAGTACACGTCTAGTATTTCTACACAAAAAAAAAAGAAAAAAAAATGCATTAGTGACATCATAATTCATTTTTACATTTTAACAGAATAATAAGGCTGCTATAATGTATGACTCGTGCTAACAGCCAGTATAATATAAGAACACATTGCCGTTATAATCTTTTTAAGCATGAAGGTTTCGTTTTGGTACTGCAATGTGAAATTTGGTAATTTTTGATATTCTGTATTTGAAAAACAGCACAATCATTACATTCGAAATTTTTATTAAAAAAATACATTTGTTTGTATTTTTCTACCACAGTTTGTTTAACAATTTTCTGACAAATACTTTTCGAGACGTTAAATTTTTCAGTAACTTCAAATGTTTCAATTTCCGAGATGAATGTGTGGCAACGATTTGCGAAAAAATTCAGTTGTCAGTGGCATGTAGTTTTTTTTGTAAGTAGATAAGAAAAACATAAAGGAACACGAAAAGCGAACACATTTTTGTCATAATTTTATTCTTAAAATATCTTTAAAACGCAATTTAATTGCGATACAAATGCAAAAACTGACTGCAAAAATAGGCTCATAAATCTGTGTATTCTGACACGTATGTCAAAGATATTTTCATCAAAATAGCAAATAAAGTCTTTGTGTTTAAAAATAGAAAACCAACGATTATAAATGCACAAATAATGTATGAAAATGTAGCAAACAGCTGTTTCGAATCTACTATTGAGATTCTTCATCAGTGCAAAACTCAGCGAGCTAGAAAAAGCAAAACTGAGCACAGAGACAGAAGTGGCCTTCTATTCTTGATCTTCATTTTTGGGAATCTTACCGCATCATTAAAAATTCTCACTCCTTAGTCAATGACTTATCAAGTACTCCTTATATTCCACGCATTTGGAAATCTTTAATTAATAGCTTTTTTTCGCGTTTTACATTTTGTTTTGTTCATTCTCCGATAGATGTCTCTACTTGTCCACCCAATTGTTAAAGCTGCTTTCTTCTCATTGGTTGCTTTTCTTTTGGCGGGATTATTCCTGCACCGCGTATATAAGCCTGCGTTTCTCTGTCTCTTTCCTGAGTTTTGCTTTTTGTAGCTCTCTAAGTTTTGCCCTGATGAAGAATCTCGATAATAGATTCGAAACAGCTGTTTGCTACTTTTTCATACATTATTTGTGTAGTTACAGTCGTTGGTTTTCTATCTTTAAATATTTTCATCAGTTACTCAATCACGGTTTACGATATTTATTTTCTAATACAGTGACACGTTTCAAAAAATGAGGAAACATATTTGTCCAAAAGTTATCTGTTTTCCAACGAAATGTATAAATAACATTGTTTTTTCTAAAATTTATTGTTTAAGAAATTGTTATATCTGTAAAAATATATTTTTTTCTAAAACATTTTTCCTCTCTGCGTCCTTTACGTTTCTTTCTTGTTTGGATATGTTTTCGTATTTTTTATATTTTTTCTTCAACTGTAAAAGAACAAGACAGGAAAAAAAAATCTATACATATAATAAAACAGTAGGACCCGGTGTGTCTGTACATTGAAGATAATTGACAAAAATGGAGTCAGGACGATAAAAGAAAACCAATGAAACACAAAAAAATTTTTTTTGAATTTTTTGTCTGTCTGTCTGTCTGTCTATCTGTCTGTCTGTTTGTTCGAGGTTATCTTCGTAACTACTGAATGGATTTTTATGCGGTTTTCACTAATGAAGAATGCACACTCCCGGGCAGTGTATAGGCTTTGTTTCATCAAAATCGGACAACAGACAAAAAAGTAACAAAAAGAAACAAAAGAAACTATTAGGTGCGCTGCTCACGTTTTTTAGTACATAACGTTTTTTAGTACATATAAAATCCAATAGATGTCACTGTGCGATTTTAAAACGCGCTATCGTTATGTTTTCGCCAGTCTACTTAAGTATGAGAAAGTTTCAAGCTGGCTGTCGTTCCATGTGGTTTAGTCGGTAGAACGTCAGTGCGCCATACTGATGGCCCGGGTTCGATTCCCAGCATGGAATTTTTTTTCACTATGTTGGCATTAACGCCTATAAGCAATTAAAAGAATTTGAAATATTGTATTCAAGGCGAATTTTCTCTCTGGGAAAATTTCCTTGCATTAATATGTCAGTGTAATTTTTTTTTCGATTTAATTTTTTTTTCGAAACTTTGTTTTTCTTAAAAAATTACAGTAAATATTTGATATTTCCCAACGTTTTTTGAATGATCGACTTGCTTTTTTTTTTTTAATGTATGTCTGAACCTTATCTAACTACTTCTTCAAGATTTCTTTAGATAAACCGACCAGCGTAGCGGGCGAAGGCCGCTAGTCATATCATAATGCCGGAATTAATGTCAATTGAGTCACGAAGTTTAAAAAAATGTAAAAAAGAATAGACAGAACAATTCTGTGGTTAAATTACACTTTCAAATGTAATTGTCAGAAATAAAAACATATTTTCGAATATTAAAATTTCAAGAATCCATTTTATAAAATATCCTCTATCGATATATCATATATTTCATATTAAACATTTATTCCATATTATTATTATTATTTATAATTTAACATTCAGATAAGAAGATTAACCAACAATGACAAAAAATGCTCGTTTTACATTAATAGGTAATTATTATCGTCTATTTTTTAAAAAGAAATTAAAATCAGAAGCATAGATTTTCAACTTTTTTTATATGGTTGTTAGAATGCTCCCAAAGTAATTAAAAACTGAGAGATTAAGTGAGAAAATGAAAGAGGCTTAAATATCTATTTTAATTCAAAAATCAGGAATTTTTTTAAACATAGGTTTGTCGTTATGAAGTTTTTTTTTTCTTATTGTCGCTTAATTATTTTTAATTCAAATTCTGCAAATAAAAAAAATACTATTGATGTGGGAAAAAAATGTATTCATCATTTGTTTGTTAACGTTATTTAAACTTAAAAGAAAAAATTTTTAATTATAAATTTAACCGTTTTTATAAAAATTAACAAAAAAATACATTAAAATTTAAAAAATAAAAGTGTTAATAATAATTTTACCAGATAATAAATATTTAAGACTTCGCTAAGACTCCTAGAATACAAGAACAATAACATGAATTATACAAAAGAGAAAATATAAATACCTAAAGCCGAATTACTATTTTTTTCTTTTTACACGTGTGGATATTTAACGTCATTTTTATTAAACAAATTTGAAACAAAATGAAAAGCTAAATCTTCAGCCGATGGAATGATTTTAAAACTGTATAATTTGAAAAAAAAAAAATACTTTGTATTTCTTATGTTAATTGCATTTTTTTTTAAACCTAAATCGTAAAAATTGCTGTTTTTCGTATTATAAGAATTTTAATAAAATGATTAACTGAATTTTAATTACACAGAATTTTGATTAGAGTATTTATTTTGATTATTATTTCTTACTAACTTCTTTAACTTTTTCGTTATCTTTTAAACTAAGTTAAAACTTACGAAAAATATTAAAAGGAAAATAAACACAATGGACTTATGATTTTCCAGGACGGTAAAAATCTCAGTTTTGCATGTAATTTATTATGACGGTGAAAAATAACAGCTCGTAAAAGTTATTGTGACGCATTTGTACACACTGTGGCATTATTTAATTAAACGAAGCAAGCAGATGAAACCACAGCTGCTGAAAAAACTGAAGAAAACATGTTGAGACCACAGAATAAATCGTGTTGAGAAAATTTGAATAATAAAATTAGTTGGAGAGTAGACGAAAAAGAAAAGAGACCTTCATTATTTCATTTTTCATGAAACAGTGGGGTAAATTACATTACTTTTGTAATGTAATTTACCGAACGGGAGCTGTTCCACCTCCCCTTAATTTGCTTTTCTAACGGAATTAACCCTTGAAAATATAATGCTATCATGTGAAATTAGTATTGTGTAGCCTGTGAACTCAATGCCATCAGTTTAGCTGGGCAATATATATATTTTTTCTTTTTTACAATGTATTAATTGTAAATTTAAATAACATTCAAACTTAATTTTATTGTGTGCCTTTTGTATAATTTAAATTATTATTGCAGTATTATATAATAATTCGACATTTTTTTCCTTCTTACTAAAATTTCTCATCAAAATTAGCAAGAATTCAAATATTCGGGTTATTCGTCTATCCGGGTAGAGACATTTCCCAACCACTCCGGTTCATCGAGAGTCTGCTGTATTGTCTTTAATCAGACTGACATTTTTCATCATCTAAATGGCTATGTTCTCAATTTTTTTATTTATTCAAATATTTTTGTTAAAATATTCTTTTTTAACAAATTTGGCAAACAAAAATCACACTATCTCATATTTAATAAATTAAATTAAAAAATTAAAATGGATAGTTGTCTACATAAATAATTTTATAGAATTCTTTCTTATTCTGCAGAGCATCTCATTCCTTTTTTGTATCTTAATGGATGTTGATTTACTGAATATATTCTCACTGCATAAATAAATATGATTGTCTGGTTGTGGTTGGCAAATGAAGTATTCATGGATAAATTATTCTACCTTTTTAAAAAAAATGTGTCTGCAAAGGTTCTTTGAAATGGACATTTCTATTCCAGTCCTAATTGTGAAGCAGTATTATAAAAGTGACATTATTGAGAATTGGAAAAACGCTGGTAGTATAGTGGCAATGAAAGAGACAGGAATAGAATTATTAAAGCAGTGGATACCTAAATTTTGTGTTTCTCACAAATTTTATTTCGGCACGTGGAGCATTTTCTAGTTATCTTCATAAAATTGGAGAAAAAAACCAAAGGGATAATTGCTTATGTGCACTGTTAAAAAAATTCTGAAATTCACGAATATTTTTTTCCTGAATTTCACAGAAAAAGTCCCTTTTCACAACAAAAGGGCATTGTCCAATACAAATCAGCAAATCCCACCATATTTCCTGAAAATAACGAAATGGGTGGAAATAAAAACAAAAAACGGAGACACTCCGTTACCTAAGGGGCTCCGTGGCCGAGTGGTGAAGGCACCATACCGCTAATTGCCCGCGAGCGCAGGTTGTGGGCTCGTATCCCACTGGCGGCAAGAAATAATGAAAACATAAAAAGTCCTTTTTAAATTACATTTTTTTCTGTTTATTTTTCTCTTATTTCTTATTAAAAAATCTTTTAATTAATTAGCCAATAAATAAATAAATAAATAGTGTACGACAATTTCAAAAAATTGTCTATAACATTATTTTTCTAAAAAAAAGTTGTTAATAAAAAGTTTTTTTCATTCATTCATTCATTTATTCAAAAAAAAAAAAAAAAAAAAAAAAAAAAAAAAAACAGTGATTTTTTTATTTAAACTATTTAAAAAATAAAAATTGATTTAAAAAAATAATAAGCATTATGCATCAGTCTAAAATAAAATAAAATAAACTGTTTACAAATATTATAAAGAATGTATTTGAAAGGAAATCTTTAAAAAGCACAACAGATTTTCCCACTAACTCATAAAAGACATATTCTGTACAACCCGGAATCAGCAGCTCTGGCTTGGTTAGTAAGGATTTATTCCGCTATCAAAAGGTCCCGAGTTCGATCCTGAGGACGGCGTGGACTAAATTGTGCAATAATAATAATACGTAAAATAATATAGCGGCTTAAAATCACTCGGTGATTTCGAATTCTTAGACGATTAATCGATTTATTAATTTTAAAAATTATATTAAATTATTATCATTAAAAATCAGACTTTGTAACAGAAAGTTACCGCTTCTTCAAACAAAGTTTTCCTTTCTTGTATGTCCCACAACGGAAAATCTACTTATGGAACGGTAACAGTTCGGCTACTTTGCTGCCGGTAATTTCACCTGGAATTCACAGATTTATTTTTAACAGTGTGGAAGCATCAGCGAAGTCAAACATTATCTATTCGGAAAGTGTCCAATGATGCTTACTTTATTTAATTTTATTCGTAACTGGACACTTAGATGTAACATGCGTAATATATTGTTCTCGAAATCCAATTATAACAAACTTACACTTATTTACAACTAACTGAATAAATATATATATATATTTTTTCATAAAATATAAATTTTGAGTTTTCACTTATGTGCATCGGGGACTTTACAGTAATATTGTATTTAGTGATAAGACTTTCTACTAAGGTATTTGACGTGGTTATATTATCGTTATTGTGTTATGCAAAGTAGCGCTTTTTTTCTATTCTGGCTGTTTGGGATTTCGACATTTTGTTTTTAAATGAACTATGTCTCTGGAAGTATAATAGGCATTTACTGTGTTTATTGAGCAACTGATGTTATCCTTACATTGTAATTATGGACTAACTATGAATAATTTGATTTTACTTTTTACTTTTTAACATCTCGTAGTTACTTGTTTAAAATTTAAATGACTTCAAATATTGCTTTTTGTAGCTTTTATTTTCATCTTATAATACTCATACGCCAAATTTATAAATAGATTTAAAATTTGCAAACTTTTCCCTTTTTTACAGATATTTGTCAGTTAACTGTCATTAGTGTAAATGACTTTTCTTTATTTTAATCACTTTTTGGTGTCAGGTCGCTCTTTGTGATTTTTATTTTATTAATCATAACTGTATTTTTCTAGCCGTTTACCCTATCTGCTGTAGTTTTGCTTTTCTCAGACGATAGTTTTCTATCCGAGGTTTTTGGCTATTCTATTTTTCGTTGAGCCCCTGTCCGAGTGATGCAGATCCTGTAAAGCTTCTTTGTAATACAATTTGGCCATAACGGTAGTTTTCTCTTATTTCACGCCTGATGCATGTTCTTTGAAATATGCCATCTTCTCTGGTGAAATAGAATGTACATTAATGTCCATTTAAATTTCGTGCACATTGTAAGAAAATAATAAAGACTTTCTTTTAATAAAGAACTTAGTAAGTATTATAAAATTTTCAAACACTATTGGGGTACATTTTTTTATTTTTTATAGGGAATAAAAAGGGTTATATCTTGCAATAGACATATATATTGCAATATATGAGCATATATATTGTAGTATTCGTTTTATTTTTAAATTATTTTGTATTTCTGCACTATTATTTTATTAATTTTTTTAAACATTCAATAAATAATTATAAAAATATTTATAAAATATTTTTAGTTAGCAGGTATATAACAATTGACTGTTGGTAAAATCCATACATAAAATTACATATTTTTGAGGCTTTCATATCCATTTTTTTTAATGAAAAGAATTTACATTTCTAAGAGTTCAGAATATATTGCTTTTTGATTTAAGAAATGTTTTCCTTTTGTTTATAAATAGCCTGTTTAAAAGTTAATTAATAAGATTTAAAAAACTATTTCTTTGAATTATAAAATTTTAGAACAATTTTTCGAAATGAGAAACTTGAATAGAGTAATCAGCTTCTAAATTTATAAAGCAATATTATCGTCGATGATTTTAGTATATACGACAGATTAGATTGTTAAGATAACAAATGTGTCAGTCTCCTAATGCACCTGTAGATAGGAGAATGGATTACCGTGACAACATGATACATTCCTCGGTGATGTTAAACTAGAGATACCTAGATTACAGACGTTACCCTGACTGTATGGCATCATTCGTCACTAAAATAGTCGTCTTTAAACTTTTCATCAGAGTGTGCAATTTTGATATCGCAACGCTTTGCACTCTAAAATAAATTTGGAAGATTACAAAAAAAATTGCATTAGTAGAATCATATTCTAAGAGCATTTTATGCAATGGCAACAATAAAAATTCATGTAAAATGTTTAAGGTCACTAAGAAATATTTTGGAAAATCGGATTCCCTGAACTTTTTAAGTAACGGTAACGAGGATTACAGATACAAGTTTAGCAAAATTACCAAAATTTTAGTAGATTCTTTTGTAAAGTTGCAGATGTATGTATATAGTTTTGCTTACAATATTTGTAGATTGACATCATTTTCTTTGTACAGAGTAAATATAAAATTTTCGTAAGCATAACAGATTTCGGTAAATTTAGATTACTAATGTTGCAGATTTTTTATTTACAGTGTATACTACTAGTGCGCTACCTCACTGGCAGTTTCTTTAATTTTACAAATTAATCTATGATTATGTACCAGAAACATAAACCACAAATTTGTTGACAAAATTTCACACTGCTTTCTGGTTTTCCGGTTGCCAAAATTTCCACTGCTTTCCGGTAAGAGTCCGTCATGAAATTTTTCCGTCATGTAACTTTTGGAATCAAAGGCTGATTTAACACAAAATCGATATTAAAGCTAATTTTTTAAAGTGACAGAGATAAATAAATATGTAAGATTACTACATAAAAGTTTTCATGCCAATTCTTGTTATAGCTACTATTTTATGAAGCGTTACCGAATGACCTGAAATTTCAACAATATGCTGCGTAACTTATAGGAATGTTTTAAACACCTATATATATACATAAAAAACGCAATCACTGCATTTAAAAAAATGGGCGTATCTTTGAGAAAAAGAAAACTTTGTTACGCATATTAAAAATATACCAAATGCAATAATTGAGAAAACGGGCATCGAACCTTTTTGCAGAAACAAAACGAAATACAAATAAGGAGTAATGCATTCTCAAGGAACTGCACAACTACCGGCAGAAATTTTATTCGCCATTTTAAACGTCAATGCACAGTTATTGCAACGGTTTTTTTTAACCATGCCTAAAACATTCCCTTTGTTTTGGCAGTATTTTCGTGGAATTTCAAATCATTTGGATCAGTGGCTCTTTTTTATCGGATTTTACTTAAAAAAATAAAATAAAAAATTGTAATTTAACAAATTACAACGACTATTTGGAAAATAATAATTTTAAAGATTATAATTTTAGACTTATAAATGATTTCCATATTTAAAAACAAAAGAAAGATAACATCATTTTTATGATGATAAAAACATAGATTACATAATAACATAATCATATTAATATATACATTTAGAGTCACGTTAATATTCCTGCATCAATCACAAACAGATATTAAATGAAATTTCAGTTTAACAATTTTTGGTAATGTAAATTCTTAAATTTCTGATCATCGCATATTTTCAATTTTTACACCGTCGTATGCAAAAAAAAAAAAAAAAAAAAAAAAACTTTTAAATGCAACTGTCTTAAACCTGTATCTAAATTTGTTATTCAGTTATTATTTTTTTTTTTGTAGTTTTTAATACTTTTTTGTCATTGTAACAACAGAAGTATTCAATTTCTAGACACTAAGAATGGCCCAATCAGAAAACGAATGAAGTAAAAAACAAAAGTATTCCATTTTTGGACATTAAACATAAACCAATCAGAAAACGAATAAAATGAAATAAGTTGCGTAATTCAACCAATAAAAACATTCAGATGTGCTTCAGATTTCCCAATTCTCTACCGAGAGCAATTATTTAATTTATTAACTATTTTTCCAAATAGTTAATAAATATATAAATAAATAAAAACAGCACTTAGTATTTTACAGTAAATTGTACAGATTTTTTTTTTCACAATTAACAATTAGAGTATTTCATATATAATTAAAATGAGTTCAGATAAACCTGAGAAATAGACATTAAGAATAATACTTTCGTAAATTTCGTTGAAATGTGAAGATTCATTTGCTTTCAGCTAACAATCTAATGTGTTGATATTAAATAAATCACTTTCTTCCCAATAAAAGAACTGAGCATTAACTGAAATAAGTACTTTTAAAGCTCATAAATGGAGAAGTGCCATTTATTGAGATTGGCGGTTTACAAAGTAAGATACTACATTTTTGCGTTACATTAACATAAACAGGATTTCTTAATAATGATAGAAAATAGTATATTTTTTAAATAAATCTGTTCTTGCACTATTATGTAATACTAAAAAATATACACATAAAAATTCAACGAATTTCTTCATTTAATTACCGTATTTAATTCTAAAGTTGTTCTCATTTCTTTGTAAGAATAGAAAAAATTCTGTTATAAATCATTTTTGTAACTTCCTGGACTAACAGATAAGAATGAAATTTACGAAATAGATGAGGCAAAAGAAGTGTACCGGTTCATTTATAATGTTTTTTAAGTCGCTTTTTAAAATATATATCATTATAGTTTCCAGTACAAATTAATATTAACTCAAACTACAAAATTTAAAAGCATAACTGACGAAAAAAAATATTTATCTTGTACAAAAGAATCGACAGAAAGCGGTTTTTAAACCGAATTTATCACAATTTGCAGTCTGTAATAGCCATTTTTTTCATTCAGTGAGCATTTAACCTGACAAATAATAAAGTCTTTATATTACTTCATTAATCTTATTAAATATTCATAAACGGTTATTTTATTCTAAATGAGATATTATCCATATAAGTGAGTGTCGCATTCTGTTACACACACAAGACAAACAGAAGCGGCCATAATCTTGCAGCAATATGGAAATAAGTGTATGGGACATTTTCTTCTAATACTTAGGGAAAGATGCAACATGATTCAGAAATAAACTAAAATGAAGACAAAAATGAATTAATTCTTTTCTGCCTTTCTAATCATACTACCCAATACTTATAGCTACATTAGTTTTACAAACTAATTAAAAGCGTATTGATGACAAGCCCTGAATGACTGGATGCGCAGAAAGCCATATCGTAAACTTTTAAGATTTTAGTTTTCTTCTCTTCAGAATACAGCTTCAGTAAGGAAGCCAAAATTTAAAATGGCACTTCTGGCTTTTCAGTTGCTAGGATTTATCCCTAAAACTCACAAGCAATCATCCGAGAATATATTTTTGCTATCTCTGATAATTCCATTAATAATAGAGGGGTTGCTTCAACAAGCGACGCATATGGCAATGCCCTACACAAGCAATTGCTTCCACCAATAGATAATGTGGACTTACACCAAAAGTTGCTTCTAAAAGCGGATCTAGCGGTAGTAGTTCATAATCCGCGGTTGCATCTATATGCCCAGAAAAGGGATTTCCTGTCTAGAAGAAACGGTTCTGCCAAAAAAACCCTGAATTATTTGGACACAAGAAACAAACAGCAGAAGCCTTAACTTCATAAACGAGAAGAAAAATTATGCAGCAAAAGGATATAGAAATATTGAAAAAGACAAAATAAATATAAAAAAAGCCTCCGAAAAAAAGTAAAAGATAAGAGCTTTCCTCAAGTGAAGAAATCTTTCCTGGATACCAGCGGCGATAGTTTTGATGAGCATAATGATGATATTCGTGATGTATTTAAGGATACTTTTACGCTTAATACGGTCTCAAGTGTAACTGAATTCAGTGCATCAAATTCAAGAAATAGCTGCATGAAGATTGTAATGGTGTGAAATGCGATCATTTACACATTTTTACGGGCTTGTACCATTATTAATTTTAGCAAAGTAAATTTGAAGAAAAATGATTTCAGTCTGCACATTTGTTTATTTGACCATAGATATTGTCTATTAACAGGTAATGTTCCAATGTTTGTCTTACTTTTTGTTATTTACAGTGGTGTTGTATCTTGACCCATAACTGGCGGTATCTCCCACCTTTCTATAAATGAGGGAACAGGCCACAATTACACGAGTTTATTTAACATTAAATTTATAGATAATGGATTTCAATATGATTAAATCATAACTGCATTTCAATTAATTACAAGTATATAATTTTTATTACTAATAATCCTAAACATTGTAATAAAATTTTATTATAAAAATAGAAAAAAAGAAAAAAAAAAGAACAAGAGCATGAGGAAATAAAATGAAGGGAAAGGAATGAAAACTATTGAAATTTTTTTATTCATATCTTAAACAATTAAACATAATAGTTTAGTTTATTTTCTACCATTTTTCCATAATTCATGTAATTTATATTTTTTAAGACTGTTTTCTAAAAAGCCAATGATATTACTCCGGTTACTTGAAGTTTATTCACGGGTGAAAAATATAAACACAATGCTTCTCAGAATTCTTTTTCTAGTATGACTATGATTTACTTCCGACTTTGTCATGTGCATGAGAAAAGGTTAATGTGCAGGAACCAAAACAAAAATCGGCTATGGACATACACATGCACAATATATTAGACATACTGACATTTTTTTATAGCTTACGTGAGTTATTATTACACATATTGTAGTGTATAAAAAGGCTTTAAGAAAAATAGCTGATAAAGCATTAGAGTAAATCACATTATATACTATCAAAGCTATAAGAAAATGGTTTAGGAGACCTTTGAGATCATGACTCATAAATAGAGACTTAGAAGCTAATCTAGTAATAATTTTTTACCGTCTCTTTTTCTAATATTTTATCATTTATAATAAACAATATTTTCACTTTATTTTCTGAGACAGTTTAATACGGATATTATGTATATTTTATAGATTATTCTTCGGAAAACGTGTTTTCTATAATTTCTGAAATTAAAAATAAAGGGAAATCCGAATTGAAGCATTTAGTAAAGTAGATGCTGGCTATGTCAGTTTGCTTCAATAGGAACGTCGCATAGTAAAGGGTGGGGCGGGGTATTTGGTGGATTTAGCCCGCCAAAAAATATTTTTTAATATAAAATTAGTGTAAACTTTGTTATTGACTAAATTATCATATTATTACCACCTTTTAGTATTTTTCTTTGAAAAATACTAAAAGGTTTTACACTTTTTAAATGTATATACAGGGTGTAGCGGTCCCATCTTGTGCGGTCAGTAAAGCGAGTTTCTCACAGGAAGCGATCGAACTAGCCTTTTGCTCGGCACATAATATCTCGCTCTCTGACCGTGGGTTCTCCGGTTCGATCCTTGCTCGGGCATCTCGCCCGCAAGGGTATATAAAAAACATTGTAACATTTGAAATTCAATAAAACATTAATGAATACTTTTATTCAGATTGCATTCGATCACTTTATTTGAATGCATTTTTTCATATAGAGTAATTCAAAAATTAAAATTTACAACGCTATATTAGATTTTTCTCAAAAATTGAAATATATATACCATTTTTACCTTTTTGTTATGATTTTTTTATGTTCTAAAATCAATATCAAATTATACTATATTCAAGGAAAAAGTAAAGATAAAATCTTTTTTTATAATTATTTTTTTTCACATTTTGTACCTCCTTAACGGGGTAAGAAGCGATCTGAATATAGTATTAATTGATTTAGACCGTCTGTATTGCTCTTGAAAATTTTCGAGCAAAAGTTTTACGACATTACCGAAAAGGTTTATTACAAGCCTGTTGAGCTTCTTCAGAGAGCTGTAGTAAGGAAATAGTGCACTAGCTATAATTGGAGCGCCATGTTTTATAGTTTTAGGATCTGCTGCTGACATGGAGTACCATGGATTCAAATTCGCTATAATTTGACTATCTCTGCTGTATTCATAGAAAATTTTTTGATATCAATTTTTACTTCCACTTGACAATGCGGCTAAGGTGACCTTAAAATGAAAGCTTAAATTAAAGTTTATTGCCTTGATTTTTGCAGCGACATGTAGATAGATCAGTAAAAACCATTCGGCTGATGTTCCCAGCATTGCCATTGCCATATTCCGGTTTTGGTATGTCCGCAGTTATTCCCATTTTAAACGAAAAACATCCTGAAATATTCTGTTTATCTCATCCCTAGATCCCTTCGCTATTTTTAAGTACCAGTTTATACGGTAACGAAAAATGCTTTCGGATATTCTGATGGTTGCATTGAGTATGGACAATCTAAACTTCAGTGATCCCTCTTCTAATCTTGTTAGTTATGTCCAAATTGTAAAATAAAAAAAATGAAATTTTAAATAATAAACCAATATAAGGTTACTTTTGTACCTTTTAGCGTGTTTTTTTCCATGCTCAATAGATGAACTTTTTTCGTTAGTGATATACGGAACCACCGAAAAAATCGCCCCGGAAAAAATCTCCCCGGAAAAAATCACCCCGATAAAAACCTCCCCCGGAAAAAATCTCCCCGGAAAAAATCACTCCGATAAAAACCTCCCCCGGAAAAAATCGCCCCGGTAAAAATCTCCCCACAAAAAATGGTAACCGAAAAATAAGGCTCGTTTTAATTAAGATTGAAAAAGCCCACACATGTGAATAATAAAGATTTTATGACTTTGACTATGACAATTATAATTTCAAGTAAATCACGTGCTAATCACGTGTATTTGTACTGGAAACAATTACGGCATTATATGCATATCGTTTAAGAGTAAAACTTCGACATCAAATACGGTCCTACCTTCCATGATTATCGCAAGGGCAAACGAGGAAGCTGCTTCAGCTACCAAAACTCAAATTTTTATTTTATTTTTTAATTAATGCAATTTGTAGCTACAAAGACAATTTGGATGCCCTCATTTGAGTACTTCACTTAAGATATTGAATATTGTTATTCAGTCATCGATAACTCATTACTCATCAAGATACAAACCTACATTTCAGTTCGCATCATTTTTAAATCCGATTTTTATTTGTGTAATAGAAACGAACAAGGAGAAAACTCTTAAACAGTGAAACTTTTTTTATTAAAGGGTTTCACAAAATAAAAGGATAGGCAGAAAACAGAGTTATGAATGTTAGGACTGTTTTTAAATCCAAAAGGATAAATTTATAACATAAGTTGTAATTTGTTTCTGGTCAGAAATTCATGAAACTAGCAGGTGTTGATGTCAGAAACTAACTATCTAATCAATTACTAACTCGTGTTTCCGTTTCTTTTTTCGTTTTAAAACCAAATAGGTTTTTTAGAAAATAATATCAAAAGGGGCGTTTTGAATCAAATTTTCTCGCGAGAAATGAATAACCACATTAACAGGGGTGAAAACGTGTTTTTCACGTGATCAAAATCGCTCATATTTCAATACTTAGTTTAATGATTAAAAAATGGAAAACACAGTTCGTTTCCAAATCGCTTCCATGATTAGACTTTGCAATTTTATATCTTTCCTTTAAAAAACGAATTTGTAAATATATTAAAACTTTTTGTACTTATTCAACAGAGCAATTGAGAACAAGTTAAAGGAAATTATGTTTTCAAATTGTGAGATGTAGGGCAGAGTCAGGAGAGATACATTTTACAATAACTATAGATGTTTGGGAAGGTGGGATTTTCTGTGTGTGAGATGAGCGGGGGAGGGCGAACGGCTAATTTAGAAGAAAATGTAATTTATTGATTCTTTCACTTATTTACATCTACAGCTTACACGTATAAGTAAAGTTGCTTCTGTGCTCATATATATTTTTTAAATTAATAATAATTAAATTATTTTTTTTACATTTAATTATTTTTTGAATTTTTATTTTACACAAATTTTATGCGCGCGAAATAAAACAATCATAAACGCGCACACTTGAAAAAAATCGAATTCGTAAAGGCTGTGACGTTTTTTCCATAAAATACAGCATGTAACCATCAATGGATAACATGTAGTATTTCAATGTAATAACTTGGAAGAATCTGAAATTTTATTAAGAGTGTATTCTAATCTAAACTGCTTATTTTCCGATTTATTTTTAAATTCATTTTTGCTTTCGAACGCATCAAACTGGCAAATTCTCTTACGTAGACACTACACAATGTGCCGTGCTTGATGATTTTTTGATAAATGTAGAAAACTTTGCAAAAAATGCTGTCAAACTAGACATTTTGAACGAAATTTTTCAAAGCATGAAATCTGGGAACGAAAAAAAAAAAAAAAGAGTCATACTGAGAAAATAATTGTTTATGAAAACATGGCATTTTATACATTTCTTCAAAAATCCCCTCAACAAGTTTAATGTTTTCACTTTTAAAAATCAGCCTGAAAATGTATCCAAATATTTCGAGCGGTTGAGGGTGGAAAAATCATCAATAAACGTACCATGTACAGTAAAAACTCCATAAAAAACCCTTTAAAAAACTAAAAAATAACAACAACAAAATTATTTTTAAAGTGTGGTCTTTTTTATGGCTCAGACTTTGTGTAAAAGCTACTGTAATGCTTAGATTTAAAAAGTGGTTTTGTGTTTCATTTTATCACTGTAATCCAATCTTAGTTAATAATGTTTTAATTCTTTCATAAAAAAGTAAATGGGTAATGAATAAAGCACATAAAAGGTGGCTTATTATATTCTTATTTTGCCTTCATAGAGCCCCTAATATTTTAAATAATTATACCTTAGTGTTGTTAAAAATGAATTATTAACCGTTGACTACGTTATTATTCAGATATAGATAGACTTGCACAGGAAAAGATAATTAGCATCACACAGTTTATAATAAAAATGTTTTCCTATTTAAATTTCATAATTGTGAAATAGTTATTTAAAAGTAAGTTACAGATTATCATATTTTTATAGGATATTTTAAAGCCAATAACAGTTACTTTAGTATTTATTATTTTTCATTTTTTTAGCCAATCCCCCTTAATTATTCATGCAAGGGGGAACGCGTCAGTATTTCTGCCCAATTCCCCCTAATCTGTAAATTGGTCTCTGTCTGTATTGCGTGCATCAATAAGCATATCAATTTAAAAAGCCAAGGAGATTTTGAAATGAAAAATATGAAAATTTGATTTGAATACTTTAACCCTATTACAAAGGGAAAATTTATGTTATTAACTTTACATTATTAAACTTTTAAGAATGACTTGATTGAATTCGGATAGACATCTATACAAAATCTAAATCTGTTAACGATCAATTAGGTTAGCAAACACAGTTTTGACACTAATCACTTTCATCAATTGACCCCCACTGTGTATCACACGTTTTTAAACGACCATTGTTCCTTATTTTTAAAATTTAATTATCTTTTATAAGAAAGCTTATATATTTTTAAAAGATCATTAAATTTTTCATGGCCAAGATATTTCAAATTGCGTTCATCATTAATTTATGTATGTTAATATGCCTTTTAAGCACTGACGTTCTAATTTCAAATCGGTTATAAAAGAAAAAAGAAGAAATATTTGAAAGGAAAGATAAACATGAATAGTTTTTACATGTTCTTTGTTTGTAGCACATTGTATTAATGATTTTTAATTTATTAAAAAGTCTTATAAAGAAAATTGTGACATTTGTAAACTTTAAATAAAATTAAAATATATTTTATGTCTATAAATTCATTTTTAATTCACAGAAAAACTATATTCTTAATGTTTTCTTTTTCATCAGCAATATTTAAAAGATCTTAAATATCTAGGTCATAAATGATGTGAAAGGTCTGAAGTGATTGAAATTTGACAAATTACAAAAGTCCATTCCAACAAAAACATGATTTAACTATCCATATTTCTTTTCCATTCAGTCCGAAAAAATACTAAACGCTTCTTTTTTGGATATTTAAAAAGCACTATGTAATAAAAGAGAATGTATCTAAAATTCTTTTTTGTGCCATCTATCATTCTTGAACGATTTTTTCAATAACCGTAGGATTTGAAAAAACTTTGACTTTTGCAGCGTACTGTTTTTTAATTAACTTATTTCACAATTAGGAAATAATTTTTGACTGCTATATGCTATATTGTTAACTCAGGTTTATTAAAATAATTTTCTAAAATATAATTTTATCAACAATTATATGTACTTATTTGAAAGATAAATTCAAAACTGGGTAAAAAAATAACAAGAAGCGCAGCTAGTGGAATAAGCAAAAAACATATCAATGAATAATTGAGAAAGCCAGTTTGGATGCAGGCAGCATGGCCGATATGTACTGCTAGGTTTTACTAGCTTTGTGTATATACATCTACCCCCCCCCCCCCTTTTGCAACCTGTCTACACCAAGTGAGAGAAAACACCACACAAACTTGCGATGAACTAACA
This sequence comes from Maratus speculifer, assembly GCA_964019185.1. Lineage (NCBI taxonomy): Eukaryota > Metazoa > Arthropoda > Arachnida > Araneae > Salticidae > Maratus > Maratus speculifer. The sequence goes on from OZ025289.1 coordinate 242,870,511, forward strand.
AGTTAAGCGTCACATTAGTCACCGGTGACTTGACTGACACTGAGCTCTCAGTTTATATTTAATAGTTTCCATTTAATATTTTTAAGAATTGTTGTTTTTAACTAAATTAATAATTATTAAATATATGCGTTTGGTTTCTGATATTAATTTCCTTATAATATTCTGTTGACTGCAATCTCTTAACTGTAGCGAAATGAGATTGCAAATTTTAATTAATTTATTTTTTTCTCTCCCACATGTTGGTGATTGTATAATGTAAGCTTTTTCTCTTTGCTAATTCTATTGGTATTGGTTAAACCTAATTATTTAATCTCGCGTTGGTTTAATTAAAGAACGCTTGATTCACCGATGTCTGACAGTCTAAAACAAGTAATAAAACTAAATATATATATATATTCTTTTAAATAATTATGTAAAATTTATTTAAAATTGACTTAATTTTTATTTATTGCAGGATTACTATTTTTTTTAATAATTGCTTTAAACATTGTAATTGTTTTCACTTCAGTGTAATACACCAAGGCATCATGCTAACTAAATCTAGTACAAAATTCTACAGAAAAGAATATTTGTTTCTGATTTGCATTGAAATATCATTGGTATCGAATAATTTGATAATTTTACTTCAAGAACTTTTTTCTCATGGACAAGTCACAAGTTAAATCGTTTAAAAACTGCATAGACTAATTCTAAGTTTTAACGTTACAGAAAAAAAAAATCACTAACTACTATATAAAAATTTGAACTCAGTTTAATTATATGACTTAAACTGTTTAAATATATGCATTTGAATATTGATATATGCAAATTACTTCTAAAATTTTTCATTCGCAATGTTTGAAAATTAAAATATATTCTGTTAATAAGAACTCGTAGGGCCGGGATTACATTTTTAATTGCCAATTTAACAACTAAATGGCTGTAGTTGAACTTAAAAGCTTCTGAATAACATGTTTTTCTATAGTAACTTTTCTAAATTTATGCTATTATATACAATATATCATGTACAATCATATGCATAAATAACAAATTATGTATACAATCCTTATCATATAATATACGTATATTATATAAAGAGATAGAAACTTATGTATACACACACACACATATATATATATTTATATACATAAATATGTATATATGTATATATACATGCATATATATATATATATATATAGGGTGTTTCTAAATTCATGGTCCAAACTTTAAGGGGTGACAGTACACAAGACAAACAATATTTAAATAGGAAACCAAGGGTCCCAAAGTCTTCCGAAGGAGATAGGCGCCATTAAAGTTTAGGGTCCAAAAATTCAAATGATTATGAAAAACAGAACAATTGGTCGAATCGTTTGCGGTTTTCACTAAAATTATTCTTTATGTCAGTATTGTCTTGAAAATAAATTATAAAGATAAATTTCAAAAAAGACGATAGAGGGCGCTTTAGACTTTAGAGTAACGAACAACTATTTTTTACCGTTATTTTTTGCATCTCATTAAAGGTTTCGTAAGCTCAGACTTAAACTTAAATTTTGAGCTCAAAATCTGAATAGTTGGAAGCAGTTAAGTATCACAAACTTAACTGTGTTCAGAGGGTTTTAAATTCAAATGATTATAAAAAACGGAAAAATTGGTCGATTGATTTGCGGTTTTCACTAAAACTATTCTTTATGTCGGTATTTTATTGAAAATGAATTATAAAGATAAATTTCAAAAAATGCCGATAGAGGGCGTTTTAGACTTTAGAGTAATCTACAACTATATTTTACCATTATTTTTCGCATCTCATAAATTTTTTTAGAAGCTTAGACATAAATTTAAATTTCTAGATGAAAATCTGAATCATTGAGAGTGGTTAAGTAGCGCAAACTGAACTGTGTTCAATGGGGGTGGGGAGGTTAAAATTTCAAATATTATAAAAAACGAAACGATTATAAAAAACGAAAAAATTGCTCGATTCGTTTGCCGTTTTCGCTAAAACTATTTTTTATGTCAATATTTCCTTGTAAATAATTTTTAAAGATTAATTTTAAAAAATACCGTTAGAGGGCGCCTTAAACTTTGGAGTAACCAACAACTATTTATAACCGTTATTTTTTGTATCTAATTAAATGCTTGTAAAAGTTCAAACTTAAATTTTGAGCTCAAAATCTGCATCGTTTTGAGTAATTAAGTGCGGAAATTTGAAATGTGTTCGAGGGGTGGGGAGGGTAACATTTTAACTCCTGAACACTGTTCAGTTTCCGCTTCTTAACCCCTCCATCGATTTAGAATTTGAGCACAAAATTTAAATCTAAGCATTTGCAAGCATTTAATTAGATACAAAAAATAACGCTTAAAAATAGTTGTTGGTTACTCTAAAGTTTAAAGCGCCCTCTATCGGTATTTTTTGAAATTAATCTTTAAAATTTATTTTCAAGGAAATATTGACATAAAGAATAGTTTTAGCGAAAACGGCAGACGAATCGACCAATTTTTCCGTTTTTTAAAATAATTTGAAATTTGAACCTCCCCACCCCCATTGAACACAGTTCAGTTTGCTCTACTTAACCACTCCCAACGATTCAGATTTTCATCTCAAAATTTAAGTTTATGTCTAAGCTTCTAAGAAAATTTTATGAGATGCGAAAAATAACGGTAAAATATAGTTAACGTTATAAATAACGTTACTCCAAAGTCTAAAGCGCCCTCTATCTGCATTTTTTGAAATTTATCTTTATAATTCATTTTCAATAAAATACCGACATAACGAATAGTTTTAGTGAAAACCGCAAATCAATCGACCATTTTTTCCGTTTTTTATAATCATTTGAATTTAAAACCCTCTGAACACAGTTAAGTTTGTGCTACTTAACTGCTTCCAACTATTCAGATTTTGAGCTCAAAATTTAAGTTTAAGTCTAAGCTTACGAAACCTTTAATGAGATGCAAAAAATAACGGTAAAAAATAGTTGTTCGTTACTCTAAAGTCTAAAGCGCCCTCTATCGTCATTTTTTGAAATTTATCTTTATAATTTATTTTCAAGACAATACTGACATAAAGAATAATTTTAGCGAAAACCGCAAACGAATTGACCAAATTTTCTGTTTTTCATAATCATTTGAATTTTTGGACCCTAAACTTTAACACTAGAACCGCGGAGCGGGTCAATTTGACCCAAATCAATGTTTAATTTCTCGCCGCGCGAAAAGTTTTCATTGAAAAAATGTTTCCTTTCCTGACTTTTAATATTTTAAGGTAAACAACAACTTTTAGTATTTAATAGCAAATAACATAAATAATTTTTCAGTTTTAACTACTTATACCTAGAACCGCGAAGCGGGTCAATTTGACCCGTAGTATGTTTTTAAGCATAAATGACAAAATACAGATGTATTTCTTCGGAAGTAATGAGAAAGTATATATGTCTCACTCCTAATTTCGCTAATAAGCAGAATTGTAAAGGGGAATAGTGAAAATTCCCAATCAAGATTTTATATTGTTAATCTGAATAATATATTATTGCAGTAAAAAATTACAACAAATATTTAGAACTAGTATTAAAGTTGCTTTTTTCTACATTTATTGAAAGTAAAGATAAGATTTCCGATGTCTTACTATCACTGTCAAAGAAGCTTTCGAATGTTAGCAACTATTATCTGAAAATTAGTGAGAATACAAGTATTTGAGGATGAATATCTGCATGCGAATGAAGAAAATTATATTCTAATAATGAAAATGAAACTAACGACGACGCTTTCTACATTCATAAGCTTGCTGGACTTTTTCATAAGGATGTAGTTAGAAAATTATCAGTAATGAACGAAAGTTTGATATCTAACAAATAAAAAATTGGATATAAAAAAAGAAGAATTAAGAAGTTGAACAGAAGTCACAAAATTTGATCTTTATATTGATAAAAATCTAAAAAAATAAATAAGCAATAACTTGCACATTCACACATGGAAATAAAAATCATAACAAGAAAACAGCAAGACTAACTATGTAAAAAGGTCTAACATAAGTGTAGATGAGTAATTTTTTATTAGCTCACAGGCTATCATAGCCTGAGAGCTTATGTGCCCGTCCGTTCTGTATGTATGTTCGTATGTACGTAACGCGATAACTCATGATAAAAATATCCGATCCACTTGAAATTTTGTATGTAGGTATATCCTGACAAGGCGCTTCCCTGATTAGTTTTTGGAGTTCATTTGATATGTATAAGAGGGGGAACGGGGGGCTCATGCCCCCCGTTAGTTGATATAGATGGGATTTTCATGCAGAATTAAGTTTTCAAAATTTAGATTAGGATCATTCTGATGAGGCGATTCCGTGACTGTTATTAGGTGTTCATTGATTAAGTATAAATAGGGGGAACAGGGGTTCTAATCCCCCCCCCGTTAGTTGATATAAATGGGATTTTAATGCAGAATTAAGTTTTCAAAATTTAGATTAGGATCATTCTGATGAGGCGATTCCGTGACTGTTATTAGGTGTTCATTGAATAAGTATAAATAGGGGGAACAGGGATTCTAATGCCCCCCCCCCCGTTAGTTGATATAAATGGGATTTTCATGCAGAATTAAGTTTTCGTTCAAAATTTAGATTAGGATCATTCTGATGAGGCGATTCAGTGACTGTTATTAGTTGTTCATTGAATAAGTATAAATAGGGGGAACAGGGGTTCTAATGCCCCCCCCCCGTTAGTTGATATAAATGGGATTTTAATGCAGAATTAAGTTTTCGTTCAAAATTTAGATTAGGATAATTCTGATGAGGCGATTCCGTGACTGTTATTAGGTGTTCATTGAATAAGTATAAATAGGGGGAACAGGGGCTCTAATGCCCACCCCCCCCGTTAGTTGATATAAATGGGATTTTCATGCAGAATTAATTTTCGTTCAAAATTTAGATTAGGATCATTCTGATGAGGCGATTCCGTGACTGTTATTAGGTGTTCATTGAATAAGTATAAATAAGGGGAACAGGGGTTCTAATGCCCCCCCCCCTTAATTTATATAAATGGGTTTTTCAAGCAGAATTGTCAGATTTCGTTCAAATCTCTGAATAGTTTTGGAAGTTTAATGGTTAAGTATAAAAGAGGGGGATAACTCCTTTTAAATTATATAAATGCTAAATGGGTTTTTATTAAGAATTATCTCATTTGCTCTGAATTTCGGATATAGATTTTTTATATGATAAAGCATGTCTTTGATAGTATAGGAGTTTCAATGATTAAGTATAAAAAAAGAGGAAAGGGGAGAGCTGTTTCCCCTTCTTAATTTTTTTTCGAACGGAATTAACCCTTGAAAATATAAGGCTTTAATGTACAATTAGTATTTGTAGCCTGTGAGCTCAATTCCATCAGTTTAACTGGGCAGTATTCTTTATTTCAAAATCTGTGAGTAGGTTTACTCAGTATATGTCTAAAAAAACACGATAAATTCAGCATCGTACCGAGTTCTAGTTGCTTGCAGATGGTGATAAAATATCTGGCCTTATAGAAACTATAAAATGTCCAAGCCGAGAAATACGAGCTTCAGTAAAATTGTTGAAATCGGAATCGCATTCGGCTGTTCTTCTAACACATTACTGAGCAACAGCGCATGTAAAATGCTCTGTTGCTTAGCAGTTTACATCTAAATGTTGAAATTTAGATAATTCTATAAAATACTAAATATACTTGATTACTACAATGCAACTAAATTCGGTGTAGCTTTGTTGTTTGAAAGAAAGTCTGCAAATATCAAGCCCACTTCTTATAGGAAGCCGGTGAATGCAATTTATAATATTTTATATTTTGCAACTGTCAATGTTTGGGTTTTATGCAAATCTGTAACCGTAAAATTAATTAGCATACGTTTTTCGTATACATTTATTATCTACGTCAATTAATTCAAGATAATTTGTTATTTCTCTCCCTCCCCCCCCCCCAAAAAAATGTCATTCGGGCAATGAAGAAACACTAAAAACAGTGAAGAACACTAATTAATCATAGAGGAGTATGTTTTAACAATTAAAGATATAAAAGTAAAACTAAAAATAACTGTACAAAATATAATGTACCCATGTGTTTCTAATAAATGTCCAAAGTCTTTAGCCATGTTTTTTAAGCAATGCATTTAATAAATTGGATTAGATAAATCAGTAAAACTAGCAACCCTTAATTTTTTTTTTTTTAAATTATTCTTAGATTTTATTTCTAAACTTAATTGAATGGGATAATCTATTTTTTATTAATGTATATTATGTCCAAGTTCATTTATGTTTAAAATATATGTTCAATATCTCTTCAATGTATTTCCATCATAATTAATGAAATGTAATTTTTAATTATAGCACTTTCTAAAATATAGGTAATTTCTGCTGACTTTATGTGTAAATTATAATGTGAATACTAAGAAATATTAATTATTGTAAGAAAATATAAACTTTTAACTAACCAAATTAAGTATTTAGGCATATTTATATATTATTTTCCATCTCGGGTCAAATTGACCCGCTCCGCGGTTCTAGGTATACCGAAAGTCCCGCGGTTCTAGTGTTAATGGCGCCTATCTCCTTCGAAAGACTTTGGGAACCTTGGTTTCCTATTTAAATATTGTTTGTCTTGATGTGTACTATAACCCCTTAAAGTTTGGACCATTAATTTAGAAACACCCTGTATATATGTGTGTATATATACACTATATATATACAGGGTATATATATGTGTATATATACACATATTGATTATGGGACACTTGCGATTTTAGACATTTTACTAAATATCTAGAAAAATACATGAGGAATCATCTCGAAACTCTTAGTGTATAAATATAATAGTATACGTCATACATCTCCGTGAAGATTTTTTACCGAAACGCCATAGGGGACCGTCAACAAATTAAAAAAGAATGAATATCTTTTGAATAACCCTGTCAAAACTAATGTAGCAAAAGCGCTCAAACTCTAGAATATGATTGAATCCCTTATTATAATACACTGTGTTCATTTTTATGCAAATAGCATGCACACTCGCAGAGTAATTAAGGTTTTTATAAAAATGGTCCCAAATTTTTCCAAGTTTTTCCATTATAATTTTCAGAGTTCTTAATATAAAATAATATTTTTTTCAGAAAATATGACAAACAACATTGGACATAGTACCCTGTAATCAGAATTAAAAATAATAACAATTGTATGAAAAATGAGTAGATATACTATATAATTTTTTACTGCGCATGCGTCAAAGATATCAAAATTTCATTTGCATATTATGTTAGCTAAATGTATAGAGCAACTTTTGTAAAAGTCTCAAAATTATAGCTTAAAAATTCTGAAAGTTATCGTCTATAGAAAAAGGACAAAATCCGTTGTTTCCAAAATGAAGCAAAAAAATGAGGGATTTTATCCAAATGCAGTAGTACATCTCATATTGTGTATTCTATATTGACACTAATCAATGAATATATGGATACAACACCTCTTGTTTTTGCTTCATTTTGAGAATAACGGATTTTCGACTTATTCAATTGACGATTATTGTCAGAATTTTCAAGTTATGATTTTGTGACTTTTACAAAAGTTGCTCTATACATTTAGCTAACATAATATGCAAATGAAATTTTGATATCGTTGACGCATGCGCAGTAAAAAATTATTTAGTAAACCAACTCATTTTTTATGCAATTTTCATTATTTTTTAATTCTGATTACAGGGTACTGTGTGCTATGTTGTTTGTCATATTTTCTGAAAAAAATAATATTTTATATTAAGAACTCTGAAAATTATAAGGAAAAAACTTGGAAAAGTTTGGGATCATTTTTATAAAAACCTTAATTACTCTGCGAGTATGCATGCTATTTGCATAAAAATGAACACAGTGTATTACAATAAGGCATTCAATCATAATCTAGAGTTTGGGCGCTTTTGCTACATTAGATTTGACAGGGTTATTCAAAAGATATTCATTCTTTTTTAATTTGTTGACGGTCCCCTATGGAGTTTCGGTAAAAACTCTTCACGGAGATATATGACGTATACTATTATATTTATACACTAAGAGTTTCGAGATGATTCCTCATGTATTTTTCTAAATATTTAGTAAAATGTCTAAAATCGCAAGTGTCCCATAATCAATGGCAATATAGTGTATATATATATATATATAGAGAGAGAGAGAGAGAGAGAGATAGAGAGATAGAGAGAGGGAGAGAGAGAGACTTTATAAAATCCTACTAATTATGACATCTATAATGAATATAGAATAAGCCATAAAATAACAAACTAAAACAAATCAAGAGGATTTGGAAATATTGGAACAATTACGAAATATTGGAAATGCGTTATTTGGCTCATTGTCAAGGGTAATTCCAAATAGACACATTAATTACGATTATTTTTTGATTAGAAATCAGAATAAACCTAAAAATGATTTCCAAATTACCTGATTAATCGTAAATGCAAAATTTCCTACAAAGGAAAATACTAGAACCAATAATAATAGATAACCAGGAAAAACCAATAATAATGGATAACCAATAGATTAAACCATAGATTAAATAAATAGATTAAACCAATAATATTATAATTAGCAAAGAGAAAAAACTTACACTATACAATCGCCAGCATGTGAGAGAGAAAAAAATAAATAAATTAAAATTTGCAATCTCATTCCGTTACAGTTAAGAGATTGCAGTCAACAGAATATTGTAAGGAAATTAATATCAGAAACCAAACGCATATATATTTAATTATTAATTTAATTAAAAATAACTATTCTTAAAGATATTTAATTATTAAAGTAATATTGAACAAAAATGCTATGAAATTAATGGAAATAATGTAATTATATTATAATGATAAAAAGTTAAAATTAATGTCGACAAAAGTTTACATGAAGCACGATTTACAAAAAATAAAAGAGACAGATAGTGCCATCTACGTGCAAGAATATAAAATTTTTTATAAAACATTTCTAGAAGCATAATATATACTTTATACATATAAAATAACAAGATATATAGACAGTTAGATCTTAATCAACAAAAGGAGAATTAATAATGTATTGTAAAATCTTGATAAATAATACTTTATTAATAAGGATAGTTTAACTTGATAACTTACAGGATAAATTATAAATGTATTTACAATTTGAAATAATTTGAAAGTTTCAAAAGGTAGTTTAAAGGGCCGGAGACAATCTGGCATTGTTCAAATAACATTTATTGACACAAACACAACCTAACTACATGACGGTCAGCTCTAGACTGCTATTGACCGGCATATAGCCGATCGCAATACGCGCGCGGTACAGGCGCCATCTGCTGTGACAAGGATACATAAAAATCATTCATAACAGTTCCTTTCTTCTTAAAGAAAATACAAAACACAAAAGAGTTCATCATATACAGGAACAGTTCAGTATATGAAGGTTCTCAAATAGAAACAGTTCAGAATAATCAAATAGTTCAAAATACGGGAACTGTCCATATAATAAAAGTCTTAGCACCACAGTTCACAAATAAAAACAGTTTATAACTGCAACCGTGCTGGCTTTTGTCTGTGACGTTTTGAACGTCTCACCAAGGGAGTTGTTGGGTCTTGTGGCGATAGCACAGGGGGGGGGTCTGACTTTGAACTGTTCCCTTCAACTGAACTTACCTGTGGGGAAAGCACTGGAGGTATTTTGGTTTCTGAGTGCTATTCAGCAGGCACATCAGTTGGTTTTGCTTGCGGAATCACGGGATCTGATGATGGGATTGTCACTGGAACTGCAGGAGGAACTTCGTTTGTCAGGCCTTCATGTCTGCTATGCAGTTGATCATAATGTCGTTTACAGGTGCCTGCGGGAGTTGTTATTTCACTCATCACTTTACCTAATGGGCGCAATACATTACCAGCAACCCATGGAGGGCCTCGGTCAAAAGAGAGAACCCACACTAGAGCACCTTCAGGAAATTTGCATGAGTCTCTCTCCTCTCAGAAATTTGTATGGTAGGATCACGAATCAAGTCAAGCCGTGTCCGTAGAAGACGACCAAACATTGCTACAGCTGGAGAAACTCCTGTTGCTGCTGAAGGTGTAATTCGATAATTGAGAAGGAAACGTGACAGTCTCTCTTCAAAAGTTCCTTCAGTCACCTTTTTCAATACTGATTTGACTGTTCGCACAGCACGTTCAGCCAATCCGTTAAAACATGGGTAATACGGTGCTGTCGGGATACGTATGATGCCATTATTAGACAAGAATTCAGCAAACTCCTCAGTGCTAAATCCAGGCCCGTTGTCACTAACAAGGTATTTTGGAAGGCCGAAACGAGAGAAAAGACTTCGTAACACCATTATGGTAGCACTGGATGATGTACTATTCACTCGTGCGACTTCTAACCATTTAGTTTTTGCGTCGACAACTATCAAGAGCATTTGATCTTCCAGTTGTCCTGCATGGTTGATGTGAATTCGTTCCCATGCCTGGTCAGGTGTATTCCAAGGAATGTGCTGGGCAGGAATTGCTGAAGCATTTTGTTGGCAAGTTACACAACATTTTACAGCTGCTTCCAAATCATCATCTATACCAGGCCACCGACTTAAGATCGAGCATGTGACTTGATGGCGGTAATTGCTTGATGAGCAGAATGGAGCTCACCAATCACATAGTTTCGAAAACTTGGAGGAATGTAGACTCTTGTGCCTCTTAAGATTATATCTTTCTCGATCGATAATTCATCCTTAAATCTGAAAAAGGCTGTAGGTTTTTTTGTATCTTCTTAGGAAAACCCTTATTAATATATGATTTGAGCTTGCACAAGTCAGGTATTTTTTTTCTGAAGCAATCTAATGTCTCGTTACTGGACTATCATCAAGCTTTCTAATCATTAAAACAGCGTCTTCGTAAATCGGTGGATCAGCTTGTATGATATTTAGGGGCGGCCAACTACAAGCATCTGCATTAGAATGCAAACTACCTTTACGATACTTGATTATATAGGAGTATACAGAAAATCTCAGAGCCCATCGTTGAATCCGTGCAGCAGCTACAACAGGTACTGGCTTATCTTGGGAAAGAAGATTCACTAGGGGACGATGGTCCGTCAGCAGGACGAAAGTTTGACCTAAGAGATACTTCCGAAACTTTGTCATACCAAATATCAGACTCAATGATACTTTTTCAATGTGACTATAATTCTTTTCAGCTTTGGTTAAGGATCTTGACGCAACAGCGATTGGGCGATCACCGTTCGCAGTTTCATGCGAAAGAACAGCTCCGAATCCATAGGGGCTGGCATCGCAGGCTAAGACAACTTCTTTTCATCGTCAAAATGCATTAAAGAGATTAATTTTATAATGCTTTCTTGGCCTTTGCAAAACTGTTCTTCTGCTCTGCTCTACATTTCCAAGTTCACTTGTTTTGTAAAAGTGCATACAACGGAGCTAACAGCGTCGCCATATTAGGCAAAATCTTTGCATAATAAGTGATAAATCCTAAGAAAGAACGTAACTCATCAACATTATGCTGTTCTGGTGCTTTTGCAATAGCTTCAACTTAAAATTCATGTGGATGGCAACGTCCACTTTCGATACGGAGTCCCAGAAACTCAAACGATGTCTTCATAAATTCGCATCTGTCCTGATTTAGTTTCATTCCTGCTTCCTGAAGTCTTGCAAGATCAGCACTTAAATTCTGAAGGTGTTCATTTTTGTCTTTCCCGAAGACTAGAACATCATCAAGGTAACAATCAGCTTTCAGCCCAAGAAGAATCTTGTCCATCTCTCGCTGAAACACTGCTGCAGCTGAGACTACTCCAAATGGTTCTCTTGTATAACGAAAGAGTCCTTTATGGTGGAAAAGACTCTTTTTTTTCTCTTCATTAAAAACTGGTTTGTTTCCAAAGCACTCGCCAGATGGAAGCACTATGAAACTTTTTGTCCTGAAACGAAGAAAAGAACTCTCTAAAAACTTTCTTTGACGTCACAATTTTTCTGCGAAGCTACTCTCTCTCAAAAATGATTCTAAGCTGGTGATGTTTACATTTTCCTAAAACTGTAAAATTCGGAAGCAAAAATTCTCAGCTCCGATAATATTTCTTTCTTAAAAGAACTTTAAAATTTAAACGTTAGAATTCTACTTATTTTTGTGTTTTCGTAAATTGTGCTGTGAATTTTTTTATTTGTATAATTAAAGAAGTCATCTTTCCCAAAACGGAAGTGAACAAATTATTTGTTCCATAATACACAGTAATAAAATAATAATATATTATTATTCCAGTAAATTCTACGCAGGCCTAAAGAAGAAGAAAGTCATTATGTCCGAAGAAGATTCCCAGAAAGGTAGGCCTGAACTTATATACTTTCTTTTTATTGAAATATCACTTAACCGAAACAGAACTCATGCCCTATAGATTATGAGTTCTGAGATGTTCTTATGAATATAAGTAAAAAAAAAAAAAAGCTTGCCCATGATTATATTATTTGAAAGTATTAAAATATAAACAGTCTTTTGAAAATATATATATGATTGTTAAATAAACGATTGAATTAATATAATTGAATAACGATTGAATTGATGTTGATTTAAATTAATATAATGGCTACCTGTAATATAGCCCTTATTGAAAAGCTGAATGAACAAAATTATAGTAATTGGGCATTTAAGATTAAAAATCTTCTCCAAAAGGAAAACGTTTTTTCAGTAATCAAAGATCCTCCACCGGATCCTGTCACTGCCCAATGGACCAAAGATAATGTTAAAGCGAAATCTATTATCAATCTGTGTATTGAAGATTCGCAAATAATTCATGTGAAACATCTAGTAAATGCTAAAGATATTTGGGAGGCTTTGAAAAATGTTCACTTAAGAAGTACTCTTTCTTCAAAACTTTTTCTTTTAAGGAAATTATATTCTCAAAAATTGAATGAGGGGGGAGACATGATCTCCCATATCAATAATATTTTATCTATCAAAGATAAATTATTTGCTATTGGCGAGGAAATCCCTGACTCGCATATATGTGCCCTCTTGCTTTGCTCCCTGCCTAGGTCTTATGACCCAATGGTTAACGCGTTAGAAGCTAGCGAGACGGATCTAACTTTAAATTACGTAAAAAATAAATTGATCGATGAATATAAACATCGATGTGAAAACAGAGACGCGAGTTCAAATTCGCGAGATTCGGCTTACAAAGCAATAAATAAACCTGAGAATCGTGAAGCTGTTTCGAGCTCACGCGACTCAGCATATAAGGTAGTAAATAAAAATGCTAGAAATAAGAAATTTTGCACGTTTTGCAAACGAGATAACCATGTACGCGAAAATTGTTATCATTTAAAGAATAAAATGCAAAATGATAACCCGAGAAATTATCCGAATCGAAATAAGTTTTATAATAATTCAAACTCTTTCAGAAATAATTCGGGAAATTACAAAGGTAATCAAGGTAATGTAAGGGATACTTCCAACTTCTGTTTTAAAGGTAATGTTGACGCAGAAATAGGTACGAATAATTTTTCTACCTCAACGAATTCGGAAGAAAACATTTATAAGTTCTCCGAACAAAATTATCCCGCGTGCGATTTAATGTCTGCTAATAGCGCACAAGAACTTAATGTAAATAAATTCGTTATCGATTCCGGCTGCACAAGACATGTAGCATTCGCAAAAGAAAATTTCGTAAACTTTAAAACCGGAAATTTTGGTAGCATAATGATAGCGGATGGAAATAAACTAGATTCACATGGTATGGGTGATATTAAACTTTGTACAAATTCACCACATTAAATTATACTTAAAGATGTTCTTTACTGTCCTGAATTACAAAGTAATTTATTATCGGTTAAGAGAGCAACAGAAAACGACTTTAAAGTCATTTTTGAAAAAGATTCTTGTAACTTTGTTAAAGACAATAACATAGTTTTAACAGCGGAGTTAAATAATAATCTATATGAAATTTGTCCTAAAGATGAGTACGGATATGCTGTCAAAACACAAATGTTTTGTGATAATCCAAATTGTATTACAACTTGGCATAAACGCCTAGGACACAAAAATTTTGAATCAATCAAATATCTTGTGAATCATAAATTAGCGGATGGTATAACTTTAAGTAAGTGTAAACATGATAATATATGTACTAAATGTATCGAAGGGAAAATGTCACAATTACCTTATCCAAAGGTAGCATCAAATAGATCTAACGAAGTCATTTCACTAATCCATAGTGATATCTGCGGTCCCATGAAGACGGAAACATTCTCAGGTAAAAGGTACTTTATTACTTTCATTGATGATTTTAGCAGGTTTACTATGGTTTATTTACTTTCACACAAATCGGAATCCTTAGAAAAATTTAAAGATTTCTCTGCACTAGTAAAGAATAAATTTGGTAAACAAATAAAAGCCTTTAGATCGGATAATGCAGGGGAATATCTTGGGGAAAATTTTGAAGATTATTTAACCCTTAACGGTATCGAACGCCAATTGAGTGTACCATTTTGCTCACCTCAAAATGGTGTTGCTGAAAGAAAAAATCGTACCCTTGTAGAAATGGCGCGCACAATGCTGTCAGACGCAAATCTACCAAGACAATTTTGGGGTGAAGCAATTCTCACTGCCACTTATTTAACAAATAGGCTGCCAACCAAAGCAAACAATAACATAACCCCATTTGAACTTTGGAATAATCGTAAACCAAATTTGTCACACATAAAAACATTTGGTTGCAAGGCATACGCCTATGTAGAAAAATCTAAAAGGGCTAAATTCGATGAGAAAGCCATTGAAGGCATTTTCTTGGGATATGACCAAAGGAGCAAGGGATATAGAATATATATCGGGGATAATAGAGTAATCATGTCTAGATCAGTAAAATTTCTAGAAAACGTAAAAAATGATATTAAACAAGACTAAAATAACATTTCGACCCCAACTGAAGTTGCTCAAATTGAATTAGATGGTGATAAACATGACGCGGACGCAATTCCACATCAGAGTCAAATACAGCTTAGAAGATCGGGAAGAGAAAACAGGGGAGTACCTCCCGATAGGTATCGAATTAGCGCAAACATGTGTCAGGTTGAGGAACCCAAAACTTGGGAAGATATAGAAAATATGAAAGACCCAAAAATTAAAAATAATTGGCTAGCAGCTACAGATGAGGAATTCAATTCACTTATGCAAAATAAAACTTGGGAATTAGTCGACCCACTTCCGGGAAAACATATTATAGGTTGTAAATGGACTTTTAAAACAAAACGCAATGCACGCGGAGAAATAGAACACTACAAGGCGAGACTTGTTGCGAAGGGTTATTCGCAAAAATTCGGGTGCGATTATGATGAAACTTTTGCCCCTGTCGTGGCACACACCACAATAAGAAGTTTCCTAAACGCTGCTGTATATAAAAATTTAGATATAATTCATTTAGATGTAAAAACAGCATTTTTGCACGGAAACTTAGACGAGGAGGTATTCATGAAACAACCCGAGGGATATATAGTAGAAGATCAAAAGGAAAAGGTTTGTAAACTGAATAAGGCTATTTACGGGCTAAAACAGGCTGCTAGAGCCTGGCACCTAAAAATTACTCAAACACTCAAAAACATGGGATTTAATCAGTGCACATCAGATTTATGCTTGTTCAAACGAAATAAAAACGGAAACTTGTCTTATATTATAGTATATGTCGATGATATTTTAGTAGCAGGAAAGAAAAGGGATACCGAAGAGATATGCAAAGAGTTATCAAGGGAATATGAAATAAAATCGTTAGGTAAAGTATCGCATTATTTGGGGATAAATATCAAACAAACAGAAGATGGAAGTCTAATGTTAGATCAAGAAAATAAAATTGACGAAATTGTTAGGAAATTTAACTTAGTAAATTCTAAACCAACTTATACTCCCATGAATACGGATTATTTTAATTTAGATCCTGATAGTAAATTAATGAGTAACAATACCCTTTATCGACAAGCAGTGGGGGCACTCTTATATATCTACACCATCACTAGACCGGATATATCTGCCTGTGTGAACATATTAGGTAGAAGAAATGAAAAACCTAGAGAAGTAGATTGGTTAGCAGTTGAAAAGGTTATTCGATACTTAAAAACGACCAAAGATCTCAAACTACTAATTGATAAGAATAAAGAGCCCGTCTTAACAGCATATTGTGATGCGGATTGGGCATCAGATAAAAGTGACCGGAAGTCCACTACCGGCAATATCTTCAAATTGGGCAAAAACTTGTTAAGCTGGTCAAGCAAAAAGCAAACCAGTGTTGCACTCTCCTCTACTGAGGCAGAATACATTTCTGTCTCAAACACCTGTCAAGAAATGGAGTGGTTACTGGCATTATTAACAGATTTAGACCTACCACAAAACTTACCGATTTCGATCTATGAAGATAATATTCCATGCATAAAAATCTCAAAGATTGAGAAACATCTATCAAGGAGCAAACACGTAAGTGTCAAATACTACAACGTAAAGACTATGATAGAAAACGGAACAATGTGTCTATACTATTGTCCTTCAAAGCAAATGATTGCTGATATCATGACAAAACCATTTGCGAAACCTCAGTTTGAAACTTTGAGATCTCAACTGCAACTGAGGCTAGCACTTTGAAAACAAAAGTGGGGGTGATGGAAAAGACTCTTTTTTTCTCTTCATTAAAAACTGGTTTGTTTCCAAAGCACTCGCCAGATGGAAGCACTATGAAACTTTTTGTCCTGAAACGAAGAAAAGAACTCTCTAAAAACTTTCTTTGACGTCACATTTTTTCTGCGAAGCTACTCTCTCTCAAAAATGATTCTAAGCTGGTGATGTTTACATTTTCCTAAAACTGTAAAATTCGGAAGCAAAAATTCTCAGCTCCGATAATATTTCTTTCTTAAAAGAACTTTAAAATTTAAACGTTAGAATTCTACTTATTTTTGTGTTTTCGTAAATTGTGCTGTGTATTTTTTTATTTGTATAATTAAAGAAGTCATCTTTCCCAAAACGGAAGTGAACAAATTATTTGTTCCATAATACACAGTAATAAAATAATAATATATTATTATTCCAGTAAATTCTACGCAGGCCTAAAGAAGAAGAAAGTCATTATGTCCGAAGAAGATTCCCAGAAAGGTAGGCCTGAACTTATATACTTTCTTTTTATTGAAATATCACTTAACCGAAACAGAACTCACGCCCTATACTTTATGCGTGTTAATGACTACCAGATTCCTGGATTTTTCATCAAGTTGTAATTGGCAATAAGCATCTCTGAGATGTAATTTGAAAATACACATCCACCTGATAACTGGGTAAAAATATCTTCAATGTTAGGCATTGGGTATTGCTCTAATTCAGTAGATTTGTTAGTGGTAAGCTTAAAATCTCCGCAAATTCTAATGCGACAATTGCTTTTTAGAACTGGAACAATTGGTGCTGCTGATTCAGCTGTTTTTACAGGCTCTAGGATGCCTTCTTCCGGAAGGCGGAGTATTTCTTCGTTGACTTTTTCCCTCAATGCGTATGGAACTGGGCGTGCTTTGAAGAAGTTAGGGGTTGCTGATTCTTTCTTGATAAATGCACTTTAACATTTTTTACTAACCTTAATTCTGATGCAAATAAGTCTTTAAATTCATTTAACAATTTCTGGACAGATGATTCGGAGTTAGGCATATTATTAATGGATAACAAGGGGTTAGTAATTTTGAAAACTGTTAACAACTGTAACGGATAAATCCAATTGCGGCCTTCCAAATTTATGTTGCCTTGTTTGACAATAAACAATGGACAGGAACAAGAATTTTCTTTCCAGGACACTTGAAATTGACATTACATTATTACATAATACATTACATATTAGTCTAAAACAACTATGTGAGAATTAATAATGTATTAAATCACTTAAAATTATACCAGCAGTGGATAGTGCATTTTGATAACTTATTAAACTAAAAACTAAAAATAAAAAATATTAAAAAAGAATAAAGTAATAACAATTATCCAGCCATAAACCACACTGCAAATTAAAGCCAAAATGCTTTAACAAGGAGTGCTATGTCAAGAGAGTACCATGAACAATCTATTGTTACATAGTACCTATTACTCCGCCCTTTTTTATAATATCAGGGTGGGGAGTGGTTAGATAAAATCACAGTCAATATACAGTAAAACTCCGATAATTAGGATTAATTGGGACCAGACCCAATCCGGATTTTCCGAAGAATTAGAAAAGAAATGATATAAAATAAAACATAGTTGCAAAAAATCATCTTTAAGTTAAACTTATTGACTATTTATAGACAGTTAAAATGTTTACTTTGTAATAAAAAATTGTAATTTTCTGCTCTCCTACTTTTGTATGTTCTTTTTGCGAGCCATACGGTCACGCATCCGCTTGAGAATAAGTTGTTCGTTGAGTGTACTCTCCGCCTGACATTCAAAATAGACCATTATTTGTTCTAAATGATTTGTTGCTTCATTTATTGTGTAGTGATTTTTTATGACATTTTTAAGTGATTTAATTAGAAAATTGAGAGAATTGAAATCGCCAAACTTAGTGATACTTTGTTGTGTCTTTGAACGATAACATCGAAGAGTTTAAATGAGAAAGCTTCAGGCATTCTTCCAAAAAGATGTCAGAAAAAGTTTTTTTTATTCAAAATACGACGATGAAACAAGTTAATGTTATAGAAATTAGCCAATCGTTCCTCCAACTTGAAACAAAAAATTGACCAAATCGATCGGGATTATCCGGAGATCCGGATTAACGGCGTCTGAACGGGGTTTTACTGTATATGATAAATACTAGTGTTTTGTTAAAGATAAATTTAGTTTATATAATCTCTTTACATTACTTTATTACAAGTATTTTCTGTAAGAATTTACTGGTAGTCTTCTCTTTTCTTGACTGTGTTTTTTTTCCGGTGTTCCCTGACCACTCGCTACCCTGAATATATAAATATATATATATATAATATACATATTATATATTACATTATATATATATATATATATATAATATATATAGGAAATACTTCTCTGTACCAAAGCATTATGCGATGGGTAATTCTTGATGTACAATTGGCCAGCAATTCAATCTTAGAATCTTCGAAGAATTCGCAGTCAATAACCACAAATGTTGGTATGACAAATAATAAATTCATTTTGAAATTTCCCATTAAATCATGCAGATACGACATCTTTATAAATAAATTTATTCGTGAATCATATCATAAGGAAACATTTCTATAATATTTTAGTTTAAACGTGTACCGACACAATATGATGCAATAGCAAGACAAAAAGGTGATATCGAAAGATTAGAATTGAACTTGTAGCGGTTGGGTGCTCGTGCTGGGAGTTAAATGCAGACATACTCAGGAATTAAGATAAAAAAACACAGTTTATTAAAACTATAAGGGCTCAAGGGAAGTGGAGCAAGTCTAAATTTTCACAACTGAGAATACTACGAAAATAATAAACGCATACTCACAGGCTCCGGAAACTAGCTCAATCGGGGCAACTCTGATTGCTTCTCACTATCTCTCGGCTAAGCTGCTAGATAAAAGTTAATTAGACAGCCCGTGGCTGTAGATATCCTTTATTTACTTTGAGATAATCAAATGCAATTACTATTAAATTTCTTACCACGGCCAACTTCTCTATTCGAATACCAAAACTCCTTCACAACTCACTGAAGGCTCGATGCTACTTTCAATCTGCTAGATACCAGCGGAAAACACACTTCGCTGACTAATATCTCAAGAACACTCGGCTGGCTATCGCCAGTGATTTACTTCGCTATCTAATGTCGCTAGTCACAATCAGTCTTGGCTGTCTAATGCCAGAGACACCACTCTCGCTATCTAATGTCGCTAGTCACACTCCGTCTTGGCTGGCTAATGCCAGAGACACTTCACACCCTCAAACTCCAAGCCTTTATATGCTGCAAACTGAGATACTCCAAATTTACATATTACCACTAACCGCGAGCCTAACTGCAGAATCCGAAAGAGACACACACACTCTAGAAAGTCAAAGTAAAAGAGAGGATAGATGTCACTTTTACGCTTATACATGTTAAATTATTGACGTCACGATCTCAGAAATACTAGAGTGCCTTTATGACAAAGGTCACTCCCTCACAAACTTCTTTAAAGAAATTTCTTATTTGTATTTTTTAGGTATAGGTAAATATTCTAAAGAAATGGGTATAATGAAAATACAGTTTATAAGTACATACGGAAATTAAAGAGGGATAATATTGTGGTAGACAATAATTAATGTAACTTTTTATCTAACATGTATTTAGCATATTTTAGGATTTTCAATTTTCCAAATTTTAAACGATATGGAAAGATGATCTCTTCGCATCGTTCAAAAAACAAAAATATCTCTATCTTGACAGTAAATGATTTCCGTCTGGTGTAAAATAACATAGCTCTATTTTAAACTATTTTAATGCATTAATATAAGAGTTAATTATATTTTAATAATGATTTTTTATTAATTTCATATGTAAAAATATGTTTTTGAATCCAGACTGTGTTGGTTTAAAAAAATAACATTTAAATTTACGTTTGAATGAAGAAACACATTAACTTAAACAAAGAAAAAAAATCTTAAGGCTTGAACAATAAGTTTTGATGGTGTCTCTAAAATTTCACCACGACACATTCAATTATTATTTATATTTATTGTAACGAAATTATTTTCTATTAATTAATTGAATTTTATTAATATAAAACATTACTCTAAATATTTTATCACTTTTAAAATGCTTCTTCATATATGCATAGAATAAAATATGTTAAATACGAATGGAAATATGCAATATATATTTATTAATTAGTATACCAAACGTAAATCACGCTATCATGTAAGGAAAATTATTTCCTTCAATATACAGTGCTCCTCGAATGGCATTCGTAGTATTAAAACAAAGCAAGAAATACTTTTGTGCCGGAGAACAAAGTGTTTAATTAAGAATATGTGGAATATCTTGTAGTTAATATATTCGGAAATAATGTTTAATCAAGGAATGATATCATATTGTCTTAATAAGACTGAATATCTTTTTGGATATATTAATACAAGTGATGAAGAGAAATTTTATTGAAATTCCAAAGGCATATTGTCGTTGTGATTTGTTGGTAATAGTTCTTAATACCAGTATTCGTTTTATGCTGAAAATAATATTTACCGTTTTAATAAAGAATAGGATATATTGAACCATTGCACGTAACATTTGTTATCATATTTTTAAATTTATTTCATTATTTGGAAATAAAGTTTTTAATAAAATGTATTATTAGTAATAACCAATGTTACTTTATAAAATAGAAAAGGTTTTCTTAAAAAAATATTATAAATCGTTACGAAATTTGTATATTTGTAAATACTTCTCTTTTATATTATGTCAAAATTGCAGTGTAATGTATGCCAAATGCTTTGAACATCTATTGCAGGTCCGCAGATGCTTTGCGGGAAAGCAACCTTACAAGTTCTCGTGTTTAAGATTAAGTAAATGGAAATATCGCCAAGAAATATGTTTATCGTCAATTTGGCTATGGATTTGGCTACTTATCTTCGTCACCGAATTGGCGATATATCGCTAAATATATAGCCAAGTTGGCGACTTCGAAGACTACCTATTATACCTGTAATGTGAACACTCCCGTGAAGCTTGTGAGGGAGTGTCCTTTGTGATAAAGGCACTCTAGCATTTGAGTGAGATCGTGACGTCAATGTTTTAACATGTGTAGCGTGAAAGCGACATCTATCCTTTATTGAACTTTAACTTTCCAGAGCCTGTGTGTTGCCCTCGGTTCTACAGTTAGTTGTGGGAGTAATATGCAAATTCATAGCGCCGTCTTCAGTTTGAACATATAAAAGCTTTGAGTTCGAGTGTGTGGGGGAAGTGGCGAAAGCCAGCTGTGGTGGTGAGAAAGCGACGAAAGTCGGCTAGTAGTGGTGGCGTGAAGTGGCGAAAGCCAACTAGTGTGGTGAGAAGGTCGTGAAAGCCAGCTGTGGTGGTGAAGCGGCAATAGCCCGCAGAGATAGATAGCTAGTAGTGAAGAGATTAGCCTCCGGTGAATTAGATAGTGCGTTAGAGTGAACTAGCCAGCAGCGTGCGCCGAGTTAGTTTATCACGAGCGGAACTACCCAAAAAGAGTGCCGGTGGTAAGAAAAAGTTTAATACGTTGAGTATTTTAAAAAATAAAGAATGTTTGCAGCCACGGGCTATCTTATAAAGATTTAATCTAGCGTTTAGCTGAAGTCTGAACAAGAATCTGGTTTGAAGTGCCCCGACTGAGTCTAAAGCCGAGGTTGTGAGCATAGTTTCGACTTAATCTTTTGTCGATTAATTATTGAAATTCTTGAACTGAAGTTCCACTTTCCCCAAGTCCTAGCGGTTTAAATAAACTATTGGTTTTATCCTATATTTAAAATTATGTCTTCATTTCATCAACATAACCTTCCCCACGTTACAAATGACACCCAGTATGTGTACCCTCCCGTTAGAAATAACGCCCAACAGAAAATCGAACGTTGTGAGCTGGTCCCACGAGTATATTTTACTGGTGAAGGAGATATTAACGAGTTTTTAGTAAAATTAGAGGATTATATTTTATTTAATAATATACCAGAGAAGAATAAGTATATAGTGCTTAAATGCTCGCTTAAGGGCGAAGCACTTTTATGGTTGGAGAATATAAGGAAATTCTTAGTTAATGATTATACTAAAAGATTTGAGCAGACAGTTATTGAGCTAACGAAAGCATTTCCTCCTGTTAAAGATAAAAGTATTTTAATGAGAGAATTTTATTGTAATAAGCAGAATATATATGAATCAGCGTCAAAGTTTTATCTGCGTAAACTAGAATTAAAAAATAAGTTAGATTTGGATACCACATTTGAGGAATTATTAGACATAGTTCTTCCTCTGTTTAACACGAATGTGCAAGATTATATTGAGATTAGAGCACCTAAGAACTCTTCGGAAATGCACCAAATTTTATTGAAGTATGAGGTTCGGCATAGCTCGGATCAATGAGATTCGGGTAGCCCTCTACAGAGACCTATCACGGAAAACAATTTGAGAAATGAGGGGGAGAGGAATTATTTGAGAGGGGGACAGCGGTTAATGAATAATAATTTGAGTAATGGTAATTATGGATTTAGTCGAAATGTGTCAAATACTAGTAATGGTAATAGGAATTTTGGTGGTGTTAATAATTTTAGAGGTGGTGACAGAAATATTGATGGAAATAGGCGGATTAGTGACTATGGTCCGAGAGGGGATGGACATGAAAGGAATGTTTTTTCACAAGTAAGGAGATTAACTTTGGATGAGAATTGTGGGGGCAGATCAATGCAAAGGAGATGTGTTAAGACGACGGATCAGTTAAACTGGTAGATGGCTGTATTTTGGAAGGTATGCAGTCGCAGGTTAAAGTGGGAAAGCCTTCTGTAAATTTGAATAGACTACTATTATTAATCCAGTGAAGTTGCCGGAATTGTTAATTATCTTACATGATATTGTCGTTAAAAGTGTCTTCGATACTGGGGCCGATAAGGCTCTTATTTCTTATGATTGTTATCGTAGATATTTTTCGTATAAAAAATTGAGGAGGTCAAATCTGGTGGTTCAGTCAGCTCAAAGAGTAGCATGTGAGAATAAAGGTTCAGTAGATTTAGAAGTTGAAATTCGTTCGGTTAAGACATGTTGGGAGTTTTGTGTGTTAGATGGTTTAACGATGCATTGTATAATTGGAGTAGATTTCATGAAAAATGGAGGAATTAGCCTGGATTTCTATAAAAAGTCTTTGATCGTAAATAATGATGAGAATGTGAGTAAGAAAGAGTCAATTTCAGTGTCAGTTAATTTGGGGGAGTCTGGTTTAAGTGAAGTTGAGAAAGAGGAATTTAATAAGTTTTTGAATAATTTTAGTGAAGTTTCTTCAGATAAACGGGGTTTAACGCATGTTGCATGGCATGAAATTGATACTGGTTTGTCAGCAACTGTTGCTAGTAAATCATATCTTTATGATAAGTTTAAGCAAAGTATAATTGACTATCATATTCAAAAAATGCTTGCAGATGATATTATTATGCCAATTGAGTCTCCTTTTGCATCGCCAGTAGTGTTATGTCGTAAGAATAATGGGAAAAGTTTAGATGATTCAGAGGCGTGGAGGTTTGCAGTAGATTATAGGAAGTAAGATGCAATAACGCAATACCCTCAGTATCTTATTCCAGTAATTGATGAAATTTTAGCCAATATAACGAGCACGAATTATATGTAAACGTTAGATCTTACGTCAGATTTTTTTTCAAATTGCAATGAAGCCGGAGGATATAGCTAAAACTGCGTTTATTACTCGGGACGGTTGTTCTGCTTTTATAAGAATGAGTTTCGGTTTATGGGGAGCGCCGGCAACGTTCCAGAAGGCCATGAATAATATCTTTAAACCTTTGCTTGGTAAGGGTGTCTTGGTCTACCTGGACGATATAATTATAATAGCAGCTACGTTTGAGGAGCACTTAAGATTATTGAGGGAAATATTTACGTTATTAAGAGACGCTGGGTTAACAGTTAAATTGGAAAAGTGTAAATTTTTGCGAAAAGAGATAAATTATTTAGGAGTAAAAATTACGCTCGAAGGTATTAAGATAGATAATGAGAAGATTGAGGCAATTACGGCAATGAATCCCCTCCAAAATAGTAAGGAAGTAGCGACATTTTTAGGGATGGTTGCTTGGTTTTCCAAGTTCATTTCACGTTTTTCATAATTATGTGAACCATTGTATAATTTAAAAAGGAAAAGGGTGAAGTTTACATGGTCGTCAGCGGCTCAGAGGTCTTTTGAGTTATTAAAAGAGGCGGTAGTATCCCCACCTGTTTTGGCTCATCCCGATTATTCGTCTCTGTTTGAAATTTATTGCGATGCAAGTGCAGTAAGGGTTGGAGCAATGTTAGCACAGAAAGCTCGACCTATAGCATTTGCTTCGATAATTTTAAATGCGGCTGAAAGGAATTATTCTATTACAGATAGGGAGTGTCTTGCAGTAATCTGGGCTTTGAAAAAATTTCGTTGTTTTTTCAGTAATATTGCAGTTAAAGTCATTATGGATCATTCAGCTCTGACGAAGTTAACTAATAGAAAGGGTTTGTCTTCTCGTATGGTTAGATGGTGTTTGAAGTTGGCTGAGTATATAATGTTGTTTTAAAGCATAAAGCAGGCTAGAAAAATACGGTAGCGGACGCTTTGTCTCGGAACCCGCATGGTGATTTAGAGATCATGGAGGAAGTTTAGTGTTGTGCATTGTCTTCGTTGGTGTTAAGGGCACGAGAGCAGTTAATAAGGGAACAGGAGCAAGATGAGGAGTTTGGTAGTTTATATCATTATTTGGAAAATCCTGATGATGTCCAGAGCGCAAATGTGCCTATGTTTGAGAAATGGTCCCAATCTTTTAAGCTTCCAAAATTGTAAATTCACGTAGTGAATTAACAGTTTTTATTCCGGCTAGTCTTCGTAAGGCTATCTTGAAAGAATTTCATGATAATCCATTAGCAAGTCACTTAGGGATTAGGAAAACTTACGCTCGAATTTGTGAATCGTGCTATTTCCCTAAAATGCGGGAAGCAGTGCGCGCTTATGTCTCCAGCTGTAGCACATGTCAACGATATAACTATAAAAACGTAAGTCCAGCTGGCAAATTAATTCCTATTAAAGTAAATTTTCCTAATGAATGTGTAGGTGTAGATTTAATTGGTCCTTATCCATTGTCTAATCCTAAAAGATACGAATTCGTATTAGTAATAGTTGAATATTTTAGTAAATGGGTGGAGTTAGTCCCCGTCAGGAAGGCTTCTGCACCTGCAGTTGCCGATGCATTTTTTCATAATTATATTTCTAAATATGGTGCACCAATTAAGGTAGTTAGTGATCATGGCCCTTGTTTTATATCAGATATATTTAAGGCTCTGTGTGAGAAGCTGGAGATTGATCATTCTTTTACTGTGCTTATCGTCCTCAATCTAATATGGCTGAACGTGTAAATCGTACATTAATTCATATGATTTCTTCTTATGTTGGTTCACATCATTCAAATTGGGACAAGTTTCTGCAGCATTTTACTTACGCACTTCGTACGGCAGTTCATGAGTCGACGGAGAAAACGCCGGCTGAGTTATTTTTGGGTAGAAAGGTTATTACTCCATTTCAAAGGTTAATTATGGTATCGGATGCAGAAAGTCAGTTTATGTGTCAAGATATTGAGAAGTTGGTTAAGGAAGCACAAGTTAAGATGGGAAAAACGCAGAAGAAACAAGCTCAGTATTATAATATGCGTAGAAGGGAGGTGGAAGTTAAAGTTGGAGATTTTGTTTTGGTAGAAAAGCATTGGTTTAGTTCGAGTCGTCAGAAGAGGGTGGCTAAGTTTGGTCTAAAGTTTGTGGGTCCTTTTGAAGTTTTGGAAGTTCGGAATAATAATTTGGTTGTTAATGTAAATGGTTAATGGATGACGATTAATTTTTATCAGGTTCGAATTTATAAGTTTAGAGAAAAGGGTAGTGAAGTTTCTCATGTGTTGAGTGGTATTTCGCAAAATTCCCGATCCAATGAGTGTCCCGAGTCCAGCACTTCTTCATCTAGTTCTTATCATCAATATTTAAAACGAAAATCTTGACAGACAGCGCCAAAAACTGTTATTGAAAGTAAAAAGTCTGTTCAACCTAGTGCAAAGTATGGTAATAAAACTAAGAGAACAATGTCAAATACGTCAGATTCAGTATGCCATAAAAAGCAAAAGATCGTGAACCGATCCGTTCCTCCACTAGTTAGACAGTAACCTCAAAAACATAAACTGTCCAATAGTTCGACGTCATTAGTACTTAATCCTCGTAAAAAGACTTATATGAACACTTGTCAAAATGATAAACGAACTCTCAATTCTGACTGTGTTTTACCCAATAAAGGACAGCGAAGGTCTGGACAGAAACGTGGCTTAACTTCTACAGTAACTTCAGGTGCGTCCAGAAAGAGGAAACAGCGTTCAGAGTTCAGCGTCAGCAGTGTGAAAGCTGACAGGAGTCTCGCCAAGGAGTGACCCCAGCGAACCGATCAGAGAGGAGTCGTCGAGTGGAATCTACAAGTGTCCCACAGCATCCATTCCGGACAAGGCTACAAGCACGACAGTCAACGGTTGCTTCCCCGTACAGCTCTGATGACGAAAGATCGTTCGTGCAAGGATTCTGGGATAGGAGGAGAAAGCCATCCTGTAGTATGAAGCCGGCTAGCAGCGAATCTTCTCTCTAAAAGGTGATCATGTTCTTATATAAACTTTCTATTAAAGTGCATTTATGTGGTAGCAATGTGAAGGAATGAAAAGCAGATAGACTGTTTTAGATTGTATTTTTGGCCATTTCTGGAATTGTTTACGTACTCAAGAGTGGTGCTTAACTGAGTTCAAAATTTGTTTGAAAAATTGTTACTTTGATATATGTTTGATTTTTTTGTCTTAACTGCTTTTGAAAAATTCTGGATCTATTATTAATTGTTATGTTAGTTTTTTAAAATGTTATTATATCGTTATATTGTTGATGTGTTATAATATGTATGTTAATGTATGTTTAATTTTTCAGATATTGATAGATAGTACTTTGGGTTATTTTGTACACTCGCCGCGAATTAAACGTGCACGTGTTTTGCGGTCAAGAAGTCCTTGACATGCGTTTCTGTCTCCTATACTAACATATAATGAATTAACTTGCTTCTTATCGTTTCGGGTTTGATGCGTTGCTTTTGTACTTTAGTTGGGAGTAGTTTCCGCAAGTTGCGAATATTTATGTTACACTTGAATATGAAATTGTATTGTATAAAAATTGAATGTTAATGAAATTTTCTTGCAGGGAAGTATACCTGTGTTATGTTTTGTTACTGTTTTTCTTTATTAGTTAATACAGATGAAGATTTATGTGTGATGACGTAACTTTGTGCAGTAAAGTTGATTTTTTAGATTATTGTTGCATAAGCACAGCTATGTGAGGCTGTACGTATGTTCCCCAAGTACTGTTCAGTGGAGCTGGTTCAATCGAATTTTTAGGTGTTAGCTTATTGGCTGATGGGAATTTAGATATTACGTAGTAGCATGGAGTTATTATAATATGGAGTTTATGGAATAAGTTTTATTTTAAATGAGTTATGAATTTTGGTGAGGAAAATTTTTGCGCATGGGTTTTTTTGGACTTTTTGCGAGTGATAGGAAAGTTTTTGTGGAGATATTTTTGGTAGAGTTGCAGTTATATTTACGGATTGAGGAAAATTTCGTAAGTTTAATGTATTGGTGAATTTTAGCACTCAAAGTGGAGCGGGTTGTTCTTAAAAAGAAAGTAGTTAGTTTTGGAAGTTTTATGAGGTTTACAAGTGTTAGGAGTTTTTTAAGATAAAAGGATGATTGAGTTTGAATATGTGAATTTTGTATGCAAACTGATGATTTTCAAGTGGTGGGTTAAAGTTTAATATTTTGAAAGTAATGTTTCAGCACCAAATTTCACCCATCACTTTGTTTCATGTGCATTCAAAATTTATGTCAAGAATAAGTCCAGGGCGTGCAATTTGCCCAGTCCTTTTCTCTGTAGATTCCGAGGGGGGTTGTGAATGAGTGTCCTTTGTGATAAAGGCACTCTAGCATTTTAGTGAGATCGTGACGTCAATGTTTTAACATGTGTAGCGTGAAAGCGACATCTATCCTTTATTGAATTTTAACTTTCCAGAGCGTGTGTGTCGCCCTCAGTTCTATAGTTAAGTCGCGGTTAGGAGTAGTGTGCAAATTCATAGCGCCGTCTTCAGTTTGCAACATATAAAAGCTTTGAGTTAGAGTATGTGGTGGAAGTGGCGAAAGCGGCAATAGCCCGCAGAGATAGATAGCTAGTAGTGAAGAGATTAGCCTCCGGTGAATTAGATAGTGCGTTAGAGTGAGCTAGCCAGCAGCGTGCGCCGAGTTAGTTTATCACGAGCGGAACTACCCAAAAAGAGTGCCGGTGGTAAGAAAAAGTTTAATACGTTGAGTATTTTAAACAATAAAGAATGTTTGCAGCCACGGGCTGTCTTTTAAAGATTTTATCTAGCGTTTAGCCGAAGTCTGAACAAGAATCTGGTTTGAAGTGCCCCGACTGAGTCTAGAGCCGAGGTTGTGAGTATAGTTTCGACTTAATCTTTTGGTATTGTGATTAGTTATTGAAATTCTTGAACTAAAGCTCCAATTTCCCTAAGTCCTATCGGTTTAAATAAACTGTTGGTTTTATCTTATATTTAGAATTATGTCTTCATTTCATCAACATAACCTTCCCCACATTACAAATTGCACCCAGTATGTGTACCCTCCCGTTACAAGCTACGAGACGCATCGAGAAACTTACGCATTTTCTTTTAACTTTGTGGCATCAATCTTAAAAGAACTCCGAACACTCAACAAGATATATATATATATACCGTAGCCTAATAGCTGGGGATATCGGCTAAACTTCGTACGAATACCACAATTGCCGGTAAATGACCAAAAGTCGAATGGAAAGCTTGAGACAATATGTCTGAACAAAATCCAACGATGCATCTAGACAATATCGAGGGCAGATGTCAGAAAGAAATTGCATTGTTATCACAATTAATCGATAAAATATCAGTATTTATGCAATCGGCCTGTAATCAGAAAGTAATGAAACTGAATTTTTTTACGGGGTGTTATTGTTTGATTTTTGAGTAAAGACACGCCCCGCCTGCAGTGATAATAGGGGATGTGTGTCACATGAACAAAACTCTGTAAAGCCCTGTAATGTCTTACTTCGCCGCTGTTCAAAATGCTTGTTTACGTTTCAAGGGCATCATTTGTGATTGAACATTCGACGAAATATTAGGAGAAAAAATACATTCCAAGAAATGTTCTTTGGTGTGAATAGATTTTTAATGGGAACTTTAATCTCTTTAAAATTTACAGATAACAGAACAATTGATATAAAACAAATTAACAATTGAAAATAATTTTTATTGCTTTTTTTATAATTACGTATAAAAACTCGTGTTTAAATTTATACTTTGATAAAATGTGAGAAATATATGATAATATGTTGACTTAGATAAATAAATAGAAAGTTACATAATCTGATATTTGGATTTTATCATAATATACAAAATGTAAACTATTATAGCATCAAACTACTTATTTTGAATATATTTTGTTAGTTATTAATTACAAATTTATCATTTAAAAATTAATTTAATTGGATATTAATCAGATAATTTTAAAAATTAAATTGCATTATTAAGAAGTCGATCATTTTTTTTTTCTCCAAATAGTGGTAAATTTAATTCTATATTGTTTAAAGTTTTAATAAAGTTTGAACATTTTTTTTATTACAATAATTATTTAGATATTGAAAATAAGGCAATATTATAGTTTTTCATACATAACAGATTATAAGCAGTTTTAAATGATGAAAGTTTCACTGTTTAGGAAGCAGTGTTAAATACAAATATTTTTGGTAGTAAAATGCAAAAAATGTATAGTTAAAATGTATAAAAGTTGGTTTTAATTAAAGTAGTAAATATATTTAAATGGAAATATTTTCTTCTATATAAAGAACAAAATGATTTTTTTTTGTCTTGAAATTTTAATGCTTTTTAGAATAAAATAAGATAAATATAACGTTAAACGTATTGGGATTAAAATAAATAACTTAAGACATTATAAAAAGACAGGGAAAAAGTTAAATATTAAAAAAAATAGAAATAATTTAGAATTAACTGGGAATTTTTTTATTGTCACATATTATATGTATATATATGAGTTAATAATATATTATAATCAAAACATACGAGAGATACAATGAAGGAGGGGAAGGAAATAGAAAAATGGTACCAAGCAAAAAACAGGATTATGTAAAAGGACAGATTAAATTGAATACACATACACACACATCTTTTTATGCGTGACGAATAAAGACTAAGTTCTTTTGAAAGACCTTGCTTAATTTATTTATTTTATGGTATTTATTTTTTTTTCACTTTAATCTATTTCGAATAGTTTGTTTATCCGGGAAGACATGTGACGGGACTGACTGAAGCTGAACGCGTATCCTTTTTTACAATTGTCACCACTATTTTAAAAAGTAATCTTCAACTTATTGGGAATTATTACTTGCATATATTGGTGACAAAGTAAAATCCTTTCCTAGCCTGGAATGCGCGTGTTCTCCCGGGTTTTAATGAGTAGAAATAAAATTATATACTGTTTCTTTATCAAATATAGAGATGATATTGAAATGTGAAATCTTAATTTATTTCTAATCAATCCAATCATTTGTCTAAATGTTTTTTTTTCTTAAAAACATATCGTTTATACCAAACAATATTTTAATAGTCAACGTATTATTATTCATTTCTAAATCGAAAATTCTTCTGCACAAATAATTGTTTCAATTAACCAAAATCGAATAATAAAGTACAGCTTCACAACAAAAATTATTATTGCAATTTGAATTAAAGCATAATGAGCAAATATAGCATTTTCTGTGTTAAATTTCTAATTTTGAGCAATTTTAAACATTAGAAATTATTTTTTATATTATTTTTCTGAACTCATTATTTTCATGAAATATTTTATGCCTTTATTAGCCGTTTGGATTTTTTTTAACATCAAGTGAAATATTAAATGCTTGAATATCATGTTTAGAAATAATTATATCAATCCATTTGCTAAAAGTTACACAAATATGTAAAATGAAGCTTAATTTACAATGTTTTTAATACTGTCGATTGTATAACTACTAGAAATCAAGATTTACAAATAATAGAGTATTTAAAAAAAAAAAAATACTTTTATGCTGGGATACATAAATTTGATTTACTTCAAAAATATTGTATCCTGCAGGGTATATTTGGAGTAAAAAATATATTCTCAAATGCACATCAAATATGAAAAATTTCTGCACTGTTTCTAAACAATTTCTGGATTCCAATATAGATTTGTGTAACTAAAAACATGAGGAAGTAATGATGTTATAATATAATAGTTTATGCAACGAAATATCATATAAATAAAATTTTCACTTCCAACACTTAAATTTTCTGACATATTTTATCCTAGTTGTAGTATTTTTATTTCTATTTTTTGTCTTAAACGCTTTCAAACTTATTTATATTTCAAATATACAAATGCAAAATGGAAAACTTTCGCGAAAAATGCTACACAAAACTTTCAGGCAATGTAATTTAAAGTTGTAACATTTGTTATTACGGTACAAGAAGATGTTTCTTCAGTGGTAATAATAAATAAAGTATTTTTCGTACGATGCATTTCCATTTAAATAATTTATTTAAACGTACATTAGATGCATTTTTGGGGTTCCTTTAACAATATTTGGTAATGAGCGGTAATATAGCTAACAATTTTAAAGAATTATTTTTATTAAAAGGGGTAGAGTAAATTCAATTTTTGTCCTGGAATTATGTTCTGATGTTGTAAATACTTCAAATGTTCGTATCATTAATCATGAAAAATTATTAACAAAAGTATTCGCATTACGTCTCGCTGGATTTGAGCTCTTAATAATTATACATGGATTAATTCGCACTTCATAATGGCTAAAATTTTGCGAAGTAAATATTCGATTTTTTTTAGCAATAGTGATATAAAATGATTTTAATAAAAAACATTAGAACATCTCTATTACTTTAAATGTGCTGATCGTGCAGGGTTTCTTTAGAGTAATAAAACTCATTTACTAATGCACATCAAATAAGATATATTTTTGTATTGTTTCAAAATGCTTTCCGCATTCTATTATAAGATCTCTGTAACTAAACTTTTCACTTACAACATTTAAATATTGTGTCAGCTTTTTTCTTAGTTGTGTTTTCATTTTTATTTCTATTTTTCCTGTGAAATGTTTTCAAACTTATTTATATTTCAAACATACAAATGCGAAGTGGAAAATTTCCCGAAAAATGCTTACAGAACTTTCAAATAATGAAATTTAAACTTGTAACATTTATTATAAAGGTAAAAGAAGATGTTTATTCAGTGGTAGTAAATTTTTAATTATCTTGTGTAGTTGTGTGGCTGTAAATTTTTGATAAAAAAAAATAAAAGTATTTTTTTTGTACGATGCATCTTTATTTAAATAATTTATTCGAATGTAGATTAGATGAATTTTTGAGGGTTTTTTTAGCAATATTTGATAATGTGCGATGAAATAGCTAATAATTATAAAGAAATATTTTTATTAAAAGGGTCAAATTATATTGAAATTTAGCCGTGAAATTACAGCCCGATACTGTAAATAATTCAAAAGTTTGTATCAGGAATCATAAAGAGTATCACAAAAGTTTTCACAATACACCCCACTGGGTTTAGACTATCAATATTTACGCATGGATTAATTTGCTCTTCTTAATAGCACATATTTTGCGAAGTATTTTTTCGAGTATTTTTTTATCAGCAATAGTGATGTAAAAGAAATTTAATAAAAAGGGTTTGAATATCTCTACTGCTTTAAAAATTTGGATCGTGCGGGCTTTCTTTAGAGTAAAAAAAACACATTTTGCTAATCCGCATCATGTAAGATAAATTTCTGTACCGCCTCTAAATGTCTCCTAGATTCCAGTATAGATCTCTGCAACTAAAAACATGAGAAAATAACTATGATATATTGAATTAGTTTATGCAACGAAATTTAATACGAAAAAACATTTCTCTTACAGCATTTAAATTTTCTGACATCTTTCATCTGCTGTATTTTTATTTTTATTTTTATTTTTTCTTTGAAACGCTTTTGAACTTATTTATATTTCAAACATACGAATGCGAAATGGAAAATTACCCGAAAAATGCTTTGTAGAACTTTCAAATAATGTAATTTAAAGTTGGAACGTTTATTATAACGGTACAAGAAGAAGATGTTTATTCAGTGGCAGTAATTTAAAAAATAGCTTGGGTTGTAGTGCAGTTGTAAATTTCAGATAAAAAAGTAAAATTATTTTTTGTACGATGCATTTCCATTTAAATAATTTATTTGAAGCACATTAGATGAAGTTTTAAGATTCCTTTAACAATATTATTAGTCAATTATATTGCTAAGAATTAAAAAAGCGTATATTTTTATTAAAAAGGGTAATGTAAATTGAACTTTAGTCCTGGAATTATGGCTCTATGTTGTAAATATTGCAAAATTACGTATAATAAATCATGAAAAATTCAAGCAAAGTATTATCAATACACTCCACTGGATTTAAGCTCTTAATATTTACGCATGGATTAATTTGCACTTCTTAATGGCCAAAATTTTGCGAAGTATTTATTATATTTTTTTAGCAATAATGATATAAAGGATTTTAATAAAAATCGTTAGAACATCTCTCTTACTTTAAAAGTATTGTATCGAGCAAGGTTGCTTTAGAGAAAAGCAACCTTGTAGTACCTACTAGTGCACATCAACTATGAGAAAATTTCTGTACTGTTTCAAAATGTTTTCTGGATTCTAGTACAGATCTCTGTAACTAAACTTTTCACTTCCAACATTTAAATTTTGTGTCAGCTTTTATTTTAGTTGTGTTTTCATTTTTATTTCAATTTTTCTTGTGAAATGCTTTCAAACTTATTTATATTTCAAACATACAAATACGAAGTGGAAAATTTCACGAAAAATTCATACAGAACTTTCAAATAACGTAATTTAACGTAGTAACGTTTATTATAAGGGTAAAAAAAGATGTTTGTCAGTGGTGGTAAATTTTTAATTATCTCGTGAGATTGTGTGGATGTTTGATAATTTTTTTGTACGATATATCTTTATTTAAATAGTTTATTTGAATGTAGATTAGATTAATTTTTGAAATTCTTTTAACAATATTTAAAAATGTGCGATAAAATAGCTACTAAAATTTTAAAGAATTATTTTTATTAAAAAGATCAAATTATATTGAAATTTAGTAATAAAATTACTGCACGATATTGTAAATATTGCAAAAGTTTGTATCTGGAATCATAAAGAGTATCAACAAATATATTCCCAATATAGCCCACTGTATGTAAACTATCAGTATTTACGCATGAATTAATTCGTTCTTCTTAATAGCAAATATCTTGCGAAGTATTTTTTCGAATATTTTTTATCAGCAATTGTGATGTAAAAGAAATTTAATAAAAAAGGGTTTGGATATGTCGATTACTTTCAAAGTATTGTACCGTGCAGAGTTTTTTTACAGTAAAAAAAAATACTTTTTCTAATGCACATCAAATATGATATATTTCTGTACTGTTTATAAATGTTTTCTGGATTCTAATATAGATCTCTGTAACGAAAAACATGTAAAAATAATGATGTAAAAATGTAATAGTTTATGGAACGAGATCATACCAAGAAAACATTTCACTTCCAGCATTTAAATTTTGTGGCGTCTTATATCTTAGTTGCAACATTTCTATTTTTATTTCTATCTTAATGCTTTCAAACATAATTATATCTCAAACATACGGATGGGAAATGGAAACTTTCAGGAAAAATGCTCCAAAGAACTTTCAAATAATGTAATTTAAAGTTGGAACCTTTATTTTAACGGTACAAGATGTTTATTCCATGGTGGTAAATTTAAAATTGTCTTGTGTAGTTGTGTGGTTGTAATTTTCTGCTAAAAAATAAAGGTATTTTTATGATGTATTTGCATTTAAATAATTTATTCAAAACTACATTAGGTGAATTTTTCAGATTTCTTTAACAATATTTGATAGTGAGATATGATATAGCTAGAAATTTTAAAGACCTTTTTTGTAAGAAGAGTAAAGTATATTGAACTTTACTCAAGGAATTACGGCCTGATATTGTAAAAATACACTGGTGTGCAAAATTTAAGGACGACTCCCAAAATGCAATTTTCAAGGGATTTTTAAGCGATAATTTTGACGCGAACATTCAAAAAGAAGTAATATAAATCGAATAATTACTATCCCTGCATAACAGCTAGTCCATATAATATCTCATTCAGATCACACAAGGTCACAAGAGTCACAGTCACTACAGCGAAACAAAAAATAGGAAATTACACACGTCTTTTTCATGCGTCTCAAATGACTACTATATGTGACTCCAGTGACAGGTCTCTGCGACCCTACTTTGTGTAGAGTCACCAGGTGACTTTACAATGTCGTTTTATTGAGACTTTCATGTGATTGTCGTTTGGAGACTCAATTTCAAAGTCATTGTAAATGGTGTAATATGATCAGTCCCCAAATAATGTCACATTAAAGCCACATGGTAACGTTCTGTCACAAACTTTATCAAATGGTGACAGAGACCCTACTTTGAATCAGCCACTGTGAAAAGTGGTGAAAAGTCTTTCTAAAAAATTAAACATAGTGATGTCATCTGCTGGTGGATTTACATTAAAATCTAATCAACAACAACTTTTGTTAAATTCTAAATGAATCTGAAGTTTGTTGAAAAACCACGCGTTAGTTTTCGAGACAGAATCATTGCAGAAATCGTACAAACATATTGATAGAAGCGCCTCCTATCGAGTGATTTACTGCAAAACTTAAGGAATTGTTAATTTATATCAGGGACAAACTAAATCTGAAATTTGATGAAAATTTGTGCATTAGATCCTGGGACAGAGCTATTGTGATTGTAATGAATAATGCTGCATACCAGCGCCACTTGTTGCGTGATTTACATCAAAAGGTAATCAACATCAGATTACATCAAGATTCAACATTAAATGAAGTTTTTTGAAAATCTGTCCATTTGTTCTGGAGGTATAGCTATCGCGTAAATCGTGAAAAAGGCATCATAGAAGCACCATCTGTCGGCATATATACGCAAAAAGTTAATCAGTTTCAGTTTATATCAAAGTCTAAATAATTCTAAAGTTTTGTGAAATTTCGCAGACTAGTTCTTCAAAAAGTTCGCCCACAAAATATTTGTCACATACAGAGTGACAGACAGACTCACAGGCAGACATTTTGTAAAAACACGTTCTTGGGTTCCCTGATCTGTAAAATGTGTAAATGCGTCGAAAATCGGAATTCGAAAAATTTCACGAATCGAATACTTTTTTCTCGTTAAGATATGAGAATGTAAAAAGTTGAAAATTTGATATTTTCGTCATGTTTTGAAAGAAAGTTCATTTTAATAAAGATTCATTTATTTCGGAAAAATAATTCATTATTTCCAAGTAGTAGTTTCATCTTTAAAATATTCAAGAGCTATAATTACAGAATGTGAATTCGATTATAATATATTTAAACTCTTTTATTTAACTCGAAACTGGTTTCTGTATGGAATTGTGTAATCGATTTTTATCCACTTTCTGACCTGCTAGATATAAAAATAACCCATTTATTTTATGGTTAAAAAAATGAAAACCATTTAGAAATAAGTTTAAATTGAATAATGTTTCTTTATTATTCACTAGAAAAATACATATGAGATTGAAAAACGTAAATATACGTGTTAAATATTTTTAAATAAGCTACTCAGTGATACCAAATTTGACCTTCGTAACCAACCCCCTGGGGGTCAGAGGGGGTCCAACTTTGAAATCTTAAATTATAACCCACATTTTTTATTGCAGATTCGGATTCTACGGACAAAAATACGTAACTTTTGTATTTGATGTTTATTTCGAATCCTCGTTTATCACGGTGTAATTGAGCATATTAAATCGATACATATTTCGGCTTTTCCAACGGTATTTTCCCTAATCGAAACTAATTGGGGAGAATTTATGACATCAAATTCCTCGTCTTTTGCAATAATAGCGTTTCCTGAAAATCACCGGTGCCGAGTATTTCGGTAGTGCTACACAGTTAAAAATTTGATCCATTTTCTCTAGTGTCACTCCACAGTTTTTATAGAATATCTCTTTCATGACCAATGAGAATGTTCCATAACACAGTATAGCACTATTGAAATAATCGCCACGGGTGATTTTCAGGAAACGCTATTCCTACAAAAGACGAGGAATTTGACGTCAAAATTTCTGTTTTCCAATCAGTTTCGATTAGGGAAAATCCCGTTGGAAAAGCGGGAATATGTATCGATTTAATATGCTCGATTACACCGTGATAAACGAAGATTTGAAATAAACATCAAATACAAAAGTTACGTATTTTTGTCCGTAGAATCCGAATCTGCAATAAAAAATGGGGGTTATAATTTAAGATTTCAAAGTTGGACCCCCTCTGACCCCCAGGGGGTCGGTTGCGAAGGTCAAATTTGGTATCACAGAGTAGCTTATTTAAAAATATTTAACACGTATATTTACGTTTTTCAATTTCATATGTATTTCTCGAGTTATTCGGCCGTTTCCAGACTTTTCGGACACCCTGTATATGTAGATAATAACAAGATGTCCGTTTCTCTTTCGGAAGAGGCGACAAAAAAGGGATATTTCATTTACTCATAGGGAAAAATTACAGAAAGACGAAAAAGAATTTGGATGTTTCATTTTTTCTTAAAGGTAAATGTGATCGTGAACATTGCTTTTCTTGTAATTTTTGTATTTTATTTATTTATTTATTTTTTTTTTTTACTAAAAAATATCACGAGGCCCCACTTTTTTTTTCCATGTTTTTGTACATATGTTAAACTATTGCGTGACATATTTTTTTAGCACTTTCCAACAAAGTTGAAAAGTGCTTATGCATTCGGTTTGTCTGGCCGCATGGCCGTCTGTCCGCGCTCTAACTCTCGTAAATATACTCGGATTGTATGAAATTTTTGCACGTTATTTAGGTTTACCCTAGTACAAACCCTATTGAAAAAGAAGTTTCTACCGTGATTAATTTATTTACAGGAACAGTCAAAAGTTTTCCATTACATTACGGCCTATCGGGAAAAATCGTTTCAAATGAATTTTAAAGATGTCACACACTGTCAAACATATTAAAATTTACATGCATTTAAGAGATGCACTAAAATATGCATTCTATAAAATATGCAGTGAAAATATAGTATTATTCCTTTACAGGGCCACACAAAAGAATTCCATTGGATGTCACTGAGGCTTAATATAAATTATACGATATTGTCTTGCATAATATGAAGTACATTGCATTTACAGGGACACACAAAATATTTCAAATAGTATATTCCTTCAGACGGATTATATATGTTTCCGATGATGGCTGATGGATGGATTAATACATTTTAATTATGATATATGCATTTAAGTTTCACTAAATCTTTGTACATTATAAGGGTGTGTATAAATGTTATAGTTGACATACAGAGCTATCCAAAAAAGCTCGCCAACTTTACTGAGTATGAGCGTATAAGTTATTTAAAGGTAGTTCTTAAAATAAGGTATACATTTTTATGTTGAACTACATTCAATTTACAAAGAAATGTTTGCAGAATATAGGTAAAATGATATACAGGGCCACGCAAAGAATTGTGTAAATGGACACCTATGAATGATAATTTATAACAATGTGATTTCAGTTGTTTTAAGAGTTCTAGTTTAAAATGAATTTTAGCTTCTTACTGACGTGTAATAAAGGTACAAGGTAAACTACAGGGCTGAACAAAAGTTTTCAAGTATGTTTCTCATTTATTACAGTCAAACCCCGTTATAACGAACTCCAAGGGACGAAGTTTTTGTTCGCTATATCCGACCCATTAAAAAATGTTAGAGTTTACAAAATATGTATGTATTTACCTGATACCTATATGTTCAACAATCACGTATTAAGAAAAAAAAAACGTAAATTCATTTAGATATGATCATTGATGAATTAAATTGATTAAAATTGATAATATTAAACTAACACAATACTAAATAAATTAACTTAAAAGGAAGACAAATAGAAATACAATAAAGCGCCGATTATCTAAAAATTCGAGACCAACCCTAGTACGGATAAATGAGCAAGAAATTTAAGGAATGATACTGACTATACTAAAATCTTTACTTTTTATCCAGGGTTAGGATGACTAACATTAATTATTGGCGCGTAAAAATTGTTTTACTTTTATTTTGTTTGTTTACTTTTTTATCATTTAATTTTTCCTTTTTTTTTTTTTTTTTCATCATCTTGTAGACCGGGCGGCGGCGACACGAATGACTACGTCATCGAGTTACGGGATGAAATCATGATGTAGGACAAGATTATTAGGTGTAGATTAAGGAATGACTGGTCTGCTTCGTCATTTTTTGGTACGATATGAGTAACAGCGGGCGCCAACTCGCCATTTTGGCGTCACTTTCACGTCATCGAGTTACGGGATGAAATTGGTGCCAAATTAAGGCTAAAATAAAGTATTTTAAGAATATGTCGGT
This sequence comes from Maratus speculifer, assembly GCA_964019185.1. Taxonomy (NCBI): domain Eukaryota; kingdom Metazoa; phylum Arthropoda; class Arachnida; order Araneae; family Salticidae; genus Maratus; species Maratus speculifer. The sequence goes on from OZ025289.1 coordinate 242,910,811, forward strand.
CTGCCTGCGTTTATCCTGGTACAAACCCTCGGCAGACTGAAATTTATGACAAAAAAATGACGTTATAATGTAAAATTCAATATGACTACATCATCGAGTTACGGGATAAAATCATGATGTAGGACAAGATTATTAGAAGTAGATTAAGGAATGACTGGTCTGCCTCGTCATTTCTTGGTACGATAGGAGTAACAGCCAACTCGTCATTTTGGCGTCACTTTTACGTGAACGAGTTACGGGATGAAATTGGTGCCAAAATAAAGCTAAAATATAAGTATTTTATTAATATGTCGATCTGCCTGCGCATATCCTGGTACAAACCCTCCGCAGACTGAAATTTATAACCAAAAATGAAAGTTGTAAAAGAAAAGATGCATAATTTAATTTATTTATGATTTTCTTTATAAAATTAAGTAAAATAATTTTATAATTGAAAACCAGTAGAGATCGCATACATGACTACGTAGTTTTTTTTAAATCTGCTTAGTAATGAAATGAAAAAATGAAATGAATTTTAAATGCAAAAAAAAAAAAAAATAAATAAATAAATAAATAAATAAATAAATAAATAAAAAATGAATAAAAAAATAAATGATGATGAAAAAAATGAATTTTATACATTTTATGGTCAAACCAGGATATTGTATCTCGAGAAAAAACATCATCAGAAAAGCTAAAATATTTGTAATGTATAATCTGATCTCTAAATGTGTCAATTTTTCAGTTGCGAGTTGGCGCCCGCTGTTACTCATATCGTACCAAGAAATGACGAGACAGACCGGTCATTCCTTAATCTACACCTAATAATCTTGTCCTACATCATGATTTCATCCCGTAACTCGATGACGTAGTCATATTGAATTTTACACTATAACGTCATTTTTTGTTATAAATTTCAGTCTGCCGAGGGTTTGCACCAGGATATGCGCAGGCAGACCGACATATTCTTAAAATACTTTATTTTAGCTTGAATTTGGCACCAATTTCATCCCGTAGCTCGATGACGAGAAAGTGACGCCAAAATGGTGAGTTGGCGCCCGCTGTTACTCATATCGTACGAAGAAATGACGAGGCAGACCAGTCATTCCTTAATCTACACCTAATAATCTTGTCCTACATCATGATTCCATCCCGTAACTCGATGACGTAGTCATTTGTATCGCCGCCGCCCGCTCTATTGTGAATTTCAAAGAATATAATTTAAAGAAAAAAGCTTTTGATTATTGCTTTCTACAAAGAAGACGTTATTTTCAACGTTGTCATATCTCGAATCCTTCTTAACCCTTTAACCGTTTGTCCCGACTTTTTCTGTTTCTAGTAATCATGTTTAAATGGCTGCAGACAAAAATATTTTAAACGGGAATTTATTTTGAATCATACACAGGAAGAAGTAATATTAAAGATATTATAGCATCAAACTGATTAATTAATATAAATATCTTGCAATTTATAAGCATTCTTATAAAAATATATGAAAACCCTTGGACGGTGAAAGGGTTAAATACATTAGTTAAATAAATTAGCTTAAATGCGTTTCTGATTTGCTACGACAGGAGTAATGGAAAATAACTGACGGGTGGGCGTGATCACACCTGCAGAATGGCTACCATATAAAAGAGAAAGAATGCAGGTCCTACTACTCTTTAATAAAGATACATAGTTAATTTGCAACATGTTTTATTAGCTGGCATGCATTTTCTTATAAAATTAGAGTCAAAAACCTTTTTTCACATCAGCAGAAAAAAAAAATCATGGTCGACTAGAAAAAAGTTCGTTATAACCGATTCTTAAGATTCCGGAGGTTCGCTATAAAAGGGTAAAATAGCATTAAATACAATAGGAAAACAGCGGGACCAAAACTTTCGTTCGTTATATCAGGGAGTTCGTTATAACGGGGTTCGACTGTAGTACAAATTGTTCAAAAAGGAATTTTGAGCTTTTTCCTTACTAAACTAAATTTTCCCATTTTATAGTATGTATATCAACAGACAGATCAAATACAGAGCTGATCAAAAGTATTGAAATACATATTTGGCTATATACCCTTATTTCCCTAATTAACGAAGTTTTTAAAAATATTTCATGAAGTGTTGGAAAGTGCTTCATAATCTGTGCTTAACGCATGATTTTCCTTACTTGTTTCATTTAACTGTGGCGCTTTTTTGAAATAGACTACTTTAAATGTTGCAGATTTTGGAAATTTTGAATATTTAACAGGTTATAGCTACTAACAGCAACAATATTTCCGTGCAGTACTATATTATATATAGCTTGTCCTAGTAGTGCACTTTCTTATTCTAAGAAAAACTTTGGGGTATTATAGCTTAAATAAGATAATAAGAGCGGAAAATGGACAAAAAACGTCATTTTAACTGTACTTTGTGGCAACATAACAATGTGAAATAACAATGTCCCATGGAAACAAATTTTAATAAGCAGGTAGTGTTATACTATAGGTTTATGCGAAAATAATTTTGAAATGTTGTATCTTGCCAGAGATATACCTCTCCAAACATATTGGGATTTCCTCGAACTTTGATATTTTCTATAGGAAAGAGGAAATTTTTTTACGGGCTTCAAAATAACACACTATTTATTAAGTAAGATCTACTTCAACATTTAAAAAAATCAAGCAAATCAAAAAATACTACTATCAGACTTTGTCGGATTTTCAAAATAAGGGCTCTTAATTACTCTCATATTCAGTAACCTTTAGGAGTTCTTTTGTGTAACCCTGTATATCAACTATAACATTTATATGCCCCATATAATTTGCAGAACATTTAGTAAAACTTAAAAGCGCATATCATAATTGAAAATGTATTTCAACCATCCATCAGTTATCATCGATAATATACAGTACTTCGGATAAGAATATAAGATTTGAAATATTTTGTGTGGCCCTGTAAATGCTATGCACTTCATATCACGCGTTAAATATTAAGTCTCAGCGGCGTAGATCAATTTTAGATACTTTAATTCGTTTAACATTATTAAAATATGTCGCAAATTATGGGTTTGTGAATCCATGCATCGGCGTTGTGATGGATGCATTGCGGCGAGTGGAAGGAAATCTGAACATCTTCTGTAAATGTCAACCATACTCCTTAATAAAATTCATATTAATACTTCTTTCGATATCCTTTCTTTCTTCCTCTCCACACCTGCGATCTTCGCCTTCTAGCAACGGCAGTTTGCATTTTCAATCACAAGTTCCTACGTAAATATTGTTCATGATATGACAGACCAACATGTTTAGTTTGTAAACAATCTTTTGAGACTCGCTGTACATATAGGTAAGAACACATAAAAGTTACTAGTAAGGGGAAAAATTCTATAAATATTAACTATATTTATTTAATGAGTTAAAACTTATCTTTGGAAATACATTGAAAAATCTATAATCATATTCCATGAATAATCATCAAAGTCAAATGATCGGGCAGTTAGATGTACAAGAACATAAAAGACTGTACTACAGTCGAGATATAATTAGTGCGCCAACAGCCTGTCTATAGTTTGTTAACCGGCAAGAGATTTTCATCGTCTGTTAATTTAACGTATCCCAGTTCCATAGATGTATCTGTTGGTTTTGAATTTTCCAAACTGAATTTAATTGCTAACTCATGAATTTTGTTAATTTGATCTAGAGTTATTGTGTTTTGGTCTGGCTGATTAATGTTTATACTTAAATAACATTTGGCATCGCCTAAATCCATCACAGGGTATTCTTTCTTTAACTGATGTATAAGTCTACCAATATTTTGATCTTTCCCGGCGATGAGGAGATCATCAACATAAAAAATTACATAAACTGTTTCTTTTTATTTAAGATTCGTTTGTATAAGCATTTGTCAATTGAGCTTTGGTGAGAACCTAATTTTAAAAGCGAGTCGTGTATTTTCAAATTCCAAGCTCTAGCTGCTTGCTTTAGTCCATAAATCTAGTGATGGGCGATAACGAGAAGTTTTTCTCGATTTTCTCGATTGTAGGAACATCTCGATAACTTTCGATTGTGTAAAATTTTTCTCGATGACTCCAGTTTGCAATTGCTTTTATACCATACAGGATTCAATTTTATCAAGAGTCTACAACAGGTGAATGAGTCGGTGTTAATAAAGACACGACGGATTCACTCGCTAGAGAGCCCCTCCTTTTATTGGTGTATCCAATTTATACGCAATCTTTTAATATGAAATCTCGAACTGGGTCCTCATTGTATATGGCATCATATACCAAACGCGGTGTGCACGCACAGCAAAATCTTGTAAACAAAGAAAAAGAAAATTTTTTTTTCGAATTGAACGAACAACCGAACGTAAGCTCGAATCGAACGTTAAATTTTGAAAACTGCTCCCCCCCCCCCCAAGGTAACGTAGTGTGGGGGGGGAATATATAACATCGGGTGCATAAGATCAGTAAGTGGTCACATGCCAAACAACTTCCTTATTTTCTAAATTCCATGTATATTATAAATATTATTTATTGCAAAATCCGGAAAAAAAAAAAACATTTTGGAACTGCCGACAGAAGTCAAAACTTGAACAATTACGTGTGAATTTTTTTAATCGTCAGGAAATATTTTATTGTGCAGGAAATACAAGGACCAAGTAACCGCGGTAAAATAACGCCTACACGCGAGAGGAAGCCAGAGTCCCAGCAGTGGTGAACAATATTTATATGATGCAGATGTCATACACGCACCACATTGGCACGATGTTTTCCAGATGCCGATTTAGCGAAAACTTCGAAGAATTTTAAGAAATTTAAATTTCAACCCCTTATGGGTCCGTAACGTGACTCAGAATGACGGGAGAAACTTTTTTATGCTAAATTGGTAATGTATGAAGCATAAGCTTTCAATAAACATATTACATCAAAAAATGAAAAATGCCCCCCCTGGCCCCCTCCCCCCCCCCAAAAAAAACCCCGGTGTTATGGGGAAAACCGTAAAACTGCAAAAAGAGCGGCGACGAAAAGTTAGCTATGCTATAGTTTTTTCTCGCTGCTGTAGCTCCCATACAAAGTTATAGCCTTTTAAAAATTGAAATGAAGTGAAGAAATGAGCAAAATTATGTTGGTGAATAACCAACAGGGGGGGGGGGGTCAATACCGCCGCTTGTGCCATATAGCTTAAACTTTTAAGTTTAGCTTAAACTTTTAAGTTAAAATTGGTAGAGAAAAAAATGAGCAATATTTTAAAGTGTATGTTGGGGGGGGGGGGGGTCAAGCCCCTTACCTTTGGAAGAGGTCCTCAAAGAGGGAACTTTAAAACAATGTGCCTAGGTTACAGTAACAATGTGGCTAGTTCAATGGTTTTTTTTCCATCTCAAAGAAATTTCCAATACACCTAAGGACGTTTTCAAATAAAAAATTCGATCTAAAATGATAAAAACACAAAAAGGTTCGAAAAATGCCAACCCCCCCCCCTCCCGCCGTGGGAACCAAATTCGGAAGGGGGGGGGGATAAGAAAGCATCATAATATGAAAGAGTAATTCGAGATCTTCAAGATGATATACAATATGACGGGCTTAAAAAGTGAAAATTGTCCCTTTCAACTGACCACCGTCAGTCCAACCCTTTCGCCCCCAATTTCCTGCAGCAGACATTTAAATTTTTTTACGATTGATAAATAATTACCGAATGATTTGATGAAAAAAAACCACACTTAAATTGATAAGTATTGTAGAAATCGCTACTGTTTTAAACATATGTTCGTCCCCTCTCCAACCCCCTCTTTGAATTTTTTTTTTAAATAAACAATATTTATTGGGGGGTACCATGTACGTGACAGCATGGTAAGACTAAAATACCAGAAACTTTGAAAATTAGGTCTTCATTTCACAAGTCATATTCTCATGCTTCTTTCTGTACTTCGTTTTTCGATAAAACTTTCATTTCACAAAGCTTCATCGACAAAACGCCTCGATAAAGCTCGTCATCTCTATTCTCAGCGAGAACGAAAATCATCCTTATCGAAAAAGGCATTCATCAGCAAACCACAAGATTCTCGGAGTGCCGCTTTTATCAAGGTTAAATTAGTCCTTCGATAAACCTATTTCAATCGAGGTTAATTTTCATCGCGATGAAATGATTTTCCCGTTATGCCTGACTTTATCACGATGAAATTTGTTGAAATGAGAGGCATATTCGAAAGCTCTTTTAATCATTCTTTCATATTATGAATCTTTCTACTTTTGGAGTTGAATTTTAAGGGGCGGGAGGAGGGGAGGGGAGGGGGGAGGAGCGATGAGGGGGCGAATTTTTTAAATCTTAGCTATTTCGACAATAAATGTTATTTTTGGTGTGGAATTTTTTATGGAACTCTCCGGTAAATATTATTTATTAAATATAAAGATTTTAAAGTGCGGGCTGCATCATTTTTAGGTGTAGTCTAGGAAAAATAAGTGAACCTACGGGTGACATGTAAATTTCAAACCTTTTTTTTTTTTTTTTTTCTTTAATCCGTCATGTTATATGTACATCATCGGAATGCTTTGGCACCTCATTTTACGAATCTTTCTCCGCCTGGAGTTGAATTTCAGGAGGAAGGGGGGGGGGAGAAACCGATAAGAGGGTGAATTTTTTAAACCGTGTCTATTTCGGCAATAAATATCATTTTAGATGTGGAGGTTTCTTTTATGGAACTCTTCGGTAAATATAACTTATTAAATATAAAGATTTTAAAGTGGGGGGGGGGGTACGTCATTTTTAGGGGTGTTCTGAGAAAAATGAGTGAACCCACAGGTGACATGTAAATTTCAACCTCTTTTTTGGACCCGTCATGTTATATATATATCATCAGAATTTTTTCGAACGTCTATTTCATTTTACGAATATTTCTCCTCCTGGAGTTGAATTTCAGGAAGGGGAAGAGAAGCGATAAAAAGGTGATTTTTTTTTTTTTTTTTTTTTTAATTTTAGCTATTTCGACAATGAATATCATTTTAGATGTGGTTTTCAGAGGAGCGCTCCAGTAAATATTATTTCATAAATACAAAAGTTTAAAATGGGGACTGCGTGATTTCCTGGTGCATTCTGGGAAGAAAAAGTAACATTACGGCCACGGGTGAGGAATAAATTTCAAACTTTTTTTGGATCTGTTATGTGATATGTCATAGGAAAGGTTTCGGAATACTCTTTCATATTATGGACCTTTCTTTTCCTGCAGTTTAATTTCAGGACGGGGGGGGGGCGACGGGGAGTGAATTTTTTTAATCGTAGCTATTTCGAGAATAACTATCATTTTAGAAGTGGTTTCTTGATGGAACCTTCTAATAAAAATTACTAATTATAAACATTTTAAAGTAGGGGATGCGTGATTTCCGGGTGTATTCTGTTAAGAAAAATTAAACCTGCGGGTGAGGAGTAAATTCCAAACTTTTTTTGGACCCTTCGTGTGATTGATTTTTGGAATGTTTTTCGAATCACTCTTTCACATTATGAACGTTTCTCCTCCTGGGGTTGAATTTCCGCAGGGGGGAGGGGAGCGATGAAGGTGAATTTTTTAAATCGTAGCTATTTTGAAAATAAATTTCATTTTAAATGTGATTTTTTGATGGAGCCCTTTGGTAAAAATATTTTATTAAATATTAACATTTAAAAGCGAGGCTGCGTGATTTCCGGATGTATTCAGGGTAGAAAAAAAATAGTGGAATAGTGAGGAGTAAATATGAAGCTTTTTATGGACCGGTCATATGATAAATCAACAGAAGTTTTCAAACCACTCTTTCATATTATGAATCTTTCTTCTCTTTTCCTCAATTTGGCCTCCTTACAGAAGCGCTTTTCAAACTTTTTTGAAATCATTTCGTTTTTGTGAATTCAGATCTGATTTTTTCTATAGAGACTTCCAACATATAATTTATAATGTATGAAAAATTCACAAACTGTGAGGACAGGCTGTATTCCGGGTGTTGCAATAGTTGGAATTCTAAGGGTAGTGTTTTTATATCTTTTGTTGACTCCTCTTTCGTGATATATCATTAGAAAGCTCTGTAATTACCATTTTATTTTATACTAGCTGTTCTGCCCGGCGTTGCCCGGGTTCATCAAAAAATAGCAAGAATTGCGAAAAAACTTTAAAAATCATAATAAAAACCTCGAAAAATTTAAAAAATACTTCACGAATTTCGTCTAAACTTCGTTGAAAATATATGGGCTAGAAAATTGAAGTTGGATTATTTTTACTAATGAGGAAAAATCTTACAAATCGCAAAAAACATTAAAAATCTCATAAAAATATAAAACAAAATTTAAAAATTGTGTTTCAAAATTCGAATAAACTTTACAAAAAAGAGATCAGAATTTAATAAATTCGGCCAAAAATTGAACCTCTAAAAAATCGAAGCGGGTCGCGAAGAAACGTAAACATCGCTTTAAAAATGGCAAAATTTTCAAAAATCACGGAACTCAAAATTTACTCTACTTGGATAAATGTTTTGAATCTAATTAATTTGATAATGTAAAAAGCATTGAAATACGAAAAAACTGCTAAAAAATCGCAGTAAAAATCTTTAATCGCACAAGAGAAAATTTATCATATTAGCGAAGAAATTAAAAACCGAATTCCTTTTCCGTATCTGAAAAAAATCGCCGTAAACTCAAAAAAAAAAAAAAAAAAAAAAAAAAAAAAAAGAGCAAAACAATTACCGTAAAGGATAAAAGTTTGAAACCAAACACTTATTAGTCTAGAAATTTAAAATCGAATTCCTTTGAAAAATGTAAAAAAAAAAAAAAAAAAAAAAAAAAAAAAAAGACTGAGAAAGCCCAAAAATTGCATTGAAAATTGTAATGAAAGTCGTAAAACATTAAAAAATCCCTAGGGTAAAAAATCACTGTTATAATATAAAATATTGTATTCAAGAAATTAACCATATTAACCAAAAAGTTTGAAATCGAAATCGATTTCCGGATGTAAAAAAACCGCCATGAACTTGAAGAATGGCTAAAAATTACATAGAAAATTGCATTAAAAATAGCTAAATATTTGGAAGTCAATGCTTAAAAAAATAATATTAAGGCAGAACGGGGGGGGGGAGGGGGTCATGATCGAAATCATTCATAAATTACAAAATGTAGGCATGGAACGTCAAAATCATATTAAGAGATAAAACATTGCATTCGAAACATAACTACATTAAACAAAATGTTTGATATCAAAATTGGTTTCTGAATGGCAAAAAATCCCCAAGGAACTTTAAAAAGTGGCTAAAAATCATATTGAAAACTATATTAAAAACCGCTGAATATTTAAAAGTCATGGCTGTAAAAAATTAACATTCAGTCGAAAATATTGTAATCGGAAATCGTTCATGAATAAGGAAAATTCAACACGGAACACTTAAAATCCCCCAAACTAACTAAAAATTACATTGAATATCGCATTAGAAATTGGCAAAATTCATAAAAGCGTGGAGTACAAATTGTAATATTTATGCTAAAAGTTAGAAACCGAAATTCTTTTACTGATATCAACAACTGTCACAGAACTTGAAAAATCACTATAAAACAGATTAAAAATCAGTAAAATTCAAAAATCCGGACAAAATTTGCCATAGTAAGATAAACATTTATATTAAATTCCTGCGGACATACTTTACCATAATGGGACAAAACAATGAAATCTGAACTCTTTCACTAGTTTAAAAATATCAACACAAAACTTGCTAAACATTTCGCTAAACACTTTATGAAAATATACAAAAAATCTGAATCATTGATGTAAAAATTTACTACATTAAGCTACAAATTATTTAAAAATTTCTTTTCCAATTGTGAAAAAATCGCTGTGGACTCGAAAACATCTAAAAATTGTATTCAAAAATGCATTACAAATCGTTTCAAATTTAAAAATAGCGGGGGACAACATTTACATTAATAGAGTAAAATAGTGTAATCTGAATTCTTTCTTAAATACGAATGAAAAAATCGGCGCAAACCGTGAGAAATAATGAAAAGATTGCTAAAATTTGCATTAAAAAATCAGTAAATTTCAAAATTCGTAAATGATGTGAAAATGTTTGAAATTAATTTCCTTTTCGAAATTCCAAAAAATAGCTTTGAAATTCAAAAAACCAATACAAAACCATTGAAAAATTCATTAAAAATCGCTAAATGTAAATACATTCCCTGAATAAAAAAATATTCTAGTCGTGTAAAACGTAGCAATCATTCTTTTTTACATGAATTACAAAAAGAAAAAAAAATCGACGCAGAACACAAAATATACCAAAAATCATATTGAAAATCGACAAAATTAAAAAAAGGTAAATGGTGAAACTTACTATATTAGCCTAAAAGTTTGAAACCAAAATAATTTTTTAATTGTTAATATACCATTGCGGTGGGGATCGAAAAAAAATATTACTAAATCGCATTAAAAAGTTCATTAAAAACGCATTGAAAAATGCACTAAATATCGCTAGTTATTTTTTAAATCGCAGTAATCAGAATTTCAGCAAACGGATAAAACATTCTAATCGGAAATCTGAACTGTTTGATTATCCGGTTGATCAAGAAACTATCTGGGTCAAACCATAAGATTAAACTACAATAATGGCGGATCGTAAATTCCATATTCACTTGACATTAAACATGTTACATATGTTTGTTACGTCATCAAATGGTTTTTACTTCTTATTCTTATATGTATTTGTATTAATGTTTTTCTAAATTATCTCTTCTTTCATTATTTAACATACAAATTACATCTATTTGCATAATTTGGCTTGTTTCACGATTGATATAATTTGGCGAAATTGGTCGACAGGATAATCACGTAGTACAAGGAAATCCTTTATAGATAATAAAAAATCGACATGGAACACAACAATTCTTGAAAAATCGCGTTAAAAATCTCTAAAATTATATTAGATTAAAAGTTTGAAATCAATTTTTACTTACGAATATCAAAAAATCACCATAAAACTCGAAAAATTTCTAAAAATTGCATTGAAAAGTGCATTAAAAATCACTAATATTAAAAAATCACAGGGGTCAAAATAATTTTGAATAGGGTAATACGTTGTAATTGGAAATATCTCATGAATGACAAAAATCCGACATCAAACGCAAAAAATCTCGAAAAATCGCATTAAAATTAGCTGAAATTCATAAATCTTAACAGCTAAAATTTAATACATCAGACTGAAAGTTTTAAGCAAAATTCCTTTTACTAATGTCGAATAATAGCGGCAAAATTTACATTAAATAATTCACTAAAAATCCAAACATCGTTGCACGAAATCCAAATAAATTATATTGAAAAGAGAACAAAATTCACTAATTTAGGTCGAAAGAATGAAACCGCTTTCCTTTTCGCTAATGTGGAAAAATCGCCTCGAAACCCACTAAAATTCACATATGAATTAAATTAAAAAAAAAAAAAAAAAAAAAAAAAAAAAAAACTGAAAATCGGCCTTCAAGGTGTAAAATTTCATACATAACTTCGTGCAGCGGTCTCTCCAGAGCATCGCTAGTACTTTAGAAATTGTAACATGCGTTATAAACTACCTTAAAGTGTAAAACAGATCTCCTTATTACATATCCTAATTTTGTTCGCGCCCCTCCTTTCATGCACCCTGAAATGTGTCACATCATTATTTGTTTACATTTTTTATCATGTATTATAAATCATTTTAAAATTTAAAATAAATCACATTGTTATATTTCCAAATTTTAACAAAATCGCGTTATGTTAGTTCCATTTTTCACCACCAGCTAGCGCACTCTATTCTCCAAAAACTTTATCAAAACGATACTCTGTTAAACAACCTATCAGGTGATATATTACTCGAAGGGGTAGCGGTCTTAAGCAAGAATTTAAGATATTTTATGAAATTGCTATTCGAAAATAGCGGTAACTAAATTTTTGACATTTTAGGTAAATTTCCCAAAAAAATACTACTTATTGCATTCTCAACAGCTCAAGATTTTGATAGAACAACTATGAAAAAAATAGATCCTAAACGCAAAAAATTTTGAAAAAGCGTTAAAAATCACATTGAAAATCGCATTAAAAATCGTTAAAATCTAAAATTCGTAACAAACACAAAATTTAGGGCATTAGGCTAAAAGTTTGAAACGGCTATCTTTTTGTCAATCTCCAAAAAAAAAAAAAAAAAAAAAAAAAAAAAAAAATGAGAAAAAAACACTGAAAATCGCATTAAAAATTCGTTAAAAATTCAAAAATCGCAGTAAAAATTTCGAATAAACTTTGCTGAAAAGAGAAAAAAAATTGTTATATAGGGTTAAAAGAATGAAACCGTATTCCTTTCACTAATGGGATTAAACTGCAAAAAGAACGCTAAAAATCGCCTAAAAATTATAAAAAAATCTAATCAAAAAATTGAAAATCGGGCTTCGAGGTGCAAAACTACATGTATAAAGGTACTTTCCCTCCCCATTTTTAACTCTACGTATAGCAGACTCTTCAGAACAGCGCTGACACACACACAAACTTGTCTCTTTATTATTATAGATTTTAAAAAATCGCGATCTGTTAGTTCCATTTTCTACCACCAGGTAGCGAACTCTATTCTTCAAAAACTTTATCAAAACGATACTCTGTTAAACAACTTATCATGTGATATATTACTCGAGGGGGTAGCGGTCTTAAGCAAGAATTTAAGATATTTTATGAAATTGCTATTCGAAAATAGTGGTACCTAAATTTTTGACATTTTAAGTAGATTTCACAAAAAAATACTACTTATTGCATTCTCAACAGCTCAAGTTTTTGGTAGAACAACTATGAAAAAAATAGATGCTAAACGCAAAAATCTTTAAAGAACGTTAAAAATGGCATTGTAAATCGCTTTAAAAACCGTTAAAATCTAAAAATCGTAACAAACACAAAATTTAGGGCATTGGGCTAAAAGTTTAAAACGATTTTCTTTTTATCAATCTCAAAAAATAGCCGCAAAATGAGAAAAAACACTAAAAATCGCATTAAAAATTCGTTAAAAATTCAAAAATCGCTGTACAAATTCCGAATAAACTTTGCTGAAAAGAGAAAAAAAATTGCTATTTTGGGTTAAAAGAATGAAACCGTATTCCTTTCACTAATGGGATAAAACCGCAAAAATAACGCTACAAATCGCCTAAAAAAATTATTTAAAAAAATCGAAACAAAAAATCGAAAATCGGGCTTCGAGGTGCAAAACTACATGTAAAAAAGTACCTTCCCTCCAAATTTTGTAACTCTACGTGCAGTAGTCTCTTCAGAGCAGCGCTGACAGACAAACATCCTTTTCTCTTTATTATTATATATAGAAGATTCCATTTACCTTACCTTAGAAATGAAACCCTATTTTAATAGATTTTTAAAATAAACGTGAATGCTTAAAAAAAATGTTTTTTTTCTGCTTTTTATGTATATATATAAATCTACTGTTATACATATTCAATTATAATAATAAAATAATGCTTCCTTAGTCCGTGTGTGTGTTTGGATGTTTTTGTGCGATCACTAGAAAAATCTTCGACATGTATAAGGCTGGAATATGTCGTGCGGCTAGCACACGATGTTTTCTTATACATCTATTATTCAGCACGAATTCGATGGGTTTCGACTAATAGATAATATCAAGCATTGACATTCATATGTGAGACTTGCTCACTCACTGGTAACACAACGATAGTTATAAAACAATAATTTCCATTAGAAGTATATATAAGAAAAAGACTTTCAAAGGTCCATTGTTAAAATGTGATTTTAAAAAAAGTAAATATAATATATATATTTAAATTACGCAAGTCAAAATAAGTGCATATCAAAAGCATATATATCCAATTCTATATCAAAAGAATCTACAGGATTTACGTGACATATGAAAGAATCAGCAATATGAAAGAAGCACATAAATACTCTCTACTGAAAAATGATTTTATGCGCCGCAGGTGAAGTATATTTCAAAAACAAATATTTGCTAGAAAATATAAATAAAGGACGACAGTGTATTTCGGAAATACAAAGCAAGTTGTTAAATAAGATGTCAGGAAATTCAATTGTTGCGAAATAAAAGGAAAACATTCTTTGTGCAGGGAATTGTCATCGAATTTTATAAGATATTTAGAAACCGAAACATGTAAAATGTATGCAATTTACGTTTTGTGAATATTTTTGGCAAATGTTAAAGATGAATGATAGATATTTGCAAAATAATAAGAAAAAATAAAAGATATGTGTTTATCTATACAAATCTATACAAAACGCTCTGTCTCTGTATGTGTGTGTGTGTGTGTGTGCGATGTCTAACAAAATTTGCGGCACGTACGAGGTTTAAAATACTTTTGATTGTAGCCCAATATCTCTCCTTATGTACCTGATATTTAGAGTTTCAAAATTCTATTTATTAACCGAGTGAATAATTAAATTCCAAAGCTCACTCTTATATAAAAAAAAGTCGCTTTTTTCCACTTTTTTCCCTTCCTTTACTTATGGTTGGTTGGTCGCATAAAAGTTTCGCAGAAATAATTTAAAAAGCTGGGACAGAGTTAAAGAAACAAATTTCAGTGTTTAACATTTCCAAAGTTAGAGTCTTTTCGAAAAAACCTTTAAAATTAATAGATTGGCAAGCTGTCAGTTTAACTTAGGATTTTTTATCACAGCTGCTGTACGCCATGGAGGAAAAAGTTAGGTGGAGGTGAAGTAAACCGCAAAAAAGGTTTGCAATATATCGCTCAAATTTGAATGACCCAATCAAAAGCACGTGGAAGGGATTTTGTATTAATAAGACGAATTGAAAAAAATGAATTACAGCTGAAGCGCACTTTAAGAAGAAATAGTAATTTTTTTTAATGGTCTTTTTTCTATTATACTATTTATTAAAAAAATGTTTACTTTTAAAATAATTGAAATTGGTAAATTAGAAATAATTAAATGTCAAAATAAAATATTGAAAACATTTGATTTCAATAAAAAATTGTATCATTAAAAGTACTTTTTAATTTTTATAACATAGATGAAAAATGTTTGACTTAACATATACATATTAAAAATTACATGTCAGTATATAAAATATATTGATGGAAACATTCTTTCAAAATCATGCATGAAAACTTAATTAACAAATATTAGTCTAAAATTTAGATTTCAGAGTGCAGACGATTTTAAGACATTAACGAAAGAACGTTAACTTTTCAAGCAAAATTTTAAATGATGCTTCTATATTGATATTTTAAAGTAATATGATAAAAATACGATTTCGACGTGCGTTACAGCCAATAAGGGCACAAATCGTCATTTTTTTACGAAATTTTAGTCATCTGTTCAATAATAGTTGAAATGGTAAAAAACTAAAAACAGATATACGGGTTTAAACCAGTTTGAATTAATCGTCGAGTCAAAGCACATGGTTTTGTTTGTGCTTAATTTGACTTAATATAGAAGATTTTAGGGTTACATTTTTGGCTTCACCCCAAGACATTATACTTACACTGTATTAATTTCTCTTAACTCAATGGTTGTACGCAGATTTTTGGCACTTCGAACATCAGAATGTATGAGTGATTAGCTGTGTTGCAGTATAAAATTATACAACACTTTTCTAAGAGTTATTTTTAAAGTCATTGATTAAATTTAAATGTATTCTATTCAATTTAAAATTTTACTATGACTTTAATTTGTTTTTTAAACAGAAATAAAATGGCTGTTTGGCAACAAAAGACTATATTCCGATCCGTGATATTCAAAATTTCCGTGAGTATAAACCCGACCCGAACCTAAAAATTCTATTAGAAAAAAACTATGGATTTGATAACTGACCCGAATCAAATCTGAATTCCGCAAAGATGTTCAAATGAAGCATAACCCGATCGAACAAGGAAAAATCATTTTTGTGGTCATGAAACCTGAACCGAACCTAAAACATTTCTTTAAAAAAAAAACCGAAATATTACCCGAACGAAATCTGAAACCGATAAAAAATATTTCAGAGAACTATCACCCTATCCCAGCAAGTCAAAATAATTTCCGTGGTCATAAACCCGATCTAAAAAATTCCTTTGGAAAATTCTGAAATTTGACCCAAACCACATCTTCATTCGACCAAAATATTCGAAAGAACCATAACCGGATTCGAGTAAGACAAAATAATTTCCGTGGACATGAACGAGATCCGAATCTAAAACTTCCATTCGAAAAAATACTTGAAATTTGAATCGAACCAAATCTGAACCTGACAAAAATATTTCAAAGAACAGCAACCGGATCCGAATAAGACAAAAAATTTCCATGGAAATAAACCGAACCTGAACCTAAGAATTTAAAAAAAAAAAAAATCTCGAAATCTGAACTGAGTCAAATCTGAACATGACAAAAATATTCCAGTGAAGGATGTTCTTATTCGAACAAGGCAGAATAATTTTCTTGGACACGCAAGAAGACCCGAACCCAAAAATTCCATTTGAATAAAAAGCCGAAAACTGAATTGAACCAAATCTGATCCCGACAAAAATATTCCAAAAAGCCATAACTGAATCCGAGCAAAGCAAAATAATTTCCATGGACATGAATCCGAGCCGAACATTAAAATCCAATTTCAAAAAATACCTGAAATCTGAATCGAACCATATCTGAATCCGACGAAAATAATCTAAAGAACCATAACAAGATCCGAACAAATATAATAATTTCTGCAAAATAATTTCAATGGACATGAACCCAATATATAGTTAGGTAACATTTAGGTTGCGATTAGATTGCAATTACATTACGGTAAGTCTTAGATTATGTTTAATTTCCAGTTAGGTTACTGTTAGGTCATGGTTCAGTTAAAGTTAGGTTAAGGTTAAGTTGCATTTATTTTTTGGTTAGATTAAAGATAGGTTACAATAAGCTGACGGCTAGGTTACAATTATGTTATTTTTAAATTATGGTAGGGTACTGTTAAGTCACAGTTAGGTTACTGACAGGTAACGGTTATAGTAAAAAGTTTACGGTAAGGAATTTGTCCATAGAGTGAACATTACGCATGCTTTAAGTAAACATATACACTTATTTTTGTTAAATGGCTCTGAAATTATAGAATTAAAGAATATAGTCGACAAGTTATCGTATTTAGTGGAAATAATTTGCTGAATATTATTTTAATGCAGCTTTTAGATAATTAAAAGCTAATTAAACTAGTCGTTGGGGGCCACCGTAATACTTACCCATCATGTTTATACTACAAATAAAACATCGAAATAAAAATCGCTTAGTGACGTAACGTAATGTGTTAAATCCAAGTGAATGTGACATTTACGGTAAGCCACTATTGGGTTTTAATCATACACTTTGGCGATAGATAGTTTTTTAATAGACGAAATCAAATAATACCGAAGTGCGAAAAAGAAGCATACTTATAACTCCAAAAATTTCAATTATATTAACCAACAATTTACTGCATTGGATTAAACGTCTCATTTAATATTGAAATATATCTTTGAATTGAAATTTGAATGAAATACAGGGTCATGAAAAATCGAAGAGTGTGAAAAATATGGTTACAAATATCTCGATAGCTAATTATCCGATTGGCTTCAGTTTTTATGCAAAATGTGTGTTATTTTATTACCTTTAACGTCCATTCCTTGAAATAAAAAATTTCGAAAATTTTTATGTACCTTTTATGAGAACGAATTTTTGGAGAGTCCGAAAAAAATAGTTCCGGATATTCGAGGCTACTGATATTCAATAGGCTTCGTGCGATTCTTACATACTAAGTACATACAAAATTCCAAGTCTCTATCTCAATTTGTTCGGGAGATAGAGCGGTTACAGACAGACAGACAGACAGACGGACGGACGAACAGCAAATTTTTTTTTCTAAAAATAAGTTTTTCGGAATCTCCAGTGCCCAAAACAGGTAAATCCGTCAAAATTTTTTTTTCGATTTTCAAAACGATTGCAAGACTTACCCTATACTACGTATGATGCGTAAGTAACAGTAGAACTGTTTTTATATTGTAATACATTATATAAAATAAAACTGAGCCCTTCAATATATGCATAATAAAGAATGAAATTTGTAAAAATTAGACGCAAGTTTATTTTTTCAAACTTTTAATGGTATAAAAAACGTTGAAAGTTGTATAAAAGTAAAAAAAAAAAAAAAAAAAATTGAATAATACACGTTACAATGCATTTATCACCATATCTCTAAATTATTTAGTTTGTGGAAAGACTTTAATAGTTAAAAATTATAACTTGTAGTGGAAATAAAAATATTCCATATAAAATTAACGTTTAAAAATATATTTTATTAAGAAATACATACAATATTTATTTAAGGAAGTCTGTGATCCCCCCTCCCCCCCCAAAAAAAAAACTTCAAATTTTCTAAAACAATTTTATTGCATTAAACATTTTTCTGCTTTTTTCTGCATTAAACGACATTTCAGTCATGTTTCAATCTTAACTGGAACAGGAACTTCTATTTTTATTTATTTTTTTCAAAATTTAACATTGAAGCAATGCTTGTCATGATTACGAGGTCTTGTGAAAATGCGTTTTTTCATTATTTTTAATGTTTCGGTGGTCTTTAAATTGTTATAAATCACCAACCGTTAACAATAAATGATTCAATCTTATTTAATCAAGATAAAACATATATTTTTTAATTGCTGTACTTTAATTTTGTTTCAGAAATTTTTTAAATAAAAATATTCAGTTTTATAGTAGATAAATTATAATAAAATAAAAGAAAATATCTATAATATTTAAGATTAAAAAAATGTTGCAATAAAACAGATTACAGCATATTGCTAACGGTGAATAATGTATGTATAGTCTTCTCCCCTAATAGCATGCATGGTCACAGTGACGTCACAGTGACGTCACTGTGAGTCACTTTGGTCACATCACATTTCTGACCAAAATGCCACCACTCAGTGACGTCACGTTGTGACTGAGATGTGACTTTCTTGAAAATCTTTTGAAATTTATAAATATCCTTCAAAACATGTTATTTACTTTAAAAAACGTGTTTCTGGCAATTTAAATATCGTCGCTGTTGTCACATTTTCGTCACAATGTTAATGTCAAATTAGTCACAAGTGACACATTTTTCACAAATTTGTCACATTTTGACCACTTTGTGAAACGTCACAAAAAGTTCTAAAACGGCCATAATGACATCACATTTTAGTCACTGTGACTTCACATCGACGTTACGTGACGTCACATCGACAATCCATGGTCACAAAGTCACTAAGTGACTTCACAACGACGTTGCAGAGACGTCACCATGCTTTACGGGTCTTTATCTACTAAATAAATACTCATTTATTTTTACAAATATCAATCATCCTTCTTTAGCATTTGTCCAAAATAATAAAAAGAAAAATGAAAAAATAATGCGTCAATCATAGGTTGTGAAACATTTTCCAATACATTCAGAAAAATGTAACAAAACTGCACAGATTAAAAATTAAAATATTATGACCCATTTCACCATATGGAAATAGGTAACGAATTTCAAAACCGAATTTTGTTTGTTCCCATCCGCATCGGAAAAATTTTAACAGACCTGTATATGATATAGGGATTTGTATATATTAACGACATGCATTCCAAAATATAGTTCATGTAAGATATATATTATATAGAACAAAATTGTAGAAAATTCTTCTTTAGCAATTTCCTCTAATAAGAAGAATGGTATGCTAATACTTTATGCATCCCTGTGTAAGAGATATAGAATTAATATGTAAAGAGTAATAAGCAAAAAAATAAAAATAAAAATAAAATGCACATACCAAATTTTAAAACGTACTCTCCAGCAATTATTGCGCAAAGACACTGTTGTAACCGACTTTCTTAGTGCTTTCCTGTAAATTAATAAAATAAAATGCTATGAATGCTCTGTTTTAACCTGATCGTAGCAAAATTGAGTGATTTATTTCAGTTTCAATACATTTGAAATAGCGTAATGTCATTAAAGCACTCTTCAAACGCTTTTTACTCATATACCATAATGTAATCGAATACTTCTGAGTGACCCTATAAATGGGCCATTGTAGGCTCATATGTATATACTTCATATGCAATATCAAACATGCCTTGATGACCCTAAAAAAGTGAATGAAAATCCGAGTATGTTTACGGGAGTTAGAGTATGTATTGACGGCTAGACGGCTAGATGAACCGAGAAACCGAGTGCTTAAGCTCTTTCAACTTTTTTGGAAAGTGCTAAAAAAGATTTAAAATACCTTCATTTTACATGTTTCGTTTTCTAACTATTTTATAAAATTTCATGACAAAACCCTACACAAACAATGTTTTTCATTTATTTTCAACAATTGAATATCTAAACATCTTATTTAGATATATCCTTTGTATTTCTAGAAAATATTGCAATGCTTTATTTATATGTCAAGCATATATGCATTTTTGAAGTACACGTCTCCTGCAGTACATGAAATATTTTTTCAATAGAGAGTATTTATGTGTTTGTTTCATAAAGTTACCGGGCTCATATGTCACATAAATCCTATAGTTTCTTTTAAAATATCTCCGTTGAAATACGTATTTTAAAAAGGGATAACATTTATTTTTTAAAGAAAATATACAGGGTGGTCATAAAAAAAACTTTGCCGATATACGTTGCTCTAGCGGCCATTCCACTCAACCGATCGAAATGAAATTTCAGATATAGCTATTCAGGGGTATGAGCTCGAGATTCTGTGAGCGACAACAAAATGGCGCTCACGGTTACAGTTATAGTTACAGAAACTCGAAAATTTCCAGTGGCAACACCCATTTTTTTTCATCGCAAAATGCTCAGCGCATGCGAAAAACCTAAAGAGCGTTGGAAACGCACGTGTATCGCAAGAAACGGACATGTTATGCACGCACAAAAAACCATTCTGGGAATCCTTCCCCCCATAGAAAAAGCTCGATTGGGGCGAAAGGAGGAAATTTGCATATGACATAGACTCAATACACTAATCTCTGATTACATTACAGATCGGAGAAACTAAAACTTCTATTTTGATTACACATTTTTCACATGGGTGCCGTCACCATCACAGGCAATTAGGGCTGTGATGAATTTTGGTGTTGCCATTGGAAATTTTCGAGTTTCTGTAACTATAACCGTAACCGTGAGCGCCATTTTGTTGTCGCTCACAGAATCTTGAGCTCATACCTCTAAATAGCTATATCTGAAATTTCATTTCGATCGGTTGAGCGGACTGGCCGCTAGAGCTCCGTATATCGGCAAAGTTTTTTTTATGACCACCCTGTATTATAAGAATGTACTTTTGAAAGTTTTTATTATTAGTTATTGTGAAAGTTATACTTCTTTAACTATCAAAGTCTGAAAGATGAATATCAATGCATTATACTATATATTATTGAATTATATAACATCTTATACATAAGTCCTTCAATATTTCTTTAACAAATTTCTTTTGTTATTTTGTAGTTTTTATTTGTAATGAATTTATACCAAAAATAAAATATGTAAACTTGTCTCTAACCTTGCAACTTTTATTCTTTTTCATAAAATCTTCAAAAAGCTGGGTTTACTTTAAGAAAAGTTTAATATATTATTAAAGTTATATGATCTAAATTTTTTAATTTAGATAAATAAAATTTAAATAATATTCTTAGACGGTATAACTAGCAGAAAGGCAACCAGTATGTATGTGTGGACAAAGATTTGGAAATAACTGCTACATTTGATCCAGTACAACAAATGGTGGAATTTAGTAGAGAGGAAAGAGGAACTAGATTAAAGATTCACCCAAAATTTCCAGTACACATATAACATATATAGCGATTATTTTAACGTGAAATCTAAATTTCACATTGATTTATAATGATGGTGGGTTATACTGCAGAACAACTCAAATTTTTGTTGCTTTAAATAAAGATATTTGTAGTAAAAAAAAAAAAAATAAATAAATAAATAAATCCTTAATTTTTTAAATGTATTAAAGCATTTAGGATTAATTAAAATGATTGCTTATTCCTAGGTAAATTTATGTAATTTTAATGTAAAAATCCCCCTTCTAAATAATACCCACCTCTGAATATCGGTCATTTTTCACTGGTCGCACGGGTAACCGTTATTTGTAGGTTACAGTTACAGTGTATTTAATTTCTGCAGTAAAACGGTATTGAACAGTTTGCTTTCACTTAATGCATTGAGTAGGGGAGAGTGGGGATACTTGAGCATAGGGGATACTTGAGCCACCCCTATTATCTCTACAGTTGGTTAATTTTTCTTTCTAAAACTGCCAATATGATAACATATTTATAGTTCTGAACATGTAAAAAAGAAATCACACATCTTGGTACCATTTTGAAAATATAGTGATTAATACTTGTCTTTTCCCTATCTAAAGTAAATATTTGGGCGCATGGCTTTTTTGTTTTTTTGTAATCAAAGTTTTGTTTAAAGTTGCAACTATATACATACATTCAATAAGCATAATTTCAATTTTATTTTGAGTCTAAAATAGTTCTAATAGCTGCATGCTTTATTAAGTAAAACTCTGGTAAACAAAAATAGTGATAGTGGGGATACTTGAGCCAATGAGAGTGGGGAAACTTGAGCCATGTCTCAACCATCCCCATTAGAAATTAAACATGGGTGAAACAAACAAAAAATAAAATTCCATCCTTATATTCACTAATAGATATTTTTCTGGATAAAAGGGAGAATAATTTTTCATTTTATTTTTCTTTCCTAAAAAAATAACGACCTAAAAATGTTTAAAAATGTATATTTTTTAAATGAAAATATCTATTTTATTTCTCATTTTGACTAACAAAATAGCCTGTCTAGATAAATGTAAACATAGTTTTCAATTTAACTTTCATTAAATTAAAATAACTTTTTAAAACGGTTTTACAGGCTATAATCTCTAATATTTTAATTAGTTAGGTCCAACATATTAAAATATTTATTTTTTAATATAACATATTAAGATTAATATTTTATATTGAAATCGTAACCTCTGTTGCTGTAACTTTTTTTTAACTAAGAAAATTGAAGAAAATTTGGTAAAAAGAGCGCACAAAAAACAAGAAAAGCAACAAAAATCCCAGTTCAAACTTACCTGCATGGAGCCAAAGAGGAAGACAAAATCTTTTCCTGTGAAATCAAAAAAGTGTTTGAAATAGTAGAATGATGCATCTGGCTTAAATTCCGACAGCTACTAAATTAAAAGCATGAGTTCGACAATATCATTAGAGGAAAATTCTGTCAATGATGGTCATGATGTGAAAAGAAAACCTTCTATTGATGGTTGGTTACTAATAAAATATGCCAGAAAGAAAAGTGTAAAAATATTTGTTGGATAAGTGCTTAATATTTTGAAAATGAAATTTGCTCGAAGAATTGCAGATTCCAAATTTAAATGACTCTGAACTGAGGATGTTTCTACCGTCGTTATAACTCAAGTTGAAATTATCCTCCGACAACCAGTTTTAACGACAAAAAATGATCGCATTACTAGCTTTGTTTTCTCAATTGGTTTTGAAGGACTTTACGTTTCATAATTAATCATTCTGTAAAATATCTGTGCAAAAATAAAGCGAAAAAAATTACTTTTGTAGGTATTTTTTCTTAGTAGCTCAAGTATCCCTTCACTATGGCTCAAGTATCCCCGCCATGGGGATACTTGAGCCACGATGTAAAACAAAAAATAAACATTTATTATACATAGAAAAATAGTTCAAAATTAATTGAAAGTGGTTTTTAGTTGAAGAAAAAATATCAAATTTTCATTTTCAATATTTTATTTTATTCTAAAAAAATATAAAAAATTAAAAAAAATTAAAATTCAAAAAATGGCTCAAGTATCCCCATCTTCCCCTATATTCTTTTCTATGTATATTAAAGGGTTCCTTATTTTATTTATTTTTTTATTTTTTTACAAATATCTGTCAGTCATTTTTAATATTTAAAGAAGATGATCGCAAAATTTAACATACCTATATTATGTATGTTTAAGTTTCTAAATAATTTATAAAACTAGATTCCAAATCTTTGACAAAGATTTTTTTCTTTTTTTGAATTTTTGAATTACTTGATATCTTACTTCGAAATCTTCTTTGTATTAGAAAAAAAAATCATGTTTTATTGATATGTCAAGCACATATTTTTTTCCAGAAAATATTCTTTATGTATACTTTACTTGCGGCATATAAAAAAGTCTTTCAATAGTGAATATTTATGTGTTTGTTTTGCTCATATATATCACGAAAATCTGTGATTTCTTCTGATGCACTTCCGTTGACGTTGAATTACGGATTTAAACATTTATTTATGTATAAAATTTACACATGTATACAGAATTCAATGTGTTACCTATTGCCGACTTTTAATTTCTAAACCGTTTGTCATAGACATATAGACACCAACTACAACAACGTAAAAATGATATATTTTTACGTTTTATAAAAATTTTGAAATCTAACTTTTTATACGGTCCCCCACTCCCTATAGCTACATTTAGTAAAAGTATATACATACCTTAAACACATATAGCGCAAAAAGTTTGATTTTTGTACAATAAAAATTGACGCAGTTATTAAATTCCAAAATTTGAAATTTTTACTCCTGATTTTATCTGTCATGTAGGGATCAGCTAAAAGATAAATAATAGTAGTTAGAGATCGAAATAAAGTGCAATCTCCCTTTTTTTGAAAATCACCTTTAGCAGTTTATCGCCAATTTTTTTAACAAAAGAAGTTTATTTTATCTGAAAAACAGTTTATTTTATCTACAAATGGTATGCAAAATGAAAAAAATATCAAACAGTAAAGTAAATATAATTTTTTTTAATTGTATCAGAAAACGATTTACTTTAAGGGGGCTCAGGGCTTGATCGATAAGAAAAAACATGCAAACAGAGCTCTCGCTTCGAGTCCATATAAATGCAGAAGTATTCAATGTAATTAATTTAAACTTTCTGATATTTTGAATGCATGTTTGTAGTCTTATAAAATTACAAATGAAGTACTTGAATGTAGTACAATAAAAAATATAGCAAAATTTATGTAACGCAATTTTCGAAAAAAAATTATATGTTACATCATCAGCACCAAGATATCTTAACGTTGAATTGACTTAAGAACCTATTTTTTGCTTTAAAATGATCAGGAAATTTTACTCTATAGAAGGAATTAAGGACATAAGAATCACTCGAAAAAAAAATATTAAAAAAATTCTCAAACTTAAAATTTTTAAAAAACCCTAAAAAAAATTTTTTTTTCATTAAAAATTCTCAGACTATTAAACTATCTAAAATATATTAATTCATTCTATAGGTAATGATATTATACGCATGCAAAAAATAATAATAATAATAAATAAAAAAATAAGTCTTTCCATCAAATAGTTTTTTTAAATCTTGGTGTTAGTCGTCAAAAATCAAGTTTTGAGAAAACGCGACTTAAAGTTGTAGTTATATGGGTGCGGCTTTGAAAGTGCTGATACATAAATGCTTATAACTCCGTTAAAAATGCAAATATTTTTATGCGGATTTTTGCACTGAGTTCAGAATTAATTGAATAACCAAAATAGACCATTAAAAATCAATTTTTTGAAAAGTTTTGAAGCCCTAAGCTCCCTTAAAAAATAAATACGTCAAAAGCCGGAAGCTTTTAAAGATATTGCACATTTTCTTCTGCCCTAGGAAACCGTTCTGACTAAACCCTCGCATTAGCTCTGGCATTCTTCTCATATTCACCATAAATAAGTATCATTTCGGCATATTGCGTGTTTATGTAGCCTGTCATCACGGTCTCAACTCTGACTACTATGTCCACTGCTAAATGGGTCATGTTTTTTCAGAACATGTGGCGCCGCGTCACTACGATTTATACAATCCCGGTTTATAGCTCAGCTGTTGCTTACATTTTGCTGCCTTTTATTTAATTCTTAGTGAAGATTTTTTTCTGGTTGCCAATACTGCTTACTTTGACTTTTGATTATTGACAAACTATTTACTTTTCTGAATTCTTTCAATACTTCATTCTTTGCTTTGTAGAGGACACCTAAAAGTCAGTGAAATTGTTTGATGAAAAAACCCTCTTTGGTGATACACCAGTTTGGCGATACCTGTTAAAGGTGGTTTCGCCATAAAAAAAGCATTGCACCTGATTTTCGAATCCAATTAGTTTATTTTACTTTTAACTAATCCCCAATAAAAGACAAAATCATGTGTATAAAAATCTCAAACTCCAAAATTTAATAATTGCATCAATTTTCATTGTTCAAAAGTCAAATTTTTTCTGTTATATTTGCTATGATGCGTGCAAACCTTACTAAATATAACTATAGGGACTGGAGGACCAAATAAAAAGTTATGTCTCGTAATTTTCTTAACACTGATATTTTACTTTAAATAATGCCACAGCATGAATATTTCTTCATTTGAAACATTTGTGTGATAGGAACTATGTGCTTATGGCAAACAGCAGCGAAAATAAAGGTCGATGATAGATGGCATATTGTACCCTCTGCATTTACGAAATATATATGGAAATGTGACTTTGAAGTTTTTATTAACTATCAAAACCTTACAAAGAACCGAATAAGTTGCAGATTTCATTGTCAATGCATTATATTATTTGTCAAAAAATCATTTAACCGTTTATAAAAAAATACTTCAATATTTATTTTTTCCGATTTCCTTTGTTATTTTGCGATTTGTATTTGCAAAACAAGCATATATTGAATAAAATAAATTTGTGTCTAACTTTTACAGACATCATTCTTTATGATAAAAACTTTAAAACGTTCAATGCTACTTAAAATAAAGTATAATTTCTTAAAGAAAAAATTGCAATATTTAAGTTCTTAAATATGTAAATCTTGAAATATGACATGATTGAGGAGATTGCTTCTTCAGAATACTTTGAATATTTTCTCTATAGGTGCATTAAAAAAATACGTTTATTACTTTTATTTTTTCTTTTATTATTTTTTTCCAAATATCTATTATTTACTTTTTAACATTAGTCGGAAATAATCATAAAATTTAAAGCAACTGCATTAAAAATGTTTTAGTTTCTAAATATTTTATGAAATTTGATGACACATCCTTGACAAAGAATGTTTATTTTATTTTATTTTATTTTCATCAGTTGAACTTACTGATATCTTATTTTGAAATTTCTTTTGTATTGCCCGAAAATATTGTAGTGCCTTACTTATAAGTCAAGCATATACATGGTTTTTGAAAATAATCTCGATGTATATTTTATCTGAGGATAATAAAATATTTTTTTGCCGTGGAAAATATTTATGTATATTTGTAACTATGCTGGCTCGCTCATATCTCACGTAAATCCTGTAATTTCTTCCAATATACGTCCGTTGACATACTGATATAAACATGTGTTTCTCTTTTACAAAAATGTACTATAAAAGTGTACTTTTAGTAGTTTTTTTTTTTTATTTCTAGTAGAAGTTACCCGTTTTTAGACATCAAAATCTTAATAACAACTGATTAAATCTCAGATTTGAATGTCTAAACATTATATGATCTATAAAAGCATTATAGAAGTATTTGACTTCTTATACACAATTCTTTAACCGTTTATTTTTCAAATTTCATTTGTTATCTTTTAGTTATTATTTGCAAAAAAGCATACACGGAAAAAAATAAACTTGTCTCTAACTTCTACAAATTTCTTTCTTTAAGAGGCCACTCGAGTCATTCATAAAGAGCCGCATGATAATATTAAGTCTATGCGGGCAATATAATTAAATATCTCGTTCAAAGTTTAATATTTTCACATGATTTTTCTTGGTTAGGCTAGCTAACGACGATCTGCAACCGGGTAATTTTTACTTTTTCAATTTTGGTTATGTATGTTTTTTTATATTATAATAGTTATAACTTCAGAACTGGTTTCAAAAGTTAAAACACTTTAAAAAAATCTGAAACCAAAATTTAAAAAGAAAAATCTAGCCCGGTTGTAGACCGTCCTCAATTATCCAAAGCAAAGAAATCGTGTAAAAATATTAAAATTTAAGTGAGATATTTAAAAATAATACCCCCATAAGCTTTGGATTATCATCCGGGTCTTTTTATGTGACTAATGTGGGCCAGTTTCACGAGTTTTTGTGGTGTGAGTTACATTTCTAATAATTGATTGGCTTGTTTCAAAAATTTTGCTTAGCCTTATTTATTTAGTGAGATATCTCCGATAAAGTAAGTCACGTATTTTCATTTTAAAATACTGGTAGACAGAAATCGTAGCGTGTCACTTACACTGCAACAGGTCATGGAAATACCCTAAGGTAAAAAATTCAAAAGGTTCAGTTTAATTTAAAATAAACTATAATCTATTAAAGAAAAACTGATATAATATTTAAGCTATAAAATATTTAATAAGTTGCAATATGATTGAGCAGCTTACTTTAGTTAAAAACGTTGAATATTCTATCTTTTTTTTAAAATCAAATAAGTACCTTTCTCAAGAAATATTTATTCTACATATTGTAGCATTGACCGGAAGTAATTGTAAAATTTGAAATGCCTACATTGAAAAAGTTTTAGTTTTTAAGTAATTTATAAAATTTTATGACAAATCCTTGCACAAAGTATAATGGTAATTTTTATTTAACTTTATTTTAACTTTTAATTTTCATCAATTAAATTTCGTGACATCTTATTTAGCAATTTCCTTTCTGTTTCTGAAAGTATAGTCATTCTTTATTTATAGATCAAGCATATATATGATTTTAAAAATACTCTTGAAGTATATTTCACCTGTGACATATAATTTTTTTCTGTTGCAGGTACGCTTGTGTTTGTTTCATAAAGCAGGCTTTCTCATAAGTCACATTTCTTCTGATATACTTCCTTTGACGTACAGATTTAAACATATATTTATTTTTAAAAAGTATATTATACAATCATACTTTAAATGGTTCTTAAGTTATTATTTCTGTTGGAAGTTGTGAGATTAGCCTTATCAATATCTGAAAAAGTCTCATATTTGAATACCATTGCATTACAATACATTATTACTGAATTATTTAATTTCTCGTACACAAATCTTTCAATGTTTTTTGTTTCGATTACATTTTTTATTTCCCATTCTTCTTTCGCAAAATAAGCATAACAAAAATAACGCAATTTTTTTTTAACTTCTTTAAATGTCATTCATTGAAGTTATGACGTAAGAAGTTATGAAGTACAAACTTCAATATGTTTAAATTTATTTCAAGTAAAATACAATTTATAAAAGATTAACAGTTATAATACTTAAGATTTTAAAAATGTAAATGCTACACTGAAACAGTATTTATTAAATTACTTCAACAAGACACTTTTAATATACTGCTCTTTATGTATTTCAAATAAGGATTTAGGTATTTAAAATATAGATACATGATTTACATAAATGATTTTCCCAATTTTACAAGGCTCTTAAAAAAGTAACACATTAGAAAAAAAAATCATAGGAAAAAAATAATAACACACGAAAGTTGAAATGGAAAACAATTATAAATTTTCAATATGAGCTTCTCCAGTGACGCAAATGATATCAAGCAGTTACGATAATTCATTCCTCAATTTTCTCAACGTTATTTATTTATTTTTGGCAGTGTCTTATCAGAGATCGGGTGTTTATTTCGACGCTACCAAACAATGTTGACGAAATTAGGAAATTCGTATCTGCAGCCTTTCAAAGAATTACACGTAGACTGCGAAGCTGGTGCACAAACAATCACTTCATCGAGTTCACGGATAAAAATTTCGAAATTGTTAAATCTTGATTCACATATTAAAACGCAATCAGTCTGCAAGTCATATCTTTGTGTTCGTCGAAAATTACCTGAAAATTCAATTTTATCGGTTGCCACATATGTTTACCATTGTGTTTTCCTACACCCTAATGTATGAAAACATTGTGGACTGGGAGCAGGAATATGTAATGGAAAGCTTATGAGTCAACCGCTAAAATTCGGTTATTGTGTGTTTTCAACTAAGATAGGATTTTGCAGAGCAATTGGGTTTAGATTCAATTGATCCTAGATTTTCATACATGAACTCGATGAGAAGATTTACTGCGCTACCACCTCCCGGTGTAACGGTCATGCTCAAAAAAGTTTGGAAGGAACTTTTGTAGCACCTAGTTGAGTTCGTGTTTATTGAGAGGCTTACACTGAACATTTTTAGGTGTATTGAGACTTTCAAAATTTATTTTAAATTTCTGATGAACAACAAAGTTGCACTTTTTATGCATTCTTAATAGAACCGTAAATTTAGGATATTTTTTATGTACAGTTTGTACATCAACATTCTTAACATTAACCGAAAATAACCACAAAATTTCTTATTCTTGCAATCTAACTTCTGAAATATTCTTTGTATTGCCTGAAAATATCGCCACACTTTATTTGTATGTCAAGCACTTGTAAGCTTTTGAAAAGACTCCTGGTATATACTTTACTTGCGGCATATAAAATATTATTTCAGTAGAGAATATTTATGTGTTTGTTTGATATCGCTGGCTCTCTCATATGTCACGTAAATCCTGTAGTTTCTTCTGATATACATTTATTGACGTACAGATTTAAACATCTATTTTTTAATGGAAATATATTTAAAAAAATGTATCTTTAGAAGGTATTTTTATACTAATAAAAATTCGGTTTTATCTACTAAAACCTAACTAACAACTGAATGAATTACAAAAATTTAATACCAAGGCATTATATTATCTATTATAAAATTCTGTAATTTCTTATTTACAAATCTTTCAATACTTATTTTTCCGATTTCTTTTATTATATTTTAATTTTTATTTGCAGCATATTCGAAAATTGAATATAATACAATTTTCTCTTACTTTTACACACCGCAAATTCATGAAACACTTTTACAACACTTACTAAACATAAAAATTAACACTTCTAATTAAAACCTTTTTCATTGTTTTGTGAATATGTTGCGATTGTGTTGTATCGGTAAAAAAAAAAAAAAAAAAAAAAAAAAAAAAAAAAATGCTAAAAGTGCTGTTAAAAATTAGATTTTTTTTTTCAGAATTGCAATTATTGATATTCATTTGTAAATAAGTTATTATTCAACTCACTCAGTAATACTCTGCAATTTGCCTTTCTATAACGCATAATGCTTTTTATTTCAGTTTTAAAATTGTGTAAATTTCACAGGCACAATATAGAAAGTGTCTTGAAAGTGTTTTAAATGTATTGTTTTATATTGTTCTAAATCATGTGGCATTTACAATGTTTTGTTAATTTGGTGACAAAGTGTTTTACAGCACAATACTGTTATTGTAAGAAAATATTGTTGTCAATTCTATTTATAACACTGTTTCAGCACAATTAAGAGCACTACTTTTAGAACACATTTCTAGGTAGCAACATTTTGGCAACACAGTAAGAACAATATGTAACAACATTTTTGCAACATATTAAGAACAAATTATTAGAAAGCATCATTTTTGCAACATGTTAAAAACACAATCATAACAAAAGAAACATTTTTTGTATATGAAATTTTCTAATTCACAATATGTCTTGTTAATTTGGTGACAAAAAATGTTCGAAAATGTTTTTAAAAAGTAAATGGTGGTTTTAAAGTAAGTAGGTTATAAAGTAAAGGTAGTTTAAAAGTATGTGGTTATAAAGTAAAGTATGATTTATTAATGAAAAATATTTATAATATTTAAACCTCTAAATATTTAAATTTTGCAATAACACATGATTGGCAGATTCCTTTCTCGAAATAGCTTGTCTTCTATCTTTATACATGAAGTAAATACTTTGTTTCACTTATTAAAAAACAAAGTAATAAATGTAAGCAAAGTACATTTATTGAGTGCCTATTTTTTAATTCTTGCCGAACGTAATGATAAAATTTAAAATAGCTACATTAAAAAGATTTCAGTTTTTAAAGAATTTATAAAATTTGATAAAAAATCCTTGCACAAATTATTTTTGTCTTTTAATTTTAAACAGATGTATTTCGTGGCACCTTATTTTTAAATCTCCTTTGTACTACAATAAAGTATTTTCGTGCTTTATTTATGTGTAAAGCATTTATAGGTTTTTGAAAACACACTTTCAATAGATTGTTGTTTATGTACCTTAAATAAACTCTTAGATGTTTAAATATAGATTTGCATAAAGGATTATCCCAATTTTAAAAATTATTTAAAATAAAGAATCATTGTCGTTAATCAAAATTAAAAAAAAAAAATAACATTTGAAAGTTTAAATGCAACACAATTGTAAGTTTTCAACATAACGTTCTTTAGAAAAACGAATGATATGAAGCTGTTATTATAACTCTTCCTTGACTGTTCTCAGTATGACATTTTAATTTTGCATGATGTCTCATCACAGATAGGATGTTTGTTCCTCCACTACCAACTCACGTTAACGAACGTGGGTCACGCATATGTGCAGTCATTCATAGAGTTATTAGCGGTCACTTTGTCAAAAAATTATGAGATGAGTTTTCTTACCGACTCGATAACTTTCATGTTTCGAAATGAATCTCATTGAACAATTATAACTGTGATAAATATAAACTTTAAAATGTTATTTTTGGTTTCATATGAACAACGCAATTTATTTATCTATTTGTTGCCTAATTGGGGCAGAATCATTAGACCTCAAAGATCCGATGTAGACAAAATTTGTACCAACAAACTGTACTGATTTCTTTAATTTTAATACTACCATAAAGTTAAGATATTTATTTTTGTACGTTTTGTATATCATCATTTTTAAACATTAGCCGACAAAGTTTAAAATTCCTACAATGTGTTAAAAACATTATAATGTAAACTCTAAATGAAGATTACAGAAAACAATAAACAAAAGACTTAAATTGTTTTTCATCCATCATCATATAATTTAAAAAGTCCTTCCGGCAATGCCGGGAGGATGAGGTAGCTTTCTTATACTTATATATATATTTATTTATTTTAAAGTAAGTTATGTACATTATTCAAAAATACTAAACTCAAATTAGTGGAAATAATCTTATAAAATTAGTGATTTTATAAGATTGAATACTAGTTTTTGTCAAGACTGAATATTAATAGGAATTTTTAGAAATTAGTCATCTTTTATTCAACATGGTTTTATTTTTAACGATTTAGAGAGTCACCAAATTCCACGATATCATAAAGTGTATGCCATTTTAAAGCAACATGATGGATCGTTCAGATCAGACCGTTTCAAAATGTCAGCCATACGCAAAATTCAAAGTTCTATAACTCAATCATTTTTTAAGATATAGACAAAATAAAAAGTGTTCTGGAATAGTTGTTTTAAGTTTTAACACGTAAAAGAAAAATATTTTTCAACTTTTAATTTTTTTGCATTTAATTTTAAATTTAAAATTTTTAAAAAAATTAAAATGACCACCAATTTGAAACAAAATGGTGAATGATGCTGGCCAACGAACTCGGTCGAGACATTTGTATGTACTATGTACATACCAAGTTTCATTGAAATCGGTTCATAAATACGCGTGTTATCACGTGACAAAAATCAGATCGTTTCAAAATGTCAGCAATAAGAAAAATTCAAAGTGCTATAACTCAATCATTTTTTAAGATATAGACAAAATAAAAAGCGTTTTGGAATCTTTGTTTTACGTTCTAGCACGTAAAAGAAAAATATTTTTCGAATTTTGATTTTTTCGTATTTAATTTTAAATTTTAATTTTTTTTTAAAATTTAAAATGGCCACCATTTTGAAACAAAATGGCGGATGATGCTGGCCAACGAACTCGGTTGAGACATTTGTGTTTACTATGTACATAACAAATTTCATTGAAATAGGTTCATAAATACTCGTGTTATTACGTGACAAAAATCAGATCGTTTCAAAATGTCAGCCATAAGAAAAGTTCAAAGTGCTATAACTCAATCATTTTTTAAGATATAGACAAAATAAAAAGTGTTCTGGAATCTTTGTTTTAAGTTCTAACATGTAAAAGAAAAATATTTTTCAAATTTTGATTTTTTCGCATTTAATTTTAAATTTAAAATTTTTAAAAAAAATTAAAATGGCCACCATTTTGAAACAAAATGGCGGATGATGCTGGCCAACGAACTCGGTTGAGACATTTGTGTTTACTATGTACATAACAAATTTCATTGAAATAGGTTCATAAATACTCGTGTTATTACGTGACAAAAATCAGATCGTTTCAAAATGTCAGCCATAAGAAAAGTTCAAAGTGCTATAACTCAATCATTTTTTAAGATATAGACAAAATAAAAAGTGTTCTGGAATCTTTGTTTTAAGTTCTAACATGTAAAAGAAAAATATTTTTCAAATTTTGATTTTTTCGCATTTAATTTTAAATTTAAAATTTTTAAAAAAAATTAAAATGGCCACCATTTTGAAACAAAATGGCGGATGATGCTGGCCAACGAACTCGGTTGAGACATTTGTGTTTACTATGTACATAACAAATTTCATTGAAATAGGTTCATAAATACTCGTGTTATTACGTGACAAAAATCAGATCGTTTCAAAATGTCAGCCATAAGAAAAGTTCAAAGTGCTATAACTCAATCATTTTTTAAGATATAGACAAAATAAAAAGTGTTCTGGAATCTTTGTTTTAAGTTCTAACATGTAAAAGAAAAATATTTTTCAAATTTTGATTTTTTCGCATTTAATTTTAAATTTAAAATTTTTAAAAAAAATTAAAATGGCCACCATTTTGAAACAAAATGGCGGATGATGCTGGCCAACGAACTCGGTCGAGACATTTGTATGTACTATGTACATACCAAGTTTCATTCAAATCGGTTCATAAATACGTTAGTTATCGCATGACAAAAAGCAGATATATATATATATATATATATGGTTATATATATATATATATATATGTCAACATTTGAACGGAGGGTGGTTTTGGGGTCTGGGGGTCATGATCGGTGAAAATATACCAAAATTTTCCGGAAGTGCTTTCCTCCGGACGGCTGCAATAGGTGGTTTTTTAGCTCACAGGCTATCATAGCCTGAGAGCTTATGTGCCCGTCCGTTCTGTATGCATGTGCGTAACGCGATAACTCATGATAAAAATATCCGATCCACTTGAAATTTTGTATATAGGTATATCCTGACAAGGCGCTTCCCTGATTAGTTTTTGGAGTTCATTCGATATGTATAAGAGGGGGAACGGGGGGCTCATGCCCCCCGTTAGTTGATATAAATGGGATTTTCATGCAGAATTAAGTTTTTGTTCAAAATTTAGATTAGGATCATTCTGGTGAGGCAATTCCGTGACTTATTATGTGTTCATTGAATAAGTATAAATAGGTGGAACAGGGGCTCTAATGCCCCCCCCCCCGTTAGTTGATATAAATGGGATTTTCATGCAGAATTAAGTTTTCGTTCAAAATTTAGATTAGGATCATTCTGATGAGGCGATTCCGTGACTGTTATTAGGTGTTCATTGAATAAGTATAAATAGGGGGAACAGAGGTTCTAATGCCTCCCACCCGTTAGTTGATATAAATGGGATTTTCATGCAGAATTAAGTTTTCGTTCAAAATTTAGATTAGGATCATTCTGATGAGGCGATTCCGTGACTGTTATTAGGTGTTCATTGGATAAGTATAAATAGGGGGAACAGGGGTTCTAATGCCCCTCCCCCGTTAGTTGATATAAATGGGATTTTCATGCAGAATTAATTTTTCGTTCAAAATTTAGATTAGGATCATTCTGATGAGGCGATTCCGTGACTGTTATTAGGTGTTCATTGAATAAGTATAAATCGGGGGAACAAGGGTTCTAATCCCCCCCCCGTTAGTTGATATAAATGGGATTTTCATGCAGAATTATGTTTTCGTTCAAAATTTAGATTAGGATCATTCTGATGAGGCGATTCCGTGACTGTTATTAGGTGTTCATTGAATAAGTATAAATAGGGGGAACAGGGGTTCTAATGCCCCCCCCTTAATTTATATAAATGGGTTTTTCAAGCAGAATTTTCAGATTTCGTTCAAATCTCTGAATAGTTTTGGAAGTTTAATGGTTAAGTATAAAAGATGGGGATAACTCCTTTTAAATTATATAAATTCTAATTGGGTTTTTATTTAGAATTATCTAACTTGCTCTGAATTTTGGATATAGATTTTTTATATGATAAAGCATGTCTTTGATAGTATAGGAGGTTCAATGATTAAGTATAAAAAAAGAGGAAAGGGGAGAGCTGTTTCCCCTTCTTAATTTTTTTTCGAACGGAATTAACCCTTGAAAATATAAGGCTTTAATGTACAATTAGTATTTGTAGCCTGTGAGCTCAATGCCATCAGTTTAGCTGGGCAGTATTCTTTATTACTTTTTGTAATGAAAGCTACCTAACAGAAACCAGGAAATGATTTTAGCAAGAACAATTTTCTTTTATCGAAAGTGAAAGTACTATGATCATACGCAAAATAACCTTCAGTTGTTTATAAAAGACTAAAATCTGCAAATAATCAATGTGATTTATAATACATAAGTGATGATTAACTTTCAAGGACATTGTCATCAAAAGTTTATTCATTTCAATAAACTTTAAATTACTTTTACATGATATAAACATTCAAATAATAAACTTTCATTTTCAATGTAATATAATAATAATTTTTCTTGTATTTTTCACAGATATGTATATGTAGCTGTAGAGAAAGGAGCTGTTGTCAGAGCTCCGTAAATACTAAATTAAGTTCAATATAATATTCGTTTTTCTAAATGCTGCAGTGTTTTTTCTTACAGTGTGATGATTAATGTGTGATTATAACTTCATGTGATTAAAAGTGTATAAACCAAATGGATACTAAAATCTGGACGGCCTGCCCTTAGATGAAAACAAATTGAAGGTAAGTCAATCTTACCTGGCTTTTCTGTTAATAACTGTTTTTAGTCAAACTGGTGAGGAAGGTCACACGCAATTTTAAATGTTAAGCTAATTATCGCTAACAATTCTGATTAATGAGACAGAAATAAAAACAAAATCAGGTCAGGCAGTCCATAATTAAACAATTTAGCAAACTTAAAGAAAAAAAAACTTTTCTATAACAATATCATGGCTGCTGTAAAAGACAGCACAACAATAGAAAAATTAAATGCCAATAATTACTCAAATTGGCGGTTTAAAATTGAGATGCTTTTAATTCGTGAAGACTTAATTGAAGTTATTACGGATGAGGTTCCAACCCCCATAACCACAGACTTGGCCAAGAAAGACCGCAAAGCCAGAACGTTAATCAATCTTAGTATTGAAGACAGTCAAATAGTACATGTCAAAAATCTGAATTCGGCGCGGGAAACATGGGACACTCTAAAACAAATTCATGAGAGATCCAATCTCTCCAGCAAGCTGTACTTATTAAGAAAACTGTACAGCACAAAATTAAATGAAGGTGGTAACATGATAGCCCACATTACTAAAATTCTAGAAATTGTGGATAAACTATCTGCCATAGGAGAAAATATCACAGATTCCCATGTTTCCGCCTTACTATTGTGTTCACTTCCCCCTTCTTACGATACATTAGTGACGGCTCTTGAGGCCCGTCCAGAACCTGAACTCACAGTACTATTTATAAAAAATAAATTAACGGATGAATATATCCGTCGAACGGAAAGCTCTGAAAATTCAGAAAATAACACCAGAGCATGTAAAGCTCAAGGAAAATCTGTCCACTCTGATTATAAAAGAATGAACAAATATTGTTCACACTGTAAAATGAAAAACCACACAAATAAATAATGTTGGTTCCTAAAAGGGAAAAATAATAACACTTACACTCAAAATAAGCAAAATAAAACTAAAAACCATTCCACTTCGCTATGTTTTGAAGAAAACACTGAAGACAGAAAAAATGCTGTATATGAAAAAAATGATGTAGCCTTACTTACAGAGCAACCTGATAATAAAAAAACCTTTATTGTAGATAGCGGAAGTTCCAGCCATATCGTAAACTCAAAAGAAATGTTTACAAAAATAACAAACAACGTTGAGACAAATGTCACTGTAGCAAACGGTAGCAAATTGATTTCATATGGATCAGGTGAAGTTGTTATTCAGACCGGAAAAAATAATAAACAAGTAACACTAAGGGATGTTCTGTTCGTACCAGATATTGAAACCAATCTGTTATCAGTTAGCAGGGCAACAAAAAACGGATGCCAGGTACATTTTGAAAGGGATAGGTGAAACATTACACACAAAGGTGAAGTAATACTCCAAGGTAAATTAAAAAACAATTTGTATGAAATACATTTAAACGAAGATGAAAAGAGTAGCTACTATACAAATGTAACGTATAATTGCACAAATGCAAATTGTATAGATTTATGGCACAGAAGAATGGGCCATAGAATTTACGACACAATAAAAACATGGTGTCTAAAGAATTAGTAAGCGGTGTAACAATAAATAAATGCAAACACACCAATGTATGTGAGGTATGCATTCAATCCAAAACAAACGAATCACCATTCCCGAAATCAGGAGCATATAGAGCCAAAGAAAGACTAGAATTAATTCACACTGATGTATGTGGCCCTATAAACACACCCACTATAGGGGAGAAAAGATATTTCATCACTTTCATCGATGAATTTTCGAGGTTTTGTATAATTTACCTAATGTCAAATAAGAGTGACGCGTTTGAAAAATTAAAAGAATACATCGCTACAGTTAAAAATAAATTTGGTAAAATGCCAACTGCGATCAGATCCGACAATGGCGGTGAATATATAAATGACGAAATTGAAAAGTACCTAAAGTATAATGGCATAGAACACCAACTTACCGTCCCATATTCTCCAAGTCAAAACGGGGTTGCAGAGAGAAAAAACAGATCGCTTCTGGATATGACTAGGAGCATGCTAAACGAAGCAAATCTCCCACATAAATTATGGGGAGAGGCCATATGTACCGCAAACCATTTGCAAAATCGACTGCCTTCTAAATCCATCAACACCACACCATATGAACTTTGGCTAGGTAGAAAACCAAACATAAAATATTTAAAGGTTTTCGGCTGTACCGCATATGCCTATATACATAAATTTAAACGAGGAAAACTTGACAATAGAGCAGAAAAGGGCACCTTTGTCGAGTATGACAATCGCTCTAAAGGGTACAGAATATACACCAGTGATGGAAGAGTCATACTAGCTAGATCAGTAAAATTTATCGAAATCAAAATAGATAATGCAAACACTAATGAAAATACAAACACAAATAATTCAAAGTCTGAAATCAAAAAACAGGCTCAGCAGAATGAAAAAAATGTAATGGAACTAAATCTAACACCAGAAAACATCGATACAGATACACCATCCACATCTTTACAAACACAACACGTTAGAAGATCCGAAAGGGAAAATAAAGGAGTACCACCGGACAGATTTGCTTATGCAGTCCGGCACAATCCATTATATGAGCCCAAAAGTTGGCAAGAAATGATAAATCTTGAGAACCCACACGAAAAAAAGAACTGGATCGATGCGACGCGAGAGGAAATAAATTCACTTAAAGAAAACAAAACATGGACATTAGTACATCCACCACAAGGAGCTAAAGTAATCGGATCAAAATGGACATTTAAAGCAAAATACGATGAATTTGGAAAAATAAAAAGATACAAGGCTAGGCTCGTAGCTCAGGGTTACGGACAAAAATACGGGATAGATTATGATGAAACATATGCGCCAGT
Source organism: Maratus speculifer (assembly GCA_964019185.1). Taxonomy (NCBI): domain Eukaryota; kingdom Metazoa; phylum Arthropoda; class Arachnida; order Araneae; family Salticidae; genus Maratus; species Maratus speculifer. The sequence continues at coordinate 242,950,491 of OZ025289.1, forward strand.
GGTGTCACACACAACACTCAGAAGCTTTTTAACTGCCGCAGCATATCATAAGTTAAAAATACATCACATTGACATTAAAACAGCTTTCTTACATGGAGAACTGGAAGAAGAAGTATATATGTCTCAGCCTGAAGGATACATAGACACAAAAGAACCTTTCAAAGTGTTTAGATTGGAAAAGGCAATTTATGGGCTAAAACAAGCAGCACGAGCTTGGTATATAAAAATTACCCAATCACTTAAAGAATTAAACTTCACACAAAGCACAGCAGACACTTGTTTATTCATACAGAAACAAGGGGAAAATAGTATTTACATCATAATGTATGTCGATGACATACTCATTGCAGGAAATGATGACAAGATAAAAGATATAATAAATAAATTGAAAACAGAATATACTCTTGAAGATCTAGGAGAAATAAACAATTACCTCGGAATAAAAATAGAAAAAACTCAGAATGGATTCAAACTGAATCAAACTGCAAAGATAGAAGAAGTAGCAAAAAAATTCAACTTAACAGAATCTAAACCATACAGCACTCCAATGGAGGTAGGATTTCAGCGATTAAATGATGAAGGTAAACAAATGCCAAACAACACGAAATACCGTCAAGCGATAGGTGCATTGTTATACATCGCCACGATATCAAGACCAGACATACTTGTAGCAGTAAACATTTTAAGCAGAAAAAACGAAACCCCCTCCGAATCGGATTGGAAAGGAGTGAAAAGACTTATAAGATACCTAAATTCAACAAAAAATCTAAATTTGGTAATCAGCACACAAGAACCACCGATCTTGGAAATATATAGTGATTCGGATTGGGGGGGGGTGATTTAAAGACAAGAAGGTTAACGACAGGAAATTTATTCTTACTAGGAAAAAATCCTATAATGTGGATCACGAAGAGGCAGACCTGCATTGCACAATCCTCTGCAGAAGCAGAATTTGTGGCAGCGGCTAGTGCTACACAAGAATTAACGTGGTTATTAAAATTATTAGAAGATCTTGGCGTACCACAACAATTGCCAATTACTATTTTCGAAGATAACATCTCTTGCATAAAAATGACAGAATCTGGAAAATATTCCAACAGAATCAAGCACATCGATATCAAGTATCACGTAATTAAACAGCTTAAAGAAAACGGAATAATCCAACTACCTTATTGTCCAAGCAAATCAATGATTGCCGACATCCTTACAAAACCGGAAGCCAAACCTGAATACATAGAAAACAGAAACAAACTCAAACTACTGGATAATCTCCATTGAGAGTTTAAGGGGGGGGGGGTTTGTTAAAAACATTATAATGTAAACTCTAAATGAAGATTACAGAAAACAATAAACAAAAGACTTAAATTGTTTTTCATCCATCATCATATAATTTAAACAGAAACCAGGAAATGATTTTAGCAAGAACAATTTTCTTTTATCGAAAGTGAAAGTACTATGATCATACGCAAAATAACCTTCAGTTGTTTATAAAAGACTAAAATCTGCAAATAATCAATGTGATTTATAATACATAAGTGATGATTAACTTTCAAGGACATTGTCATCAAAAGCTTATTCATTTCAATAAACTTTAAATTACTTTTACATGATATAAACATTCAAATAATAAACTTTCATTTTCAATGTAATATAATAATAATTTTTCTTGTATTTTTCACAGATATGTATATGTAGCTGTAGAGAAAGGAGCTGTTGTCAGAGCTCCGTAAATACTAAATCAAGTTCAATATAATATTCGTTTTTCTAAATGCTGCAGTGTTTTTTCTTACAGTGTGATGATTAATGTGTGATTATAACTTCATGTGATTAAAAGTGTATAAACCAAATGGATACTAAAATCTGGACGGCCTGCCCTTAGATGAAAACAAATTGAAGGTAAGTCAATCTTACCTGGCTTTTCTGTTAATAACTGTTTTTAGTCAAACTGGTGAGGAAAGTCACACGCAATTTTAAATGTTAAGCTAATTATCGCTAACACAATGCACGTTTCAATTTTGCTTCATATTATCAGAAAGTGTCACCATGCATTATTTATATATCAAGCACATTTGTTTGTGAAAATACTCTTAATGTTATTTTACCAACCACAAATAGAATATGTTTTTTCAATAGATACTGTTCATGTGTTTGTTTCACAATGCTTGCTGGCTCATATGTCATATAAATAATCTAATTCCTCCTGAAATACTTCCATTGATTACGGTTTTAAACATAATTTTAATTAAAAAAATTAACTATAAAAATATATCTTTGGAAGTCTTTTCGATTGGAAGTTATTTTTCTAAACTATCAAAGCATTACCAACAACTGACTAAATCACTGATTCTAATATAAACGCATTATATTATCTATTATAGAATTATTTAACTTCTTACACACAAATATTCAGATGTTCATTTTTCCTATTTCCTTTGTTATTTATAGTTTTGTATTCATAAAACTAGTATAGCTTGAATAAAATAAACTTGTTTCAAACATTTTGCAGATGTCATTCTTTATAGAACAAACTTCAAAAGGTACAATTTTGCTTATAATCAAGTATAATTTGTTAAAAAAAACAATTATAATATTTCAAATTTTAAATATTTAAATGCTTCAATAAAACTGTATTGAGCAGATTGCTCGTTCTAAATACTGTAACTATTTCCTCTCTGTTTATATTAAATGTTTTTTTCAATATTAGTTATTTATTTTTAACATTTGTCGAAAATACTCTCAAGATTTAAAATACTCGAATTCTAAATATTTATATTTTTAAATAATTTATAAACTTTGTTGGCAAATACTTACACGCACAATATTTTTCTTTGATTTTTCCAACAATTGAATTGCCTGACATGTAATTTCGCACTCTACTTTCTATTTTCAGGATATATTTTCATGCTTTATTTACATTTCAACATTATACATGTTCCTGAAAAAACTTTTGAGCTATGTTTCAGCTGCAGTAGATAAATATTTTTTTTCTGTAAAATGTGTTTATGTGTTTGTTCCATACGTCTGACTAACTCATCTTTCACGTAAAGCCTCAAGATTGTTTGGATATATAGATTTTGCGGTACGTTATTTAAAGGTGAATGAAATTCGTTCTTTAAAAATATAACATAGAGATAACCTTTGATTTTATTCGTATTTGCATTCGTAATTTATTATAATCTTATTTTATCGAAAGTACGTAAATGTTACTTAAATACATAATTATTAGAAAGAATAATAATAATAATAGTGATAGTAATAATAATAATAATAATAATAATAATAATAATAAATAAAAAATATTTTCAAACGAAAACCTACAATATTTGCCATTTTAAAAAGTTTTTTTCTTTTATATTAGTCCATATTTGTGTCTCAAGTATTTATGTGTTTGTGTATATCTCTGAAAATATTCCAATTATGCTGTCCATTTGCAAGTTATGTATATCTATTACACAGAATAAACAGTATATTTTTGGGCAAAATTTACACCCTTCGTGTGTTTACATAGATGCTCTAGAGAATCCAGATCTTAATGAATATCTATTTTAAATACATTTTAAATATGTTGTATTAATTCAAACATAAATAGATTAACGTATGTTGATTAGTTGCATAAATAAAAAAAGTAATGTAAATGAATTTATTGTTCAAATACAGTGACACGCATAATGATCTGGTATTTAAAACATTTTTAATAAGCTTTAAAGATAGTATGTTATACTTACATAATGAAAAAAATGCATTGTTGAAGTATACACTACTATATATTCTATATAAAACTTTGTTTGTAAACATTACTATATACTCTGTATAAAACTATGTTGGTCATTTGTAAAATTCTTTTCTGTCCTTCACAAAGAATTTCATGTACCTTATCATATGTGAGCGATAATTACCGTAATTAACTTTCCAGTCGTGTTATGTATTTTAAAGCTAAAAATATTATATGTATAATGTATATTCTATTTAGTATGATATCTAAAAATTATATATTATACACACGGCTGACAAAAATAATTCGACTGTATTAGAATCTAACGAATATATTACCGAAATAAATGTGGCTATAATAAGTGGTCAGAGTACAATATACGTACATTCATGTACAAAACGGTATAAAAAAGATATGGATACAGTATTACATGGAATTATATGCATGTTAATTTTGGGAATAAAACTTTTACTGTATTATACGTTTAGAGATTGGATTATTTTTATACTGCCTGATGCTTTTTGAATATCTGTATACATTAAACAGCTTTGCAAAAAAATTTTAACGTAGGGGAAGGTCGGATAAAGCCGGAACCCCAATTCTTTTCTTTTTATTATTGTGCACTAAGTGTTCAAAACAGTCAAAATTTATATTAAATCGATAAATTAATTCCTTGCAAAGAAAAAATTCAGAGAACAATAGCAATTGAGATCATAACAACACTTTTTTTTGGAAGTGTGCAATGTTGTGTCGGAAGTGTCCGATCTGGTCGTACAAAGCCGGGAACTGTAATAGATAATTGAACGCACATTGTTATTTTGCAATACTACTATTTAAGGAAAATTGGCAAATTATACTTATAGATTGTGAATCTATATCAAATCTACCTAAAATGAAAATGAGTTAAGTTATGAACTAAGAGTCGAAAATGTCAGGCCCAAAAATCCCAAATGGAAGTTCGATCTTGTTCATTTGTATTGCTGCATGCTTTATATTCCCACCTTATGCAATGAAGTCACTTTATCCATTTCTCCTTAGGTTTAGATTGTTCGTATAAACCATTGCAAAAGATGCATGCTTTCCTTTAATCTTTCCCCTCGTTTGATGTTAAGCTTTTTTTTCTTTGGACTCTTGTTTTTCACATCAGTTTTTTTTACTTATCTTTTCTGTCAACATGGAACGATTTCGCTTCAGGGATAAGTTCTTCTGATCTTGGTTTTCCATGCTTTATTTTTCTGCTTGTCCAGTTTTCTAATTTGTAGGAGATTTAGTCATGTTGGAATACCAATGAATAAAAACAGTCTTCTTTACAGCAATTTAATTTAAATAATATTTTTTGTATAGTTTTTAAATATTCATAGGTCGTCAAACAAGCATAAACAAGTTAATTCTATTTCAATCACGCAAATTAATGAGTTATTCGTAACCGGAATTTTCCCGGTTATGTCCAACCATCTGCATCCCGGTTTTGTGGATGTGACTTCATTTTATGGAATGTTACTAGCGTTGTTCAGACAAATCGCAGACACCAATATAAAACGTTAAAATAATGAGTAAATACTAGAATATCATACGTTATACTTACCTAAACTGAATCTTTAGGTATTTAGGATTGGTAACGCAATATTGCAGTCGTCGAATATTTAAACCGATGCTAAACACACAAAAAATCATTAAAAACCACATCGAAAATCGTACTGAAAATCGCAATGAAAAAATCATTGAAATTGAAAAATCATTCCAGACAAAATTTAGTTAATTAGGCTTTGAATCAATTTTGTTATTATCATTGTTAAAAAATAGCCGCAAAATACGAATAAACACTAAAAATCGCATTAAAAAATTCGCTAAAAATTCTATAATCACGGCACGAATTTCGAATAAACTTTATTGAATAGAGAAAAAAAATTACTATATTGAATGGAAAGAATGAAACCGTATTCCTTTCACTGATATGGAAAAAATCGCCTCGAAACATAAAAAGAGCGCTAAAAATCACCTAAAAAATTAAATTAAACAATTCAAATCAAAAAATCAAAAATCGGGATTCAAGGTGCAAAACTACATGTATAGAGGTACCTCCCCTCCAAATTTTGTAACTCTACATGCAGCGGTCTCTTCAGAACAGCGCTGACACACACACATACTCTTCTCTTTATTATTATAGATATAAAAAACGAATTTTCATACTACAACACAGCCTTTTTATAACAATACACTTGAAGTTTATCCCCTGTATCAATTTTCATAATTTTCTAGCTGCATTTTGTTTCAAGTTCTTGTCTTTGGCATAGTTTTTTTCCTGTAAAAATGATTCTAAATGAACTATAATCTGATTTCTGTTTCTGTTACAGTAATCATGCAATTTATTTTAATTTCTTTGTAAATTTGATGAACTTGATGGCCTTAGTTTAAAACATTGATCAAAGTTATTCCATAAATTGTGATAAAACCAAATTAATTCTCACAAAAGTTCTTCCAGACTCCAAATAAAGAGAAAACATGGGTACCTTCTTTGAAAAAACATCAATTCTGTTTCTTTTCTTTTTTTGTTACCACAAAAATTTCCAACAATAAAATTTTATTATAAATATGAATTTTACCAACCTATTAAAATTTAAGGAAAAAACATTTATCATATATTTCTTATGGTATATTACATTTTTATAACAAATATCCAAATCAAATAAAAAATTGAAAAGAATTTAACAGAAAAGAAAAACAAACTTTTCATGCAATCTTACAATATTCTATTTTCATTGTAAACGAAAATGCTTCGGGAATAAAGCTTTTGATAAAATATCTTTAGATTAATTTCCATAAAAATTGAGAAAAAAACTTTTATATACAAAAGAAAAATACTTTCCTATATAAAATATTAAAAAAATTGCTAGCCTAACTGCAATTGTTTTCAGATATTTATACAAATACATCTGTTTTTTCTTTCTTTTCGAAACAAAAATACAGTTTATTTGTTTAAGTACTTTTTGAATTTCGTAGAATTTACATAAAAAATTCATTCCCATGTAAAAAAATCCGCAAAAAACCTTTAGAAAAAATAAGATTTTACAGGGATTTTGAAGGTTTCTACAGGGATTTTGAAGGCAAATTAAAAGCGCAGGTTTATTTGAGGGAATTTACTGTTAATCAAAAGATTTTATACAGGCATTTATCTGATCTCCAAATTACTAATCGGGTATTTTGAAGATCACTTCAGGTATTTTGAAGGAAATTGAAAACTGAACAAAATGCACGGATTTTTAAAGGTTGTATAGAGGCTTTTATCAGCAAGTTAATGGCTTTAAATTTACCGTTAGTGACTTAGCTGATTTTTGATAAGTATACTTCAGGTATTTTGAAGGAAAATAGAGCCTTCAATTTACCTTCAGTGACTTAGCTAATTTTTGATAAGTGTACTTCAGGTATTTTGAAGAAAAATATAGCCTTCAATTTGCCTTTAGTGACTTAATGACTTAGTGAATATTTACAATTTCTTAGTTCAAGCCTTCGTTTTGTTACGTGAGGACGTGTCCCAGAAATGCTCTTCAAAATACAAGAATAAGCGCGACCCACGGCCCGCGGGACAGGAACATTCTGCTGATTTAGATGCGTTAATATCTCAGCTACATTTTGAGGTAAGTTGCATGTTTTCAGGACAATTATTAATTAAATTATAAGTAATTAATTATCACATCACTTTGCCAGTTAATTCTATCGGCGTTTACAGATACTAAGTTCCACAATTCTAAGAATTTAATTGCTTAAACTTTTAATTAAAAATTTTCAAATCATGTAAAAATCATCTCCATAGTCTAATTTTCAGTCAAGATTAGTTTATAAAAATTTTCTCATAAAAATTCTCGCATTAATTAAAGTTTTATTATTATTTCTTCCAAATTAATCTAGAACCACGTGTTCGAATTCGAGCTAAATAACGCTAAGTACAGCCTAATGGGGATAAGTATTAAGATATATATCCACAAGATAGCGTCTCGTTCACCCCTGCCGGCAGCAATTCAGACCCCGTAGCGACCACGTGGAATTTCTGAACTTTGAAAAAAATCTCAAGATTAAAAAACTTCAAGACAATACACTGTATATATATTGTAATTATATTTATATATTGTAATTATATGCATTTATATAAAAAACTTTAACTATTTTCTCCATTTTTAATGTTTTAATTTCTAAACTTAGAATATTTTTCGGCTTTTTTTTTTCATTTTTTCGCAAAAATATTTGTTTCGAATTTTTAGATAAAAACTGGGAAATTGACTAATTATTACATAAAATTAACGATTTTAATTAATTTTCTTTAAAATTAAAAAAAATTTTTTTAGTACGGCATTTTTGTTTTTACCGGTGGTTGGCATGATTACGCCGCACTCACCGTACTATCCATCCAGCCGTAAAACACTAATTCTAATTATCTCATTAATTAATTAATATTTATTCTTTTCCGCTGGGTTCCTATATCTACGATTTCTAAATTGGGGGGAGGAGGGGTTATTGTTTATTTTGAGTACAATTGAGAAATGAGAAATTTAAATCTTTGTTTTCACACATATACAGGGATATTGCAGGTTTTTTACCTTCAAGAAACCTTAGTTCCAAATACCTGTAAAATACCTGAATATTGTTTTTTCAGGGAAAATGCGGGTTTTTTACCTTCAAGAAACCTTTGTTCCAAATACCTGCAAAATACCTGAATATTTTACTTTCAGGGAAAGTGCAGGTTTTTTACCTTCAAAAAACCTTAGTTCCAAATACCGGTAATTTACCTGAACATTTTTTAAAGGTTTTTTGCTGATTTTTTTACCTGGGTTGCTTTTAAATTTTACTGTTATGTTACACACTTTTTAAAATTCCAACTTGTTTCTTAATAAAGTTAACAAAATTAATAAAAAAGATACTGAATCGATGTAAGAAAAATAATAAAAAGATATAGTATCGAAAAAATTCTTATTCAAGATTTATTAACTTTCCAAATATTAGTATTTTATCTTAACAAAATACTAATATTTGGAAAGTTAATGATGATTTAATATGTAATATTTCATGAAAATATTTCTTTAATAAAAACTCCATTACACATGCATTCTTTGATACACTGAAAATCCAAATAAACTGAGTTTCAAAATTATCGGAACACCGAGTAATTTTGAGGTATCCTGGCAAAATTCATAAAAAGTTATCAGAAAACTTTATTTTCGAGACAAATACAGTAATTCTACCTAATGAATAGTTGTGAAAGAAGTATCAAACTTTGAATTCATAGAAAATATGAATTTCTAAAAAATGGTGTCATTACGAGTATAGAATCTGCACAGGAATATTCAATGGCATTGTGAGAAGAAGAAATCAAAATATGCAAGTTAGTTTAGCATATAAAAATACTTTGCGGATAAGGAAATTTTCAAATCTGATGGTAAAATGAGTTCTACAAGTATGGGTCATAAAAGCGCTTTACACTGTTCTGTGAAAGGGAAAATTGTGTATATTAGGGATCAAGGAATTTTGAAAAGAGCTATCATAAAATATTTGAAAATATCTTATTGTATAATATTAAACTATTTTCGATTAAAAGAGTATTATGGAGCAAATAAGTCACCGAGACGTCTGCAAAAACTGTCCAAAAAATGAAAAAATTATAAAAGGAGTGAGTAATGAGATAAAAATTTGGGGCAAGCTTTCACCAAATCCACAGACAGCAAGGAAGATTTTTTTAATTATTTGCACGATCTTCGCAAGAAACTAAAAAAGTTTTCAGAGCAATAGCAGGCTGGAGGTTCTCTCATTGTTTGGGCTGCGGTTAGATTCCATAAGAAGATCAGCGTTGCGTGTTTCTCTGGCAGAATGAATGCATAGAAGTACCAGAAAAAACTTACTGTCATTTGCTAAGGAAATTGGCGGAATCTTTCTGGATGTTCCACTAAGACAATGAATCTCTCCGCACGGCAAACATCAATTAGGAATGTTTTCTTAATAATGGTGTGCCTGTAGTTTCATGGTCAATTGTTTCTCTTGGTTTAAATTCAATGGAAAATGTATGAGCCTACTAATTAGAGCTGTTTTCACAAATGGAAAAAATATGCCATAATATCAGAATTAAAAACTGCTATCCTTTTTCATTGGAATGATATCGATTTAAATAAATTAAAAAGATTGGTCTATTCCATGAATGATGGCGTTTTTACATTAGTTAGAAAATCTAGTGCATACGCTGGCTTTTAATCTATATTTTAGACCAGTGTTCATATCATTATGAAACACCTAAAAATGGAAAAATGCAGTTTATTTTAAGTATAAATCGTAGTTCCAATTATATTTTGTTAAAAAATAAAGCTATTTGTTCTATTTCTGACATTGATTAGTCTTCAGTTTGTTTTGTAACTTTTTCTATTTTTTATGCTTGAAAAATTGGGTGTTCATATCATTTTGAAACAGAGTGTATATGAAAGAGTCTATGTTACGGATATTGAAAACGAATCTTGCATTTGAAGATCAATATATTCATTTGAAAAAAATAGAGTGAACTATTTCATATTTCATATTTCTTATGAATTTGTTATTTCTTCCAGATTATATTAAACATTTTAAAACACTGAATCATTTTAAGTTTATATATAGACGTTTGTAAGCATTGTATATTGTTTTATTTCAATTAAAAATAAATAATTATTTTTCAAAATCAGTAATGTAAAAACAGGCGTTTGGATTATGCACTGTATAATGCTACTTACACTTAAAACTTTAAGCATAATTTTAATATTTATTAGAGAAAACACATTTTTTTTCTTACTGCATAGATCTGTTTCATTGACCACCTGCTAATATCTCTTGTGAATTTGTCCACCCATTATCTCTTCATATAGAAAACTGCATGGAAGATGTTCAAACCATGTTCAGCACCACAGAAAAATGCAAAAAGAAAAAAATCTTCATGTGTTTCATCTACCTTATTCAATTTTGTGACTTTTTGTAGATTTTACTGCATTTTAAACAGTTAAAACAGGTATCATAGAAGGTGGCAGCCTTCAAGTGACGCAGCTTTAAACCTACCATCGTCATAAGGTATCCACGTAAGGCAGATGCGGAACTTCATATATACAGCTAACTCAACATCAAAGGAAATCGGAAAAGCCGCCTTCTAATAACTCAGCAAATATTTGTCAGAATGGTCCAACTTTTTTAACATAGTCTTATATTCCCAGTCTAATCCTATCCTATAATTTTTACATTTCTACGTGCCGTATATTTTTAGATCTCGATAGCCATTTTTAAACCGAAATCGATGGTGTTTGTTCCTGATAATGAGATCTAGAAAACGGGCTGGGAGATTTTATTAAAACTTATATATAATATGAATCTTTTTAAGATAGAGTGAATAAGACTTGCCTAGTTTCTAGGAAAACTCTTATTTGTTATATATTGGTCTTGGAAAATTGGACTATATTAGCTCGCGGATTACATGCTATTCTATGGGTTAGCAGAAAAGGCCGATGCGACAAGGCTTATGTAGTTATGGTTACAGTTAAAACACCCGAATCGAAGCAATAAATGTTTTTTAAACTACAAAAACATCTTATCATGTGCTTTAAAACATTCAACAAATATATATTAAATCAAATTTCTATTTATATTGCCTTTATTTTTCGCAAAGAAGAAAATATTACGTTTCTTACATCGCATATTTCTGCACTTTGTGGAAAAAATATTTTGAATCCTTTTTTAAAATAGGAAAATATTTTTTAATTATACAAATTCAAAATAATTTAGACTTATATATTTTTCTTTAAAGTTTTCAAAAAAAAATTATTTTAAATTATTTGTTGTTGGATAGTCATATATTCATACGCGTAGTGGCGCCACTTGTCTAGTTTTGTTTTGAATCCGAACGCGGCAAGTTACGGAGCATTTTTCATTCAGGTAGTAATATTCTATTTTTACATAATGTCCATTAAATTGATATAGAAAGTGCACGAATTAAAAAATATAAACCAGACAAGATAGAATCATTAAGTATTTTTCAGGTTTTAATAATCCACATGTTGTTTCTTGTTACGCCAATTGAATCTCGCAATGTCAATATACAACGAATAAGCTCTGCAATAAAGTTAACCGGAGAATCTTGCAATGGATTATTAATTAATACAGAATGTGTAACTTTGCAATAAAGTTATCTGCTTGTATTTTTAATGACTTGTGGATTACAGGGTGGAGGCAGGGTATATTCAAAATTTTACGAGAATGCCAGTTAAAAATCGTGTACTGCATTTTGTTTTGTTTTGTTGTCAGTATTTTTTTTGAACAAATTACTCCTTGCACCAACATAAAATTTTGTTGTTCAAGAATATTTACTGAAGGAACTTTTTATGTATATTGTTTGATAAACAAAAAATATATAGAGGTAAAATTATTTATTTTTTTAATTTTTTCGCTGCTTGAGCAAAGAATAGGTTAGCATTAATCATAATTAATAAACGGAAACTTACTGGCTTGCTTAAAGTATTGTTTTTAAATACAGGGTAGAAAATACATGAATTTTCTTAAATCCCAGTTTATTTTATTAAAATTTGTCATTTCATGAAAATAAAATTATTGCATCTCTTTTATCTTTGAGTTTAAGTGTTAAAACACTTTTCAATGCTTGCATTTTAACATGTTTTGCAGATAATACATTTTGCGAATTTCACAGAGTTGACTGTATTATATACTCTATTATAAGCATTCATTATGATTTCTTTTCCATTATTACATTCAAATTACTCTTTTTAAAAATGTAAACAAAAGATGAGCACATTATATTTGTGCAATGTCTGATCCCAAGTTACACACACTTGAGGGACTTTACAATTTCTATATATTGCTTGTTTTAAAGTTAAGTGAAATGTTGGATAAAACATTTTCAGTTACATAAATTCTTTCAATTTGAAATATTTTAGTAATAGCTACTACTCTCTTTTTCCGACGACCAATTTCGCCAAATATACATAATGACACATTTTTTATTTTAAATAATGAAAAAATAAATAATTAGTAAAATATTCATAAAAAGTCGAAATAAAAATCACTTAATGACATTTTAAACACACAAATTGTATTTAATGTCATTGAATGTGACATTCACAATCAATTTAATCTTATAGTTTGGCGATAATTTTTTGGTCGACGGGATAACCTAGTAGTACCTAGTAATCTATAAAGTTAGCAAGTAAAATTTATGCAACATTTCATTAACTCGATTCCTCTTAATTAAGTAAATTTGAATAAGCGGCGGCAAAAATCCATTGCAAGATTCTCTGGTTAACTTTATTGCAGACTTTATTCATTGTATATTAAGACATTGCGAGATTGAATTGGCATAACAAGAAACATCCATGTGGATTATTAAAACCATGAAAATTACGTAATGATTCTATCATGTCTGTTCGATGTTTTTCAATTTGTGCATTTTCTTTATCAATTCTATTCTAAATAAATAAATTCTACCTGAATGAAAAATGCTAATAACACGTTCTGATTCAAAACAAAACTAGACAAGTGGCGCTTTCTTAATATGGAATATAATATAGAATGTATGAAAACTTATGGATTAGAGCGGGGAGGCAGGGTATATTCAAAATTTTATGAGAATGCCAGGTAAAAATTGGTTTGTTGTCAAAAACTTTTTTCTCATGTCTATGATTAAATTACTCCTTGCACCAACATAAAATTTTGTTGTCAGTGGCACAGCCAAAGGGGTGGTTTTGGGGTTAAAACCCCTCCCAGAGCTAAGAAAGATCTCTATAATTGTCACTTATATTAATCAAAACCAAACTTAATATTTAAATGTTTTGGCGCATTTTGGAATCCACCGCTCTTTTTAATTAGATTTCATTTAATAAAGTAATTCAGTTAACTGGCGAAAATTCTACTTAAAATTGTGAAAGTGCATGTTACATGGATTAGTTAAGTAAAAATTCGTTATTTGAAATAAATCACTTTTCTGAGATGCATTGTGCTAAAAAATGATAATTTCTTGTGACACAGAGGCTCTTTGAGTTTAAGGAGGCTCAGGGGTTGAAAACTTTTCAAAAAATCGATTTTTTTATGATCTAGTTTGATTATTCAATTAATTCTTAACTCAATGCAAAAAACCGCATAAAAATATTTGCATTTTTAACGGAGTTATAAGCATTTATGTATGAACACAAACATAGCCGCACCCATAGAAAACTTTATTTTTGACGTCTAACACCAAGATTTAAAAAAAAACTATTTGATGGAATGGCTTAATTATTATTATTTTTTTTTGCATGCATATATCATCATTATCTATAGAATGAATTAAGGATATAACTATCATAAAAAAAACATAAAAAAACTCTCAAATTTGAAAATTTAAAAAACCTCTAAAATAGGGATGCACAACCTGTGGCCCGCGAGTTTCGTTAATTTACAACTGGAAAAAATTGCAATTTTTGTGCATATGTCGCAGGAAAAATCGTCAATTTACTGCGGGAAAATATAAAATTTCATCACTTAAGACTCGCAAATTTCGTTGATCGGTACGGGAAAAATCGCCAATTCCATTGATGAAGTGTGGAAAAAAAGCGAATGTTGTCGATGTGGACCGGAAAAGTCGCAAGTTTCACTCATCAGATATGGAAAAATCGCGAATTTTGCACATGAGTCTCGGAAAAAATAGCAAATTTCCTAGATTAGGCACGAAAGTGTTTTGTCGATCAGGCATGGGAAAATCACGAATTATGTCTTTCGGGCGCAAAAAATCACAAATTTCGTTGATTTAGAGAGAAAAAAGCGTCGATCAGGAAAGAAAAAAAATTGCAAATTTCGTTGATAAGGCACAGAAAAATAGCGAATTTAGAGATGACACGCGGAAAAATTAAAAATTTCGTTGTTCGGCCGCAAAACAATCATGAAACTCGTCAGTTTATAAAGAGAAAGAAATCACTAGTTTCATCTTGCCATGTAAAAAAATCAGATTTCGTCAGCGTTGATACAAAAATTGCGAATTTCGTTGGTCGTGAGCGGAAAATGCGTATTTCGTCAATTAAGAATGGAAAAAGCACACATTTCGTCGATTGGACACAAAACAATTGCGAGTTGATCGGATTCCGAAAAATGGCAATTTTCATTGATCTGAAACGGAAATATTGCGAATTTTGGCGATCACACGTGGAAAAATCGCTAATTACGGCGAAGTCGCGATCAGACTCTAATTACGATCTAGACTCTAATTAAATCACAAATTTCGTCGATTGGGATCAGAAAAATCGCAGAATTTGTCGATCACGCGAAGATAAATAGTGAATTTTGTCGATTAGCTTTGTAAAAATCACGAATTTCGTCAAGCAGGTTTGTAAAATTCAAGAATTTCGTCAAGCAGGTTTGTAAAATTCAAGAATTTGATCAATTGGCTTCATGAAAATCGTGAATTCCGTGGATCAAGTGCGAAAAAATCGCAAAATTCATCGATCAGGCACTGAAAAATTCCGAATTTCGTCGATCCTGTGATGAAAAATCGTGAGTTTCGTCGATAATGCAGAGGAAAATCGCAAATTTCGTCGATCATGCAAAGAAAAATCGCAAATTTCATGGATTGGATTCGTAAACATCGCTAAATGCATTGATCGGCTTAGAAAAAATCGCAAATTTCATGGACCAGGTTCATAAAATTCGCGACTTTCCTTGATCAACTTCGTAAAAATAGGAAATTTGGTTGTTCAGGTTCAGAAATATCACGAAATTTCGTCGATCAGGTGCCGAAAAATCGAAAATATCATCGATTACGCACCGAAAATTAAAAATTTCCTTGATCTGGTGCGGGAAAAAAAATAGAGAATTTCATCTATCATGTGAAGAAAAATCGCAAACTTTCGCTATCAGCATCTAAGAATTGCGAATTTTGCCGATTTGTTTAGTAAAAAGCACAAATTTGGAAAGTAAATTTGAATAATGTCACACTAATTAATTTCATAATTCCTAAAATTTAAGTTTTTTCTAACTATACCAATCAAAATTTGTGTAAAAAGGATAAAACAATACTACTTATGTACAATTATATATTTTTATCCTTTTGTTTCCTACCATTGAATAATGCAGGAATTTTTGTATAAATAATTGCAAAAAGATGAATTTGTTCATACTCTACGTATCATTGTTAGAATTTTGCTATGTTTGTGTTTTTGAAAACTTATGGATTAGAGAAAAAGGGGGAGGGAGTATATTCCAAATTTTGAGAGATTGCCAGGTAAAAGCTTTGTACTGTATTTTATTTTGGCTTATTGTCAGTAATTTTTTCCTCTAGTTTATGAATACAAATTACTCCTTGAACCGATATAAAACTTTCTGGTTCAAGAAAATTTACTGAAGGAAATATTCATGTATATTGTGAAATAAACAAAAAGTTTGTAGGGATAAAATCACTTATTGTTAAAGTTTTATCACTGTTTTAACGAAGAATAGGTTTGCATTAAGCATAACCAATCGAGCATACATCACTTCCTTGCTCAAATTATTATTTTTAAATGCTGAATAAAAAATACTTGAATTTTCTTGCATCCTAGTTTATTTCATTAAAAAATTGTTATTCCATGAAAAAAAGTATTACTTAACTTCATCCATGAGCTTATATTGAGATGCTTTTCGATGTTTACATTCTAACATGCATTGCATATAATACATTTTGTGTATTTCACAGTGTTGACTTTATTATACATTATTGTAAGCATTCATTATGATTTCTAGCCTATTATTACACTCAAATTATTGTTTTTAAAATGTAAATAAACCCAGAAGTCTGTATCATTCTATTTGCACAATATTTATCCCAACTATACAGATTTCAGCTACTTTACACTTTTTAAATATTGCTTGCTTCATACTTAGCGACTGAAATGTTAGATTAAAAAGGTTTCACATAGATAAATAATAAGGTACCCTGGGGGTAATAACGCCAGGCGGGGTAATAACGCCAAGTGCTTATATTTTGCATAATTATGAAATAATCAGGTAAAAGACACCCATGTGCTCTGCGCAGAAGGGTTTTGAGTCATATAAATCGCAAAAAACAGCTTCAAGTTAATTTGTTTCATTTTTAGGTCTTATTGTTTTTACAAGCAACTAAAATTAACGCTTGATCTAAAATTTGCGAGGTAAGGTTTTTGATCTGAAGACTATATTTTTTATCCAGAAATACTTTGTTTATTACATAAATTTGTAGTGTATTTCATGTACTTTCAAATTGTTATAGAAGATTTTGGATATCTTCTCGAGATATCTTCTCGAGGGTAATAACGCCAGGGATTGGCGTTATTACCCCGGTTGATTCCCAACAGTGGCCGAACTATATCCGAAGGGGTTTTATATATTAATATGGGACAGCATTATCATCATTGTTGAAATGGTAAGATTAAGGACGGGGTGTCCAACACTTAAGAATAATCTCTCTATTTTATTTTTTATTATATTATTATTTGTTTTTTTTTTACTAATGTAAAAAATAATTTTTAACTCTTGTAAATAAAACTATATCAAAATGTTTTCGAGATCCAAATTCGAACATCTTCAAAGTCAGGTTTCTATTAAATTTCCACTGGATTGTTCAATTGAGTTCGAAATTTTAACTGTCCGCTTTCTCAGCGTTTGGTTTTTCAAAACTTTATAAATTTAACCTTTAACTGATGTGACAGAAATTGTAACGTATGAATGTGATGCGGTTTGTGAGACCACAAAATTGAAAGGTGAATAAAAGACGGGATTGTGTTTTTGTACTAAACTTTTTATACAAGAGTATTATACTTAATATTCACCTATTTAGTCTCTGGTGATAGTACTAAAATTCCAAATGAAACAAAATTTCGGTAGTGTTTGCAGTTAAACTGAAAATTACAAGTTAAACTAAAAGATTAAAAGAAAAATAGTGGTCTACGAGACCGTGAACATTAGTTAAAGGTTAAAATGCGATCCATGATTAAAAATCATAGAATACTGTTCCTGCGCTAAACTTTTTGTACAGAATTAATTCTAATTAAATTTAATCTATTCAAATATTTCTAACAATATTACGAGAACTCCAAACGAAAGAGAATTTCAGTTGTAACTATAGTTAAACTGGAAAATACAAGTTAAACGCTATTTTTTTTGGAGGGGGGAGGGGGTACAGTGTTCAGTCAGATTGCTAACAGCAGTTAAAGGTTAATTTTGTTGCTAATATAGAGATAATGATATATAACCATATGAATTATGTAAAAAATTCAATAAGAGATCTCTTTGGGATAATATTTTTTAATCAAAAATTTTATTCAATTTATTAAAAAATTATTAAAGCATGCTCTTTAAAACGTCGACAATTTAACTGTAGGTTTGGAGAAACCGCATTAGTGTAGAGTTATGGGTTAAAAACTATTTACTAGATTACTATAATAGTATTAACCCTTAACTGCTGTGACAAAAATTGTCGCAGAACTTGCTGTGAGCGGCCTGTCAGACCGCTTAATCTAACGATGAATAAAATGCCTCCTCCCCCCGCCATCACCACAGCTTTCTTTTTCTTTCAGAGTCACAAAAAATTGTACATTTTCAATTGCTTAGACTGCAATTTGTCAATTTCTAGAGCTGTAGAGTTTGTATTTTTAGAATTGGGCAATCTACATGCCATTATTCCATCTTATTTTATAGTTTTGTTTGCATGGCGTTATTACCCATATAGGTGGGTATTAACGCCAAATAGCATTGGTCAAGAAAAAGCGCCATTACATTTTATGAATACATATCTGTTAAATTATTTTATTTTATATTGATAGTCAATGAGTTGCTGTATCAGATCCTATATTTGTTTGAAAAATACAAACTAAAACTAAGCCGTGAAAATTGGCAGAACCTTAACGTGGCGTTATTACCCCAGGGTACCTTATTTTTTTATGATGCTTTTTAGTGATCTATAATGTTAACA
This sequence comes from Maratus speculifer, assembly GCA_964019185.1. Lineage (NCBI taxonomy): Eukaryota > Metazoa > Arthropoda > Arachnida > Araneae > Salticidae > Maratus > Maratus speculifer. Next base: position 242,969,162 of record OZ025289.1, read on the forward strand.
ATTAAAGTTTTTACTAGATTCGTTAATTTGGTTTTAGTTCAGAGAATCGAATAATGCTTAAATATGTACACATAAGTTCTTTTCATAAATTATTTTTAAATGCAAGGTACAAAATACATGAATTTTCTTACATCTTTGTTTATTTCATGAAAAAGAAGTATGACATAACTTCAACTATAAGTTTAAATGTTAGGACATTTTTCAATGTTTACAATCTAACAAACATTGAATATATTTTGCGGATTTTACAGTGTTGACTGTATTATACATTATTTTAAGCATTCATTATGATTTCTACTCCATTATTACATTCAAATTACTGCTTTTAAAATGTAAACAATATCCAGAACAGAAGTCTGCAGCATTCTATTTGCAAAATTCATCTCAAGCTATACATATTTTAGCAACGCTAAAATTTCCAAATGATGCTTGTTTTATGCTTAGCAACTGAAATGTTGTATAAAAAGGTTTCACACAGATAAATAATATTTTTTATGATGCTTTTTAGTGATCTATAGTGTTAACAATTAAAATTTTTACAAGATTTGTTAATTTGGTTTTAGAACTAAATCTGAATAATGTTTAAATATGTACACTGTACACACAAATTCTTTTCATAAATTCTTGTGATGCTTTCTGAGTTGTTTATTTTATTTATAGCTGTTTAGTAAATCAAAGTTGGTTCTTAATGGATTAATATTATTTTACATGATTTATGAGAAAAAAATTAAAATTTTTCAAGTCGTCAATTTCAAAATACATAAATTCTGATTTCAACATATTCTGAATACTGTTAACCTACTATTTTCATCCATATGCAATAATTTTCACGCCTTGTGCAAAGAACAAAACATAACTAACAAGAACGAAGAGTCATGCATACTGCATCGATTATGATGCATTTTCTGACTCATTCTGAATATTGTAAACTTATTGTCATTCATGTACAATAATTTTACCATTCTGTGCAAAAAACAAAGCATAATTAACAAGAGTAAAAAATTTTCCATTAAACATGTTTATATACTTTCCATTTTATTCTGAATACTTTAAACCTATCAGTTTCATCTTTGTACAGTAATCTTCCCATCCAAATCTCCCCCCCCCCTTGTTAGTTTATATATGTTTTGTGCAAACAGCAAAAAATAAATTAACTAACAAGAATGAAAAGTTACACATACAGTATAGATTATGAAACACTTTTCAACACATTTTCATTATTGTAAGCCTATCATTTTAATCCATTTGCAGTAATTTTACCACTCTCTATAAAGAACAAATCATAATTAACAAGAAAGAAAAACCTGTGTGCAACATAGATTATGAAACACTTTCCAGCATATTCTGAATATTGTAACGTATATAGTCTTAATCAATCTGCAATATTACCAATCTATACAAAGGTTGAAACATAATTAACAAGAATCATGCACGCAGCATGGATTATGAAATACTTTCCAGTGCATTCTGAATATTGTATTCCTGATCATTTTAATCCATCTACAGTATATGTATCATCATGTGTAAAAAATAAACATAACTAGAATGAGAAATGATACATACAGCATAGATTATGAAATCCTTTCTTAGAAATACGGTGCTGAATGTACATTACTTTCTTATCTTATATTAACGTACTTTACTACAGAGTTGTTTTTAACGAAATCAAGTAGCACAGCATATATTAATAATAAAATATGAAATATCTTTTTTTAAGTGGGTGGGGGAGTGTAATTAAAGGTGATCAGAAATCATGAATATGAATTCTTTGCATTAGTCTTTAATTTTTTGTTTTTATCTTTTTATTATTAACCTAAAAAAGCACTGATATCAGTACGAAAAACCCTGAACGGGTTAAAAGCTTGTGACGCAGCACTTTATCTTATATCTCTAAGTATTTTAAATTTGGGACTTAAAATTAATGATATCAAAATTCATGTGACGCTATGCTATTAATTAATATATACATATATTAAAATTTATTCATTAAGGTTTTATCAATTACATCTTTCATAATTTCAAAATATGAATCTTAAAAGATATGATATCAAAATTTAAGTGACGCCTTGGCGAGGCTTTAAACAATGTTTTAAAATTCCATTTATTTATTTATTGTCTAAATACATTTTCATATCTAAACAATATTTTCATTTTCCAATACACTGTTAAATAAATATTTTTTGCGTCATTGTATCCAAAGTAAGTTAAATAGATACAAATAGATACAATGACGCAAAAACTGTTTATTTAAATGTTATTTTTGATTTTGGATAGCGTAACCCAAAAGATAAATCTATTTATTCAAATAAATACATTTCAGTGCATTATATATATTCAGTGAAAGTGATGTATTTAACAGTGTATTGGAAAATGAAAAGTATTGTTTAGATATGAAAATGTATTTAGACAATAAATAAATAAATGGAATTTTAAAACATTGTTTAAAGCCTCGTCAAGGCGTCACTTAAATTTTGATATCATATCTTTTAAGATTCATATTTTGAATTTATGAAAGATGTAATTGATAAAACCTTAATGAATAAATTTTAATATATGTATATATTAATTAATAGCATAGCGTCACATGAATTTTGATATCATTAATTTTAAGTCCCAAATTTAAAATTCTTAGAGATATAAGATAAAGTGCTGCGTCACAATCTTTTAACCAGTTCAGGGTTTTTTGTACTGATAAATTTACAAATATTTCATAACAATTTTAACAGTTTTGTTAATAAATGTGTAGCTAAATTCTTTTTTATTATTTCTTTTTAACTGTACAAGTTTTCTCTGAACTTTAAATTGTTTTTGCAGTTCATTTGGAATTAAATTTCCTCAAATGGAATTTTGTTACATGGAAATTTATTATTTTTTTTCATTTATATATTGATTCAAAATTATTTGCAATATATTTTTTATTTTATTCTTGCTTTAATTATTTATAAAATAATTTATAATCCTTGTTTATATTATGTATTTCATAGGTTAATTACGGGAGAGATGGAGCACATTTTTACATCGCGGTTATTTACATATATATTAATTTTCATTGGATATACGTGTATGGTTAGTGTATCATGCTTCTTAAAAAAGTTCTAAATTGTAAAATCATTTTTGAATACATATATTTTTAATTTTTACTTTGTGATCTATTATTTGAAACTGTGACCATCCTTCATGAAACGAGAGCAAAGAAGAAGCACAAACTATTTACTATTTCTATGGTCTTATTGCAATTGCGAATCATATGACATTAAACTAAAACATTATGTAAATTAAATCATTCAATAAAATTAGAGGCGGCATGTTGCTACCAATTTTATGCGGTAACATTGCATAATTTTTTTACGGTGTACAATCTTCTCAATGCAGTGTAATATTGAATCACTATTTCCATTGAGAAAACTTCCTTTGTCATTTACCACTCGAGTTACAATCATGCCTTCTACGGTGAGTTACACTTATTTAGTTGCGTTTCATCCCTCCCTACCCACTCCCTATTTAAATATCCGCAAAAAATTTTATGCACCCTGTATATTTTCTTTAGGTATTAATCTTTTTTGTAAGTGTGAGTTAAACATCTAATTTTAATGCTTCCGTAAAAGTAAATTTCACGTACTTGTTCATTTCTTATAATTCTGCTGTACCAAAATTGTCCAAAGATAAAAAGCAGTTACGATTTTGACTGTGTTTCCACATGGAAGGATATATAGATTCTATCATTCGGACGCATTTCATATAGATGTTTTTTATAATGTTTCTTTCTTTTAAGATTTTAAAATGAATCATAACTTTTTAAAGTACATTTCAATTTCATTATTTCTTCTATCTTATAAATAATTTCCAGATGTTGTTTCATGATTTTACATGCATACATTTTTATTGATAGGAGTATCTTGAAATATATTTTACAGAAATTTCCTCAGGGATTGTATCATATTTTAGAAAAACATTGAATTTTATCGTAACTTACATATTTTCAAAATGAATCTTGTAATGTATACAGTAAATTTATTTCTAAGAAAAATATCATATCTTATTGGGAAAAAAAGACTCTGAATACTTAAAATATGCTTTTTTATGTAAAAAAGAAATTTTTTTTTCAACTCAGATTTAGAAAAAGAATCAAATTTGAAGAATCAAATGAAATTTCTAAAAGAACACTGTAAAAAAATTGCGTAATGTTATTCCATAAAATTGGTGACAGTCTTGCCGACTCTAATTTCAAGGAGTACGTTAATATATGAGGACTCCAGAAGCCAAGGGGTATAAGTGACAAAATTGAAAAAAATGGACTAAGTGCGCACACGACCTAGAAATATGCATTTTTCTTTTCAGGTAAAGAAATATAAGTGATTTTCTAATTATGTGCTGTGTTCTAAAGGTAAACCACTTTTCTCGAATAATAATGAATGCAGATTAATTTTAAATTCAAAGAAAATTGTACTCTGCTACTTTTACAGTTATTTAAAAAAAGAGATCAATGACCACAGTGAAATCAGTAGCAGATTTCTATTTCAATTCAGTCAATTATTAATGATTTTCCAATTTAACGTCAATTATCTTTAAACTCAATTTACTCCATGTGGAATTTTTGTCACTTATACGCCTTGGCTTCAGAGGTCCTGATATGTAACTGGTGTTACGTTACGCTAACGTGTATGTAAACTAACATTATACTTTAACACTAACGTGTTATAGTGTAATATAATGCCGGTTATATAGCTTAAATTAAACCATTCCATAAGGTAAAACACTTTCAATATAAAATATGAGACAGCATGCTGTCACCAGTTTCATGGAGTAACGTTACATAAGTCTTTTACAGTGAATTTAAAACTTTGTTTGAATTTTAATATAATTAATTAAACGTACGCAATGTTATACTTGACAACTTCTAAATTGTTAATTAAAATGTATATACTGTGAAATAAAATGTTTCATGTCAAAGGAAATTTATTTATGCAATGCTAAAAAATCCTTTCAATGTTTAATGAAATGTATCAAAATTCAAAATTCACCTTTATAAACTTTGTCTACACAACGCCCCATGGAATATCTGGACAGATAAAATTAAGTAGTTTTAGCAAAATATTTAACATAATGTATTTCACTTAAAAATAGAGATATAAATTAGTATTTTTGTTTGTTTATAGTAGATATAGACATTATAGGCAATATATAATACGAAAGAAATTAATTTCCCGCATTAATTATTTTTCATGAACTAACCAACTCTTAAATATTTTTGGAACAATACATTTGTTCCCTAGGCTTTTCCAAAAATTGTTGAATATATATCACTTTATAATTTTATGTGGTGTTAAAAAAAAAAAAACGAGTTAAGAACAATAAGAACAAATTATCATTTTTACTTAAGGGTGTTCGAAATTGCTAAATTTCTGATTTATTTTTAAATTCATTTTTCTTTCACTCGCATCAATCTGGAAAATTCTCTTGTTTAGAAAGATCATATGTGTTGTGCTTGTCGATTTTTTGATAAATTTAGAAAATATTGAAAAAAAAGTGCTGTTAAATTTGGCTTTAGAAACGAATTTGCCCAAGAGGGCGATCAAAAATGGTCATACTGAGAAAGTAATTGTTTATAAATCAAATTCTAATGAATTGAGAGAAAAGTGAATTCTCACAGTATCTTCTATAACTTTCTAAAAATCACCTGCGCAAGTTTGATGTTTCGGCTTTCAAAAATGAGCCTGAAAGGTTTGATCTATTGAGGGTGGAAAAATACTTTTTTCGAATACATCCTTAAAATCAGAGATATGAGGTCAGAGTCGGAGTCAAAATCGAACGCATGTTTGTGCAAAAGATTCGGAGTCTGAGTCGCTAAGAAACAAGCCGACTCCGACTCCGACTGATTTTTTGTTAGATAGTTCGCAGTAAATTTTAAGCAATTATGTTTCAAATACATAGAAAGAATTATTGTTATTTTTGGATTATGTAGATCTACCAAAGATGAAGATTTCCCATATACTGCCCGGTGTGCATTGTAAATGAAATCTTGTTTATCCCATGATAAAATTTCTGTTCTGTTTTTAGCACTTTCCAACAAAGTTGAAAAGTGCTTATGCATTCGGTTTGTCTGTCCGTCTGTCCGTCTGTCCGAGCTCTAACTCCCGTAAATATACTCGGATTGCTATGAAATTTTTATACGTTATTGAGGTTTACCCTAGCACGAACCCTATTGAAAATGAAGTATCTACCATGATTAGTTTATCTACAGAGAGAATCAAAAGTTTCCCATTACATTACGGCCTATGGAGAAAAAATCGTTAATATACTCGGATTGCCATGAAATTTTAGGACGTTATTGACGCTTACCCTAGCAAAAGTCCTATTGAAAATGAAGTTTCTACCATGATTAATTTATCTACAGGGCGAATCAAAAGTTTCCCATTACATTACGACCTATGGGGAAAAATCGTTAATATACTCGGATTGCCATGAAATTTTAGGACGTTATTGGGGTTTACCCTAGCACGAACCCTATTGAAAATGAAGTATCTACCATGATTAGTTTATCTACAGAGATAATCAAAAGTTTCCCATTACATTACGGCTTATGGGGGAAAATCGTTAATATACTCGGATTGCAATGAAATTTTAGGACGTTATTGACGTTTACCCTAGCAAAAGTCCTATCGAAAATGAAGTTGCTACCATGATTAGTTTATCTACAGGGCGAATCAAAAGTTTCCTATTATATTACGGCCTATGGGGAAAAATCGTTTCAAAGGAATTTTAAAGATGTTATACCCTGTCACACATATTAAAATATGCATTCTATAAAATATAAGGTGAAAATGTAGCTATTATTCATTTACAGGGCCACACAAAAGAATTCCATTAGATAATGGTAAAAGGGAGAATTGTGTGTGACATATTTTAAATATATTAAGCTTTTTCATGTATAATAAAATTGATATATGTCACTGAAGCTTAATAAAAATTATACGCTACTGTCTTGCATAATATGAAGTTCATAGCATTTACAGGGCCATACAAAAGATTTCAAATAGTATATTCTTTCCGAAGTACCGTATATGTGTCCGATGATGGCTGATGGAGGGATCAAATGCATTTTAATTATGATATTCGCGTTTATATTTCGCTAAATATATGCACATTATATGGTGTGTATAAATGTTATAGTTGATATACAAGGCTACCCAAAAGAGCTCACCAATGTTACTGAATATGAGCGTAAATTATTTAAACGTGGTTCTTAAATAAGCTATGCATTTTTACGCTGAGCTTCATTCAATTTACTGAGAAATGTTTGCAGAATATAGATAAAGGGATATACAGGGCCACGCAAAGAATTCGGTACATGGACGCCTATGAATGATGATTTATGGGAATGTGATTTCAGTTGTTTTAAAAGTGTTTTAGTTTAAAATAAATATTAGCCTAATGCTGACGTGTAATAAAGGTACAATGTAAACTACAGGGCTGAACAAAAGTATTCAAGTATGTTTCCATCTAATAGTATGAATTGCTGAAAAAGAAATTTCAAGCTACTGGGTATTTTCTTGCTAAGCTAAATTTTTCCATTATATGAACTGACATATGAAATACAGGGCTGTTCTAATGTACTGGAATACATATTTGGGTATATTTGGCTATACACTATTATTTACCTAAATAACAAAGTTTTGTTAAAGATTTCATTAAGTGTTGGAAAATGCTTCATAATCTATGGTTAACGCATGATTTTTCTTACTTGTTTTCTTTAGATTTCGATAGTTGGATTTTACGGGTTTGTGGAACGTGAAATTAAAAGATTAGTAAAATGGAAAATATTTTTTCCTTTTTTCATTTAAAGAACGAAAACCAAATTTGAGCCCGAAACAACGAGATTTTCATCATATTTTTCTTGAAATCTCTCATAATTTTAACCAATACCAACACTAGTATATTAGCAACCAGGAGTTGAAGTCCATGTTGAAGTAGTTAAAATTTTCAGAATCTGAGTCGGAGTCAGTGTCGGCCATTATTCAAACCAACTCCGCAGCACTGCTAAAAGGAAATAAAAAATATATATATAATAATTTACATAAAAACTGAAAATTCTAAATATTTTAAGAATACACTTTTTATTATATATTTTTTATTCACTCAGATAAATAATGTCAGACATTTTTAAAGAAACATGTTTGGTACATAATTTTCGAAAGCTTTAACTATTTATCTAATGTAGAATTTTAGAAAAGTGTGAAAAGCATAAAAAAAATTCCTAAAAAGGCAAAATATTAGGTACACATCAGGGTTATATTATCAGATACATAATTTTTTTTTTATTCCGTGTGCCCTTACTATATTTTATTCCTTAAAAGTTGCTAATATCATAAAAAGATGTTGAAATATACTAACACTAGCAATTTAACCCTGCTACGCTGGTTGGTTTCTCTAAAGGAATCTTGAATTAAACAAAGTAATTGAAAAAAAAGAAAACTTAATTTCTAATCAAACATCCATAATTGTTGTCTTATTCATACAATTTGACATTATCCTGTCCAGATTTGAAATTGACAACATAATAGACGAAATAGCTCTAAAATGACTGAAGTATCTATGCTTAACTATTTTTAATAAGTGTGTTATCTTGAATTTCCCGTTTCTGCTTAAACGTACCGTTGAGATATAGCGAAATATTTGCCTTCTGGAGGTGTCTAATTTGAAATGATCATCATAGAGGTTTCCCATAACCATAAAACCTGAAGTGTGTAGGCCAAGTTAAGAAAATAGCGCCCCCCCCCCCCCTGATTCCAACTATCCTTTTTTCCGGTATAAATCTTTCATATCTGTATAAAATTTTCAAATATTATAACTAATATTTATCAGAGGATCTCGTAAAAAATTTGATAAAAAAAAATTTAATTTTTTTTCCAGATTTTCTGGGTTTTTTTTTCAAATTTCTGAAAATAGGGAAATTTTTGAAAACTGTCCCGGACGGTGTGCAAATTGGGGTGTGGGAAGAAAATTTTATAATATGGATAAGCAGTCCAAAGGCTATCTGATTATATGTCGCATGACGGTAAAAAAAAGGGTTTGGAATGTTTAATCCCCTTTTAAACCGCCTCGGAAGGGAAATTTAAAAATTGGTAAAACACGTCTTTAGTTATTTTTTAATAGATTTATCTTCTGCAATTTCACACTTTTACTTATAACGACTTCTGAGATGTGACAAATGTTCTAAATTGTTCGACTCCCCCGCTTTTTATCCCTCAAGGGGGCAATTTCTAAAATCGCTGAAATACATATCTAATTATTATTTTATTAGATTTATTTTGTGCAATTACTTGCTGCTACCTTAAACAGCTGCTAAGATAAAGGAAGTTTTTTCAGAATTTTCATTCCTCTGTTTGCCCCCCTTAGAGAGGCAAATTTCAAAAATTGTGCATGGGTACTTCATGCGAAGTATATTTTCCCCAATTTCCAAGTTTCTACGTTTAGAAGTTTGGACTGTGCGTTGATTATGAGTCACTCAGGACAAATTATTTTATATATGTATACGTTATTCAATATCAATCACATTTTAGTAGACAGTAAATAGTTGTTACTTTACACCATAAACTTCATCAGCGAATAAAATACCAACTGCTGCAACAAACAACATGCTTTCAAACACTGTTAAAAATAAAGGTGACAAACCAGTTGCATTTGTCGCCCAGGGGTGAAAAGGTGTTACCATTTGACACCCGCGGGCTTGAGAATGTGTTTGGGATGTCGTTTGAGCTCTCACTGGGTGATTGACGCTAATTAGAATGCCGCGCAATGCATACCGTTGGAAGATTTTCACCCCTTAGTCATTTGCGTATGATACGTGACGTGTATCCTTGCCCTTCAACTCGCCTTCACCGGTGGATCAAAACAGCAATTCTTCCTCCGATGAATATCATCGTTATGCGCTATCTCAATTTCATTTCGAATTTCGGATCACTAATTTTTGGCGAGTTTATTATATAAACCAACCTTTGAATTTCAAGACATTTGAACATTTCTGGGAGGCTTAGAAAGCGAGCTTGATGGCCGAGTGGTTAGAGCGCTGAGGTTACAATCAGACGTTGTGGGTTCGAAACCTTTGAGAGCCAAAAGTCGGTTTGTATATTTTTTTAATTTTTTATTATTGTGCACTCTGGATTAAAGGTGTCATCTTTTCACCCTAATTAAAGGTGCCATTATGACTCTTTTAGGGGTGTCACCAGTAAGACACGCCTTTCACCCCTAAAACGTGCAATATGTCACCATAAGTTTTAACAGTGAAGTTTAATTTAAAAATTTTGACATCAAGTATTTTTATAAACTCATCTCGATTTGATTTTCTTGGTTTTCTTCGACAAAAATCCATTTCATTAGAAAAAAGGTTATCTTTTATGTAAACGTTATATAAAGTCGTTTTCAGAGAAGCATATAGCAAAATATTTTCCATGATTGCTGTGGATTTCTTTTTTTTTTATCCTATTAAGATGGTTATTATGTCTAAACAGAACAGAACTATGCAGATATCTTAATTTTATTGGATCTTAATCTTTTCATTCACACGAATTATGAGCTAATGAAGAATACTTTATAGATCTTGTTGATTTTAATCAGCTACAAGAACCTCGCTTTTCCCCTAAGCTTATCGTAAGATCAAAGTTTAAACGACTACATTTTTTTACAATAATTTTATTTTTGTAGATTTAAATTTAAATATTAGTTTGTTCTTCATGTGATTGAGTAAATTTTCTCGTTTTCTTTTCAAAAAAATCTTCAAAAAAAAAAAAAACAGCATTTCGCACGATTTACCCCCTTAGAAAAACATTTATTTTATGCTGAGGCAGTAAACACCTTTAACACAGAAACTTCGAATTTGATCTCTTGGAGTTTTTTCAATGAAATCATTCGATAAAGTGAGAAAAAAATAGAATATGAGTTTTTAAAGGCTGATACTAAACGTAATATAGAAATTAATTTTTTATTATATGCTTTTTTTCGTCCTATTTTTGGTTACTTTTCTAAACCGTGTTTTTATATTAGAGTTTGTTGTATATATCCTTATAATTAATTCTCTGTAAAATGAGATAAAAATCAATTATGTTAGTCAACGAATAATTTCTTTCTAATTAAATTTTTGTGAGTAACAAAAAGCTTTCACTAGATTTTTTTTCATTTTTTTTTTTACAAAAACAAAGTACTTTAATTAAATTTTACAAGAAGCAATTTATTATTAGTTTTTTCTTTAGATTTTGTTTTCACTGTTTAATTTTGTAAATTAGATTTATAAACCGTGTGCTTTAGATTTGTTTTCATTTAACGTAAATTAACTGTTCATTTAATTAAAACGAATTGAGTATTTTTACATTATGTTTGTTAAATAATTAATTGAATAAGATAGTCAGTAGTCTTTAAAATACAAACAAAAACACTATTATTTGTATGATAATTAGTACCAATGCAATGTTTGCAATACAAACTCTGAAATATCTATGCATAAAATGTGAAATTCAAATGCAGTAAATAACTATTTTCGTGCACTTTTTTTCTTTTTAATGAAAGTACTTGTATGCATTAATAAAATTAATTTTTTATAACATAATAATATTAGACAGGGTTCTTGCTAGGTTAATTAATTCTATTAAATTTTAAAATTATATAGTTTAGAAAGTGAGGTGCGTAGACTTAAATAATTAATCGATATTCTACATTGTAATTTTTATCTTTTTTCCTCAACTTTTTCTATTATTAATGTCTTTTAATTAATGTAACAATTCACTAAATAGTGAATCACTGCATATCTATAATAACTATTACTCGATATATTATTGTGCATTGTTTAGAGATCTGTTCTTTTCTATTTGTGTTTTAGAAAAATAACGTAAACAAAAATATTTGTATGTAAAATATGACTTTCTACGGGATGTACCCAACGTGCATTAGAAAACTATTTAAAAATAAGACTTGAAATAAAATTAATTTGAAATTTGTGAAATCCGCATGCTTTCCCTCGCTAAATACTGACCTGAACAACCAGATATTAAGCATAGAGCTTTTTAAAAAGTACTGCAGCTTTTTAATTACAAATAGTCTAATTTTATGAACTTTAAAAAGCAATTCTTTTTTACTTTAACTCGTTGCTTATTCGTCGAATTATATATCTTTATTGCTATTATTATTAAGGGTCGTATACTTTTTTAGCAAATAATTTAATTTAATTTTACTTTCTATGGTTTATTAACATTAACGTTTTGATTATATTGTATCAGTTTTATATTTTGAAATTTAGAATTATTTCAAAATGTCATTTAATAATTTCTATAAAAATTACAAATTAATGTTCACTTTTAATATAAAATCCTAAAATTGTTTTTGTAAGAGAATAAATATGCGAATCATGTTAATACTAACTATTTTCTTTATTCTTTCAGCTGTAAGAGATGGAGCTGTAAGACTCTATTAAAAACTTGTCAAGATTAAAGTTATAGATAATATTAAGAACATTTAAAGTAAAATGAGGCAAGTTTTATACTTTGTGAATCAACGAAGTTTAGACTTTTTTAAGTCTGCCAGTTTTTTGTTTTTTAGATCCTTTTTCTTGCAACAGTTTGTCTAATCAGAAAATTGTCAATGTAAAAGTTATAGGTAAGATTAAGAAGATTTAGATTAAATTTTGTGAGGAGTTAAAAAATGTTCAGAATTGACGAAATTATGATTTTTCTCCGTCTTTATTCCAACTTTATTTTCTGTACTTGAGTCCTTTTTATTGATATCAAAAATTCGTCACTCTTAAAATTTTAGCACTCTCCTAGAAGTACTAGTAATTTAAAATTTTCTGATATGCATCATAATTAAAAAGTTTTGACTCTGTTTTCTGAAAATCATTCTTATTTCCACCAGCTTAAACCGATTTTGTCTAATAAAGAACTTGACGGAGATTTTCTGCCCTTTGATTTTATGCATCATTTCGATCAGATTTTTTCGAATTTGTGGTACCACAGTTGTCATGTCGATTAAAATTGCTATATATAAAATTGATGTCAAAACACTCATAAAAACAAATAAACTCAGTTGAATATATTTATTAAGGATTTATGCTCAGGGATTTAGATGGTACGATAGTATTTACATTAGAAGGGCTGTCATCTTAAAAACTTCAACTTATTAGACTCCCTTTGAAAATAGAAATTTTTTTTGACGGATTTACACGCTTCATACACTGGACATTACGAAAAACATATTTTTAGAAAACAAAATAGCCGTCTGAGTGTCTGTGTGACTGTCTATCTATCTGTAAATGCTGTATCTTCCAAACAAATCGAGATAGAAATTTGAATGTTGGTAAGTACTTAGTATGTAACAATGGAATGAAGTCTGTTTAATATGAGCAACCCTGATTATACAGAACTAATTTTTTCCGACTCTGGAAATAGTCGTTCTAATGAAATGTATTAAAAAGCTGTCGAATGTTTTTATTTTAAGGAGTGCGTGTAAGAGACAATAAAATAACACAAAATTTGCATTATAAATAAAGTCGATCGGATAATTGGTTGCCAAGACATTTGTAATCATTTTCCCACAATCTCCGATTTTCCATGTCCCTGTTTTTAATTCAAATTTCAATTCAAAGATATATTTCAATTGGATATGAGACAATTCGTCAGACGCAGTAAACCGTTAGTTAATGTTACTATTGTTTTTTGAGTAACAGGGGTGTTTCTTTTATGGAATTCGACACTGCTTGAGTAGTTTGTCGTTTTATATAATTTTTTTGAAATTGGCTCAACAGTAATTAGTAAACAGAGTTATGAATTGCATTACTATGTGATAAAAATATTTTAATATACGCTTAATACGCTTAAATTTTATATTGAAAACGGCTATGCATTTTAGAAATTGTTTACACATGCTTTATTTTCATATTTTTATTATCCATATCCATTATGAGTAAGTATTACGGTGGCCCAGTAGGACTAGTTTCATTTCATCCATGTATTTCGGACCATCTCATAACACGTCATTCTTCCAACATCTTTCCATCACTCAGCTCGAGAAAACACATCCTCGTGATTGTTAGCTGTAATACATCTAGACAGGTTGCTATGTTTTAGTCTGTATCTTTTCATCTGTCCAGTGAGAAAAAATCAAACATGATGAGAATGCTTCAATCGGTGGACAGGTGGTGTTAATATTATTCCAAAATGGTTCTTCCGAATTTTGGATTTTATTGGCTAATTCTATTTTGGAATATATTGGCTAAAATACTTCCCATATATATAGAAAGCGAAAGTGAGGGAAAGGTTTGAACCTCGACATCCTAAAACTCAACCATACATTTTAAACTCACGACTCGAAGTTTTCCCCAGAACTCCGCGTTTCTCTATCAGCGATTCCTTAACAGAAACAGAATGCGATGTCCCTCCCCCCCCCCCCCCCCCGATACCCACAAGAAAAAATTTTCTTTGCATAAAACTTTCTATCCCTTGGCATTTTCTAGTCCTCTCGGGAATTTATCTGTTTCTCTTATCTGTTTCTGTTTCTCGCTAAAAGAATTACAATATTAAAAGTAATTATTAAGAAAATATTCAGTTAAGTAAATTTTAAATAAATGTTCAGTAATTAAATAAAACAATATATGTATTTATTTTAGTTTTATACCATGATTTAGGCTGTCAGTCATCGGTGAATGACGCAGTCCAAACAGCAATTGCAGTGTCAATCACCTTTGACTGACATGATATTAACGTGTTACTTGATAATCGTCCTATAGCTATCTCATTTTTTTTACTTTCTTTTATTATAATTAACAATAATCATTTAAAGAATGTATATAAATGTGAAACTGAATGAAATTAGTATGTCATATTAGACTTAATTGAAAAAATTGTATTTATAATATTTTATATATGGGAGTCTTTTTTATGTTTAATTACTTGTGATGCCAATATTTGATATATAAAAGAAAGAAATAAAATTACAGTCGCATTTTTTCACCGAAATTATAGTTTACTAAAATTAAGTATGTGATTAATTTTATCGAAAAATTGTCAGATTTTTTTTTCTTTCAAACCTATTAATTTAAGCATATAATTAGTATTAAGAATTAAAAAATGTGAGTCTTTTCTACATTGAACTTAACAATTACATTGTATTATTAAATTTACAGCAGTTGAAACTATAAAGATTACAATCATATTACAAGAAACTGGTTAAATTATTAATGTAAATTTTTAATTAAAGCATAATAAATATGACTCAAATATAAAAATGCACAATTTGTATAAACATTTATTGCAAATAGGTTTGATTTTGTTTTTGTTGTTGTTAGGTTTGAAAAAGTTTTAATTTATGACAATAAGAACAAAAAAAGGAAGAATAAATGTAAAAAAATAAATTATTTATTGAAAACTTAATTAAGTGGGAAAATACTGTTTGAAAATAAAGCTGTACTTATGACGACATTTACTCATGTAACGACAGTAGTATTAGATGTGAAATGTCATTGGAAAATTTCAGATTCATCTAAAATTATGAAGGCAGAAAATAAAGCTACAATCTATTGAAAATATCGGTTAAGAATGTTAAAAATTAAATAGATGTTTCAAATATTTTTGCAAGTATTAAACTGATTAAAACTACTCCTATTTATCATCAAATCGTTTTTGATAACAAACTTTTTTTAGACCTAACTGATATTCGACTGGTATAAATAACTATAATTGAACTGATTCTTTTTTTAAGATAAATCTCTACTTTATTTTTAATATTTGTAACGCAATATTTTCTTTAATAATGACCTGTACAGTTACACTGCAGACATACATGTTCGCAATATAGATTTTTAATAATCATTAAAATTGATGCAAAGCACTGATAGTTTTATTTTAATTTTATTAAACCTTTATAAATATAGCTTCCAGCTACACAATAAATATTGCTCACAAGGTAATTATGAAACAAAACTAACAACAGTAAGATATTATTTTTAGAATAAGAAAACAAAAAGAAAGCTATAAGTAATTCAACAAATAATTAAATTACATTCATAAAGCTTATATACTAGGAACTTTGAATGCGATATTATTTAACCAATTTATAAAACTATAGAATTATTAAAAAAATGTTTTTAATGCAATATGCGCTACTAATAATTAATTTGTATGTAAAAATATATTTGAGATAACTAATTACATTAGATTTTCAAAAGAGTTGATTATTCGACTTAAAATTTACCTCTTTTTAACATCTGAATAAATAACTTTTAAAACAAATGCAATACAATTAAAATTTTGATGGTTTCTGATTATTTTCTTGATGTAATTTTTGTTATTCTAATTGTTTCAATTCAATAATTAAAATTAGCCCATTTATAAAAATCTTACTTTTATTTTATTTTTTATGTACTTTAATGCTTTGACAAATACAAAAGCAGACATAAAAATAGAATAAAATAAAATAAAATAAATTGTTACATTTATCTTATAATGTCTATTTTACTTTTATTTTTCGGTTTTATAGATAGTTTTCTATTTGTCTTCTAAGTAATTTAATTAGCTGACTTTTCAAAATACTTTCCTAAAATACACTCACTTCCAAAAATTAAGCAAACAAAGGAAAATAGTTTTCTCTTCCTTGAAGCCAAGCTGAACTAGAGACGCTGCAGAGATAGATGGAAGTATGAAAATATATTATGATCCAGAAAACCATAGTTTTGTCTCGAGACATATGCAATAAAGGTAGTTTTATAATAATCTGGTAAATAACAATGTAAAGAGTTACAACGATTGCAAAAAAAAAAAAAAAAAAAAAAGATAAAAAGGTTTTTGAACTATCGTACATTTAGTTTTTAACACAGACGTGTTTCTGTGGCTTTTAGAAGATGAATGAAATTTTCTGAGTCTCAACGTGCCATCAAATGCATTAATGAGAGATATTCAATCGCAAATGTTGCCCTTTTCTATGTAGTTCATGATTTTATAATATACAAATAATGGAAGCAATTCCTAACCCATCAAACTATTGTCCGAAAATCAGTGGCTGGTTGTCCGAGCATTATGTATCCTGCGGATAATCGATATGTTGCTGTTGTATCCAAGCGAAATCTAAGAGTGGCCTCCACACATCTGACATCAGTGGCTGCAACCCCCAGTGATAAGACGATATCATCCATTACTTTGGGCCGAAGCTTACACATGAACAGGGGTCGCAGCGTCCCTAAGATTTTCGCTGTTTCAAACCACAATTTTTAAACGATAATATTTATTATAGAATTTCATTGTAAATTTTAAAGGAATCTGAGAGAAAGACTTTTGATTTAAAATTCCAGTAAAAAAGTGGGAAAAGTTTAGGGACGCAGCGACCCCTGCATGAATGAACTGTGCACCCGGCAACTCAGAATTTGTGTTCCTCTATACCATTAATGCAGAAGGCACAATTAATTTGGTGTTCGCAGCATTTCCATTGGATTGTGTCTGATTCGGATCACGTTATATACATTAATGGCTTTATATTTGTCATGCAACCACATGAGAAGCGTTCAAGAATATGGGGAAAAGTACACATATGCAATCTCTCATAGAATATAACCGTACATGGCGCATTCCATGAGGAGGGACTACTGGTGTAGACCGGGATAACGTTTGTATATCATATCTGCGTGTACATTTTTAGGTGAAGTACTATAATGACATCTTGGATTTGGATGAAGTCCTAAAACCGACAATAATATTGTATGCCTTAGCAGTTCATTCTAATTTCGTTATTGGATAATAGTACATTATTAACATAACTGTTTTAAAAAATCCAATGAAACTTATATATATTTTTTTTATATAAATTAAAAGAGAAAATACAAAACATCAGTGTGCAGACACAAATCGTTTGATGTAGCGATAGAATTTTAAAACTCAAAAAATTTATATAAAAAACATTGTAAAATTTTGTAATTCGCAGAAACTTTCACAAGAAATTTCGATGTCGATAGTTAACTAACAGTAAAATTATATTACACCATCAATGCAAAAATATTGTTAGTCTCACAATTTTAGTACATCCTTCAAAAGCTAATATATTTTATTTGATTGCAAGTCAAAGTTTGAATAATGTAAAATTAACATTTTATTGGTCTTATATTTTTATTCTTTTATTTCTAAAAAAAAAAATCGAAAATAAGCAATATGCAGTAAAACTGGTTTATGACACTGACTAGTTATGAACAAAAATGTAAATTATTCATTATTTAAAACAAGTTTTACATAATTAATCACTATTAATAAAAAAATTACACCTAAACTATTAATTATTTTTATCTGCTAATGTAGAAATTATTTTTAATAAACTTAATGTATAACATAATTTATAAATGATTTTAATTTAATTTGTTACATATCTAACTGAAAAAGTATACACTTTAACTTGTGATTTATTCATTTGAAGCTTTAACAAATATCCAAAGTATAAAATATATCAAAGTTACATCAAAAGATATAGCGTGTATTTTTACTTTTTTTCTTTTTTTTAACATTCTACAAGATTAGTCAGAATAAATACTTTAGAAAACGCATATACCCTGAGGATATTTTCCGATGAATATTTAATGATTTCTTTCAACATTAGAAGGAGGAATTTTAAACTTTAAATGTAAAGAAGCTGTTCTTTTAAAAATATATATAAAAGAATTCTATTGATTTGTTAATACAATCCGTTACTAAAAATTCTAATATTCAAAGAATGACCAATAATTCAATATATTAGACATTAGGTTTTTTTTTTAAATAAACATATATACTAGAATATTATAATTTTTAAAAATTTTTCGTTGATTTTCTTAAAACCCCCTTTTTTGTCAAATTGTTTCTTTGTTAATTGAGATTTCATATTACATCAATGTCAAAAAGGATAGACTGAACAATAAAAAAAAAATTATAATTTACATATTGTTACAGGACAATTAGAAAATGAGTTTCTGCCGATGTTTTATTTCTATCAAGAGGCGGAAGCCA
This sequence comes from Maratus speculifer, assembly GCA_964019185.1. Taxonomy (NCBI): domain Eukaryota; kingdom Metazoa; phylum Arthropoda; class Arachnida; order Araneae; family Salticidae; genus Maratus; species Maratus speculifer. The sequence continues at coordinate 242,988,160 of OZ025289.1, forward strand.
GTCAATTTATCGTTTGGTTATATTTTTATGAATGTCTGAGTTTGAAATTTAAAGGAAATTGGTACATTTTAATTTTTTTTAAAGATTAAACATTTTAAGGTATAATAGTAAAGGATTTAATGAAGAAAAATGATTCTATGAAAAAATTGTTCAATAAAAATTAATTCTTTTCGAATTTAAGTAAGTTTTAAAATGTACCTTTTTGCACAATTTTGAATATTTTGAACTAACTTTATTTAAAACCATTCATAGAGAAATGCGGTATAATTCTAAATATTGAATTTACCATGGATTCGTTAGTTTGAGAGAAAAGAGACCATAAGAATCAACCAAACAATAAAATGTATCAGTTTAAAAACATATATAAAATATATAAACGTTTTATCACTCAGAACAAAACTATTCGCCAAAAAGTACAAACAGAGAAAATCTCTTTTACGTGGATTTTGGCATTTAAAGGGACAGCGATATAATAATATTGCTTTAAACTGTATAATAATTATGATATAATATAAAAACCAAAATAGTTTTAAGCATTAAGGTTTGATGTATTTCTTAGATTTGATAAAGTTTTAATTTGTGGCAAATAATAATAACAATAATAATAATAATGCACAAATGGCGACATTTACTCATTTAATTACATTAATATTAAATGTGAAAAATAATTGAATTAGTATTAATATTTCAGATTCATCTAAAACTATGAAGAGAGAAAATAAAGCAACTTTCTATAGAAAATATCACTTGAAGTTTTAAAAAGTTAATAGATATATCAAGTATTTTTACAAATATTAAACTGATTAAAATTATTCCTATGGATCTTCAAATCGTTTTTGACATTTTTTTTCTTAGACATAACCGATACTTGCAGTGATATAAGTAACTGATATTGAAATGATTTTTTTTAGATAAATCACTATTTTATTATGAATAGATATAACACAATATTTTCCTTAAAAATTAACTGTACGGTTAAATTGCAGGCATAGTTAAAAACATTACATATTGTTTATTAATTATTAAAATTGTTGCAAAACGCTAAAAGCTTTATTTTAATTCTGTTAAACTTTTATAAGTGTAGCTTCCATTTAAGTATTAAATAGTGCACAAAAAGAAATTATTAGATAAAACTAAGTAGTAAGAATTTAGTTTTAGAATCAGAAAGCAAAAAGGAACCTATAAGTTCAAGAAATAATTAAATTAAATTCATAAAGCTTTGAATGCAATTTCAATTAACTAATTTATAAAACTATAGAATTATTAAAGGTTTCTTTTTAATGCAATACTCATTATTAATAGATAATATTTCTATAAAAATATTACTTCAGATAACTAATTACATTAGATTTTAAAAAGAACTTAATTACCAGACTTGGAAGTAATCTATTTTAGCACCAGAATGAATTCTTTTTAAAACAAGTACTATACGTTTAAAATTTTCATATTTTCTGTTTTATTATTTATGTATTTTTTGGTATTCTAAACATTTTAATTTAATATTCATAAATAGAACCTTGGAAACGTTATACTTTTAGTTTTTATGTATTTAAAGATTTAAAAAAATTAAAAAAATCGTGAAATTTTATGGGGTTTTTTTAACTTTGTCGGTTTTATAAATAGTTTTCTTATTCATATATTAATAATTTAGCCAGCTGCCATAAAAAAAAAAAAACACGTAAATATACTCACTTCCAAAATTTAATCATACAAGAGATTTTTTTTTATCCAATCTGAATCAGTGAGGCTGCACAACTATTGTTTTAATTACTTTTCTTAACACTTTTTCATAAGTGTACTGCAGCTCGCCTAAACTCGGGAACTTCTGTATGCTGTAAAGTCTGAAAATTATGTTTGCATTCTGCGTGAAAAAAAAGATTGAGTACGGCTGCTATAGAGCCATCCTCGTCGAAGAGCCGACCGCACAAAACCCTAAGTCATCGAGCACAAGAAAAAAACTTTCATATTGTGGAAGAGTAGCCATAGGGGAATTTAATGGTCCATGTCTGCCGTTAATGAGGTAGTGCATAAGCCAAATATTAATACCAGTAGTGACTCACTCGTAGGTTCTATCTTTGTGTTTGCCGTACAAACAAAGGTATGAAAACACGGAAAGTTGACTACAGAAAAACATAATGCTAACTGTAGAAGCTAACCACAAGTGGTATTTATTTTCGTCTTATGCACCACTTTGCTTCCGATAGACATGGATCATTAGTAGGGCTGGGCGATATACCGTAATATCGTTATATATCGATATTTCTTGAAAACCGCGGTAACGATATTGAAATTTCAATCCTTCCGATATATCGTTTCAAACGGTATTACATCCTACTTTCGGAATTACGGAGTTACGGAATTTCGAATCTATCTCTGTCGGCGCAAAAGTTGTTTACTTTTGCAAATGTTCGCGCTGTAATCGGCACTTGCGTGATACTTCCGGTTTTGAGCCGGTGTCGCGCACACACCGGAATATGGGCGAACAGTCTACTTTTTGCGCTGGTGTCGCGCACATACCGGAATATGGGCGAACAGTCTACTTTTTGCGCTGGTGTCGCGCATATACCGGAGTATGGGCGAACAGTCAACTATTCTGATGTACCGCTTTATTTATCGGAGTTCGTTCGAGAATCGAAGTTGAAACGCTTGTTCGAGGATAAGGCATTTCCGATACAATCACTTGTTGACTCCACTCGGTGGCTGACTGTTGTTTTCCTGTGAGCTTGTGTACAGTTATTGCTGCCGGAATGCAGAATTGATTGACATATTTTCAAGAATGTGAGCACAATTAATCGATATTTCTTGTATGTTTGTTTTTCATTTATTAATAGCATTAATAAATAATTATATTAAATCACATATTATTTTACATTTTTTATTAATAACATTAATAATTTACATGTATGGTAATTCTATTATATCATTTATTTTAAGCAGAAATTTTACTTAAAGCAGAAGTTTTTTCTTTTTTCATTGTGATTCACCTTAGTTTTAGAGTTTATTGGATACTAATATTTTTACCCGTTTTGCGTACGGGTTTTTAAAAAAATCTCCCCCCCCCCTAAAAAAAATTGAAAATCTTTCTCAAATTAGGAAGGAAAATACTTTTCATTTCGAAAGATCGCTAAAACTCTATAGATGGTGTCTTTCTGCTTGGCAAAACATATTACCCATCCACAGCAGATGACAATATGATTACTGTATAAACATTCAAGTTTCGATTTCGCTGAGTTCGATAAACAAAAACAAACGATGGATAGTTTCCCACGTTTTCTTTGAGATTCTTCTGTACTGGACACTTGTAAAAGATGCTCAAATTTTGAAATAACTTATTATATTTTAATAAAAATTTGTCACACAGCCTAATTTACTATTATTGCAAATTGCTGAAAATTTGAAAAAAAATCGGTAAATTAACTTAAGAGTTATGAATTTTTTTCCCTTTTAATGGTAAAGAATAAGAGGTTTTGTTTTTCTTCCTCCCCCCCCCCTTTTGTTTGTATGTGCCGTTGAATGTGTTTTTCGCGCACTTAAACAACTGAAACTAGTTGATACTTTCACAAAACCCTTTTTATAAGTAAAAAAAAGAAAAGAAAAAAAAACGAACAGTTTATTTCTCATAAAAGAATGAGGATAGTTTTGATTTTGAATATCATGGCTCCTTTTTATTTCAAGAGTTCACTAATGCAAAAACATCCGCTCAATGTCAATCTTATTTTTTTTTTATACCTCGTTTGCATTTCCATGTTTTTGTTTATTTATTTATAATTTTTTTGTTTTTGCATTGCACATCTGAGGTTGATCTAAAAGCCGTTTTTTAATATTTGTTTTCAAGTTTTTTTTCTTTACTGGAATACTTTCATTTTTGAAACTGGTTTCGAAAGTAAAAGCATCCTAGAAAAATATCTGTAAACAAAATCGAAAAAATAAAAGATCATTATAGAGATTAATTCAGCATTATTATATATATATATATATATATATATATAAATAAAAAAAAAAAAAAAAAAAAGTCAGCAAAACATCCTTATTTAGGACTTCGTACTCTATTAAAGAAATTTCGTGTTTTCTTAAAATTATTTAATTATTCTAATGCTTTCATTTGTATTCTGACTAATAATAGAATTATTTATTATAACAACGAAAAGAAGGTGTTCCTTACTACCCAAAATTGCAGAAATGCAATTTTTTTTTGTATTGTAATAAAAAGATTCTAAGTTTATAGGTAATTAAAGTATTTTCTTTCAATATATCTAATGTCTATTTGTTGTCTTATATACATTTTCTTGTTTCATTTTAATAATTTATAATGTTTAACTTTCTAAAAGTTTTCAATAACACATATTTTAGATCAGATTTGCAGGTAAAGGATTTGCATATTTTGAATCAATACATAAAAATTAAAATTTATGCTCCTTGGAACATGTTAAGATATTGATATTTTTGTTTTTTCTTCATAATTAACATACACACACACACACACACATATATATATATACTATTATGTGTTTGTAGTATTTTATACAGAGGACAGTTACATTTATGATGGAGTGACATATGAATTGAAATATATCGATATATCGAAAATTATCGATATTTGCTCAGCGATATATCACGATATTAAAATTCTGATATCGCCCAGCCCTAATCATTAGATTTCTCTATGATTACTGTTTCATAATATAAATGATATTTTCTTGTGCTCGATGACTTAGGGTTTTGTTTGGTCGGCTCTTCGACGAGGATGGCTCTATAGCAGCCGTACTGAACCTTTTTTTCACGCAGAACGCAAACATTATTTTCAGACTTTACATGCAGAGCATATAGAAGTTCCCGAGTTTAGGCGAGCCGCAGTACATTTATGAAAAAGTGTTAAGAAAAGTAATTAAAACAATAGTTGTCAAACATTGCAATGAGATGTTATCACTAAATTTGTCGCGGAAGAAATATAATGCAACACCCCTCTCCCACCCTTCTTCCAAATAATAAATTTTGTAATAGATTATTTCTATTGCAAATATTGTAGAAATGTAACGCAAAGTTTGCCATTTGAAAGTTGTAATGTTACCGTGCCAAATTTTTCTGCGACAAAAATTCGAACCTAAAAAGTATTTATTATGTGTGATGTATATAGTGACTATAGTGGAGAGTGTAGGAATTGGGTGTAGGGATTGGCGAGAATACTCATCCGATTTTAATGCCACAGAAAATCCTTGGAATGCCTACGGCTTCGCTGTTTGAACTCATGTTGTAATTTCAGCACTCTAACACAGTTGCAATCTAATCTACATTGAAAATGCTGATTACTTGATTTTACATTTGTGAATCACTTCATAGAAAGTATGATAACACTGTATAAATTTTATATTCGGACGAGTAAAATTCACATTCGCTATTAACTTTTAATTGATTAAGGTGTGTTTGATTGATTTTGCTTTAAACATGTTTTTCATGACTTCAATATAACTTTATCTTATAACTTATATAAATTTAGTACTTTTTTCCATATTTGTATATGATTCTTTGGTCTTTTTTTCGTGCATGATCATAATTATACTTTTTAGACACATTTTGGTCAGTTCGACCAGTTCATGTCGGTCGATATTTTCGCTTTTTTACCGCTACGTTTTCAACATTTGGAAGTGAAAATACACCTTGCGTCTATATTTAAAGGTTATAGTAATTTTTTCAACAAGTAATTGGATATGATTCTGTCTTCAATATATCTGAATACATTCAATATACTATTTAAAAAATTAGATTAGCATAATAATAGTTACTTGCTTTACCTAAGTATACATGGTTGTTACTTAAATAAAATAGCAAATTTACATCTAATTGGTGTGTTATAATCTTGACAGCTAAAAAAATTCCAATGATGCTTCTAAAGTTTTGCTTATAAATGAAAAGTGATAATAACATACATCAGCCTGGAGCTTGCACAGAGAAAACTTTTGATGGAGCAACAGAATTTTAAGACACAAAAACTTTAAATAAAAAACATTCGTAAACCGCAGAAAATTTTAAATAAAATTTCGATGGCGATAGTTAACTAACAGTAAATTTTAATTTGTATTACATCATTGATGCAAAAATAATGTATTCTGACAATTTTAGTGTATCATTCCAATGCTAACATATTTTATTGAAAAAACAAGACAAGAGAGACAAGTTAAAGTTTCGATGATGAAGAAGTAACATTATATCAGTCTTATATTTTTATTCTTTTATATCCTGAAAAAGTTTAAATAATCAATTTTAAAAAAAAGTGGTTTATGATACCGATTAGATAAGAACAAAAATATAAATTATTCATTAATCAAAACAAGTTTTACATAATTAGTCACCATTAATCAAATCAAAAACTACATGAAAAATATTAATTATTTTTATCTGCTAATATAGAAATTATTTTTTAACATACTTAATGTATAACATAATTTGTAAATGATTTTAATTTAATGTGTTACATATCTTACTGAAAAAATATACCTTTTAACATGTGATTTATTCAGTTCAAGCTTTAACAAACATCCAAAGTTTAAAATATATCCAATGTTACATCAAAGGAAATAACGTGTATTTTTAAATTTTTTCCTTTTTAAAAAACTTTCTACAAGATTAGTCAGAATAAATATTTTAGAAAACGTATATACCCTGAGGATATTTCCTGATGAATATTTAATGATTTCTTTCCACATTAAAAGGAAAGTTTAAATGTAAAGAAGCTGTTTTTAAAAAAAAAAAATACCTAAAAGAAATATATTTATTTGTTAAAACAAACTCTTACTAAAAATTCTAATATTCAAAGAATGACCAATAATTCAATATATTAGACATTATGTTTTTTTAAATTAAACGTACGTACTAGAATATTATGATTTGTTTTTCGTTGATGTTTTAAAAACCCATTTTTTTGTCAAATTGTTTCATTGTTAATTAAGGTTTTACATTATATCAATGTCAAAAAGGATAAGAATGTAGAATTTAAACAAATATATAGTTAATGCATTATTATAGAGGATTTAGAAAATGAGTTTCTGCAAATGTACTATTTCTACTAACAGGTGGAAGGCAGTGAGTTCGTTTATCGTTTGTTTATATTTTTTATGAAAGTCTCAATTTAAAATTTACGAGAAATCGGTAAATTTCAAAAATTTTTATTAAATTTAAACATTTTAAGGAATAATAATGTAGGATGCAATGAAGGAAAATGATTCTATGAAAAAATTGTTCAATAAAAAAATAATTTTTTTTCAAATTTAAGTAACTTTTAAAATGCATCTTCTCGCACAGTTTTGAATATTTTGAGCCAACTTTCTTCAAAACTATTCATTGAGGATCTCGGTATAATTATAAGTATAGAATTTACCATAAATTAATTAGTTTGAGAGAAAAGAGACTTAGTAGAAAGAATCAAGTAGACCATAAGAATCAGCAAAGTGAGTTGGAAAATATATATAAACATTTTATCACTTTGAACTAAACTATTCGCCAAAAATGTAAAAACAGAAAAAAATCACTTTTAAGTGGATTTTGTCATTTAAAGGGACCGCGATGTAATAAAATTGCTTTAAACTCTATTTATATTAGTCGATCTTTAAGAAAATTCATCGAAATGTACAAGGAACAATAAAATATAATTTATACAAAATATTAGAAAATCGATAATTTCTTTATTTTTTGCGGACTGAAGGGTACTGAGTTTCCGTAATTAGATATCTTCAGCACTATATTACAGCACCATTTTTATGGTATTTCCAAAAGGAGTTCTTTAGTTAAATTATTTGTCTTGGAGACACTTTTATAGCGTGATATATTATGACATCCTTTCCCCTTAGAAATAATCAAAGTTTAATGTTCCATCACACAACACTCCGTTCTATCACCACACTATCCCTTTTTTTTTAAAAAAAGGCAAAAATTGCACGTCAACTGAACACATGAGATATCATTTATATTCTTACTAGTTTTATAGATATTCAGATCTTGGTGCAATGTTGTTATGCTCTTATGCATAAATGCATGAATACAAAATTTATTATGATTATATACATTAAATTCAGTATTACGAGAAGAATATGACTGTATATTAAATAGAATGCTATAACCAAGGCAACCTAGAATCATTATCTATAATGTGATATCACTGAATTTATCTCATATGATACGATTTCATAGAATTAAGAAAAATTCTGTGAAGTTTGAAACAACTCAATAAAATTCTGAAGTGATCATGTATATTAAATTTCGAACCATCCGGTAGGATAGCTTTTGCTCTGTTATATGCGGACAAACGACCAGACAAAATAACGGAGCAGATGGCGACTTTAGGTGCTACGTATTAATATAATTAAGAATGCACCTAACAAGCTAAATGTATTTTGAAGATAAAAAGAATAAGGCTGTGATTTCTGGGTTCTTATTCTAACAAACAAATTTCGTGTACATAACACTAAATCAATTTTAGACGATTAATATTTTGGAACCATTTCAAATACGAACAACAGGCAATAATGTTCAAAACATCCAACGATGATAATTTAAACAGCAAGAATGAGTTTAGTATAAACAATTAGTCCTCGTCTTGGGCAAGTACTTACGTTTCTGTAATATTGATCTCCCACCGGAATTTCTGAAAAAAAATCAAATAAAAGGTAAAAAAATTTTGCAACAATTTCCTAGAAAAGTTATAAAAATGCAATTTAATTAATATTTTCTGGAGACAAGTTTGGTTAAAAATAGGTTGGATATAATATATATGCTTTCTTTATAAATGATTTGTTATTGTCAAAATGAAAAGTGTAAAAAATTACCACAATTTCATTCAAGTATTATAGTAGGCTTTGATCAAAAATAATATAAGATTGTTTTCCCTAAAATGGTGTAATTAAAATTTCATGGTTTACAAACCACATTTCATTCCAGTTCCTGACAATGAATTTCAGTTTTTAACTTCTTTCACATATAAAATATCAATGGAATTCCTTTTATTATTATTTTATGCTTAGTAGTTTAAAATAAATTTTGAGGACTGAAAATAGATTGCAGATCATTCGTTTGTTTCACTAAGCTTTTTTATTAAGTTTCCTCGAACGTATTTTTTTTCATTTCTGTTAAGAACGTTTCTGTTATTCGCAGAAACCATATAAATGGTTTCTATTTTAAATGTATTTTAATCATTATTTTTACAAGGGGGAACCCGTCAAATTTCGACGAAAGTAAACGTTTAAGAAATCACTGTTTCATTGATTTATAATAAACCTACAAAATTAGCTACAGTAAAAATCGCATCTTACAATGGTCAGTCTAACTCTTAAACAAATATTATTTAAAGCTAAAATTAAGGGAAAAAAAATACTATTTCTATAAAATTCAGTTGTCCAGATTATTAAAATTTAACTTTAATCGCATACGTAAAAATATAATAATAAAGCAAAATATAATAAAGATCAGTTATTAAGATGAAGTTATCAATTTAATGTGTAGGGAAAAAAAGCTATTTCAAATTGACACGATCTTAAAATTTCACGTGAAATTTAAACCCCTCATAATTTTTATCTTTTCAAAATTTACATACGCATATTTCAATTTTTATCAATTTTAAGAAAAAATGTCTATTTCTGTTGCCACAATTGCAAAATTCGCACTAAAACCTCTAAAAAAATTAATATACCAAGAATAAATTGAGATACAGTTTTCAAACCAATTGTATTTAAAAATACATATTTTTCTGTATACGATGGTGTAAAAATTAAAAATGTGCGATGGTTAGAAGTATAAAATTTGCGGTACCGAAAATTGCAAAACCGAAATTGAATGTGAAGCTGTTGCCATTCGCAAAATGATGTATGCGTTACGCACAGATACGTTTTGCCTTTATAATATAGATATGTAAAAATTGCATAACTTTTACGACTAGAGTAATTTTTAGTTATTTAACCTTAACATAAAGGCTCTGACGTTATTTGCCTAAGATTACATAAAAAAGTTGGACAGATACTGTACGAGTCATTGAGTAAATGTTAACGACACTAGAGGATTGAAAATACATAGCAGGTCATTTTTTTTTATTTGATTAAGCTTTTTATTATGTTTCCTCGAACATCAATTTTTATTTTGATTTCTGTTAAGAACGTATCTGTTATTTGCAAAAACCATATAAATGGTTTCTATTTCAAACGTATTTTAGCCATAATTTTTATGGGTAAAAATTATGTAACTTTTAAGACTCGAATGGTTTTAAGAAACTTAATCTAAACACGAGGGATCTTATTGCATTTGTCCAATACTACATGAAAACGCTGGACAGCTACTGTACAAAACACTGAGTAAAGGTTAAAGACAGTGAAGGTGAAATGTATGGCCATTAGCTTTTAAGTCCTAAATAACAACTTATAGCTATAATATTTTTTAAAGCAATTCTTTTAATACTGGTGCAAAAGCATACACTTCAAATTATTTTGAAAGAATAATTAATTTAAGCAAAATTGATGTCATACGGATAATTTCTGGTAACATAAAGACACGGATCGCATATTCCATGTTAAAGAGTATTTTAAATACTAAATATCAATTTTGAAGATAAGAATGATGTGTAATGTCTACTAAAAATATAAAAGTAATACAGGTCGGTTTATATACAAAATTAACCTCTGACTATAAGAAAGAAATTAGAATACATTGCACAAATACAATGTCAGCATATTTTATGCAAAAGTATTGACTAAACAATAAAAAAAAATCCCTGTCGGCTTGGCCTATAGCAGGAGGTACATCTATATTATAAAGGCCGAACGTGCGTAACGCATACGTCATTTTTTGCATGGCAACACTTTCTGATGAAATTTCACTTTTGCAATTTTCATTACTGCAAATTTTTTAACTCCTAGACATCGCACTTTTTCAATCTTTACACCATTGTGTAGGGAAAAATATGTACTTTTAAATGCAATTTGTTTGAAAACTGTATTTTAATTTGTTTTTGAGATATTAAATTTTTTTTAGTTTTTAATTTAATTTTTCTGGAGGTGGCAACATGAGTATTCGATTTCTGTGCAAAGTAAAGGAAAAATAACCATAAAATAAAAAGAAGAAACAGAAGAGAACTTATGGTGGCTGGGAGTGGTGCAAAAAAGTTAACCCTGAAATCTGCTACATTAAGCCCAAACACAACCGCGTGTTTTCGCTAAAAAGAAGGAAACTTTCAACGACAAGTCTGTGGAAACTTTTAGTACTATAGTTTTTAGTTTATAATAAAATAAAATTCTACTTTATAATGCTTAAATTTAAGCAGATCATTTCTATTTAGAGAAAAAACGCACGGCTGATATCAAAGGATTTAGTATCTGTTCAATGTGATTCTTTTTTTTCCCTCCGGGTTGAATTTTTTTCGCCGAGATAGCAAGCAAACAAAGACTATCTTGGAAATAATTCCAGGTTTAAAGTAATGTCCGGTTCCCCAAACTTTTGTCCAATTGCTTAAGACATTCAGTTGTAATTATATTAAAATAACGTTATTCGCTTAATGTAAACTATATATATAAAAGAAAGTCTGTAAAATCCAGTAGTTCGTCAGATACTTCACATTTTCCTAATTTGGCTATGTCTTCGGCGCAAAAACTTGAAATTTTCAATAATTATATATATAAAAGAAAGTCTGGATTTCGTATTAATCACAGCACAAAGAAATCTGCCGAACCAAAAATCTTGAAAATTTGGGTAAAAATACTTCTTATGACACAGAGTGCCGCTAAGAAGGGATTTTCGAAAAATCCACCCCTAAGGGGGGTAAAAAAAGAACGAACTTTTAAAAAATGCCTTAAAAATCGGCTTTTGTAGTTCTTTTTCAACTGATAACATATTTTAGTGTATTTTTTCATGCTGAATCGAATAGTATTAAGCGAATTCTTTTAAATCAAATAGTTCGTCAGATACTTCGCATTTTCCTAATTTGGCGATGTCTTCGGCTCAAAAACTTGAAATTTTCAACTCTTATCTATATATATAAAAGAAAGTCTGGATTTCGTATTAATCACAGCACAAAAAAATCTGCCGAAACAAAAATATTGAAAATTGGGGTAAATATACTTCTTATGATGCCGCTAAGAAGGGATTTTCGAAAGTTCCACCCCTAAGGGTGGTTAAAAAAAAGAACGAACTTTTAAAAAATTCCTCAAAAATCGGATTTTGTAGTTATTTTTCAACTGATAACATATTTTAGTGTATTTTTTTATCCTAAATCAAATGGTACGGAGCAAATTCTTTTAAAATCAGTAGTTCGTGAGATACTCGGTTTTGAAAGAGAGTTCTATAATCAGGTTAACATGATTACGTAAGCTTTATTTAATTATCTCAATGTATATAAAACGCAAAGTTAAATTTCATTCCGGCCGCTTATAACTTTAGTTCTATTATTTAGATTTTAATGGAACTTACATTCTTAGTTGGATAATTTTTCAGAAATTTTGTAACAAATGAAATACAGCATTCTACGTTGTTTAATTGAATCTTATGGAGATGTTTTAAATGATATGAACCCAATTACAAAACATTGGCTTTATTTTAAAGGTTCAGCTGATTGATTTTTATGTGATTAAATCTGTTAACATGGTGAGCGCTACGTCAGTAATTGTTCACTAACATTGAACTTTCCGTTTATATGACTGACTTTTCATGGATGACAGACAGTCTAAAATACGATATAAAACTAAAAATTTCGTTTGATTCAAAGTTTCTTTTAAAAAAAAACTGACCAGTGTAGCGGGCGAAGGCTGCTAGTTTCGTTAAATGCTCATTTCAACAACAAAAAAAATGTAATTAGAGAAAAACACAATTTAACAATTTTAATTTGGCCGCTTTTGAAGAAATTTTAATTTCATTTCTCTGTAAGAGCCGATTTTATCAGAATCATCTTAAGCTAAATTTAGCTCGAATGCCCAATTTGACAGAATTTTTGTGAAATATACTCTGACTTTATGAAACCATTGACCAATATGGTAAATTATATAGTTCCTAAATAAGAAAAACTGTCAACTGAATACATTTGAGAGGAAAAGGGTTTTAAAAAAATGAGTCATAAAATAAGCAATTTGTTATTTGAATATATCCTCAAATCTTCAACCCGATCTCTTCGGGAAATTTTGTTCAAAATCGCTACTTTGACAGCATTTTTTAAAATATATTCTGCCTTTATGGTAAAACAGACCAATACGGCACATTATATAGATTTTAAATAAGACAGCCTGTCAATTGGATGCATTTGAGAGCAAAAATGGTTTTAAAAATGAGTCATAAAAAAGGTAATTTGTTATTTGAATACATCCTCAAATCTTCAACCACGATCTCTTCGGGAAATTTTGTTCAAAATCGCTACTTTGACAGCCTTTTTTAAAATATATTCTGCATTTATCGAAAAACTGACCAATACGGCACATAATACAATTTTTAAATAAGAGAATCTGTCAACTGGATTCATTTGAGAGCAAAAATTGTTTTAAAAATGAGTCATAAAATAGGCAAATTGTTCTTAGAATACATCCTCAATTTTTCAATCACAATCGCTTAGGGAAATTCAGTTCAAAGTGCCTTTTTTGGCAGCTTTTTTGAACTATATTCTGCTTTTATCGAGAAGCTGGCCAATACGTCACATTATATAGTTCCTAAATAAGAGAACCTCTTATTTGGATGCGTTTAAAATCAAAAATGAATTTAAAAATGAGTCATGATATAAATAGTTTGGATTTGCGGTTTTTTCTTCAACTCCTACTTTTCATTAATTTATTTTTTCGATAAGAATTTGTCCTGTAAAGAACTTGCCAATATGAAGTTGTAGATATTATTGAGTGGATGTAAAAGAAATTAAATCGGATTTGATAGCTTAAGAATTAACAAAATTATGGATTTTTCATCTCCCCCCCCCCTTCTTTTCTTTTGGTTTTTATTTTTTTTTTTTTCATCCGTAAAAGTTGGGCCAATCAAAAACTTGTAAATACACCAGTTTTAGATAACTTTAAGAACATTTTAAAAAAGTTAGCTGGATTTAATATCTTGAGAATGGATGAAGTTATGAATTTTTTCACCCCAAAACACCGATTTTTTCGCCTCCTGAGCCCATTTTTTATTTTATAACATATCTGTCATGCATAAACTTTTGGCTTCTTTCTTAGAAGTAGAAAAACTTTAAACTGATTCGATATCTATTTTATTTAAGAAGTTATGGCATTTATCGGTTTTCACTAAAACCCTCCCTATTTCCAACCCCTTGGTCCGATTTTGCCCATTATCGAACTTGACCGAGATTTTATATCCCTTGATTTTATGTATCAGTTTGAAAGATATTTGAGCATAATTGAAGAAGTTATCGTGTCTATAAAAAAGTGATATACACCGATAGATAGATAGGTATGAACTTTTTTACTGATGGTAGTTTTGAGGTCTAGAGGTCATGATCGGAGTAGATTTGATTCGTATTTCATACGAAATCTACCTAATAAAATAAGCTGAAAAATTTTCGAATCTCACATCTAAACATTGATTAATCTACACAGTGTGGGTTGATATATCCGCTCAATAAGCTGTAGGTTCTACAGTAAGAGAAACATTATTTAAATCAATGCAGTTTGCTAGTGTGTTTTCACAAAATTTCAAAATTATAGCAAATTTGCAAATTTGATTAAATAAAAGTCCTTCCGGCAATGCCAGGAGGATGAGATAGCTTTCATATACGTATTTATATATTATTTATTTTAATTTAAGTTACATTATTCAAACATACGAAGCTCAAATTAGTGAAACCCGATTTTATAAGATTGAATGCTAGTTTTTGACAATACTGATTATTATTGGAAATTTTTGAAATTAGTCATATTTTATTCAACCTGGTTTCCTTTTCAGCGATTTAGAGAGTTGCCAAATTCCACGATATCATGAAGTGTATGTAATTTTAAAGCAACATGATGGATAAAACAAACCAATGAGCTTGGTCGAAATCTTAATTCATGTGCACATGCACACTCATATCGAAATCGATTAATATATACGAGTGCCGTCGCGGGAGAATGGATTTTTTTTTAATGTCACTTACATTAGAAATTCAAACTGCTATATGTCAGGTGTTTTTTAAGATAAAGGCAAAGCAAAAAATACTACGAAAATCATTATTAACATAAAAACAATCGAAAGATTCTTTTTTCAATTTCTAATTTTTTATTTGTACATCATTATACATTTAAAAGGTTTTTGACAAACTTAAATAGCCGCCATTTTGAAAGAAGATGGCGGATGAAGTTGGCTAGTGAACTCGGTCAAGACATTCATATGTACTATGTACATGCGGAGTTATATCCAAATCAGTTTTTAAATATGCATATTATCACGTGACAAATTTCAGACCGTTTCAAAATGTCAACCACACTGGAAATTGAAAGTGCTATAACTAAGTCATTTTTCAAGATATAGATGAAACAAAAAATGCTCTAGAATCTTTGTATCAAGGTCAAATACACAAAAGAAAAATCTTTTTCAATTTCTCACCTTTCTGAATCTAATTTTAAATTTTAAATTAAAAAAAAAATTTAAATGGCCGCCATTTTGAAACAAGATGACGGATGATGCTGGCTAACGAACACGGTCGAGACATTTGTATGTACTATGTACATACCAAGTTTCATTCAAATCGGCTCATAAATACATCAGTTACAGCATGACAAAAATCAGATCGTATCAAAATGTCAGCCATAAGAAAAATTCAAAGTGCTATAACGCAATCATTTTTTAAGATATAGACAAAGTAAAAAGTGTTCTGGAATCTTTGTTTTAAGTTCTAACACACACAAAAAAAATATTTTTCAACTTTTAATTTCTTCGCATTTAATTCTAACTTTTAAATTTTTTTAAAAATTTTAAATGGCCGCCCTTTTGATACAAGATGGCGGATGATGCTGACTAACGAACTCGGTCGAGATATTTGTATGTACTATGTACATACCAAGTTTCATTCAAATCGGTTTATAAGTACGTTAATTACAGCATGACAAAAATCAGATTGTTTCAAAATGTCAGACATAAGAAAAATTCAAAGTGCTGTAACTCAATCATTTTTTAAGATATAAACAAAATAAAAAGTGTTCTGGAATCGTTGTTTTAAGTTCTAACATATAAAAGAAAAATATTTTTCAACTTTTAAATTCTTCGCATTTAATTTTAAATTTAATTTTTTTTTAATTTTTAAATGGCTGCCATTTTGAAACAAGATGGCGGATGATTCTGTCTAACGAACTCGGTCGAGAGATTTGTATGTACTATATACATACCAAGTTTCATTCAAATCGGTTCATAAATACGATAGTTATCGCATGACAAAAATCAGATATATATATATATGTCAACATTTGAACGGAGGGTGGTTTTGGGGTCTGGGGTTCATGATCGGTGAAAATATACCAAAATTTTCTGGAAGTGCTTTCCTCCGGACGGCTGCAATAGGTAGCTTTTTACTTTTTGTGATGAAAGTTACCTAAAAGAAATATAATTATCACTAGGAATTAATAGAGATAAAAACTTTTTTTTAAAACTACTAAGTCTTATGTATATAGTTTGTATCCTGAGTTTTAATTTCGCAATGTTTCTTTAACTTTTCGAATTCCGTCATTCAAGTACTCTGCAGATTGAGTTGAAAACCATTTTTCCAAACCGACGCAGCGCCAGCGGTGGCAATCCAGCCACGCAATAGCTTTTCGAGCTTTGAGAATTAAAAAAAAAGTGTCTTAAAACGAGTTCTGGCAGATGTGGTAAAATTTCAAAGGTCACTTAGATTCATGAACCCCAAATCATACAGGAGAGAAGTAGATAATCTCTGAATTCAGTGTGTTGAGAGCTTTGACATAAACCGTTCTTTATTAGTAGTTTTTCACGTAGAGCCGTAAATAAAATACGTCAAATTAATGACCTTTATTATCGTTACCCTCCGGTACAATAGGATAAAGTCCACAATTACTTCACTGCAGTTTTCCACATCTAGGATCGTCTGTGAAGGACAGTTGGCCTGTTCGAAAACCCATTTTTTCATGTCCAGTGCCATATAATGGACTATCACTTCCATAACCAACCAACATTTCTTGGGGAATTCGCCAGACATTCTAATATTTTAAATGCATAAACTCCAAGTCTATATCTTCTCCATACTGCGGACTACTTCAATCTTCGGCTTCTTGTAAATAAAGTAAATGACACTAATAGTTACAATTTATACTATTAGGTTCACAAAAATCATTTACTATGCAGAAAATATCTTTATCCAGCTATCTCAATTATTTACTAGTGATAATTAGAACTATACATATATTAATTTCATCTCTCACATATATTAATTTCTGTTTAATTAAATTTGCATTTTTCATGACAACATTACATGCTAAACACACAAGCATAAGTTTACAAAGATAATCAGTTGTTAGAACTATAAGTTACGATTAATACTCTGACTGATAATATTAATAAAATTAATTAATTTTTTATGCCATCTTCGAGAAAGCAATTTTTTTTAGCATTTAAAAAAATTAATTAAAAATACGGAAAATTTTTGCGGTATTTCTAGGCAGTAAAGACATCTAGATATCTTTGGAAAGAAGATAAATGAAAATCTCGTGATTATTTGTGAGTTCACTACTGTCTTCGATTGGTGCCTCCTTTACACTGCCGATGTTGTTAAACGTTAATCATAAATCAATAAAATTTCATATTTCTTCTAAACTCCTTTTTATTATATTAATATTAGAAAGATCGAAAATATTTCTATAGAACTTTTTAAAGGTCCTTTTCTTTTGCACATATGATATTTTTTTGTTTATCTTTGTCTATTAAAATAATAATAAGTAGGAGGAATTGGGGGACATTGATACAGTTTTTTTCAAAAAAAAATTTTGGTGTCTAGAAAGCAAAAATTTCAAGTTATTTTTCTATTTATGTCAGCAAAACCTGTGTAGTTTGTTATAAAAATATACAATCGTTGTTTTATATATTATTTTTGCACGTAATTTAAAAAAAATAAAAAAAAGTAATTTGTATCAATGTGCCCCATTCCCGGGGCAGATTGATACACTTTGACACGTCTGGAAAAAATGGAGACAAAATAACACCAATGCATATTTTTCATAGAAAAATAGTTAGCAAATTTTAGATGAATTATTAATTTGAAATATAAAATTATACATATAAAACAAACTTTTCTATTTTTTAACTTGTTCAATTTAACCTAAAATTCTATTACATAATGTGAAAAGTTCTCGTTTACAATATTTTTCATATGTTTGAATCCGTATTAAATATTTACTTGCTGTGGTATTAGAAGGATTTCTTACGCATATTGAAATATATGGCTAATCCGCTGTAACAGGATTAAACTAAAACAGTACATGTTTGAATTTTACATCATTCATGTCATATATTGCGAACTCTCGAATGATTAATTGACTAGTTTCATTATGGTATTATAAATAATTGAGTAAAATAATTAAATATTTCAAAATTCAGCAGAATGAACTGGGAACGTCTTATTTTATTATAAGGTACCCTGGGGTAATAACGCCAGACGGGGTAATAACGCCAAGTGCTAATATTTTGCATAATTTTGAAATAATCTGGTAAATGACACCCATGTGCTCTGCGCAGAAGGGTTTTGAGTCATATAAATCGCAAAAAATAGCTTCAAGTTAATTTGTTTCATTTTTAGATGTTATTGTTTTTACAAGCAACTAAAAACAACGCTTGATCTAAAATTTGCGAAATACGTTTTGTGATGTGAAGACTATCTTTTTATCCGGAAATGCTTTGTTAATTACATAAATTTGTAGTGCATTTCATGTACTTTTAAAATGTTGTTGAAGATTTTGGATATCTTCTCGAGATAATTTGTAATTTAAAATGTACTGCGCAATAACTATATCGGGGTAATAACGCTAATCCTTGACATTAATACCCCGGTTGATTCCCTACAGTGGCCGAGCTACATCCTAAATACTGATTCAAATAAACACAGTTAAAACAGTGCAATGTTTCTCATATTTCTATTTAAGCGGTCTTTTTTAAACAAAAGGAAGCTCACGGTCTGATATTCTTTTGCCTCACCCCCCCCCCTCCAAACCACACCTTTATTTTTCTTACACTTTCACAAAAAATTTAACATTTTGAATAACTTAGAATGCAATTTGTCAATTTCTAAGTTTGTAGATTTTGTATTTTTAGAATTGGGCAATCTACATTTTTAGAATTGGGCAATTATTCCATCTTATTTCATAGTTTTGTTTGCATGGCGTTATTACCCATATAGGTGGGTAATAACGCCAAATAGCATTGGTCAAGAAATCACGCCATTACATTTTATGCATTCAAATCTGTTAAATTATTTTTTTTAAATAGATAGTCAATGAGTTGCTGTATCAAATCATATATTTGTTTGAAAAATACAAACTAAAACTGAGCCGTGAAAATTGGTAGAACCTTAACGTGGCGTTATTACCCCAGGGTACCTTATATGAAAAATTACTTCCTATCAGTAATAAAAGATTTGATCGTTTTTTTTTCAATGGATGTTTGTTTTCATTTAATAATGACTATACTGTAAACAAATCCATTAAATTTACGGTGCAGCAATGTTGCATGCAGTTTTTGTCGTAAAAATTGGTGTAAAATTAGATGAAATAAAAAAAAATAGATCTAATTTTACGGCATTTTTTACGGCAAAAACTGCTGGCAACATTACTGCCAGCAGGTTTTGCTTTAAATTTAGCAGATTTTTTTTTACAGTGTATCATACGAGGGAAAATCAGTAAGTAAGTATAAATTATTATAAGAGGTCAGAAATTAGTGGTAAATTGTTTACAAATATGTAGGTGGCAGTATTATCCAATTACAGTATGTTAATTTCAAATTTATAAGATAGTAGTAGTACAAGAAGAACAGGGTTCTTCAAAAGTTATTGACAAAGAGCGAAGTCGTAGCTTACAACAATAGTAACTACAATAGAGTACACGGTGTAAGCCTTCAGCTAACTAATATCGACGATGATGGCTGAAGAAGCAGCTTAAACTAGTGTCGCCAAATTGGGGATTGTGTCCCAATTTGCGGAATTTTGAACCTTCAGAGGATTTTTGGGGGGAACAACTAGTTCTTTGAAAAATGTTTTGGGATTCTCAACATTTTGGGGGAAAACATGGGAAGTTTCTTTCATTATTTCACCTAAAGTTTACTCTTATTAGTCAACTGATGAAATATTTTTCGATCTGTCTCGAATTCAATTTTGATTTAGAAAACGAAAATTAAATTCAGAAATCACATATCGATCATCATTCTCGAGGTTATGCTCATCGTTTACAATGTTACAGTTGAAATGTATCTCATTTGCATCACGACCTGCCTTGGACTAACCCCATCTAAAATTTCAGATCACTAAATTATTGGCGTTAATGTAATGATTTCTGCTAGGTTTATTTTTTAATTTTAATTTTAATTTATTTATTTCATAAATGGGGAAATTAAAAAAATGCTTAACTTGGGGGAAAATGTTAATTTATTTAATCATTTTTTATAATGAAAAATTGAAAGTTAAAAATTTACTTTTATGAGTAGAAATTACAATGGAGACTTTTTTTGAAAAAAACCACTGATTTGAGGAAGTTGACTTTCGATTATCTGACAAAACTAAGCTGAACTATTACTTGTTCGCCTATCACTTCAAGTCGTTCCTGAATATTCATGAATGTTCCTTCTATCACAGTCTCAACTGGACAACCACTCCATTCTTCGTCAACAATTTTTGAACGCTTCTACTCTTCTTGTACAACTGTCTCATAAATTCGAAAGTAACATCTTATAGTTCGATAATGCCTATGATCCTATACTATACCTAATATGTAATTCGATAATGTTGGATAATGTTTATGAGCCTATAATATGCCTTATATATGAGCCTGTACTATACTACATCTAATGCCTATAGCTATGAGCATATTTGGAAAGAGTTACTACTAATTTCTGATCTCTCATATGGATTGTTGACGTACTTATTGACTATAGTTCTATTTGCCGTTATTTTAAGTTTATTAAATAACAAATGTATTAAAAAATTTGGATTTTTTAACCCCTTAACAAAAAAATTCAATCACTAAAATTATTCAGTAAAAAAATTCACTAATTTTTAATTTCTCTATTCGTTTATGGAAAATGCTGATGAACAACATGGAAATGTATTATTAAATATGTAATTCAATATATTTTTAAATAAAAATCTAACTTACAATTAATTGATTCTGAGGAAATTAAGGTGTTGCAGAACAGAAGAATGTAAGAACAGATTTATGGCTTAGCGGAGTCAACCGAGGAGTAAATATTTTAAATAATTAAATGGTTTTATGCTTGTAAGGGGCCATCCATAATGATGTCACGCATTTTTTTTCATATTTTTGAATCCCCTCTCCCCTTTTTCAGAGAGTGTCAACCTTCACTTCTTCTCCTAGAAGTTATGAATACTTGAGTACTTGATAAATACATATACTTGAAGTTAAGAAATAAGCACTACGTTTTAGATTATATTTAAAATTTTATCTTTAAATTTAAACTATGTGTTTTAATGACATTTGTGAGCTGAACAGTAAAAGTGATTCATGTATTTATTTTGCATATAATAAGGTTCAAGTTTACAACAATAACATAATTAATATAGAATAGTCATTATATATTAATATAAAAGGACAATGGAAAAAAGTAGTATTTTGGAATTTGAAATAGAATTTATCATATTTTGCTTTAAATCTTATCTTTACTTTACGAACACAAAATACTTTTTAAAAATAACTTCATAATTTCATCTGCTGATTTTAATGCTTTAATTTTAAACAAAATGCGTGATGTTACATTTCTTCTTACTCCCTCCCACCCCCTTGTCACAAATTGTCACAATTTGATGACCCCCTATCTCTCCGTTCAAACGTGACATCATTTGTGGACGGCCCCTAATATAGAACTACTTGTTATAATGATATTTGGTAATATTGGCATTAATTGTTCCAGGATTCTATCGATATTTTGACATCATAATTTCAAAGATAGACTGTCGATGAGGATTCCAGTCACTAATTAGTGAGACATGGGCATGGACATAGAAATTTACTGACAAAAAACAATTTAATTGGTCCCCGATTTTATATTTGATTAAATAATACAGCGTAACAGGACTCTTCATGGTTATGCACAATTAGACGTAGTTGAACTGAACATATAAACGTCTTTGTCAGAATTAAGTAAAAAAAAAACCTTTCGAAAAAGGTAGCCAAAGATAATGAAACATCATAACAACAACATTAACTTCTTCTTTTTGCATTATTAAATTTAGATGAATAGAGCAATTAGCATCTTCGTCAGGATTTGAAAAAAGAAATTGCAATTTAACAGATTACAATGACTATTTGGAAAAAGATATTTTCAAAGATTAAAATTTTAGACACATATGTAAATTCTATATTTAAAAAAATAATAAACGTTATTTTTAAGAATGAGCAAAACGTAGCTTACGTAATAACGGTGTCACATATTACATACACAATGGACTGAACATTAATATTCCTTGAACAATCATAAGCAAATTTTAAATGAAATTTCAGTTTTACAATTTGCGGTACTGCAAATTTTTAAACATCTAAACATCGCACATTTTCAATTTTTATACCGTCGTATAGTGAAAAAAATGTACTTCGAAATGCAATTTGTTTGAAATCTGTATCTTAATTTTTTTGAGTTATTATTATTATTTTTTAGTTTATAATACCTTTTTGTTATTGTGGCAATAGAGGTATTTCATTTCTGGACATTAAACATGGACAATCAGAAAACGAACTGAAATCGGACTAAAAAACAATTAATCAGATTGATTTCTGAACGCCTATATTGCGTATGATATAGCTTAAAAAATATTCCCGGACCCATCATAAACAAATATGAAATGAAATTTCAGTTTTACAATTTTCGGAACTGCAAATTTTTAAACTTTTAAACATTGCACATATTAAATTTTTACACAATTGTGTAGAGAAAAAAATGCACTTTTAAATGAAGTTTGTTTAAAATCTTTATCACAATTTGTTTTCAAACTGTTATTATTATTTTAAGTTTTTATTACTTTTTTGCCATCATGGCAACAGAGGATTTCCATTGCTGGAAAATAAATATGGACCAATCAGAAAAAGAATTTAAAAAAAAAAAGTTACGGAATTCAACCAATAAAAAGATTCACATACACTTGAGATTTCACAGTTCTCTACCGAGGACTATTTTCCAAATAGTTAATAATTATATTCATATGACCGTTTCGAAATTTTTCCAGACTAAACAAATCCAGTGTGCAGAAGAGGTTTTTAAAACACTCTGACATTTAGTCAATTTTAACGTTAAATAAAGCTCGTTTTATTGTGATAGTTAAAAAACAAGAAAATATCAGAGTTGTTTGATGTCATTTCAAATCATATTAATGTACTTTTTGTCAATCCTCACAATAAAAAACTTATTTAATCTTATTTCTTATCTTTTATCTTTATTTTCATAGAAAATCGGAAAAGAAAAATATGGTAAATATACTAAAGATATTAGAGTTTTCAGTTAAAAGTATCCTAATACTCAGTCGTGTGCTCTGTAATCCAGTAAATTTTTCAAACAACGGACAAACTAGACTACGACTATATGTTCTGTGGATTTATATAATTATGTACGCACCTAAATTAGTTAGTCCGCTTTTAACCCTTTATCAACCGCATTATGAATTAGTGAAAATTTTACATTCTAAAGCATTTTACGCAAATTGTTTAAACTAAATTAAAAGATTTCCATAATCATTTAAAAAGATTTCCATAATCATTTAATAAGTATTTGAAGGATTTTAGAAGGGTTGTAGGATTTAGAAGGTTAAATTAAATTTGAATTGACAGGGATTTTGTGAAATTTTTATAACCCAATCACATCTTTTATTTTGAAATGTTTTTTTTAATATTAAATGTTTTTTTAATATTTTGTAAAATTATAAAATGTAAAAATAGGATGTTGATACAAAATAAATTTAGAACTATTTCCAAATTGAAAAATCCCCATCCCCCTTCCTCAGAGCTGACAAAACTGAAAAAATGCAAAGGCAAAAGAAATCATCCTTTAAAAAATATTTTTGTTTTGTGCAACCAAAAATGCTTTTGGAACAAAATAACGTAATGTATCTGTTACTCATTATAAACAGTATTACAACCAATTGACGCTTTAAAAGAATTTTAGAGTAAGTAATTTTAATGGTACTTATAAGTGCCGTCGGTAGATAAATGGTTCATCCCTTGGTATGTATATTGTAAGAATTAAAAGAAAAGAAAAGTTCTTTTCATTATTCAATCTTTCTTTTTCGTATTGCATTTCCACATCGAAGAACGCTTCAGTAAAACTCAAAATCTCAGATTAAACTATTTGAAATATTTTTTCCTACATATTATATAAAAAACTTAAAAATTAAAAAAAAAATAATTAAATAAATAAAAAATAGAAAAATATATGTGTGGCACTCCGGGACTGCCGCGGTAAAGCTATTGCATAGCATTTTTTATCAACTTATGCAAGAATACCGCGTCAATGTCTGCTAAAGTCTATCGAAGGATACCGCGCCGAAGTCTGCCAAACTCAAACGTCGTTATCCGGAGTGTTAGGATTTTTTCTCGTTACGGAATTCCTAGATTTGGCCGCCGCGCTCAAAGCCCGCGATAATAGCTATGCAATAGCTTAATAAATTACCAAACAAAATTTGGTCGCGCTACGAAAATTAGATCGCGAGTTATAAGCATTTTAAAATTTCGACCCTCACGGTGGGGGGGGGGGTCTCCTGTCACCAAAAATTAACACTGTCTCATAAAACATTACCAAACAAAATTTGGCCGCGCTACGAAAATTAGATCGCGAGTTATAAGCATTTAAATTTTTCGACACTCACCGTGGTGGTCTCCTGTCACCAAAAATTAACAAACAAAATTTGGCCGCGCTACGAAAATTAGATCGCGAGTTATAAGCAATTTAAATTTTTCGACCCTCACCGTGGGAGGGGTGGGTCTCCTGTCACCAAAAGTTAACACTGACTCATAATAAATTACCAAACAAAATTTGGCCGAGCTACGAAAATTAGATCGCGAGTTATGAACACTTTAAATTTTTCGTCCTCACCGTGGGGGGGGGGGTCTCCTGTCACCAAAAATTAACACTGACTCATAAAAAATTAACAAAAAAATTTTGCCAAGCTACCAAAATTAGATCGCGAGTTATAAGCATTTTTAATTTTTCGACCCTCACCGTGGGGTGTCTCCTGTCACCAAAAATTAACACTGTCTCATAATAAATTACCAAACAAAATTTGGCCGCACTACGAAAATTAGATCGCGAGTTATAAGCATTTTAAATTTTTCGACCCTTACCGTGGGGGGGGGTCTCCTGTCACCAAAAGTTAACACTGACTCATAATAAATTACCAAACAAAATTTGGCCGAGCTACGAAAATTAGATCGCGAGTTATAAGCATTTTAAGTTTTTCTACCCTCACCGTGGGGTCTCCTGTCACCAAAAATTAACACTGTCTCATAACAAATTACCAAACAAAATTTGGCCGAGCTACGAAAATTAGATCGCGAGTTATAAGCCTTTTAGATTTTTCGACCCTCACCGTGTGGGGTCTCCTGTCACCAAAAATTAACAGTCTCATAATAAATTACCAAACAAAATTTGGTCGCTCTACGAAAATTAGATCGCGAGTTATAAGCAATTTAAATTCTTCGACCCTCACCGTGGGGGTCTAATGTCCCCAAAAATTAACACTGTCTCATAATAAATTACCAAACAAAATTTGGCCGCGCTACGAAAATTAGATCGCGAGTTATAAGCATTTCAAATTTTTCGACCCTCACCGTGGGGGGGTCTTCTGTCACCAAAAATTAGCAGTCTCATATTAAATTACCAAACAAAATTTGGCCGCGCTACGAAAACTAGATCGTGAGTTATAAACATTTTAAATTTTTCGACCCTCACGGTGGGGGGGGGGGTCTTCTGTCACCAACAATTAATAATGCCTCATAATAAATTACCAAACAAAATTTGGCCGCGCTACGAAAATTAGATCGCGAGTTATAAGCATTTTAAATTTTTTGACCCTCACGGTGGGGGGGGGGGTCTTCTGTCACCAACAATTAATAATGCCTCATAATAAATTACCAAACAAAATTTGGCCGCGCTATGAAAATTAGATCGCGAGTTATGAACACTTTAAATTTTTCGTCCTCACCGTGGGGGGGGGGGTCTCCTGTCACCAAAAATTAACACTGACTCATAAAAAATTAACAAAAAAATTTTGCCAAGCTACCAAAATTAGATCGCGAGTTATAAGCATTTTTAATTTTTCGACCCTCACCGTGGGGTGTCTCCTGTCACCAAAAATTAACACTGTCTCATAATAAATTACCAAACAAAATTTTGCCGCACTACGAAAATTAGATCGCGAGTTATAAGCATTTTAAATTTTTCGACCCTTACCGTGGGGGGGGGGTCTCCTGTCACCAAAAGTTAACACTGACTCATAATAAATTACCAAACAAAATTTGGCCGAGCTACGAAAATTAGATCGCGAGTTATAAGCATTTTAAGTTTTTCTACCCTCACCGTGGGGTCTCCTGTCACCAAAAATTAACACTGTCTCATAACAAATTACCAAACAAAATTTGGCCGAGCTACGAAAATTAGATCGCGAGTTATAAGCCTTTTAGATTTTTCGACCCTCACCGTGTGGGGTCTCCTGTCACCAAAAATTAACAGTCTCATAATAAATTACCAAACAAAATTTGGTCGCTCTACGAAAATTAGATCGCGAGTTATAAGCAATTTAAATTCTTCGACCCTCACCGTGGGGGTCTAATGTCCCCAAAAATTAACACTGTCTCATAATAAATTACCAAACAAAATTTGGCCGCGCTACGAAAATTAGATCGCGAGTTATAAGCATTTCAAATTTTTCGACCCTCACCGTGGGGGGGGTCTTCTGTCACCAAAAATTAGCAGTCTCATATTAAATTACCAAACAAAATTTGGCCGCGCTACGAAAACTAGATCGTGAGTTATAAACATTTTAAATTTTTCGACCCTCACGGTGGGGGGGGGGGTCTTCTGTCACCAACAATTAATAATGCCTCATAATAAATTACCAAACAAAATTTGGCCGCGCTACGAAAATTAGATCGCGAGTTATAAGCATTTTAAATTTTTTGACCCTCACGGTGGGGGGGGGGGGTCTTCTGTCACCAACAATTAATAATGCCTCATAATAAATTACCAAACAAAATTTGGCCGCGCTATGAAAATTAGATCGCGAGTTATGAACACTTTAAATTTTTCGTCCTCACCGTGGGGGGGGGGGGTCTCCTGTCACCAAAAATTAACACTGACTCATAAAAAATTAACAAAAAAATTTTGCCAAGCTACCAAAATTAGATCGCGAGTTATAAGCATTTTTAATTTTTCGACCCTCACCGTGGGGTGTCTCCTGTCACCAAAAATTAACACTGTCTCATAATAAATTACCAAACAAAATTTGGCCGCACTACGAAAATTAGATCGCGAGTTATAAGCATTTTAAATTTTTCGACCCTTACCGTGGGGGGTCTCCTGTCACCAAAAATTAACACTGACTCATAAAAAATTACGAAACAAAATTTGGCCGCGCCACAAAAATTAGATCGCGAGTTATAAGCATTTTAAATTTTTCTACCCTCACCGTGGGGGTCTCCTGTCACCAAAAATCAACACTGTCTCATAATAAATTACCAAACAAAATTTGGCCGCGCTACGAAAATTAGATCGCGAGTTATAAGCATTTTAAATTTTTCGAACCTCACCGTGGGGGGCTCCTGTCACCAAAAATTAACAGTCTCATATTAAATTACCAAACAAAATTTGTCCTCGCTATGAAAATTAGATCGTAAGAAACATAAGTTTGAGACTTGATATCCTAATATCTGATAAACAATGCTGAATTCGACCGAAGGATACCACCCGAAGTTTTTCGAACGGAAACGACGTTAGCCGAGTGTTAGGTTTTTTCGTTACGGATGTGTTAGGATTTTTCGCGTTGCGGAATTTTTGGATTCGGTCACCGCGCTCAAAGCCCGCGATAAAAGCTATGCAATAGCTTAAAAAAACAGCAACGCCAGTTATTACTGCTAGTAAGAAATAAAGTAATAGTGTTAGCTGTTACTTGCTTTGAAAACTCTCATACAAGTATTTATTCATTTTTCCAATTTTGTGTTTATAGAAATTCGTATTTAATTTAATAATGCCGCTCTGATACTGTGCCTTTGCCTATGCTATATTAGAAGAGTTATCTAACTATGTTTTTTAAATTTAATTTTAACTGTGCTAAATTGATTAGAAGCAGTTTATGATTAATTATGCTATTTATATGTTAGTTATATATAATATAGTTTAATCAATATGATAGAAAAATCCTTAGATTAAATATGCGCATTAATTTTATATACATATATTTATTATTCGTTCTGTTTTATAACAGGGCAGTAGAAATATTCTAAAAGAATATTTTTTTTGCAATGTAATTTCATCAACATAACGTTAATAATTGTGCTTTTTAAAAAAAATTTGCAGTTTAGATGGTCTAATATCTGCAAAATGTAAAAAGTTAGAGGGCGTTTCAATACTTTTCAGATACTCTGCACAATAAAGCATTTTTAATAGAGGAACAATCGTAGGTCTCCTCTGTGATTTAGCATCACCAAATGGATAATTTTATTAAACCTATCATCTTTATTTTCACAGTCTATTTGTATTACAAACTCATTAATCATTTACATTAATGGCTTCAGCAAATACATTAGGAAGTAAATGATTTATTTACAACTATAGATAACTAGCTCGTAGAAAATTTTGCCCAAAATAAATTTCAATTTTATCTTTTAAAGCTACAGTTTCATCGGTTACGGTTATCCTTTCGGGAGACCAATGTTTATCAAATGATATAGTCTCTAGAATAAATTTGATCTCATAAACGTACATTTAAAAGTTTTTTTTTTTTTTAATTCCAAGAAAAATGATTTATTCAGCTATTCATCGGTTTGTTTAAAACAACATTTATTTTCGATGAAATAACAGTGAAATTCATGTAGAAGATGTGAATAATAAGATTTTCAAATATAAGTACTGTTTTTTAGCATAGGATATTGTCCGAATTTCCTCTTTCTTTTATATTATTTAGCTTGTAACAAGTAGTATTATAGTATACTCACTAAACTAAATCAATTTCAACAGTAACGTTACTAAGTATGTTTAAGCTGCTATAATTACATGTAAATTATTCTATTTAAACTATATATTACAAATAAGCGGAATAATTTTGAGCACCCTGTAAATAATCAATAGAACCAACACACGCTACAGCTACATATGTATACATTTCAGTACTTAAGATCCCTTGGTAAATGGCAATATTATATATAAGATACATGGTAATCCAATTACTTTTACTTGATATAGAGCACAAACTATGAGACGGCGTGAAAAAACATTGCTTTCTTTCTTAAAAAACATCGTAATAATATTAAGCACCATTTTATATTATGGATAATAAAAGAATTGCAAGCGATTTCAGGAAATAATGTCATTTTAACAATGCTCACACATTGAAAATATTAAATTATGGAGCTAATAATATTGAATTTTTGATCTTCTAATGATGTTATTTTTTTCTAACAAGGGAATCTAACTGTGCACATCATTGTAAACATGCACAATATAGACTGCATTAAGAGAATATGTATAAACTTATCCATAGAACTTATCGATGAGAGTCAAAACACCATATTAATTTCATATCATGAATCATTAAAACGACATTAATTTATACCTAAGATGAGAGGAAATAGTTTAAAAGTTTGTTGATGAAAAAAGGCCGTATATGTAGACCATTTTCTTATTCATTATCCTCTTGCATGCATGTTTTATTCCGCGTGCTGCATTAATGAATTTACATTAATCACGTATTCTTTTCTAAAATAATAATATAATTTTTTTAGTTTAATGTGTCTTTTAAAGTGTCATTTGACTCTCAGAATTTTAAATTTCTAATAATTAAATGAATTACTAATTTAAAAAACTTTAATTAAGAGAACGTATTAATATTCATAATTCTACAAAAGCATAGATTATTATCAAGCCGAAGAATTTATTCTCATATAGGTGTTAAGCATTTTCGCATCCTATGAAATGCTTTTATTGACTGTAACTCAAATTGATTTCGAAATAACATTTAACTAAATTGAACAAGAAAATTTCAAGTTGTATATATATAATGTACGTATATTTTTTAATATTGAATTTATTAATTTGAGATTTATATTTCTATGTACATTTTTTAACTATGAATTTACTTATCTAGTTTTCTTTTAAATCCGGCTACATTTAACAAACATACGCTATTTAAGAACTTTAAATCCTCGTAGCATATTATCCGGAATCATTTGATCATAAAAACTGTCTGTGAAGGTGATCCCTTCTTGTCGAAACTTTCCTAATTGTTTTGAATTTTGGCTTTCGTTCTCTCCCCGACTGTCTCTGGGTGATCTTGCGGGATTCTGTAAGTACATGTTGTATAGAATTCGGAAAGATGATTTATTACTTTTGGGTAGAGACGCTTACAAGGGTAGAGACTGCTTACAAGACTTTCTAAATATACAGTTCAACCTTCTTTGATCGACAGGAATTGTGATAAATCATTCTATTTTTTGTCGATTACAAGTAAAAAACAAAGAAAGGTCATCTACAACTACGATAGGATATTCTTTGTGAGAATTGCTATTCTCAGACCTTTTTGACTTTGATGAGGATTTTACTTACATTTAAATTTTTCTAATCACTAAATAGCTCATATATAAGTCTCCTCCCATTGTTTCGGATCTGCAAAAGTTAAAATATGCTTTTCATAAACCGGATTACAACCTGTATTTTCTTAAGAATAAGCTCCTGTCAAAATACTGCTACCGATTGGCGTTAAAAAAGCTTTAGGCAAGAAATTTCAAGAAGATCTGAAGATGCGTAAGTTTATTTGGGATATACTCTACTTTTCACATAATGTCTCATCAAGTGATTTTGACACTCGCGTGAAAGATGGAACTATGGGACTTCTGCGTATAGTATCAATTGTGATGGCCGGTGATGGCACTACGATTTCTCTCCACAGATTCGTAAAGAATACTTCGGCTTATGACTGCCCCTAATGGCAATCGTTTAACATCAAAAGCCAGGGTCGATTCTTTCTTTAAAAAGGACATGTATAGTCGATGTGATGCCACAGGCCTGCAGCAACCCTCATAGCATGCGTGGTCTCAGTGACGTCACAATGATGTCACTGTGAGTCACTTTCGTCACATGACATTTGTGACCAAAATGCCACCACTCAGTGACGTCACATTGTGACTGAAATGTGACTTTCTTAAAAAATTTTTGAAAATTACAAATATTCTTCAAAACATGTTATTTACATTAAAAAACATGTTTCTGGCAATTTAACTATCGTCGTTTTGTCACAGTTTCGTCACATTGTTAATGTCAAAGTAGTCAAAAATGACACAATTTTTACAAATATGTCATAATGTGAAGCCGCAAGCAAGCTCTAAAATGGCCATAACGACTTCATATTTTAATCACTGTGACTTCACATCGACGTTACATGACGTCACATCGAACATCGATGGTCACAAAGTTACAATGTGACTTCACAACGACGTCGCAGTGACATCACCATGCCTTACGGAAATGCAGTTTCGCTCCTGCTACCTCGGCTAAGTTCTATGACGGCTCTTTTGTCAGGTCGGGCTGAAAGTATATTGTTGCGGTACATATTCGGTATATGTGTTTACACTTTAATTTTAGGATGGCCCGCGAATGGGATAGTGAAAACTTCTGTTCTCAAAGCTGCAAGTACCTGAAACCTGAAACCTTATTTTTCATCAGGGCTCTCTGATGCTTGATGTCCGCATCAATCAGGATATGCTCTTTGAAACTACCCGTAATATTTGTTAAAGCAGTTAAACTGCACAGTTCTCTGAAAGACTCTGTTCCGTGTCCCAAATTGTAGGCGATTAAAACCAAATTTATTAGAGTATTGCGCAGACCATATTTTGTAGTAGATTCTCAGGTGATTAATCATCAATTTTCTTCTATAAAAACACACCAGCAGAAAATAAATAGCTTCAAAATTCTGCAGTCTGAATCACAAGACAGCCAAGTGGCAGGACTTTTGCCTTTACATTTCCCATCGTGTGGCCTGATATGTCTGCACTCAGCGAAATTTTTATCCAGCTTTCATTATTTGGTTATTTGCATTTTAAAGTTCTTTGCATTTCGTACACACTCGTAGACTTGATACATATGGAGTTAAAAAAATGTAAGCGTTAAAAATGCAAATTTCGTCGCAAAAGGCGCTATAATACACCTAAAATATCTAATTAACTTTAATCCTTTGAGCATCCTTACCGGGTTTTTTCGTCTCGCAATTTTTGAATCCAAGGACAGATTTAACACAAAACTGATATTAATGTTATTTTTTGCAGATAAATAAATAAGTAATTTAATTATAAACAGATCTTCTTATAAATAATTTTCACAGCTGTAATTTTGTCAGTCATTAGACATAAAGGAAAAAATATGCCTGACGCTTAAAAGGTTAAAAATAATAAATAATATTTAAAAAGTTAAACTGATCAATAAAATTACAAAATTCGCCGTAAGATTTTCCGTACAGTGTAATAGTACGACATATCCAGTACTGGAGAAACAATTCGCACACTCGCAAAACCATGGGAAAATATAAATAGCCCACTTCAGAGGTCCCTAAAATGCGTTTTATTGGTCCAAATGTGATAAAAATTTGAGCTGCAGATAACACAAATGATGTGCTTAATATTTACTCAAAGAAATTACAAAAATTAAAAATATAAATTCCTCGCTGATGCATTTTTATTATTTTTTTTTATTTTTCTTTTATTTTTTTTTTCTTGTTGGTATTAGACTCATGCTTAAAATCTTTATATGAGATTTTTAAAAGTAGATTTTTAACTTATAGTGAGAAAAATGAAAGAAATGGTTAAATAACCAAAGTGTATATTTATTCATAACTAATTATTCCATGTTTAAATAATCGATTATTAAATTAGTTATTGAAACATACAGGATTTAGACATTTAAGATTGTATCGTGTCATTTCTCGCATACGTTTTTGTAATTTAATAATAATGTGCCAAATTATTCAAAATTTCTACAACTACATGTATTTTCAAGGATTTTGCACGGCTATTTTTTTAAACTATTATCAAGAATTTCCTTTTAAGGACAACAGAAACACGTTTATTTTTCACGAAATACTATTAATAAAATAATATTTATAATCATTAAATTTTAAAATTAATTAATGAAATTTAATGTGTTCAGAAAATTTCATTAAATTTTCATAAAATTAAGTATTCATTCATTAAATTAAGTCTAATTCAGGGAGAGAGGATAGGTCAAAGAATTAAAGTTATAATTAAAACATGCACTTTATTCCCTTGTAATATAATATGATATGTTTGAGAATATATCTTCCTCATTAGTCTAAAATTTAAATACAAGTTAAACGTTAACATTATTAATTATTTAAAAAATATATATAGATTTAAATTGAATTAATATATGCATAAATATAGCTACACAAATATATATACGAGTGCCAAATCAACATCCATTATAAAATGTATCATTTCAGTATAATTATTAATCAATTACTCCACTGCAATGTTTTTTTAGATAACCATTTACATATTATGCAGACAACGCCGCTCTCCTCCATACTTTAAGGTAATCCAATCAGATTATGTATATTTTTCTGATGTAGTAAAGAAATATCGCATTGATAAAATTAATACACCAGAGAGTGTATATAGAACATATAGTAATATTTTAAATCTGTTTACTACCTTGTTTTTGAAATGTAATATTATCCTTTATTCAGTTCAGAATTAGCAAATTTTACCTAAACATTCTACTGCAAACAAACAAGCAAACTGCATTATAAAATGTCTGAGCTTTAATTTTTAAAAAGTTCAGACATTTTATAATGCAGTTTTTACCAAAATAAATAAGAGTGTTTTAGATTATATAATAATAAAGTTTATATATATCAAAGTATTTTAAAGCATTATATCTTGGTATCATAATCCCTGGTACTATTTTGTGCTAAATAAAACAAAAGAAAAGATGAAAACTGCAACAAGCGGCATATTTAAACATATTACTTAAATTTAAATTTGTTGCAGTCTTTATACTTTATACATATTAAGCAGTTATATTGCTCAAAATAGACTCAGATTTAAACATAAAATTTTGATTTTTTTCTCCTTCAAAAAGTAATATTCAAATGTATGTTTATAAGATAGAATTCATTCCAGTGATAATATGGTTTGATAAAAGTTGCTCATAAAGAATATTCATAAGTGATAAATCTTTCTTATCTAAAAATAATGTAGAAGTTTATTTTATATAAAGTTCTGCCCAAATTTGGCTACATATATAATATACATAAATCATATTCCTCCTAAATATTTACTAAAGTCATTAGCATATCTAAGATTAATGAGCTTGTAGTACAAATATATTGGGAAAATGGAAATTATGCGTATAATGAAATTATCAATTTGGTGGTGGTAAATCACAGAAAAGACCAATTAGTGTTTTTTGCATCAAAATGTTTTATTTTAGAGAGTGTCAAAAATGATTGAAACATTCTGTATTTTTTTTTACCTGTTGGAATTAAAAAAAAAATAGGGTAAAGATTAAGGTTATGTTAATAAAATAGTACTGCAAATAATTTCAAAAAAGTTTTTTTTTTTTAATATTTATACGATCCCTCTTACTAAATAAATGAGAAATTTTATACGTGCATATAAAATTAAGTATCTTTTAAATCTGATGAAAAAAATTTGATTATCACGATTACAGGAAATTCCTTTGTAGCAAATAAATAGTTCAATTCAATATCAGCTACCACTTCACAATTTAACGTAGTTCATAGTGCACTTAAATATTTTTAAATATAATAATAGGCAAATGTACATTGCTATTGCATCAATATTACACTAAATACAATTTTACATCACAACAAAAATAAATAAGCGAAAAATGTATATGGTAGTTTTCAAAGTAAGCTATGACAAACAAAGATATTTAATTTTTTTACTACTTACTAGTTGAACGGGTCCATGACAATATTTTTAAATCCACCTTAAATTTGTATTTATGAAGTATTCTGATTTTATCATTTTGATTTTAAGATACGTCTTTACCTCATTTAAAACTTTTTTCGTATTTGGAGCTATACAACAACTACGCCTAATGGCTTAGGGCAATTAACCAGTAGAAATTACTGATTGTGGATTTGGGCAGTAAATATCCTATATAACACTAGCAGTCATTTTTGTTTGAGTTAATTATAAGAAAGAAATCTACCTGATATATCATATGATTTCAAAAAGGATTTCCAAGACATTTCTTACACAAATTAAAAAAAATATTATGTGCCCAATGACACTTTAAAGTATTTTTCTTAAACTTTAGATGACAAAAATGATGAATTATTTTTAAATAAACATTTTGATACTTTTTTTTTTCAAAAAAAAAAAATATTTTTTTCTAAAATAGCACAATAATATATATTAATATATATTTGTTATAATTTTGAAACTATTAAGTTTCTTTTCTTTTATAATGGATGAAAATTTAAAAAAGTACATTCTAAGCATAAATTTTGCTTTGGTAATATGTAAAATGATACAACAGTTTTTTTAAATAACAAATTTTAAAAATTCCGATAATCGGTATCTGTAAATCTGTCGGTAATTTTTTTGCAACATACTATAATATAAATGTATATTTTAAAAAGAAACATTAAACAATTATTATTTTGGCAACTATTTGAGCTAGTAGTTGAAATATTTTGAGCTAGTACTTTTTTTTAAACAAAGCTCTGGTAAAGTAATTTTTAGGCATCAACATTTTCGTATCTAATTATGTTAATTTATCTTCAGTTGTAGGAAGAAGTTTAAACATGAAAGAGAAGTCTTTTCTAAAACCATAAAATCCTAATTCAATAACTTTCTCTCTTGACAAAAGATGCTATTTAAAAATGCGCTGTCTTTCACAAAAAATGTAGATTTTCAAAAATTTCAAATAATGTTAGCGTTTTCGCTTTCTCAAACGTAAACCAGCCAACAAAAATGCAACTAATTTGAATAATTTTATCCAAAAAGTTTTGAAACTCAAGAATATAATAATAAGTTATTTTCATATCTTGTATTTTTAGAAAACTTTGCTTAAAACTACGAAATAAAAAGATGTTCCGTCTTACGAAAGCTGATATTTTGTAATTGGTATCCGAAAATGTAATAATTATGTAATTTTTAAATGTACAATAGACTGTTAAAGTATATGTATGCTTATAAGTGCTTAGGATTTTATGTACGAAATGGTGTATGAAATATGGTACGAAAAACTTTTCACTCTGTTTCTGAAGAACACATTTTATATTAAGTATGATTTATGCATTACTTTCGAAATTTCTGTATATTTATCCAGGAATATATATACTTTCAGATCAATTGGAATGTCTCAATTAATATTTTTTCTAATATAACATAATAATTTTTTAATACATATTATTTAAAAATTTTCTTTCTGCAATGGATGTAATTAAATATATATATATATATATATATATATATATATATATATATATATATATATATATATTAAACTTAATTTAATTGAAATTTTTGCTTTGGTAATATCTAAAATACAATAGAACAATTTTTAAAAAAAGAAACAGATTTTTGGAATTCCGATAATCTGTATATGTAATTTTTTTACAACATACTGCGTATATATTTTTTAAATAACTATTTAAAAATTATTCCTTGTGGCAATACAAATATTTTAAAACAGTACTTTATTTGAAACATAGGTCTGGTAACGTAATTTTTAAGCAACATTATTTTATT
Source organism: Maratus speculifer (assembly GCA_964019185.1). NCBI lineage: Eukaryota > Metazoa > Arthropoda > Arachnida > Araneae > Salticidae > Maratus > Maratus speculifer. The sequence goes on from OZ025289.1 coordinate 243,025,305, forward strand.
TTATTATGTTAATGTATCTTCACTTACAAGTAGTTTAAACATCTTTGTCACCTTTGGTTTTAGAAAAGTCTTTTCTTAAACCGAAAAATCATAATTTAATAGGTTTCTCGACAAAAGAATCTCTCTATGCTATTTATGCTTTATCTTTCATTAAAAAAATATAGATTTCAATAATTTCAACTAATGTTAGCGCTTTCGTTTTCTCAAACGTAAACCAGCCAATAAAAATGCTACTAATTTGATTAATTTTATCGAATATTTTTTTAAATTTAAATATATAACAATAATTTATTTTCAAAACTAGTATTTTTAGAAAACTTTGCTTAAAACTACAAAATAAAAATATCTTTCATCTTACGAAAGCTGATATTTTGTAATAGATATCTGAAAATGTAAATTTATGTAATGCAGAAATTTAGAATAGACTGTTGAAATATATGTATGCATGTAAGTGATTAAGATTTTATGTAGTACACTGTAAAAAAATCTGTAACTCAATTAGTAATCTAAATTTTTCAAATTCTATTATGCTTACTAAAATTTTATTTGTACACTCTACAAGATAATCGTGTCAGTCTACAAATCTTGGAATCAAAACTAGAGACATCTATAACACAACAAAATAATTTACTAAAATTTTGGTAATTTAACTAAACTTTTTCTGTAATCCTCGTTACCGTTATTTAAAAATTTCTGGAAATTTGATTTTCCAAAAAAAATTTAGTAACCTTATTTTTTATTATTATTACTCAAAGTGCAAATCGGTATCTGTTACAGGAATTTTTATGGTTGGCATTGCATAAAAAGTTCTTGGAATATAATTCTACTCGAAATTTTTTTGTAATTTTTGAAAAAAAAAATTTTTACTGTATAGATACGAAATTTTTTTAGATCTCTTTCTGAAGAAAACATATTATATTAAGGTATCCGTACACCTTCGGAAGTGATTTTTCTAATATAGCATAATGATATATTTTAATATCTTGTTTTTATAATTTTGAAACTATTAAGTTTCTTTTCTGACAACAGTTGATGAAAATTTTAAGAATTACGTTTAAAACTTGATGTATAAGAATTTTTTGCTTTCGTAATAAGTAAAATAAAAAACATTTAAAAAAAAGAAAAAGAAACAATTTTTTAAAATTCCGGTAATCTGTGTCTGTAAAAATATTCTTTTTTACAACATATTTAAATATACTTTTTTTTTTAATACGCATTTACAAAATATTTTTTGTGGCAATAAAAATATTTCGAAGAGGTACTTCATTTAAATCATAGCTCTGGTAATTTAATTTTTAAGCAGCATTTTCCTGTTTAATTTTATTAATTTATCTTTAGTTAGAAGTATTTTAAACATCAGAGAAAAGTCTTTTCTATAACCACAAAATCATAACTCGACAGATTTTTCTCTCGACAACAGATTCTCACTTTGCTATTTAAAAATGCGTTAACTTTCATAAAAAATGTAGATTTTTAAAAATTTCAAATAATGTTAGAGTTTTCGCTTTCCCAAACGTAAACCAGCCAACGAAAGTGCAACTAATTTGAATAATTTTAACGAACACGTTTTGAAATTCAAGAATATAGTAATAACTTATTTTCGAATCTTGTATTTTTAGAAAACTTTGCTTAAAACTACGAAATGAAAAGATCTTTCATCTTACAAAAAGTAATATTTTGTAATTGGTATCTGAAAATCTAATAATTATGCAATGCTTAAATTTAGAATGGACTGTTGAAGTACAGGATGTTTTAAAGACCCGGACCGTTTTTTATGTTTAATAACGCATAAAATAATGGAGATAAAAACAAACTTATGGAATTTATTGATGAAATAACTCATATATTTTCCTTTTCAAGTTTGAATATCTTTATTTTTGTAAATATCGTCTGCGCGTGTGGTTAATTTCGGATAATTTCATTTTCCAGTCTAAATATCTGTACTTTTCTAAATATCGTGTGCTTATTAATTGCATTTTTCTCTCTTTTGTTTTTGGCAACTATTGCAATATTATGTTTACTTTTGATGTGTTTGAAATGTGTTTTTTATGCGTATGAATTGTGTTTTGATGTATTTTGAATTACAACCGCAATAGCCTGTGTGGATGCTGACATGCTTGCCGCTATCTAGAGTGAAATTGACTACCGACTTAATATTCTCCATGCTACGAAGGGGGCACACGTGGAAGTTCATTGACAATGGTCATGAAACTTTTTGTGTCTATCTAACCATTTATGTTATTATATTTAATCTATCTTTATTATTTTATGAGTTATTGAACATCAAAATGGGTCCGGAACTTTATAAACACCCTGTATATCTATGCTTGTATGCTTGAGATTTTATGTGATTGATAAGAAAAACTATTAGCTTTCTTTCTGAAGAACACATATTATATTAAGTAAGCTTTGTGCATCACTTTCGAAACTTGTGTGCATTTATTCAGGTATATCTATTTTCAGAAAAAGCAGTATCTCTGAAAATGCATCAAAATCGCATACACAGTTATTGGTGCATATTTATTTCATTAAAAGTGTCAGCGACTTTATAGCTCATTTTATGTATTGCATTTTAAAAATGCTTATTATATTATCTAATTCATGGAGACTTTAATTTGATAGTTAAATTAGAGTTTTCCGTATGAATAAAATCTCTTCAAAATACATTCAAAGCTTTTTTTTTTTTTTTTTTTTTTTTTTTTTTTTTTTTTTTTTTTGCATTTTATTACAACATTATTAGCAATCAAAGTTTACAAATAACATCATTTTTAGTAAAATCTCAAATATTTCTTATAATTGTCACAATATTACATTTCACAAAAAGAACAAATCTATCTAAAGCGTATATCATCTTAAAGTTATTTTTAGAAAATTTTGAAATTACAAGCTATAGACAAAGATATAGAGTTATAATGGATGGGATTCATCATAGATGGGACTCAATAAGATTTTATTTTTGCAATTTCTTTAAATAAGTTGTTCCAAAAATAATGATAGAAAATTAAATGATATCTTAATTTGTCGATATTGTATGCTTCGTTTAGAAAAGATTTATACCTTTTACAAATTAATTTAAATTCTTCTAATTTTTTTGATTGAATATATTTATTCGTTTCACAGTTTCTTCTGTTTATTTACTTCTTGCGTATCAATATTCTTAATCATTTTCAAATTTTTAATACTAACTTTAACAACAACAAAAAAAACTGATAAAAATTGAAATGTTTGTAAAATTCAGACTACTTTCTTTACCATATAATTTTTAATATTTGCAATGATAAAAATGTGTGGCAAAGTGTACAGTCATTCAATCGCATTTACAGATAAAGGCTGCTAGGCCATATTATTAAATGTATTGTCTTAGTATATACCGTATTATGGTCAAAATAAATTTAAATTACTGTTATGTAACGGTTTTTAATAAAAATGTTTGGATGAATGAATACTCTGCATCAAATTTTCAACAATGTGTTTAATTAAAAAAAAGACACTTTCAAACATTTATGGTAAATAGTACAAAAATTGTAAGCGATTTCAAAACATCCCATTTTAATGTAGTTTTCAAATACTTAACTTTGCATTTTGATTATTATGATGTTACTTTATGAACTATATGGCCATTGGTGAATGGACATTTTACGATTTTAGATGCTTTGTTAAAAATATCTTATATATATTATAAATGTGAAAGTGTGTCCGAAAATTGGAATGAAATTGGCTTCAAAACGGATGGATTAATGTCTTTCAATCTTTGCATGTTGATAAGTTAAAGTCCGGAAATGACCATAGGCTAATTTTTAATCTACTTATTCAAATATTTTCCTTAATAATTCAAAATTTCATTATTTTTCATACAGAATCAATAGGTATTTTTTAGATAAAATTTAACCATTTTCCTTTTCTGCTGGCAATAAAATAGAAAACTGGAATGATAAATTTTCAATTGAGCAATTCCCGTGCAAAAAAATGAAAAAAGAAAATGAAATGAAATAAATATGATTCCATATTTGAAATAGAAATAAAGAGAGTATTTTCTGTTATATATTAAACATATACAGTTGTTTCATTAATAAGAATTTTTCTGACAAAAATGGCGACACAATTAGAAGTAAAAAAATAATGAAACAGAATATTTTCAATGAAATATTTCACTTGGAAAAACGTGACATCATAATTGAAATAAAATAGGTACTTTACAGTCGTCGTTAAAAATACAAGGGGCATAAACATCAGAGGTTAATCGAGCTAGACAAATAATGACGTCATATTTAAAATGAATGAGAAATATTTTTTACTTATACTAATGAATAAGTTATAAGTTACATACAAATCAGAATTTTTATTTAAAACTCATAATAATCAAGGAAGAAATTTTTTGTGGGAAAAAATCGGAATATAAAATTACTGATTAATATATTTTTGACTCTATTTTTTAACACTTTCCAACACAGTTGAAAAGTTATTATTCTTTCGGTTTGTCTGTCCGTCTGGCCGCTTTCTAACTTTCGTAAATAAATTCGGGTTGCCATGAAATTTTTGGACGTTATTAACTTTTAACTTAGCACGAATACCTATTGAAAATGAAGTTTGTACCATGAATAGTTTATTTATACGTATAGTCATTTTTTTTACATTACGGCGTTATGAAGAAAAATCATTTCAGTTGAATTTTAAAGATGTTACACCCTGTTAAAAATATTCACATTTATATGCATCGACAAAGTGCACTAAAATATGCATTTTGTAAAGTATGCAGTAAAAAGGACATTTATTATTCATTTACAGGGTCACACAGAAGAATTTCATTGCGTAATAATAAAGGCAGGAAGAGTTTGCGACAAGATTTTAAATAGTATATATTCTATCCGAAGTACTCTATATGATGGATGATGACTGTTGCTTGGATGAAATGCATTTTGAATTATGATATTTTCTTTAAGTTTTACTAAATGAATGCATATTAAATGATGTGTATAAATGCTGATATTTACACAATTTAGATATACACAAACGATCTTGAAAATATCACTGAATTTGAGCGTAATTTACTTAAAGGTGCTTTTTAAATAAAATATGCATTTTTAATTTGAACTTGTTAGTAAAGTAAAAAATGTTTGTAGTATATAGATAAACTGACATACAGGGTCACGCAAAACACTGGATTCATGGTTGTCTTCGGATGATAATTTCTGATAATGTAATTTAGGTAGTAATAAAGAATATTTTTGTTTGAACTAAAGTTTAGAAAAATACTTTCATATATTAAAGGTTGTAGATAAACTACAGGGCTGAACAAAAGTATTCAAGAATGTTTCTATCTATTACTATAAGTCACTGAAGGAAAAATTTAAATCAGCAAAAAAATCGGCAAAAAAGCATCATCAGAAGGTTTTTACTATAAATGGCGATAAAAAGTTAATTACACATGTTTTTATCCAATGAATTCTTTTGTTTGATTGATTAATTAATTCTTCTTTAAGTGTTATGTGAACGAAGTAATGGGTAACAGCTAGTAGATAAATATATGTGCCATAATCTTGAATGTCTAGATGTGTAAACAGTATAATATAGGTCAGATACTTCTGGATTCATGGTTGTCTTCGGATGATAATTTCTGATAATGTAATTTAGGTAGTAATAAGGAATATTTTTGTTTGAACTAAAGTTTAGAAAAATACTTTCATATATTAAAGGTTGTAGATAAACTACAGGGCTGAACAAAAGTATTCAAGAATGTTTCTATCTATTACTATAAGTCGCTGAAGGAAAAATTTAAATCAGCAAAAATTCGGCAAAAAAGCATCATCCGAAGGTTTTTACTATAAATGGCGATAAAAAGTTAATTACACATGTTTTTATCCAATGAATTCTTTTGTGTGATTGATTAATTAATTCTTCTTTAAGTGTTATGTGAACGAAGTAATGGGTAACAGCTAGTAGATAAATATATGTGCAATAATCTTGAATGTCTAGATGTGTAAACAGTATAATATAGGTCAGATACTTCTGTGAATGTTTTTTCTGGAAACATCATGGGGGACAGCTAAGAAATTGAAAAATACGAATATCTTTTAAAAACATTGGCAAAAATTAATGTAGCAAAATCGTTAACACTGCATATAAAGATTAATTTAATTAATGTAATATATGTATTCATTTTTATGAGGATAGAATGTATACTCGAAGATAAATTCAATTATTCATAAAAACAGTTCCAAATTTTGCTAAGTTCTTTGAAAGTAATTTAAAAAAAATTCTAAAAAACTTCTTTACAGAAAATGTTACAAACAGCATCGTATACAATACCCTGAAATCATAATTAAAAATTAATAAAAATAATAATAAAAATGAGCAGGTATACTAAATAATGTTTCACTGCTCATGCTCTAACGCATTTAAAACATAATGTGCACAATTAGCTAATGCGCACAGTTAACTAAATATATAGAGCAACTTTGTAAAAGTCTCTGAAACAAAGCTTAAAATTTCTGAAAATTATCATCTATAGTATAAGCGCACAGTTCGTTGTTCACAAAGCGAAGCAAAAAGATGAGGGGCTCTATCCATGTATCCATTATTTAATACTAATGAAGCATACACAATGTAGCACATACTGCTATATTTCAATACAGCTCCTCATCATTTTGCTTCCAATTTAGAACAACGAATTTTCAGCTTATTCTTTGAATGATAATTTTCAAAATTTTCAAGTTATATTTTTGATTCTTTCATATAAGTTGATCCATATCGCTAGTTACAAAGCTGTTTTATGTGAGGGTAAAAAACTAATTGAAAAATTTGTTTGATGAATAGCTAATTTCTTAAAAAAATAAGGAATCCAAATTCTTATACGGTATCCTGGTCCAAAAAGTGATATTTAGTAAACAATCTTTATAGTGACAAAAAAGTGCAATTCACCAAACTCTTAAATTGACCAAGTTATGAAACTTTGAATTGCATTATCTATGCAAATTTTCTGTGTATAAACATGCATAAATTCAGTCATTTGCTTCGACAGATCGTACACAAAGAGCTTAAATTTTTAGAAGAATTTAATTCACTTATAAATTTCCAAATTGTAGACAAAAGGAGTAATTTCGAACAAGTTTTAAGTTAGCTTTAATTGTTATTCATTAAGATTTAGTTTAAAATACCTAATAGTAATTAAAAAACTATTTTATTTTGTTTAAATTTTCGCAGTAGCTTTTCTTTCTTTCATTGAACAAAAATTCTGTTATTTTTGAACTTATATTTTTAGTGCAAGTTGTATATTTTTCATTGATATGTCACAATAAAAATAGATTTGTAATTTAAATTGCAATGTTAATTTTACTTTCAAATATATATTTTTAAACAAATGACGGTTATTTATATTTCTAGTAAATTTTTTAATGATTTCTATTTTGCACTAAAATTTATGCTTGAACTTTATATACATTTTACCAGTTAGTTTTAATTGAAGACTAATGGGTCTTTTTTTGTCTTTTTTCTTAGTATAATATGACATTTTTAATTAAGGAAACATAGGAGTATATAAAAAATTAAATTTTGTAATTTTTTATTAAATTTCTTATTAACCCAGATCGTTTTTAAAATATTTATTTACCTCATATAAAACATTTTACCATTAGAACTATACGTCTGTCCTATTGTTTAGTATTGGAAACCGTTGATTATGTACATTTTGTTTAAAACAAGGGGTAATTTTAGTTTTGGTTAATCATAAGGAGGAAACAAAATGATCAAAAATATATATTTATCAGTTTTTGCAAATCGTTTGGATGTCCTTATTTAATATAATTTAATTTTAATTTAATGTTTAATAATTCAATTTTTCTAACTTATTGGACAAATGAAATTTTTTTTATGTAGTGTTCTTTTTCATTTTTCTTAAATTAAAAATATTAATCTATAATAGTCACATTTTAAGCTTGTTGGATGTGCCAATCCCAAAACTTTCTTCTATCTCACACTAACATTTTCAGATATCAAAATTTATTTACAATGCTTAGTTTAATATGTTAATATTATTAATTCAATACTATACCAAATGTGATTTTCATCTTAAATTTCTGCTTCAACCAATTAATAGGAGTAAAAATGAATTTCTGTCTCTATATGAGCCGATGAACAGTAGAACAATAGGCAGGTTTTTTTTTTTCAAATTTTGGAAGGATCTACTCGCCATACCCCAAAGTAATTATACATAAAAATTTAGTTCATTTCTATTTGAAGTTATAACTTCAAATACATTTTAGTGGTAAAATATTAAAACGGCACAGATATCGCGGTTATAGCGCCTCCTTCCGACGGGTTTTGTTTCAAATTAGGGACGGTCTGCAGAACAAAACCTAACAATTATGCAAAAAATTACATTCAATCTCTTCATAAATTCATACACTTTTCTGTGGTAAAATATTGAAAATGGCACAAAAACCGCTATTGCAGTGCCCCCTTCTGGCGAAATTTTTTTCAAATTCAGTGAGGACCAACTAGCCATACCCAAACACAAAAAATTTGGTTCAATTCGATACATAACTTCATACAGTTTTAGTCGGTACAATATTGAAAATGGCACAAAAATCGCTATTGCAGCGTCCCCTTCAGTTGGCATATGAGAAATTCAGGGAAGAGCAACTAGCCATAGACATAAACTTACACAAAAATTTGGTTCAATTTGATGCATAACTACATACACTTTTAGTCAGTACAATATTGAAAATGACACAAAAATCATTATTATAGCGCCCCCTTATGGCGGAATATTTCAAAACTGAAAGAGGATCTCCTGGTCACAGCCGAAAACATCCACAAAAAATTTAGTTTAATTCTATGCTTATCTTCATACTCTTTTTGATGGTAGAATGGCGACATACGGACACACAGACAAACCGACATTTTGTAAAGACATGTTTTTTTGAATTTCTGAGCCCTAAAACGTGATAATCCGTCGAAAACTGGAAGTCGAAAAAAATTTCGATTACAATACTTTCTTCTATTCAAAATAAAAGAAAGTAAAAATTCTCCGACTTTCCAATCTTAACAAAATGTAAACTTTAACAAAATATGCATTCAAGGGAAAAGTTAAAATGAGTCTTAACAATTTTCCGATGCCTTATTTATTTATAAAATAAAATTTGACATTATTTCATCTATCCATATTTTAACGAATTAATTGTTAGCAAATGCGCATAAAATGCTTTTGAAAACGAAATACTCTTATTTAAACTTTAGAGAATAAAAATTATATACTTTTTGAAATAAACACAATTTGTTTTTCAAGAAATTAATAATTGCAATTCAAGAAATTAATGATTCTAATCTAATAAAGTATTTTACTTTTTTTTCTAATTTATAGAACATAACGTTTTTTTATTTGTACAATAAATGGCTTTTTTTTATTAATTATATTATAAAAATAATGTGTATCATTTTTCTTGTTTCAGTAATAAGCAAAATACTTAACAACATTCTTAAAATAAACAATTTTTTTTTTAATTTCGAGATCTTAATATTTGTTACAATATATCAAAAAACACTTTTCCCAGTTCTATTAAAAAAGACATTAAAATATTCTTCTATTCGTAATATTGAATATAAAAATAAGCAGTACTTTATATAGAACATGCTCTGTCAATAAAATTTCTAGACACTATTTTTGTACTTAATAATGTTAATTTATCTTTCAGTTATAAGTAGTTTAAACATCAAAGAAAAGTATTTTCTAAAACCGTAAAATCATAATTCAATAGATTTCTGTCTCAACAAAAGATTTTAAACATGCTATTCAAAATTTCACAATCTTTCATAAAAAATGTAGATTCTGAAAATTTCCATATAGTTTTAAAGGTTTCGCTTTCTTATCATAAAGCTGCTTCTTTGATGAAAATGTAATTAATTCGAATAATTTTATCCCAAAAGTTTTGAAATTTAAGCATATAATGACTTATTTTTAGAACTTGTATGTTTCAAAATCTTTTTTTAAAACTACGAAAAAAAAAAAAAAAAAACCTTTTATGTTACGAAAGCAGATATTTTGTAACTGGTTTCTAAAAATGTAAATATTATATAATGTAGAAAATTAGAATAGAATGTTAAAATATCTTCTGTCTCAACAAAATATTTTAAACATGCTATTCAAAATTTCCCAATCTTTCATAAAAAATGTAGATTCTGAAAATTTCCAAATAGTTTTAAAGGTTTCGCCTTCTTATCATAAAGCTGCTTCTTTGATGAAAATGTAACTAATTCGAATAATTTTATCCCAAAAGTTTTGAAATTTAAACATATAATGACTTATTTTTAGAACTTGTATGTTTCAAAATCTTTTCTTAAAACTACGAAATAAAAAAAACTTTTTATGTTACGAAAGCAGATATTTTGTAACTGGTTTCTGAAAATGTAAATATCATATAATGTAGAAATTTAGAATAGAATGTTAAAATATCTCTATCAGAGCTTGAGAATTTCTGTAGTTGATATAATTTTTTTTAGTTTTCCTCCAGAAGGAAAACATTATTATGTGGCAAATGAATTATGAATCACTTTTTAAACTTACATGCAATTTTCAGTCCATGAAGGATGTCACAATATACATCAAAATCTCATAGACAGACATTGGCGTGTATTTATTTCATTGTCAGTGAAGTAAAATTGCATTAAAATTTCCAGTGGCATTATTGCTTATTAATAACTTTTTAAAATATATTTAATACATTATTTAGATTCTAGAGGTTTTAATTTGTTAATTAAATTAGATGGGTTAAATGTATTATTGCACTTCAAAATAAAGCTATTTCCTTTAGTTGATTCGAAAATTGTTTAGAACTGTTACAGAAGGAAAACTTATCGTAATATCACATTAAGAATGAATTATTCGTCATTTTTTTAATTATGTGCTTGCATTACTGAGCGTATGTTATGTACATGTATACCTGAAACTTATATGTAAATATTCAGAAATGTTTTTTTAGTCCAAGCGGTATGTCATAATCTGCATCAAAAGATATTGACAGGTATTGACGTATATACATTTCATCAAAAATTGCCAGTGACGTTTTCGCTCATTATTTACTTTTAAAAATGTTTACTACATTGTTAAGTTCTTAGAGCTTTTTATTTGTTACTTAAATTAGATACTTTATTCATGAAAAAATATCTTTAATATTCATCCTATATATTATTGCACTCCAATTAAAATTATTTCCTGTAGTTGATGCGAAAATTGTTTAAATCTCTTTCAGAAGGAAAACATATCATATTAAGAATGAATTATGCATTACTTTTGAAAATTCCGTGCATGTATTGCGGTGCGTGTATTCTATGCATGGATATTTCAAACTTACGTATAAAAATTCAAGAATGTTTATTTTCAGTCCAAGTGGTATGTCACAATATACATAAACATTTCATAAATTGATATTGGCGTTCTTTATTTCATCAAATATTTTCAGTGTTACCATTAGCGTTTCCAGTTATATTAACATTACCAGTTATCGTTCCCATTAACATTACCAGCTATCGGTTATTATTTACTTAATTTTTTTTTACTAAATTGTTCTAATCTATCTTTTAATTTGTTAATTAAATTGGACGCTTTATTCATCCAAAAAATATTTTATCATGCATTTGAAGTATTATTTCAATTCAAAATACAACTATTTTCTTCAGTTGATGCGAAAATTGTTTAGATCTCGTTTTAGAAGGAAAACATATTATATTAAGAATGGAATATGCATCATTTTTAAAATTTATTTGCTTGTAGTACTGTGCGTGTATTATGTGCATGTAAATTTGAAACTTATGTATAAATATTCAATACAGTTTATTTTCAGTTCAAGCATTATGTCACAATATGCATCAAAGTCTCGTAAACAGATATTGCCATATATTTATTTCATCTAAAACTGGCAGTGATGTTATTACTCATTATGTACTTTTAAAAATGTTTATTAGATTTTAATTCATAGATCTTTTAATTTGTTAATAAAGTTTAGGCAGTTTATTCATGAAACAAATATTTTTAATATTCATTCTATATGATATCACATTTCAAAATAAAACTACTTTCTGTAGTTAATGCGAAAATTCTTCAGATCTCTTTCAGAAGTAAAACATATCATATTAAAAAAAAATATGCATCACCTTTGAAATTTATGTGAATGTATTATGTGCATGTATATTTGAAACTTATGTATAAATATTCAGGAATGTTCTTCAGTCTAAGGGCGATGTCTAAAAATACATCAAAATCTGATATACAAGTATTGGCATAAATGTATTCAATTAAAAATTGCAAGAGCCTCTATCGCATATAATTTAGATTTATATAATGTTTACTGTTTTATTTAATTCATAGAGCTTAACTTTTTTTATTAAATTTAAAATTTTAATCATGAAACAAATACCTTTAACGTGCATTCTAAGTATCATTGCATTAAAAAATAAAACTATTTTATTCATGTGATGAGAAAAATGTTTAGCTATCTTTCAGAAGAAAACCATCACAATAAGAATGAATTATGAATCAAATTAGAAACTTGTGTGCAATTATGTTTATTTTTAATCCAAGCGGTATATCACAATATGCATAAAAATCTCATAGACAGATACTGGCATATATTTATTTCATTAAAAATTGTCAGTGGTATTATCACTCATTATTGGCTTTTAAAATAATGTTTACTACATTGTTCATCTCATAAAGCTTTTAATTTGTTAATTAAATTAGACCCTTTATTCATGAAAGGAATATCTTTAACATGCATTTTATGCATTATTGCACTTCAAAATAAGACTATTTTCTGTAGTTGATGCTAAAATTGGTTAGATTTCTTTCACAAGGAAAATATCCTATTAAGAATGAATTATGCATCACTTTTAAAATTTAAGCACTTGTATTACTGTGAGTGTGTTATGTGCAGGTACATTTAAAATTAGACATAAATATTGAGGAATGTTTTTTTAGCTCAAGCGTTGTGTCACAATATACATCAAAATGTCATAAACAGATATTGGTGTATATTTATTTTATCAAAAATTGACACTGGCTTCTCGCTCATTATTTATTTAAAAATGAATATCAAAGTTAAAATGTTACTAATACATGTATGTAACAATCTACTATAAACAAAATAACAGCATATTACAATAGATACTACCAAAGAAAAACAGTTCAGGATTTTTATCTTAATGTTTTAAAAATTAAAATATATTTTTACTTCAAATAGCTTTCATAATTGGCATTATGAAAATAAATTTTTGCACAATATTCCCACAACCGTATTCAGTATTTTTTTAAACTTCAGCTATTAATTTTTTTAATGAAATAAAAGGCTCTTAGAAAATCTGTCTTCCGTTTAGTTTTTTGTCTTTAAAAGTAAAAGAAAAGGAAGTGTAATTATGTTTTCCTAAGAAGAGCTTCATGAAATATGTTTAACGGAATAAACAGGTAAAACTTGTACTAGAAATAAAATTAATTAAAAAACTCTAATATTTCTTTTCATTAAATTTGACGTCAAAGAAATAAAAACAGCTATATTTTTTATCTTTAAGAAATATATTTTGGTATAGTCCTTATGATCTAATTAGGAAAGATAACGAATAAGTAATTAGGTAATCGCAATCGCAGCGCATTTTCGTATCTTCATTTAAGATATGAATAAATGCTTTGATGTTTTTCATACTTAATATTATTTATAATGAAATTATTTTAGATTAAAAGAAAAATGTATATTAAAAACATAAACATTCTTTTACTGGTAGTAATAAAAAAAAGATTTCAGAACAACTTGCATTTTATTAATTTTTTTTTCACGTTATAGTTTTTTTGTTCATTTTTTAAAATATGTTATTTTGAAACAGAATCTTGGATTAGTGTTAAAAAACATATACATTTTTTGTTATTATTTACTTAAATTATAACGCTATATTTTGCAGTTATATAGATCTTGTTAAATACAAATTTAGAAACAAATTCATGAAATAATTTAGGGACGTTACTAATGTTTTGCTTTAAACATGGTAATAAAATTTATTTAATGAGTTATATGTGACAATCCATAAACTTTTTTCTGTCTCATACTTGTTAATGTCTCAAACGTTGTTACACATTTTAACTCTTCAATGTTATTACTTTAATACTACACAAGCTTCAACTTTCATCTTAAGTTTATGTTTTACTTTCAAAATTGGTTTAAAGACAAGATAATCTGGATCACAATATTTTTTAATATTAATTTATTTCGTTATTCCGTTGTATTTCAGCTGTTTGCAAAACGTCGGTTCAGCTGGATGCTAAGTATCAGTAACTGCACTAGCAAACACAGACTAACTACAACAGAACTACGAAATTTTTTAGTTTAGTTATCTCCCTAAAGACTGTCTAATACTTCGTTGTCTGTCAGTTTGACAGTCTGACAAAACATTCCCAAAAATTTTATAACCCTTCAAGGCCGAAGATTTTTTGGTCGAAATCAAAAGATTGAGTGGTTTTTCCTAATAGATTGATCATTTTCGATCGAAAAAATATTGAATAAAGTACCAGATTTCAGTTCACGCTTAGGGAAGACTCTCATAGCTGTGTAAGTTCACCCTTACTGAAATTGTTTTTTGACAAAACCTTCAAAGATTTATAGTTTGGGATTGCATCTTAAACTACCTAAAATTTAAAGTTTAAACAAAACTTGTTTTCATTTATTAAGATAATTTCATAAGTCACAATAAAAATGTTCAAAACAATTTTTGTTTTTGGACAGATATAAAAAAAAAAACATCATATTTATCGCATCGCAATCTTTTACGGCTGGGACAATTTCGAAACTGGAAATATTCAGATCATCGAAACAATACATCCAATTCCAAATTGAGAATTTCCACACCTACCATAGATGCGCTGTAGCTCATAACACTGACTAGAAGTGACTTCTACTTTCCAATTTTCTTACTTTGAAAACTGCTTGATGATTAACAGAGACTTACATCCTGTACACGTGGACGGAAGTACAACTTACAAAAATTTTATTAATATTAGGAATTGCAACTATTTTTGCAGTTATCAAGGGAAAAATAGCAGCATTTCAGGTTTCTCTTTATATTAAGAAGTCATTTGACTCTGATCAGGCGACCATGATTATCACTGAATCATTCGGACAAGAACGGACCTCTTGACATCACGTAGAACGTCAAACGCAAGTTCTCAATAATCGTACAACTTTGATAACACACCAACGTCTAGCTTCCTAACGAATGCCACCATAGGCTTCTTAGAATCTTCATCAAAATGAATGACGAATTCCAGCGTTTGGATAATATCATATTGCTGACAATGTCATTTCTTTTATGGTACGGTTGCCCCATGAAGCCAGCAAGCTTTCAGTTTGCTCCTTACTATTTAAAGGAATGACCGAGTTAATTTTAAGAATCCAGCAATGTTTAAATCGGAGTATGCGTTGGTCAATTGAACAATGTCAGCATTCCTCTTCATTTCCCCAGTTTGCCTAAGTTGTAACAAGTTTATAAGTAGCAGAGAAGTGTTTGTAATTATGATGTGAGGGCGGTATTTAACGATAATTTGTGTTCTTGAATATCTGCCATAACCTGTATAAGGAATAACTTTAAATTTTATTCATAACAAAAATACTATATACAAAAATATAGACAGGCATTTTGTAGAAACTTGCTTTTGTGATTTCGGCCCCCTGTAACATGTAAATCCATCGAGTATCGGAAGTTAACAAAGTTTCGATTGCAATATTTTCTTTCATTAAAGGAATAAAAGGAATGGATACGCGATGTGCATACATAATACTTGATAATCGAAATGCCACACTACTTGAACATAGTACTTTAATGGTATAAATAAATACTACCGTTCATATTCAAGGATTTTGCACACTCTATTCGACAAAGATATGTCAATATTTTTGCACAGAAATATTTATTTTATCTAATCTAAAAAAAAATCAGTTATTATTGTAAAAATATTTTCTGAAAAAACGACTCTAAGAAAATAATAAAATAAAACTAATTGCAGATCCTCGACTCTGCCGTTTAAGCTACAAGGTCGATGCCCAGCTTGGCATATTTTACACCCATATGTTGGTACGACTGCACTGCAGCACAAGATGGCATTGTCTTTAGGAAATGACACAATCCTGAGACGTGACAAAAGACACAAACAGACCCAGCATTCGGTGACCACAGATACAATTTTAATTAATTTACCGCAATGAAGTTACACTTGAAATTATCTTTCACTGTGTCCGTTTCTACGCTTAGATAGGAAGTTATAAATCACGTATTACATATTTAATAATTGCAAGTGTAATTTCATTGACAATTAATTAGAAAATGGATTAAAATCGCATATGTGTCCACAGATGCTTGGTTGGTTTGTGTCTCATTATACGCCTCAGGATTGAATGATCACAAAGACTATTCTATCTTGTTATGCAGTGCATCCTTATCAACAAATGGGTTGAAAATGCCAAGCCGTGCATCGTTCTTATAGCTTAAATTGTAGAGCACTAGGAGCGCTATTCCAAAGATTGCGCTTTCGGTTCCCGGAATGGACATTTTTCACTCTGGTGCTTCTACGCTTAGATAGCAAGTTATAAATCACGTATTACATATTTAGTAATTGCAGATTCAAATTCAGATTCAGATTCAGCAAGTAAGGGAGGCCTACTAATTGATTTGAGCTCAAAAAGCCCTACTCAGCAATGTTTATTTAAAAAAAAAATACAGAACAATTATACAGTAAATAAAGGTAGGTAACAAAAAATATTGAGATAATGAAACAATGAATTAACTATAGGTAACAATAGTAAAATAAACTAGTTGAGTGATTTACAGACGTATAACACACATATATATATTTTTTTAAGTAGCAGCAAATCTATAACTGTTTTAAAGTAAATTTGCTTTTGTTAGTTATACGACTCATCATCATTATCATATAAAAGGTCCCGAGGAGGCATTTGGAACAGTCCTTAATTTTTTTCATTTAGTAATTTCAAGTGTAATTTAATTGAATATTAAGAAAATTAATTAAAATTGTATATGTGTTTACCGATGCTTGGTTTGTTTGTGTCTCATTATACGCCTCAAGATTAATGAAGACTGTTCAATTTTCTTATGCAGTGCAGTCTTAACAACAAATGGGTTTAAAAATGCCAAGCTGGCTATCGTTTTCATAGCTTAAATTGTAGAGCACTAGGAGCGCTATTCCAAAGATTCCGCTTTCGGTTCGCGGATTGGACATTTTTCACTCTGGTGGTGCAAGTGATAAATCACGTATTAAATTGCATTATTTGTATACTTTTAATGCATTTTAATAATTGAAAATCCTATACAGATGCTGCACACATACCAAAACATTTTCCAATTTACTAAATAATAACTTTATAAAAACTTTTTTGTTTGGTATACTTCATAATATTTGTCAATTAACTGGGGAAATATTTTTATCTCATCTTATTAAAAAGTAGAAGCAGTAATTTGTCTGTTCATCAAAGAAAATTTGTTAAATTACTAGTTTGGAAATTAATTTTCATATCTAAATCAAGAATCAAATATCTGAAAACGTTCCATCATTCTTTATCTTAATTAATTAAAATATTTATTTGGCTAAATTTTGTGTTTTGTACTTTGACAATTTAATTAACAAAATAAAGCCACATCTCGCTGCATATGGATATGATTAAACATCGAAATTAAATTTTCAATGAGTAATTTATAAATGCTCCCGAAAGCTGTAAAAAAGAAAACTCTCAAATATGGATTTTTTTTAAATACTTGAAGAGGAAAAATAAGAAACCATTCATCATAAATCATATTATTATATTTAATTTTTCATATGTTGTGTAAATAAAATATGTGCGTCATATTTATGCATGTTAAACAAATATGTTTATTATTAAATCAATTTTGATACAATGTTTAATCTTCTTGTTGGACTGCGCGTCATATGAGGTTCCTAATTGGAATTGCAATATGTGAAAAAAAAGACGTATTTTTTAAATTTTTTGTTTAGGAACAGCCTTAAATCATTTAGAATACAAAGGAGGCTTCTAAATAGTTACATTAATCTTACTTACATGCCAATACAAAATAATTTATAGCATTATTTCAATTGTTGTTTTATTATTTTAAAAGAGAATTGAACTAATTTTTTGAGATGGTTTATTTTGTTTGAGTTGCTTATTTTTTTGCGAGCTATAAAACTGTTTCATTATCATTTAACCTCCTCTTAATATGTGCATGCTTTCGAATTAATTTTAAACATATCATATTTCTGAAAAATGTGGAAGTGTTTTGGGCCTAGTGTTTTAGGCTCGAATAAAAAAAATTAAATAGAGCAACATTACAAAAAAGTATTTTTGCACGCGATTTATAGAGGTATTTTAGAAATATAAAAAGGTAGAAAGATTTTTTTATTCTATTTTTATAATAATTTGTTGATGAAAGGGTTAAATTAGATTAATTTATTTTTATAATGAATGGTCAGTTATAACTGAAATTGATAATATTCTTCATTATGTTGCATATACAAAGAACAGTAAAGCTAATTGATATTTTATGTTTGTGATATTATAAACTGGAATCAGCATTCACTCTACTAACCTTTAACTATAAAGTTTTATTTGAATCAATAAATATTCCATTATTCGTTAGGGGTAGCTCAGTTGAAAGAGCATTGCGGCTTCAGACAATACATCCCTCGTTTGCATCCTATCTCAGGCGTTTTTCAATCACTTGGAAATTTGCACTTTAGTAATTTATCTACCAATTGAATAATTGTGTTCAAAATTGATCTAAACTGTAAAAAGTTTTTGTAAATTTAGATCATGAAAAATTCCTATATTAATAAAAATTATATACCCATAAATTCTACCAAATATAAATGCAAATGTGACCTTCACAATTTTTCTGTAATTATGATTTTTTATTTGGAAAAATTAGCAAGTGACAGCGCTTGTAGACATATGAAAATAATATGTTAATAAAGATGTTTTATTAGTCTTCATTAGTCAAAACATAATTTATAGATCTTAAAAATAAAATCTGAGCTCTACTTTTAATCAGTAATCAAGTGAATTTATTTTTATAAATTTTAATGTTTGAATATGTACTACAAATAATGATAAATATTTATGAAAAACTTTTATCTATTTAAAAATTAAGAAATGTGAATGAATTATTTGTATAACTCTAGCAGCCATTTTGGGTACTATCTTCTGAACAGACTATTTGGGATGGAAATGAACAGTTTAAAAACTCAAATAAGCATTCTGTTATTCTACTTATTTCAGTATTTAAATACATAAATAAATATCAGCTCAGCAATATCAATCAGCAATATCAATAGAGCTGTAATATTCTTGAAATAAAATTTCTGTCGTAAAAAAAGTGATGCTGAATTGAAATATTCACAAACATGAAGAGCGAAAAACTTCAACATTAATTTAAAGAAATTTAAAGGTTTTATAAAATGCTAATGCAGTAAGTGTTAAACATTATTTTAATATTGTGTACAACAATATTTTTTTGCAATATTAATGAGAAATCATTATGTTAAAGAACTTTGCAAATTTTAACAGTGACACTTGAAAAAATAAATTTTCAAAATGATAACTAATATTAATCTTGAGAATCGGGTCAGAATAGCTTTATATCTTTTTTTTTAATGTAAAAGCTTTCGTATAAACAATTCATCCAGAAATTCAAGAAATATATCTTTTTTTTTGCTTTATGGCAAATTTATTAGATAAAAATTATGCCAAAGTATATTATTAACCTATTTTCATATGTGTCGGAGGTATGTTAAGAACTACCCCACACTTAGGGCCCGTATGAACATTTTTTTAACATTAAAAACCATTAAAAATGTAGGCAGTACAATAAAAGTTATTTAATAAAAAGTACCATGTGTAAGGAAAAAGAAAATATGCTTATTATATCGTGTAGTTTTGTAGAGAGAATTTAACTCAATTTTGATTGAAAATTATATTGATATGAATTGTTTAATTTGTGTTCCACTTCCCCTAAGTAATTGATTATACAAAATAGTTCGTCTATCGTTGCTTAGATATTTGAGATTTTAAGGAAATTTGAAACTATAGCATGTTTAGGTGCAAATCAAGCACCTAAGTTTTCTTACCTTGTTAACACACATAAATAAACAGGAAATTTTACAGACGTTACGTTATATAAAAATCTTTTTGCGTAGATTTTTAATTAAACTTTATTTAAGTTAATTTTTAAAGTTTACTTTCTTTCGGTCTTTTAAATGTATTATTTTTTAATTTCTTGCTCGCTAAAAATATGTCTGTTTTTTATCCACCAGATTTCGACCAAGACGTTCTCTTGTATGCCAGTTACTTTATTTTTTTATAGCATAATAGAATGTGCCTAAAACATTTGGCCCATATTGCATATTAATAAGATATGTACTTCCGAAGAATATTTAATAGATACAAATTAACTTAAATAACAGATAAATATGTATATGTGAAGCGCTTCTAAAACATGCCAGATTTTTGATTGGAGAAAACAAGAAATCATCATATTCAATTAATGTAAAAGCTCGAACATTTGTTGGGCCATATGAAATCCTAAAAAATTCAATTGTGTATAACCAGAATAGTGAAAACAAGTGCAATAACCAAAAATTAAATTATATATGACTCAATGACTGACTATTTTTCTGAACTCGATACCTGTAATTAAGTTTGCATACGTAAGTTTCTATAAAGTTTCATAAAAAGTTATTTTTCTCGGCATGATGTGCATAGAAGCGGAATTTATCTTATGAAACCGACTTTATGAAAGGAACGTATTTGCCAGAGATATATCTCTAACTTTTCTATTAATTGTAACAAATATTTCTTAGATTTTATGTGGAGGTAAAATGTTGTATAAAACAATAAAAATGGAGGAAAAGAAAATGTTTTTAAATACATTATACCTTGCATGTTTCTTTTCAATTTTTGCCAGAGATATAGCTCTAACTTTCCTATTAATTGTAACAAATATTTCTTAGATTTTATGTTGAGGTAAAATGTTGTATAAAACAATAAAAATGGAGGAAAAGAAAATGTTTTTAAATATATTATATCATTCATGTTTCTTTTCAATTTTAAGTAGGGTGCAGAGTTTAAAACTATTAAGTAAACAAGAATTTGAAGCATGTGCATTAGATCAAAATTATGTTATTTTTCCCCTTCTACATTTTCAAATATTAATATTGAAAAAATGAAAAGGGTATATATTATTGCATGTGTGAATGTATTCAAAGTATAAACAAAATTTAGATATTTCGTGATAAGTTAATATGACTTGTTTTTATTTAGCCTGGTTTTTAGTAACGTTTTAAGATTTTTGTAAAGTACAATTTTTATAAGTAAATAAAAATAAATGAATGTAAGTTCTTAAATTAATCAATCAAGTATTTTAAGCACGCATATAGATGTGAATATAAGTTATTATTTAATTTCCATGCGTTTATAAAATTTTACAAAGAAAAAGTTTACAAATTTTTATTCTTACTTTTAATTACTGCTCATAACATCTATCAAATATCTCATTAATTTCCGAAACAATAATGTGAATTTTTTGTCGAGACAGTTTATAGCCTATACTTTTTATTAAAAATGTATTTCAAAATACAAAATTTTGTGTATAGTAAGAAAATAATAATAAACTAGAAATAATTTAGTGTTCTCCAAATATATATTCTAATACACAATATGGTAAATGATTACATCTCACTTGTGATTTTAGAAGTTTGTAAAAATAGTTAGAAGAATACTAATTTTTTTATGATTGAAAGACTGTAGCTTATTTCGAATGCATTTGGAACGATTTCTTCCCCATTAACCGTAAAGTAATGGAGAAATTTTCACTGTCCCTGTAGTTAAATTTTGCATGCTATTAACTTCACTTGAAATATTGCTCATACTAGGATAAACATAACTATCATCCAAAAATTTCAGGACAATCCTGAGTTTATTTACGACAGTTAGAGGGCAGAAAGACGGCCAGACGATCAGACAAGCCGAAATAGTAAAAAAAAATCAACTTTGTTGATAGGTGTTCACAACGTGCAGCAGGGGGGTGGGGGGCAAGAAGCAGGTTACTGTTCAAAATTGGTTGAAGCTGAAAATTGAAAATTGTTTTTGTCGTTTGGTAAATACTTGGAAGACCTAGGAAGTTGTTAGGAAAAAAAGTTGTAAACTGTCCCACTTTTTAAAAAGCTATAGTTGTGTCAAAAGGGGCTAATTAATTTTTAAAAGCAGGAGCATGACATGAAAACTTATTAAAAAATTTCAATACTTAGAGCTTTAGATCTTCCACTTGTTAAAATTAAGCATCAGGTAAGAATTATTCATTAGAACAATATTTTAAAAAAGCCACAAAAATATTGAAATTCTAAAGGATTCCAGGACTAAATAAAAATATGAGCCTGTTAGTCCGGGAACAAGAATCCAAGACTAAACTTTAAATATATACAATGAGAAGGTTAGAAAATTAGGGTTAAAAATTGCTTCACGCAAGAAAAGTTTAAGGGGCCCTGTGGGATCATAGGGGGCCCCGTCCCTGAAACAGAATTGCAATTAAGTGAAAGAAATATCACAAAATATTCGATCCAATTAAAAAAAAGCAAGTTATTAACAATTAAAAGCACAACATCTTAAAGGGGTAGTGTACCGGCCCCCAGTAGAATGGGGCTTTAATCTGGAATAGGGGAAGAACTAAATGAAGATATAACCCCAAAAACATAGACGATTAGATCTTAGGTTGTATCGATTTTTAACTTTTTTTTTCGTTTCTAAATTCCAAGTTGATAAAAAGTTGCTACTAAACACCACAACTTACCACAAAAAAATTTGGATTTTTTAAAAAATGTTTAGGTCGCCCGCACAAGGCCTAAAGTTTAGAAATTTTACCTAAAAAGTAAATTTTTACAAAAATTAAAAAAAAAACCTTAAACAATTTTTTTCTAAATTGCAAGTTAAAATTCCACTATAAATAAGCGCAAAAAAAGATAGAAAATGGGTTTCAAAAACTTAGCACACCATTTAGGTCTCCCGCACAAGGCCTAAAAATCGTAAATTTCAGCCAATTTTTGAATATTTTTCAGTACTTTGATATTTGTGTTAAAAATTAAATAATTGTTTAAAAATTAAATGTAACTAAAGCCTCGTTACGCTTGATTGGAATTGTTGAAATAAGTGAAATAACAAATCACAGTTCAATACGTCAAGCGTCAACTTGAAGCGATGGGGTGGGGGAAGGCCAGGCTGTCGCTCCGTGGTGACGCCTCACCTATGAAACATCGCGCTGACTTGTCAGTAGTCGTCTGCCCGCAAGCGAGCATTACGGTTGTGTTTTAGTGCGATAGTCTTGTTGTAAGAATCAATTGAGTGAGTGTTGTTGGTGTTCATTATGAGTAAAAAACCGCATCTAACTAGGCAAACTACCAACAGGACAGTTATCAGGCAACCAATCGATGTGAGTGATTTTATTGTTCTGTCAACCAAGATGGATGTTTTCAAGCATTTTGTGTGGGTACGATTAAAATAAAACAAGATGGATTACATCAGCCTGCAAATAAGTTAATTTCGTTAAGAGTTGATTTAAAACTTCAGGAAATATAGAAAAGAGCTTCAATTCCTATTTGTGGCACCAAAAACACAATATTTATGGTTTTCAAACTATATGGGCAGCTTGAGAAAATTAAAAAAGTATTTAGGGCCTAAAAGGAAATATCCTAACTCCTACAAAGATGCAGTAACTAGCTTTCAGTCGAAAATTGAAACTGCATTGTTTGATATTGTACTTGCAAATGTGACCTCAGCAACTGCATTTGCTCTATTGACAAGAAAGTGACGGCACTAGAACACGAGGTTTTGTTCGACCAACGGGGTCCTACATTGATGTCAATTGTAGAGTGTGACAAAAACGAGACTAAAAAGATTAAAAAGCGATTAAAAAGAAAATCTTGATCACAAGCTTTAATGCAGGTAGTTGTAAAAAAGACTGAGGATGAAAACTTAAAATCTGTTCATAACATTGAATCTCGTGATAGTAAAGATGATTCAATGTGTCACACATCATGTCAAGATAGTGATTTTAAAATAAATGTACTTGAGACGAGTCAAAAAAGTGTTTCAAGTGTAGAAGTAAAACAAGAACTGCCATAACGCTTGTCTTTGTTTTCACTTGTGAACGGCAGGGGCATTTCTAGTAGAGCTGGAGCTCAGTTAACTACAGCACTTTTGCGAGACTTAAATGTCGTTACTGTGGAGAATCAAGAAGCAGTAATCGACAAATCGAAAGTAGCACGTGAAAAACCTAGGTCTCGCAAAAAGGTACGCTCAACTCGAACTTCCAATTTGTTGGCCATTTACTTCGATGGTATTAAAGATGAAACCATAACGAAAGAAATTGTAGCTGGTAAAAGTGTCCGAAAATATTTAATCGAAGAACACATATCTATTGTTGAAGAATCTGGATCCAAGTATTTCGGTCATGTAACTCCCATAAATGGAACAGGAAAGGAAATAGTTACATCACTTGTAAAGTATTGTGAAGAAAAAACTGTCGATCTTAAAAAAACTAAAAGCTATTGGTTGTGATGGTACGGCAGCAAACATAGGCACTTCAAATAGAGTTATTACCTTGTTTGAAAATAAAATACAACAGCCACTGCAGGAAGTTGTGTGTCTACTGCATTGGAATGAATTGCCATTTAGAAGAATTATGGTTCCTCTTTATGGGCCAACTTCTGGACCAAACACATTTAGCGGGTCTTTTGGTAAACAACTTCTAATCTGCCAAAATCTGGATCAGCAACATTTTCCACTGATATACTACATTTTATTCCACGTTATGATATTTTATACATTTTTAATAAACAATAGTAATCACAAATAACGATAGAGTTTATTTCAACACTTTTATCAAACGATTTGCATCGTTTAACTATATTTTTAAAGGTATACAACATTTATACATTACTTATGTATATGTATGTACTTATATATATATATAATATATATATAGTGTCATTTTATGCCTCCTGTAACAAAAATGCTCTTAAGTCTGGTGTTTTTAACGAAAAAAAATGATTCATTTACACTAAAAATTACGAAAGCTTCGTCAAAATTAACAAACTTTAGGTCTTGTGCGGGAGACCTAAATGTTGCGCTAAGTTTTAGAAATATATTTTCTATTGTTTTTCATGTTTATTGTTAGTGGAATTTTAGCTTGCAATTAAAAAAAAGTGTTTTTGATTAATGGAATTCAATGATAAATGGATACTGAAATTTATCGGTTAATTTATTCGTATTGTTTTGAAATTTTGTCTACGCATTTGTCAGATTTTTTAAATTATTATTGTAAAATTTGGAGATTTTTTATAAATGTGTTCCTATAATATAGACTAATTTGTTTTAGAGATTTACTTATTTCAAATGTATTTATTTCATTTTCTTTATTTTCTCATATTGGTTGCCAAGCAACCATTCATCCTAATTCTTATCCATAATTTGAAAGCGTGTACGAAAATTTAAATCAAGTTAACATCAAAACTGATGATTTAATTAATGTGTTTGTATCTTAGTGTATAAATATAACATAGAACAGAAAAGAACATTGGTGGTCAGAAAAACGACCACCTAGTTTTTTCAAGCACAAAGACTGATACTTTATGTATTTTTATTTTGTTTATTTTATTACTGTACGTACTCATATTGCTTAAGCATTAAAAAAATGTTCTCATGGGATTCTCGAGGGACCTCCTTGTAGTTTTATGGGCTGGTCATTGTACACCCCATAAATTTACAGGTATTTGCTGTCCAAATGCATTTATTTAATTGCATAGTCCTGCTTTTAAAATGGTCATAAAACTTGGGAGGTCCCTCGAGAATCCCATGAGAACGTTTTTTTTATGCTTAAGCAATATGAGTACGTACAGTAATAAAATAAACAAAAATAAAATCCCGGGACTAATGCTGGTGAGTTATAGGCCTCCTGATTGGAGAGGTTACAGCCACTAACATAACTACACTTACATTAAGCCATTTTTGGTAAGGGTCATTACCAACCGAGATTCATGGGTGTTGAATCTACAGGTATAAGCAAAACACGTGATCGTAACTTCTAGAAGGGGTGAAATTTACCCCCAAAAAAAAAATTTAATTACTAAATAACAAAATAAATGATTGAGTAAATCAATAAATATTTGTTGGGTTTCGTTGTGATTTATGCTGCCCCCTTTCGTATGAAGTCAGGACTAATCTAAGCGTTAAATCCTTGGACACTCAGAAGTCTGATCCTGTAAATCAACATAAGTGAATAATAAAAAAAAAGTAATTAAAGAAAAGGAGTCTACTCGATGTTAACTGGGAGTAATCCCTAAAGGAATTAACGAAATTAGGATTAACATAATACAAATTTATTTACATTTTTTTACATTTATATACAAAATATAGAAAATAGTATAATAAATACCCAGTTGTTATACCTAGTTGTTACCCAGTAATACCTAGTTGTTAAAAATACAAGAAACATGGATATCAATAACTCATGAATAATGACGTCATTGCCGAAACTTCAGTGAAGGCTTACTTTGGTGACCCAAAATTTATTGTTCATGAAATTATTCGAAATTTATTGTTTATTCCTCCGTCAGTCTGTTTTTCTGTCTGTTTGTTCCGCGATAACTGGTGCGAAATGCAATCAAACTTTTGTTTTCGGAAAAAAAAATTGTAAAACTCTAGATTACTAATTTTACACTTTAAAAAGTTCCTTATACATCAGATTTAGGTGTTTGTGGTTGGCAGGCATGTAGAAATATGAGGTTAATGAAAAATGCTTGTCCAAACTATTACTTATCCTCATAAATCAAAATGTATAAAGAAATGCAAGATATACGATAACCATTAGCGCACTTAATAGAAAGTTGAAAATTTAAATTTAATGAGATTACATATAAGGTTCAGGGGGGCGAAGCCCCCCTAAAGAGATCTACTATGTTATAATAAAAAAGAAAAATAATAGATCATGAAAATTTCAGAATTTCCTAACATAACTAAAATTTTAATTTAATGGATTTGATGGCTGAAAACTTCTTATTCTTATTTTATTCTTTTAAATAATTACGTAATTTGAAATTTTTAAATTACAATTTCCAGAAAGTTGAATTTTGCCCAAAGTGTGTTAAAAAAAATGATGTGCAAAGCTGACGTTGAGGCTCCTGATCTGCAAATTTACTAGTTTAGTTAAGAAAAGCACATATATTTTAGTTGAAAATTTTCTATTACCAGAATCGGCTAATAAAATGTACACGAATTCAGTTATGCAATCCTGCATATGAGGTATAGAATTCCTCTACAATGATTAACATGCATACGATTGTTTAAATTTAAAAGCACATACTATTATAGACAATTCTTATTCAAAGACAACATTTAAACCGATTTCGTTTGTGTGTAAATGAATGATAAATACATCGAATGTCCACCTTTATCATAATCATTTTGTATCTGATTTCTATTAAATATATTTATAATACGATCAGTTTAAGGACATTTGGAATAGCGCATAATGTTTTTAAAATACTCCATAAAAGACTTTTTCGCATTTACCATAACGTAAGTACCGGAATACTCTTCAGTGCCCCTGTAAATGAACTTTTACTGCTATACAGTTCACATATTATACTGAACATGCTATGGTAAGTATCGTTAAAATTTTTTATTTGCATGAAAATTCGAACATATAATAATGTGAGTTAGCGCATAAACAAATGGCCAAGTGGTCAGACAATAGAATGCATAAATGCTTTTCAAATTTTTCAGAATTTCTTTTAGATTATTATATGTAAATACGAATTAGAAACATAAATAGTTACAAATAGGTAAAATTTTAACTATGAATTGGAATATAACGTGTGAAATTTGAGATATAATGTATTTTGTATGAAGCATTCTGCATGAACATAATTTTAAATGTACAAATTATTAATGAATCTTGAACTCTCTTGGTAAAACTTGATAACAATGCAAGTTTTTATTACTCTAGCTTATGTTATTTAAATAAATAACACATAACTAAAAACAAAATATCTGTATTGAACTATAATAAACTACCAATATTACTTTCATTTATTTTCCCAACACAGGATTTTGTGGGTTTCAAGACAAAAACATATTACAGTCATCTCTCACTTTTACACCTTTGTAGAGATTGATTATAATCGCGTATGACTGAGAGTCATTCATAACTTAGAGAAAATTGAATGCATTAATTATTTATGCACATAATGCACAATATGGAAAAAATTGAAATGTAACAGTTATGATTAAAAACATTTAATAAAAGAAGTGTAATATCAGTATAATGCACTTACAAAAAAACTTAATACTTCCTTATTACGCAGAAAATTCCTGTTTTGAATAAAATAATGTTAATTAAATGTATTACAGATTTGCGATTAATTTTAAAAAAATGGAATAGTGTCGTAGAAAAGAGATAAAAATAAAAGTACTTGTGATATAAATCATTTACTTAAAATTTTATCAAGTAGTTTGTAGTTTTCCTTAAAAATATTACATTAAATTGTATTAAAGAATGAAATACGTTTTCTTTCACATTAAGATTTAATTAATTAATTACCTTTTGGCCAAAACTTTTATCTACTTTAATTTATTTAGCATTGATTAAATTTATATGACATTCATTAAATTTATAAAGCGTTAATTTTTGATTAATCTCAGAGATAAAAAATCCTAAAAAAAATTGACAGAAATTTATCTGTTATAGTATAAAAACATACATAATATTTTAATCTGATATCTTACTTATTATTTATTTACACGTAGTTTTTTCACACAATTTTTATTTAAAACTTATGTGTGGAATGAGCATTAGTAGTAATTAGTATATTTGCTTCATTTATAATTTTATGCGGTAAACCTTTCAATCGCCGAAAAAAATCTCTAGAAAGATTTTCTAGAAAATAAGTTCTGTTCGTTTATTATAAAGCTAATCCAATAATGTTAAAAAATTACTTAAAAATGTAAGATGCGCGTATGAAATACACAGGCGAAATATGCATGCATATATGAAAATAATTAACAAAACAAAGACTTTTTCAGCATGAAGATAAATGAAAAATTAAAAAGGATTCTTATATTTAACCATTCTGGCGTATAAAATAAATCTAATAATTTGATAGTTTTTTAATCACTGTAACATATGTAGTATATATACCTATAAATATATATATACTAGCTGAGCAGCCCGGCGTTGTCAGTGCCAGTAATTATATTCTAAAACAAACCTGAAATTTGTATTGCAAAATGTCATAAAAAGACCCAATATTGTACCGAATAACCGCCGCCTACGGTACCGTTTAGCAGAAGTGCTGTGCACGCACAGCAAGGAAGAAAAAAGATGGGGGGGGGGATTTTGGAATTTTTTTAATTTCACATTTCACCACTAGGGGGCGAACTCAACAAAACTGTTTCTGGACTTAAGAAAGTTATTTAATGAAAATATTATTTGAAAATAGGTGTAGGTACTTTAAAAATTTTATATTAAATAAGCATATGTGTGTGGGCTCGGAAAAATCCGCATCTAAAACGGATCTAAACGCATCTAAAACGTTTTAAATATTTGATTGCGTTCTTCCAAAAATAATTATTGCCTCCCCTACCCATAATTGGACGTTGCCTACTCTTTAAAATCTACATTAGTGTTATAATCTATCTGAAAGTTTGAAATTAAATAAGTAATATTTATCTCTGGTCTTAGTGAATAGTCCGCATTTGAAATGGTAGAAAACGTTACAATTTTAAATATTTGACCACTACCCTTAAAAAAAATCCCCCCGCTCCATATATGGTGCTTAATACTCTTTAAAATATTTACCATCTCTTATAACTTTTCTGAAAACTCCAAAACAATCGTTTTATGATTTTTTTTTAAATTAATTCGCGTTTCAACATTTTTTTTCCCTTTTTAATAATTGCTAAATAGATTAAAAAATAAAAACACACGCTTTTATATCAGTTTCAAACTAAAAGGTTTAATTTTTTTTTTTTTTTTTTTTTTTTTTTTTTTGTTACATAGTTACGATTTTCATATATGTTTCAGTGATTGTCATGTGTCTTGGGTGTCAGGTAACTTTTAATTTCTAAAATTGCTTTTGATCCATTTATCCAGTGATTTATTTTGAACCTTTTAAGCGGCGACTATAGCCTATGTTCATCGCAAATAATGTAGCTTTCCAATGGTGAAAGAAATTTTAAAATCCGTCAAGTAGTTTCGGAGACTGTTCAATTCAAACAAACAAACAATCAATCAAATCTTTTCTCTTTATAATATTAGTATATATATATATTTAAAACTGCAGTAGAACCCCGCTAATTCGTACCCCGTTAATCCGGATTGATTTGGTCAAATTTTTATTTCAAGTTTGAGAAACGATTGGCTAATTTCCATAACATTAACTTGTTTCATCATCTTATTCTGAATAGAAAAAACTTTTTTTGGCATCTGTTCGAAAAAATACCTTAAACTTTCTTATTTAAACTCTTAAATGTTGTTTTTTAAAGAAACAACAATGTATCACTAAGTTTGGCAATTCCAATTCTCCCAATTCTCTATTTAAACTACTTAGAAATGTCATAAAAAATAACTACATAATAAATGAAGTAACATCTCATTTAGAACAATTAACTATTTATTTTGAATGTCAGGTGGAGGCTACACTCAACGAACTACTTATGCTCAAGTGGATGCATGACTGTACGGCTCGCAAATGTACAGAAAACCGGCACAGCAGAAAATTACAGAACATTTTTATTACAAAGTAAACATTGTATTTCGAACTTGTAAACATTTTATTTCATTTTTTTCTAATTCTCCGGATAGTCCGGATTGGATCTGGTCCCAATTAATCCGAATTATCGGGGTTTTACTGTATTATAAATGTAATTTTTTCACATATGCTTTGAATAAAATTAAGAAAAATGCAGAAATATTGATTAATTTATTTAAATGGGAACTACGCCGAATTAGATAGCTATTGACAAGCTCTCTTTGTGTATTGCAAATTATTTTTGACACCAAATTTGGATATATTTCAAAGTGTTGGCCAAAAATTGGCGCTACTATTGTAATTCTCTGAATTAGTATTTTTCCACAAAATTTTATTGTTGAAGCTGATCATGTATTTTCTCTATGGTATCAAATTAGAATTTCTTAATTATTAATTCTAAGTTCTGTTAACTTTAACAGTGTTAGATTAATCTTAAATAGTGTTATAGTGATAAAGATAAAGATAAGAAGTGAAAAAGATAAGTAGCTCTATTCCTATCTTCGTAAAGATCAAATTTTGAAAAAATACACGATTCTTGTTTACTAATTATGATTCTACTATAGGCATTCAAGTTTGAAGATTTTATTACTATTGGAGATTTATTTAAAACTAGCGGCCTTCGCCCGCTACGCTGGTCGGTTTATCTAAAGAAATCTTGAAGAAGTAGTTAGATAAGGTTCAGACATACATTAAAAAAAAAAAAAGCA
Source organism: Maratus speculifer (assembly GCA_964019185.1). NCBI lineage: Eukaryota > Metazoa > Arthropoda > Arachnida > Araneae > Salticidae > Maratus > Maratus speculifer. The sequence continues at coordinate 243,056,904 of OZ025289.1, forward strand.
AGTCGATCATTCAAAAAACGTTGGGAAATATCAAATATTTACTGTAATTTTTTAAGAAAAACAAAGTTTCGAAAAAAAAAATTAAATCGAAAAAAAAAATTACACTGACATATTAATGCAAGGAAATTTTCCCAGAGAGAAAATTCGCCTTGAATACAATATTTCAAATTCTTTTAATTGCTTATAGGCGTTAATGCCAACATAGTGAAAAAAAATTCCATGCTGGGAATCGAACCCGGGCCATCAGTATGGCGCACTGACGTTCTACCGACTAAACCACATGGAACGACAGCCAGCTTGAAACTTTCTCATACTTAAGTAGACTGGCGAAAACATAACGATAGCGCGTTTTAAAATTGCACAGTGACATCTATTGGATTTTATATGTACTGAAAAACATTATGTACTAAAAAACGTGAGCAGCGCACCTAATAGTTTCTTTTGTTTCTTTTTGTTACTTTTTTGTCTGTTGTCCGATTTTGATGAAACAAAGCCTATACACTGCCCGGGAGTGTGCATTCTTCATTAGTGAAAACCGCATAAAAATCCATTCAGTAGTTACGAAGATAACCTCGAACAAACAGACAGACAGACAGACAGACAAAAAATTCAAAAAAAATTTTTTTGTGTTTCATTGGTTTTCTTTTATCGCCCTGACTCCATTTTTGTCAATTATCTTCAATGTACAGACACACCGGGTCCTACTGTTTTATTATATGTATAGATTTTAAAATTTGTCCCCCATTGTCCTCTTCCGACATTGCATTTTTAAAAAGTCCATGTTCAGTTCATGTATTGCTCTAGTGACTACATACATATTCAAATTTCAAAATTAAGTGTCAAAACGAAGTGATTCAAAATACCAAAAAAGATCTGACTGCCGCATACAAACAGACTTGTAAGTTTAAATATAAAAGGATATAAAAAGATGTAATCCAGTTCTTTTCATTCACTTAACTTATCTTACATGAATTTCAAAAATGGAATATATTATTTTCGAACTGATGCAATTAATCATTGTAATCTGCAAATAATTTATGCCATTTGTTGTATGAATAAGTAATTAAACAAAATTTTTGAGTAAATGTAACTTTTAATTAAATATTGTAATTCAATCGTATTTCAATTTCAATATTTATTTGTAAAATTAGATTAATGAAAGATTAATAGATTTTAAAAAGTTGACTTCATAAATAGTTTCTTGAAAATTTAATTAAAATTGTGCATTTTCTTTAAATTTGTTATTTGTGTTAACAGATGAAATCTGATTTCTTCTATATTAAATTTTAATGACAAATACATTTAATATTGTGCAGAAAATTCATTTATCCGTACTTGATTAAAAGTAAAATCTTCATATTTTGTCGGACTTTTAAAGAAACGAGGTGGATCCCGTCGAAATTCGACGCAAGAAAAACTATAAGAAATGTTTTATTGGTTTATAATAAATCTACAAAATTAGTTACAGTAAAAAATGCAATTTGTATTGGTCAATCTAACTGTCAAACATATATTATTTTAAGCTAAAACTAACAAAACACTATATAATTGAATTATCCAAATTATTAAGCGCAATAAAAATTCATCTGATTTTATAAGAAACGCTATTTTTGAAATGGTTTACGCAGTTCACTTTTTATTTTTTCCTCAATTTTAAGAGAAATTGCAGTGATTTTGTTGCCACAATTACAAAATTAGTATTAAAAACTATCAAAAAAGTAATATCTGAAAAATAAATTGAGATACACCTATTAAAGAAATTTCATTTGAAAGTGTATTTTTTCTCTATTCGACGGCGGAAAAATTAAAAAGATACAATGTTAAGAGGTGTAAAATTTAGAGTAACGAAAATTGCTAAACGAAAATTGCATAGAAAAATGTTACGCATTTTAATTTCTTTTTTTTCCCTCAATTTTGAGAGAAAATGGAGTGATTTTATTGCCACAATTACAAAATTGATACTAAAAACTATAAAAAATTAATAACTCAAAAATAAATTGAGATACAGCTTTCAAACAAATTGCATTTTATCTATTCGACAGTGTAAAAATTTTAAATTTGTGATGTTTAGAAATGTAAAATACTGTTGCGTATATAAAGCTCTTTTGATCTTATGGTTAGACAACTTCAAACTCTTGTCTCTTAGAAAAGTCGAAAATAATTTATTTACAGATCTTCAGAACAACAGAGTCTTCGAAACTCACAAATATTACTAGATAGTCAAAAATAACTGCTCAAATTTATCGTACAAGTACAGCTTTACATCCCAGAGACTCTTTATACAACGTCTCAACACTTAATAACATTCAAAACAACATAAATGAAACTCAAGCAAACTTGCTTAACAAACGCCTTGTTCACTCAATGACTGACTGGTAAATAATAACCACAACAGCTCGCATTGCTCTCCTTATATAGGCTCGTAGCATGCGCCGGAAATTTCTACAACCTTCTAGAAAAATCCAGAAACCAAGGAAAAACATTCAATGTATCAGTAGACCTAAGGGGGGAGTTTACCATAGAGAGGGAAGGGTTACCATCGCCAACAATCGCAAAGTTTGTCGCCAACTTGGCGATATATCGCCAAATTTGGCGACGAAAATTAGTCGCCAAAAGTGAGGCCAACTTGGCGATATCTCTAATATTTCGCAAAGCTGCCATAGACATTCACTGAAAATAATAGACAAGTTTGCTTGATAACAGAGACAATGTAACTAAAACTAATATTAGTAAAGGAAGGGAGCTTAATAAGATTATTTACATTATTTTACAGTACAAACACTAACTATTTACAAAATTCTTAACACTACCCCCTCCTCAAAGACTGCATGTCCCTGGCAGTGCAATCCTTGAGTTAGAGGAAAACACTTAAAATAAATAAACAAATAAATAAATAAATAAATAAATAATAATAAGATTTACATAAATAAGAACTAATTACTATTTACATATTTACAAAAAGTGACTTTCATGACCATGGGCTGAAATTCCAGTTTTGAATTTCTAATTACATTGGCCAAAATAAGAGGCTAACCGGTTATAATGTACGGCCTTGGGCTTGGTGTGTGGCGATTTTCGTATGCGTACGACGACGTCATTCAGCTTGTTGACGACTGTGTAAGGACCGTCCCAGTTTCTTTGTAATTTCGGCGATAGTCCCTTACGACGTATGGGATTCCACAACCAAACTTTGTCAACTTCGTTAAACTCATGTCCAGTTGCCTTTGTGTCGTACCGTGTCTTCATCTTTTCCGATGCCAGTCCGATTCGGTTCCTCGCTAGACGATGAATCTCCTCAATCCGTGCCTGGAGTTTATCCACGTACTCCTCGGGCGATGAAGGAGCATCAGGAGGACGGCCAAACAAAAGATCCGCAGGTAGACGAAGATCACGACCAAAGAACATTTGAGAAGGGGAGTAACCAATGGCCTCATGAGTGGCACTCCTGTAGGCAAGCAGGAAAAGAGGCAATTTCTTGTCCCAGTCCTGTTGATCTCAAGACACCAGGAGAGAGAGGCTATTTAGGATGGTACGATTGAAACGCTCGACCATGCCGTCCGATTGAGGATGTAGAGCTGTAGTTCGAGTTTTGTCCATGCCGAGTAGTCCACACATTTCCTTAAACACAGCCGAATCAAAGTTTCTTCCTTGATCAGAATGGTTTTGAAGAGGAACTCCGTATCTGGAAACCCAGTGTTGAACCAGTAAGTCTGCTACGGTTACCGCCTCTTGATTAGGAATGGCGTATGCTTCAAATCACTTGGTGAAGTAGTCCATGACAACGAGGATGTACTTATTGCCATCAGATGTTCTAGGAAGTGGACCCAGGATGTCTAGAGCAATTCGTTCGAAAGGAGCTCCTACATTATAACGTTGCAATCGTCCACGGGTGCGCCTCTTTGGACCTTTACGTGTTACACAGGTGTCACAAGTTCGACACCACTTCTCCACATAACTGCGAACATTATTCCAGTAGAAATGCTCAGGGAATCCCAGAGAGCCCAAAACTAACGTTTAGTCGTAGGATGGTAATGGGCCATGTCTTGCCAGCTGGGCTTCCTGTTGGACTCCTCTTTCAGTTCTAGAATTGGCTTAATTTCAGGATCAGCAAGTTGATCTTTACGCAGGCTCTCGTCACTCCACGGATCTTGCGATGATGTAGACGCAGTTGTAACTTGTCTTACTATAGGACCTTTGACATTAAATTTCTTCTCAACCCGGTCGCACTATCTACAATTCTCTGAGCAGGGTCTTCTTCAGAGAGCATCTGCATTTCCATGTGGTGAGCCTTTTCGATGGCGTATCTCCATATCGTACTCATGAAGCTTTTGTATCCACCTGGCTATCTGGCCTTCAGGGTTCTTAAAATTCAATAGCCAAGTTAGAGAAGCATGATCAGTTCAGATCAGGAATTTTCGACCGTAAAGATAGTGATGAAAATGGTCTTTGGCTTTCACTACGGCAAGAAGCTCTTTTCTTGTTACGCAGTAGTTTCGCTCTGCCTTTGATAAGCACTTGCTGAAATAGGCGATAACACGCTCCTGGCCGTCGATTTCCTGGGACAGTACAGCGCCAATGCTTTCGTTACTCGCATCCGTATCAAGTATAAACTGTTTATCGATTTGAGGATATGACAGAATTGGAGTGGATGTTAAGGCCTCCTTAAGCTTTTCGAAAGCAGCGTCATATTCATGTGTTCACATGAATTTTTGATTGGCTTCTGATAATTTATGAAGTGGTCTCCCAATCATCGAGAAGCCTTTGACAAATTTTCTGTAATAGATGCACAATCCTAGAAAACTCCGATGCTGGTGAACATCTGCTGGACGACTCCAATTTTTCACGGCTGATATCTTCTCCGGATCAGTCCTAACTCCTTCCGCCGAAATGATGTATCCAAGGTATGCGACTTCATTGCGAAACAAGCAGCACTTCGAAGGGCTTAACTTCAAATTAGCTTCCTTTAACTTTTGTAGCACCTGCCTGAGGTTGTTCAGATGCTCATCAAAAGATTTTCCTATGATTATGATATCGTCTAAATAAACAAGACATGCCTGATATGACAGCCCCCGAAGAACCGTTTCCATAAGTCATTCAAAAGTTGCAGGTGCATTACATAGACCAGAATGCATTACTTTGAATTGCCATAATCCTTGTCCCGTTGTGAAGGCAGTCTTATCGCGGTCGTCGGGATGGATCGCTACCTGCCAGTAACCACTCTTCAGATCCACAGTCGAGAACCAAGTGTTGCCCACAAGTGTTTCAAGAGTGTCGTCAATCCTTGGTAGAGGATAACTATCCTTTTTAGTGACGTCATTCAGTCGGCGGTAGTCTACACAAAATCTTGTAGAACCATCCTTCTTTCTTACTAATATAATGGGAGACGCCCATGGACTTGTCGATGGTTCGATGACGTCATTTTCTTCCATATCCTTAACTAAATTCTGCACCTCTTCTTGCTTGGCAAAAGGTAATCGTCTAGGGTGCTGTTTAATAGGAGAGTGATCTTCCGTGTCAATTCTGTGTTGTGCCATTTTAGTTCGTCCAAAGTCTTCAGATGTTTGAGAAAATAAACTTTGGAATTCTCTAATTAAACTTTCTGCAGCATCCCTTTGATTTGGATCTAAGTCTGTATTTTGTAGCAAATCCTTGACTAAATTATCTGAATATTTGTGAGGGTGATTGGAATTTTGACTAATGCGCGTTACAGGAACACAAGACGCTATCACCTCTCCTTTCTTGATAGTTCTCGTCTTATCACTGATGTTAGCAATTCTGACTGGAATGGTCTTTTTCGAGAGGTCTACTACAGATGAAGCTACCAATACTCCTGCTTGTGTACTATTGTCTTCGGCATAATCTATATGGCCAAATCGATAATTAGTTTCATTTTTAATTACAGCAGGAACTAAAAATTCTGTTCTTGGATCTAGATTGATGTCTTCTTTGGCTATTACTATTTGTTTACATTCAATTTCGTTATTTAATACAAAAAGACTTATTGCTGGAAATTTTGAGAGCATTTTGTTATTTTTGAAGTCAAGTTTGAAACCAAACTTCTTCAGAAAATCTAGTCCGATTAAGCAAGGATCTGTTATGTTAGCCACATATGCCGTATGCTAATATTTCGTTCCTCCAAAGTTGATGGTTAAATTTGCCTTACCACATATTCCTATCTTCTCGCCCGTCACAGTTTGCAGGGTAACGCATGGTGGAGTCCAGATGAGTTTAGATTTCAATTTTTGAGCCAAATCTTCTCTTATTATTGTCACATTGGCTCCTGTATCGACAGTCATACGGCACTGAATTCCGTTAATAAAGCCTATCACATATAATTCATTATCACCGCCACTCATTTTTGATATCTGGAAGATCTTCAGGTGGGGCTTTTTATTCTCTGGCAATCTCCGCCCCGCAAGATGGCCAAAATTTAGTTTCCCTGCTGACTGTTTGAATTTATCTCACGTTCGTGAATTTTGGGGCAATTTCTTCGGAGATGTCCTGTATCACCGCATCCCCAGCACGTGAGATTCTTGAGCTTGTTCTTCCATGTTTTAAAGCTTCAAGCTCTTGATTTATTTTCCTAATTTCTTTCAAGACATCGATCCCAGTGTCTGAGCTTTTGTTCACTGTTGCCCCTCGGACTGAATGACGATCTCTTCGGCTGGCCTGTGTAGCTGCTTCCAACTTTAAGGCATATAATAATGCAGCCTTTAAATCCTGCACATCTGCCATTCGTACCGCTCCCTGCACTTCTGGATCTTTTATTCCGTCTACAAAATACTGCAGTGAGAGCATTTCCCGTACATTTGTTGGGCAGTCGATGAAGGCTAAATTTGCCAGCCGTTCTATTTCTGAGGCAAACTCTTGAAGGGTTTCACTCGATTTTTGATGGCGGCTCTTCATTTGTATTCTCGTATAATCTTTGAAGAATTTTTCTCCGAATCTCATTTCAAGTGCACAACTTAAAGTCTCAAAATTGAGTTGTGTCATATCGGGCAATGTTTGCAGCACGTCGGCGGCTTCTCCTCTCAAAGACGCTGCCAGTTGACAACTTTCACCTCATCACTCCATTTGTTCGCTTCGGCTACAATGGTGAATTGGGTCTTGTAAACTTGCCAGGAACTCTTTCCGTCATATGTCGACAGCTTAACGTGCACAGGAGAAGCCGGCGGATTCCTAAATTCTTCATAATTACCACTAGACGCTGAAAGCTTCTTCTCAAGATCTTCTACTCTTTTATTTAGCTTTACATCTACGTCAGCTATTTTCTCTTCAACATTACTTATTTCATTCTGAATTTTCTCTTCTACTTCCTGTATTTTCTCTTCTACCTAACTTATTCTTCTCTCTACCGACGAGAACTTTTCTTCAAAAGTTTTCTTCATTTCTTCTTGGCCTTTATTCATTTTATCTGCCAACTCTTCTTCACCTTTGTCAATTTTTTCCTTTAACTCTTCTTGGCCTTTATTCGTTTTATCCGCCAACTCTTCTTGGCCTTTATTCATTTTTTCCGCCAACTCTTCTTGGCCTTTATTCATTTTTTCCGCCAACTCTTCTTGGCCTTTATTCATTTTTTCCGCCAACTCTGTCTTTACGCCATTGATAGCATCTAACAGTTCTTTCAGTTGTCCTTCCATTGTTCTTGTTTTCGCCATAAGATTCCGACTCCTGACACCAAAGTTTGTTGCGTATATAGGGCTCTTTTGATCTTGTGGTTAGACAACTTCAAACTCTTGTCTCTTAGAAAAGTAGGAAATAATTTATTTACAGATATTGAGAACAACAGAGTCTTCGAAACTCACAAATATTACGAGATATTCAAAAATAACTGCTCAAATCTATCGTACAAGTACAGCTTTAGATCCCAGAGACTCTTTATACAACGTCTCAACACTTAATAACATTCAAAACAACGTAAATGAAACTCAAGCAAACTTGCTTAACAAACGCCTTGTTCACTCAATGACTGACTAGTAAATAATAACCACAACGGCTCGCATTGCTCTCCTTATATAGGCTCGTAGCATGCGCCGGAAATTTCTACAACCTTCTAGAAAAATCCAGAAACCAAGGAAAAACATTCAATGTATCAGTAGACCTAAGGGGGGGTTACCATAGAGAGGGAAGGGTTACCATCGCCAACAATCGCAAAGTTTGTCGCCAACTTGGCGATATCTCTAATATTTCGCAAAGCTGCCATAGATATTCACTGAAAATAATAGACAAGTTTGCTTGATAACAGAAACAATGTAAATAAAACTAATATTAGTAAAGGAATGGAGCTTAATAAGATTATTTACATTATTTTACAGTACAAACACTAACTATTTATAAAATTCGTAACACTTAAAATACATAGTAGCCAATAATTGTAAAACGGAAATTACAGGGGAAAAGTGTTGCCATTCGCAGAATAACGTATGCGTTACGCATAGATACGTGTGGCCTTTATAATATGGATAGATTTTCGTTATGTTTGGTTGCATACAGACCAACATGTGTCGTTGCTGTGCTCTATTTTTATAATTTCATTGATAACTATAAATTGTGAAGAAATAAACTGATATTTAATTTTGGTTGCAGGCGATTATACGGGGGAAAAGAAAAAAATAACTACTTTTCCAAGCTATGGCTATTTAGTAAACCACATATGCATAGGCAACACGGCTATGTCAATGTGCAATGTAAGTTCACTTTTCCACATTGTCCCTAAGAGACTGTAAATATTTCTCGAAACGGTCAAACAAATTTTCAATTATGTATGCGTAGAAATCTGTAACCAACCAGAAGTAATTAATGTCATCTCCTCATTGTTTCGAAATCGACGTGCACCGAGATCCTCATTCAGATTAGAGAAAACACGTTCACAATATCCTTCCTACTGACGTTTATACCTTGATTTTTCGTTACCAATCACACGCAGCATAGGGTAAGTATTGCAATCGTTTTGAAAAAAAAAATAACATATTTATATGTTTCCTATACTGTAGATTCCGAAAAACATATTTTTAGAAAAAAATTGCCGCCCATCTGTTTGTCTGTCTGTAAATGCTCCATCGTTTGATCAAAGAGAAATAGAGACTTGAAATTTGGTGTGTACTTAATATGTAATAATGAAAAGAAACCTTGATTTTCCGGGACTTTTTTTTCAGGCTCTTGAAATATTCATTCTGATGAAAGGAATATAAAAATTTCCGAAATTTTTAAGCTATTGCATAGCTTTTATCACGGGCTTTGAGCGCGGCGACCGAATCCAAAAATTCCGTAACGCGAAAAATCCTAACACATCGGTAACGAAAAAACCTAACACTCGGGTAACGTCGTTTCAGCTCGGCAGACTTCGGCATGGTATCGTTCGGTAGACTTCGGTAGACATTGACGCGGTATTTTTCAGATATTTAGAGAATATCAAATCTCAAACTTATGTTTCTTATTTCAGTTACCATAAATCTATAGTTTCAATGATGAAAATTCCTGATAGAATGTGTATAGAAAAAAATCGTCTTGAGATAAAATAAGGTAGGATAATGTAGCTTTTGGTGATTGGAGACCCGCCCAACGGTGAGGATCGAAAAATTTCAAATGCTTATTACTCGCGATCTAAATTTCGTAGCGCGGCCAAATTTTGTTTGGTAATTTATTATAAGAGAGTGTTAATTTTTGGTGACAAGAGACCCCCCACGGTGAGGGTCGAAAAATTTAAAATGCTTAAAACTCGCGATCTAATTTTCGTAGCGCGGCCATATTTTGTTTGGTAATTTATTATGAGACAGTTTTAATTTTTGGTGACAGGAGACCCCCCCCCCCCCGGTGAGGGTCGAAAAATTTAAAATGCTTATAATTCGAAATCTAATTTTCGTATCGCAGCCAAATTTTGTTTGGTAATTTATTATATGAGAGTGTTAATTTTTGGTGACAGGAGAACTCCCACGGTGAGGGCCGAAAAATTTAAAATGCTTATAACTCGAGATCAAAGCTCGGCCAAATTTTGTTTGGTAATTTATTAAGAGACACTGTTACTTTTGGTGACAGGTGACCTCCCACCTTGGGGATCGAAAAATTTAAAATGCTTATAACTCGCGATCTAATTTTCGTAGCGCGGCCATATTTTGTTTGGTAATTTACTATGAGACAGTTTTAATTTTTGGTGACAGGAACCCCCCCCCCCACGGTGAGGGTCAAAATATTTAAAATGCTCGCAATCTAATTTTCGTATCGCGGCCAAATTGTGTTCGATAATTTATTATGAGAGATTGTTAATTTTTGGTGACAGGAGACCCCCTACGGTGAGGGTCGAAAAATTTAAAATGCTTATAACTCGCGATCAATTTTCGTAGCGTGGCCAAATTTTGTTTGGTAATTTGTTATGAGACAGTGTTACTGTCGGTGACAGGACACTCCCCTTGGTGAGGGTCGAAAAATTTAAAATGCTTATAACTCGCGATCTAATTTTCGTACCGCGGCCAATTTTTTTTTTGCAATTTATTATGAGAGAGTGTTAATTTTCGTGACAGGAGACCCCCCACGGTGAGGGTCGAAAAATTTACAATTCTTATAACTCGCGATCAATTTTCGTAGCGCGGCCAAATTTTGTTTAATGATTTTTTAATGAAACAGTGTTAAATTTTGGCGACAGGAGACTTCCCACGGTGAGGGTCGAAAAAGTTAAAATGCTTATGACTCGCGATCAATTTTCGTAGCGCGGCCAAATTTTGTTTAATGATTTTTTATGAAACAGTGTTAAATTTTGGCGACAGGAGACCTCCCACGGTGAGGGTCGAAAAAGTTAAAATGCTTATGACTCATGATCTAATTTTCGTAGCGCGGTTAAATTTTGTTTGACAATTTATTATGAGACAGTGTTACTTTTGGTGACAGGAGACCCCCACGGTGAGGGTCGAAAAATTTAAAATGCTTATAATTCGCGATCAATTTTCGTAGCGCGGCCAAATTTTGTTTAATGATTTTTTATGAAACAGTGTTAAATTTTGGCGACAGGAGACCCCCCCACGGTGAGGGTCGAAAAAGTTAAAATGCTTATAACTCGTGATCTAATTTTCGTAGCGCGGCCAAATTTTGCTTGGCAATTTATTATGAGACAGTGTTACTTTTGGTGACAGGAGACGACCCCCCCGGGTGAGGGTCGAAAAATTTAAAATGTTTATAACTCGCAATCTAATTTTCGTATCGCGGCCAAATTTTGTTTGGTAATTTATTATATGAGAGTGTTAATTTTTGGTGACAGGAGACCTCCCACGGTGAGGGTCGAAAAAATTAAATGCTTATAACTCGAGATCAATGCGCGGCCAAATTTTGTTTGGTAATTTATTAAGAGACACTGCTAATTTTGGTGACAGGTGACCTTCCACCTTGGGGATCGAAAAATTTAAAATGCTTATAACTCGCGATCTAATTTTCGTAGCGCGGCCATATTTTGTTTGGTAATTTATTATGAGACAGTTTTAATTTTTGGTGACAGGAACCCCCACACGGTGAGGGTCGAAATATTTAAAATTCTCGCAATCTAATTTTCGTATCGCGGCCAAATTTTGTTCGGTAATTTATTATGAGAGATTGTTAATTTTTGGTGACAGGAGACCCCCCCCACGGTGAGGGTCGAAAAAATTTAAAATGCTTATAACTCGCGATCAATTTTCGTAGCGTAGCCAAATTTTGTTTGGTAATTTATTATGAGACAGTGTTACTGTCGGTGACAGGGCACTCCCCTCGGTGAGGGTCGAAAAATTTAAAATGCTTATAACTCGCGATCTAATTTTCGTATCGCGGCCAAATTTTGTTTGGTAATTTATTATGAGAGAGTGTTAATTTTTGGTGACAGGAGACCCCCCACGGTGAGGGTCGAAAAATTTAAAATGCTTATAACTCGCGATCAATTTTCGTAGCGTGGCCAAATTTTGTTTAATGATTTTTTATGAAACAGTGTTAAATTTTGGTGACAGGAGACCCCCCCCCCCACGGTGAGGGTCGAAAAAGCTAAAATGCTTATAACTCGTGATCTAATTTTCGTAGCGCGGCCAAATTTTGCTTGGCAATTTATTATGAGACAGTGTTACTTTTGGTGACAGGAGACGACCCCCCCGGGTGAGGGTCGAAAAATTTAAAATGTTTATAACTCGCAATCTAATTTTCGTATCGCGGCCAAATTTTGTTTGGTAATTTATTATATGAGAGTGTTAATTTTTGGTGACAGGAGACCTCCCACGGTGAGGGTCGAAAAAATTAAATGCTTATAACTCGAGATCAAAGCGCGGCCAAATTTTGTTTGGTAATTTATTAAGAGACACTGCTACTTTTGGTGACAGGTGACCTTCCACCTTGGGGATCGAAAAATTTAAAATGCTTATAACTCGCGATCTAATTTTCGTAGCGCGGCCATATTTTGTTTGGTAATTTATTATGAGACAGTTTTAATTTTTGGTGACAGGAACCCCCACACGGTGAGGGTCGAAATATTTAAAATTCTCGCAATCTAATTTTCGTATCGCGGCCAAATTTTGTTCGGTAATTTATTATGAGAGATTGTTAATTTTTGGTGACAGGAGACCCCCCCCCCCACGGTGAGGGTCGAAAAAATTTAAAATGCTTATAACTCGCGATCAATTTTCGTAGCGTAGCCAAATTTTGTTTGGTAATTTATTATGAGACAGTGTTACTGTCGGTGACAGGGCACTCCCCTCGGTGAGGGTCGAAAAATTTAAAATGCTTATAACTCGCGATCTAATTTTCGTATCGCGGCCAAATTTTGTTTGGTAATTTATTATGAGAGAGTGTTAATTTTTGGTGACAGGAGACCCCCCACGGTGAGGGTCGAAAAATTTAAAATGCTTATAACTCGCGATCAATTTTCGTAGCGTGGCCAAATTTTGTTTAATGATTTTTTATGAAACAGTGTTAAATTTTGGTGACAGGAGACCCCCCCCCCACGGTGAGGGTCGAAAAAGCTAAAATGCTTATAACTCGTGATCTAATTTTCGTAGCGCGGCCAAATTTTGCTTGGCAATTTATTATGAGACAGTGTTACTTTTGGTGACAGGAGACCCCCCACGGAGAGGGTCGAAAAATTTAAAATGCTTATAACTCGCGATCAATTTTCGTAGCGTGGCCAAATTTTGTTTAATGATTTTTTATGAAACAGTGTTAAATTTTGGTGACAGGAGACCCCCCCCCCCACGGTGAGGGTCGAAAAAGCTAAAATGCTTATAACTCGTGATCTAATTTTCGTAGCGCGGCCAAATTTTGCTTGGCAATTTATTATGAGACAGTGTTACTTTTGGTGACATTAGACCCCCCCCCCGGGTGAGGGTCGAAAAATTTAAAATGCTTATAACTCGCAATCTAATTTTTGTATCGCGGCCCAATTTTGTTTGGTAATTTATTATATGAGAGTGTTAATTTTTGGTGACAGGAGACCTCCCACGGTGAGGGTCGAAAAATTTTAAATGCTTATAACTCGAGATCAAAGCGCGGCCAAATTTTGTTTGGTAATTTATTAGGAGACACTGTTACTTTTGGTGACAGGTGACCTCCCACCTTGGGGATCGAAAAATTTAAAATGCTTATAACTCGCTATCTAATTTTCGTAGCGCGGCCATATTTTGTTTGGTAATTTATTATGAGACAGTTTTAATTTTTGGTGACAGGAACCTCCACACGGTGAGGGTCGAAATATTTAAAATGCTTGCAATCTAATTTTCGTATCGCGGCCAAATTTTGTTCGGTAATTTATTATGAGAGATTGTTAATTTTGGTGACAGGAGACCCCCCACGGTGAGGGTCGAAAAATTTAAAATGCTTATAACTCGCGATCAATTTTCGTAGCGCGGCCAAATTTTGTTTAATTATTTTTCTATGAAACAGTGTTAAATTTTGGCGACAGGAGACCTCCCACGGTGAGGGTCGAAAAAGTTAAAATGCTTATGACTCATGATCTAATTTTCGTAGCGCGGCTAAATTTTTTTTGGCAATTTATTATGAGACAGTGTTACTTTTGGTGACAGGAGACCCCCCACGGTGAGGGTTGAAAAATTTAAAATGCTTATAACTCGCGATCTAATTTTCGTAGCGCGGCCATATTTTGTTTGGTAATTTACTATGAGACAGTTTTAATTTTTGGTGACAGGAACCCCCCCCCCCACGGTGAGGGTCAAAATATTTAAAATGCTCGCAATCTAATTTTCGTATCGCGGCCAAATTTTGTTCGATAATTTATTATGAGAGATTGTTAATTTTTGGTGACAGGAGACCCCCTACGGTGAGGGTCGAAAAATTTAAAATGCTTATAACTCGCGATCAATTTTCGTAGCGTGGCCAAATTTTGTTTGGTAATTTGTTATGAGACAGTGTTACTGTCGGTGACAGGACACTCCCCTTGGTGAGGGTCGAAAAATTTAAAATGCTTATAACTCGCGATCTAATTTTCGTATCGCGGCCAATTTTTTTTGGTAATTTATTATGAGAGAGTGTTAATTTTTCGTGACAGGAGACCCCCCACTTTGAGGGTCGAAAAATTTACAATTCTTATAACTCGCGATCAATTTTCGTAGCGCGGCCAAATTTTGTTTAATGATTTTTTAATGAAACAGTGTTAAATTTTGGCGACAGGAGACCTCCCACGGTGAGGGTCGAAAAAGTTAAAATGCTTATGACTCGCGATCAATTTTCGTAGCGCGGCCAAATTTTGTTTAATGATTTTTTATGAAACAGTGTTAAATTTTGGCGACAGGAGACCTCCCACGGTGAGGGTCGAAAAAGTTAAAATGCTTATGACTCATGATCTAATTTTCGTAGCGCGGTTAAATTTTGTTTGACAATTTATTATGAGACAGTGTTACTTTTGGTGACAGGAGACCCCCACGGTGAGGGTCGAAAAATTTAAAATGCTTATAATTCGCGATCAATTTTCGTAGCGCGGCCAAATTTTGTTTAATGATTTTTTATGAAACAGTGTTAAATTTTGGCGACAGGAGACCCCCCCACGGTGAGGGTCGAAAAAGTTAAAATGCTTATAACTCGTGATCTAATTTTCGTAGCGCGGCCAAATTTTGCTTGGCAATTTATTATGAGACAGTGTTACTTTTGGTGACAGGAGACGACCCCCCCGGTTGAGGGTCGAAAAATTTAAAATGTTTATAACTCGCAATCTAATTTTCGTATCGCGGCCAAATTTTGTTTGGTTATTTATTATATGAGAGTGTTAATTTTTGGTGACAGGAGACCTCCCACGGTGAGGGTCGAAAAAATTAAATGCTTATAACTCGAGATCAAAGCGCGGCCAAATTTTGTTTGGTAATTTATTAAGAGACACTGTTACTTTTGGTGACAGGTGACCTTCCACCTTGGGGATCGAAAAATTTAAAATGCTTATAACTCGCGATCTAATTTTCGTAGCGCGGCCATATTTTGTTTGGTAATTTATTATGAGACAGTTTTAATTTTTGGTGACAGGAACCTCCACACGGTGAGGGTCGAAATATTTAAAATGCTTGCAATCTAATTTTCGTATCGCGTTCAAATTTTGTTCGGTAATTTATTATGAGAGATTGTTAATTTTGGTGACAGGAGACCCCCCACGGTGAGGGTCGAAAAATTTAAAATGCTTATAACTCGCGATCAATTTTCGTAGCGCGGCCAAATTTTGTTTAATTATTTTTCTATGAAACAGTGTTAAATTTTGGCGACAGGAGACCTCCCACGGTGAGGGTCGAAAGAGTTAAAATGCTTATGACTCATGATCTAATTTTCGTAGCGCGGCTAAATTTTGTTTGGCAATTTATTATGAGACAGTGTTACTTTTGGTGACAGGAGACCCCCCACGGTGAGGGTCGAAAAATTTAAAATGCTTATAACTCGCGATCAAGTTTCGTAGGGCGGCCAAATTTTGTTTAATGATTTTTTATGAAACAGTGTTAAATTTTGGTGACAGGAGACCCCCCCCCCCACGGTGAGGGTCGAAAAAGCTAAAATGCTTATAACTCGTGATCTAATTTTCGTAGCGCGGCCAAATTTTGCTTGGCAATTTATTATGAGACAGTGTTACTTTTGGTGACATTAGACCCCCCCCCCGGGTGAGGGTCGAAAAATTTAAAATGCTTATAACTCGCAATCTAATTTTTGTATCGCGGCCCAATTTTGTTTGGTAATTTATTATATGAGAGTGTTAATTTTTGGTGACAGGAGACCTCCCACGGTGAGGGTCGAAAAATTTTAAATGCTTATAACTCGAGATCAAAGCGCGGCCAAATTTTGTTTGGTAATTTATTAAGAGACACTGTTACTTTTGGTGACAGGTGACCTCCCACCTTGGGGATCGAAAAATTTAAAATGCTTATAACTCGCGATCTAATTTTCGTAGCGCGGCCATATTTTGTTTGGTAATTTATTATGAGACAGTTTTAATTTTGGTGACAGGAACCTCCACACGGTGAGGGTCGAAATATTTAAAATGCTTGCAATCTAATTTTCGTAGCGCGGCCAAATTTTTTTTAATTATTTTTTTATGAAACAGTGTTAAATTTTGGCGAAAGGAGACCTCCCACGGTGAGGGTCGAAAAAGTTAAAATGCTTATGACTCATGATCTAATTTTCGTAGCGCGGCTAAATTTTGTTTGGCAATTTATTATGAGACAGTGTTACTTTTGGTGACAGGAGACCCCCCACCGTGAGGGTCGAAAAATTTAAAATGCTTATAACTCGCGATCTAATTTTCGTATCGCGGCCAAATTTTGTTTGGTAATTTATAATGAGACAATGTTAATTTTAGTGACAGGAGATCTCCCATGGTGAGGGTCGAAAAATTTAAAACGCTTATAACTCGCGATCTAATTTTCTTAGCGCGGCCAAATTTTGTTTGATAATTTATTAGGAGACAGTGTTACTTTTGGTGACAGGAGACCCCCCCTCCCCACGGTAAAGGTCGCAAAATTTAAAATGCTTATAATTCGCGATCTAATTTTCGTAGCGCGGCGAAATTTCGTTTGGTAATTTTAATAAGACAATGTTAATTTTTGGTGACAGGAGACCCCCACGGTGAGGATCGGAAAATTTATAATGCTTGTAACTCGCGATCTAATTTTCGTAGCGCGGCCAAATTTTGTTTGGTAAATTTTGTTTGGCATATCTTTTATCGCGGGTTTTGAGCGCGGCGAAAGAATCTAAAAATTCCGTAACGAGAAAAACCTAACACTCCGGCTAACGTCGCTTGAGTTTGACAGACTTCGGCACGGTATCCTTCGGTAGACTTCGGCAGACATTAAAGCGGTATTTTTCAGATATCTTGAGAATATCAAGACTCAAACTTATGTTTTTTCTTTCAGCTACCATAAACGTATAATTTCAATTATAAAAATTCCTGATTAACCTACATGTGTTTTAAGATAATAAAAATATTTTAAACGATATTAATTTCTCATTTATTCAATTAAAGAGAAAAAAATGTTTTGTTATCGGTGATCACGCTCAAAAAGTATAACTTGAATTAATATCAAAGACAAAAAAAACTGCATAAATAAAAAGTAAATAAAAAATTATGATTGCATAAGTTGATAAAAAATGCTGTGCAATAGCTTTACCGCGGCAGTCCCCGAGTGCCACACGTCTTTTTTTATTTTAAAGAGTAGATGTAAATTACAATAAAATAACACTAATTTTGCATAAAAAAACGAAAACATGGGATAATAAGTTGCCGAAATATTTGTAATCCTATTTTTTACACTCTTAGATTTTTCGTGAAATTGCATTTCATTCAAATTTCAATTCAAAGATATGTCTTAATAGGGTATCAGACGCTTAATCAGATGCAAAAACTGTTATTTAATATGACAATTATTTTTTGAGTTATAAAGATTTTCTTTTACTCATTTAGGTACTACTTGAGTAGTTTGCCGTTTTATATTTTTTGTCAAAATTGGTTTATTAGTATATCATTTATAGAGTATTACTGCATTAAAAATATTTAAATTTACGTTTAAATTTTATTTTAGAATTGCTATGCACTTTATAAATAGTTTGCATATGTTTTATTTTCAGATTTTATATTATGCATAAACATGATGGGTAATTATTACTGTGTCCCCAACGACTAGTTTTTGTTGTGGTGATGTGGTGAGCACCTATTCTATCGACGTTCTCTTTGTTTCAGGGGTGAAGTGAAGGACCCACGTTTAATTCTTTTGAGCAATTCAACCGTTTACCCCATAGAAATCTGGTCTATGCACGCAACTCCAATATGAAGTGAACATCCTTTTGATGTCATACATTCTCCTTGTCATACATCCTTGCCCGCTCTTCCCATACAAACGACAGCAAAGCACACAAACTTTCCTATCGAATGCCTCAGCAGTTACAGTCTCTTTCTCCGCACTGTACAAGGTTACGAGTTACGACACACAAAGCGCTCTCGCGACAGAATGTTTTTCCCCCTAGTATTTATATTGAAAATAATTTTATACAAAGATTAAAACATTAAAATAAATGATTACTAAAATAATAAATCATAAAAAAATGTTATTTTTACTGTAAGGCGCCTTTTCATACATCTATTTAAATCTCACTTGCCTGAAGCAATGATCATAACCGTCGACTCCCGGTATCACTTGCACTGTATTAGTTCCCATTGTGAACCTACGATGTAACTGTGTTGCTTCAGATTAGGAAATAAGCCTGCTCAAGCTGACTGATCATTGCGTCGGCCATAAAATACTACTAAAAATTCGGTTCTTGATGGCGTAGAACATAGAAATATAGGACTTCATCTCCAGATCTCTGAGTTGTATGCCACAATTCAATGAGTTATACCAAGGGTTTTTTACTGACAGACAAACGAGTGTTTATGGAGAGGAATATGAATACCCTTCCATAAGTTAGGCCATACAATGAATAACACGATTTACTTTTCTGATACATGACATCGATTCGTGATGAGCAATGAAAATTGCAGTTAAAATATGGATTTCTCCATATTTGGCGAATTCTAAATTAAACGATTTGAAAAAAAGCCTTGAGTGTTACGATAATTCCTCAACCGAGAAAGAATCTATGTGGAAAAGAGGGACAAATCTAAGAAATGGGGTAAAAATTATTTTTTCTAAATGTACTTGGTGGCTTTTATTGTTAAACGGACTTAATATTAATTTTTTTTCGTATTATGGGAACAATCTAGTATAAAAAATAATAGATGCCTGAGAAATTAGACAAAACTGTGAATGATAAATAACATAAATGTAAAACATTTGACATAAAATATTAATGGGAGAAAATTAACAATTTTTTAAAAAAATGAAAACAACAGAATTGAAGAACATCCAATTATAAGCAGTTAAGTGTTAATAACAAAACCTGGAAACAGATGTAAGCAATACATTTAATTTCATCTGTGTCTTTTATCAAGTTTATTTTAATTTGTATATACCGACACAAATTTCCCTTATTCTAACAGTTTAAAGGTAATAGAGCCTATATTTTCATAAATTATCTCTCCTGAGAAATTATACATTATTTGGTGTACTCCAATAGAAATTCCTTTTCAATGTATTCTGTTTCAGAAGGTAGCATGTAGAATTCTAATTTCGGAGAAACCAAAAATTCAGAAATATGTAAATGAAAATACAAATAGTATATTGAAGAGAATATGACTCATTTTCTCGTCATAACGTGGCTACATATTAAATAATTTAGTTGTTCCGTAAATAACATGATATAAATATTTATATGCGTGCCCATAAATTTCATTGGCCAGTCTAAAACATTTGAGGCAAAACTTTATCTAACAATTACACCCCTTTAAATAATTTATTGCTTTCCTTTGGAATTCATAGATGCTTTCGAAAATAGATAATTATAAGAAATTACACTTAATTCAAGATTTTACAATACAGATGGCAATATCTAACAACTTTACGTTCCGTGACTAAGAATTACATGATATTTAATGAAGTTACGAAGCGTTGAAAAGAGTAACTTGTTTATTAAATAAAAATTAATGTATAAATAGAATTAGTTAAGTGTTAATTTATAACTATTATAGATAACTGGAGGCCTCTGATTCTTACGAGTTACGTTCGAGAACCCCCGCTTAAACGCCACAAACTCTAAAAACATGCTATTTTAATCTGCTTTTTAAAGATTGCGAAATATTAATCGATAATTTATTATTATTATTATTATTATTATTATTATTATTATTATTATTATTATTATTATTATTATTATTATTATTATTATTATTATTATCATTATTATTATTATTATTAGTAGTAGTAGTAGTAGTAAGTGGCGATGTCTCTGTGAACGGATTTCCATTCATTTCCTTTTGATTTGAGAATTTCGACATTTAAACAGCTTCTGTTGAACATCTACTGGCTATTTATATGATTCATTAAACAAAATCAGTCAAACAGTGAAATACACACCTTGCCACTTGGTATTTTTTAAGCCACGGTATAAGAAAAAAAATTAAGGAAGATAAAGTTTAAATCTGAAGTAATTTTCATTGATTCATCAATTCATTCATTTTCATTCATCATTTTCATTTTTTTAATATTCATATGAGAAAACACTTTTATTATTGGAAAGGAAATATTTGTGTCGCCTTAAAATTCACAACAATTGTTAAAAAGATATTATATATTGATAAAATTTTATTGATAAAATATATCCTATATTTTCATAAATTATCTTTCCTGGGAAATTATACAACATTCGTTGATGCGCTATATTAGAAATTACATTTCATTGTATTCTGTTTCAGAAGATAACATGTAGAATTCTAATTTAAGAGAAATCCAAAATTCGTAGTATATGTAAATGGGAATGAGTATAGTATATTCAAGAGAATGTGACTCATTTTCTCATCATAACATTTCTACATAATCACGTTTAACATATTTAATTATTTAGTCGTTCTGTAAATAACATGATGGGGGAATTTATACGTGATTACGTAAATTTCACCGGTCATTCTCTGCCGTTTGAGGCATAGCTTCATCTAGCACTTACACCACTTTATATAATTCATTGCTTTCCTTTCAAATCCATTGCTATTTTAAGAAAATACATGATTAAAATCAGTTACAGTTAATTCAAGATTTTACAATACAGATGGCAATATATGACATCTGTACGTCTCGTGAATCAAGATTATATGATATTTAATGAAACACCTGAGAGTTGCTCTTTTATTTAATAAAAATTAACGTACGAATAGAATTTGTCCAGTATTAAATTATAAATCTTTCAGACAATACATTAGATTTGAGATTTTACAAACATTTAATTACAATACTTTTCATATATTTATCCATTAAATTATTAAAAAAAATAATTTTATTTAAACTAATTTAAAAATATTTTTTTTTATTTTAACAATGATTTAAAAAAATATTTTTAGTTATCTGACGGTATTGAAAAAGTGGAAAATTGTAACGTTGTTTTCTCTGCATTTTGTTGTAAATGCTAAAAAAATATGATTATTTCAACGTCATAAATATAAAAATAACTTAAATACAAATATGATTGTAATTTTTGAAAATAGTAAACATTCTTCAATGCATTGAAAACTCATGAAATCTATAGAAATATAGTCTTAAATATCGCTTATACGACAGTGAAACCTCGGATTTAATGAACGGTATATTACGTGCTAAATAATTTGAAAATCAATATGCTTAGAAAAATAATAAAATTAAAAAAAGCAGTCTTAGTAATTAAATATTATCCGCTTTTAAGAAGAAAAAGAAACATTATTTAAAACTTTATTTAAAACATCGTGCACCGTATAATTAGTCAACCAGCCTATAGATCTAAAAATCTCTCCTCTTGTCAAAATTATTTTTAAAATACTGAAAAGATTACATGAAAGAGACGAGAGTTTTTTTTCTTCACAAGACATATATGCCAAAGTACATAACGTCCAAAGTTAAATACAGATTAGCCATGATTGACAGCAAATGCATTACGTTTGCATAGCAAATTTATTTCTACAACAAATCTTTCTAGTGTTTTTTTTCTAGTAGATTATAATGCAATGCGAAAGAATTAAGGATAATTTTGTGTATTTTTACGAAGCATCGTTTATATTTATGCAATATTTATGTGAGAAAATGGTAAGAGAATGTCATTTTGAGAATTTTATTCATGTATTTAACCCTTTACTCCACGATTTTTTATTTCTATTTTTATGATTTTTTTTATTTGTATATTGATTTTATAGTAAGTAAAATAGTAAAAATAAATAAATGAATCAAAATCAAATTTTCTGTAACAAATTCATATTTTATGGTGTGTGTCATGCATACACTTTTAGGATTTCAAAATATTGTATTGCGCTATTTAGCAACTAAATGAGCTTAAAGGAGTTTCGGTTTTTTTTTAAAGCATTAAGTATTGTTATTTTTTCTGATTAAAAACACGTTTAAATCATGTTTATTCCTTAATTAGAACTGGAAACATTATTTTTTTCGTTTTGATATGTTTTCAAAACTTTTTAACCATTTGAAAAATGGTTGTTGTTTTCGGGAGAATGGACCCGATGATGTTACCACTTTTGAATGATGTTACCACTTTTGAATGATGTGGTCACTTTTGAATTTAAATTAATTTCTTTACTTTTAGAAGAGTTTTTTTTTGAATTTAAATTAAATTCTTTACTTTTAGAAGAATTTTTATTTGAATAGTAAATTAAAATGGTTAAAATCATTGTAATAAAGGAGAAAACTAACAAATTTAAAAATGGGTAGACGGAAATTAACAGATACGGAAAAAGCCGAAGCCAAAGAAATGAATGAACGTGAATATCGCATTCAATGATATTAAACACAGTCAACATGTATAAGTTGCTTATTAGTTTGGCGATTCGTATCATTTGGCGAAATTGGTCGACGGGATAACTGAGTAATACTGTATTTGGTTTGGCGCAAAAACGTCTTTCAATGCAGAAAATGATAAAATCAAAAGATTATTGAGCCGCTGAAAACCAATTACGTGTTGAAAGGCGATCACGAAAAAGGAAGCAATTTAATGCCGAACCGATTAATTGTAAAACATCATGTCGCCAGGGCGACCAATCCACTAGCCATGGCGTTTTACTATCGGTCGGTTCTAACCAGGAAAATTTGAGTGCCAATAGTGATTCTAACATGCCGGAAAATGTTATAGCTATTACTCTTGATTTTCCACCACCTAAAAAGAAAACTAAAAAGCAATCGGCTTGGGAAAAACTGGGAAAAAACTTTTTTGATTCGATGTCTGATGGACCCATTCACAGATGCATGTGCTGCGATCGATTTTGGTTTAAAACCTCCATCACCAAAATTCTGCTCTGTAAAATCAAACAATATATGCCAAAGTCTTACAAGTATAACAGTATATGCCAAAGCTGTATTTTAATAATGATTACTTTTGCACCAACAATGTTAAATAGTTTGAAATGTTTCTTTCGTCGCCAACTTTTATGCTTGGCGACAATAGAGTGATATAACTTAAACGAACCGTACCTTCAAATTGCAGCATGTATAAAGTCATTTATAGCAGTGGCACGGATAATACACAATAAAACAACTGGTATTTAGCTTAAAATGATAGATGAATGTATCGAGTGAAACATTTTTCAAATGGTTGGGGTAATTTCTTAAATTACAATTATTTTTATTTCGTTTTGATATGTTTTCAAAACTTTCAAGCAATGGTTGTTACGGAAACAACTTCTTATGAAAATGTGTTTTTCTTCTTGCTGGGTTTTTTTCACCATTTCTCAATTTAAATTGTCATAACTCTAGAACCGTTTAAGATAAATGGTTTCCCTTGGAAAATGTATATTTTAATTATTTTACTTTAATTTTGAATCAGCTAAATTGAAAATAATAATTAATTTTAAAAACATGATTTGTTTTTTTTAAAAAAAGGTTAATCTTTTTTTTTTCTGGCATTTTTAATTTAAATATTTTCAATATATATTTCAATTAATATTGTTAGAAATTCTGAATCGAAATCAAAGCTTATGTATACCTTTTTATTTAAATGAAAAAATTTCAGTATAAATAGTGAATTATAACTCCAGAAATAATATTGTTACGAATTTTGTAAATAGTTAGTGTTTGTACTGTAAAATAATGTAAATAATCTTATTAAGCTCCATTTCTTTACTAATATTAGTTTTAGTTACATTGTCTCTGTTATCAAGCAAACTTGTCTATTATTTTCAGTGAATGTCTATGGCAGCTTTGCGAAATATTAGAGATATCGCCAAGTTGGCGTCACTTTTGGCGACTAATTTTGGTCGCCAAATATGGCGATATATCGCCAAGTTGGCGACAAACTTGGCGATTGTTGGCGATGGTAGCCCTTTCCTCTTTATGGTGACCCCCCCCCCCTTAGGTCTACTGATACATTGAATGTTGTTCCGTGGTTTTCCGGATATTTCTAGAAGGTTGTAGAAATTTCCACCGCATGCGGCGAGACTATATATAGGAGAGCCGATACGAGCTGCTGTGGTTATTATTTACCAGTCAGTCAGTGAGTGAACAAGGCATTTGTTAAGCAAGTTTGCTTTAGTTTCATTTATGTTGTTTTGAATGTTATTAAGTGTTGAGACGTTGTATAAAGAGTGTCTGGGATCTAAAGCTGTACTTTTACGATAGATTTGAGCAGTTATTTTTGAATATCTCGTAATATTTGTGAGTTTCGAAGACTCTGTTGTTCTGAAGATCTGTAAATAAATTATTTTCTACTTTTCTAAGAAACAAGAGTTTGAAGTTGTCTAACCATAAGATCAAAAGAATCCTATATACGCAGCAATATAACGATTATTTGAATGTATACCAATTTTAATTTACCCTAAGTTTTTAACAAATTTTCATTTTTTTAAAATTATGATAAATTTTATTATGTTATTTTGTTTACTAATAGTATGGTTAATCATCATAAAAAATTTCTAAATATTAACTCGCAAACTTTTTTTTATGTATACTGGACACCCTTAAATTAATTAATTTTATCTGCTTAGCACTCTGCAACTTTTTTTTTATATTAATGCTTTTAGATATTCCGAAAAAAGTAACTAAAGTAAACAAACAAAAACAACAGTAATAAACAACAAAACAAAAGTTCTAACAAAAGTAAATTTAAATACACAAACTTTTTTTTTCTTTTGTATCCGAAGGCAAGTTATACATATATATATACGTGTGTGTGTGTATATATATACCGGGTGTCCTGAAAAGAACTGAACGATTTTAAAAATCAGTAACTTGCAAACTTTTACAGATATTTAAAAAATTCTTGCACGAGAATCATCTCAAAGGTCAAAAGTTTTTTTCTTGCGATTCTGGATTTTAGTTCGAATTACAAACAATAGATGGCACTGAGAGCACTAGGTGCGGTGTTGAGATGGATATTGACGTCACTTGGTACTGAAGCAAAATAAGGAGTTTAAGGCTGTGGAGTGGGTCTCGTTTGACAATGCAATCTTGCTTTTAGGGCCCGATTTTGAACTTTTGTTTATTTGTTTTTATTGGACAACATACATTTGACCTGTGCACTCGACATAAAGCCCGATTTTGGACTCAGTCGGTATAAGTTCAATGAAATGTGTTGTTGTCATGGAAATAATAAATCCTTTAATATAATAGCAGCGATTGGAAACTGGAAATGAATTTAACGAGCAGCATACGAGTTTTGCAGACGATTTTACATTTAAAAAAGCCGTATTTTCTCGGATTAAATTACTTTTTATCATCTAATTTAAAGAATACTTTGTGCATCATATTTTAAAATAAAGTGAAACGATTTAGTAGTTTTTTTTGTTGTTGTT
Organism: Maratus speculifer; assembly: GCA_964019185.1. Taxonomy (NCBI): domain Eukaryota; kingdom Metazoa; phylum Arthropoda; class Arachnida; order Araneae; family Salticidae; genus Maratus; species Maratus speculifer. The sequence continues at coordinate 243,082,729 of OZ025289.1, forward strand.
GTTGTTAAAAATTAATCAATTTTGCTATTTTAAAAAATTTGTTATATTCTAAGAAATGCTAGTTTGTTTTAAAGAAGTTCTTTAGTAGAGTTTTATGTATGTTGTAAAAAAAAGGCGGAAATGGTTTATTCTTTAGAACAAAGAGTATTCATAGTATAAACATTGAAAATTTGGTGCAATAGCTGTTGCACTCTTTTGTAAAAATACCCAAATACAAAATTTATTACGATTATGTATATTAAATTCATGGTAATAGGGAAATAATACTGCGTCCACCTTAAATGAGTTATAATCATAATGACAACCTAGAATCATCACCTATCACTGGATATCATTGAATTAGTCATGCAGAATAGATTTTAATAGAATGAAGAAAACATTTATTAATGTCCTTTTAAGCTTTGATTCGCTTTTCATAAAACTTTAAATGAGTAACGAAAATTCTGCATCGAGTATACATATTATAATTCAAAGCATTCTGTTGGGTAGTTTCTGCGCTATTATGTGCGGACAGATAAAAGAATATTCCAGATGACGAATATAGGAGCTACATATATAATTATCCTCACAGAACATAATGCAATGGCATTGTTCTGAGTGTCTGTGTAAATGAATCATGAATTATGCATAGTTTGTTTACAATACCCAACACGACATAATAAATCTTATTAACATATATCACTTACAGACCAATTCAATTATTTCAACGCAAGTTAGAGTTTGGAAAGACAGACAGGCAGACGGCTAACTAAAAAGAAATCATAAAATTTTTTAACTGTTGGAAAGCGTTAAAAACGCATGTTAAGTTGAAATTTGACATTTAGCAATTTATTTAAATAGACGGAAGCATATTTGAACTCTTTTGTATAGCCCTGTACTTTTCCTACTATCTTTAAATACACGCCATTTATCTAGCTAAAATCTATTTAAAACCGAAACATGCTTTAAACTAATGAAATCACACTTCCAGATATTACCATCCAGAGCCGGCTATTAATCCAATTTTCGAGTGCCTCCGTATATCATTTCATTTCTATTCTTCAAACATATCGTAATATACTTAAAGCTGTTCAACGTAAAAAAATGCATAACTCATTTACAAACCACCTAATATATTTACTTACACAGTTAGTAAGGAGTGCGAATTCTTTTGTGTGGCCCTGTATATGATTTGCACCAATTATATACACAGCGTAACATGCAAAAATGTACTGAAACTTTAAAAAATCCATTCAAAACTTAAAACTTCAAGCAATTATCGTTAGCGTACAGCATTTTTGATGCAGCATAGTTTCCGAAATCTTTTGTGTGTCCCTGTAAATATTTCATATTTTCTATTACATAGTAAGAAATTCGTAGTAAACCTAAGTAACTTATAACAATTTTATTATATCTGTAACGAAATTAAAATATGCCGCAAAGTATGTTCCCTTCTATACCGTTATGTTACATAATTATTTTGTGTGGTCCTGTAAATGATTAATAACTATTCTTTGTGCAGCATATTCTACATCATTTGTATTTCAATTTAATTCATAAATGCATGTTAATTTCATTATGTTCGGACGGGTGTAATATCATCAAAAAGCACTTGAAACTTTATCTCCGTCGGCCATAATGTAACGGAATACTTTTGACTGTCCCTGTATTGGAAATACACATCCGATGTTCATAAAAATTGAAATAACTGGATAAAATTCTTCAATAATTATGTATTTAAAATTTCAACCGATTCGACAGAGTAATTTTCGCACTGTTATATGCCGACAGACAGACGGACGGACGCACCAGAGACGAGTATAGGTGATATGCATTTATATAATTACTAATGTATCTGAAAAACAGCTAAATTTAAAAGCGCATGCCGAAATTGAAAACGCATTTCCAGCAGTTATTACTTAAAGACAGTACAGTAACCGGTTTCTTTTTGTGTGCCCCTGTAAATGAACGTTAAATGCTATAAATACCAGATACTCTATTCTATCATAATCATCTTATACTGAAATTCAGTGATTTATATCAGTTTCAATACATTTGAAATAGTGTATTTCATTAATATACACTGCAAGTGATTTTCCCCGATAGACTATGATGTGATGCAATCTTTTGGGTGTACCTGTAAATTAACTGTTAATCCCACATACTTAAAATACAATACAGGACATGACTAGGTGACATAAAAAAGGTTTAAAAGATACCCAGAAAAATAAATAGATAAATAAGATATCCTGTTCTTAAAATACTTACATTCTTGGAATGTAAAAAATAAATAAATAAATAAATAAAAGTCGGTAATTCGAACATTGTTGTTTCACGCATTTCGATTTCAAAGGAGTCGTACCCATGAAAATAATATTTTTCTCTATTACTGCGCTGACGCCAGCAAAATCAAAATTATATGGATTGCATTCAAAATCGGACGGTAAAAGCAAAAGTTCATTTTTGAATAAGATCCACTCCATAGCTTTAACCTCCTTAATTTTGCTTCAGTGCCAAGTGACGTCAATATCCGTCTCAATACAGCACCTAGCGCTCTCAGCGCCATCTATTGTCTGTAATTCGAACTAAAATCCAGAATCGCAGGGGAAAAACTTTTGACCTTTTAGATGACTCTAGTGCAAGAATTTTTTAAATATCTGTAAAAGTTTGCAAGTTACGGATTTTTAAAATCGTTCAGTCCTTTTCAGGACACCCGGTATATTCTCCTAGTACAGTCACCAGACATAGACAGTTAGATTTCCTTGCGTAAATCCCGATTAGATTCCCTTAGAAAATTATGCCGGTAGGAAGAGGTAGCTTTCATATATTTATTTATTGATTTATTTATTTTAAATTAAGTTATTTTATTCAGACATACGAACCTCAAATTAGTGGAACCCGATTTTATAGGATTGAATGCTAGTTTTTGTCAATACTGAATATTAATAGGAATTTTTAGGAATTGGTCATCTTTTATTCAACCTGGTTTTATTTTAAGTGATTTAGAGGGTTTCAAAATTCAACAATATCATGAAGCGTATACCATTTTAAAGCAACTTGAATGATAAAACAAACCAATGAGCTTGGTCGAAATCTTAATTCATGTGCATATGCACATTCACATCGAAATCGATTAATATATACGACTGCTGTCGCGAGCAAATTGATAAAAAAAAGTCACCCACATTAGAAATTCAAACTCCTGTATCTCAAGGCGTCTTTTAAGGTAATGGCTAAGCAATAAATACTTCGGAATTCATTATTAAGATAAATGTTTTAGAAAAAAACTTTTTTCAAATTCCAATTTTTTGTTTCTACATCATTATAGATTTAAAAATTTTTTGACGAACTCAAAATCGCTGCCATTTTAAAACAAGGTGTCGGATGAAGTTGACCAGTGAACTCGGACAAGACATTGGTATGCATTATGTGCACAAGGAGTTATACCCAAATAAGTTTATAAATATGCGTATTATAGGGTGAAAAACTTTAGACCATTTCAGAATGTCAACCACACTGGAAATTGAAAGTGCTATAACAAGCTATAACCATTATAAGTGCTATAACCATTTTTCAAGATAAAGATGAAACAAAAAATGCTCTGGAATCTTTGTATCAAGGTCTAACAGACAAAAGAAAAATCTTTTTCACTTTCTTTTTTTTTTTCACCTAATTTTAAAATTTAAATTTAAAAAAATTAAAATTTCGCCATTTTGAAACAAGATGGCGATGGAAATGGCTAACGTGATCTGTCCAGAGATCGGTATGTACCGAGTTTCATCCGAGTTTCATCATCATCGAGTTTCATCCATGCGCACCAAGTTTCATCCAAATCAGTTTATAAATACGCGTGTTATCACGTGACAAAAACCAGATCATTTCAAAATGTGAGCAACACTAGAAATTAAAAGTGCTATAACTCAGCCATTTTTAAGATACAAACGAAACAAAAAATGCTCTGGAATCTTTGTATAAAAGGCAAATGCATAAAAGAAGAATCTTTTTCAATTTCCCAATTTTTTGTGCCTAATTTTAAATTTTAAAATAAAAAAAATTAAATTGCCGCCATTTTGAAACAAGATGGCGGATGGAACTGGATAACGAACTCTATCCAGGACTCATTATGTACTATATACACACCAAGTTGCATTCAAATCGATTGGTAAATGCGCCTGTTATCACGTGACAAAAATCATATCGTTTCAATATGTCAGCCATAAGAAAAATTCAAAGTGTACTCTATCATTTTTTAAGATATAGACAAAATAAAAAGTGTTCGGAAATCGTTGTTTTAAATACTAACACATAAAAGGAAAAATACTTTTCAACTTTTAATTTTTTTGCTATTAATTTTATGTTTTAAATTTTTTTAAAAAATTTAAATAGCCGCCAGTTTGAAACAAGATGGCAGAAGATGCTGGCCAACGAAATCGGTCGACACATTTGTATGTCTCGAGTACCAAATTTCATTCAAATCGGTTCATAAATACGTTAGTTACAGCATGAAAAAAATCATATATATATATATATACAATGTCAACATTTGAACGGAGAGGGGTTTTGGGGTCTGGGGGTCATGATCGGTGAAAATATACCAAAATTTTCTGGAAGTGCTTTCCTCCGGACGGCTGCAATAGGTAGCTTTTAACTTTTTGTAATGAAAACTACCTAAAAGACCCCCAAGGAGGGCCCTTTAGAGACTATATTTCTCGTGCTGATAACTGGCCGTCACAAATACAACCACCCAACCAGATGTGGACAAAATAAGTGTTATTGCATAATTTGACAAGGTCCTGATCAGAGACAGAGATCATATTGACCAAATACATGGCACATAATGAAAATTGTAATTTTTTAGGGGCGTCCACAAATGATGCCACGCTTGGAGGTGGGGGTGGGGAATCATAAAATTGTGAAGATTTGCAGAAAAGGGAGATAAATTTAAGAGGGGGTAAAAATCAATGTGACATCATACATTTTGGTTAAAATTTGTGAAAAAAAAATTGTGAAATTTGGGAATTATTTTTATTTTTTAAAAAACATCAAAAACCAGTAGATAAAATTTTGAAGTTAAAATATTTCTCGTTGCTAAAGTAAAAGAAGAACATGAGATTTAAAGCCAAAATATTAAATTTCATTTAAATTCCAAAATACGACTGTTTTCGATTCCTATTTTATATTAATATTTTATTATTATTGTATATTACGTACGTTTTTTGTTGCAATCCTTAATCTTATTTCATACAAAATAAGTACTGGTATAATTTTTATTCCTATGGTTACAGATTTCATCAAAACAAATAGTTTAGAGATAAATTTGAAATATGATCCATAACTAAGTGGTTTCTTTCTGAACTACAAGAATATGTTTTTGTAATATAGCGTGACATGTGACAAGACGGAAGGAGGGGGTATGGTGAGGTATAACACTTTATTACAAAGAGGTCAACAAGTTGAAATAATCTGTGACTTCATTTAAGGGCACCCACTGAGATATGTACTGGATACTGCACGTGGTGCTGTAAAGGGTTAAATTTAGTAACATAAATTTAACTAGTTAGAAATCACAATAGATTTCTCCAAATTTCTAAACCGGCTCCACCTTCGTGCTTTATCCCGTTAGAACCTGCTACTTGCACGTCATATAGGGGGAACTGGGGTACATTGATACAGTTTTTTTCTAAGATTTTTTTTGGTGTCAAGAAAGTAGAAAATTCAAGTTTTTTTTCCATGAGGTGACAGCAAAACTTGTGTAGTATGTTATAAAAATGTACAATCATTGTTTTATATAGTATTTTTGCATGTAATTTTAAAAAAATCAAAAAAAGTCATTTGTATCAATGTGCCCCATCCCCGGGGCAGATTGATACGTTTGAGAAAAATGACGACAAAATAATACCAATGCATATTTTTCATAGAAAATGAATTAGAAAACCATTTTATATTTATTTATAAAAATTCAAATCACCCACAATTTATTTTTAAGCAATATTAAAGCAATCAAATTAAATATATTATGACCTGATGTTCTGGCTGTTTCTTGTCTGATTGTTGGCTGTGGTAACTTTGTCATATCTAGCACTTCAACCCCAGCATTATCTTCTTTCTTATGAAAGATGAAAAAATTACCAGTTTTTCTGTTTATAAATAGGTTCATAAACCGAAAATAAAGGATAATTATATTAAAAATTCTGTTTATAATATAAGTATCATTTTCTGTTCTGCAGTTTGTTTCTCTTACTTAACATTTCGCATGTCGAAAATACTTTTTTCTCATTAGAATCGATATAAATTCGAGATTTGCCAGAATGGCGTCCTTTTCTTTTATTAGTTCTACTAGCACTAGATGCTGGGTAAGTTCCTACGTCTTCAGTTTTAAAAAATACTATAAAATGTTCTAATATAAAGAAATTAGAGCTATTTCACTTCAATAAAAACTAATATTAGAAATTTTTCGTGAAAAAAAAGGTTGGATTAAGGAGTGTATGGTAAAAAAAATAATAAAAGATAATGAAAATATGAACTATTAAAGGATTTAGGCTGTATCAATGTGCCCCGTCATAAACTGTATCAATGTGCCCCATACAGCGATTTTGAATAAAATGAGTCTCAAATCCAACACTTTACAATATATCTAACAATAAATAATGAAGAACTGATAAAGAGTAGCTGTACTTACCAGGGAGAGTATTCATTTTGGTTGAAAATACTGGAACAGTTATATAATAGCATTTCAATTGTACAACTCATATTTACTTTTGAACAACAAAAACAATAAATCACCCGTCCCATTTCATCAAACTACTGAATCATTCCAAGATTTTCTGTATGTAGTTGAATACACTCGCATCATCTTTTGGAGCTGCTGTGAAACTTCCTGTAATGACCCTGTGAGCGGTAGAGGGGGTGTATCAATGTGCCCCATGTATCAATGTACCCCAGTTCCCCCTACGATATATGGACACGTGCTACTGTATTTGTTTCAGGTCTGTCTCCTGGTTGATCTTTCACTTTGTTCCGCTTTTTTTCTGCTTTTATGCTAATTTATGTGTTTTGACCTTAATTTTGCACACAATTTATCTATCTACATCTATAAACATACATACATGCATACACACACACACACACACACACATATATATATATATATATATTAGCAGGAGTGACCGAGCTCAGCTCGTTCAACATTAACTTCGTCAAAATTAACTTTGTGTTCAACGCGATTTTCACTTTATCAGTCTCTCTGTATTATTACTATAAAACATCTCGTTTATAATAGTATCATTTACAAAAACAATCAATAAGACAATTATGTATGTATACACATTTCTACATGATTTTAAAATTTACAACAAAAGGACATTGATTCAAATAACTTTTTTAGCTCGACTCTGATTGGTTTAACCGTGCATTTCGAATTCTATTAAGAATGTATAAAAATTTCTTCACATTCTGAAAGACAATTCTTTTGCCAGATATAGCCAAATTTGGTGACATTCTTTCATTTGGCACTAAATACGTGTTTTGGCTGTCGTAATCTTAATAATCGATTTTTCAACCAAATGCCGCCAATATTCTGTCAAAAGTCGCCAACTTATTGGCTGCCGCCCTATTCTCGTGACTCTGATCCCTATTGCCCAAAATGACCCACTAATCAAATCTGATCAAACGTGACTTAGCTGAATTTTCTTTAGGTAATCAAAAACAGTAAAATATAAAATTGAATCAAAATCGTTTAAGATATTTCTTAGGCAAAATTAGCTTGACAGCATTCCTCAATGAAGTCGAAATGATCCACTAATATATATTTTTTTAAATATGCGACTCTGCCCAATAGTCTTCTCGTGCCAAAAAAAAAAAAAAAGTTCCTTTACAAAAGTTAGATAGAATTGATTGTGCCGTTGTTGCATATAGTTAGAATGACCCTGACCCATTATGACCCAAAATGACCCACTAAATGAATTTACGCGAGCATGTGCTGTAGCCCAATGGTTTTATCTTGCCGGAAAACGATATAATACAAAGTATAGTTAAAATGGTGAGAGCCATTTTCTAGATGAAATTAGCATGACCCATCATGACCCACGAATAACTCTTATAAATGAAATCTCTCGAACATGTCACCTAACTCGTTCGTTTTTGCGCGCCGAAAAAAGGTTGGATTCAAAATTTAGATAAAATCGATTAAGCCGTTTCTTAGATGTAATTAGCTTGACCTTAACCCATTATGATCCAAAATTACCCATTAATTAAATTTTCTTGAACATCTGACCCAACCCAATGATTTTCTTTTGCCCGAAAACGATAGAATTCAAAATTTAGTCAATATTGCTCGAGACATTATCTAGATAAAATTAGCATGATCCACAATGACCCGCTAATTGAATTCTGTCTAACACATGACTTTACACAATAATCTTCTTGAAATCCAAAACGGTAGAGTACAAGCCTTGGTCAGTGTCATTAGAGCCATTTTTTATATAAAATTGGTTTAACCCACAATTTCCCGAAAAGTGACGAACTAACCGAAATTTCTCAAACATGCGACCGAGCCCAATAGTTTTTTTGTGCCAAAAAATGTTATACATAAAATTTCCTTAAAATTGATCCACCTGTTCTTTAGATATAGCTTTATCATGACCCATTATGACCCATCATGACCCACAAATTATCCTTATAATCGAAATCTCTCGAATATGTGACTTATCCCATTCGTTTTCTCGTGTCTAAAAACTTTTACATACAAAATTTCGTTAAAATCGACCCTGTCGTCCTTTAAATATAAATAGCTAGACCCAGACCCTTTATGACCCAAAATGACCAATCGAAATTTCTCGAACATGTGACCTACACTGTTAAAAATTTGGCCCATTTGCTGCAGCATCACTCCACTGCTTTTAAAGAAAACGGTTACTTTACTGTGGTATGGAGCATTCTCATTGGTCATAAATGAGACATTCTATAAATGCTGTGGAGTGATGCTGCAGTAAATGGGTTAAATTTTTAAAAGTGTAGCCAATAGTTTTCACGTACCAAAAAATGTTGTATACAAAATTTCGTTAAAATCGATCCACCCGTTCTTTAGATACAGCTTTATTATGATATATTATGACCCGACCCATCAGGACCCACAAGCGCAACTTATAATCGAAATCTCTCGAACATGTGACCTAGCCCATTGGTTTTCTCGTGTCAAAAAACTGTTACATAAAAAATGTCGTTAAAATCGATCACGCCGTTCTTTAAATATAAATAGCTTGACCCAGATACTTAATGACCCAATATGACCCATTAAATTTTTTTTTCGAGCATGTAACCTAGCCCAATGTTTTTCTCGTGCCCAAAAACCATAGAATGCAATTTTTAGTCAAAATTGCGTGAGAAAATCTCTAGATAAAAATAGCATGACATACAATGACCCCCAAAATGACCCACTAATCGAATTTTCTGGAACATGTTATCTAACCCAATGGTCTTGTAATCCAAAATGATAAAATATAAAATTTGGTCAAAATCGTTAGAGCCGTCTTTTAGATAAAAATGGCTTGACCCATAATGACCCAAAAATGATCCTTTAATCGAAATTTTTCGAGCATATGACCCAGCATAGTTTTCTCGTGCCAAAAAACGATTGGATAGAAAATTTCCTTAAAATCGATCCAGCCGTTCTCTAGATATAAATAGCTTGATCCTGACCCATTATGACCCAAAATGACCCAATAATCGAATTTTCTCGATCATGTGACCTATCCCAATGGTCTTCTCGTGTACGAAAATGGTAAAATCCAAATTTTTGCGAAAATCGTTAGAGCCGTTTTTAGATAAAATTTACACACACAGAATTTTTGCTCGCATTATATATATATATATATATATGTATGTACCGGGTGTCCCAAAAATGACTGAGATATTTTAAAGTTCAAAAACTTGCAAACGGTGACAGCTATTTAAAAAAATTTTGCAGGAGGGTTATGTACAATATGAGGAGTTTTTTTACCGTAATTTTTTATTTTAGTTTGCATCTCAAGCAATAGGTGGCGCTGACGGCAATTGAAGGCTAGGTGATCAGTGCTGAGGGAAGTGTCGACCTGGCCTTCAATCGCCATCAGCGCCACCTATTGTTTGAGATGCGGTAAAAAATTTACGAATTAAGAAAAAATTACGGTAAAATAACTCCTGACATTATACATAACCCTCCTGCAAATATATATATATATATTTATATATATACAAATTGTTAGCTCTTACATTGCTAAAATAATGATGCAGCCACAGTGTCTATAAAGTAAGACTAGTCTGACTGTATAAAATTCGTTTATTTGAATATTAATTTTACAAGTACAAAAAAAAAATCTTCAAAATATTCTCACCTTGTATTAATACACCGTTGCTATCAGCTCTGCCTTCTATTTTTTCCCAAACGACAGTCTTTCATTGATAAGAACTTGTTGTGTTTTTTTCAGAAACTTCTCCACGTCGTCAAAATGATGTCGCTTTCGGCTGGATTTCAATTGAGGAAATAAAAGTAAGTCGTTCTATGATAGATCGATACGGCGATAGTTTTGCCAAGAACGTGGTCACATTTAGGGATGTTTAGTTAGAACCAACATAGTACAAATGTTTCGCAATTGAAGTCCTCCGATGAAAATTCGATGCACAATATATTCTGTAGGTCCCAATGTTTTACACTCATTCAGACACTCATTCGAAGTTCCGAGATCAAACATATTTTATCTATATTAATGTGAAATATAAAAGCAGTAAGTCTTAACTACGTCCATTTGTAGCAATATCGTAATAATAATAAAATATATTCTACAACAAAAAGTTAAGAACTTATATTATAGATAATTATTTTGCTTATAAGACGTTAGTTTAATATCAAAACATTTAAAATATATTAAAATTTGGCATGTTTCGATTCCTTCACTTGGAGTGATCTTCAGAATGTAAATAGAAAATTACAAACGTGTAAAATTGGAATAAATGATTATTTAATTAAATTTAAATATGTAACACCCTCTATTTTTTCAAAGGGATCGATTTTGGTATTTAAGTGCATCTTTAATTTTGGAAATAAAGAAAATATAGAGGGCATTATATATTTAAGTTGAATTCAATAATTATTTATTCCAGTTTTTCACGTTCATTGCGTTTGTAATTTTTCTATTTGTATTCTGAAGATGACTCGATGAAAAGGAGTTGTAACGTGTCAATTTTTTAATTACTTTTGAAACGTTTTATCAATAAAGTAACTTTTTTCAAGCAAAACAATTATTTATAATATAAGCAGTTTTTTCGCTGTCGCTCGCCATTGCGCCATATTGCGATTAAATTCTTCGTTAGGCGAGTAAACAAGCGATTAGATTCGCCAAATTGCTTGTGCTCAGTTTTTGCTTTTTTGCGTGTGTGTATTTAATATTTTTAATATATTTATACAATAACATATTTTTAATATATTTGTAGCGGATAGTTGAATTTAGATTAATAACGATCGCTGTCGCAGCTCTAAAAACTTAGGTTATTTTAGAATATATTGAGAAGAAGAAGGTACATTAAAGGATTAAAGATAGCTTTATTTAGAGCTACACGGGAAATCTATTTGGGTAATACTTTTTTTCATTTGGCGAATGTTTTTTCTTTTTAATTAGCCAAATTACTAACATTGGTCAAATGTCAGTGAGAACACTGAATATAAGCTCTTACCTTTTCCTTTCAGAATACATATTTTTCCTATTACGATTTAGCTATATTGTCTGAAGTTCGAGAATTTAATAAGATATCCAACGTCGCTCCGGACGTTGTTCGTCATCGACGTGATTTATTCCTTCTTTGAAGGCATTGCACCGTCTAAATAATCCCACCTATATGCTTCTTGTATCATGGAAACCTCTCACTAGCCAATTTACTTCGATTTATACAAAACTTTATAGCAAAATGTTGTTCGATACGCCTTTATTTTATGAAAACCTGACGCCATGTTTTGAACGCGTGTGTATTTCACGAGCAATGAGTGTGCTACAAAGGGTCAAGGACAACTGAATTCAGATGAACTCTACAGGAGACAGTTCCCAATTAACTTACTTCCCGCAAATTCCACCCTTTTGGCCTTTTGTTTTTCCGTCTGGTAGTGAAACACCCTGCATATATATATATATATATATATATATATATATATATATATATATACATATATATATATATATATATATATATATATATATATATATATATATATATATATATATATATATATATATATATATACATATATATATATATATATATATATATATTGTCAACTTTGGCGTTGCTGAAATAATGATTCAACTATATGGTCGATCCAGTAAATAAACTAACTGTATAAAATTCGTTTATTTAATGATAGTTTTACCAGTTATTAAAAATTATTCATAATAGCCTACCACTGCATTAATCATCTTTGCAAACGTCTCTGCCCTCGATTTATGCTCGATTGACAGTCTTCCAGTATTCAGAACACTCAATGTATTTTTCAGTAACTTCTCCAGATTTTCAAAACCTAACGCCACTTTTAAACGCGTGTATATTTCAGAAGCAATCTGCGAGTTGTAAAGGCTCAAGTCCAACTGTTAAAAATGTGAAACTTTTACTGCATCCACACTCCACCGCGTTTATAGAATGTCTCTATTTTGACCAATGATAATGCTCAATTGACCAATGATATTGTTTTCTATAAAAGCGGTGGAGTGACGATGCAGCAAAAGTTTCACATTTTTAACAGTCTTGTTTCGGCTGGTCTCTTCAGTTGACAGTCCTCAATGCACACACTGCTCAACAAACTACGTCCATTTGGCTTTCTGTTAGGTGTGAAAAAATTAGTCTAATTATTTCCTGGATTTGTTTTGTACGTCTAATAATGCTGCACTGTGCAATCTACTTTACGTTCCTCAAAAAATCCAAAATTAATCAACGTAATATTAGTTGTATGCACAACCTGTATTCAATATAGTGAACTATTAACGATATCAAAATATCATAAACCTTATATTCGGACAGAGAACTTTAAATTGTTATTAATACTATAACAGGACATCTAGTTTTCTTTTATCTGAAAAATATTTTTTTCAAAAATAGACATTACGTAAATAATTAAGCATTTTTAACCTGAGTTATTTAATATATTGATATTGATTATTTACTGCATAAGGAATATCAAAGTTATGTCACGCAAAATAAAGGGATTTAAGTTTATTCAAGTCAAAAATTTACCATATTGCACTGAAAAATAGATAAATATCATTTTTTTTTATTATTTAAGATTAAATGAATTAACCAACATACGTCAAAAATTTATTTTACAGTGGCATTTTGTCGTAGTATAAAAATGTAACATGTATTTCGAATTCTATTACACAAACATGAGCCAAATACTATTTGAATACTGATGGGATAATAAATATGTCATCAATGAAATTTCTCATATCAAAAATATGCAACGAAAGAGAATTGCATATTATGCACTACACTTTTGAATACATTATTAAATAATAAATGCGCAGAGCATTTTGGAAACATTATTTAAATTACATTGAATAAATAGTTGATAAAAATATAAAACGAATACATATGCTAAAAAATCAAGTATTTCCTAAATGCTTTTCAGATATCTCTTGTGTCAATTTTTTCATTGCGTTGTAAAATATATCTGTGCTCCTTTACAGTAATGAATCAAAATAATTTACTTTTCTTTGATTCATTATTTTGTATTTGCATTTGTTCATGCCTTTTTATCATATTTTAAATGCTCCATGGATTTTTATGGAATAAATATAATTTTACAACTTCCATATTAAAATAAAATTAAAACAGTATTTATGTATCGTAATGAGCTTGAAGCTGTCGTGGATATTAACTATATTAAATGCCTCGACCTGCAAATGACCGTTGGTTAATGCCTTATTTTTTTAGAACATACATTAATAGAAATTTCGCTGTTAAATTAGGGGAAATGTTTAACAACATATATTGTATCCTTAAATTTTTTCAATTACAGTATGTACCGTCATCTACAGGGTGAGTCATAAAAAAAAAAAATAAGCTATCTCCTTAAATATTGCCCCTAAACCCATACATCCAATTGCAAAAATTTATAAAAAAAAAAAATAACATTTTTGATAAGATAAGTTTTCAAATAGACTCCATGGGAGGTCTATTTGAAATATTACGATCTGATCAGCCACAAATTCTTCTGTTTTAATAAATTCTCCGAATTTCATTTGGAACTATTCAGATTCTTTTTTGTCACAAGAAAAGATCTCACCAGTCTCAGTAATGACGAATATCATGCCATATTTTCCATCTATTTAACTATCTTTGACTGGTAATAAAATCTGGATCACCGTCAGGCAACTTTGCTTTTAACATTAAAGCTTTTGTTGGATTATTAGACCTGATTATTTTTTGCTTATAATTTGCAGAGTTCTTAGCATAAAAAAATATTATTTTCAAAAAATATGGCACTCAACATTGTTCCCAATATTCTGTAATTAGATTTTAAAAATATTAAAAAATGTATGAATAACGAGCAGATTTAATAAATAATTTTTCACAAGACATGTGTCAATTCTATTCTACCTTTTGGTTAAGCTAGCTTGTAGAAAAATAGGCCATAATTCTCTAAGACTCCATAACAATTTTTCTATATATTTTTTTATAGAATTCTATAAGAAATATTTGTAATGATGCTGGATGGGTGTCTGATCATAATAAAATAAAGAATACTGCCCAGTTAAACTGATGGCATTGAGCTCACAGGCTACAAATACTAATTGTACATTAAAGCCTTATATTTTCAAGGGTTAATTCCGTTCGAAAAAAAAATTAAGAAGGGGAAACAGCTCTGCCCTTTCCTCTTTTTTTTTTATACTTAATCATTGAACCTCCTATACTATCAAAGACATGCTTTATCATATAAAAAATCTATATCCAAAATTCAGAGCAAATTAGATAATTCTTAATGAAAACCCATTTAGCATTTATATAATTTAAAAGGAGTTATCTCCCTCTTTTATACTTAACCATTAAACTTCCAAAACTATTCAGAGATTTGAACGAAATCTGAAAACTCTGCTTGAAAAACCCATTTATATAAATTAAGGGGGGGCATTAGAACCCCTGTTCCCCCTATTTATACTTATTCAATAAACACCTAATAACAGTCGCGGAATCGCCTCATCAGAATGATCCTAATCTAAATTTTGAACGAAAACTTAATTCTGCATGAAAATCCCATTTATATCAACTAACGGGGGGGGGATTAGAACCCTTGTTCCCCCGATTTATACTTATTCAATGAACACATAATAACAGTCACGGAATCGCCTCATCAGAATGATCCTAATCTAAATTTTGAACGAAAAATTAATTCTGCATGAAAATCCCATTTATATCAACTAACGGGGGGGGGGGCATTAGAACCCCTGTTCCCTCTATTTATACTTATCCAATGAACACCTAATAACAGTCACGGAATCGCCTCATCAGAATGATCCTAATCTAAATTTTGAACGAAAACTTAATCCTGCATGAAAATTCCATTTATATCAACTAACGGGGGGGGGAGGGGCATTAGAACCCTTGTTCCCCCGATTTATACTTATTCAATGAACACCTAATAACAGTCACGGAATCGCCTCATCAGAATGATCCTAATCTAAATTTTAAACGAAAAATTAATTCTGCATGAAAATCCCATTTATATCAACTAACGGGGGGGGGGCATTAGAACCCCTGTTCCCTCTATTTATACTTATCCAATGAACACCTAACAGTCACGGAATCGCCTCATCAGAATGATCCTAATCTAAATTTTGAACGAAAACTTAATTCTGCATGAAAATCCCATTTATATCAACTAACGAGGGGGGGGGGCATTAGAACCCCTGTTCCCTCTATTTATACTTATCCAATAAACACCTAATAACAGTCATGGAATCGCCTCATCAGAATGATCCTAATCTAAATTTTGAACGAAAACTTTATTCTGCATGAAAATCCCATTTATATCAACTGACTGGGGGGGGGGCATTAGAACCCCTGTTCCCCCTATTTATACTTATTCAATGAACACCTAATAACAGTCATGGAATCGCCTCATCAAAATGATCCTAATCTAAATTTTGAACGAAAACTTAATTCTGCATGAAAATCCCATTTATATCAACTAACGGGGGGCATGAGCCCCCCGTTCCCCCTCTTATACATATCGAATGAACTCCAAAAACTAATCAGGGAAGCGCCTTGTCAGGATATACCTACATACAAAATTTCAAGTGGATCGGATATTTTTATCATGAGTTATCGCGTTACGTACATACATACAGAACGGACGGGCACATAAGCTCTCAGGCTATGATAGCCTGTGAGCTAAAAAGCTGTCTGATTGTTTACTAGTGTATAAATAATTGCAGAATGAATGAAGTGGCTGGATTAAAATTGCTGGACCAGTAAAAGGGCAGCAATAGGATAGATTCTAGCACTGCGGGGAAAGTGCCAAATTTAAGTAATAAGATGGCATGCCGATGCTGGCCTGCTGTTAGTTATCACTGATGTGCCGTCTGCATTTTTCGTACTGATTTAAGCAATGACACTATTCCCCTTTGCCGCTGATAGCAATGCTGCCCGCCATCTTTTTTTCCATTGGTCATCGTTTCTTTCTTTGCTGGGCAGTTACTGCCCAAAACAATAGTAGATCCGATTACGGAAGATCGCACTTGAAACTTTTATTAGCTAAATTCTATAATTTTAAGTCCAGCATATGTTTGCTGATGAGAACGTTTTATGCTTTGAGTTTATTGCCATACATAAATATGTACTGTTTAAGTTTTCTTTTAGTATCTGAGATAAAAAAAATTTATAATTATTTTATAAAAAGAGACAAAACATGCTATAACATATTATGCATTTTTACGATGTAAAAGAAAAAGTATTTTATAAGCATAACTTCAGTGAATTAAATATAAATATTCCTTTAATTGAATTTTAATATCTAGTTTATAAAAGTATTTTTTCTGCAAAAGTTATAAAGTGTGATCAAAAGATAAAAAAGAAATACATGAAAAAATGAAAGCATTGAATAAAATAGAAAAGCAAATCTTTTTTTCCTTTTATTACTGTAACTGAACATCGCATATTATTTTGCAATGCAGCGCAAAAGAAATGACAAGAGCTATCTAAAAACAAATGTGGGAATACTTGATGTTACAACATATGTATTCGTCTTCTGTTTTTATGAAATATTTATTCAATGTAATTTAAATAATGTTTTCAAAATATTTCGCGCATTTCATGTTTAAGAAAGCATTTAAAAGAGTAGTATATAATATTAAATCGTTGCATCCTTTTGATATGTGAAATTTACATTGATGACACTTTTGTTAACCCGTTTGGTATTCAAATAGTATTTGGCTCTATTTATGTGATAGAATTTCGAATACATTTTACATTTTTATGTCACAAAAAATTACTACTTTAAAATGTTTTGTTGACAAAAAGATTTTTTCTTCATTTCATTTTAGGTAGATTTTGTAAGAAATATCACCTATAATACTCTTTCTCAAATTGGAATTTCTAAAAAGGAATAGTAAAACTACGCCGAGCATAACCTTTACAACCCTAAACAAGATTGACATAAAAAAATTAGCATAACTTGGATAAATGTAATATAAACATTCCTTTAATTGAGTAATATCTAGATTATAAAAGTATTTTTATTCTGCAAAATATTGTAAAGTGTGATTAAAAGATAAAATATAGATACATGAAAAAAGCAAATATCGGATAAAAGTAAAGAAAGCAAATATTTTTTCTTTTATAACTGCAATTGAACATAGCATATTATTTTGCAATGTTACGCAACAGAATTGTCAAGAGCTATCTTTAAACTGTCACAGGAATGCTCAATGTTACAGCATATGTATTTGTTTTCTGTTTTTATGCTTGTATATAAATGTTGATGTGAACGGTTTATATATAAAATATATATAGGACAGTTGCACCATAAAATTTAACTAATAATAACACATTGCTCATTTTTTATTTCCTTGCAATATTTTAATTTTTACTCACGTGTAAATGGCAACATTTTTTAAAATTTTAATTCATTTAGATTTTAATTTAGTAGAAATATTATCTCTCGATCAAGATGCAAACGTAGTCCTTCCATTGTCATATTTTCCTGAAGACGCCCGCAGAAGACGGCGCGAAACGTTGAAAGTTTTATTTTATTTTAATTGTACAAATGTATATTAAAATTCCTATTTTGTGCACCACTGAGCAATGTGTTATTATTAGGTTTATATATTAACTTCGAGTTCATTAGCATATATAAATATTGTTTGAATTTAATTTTAATCTCTGAGATATAAAACTATAATTTTTTTATAAAGAGTAACAAAACATATAATAATAACCTATTACATATTTTTACAATGTAGAAGAAAAAGAATTTTATAAGTATAACTTGAATAAATGTAATATATATATATTCCTTCAATTTAATTTTTGTATCTACGTTATAAAAATATTTTTATTCTGCTAAAAACTGCAAAGTGTTATAAAAAGATAAAAAAAAACATGAAAAAGTGTAAACATTGGATAAAAGTGGAGAAAAGCAAGTCTTTTACGTTTTATTTCTGTAACTTAACATAGCATATTATTTTGCAATGCAGTGCAAAAGAAATGACAAGAACAACCTAAAAACTGTTATGGGAAGACTTAATGTTACTGCATATGTATTCGTTTTCTGCCTTTTATGACCAATTTATTCAATGTAATTTAAGAAATGTTTGCAAAGTATTCTTTGTATTTCATATTTAATAAAGCATACAAAAGAGTAGTATATAATATAAAATCTTCTTCGTTGCATCCTTTTGATATGTGACATTTTCATTGATGACACTCTTGCTATCCCGCTTGATATTCAAATAGTATTTGGCTCATATTATTTAATTGAATTTCGAATACATTTTACATTTTTATGTCACGGTAAATTATTACTTAAATTTTTTTATTGCCAAAATGATTTTTTCTTCATTTCATTTTAGATAACTTTTGAAAGAAATATCACCTATTACATTTTATATAAAGTTAGAATTTCTGAAAAGGAATTGTGGAACTACGCCGATTATGATCTTTACACCCCCAAATCAGTCTTAGTTCAAAGCTTTATCTATCTATCTTTATATATATATATATATATATATATATATATATATATATATATATATATATATAGGAGGAACTAGGGCACACTGATCCAGTTTTTTTTTAAGAATTTTTTTAGCGTCCAGAAAGCAGAAATTTCAAGTTATTTTTCCATGTGGTGTTAGCAAAACTTGTGTAGTGTGTTATAAAAATGTACAATCGTTGTTTTATACAATATTTTTGCATGTAATTAAAAAAAATAAAAAAAGTCATTTGTATCAATGTGCCCCATCTCCGCGGAAGATTGAAACACCTCATGGGACACTTTGATACGTCTGGGAAAATGGAGAAAAAATAACACCAATGCATATTTTTCATAGAAAAATAGTTAGCAAACCATTTTATATTTATTTATAGAAATTCAAATCTCCCACAATTTATTTGCAAGCAATATTAAAGCAATCAAATTGAAACGTATAATGACCTGGTGTTCTGGCTGTTCTTTGTCTGATTGTTGGCTGTGGTAACTTTGTCATACCTGGCACTTCAACCAGACTTCGAGTAATAGTAATCGTGTAATCGTAGTCGATTGTAATCGATTACAAAAACCGTGTAATCGCACTGTAATTGTAATCATAGATTTTGGTTTTTGAAATAATCGCAATATAATCATAATCAAGAGATTTCATCTCGATTATAATCATAATCTAATCATAATCGAACCCTAATATAACTGTAATGTAATCGTAATCTTAAATAAATATGCGATTACGTTAGGATTACGTCTTCTTTTTTCCCTTCTTTTCTCTTCCAAACCAAAATATACTTGGTTGGTTTGCTAAACATTGTACCACCGGAAAAGGAAGAGTTCGGTTCATGTTTTCAATTTATTAAATGGCCCTAAAGTAGGAGTGTGAAGGTCAGCGATCATAAGAGATAGAGATAGCTTTCAATGGGGTAAAGTGAAACAGAATGTATACTGCACACTGTAATAGGATATAGGAATAGTATTTGACTTGAGTTTGTCAGAGATATGGGAAGTGAGAAAATAAAACAGCATGTGGTCAATCCAGAGGTATGGGTCACTGATTGGAAGTAGTGAAAGATAAAAAGTAAAAAAGAAAAGAAAGAAAAGAATTTTATTTATGGTTTTACTATTGAACATTATATCCTGCATTCCCACACCCCTTAAATTCTGTTCTACCAGAAGACAATGCGTTTTTTCTTCCTTTAAATGTTCTTGTACAGAGTCATAGCCAGGGGGAGGGTCAAAATGCTCTTCATACCATTAAAATCGAAAAGTTGATTCCGCCTTGACTAATAGCTTCAAATTCTCTGATTAGATATGGCAAAGAAAACTTTATAAAATTAGTGATACCAGTGCATCTGTATCCCCTCCCCCCCCATCTTCTATGCTGCTGTTCATGTAATTGAAATTTATTTTAAAATTCATGAAATTTGAAAATCAGGAATATCAGTATATATTTTTTAGTTTGTATTTCTTCATTTTTTCTCCGAAAGCAATGTAATTATTAAAGGGTTACTTTAGTAATCCCAAAACACCCCTTCGCTAATGTTAATCTTATGGGCAAAAAAATTATGATAACAAATTTATGATCACTTGCATTTCAATATTTTTAAATGTTTTTGTCATTGAACAACTAAAGTCGATCTGTATGATAACGGTTTTTTTTTCCTTTCAATTTCCACTACGGTTTTTAATTAATTAATTAATTTATTTATTTTAATGAGTATATTTACATTTTCAAAACTGGTTCCTAAAGTAAAAACATCTTAAGGGTGTTCTCAACTGTTCTGCTCAGCAAGCGCAAAACATTTTGACACATTTATAAATTCATTTTTTAACGAAAAGATAAAAAATTGGAAGGCTGACTATGGAAATTGAATCGAACTGAATTTTCAATTTTGTGACAATTAAATTACCAACCGAATTATGAGCTATTTTGGTCACATAATCTCACGATTGTTTCCCTTTCATTGACTGGTTTTTCTGCTTTTGCCGGAAAATGCGTTCGAAATGTAAACTTTGATGGCTTGTTCTAAAATATCCATTGCGTTTGCAAAAAACAGATAAATGAGTGCAATTAGATAGTTTCTGAATAACAACACCTGCTATTTTCATGCATTTTCGAACAAAAATAAATTAAAACTTATGTCGCAAAGTTTACCTTTTGATTTAAAAACACCTATAGTAAAAAGAATGCATACAAAATCAAAAAAGTAGAAAACGGTCTTTATATACATCGATCTGAGCTAAACAATGCGGAAAAAACGTTTAAAAGACTATTATGCGTAGAAGATATTTAAAAAAGGTTCTTCCAAAGGATTAACATTAGTGAATGGGTGTTTTGCCTTACTGAAGTAGCTTCTGTATGCTATGCACTGTATATTAAAAGGCACACATAGATATTTACAAAAAGAAGAAAATTTAATGTTTTATAATGTGAATGAGAAGGTTCAAAACAAAACCTCAGACTTTTTTAAAGAGGTATTTTCCCAATATCGAATAATATGAAAAAATGTGATTTAGGCTGAATTTTTCTTAGGAAATCCGTAAAGTTAAATCATCAAAATTCAATAAAAATAATAATAACCATAAAACATGGGAAATTTGAAATGATTATAAATTCTATTACAAAATGTGAATATTGCATATAGATAGTCAACAATGAATTCGAAACAAGAGTTGTTCGTAATAGAACTCTGCACAACTCGGGTTAAACCACATCAGAGTCCTGGAATTGTATTTTTAGTCAATCCGAAACCCGATTCAAATTCACCATACTTCCACTCGAAACTGATTCAGTCTGACTTTTTAATTTAATGCAATTATGATATTAGCCTGTAAGAAACTAATAAGAAACTCTTATAAGAAATTACTATAATAAGATACTCGAATTCAGCGGTTCCCAATCTATGGGTCGCGACCCACTGGTGGGCCGCGGCAGTTGCTTTGGTGGCTCGCGAAACAATCTAAGTTTGTCATAAAAATACTTTATCTCTGTTTAAAAAGATAAGACAATTTCGAAAGGAAATAATGGGAGTATCCTTATTTTCCTTTTAGATTAATTTACGAACCGAATATCCAGAAATATTTAAATCAACTTTGAAATCCTTGATGAAATTCAATACTTTGTGCTAATGAGAACATGTTTTTTCTACTTTGCTGTTTTTGAAAGACAAGTACTGAGACAAACTGTGTGTTAATATATGTCCCCACATTGGTAAACAGCAATTAGAAATATCATTGATTACAAAGTTATGTTTTCATAATAATTAAACATACTTTTAACCATCTTTATAGTTTGTGTATTGTTTTAATCGATATTCATTTACACACATTGAGATAACCGATTCTGGTTTCTATTGATAATTTATCTTCCGTACGAAATTTTTCATTTTTCTTAGGATGGGATAGCTGAACGTATAGAGATCGTACAAAAATTGCTATACTGACATACAACTTTATCTTGGGTGGGTCGCGAAAATTTTCTTTTACTGAAAAGTGGGTCACGAAAATTTTTTCCCTGAAAGGTGGGTCGCGTAGTAAGAAAGTTTGGGAACCTCTGCTCTAATTAATTACTCTAATAAGAAATTTATCTTTTTTATAATGGAAGAAATGTACGCGATATTGTGCATATACAAATATAATATACCTTAATATTTAATTTAATAATACAATTTTTTCTCCGGAAAAATATTTTGTTTTGTGAAAAATTGGGTAAATCCTAATAAGAGTCACAAATGGTTGAGACACAAGCCAACAGATTTAATACTTAACTGCTGTAACAAAAATTGTCGCATAACTACTGAGAGCGGTCTGTCAGACCGCTTAATATAAAGATGAATAAAAAGTTAAATTAAATCTCGGAATATTATTTTTGTATTAAACTTTATATTTTGGACAATTATAAATAAAATTCAGTTATTCAAAAGTCTCTAGAGATAGTAAGGGCTCCAAACGAAACAAAATTTGACCAGTATCTAAAGTTAAACTAAAAATTACGAGTTAAACTCCAAAACCTGAAAAACCGCGGTTTATGAGACCGCTAACAGTAGTTAAGGGTTAATGTCAACATAACCTGCAAAAATGCCAACCGTAATCGTAATCTAAATGTAATCGTAATCCAACAAAAAAATTGTAATCGTAATCTAAACGTAATCATAATCCAACAAAAAAATATTAATAGTAATCTAAACGTAATCGTAATCCAACTGGCATAAAAAGAGACATAATCGTAATCGGTTTTTAGAAATTGAAAATAATCGTAATCGAAATCGATTACAGTCCTCTGTAATCGACTCGAAGTCTGACTTCAACCCTAGCATTATCTTCTTTCTTAGGGAAGGTGAAAAATTTACCAGTTTTTCTATTTATAAATCGGTTTATAAATAGAAAATATAAAGGATAATTATATTAAAAATTCTGTTTATAATATAATTATCCTGTGGTGTTCTGCAGGTTGTTTCTCTTACTTAACATTTCTCATGTCGAAAATACTTTTTTCTCTGGAGAATCGATATAAATTTGAGATTTTCTGAGCTGCCGTCCTTTTGCTTTTGTTAATTCTACTAGCACTAGATGCTGGGTAAGTTCGTACGTCTTCTGTTTGCAAAAATACTATAAAATGATCTAATATAAAGAAATTAGGGATATTTCACTTCAATAAAAACTAATATTAGAAATTTTTGACAAAAAATGATTGGATTAAGGAGTGTATGGTAAACAAAATAATAAAAGGTAATGAAAAAATGAACTAGAAAATGATTTAGGTTGTATCAATATGCCCCGACAAAGACTGTACCAATGTGCCCCATACAGCCATTTTGAATAACATGAGTCTCAAATTCAACTCTTCATGATTTATCTAACAATAAGAATGAGGTACTGATAAAGAGTAACTTTACTTGCCAGTGAGGGTATTCTTTTCTGTTGAAAATACTGGAACAGTTGTGTAATACCATTTCAGTTGTACAACTCAAATTTACTTTTGACCTACAAAAACAATTAATTACCCGTCACATTTCATGAAACTACTGAATCATTGCAAAACTTTCTGTATGTAGTTGAGTGCACTGGTATCTCCTTTTGGTGCTGTTGTGAAACTTCCTGTAATGACCCTGTGTGCCGTACAGGGGGTGTATCAATGTGCCCCAGTTTCCCCTACATATGTATATATATATATATACATATACATATATACATACAGATCTCCAACTACAGAATAAGGGCTTACATATATGACCAGATATTCTTTGATTTTATATTTTTAAAAGAAAATATTTACAAAAAAAATCTAACAAAATCTAAAAAAATCTAATGGACTTTTGATTGTTTTCTGTAGATTAAAATCTGGGATTTTATTAATTTTACATTTTTAAACGGAAATCTGTCCAAACTAACTAAAAGTCTCAATTTATATTGATTGAATATCTAATTGTTGATGCCTAATTATAGTGAACTTAAAATTCTGACGAAAATAAATATAATCAACGCAATATAATCCCCTCCTCTGCTATTTTAAAAGGTGAATATAACATTCTTTCTTAATACGCTTTTTACCAAACAAGTATTTTAAAACTTGAACCATATCTAAAAAGACTCTAAGGAAATATATCTTGAAAGTTCCTGAAAATATATTTGTTTAATAGTAAATAGCAGATATTAATATTTATTTAAATCCAAATCATCCCTAGAACAATAAAAGTTTTATAAATAAGTATAGTAGCCGCCTCTAGCGACCAGTCTGATCGCCATGAAAGGCATATGATAAGCACTGCAAAATGGTATATTTATTTGCAATCTATTTGCTTAATCTTCGACAAATGGTATACGTTGACAGAGAAGTCGAGAATTATTTACAATCAATCAGCAATCCATATCCTGTTCGTTGTTAGCATGTATTTTGTCTTTCTCGATCGAAAACCACTTAGTTGACTTAGGTATTTAACTTTGATGTCTATTTGAGATATTTCCGTATTATCCAGATACGATAGAGATTGACAAAAATGGAATCAAATCCCAATCTTGTTTATCGTTGACAATCAGATTCAAAACAGATTGTTAACATCATTTAATACTTAAGATTTGTTCAAAATGGTAAACAATATCAATTAAATTGACAAATAAAATAAATGATGGTTAAAAATATTAATAAATGAATTATAATAAATTAACAAAATAAAGTTCAAACTATAATAAAAAAAATAAACGGCACTACTTGAATATCCTGTGACCAACTTCGCCAAACAAAGTCAACAATTATTCGCTAACTTATTCAAATTGACAGAATTTTTATTTGAAATAATGAAATAAATTAATTAGTAATTAACTGAAATAAATTAGTAAAACATTATTAAAGATTCAAGTAAAATGTCAAATTAAAAATTTTAAATACAGGATGGTTAGTAATTAACGTGAGGTGTTCAGAGCCGTCTAGTGAGTAAAGTTTTGAGCGAAACATAATCAAATTTGATTAGCATGCATAGTAGACCGCGGGATTTCGAATTCTTAAAGAAATTTCAAAAAATGCAAAATTCAAAAAATCGCCACTAGGGGCAATTTTAGCGTTGTTTACCGACTAAAATGCATGGATTTGTATAAAATCAGTTTTGTGTAGCGATAATGAGTATAAAAGGAAAGGCTGGGAGAGTTCTCATCATTATTAACTCTCACCATACTTTTCTAGTGAAACTGTGTTATCAGCTGAACGAGAATTGCAATGCTGCTCTTCTTGAATTTCATCGATTACAGAATTTGCCAAAAGAACCGATGAACATAACAAATTTACAATAGATGATTCATCGATTTGAAACTATGCGGCAACAAGTTCAAGGACGCAAAGTGACTAGTCAATAACAAGTTGAGGAAGTTGTAACTGCTATTGTCGAACAAGCGATGAAATATGTGGTACTAGTATCAGTGCTCGGAAGTATCTCAGCTGTATAAATTTGTTCTGTACTGTATTTTTTTGGCATTATTCAACATTTACACTGGGTGTGCCAAAACTGCCCCTAGTGAAATTTTTTTATTTTTGACTAGCAAAGCAGGATCATGTAAGGTAAGAGCCATCGCAAAGCAGTTGGTCTGAGAACTCTCCCAGTCTGTACTTTTATACGCATGATCGCTACACAGAACTGATTTTGTGCAAATAAATGTATTTTAGTCAGTAAACAACGCTAAAATGGTCCCTAGTGGCGATTTTTGAATTTTTTTATTTAATTTTTTTTTAAGAATTCGAAATTCCGTGGTCTTCTATGTATAATGATCAAATTTGGTTATGTTTTGCCCGAAACTTTACTCGCTAGAGGGCTCTGAATACCTAACGTTAATTTCAAACCACCCTGTATAACGGAACAATTTTTGATGCCTGCATTCTTTGTACAGAATACCACCCAAAAACTTCGTAGAAGAATACAATTTGAACAAAATATCATTTTGCATTATTCATTGTAGTTTTTATTTAATATATCGCCTGATTATCAAAAAATCAAATATATGATCCTACTGGTATTCTGACCTGCCTTCATCTACTCGAATCCTAATTTTCAAAACTGTATATGCGGAAGATTTCTCTAGTCACTTCCATCAGGAATACACACATGCGGCCATAAATATAATCTTATTAATATAGATTGAATGTTATATGATGGGCATTTCACTTGTTCATCAAGGAGTCGGTTAAGCGATGAAAAATCTTATAACTAGCTGCTTTTGGTATCCAGTTTGATCTCCCTTTAATGTATACTAATCCTTGTATCGCAATACTTTTATTCAAAATTTAATTTACTTGCTTAATTCTTTGCCATAACTGAAGATTCTGCTAGAGAAATCGCTATTTTTATGCTAGCTGGGCGCGGGGGATAAAACGCCAAACATTGTTCCCGTGGCATTTTTTTCGGTATTTCATCAATTTCATTTCAAATACAATGCTTTCACACATTTCATTTATCATAATTAACATTAATTTTAAACTAAAATGTTGGTACTACTTGATTATCCCGTCCACCAAAACGCTTAAATACTGAGAATGGATGGTCTTGAATGTCACATTCAAGGACATTATACACGATACACATGTTTAAAATTTCATCAAGTGATTTTTTTCTTTGTATTTGTATCTTTATTAATCTTTTACTAATTTATTCATTCTTTCCTTGTTTAATTATAATTTATTAATTTAAAAAATTAATTATAACATTAAAAATTATTTCAATAAGTTTAATTTGGCTATTAGTTTGGCGATTTGTACAATTTCGCATAATTGGTCAACAGGATAACCAAATAGTACGAAACGTTTAAAATTTATCATTTTTCTTTTTAAGTAAAAAGCACAGAAAAAACACAGACAAAAAATATATATATAGCAATTCTCCGTAATTGCAGCGAAAGAGTAAAACGTAAATAATCCCCATTTAAACCTAAATCCTGCCAGAGGACATTTGCACAGAAACAAATGAGATTTGTTTCATTCGGGTGTTGCCCTTAAACAATTAACAAATAATCGCTATTTCTGTGCCACGTACGATTGCGATACATATATATATACATATATATGTATATATAAATGATTTTGACTGTGCCTAACGACAGTAAGAACAACTTCACTTTTGTAAAACGACCGGAATATTATTTTATTTTCGTAAAATGAAAATTGTACAGAAGAGACTACGTGCTAATCTTGATAACTGTGCTCGACTATGTCAGAAATTTACAATAAACTTGAATGTTTATAGTGTTTTTTTTATTTTAAATATTTGGTTTCAGACCTACATCAAAATTTGTGTATTTTATGCTATTTTTCCGAGCAATATATATATTTATATGTATACATAAACGATGCCTCTAAAAATGGCGTGGAATATTTTATCGAAAAAAGTACTTTTACTTTCTTCAGTAATAAAATCTTTACTTCAAATGTACATTTAACGTTATATATTAAAGATATTGTGGGAATCTTTCCGTAGAAATAAATAAGTTGCGCATATTTAATGGATTATAATGTCAATCATAGCTCATTTTTATTTTATTTCGGGTTTGCATAATATTCTGACACACTTGGCATATATATACAAAAAAAAAAAAAATCTTTTAATCTTTTATATAATCTCTTCAAATCTTTTTAATTTATTTTAACGAGAAAAATACATTTTTACATTTATAGATTAAGTAATTATATTTATGTGGTTCTCTAAACAATAGTTTTTTTTCACTGAAAAAGTTTCAAACAGAATTTAAGTATAATATATTTTAGAAAGTTTGGCTTAGTAAGAGTGGCCATTTTTTAATTGGTGTTTTTTCTTTGGTATTTTTTTACCCATATAAAAAGGTACGTTATGTAAATCTTAGTATATATTTAAATATCTTTTTACTAGTAAAATACATAAAAATTACTTTGAAGGATATTTTTTTGCCTTGTTTAGAATTCTACTAATATATATACTAAAAGTTACAATTTTTTTTTTTTTTTTTTTTTTAAACAAAATAACGCATTTTAGATAAATTCTTTTTTTCAATCGAAAACTAATAAATGTTTTGCATTTAATAATATATATCACGTAACTTACACCTCGTAATAATAACCTTAAATATACATAGAGTTTCTGAGTCTGAATGCGAAATTTATAAGAGTATATATGTTTATGAATTAAAATATTTCCGAACGAATTTTATATTGGGGCCACGCAATAATTATATTTTTAATTTTTAAAATAAAATGCATCGTCTTCAAGTAAACTTTCACTTCTTAAGTGGGCGTTATTTGCAACTCAATAATTCGACAAAAAAAAAAGTTTATCTAGATAAATAAATTGTGAGCTTTCTTTTTTCATCGGTGTAGTTTTAAAATAAATAAAAACCTTATTTTCCAAGAACTTTGAGTCTTAAATTTGTAAAGATATCAAATCTCGTTTGAATAATTTGTAAAAAAGTATTGATATTTAGTAAGAAAGGCAATTGTAAGATGAGTTTTGTTTTTGCATTGAGTAGTTTAATATTTTAAAATGTAGTTCTTACTATCTAAATGCATTTAAATTGTTATCAATTATAAATAAAATGTTTTCAAAGCCTGTGTAAAAAAAATTCGTGAAAAAAGTTGCTATTTCGAAACAAAAAAAGTGTTGAGTTTTTATCTGTTTATTTTATTTTAGCATTGGGTCGATTGAAAACAAAACAGCACTGATTGCCCGAATGCTTTAAATGCTTTAAGAGTTAAAATGTTTCAAATCTTCGTTTAAGAATGTATATATTTATTTTGAAAAACATGACGAAAGCCAAAAGGATATACACATTCTGAGCAAATTTTTGCTTATTTTATTTATTTAAGATAGTTTTGATCAAGTGAATGTTTCGATATTGAGATATCGATTGTGCGACGATATACCAATATTGCCCTATATCAGTATTTAATTACTTTTAACCTATAAAGGAGTTTGTTTTTGGAGAATGGAAGCACACTTTAATTCAGAAGTTTTTTTTTTTAAATAATATTTATATATTTTTTAAAAATAAATTGTACCATTAGTCGTAGAAAAAAAAATATGCGAATTAAGTGAGGGATTTTTTGTTTTACAAATCTCTAAAATTGATACGACACAAAGTTTGAAACCGGTAAACGACAAAATTGAACCTTTTTTCAAAAATTTCTTTGTATATGCCAAATTCGCATTATTTTATTCAATTCGAAATTTTAGCTGTTTAAGCTCGTATATTGATTACCTGCCAGCTAAATTAGTGTATTTATTTATTGATGAAATTTTTATTTAATTAAAACATATTTGCCGAAAACAACTGCTGAACTATTTCTATTGCTTTAAATGCAACCAGGTTAAAATTTCTTAAATGAAAAGAATGCGCTAGAGATCGCTGTTTAAATATCATATCATAAAGTTTCACAAAAAATGTGCAGTTTTATATTAAGTGCATTTCAACGAATAGCTTTTTTAAGTAATATTGTAGTAAAAGCGAAATTTATTGATCAGATCAATATGACATCAGAAATAATCAAGAGCATGCTTTCACGTTACATTATATTAGGAATATGGATGACAATTATTGCTATAGTTGTGTTCGGTGAATGCTATTTAGGTATAGTTATTTTAATTCTGCCGTTTTACATGGCGTAGACATTCGTTCATTTTAAAAAATATATAGTTATGCCCATTTATTGTATTATATTTTGCTTTTGCATTGTGATTAATTATAAACATAACAGTGCGTGAAAAAAATACTGAGTTACATACAAAAATGGAGTGAGATTTTAGCATAATGTTAATAATGTTAATGAGTATTTATTTGTTTGAGATAAAAAAGTAAAAAATTAAATTAAATTTAGGTAACGATTTATAAAGAAAATAGAAGGTTCAGTGACGGACAAAAACTGCAACAAGGAAAAGTGTGCAAATAAAATGTTTCCCCCTTGTGATTCATGTATAGATGATGTTGTTAAGTCATATAAATATTTTTTTCTTAATTTGCCATAGAAATTAGTTTCTTCAATTGCATAATTATATTATATGACTTCTAATAGAGAATACACTATTTTGTCAAAACATGGAACAAAGTATTCCACAAATGCAATATATAATAACAAATTTCATATACTGAGTTATGTTACGTGAATGTTGAGTGATTATTCATAAAAAAATCACTAGATTTTTGATGAGCGGTGTTTTAAAACTTGCAAGCTCCCGGTGCTGAAATAAACAACTTCTGGATGTAATGATGTCCGATGTTTTTGTACAAAAACCTCATAATGTTTTCCATTAGTTTAACCTTGGTAGCTGGTTTCTTTTTAACAATTTTAGCACTTATTACAAGCCAAAAAATCCCTGTCGGCTGGGCCTATAGGCGGAGGTAGATTTCAAAGAGTGCTCATTTCAACAATATATATATATATATATATATATATATATATATATATATATATATATGATTAGAGATAAACCCAGTTTAATAACTTCATTTGGCCGTTTATGAAAAAATTTTTATTTTTCTGCAAAAACTGGTTTTCTCAGAATCATCTTAAGAAAAATTCAGCTCAAATGTCCATTTTGACAACATATTTTGAAATAGATTCTGAATTTATTAAAAAATCGACCAAAACAGTACATTATACAGTTCGTAAAAAACAAAAAACTGTCAGTTGAATGCATTTGAGAAAAAAAAAATTTGAATTTAAAAATGAGTCATAAAATAACCGATTTGTTGTTTGAATACATCCTTAATTCTTTAATCATGATTGCTTCGGAAAAGTTTGTGCGAAATACTCACTTTGACAGCATTTTTAAAAATATATTCTATCTTTATCAAAAAACTGGCCAATGCGTCACAGTATATAGTTCCTAAATAAGAGGCTCTGTAAATTGGATGCGTTTGAGCGCGAAAATGGATTTTAAAACGAGTCATAAAAAACGCAATTTGCTATATGAAAACTTCCTTAAATTTTCAAATCACGAAGACTTCGGGAAATTCTGTTCAAAATACCCTTTTTGGTAGCCTTTTTCAAAATATATTCTGTCTTTATCAAAAAACCGATCAATGCATCACATTATATAGTTCCTAAATAAGAGGATCTGTAAATTGGATGCATTTGAGAGCAAAAATGGATTTAAAAACGAGTCAGAAAAAAAACGCAATTTCTTATTTGAACACTTCCTTAAATTTTCAGTCACGATGATTTCTGAAAATTCTGTTCAAAATACCCTTTTTTGAAATATATTCCGTCTTTATCAAAAAACTGACTAATGCATCACATTATATAGTTCCTAAATAAGAGGATCTGCAAATTGGATGCGTTTGAGAACAAAAATAGATTTAAAAACGAGTCAGAAAAAAACGCAATTTCTTATTTGAATACTTCTTTCAATTTTCAGACCCGATGACTTTCGGAAATTCTGGTCAAAATGCCCATTTTGGTAGCCTTTTTTGAAATATATTCTGTCTTTATCAGAAAATTGACCAATGCGTCACTTTATACAGTTTCTAAATAAGAGGATCTGCCATTTGGATGCGTTTAAAATCAAAAATGAATTTAAAAATGAGTCAGAATATAAGCAGTTTCGATTTGTGGTTTTTTCCAACTCCTATTTTTTTTAATTTCTTTTTGCTATACGAGTTGGTCCTATGAAAAACTTGTCAATATAAAAGTTGTAGATATTTTTGAGAAGATGTAAAATAAATTTAATCAGATTTGATATCTTAAATTTGACGGAGTTATGAAATTTTCGCTTTTTTCAGCGTCCTTTTTCTTTTCGTTTTTAATTTTTTTCATCGGTAAAAGTTTGTCCTATCAAAAACTTGTAAATACAAAAGTTTTAGATAATTTTAAGAACATTTACAAAAAATTTAGTTGGACTTGATATCTTGAAAATTGATGAAGTTATGAATTTTTTTCTCTCAAAATCCCTGTTTTTTTCGCCCCTTGAGCCCACTTCTAAAATTATCAAAAATCTGTCATGCATATATTTTTGGCCCATTTTTAAGAAGTAATATACACTTTAAACTGATTCGATATCTACTTTAATTAAGAAGTTATGGCGTTTTTTCGGTTTTCACAAAAATGCCCCCTATTCCGACCCCCTTGGTCCGATTTTGCCCATTAACGAACTTAGCCAAGATTTTATTCCCTTTGATTTTATGTACCAGTTTGGTGGAGATTGATGAAGAATTATAGAAGTTATCGTGTCCATAAAAAGTGAGATATATATATATATATATATATATATATATAGATAGATAGATAGATAGATAAACAGGTGCGATTGCAATAGGTAGTATTTCTTACGAAATCTACCTAAAAGTTTGAATTTAATTAAGATCAGTGCTATTCTCAATGAGACCATAGCTCTAATACCAAATTTTGAATTTCGGACTTTATTTAAACTATTGAACTTGAACCTTTTTAATTTTATTAAAATAAATAAATTCCTTTATAATTATCTTTAAATTTATTTTATTAATGGTACCATTCTATGTAAATATTGAAACATTATAAATTAACAATTTGGATTGATTAAACAAAGGATCTGCAGTCACACTTACCCATTTCTTTAATTTAACCAACTCTAGAATGAAAAGGACAAACTTTATTCTGCTATTCAAAAAATCTCTTGAAGCAAATGATTTATCTTTACTTGTTTTCACTAGAGCAAACAAATAAAATATTTTTATCGTATGCTGTGTGAATAACGCATATCTAGTAAAACATAAAAAGAAAATTCTGCGCTTTTATAAAGTTGGATTCAACGAATGTAAAGCAAACAGATACACATAATTTACTTTAAAAATATATTTTAGCTATTCGTTATGTGAAGTATGCTTTAAGAGCAATTTCCACGCGATGCATGTAGGTCCGAAATATAAATTATGTATGAAAACATTTCTCTTTAATTCAGGATAGAAGCAGAAAAGTTGAGGAGATGACATGAAATTAAATTGTCAAAATAAACGTAAATTTTGTGCAACATTTTCCAATACAATTGTTATAAAATATTTTCGTATATACTTTCTTCTTGATCGAAATGAAATAAACAAAAATAGCACAGTTTATTAAATTATTTTTCAAGGAATGTCAAGTAAAATTGTTTTCAAAATAAGCCTAACGTCGTTTATAATATTGATTTTAAAATAAATGAAATTATGCTATCTTACGTACCATAAAAATGTTTTCAATGATTGAATTTTTACATCGAAATTACATAGTACGAAGAATTATACGACATTATATAAAATGTTTCCAAAACGTTTGCCAAAACATAAAATCTTAATTAGGATATACCATATAAATATAAATAAATGTACGGATATACGGTGATTTTTTTCGTGTATTATAGCGGAATTGTTCTTTCAAAGCTAAAAATACATTTTCTAAAAGACTTTCAAAAAGATAAAGAAGGCAAATAGATGATGGAAGTTAAACACAAACAATCTTTACTCTTGGTAAAATGGGATCTATCGAGAAAAATATTGAAAATGGAGATCATATTGTTCATTTCTGAAGTTTGACTTGAATTCCTTGAAATATATGAAATCTTGTGACTTTTTTCGCGCTTTTAAAATGTCAGTTTCGTTACATTTGTCCTTACCTTTCACTGAACTGCGTGCCACATCTGGAAAATACCCTAAAAAATTATAATTTACTGAAATAAATCAAAATAATTAAAATAAATATTTTTTTTATAATTAAAAAAAATTAAATTTATTGGTGCTACCACCTACATAAAAATTTAATAATTATAAATTAACAATTTGGATTTATTAATTAAAATATAAGTTGTTTAGAACGAAGTATTAAACAAAACTTTCCGTAGGATCTGCTATCACACTTACACATTTGTTTAGCTTAAGTAACTCCAGAATGAAGAGAATAATCTTTTACGGTGTTTTTCATAAAATCCCTTGAAGAAAAAAAACTTCAGTTATTTTCTCTAGGTCAACGAAATAAAATATTAATAAGAATGTATTTATTAAAATACAACATATTGCTCAGTGGTGCACAAAACAGGAATTTTAATATACATTTGTACAATTAAAATAAAATAAAACTTTCAACGTTTCGCGCCGTCTTCTGTGGGCGTCTTCAGGAAAATATGATAATGGAAGGACTACGTTTGCATCTTGATCGAGAGATAATATTTCTACTAAATTAAAATTTAAATGAATTAAAATTTTAAAAATGTTGCCACTTACACGTGAGTAAAAATTACAATATTGAAACGAAATAAAAATTTTAAGATTTTATGATGTTATGCCATATTTTTGGTATATTGTAGGATAAATTATCATTACATGGTTTATTTTCTCGTGCTATGATTTCGATAGACTCTCTTATTTTACCTTAAACTGGGTTATTGCGCGAAACGTTGAAAGTTTTATTTTATTTTAATTGTACAAATGTATATTAAAATTCCTGTTTTGTGCACCACTGAGCAATATGTTGTATTTTAATAAATACATTCTTATTAGTTAAATTTTATGGTGCAACTATCCTATATATATTTATAAAATAAAATATGTTCACATATTCTGTGTGAATAACATACACCTAGCAAAAGATTAAAAAAAAAATAAAAATTCATGCTTTTATAACATTGGATTTAACAAATGTAAAGCAAACAAATACACATATTTTATTTAAAAAATAATTTTGTTAGCTTTTTGTTATGTGAAATATTATTTAAGAGCAATTTTCCCACGAAGAATGTATGGCTGAAATATAAATTATGTACGAAAACATTTCTCTTTGAAGTCAAGATAAAAGCAGGAAAGTTAAGAAAATGACATGAAATTAAACTGCAAACAATAAAAATAACCTGTTCCAAACTTAACAATATAAAAGTAAATTTAGGACAACATTTTACAACAAAATTGTCATAAAATATTTTCGTACGTATTGCCAGTAAGAGAGAAATGAAATAAACAAGAATAGCACAATTGTTTAGAATTATTTTCAGGATTTGTCATGTAGAATTGTATTGCAAATGATGTCTTCTAACAAAGCTTATAAAATTTGTTTAAATATAAAGCAAACAATGTAATATTAAGTACCATAAAAATAATTTTATCGATTGAAATTCTACATCGAATTTATATAGAATAAAAAAAAATGTTACGTTTTTATACAGATGGTTTCTAAAATATTTTGAAAACATGGAACCGTAGTTATAACGTGCGATATAATTATAAATAAATGTACGGTCATACGGTTTATTTTTGTGTATTATAACTTAATTGCTTTTCAAAAACTAAAAATATATTTCCGTTAAAAAGCTTAGAGGGTAACGAACACAAATAAATAATCTAATTTATCGACCGATTTATTTCCAGACACTCGTTGTCCCTGTAAATTGTGATATCACCGAGAAAAGTATTCAAAATGTTCAGAGTGTTTCACAAAGGACCCCTAATTTTAAAAATCTATAACTCGGAAATGGTGATAGATAGAAACATGAAACCAGTGTGGTGTTTATTAAAAAAATCGTAAGAATCTTATACATAAATAAAAAAATAATTAAAAATAGCGCTCATAGATGGCGCTGAGAGCGTTAAGACCTTCTAAAGAGAGTTACGAAGCATTGAACGACCAGCCGTCGAGGCGAGTTTTGAATCATCATTGTAAAAAATTTGACCCTTTTGCTGCATCATCACTACATCGTTTTTATAGAATATCTCTGTTTTGACCAATGAGAATGCTCCATAATTCAGCGAAGTAATCATTTCCTATAAAAGCTAGGGAGTGATGATGCAGCAAAAGGGTCAAATGTTTTAAAATGAAGATTCAAAACTCGTTTTGACGGCTGCTCGTTCAATGATTCGTAACTCTTTTTAGAAGGTCTTAACCCTCTCTGTGCCATCTATGAGCGCTCTTTATAACTAATTTTATTTTATTTATGTATAAGATTCTTACGGGTTTTTTAATAAACACACCACTGGTTTCATGTTTCTATCTATCACCGTTTCCGAGTTATAGATTTTTAAAGTTAGGGGTCCTTTGTGAAACACCCTGTAGATCATAATGGTCATTTCTACAGTTTGACTTGAGTTTGTTGAAATATATAAAACGTAATGACAAGTGTCAATTTTTGCGTTTTCAAAAAATCAGTTTTTTTAACCTTTCACTGCATTGTATATGACATCTGGCACAAATATTTAAAAAGAAAAACACAATTTATTAAAATTAGTTAAAATTAATCAAATGAATAATTTTTTTTTATAACTATTTGAAAATAAAATTTCTCGGTGCTACCATATATGTAAAAATTAAATAATTATAAATTAACATTTTGGATTTATTAATTGAGGAAAAATTGTTTTGATAAAGTTTTAAACAAAGCCCCTGTGCAATCTGCTAACACTCTTACCCACTTGTTTAATTTATCTAACTCTACAATGAAGAGAAGAATGATTTATTGTGTTTATTAAAAGATTCCTCGAAGCAAATATTTTATCTTCAGTTATTTTCATTAGAGCAAACAAATAAAATATTTTTAACGTATGCTGTGTGGATAACATACATCTAGTAAAACATAAAAAGGAAATTCCTTGCATTTATAACGTTGGATTCGATTTATGTAAAGCCACATAATTTACTCTTAAAATATAATTTAGCGATTTGTTATGTGAAGTATGTTGTAAGAGCAATTTCCACAGGATGCACGTATAACTGAAACATAAATTATGTATGAGAACACTTCTTTTTGAAGTCAGGATAAAAAACCGAAAAGTTCAGAAGATGACGTGAAATTAAATTGTCAAAATAAAAGCTAATTTTGAGCACCACTTTACAAGAAATTCGTCATAAAGTATTTTCGTATGTATTTTCAGCATGAGAGAAACGAAATAAACAAGAACAGCACAGTTTTTTAGATCCATTTTCAGGATTTGTCAAGTAGAATTGCATTCCTAAAGATGTCTAATATAGCTAATAAAATTTCTTTAAAGATAGAGCAAATAACGCTATCTAACGTACCATAAAAATATTTTTACCATTTGAATTTCTGTATCGAAATTACATTTACTGTGTTATGTAAAAGTTTCTAAAATATTTGCCAAAGTATGGAACCACAACATATGGCGTGAGATAAAAATATAAATAAATGTAAATAAATGTAAATAACATTTTCATTAAGAACTTTAAGGTTAACGAAGACAAATAAATAATCGAAGTTATAGATTCCAGATACTCTTTGTCCACTGTAAAATATGATATTATCGAGAAAAGTATTGAAAATGTAGATCATATTGGTCATTTCTACAGTTTGACTTGCATGTGTTGAAATATATCAAATCTTGTGGCTAATCTAAAATTTTTCACGCTTTGAAAAAATCAGTTTAGTTTTATTTGCCCTATCCTTCCACTGCACTGTGTGAAACATCTGGTACAAATCTAAAGAACTATAATTTATTAAAATAAATTAAAATAAATAAAATAAATAATTTTTTAAATAATTAATTTAAAATTAAATTTATTGGTGCTACCATCTATGGAAAAATTTAATGCTTATAACTTAACAATTTGGATTTATTAATTAAATGATAAGTTGTTTTGAAAAAGTATTAAACAAAACCCTCTGTGCGATTTGCTATCGCTCTTACTCACCTGTTTAATTTGACAAACTCTAGAATGAAGAGAAGAATCTTTTATTGTGTTTTTAAAAAAATTCCTTGAAGCAAATAAAGTTATTTTCACAAGAGTTTCCTCTTGTTAAAATAACTTTATTTGCTTCAAGGGATTTTTCAATATTTTTTTCAAATGAAACATTTTTAACATACGCTGTGTGAATAACATAGATCTAGCAAAACATAAAAAAAAAAATTCCGTGCTTTTATAACGTTGGATTCGACGATTTTAAAGCAAATACATACACACAATTTACTCTGAAAATATATTTTGGCGATTTTTTGCGTGAAATATGCTTTAAGAGCAATTTCAACACGATGCATGTAAGGCAGGAACATATATTATGTATGAGAACATTTCTCTTTGAAGTCAGGATAAAAGTAGAAAAATTGAGAAGATGACGTGAAATTAAATTGTAAAAATAAAAGTATAATTTAAGCAACATTTTACAAGAAAATTGTCATAAAATATTTTCGTATATTTCCAGCATGAGAGAAATGAAATAAACAAGAATAACAAAGTTTATTAAATTCATTTTCAGGGTTTGTCAAGAAGATTTTTTTTTTCCAAATTATGTCTAACGTTGGTAATGAAATTTGTTTAAAGGTAAAGCAAACAATGCTATCTTACGTACCATAAATATGTTTTTATGGATTGAATTTTTTCATCTAAGTTACAGTATGAAGAATTTTAAGGTGTTACATAAAAGATTTCTAAAATATTTGCCAAATCTTGGAATCGCAATTATGACGTGCGATATAAACATAAATAAATGTACAGACATACAGTGAGTTTTTTCGTTTATTAAAGCGAAATTGCTCTCGCAAATATGAAAATAAATTGTCGTTAAGAAATTTAAGGATAATGAAGACAGATGATCAAAGTAATAGACACCAGACAATCTTTTCTCTCTGTAAAATGTGATTTCATGAGAAAAGTTTTAACAATATAGATCATATTGCTCATTCCTACTGTTTGACTTGATTTTGTTGAATTATATCAAATCTTGTGACCAGTAAAACTTTTTTCTCGCTTTTCAACAATCTGTTTAGTTTTACTTGTCCTAACATTTCACTGCGCGGTGTGCCACATCTGTAACATGCATAAAAAATCCATAATTCATTAAAATAAATTAAAATAAATAAAATAAAAAAATCCTTTATAATTATTTAAAAAATAAACTTATTTGTGCTACCATCTGTGTAAAAATTTAATATTTTTAATTTAATAATTTGAATTTATTAATTAAAAAATAAGTTATTTTAAAAAAAGTATTGGACAAAACACTCTGTGTCATCTACAGTCACACTTACCCACTTTTTTAATTTGACTAACTCCAGGAAGAAAATAATAATCTTCATTCTGCTTTTCAAAAAATCACTTTTGGAGCAAAAATTTTATCTTTGGCTGTTTTCACTAGAACAAAAGAAAAAATAAAATACTTTTAGCGCATGCTGTATGAGTTACATATATCTAGAAAAACAAAAAAAGAAAATTCCATGCTTTTATGACATTGAATTCGAGGAGAGTAAAGCAAAAACATGCACATAATTTACTTTAAAAATATATTTTAGCTATTTGTTATGTGAAGTATGTTTTAACAGCAAATTCCACACGATGCATGTAGGTCCGAAATATAAATTATGTATGAAAACATTTCTCTTTTAAGTCAGGATGAAATGAGAAAAGTTGAGAAGATGAAATTAAATTAAATCGTCAAAATAATAGTACATTTTGGTCTACATTTTACAACAAAATTGTTATAAAACATTTTCGTTTGTATTTCCAGCATCGGATATATGACATAAACAAGAATAGCATAGTTTCTTAAATTCTTTGTAGGTTTTGTGAAGTAGAATTGTGAGGGAGTGACCTTTAGTCATAAAGGCACTCTAGTGTTTCTGAGATCGTGACGTCAATAATTTAACATTTTGTAGGCGTAAAAGTGACATCTATCCTCTCTTTTACTTTAACTTTCTAGAGTGTGTGTGCTCTTTCGAATTCCGCAGTTAGCTCGCGGTTATTAGTATTATGTTAATGAGAAGTATCTCAGTTTGTCGCGTATAAAAGCTTGGGAGTTTTCTGGCCTTAGCCAGCGTCTGTGTGTTTCTGGCCTTGGCCAGCGTCTGTGTGTTCCTGGCAGTAGCCAGCAGCCAGCGTCTGTGTGTTTCTGGCCTTAGCCAGCAGCCAGCGTCTGTGTGTTCCTGGCAGTAGCCAGCAGCCAGCAGCCTCTGTGTGTATTCCGCCATTAGACAACGAAGTTGATGATTGTTTAGTAAGGTGCTGACGATTAGAGAATAGCTACGGCCTCCAGTAAAGCGAAAAGGAGTTCAGATAGTGGATTAAAGGTTCGGCCTTGGTAAGAAAGTTTAGAATCGTTCCGTTTTGATTATTTGAGCAAATAAAGAAATATCCACAGCCACGGGCTGTGAAATTAAGATTTGTTTAGTAGATCAGCCAGGAAATAGTGTCAAGTGCTAGACGGTGCCCCGACTGAGCTAGACCAAAGCTTGTGAGTATGATTTTAGCTGTTCATAGTGTTCTCAGTGTGTGAAAGTATAGACTGGCTCCACTTTCCTTTAGCCCTTATCATTTTAATAAACTGTGTTGTTTTAACCTAAATTAATGAGTATGTCTGCATATAATGTGATAAATGACACCCAGCATGAATATACCGTCACAAATGGCGCCCAACGAAATGTCGGACATTTTGAGATTGTGCCACGAGTGTATTTCACCGGTGAGGGTGATATTAGTGAATTTTTAATGAAATTAGATGATTATATTTTGTTCAATAATATACCTGAGAAAAACAGGTACGTAGTGCTTAAATGCTCGTTAAAGGGCGAAGCACTTTTGTGGTTAGAAAATATAGGAAAGTTTTTGATTACTGAGGAAGCGAAAAGATTTGAACAAACTGTAATTGAGTTAAAGAAGGCATTTCCTCCCGTTAAAGATAAAAGTATTTTGAGAAAAGAGTTCTATTGTAATAAGCAGAATATATATGAATCGGCGTCAAAATTTTATCTTCATAAGCTGGAACTAAAAAATAAATTAGATTTAGATATTACATTTGAGGAATTGTTGGACATTGTTTTTCCTCTTTTTAATCCAAATATACAGGACTTTATTGAAGTTAGAGCACCGAAGAATTTTGCAGAAATGCACCAGATATTATCGAAGTATGAGTCTCGGCATAGCTCGGATCAACGGGATTTGCGTAACCCTCGGCAGAGACCTGTCACGGATAGTAGTTTGAGAAATGAGGGGGAACGTAATTTTGTGAGGGGGAGACAGCGATTTCCGGATAATAATGTGAGTAATAGAAGTGATGGATTTGGTCGTAATATGTCGAATACGAGTAATGGTAATAGGAATGGTGGTGGTGCTAATAATTTTAGAAGTGGTGAGAGAAATATGCATGGAAATAGGCAGAATAGTGGTTATAATCGTAGTGGGGGAGTACGGGACAGGAATGTTTCTTCGCAAGTAAGGAGATTAACTTCGGATGAGAATTTTGAAGGTAGATCAGTGCAAAGGAGAGGTGTGAGAAGGTCGGGTCAGTTAAACTGGTAAGTGACTGTATTTCGGAAGGTATGCAGTCACAGGTCAAATCGGAAAAGCCTTCTGTGAGTTTAAATAAAATAACTATTAATCCGGTTGAGTTACCTGAAGTGTTAATTGTGTTAGATGGTATTGTCGTTAAAAGTGTCTTCGATACAGGGGCAGATAAGTCGTTCATTTCTTTTGATTGTTATCTGAAATATTTTTCGTATAAGAAGTTGAAAAGGTCAAGTCTGGTGGTTCAGTCAGCACAGGGAGTAGCTTGCGATAATAAAGGTTCAGTGGAATTGGAAGTTGAAATTCGTTCGGTTAAGACATGTTGGGAGTTTTGTGTGTTAGATGGATTAACAGTGCATTGTATAGTTGGTGTGGATTATATGAAGGATAGAGGAATTAGTTTGGATTTCTTTAAAAAGTCGTTAATCGTGAATAATGATGAGAATGTGAGTAAGAAAGAGCCTGTTTCAGTGTCAGTTAATTTGGAGGACTCGGGGTTAAGTGAAATGGAGAGGGAGGAATTTAATAAGTTTTTAAATGAATTTGGAGAAGTTTTTTCTGATAAACCGGGTTTAACGCATGTTGCGTGGCATGAGATTGATACTGGTTTAAAAGCACCTGTTG
Source organism: Maratus speculifer (assembly GCA_964019185.1). Taxonomy (NCBI): domain Eukaryota; kingdom Metazoa; phylum Arthropoda; class Arachnida; order Araneae; family Salticidae; genus Maratus; species Maratus speculifer. The sequence goes on from OZ025289.1 coordinate 243,125,217, forward strand.
CTAGTAAACCATATCGTTATGATAAAGTTAAACAAGGTATAATTGATTATCATATTCAAAAAATGTTAGCGGACGATATTATAATGCCAATTGAGTCGCCTTTTGTATCTCCAGTAGTGTTATGTCGTAAAAATAATGGGAAAAGTTTAGATAATCCAGAGGCATATAGGTTTGCAGTAGATTATAGAAAGTTAAATGCGATAACGCAATACCCTCAGTATCCTATTCCAGTTATTGATGACATTTTGGCTAATATAACGAGTACGAATTATATGTCAACGTTAGATCTTACGTCGGGTTATTTTCAGATTGCAATGAAGCCGGAGGACATACCTAAGACTGCGTTTATTACTCGGGACGGTTGTTTTGCTTTTAAGAGAATGAGTTTTGGTTTATCGGGAGCGCCGGCAACGTTTCAGAAGGCCATGAATAATATCCTTAAACCTTTGCTTGGTAAGGGTGTCTTGGTCTACCTGGACGACATAATTATAATGGCAGCTACTTTTGAAGAGCATTTAAGATTGTTGAGGGAAGTATTTACGTTGTTAAGAGATGCTGGGTTAAAGGTTAAGTTAGAAAAATGTAAATTTTTGAGAAAAGAGATAAAGTATTTAGGAGTTAAAATTACGCGTGATGGTATTAATATAGATAATGAGAAAATTGAGGCAATTACGTCAATGAATCCCCCCAAAAATAGTAAGGAAGTGGCGACATTTTTAGGGATGGTGGCTTGGTTTGCCAAGTTCATTCCACGTTTTTCGGAGTTATGTGAACCGTTGTATAATTTAAAAAGGAAAAGGGTTAAGTTTGTATGGTCATCAGCAGCTCAGAGATCGTTTGAATTATTAAAAGAGGCAGTAGTTTCCCCTCCTGTTTTGGCTCACCCCGATTATTCGTCTCAGTTTGAAGTGTATTGCGATGCGAGTGCTGTGGGGGTTGGAGCGATGTTAGCACAGAAAGGTCGACCTATAGCGTTTGCGTCAAGAATTTTAAATGCAGCGGAAAGGAATTATTCGATTACGGAAAGGGAGTGTCTTGCAGTAATTTGGGCTTTGAATAAATTTCGTTGTTTTTTCACTAATATACCGGTTAAAGTCATTACGGACCATTCAGCTTTGACAAAGTTAACTAATGGAAAGGGGTTGTCGTCTCGTATGGTCAGGTGGTGTTTGAAGTTAGCAGAGTATAATGTTGTTATAGAACATAGGGCTGGCAAGGAGAATGCGGTAGCGGATGCTTTGTCACGAAACCCGCATGGTGGTTTAGAGGTCACGGAGGAAGTCAAGGGTTGTGCATTGTCGTCGTTGGTGTTAAGGTCACGAGAGCAGTTAATAAGGGAACAGAAGCAAGATGAAGAATTTGGTAGCTTGTATCGATATTTGGAAAATCCTGATGATGTCCCGAGCGCAGATGTGCCTATGTTTGAGAAGTGGTCCCAATCTTTTAAGCTTATCGATGGTCTTCTTTTTTATTCTAAAATTGTAAATTCACGTGGAGAATTAAGAGTTTTTATTCCGGCTAGTCTTCGTAAGGCCATCTTGAAAGAATTTCATGATAATCCATTAGCAGGTCACTTAGGAATCAGGAAAACTTATGCTCGAATTTGTGAATCCTGCTACTTCCCTAAAATGCGGGAAGCAGTGCGCGCTTATGTCTCCAGCTGTAGCACATGCCAACGTTATAATTATAAAAATGTAAGTCCAGCTGGCAAATTAATTCCTATTAAAGTAAATTTTCCTAATGAATGTGTAGGTGTAGATTTAATCGGTCCTTATCCATTGTCTAATCCTAAAAGATATAGATTTGTTTTAGTTATAGTTGATTATTTTAGTAAATGGGTAGAGTTAGTCCCCCTCAGGAAGGCTTCTGCACCTGCAGTTGCCGATGCATTTTTTGATAATTATATTTCTAAATATGGTGCACCAATTAGGGTAGTGAGTGATCATGGCCCTTGTTTCATTTCTGATATATTTAAGGCCCTGTGTGAAAAGCTGGAGATCGATCATTCTTTTACTGTTCCGTATCGTCCGCAGTCTAATATGGCTGAACGAGTAAATCGTACATTAATTCAAATGATTTCTTCTTATGTTGGTTCTCATCATGCAAATTGGGACCAGTTTCTTCAGCATTTTGCGTACGCACTTCGTACGGCAGTTCACGAGTCAACGGGGAAAACGCCTGCTGAATTGTTTTTGGGTAGAAAAGTTATTACTCCATTCCAAAGGTTAGTTATGGTGTCAGATGCAGAAAGTCAGTACATGTGTCAGGATATTGAGAGGTTGGTTAAGGAAGCTCAGGTTCAAATGGGAAAAGCGCAAGAAAAGCAAGCTCAGTATTATAATATGCGTAGAAGGGAGTTAGAAGTGAAAGTTGGAGATTTTGTGTTAGTAGAAAAGCATTGGTTAAGTTCAAGTCGTCAAAAGAGAGTAGCTAAGTTTGGTCCGAAGTTTGTAGGTCCGTTCGAGGTTTTGGAAGTTTGAAATAATAATTTGGTTGTTGATGTCAATGGTGAAAGAATGACTGTTAATCTGGATCAGGTTAGAGTGTATAAGTTTAGAGAAAATGGTAGTGAAGGTTCTCATATGTCGAGTGGTGTTTCGCGAAATTCCCGATCCAATGAGTGTCCCGAGTCCAGCACTTCTTCGTCTAATTCTTTTCATCAATATTCAAGAAGAAAATTTGGTCAAACAGCTCCAAAGACTGTTATTGAAAGTCGAAAGCCTAGCAATCCGAGAGCAAAGTATAATAAAAATAAGAGAACTGTGTCAAATACATCGGACTCTGTGTGTCATAAAAGACAGAAAATTATAAATTGTCCAGTTCCTCCATCTATTAGACAACAACCTCACAAGCATAAATTAACTAATAGTTCACCGTCTTCAGTGATTAATCCCCAGAAAAGATTTCGTTTGGACACTCGTAAAACTGTTAAGCGAAGTTTAAATTCTGAATTTTTGCCTAACAAGAAACTACATAGGTCCGGAAAGAAACGTGGCCTAGGATCTTCGGTAACTTCGGGTGCGTCTAGAAAGAGGAGGCAACTCTCAGATTACCGGCAACAACAGTGTGAACCTCGCCATGGAGTGAACCCAGCGAACCGGCCAGAGCAGAGTCGTCGAGTGGAACCTACGAGTATTCCACGGCATCCATTCAGAACCAGGCTCCAGGCACGACAGTCAACTGTGGCGTCACCGTACAGTTCTGATGACGAAAGATCCTTCGTACAAGCCTTCTGGGACAGGAGGAGAAAGCCATCTTGCAGTATCAAGCCTGCCAGCAGCGAATCGTCTCTATGATTGGGTGATAATGTTCTTTATTAAATTTCTATTAGAGTGCATATATGTGGTAGCAATGTGAAGGAATAGAAAGCAGAGAGACTGTTTTGTACTTTTGGCCATTTTTGGAATTTTTTGACGGACTCACGTTTAGTGCTTAATTGTGTTCAAAATTTGTTTGCAAAATTGTTAGTTTTATGTATGTTGGAAATTTTGGTCTTAACTGCTTTTAAAAATTCTGGATCTATTGTTAAATTGTTATGTTATTTGTTAAAATGTTATTATATTGTTATATTGTTCATGTGTTATAAAATGTATGTTAATGTATGTTTAAATTTTCAGAAAGTACAGATAGTAATTTGAGTTATTTTGTACACGCGCCGCGGTTCAGGCGCGCACGTGTTTTGCGGTCAAGAAGTCCTTGACACGCGTTTCTATCTCTTATACTAACATTTAATGAATTAACTTTCTTCTTATCGTTCGTGTTTTATGAGTTGCGTTTTGTACTTTAGTTGAGAATGGTTTCCGCAAGTTGCGAAGTTTTAAGCTGCATTTGAATTTGAAATTGTATTGTATTAAAATTGAATGTTAATGTGATTTTCTTGCAGGGAAGTATACTTTTTGTTATGTATTGATTCTGCTATTTTTCTTTTAGTTAATACAGATGAAGAGATTGATGACGTCATTTTGTAAATTTTTGATATTTTTTGATTGTTGCATAAGCACAGCGATATGCCGCTGTACGTATGTGCCCCAATTATTGTTCAAGTGGAGTTAAGTCTGAAGAAGTTTGGGAGTTAGTTCATTGGCTAATGGGAATGTAGGTGTTACGTAGTAGCAGAGTTAGTTTAGTATGAAGTAAATGTAATTTTAGATGAAGTCGGAATTTGGATGAGGAAAGTTTTTGCGCATTGGGTTTTTTGGACTTGGTGCGAATTCTAGTATATTAAAAGTTATGGAGAAATTTTTGGGTAAAGTTATAGTTGCATTGCAATATTGAGGAAAATTTCGGAAGGTTAGTGTTTTGAGAAATTTTAGCACTCCCAGTGGAGTGGGTTGTTTTGAGAGAAGAAGTAATTAGTTTTGAAAGTTTTACGAGTTTTTGGAAGTTTTACGGAGGCTATTTGTAAGATAGAAGAATGATTGGATTGGATATGTGATTATTTGAGGCAAACTGAGTTTTTTTTTGGTTGTGATGGGTTAAAGTTAATATTTTAAAAGTTATGTTTCGGCGTTAAATTTCACCCATCACTGTGTTTTATTACGGCTCTAAATTTATAACAAGAAAAAGTTCTGGGCATGCATTTAGCCCAGCCCTTTTTCTCTGCGGAGTTCGAGGGGGGGTTGTGAGGGAGTGACCTTTAGTCATAAAGGCACTCTAGTGTTTCTGAGATCTTGACGTCAATAATTTAACATTTTGTAGGCGTAAAAGTGACATCTATCCTCTCTTTTACTTTAACTTTCTAGAGTGTGTGTGCTCTTTCGAATTCCGCAGTTAGCTCGCGGTTATTAGTATTATGTTAATGAGAAGTATCTCAGTTTGTCGCGTATAAAAGCTTGGGTGTTTTCTGGCCTTAGCCAGCGTCTGTGTGTTTCTGGCCTTGGCCAGCGTCTGTGTGTTCCTGGCAGTAGCCAGCAGCCAGCGTCTGTGTGTTTCTGGCCTTAGCCAGCAGCCAGCGTCTGTGTGTTCCTGGCAGTAGCCAGCAGCCAGCAGCCTCTGTGTGTATTCCGCCATTAGACAACGAAGTTGATGATTGTTTAGTAAGGTGCTGACGATTAGAGAATAGCTACGGCCTCCAGTAAAGCGAAAAGGAGTTCAGATAGTGGATTAAAGGTTCGGCCTTGGTAAGAAAGTTTAGAATCGTTCCGTTTTGATTATTTGAGCAAATAAAGAAATATCCACAGCCACGGGCTGTGAAATTAAGATTTGTTTAGTAGATCAGCCAGGAAATAGTGTCAAGTGCTAGACGGTGCCCCGACTGAGCTAGACCAAAGCTTGTGAGTATGATTTTAGCTGTTCATAGTGTTCTCAGTGTGTGAAAGTATAGACTGGCTCCACTTTCCTTTAGCCCTTATCATTTTAATAAACTGTGTTGTTTTAACCTAAATTAATGAGTATGTCTGCATATAATGTGATAAATGACACCCAGCATGAATATACCGTCACAGAATTGTTTTTCATATATGTCTAACGTAGCATATAACGTTTATTTTAAGATAAAGCAAATAATGCTATGTTACCATAGCTGCCAACTTTCAACTAATCTTCCGTAATACCTGGATTAGTTTGATCCGGGTTAACGTCATTTCAAACCAGAAAATATATTTCATGAATCTTTATTTATTTAATTTCTAGATTGTCAGTGGAACATACTTAATTTCATTTCTTTGAAAAAATTCTGGTTCGAAACTCATTAAACTAGGGTCAAATTAACGCACGTATTACGGATAATCAATGTCAGGTTGGCACCTATGTGTTACGTACAATTATTATTCTTTTTATTTTCGTTGTAGTTTCTATATAGAAAAAACATAGCATGATGAATTATACGGTGTTGTATAGAATGTTTCTAAAATATTTACGAAAAATGGAATCGTAATTATGATGTACCATATAAATATAAATAAATGTACGGACATGCGTTAAATTTTTTTCGTGTATTATAGCGGAATTGCTCTTGCAAAACTAAAACCTTCTCCACTTATACTCTAAAGCAAAAAATGGATTCCTCGGATGGTCATCGCTGCCATCCCTGCAAAATGAAATCTAAATTTTCGTTATGAACTATAAAGATAACAAAGACAAATAAAGATCGGATCTATACACACCTTATACTCATCATGGGTGTCATCGAGAAGAGTATTAAAAATATAGATCATACTGTTTTGACTTTATCCTAACGTTTGACTTGAATTCGTTGAAATATATCAAATCAACAAGTGTAACTTTTTTCTCGTTTTTCAACAACCAGAGTAATTTTATTAGTCTTAATAGGCTTTGTTCATTTTATTTGTATATTTTACAAATACAGGGTGATTCAGCTCGTCGGTGACAAACTTTAAGGATCGATAGAGCACACCTAGACGAACATTTTTGAATAGGGAATGTAGGGTCCCTGACGCGATGGTAAGGCGCTAGGCGCTTTCGAAAATTTGGGTGCCGAAATTCGAAACGTCATAAAAACTAGGGAAATGGTTAGATTTTCTTGCTTGTTGCGTCGAAATGATTCTGTTTGTTTAGACTTTCTTCAGTACCAATTTGATAAGCGTATCTCTTAAAACATGGATAGGGGGCGCTGCAGACTTTGGAGAGCTAGACAACAACTTTAAGCCCGTTATTTTGATAATTTAACACATGCTCGCCAAAGTTTATACTCTAACTTAAAGTTTGAACCCAAAAGTAGAGCCCTGCAAAAAGCGTAAGAGCCGGAATAAAATGTCAAAGTACAGGGTGGTCGAAACTCGAAGGCTCCTAAGAGATAAACAAACAGATTTCTTGACTTATGGCATGCATTTTCATGATTCTGTTTGCTGGGGCTCTCTGAAACTCAGTTGAACGGTACAAAAAGAAACATCGATAGGGGGCGCTTTGGGCAAAAAACATAATTCGTTGACATTTCGGACGCTAACTGGAAATGGGGCGCTACGATCAGTTAGAAACAAAACAAGAGAGTAATTTACTTATCATAAGAAGCTATTAAAACTGCAGTTTTTTTTTTTTTTTTTAACAAACATAGCTGGTTTCAATCATGCACAATGCGCGCAATAAAATTTGCATAAGGTGCTTTTTGCTGATTTATGCAAAAGATATCGTACCATATCGATATGCAAAAGATACGTAATGCGTAGACGACAACGCGAGATGACGTAGTTGTATGCGCAGACACGTCTTTTGAACGTGCGGTACCTACTTAAGCTTCGGGTTACTTGTCTGCAGATCGGTAGTAGGATGGAACGGTACACAAACTCTGAATTGGCTGACATGCATTTGGCGTATGGCGCTGCTGGTTGTAATGGACGAGCCGCTCAGCGGTTGTACGCCAAGCGTTACCCCAACAGGCAAATCTCCTGCCATGCCTTCTTCGCTCGAGTACACCAGAGGTTGTCCACAACGGGATCTTTCGACGGAAGCAGGCCTGAACGGGAGCGATCAGTGAGCACCCCCGACAACGAAGAGGCTGTGCTTAACCTGGTTGAGGACAACCCAGGTCTTAGCACGAGAGATATCGCCAGACATGTTGGCATTTCGCAAGCAACTGCGTGGCGCATCTTACGTTCCCGGAATCTGCACCCCTACCACATCCAGCGGGTGCAGTTGCTCAGAGAGCAGGATTTTGGCCCTCGAGTGGAATTCTCAAGATGGTACTTGGCGATGAGATCCAGGGATCCCCGTTTTGTAAACAGCATTTTGTTTACGGACGAGTCCACCTTCAGCCGGGAGGGAATGTGGAACGCCCACAACAGTCATGTGTGGTGTGATGAAAATCCACATGAAACCAGAAACCGAGCAGCCCAGGAGCGTTTCTCAGTAAATGTGTGGGCCGGCATTCTGGGGGATTGCCTCATTGGCCCTTATTTGTTACCTGAACGGCTGACAGGTGGAAATTACCTGATTTTCCTGGATCAAGTGCTGCCGTAGCTTCTGGAGGAGGCGCACGTACCCGAAGGTTCGCGTCGCCAGATGTGGTTCCAGCACGATGGAGCTCCGGCCCATTACACGAACGACGTGCGTCTCCATCTAAACGCAAGGTATGGCCAGCGGTGGATCGGGCGTGGGGGTCCAGTTCACTGGCCTGCCCGATCACCAGACCTCACCTGCTTGGATTTCTTCCTTTGGGGTTACCTGAAGGCCGAGGTATACCATACACCTGTCAGCAGTGCTGAAGAACTTGTGGCGCGCATTGTGGCAGCTGCAGGGCAGATCAGAGATACTCCTGGCATTGTTGGAAACACACACTCCTCAATGCGACGGAGGTGCGAAGCCTGCATCATGGCCCAAGGTCGAAATTTCGAGCATCTTCTGTAGTGTTATTTTTTGTAAATAAATTTCCAGTATCATTGATGTTTTTGGTCTAAATTTATTCAGAAGTATTGAGCAGAGGTAGAAAATGTGTTTTCATTATTACTAACTGATCGTAGCGCCCCGTTTCCAGTTAGCGTCCGAAATGTCAACGAATTATGTTTTTTGCCCAAAGCGCCCCCTATCGATGTTTCTTTTTGTACCGTTCAACTGAGTTTCAGAGAGCCCCAGCAAACAGAATCATGAAAATGCATGCCATAAGTCAAGAAATCTGTTTGTTTATCTCTTAGGAGCCTTCGAGTTTCGACCACCCTGTACTTTGACATTTTATTCCGGCTCTTACGCTTTTTGCAGGGCTCTACTTTTGGGTTCAAACTTTAAGTTAGAGTATAAACTTTGGCGAGCATGTGTTAAATTATCAAAATAACGGGCTTAAAGTTGTTGTCTAGCTCTCCAAAGTCTGCAGCGCCCCCTATCCATGTTTTAAGAGATACGCATATCAAATTGGTACTGAAGAAAGTCTAAACAAACAGAATCATTTCGACGCAACAAGCAAGAAAATCTAACCATTTCCCTAGTTTTTATGACGTTTCGAATTTCGGCACCCAAATTTTCGAAAGCGCCTAGCGCCTTACCATCGCGTCAGGGACCCTACATTCCCTGTTCAAAAATGTTCGTCTAGGTGTGCTCTATCGATCCTTAAAGTTTGTCACCGACGAGCTGAATCACCCTGTATAAATTAATGTACGGACACATGGAGAATTTGTTTTGTGTATTATAGCTCAGTAAAACTGAATCTTTACTTACTTTTTTTTAAGAACTTTCGTTACTTTAGAACTTTAGTGAGCTAAATGATCATATTTACAGAAAAGAGACTTACACTCCCTTTTCTTTCTAAAATATGATTTCATCGCGAAAAATACTGAAAATCTGGTTACATACTGGATCATACTGGTCATTCTTACTGTTTGACTTGGATTCTTTGAAATGTAACAAATCTTCTTACTAGTCTAACTTTTTCCGTTTTTGCAGCAATCAGTTTATTTTTATTTCTCTAATAGGCCTTGTTCATTTTGTTTGTATGTTTTGCAAATATAAATAAATGTGCGTATACACGGTAAATTTTGATTTGTGTGCAATAACACAATGACTCTTGCAAAGCGCAATCTAAAATTTGGTTAAGAAATTTAATGATACTGAAGACAAATAAATGATCAAAATTTTAGACACCAAAACTCTCTTGGCTTTCTGTAAATTATGATGTCATCGCGAAAACTTCTGCAAATATAGAGCACATTGCTCACTATTGCTATTTGACTTCAATTCATTAAAATACATCAAATCTACTGATTAGTATAATTTTTTTTTGCCATTTTTCAATCACCAGTTTAGTTTTATTTACCCTAATAGTATTTTTCTACTTCACAAAATTCTAAAACATCTACATTTACATGTAAAGCAAAATATCTTCAGCAAAAATTTTCTCTTGTAAAGCTGAAAAAGAATTTTCGTTACAAACTTCAAGAATAGTGAATAAAAATAAATGATCGAATTCATAGATACCAGACACTCTTTGCTCTCTGTAAAATGTGATATCATCGAGAAAAGTATTGAAAATATAGATCATATTGGTCATTCCTACTGTTTGACTTGATTTCATTAAAATATTTATAATCTTGTGACTAGTAGAATAAATTTCCCAATTTTTAATAATCAGTTTAGTTTTATTTGCCCTAAAATTTCATGTACGCTCCGTTACATCTGTTACATAACTAAAAATGCGGCAATCTATTAAAATAAATTAAAATAAATAAAATAAATAAATTTGTTTATAGTTATTTAGAAAATAAATTTATCAGTGCTACCATTTATGTAAAAGTTTAATAATTATAATTTAACAATTTGAATTTATTAATTAAAGAATAAATTATTTTGAAAGAACTATTAAACAAAACCCTCTGTGTGATCTGCAATCACACTTGCTCACTAATTTGACTAAATACAGAATAAAGAGAAGAATCTTTATTCAGTTTTCAAAAAAATCCCTCAAAACAAATGACTTATCTTCTATTATTTTCACTAGAGTCAACAAATAAAATATTTTTAACGTATGCGGTGTGAATAACACACATCTAGCAAAGCATAAAAAGTAAAATTCAAACTTTTATAACGTTGGATTCCACGAATGTATAGCAAACACATATACATAATTTACTTTAAAAATATTTTTTAGCTATTTGTTATGTGAAGTATGCTTTAAGAACAATTTCTACACGATGAATGTGGGGCTGAAATATAAATTATGTATGAAAACATTTCTCTTTTAAGTCATGATAAAAGCAGAAAAGGTGTGAAGACGACATGAAATTAAATAGTCAACATAAAAGTAAATTTTGAGCAACATTTTACAAGAAAATTTTCATTAGAATAATTTCGTATGTGTTTCCAGTATGTGAGAAATGAAATAAACAAGAATAGCACAATTTATTAAATTCAGTTTCACGTTTTGTCAAATACGATTGTTTTTTAGAATATGTCTAACTTAGCATATAAAATTTATTTAAAGATAAATCAAATACTGCTATGCTATGTACCATTTTTTTAACCGATTGAATTTTTATAATAAAACCACATAGTATGAAGTATTATACGGTGATTTCTAAAATATTTCAGAGGACATGGAATCATAATTAAATGTACTATATAAATATAAAAAAATGTGCGGACATACGGTAAATTTTTTGTTGTATTATAGAAGAATTGTTCTTGCAAAACTGAAATTTCCCTTCCCCCCTCGAGATTGCGCTTGTACTCTGAAGCGAAAACTAGGTTTCTCGGTTGGACGTACTTGCCATCCTGCAAACAAAATTTAAATTTTCTTGAAGAACTTTAAGGAAACAAAGACAAATAAGCAGACACTCTTTTCTCTCAGTAAAATGTGATATCATCAAGAAATGTATTAAAAATATAGATCATATATTGCTTTCTCCTAACGTTTGGCTTGAATTCGTTGAAATATATCAAATCAACAAGTGTAACTATTTTCTCGTTTTTAAACAATCAGTTTAATTTTATTTGTCTTAATAGGCTTTGTTAATTTTATTTGTATTTTTTACAAATATAAATTAATGCATGAATATATGTCGGATTTGTTTTATGAATCATAGCAAAATGGTTATTGTAAAGTTGAATCTAAATTTTTGTATAGAACTTTGATAATAATGAAGACAGATAAATGATCGAAGTTTTAGAAATGAGACTCATACTCTATTTGCTCTCTAAAATGAGATTATATCGAGAAAAGTACTAGAGAAAAGATTTAGAGCATATTGATCATTCTTACAATTTGACTTGGATTATTTGAAATGTAACAAATCTACTTACTAGTGTAACTTTTCCCTTTTTTCAACAATAAGTTTAGTTTCATTTGTCCTAATAGGTTTTTTTTAAATTTTGATTGTATATTTTAAAAATATAAAATAAATGTGAACATATACGGTGAATTGTGATTTGTGCCTAATAACAGGATAACTAGTGCAAAGCTGAATCTGAATTTTCGTTAAGAACTTTAATAATACTGAAGACAGATAAATGATCAAAGTTTTATACACCAGACTCTCTTGGCTTTTGTAAATTAGGATGTCATCGAGAAAACTACTGAATATATGGAGCACATACGCACTATGGCTGTTTGACTTAAGTTCGTTAAAACACATCAAATCTACTGGTTTATATAACTTTTTTTACCATTCTTCAACCAACAGGTTAACTTTATTTATTTTAATAGGATTTGTCTGTTTCATGTTTATATTTCATAAAATTTTCAAGCATCTACATTTAAATCTAAAACAAAGTATCTTCAGCAAAACTTAACCACGGAAAATCACTTCAATTGTTTATTCAAATGAATAAAACTGACTGTACATATAAATATAAAATCTCCATCATACATATGAAGTATAATACTCGACTCTAATTTTAGAGTTCGGAACAGTCACCTACTTTAAAGATAAAAAAAACCAACGATTATAAATGCACAAATAAAGTAAGAAAAGGTAGCAAACAGCCGTTTCGAATCTACTATGGAGATTCTTCATCAGTGCAAAACTCAGCGAGCTAGAAAAAGCAAAACTGAGCTAAGAGACAGAGAGACGCAGGCTTATATACCCGCCGCCTAAAGGAAAGCAACCAATGAGAAGAGAGCAGCCTAAGAACTGGCTGGACAAGTAGCGACATCTACCGGAGAATAAACAAAACAGAAACTAAAAAGCGAGGGATTTTTTTTAAATTAAATTAAAGATTTCCAAATGCTAGGAAATAAAGGCGTACTTGATAAGTCATTGACTAAGGAGTGAGAATTTTTAATGATGTGGTAAGCTTCCCAAAAATTAAGATCAAGAATGGAAGGACACTTTTGGATGATGGTAGCTGAAGAAAAGTTAAGCTTATGTTCAAAAGACCAACAATGTTGAGCAATGGAAGAGCGTTTAAGCTCTTGATTTTTGACATACCTTTTATGCTCCGTTAAACGAAATCTGAGAGCACGTTTAGTCTGACCAATATAAGAAAGGCCACACTGGCAAGAAATTTGGTAAATACCCCAGTTATCTAAGCGATCAATGGGATGCTTAAGATTTGAAAAGGCAATTTTATTAACAGGAGAAAAAATAACATTGAAATCGAACCTTTTTAAAATTTTAGCAACTTGCTGACTGATTTTGGGGGAAAAAGGCAAAACAACCAAAGTATTGGAATTTGAATTAAAGTTTTTTCTTTCAGATTGGGTGGATTTTGTTAATTTTCTATAAATTGAATCTATAATATTAGGGGAATAACCACGATCAACAGCAATAGCTTTAAGATAATTAAGTTCATCACTGAGTAACTGAGGAGTTGAACAAATATTGGAAGCCCGGAAAACAAAAGTTTTAAAAGCCGCAACTTTCTGGTTAGGAGGATGAGAAGAATATCTATGAGGTGGAAGACGGACCGCAAAAGGTTTACGAAAGACAGTAGTCTGAAAATTATCATCATCGCGAATAACAAGGACATCAAGAAAAGAAAGGCAATTGTTCGATTCAACTTCAAAAGTAAATTGAATGTAAGAATCAATAGAATTCATAATAGAGAGAATATGATTTATATCTGTATTCACATCAATTAAAGCAAAAATATCATCTACGTAACGAACATAAAACTGAAATTTTAAGACTTCAAACAATTTTATTTCAAAATAGTGCATGTAAAAATCGCATAAAATCGGACTAAGAGGGTTACCCATAGCCAAACCGTCAGTCATACGAAAGAAATTCCCGTTAAATACAAAAGTGTTTTGAGACAAGCAAACACGAGTGAGATGAATGAGCTCCTCGATTTCGAAAAAAGAAAAATGAAATTCACAGAGCCTTTTCTTCAGGCAATCTAAAGCCCCTTCGACAGGAACATTAGTAAATAATGATGAAACATCAAAAGAAACCATCATGTGGCCTTGTGGCTTAAAACTGTGAAGTTTCTTGACAAATTCAAAAGAATTTTTAACAGTGAAAGAATTACCGCTTGAAAGAGAGGAAAATATGGAAACAAGATATTTAGCAAGTTTATAAGAAGCCGTACCGATATTGGAGACAATGGGTCTAAAAGGAATGTCAGGTTTATGAACCTTAGGTAAAGCATAAAACCTGGCACAATGAGCAACTGAAGGAATAAGAGACCTCTTTAATTTAGGAGGAATAATGTGCGAAGACTTAATGGCTGATTTGATAGTATCAATTTCACTAGAAGAAGGGTCTTTGTGGATATCCACATAGGGACCATCATTAATTAATTTCTAGGATTTCTCCAAATATGTAGACTTGTCAAGGACAACAATCTGACCACCTTTGTCAGCCTTAGTTATGGTCAAATTCGGATCAGAACATAAACTTTTAAGACAATGTTTAACTGAACTATTAAGATTTGGCTTATAAACATTAGAATTAAAATCGACAGTATTGGCAATGAGATGCCTAATAGACTCTTTTTGAGAAGGAGAAATAGCGCTATGCTTAAAGGCACGTTCAATTGGAGCAATCAGACGGGGTAACGAAGGAGTAGCAGATACAGAGAAATTGTTGTTTAATTTGAGAGCATTAAGCTGATTATTATTTAAAGCGACACTAGAAAGATTGACGACAGCATTTTGATTAACAGTAGGTAAATTGTTGGAATTGTTAACGAAAGAATTATTACAAAGTGTATTAAATTTCTTTTTTAGAACTGAGCAATGAATCGAAGAAGCTTGGGGACTCTATTCCATGAAATTCTGTCTATAGAATCAAAATCAGGTGACGAATTAGCAAGAGAGATATGTAAGTAATATAACTCATGCTCTATATGAGCAATTTTCTGACGAGTCTCTTGAATCAAAGCTCGTAAAAGAGCTAATTTAGAGCGAAATAAAACCTTACCTATCCTACTTGAATTAAATAAATTACACCGTATTGAAATGGACCTAGGAAAGACTTTTTTGCGTCTACAGTCACGTAGAAAGTGTAAGTGCTCTAAAAACCTATACTTTTTCAGTCGTAAATTACAAAACCAATTGATTTGTGACATAGCAAAGAGAAGAAAAATAAAAACAACAAAAATGGGATCAAGGCCCGTTGACGCCAAATACATTAAAATAGCAAAGAAAGCCTTTGTGCAAAAATGTTTAAAGATAAAAAAGAACCAGCGGTTATAAATGCACAAATAAAGTAAGAAAGGTAGCAAACAGCCGTTTCGAATCTACTATGGAGATTCTTCATCAGTGCAAAACTCAGCGAGCTAGAAAAAGCAAAACTGAGCTAAGAGACAGAGAGACGCAGGCTTATATACCCGCCACGGAAAAGATCCCGCCTAAAGGAAAGCAACCAATGAGAAGAGAGCAGCCTAAGAACTGGCTGGACAAGTAGCGACATCTTCCGGAGAATAAACAAAACAGAAACTAAAAAGCGAGGGATTTTTTTTTTTAATTAAATTAAAGATTTCCAAATGCTAGGAAAATAAGGCGTACTTGATAAGTCATTGACTAAGGAGTGAGAATTTTTAATGATGTGGTAAGCTTCCCAAAAATTAAGATCAAGAATGGAAGGACACTTTTGGATGATGGTAGCTGAAGAAAAGTTAAACTTATGTTGAAAAGATCAAAATTGTTGAGCAATAGAATAGCGTTCAAGCTCTTGATTTTTGACATACCTTTTATGCTCCTAATTAAAGCAAAAATATCATCTACGTAACAAACATAAAACTGAAATTTTAGGACTTCAAACAATTTTATTTCATCATTATTTACTAATGTTCCTGTCGAAGGGGCTTTAGATTACCTGAAGAAAAGTCTCTGTGAATTTCATTTTTCTTTTTTCGAAATCGAGGAGCTCATTCATCTCACTCGTGTTTGCTTGTCTCAAAACCCTTTTGTATATAACGGGAATTTCTTTCGTATGACTGACGGTTTGGCTATGGGTAACCCTCTTAGTCCGATTTTATGCGATTTTTACATGCACTATTTTGAAATAAAATTGTTTGAAGTCTTAAAATTTCAGTTTTATGTTCGTTACGTAGATGATATTTTTGCTTTAATTGATGTGAATACAGATATAAATCATATTCTCTCTATTATGAATTCTATTGATTCTTACATTCAATTTACTTTTGAAGTTGAATCGAACAATTGCCTTTCTTTTCTTGATGTCCTTGTTATTCGCGATGATGATAATTTTCAGACTACTGTCTTTCGTAAACCTTTTGCGGTCAGACTTCCACCTCATAGATATTCTTCTCATCCTCCTAACCAGAAAGTTGCGGCTTTTAAAACTTTTGTTTTCCGGGCTTCCAATATTTGTTCAACTCCTCAGTTACTCAGTGATGAACTTAATTATCTTAAAGCTATTGCTGTTGATCGTGGTTATTCCCCTAATATTATAGATTCCATTTATAGAAAATTAACAAAATCCACCCAATCTGAAAGAAAAAACTTTAATTCAAATTTCAATACTTTGGTTGTTTTGCCTTTTTTCCCCAAAATCAGTCAGCAAGTTGCTAAAATTTTAAAAAGGTTCGATTTCAATGTTATTTTTTCTCCTGTTAATAAAATTGCCTTTTCAAATCTTAAGCATCCCATTGATCGCTTAGATAACTGGGGTATTTACCAAATTTCTTGCCAGTGTGGCCTTTCTTATATTGGTCAGACTAAACGTGCTCTTAACGGAGCATAAAAGGTATGTCAAAAATCAAGAGCTTAAACGCTCTTCCATTGCTCAACATTGTTGGTCTTTTGAACATAAGCTTAACTTTTCTTCAGCTACCATCATCCAAAAGTGTCCTTCCATTCTTGATCTTAATTTTTGGGAAGCTTACCACATCATTAAAAATTCTCACTCCTTAGTCAATGACTTATCAAGTACGCCTTTATTTCCTAGCATTTGGAAATCTTTAATTTAATTTAAAAAAAAATCCCTCGCTTTTTAGTTTCTGTTTTGTTTATTCTCCGGTAGATGTCGCTACTTGTTCAGTCAGTTCTTAGGCTGCTCTCTTCTCATTGGTTGCTTTCCTTTAGGCGGGATCTTTTCCGTGGCGGGTATATAAGCCTGCGTCTCTCTGTCTCTTAGCTCAGTTTTGCTTTTTCTAGCTCGCTGAGTTTTGCACTGATGAAGAATCTCCATAGTAGATTCGAAACGGCTGTTTGCTACCTTTTCTTACTTTATTTGTGCATTTATAATCGTTGGTTGTTTTTTTTTTTCTTTAAACATTTTTGCACAAAGGCTTTCTTTGCTATTTTAACAGTCACCTACTTCTATATTCAGTAGCGTTCACATGATGAAACCAATTAGTACTTTTCAGGATGTCATAATATTACTTATAAATCAAAATATTTGTGTTGAAACATTCCACAAATAATCTTCATTATTGTTAAAGTTATGAATGACTATTCTCTTCTAGAAGAGAGTCTATTGTGTTTTTAACAGCAGAAGTGACTTGAAATTTTATGTTCCAATTAATTTTAATTTGTTTTTGAAAGTATTGTCCAAATTTAGGAATATTTTTTTACAGTCGTCTTGAATGCATTCTCTTAATAACGACTCGTATGTGAAGATTCAATTATTATCAAGGGATATTCAAGATTTTCACGGAAAAACATTTTAGTCCTCCAAACTATTCCTTCAATTGATTTCCCGTTGATTATTCATGTCAAATGTGAACTTTTTCAGGAAAGAGAATCCAGCACTCTATTTTTAAGCGCGAAAAGGCATTTTATTTTTCATAAAATAAAATGCTATATTAGCATTTGTAAATTTTCCATTTTTCAAATTTTTAGTAAAAAAGCCCGGGCCAGGATTCAAACCAGGTATATATTGGCTGAAGCTTCTAATGCTCTTCCAACCGAGCCATTCCGGACACGAACACTGGAGGACTATTTCACCCAAATAACCTTAACGATCACTTTATCTGCTCTGATACTCTGGATCAGCTCAACAGAATAAATCGAAGGTCAATATATGGAACTGCAGAAAATCGCTAATATATTAACATTGTTTCACTTTTATGTTTCATTTACTGTAAAAAAAAATAATCTTCAGTTTTTCAAATTTAAAGTTGGAGAAATTTGTATGCTTAGTAAGTTTTTATCTGTATACGGTGCAGAAAAGTCGTAAATCTACTGCACTAATTATTGTAAAGTTAAGGAAATCTGTATCTTTACTAAAGAATCAACCAAAATTACAGTAATCATACTAAAAATTTAACTGTAAACCGGGTTGCAGTTATTTAAAATATTCTAGGAATCCCAATTTAAGAAAAAATTCTGAGTAACCTTACAATTTTCTGATTTACAATGTAGACTTTTATCTGCTTCTAGCATTTTTGTTGCTACCGTTGCATAAAAAGTTTTAGAAATCACAATTTTCTAGAAAAATTTTAGAATTTTTCAGATTTATTTTTATTGTATACCATTAAAATTTTGGAATTTTTCTTTGTTATTTTTCAAAGGGGAAACTGATGGAGCGTTTATAATTCAAGTACTTTCTACATATCACACTTTTCATTTGATCTAAACTGAAAATTTAATGTATATTTCTATGAAAACAAATATTTAACTATATACTGTAAAAAAAAATCTGTAAAGGTACTACACTATATCTAGGAAAGTGGGATTCCAAGAACTTTTCCTGTAACGGTAACGACAAAAACTCAAGTTTTAGAATCGGGTACATGGATTTTTCCTGTTATCGTTACATGAAAAGTTCTTGTAATCCCAGTTTCCTAGAGAATGTTTAGTACTTTTACAGATTTTTTTTTACAGTGTACAGATAAATGTGAAAAAATGTAAAAATGGTCGTAAGATCACCTAAATTACAGAAGGACGAATCTGATGTGAAACTTCCTTGATTAAAATGCATGTCTTGTGTCCCACATTAACATCACAAAATGCGAAAATGAGTCACTTTTTCTCACGCTCATATGTTAATATTTTTACATGTTTTATTGCATAGGATAGCTGAGGAGGATTTATAACTGAGATACTTTTTCTTTTTTCGATTTTGGTTATATATTTTTTATATTATGCTAGTTTCAATTTCAGACCAGTTCTAATCGGTTTTGAAAGTTAAAGTATTTTTGTTTAGACCTCAAACGAAAATTGACAAAGTAAAAACTAGCCCGGTTGAAAATCGTCCTCAGTTATCCTATACAAAAAAACTCATGTAAAAATATTAAAATTTGAGAGAAATATTTGAAAAGAACGCTTCCATAGACTTAACACTGTCATCCTGGTTTTTTCAGTGACCAGTGTGGGACCTTATTACTGAAGTTAGAAAATAACGGTTATTTGAGAAAAAAAATATGTTATGAATTAAATATATAGTCAATTATGTGACTGTTACATTATGTCGCCTTCTTACGACATAATAGCATCATATACACTGAAAAAATTTTTACAGTTTCTAAACTTTTCTAAGAAACTGGAACTATTAGAACATTTTATATAACGGAAACAAAAAAAAATGTAACCGACTCTGTTACACGAATTTTTGCTGTTGCCGTTACATAAAATATTCTAGGAATCCCACTTTCCTAAAAAATTGTTAGTAACTTTACAGTTTATTCTGATAATCATTATTCTATAAATTTTATTTTTTATTCTTCTCACTGCCGCGACCTAAAATATCCGCTTCCTAATCTGCAAGTTTAACAACCATATTAGCATTATTTCAATTAATTTAATTCTACAAATATGATGCACTTATAAAACATTTTGTTATGATTAATATTCTCAAGGCTTATATTCAATTAATTTTGTGTTTCATACCCTCATAGCATGCATGGTCACAGTGACGTCACTGTGAGTCACTTTGGTCACATCACATCTGTGACCAAACAACCACCACTCAGTGACGTCACATTGTGATTGAGATGTGACTTTTTTAAAAATCTTTAGAAAATTATAAAAAAGTCTTCAAAACATGTTATTTACTTTTAAAAACATGTTTCTGGCAATTCAAATATCGCTGCTTTTGTCACAGTTTCGTGACAATGTTAATGTCAAATAGTCACAAATGACAGATTTTTCACAAATTTGTCACATTGTGACCACTTTGTGAAACGTCACAAAAGAGCTCTAAAACGGCCATAACGACTTCACATTTTAGTCACTGTGACTTCACATCGACGTCACGTCGACAATCGATGGTCACAAAGTCACAATGGGACTTCACAACGACGTCGATGTGACGTCACCATGCCTTACGGGTATTCATTTATTATTTTTTATGTATTATTATTATTTTTTTACGTTAAAAAATAATCTTTTTTTAATAATTTTTTCTTTAAGTTTGGAGAAAACATCATTATAATTTTTCTTTTTGCAAGGCGGTCAGAGGGTTAAGATACGTTTTTTGAATTTAATTTTAAAATGTAATAAAAAGTAAAAATATTATTTACGTTTGATCCTTTCAAAGAATATTAAATTGTCTCGTAGAAAATGTAAAGAAATACAGAAAAGATTTTATTTCTTAGCTATTAAATAAACATGCTTTTTTTCTAAAATTATTTAAGATGCCATGAAAAAATAAATGTTTGTAATAAATTGACTTTTACAACTATAATAATTATCTTAGCTCATTTTATGTGGCCAACTGCTGTCAAAAATAATCACTTGCAGTAAATAAAAGCGGTTTCATGTCGACGTATCTTTCAGCTAGGAAACAGCCATTAAGTGGTTTCAAGAAATTTCACTGTAGCAAAAAGATTAATGAATCCATAGAAATTAAGAGACTGCTACAGAAAATGTCTGAAACGATAATGAAGCTTGTTTTAAATGAAGGATGTGGTGATTTGCTTATAAAAATTGCTTATAAAAATTAATTAAGAATACCACAAACAGCAAAAGCAAAAATATAAAATTAATACTTTTACAAATTGTGAATGTTTTTGCATTGTTAATAACAGTGGCTGTCTAATCACATTAATAAAATTTAATTTTTATCTAATTCTTAATAAATATTAGTTTATTTTTCTAGTTATTCTTAATGTTATGTTATTTTATAAATAAATTTTTTAGAATTAAAAGTGTTTTTAATTTATAAATATGTATTCGATAATTCCTATAAGTAATAAATATGCTTACAAACTTTTTGTTGAATATAAATATAACTTCCTAATTAGTAAATATATGGTAAATGTGATGTTACAAAGTCCTTAAAAATTCATGACCGCTTCTACGTTTGTTAACAGGAATAAAATGATGTTGTACAAGTCAAAAAGTTTATAAATGTCTAGAAGCTTAGAATTCCTGAACAGAAAGTACACGAACTTCTCAAAATTTCCTTGGTTACCAAATGAAGCTATCTACAAAAATAAATAAAGGTTAGGCAGAGACAAATTGAACTTTTGACTTTAACAATATGTTTGATTATATCAATTGTATTTTCATTGTAACAATGTTTTGATTTATAATTTAATGTTCAAAAAATCTGTCATAGTTAGTTGAAACTAATACAATCTATTCTATCTATTTTCCACATAGTTTTTAACTGTTTTGATTTAGTCCATTTTGTGACCAATGAAATGTTAGATGTTTTTGTAATTTCAGCTCATGAATACTTTTGTACTGTTGGATTCTTATGTCCGTTTTGAACTTTTGAAGTCATCATTTTAATCCCAGTGATGATTGGGATCTGTTCGAAACTTACATTTTCAATGTGTTTGTCATATCACGATTATGAGAGATATCGTACGATTTCAAAATATTTTTTGTATGTCAACATATTTTTGCACTAATGAAATCACAGCGTGTGTTTAACCTCTTCATCGATTGTAATCATTATTATTTTAAAATTTACTATAATAAGTGGGAGTCATATATCAAAGATAGATTACATTTTGTTCAACGCGGAAATCTCCATCTTTTCAAAAATTCACTCAACATATTTAAAAATTAAGCACTTCAATTCATTAAATTATTGCATGGTGTTTTTCATATTATGGATACAGACAAAGCGGAAATGTGTTTTACACTGAGTATCCATGCTTAAATTGAAAATTTATTGCTTTTAGTAAAGCTTAAAAAATATTTTGTAATAAATAAGTTTTTAATGAGTTGAATATGAAAATTTATATTCTTAACAAAAAATGGGATTTTTACTTCTAGCATGAATGTCTTTTGATTTTTATTACAATTTTAAATTCTAATTTTAAAAATATAATCAGACTGGAAGAGCATCTGCAATAGCATAAAAGCTGTAGATTCAAAATTTTGTTATAACTCGCTTTGTGAAATACAACATTTAAATCAAACCTTATACATTATCTTTTGATATACAGCTAGTAAATCATTGAGTTTGTTTGCAGTATACTTCATAGAATTTACTCTCTGTGGTCATGAGGTATAATTCAAATGTGTTCTCTATTTAAGCTATATAACCTTTGATTCCTGGGATTCTAGATTAAACTCGGACATCCGTTAATGAATTTTGGTAAATTACAAAATGTACAAATTGAACTTATTGATTAAATGGTGTTAAGAAGTAATGAATTGTTTATTTGGAATTTCTGTTTAACTTTATTTGGAGTCTTTAAAATATTTATTTACGATATGTTTCGATTATTTAATAAATTTCTTATTAAAAATCTCTTGAAGAATTCTGCCTGTAGTTACTTCAATGATAAAAAAATTTTAAATCAACTCTATTGTAAAATTTTCAGCGAAATGTTTTAATATTTCCTTAAAACATGGTGCCAAACCTAACTTCAAACATCTGCTGCCCAAAGATAGCAAAACGCCTGACTAGTTTACATTTCTGTTTAAAAACACTTATAACATACAATTAGCAATGAAAGATTCTTTATTAAACTTAAATAACAAGTCAACATCAGCAGGTGTGAAAAGATGTCAATACCTAACATTAATCTTAAAAATCACCATTCGTAAAATTATTATTATTTCGTAATTATTTGTTTGTACTCTTTTATTGAATCTAAAAGAAAAGCTTTTAGGTGATACAAGTAAATCTTGTAATAAATAAGTTATTTAATAATTTTGAATTGGAAAAATTTACATTAATAATATTAGATGGGATTTAGCATGAATGTCTTTTTGATTTACATTAACAATTTATATCGTAATTGCAAAGAAAAAAAAAAAAAAAAAAATTAGAAGAGGGTCAATCCATTTCAAGTGGTCCAGCACTGGTCGCTCGACCATTTTTAAAAAATCTGAAAATTTTTTTACAACAACCCTAACATGATGAAAGTTCAAAATGACCGTTATTTTAATTTTACTATTTTTTGTTTGTGCATGGCGGCCATCTTTGTTTCATCGTGTGCAGCGATTTTCTCAGATACCAAGATACACAAAATTGTAAATATCTCGTCTTTTATTTTACCAATTGAAATGGGGTTTGCAGCATTTTGTTCAGAATAAAATAGGCTAAATGTATGGTGGTAGAATAATTTTGGAAATTAAATTTTTACAAGTCAAATTTTAGCACAAAATTTAAGATTTTTTCCAAAATCTATCCGTTTGCAAGAGGAAATTTTTTATGCAAGGAAAACTGCCAACCGTACACAATTTTTTCTACAAATAGGTCAAAAGTGTGTGTACTCATACACCAAGTCCCAGATCTGGGAGTTAATTTCTCTTTGCGAAAAAAATTCCGAAATTCTTCAAAAATTTCAAAAATCGCACTTTTTAGGCTTTGATATCTCTAGTGGGGCACGAGATAAATATTTGAAATTCTGGCCTTTGATAGTATTGTGTAATAGTGTTATGTACAAAAAATTTCAAGAAGGAGATTTGACTACAAGCTGAGATATGACATGGACAATATGTGAAAAATAATATTGTCAAACTATTGTAACCTACTATGCAATTGTTCCACAAAACTGTCAACCTTACACAATTTTTTCTACAAATAGGTCAAAAGTGCGTGTACTCATACACCAAGTCCCAGATCTGGAAGTTGATTTCTCTTTGCGAAAAAAATTCCGAAATTCGTCAAAAATTTCAAAAATCGCACTTTTAGGCTTTGATATCTCTGGCGGAGTACGAGATAAAAATCTGAAATTCTGGCCTTTAGTAGTATTGTTTAGTAGTGTTATGTACAAAACTTTTTAAGAAGGAGATTTGACTACAAGCTGAGATATGACATGAACAGTATGTGAAAACAATACTGCCAAATTATTGTAATCTTCTATGTAATTGTTCATACCTCCAAAATTTTAAATTAATTATTTATGGTACAAAGTTAAATGTTAATTACAAATATCTTCTTCAAATGCGTCTGTGTGATTTAAACATTTCAGAATGTATGCTAAGCCAATACACTATTTGTCTAGAGGAACAAACCTAATACAAATGCTATTGTAACAATTTTACTCGGTACACATTTCAGGAAAAGTAAATTTCAGACAATGGGTTGCAACTGATCGAATTGACATGGTTTCAATTATTAAATCTAGAGAATTTCATTCAAGTTAATAAGGGATGACAAGACATGGGTGCCTTCAAATAAAATTTTGAGAAAGAACAGTCATATGGACTGACAACAGTAAGTGGTCGAACTCATAACATCTCTCGTAAATAGTGTTAAGCTCTTTGTTAAGAATATATAGTATCTTTGTAAATTAAACATTTATTATTAAAGTGTTTTCAAAAAACGATATTTTCTGTGTAAATATTGTAATAAATGAGACTAATCTCATTTCTCCTAATGTATTCATAATAGCATTTCTTAACATTTTTTAATCACCGTATCTCAGCTTATAGTCAAATCTCTTTCTTGAAATTTTTTGTAGATAACACTACTACACAATACTATCAAAGGTCAGAATTTCAGATTTTTATCTCGTGCTCCACCAGAGATATCAAATCCTAAAAAGTGCGA
Source organism: Maratus speculifer (assembly GCA_964019185.1). Classification (NCBI taxonomy): domain Eukaryota; kingdom Metazoa; phylum Arthropoda; class Arachnida; order Araneae; family Salticidae; genus Maratus; species Maratus speculifer. The sequence continues at coordinate 243,149,909 of OZ025289.1, forward strand.
TTTTTTAAATTTTTGACGAATTTCGGAATTTTTTTCTCAAAGAGAAATCAACTCCCAGATCTGGGACTTGGTGTATGAGTACACGCATTTTTGACCTATTTGTAGAAAAAATTGTGTAAGGTTGACAGTCTTGTTGAACAATTACATAGTAGGTTAGAATAGTTTGGCAGTATTGTTTTCACATATTCTCCATGTCATGTATCCGCTTGTAGTCAAATCTCCTTCTTGAATTTTTTTGTACATAACACTACTACACAATACTATCAAAAGCCTGAATTTCAATTTTTTATCTCGTGCCCCACCAGAGATATCAAAGCCTAAAAAGTGCGATTTTTGAAATTTTTGAAGAATTTCGGAATTTTTTTCGCAAAGGGAAATTAACTCCCAGATATGGGACTTGGTGTATGAGTACACACACTTTTAACCTATTTGTAGAAAAAATTGTGTAAGGTTGACAGTTTTCCTTGCATAAAAAATTTCCTCTTGCAAATGGATAGATTTTGGAAAAAATCTTAAATTTTGTGCTAAAATTTCACCTGTTAAAATTTATTTTTCAAAATTATTCTACCACTGTACATGTAGCCTATTTCATTCTGAACAAAATGCTGCAAATCTCATTTCAATTGGTAAAATAAAAGACGAAATATTTACAATTTTGTGTATCCTAGTATCTGAGAAAATGGCTGAACACGATGAAACAAAGATGGCCGCCATGCACAAACAAAAAATAGTAAGATTAAAATAACGGTCATTTTGAACTTACGTCATGTTAGGGTTGTTGTACAAAAATTTCAGATTTTTTAAAAATGGTCGAGCGACCAAAATAATATTTTCTGGACCACTTGAAATGGATTGACCCAAGAATATTTGTTATCGCATAAAAACTGCAGATTCAACCATTTACTGAACTCGTTTTGTTTAATATAATAACCAAATCAAACTTTATATCTTAACTTTTGGCATGCAGCTAGTAAATCATTCAGTTTGTATGTCGTCTTCAATATTTAATTTACTCCCCGCGATCATGAGGTATAATGCAATTGTGTTCTCAATTCAAGCAATGTAATCTCTGATTCCTGGGATTGTAGATTAAACTCAGAAATCCGTTAATGAATTTCGGTAGATTACAAAACGTTCGCATTTGACATAATAGTTAAAAGGTCATAAGAAGCAGTTAATTGGTTGCTTGGATTTAGTTTCACTTTATTTCAAGTGTAATTAAAATATTCTACATTCAGTGAATAGTATTCCATGCATGCTAAATAAAATAAAGTGTATTTTTTCACCTATATTCACTTGTGTTATAGTTATTTATTAAATGTCTTTCTACGTCTTGAAGATATTTTGCCTACAATTTCTTTCTGAGAAATTTAAAGTTAAAACCAACGCTATTAAAACATTTCAGTATTTTTTTTTTCTAAAATATGGTGCCTAACTTCACTTTAAATATATGTTGCCCAAATAGCAATATGATTGAATAGTTTTGTATACATACGTAAAGGTGTAAATTACTGGCATACAATTATTAGTGAATAATTCTATATTAAATTTAATTAACAGGTCAACGTCAATTGGTGTGAAAGAATGCCATATTGCGATAATTAAAAAATATATATATTATTCATAAAATTACTATTCGTTGGTATTATTTTGACTGAACCGTTAAAAAAGCTATTTAGATGATTCAACTAAATGTTGTAATAAATACGTTAATTAATAAATTTGAATCAAAAAAATGTATAAATATATTTCTGATCTTTATTAACATTTGATATTGTAACAAAAAAATCAGCTTGGAAGAACGTCTGTAATCGTATAAAACTTCGGATTAAATATTTTATGGAACTCGTTTTGTATTATGCAATATTCAAGTCAAACCTTATATCTTAACTTGTATGCAGCTAGTAAATTGTTGAGTTTATGTGCAGTTTACATCATTTAATTCTCTCCCCACGATCACGAGGTACAATGCAAATGTGTTCTGCATTCAAACCGTGTGATTTCTGATTCGTTGAACTGTAGATTAAGCTAAGGCATCGGATAATGATTTTCGGTAAACTACAAAATATACACATAAGACATATTAGTTAAATGACATTAAGAAGCAGTTAATTGGTTAATTGGAATTTAGAGTTTGACTGTATTTTTTTTAATATTCTATATAGTCTTGATGTGCCAGTAATAAATACCCTTAAGGAATTTCTTTAAAAATTGTTTTTTAATTAATTGTTGTTATTATTACAAGGTAGAACCCGTCGAATTTCGACGAAAGAAAATACTTAAGAAGAGACTGTTTTATTGATTTATACTAAGAATACAAAATTAGTTGCAATAAAAAATGCATCTTAAATTGGTAAATCTAACTCATAAACAAATGATGTTTAACCTAAATTTAACGAAATACTATTTCCATAAAACTCAGTCTTAGAAATTAATAAAATTAAACTTTAATCGTTAAAGCAGTTAAATATAATAAAGATCTAATATTATGACACCGTTATCAATTAAGGCTCTTATAGTTGGCATTCCAAAATGAAAAAGAGCAAAATTTATTCCACTTTCACTCAATCATAGAATTTTTCCTCGTGAAATTTAAATCCGATATCATTTTCATCATCTCAAAATTTACGTATGCATCCCTCATATCTGTATTCACTTTTCTTTTATGGTATTCTGATTTGATCATTTTAAAATAATTTAAATTCAAAATCTGAAGTCTGGATTGCTATTAGCTGGAAACAGAGACTAAACTGTTTATATTCTTTTAAGTGTAAATGAATATTTTAAATTTTGAAAGTTTGTATGAAAATTATAATTTCCCTGGTTTTATACAGAAGATATTTTAAAGATAGCAAATATTTTAATTTCAAAATTTTTCACTTTCTTCTCTCCGTTTTTTCCCTTTAATTTTAATAGAAATGATGTACTCCTGATGCCACGTTTATAAAAATGTTGGTAAAAACTACAAAAAAATTAATACCTTAAAAACAAATTAAGATACAGTTTTCAGACAAATTGCATTTAAAAGAACATTTTTTCCCTATTACGACAGTATAAAAATTTAAAATGTGGGATGTTCAGAAGTTTAAACTTTGCAGTACCAAAAATTAGAAAAAATGGAATTTCATTTCAAATTTCAAACTGTTTCCATTCGCAAAATGACGCATGCGTTACGTACAGATACGTTTGGCCTTTATATTATAGATATTCGAATTTTTTTTTCAATACTATATTAATCTATCGACAATATTTCGCCATTCTCATAGTCTCATTTCCTAATATGAATCAAATTTTTAATGTTTAATATCATAGATGTATCAAAACACCTGATATATCAGTAATTGGCACTCTTTCTTTCACTAATGGAGAGACTATATTTAAGTAATGGATACCAGAACAAAATAAAAAATATAATTGTTTTTATGACTGTATTTAGAACAGAATTTAACGAAAGCGTAGTAATGAAATAAAATAGTTATCTTCAATTAAATTTAATAATAATTACACCAGTAATTAATATCTGTGATAATCATTCACTGTTTGCATCAATTATTGTAATTATTAGAAGAACGATAATTTCATTCTTTTAGATGGATAATTTAAAATACTAAATGTCACGCAATCCCAATTATCAAATTATTGGTGCAATTGGGGATTTAAAAGGTAATACTTATTTTATTTTATTTTTATTTTATTTTTATTTTTATTTTATTTTTATTTTATATTTTCATTATTTCTTTATTTTATTCGTTATTTATTTTTTTGGCCTTTCAGTGTATAATTTCGTTTTACTACTTTATAACAATTAAACTTCGAGAGACTACTGGATATATTACTTGTGATAATTAATATTAGGAATATGAATGGAATGATATGGTAAATTGAGTATTTAAAACTCTAATAAAAAAAATTCAAACTAAAACTGTAGAACTTATGTTCGAGGGTACTGATTTGCAGATGTACTAGTAATATGATTGCTATAACTTCCACTAACATTATTAAAGTTTTTCTCTCTCACAGAAATTTAAAAAACGTTTAATGTAGAAAATAGATTTTTAACAGCTTCCGTTAAATGGGAAATTATTTATATGGGAAAGTATTGATTGAAATTGTAAATTGAAATGTATGATATTGAAATATTGCAGGTCAAGAGAACAAATAGTAAAACTAGGTGATATCCTAAAAACATCCTTGTGTTCTAGAAAAAAAGCACAATTCACAAAATCCTGATGATATGTAAAAATAACAGGAATATCTTTGCTAAGTTTGTCTCCTCTCTATCTCTCGGAATGATGACAAAAACCAGCAGGAGTTTGTGACTTTTAAAGGAATTACCGTACTCAACTATCCTACTTACTCACCAGGTTTTGTATCCCTGTGATTATTTCTTGTTTTTCAAGTTCAAACTGCGTATAAAGGAGATCATGTTTAATGGCATGCCCGAACAGTCAAGAGACTGGCAACTGACTATTTCACGTACATTCTAAGGGCGGATTTCCAGAAATCTTTCGATGTTTATTACATTCGTTGTAATAAGTGTGTTGAGTCTATCAGCGATTATTTTGATTATACTTAGATTAAAAATTCAGTTCTTAATTTTTTGTTTATAGGAAAAGTCCGGGGCATTTTAGGACACAATTTATACTACCTAAAATTCAACTTTTTAGGGTTTTCTTTCCTTAAAATTAAGTAATAATTTAGAAATTGCTACGTTCTGTTGATTTAAACTTTATCTTGTTTATATATTATAAATATAACTTCGTTTATGTAAACAAATTTAATATCTAATTATTGCTAGTTTGAATCATATTTCCTTTAATAAAAAATAACAAAGTCACTAATGTATATTGAATATTTCATTAATTTACATGTTGCATTTAAATACTCTAATTTTAAAACATGTATAGTTTTCCCAAAAGCAACTGAATATTTCTCATAATTGAGGAAGTGAACCTGTTTAGCTTACAAATGCATGAATTATTCAGTACAAATGTTGAACATACAAGATATCTGGAACACTAATCACAGATTACGGCGGCGATAATTTTATCTCGAAAATATTAATTTTAATCTGCATCGTTTAAAGGCGGAATAGGAATTTCCTAATTTCAGTTAAGTTGACAAATATTCCCTTTGCTGATTGTCATTTCCCATTTCTGACTTGATTTTAACAAACAAGTTCCCATTTTATGTATTTCTCGGAAATATGCTGTTGAAATAAACATTTCAACATTGTTTCCAAATTCTCAGCAAATCTATCTAAATTGTCGGGTTCTGGGAAAAATGGAAATTTCTAAATTTCGACATATGAAACAATTCACCTGTCAGTATATTTTATTTTAAAATAACAGATATTGAAGAATCAATATACTATTTTACTTATACCGATAAAAAAATATTTTATTGGGATATTTTTATTTATTGTGATTGTTCGATACAAGTCATTTATGTGATATTGTTATAAAATGTAAAACATATTTTCAATATGTTTGATTTGTAAAATTACTTTTCATTTTTTTACGTACTTCAATGGCTCTTATTGCTTGCTTAAATTAACAAATAAGAGTAGAAATAATAAAATTCCATATAATTGTGTGTGTTTTTATTTTTGCATAGTTACGAAATCATTTTTTAGGTCTCGAAAATGTAGATCTATAGAGATTATAATTTCGACGAATGCACTATTGAGGATTGCAACATACTAAAGGATTATTTTTTGTAGAATGTAGCATACCATAGCACCTTATCAATATCTGACGTATTCAACATAAATAATAATCATATTAGATTTCTGAAGCACAAAAAACAGATAAAGAGTGAAAGTTTCACGGCCTGAATATACAGGGTGTCCATCGAATAAAACCCTGATTTCAAAATTAAATTTTTCAAAAACAAAGACCGATAGAATATTACGATAAACGGTTTTTTAATAAGTAAGCTGTAAAAATGTTATACAGAAGTTCCGATTGGTGAATATTTTGAAAGAGGTTTTTGGTGTATAGTGCCGCATTTTAACGACATTTGGAATCAAATTATTTAAATTTCAAAGTTCCAAAAATTAAGTTCGAAAAATTTGTTACTGTACGCTGAAAAGCTAGTTCTCTACAAGCAATTTAAAACAAAAAAATCAAGTCACGTATTCTTTGCATTCAGAAAACAAACTTTTTAAAATATTCACTGTTCGAAACTCCTGTATGACATTTTTATAGTTTACCTAATAAAAAAACCATTTATCGCAAAATTCTATCGATCTCTGTTTTTGAGAAATTTAATTTTGAAATCGGGGTCTTATTCGTTGGACACCCTGTATTAAAGCAATGTGAATTGCTGTATCAGAAACATTAATCTATGTATTGATTTGCAAATGCATCGCACTAAGAATACCAATATAGTAAAAACTCGTCACTTCCAAATCAACGATTATTCATTGTTAAAGCATCCATTTACATTTTGGTTTGGATCTATCTATTTTGCACCAGCTTATTAGCTTTCATTTCTTTGAGCAATCACTTCATGAACAACTCATCTTTTCTCGGTAATTGCTAAATAAACAGGGCAAGGAAGCGGCATATCCCTTAATACAATTCTATTTCTTTATGTTGTACGTCGTTCTCATCGTTATCAAACCTCTCTAAATGTATTTACGAACTGTCTTGTTTTTAAAAAAAAGTTTTTAGATATTCCTTTTCATGAACTAAACTGGATTTTAAAAAAAGAGTGCTGCTCAATTGGTAGTTTGTAAATATACCGAAAAATTAGATTATATCTATGGGCGTGGAGATCATTTTCTAGTTTATAAAATTACGTGTTTCGTAAAAACATATGTCTTCTTGTTCTACTTTTTTTTCAGTTTTCATGGATTTTCACAGAGTTAGAGAAATAGAAGGTTTCGGGACTGTTAATTGCGAAAGCAGGTCAATAATTTGTATTATTATGCGTGGAAAATGCATTTGTACTACAAATTGTTTTATAAATATTTTGAGCTTGATGCAATAGTTGCTGCACCCTTATGCAAAAATGCATGTATGCAAAATGTTCGAATCCTGTGTTTTATATTCAGTACATTCGGAAATAACATGAATATCTAAAATAGAACGCAATAGCCTGTTAATTTTTTTAACCTTATAAAAAGACAGCACATACATCGTATCTATATATATATCTAGCTAGCTAGATACACATACACACATATATGTATATGTATATATATATATCACAGTACAACTACGGAGGAGGGTGATGTTTTCTGGTTAATAAGCAATGGATAATTTATTTAAAAAAAACTGAGGGAGGGGAGGCATCTTCTAAATTACAATAACGCATTTTATATTGGATTTTCAATTAAAACATATGTATGAATAATTGTATTGTTATATTAATGAAATATATTAATATTATTTAATAATGAATGTTAATGATTACATTGTATCTAACTTTTAGCAATTTGTAAAAAATTCTAAAATATTAATTCTAAATGCACTAAATGGATATATCAGTTAACTTTTTTATTTTTTTTTTCCTTATACTAACGTATTATTTAAGTTTAGGTTAGTAATTTCACATTTGTGAAACACACAATGAAATTAATTTCAATTTTAATTTAATTTTTTTCCCTTTTTTCATTTTAAGTATCTAAACATTATTGGTTACCTATTAGTTATCATAGTATTATTTATTTATTAAGTATTTAGAAATGATATATAATAATGATTCAACTATTGATATTTTATATTTTAAATATTTAATACTGGAATCATTATAATGTTTCATCCAAGTCAAATTTCATATATTTTTAATATTTAATAAATCAGTTACATGTTATTTTTTATAAAGTTTTTTATTTAATAAAATATTTTAGATTTTACGTATATATAGAGCGAAAATAAGGCATTTTCTAATAAATGTATAGTACATTTGATTAGTTTATGAAAAATGAGTATATAATCATTTATTTGTATTTATTTTACTAATTTCTCAAGCGATAGAAGTACATTGGATTTTTTTAGGCTATTTTTGTAGGATCGAAATTTTTTTAGGCTAACGATATAGTTTCAGTGTACTAGAGGGTACTTGTGCAATATAATGAAGTTTATATCTTTAGAATTCAGGTATACGCATTGATCCATTTTTTATATGTATTTTTGACAACATTTGCATGCAATCATGCTGCCTAATTTTGGCTACATAATTTTAGGGTTAATTTCAGTATCTGGTATGTTTTTTCCATTTCTATCAATTTTAATCATGTTATATTTTTTTCAGTGTTTTTATTATCTTTATTTTTTTATTATGTGTGTCGATAACCCCAAATTCGTATTTATTTGCTTTTTCATTGCTGTTACGGAGGGGAACCACACATTTTATTTGTACTTCCACAGAATCTACTTTTGACGAATCTGACGAATCTACTATGGTTCCGAAAATTCCGAATATATTTCTTTTGGTTCATTTTTTAATTTTTTGTTGATGCATTCTTTAAAAATTAATGGTTATATATATATATGTATATATATATATATATATACTGGTGTCCAAAAGTTAAGCATAATTGGTAATTAAGTAATTATTTTTAAGTAATGAAAGAAATATGAATCGGAATGAGCTGAAACTCCAGGTGTGTAAACAAAATAGTACGCGTCACATATTTTCGCGAAGAGTTTTCCCCGAAATCGAACAGGGGATCGTCAACAAATTGAAAAAAACGAAGATCTTTTGGATAACCCTGTCAAAACTAATGTAGCAAAAGCGTTCAAACTGCACATTATGATTAATTGGCTTATTGTAATGTACTGCGTTAATTTTTACAAGGATAGCATGTATACTCGTAGAGAAATTAAGGTTTTTATAAAAACAGTCCTAAATTTTTCCAAGTTTTTTGCTTATAATTTGCAGAGTTCTTATTATAAAATAATGTTCTTTTTCTGAAAATATGACAAACTTCATTGTACATAATACCCTGCCATCAGAATTTAAAAATAATAAAAATTGTATGAAAAATGAGTATGTTTAGTAAATAATTTTTCATTGCGCATGCGTCAACGATATCAAAATGTCATTTGTATATTGTGTTAGCTAAATCTATAGAGCAATTTCTGTAAAAGTTTCAAAAACATAGCTTGAAAATTCTGAAAATGGGAGCCTATAGAATCAACTCAAAATCCGTTATTCCTAAAGGAAGCAAAAAAAATCAGGGGTTTTACCTAAATATAGTTGTACGTGCAATATTGTGTAGGCACTAAACAATGAAATATGGATACAGCCCCTCATCTTTTTGCTTCATTTAGGGAATAAAGGATTTTGAGTTGATTCTATAGGCTCCCATTTTCAGAATTTTCAAGCTATGTTTTTGAAACTTTTACAGAAGTTGCTCTATACATTTAGCTAACACAATATGCAAATGACATTTTGATATCGTTGACGCATGCGCAATGAAAAATTATTTACTAAACATACTCATTTTTCATACAATTTTTAATATTTTTAAATTCTGATGACAGGGTATTGTGTACAATGATGTTTGTCATATTTTCAGAAAAAGAACATTATTTTATATTAAGAACGCTGCAAATTATAAGCAAAAAAACTTAGGACTGTTTTTATAAAAACCTTAATTTCTCTACGAGTATACATGCTATCCTTGTAAAAATTAACACAGTACATTACAATAAGCCAATTAATCATAATGTGTAGTTTGAACGCTTTTGCTACATTAGTTTTGACAGGGTTATCCAAAAGATCTTCGTTCTTTTTCAATTTTTTTAACGGTCCCCTGTTCGATTTCGGGGAAAACTCTTCGCGAAAATATGTGACGCGTACTATTTTGTTTACACACCTGGAGTTTCAGCACATTCCGATTCATATTTCTTTCATTACTTAAAAATAATTATTTAATTACCAATAGCCTTTTCTCAATTAAAAGATCAAATTTCTCCTCTGGATCATTGGGGCATTTACAATATACAATGTCAGTGTGGTTTGTCCTATATTGGACAAACTAAACGTAAACTCAGAAAAAGAATCGCTGAACATATAGGTTATGTAAAAAGAAAAGAGTTAAAGAATTCCTCTATTGCCTCTCATTGTTGGGAGGAGGGCCATAATTTTAATTTTACCTCTGCTACTATTATTCAAATATGCACTACTCCGCTAGACTTAGATTTTTTCGAAGCACTCTATATACATAAAACAAAAAACTCCTTGGTTAATGATCTTTCAAGTGTACCGTACATCTCAACTTTCTGGTTAGATTTATTTTGTCATGACACTTCATTTCCGGTTTAATCTTATTGGTTGCTGAGGCTTGTGGGTATTTTGGTATTGTGTTTGCGATCATTTGGGTCTCTGACCTGCTGTCAGTTGGGGGTTTTTTTCTGTTTTTAACATTTTAAATTTTATACACTGAGGAAGCGAGCCCTGGTGCTCGCGAAACGTATACGTATGTGCTGTGTGTTTGTGTATTGTGTGTTAAACGTTGATTGTAATTATTGTTACTTAATTACCAATTATGCTTAACTTTTGGACACCAGTGTATATATGTATGTATGTACGTATAAGCAAAATTGTATTTTTTTTCGTTTGTTTTAAATATATATGAAAAATAAATAAAATGCTTAAAATTGATTTCCAGATTAAGCAATTGAAAATTTTAAGTCATTTAAAGATAAACAGGAATAAAAAATATATATAAATCTCGGGAAATAATTAAATATTTGAAAAATTTCTTTCTATTGTTAACATTGTAACAGTAGTTATGATAAAATAATTTCCTGGACAGGTAGAATAAAATCCTAAAAATATGTATCGATGTAATTTTATAAAAGAGAATTTGAAATATAATTAATGTGTGATGAGTTATGAGCTACATCATTCAACTATTCATTACGCTAGGGAAATGTTCAAAATGATCTCAATATCAATTCATTGTTCGCTTCGTAACAAAAATTTTAGTGATAAATTAAGAATTATTCTTACAAGATTAAATTTAAAAGGAAATATTACTTAGATAGCATAACTTCATTTTCATGATCAAATAATCAGTATACAAAATATCAGAATTTCTGTCAGCTATGTTTTGCTGATGAAGAGAAAAAGTGATGGTGCACTTACCGATGTTATCTTTCATCAAAATTTTTAATTATAATAAATTTTCACAGTTGAAATGACGGTAAATTCGTTTCGTATCCGGAAAATGATATATTTGTTTGTTTGTATTTAAGTCGGCCAATTATCTATACTTTGTATACAGGCCTAAATTAATTTCGTATCTGTAAAATGATTTATTTGTTTGTTGGTATTTATGTCGACAAATTATCTACACTAGGGATATAGGCCTTAAAGAGGGAGTGTGAGAAAACCGCGTTAAATTCCGAACGGTTCGGCCGACGGCTGATATTGGTATCGAACCCAGTACCTACCGTCTACCAGTTTCAATTCAGAATCTCTCGGAAACTGGTAGGGCCTAGAAAAAGAATAATCATTTTCATGTACAATTATATTGAGAAATTTATTTTTGTAATCATGAAGTTCATTTTCTTAAAACGTTTGAAACACATTTTTAAAATAGGTTGATTTCATTCGTCAGTTATTTATAAAACAATCTATAAAACACATAAAAATTAATGAAATTTTTTTAACTAGATATTTTTATTAAGTTGAGTATCTTCAAATAAAGATTAATATAATCAAAATAACATATCTTGAAAAAAAATAATAATTGAAAGTTTCTTTTCTATTGTTAATATTATTTCGGTTGTTAAGGTAAAATAATTTTCTCGACAGGCAGACTAAAAGCCAAAAGCATATATATCGATGTAGAAGTAAGGCAATTTTATAAAAGGGAATTTGAAATTTTAATTAAAGTATGATGATTTATGAGCTACATCATTCAACCATTCATTACGCTAGAGAAAGTTTCAAAAAGATCTCAATATCAATTAATTTTTCACTTCATAACATCATTTTTTGTGATAAATTATGAATTAATTTTTACGAGATTAAATTTAAATGAAAATATTACTTAAACAGCATAACTTCATTATCATAATCAGCTAATCAGCATAGAAATTATCATTTTTATTTTAATTACAAGGGTAACGTATTTTACTAATCATGAAACATACAACTTTGATGCAAATTATTACTTATACTTATTATAAGAAAAAAGAAATCGATTTTAGCGATATTTTCTTAAAACATTTTAAAAAAATTTTAAAATAAGCTCATTTTGAAATTTTTGTAATTAGGTATTTTTATAAAGTATCTTCCAGTGAAAATAGTATAATAAAAATAATATATCTAGAAAAATAATTAAATAATAGAAAGTTTCCTTGGTATTGTTAATATTATCACGCTTGTTATGATGAAACGATTTCCTCTGCAGGTATACTGCAAGCCTAAAGCATATGTATCGATGTAGAACTAAAGTCATTTTACAAAGGACAATTTGAAATTTTAATTAAAGTGTGGTGATTTATGAACTACATCTTTCAACCATTCATTACGTTAGAGGAAAATTCAAAATGATCCCAATATCAATTAATTTTTCGCTTCGTAACATCATTTTTAGTGATAAATTAAGAACTAATTCTTACGAGATTAAATTTGAATGGAAATATTACTTATATAACATTATTTCATTTTCATAGTCAAATAATCAGTATACGAAATATCAGAATTCCTGTCAGCTAAGTTTTGCTGATGAAGAGAAAAAGTAATGCAGCACTTACCGTTGTTATCTCACATCCAATTTACTAAGTATAAATAATTTTCACATTTGAAATGACGATAAATAAGTTTCATATCTGTGATATTAGTAGTCTAATATTACTTACATAAGTAATTATTACTTACATAAGACTAATATTACTTATATAGGGTGAGTCATAAATATCGAAAGAATAGGCTATCTCTTTAAATATTGCCCCTAGACCCATACTTCCAATTGCAAAAATTCATAAAAAAAAGGTGAAATTTTTGATAAGATAAGTTGCAACTCCATGGGGGGGGGTCTATTTGAAAAATTACGAAAATTAACATTTTATACGGCCCCCGTAGGATCAAAATTCTAATTAGAAAAACTTTCCTATTCTAGTCCTGAATAAGACTCAAAAAGTTTCATCTTCATATCTTTAAAATTCTCAGAGTTATAGCCGTTTGAATTATTCATCAGGGGGTTAGACACAAATTGAAATGCGCGCAATTCAAAAGACAATGTTACTTTAACAGTTCTAAGAAATGTGTAAAAAATCTATCTTTTGAGTAAGAATTTTGATTTTTCTTCTTTTTTCTGCTGATTAGCCATATAATTTGCTAAGAAAATCACATTCTAAAATTTATCCTAAAATTTATAAAAATTTCATATGGTTAATACTGGTTTAAAGGGGATAAATAAAAATCATTATAACTCGAAACATTATCGGATTTCAGTTTTTTTCCATTTAATTAAAGATGAAAATCTGATTTTAGATTTGTTTTTTACTATTAATTTTAAAACTATTAAAAATATTTATTGAAAAAATAATATAACTTTAAAAAAAATCATACTCTCAAAAGTAAATATTTTTTTTTTAATTTTGCCCGAAATAAAACTAGTGTAAAATAATTAAAAATGACATGTTTAAAATTTGTACTTTTTTTCTTTAACAATTCTTAACTTTTAATAATTTAAAGAAAAGAAACAGTCGGGAAATTTTTCATTATGCAGAAAAACGAAATGTACTGTTTTAGTGCCCGTCAGTTATTTAAAAGAATGCTTTGCTTAGTTGCAGATTAAGTCTTTTTTAGAAATTTACCACTCACAACTTTTATCGTATTGGACAGGCTGTCAAAAGATCTGTATTTTGGTCCCAGTCCGGGTCAGGACTGACACGTTACATTTTTCTCAACACTCGCCTATCCGGGCCTAATGTATTTTTCATACCGCAGGGGACTGCTTCCTAGGTCTGCGCTGGACGAAATTTTCAATCCCGATCTCGAACAATCCGTATTAAAATCATTGTCTCTGACTGACCTAATATGTGCCTGAAATAAGTAAAATTTGGTTCAATCAAAATTTTTACAAAAACCACAAAGATTTTAAAATCGCTTTTATTCTACAAAAACAAATAATCAAAAACAAAAAAAATAACAATGGTATATTTAAATGCTAGAAAATTAAACAGAATAAAACCAGAGAAAAAAATGCCTATGACGAAATTCTGCCTTAATCGGAAAATGTATTGATCCATGCAAAATACATACAATAATACCTGAAAAAAACTCCATTTAACCCTTCTAGGAAGGGCATTTGTCTATAACGTATTTTTTCTTTCCTATGGGATTCCGTCCTAAAAGGTTTTACTGTATAACATCTTTCAAATTCTCCAACGCACGGGATATGGATTAGCGATATTAAAATATAAGTAAAACATTTACCTATATACAGAGATTCATTGATAAAATAAATATATCACAGCCTTTGGTGCATCTTTAATAATAAAACGTATAAATATAAAAAAAGAAAAGCTATAATAAGTATTTTTGGTTAGAACTCTTCCATACGAATGAATTTTTATCCACACCGAAGTCAAAAGCTATATAGAAATTCACGGCTGAGCAGGGATATGATTAAAACTTTTTTCTACGCCGGTCTGGGTTATGATTTTAACATTTTTCCATGCCGGCAGATTTTTTTTCCCTATGGGTCGGTTTGGGACCGGACCTAGGTATTTCGATCCATACCGATCTCCAGTGCTGACGATCAACATAATTTGAAAACATGTTTTGATTTAAATCAATGCGCTGTTTTATTGTGTTCAAATAAGAGGCACTGTCTTAAATCGACATTTAATAACAGATAATTTGTGGGCGATCCCTCAGTTTCTTTGAAAATCTGTCAAAACCTCTTCGTTTACAAGCATGGTAAAGTGGCGTAAATCACGAATTTTGGAGAATTTTGGATTTTAATATCTCTGTCAAGTTTTTAGATAAGGAGTTGAAATTTTTTTGTTCAATTTAGGAATGAATAAGGAATAATTTCCTAATTTGGAATTTTGCTCTACGGGGCCCGTATAAAAATTTAATTTTATATTTTTACAAAAAGATCCCTCATGGAGTTGCAATTTATCTTATCAGAAATTTCACCTTTTTTTATGAATTTTGCAATTGGAAGTATGGGTCTAGAGGCAATATTTAAGGAGATAGCCTATTGTTTCGGTATTTATGACTCACCCTGTATAACATAACTTCATTTTCATAATCAAACAATCAGTATAAAAATACCAGAATTTCTGTCAGCTAAGATTTGCTGTTGAAAAGAAAAAGTGATGGAGCATTTTCATAACTTAACTTTCATCAAATTTAGTAATTATAAATAATTTTCACATTTGAAGAGACAATAAATAAGTTTCTTATCTGCGGTGTTAGTCTAATATTACTTACATAAGTCTAATATTACTTATATAGCATACCTTCACTTTCATAGTCAAATAATCAGTATACAAAATATCAGAATTTTTGTCAGCTAAGTTTTGTTGATGAAGAGAAAAAGTTATGGAGCACCTACCGATGTTATCTTTCATCCAATTTTTTAATTATGATAAATTTTCACACTTGAAATGGAGATAACTTAGTTTCGTATCTGGAAAATGATTTATTTGTCTGTCTGTATTTATGTCGGCCAATTATCTACACTTGGGATATAGGCACTAAAAAGGGAGGATGTTCTCCGGGGGGAGAGGTCATTCAAAAGGAACCTGATCCGTATTTAGCAAGAAAATCCAAGATTCGGAGAAAACACAGAAAACTCCGAACGGTTCGGCCGCCGGTTGCGATTAGGATCGAACCGAGTACCTGCCGTCTACCAACTTCAAGACAGAACCTCTCGGCCACTGGTGGGGCCCGGAAAGAAGAATTATGAATTTCATGTACAAATACAAGGGAAAATTTATTTTTGTAATCGTGAAATATATAAATGTTATATAAATTACTAATTGTTCTCATAATAAGAAAGAAAGATATCTGTTTTAACTACATTATCTTAAAACGTTTGAAACACATTTTTAAAATAGGTTCATTTCAGTCGATATATATTTATAAATCAATCTATAAAACACATAAAAATTTATGAATTCTCTTAACTAGATATTTTTATTAAGTTGAGTATATTTAAATAAAGATTAATATAATGCAAATAATATATCTTGAAAAATAATAAAATAATTGAGAGTTTCCTTTCTGTTATTAATATTATCACGGTTGTTATGATAAAGTGATTTCCTAAACAGGCAGACTAAAAGCCTAAGCATATGTATCGATGTAAAACTAAAGTAATTTTATGAAAGAGGATTTGCGATTTTAATTAAAATGTGATGATTTATGAGCTACATCATTCAACTATTCAATACGCTAGGGAAACGTTCAAAATGATCTAAATATCAATTAATTTTTTGCTTCGTAACATCATTTTTTGCGATAAATTAAGAATTAATTCTTACGAAATTAAATTTAAATGGAAATATCACTTATATGTCATAACTTCATTTTCATAATCAAATAATCAGTATACAAAATATTCAAATTTCTGTCAGCAACGTTTTGCTGACGAAGAGAAAAATTGATGGAGAACTTACCGATGTTACCTTTCAACCAATTTATTAATTATAATTAATTTACACAATTGAAATGACGATAAATAAGTCACATATCAGGAAAAAAGATATTATATATATATATTTATACACACTATGGCGTGCGACATTTAAGAACGAGTCCCAAAATGCCAATTTTCAAGAGATTTTCAAGCGATAATTTTCCCGCGAATATTCAACAGGAAGCAACATAATTCGAATAATTACCATCCCTGCATAACAGCTAGTCCATATGCCATCTCATTCAGGTCACACATGGTCACAAAAGTCACAATCACTACGGCGCAAAAAATAGGAAATGCCATACGTCTCTTTTATGAATCATGATTACTATATGTGACTCCACTGACAGGTCATTACGACTGCTGCTTTGTGTCGAATCACCAGGTGACTTTACAATGTCGTTTTATTGTGACTGTCATTTGGAAACTCAATTTCAAAGTCATTGTGCATGTTGCATTATGATAAATCATCAAATAATGCCACATTAATGTCACATGGTGACTTTCCGTCACAAGACTTTGCCAAATGGTGTCAGAAACTCTACAGTCAAGTAACCACTGTGAAAAGTGGTGAAGAGTCACTATGTGACTTTAATGAGACATTATTTGGTAATTTATTGCAATGCAACGTTCACAATAACTTTGAAATTGAGTCTCCAGATGAGAGGTCACACGAGAGCCTCTATGAAACGACCTTGTAAAGTCACCTGGTAACTCGCCACAAAGCAGCAGTCACAAGGACCTGTGAGTGGAGTCCCATATAGTAGTCACTTTAGACTCACAAAAAGATGTACGGAATTTACTATTTTTTGTTTCGCCTTAGTGACTCTGACTCTTGTGACCATGTTTGACCTGAATGAGATGTTATATGGACTAGCTGTTATGCAGGGATAGTAATAATTTGAATTATATTACTTCCTTTTGAAGATTCGCATGGCAATTATCGCTTGAAAACCCCTTGAAAATCTTTTTAGGGCTCATCCTTAAATTTTGCACACCAGTGTACATGTATATATATATCAGCAATACTGTATTTTTTTTTACTTTTTAAATACATATGTATACATATATATAAGAAATAAATTGCCTAAAAGTGATTTCTAGGTTAAGATATTGAGCCTTTTATTAGAAAGTTATTTAAAGATAATACAAGAATAAAAGAATTTATCAATCTTGAAAAAATAATAAAATAATTGAAAGCTTCTTTTCTATTATTAGTGTTATCACGGTTGTTATAATAAAATAATTTCCTCGACTGGTAAATTAAAAGCCTAAGCACATGTATGGATGTAGAACTAAAGTAATTTTATAAAAGAGAATTTGAAATTTTAATTAAAGTGTAATGATTTATGAGCTACATCATTCAACCATTCATTATGCTTGAGAAAGGTTCAAAATGATCCCAATATCAATTAAACTTTCGCTTCGTAACATCATTTTTGGTGATATATTAAGAAATAATTCCTATGATATTAAATTTAAATGGAAATATTAGTTATATAGTTAAATTTACTTTCATAATTAAATAATCAGTATACAAAATATCAGAATTTCTGTCGGCAAAGTTTTGCTGATGGAGAGAAAAAATGATGCAGTACTTATCAATATTATCATTCATCCAATTTATGAATTATAATTAATTTTCCCATTTGAAATGACGATAAATAAGTTTCATATGTGGTAAGAGGCATTACCATTTATATGTTTATTTACAACGGGAAACTTATTTGAGTAATCATGAAATATATAAACTTTATTTAATTTATTGCTTGTGCTTATTATAAGAAAGAAAGAAATACATTTTAAGGACGTTTTCCTAAAATATTAGAAAAACGCATTTTTAAAATATGTTTATTTCACTCGCTATACATTTATAAAACTATCTATCACAGGCATAAATGTTAATGCATTTTTTGTAATTTGATATTTTTATTAAGTTGAGTATATTCTAAAAAAGAAAGTATAATGAAAATTATGTATAACAAATATTTTATTGTTGTATATTTATATTTTTGTTCGAGTTTTTAAAATTTTTTAAAATAGTAGAAAATTACTTATGAAAGTGCTTTTTCGTCTGTCAGTTTCTACTGTTTTCCATATTCGTAAATATGAATAGATTATCACAAAAATTAAATAATTTCTAAAAGTTTACAATATTATGAATTTATTTGAAATTGCCTTTAACAACTTTTACTTATAGGAGGTATGTTACATGATTGACTTTGGTACAGGAGAGCTCATTGAGATAGAAATCTACTTTAAAGGAGTTTTCTTAAAGTGTTTAAAACACATTTTTAAGATATGTTTATTTTACTCGTTATATGTTTATAAAATATTTATAAAAATAGGTATAAGAGACATAAAAGTTAATGACATTTTTTTTATTAAGTTGTGTATATTCCAACAAAGATAGTATGATGAAAATAATATAAAAAAATATATTACTTATGTTTATTTATACTGATTTTTATATTTTTGTTCGAGAGTTTAAAATTTTCAAAAATAGTAAAAAAAAATACTTATGTCAGAGCTTTTTTAGTCTATGAGTCCTTTAGATTTTCATTTTCGTAATTATTAATGGATTATCACGAAGTTTAAATACTTCCTAAAATTCGGAAGTAAAAAGTAAATGTAATGTAATGATGAAAAATAAAGAGATACATAATGAACGTGTAAATATTTTTTAATACTAAAAATGAAGATTTTATTATAATTGTAGATGTAATTTATTTCAATTTTTTATAAAATAACTGTTTCAGAATGATATAGTCCTTTTTTGTTTCTAAGGAAGTGAAAAATAACTTTAACAACTACTCGGAGGTAAAAGAATATTTTTGCAAAAATATACCCCCATTTCGGCAACATTCTGTATTTCATAAACAATCAAATTATTTTTTTATTCAGAAGTACTTTAATGACATCCTGTTCATAAAGAAACAAGTAAGAAAAATCATGCGTTAAGCATAGATTATGAAGCATTTTCAAACAAATGCAATTAATTCTTGAAATCTTTAACAAAACTTCGTTATCCAGGGAAATAACGTATTATTGTTCATATCATAATATGTATTCCAATACTTTTGAAATGCCCTGTATTTGATCTGTCAGTTAATATATAGATTATATAATGGTAAAATTTAGTTTAGCAAGAAAATGCCTAACTGGTTAAATTTTCATTTCAGCAATTTATATTAATAATAGGAACATACTTGAGTACTTTTGTTTAGCCTTCTGAAATGCATAGTACTTTTAATACACAAAAGTATTTTGCTAAAATTTAGTTTAAAAATAAATTATCTTTATACTAATTAAATCAAATTTCTAGAAATTATCATCCAAAAGCGAATCTTTATCCAGATCTTTGCGTGACCCTGTATATCATTTTATCTATTTTCTACAAATATTTCTTAGTAAACTAAATGCAGTTCATAGTAAAAAGGCATAACATATTTAAAAACCACCTTTAAGTAAATTACGCTCATATTCAGTAACCTTTCCGAGATCTTTTGTGTAACCCTGTATATCTAAATGGTTTAACAATTAGCATTTATATAAACCACATAACATACATACATCTAGTTAAACTTGAAAGCATATATCATAATTAAAAATGCGTTTCATTCATCTAACAGCCATCTTCCATAATAGACTGGACTTCGGATAGAATATACTATTTCTAATCTTTTGCATGTCCCTCTAAATGCTATGCACTAGTATTATGCATGAAATAACTCATATTAATCCTCAGCTTTGATTATATATGAAATCGTTTACCATAATTAAAGTATGTCGCAAACAATTCCCCCCTTTATTATTTTGTATTGGAATTCTTTTGTATGGCCGTGTAAATGAATAATAACTATTCTTTTCATTGCATACTTTACAAATGCATATTTTAGTGCACTTTGTTGATGCATCTAAATTTGAAGATGTTTGATAGGGTGTAACATCTTTAAAATTCACTTGAAACGATTTTTCCCCAGAGGCCGTATGTAATTGAAAACTTTTGACTGTCCCTGTAAATAAACTTATCATGGCAGAAACTTCATTTTCAATAGGGTTCGTGCTCGGGTGATCATCATGAATTACTAAACATTTCCCGACAATCCGAGTATATTTACGAGAATTAGAGCGCGGATAGACAGCCATACGGACAGACAAACCGAATGCATAAGCACTTTTCAACTTTGTTGGAAAAGTGCATGATTCCATACAAAACAATGCTTCCATGAACAACGATTCCGTAAAAAAATCTGTTACTATATATAGCGGGGCTTAATGCGTTAAGAAATGTATTTTTTTTTCAGTTAATACAGGCTTTTTACAAAAGAATCACCGGATTTCCGAAGCTTTTATTTAGGAACATAAGTGGATGACAACAACGAGTTATACATGAAAACACAGTGAAAGTATACAAGATTAATGCCCGTTGTTGCGATTGCGGTTTTTCAATTTCAATTCGTCGTCAGTTGATTTTTTTGGGGATTATAGATGAAACTCTCTCTAACTCGGTTCTCTGTTTCTTCAGTAACGTTTGGTCTGCCGGACTTTTGCCTTTACATAAACAACCGTTTTCTTTGAACTATCGATACCAGCGTAGAATGCTTTGTTGGGTTGCATTGGTATGCCTTCCGGAATGCTTTCAGAACGGTTATAAGTGATTCACACTTTGAAAATACTAGCACACAAAACGCTTTCTGCTGTCCAGTTGCCATTTTGAATATGACGTTCGCGCAGTAACCATGGCAACCAGACATAAATGAGACATTCACAGCCCAAAATTGTAATTAACGCCCTCTCGTTTAAGTTGTCATTGAAACATATACGTTTCCTAGTTTGCACGCAGTAACGTGTCAAATTCCGTTGATTCATTTGTAACAACTGTATTGTATTCACTTTCCTGTTTAAGACAGGATTCCGCCATAGGCAGAATTTTTTAACCTGGTTTGTTTGTATTTTATTACTTATTTTTTTGTTATTGTTGTTCTCGTTTTTGAATTTACTAAGTTTTTTTTTCTTTTTTTTTCTTTTAATAAAGGTGATTCCAAAATATGTGAGATTTTTCGTAAAAATTTTGATTGAGCATATTTTATGAACGGATTAGATTAGTCAGAGACAAGGATTTTAATACGTGTTGTGTGGAGATCGTGATTCAAATTTCATGTTGCACAAACCTACCAAGAAGGAAGTAATCCCGGTACGGTACCAAAAAATATGTTAGGCCGGTACTGGCGAGTCTTCAGAAAAAATTAACCTCCGGCTCCTGGCCCGGCCTGGACCCGAATAGAGACTTTTTTAACAGCCCCGTGGAGACAATAAAGAGCCGGAAGTTGTAACAGCTAAAGTTATGAAAAAGCTCTTAATCCGCATGTTAGAAAAAGCATTCTTTGAAATAGCTGACGGATATTTAAGCATTATAGAAGGAGGGTAGAAATGGCGAAAGTTAAAATGAATGTTAGCTGGCTGAATTAAAGCTACAGAAGGGAAATATTTTTCGCTTTAATTTTTTTTTTTTAAATCATTTAAACATATTATTGCCAAATTTTGTTTTGAACTTTAAATACGTTATTCTGCATGATGGTTCTCTTCCTCCACCATTTCTCATCTTTAAATTAATAAAAATCAAGAATTGTTAAAGAAAAAAAAATGCAAATATGAAACACATCTTTTATTATTATTATTATTATTATTATTATTATTATTATTATTATTATTATTATTATTATTATTATTTTACATTGATTTTGTTTCGGTAAATTTGAATATATATATATATATTCTTTTGAATGTATATATATACATATTGTATAAGTTATACTATTTTTAAATAAACATTTTTAATACTTTTAAATTTTAAAATTAATTTTGAAAACAAAAGCCCTAAAACAAAACTAAAATTAGATTTTACACTTTAAGGAAATGATTGAAATCCCATAAATTTTGTTTCGAATTAAAACGATTTTTAATTATTTTATTTAAAACAATATTAATCATTTGAAATTTTTTTAATCTTTATGAGAAATTTTAGGATGTGATTTTCCAAATTACATTTATTTGATGTTTGCAAATTATATGAGTATTTACCACAAAAAAAGAAAGATATATAAAAATTTTAACACAATAATAATATGTTTCTTACACGTTTTCTAGAACTGTTAAAGTAATATTGATTCTTGAATTAAGAACATTGCAATTTGTGTCTAATCTCTTAAAACCTAATGAATTGTTTAAATGGATATAGCTCTGCGAGTTTTGTAGATATCAAGAAGAATTTTTGGCGTTTTATGGAGGACTGGAGAAGAAAAATTATCCTAATTGGAATTTTTACCCTGCGGTGGCTGTATGAAAATTGAATTTTCGTATTTTTCAAATAAAGTCCCCATGGAATTGCAACTTATCTTGGCAAATTTAGCCCCATTTTTGTGTGAAACGTTTCAGTTGATAGTATGTGTTTAGGGACAATATTTAAGGAGGTACCTTCTTGTTTCAATAATTATGACTGCCCCTGCATATATTTATATATTTCGTCTGATTAATTAGTCTATCTAATTAAATATATATCTATCTAATAGTTTTAATTATCGCTAGGAAAACAATTAAAATATCTGGATAAAAATATTTTCTGCATATTAATTGATTCTTGTCCTCGTGGTATACAAAATTGCATTAAAAGTATCATCATAAGGTGGTGTGGGGTAATAACGCCAGGCGGGGTAATAACGCCAAGTGCTAATATTTTGCATACTTATGAAATAATCTAGTAAATAACACCCATGTGCTCTGCGCAGAAGGGTTTTGAATCATATAAATTGCAAAAAACAGCTTCAAGTTAAGTTGTTTCATTTTTAGGTCTTATTGTTTTTATAAGCAACTAAAATTAACGCTTTATCTAAAATTTGCGAGATACGTTTTGTGATGTGAAGACTGTTTTTTTTTATCCGGAAATACTTTGTTAATTACATAAATTTGTAGTACATTTCATGGAATTTCAAAATATTGTTGAAGATTTTGAATATCTTCTCGAGATAATTTGTAATTTAAAATGTACAGCGCAATAACTATAACGGGGTAATAACGCCAATCCTTGGCATTAATATCCCGGTTGATTCCCTACAGTGGCCGAGCTACATCCTAAATACTAATTCAAATAAACACAGTTAAAACTGTGCAATGTTTCTAATAATTTTATTTAAGTGATCCTTTTTAAGCAAAAAGAAGCTCACAGTCTGATACTCTTTTGCCTCATCCTCCCCCCCCCCCCGCACGACACCTTTATTTTTCTTATACTTTCATAAAAAATTGAACATTTTCAATAGCTTAGAATGCAATTTGTCAATTTCTAAGTTTGTAGAGTTTGTATTTTTAGAATTGGGCAATCTACATGCAGTTATTCCATCTTACTTTATAGTTTTGTTTGCATGGCGTTATTACCCATATAGGTGGGTAATAACGCCAAATAGCATTGGTCAAGAAATCACGCCATTACGTTTCATGAATACATATCTGTTAAATTATTTTTTTAATATAGATAGTCAATGAGTTGCTGTATCGAATCATATATTTGTTTGAAAAATACAAACTAAAACTGAGCCGTGAAAATTGGTCGAACCTTAACGTGGCGTTATTACCCCAGGGTACCTTATTTAAATTTTCTCTACAGTACATAGTAAGTGTATAGAAAAGGAATATAAGGAAAGTGTTTGGAACGTTTACGATCCCAATGTGGTAAAAGATGATTAAATGCTTTTATAGATTAATAATATAAATATATAAAGATATCATGTTTCGTTATTGAGGAATATATTGGATATTTGATTTATTATTTTATTTGACTATTCAATTTTCTCTTATTTAAGTATATCTGTGTGGTTACGGTTGACATGTCATTAACGTTATCAGGACATAGGTACAGATCACTATGAAATACTGATAGAAATACAAGCATCCAAAAAGGCGTAAAATGTAGATATTATTGAAGCTTAATACGTAAACGGATGATTAAGGATGAAGAATAAAGAAATTTTACTTTTTCATTAACAACAAATGAAAAGTATTGCTTCATTTGTTACTCCTTTTTTCTGTAGCTAAACTTTCCAATCTTTTATGCCTTTCATTCTTTTTTTTATCTACTGATCTCTGTCGATAATCTTGTCTAATGATCCGTTTCTAGCCTCTAGGATTACAATCTGGTTCATCGTAAACTCATATTCAGTTGATCCATGAATTAATAACATCTCGCAGACTGTTAAATTTATGCTGAGTTCATATTTCTGCTAAGGACATTGCTATTCAATCTATATCCAATTTTCTGCTTATAAAAAAAGAAAGAAATGAAACAATACAACGGAAAAAATTTCGAAATTCCTAATACATCATTTTATTATTATGTATGGCAATAAATTAGATTTAATTTCAAATGAAATTTTTTTTCTGAGTTTACGTATCAACAAACTCTTTTCAGTGACTCTTCTTTTAATTTTCCTATATATATATATATATATATATATATGTGTGTGTGTGTGTGTGTATACAAAACTTAAAATATTTCGCCAAGATTAACCTGATACTGTATTATTTCCCCTTTTAAAACTATCCCATGCTTATTCCGGTTTATTAATTACAAATCCTATTTATAAAATTATATTAAATCTTTGTGTGAATGATATAAATTTTTAATTCATCTTAAAAAATATTTATTCCAACACGCTTAAATATAAAAATTGGTTCTAGTTAAATTAATTCTTAAATAATATTTTTTATTTTTAAAATATTTAATAAAATTCTCTGTAATTTTCTCTGTGATTATCAAAACCTTTTAAAGACTTTATTTAATTTCTCACTAAATAAATCTATAAATTATTCCGGTTTAAAAATTCTACTTATTCAAAATGATTCTTTTTATTTAAATGTCAAGTACACTATTTAGAATCTTAGATTTATAACATGGCGATAAATTCGGTTTTTTTTAAAAAAATAAAATAGTCATTTGCTATATAACTCCGATTTCAGTTGTCATCTCGACACCAGGCATTAATTTTTATTTACATATCAAGCATCTGGTTTGGAGTTTTCGAAAGTTCCAGAAATTTTTTTCGCGCCAATTAAATTTATTTGAATACATATTCATGTATAGAAAATAATAAAATATTTGATCTTTTAGCAAGCCTGATTGAATAATATGGTCAGCTAACTTTTAATTGTATTCTTACGCTAAATAACAGTTAAATATAGTTCTTCCGGTCAGAATTATTGGATAATACAGCACCGTATGACAGTCAGCCGCAAAGAAGATTAAAAACATCGGGAGATTATTCGTTATGTCGTTCGATAGAATGCTTTTAGCGAAGTGCATAGTGTTGAAATGCTCGATTGTCCTTGCTGCTATTCTTTTCAAGTTTGCGAAGTTGACGGTGTTAAAAGAGATCTTATTTGAATTGAATGATGTTGAAACAATCATTTCAAAACTGAAATTATGTTAGAAATGAGGTGGGATTTTCTCCCGTGGATGTTTCTTGAAAAACTTTATAAAATCTTGGAAGCTCTCATCAAATGCTCATTATTGGAATCATCTACATCTACATTTATACTTTTTTAAATAAATCTTCCGCCCGGAAACTCTGTTTAATATTCCAGCAAATGAACCAATGTTCGAAATGGCGTGTAAGTGTCATTTAATAAGTATTTAATATGTTAATGTATTTATAGCCAATAACATAATATTTAGATATTTAAAATGAATAGAGGTGGAAAAAAATAAAAATTGAAATTAATTAGCTATTTTAAACCCCAATGGCTGTCACATGTACTTATATATACAGCCCTGGACAAAATTATAAACTTAGAAAATTTTCAACTTATTTAAATCATAATATAAATAAGCTTAGCTTTAATTTAACAAAATAAGGCTAAATATTTATAAAAAGGCAACAAATTTTAATATAGTTGATTTAAAAAATTGATCAAATAATTTAATTAAGAAAATACATAATTGAATAACTATTATGTGAAACCTGGACAAAATTACACATTCAAAATTTTGAATTAGAATGAATTGGATGAATTGAATGAAATTAATTAGAATGAGTTGTGTTACGAATCGTAGCACCTGCTATCCAGTCACGTGATTGTTTTTCGGCGCCGATGGGCCGATCATCTCTTACGAAATCATGTTCTAAAGCCCAGATCTGCTCGAAGGATTTTCACGACGAGAGAAATAAAACTCTCGCTTATTATACATGTAAAATTTATATTTTTATGTTTAAGTGTTTTGTAGTTGTGTTTAGTGTGTGTGTCGTCAAAAATAAACAAGTAAAAAGACTCCATTTTCAAGTATTATTTACGTATAATTTCGAATTCGCGAATCGTAAAATTCTATATGGTGCCGAAACCCGGGAAGTGATTGTGTTAATGACTTCAAGACTTTCGAATTTAAGACTTTTATAAGTGTCAGTGACTCCTTTAAGAATATCAAGAATGTGCTTATAAATTTCAAGACTGTGATAACAAACAATACATTTTATTGATTACATGTGCAGTTACTAGAAATGTCCACTTGGAGCTTGTCGGCAGCTTGTCGACACAAACATTTTTACTAGGCTTTCGTAGGTTTGTTTCTCGGCGAGGATTACCATCTGTAGTATATTCGGACAACGCCAAGACCTTTAAACGTGCGGACAATGACTTGAAAAACCTTTGGCGGATTATGACTCATCCAGATGTGCAAGACTATTTTGCTTCTCATCACATACAGTGGAAATATATCATTGAACGAGCAGCGTGGTGGGGGGGATTTTACGAGCGAATGGTTAGAACTATAAAAACTGCTTTAAGAAAGACACTCGGGAAATCATCGCTAACTGTTGATGAACTACATACTGTTTTAGTTGAAATTGAAGGAATGGTCAATTCTCGACCTTTAACATATGCCTCGCCAGAAGGTCAAGACCCCCTACCATTAACGCCTGCTCATTTCCTAATTGGGAGAAGAATTTCTTCTCTGCCACCAGTTCGCCTTCATCTTGAATCGAATATCTCTTCCAGGAAAGAATTAATTAAATCTTTTAACTATCGTGAGAAATTAATGCGCTTGTTTTGGACTAGATGGAAAGGGGAATACTTGTTAAATTTGAGGTCAGCTCATTTAAGTTCGAACAAAACTAATTTTCCTCAATTTAAATTGAATGACATAGTATTAATCAAAGATGATAAATTACCCAGAAATTTCTGGAGTCTAGGAAAAATTATTGAATTATTTCCTGGAAGAGACGGCAAGGTGAGGGCCTGCAAGGTAAAAACTGAGAAATCTATTCTCAGACGACCAGTACAGTTATTGTATCACATGGAAATTTGAACTG
Source organism: Maratus speculifer (assembly GCA_964019185.1). Lineage (NCBI taxonomy): Eukaryota > Metazoa > Arthropoda > Arachnida > Araneae > Salticidae > Maratus > Maratus speculifer. The sequence goes on from OZ025289.1 coordinate 243,177,890, forward strand.
ATTAACTTGTATATACTAATCTTGTTTTTTTTTTCTTATTTTAGTTGAAGTTTTGTTGTATTTAGTTGAATTTTCGTCCTTGAAGTATGTATAATATTCCATATTTATATTCATGTTGTATTAAATTGATATATAATTTGTGATGAACATCCATATGTTCATGGGTGGGCAGTGTTACGAATCGTAGCACCTGCTATCCAGTCACGTGATTGTTTTTCGGCGCCGATGGGCCGATCATCTCTTACGAAATCATGTTCTAAAGCCCAGATCTGCTCGAAGGATTTTCACGACGAGAGAAATAAAATAGTACTGTGGTCAGACTCGACTATAGTACTACATTGGATCAAAGGAGTGGCATCCAAATGGAAGCCGTTTGTGGCTAACAGAGTGATGCAAATTCAGGACTTAAGCGACCCTAGTTCTTGGCTGCATGTAAATAGCAGGGATAATCCTGCTGGCATGCTAACTAGGGGACTGTCAGCGAAAGAGTTAATAAACTCCAATCAGTGGTGGTACGGGCCGGAATGGCTCGGTAAATCTGAAAAATTTTGGCCTAAGGACGATAATTTAAAATTAAAATCAGTCAATCCTGAAATTGAAGCTAGAAGTAATATTGTGGTTAATACAATTATTGCCAAGGAGAATTTAATTGATATACAAAAATTTAGTAGCTTGAGAAAATTATTGCGTGTAACAGCCTATGTATTTCGTTTTATCAGATTACTAAAGAAAAATCGTGAACCAATACGTACACTTTCGGCGGAGGAAATCCGAGAAGCCGAAATCTTCTGGATAAAAAATTGTCAAGCTGAAATTTTCGAAAAAGAAATCTTAAGCCTGAAAAATTCCAAGCCAATTCCTAGAGACTCTAGATTGCTTTCATTGAACCCTTACCTCGATTCAGATGGAGTTTTGCGAGTTTTAGGACGACTCCATATCGCAAATTATTCGATGGATGAGAAACATCCAATAATTCTTCCGTCAAAAACCAAACTTTCAGAACTTATAATTTGGGATGCCCACTACAGAGTTTTTCATTCTGCTGTTGCCCATACACTTGTGCAGATTAGAGAAAGATTCTGGTTATTAAAGGCTAGACAATCTGTGAGAGCTGTGCTTAAAAATTGCATTATTTGCAAAAGATTTTCTTCAACTCCAGGCAATCAGACGGTAGCGCCATTGCCTAATGATCGAGTAGAACAGACCAGTCCATTCAGTGTGATAGGATGTGATTTTGCAGGGCCATTATACGTAAAAATTCTATAAGTTGAAAGTTATAAAATCATATAATATCAATAATTAAATGATTTTTATAACATATCCTAATCATTTAATAAGTATTTAATATGTTAATGTATTTATAGCCAATAACATAATATTTAGATATTTAAAATGAATAGAGGTGGAAAAAAAATAAAAATTGAAATTAATTTCCTTTAGTGGGACATTATTAACCTACAAATAAAAAATATAGTATTAAAAGATAAAAAAAGTAAATATGAGATTAATGCATGCATTTTATTACTCTTAGAAATAATATTTTAGATATTGTTGAAATTGCTAAAAGTTAGATACAAGTTAATCAATAACATTCATTATTAAATAATATTAGTATATTTCATGAACATGACATTAGAATTATTCATACATATTTGTTAGTTCAGTAAGCAGTACATGATGTATTATTGTAATATAACGCATATATATATATATATATATATATATATTAATAATTAGTTTCAATGATTAACTTGTGCCTAACTTTTAACAATTTGGATAATACCTAAATTCTTTTTCAAAGTGTATAAAATGAATGTATCTGTAATTATCTATTTTATTCCTCATTTTATCTTATGTTAAGATATTGAGTTTAGATTAGCATTTTCGGATTAAATGATTTTGTGTTACATCTTATTAAGGTTAACTATAGTGTTTGTAGTTTTTTCTTTCTTTTTTTTATCCAATTTAATAATGTTATTATGATTTATTTTTAAGGTTTTTTCTCCATTTTATTTTAGTTTTATGTGTGTTGGTAGCCGTAAGCTCGTATTATTTTGCTTTTTCATGGCTAATGCGGAGATAAAACCACACACTTTATTTGTAGTTCCAAAGTAGTTGTGGTGATTCTGCTTTAGTTCTGCAAATTTTGATTGCATTCATTTTAAATTTTTTCCCATGTTTTAATATGGTAATGTTATATTAAACTTCTACGGTTCATATATTGTTTTACAATTAATAATATTATATATATATATATATATATACATATCATATAACATTTTAACGGAGGATGATTTTGGGGTCTGAGGTCATGATCGGTGAAAATATAACAGAATTTTTCTTCAGTGTTTTCCTTCGGAAGGCTACAATAGGAAACTTTCTACTTTTTGTAATTTAAGCTACCTTAAATATTACAAAACATAAATGCTTGAATTTTGCACATAAATACTGGAATAAATATTCTTTGACAGCCCGTTTTTGTACATTTCTTTGAATTGTATAGTTATACAGGGTGTCCACTCTCAACGGTGGCCAATGGCTAATTTCTAAACCGTTAGTCATAGACATATAGTTCCAATTGCAAAAATGCATTAAAAAAGGCAAAGAATTGTTTTTCAAGCGATTTAGGACAAAAAAAAAAATATTAAAAAATTACGAAAATTAAATTTTTATATGGTTCCCCGGTCCTATAAGTGATATTTAGTACATTTTTTTCACATCTCTAACAAGTAATACAAAAAAAGTCCCATTCCTCTGTGATTAAAACTGGCCGAGTAATTGGTGCTTAAAGTTGAAGCATATTTTTTGCTGCAAATTAGGGGTCAGTCAAAAATTTACTGGGAATAAAAATAAAAGACACATATAAAATTTAAATTAAACATTTAGAGTAAAATAATTTTTACAATATTATTTTTAAATTTGTGTTGATTTTTTACACATTAAAGCAAAATTTTTACAAAAAATGTAAGTTGAAAAATAAAAGAAACCTTGTAAATTAAATTATGAAAAGCAACAGACACATTGTGAACTACAAAATGACATAGTGATACAAAATGACACATATTTAAAATTCTATTAGATTACTTAATCTAGCATAATTTGGTGTAGTCCTATAAAATAAATAAATGCTACCCGCCCCGAAAATTGTATTAACATTACATAGTCATTCGATATAAATAAGTATGCACTTTGAACCTCGATCGGATATTTGGAAGTGAGTTAAAATTTGGATACAAAATTTTAACTAGGATAGCATACATACGAACGTTTTAAGCAAAATAAAACCTTATCAAAATAACACACCATTTTAAAATAAAGTCGCGATTTCCCAATATTTGATTTTCTCGATAAAGAGAACTTTAAAACTCACGGTGACTTAACTCAAACTTAAAACTCAAACTTATACGGTGGCAGCACCTTCAGTTAAATCGCTTTAAAAATATTTCTTTATCTCAATTTAAAACCTTTTTGTAATTGGAACTATGTGTCTGTGATAAATGGTTTAGGAATTAGCTATTGAACACATTAGAAATGGATGTCCTTTATAATAATTTAAGCATTTAGTGTACGTTCCGTGAAAACTTAGTCCAACTCATCCATTTGCAGCTACAGAAAAGTGGTTTAAGTCATGAAATTTAAAGTTTCATAACTCGGCCAGTTTTAATCGCAGGGGAATGGGACTTTTATTGCATTACTTGTTAGATTAGTGGAAAAAATTTACTAAACATCACTTATAAGACCGGGGGACCGTATAAAAATTTAATTTTCGTATTTTTTTAATAAAAAATATTTTTGACCTAAACCGCTTGAAAAACAATTCTTTACCTTTTTTAAAGCATTTTTGCAATTGGAACTATATGTCTATGACTAACGGTTTAGAAATTAGCCATTGGCCACCGTTGAGAGACCCTGTATAATAAAAATAATAAGCTATGTTTAAATTAAAATGTTTCTTAATATAACATACGTAAGGATTGATTTCTACCAATTCATTTGATCGGTGCTATCAAATTTATATTTGTTAAATACCTTGAAATTTTACAAATCCGGTAATTTTATTCATCTGAAAATTTCATACATTCCATTAATTAGTAATAAAGTCAAAGGAAATGTTTTCTTTACCATATTTATGATTCATTTTTTTAAGCAAATAAATCCAGCAGTATTTATGGATTCAATAATGATAAATTAAGTCAGATGAAAAGCCACATGGTAACATTTCAAAGTTACAGTCTTCAGAAATATACAGATACATAAAATCAATTGTTAACAATTAAGTTTTAGATTTAAAAAGAAGAAGAAATTCATAGATTTAAGTAATAATCATGAACTAATAGTTGTCTGGATTAAATTATCTTTGTCTTGTTTATTAATCCTTATTTCTCCATGATCAATTCATATGTGTTTCTCATTCAGGTGGGGGGTTATGAACACGTCCGAAATTCACGTTATGTATGGTCTGAATCACGGTCATGGTGGCCAGTGGTCAGGGAATAAAACAGTCAGAAAAAGAGAAAACTGTCAGTATTTTTTTATAGAAAATGCTTTAAATAATGAAAAATGATTAAAGGAAGAAAATTTTTCTTTAACAAAAAATTGGTATGAAACACCTTTTTTATATGTTTTTTCCCTGACCACTTGCCACCCTGACGATTTTTTTTTCTTCTTTATATCAGTTTATATTCTACCCTGTAAAATATGACATGTATGAGTACAGAAAATTAACATTTATTTTTTTTTATTCGTAGACAATGAAACTGCCTGAGCGCTCATAATTATAGATAGAAATATTTTTCTTACAATTAACGTTAATTTTTTTTTCTTTGTAAATAGAACTTTGAGACAATTTAGACGAATAAACTTTATAAAGAAGTTTGATTCCATTCCATTGTATTTAAAACGCAAATCACGAGAAGTGTTATATTTCAGTTTAAAAGAATGCAATAGGATTATATAGGAATGCTATTAGGGTGCGTTTATTGCATTACTAAAACTCTGAAATATATATATATATATATATATATATATATATATACATTTGATATTTTTGTTTATATTAGTAAACACGGAATCTTGACCTTTCAAACAATGTGTGTGTTTGAGATTTGTTAGAAATTTTAGAGGGGTAATTTTATTAATTGATTTACTTCAGCGAATTACAAAAACAAAATTTCAATAAACCGATCTCCGTACAAAATCTTACATAGAACAATTTTGTGCAAAATTGACATGTCAAAAGCAGATCAGCAACTCATTAGAAATCTATAAATATCTTCTGTAAGTGTAATCTATAACTATCTTCTGTAACACTAGAAAATCGGTTTCCTGCAGTATTTCTATATTTACTATATACTTATCTAGAACTGTGAAAAAATTCACATCGAAATGCAATTGTTAATAATTATTTACAAGTGCAAATAATGTCCAAACTGAAGTAAAATAAAAAAAAAGAAACGATAGAATTGTATGTATGCAAATGTAATTTAAATTAAATCTATGTTGATGATTTAAAAAAAAACAGGAATAAAAAAATGCATAAATGTTTACATCTTATCGAAAATCTAAAATCCTGCGATACAATTTCAATTTCTATTCTAATTCATTAAATACACAACTACGGAATCACATATTTTAATTTATTTAATGTAAAGTCATTCGTATAATATCTTTGCATTTAAGATTAAAATAAAATGGAATACATAGATTTGGTTTTAAATGATAAAATTCTGTTTATCAAGTATCTGGAAAATGTTTTTCAAGTTAAATAATATCTCAGATTAAAGGTTTAATTTTCTAACTTCCCTATAGATTCTTTTACATTTTGAATTAAATATTACTTCTTTGGGAATTAATGAAGAGTTAAAATATATCATTTGAGTGAGATAAAGAACTACAAAACAGTTTGTTTTAATTTTATCGCTTCAAAGATTTGCATCTCAAAAAGGAAAAATCAGAGCCCTTACAGGATAGCTTTGATGTCTGTCCGGCTATCCAAATGTTTTTTTCTTAGAAATGGCTGGAGGTATCAAGTTGAAATTAACAGATATTGAATAACTGCATCATAAAACTTATAAATAAAACTGTATTCATTAAAAACCCACAAAAATTATGCAATGGCATACAAAACAAAAAGATTTAAATAAACTTATAAAAAATGATGATAAGAATATAAAATTTATGTTTTGAACCATTTCTGCATTCATACTAGAATAAAACGTGATTTTCAAGTGATTTAAAAGTGTAGACCAAACATTTGACTATATACATATATATTTGCGTGATGATTTGTTTGTAAATGTAAAATTTCTCTTAATTTTTGTTTGACAGGGAAATTTATATTTAGAATCAGCTGCTGTTAAACATTTATTAGCTATTCACATCTTTGATTAAATAAGATCATTTAAATAATGAAATACACAGTCTTTCCTTCCTGGTATTTTTTGAACAGCTCTATAAAATACTAGCTTTTTGGGCAACCGTAATACTTACCCATCTTGGATATACCTATTATAATAAAATTGAAACAAACAAGGAAAATTATAGTGAATTCGTTCAAATTTTTGCGTCCTCTGAAAATCCAAAGTGTGCGCCCTTTTTTTTTGGCCCAGTCTGATCCTTAGGAAGCATAATGCTTAATTTTAAATATGTCCAAAAGCTTTATAGACCTGATTTACAAGAAAGAGTGAGGAATAGCCTCGGGTTTTCTCTAATCTCTGGGGCTACAGCTCCATCCAAATAGGAGGACTTTCTAGGCAGTGGACAGATTCTCAGTTTCTTAGTCATGTATGGATTGCATAAGTATTTAGAAGATTTTCTGCACCCATAAAGTTTAATTAATCTCTATCTCTCGTATCTTTGATTGTGGAATAATTGTCAACTGATCAATTATTTTGACAGCCTCTTTTGCGATCATGAAGTATTGTTCCAATTTTTCTTAAGTTTGAACCTACTTTCTGAATACAAGAGATATTTACTTTGCGCACGGTTTTTTTCTTTCTTTCTTTTTTTTCTTTCTTTCTTTCTTTCTTTTTTTTTTTTTTTTTTTTTTTTTTTTGACAAAAAATGGTAATAGTATTTTTACGAAATGTCAAATACAGTTTATTCTCAAGGACTTATTCTGCTGCGTATAGTTATTTTAATACTGTCAATATTTTGAAGAATTGTTTAAGTATTTATATTCGTACGTTTGCCATTTCTTTTATTAAATCACAGCATCTGTATTGCCTTAAATTTAATAATTAGCTTTATTTTTTTGTGTTAGTTTTTTTAACCCAAATATATGCGATCATTCTCATTATATAATAGATAATATTAAAAAATTTTTTGAAAGAAATTTTTTTTTATCTACTTTTTATAGAATGCTTAGTTTTTCGCATCAAGTAAGGTTTGAGAGTCAAGTTCATAAATCCAGTAAAAAAGTTTGTTACATGGAAAAGTCGTAAACAAATATTCCTCTTTTTTTAAATACTTTTACCTAAAGAAAATAAGTTTTAAATTCGTAAATATTAACTATCACAAGAAAAATGAATTGTTTAATTTTCAACATAAATTATATTTATGTATTTTAAATATTTTATTTAGAAAAAGAAAAACTACATTACAAATCAGGAACGCAATGTGTTTTTAGTTTAAAATATAATTATATACATATTTTTTTCTGATATGTTACAATATTTATAACGTCAGAGTAAATTTACACATACATTACTCATCCTTCGATAAATTTAAATACCAAAAAAATGTATGCAATTTATTTGATTATTTTGTGTCAAGGAGTTATTTCTATTATAATGGTTCTTGCGTCTTCCCAATACTCTGAATTTTTTTTCTGCACGTATTTTTTTCAAACTTCAATATATATAAGATTGGACGAAACGCCTAAGAAGAAACAATCAATTTCAAATGAACAGAGATTTTTTTTAATAGAAAAAGAAATAGATTAATAGAAAACGTTCAACTAATAAGAAACATACATTGTATTTATAGAATGTTTTAAACTTTATTTAATAAAAAAATTGAAAAGAAATGTTCATAAAAAAAGATATAAAACAGAAGTTTTTTCTCTATTTACAAATGTTTTTATTGCTGCATAAAACTTTGGATTTGATGTAATCAACAAAGTAATTTTTTTAAAATAATGCTTTTAAATGTCAGTATTTTTAATAATATCTGCTTCCAAATATTAAAATTACCTATATGTTTATTTCAAAAATATTTGGCAGGAAACAATTTTATCAGTGAAATTCTAAATAATGTGAAAATTTGAATTAACTCTTAACTACTTGTAATTTTCCATTCGCCAATAGTAAATAATATTTCACTGCAAACCATCTTTGAACCAATTGCAGTTACATGAAATAAACATAAAGAAATATTTACTGTGTAAATTAACAGTTAATTTTAAGACTAATGTACCGCTTTGAGTATTTCATGTTAAGGAAAATACAGAAAACTAGTTTTCTAGGCAGATGCAAATGAATAAGTGAAACTCTATACATGTTTTAATGATTTTATATGTTTCATTTTTTTAAAATAATTAATTTAGAAATGTATGGAATAGATAAACTGTTTCTCCCAGTTTATTAATATTCTTAATTAAGACTGTACTAAGAACATTTCCCTTATCAGTCTGAAAATATTTCGTCTGAGGAAATCCATGATGTAATTATTGCTAAGTGCGAATGATATATTGTGTAAATTTAATTAAGTTTGCTTCCCGAATAATCATGATAAAAATCTCGCTATTCGTTACACTTACCTAATGAACATCTTTCTTCTTTACAAGGGTCGCACACTCCTTGGAATTTCCAAGGACTCTGGCACCACTATTAATGATAAGAAAATTTATATTTAGTTTTTAAGAAAAGGAATTCGCAATCATCAACTTTTTTCTCAAATTTTACAATATTTTTCTGCAATGAAATTCTTTGAAAATACTGTTAAAATTTTCTGGTAAAGTTGTGCAAACCCTGTCTTTAGCTGTGTTTCAAAAACTTTTTCATAGGCTAAAAAATCTATTTTCTTTAACGCAATACAGTAATTTTCAAAACCGTTTAAAAATCAAGACACATTTAACATTTCATCAAAACTTCTATTAGTTATTTTTTCTGAAAAAAAAATCATTCTTATAAGATATTTACACTGCCTGATATATTTTACTTCAGAGATTATAATTTATACAGGAGTTATTTGTATTTTCTATGGTATTCCGAATAATGTATTGCATTTTTTAAAGCTGATGTACAGTTAATTTAATTTTACTTATCAAATAAAGCTGTATAAAAAATATGTACAGTAAAACCTCTAAATAACGGACAAATCGGGAACGCAGAAATTGTCCGCTATTCGGAGGTGTCCGCTATTGGAAAAACCTCAGATATTCAAAAATCGCTAAGAAATGCTTAATGTTTCATTTATTGACTTTTATATTCCTAAAACCTATATTATATGATTAATCATAAATTAAAATTTTGTTTTAAGCAATAAATCTACTTAAGCTTATTTACTCAAGCAATTTATCTACTGTTTATTACATTCTTAAGAAAAAAATTCTACAAAAGTTTACTTTTGCTTGCAATTATATATAATTTCTTTTTAAATGTGACGTTATTGGACTTTGTAGAATTCCTGGTAGGGAGGGATTGCACTTTTTGTCTGTTAAAAGCATAAAATCTTAAAATCTTCCGGGGGGACATATCAATGCTGAAGGAGATGTCCCTCCTCGGCAACCCTGAATTCACACTAAATGTGGGGGGGGGGCGGAAGACAGAGAGATTTTCCCTATCCCACCCTCTACATTTATTTGTGATCACAAAATTTGTAACACATTGCTCTGATAAATTTAGTGGCCTTTTTACTCTCTTTTTTTTTTTTTTTTTGATAATTTTTTTTTTAATTCTTTATTGCCGAAAATAGTGTCCGCTATTTGGAATGTCCGTTATTCAGAGGTTAAACATACAAAAATGTAGGTTTTGGGAGTGGGGATTGGAGAATTGTCCATTAAATAGAGGTGTCCGCTATTCGGGAGTGTCCGTTATGGAGGTTTTACTGTACTTTATTGACTATCCTATCAAATAATTGCGTATTTCAATTTGCATAGTAATTAATTATGAAGAATGATATTAGATAAAAAAAAATTCTTTTGCAATATAAAGGCAAAACAACCCCTTTGTTTCAAGAATAAATATTTTTCAACGTTTTAGATAATATGACGGTAATGTAGTATGTATAATTTTTAGGTTCCAGTACAAATATAATGAAATTTTTATTAGCGAAATGTTATGATTTAATGCGACTTCACAATTGAGACTCATGTTGTGTTGAAAATATATTTTATTTAGTTATTGCAGACATAAATATTGAGTTTTCTTAGCATAAAAAAAAAATGTATTGCATGAGCTAAATATTTTTTTTTTATTAAGTTTGAATTTCACTGATAATACTTCAGAAACTGCGTTATATATGCAATATAAAATATATCACTTAATATAAAAAAGAATAAATTTGAGCATAAATTAATTATTTACAAATTATAATTACTATTGTGTAATAATAATAATAATAAAAATAATAATAATAATAATAAAATTTGTCCATATTTTCTGTATTATTATTATTTACTCACTTTGTAGGATTTTTTAAGCCGCTTGAAATCACTCCAGAATGAATTGGCTTGATATGCAGGGTGGTTATAATTACATTTCTTCTTTGAAAAGGTCATAAAAGTAAAACAACTGGACCAAATGTTATAAAACGTAGTAATAATGTAAAGGAAGTCAAAAGAATTTATTTTCTGTTAAAAAAGTTAAAATATTCATCTCTAAGATGTGAAAAAATGGTGCTATAAACAATATTGTTAAATAAAATAAGGGTCGGGATCTTGCTTAATTTTTTTGTTACACGAGTTTCATATTTTTTGTACCTTTCAGAAGCATTGACCTGAACAAAATTAGCATTTAAAGGCAATAAATTCATTAAAAGTCGAGTGCGCCATCCGTATAGTAAAATTCGTTCATGTTCATAAAAATTAAAATCACAAATTGGCGAGCACAAAATTTGAGATTGCAATTCACTCGCAAATGTGTGCGTATTCCTGAAATGGTTTTCTTACACATCTCTGTATGTGATTTTTGAAGCCTGGTTTCGGCTTTAATCATGAAGATATCGTTTTAAAATGTTTTTTTTTATCGTTTTTTTAAGGAAACTGTTTCTGATCTTATGCAAAACCGTAATGAATTATAACTGTCTTACTTCAGAAAGAAGAAAATTTTTTCTATGCAAATGCGTTTTACACGTCATTTCATTTTTTTTAGATGAAAGTGAGGCTCGAGTTTTTACTGTTAAGAATCCACGATGTCTGTAACCAAACAACAGTGTGCCTTTCTCGTTAAATGTCAGTATAAATGCGATATCAATAAACGGAATGTTTTACATAGGAATCATTCAGTAAAAGGAGTATGCCGAAAGCTAATGACACCGTATCGTTTGCGGAAAATAAAAGCAATGCTTAAAGTCTCTGGTTTGATATCTATTGCTCCTGAAAGGGGGAGAAAACCTGCTTCTGTGGTAACCGGGAGATTGTTGGTTCATACAGAATGGAAATCATAAGCATCATACACAAGATATTTTTAACTTTTTGAGCAAATACTTCAACGATAGAGTTATTTAGTTGAAGTATTTAAACCAAACAGTGAAGGAAAAGGCATGGAATGGCCTCCGTATTAATCCGAACTCACTACTTGGTTTTATTTTTTAGTGGGGCACACTATAGGACATTGTTTACCGGAACAATCCTTTAACACTCGGCGAACTTCAAGAGGCTATTTGTCAAGCTTGTGTGTCGATTTCCGGTCTCACACTACAGAGAGTCACTGAGAGTTTCTTTCTACTTTTGCGTCATTTCTGGTGTATATAAAGTGCATAATTTGAATAACATTTGATGGGATAAATTTATTTATCACTTTGACATCTGTCAGCACTATATTTAACTAAAATTTTATATTATTCTTACTTTATCAATAACTTTATCAATAATTTTATCAATACTTTATCAATAACATTATTTGCTTTATCAATAACTTTATTTACTTTATCAATTATTTCTTACTTTTTTAATCATATTCTTACTTTCTAAAGAAACATACCACTGGATCCATGCTTTTTTTTCTGTCAGCATTTCCTCATCATTGATTTATTAGGTTATGGACCTGTTGTGAAACACCTTGTAAATTAACAATAATTGTATCACAATATTGGTTGCTAAATAAGAAAGCGTTGTTTTACTTCACGCAATTGTAATATTGTAAAAATCCTTCAAATTAAAATAATGTTTTCAAAGAAATTTCCATTGCTTTATATGCACAGTTAATACATTGCTTTAAAAAGTAATCACGCTCTATGACAGTGACACAAACAAACATTTCTTCCTAAAACTATATTTCCTGTTTCCTTTCACCTTCGAATACAATAACACAGCATTAAATGAGTTACATATAAGGTCCTTATATAAAATGAAGTTTTCTAAATTTGTTCGGTTAAATCTATGATAAACGTTAATTTAAATAAACTTTTCTACCAAAAATTGAACCGACTTCAAAAACTACTGCAAAGTGAAAAATAATTTTTTTCATAATAGTAATAAGAAATTAAATTAAGAGCGTAGTATTTACCATGCGTATTATTATATTTATGTACATTAATTTGATTTTTTGGAGTCGGTGCCAGCCAAGTCATGTTACTTGTAATTTTCCAATGGACACACATCGAAGTAATTACAAGTTTTTTACGATTTAATATTTAATTAAAAATTTAACTTTATTCTTTTTACGATTTGCATTGGATATTTAATTTTTTTGGCTTGTCTGGCACCGACTCCAAAAATTCAAATTAATGTACATAAATATAATAATATGCATGATAAATACTACGCTCTTAATTCAATTTCTGATTACTATTATGAAAAAAATTATTTTTCACTCTGCAGTAGTTTTTGAAGTCGGTTCAAATTTTGGTTGAAAAGTTTATTTTTCACTTTTTAGTTAAAAATTAACGATTTTTTGAAGTCGGTTAATAAAAATTATAATACGGAAAAAAATATTGGGAACCATACATGAATGTAAATTTTGTAAGGAGTGGGGATCGAAAGCACGCTCTCTTTCCAGAACCAGAGCTTAAATCTGGCTTCTTAGACCACTCGGTTATCCTGACTGCGCCCCAGTCAGCGAACTTATTCAAAGTCCATGTTGTGATGTTGAAAGTAACATAACATCACATATTAACTTCTTTTTTAAATTTAAATTCTCAAGTTAAAATTCAAATTATCTTTCCCAATTTCAAATTAATTAAACCTCCCCTTTTACTTTCCAAAAAGAATATATTTATCTCTTTTCTCTTTCCTTTAAATTGCAGTTACGTAGGTTTTCATGCTTAACCGAGGCCGTTAATAAAATAAATCAAAAACAAATCTTTTCTCATCCTAAAATCATTTTCTGAGCCTGCATACTTTCGTTTCTTCAAAGAGTACATTGTAAGATATTTTAAAAACCATATGCCCTTTTGCAGTTACGCAGTCATTTAATTCCTTTTCAAATTAACAGACATTACAACTCCTTTTCGGCTTAAAATACAACGCTCTGTTTATATTAAATCGGCATCTGACATCTGTGTTATGCATATAGAAATATTTTTCCCAGCAATCAGTATTGGCATGCATATTTGTACGCTGATATATTAGTCGCCAAATTAACGGTCCGGTTGGCACTTTTTTAATATTTAAACTTTCCTTATGAACTATACGTATAGGGTTATTATGATCTTAGGGCAACCACATTTTAGCTCGACGCATTTTGGCTACCTTATTTGATGTCAGGATTCATTCTATCTCTAACTGTCCTGTTGTAAGGATTTAGAGCTCCTGCTTCTGTATTTTCACCAGGGGGTCACCCATAAGAGTGTAATACTCTTTTAATTTTCATCAATAAATGCCACATACATAGTCAGATCTTGGTCTTGAGTCTCTCCTACTTGAGTTATTGTTGTTTTACGCAATGTAATTTTAATAGTCACGGCTGATTTTTAGTTATATTAAGCAGTTAATAAACTTTAACTTCCAATCTTTAAAATATGAACGAAAATATTCGTTATACATGTTACTTTTATTTTGCGAAAAATCACCAATTTTATTAGTTTTTGTCTTATTACTGGAAAAGTACTGAATCAATTTCAATGAAATGGAGTGGTAGCAATTCGAGAGTAGCTTTTTTTATTTAACACAAAAACCAAGTAATTCGGTTGAATAGTTTCAGAGTAATCGGTGAACATACATAGAAAAAAAATACATACGCGTCGAATTGATAACTTCGGCGAGACTGAGTTTTAACCCCCTTCTGGGCGCGCTTCCAAAATATCACCACATTGGCGCGCTTTTGCGTTTTATGCACCGGAGCGGGATTTAAGTCCAGGAGACACTACGCAAAAGACATACCTTCTTTTAAAAACAAAACCAGTCTTTTTTAAAATAAAAAAAGAAATCAATAATAGATTTTCTAAAGAAATATACTAAGCTTTGAAGTCAAATAATTTTTTTCTTTTATATATAATATGAAACTAAATAACATTAAGATTCAAAACATCTAAAGCACTAAAGAAAGGTCCAAAACACTTACTTTTAAATACAAAGCACGGTCTCTGCATTCAAAAAACAATAGAAATGTAGAAAATACTTCCTTTTAAATACAAAACAAAGATTTCTAATTTAAAAAAATCACTCGTATATTGCCCCCAAAAAATTTACTCACTCGATGTTACACTCTTCGAAATCCAACGGCCTCTAATGCGACACAAATTTCAAGGCGCGAGACTTCAAACTTTCAAATGTTTCTTTCTCTCGTCCAATAAGAAAACTAGAAAAGAAAGAACGAACGGAGCATGCGCAAGCCGAGGAGCGAAATCTCTCCGAGGGTTGCCAAGAAGAGCAGCACCTAAACGGATAACAAAGCAAGGCATGGCGCAGTTATCGCGCGTCAAAAAAAAACGACTCCAAGAAGTGAGTTAAAACTCAGTTTACCCATAACTTCCTTTCCTGAAGTCGGTTAATAATAAAAATTTTAATACGGAAAAAATATTGTAAATTATACTTGGATGTGAATTATGTCAGGAGTCGGGTTCAAATCCACGCTCTCTTTCGAAAACCAGAGCTTAAATCTGACGTCTTAGACCTCTTGGCCACCCTGACTACACTAAAGTCGGCGAGCTTGTTCAAAGTTTATGTTACTTTTAATTTGCGAGAAATCGCAAATTTTATTAGTTTTTGCCTAATTACTGAAAATATACTGAACCAATTTCAATAAAAGGGAAGTGGTATAAATTCGAAAATAGCCTCTTTTGTTTAACACAAAAGCCAAATTAGTCAGTTGGATAGTTTCAGAGTTATCGGTGAACGTACATAGGAAAAAAAATACATACGCGTCGAATTGTTAGCTTCCTCTTCCTTTTCTGAAGCAGTTTAATAATAAAAATTGTAAAACAGAAAAAATCATTGTAAATTATACATGAAAGTAAATTATGTCAGCAGCCGGGTTCGAACTCACGCTCTCTTTCGAGAACCAGAGCTTAAATCTGGCGCTTTAGACCGCTCGGCCAGTCTGTCTTCACATTCGGTGTACTTGCATAACACTTTTAATCAGTGAAAAATCACTAATTTTATAAGTTTTGAATAATTACTAAAAAAGTACTGAATCAATTTTGATGAAACGTAGGTGGTACCAATTCGAGAGCATCCTCTTCCATTTAAAATAAAAATGACAGAAATTGGTTGCACAGTTTCGGAGTAATCGGTGAACATACATAAAAAAAATACATACGCGTCGAATTGATAACCTCTCTCCTTTTTGGAAGTCGGTTAAAAAAAATTTAAATATTTTTAATAGTTTTTTTGTGAGGGAAGATATTGTTAAAAAGAATGGTGTACTCTTTGCTGTAAATATATTTCTTGATTTCTTATGATTTTATGCTCATTTCTAATGGAATGACTTATGTAAATATTAAACTGCACTGTAAAATATGTCCTGAATTTTACAGGTGTTATTCAGTGAATTTTTCTTGATTTAGCTGAAAATTTCCGTTTTAGAAAAAACCTGAAATTTTCCTGGAAGTACCGGAAATTTTTATTTCTGGGCAGTCGACTAATTTAAAATTTCCGTTTTAGAGAAAAATCTGCAACTTTTTCTGGAATTACCGTAACAGTTTATTCTAGGACAGTCGACTACCTGAACGTTTCCATTTTAGGCGAGTGGAACGGAAAACTTCCCCCCCGCCTCCTCTTCGATGCCTTAGGTCGAAGATTAAAATCAATTTGTATTCGAAAGTACATAAACAAGTTTGCTTGAAAACTGTAAACACAAACTCAACACGTGCATTACTAATAATAATTACTTTCAAGACCGAATTTGTCATACAGAAAAGAGGTCAGTTATTCAATTATAACTTTTTATAATGAATATTATAAGTATTTTAAATCAACATTGGTTTGAATAAGAATTCTTAAATGCAGTTATTACGCGTTAGGTCTATTGAAATTTTGAAATACATGTAGTATATAATCAAAACGGTTATTGTAAAATAGGATTAAGATGACTTATTCTCAAATTCAGAAGTTAAAACTGATTTTCTTTCGGTATGTAGACAGAAATGTCCAAATGCAAAATAAAAAACTAATCTAATGTTTAGTCACTTGTAAAGATATTTTAACAACAATTTGGAAAATATTTTTCGGAGACATTCCTAAAAAAAATATCAAAATTTATATTGATTGTCCCTTTCTGAGTGATTTTGGATGTATTGATGTTGAATTCAGGGGGTGTCCGGGGGGAGAAGTCCATTCCTTCGAGGAGAAATAAGATGTGTTCCTTGGAAGGTTTGAGATTTTGTGATTTTAATGGTCAAATGTGCAATCCTCAGGAACTCTATAATACCCCTCCTTCCGAAGCCGCTAAAATCCCTACCGAAGAAAAGTGTCTGAATTTACCAATGGAGTATATTTATTTTTCCTTTATATGTATTAACTGCAAATTCACTGTTTAACCGAAATAATCCTTTTTGGGTGTTTTTATATAGTACCAAATATTTGTACTATAAACACCTAAATTTTATTAAGATATTCAAGATAGGTGTTGAAGAAAAAAAATTTACTTTAGAGTAGATAAATGTTACTGATTAATACAAAAATTTTCTAATAGCTATTGTTTTTATTAAGCACTTTCATAGATAAAAAATCATCCTTTATTAGTATTTTTAGCCATAAGTCATATAAATATGTATGATACTAAAAGAAAAACATCCTGAAATTTAGATTACACATGTAATACACAGGGTAGAGTGGAGTAGAGTTTGACTGAGGGAGGAAAGGGACAGTAGCAGTGTTGAATTCAGGCAATTTTCTCCAGGAGGGCCTTTTGTGGCTTCGGGGATGGGACATTATAGAGTTACGAGGGGAAATTGCCCTTTTTGTCCATTGAAAACCCAAAATATCAATTTTTCCCGGGGGGGGACATTTCACTACTCCGGGGGAATGTCCCCCTCTCGTGCTACCCCCTGAATTCAAAACTGAACAGTAAGATTTTCTTTTTATTTTGTCATTCTAAATATTTCATCAATCACACACAAGATGAAACAATCGTAGCCCAATCTTCAGATAAAAAAATATTGGTATGTATCAGCTTGCAATTGTATAAAAGAAAAGACACTTTCAAGAAACAAAAATAAATTTGCTTCATATACTTATTATACTTTTTGTAAATAATGACTTATTTATGCATAGGTGTATTAGTTTCCCTATTTATGAAACATTATACTGTATACTATCCATGTATTTAAAATAAGTCTAAAATCAACAGTTTTGTACAAAAATTTTAACATAAAACAAGGAAGTGGGAAGGAGTGGGACATGTCCAATTTGTTTTTTTCTTTTTTAATAAAATGAATTTTCATTCCATTCATGAAGATATTGGAATTTTATACAGTGATACATACATTATTAACCTGCAATCTTTGTTTCATTGTGTATCAAGTCGACACTACACTATTTGTGCCTTAAAGCTTTGTTTCATTCCTATACCATATCTTCCTGCATTTGGGGAGGAATGGGATACGTTTTGAAACTTTCACTTTCTTCAATTATAAAATAGCTTTTGCATGTTATATTTCTGTATTGTTCAGGGACTTTAACAAGTGTGTTAACTTGCACTCTATAACTTAAAATTTTTGTGTCAAAGAAAGCTCATTTTCTTATTTTATAAAAATTGTCCCTACCACCTCACTCTCTCCTATATTATTAACTAAACATGTTGAATGTCCCCCCCTCGTGCTACCCACTGAATTCAAAACTGAACAGTAAGATTTTCTTTTTATTTTGTCATTCTAAATATTTCATCAATCGCACACAAGATGAAACAATCGTAGCCCAATCTTCAGATAAAAAAAATATTGGTATGTATCAGCTTGCAATTGTATAAAAGAAAAGATACTTTCAAGAAACAAAAATAAATTTGCTTCATATACTTATTATACTTTTTGTAAATAATGACTTATTTATGCATAGGTGTATTAGTTTCCCTATTTATGAAACATTATACTGTATATTATCCATGTATTTAAAATAAGTCTAAAATCAACAGTTTTGTACAAAAATTTTAACATAAAACAAGGAAGTGGGAAGGAGTGGGACATGTCCAATTTGTTTTTTTCTTTTTTAATAAAATGAATTTTCATTCCATTCATGAAGATATTGGAATTTTATACAGTGATACATACATTATTAACCTGCAATCTTTGTTTCATTGTGTATCAAGTCGACACTACACTATTTGTGCCTTAAAGCTTTGTTTCATTCCTATACCATATCTCTCTGCATTTGGGGAGGAATGGGACACGTTTTGAAACTTTCACTTTCTTCAATTATAAAATAGCTTTTGCATGTTATATTTCTGTATTGTTCAGGGACTTTAACAAGTGTGTTAACTTGCACTCTATAACTTAAAATTTTTGTGTCAAAGAAAGCTCATTTTCTTATTTTATAAAAATTGTCCCTGCCACCTCACTCTCTCCTATATTATTAACTAAACATGTTAAAATATATTTACTTCTGGCAATTGGCCATGTCTTTCTAGTAGAAATTCTATCTAGCCCATAACTACTGTTAACGGTCTCAAAAACCGCTGAGTTTTTCAAGTTTCACAGTTTAACTCGTAATTTTTAGATTACTTATAAATACTGGTCGAATTTTGTTTTGTTTGGAGCCTTATTACTACTTCTAGAGACAAAATAGCTTAATTTTATTTTTAATGGTCAGGTATATAAAGTTTAATACTTAAATAGTATTCTGAGAGTTAATGTAACATTTCATTCATCTTTAAATTAAGCGGTCTGACAAAAATTTCGCTCACAGTAGTTATGTGACAAATCCTGTCACATCAGTTAAGAGTTAACATCTTTGAAGTAAAATTTGTTAAGTTGTATTTTCTCAAATGCTTGTATGAATTTTTCAAATCAAAATTAAATTTTCGAATTACTATTTCTTGAAATTAAAATTTATCAATCAATTATTGTTATCGTTATTTTAAATTAATTGGAACTGAAAATTGAATTTTCTATTTAGTATCCAAAAAACGGTTAGATTTATTTATTTATTTTGCTTAGAGGCTTTTTTAATTATTGTTAAATAATCTTAAAATTAAATAATTTAAAATAGTATCTAAATATATATATATGTCTCTCTTTCTCTCTCACAACTATATATATATATATGTGTGTGTGTGTGTGTGTATATATATATATAACACTGATTATATTTTGTTTAGCAAACTTTTTTTTCTAGTCACCATATGGCTTTAATGTTCTGATATCTATGAAAATGTTTATTGCAAGAGTATTTAAACACTGCTACTCTATAAAATTATTGTTTTAGAGGATCCATGACTTTCCATGGCTTCCAATGATGTTTTGGACACAGGAAGATTAACACATAGTTAATGGTGCTCTTCCTTGGCCAACAGTAAATGTCATGGAGAATCAGACTGGTTTACGTTGATGCTGGGTAACATGTTGAGAATTTGGGTTTTCCAGAGCTTATACTTGCGAGACGACTTACTGCACGGCATGTAAATTTTGTATTGTACATCTATTTACGTATTTTAAATTCTTTTATAACAAACTTTATTTTCATTTTTCTGAATTTTGCTGACATAAATCGAGAACAGGAAGAAAAAACTCCAGGGTAAATGCAAAAATAATGGTAGTTGCAAATTTCCAATAAATATAGTTAATATACATAGTCTATGCGATGTATTTTAATTTGTGATGCTGTATTAGGTAGATTTCGTATGAAATACTACCTATTGCAATCGCACCAGTTTATCTATCTATCTATATATATATCTCACAATTTTATGGACACAATAACTTCTATAATTCTCCACCAATCTCCACTAAACTGGTACATAAAAACAAAGGGGTTAAAATCTCGGCTAAGTTCATTAATGGGCAAAATCGGACCAAGGGGATCCGAATAGGGGGCGTTTTTGTGAAAACCGAAAAAACGCCATAACTTCTTAATTAAAGTAGATATCGAATCGGTTTAAAGTTTATATTACTTCTTAAAATGGGCCAAAAGTTTATGCATGTCAGATTTTTGATAAATTTAGAAGTGGGCTCAAGGGGAAAAAAAAACAGGGGTTTTGAGAGAAAAAAAATTCATAACTTCGTCAATTTTCAAGATATCAAGTCTAACTAAATTTTTTGTAAATGTTCTTAAAATTATCTAAAACTTTTGTATTTACAAGTTTTTGAAAGGAGCAACATTTACCGATGAAAAAAATTAAAAACGAAAAGAAAAAGGGCGGTGAAAAAAGAGAAAAATCCATAACTCCGTCAATTTTGCCAAACTATTATAAGTATAGTAAGAATTGTTGTTATATTATGCCTAATACCATAAATAAAATGGTAAAAATCATTATTGATTGTGATTGTTTGGCACCAACTTCAAAAAGTAATTCATTACTTTTTATATGTATATATTCATAAATTAAATCAAAAATATGTAAATTAATCTCTTGTAAAAAATATTCTGTCGAAAAACCATGTTTGCTGGATATTAAATTCTATGTATTAAACTTATAACCATTTTTTTTGTCGGTACATGATATCTGATGTGTGGTTATTAGATAACAATTCATCATTAGGGTATTTTAAAGAATTATTTAACTCTTTTTAGAGCGTTGATTGAAGTCGGTTATATTTTTTTGAAAAAGTTTATTTTATTTCTTACTTTTTAGTTATTTATACCGTAAAACTTAATTATGTCGAGAATAACAAAAAGACAGGCTACCGCGGCACATTTCTAGTATGTTTTTTACAAACCGCTGGAGTCATGTGATGCTCGAATGCTTCAATGAAGGTGTCCAAAAAGAACGTCACGTCATTCTAGTGGTCTGTAAAAAAGTCATTTGGGATGCACCGCCGTAACCTGTCTTTTTCGTTAGCCTCGTAATTATGTGTACTGATTTATGATGGCTCTTTGCAGTTTATTGACTAATGGAGACACTTTTCACTATTTGAAGAAAACAGCAAAAAGATTGCAAACATGCAAGCTTTTGATTGGTCTATCTTATTTGCTAACAGCAAAAAGTCAATCTGGATGCCGGCCGGCAACAGCATAAAAATTACTTTTAATTGGATGGTTGTTTAAAACTGTAGGTGAATTTTAAAGTTAAAAAAATTTGTTCTAACACTCAGGTGTTGACAAAATTGGAATAGGACCACACCGGTATTTAACAGTCCTAAGGAGGATATTCCATCTACGTTACGATCTCGTGATCAAGGCAAAAACTTCTAGTGTAAAGAAGAGAAAGCTTCGGTAGACCATTCTCATGGGTCAAAAAAGAGATATTCTATAACAACTGGGGAGTGACGATGCAGCATAAGGGTCAAATTTTTTACAATGTATTATGGAGCACACTCATGGGTCAAAAGAGAGATATTTTATAAAAGTCGTGGAGTGACAATGCAGCAAAAGGCTCGAATTTTTTAAAATGAACGTGAAAATATAAAGCGACAAAAATTACTTGGGACTGAGCAGTTTCCCTGCACCGGAGTATTGAGGTGATAAAAGATCTGTGATTCTCTGTGCTAACGGTTAAATACAAAATATTCTTAATAACATAATTAGTATTTAATTTGTAAATTATATGTGTAAAAATTATAATGCTGAAAAAGGCTATTGTATACATGCATGTCAGGAGTGGGGTTCGAACACCCGTTCTATTTCGAGAATTAAAGCTTAAATCAGGTGCCTTAGACCGCTCGGCTATCTTGACTACAATCTACTCGGTGAACTTATTCAACGTCATTATTTTTCGCAAGTCTATTATTTTAGCACTCTTTCACTGATAAAGTATTGAGTTGGTAAAATTTCTCTAATACTCTGTGCTAACGGTTAAATACAAAATATTCTTAATAGCATAATTAGTATTTAATTTTCAAAATATATGTGTAAAAATTATAATACGGAATAGGTTGTTGTATACATGTATGTCGGAAGTGGGGTTCGAACCCACGCTTTCTTTCGAGAACCAGAACTTAAATCATGCGCCTTAGACCGCTCGGCCATCCTGACTGCACTCCATGGTAGGAACTCATTCAACAGTTTTAATTAGCGAAAAATCACTAATTTTAATAGTTTTTGCCTGTTTACTAAAAAATTACTGAACCAATTTCTATGAAATGGAAGTGGTACCAATCCAAGAGTAAGCTCTTTAATTTAACACCAAAACCAAATTAATCAGTTGGATAGTTTCGGCGTAATCGGTGAACATACATTAAAAAAATACATACGCGATGAATTGATAACCTCCTCTCCTTCTTGAAGTCGGTTAAAAATATTCTTAATAGCATAGTTAGTATTTAATTTGTAAAATATATATGTAAAAATTATAATACGGAAAAGGTTCGGAAACTTATTCAATGTCATGTTACTTTTTGCAAGTCAATTAATTTAGCACTCTTTCACTGATAAAGTATTGAGTTGATAAAAGATCTCTGATACTCTGTGCTAACGGTTAAATACAAAATATTCTTAATAGCATAATTAGTATTTAATTTGTAAAATATATATGTAAAAATTATAATACGGAAAGTTATTGTACACACGTATGTCACTAGTGGGGTTCGAACCCATTGTCACTTTCGAGAACCAGGCGCTTTAAACCGCTCGGCCATCCTGACTTCACTCAATTGTAGGAACTAATTCAACAGTTTTAATTAGCGAAAAAACACTAATTTTAATAGTTTTTGCTTAATTACTAAAAAACTACTGAACCAATTTATATGAAATGGAAGTGGTACCAATCCGAGAGTAAGCTCTTTAATTTAACACGAAAACCAAATTAATCGGCTGCATAGTTTCGGAGTAATAGGTGAACATACATAAAAAAAAAATACATACGCGTCGAATTGATAACCTCCTCTCCTTTTTGAAGTCGGTTAAAAAAATTTTCTTAAGAGCATAATTAGTATTTAATTTGTAAAATATATATGTAAAAATCATAATACGGAAAGTTATTGTACACACGTATGTCAGGAGTGGGGTTCGAACCCATTGTCACTTTCGAGAACCAGAGCTTAAATCAGGCGCTTTAAACCGCTCGGCCATCCTGACTTCACACAATTTTAGGAACTAATTCAACAGTTTTAATTAGCGAAAAAACACTAATTTTATTAGTTTTTGCTTAATTACTAAAAAACTACCAATTTCATGAACCAATTTCTATGAAATGGAAGTGGTACCAATCCGAGAGTAAGCTCTTTAATTTAACACCAAAACCAAATTAATCGGCTGCATAGTTTCGGAGTAATCCGTGAACATACATAAAAAAAAATACATACGCGTCGAATTGATAACCTCCCCTCCTTTTTGAAGTCAATTAAAAATCCCTGTCGGCTGGGCCTATAGGCGGAGGTAGATTTCGAAGAGTGCTCATTTCAACAAAAAAATATATGATTAGAGATAAACCCAGTTTAATAACTTCATTTGGCCGTTTATGAAAAATTTTTAATTACATTTTTCTGCAAAAACTGGTTTTATCAGAATCATCTTAAGAAAAATTCAGCTCAAATTCCCATTTTGACAACATATTTTGAAATAGATTCTGAATTTATTAAAAAATCGACCAAAGCAGTACATTATACAGTTTCTAAATAACAAAAAACTCAGTTGAATGCATTTGAGAAAAAAATTGAACTTAAAAATGAGTCATAAAATAACCGATTTGTTGTTTGAATACATCCTTAATTCTTTAATCATGATTGCTTCGGAAAATCTTGTCTGAAATACTCACTTTGACAGCATTTTTAAAAATATATTCTATCTTTAATAATATATAAATAATAATATTCTATCTTTAATAATCTTTTAAAAATATATTCTTCTTTGCTATGTGAAAACATCCTTAAATTTTAAAATCACGAAGACTTCGAGAAATTCTGTTCAAAATACCCTTTTTGATAGCCTTTTTCAAAATATATTCTGTTTTTATCAAAAAACCGATCAATGCATCACATTATATAGTTCCTAAATAAGAGGATCTGTAAATTGGATGCATTTGAGAGCAAAAATGGATTTAATAACGAGTCAGAAAAAAAACGCAATTTCTTATTTGAACACTTCCTTAAATTTTCAGTCACGATGATTTCGGAAAATTCTGTTCAAAATACCCTTTTTGGTAGCCTTTTTTGAAATATATTCCGTCTTTATCAAAAAACTGACCGATGCATCACATTATATAGTTCCTAAATAAGAGGATCTGTAAATTCGATGCGTTTGAGAACAAAAATGGATTTAAAAACGAGTCAGAAAAAAACGCAATTTCTTATATGAATATTTCCTTCAATTTTCAGTCCCGATGACTTTCGGAAATTCTGTTCAAAATACTCTTTTTGGTAGCCTTTTTTGAAATATATTCTATCTTTATCAGAAAATTGACCAATGCGTCACTTTATACAGTTTCTAAATAAGAGGATCTACCATTTGGATGCGTTTAAAATCAAAAATGAATTTAAAAATGAGTCAGAATATAAGCAGTTTGGATTTGAGGTTTTTTCTCCAACTCCTATTTTTGTGTAATTTCTTTTTGCTATACGAATTGGTCCTATGAAAAACTTGTCAGTATAAAATTTGTAGATATTTTTGAGAAGATGTAAAGTAAATTTAATCAGATTTGATATCTTTTAAATTGACGGAGTTATGGATTTTTATCTTTTTTCAGCGCCCTTTTTCTTTTCGTTTTTAATTTTTTTCATCGGTAAAAGTTGGTCCTATCAAAAACTTGTAAATACAAAAGTTTTAGATAATTTTAAGAACATTTACAAATAATTTATTTTGACTTGATATCTTGAAAATTGACGAAGTTGTGAATTTTTTTCTCTCAAAAACCCTGTTTATTTCTTACTTTGCTTTGCTAAGTACTGTAACACATAAATTATATTAAGTACATATTTTAGAAATATTTTGATGAAACATTTCTAAAATATATACTTCATTTTATAGGAATCTTTAAAATAGTACTCTGTCTTTCAAAAGTTTTTATTTAAATAGATATTTAGTTTAGAAATATTTAGGTAACTAAAAAAATAGACATTTAAAAGTACACAGAAAAAAAGAAGTTAAAAGTATTATTGATAATTTTTAAAATATGTAGACATTAGCCCTCCCCATCCTCATACGTGTAACACTAGAATTTGAGATCTCACTATCTCAGTGGGAGAAAAATACTGAAAGGATAAATGATTAAGACTGGAAATAACGGGCATAAAACTGAAGATACCAGTTTGCAATACGGAAAAAACTCTGAATTAAAACTAAAAGCATCTAAAATTTCTAAAACGGAACATTTCAGTTTCTAAGATGGAACATTTCAATTTTCAAAACAGACCATTTTAGTTTTCAAAACGGGACATTTCAGTTCCCATAACGGAACATTTCAGTTTCCATAACGGAACATTTCAGTTCCCATAACGGAAAATTTCATTTTCCAAAACGGAACATTTCAGTTTTCAAAACGGGACACTTCATTTCCAAAAAGGAACATCTCAGTTTCGTAAACGGAAAAGTCATAAAAGTAAATGTTTCATGAAAAACGGATCAGATACGGCAACTTTGCTGCCAGTACGTTTTCCGATTTTTCAAGGAATTTTTTTTACAGTGTACTATTTCAAAGAAAATTTCCAGAAAAAAATCGTAAGACAATTAATTTTTTTTTTCGTTTTATATTTAATTGTGACTTTCTTTTAGTAAATGTTTGGATTTATATATTTTCCTCTGTCGTAAACTTTAAGATTTCATGAAAAGGGTGATTCATAATGATGGTTTGTTTTTCAATTTACCTATTAGTATTTTTACTCTTTTTAAAATTTTGCGTAACTGATTATAAGTTTTAAAAAATTAATTTTTTTTAACATTGAATACAAATTACTCTTATACAGACTGCAACAATAGTCACAGAAAAAAGACCTGTATGATAATGTAAAGTCTATGGGAATGTACTTTTCAAATTTCTCGCTCAAATTTTGATATTTTTAAATGTTTTTTTTAATAAAATAGCTAAGGACGATCGCCAACTGGCCTAGTTTTTACTTTTTCGATTTTGCTTATATATTTTTTATATTACGATAGTTTCTATTTCAGAACCGGTTTAAACCTGTTTTGAAAATTAAAGTAATTTTTTTTTAAATATGAAACCAAAATTGAAAAAGTAAGAACTAGGACGGTTGTTGATCGTCCTCAGCTATCCTATGAAAAAAAAATCCTTTAAAAATATTAAAATTTGAGCAAGATATTTTACATCATCATCCGGATTTTTTTCTGTGACTAATGTTGCGCCTTAACGAAGTTTGACGCATAATTCTATCGAACGTCTTAAAATTGTGAGTCTATAACAATTCAGTTACACTGAAATGAAACAATTTAATTTTTTAAAACATTTTTACAAATAAAATAAACTGCTTCATGATAATCACATGTTTAATTTAGGAGTGTATATTCCCTCTTGGAAATATAATTATTTTGATAGTCGAAAAGAAAAGGGATTTTATATTTTTCGCTGGTTTCATTATTAAAAGATTACGGCATCATAAATATTGAAAATCCTTAAATATGTTCTTTCATCTAAGCGACAAGTATTTTTACGACTGGTAACGAGAGAATTTATATGTAACTGATCATTTTTAACACCACGGGGTTTCACAGTTAATTAATTCTTATTATTTCATTAGATTCATTCATTAATTTATATAAAGATCTCTCAATAATTATTTCGCTTAATATCTTATATTTATTTAATTTTCTGAAAGTTTTAATTGCGTTGCCATTTTTCTTTACTACAGTAATTCAGAGAGAGACCTAAAAGAAAATGAAAAAAAAGAAAATAAATTATCTGTGTTTATTATGTATGACAAAAAAAAAAAAAATATTGGATAAATTTGATCACATGACTGATACACTTTCCTATTTTTTTTATTGTTAGCTTAAAATATAATAAAAAAATGGATGAAAATTATTTTTATAATTTAAAAAATAATTTCAGTTTTAAACCAAAGTAAGGTGCAAAATGCTAAAATCCAAAGCTAAATTTCTTTCAATTTATTAGTGGGATAAGTGATATTAACTATAATATTTCTTTGCACTCAGGAGTTTTGAGAAATTTTCATCTCTTTTAATTTTTTTTTAAGTTTAAATGCAGGTCAAAATTACGTATATTTTGTCCTTTAACGAAACGCATATTTTTAGTTTTACATAACTATATTTTTATTAATTTAAATTGAAAAATTAGTGATGTAGACCCCGTTTTTTCATATGATGCGCTGCACCTTGATACAGATTTATCTGGGTGAATTCATAAGAATCCAATTTATATATTTATTACATATAATTGAAAAGAGATATAATTCTAAGAATATTGTATAATAATGGGGGATGGCCTTTGGAAATTTTTGCATTTCACAAAGTGTGTAACTGTCAAACTTAATGTTTCTGTTATTTCAAAATATAGATCTATATTTATATTCATTTACTTATAAAGAAACACGAATTATTATTTTTCAAATATGTGTCAAAAACTCCCGAAATGCAAATTTTTCCTTAAGATTAAAAAAAGGAAACCAGTTAATTCGTTATTTTTTTTTTTTTTTTTTTTTTTTTTGAAAAATTCGGCTTTAATATTTTGTGAATAATATCATTCACTAGTGCACTCACTATAGACACATATAGCTATATCTTCCATATGTCATTAAAAAATTAAAAAATCAGCTTCTAGAGAGGATTTATAAAATAATGTTATGCATTCAGAAAATCTAAGAAACAAATGTTATTACTATTATTTTTTTAAAGCATATTTTGTGAATAATAATAAAAAAAACTTTAGTGTACGTTTATAATTCATGTATCTATATAGTTGAAGTATGCTGTCAATTCTAAAAATGAAATCAATCTGTAATGAAGGATTTACTCAGACGAGAAACTGTAATTTGCAATTCTTGTAATAATCATAAATTTTTTTCTCAAAAAAGAAGAAAAATCGATTAGTGACCGAAATGCACTGTAATTTTAAATTTCCAGATAAATCCGATTCAGTGCTTTTGACCCTGTTATCCGAAAATGAAGTGAGGTATTATTGATGAGATGCAAGAAAATACTTTGTTATTTAAAAGAAATGTTTAACCAAAATGCAAACTAAACAGGCTTATATTTATCGAAACTGTATCGTTAAATGTTCCAGAATGTTTTAATATAGATATAGAATATTTTTTTTAGAAGTAATATAAATTTAGACATAACAATGCTAAATGCTCCGTTCTATTGACCTGTTAATCATGCAAACTAATCATGTGCAAATACAGAATTAATAAGTAAAATTGCTATATGTCTGCGATTTGTTATGAATAGTAAATCTTTGTAGCGTGAAACAATTTTAGGGAATTATAATATGATTAAATAAACCTTTATTAACAATTTAGAAAACTAAAAAAAATGAACTAAGGTTATTTTTTATCAAAATGCACCTAAATGTAGAAAGCCGAGGCATTTAGAATACGCTTTGTATCTTAGTTAGTGATATAATAAAATAGCAATTGGATTTTGCATGGTTTGTATTGGATTTTGTGTATGATGAAAAGCTCTTTATAAATGTTCTGTAGTTAATACTGTGTTTTCATCAGAAAAACTATGATGGAATTTATCTGGCGCTATTTTTTTTATATGTATGTATGATCTCATTTGATTTACTTCCTTTAGTTCTAATTTACATCTACTAAATAAAAATCTTAGAAAATTAAATTTCAGATATGTGCTACCAAAGGAAACTTAAAAAGGTAATAATAAACAATTATGAAAACTTTGTGTTTTCTGTAAACATCATAAGTTTGTTTTTACTGATATATTCCTTCGGCTTTTCTTGTTTAATTTAATTTTTATCTTCAGATGCATTTTTCTTAGAAATAACTTAACTGTTTATCAATGCTCCAAACGAATATTTTTAAATGTCTTTACTCAAATGCATTTCACTTTTAGCGACATCAACAAACAATAAATATTACATAATTGGAAATATTACATAAAATCTTGATTTTCTTAATTATTACCAGCATTTTCGCAGTTTTGTTTGCAATATGTGTACTATACATTGGCTGGCTCCGTATTCTCCCGTTTTTCTCTTCGTCAATGATTTTTTCACTTGAATCTGCTTCCTTTCAATATAATTGAGCACGGTTCCGTTAGTCTCCACACGAAGCACTACGCTAAATGCGACTGAAACTAGTCTGCTAAGTTTCAAAATTCAGGAGTTTTTAACGTTGTTTCTAAATTTATATTAATGTGCAGTTAAAACTCGTTCACTTTCTTAATCTATTTATTTTACCAATGTGGTACATGTAATAACTTTTTATTTAAGTTTAGAGAAATAATTTTTTTAATTTCCTGTGCAATATGTAGGGTATTTTCATTAATAATACATCACATGTAAATGGAAATATTCTATTCATTAGTTTGGACATTAGGTGTCCAACAATTTTAAAAAAATAGTTACGCGTCGCTGTGCAAAACTTCAATACTCAAAATTCTAAGATTTTTAATAAACTATTGTACATAATAAAATAATAAATTCAGCTATTTACTATAAACGAAAGCACGAAAAAACGAAAAAAGAATTATGAGTAATCCCAGAAAAACAAATCAAAATATATTAAAATTAATATAAAATGTATTCTTAGCCATTATACTTAGCTTAATTTCAATTTCCATAAAAAATAACATAAACAGTTTAATATCTCATTCATTAGAAAAACCGATACAACTGTCTATAATAGTTAAACTGTTTATGAAGAAATAGATTTTTAGATAGATATTAATTCTACTTAAAACAAGATTTGCTCGAACATTCTTAACTGTATATTACTACATATATTATAATTTGTTTTTCAAAAGTAATGTTATCTCATTAGATTCCTTCAATGTTCAAATTATGAATAAATGCTTAACTTTCGAAGAGAACGTAAATACAGATTATGTTTTGAAGTTAAGTATTTTTACAGGAAATTTAATAATGATAAAGTACAATGCTAAATCTTGTGTAAAATCTTGTTGCAGGGTGTTTTTTCCAGAATATACATTTTATCTCAGCTTCATAACTATAAAAGTTAAAATCTGGCTATAGTATAACAGTAGTGATCACGTTATACTTTATTGTCAAAAACTTTTGAAACTTTATTTATAAGCTGTATAAATGATATAAAATGATATAATTGTTACATTAACAATTTGAAAATGATGTATCTTACATATTTACATTAAGAAAGCTTTTCATTGAAGAATGCAAATCTTTATTATGAGCTAATGCATTTATTCATTAATAATGTTCTCGGAAAATTAATTTGAAAGAATAAATATTAATGCATTTTAGTAATGTTTCAGTTGTTTCGAATTTGATTCTTCCAATATAAAATAGAACCAATCAAGAAAATTTATACTTTAAATTTAAACTACATGAATTAAAAATTTTACTGTTTCAAAAATTTAATAATTGGCAATATTGGTCTCATTTAGTATAGACTAGGAAATGTCTGTTAGAGCTATTTTTTTCTAACATAGAACTACATACAAAAGCATTGATTTTAAAGCAGTTTTGATAATAGGTTTTAATGTGCTATATTTTAGCCCTCCGAAAAATGTACATGTAAATTTATATAACGAAAATGTTAACTGCATAATAACGGTAATTTTAAATTGTAACAGTATTTTGAAAAAAAATTTACACAAGGAGGTTGTTCTTTAAAGTGAATTTTTACGCGTCCAGACAAGCATGGAAAAAATATTTTTATAAAGGCAGGTTTGTTACGGGCATTGAAATTTCTTTCAATGCAGACTTGTATGAAGAATATAGTAAACACTCGGTTCAGTTCCAAAATAAATCCAGTTCAGTCTGGCCTGAACCAGCAGAAAAAGAAAGATCTGGGCACCACCCACAAAAAGAGTTGATCAGATTTTTCCCGTTCTGAGACCGTGTAGTTCTCTAAATGTCATTTGAAAATGAAAAAAACGCGTTCTTAACTTCAAGAACTTTTTTTAATATAATTTGAAAAAAAAAATGAATTTGAATTTTAGTAGTCATCCAAATAGACGGATTTTTTAATCTTTTTTTCAGTTCACTCTCTTTTATAAAAATATGAATTATGTGAACTCAATGTTCACAGATAATGAGTCATGTTCTCTAGTTTTCGCTCAATATGTTAACCCTTTCCAAACACTCATATTAACGCACATAATAAAATACGAAATTATTTTTTTTGAATTAAAATGCATAGAAAAATATGCCTCAGTATGGTTTAAAAAATTCGCGATTGTATGTGTCAGTGTCCGCCACATACATTTCCTCCTCACAATGTAAAATGCTGAGGAAGATTTATTTATTTAAATTACTATTACGAATTATTCTGTAAAAGATTCTAACAGTTTAAATCATTTATAAATTTGTTTTATGACAATGTCAAGGTCTTGCACGTTATATCTAAATTTTTATCTTCTAAATACATGGTATGTTAGTATACTAATAACTAACTGTAATACCAGAATACTAATAACTCCTCAGTTAGAGATTGCATAACAAAATTTAAAAAAAAAAAAAAAAAAAAAAAAAAAAACTTTAGCAATTTTTAGACATAAACAGTAACACCTATGAGGACTTCGTTCTTTTACAATGGAACTGAGTTCATGCACACCGTCTAACATGCAAAAATTTACTTAAATTTAAATTCTTTACAATTGTTAAAAATGCATCAATTACCCCTTAAGAAATTCCCTTTAACGGAATTATATACATTTGCCTTTTTAAATAAATGAAAAATTGGCACCATACTAAAAAAAGTATTTTTGTAGTGCACTTTAACAATATATAACAATTTTGTAAGTATAAAAAAATTAAAACCATTAAATAAAACGTACCATATATCATATATCATTATTTAATGTAACTATTTAGTGTGATCTAATAAGTAAATGTAAAATAAATGCATATTTTCAATAATGAACAGTAATACAGTAATCCTCACTAACATATGTCAATTACAAATGGGGGACAAAATAATACGAACACCTGTGATATATCGGAAAATTTTTTTATTAGTAGGGGTTTGGTCTACCCTTTGACTGAAGTACATATTTAATGTTATCTTTTACAGATGTATAAAGGTCATGGACAATATTTGAAAGTATATTAAGCCATCATTCTTGCATAATGGACTCTTAATTCCGAAAGGCTGGATGGAGGAAGAAATTGAGAACGAAATTTGGACTCCAAATATTCCAATATATGTTTAATAATATTCAAATCCGGAGACTGAGGGGGCCAGGAAAATGTTCAATTTCATCGTCAAGCTCTTCGAACCAACGTTGAACACACCCTGCAGTGTGGATAGGGGCATTGTCGTCTTGAAAAAGCGGTCGCTCTCGACGGAATAAAGTCTTAACAGAAGGGTGGACATGATCCCCTAGACTGGTTAGATAGAGATTGGATTTGATCCTCCCATGCAGAATAACAAGTGGCCCAAGACCGCGCCAAGGTATCGAACCTCAGACCATAATGGAGCCACCTGAATGCTTCAAATTCAGCACCAGGCATTCAGGTTTAAACGCTTCTCTGGGTGTTCTCGAGACATAAACGCGTCTGGTCGTCTGAAATAGGGTGAACAACGATTCATCTGACAATAACTAATGTTGTCACTTCTGTGGTGACCACCGTTTGGGATCTCTGCACCACTGAAGTCGCTTGAAAGCAATAGTTGCTGTCACCAAAAGTTTTCGAATTGCACTGTGCCATTAATGCTCGCAGAATGGAATTTCTTTTTGACAGTTTTTGTTGAAATGGGATCCTGGAGATGTCTGTTCATTTCGGATGTTATCTCAGATGATGAGTGCTTGTGCTTTCGGGCTATTACGGGTTTCAAGACTAGTCTATGCCTATCAGCAAGCTTGGACTTTCAGCCACTGTTGCGCTTTGAAAACGTCGTGTTACCTTTTTTCGTGTATGCTGTCGTAACTGCTGTACCTTACTGCTTGTAACCCCTAAAAGGTTTGCTGATTCCATAACCGATGCTCTACTTAAATGCGCTCCAAAAATCATTCCTCTTTGGAACTCTGACAGATATGAATTTCAACTTATTACATACAGTTCGATTGACGCATACAACACAAGTGACTGCTGTTGAGAGACTGATACCTTCCCTTTCACGCTCACTAGGTGGCAGACTTCTGTTGCAGGTGGCGTGGCCGTACTGCAGGTGTGATATACGTCATATGTTTTCACAGGTGTTCGTATTATTTTGTACCCCATCTGTGCATAGTACTCGAGTTATATTTACGAGAATGTTAATAGGAATGGTTAATGTGAATGATTTTTAATTGTATAATAAAACATTAAAAAAAACTAAAAATGTCTGTTAAAATGCAAAATGTAAGATTTTAACGAAGACTCGGCAAATTGAAACTAATGAGTATATAAATATCCACATTTTTGTCATAATAAAATAATTTTTTGGAAATCCATGTGGTTCGATCTAAATATATTTAATTTAAACATATTCAAAACATATTCAATAAATTCAGCATATATGGCTGAAATATAGGTATTTAAATCAGTTTAAAGTTTTATTCCTAATGAAATATTTTTATTTAATAAAACAATCTGCTAAATAAAACGAATATCATTTTGTATCCGCATGTTGTCCAGCACTTCTTCATCTAATTATTTTCATCAATATTCAAGAAGAAAAGTTGGTCAAACAGCTCCAAAAACTGTTATTGAGAGTCGAAAGCCTAGCAATCCGAGAGCAAAGTATGATAACAAAAATAAGAGAGCAGTGTCAAATACTTCAGATTCTGTGTGCCATAAAAGGAAAAAGATTATAAACTATCCCGTTCCTCCACTTATGAGACAGCAACCTCACAAACATACATTATCTAATAGTTCACCATCTTCGGTACTTAATCCCCGGAAAAGATTTCAGATGGACACTCGGCAAACTGTTAAACGAACTTTAAATTCCGAATTTTTGCCTAATAAGAAACAACATAGATCCGGAAAGAAACGTGGCCTAGGATCTTCAGTAACTTCGGGTGCGTCTAGAAAGAGGAGACAACTCGCAGATTACCGGCATCAACAGTGTGAATCTCGCCATGGAGTGACCCCAGCGAACCGGCCAGAGCAGAGTCGTCGAGCGGAACCTACAAGTATCCCACGGCATCCATTCAGAACCAGGCTGCAGGCACGACAGTCAACTGTGGCGTCACCGTACAGTTCTGATGACGAAAGATCCTTCGTACAAGGTTTCTGGGATAAGAGGAGAAAACCATCCTGTAGTATGAAGCCTGCCAGCAGCGAATCATCTCTATGATTGGGTGATAATGTTCTTTATTAAATTTCTATTAGAGTGCATATATGTGGTAGCAATATGAAGGAATAGAAAGCAGAAAGACTGTTTGGTACTTTTGG
This sequence comes from Maratus speculifer, assembly GCA_964019185.1. Classification (NCBI taxonomy): domain Eukaryota; kingdom Metazoa; phylum Arthropoda; class Arachnida; order Araneae; family Salticidae; genus Maratus; species Maratus speculifer. The sequence goes on from OZ025289.1 coordinate 243,212,971, forward strand.
CCATTTTTGGATTTTTTGACGAACTCACGATTGGTGCTTAATTGTGTTCAAAATTTGTTTGCAAAATTGTTAGTTTTATGTATGTTTGAGATTTTGGTCTTAACTGCTTTTAAAAATTCTGGATCTATTGTTAAATTGTTGTGTTATTTGTTAAAAATGTTACTATATTGTTCATGTGTTATAAAATGTATGTTAATGTATGTTGAAATTTTCAGAAAGTACAGATAGTAATTTGGGTTATTTTGTACACGCGCCGCGGTTCAGGCGCGCACGTGTTTTGCGGTCAAGAAGTCCTTGACACGCGTTTCTATCTCTTATACTAACATTTAATGAATTAACTTTCTCCTTATCGTTCGTGTTTTATGTGTTGCGTTTGTACTTTAGTTGGGAATGGTTTCTGCAAGTTGCGAATTTTTAAGCTGCGTTTGAATTTGAAATTGTATTGTATTAAAATTGAATGTTAATGTGATTTTCTTGCAGGGAAGTATACCTGTGTTATGTATTGATTCTGCTATTTTTCTTTTAGTTAATACAGATGAAGAGCATCATGACGTCATTTTGTAAATTTTTGATATTTGATTGTTGCATAAGCACAGCGATATGACGCTGTACGTATGTTCCCCAATTATTGTTAAAGTGGAGTTAAGTTCTGAAGAATTTTGGGAGTTAGTTCATTGGCTAATGGGTATGTAGGTATTACGTAATAGCAGAGTTATTTTGAGTATGAAGTAAAATTTAATTTTAGATGAGTTCGGTATATAGATGAGGAAAATTTTTGCGCATTGGGTTTTTTGGACTTGGTGCGAATTTTAGTATTAGGAAAGTTTTATGGGAGAAATTTTTGGTAATGTTATAGTTGTATTGCAATATTGAGGAAAGTTTCGGAAGTTTAGTGTTTTGAGAAATTTTAGCACTCCCAGTGGAGTGGGCTGTTTTGAAAGAAGAAGTAATTAGTTTTGAGAGTTTTACGAGTTTTTGGAAGTTTTACGGAGGCTATTTGTAAGATAGAAGAATGATTGGATTGAATATGTGAATTTTTGAGGCAAACTGAGGTTTTTTGGTTGTGATGGGTTAAAGTTAATATTTTAAAAGTTATGTTTCGGCGCTAAATTTCACCCATCACTGTGTTTATTCCGGCTCGAAATTTATAACAAGAAAAAGTTCTGGGCATGCATTTGGCCCAGCCCTTTTTCTCTGTAAAATCCGAGGGGGGGTTGTGAGGGAGTGACCTTTCCATAAAGGCACTCTAGTGTTTCTGAGATCGTGACGTCAATAAGTTAACATGTGTAAGCGTAAAAGCGACATCTATCCTCTCTTTTACTTTAACTTTCTAGAGTGTGTGTGCTCTTTCGGATTTTACAGTTAGCTCGCGGTTATTAGTAATACGAGGGCCGTTTTTTTTTCAACCTCCGATGGGCCATAAAAAAAAGACAAGCATATATAGAAAGATAATTTTATTACTAAAAGTTATGTACACTTATGGTTATTTTTCAACATAATCACCTTGTAAATTGAGGCACTTGTCGTACCTTTTGACAAGCTTTCCAATACCCTCTTCATAAAAAGTGTCCGCCAATGAATTCAAATGATTTTTGACGCTGTCTTGAAGCTCCACGTTACTTTGAAAACGCTACCCTCCTAGCCACTTTTTAAGTTCAGGGAAAAGATGGTAGTCACTCGGAGCTAGGTCGGGACTGTATGCCGGGTAATCCAAAATTTCCCACTGAAAATGCTGAAGTAGACGTTGGGTTACAGCAGCAGTGTGAGGACGGGCGTTGTCATGGATCAGAACAATTCCAGAAGTCAGCATGCCTCTTCTTTTGTTCTGAATGGCTCTGCGTAACCGTCGTAAAGTTTCACAATAAACAGCTGAAGTAATCGTCGTCCCTGGCTGCATGAACTCAACAAGCAACACACCTTTTTGATCCCAGAACACTGTAGCCATAATCTTTCTGTTGTTGAAGGTTTGTTTGAACTTTTTTGGTCTGTTTGGCGAGTTCGTATGCATCCATTGTTGAGATTGACGTTTTGTTTCAGATGTGTCATACTGAACCCAGGTCTCATCACCTGTCACAATTGATTTCAAAAAGTCTTCTCCTTCAGCGTCATAATGGGTGAGGAATGTCAAGGCTGAGCCCATTCGTCGTGTTTTGTGGTTGTCCCTCAACATCTTTGGGACCCAGCGAGCGCAATTTTTTCTGTAGCCTAAATGTTCCGTCACAATAGTGTACAGAGAAGACCTCGAGACTTCTGGAAATTTTATGGACAAATCATTTATAGTGAACCTTCGGTTTCCTTTAACTTCTTCGTCCACTCGTTGAACAAGGTTGTCTGTGGCTACAGACTTGCGTCCTTGACCTCCTTCATCATGCACATCGGTTCGGCCATCTTTAAATTTTCGGCACCATTCACGCACAACACCATCGCTTATAAAGCTTTCTCCATACACTCGGCTCATTCTTCGATGAATTTCAGCTGCACTATTCCTTTCAGCTTGCAGGAATCGAATAACACTTCGCAATTCGCACTTGGCGGGAGAATCAATTAAGGCAGCCATGTTTACGTGGCTACAGCTCGCCTCACAATGGCGTCAATGAAAAGACAGTCAAAGAGGGTGATGTGGGGAACATGCGCCATCGCTCTATGCGCATACCGACTTCCTGCCGCTCGTCTAACGTTGATGCTGTGCAATCGGAGGTTGAAAAAAAAACGGCCCTCGTATGTTAATGTGAAGTATCTCAGTTTGCAGCATATAAAAGCTTGGGTTTGAGTGAATGAGGTGTGTCTCTGGCATTAGCCAGCGAGTGTCTCTGGCATTAGCCAGCGAGCGTCTCTGGCATTAGCCAGCGAGAGAGCATCTGTGTCCAGCCAGTGTGTGAGGATCTCTGGTATTAGATAGCGAAGTGAAGTATTGTTCAGCGAAGTGCTAGCCGATTGAAAAGTAGCAACGAAGCCTTCAGTGAGTGGAAAGGAGTCCCGACAGTTGACGTGAGAGTTGGCCGGGGTAAGGAACCTCTTAGTTTCATTTGGTTTGTTTGTGAATAAAGGATTACCCACAGCCACGGGCTGTTTAATTAAGCTTTATTTAGCAGATCAGCCAAGAGATAGCGGAAGGTATTAGTAGGTGCCCCGACTGAGCTAGACCGAAGCCTGTGAGTATGATTTAGCTGTTCATAGTGTTTTCAGTTGTGTAAATTTAAGACTTGCTCCACTTCCCTTCAGCCATTATCACTTTAATAAACTTTGTTATTTTATCCTAAATTACTGAGTATGTCTACATTTAACCTCCATCACGACCAACCAAACGTTACAAATGACGCTCAGCATGTACATAACGTAACAAAGAATCTATTAAAATTACAGTAATCTTTCAAAAATATTAACTCTATCCCAGACTGTAGTAGCATAAAAAGTTCTAGATGTTTTTATTTTTTAAATTCTCAGGAACTTTACAGATTATATAGATTTATCGTGCAGGCGTGTATTTGTTACATGAATTTCTGTTATTGCCATTACATAAAAAATATAAGAATCACAGTTTCTTCAATAAAAGTAATATTACAGATTTTTACAGTGTATTGCACCACATTAAAGTATACCAATTACACTGAATACATGTAAAATCAATAATACACTATCGATGGATCATAGAGTATCTCCATAAATCTTAAAGAAATGATATACTTTCGGGAGTTGCTGTAAACAAAGCATAAATGTTACTTATATTCTAAAATTTATAAAAGGCTTTTTGACATTTACTACCTCAAAGATACATATGAATTTAATTATGTTTGAAACAATGTAACATCATTAAAATTCAGTAAAAATAGTTTTTTTCCGATTTCCCATTAATGAAACAAAATATCATTGTCTCTCTGTTTAAACGAATTACATCTGTTTATTCTACTGTGTAGAAAACATACTGTTGTACACTTTAGTGACGTATATTAATTAAATTATTTTTGAAATGCTGTAATATCATTAAAATTCACTGAAAAAGCCCTTTGCATCGGGATACCTTTGGATAATTTAAATGTTTAGGTATTCAAAAAAAAAGTACATATTCTATTTTCAATAGCAAGCATGACATGTCAAATTTCAACACCATATATCAATTACACGGCAGTCCGTGTATATTTAAGTGAGTTAAAATACGACTAGACAGACAAAGAACTCAACAGATAAACTGAATTCATATCAAAATGCAACATAGTTGTAAATTTCTAAAAGGAAAAGATTGAAGAACTTACAAAAAAAAAAGATTGTGAAACTTAAAAAAAAAATTTTGTTTAAAATCTGTCATTATTTTAATATAAATTCTGATCTTTTTTTTAAGATATATAATTTGACATTTATTATAACATATTAATATTTCTTTTTAAGAAATTTTCATTTTACAAAAATTGAAAAATTTATAATAAGAATTTTTTCCTTGAAATGCATTTTAAGATTTAACAAAATATAAATAATCTTTAGAAACGAAAGCTCATATCTTAAATCCACATAACTTTATCCATTACCATTTTTGAAAATCTATCATGATTATTTATTTTCATAAAAAAAATAAATCAATAAAATTTAATAGAAAATCTTAAATTAAATATCTGCATGTGGTAAAATTTTACTTGAAATATTTTTAGAAAACTTTTTTTAAAGACTCATATGTATATATTTATAACAAATTAGAAAACTGCTTCCTTTACACTTTATAATAGATATATATGCCTCACGCTTTCAAATTATTTCATGTACTTTTTAAACATTTTAAGATGTCCGGAACAGAAGAATCTTTAAATTGTCTAAAATAAATTTATAATAATTTAAATAAATTGCTTTAGAAATTTTTCTTTCTTTTTCACTGTTCGTTCTTTGTTTTTGTTTCTGTTTTTTTTCCCGTTTAAAACGACGCTTAAATTATGTTTCTATCTTAATTGGGAAAGAAACTATTATTTTTTTCCCTTCTGGTTTGTTTTCTATCTTTCAAGCAATGGTTGTCTTGGAAAAAACTTCTTCTATTTCTTCATGGTGTGTTTTCTCACCGTTTTTCGCAGTGAAATTGTTATAAATCAAAAACCGTTTAAGATAAATAGTTTAAACTGAAAACACGCGTTTTTCATACGTTTTACTTTAATTTTGATTCAGAAAATTAGAACAAAATATATTACTTTTAATCATATGATTTTCTTTTCAATTACATCATTTTTTTAAATTTTTACTTTAAATAGATATATATATTTAATTTGCATTTAAAAATATGCTGAACCAAAATTTAAACTTTTATAATTCTATTTATATAAATAAAAAAATAAATTATACAAATTATACTACCTCTGACAACAAAGTTCGGTGAATAAAGTCAGATCGGCCGATCTAGAAACACTGGGGAAACAAAATGCTGCACCTGTATAGAGGCAAGTGTTGACCATCTCCCCCTACCATTGTTCAGTTGAGCGTCGTTTATATTCTGCGTTAGACGTGTTTTACAAAGTGTTTATTCAGTGTTATGGTTATTAACTGAGAACAGGAAAATAAAAGAACAAAACATCAGTTTAAAGTCTAGTTTTAAGATTTGCAAGATACCTAAAGAAATTCATGAGGGATGGTGCAAATTAAACATCCACCATACTCCCCAGATCTCAATCCTACAGACTTCTTCCTATTTCCACGACCCAAACTCTCTTTGAAAGAAATTTGACCCTATTGCTGACATCCAACGAAACGTGACAAAGCTTTTGAACTCCATCTTTAAAGAAGACTTCCCGAACATATTTCACACATTTCCACACATTTTCCAGGACATGTATAGCAGATCTCAGCGGTGCATAACTATGGGAGGTGACTATTTTGAAGGATGATACGGTAAATTTCGTTAATATTTCATCTACATGAATGTTACAAGACTATTCACCAAACTTATTATTGTCAGAGTAGTATATCGAATTCTAACAATTTTAAATTATCCCATATTTTTCAATAAATTTAAAATAAAAAAATGCAAGAAATTTAACCATTTGATTTTGTTTACGAATGATATAATTAACCATCTCATAAAAAAAACCTCAATAAATAACAATTACTTTAAAATGTACCCAGGATATATTTAAAAAATATGAATAGACGTATACACAGTAACTGTACACATCATTTTTAATTTACATCATTTTTAATTTACATCATTTAGCACGTGATTAATGAAATTCGTTTAAAAATATTTAATTGGTAAATGTATTCTGGTACATTTACGAGATACCTGTCAACTTCGTTAAAGATTCTCATTTTGCTACGTTCACTATGCGTTAAATTAAGTTACTTAAAGTAACAGTTCAAGCTGAAATTTGGCAAATTCTTTTACTACGGTTAAATTCTGTTCATATGCTCGAAATCATGTAACTAAATAACTTAAATTATTTTCTCATTAATATTATGCTTACATGGATTAACTTGTTGCAAAATTATTTCAAAACTTTATAGTTATTGGTGAAAAATGCAAATGATGTTCTTTTTTTTTTTTTTTTTTTTTTTTTTTTTTTTTTTTTTTTTTGCTTCATTATTATCAAAAACAGATTTCATGATTTTATACAATAATAATATCATTGCTAATTTTTAAAATGATATTTTGCTTTCCTTAAATAAAATAAATATGCTCGAATGATGAATTTTTCATTTTATGTTCTTCAAATAAATATGAAATATTATTATAAACGGATTATTAAAACAAATGCTTTATATTTTGGATTATAACCTTGTTTCTGAATATTTTCACTTTTAATTTAAAATAATTAAAAGATAGAAAATTTTTCGCTAAATAGCGATTTAAAGGTAGACCTTAATTTGAAGGTAGACCCACCTTAATAGATTTTTTTAATAGATATTTATACCAAGTTGTTTAAAGAAATTTCAATAAATTCCTGTCTCTAAAAAGAAGTTAAAACTTATTGAAATTCCTCTATTTAATGAGAAAAAAATGTATTTGTTGTGACCGCACAAAATCTAATAAGTGCCTGTCCTTTCCCAACTTTTGAACATTGTCATTATATGCAAAAAGAAATTTCCTATGCGTATGCATTTCCATATTAGATTAAGCTTAAAAACTTCATCTTTTTATTTGAAAAAGTCTAAATTTTAGAGGATTAATATTAATGCGAACGTTTTAATATTAAACGTCAATTACAATGAATATTTTATAAAGCTTTAATCTCTATTCCTGTCCCTAGAGTGATAACTTCATTTAGCGTATTATCATTAAAAAAATTTCCCCATGAATGTCACCCAATCACTTTTTTCCCAAGATTTTATTTGCATATGATGAAGAGGTATTATAACCAGATGTTCTTAACCTTTAAAAATGTCTGTTAAAAATAACATCTATTTTTTAAGCGAAAGTAAAAAAACAGTAATAAGTTATCCGTTTCCAAATCGTTATTTTTTTTCTGAGAAAAGAAAAACATTTGTGGAATTCAATTTTACTGCATTTTTTCCGAAATGTTACTTTAATAATATTATAGTTAAGAATATATTTTTCAAATAAAATTATTGTGTTTTGTGCAAACGTATTTCAAGCATTACTGTTAATTATTATTTTTTATATAAATAAAATTAAAATAAAGGAAAAATGTTATGTAAAATTATTTGTTTTACTCAGAAGTAGTATCATTACAGCATTATGTGAAATTATTTGCCTTACTCAAAAAATGATATTGTTACAAGTTAACACTGAGCATTACTAGAACAAACATTAACAGGTTTGTGCATTCATTTCTCATAAACAGATGATTTAGAAAAATTATAAAAAGTGCATGTATTATCGGTATTCTTTACGTATTATGTGAGCTTGAAAAATAGACGCAAATATCCCGTGCATTTATTTTTATTATTTTCATTTTTAGATGAATTTTCAGAAAACTACCATTTTTTTGCTCATTAAACTAAATATTTTTCTTATCTTATTTAATTGTTTTTATCCATTTACAATATTAATATGTGACTTATCAATTAAATTATGTATCATTATTTTTCAGCCCTCAGTTATATAAGAATACATGATATATAAAGGTTATTTTATAAAACGATTTTATATGACACCAAAGAAAAAGAGAAAATGAAAGATAACTTAATGTAAATAGTCACCCAAAATCATAAATTTAAATAATCAGCCATAAAAATAGATAATATCCCGTATGAATTCCATGTGAAAATAAATCCCTGCTCATAGTTGATTCAAAAATCAGTGAATGTGTTACAATATCTGAAAACAATGTGGCGCCCTGCAACCATGGGTATGGTATGAAAAAATTAAATAAGGATTTCAAATATTAGCATAATCGTATCTTTTAAAATATTAGAATTATTCTTTTAACCAGTTTTGTTCGGGCGTTCTATTGCTTAGAGAAGTCGTTACATTGCTTATAACTTTGTTTCAACAATTATTTTAATATTATATGCATGTAATAATAATAGTATTTTATACTCTTGTAAAGTGTCAGCCACAAAATAACTCAAGCTGAAGCGAAATGCATTCATCTCAGGATTAAAAAGTCAGCGTCTCATAAAGAGATATATAACAACTCCAGTGAAAAAGTTGATTTAAAGTAATTTAAATCTAAACGAGTATTTTCAATCAGCAATTTAAATCAAGATGGGAGTTACTTTTAAAAAACAATTCATTCACGATCCAATAAAATTCAGCTCTTTCCTGAGAAGCGAAATCAACTCTTTCTTTTAAGAGTGGATATATTTCGTATAATTATTTTCTTTGTGTTTTAGTGTTTAAGATTAAAATACAAAGATTGTTTCGTTTTTATATCCTTTACGCGATGGTAATTCTTTTACTTCTGATGCATATTTCACTCTAAATTTAAAGTATGGATTTCTTTTCATACTAATAATTTATTATAAAAAAATACTAGAAAGTTGTTTCTTCTGCAGTAGCTGTAAGACATGTTACAACAAAGCATTTTTAAGACTTTTTCATGATTTCTATTTTAGCTCATTCTCCTGTTAATAGTACTCCAATATTGTACTTTAAATTTCATTATTGAGATTGGTTCAGTTTCAAAACATCATCGAGAGTCATTTTATAAAGTTTTCTTACACGTAAAAGTTGTTCCCCTGCCAACTGCCCCGCTAAAAAAGGTCGAAATCAGTACTCAAACATGTTAAATTTGACTATACTGAAAAAAAAAATAGAAAAGAAATCCCAAATCGCTGCAAACTATTATACAAAAATCTATGTAACTACTGAGAGTAATAAATGAGTAAACTGCATTCCTAATTGTTTCTAAAGAATGCTCTTTAAAAATATACAGATTGCTCCCACAGTTTAACGCAACTATGAGCTACCAATAAAATATGCATACTAGTTTTAATCATTTTGTTTTCCTATTTACAGATACAAAATGCATACCATACATATTCTTTTGTACACGTTGACGCATGCCAATATATTTTATGGCAATAATAAAATAAGCAAATTTATTCTGGCAGACATATATGTGAGGGAACATTAACCAATAATATGAATTTTCATGTAGAAGTTTAAATTGACCTTATATAAAAGAAGCCATACAAAAGGATAATCGATTAAATATTCAGTCATATGAATTCACAAATGCAATACTCTGGCATGTTGGCACATGCCATTAAGTGATTTTCAAACTGTACTAACACTGTAAATTATTGGCATTATGACATTGAAAGATTTTCACACAAAACCAACTTGAGATATCAGATTTTTCAGGTGTGACCATTTACGATGAATTAATTTTCGTAAAAATACATAATTCAAAATTTTTTTTATAATAGAGCCAAAATACTGTGCGCTTCACAGTAATTGAAAAATGCTTATTTATAAAAAAACTGATATATAAGTGACATAAAGTTGTCGTTAATATTATTCTCTTAAATTCCGTTCATTCAAAGCTGCCAATCTACTGTCTCCGGAAACCTTCCTATGATCATGATTTTTCCAGATATAATGAAATCTTTAGGCATTGCCACAAACACATGTATAATTTGATCAACCAAGGTCTATAATTTGTGCATACTAACGACAACTAAAGTCCTGATAAACAATTGAAAATTGGTTCATTAAAAAATGACTTTAAACTGATATGGTGAGATCTTTAAAGAAATTCAATGTAAGATATAAATGACAGGCGGTATGCATTTTCATATTAAAAATTCATGTGTGTGTGTGTGGTAAAATCTAACGCGTTCATATTACATAGTCAAAGTAAAATCAAATATCAAAAACCTCTAACTAATTTTGTGTTCACACAATGTTAAGTTAATTTTAAAATCAATTATTATTATTTTTAATAATTTATATTTTAAATCTAAACATGCTATGTTTTTAACAGATACTAAAATATACACTCAAGAGCGACAAAATTATGCCATCTATCGAATAATGTGTTGCCCACCTCTGACTTGAATTACAGCTACAAACTACCTTGGCATGGATGCCAAAAATTCTTGTTCGATGACCGGAAATAAATTACAAAAGTTGTTCAAGCAGCAGTCTTGCATATAAGAGATATTCCAAACTGGCTGTTTTTGAGCTCTGGATTGCCGCTGAATGACATGCAAAATGTGCTCTGTCGGATAGAGTACCAGAATGTTAACTGAAATTTAGTATTATATTTCAAGAACCAGTCGATCACAATTCGAGTCATGTGACATGGACCATTGTCTTAAACAAAGACTCTATTTCCATTTCGGAAAACATGTAACATGTAATGGTGAAAATGATCCGCAATGAGGTTCAGATAGTCTATTCATTGACGATTCTATACCGAACACAGGACCCAAGGATGATCATGAGAACGTTCCCCAAAACTTAATATCGTCATAATCGGCCTATATATCACCTGTTGTATAAAGATGAGTATGAGTTTATATTGAAGACGGTTTATTTATACATGGCGATTGACGTGTTGAAAGATGAATCATGATTGACGAGGCAACCCTTGAAATTCACTATTATGGGTTTCGAAATTATACTACCGTATTTACTCGTGTATACCACGCACTCGTGTATAATGTGCACCCCTTAATTTACAAGAAAAAAATAGGACTTTTTAAAATCTCGTATATAATGCGCACCAAAAATTTAATATGCAAGTGAGTAAATGGTGGAAGGAAAGGAATTAAAAGAATCAAAGAAATTTAAGTAAAAAAAGTCGAAACAAACATTGCATTTGGCCAGAAAGCAAGGCGAGATTACATTTTTAGATTTCGAGTAGGGAGTTGATAGCTAACGCTTAAATAATTTTACTAGCGTGCTTGTATAAAAAAGTGCAAGGAATGAAATAAAGATGCAGCAATACTTCTAAAAAGTAAAATTTTCAAAGTGTTAATGTTTTCTTTGAATCCATTTCTTGATTCATGTCTTGATCGTGTGATTACTTCAAGCAGTAGAAAATTTATTCCATGTATAACACGCACTTACGTGTTTTGCCTTAACTTTTTTTTTAAGTACGCGGTATACACGAGCAAATAAAATATTTTAAATTGGCATAGAGTAAAAAAAAAAACAGGGTTCATATGCATCAAGGACTTTCAAATAATCTTTACCAGAATATTTGTAAAGTAATTTTTGCTTTATTTAATGAAAAAAAGGGTATTTATTCAAACATAGCGACCGCAGACATAGATATTTCTGAAAATAAAACACTTAAAATCTTCCGAATTAACTGATGAGTGCGATTCCTGTAACCTGCAAAAGAGCTTGATAGCTGAAATAAAATTCCATTTTCGATTTAGATTATACATGTTTATTCATCATGGAGATCATTGCGTATAAAAAAAGTGTTTTTAAATTGAATTGTGTTTACTAGAACAGCTAATTTCAAATGAAATGTTCTCCTTTTACAAATTTCAAACATTCTGGCAGAATGCATTTAAACATATTTTTTAATATATTGAATATTTTCATTTTTTCTGTGAAATAAATCGTTACAGAAAAAAAGTAACCTGAGAAGTTCTATGAATTTTTTACAAGTTTAAACAGAATGTGGGGAAGAAAAATGTTCTGGCGCAACGAAGAACGAGATATTTAATATAAAGAAAATCTCAGAATATATTAGGGAAATCAGATAATAAATTATCGCTTAAAGGAGGTTTGTATCATTAGTAGTCTCACGTTATATTTTATGGTTTATTTGAGTTTTGTGAAAAGAGGCTTTTTTATGTCGAAAAAAAAATTTAAATTAGTTAGTAAAAGTAAACAAGAACTAAAAGTCATGCTTGAGACATAGATTAATAAATACTTTCGGATACTAACATATAAAATTAAGAAATTTCATTTTATGATGCATTGAATGAGATATCTGAGTAAGTATTTTAAATAAAATGCACTGTAAATAATAATAATAAAATCTACACTGTAAACAAAAACTATAAGGTTAATAAGAGTTTTCTAGGAAAGCGAGATATCTGGAACTTTTTATGTAATTGCAACAAAAGAATTTAATGAAACAGATACATGTTTTTACTTTAAAACAAAAGCGAAAGAAAAAAGCTGTAAGGTTACTAAATTGTTTTTGAAAACTGGTATACCTAGGGCTTGTAGAACTGCAACAAAAAAATCATGTAATTACCTCATATTACCAATTAAATTGCAGTAAGTATAAATATTTCTGTAGCTTTACAGATCTAGTTTAGTAGCTTTATATCTATTTTCCTTACAATATACAGATACAGTAAAATTTAGTAAACATACAAATATCTAAAGCCATCACAAAAAATTGTTAACTTTTTTTTTTAGTAAAATTGAAAGTTTGTGTATCGGTGCCACCGAAATATAAATAATATTCATTTCATTTTTAACAAGAAAGAAAAAATCATGCGTCAAGCTTAGATTATGAAGCATTTTTCAACGCACTCAGAATAATGTGACAAAAGTGCATTGTTTAAAAAATTAAGATATTACATTTTATTTCACTATATGGAAATGTATAACGCATTTCAAAACAGAATTTTAGCTGTTCCCATCTACAATCAAAAAATTATCTAAATATTTTAGCAGCTCTGTATATGATATAGCGATTTGTATCTATTCACAATATGCATTCCAAAATTTAGTTCATTTAAAAGATACATTTAAAAATACCCTTTAGCAATTTCATATAATAAGGAGAACAGTGAATATGAAAAAAAATAATTTTAAAAGTGCATACCGAGTTTTAAAACATATTTTTCAGAATTTATTACGCAGGCTGTACTGTAACCGATTTATTTGCGTGTCCCTGTAAATTTATAACAAAATGCTATGAATGCTCCATTTTAACGTGATCGTAGTGAAATTCAGTGATTTATATCAGTTTCAATACATTTGAAACAATATAATGCCATTAAAATGTTCTCCAAACGAATTTCTCCCATGTACTATATTCTAATCGAATTCTTTGGAGTATCCCTGTACATGAGCCATTAATTCTGCATAATTCGTATGCAATACCAAATATAGTTTGGTGACCCTACAAAAGTTTTACCTATTGCATGAAAATCCGGGTATGTTTACGGAAGTTAGAGCGTGAACAGCCGGCCAGACTGACAGACAAACCGAATGCTTAAGCACTTCTCATTATTATTAAAAACTGTTAAAAATGAACATTCTATGCTGAATCTAATTACCATTAAAAGATTACATATTTTTGGAGTTTTTATACGCATCTACGAATTTAGACAAACAAGAAGCCGGAAAGACAAGCAAAACAGGTGGGTAAGGGGAATCACAGATCGCACAGAGTGTTTCGTGTAATATTTCTTTCAAAAAAAATTATCATTATTCTTATTATATGTTATAAACTATATGTTTAAAATGATCGATTATTTAGACTTCCCAAACATAATAAAATTTAAGAAATAGCCCCTCCTCGGACGATCCTTTCCTCCCCTGCATTTTTCACTTTTACAGATATTTAATGTTAAGAAATAATACTTACATCAGTGTTCAGTAAAAAAAAAAATGCATTGTAAGTGCAAAAACAGCTAATATAAAGAAAAAAGACAACATTGCCCCCCCCCCCCACACACACACACACACAAAAAAAAAATCTTAAATTTATAAAATTTGTATTATGCAATATAAACTATGTTAAAGTCTAAAAGCGATCATTTAGTTTTTCTAAATTCAACATATTCCCGTCAATTGTCAGTGCGAAAAATCATTTTATTTACAAGTTAAAAAAAATTCATAAATTGGAAAGGTGTGACCTGTTTCTTTCTTTAATTTAAATTTTATGAATTGGTGCAAATAACATCCGGATGCGAAAGCACCTAATTTGTATAATCAATAGTTAAAAAAAATTGTATTGCGATTATCAAATCTTAATATAAAAATTTATTTCTTTTTCTTTCCGTGTAACGTGGTTTGACGTGGAAAAAATACAATTCTGTAATTATAATTATCAAAATAAAAACAAACAAGCGCGTTTTTCACGTATTTATTTAATCCATTAATTTATGTTAGACATATAATAATTTTTGTATCTATTTAAAATTTTGCAAAAATTGGAAGAGAAAAAAAAGGGAACTGGTGTTATTAAAATAAATACTTTAAATAAAATAATAGTCTTTTTCAAAATTTTATGATTTGTTGTGTGACAAGAGGTAAACAGCTGTATGCATACAAAATTTGTACTCTCTCACTTATACAGTTTTTGTGTACGGACTCTGTGACAGACAGGCAGATAGAGGTCAGAGACGAATAGGGCTTCGTCAGATAAATGAAACCTTAAAAATCGAATTTATGAACACTTTTAAATTATGTTGGAATACTTTTAAAAGCTATGTAGTCATTTTGAAAAGTTCTTTAAAACGCTAAAATATTCAGGAGTATTACTTATTTCTCCCTCTCTTCCCAAAAAAGTCTTGTTTGATAAATATATGCTGTAATTCATACATTGTGTCATTAACGTAATTAAAATGCAACATAAAAAATAATACAGCAATTACTTTGAAGGTCCTTTCTCTAATTACGTCTTTAGGGATAAGAACAATTTTGAATATCTGTGGCTTCTGGTAATAACCAGGTAAGGCACATTTTTGAAAAAAATGAGTTAATTTCGGAAAATGTAGCTTTAAAAGAGTACTTTCATCTGCCATAGTACTGAAAAATGAAAATTGAATACTTCCCGTCATAGGGAGATTACAAATTTTAATTTAAAATTTGAAAAACGGTAATAATCGGGTAAGTGCTTAAATTAACGGATTAATCAGATTAGTTTTCTATTAATTTTGTCGTTCGTTTAATCGTCTATAATTATAAAAATAACATAAAAATGTAATAATATAAAAAAAAGTAAAAAATTGACAATGTATTTATTTGTTGAGAAATTAATGTTTAAACTGTAAGTAAATATTTAACTTTATTTATATTTATTGAAAATAAATGTAAAACGGTAATAACCAGATAAAAATTACATTTTTAATTGGTTTTCAATTAATAAAAACATTTTTGTATAACTATTTTGGCATAAAAAGAGGTACATATATCCTAATTGAATATAGTGAAAATAATTAAGTTCTAATCTATTTTACAAAAGTAATGATAAAAAGAAATTTTGAAAACTTTAAACGTTAATTACTCAAAATATTAAAAATGTCTTTATCTGATTATTAACGGAAGCCATAGATATATGGGTCATCACATTTAAGAAGAAGAATCTTATAATTGAGTACACTCTACTAGATGTATATTTTCAGAAACAGTTATAGCTCAAAGTCCTCTACTATGACAGTATAATAACTATTATTACTTAAAACATTCGTTTTGTTATACGTAAGCTGTACGGAATAAAACGTATGTTTATTACAGTCTTAAAAATATAGATGACTGGGTATTTATAAAATTTCTACAATCTTTTTTATGGAATCAAATGGAATAGAACGTTACTTAAAAAATATTTTGTTTAGCTCGTAAAATATTTATTACCTTTAGATGCACAATTTTACATTATAAACAAATTGTTTTAAATTTCAACTACATCTATCTCAGTTTTAGTGAGTGGGAAAAAATTAACAATATCAAGAAGTGTTTAAAACAATTACCGAACATAAAAAGTAACGTGCCACATAATCTTATTAAGCTTTCAAATAAATATAACATAATTACCAACCTCCCAGTTTTTTTAATATCAATCATCTTTCACAAAAATATTCCAATTATTTAATTTAAGAAATGTATTAATTGCCACTCTAACTTGAGAAATTTTATAGAACAATTATTTTCGCATAAAAATATTAGTGTTTAAAAATCTATAATTCCATAACTAAGATAAGAGTATGTAAGTAATGTAAACTGTTTCCAACAGGGGATATACAACAAACAAATATCATTGACTTACACCAATTTCGTAATTTTATATTGTTGTTTTGCTTTGTTTAATCGCGTTATTAAAATTAAATAATAATCCAATAAACATTTTAATACAAGTAATATATCTTGGGCCAGCTTTTTATTAAAAACAGTAATTTAACACTGTTATGTCAATCTTATAAAACACATATATTGTAAATAAACTTCTTAAATATGAAATTCTTTTAAATATTTTTTCAATAACAACAAAATCAATCTTATAAGTATGCTTATGTTTAAATCAAATTAATATGTAAAAGAAAAATAAGTAATATTAACTATATAAATCCTCGTAAGGTTTCCTAAATATTTGAGTTACGAATAGATGCTTAAACTTAAAAGAGAACGTAAATATACATTACAGTTTTAAACAATTTCTGTTGACACAAACGGTAATTATGATAAAGTACAATGATAAATCTCTAGTGAAATCCTCTCTGTACTTTGTGCTCTGTTTCTACATGTTTATAAAATTTATGAGTCATAATGTCATAACCAGGAATGTGAGATTTAGCTACAAATAAAACACAAAAATAAAACAATAGAACTTTTGTTTTATTTTATTGTTTAAAAGGCTAAAAATGCTAATTTTTTAACAATATATGTGTGTCAGATAAACTTAAATTTTTAATTTAAATTCTGATTAATTTGAAAACTATCCTGTCGCATAAATAATCACTAATAGTGAATATGCTGTGAAAGTTAAAATCGATTTAGAAATATTGTTTTGATAATGATAAATTCTAAAGTGGCATTTTAAGAGTATTGAAGCAAGTTATTTACTTTAACGATTGTTTTACAGATAACTATAAATAATACGGAAGTTAAGTCATTTAACAATACACTTTTAAATTCCAATATCAATATTAAGGTTTAACAAAATTAATTATAATATTACTTGTTTATCTATTTAAAGCAAGATTTATATAAAAAAAAAGAAACAAGAAAATAAAAATTGGACCACATTTATATATGCATATTTTGGTGTAGCAGCCTTTGATACAAAGGATGTGGCTTAGGTTCCCTTTAAAAATAATTAGATTGAATTTAAAATAAATTCCTTTTTAAAAGCTGATGTGTAAAATTAGCTATTTATAACATAGTTTTGTACTTCCCTGCTGTTTTATTGTTTGCCATTTTTTTAAAAAAAAGGTTCTTGAACTGCAAAACGCAACTCAAAATTTTAATATTCCTATCAAATTATAAAACATTTTCAACTCTTCGGAAGTGACAATCCCAAAACTGTTTTCCATATCATGCACGTTAATGCTTCAAAAATATCTACTACAGTGCTAAAATTAAATTACATGCTATCCCCATGATTTGGATTCTAAAAATATTAAATTTCGTGCATTAGGTCTTGCAATATTACTATCGATAACATCTTGAAAATTTTAAAATGTTTAATAAAGCTGTTGGGTAAGTTGAAACAAAACCTAATAATCAGCATTTTATGTCAGAATCTAATTGAATATGAAGTTTTATGAAATTCCGTGCATTAATTTTTAAGACAGAGCTATTATGGACATCTTAAACAATTCTGCATATCAACGCCACCTGTTAGCCGATTTACATCAAAAACGAATCAGCTTCATTCTATAACAAGGACTAACTTACCTAATCAGAAAACTTATGACTATTGGTGCATTAGATCTTGAGATATAACTATTGCGGAATACGGAAAAAAAATGTAGCAACACCTAATGTCCAATTTTCACCAAAAATTAATCAGCACCCATTCTCACCAGACAATAACAGAATGTAAAATTTCAATAAATTTCTTTCATTTTGTAAAACAAAAATATTTAAACAGAACATACATTTTGTAAAAAAATGTTTTTTGTGATCTCTGATCCGTAAAACAGGTAAATCTCTTGGAAAGCGGAATTCAGAATTTTTTTCGGATCCAATACTTTTTTCTTGTGAAAATAGAAAAAAGTAAAAACAGTCATTTTAACACAAGCCGAATTTCAGCAAATTAATTTCGCGCAATACAATCATCTGATAGTGGAATACCACAGTCTTAGTTTTAATTATCAAAAGTGATTCTTCTGCGATATTATTTATCACCTATAATCTTTTTCATACAAACTTAGAATGTGGTATGAAAATTTGTAGATATCAAATGATTATTCTTAGAAATATAGTAATCGTTTTGACAGAACTCCTTTTCTTGAGAAACATTAAACTTCCGTATTTAACATTCAAAGCATAGTTTCATTCCTTTAACAGATTACGAGTCAAAACCCGTCGACTTCGAAGAATAAAAAGATTTAAAAGTTCCGATTGACTGAATTAAAAAGAAATAACAAAATACTTAGAACTCTTACAATTATTTAAAAAATATAAAAATAATTACGATTATTCTATATTTCCAAATTTAATGTGAAATTTGCCCGTTACTACTTCGTATGCAAATATTCGTGTTTCTTACTTAAAAATTTAATTTTAGTGCCGCAAAATTTAGAAATTTTCTTTACATGCACTCAAATAATTTTAATCGAAAATAATTTTATCAAAGACAATACTCATTTCATTTTCACTATCATTTCGACAAAATGGCATCATTTTTATAAAATGAAGCCGTTTGAAATGTAAATCAGAATCTCAATTGCCACGAAATAAAAAGAAATGTTAAAATGTAAAAGCGTTATGACTAAAAATGTGTTATTTTACATAGAGACGTCATTTTCTGTTCAAAAGTTTTTAAAAAGTTGCTGTTAATAGTAATGCGAAAAAAGCAACCGGTAGATTACTATAAGGAAATAAATAACTTCAGAAATATTTTCATTTGTGTATACCAAGGATTTTTAATTATATAACAGAAGCGCAGTCTTTTAAGATATAGGAATAAAATTCATTGAATATGGTGTCACCACTGACACAGTATATGACACGAAAATGTATACATGAATTGATGTACAAGTACATGATGTCATTCAGATAACAGATAAATTTTAACCACGAATATGTTATATTTACTGTTACTAGCGGACCCGACAGACGTTGTCCTGGCACCGACTCCAAAAATTCAAATAAATGTACATACACATAATAATACGCACGATAAATATTACGCTTTTAATTTAATTTCTTATTACAATTATATAAGGAAATTATTTTACTTTGCAGTAGTTTTTGAAGTCGGTTCAATTTTTGATAAAAAAGTTTAATTTTTCTCATTTTAGTTAAAAGTTAACGATTTTCTGAAGTCTGTTAATATAAATTATAATACAGAAAAAAATACTGCAAATCATACACGTATGTCAGGAGTGGGGTTCGAACACATGATCGTTTACTTCAAGAACCAGAGCTTAAATCGGACGCCTTAGACCGCTAGGCCGTCCTGCTTTGCGAATTTATTCAACACTTTTAATTAGCGAAAAATCACTAACTATTAGTTTTTGCCCAATTACTAAAAAAGTACTGAATCAATTTCGATGAAACGTGAATCTAAACCATTCTCGAATCCACTGAAACACACACACAAAATTTCATTAAAATCGATCCAGTCGTTTAGGAGGAGTTCAGTGACGAACACACGCACAGAAGGTTTATATATATAAAGATTTGCATTGGATACTTAATTTTAATTTTGAAATTGGTTTGGCTAGCACCGACTAAAAAAAATTAAATAAATATACATAAACCTAATAATAAGCACAATAAATACTACGCTCCAAATTTAACTTCTTATTACAATTATATAAGGAAATTATTTTTCACTTTGCAGTAGTTTTAGAAGTCGGTTCAATTTATGGTAGAAAAGTTTATTTTTCTCTTTTTAGTTAAAAGTTAACGATTTTCTAAAGTCGGTTAATTAAAACACAGAAAAAAATTATTCCAAATCATACACGTATGTCAGGAATGGGGTTCGAACACACGATCTCTTTCTTTGAGAACCAGAGTTTAAATATGGCGCCTTAGACCGCTCGGCCATTCCGTCCGCACTCTACTCTGCGAACTTAGTCAACACTTTTAACTAGCGAAAAATCACTAACTATTAGTTTTTGCCTAATTACTAAAAAGTACTGAATCAATTTCGATGAAACGTGAATCTAAACCATTCTCGAATCCACTGGAACACACACACAACATTTCATTAAAATAGGTCCAGCCGTATAGGAGCAGTTCAGTGACAAACACGCGCACAGAAGATTTATACATATAAAGATATATTTTTTGCATTATGATAAATCCCCAAATAATGCCATTTTAAAGTCACATGGTGACTTTTTGTCATATGAGTTTATCAAATGGTGACAGGCAATGGTGAAAAGGCGACATGTGACTTTAATGTTAATTTATTTGGTGGTTTATCATAATGCAACGTTCACAATGACTTTGAAATTGAGTCTATAGATAAGAATCCACGAGAGTCTCAACGAAACGACATTGTAAAGTCAACTGGTCACCTGTGACCCTCCACAAAGCAGCAATCACAGTGACCTGTCAGTGGAGTCACATATAGTAGTCATTTGAATCTAATAAAAGAGACGTATGAAGTTTCCTATTTTTTGTTTTGCCGTATTGACTGTGACTATTGTGACCCTTTGTGACTTGAACGAGATACTATATGGACTAGCGATTCTGCACGGATAGTAATCATTCGAATTATGTTACTTAATTTTGATCATTCGCGCGAAAATTATCACTTGAAAATCGTTTAAAAATTGGCATTTTGTGACTCGTCCTTAAGATTTGTCCACCAGTGTGTATATGTATATACCAACTGTGTATAATATACAAATATTTTTTAAATCTTTGAGGTCCCGTAATCATTTAGCAGCATAACCTTTTAGATTTTTTTTTTTTAATAGATAGTTAAAAACTCAAAAATCTGAAACATTTTATGCCCTTCATTTAAAACTTTACATATATGTAATGCATATTTTTCTGCTTTTTAATTTTTTAACGGCTAATTTTAATTAAATTAGACATTTGAAATTCCAGGTTACTTTGTTAGAAAAGTGTGTGATCCCAATATTTATTGAAATATTTGGAACACAAACCTCCAAACATTTCTGAAGAATGCACAGACAAATTTTCAAAAGATTTCAGTGTGGCAGCATTTTAATATTAATGATCAGAACTCATAAAAATATATTTTAGTGTGAAAAAAAATTTACAAATAAGTAAGCCTAAGCACTTTTGTGGGAACATCTCTGTTCTTTCGAAAAATATCAAACTAAATGGAAAATTCTAAATCTTATTCCTCCTAATTTTATGCCTGAAATGGTTTCATTCTCTGTCCTAAATATCCCCCAGTTAACACCTCTTTAAATTTAACTGACATACCAATTAGTAAAACTCCTGTGAAGCAGAATGTTTACAAGCACTTTTTTAAATTTTCTTGTATATATATATATATATATATATGTGTGTGTGTGTGTATGTGTGTGACATTTTGAGATAGGAGCCATTAATATTAATTGCAAGTTTCCCCATGTTATTTTACAGGAGTCGAGGCGAGATAAAAATTAAGCAAAATAATAATAAACCTAGAAACTTCATTAAATTCCACAATTTCTGCTCCAAAAGATTTATTTAAATGCAATCATATGCCTAGGGAAAATGCTCTTTCCTTCCGAAGTAATATTCCATAAAAAACATTCGTCTAGCTTTTAAATCGTTCAAACCCGAAAATATCGAAACAAAGATTCCATCCATCTCTGGGCCTCTTCACTCAAGTTATTAATAAAAAGCTTCTAGAACTTTCTTTAATCTCTAACCACGATTTTCACATGTAAACGGAATTCATGCCCAACGTCGAGATTAATTTCATTCAGACGATAATTTTGAATTAAAAAAAAATATTTTTTAACTAATTTATAATCGAAAACTGAATTCGATATCCTGCAGACGATATTTTGAAACAAAAAAGAAAATAAATGAAATTACTGATGCGCACAAATATCAAACTTTGAAGGGGGGGGGGGTAAATAAATAAATAAAAGTAATGATATTTTTATAGGTATGGTTTTGGAATAAATTTAATAAAACTTTCTTTAAAAGGTTGATAAAAACAGGGAAAAATGAGTTTTATTTGGAATATTAAGAAATAAAGTTTAATTGAGAATATTTTTAATTTAGAGCCATCTTTTTAAATTTACGCATATTGGAATGAATGTTTTTTAAGGCGAATTCAGAATTTATATCTTTTCCATAAAGATTAATAGATTAGATCTAGAAACAAGATTTTAATTTAATAAGATGAACTACGTATGGAATTTTGTAAAAAGGAAATTAATGTAGTATAAAGGTTAATTTTGGCGATATATATATATTACAAATGTATTTTTTTTTAAATTTATGCAGAGATCTAATTTTCAATAATAAATATTTTTGATGAAGTAAATATCATTTCTAAGTACTAAATTTCATCTAAAGCAATAACTGTCATTTAGCCACAGCCCAAATTAAAAAAAAAAAAAAAAAAAAAAAAAAAAACTTCTGCATAGCGAATTTTTTAAAGCATTTGGACATTTTTCATCAGAAAAATTGTCTTGAATATGTCTTGATATTTCGATAGAAAAATTGTCTTGTTGAGCAAAAATATTTTCCTTAATTAACTTTCAAGTTTTGATATAAGTATGCGGATTTAATCTTGAATTTGAAAGTTTAATAAGTAAGTAACTTTGTTTTACCCAAATGATTCTTTTTTTCAAAGCATGGCTATAGTTTAAAGATAGTGTTGAAACAGTTTACACAATTTCATCTAAATGTTTGACAAGTCAATGAAGTTTGCCATTATCTCTTTAAAAGAGCTTTATGAAATGATCTTTAATATCTTTTGTGAGATTTTATTAAGATACTTAAAAATTTATTTATTTCTTAAAAGTCTACAATAATTCTTCATTTATTATATTACAGTAATTTTAATGTAGTTTTTCCTATATTCTTTTCAATATTCCCTACTTAAAAACTACATAAACCTTAGAGTCCTTGAAGCGTAAGAAGATAACGAAGGCCTAAACATTTAAAACATAAGAATTTTATGACGGTATAAATATCAAAATATCTTTAATACACGCATTTATCTCCTTCTATAAAAATAACATAATTTTTCTTCCTGATATTGAAAGATATTGTCTCATTGATCGCATTTAAAAACCAGAAATTGGATGGTCAATTAAACCTCTCAAACTCACAGAATCTGTTTTAGGAATACATGTTTAAAATTCTTTGTTTCTTAAATTTTCTGAATATTTTTATGTGTCTGTTTGTTGCGAAAAAACAATTAAGAAGTTGCTTGAACCATTACCAACTAGATATATAACGGCCTGCGCATTTCGCTAAAAACACAGAAAAAGTGAAGCTGGACTCAGCTTCCAACACTGAACCATTTCATTGGACCACGTGGCACAAATCCTGCCCAAATTAGCAGTGTATGAGCTGATTTCTGTTCTGAGCACATGGTCATTGTTTTGGGAAGGGTTTGCTTGGTTGGTCAGAATAACTTGGGCAAGGTATCAGAGTCCTCTAGAGGGAGACTTCATACATTAATCTCAAATAAATTGGCTGTATAGATCTAATTGGCCATGCTTGAATACACTGGAATACCTGAAAAGTGAAGAGAAATTTTTACAGCCATTTGTAACTTTTTTATCAGAAAAATAAATTGTCATGTTGAGCTAAAAAAAAAATCTTTAATCAACTATCGTGTTTTTATTTAAGTATGTGTATCTAACTATGAATTGGAAACTTTAATAACTAATTAACTTGTTGTACTCATATGATTTTTTTATCACAGCATGGCAAATGTAAAGATAGTATTGAAGTAATTTACTCAATTTCATCCAAATATATGACAATTCATTGAAGATTGACATTATTTCTTGAAAAAAACTTTAGTGAAATTTAATTACGATACTTAAAAATTAATTTCTTTCTTAGAAGTCTATATATAATTTTCTTTTATTGCATTACAGTAATTATAGTGTACTTTGTTACATTTATTCAATATTTCCTTCATTAAAAATGACATCGTTTGGATCTTTGAAGCGAAAAGCGATAACAAAGATCTGATTTTTTGCAATATAAGAATTTTATGACTGTATAAACGTGAAGCAATCAATGCAGACATTTATCTGCTTCTGTAGAAACTATCATTATTTTTCCATCTAATATTCAAATATACTATCTCATGGATCTTATTCAAAATCTAGGAAGTGGGCGCTTAATTAATGCTGTCGAATATGTGGATTTTTTTTTTTAGGAATACATGTTTTAAATTGTTCTTTTATTAATTTTACTGAATATTTTTATGTATCTGTTTGTCGCAAAAGGTCAATTAAGAATCTCCTTTTATAAACTGAAATGTCAGAAAATTAAAGTATAATTAGTATAGAAAACAAACAAAATCATCGTGTTAAACATCATCGTTAATCATTGTGTTATGTTTTTACTGGAACAACGTTTAAAAAAAATTTAAATGCAATTTAAATGACAGAGAATTTTTTTTCAACAATAAATATTTTTGATGTAGCATATTTCATTTCAGTGTACTAAATTTCATTCGAATGCAATATGTTTCATTTAGCCGCAGCCCATCTAGAAAAAAAAACCCTGTATAGCTGATTTTTTTCAAGCATTTGAATTTTTTATATCAGTAAAATAAATTTGTCAATAATAATAATTTCCTTACTTAACTATCGTGCTTTTATTTAATTATTCCTATTTCATCGTGAATTTAAAACTGAATTAAGGAATTAACTTTGTTTTTCTCACATTTTTTTTTTCATAACAGCATGGCTAATGTAAAGACAGTGTTCAATTAGTTTACCCAATTTCCTCTAAATGTTTGGCAATACAATAAAGATTGCCATTATCTCTTAAAAATACTTTATAAAATCACAGCATAGCTAATGTAAAGATAGAGCTGAAATAGTTTAAGATATTTCATCTGAATAAAAGAAAACTCAATAAGATTACCATTATCTCTTGAAAATAAATTTATTAAATGACCATTAATATTTTTGGTTAAATTTAAGTAAGGTATTTAAAAATTACTTTATTTCATAAAAATCTACAAACAATCTTCTTTTGTGTATTACATTTATTTTAATATACCTTTTCTTACATTTATTCAATATTTCTATCCTAAAAATTATATTCCTTGGATCTTTGAAGCGAAAGGAGATAGCATAAATCTGATTATTTTGCAACACAAGATTTTTTCGACAATATAATATCAAGATACCTTTAATACGCACATTTATCTTCGATAAAAACTATCCAAATTTTTATTTCTGACATTCAAAGATATTATCCCATTGATCACTTTTAAAAAACAGGAATTAAATGCTTAATTAAACTTTACAAACAGGTAGAATCTTTTTTTTTCTGAATACTACTTTTAAGTTCTCGATTCATTAAGTTTCTTGAATATAGAGTGATTCAGAATGAATGGACCAAAAAGAAAAGCGCAGTGTGACTGCCGTGATGGATTTATTCAGACGAAACAAATTTATTCTGCAACTAAAATTATACAAGTTTTATTTGGCAACAGGGAAAATCATCCAATGACGAGCTCACCGCAAGAAGCGCTGTTAAAAAAAATGTCGTCCATGCAGGAGAAAGGGTACTGCGTTTTCGAATATATTAAAACCTCCTCCGTAAATGTTATGCAAAGATTTTTTCGCACAAATTTTTTTTAAAAACCACCGCATCGGCATAACATAAGCAGGTGGGGGAAACAGTTCCAGGATACCGGCAACTTATGCAAGAACAAAGCCCAAGACGAAAAGAAACAAAACCCGAAGTGATTGAAAGAATTCGTCATTCGTTTTTACGGAATCCCTCAAAATCAACGCGACGTGCAGGTGCAGAGTTGGAGGTCCCTCAGACAACTTGGAGGAACTGAAGCAGCAGATAACTGCAGTGTTGAACTGCATCACAGGGAATATGCTATCACGAGTGTAGCAGGAGCTTGATTACCGTGCAGACATTTATCGTGCCACTGGAGAGATACATATTTAACATTTGTAGAAACTTAAATAAACGTAGTTTTGAGGTAAACTTGAATTTTCTAAATGTATTAATTACAACGTTCACAATCATGCTTTCTTTTTGTTTCATTCATTATGAATCACCATGTATTTTTATGCTTCTGTTGTCGAGAAAGATAAATTTAGGTATTGCTTTTATTCACCAAAATGTCATAAAATTAAAAGGTAATTAATATATAAAAGAAACAAAATTATCGTGTAAATTATGTTTTTTAATAAAACAGTATTTAAAAAATATCAAATGCATTAAACAAAGACATTATTTTTAAAGAACAAATATATTTGATGTAGTAAATTTCATTTCATTGTGATAAATTTCATTTTAATGCAATAAGTTTCGTTTTAATGCAATAATTTTCATTTAGCCACAGCCCATCTATAAAGGAAAATCCTTCATAGCTGACTTTTTACAAGAATATGCAGTTTTTTTATCAGAAAAATAAATTGTTTTGTTCAGGAAAAGTAATTTCCTTATTTAACTATCGTGCTTTTATTTAAGTATGAGCATTTAATCTTCAATTTGATAGTGAATTAAGTAAATAACTTTGTTTTACTCATACCATTTTTTCCACAACATGGCTAAGTAACAGTATTAAGGAAAGTGTTGAAATAGCTTACCAAATTCAGCTAATTACATTAAAATTCATTGAATATTGTTATTATCTATTGTAAATAACTTTAGTAAATGATCATTAATATCTTTGATGAAACTTAATTCAGATACTTAAAAATTAATTCCTTTCTTAAAAATCTACATATGATCTTCTTTTAGTGTATTACATAAATTTTCATGTACCTTTTTTTACATTTATTCAATATTTTCATCATTTTTTGGAACTTTGAAGTGAAAGGAGAGAACATAGATATGGTTATTTAGCGGCACAATAATTCTTCGACGATATAAATATCCAGATACCCTTAATACGCACAAATCGATCGATAAAAACTTATCTTTGATAAAAAATATCAAATTTTTTCTTTCTCGTATTGAAAGATATTATCTCATTGATCTCATTTAAAAACCAGAAATTGGGCGGTTAATTTATCCTTTCAAACACGTGGAATCTTTTTTAGAAGTACTTGTTTTAAATTTTTCATTCATTAATTTTCCGGAATATTTCTATGTATCTGTTTATCGCGAAAGATAAATTTAGATATTGCTTTTATTCACTGAAATGTCAGAAAATTAAAAAACAATTAATATATAAAAGAAACGAAATTATCGTGTATAAATTATCTTTTTAATAAAACAAATTTTTAAATATCAAATGCATTAAGCAAAGAGTTTTTTTTTTAACAACAAATATTCTTGATGTAGTAAATTCCATTTCAATGTGATAAATGTCATTTTAATGCAGTAAGTTTCATTTTAATGCGATAAATTTCATTTTAATGCAATAAGTTTCCTTTAGCCACAGCCCATCTAGAAAATAAAATCCTTCAAAGCTGACTTTTTACAAGAATTTAGATTTTTTTGCCAGAAAATAAATTGTTTTATTCAGCAAAAATAATTTCCTTACTTATTAACTATCGTGCTTTTATTTAAGTATGCGCGTTTAATCTTAAATTTGAAAGCGGATTAAGTAATTGACCTTGTTTTACTAATACCTTTTTTTGTCTCAGCATGGCTAGTGATAATAGTAAAAATAGTCTTGAAATAGTTTAACCAAATTCAGATAACTGTGTAAAAATTCATTGAAGATTGTCATTATCTATTGTAAATAACTTTATTAAATGATCATTAATTTCTTTGGTGAAATTTAAGATACTTAATAATTAATTTCTTTCTTAAAAGTCTATAAATAATCTTCTATTATTGAATAACAGTAATTTTAATGTACCTACTCTTGCATTTATTCAATATTTTCTTCATAAATTGATGTTTGTGGAATCCTTGAAGCGAAAGAACATCTGATTATTTGGCAATATAAGAATTTTATGACGGTATAATGTCAAGCAATCTTCAATGCAGACAGTTATTTCCTTCTATAGAAACTATTATTGTATTTCCTTTTGATATTCAAAGATATTATCTCATACGATCTCATTCAAAAACAAGGAACTGGATGTTTAATTAATCCTCTGAATTTTCTTTTTTCAGGAATACATGCTTTAAATTCCTCATTCATTTTCTAGATATTTTTATGTATCTGTTTGTGGTAAAAGATTAATTAAGATATTTTATATGTACTGAAAAGTTAGAAAATGAAAATAACAATTAAAATGTAAGGAAACAAAATTATCGTGTTTGTATGTTTTTAACAGAACAGCATTTAAAAAATATTAAATGCATCAAGAAGAGGGGTCATGTTTTCAACAATAAATATTTTTGATGCACTAATTTTCATTTCAATGTGCTAAATTTCATTTGAATGCAATAAGTCTCGTTTAGCCAGAGCCCATATAAAATATAAATAAATAAATAAATTACTGTTTTGCTGACTTTTTACAAGCATTTGGATTCTTTTCTTTTTTTTAAATCTGAAAAAAATATTGTCTTGTTAAGAAAGAATAATTTTCTTGCCTAACTAAGGTGCTTTTGTTTATGTATTCCTATTTCAACTTTAATTTGAAACTGGATTCAATAATTAACTTTGCATTACTCATATGATTTTTATCACAGCATAGCTAATGTAAAGATAGAGCTAAAATAGTTTAAGATATTTCATCTTAATAAATGAAAACTCAATATGATTACCATTATCTCTTGAATATAAATTTATTAAATGGCTATTAATACCTTTGGTGAAATTTAATTAGGATACTTAAAATTAATTTCTTTCTTAAAAGTGTGTAATTAAACCTTTTTTATTGTATTATAGTAATTTTAATGTGTCTTTTCTTACATTTATTCAATATTTCCTTGATAAACATGATGTTCTTTGTCTCTTTGAAGCGAAAGGAGATAACATAGATCTGATTATTTGGCAACAATAAGAATTTTATGGCGATATAAATATCAAGGTATCTTTAATGCATATTTATCTCCTTCGATAAAAATTCCTTCCATCTTATTTTTTCTTTCTTATATAGAAAGACGTTATCTCATTGATATCATTTAAAAAACAGGAACGCATCCTCTCAAATATGTGGAATCTTTGTTTTATTTATTTATTTATTTAATACATGTTTTGAGTTCGTCATTCATTAAGTTTCCGGAATATTTTTATGTATCTGTTTGTGCCTAGGGACTAATATGGAAAGTATTTTAACACTGAAAACTTGGAAAATGAAAGAGTAATTAAGACATAAAACAAACAAAATTATGGTGTTAATTGATTTTTAAACGAAACAGCATTTAAAAATATTAGAATCATTAAACAATGAATTTCTTTCAACAATAAATGTTTTTGATAGGTTAAATTTCATTTCACTCCCCTAAATTTTATTTGAATATAATAAGATTCATTATAGTATAGGATTCAGTAAAATGACATTTAAAAATGGCTTAAATATTTTGCACTATAAAGTTTACAATTTATTTTAATTTATTAACTTAATTTAAAATATAATAGATGCATCAGACAGTATAATTTGTTTTCAGAAGTAGAAAAATTCAATGTAGTAAGTTTCATTATAATGTGCCATTCAATAAAATAACATTTAACAAAATGATAGTTAAAATAATTTATGTTAAAAATATTTTCAGTTTAATCTTATAATATTTTTATTTCTTCACTGTTACTGTACATATTTGGATTGGAATACGAATTATTAATGCATAGTTCATATGCTTATTTTACTTTTTATTGAAATTTTTATAGTCGGTGTCAACAACATTAAAAGAAATACAACTGTCTTTATTCAAATACAGTTAAAATAGAATTCGATGCAATAAAATAAAATTAAAGCTAGTTCGAAAGATTGTTTTCTTACAGAATAGAAGTGTATTGTCTAAAGCAGCAGTCGTCTAATAAAGGAAAATTACAGAAACTTCTATTTTTAAATTGGTAACATCTACTTTTGAAAGTTTATATGAAAAAAAGAACTTCTTCTAGAAACTTCTAGAAAACTATATATTTCACTTATTTTTGTTAAATCTTCAATCAGTTAGAAGATAAAACATGTATTGAGGCTCATGTTAAATTTCCATGAAAACAAAACAAACAAACAAAAAAAAAAAATCAAAACATTATTGGATTTAACTTATTTGTATTCGAAGAGATATATTGAACCGATCCAAATATATTCCAGTATTTTTATTTGAACAATAATATAACTTACATAATAAAAATTAATAATAATTTCACATTAAAAATATGAATTATGACTGATATACGCTTAAATAAATAGAATTTGCATCGTATAAAAATAGATCTGTGAAGTTTTATACGGGTAATTCTACTACACATTGTTGTGCACTCTAATAGTAAAAAACCACTGGTATTTAAAAACACATTATAGTGATGTATTAAATTACGAAATATATCCAGATAATGTACTGTTGATTAAATATCATTTTTCATATTATGGTAATATTATGATAAATATGTATTTTTCAAACAATCTTTGGTCCCATCACTGGCCGAGAGGTTCTGACCTACAAACTGGTAGACAGTAAAGGCTGGGTTCGAACGTGACCGTCGGCCTAGTCGTTTTGAGTTTTCCATGGTTTACATCGAACCTTGGATTTCCTTGCGTAAAATCGGGCTGGGTTTTCTTAGAAAGACCCCCCCCCACGAAGAACATCCCCTGTCTTAGGGCCTATATCCCTCGTGTATATAATTGGCCCACGAAACAAAAACAAAATCAAATAATCTTTGTGAAAAATTTGACAGAAAATCCTCATAATAAGTCACTATTACTATCTATACTAATAAATTCCGTGCGCCTCTGTCTGTCTGTCTGCTTGAAGCCGATTACAGTTCGCAACGCGGGCGAGTTGGAAGCCGCGAGAGGTGTCTTTCGATTCGAAAAATTCCGGGAAAGTCATTTCGGACATTTTCGAGACCGTAGAACCAAAATTAAAATAGTTATGAATTAAAAACCTGTCGGGAATAAGAACGGAAAACGTCTAATTTCCCAAACGGAGCTCAAACGGAGCTCTGAGGCAGAACACTGCGCCACCTTGCGGTGAACGACCTGAACTTTTCCCCTTTGGCTAAAAGAAGAAGCAGCCAAAAACCTCTTTTTTCTCCCGGGAACACGACTTTTTCTCTCGTTTCGGTTCTTTGAAAAAGAACTAATTGGTAAAAAATGTTAAACACGGTTTATTTTCATACTTTTTTTTTGGTAGCATACACGAATATTGTGTAACCTAAGATAATACTAATTTTTCTTAGTACAAACGGAAAACGAGCTGCCAAAATTATTTGTTAGTTATGTTGTTTGTGATATTAATGAAATTACTTTTTTTTTTTTTAATAGCAATCTTTTGCAGTTTTTAATACCGAAACTTTTTTTGCGCGTTTTTTCTTAAACCATCATACAGACAGTTTTTAAAGTAGATAAAACTGATTACATATTCAGAATCTGCGTAAAAGTCTGCTTCTGATGAACCAAAAAATACGAGAAAATGTCTTATGGGCGCGCAGCGCCAACCGTGCAAAACCAAATATTTTTAACGGGACGATGGCGACCATGGCGCGTAGCGCCCACTGTGCGAAATCACATATTTTTAACGGGATAATGGGCGCATAACAACCATAGCTCTTTAATTTACTTTTTTTGTGCTTGAGGATTCGAACTCCAAGACTTGCATATTAAATGAATTTTTTTGCTTATTATATACTGCTTAATATCGAGGTTCATTTGAAAAAAGTGGCCCAGCTAGCGGGCGTAGCTCGCTAGTTGTAATATGAATCGGTGTCTCATCATCATCATCATCATTTCCATGAAAAAGCATTGGATATACGATTTCAAAACTCCTTAGTTTGCAACAGATGAAATATTTTGGGGAATTTGCGGAATAGAAGCCAACGAGCAAAGAGTTCATTAATTAGCAACTATTCAATACTGTGAAGAGGATCTCGATTTTTCTGGTCACTGGATGTTCTGTATAAGAGCAGCATGGACAAAAATTAACTAGCATGTAATTCGAAAATTAATACAAAAAAAACTTTTGAATGCGAAAACTTGCGAAAAAAAGCAGACTAGACATGAAGAAGTAACGATAGAAAGAACGCCGAAAGTAGTAGAAACGTAAAAAAAAGTGAACAAAAAATATATTAAAGGCTGTGCAACACATATGCAGGCTGCTAAAAACCACAAAATGAATCAAAGGTGGCCACAATATGTAAGGAAAGATCGAAACGTGAAGAGTTAAATGAAAATAATTTACGAACACGTGTGGTCGCTCTTTTATTATCATCACAGACAGATAAAGTCACCGTTCATGAAGAGACCTCAAAATTTTGGTTGTTGACAAATCATTGAAACTTGGAGTTCCGGGATGCACAGCAAACTAACAATTCAACAAAATTTTCTAACAGGCACATAAAATAATAACTTCAAAGGTGACACAATCGTAGGAAAAATAGATTTGTTTCCGGAAGTGTCTTTGTATCCTGTGATCGACAATTTTTTGGAAAATCTTACAGAAAGGATTGAGCAGTAAAAGTGTCCATGGTCCAAAGCCGTAAACTCTGATCAAAGTGTTTTCCAATACGAGTATGTATCTGACGAATGTGTATCTGACAGATCTCTGGTTATGACCATTTATGAAGTGGCCTCTAAATTGTGGCCATTGACAAATTATTGAAGCTTGGAATTCCTGGATTCACAGCAAGCTCATACTAAATCAAGAATTTTCAACAGAATAATAAAATAACCAGTCGAAAGTTGGTACAAATTGCAACAGAAAGAGACTTGTTTCTGGAAGTGTCTTTGCACACTCTAATCAACAAATTCCTGGAAAACATTAAAGAAGTGATTGAAGAGCGAAAGGGTTCACTGTTCATTATCCTGAAAACAGGTCAAAGTGGCTTGCAATAGGAGACTGAATCTAACAGAATACTCGATCTGAATAGATCTAAAGAAATAAATGTATCGCATGTTATGGAAAGTGTGCTACAAATGCCATCTTCAAATTTACTTATTACATACTCCAAGTCAGGATAGATCAGAAAAAACTCCTGCATAGTTTGATAAACTAAAAGAATTGATTGACAATCCTACTGTAGGTTAGTTGGAGTGGGCAAACAGATCTATGCTTATGCATTAAAAAAACTTTTTTGAAAATCATTTCTGGTGATTGTAGCTAAGCTAAATAATACTTAGGTAAAAAACATTGAATAAATAATGTGAGTAATAATGTTCTGGTATCATTTTTAAAATAAAAATTAATATAATTTACTATAATATTAGGTTTGTTTTCGTTAATATCTGTTTCTTATAGCATAAATATCAGTAAAAGTGTAAAAAAGGGATGATATTACTATGTTCAGTTTAAGCGGTTTAGAAAGTAATTAAAAAAAATATGTTTATATATTGGGCGTTTTTTTTTTTTTTTTTTTTTTTTTTTTTTTTTTTTTTTGACGTCTTGATGAGTAGTTCATTCAGTTATATCGGCTAAATTTAGCATAAAACCTTTAAAAGTATATACATAAAACATTTATTTAATATACAACGCATTAAGAAATCTGATTTTTCCAAAAAAAAAAAAAAAAGAAAAGAAAGGAAAAGAAAAGAAAAGAAACCGCAAAAGGCAAACAATTTTTCTGATAGGAAAAGCTGAAATCATCAAAATTATCTGTGACATGGAAAAAAGAGCTATTATCCGAAATCTTCTAATTTTCTTTATCTTTACGCATATAAGTATCAGTAATTTAATTAGATTGCTATTTTTGGTTCTTGTTAGCTTGCAGAAAAATGCATAAAAAATGCGTTGCATAAAAAACGCTTTTGATAAAAATATATATTCTATAAAAACAATTATGAAACACTTAAGTAAAGTTTTTGTACACTTTTTACTAGACAATTGCTTAATTTATTATATGATTTCTCAAGTTATTCTTTTGGGCTATCCGCCTTTTTTTAGCTTCAGGTAATATTTTTTGGGTTATATTAAAGACGCAGATACTAAATCATATTAAATGCTAGTGTACAATAGTGACCATACTCTAAATTCTAAATTCTAATTTGGTTATCATATTAACAAAATATATCATTTTACATTCTTTATAATTATAAAAAATTGTGTAAAATTATTCAAAAATTATCTTTTAATACTTGCAATTAAGATTATAATTCCTTATGAAATGCAAAATTTAATAACAATAAAAAAATTTCAGCAAATGGTAGTTTCCTCATTCTTTGTATTTTAAGAAATCACCTAATATTATTCAAACACGTGACGTTAAAATGTATAGAACTTGGTTATAAAATATTAACAGTTTTCCTCAATTAATGAAATTGTATGATGAATTCAAAAACCTCTAACTTGGTTTCTACCTAGAGTTTCAGAGTATTATTTTGGTTTGTTTTGAGAGGTGATTGCTTTGGGGCCTATAACAACTATGGCTTTCGCCTCGAATGATCCGTAATACACATAGAAACAACAACAAATCAGTACCATTTTTATTTCTTGCATCCATTACATATATACACCGCTCAGCAAAAGTTTAGACAGCGATCGATTACATATCTGTAATGATAAATATGCAACGAATAGCTTTAACTCAACTGTCACTTATTACTTGTGACCTATCCTTTAATCAATAGCAATAAATTTTAAATTATACACGTTACATAATGTATAGTGACAAAAAAACAAATGTAACATTGTGGCAAAAGTATAGACAATCTGTATAATTACAGGAAAAATAACCATAAATTAAAGTCGAACTGAAATCACATTGTCTGCAATTAGTGAAACAAAATGCCACTTTTCATTGAAGAAACTAAATATTGCATCACTTAAGGTTCTACTTTTTACCAAACACGTTCAACAGCAGCTCGGAGCTCATTAATATAAAACTCAGAAGAGTATTGTCAAAAAATAGTATAAATCTTACGAGATATAATGCCACAAACGTTTTTGATCATTGATACCTGCCGGCCAATCAAGTAATATTGTTAGAGTTAAACCAAATTTTTGTTTTGTATGTGACATGAATAGACATATTTTTTTGCTCAATTACACATTCTGGACCAGCTAAAAATTCACCAACTGGCTCTAAATTGCTCTCCAATGGATGTATGTAGTCTAGCACTGTTTGGCAACCATCGTCAAACTCCAGAGAAGCTCGAGCATTAAAGTAAAGTGAAGCCTAAATTATTTAAAAGTCACCTCCTTGATGATGACCAAAAGAAAGTTCAAGACTCTTTACGGATGTCGTATCAATAGCATGCACAATCATCTGAACCATCCAAATTGTGCTTTATTTGCATCACTGAATATCACAGTGCATCACTTCTTTCCATATAATATATGTTTGCTAGCCCACTGTATTCTCATCAATTTGCAGTGAGATTTCAAAGCTGATTGTTTTATCATTTTCATGTAAATTAATTTTTCTCTTTCTTGAATTCATCTACAAATCATTTCCATTGTGCACAGAAAGTCCTGACTTATTTTTAATGTGATTAACAATCATCATTTTTGTAGATGCCAGTATATGAATCCTTCTACCAGCTCGTTTTCTGGTCACACTAGGCCTTCCACTTCTATTTTTTACTTTGACAGAGTCACCTATAGACAAAACTTGATAGACATAATATTTTAGACGATTCAAATTAGCTGAAATTTCATCAACAGTCTTCCCATTAAATTTCAGCTTCCATACTTAAATTACTTCATCTGAGAGAAAATTTCTAGCTCGTAACATCTTCACAAATCGATGCTATTGTGAGAAACACTTAGAAATTTCATGCATGTGAAGTGTTAAGTTCGAAATTTGTATTTTTCTGTGAATAGTTGAAAAAAATCAAGAAAGTGTATAAACTTTTCAATATGCGAATTTCACTTTTAAAAATTAAATGAAATATTATCTTATATTAAAACTATTATTTTCGTTCTAAAATGTTTAAATTACATTTAAAAATAAGTATAGAAATTTGCATAACCCAAGAATTCACACTTTTTATTTAATATTTAAATGTCAGCATTGTCTAAACTTTTGCTGAGCACTATATTATAACAAAGGGACAGCACAACAACATCCATGTCTTACCAGAATTCAAACCCGACCCCTCGGCGCACAGTGGATCGATCCCTAAGAAAATGCGAACATATGGCCAAAAAATAATCATTAAATAATTAATTTTTTGCAATGAAATATTTTAAAACAATGTCTACAAAATACGAATATACGTTCATTTTTTAAATTATACAAAATTACATCTTATTTGTATAGCTTGGAATATACACTTTTCAGCAGAGGAATTTTTCTGTGAATTTTAGTGATTTTTAAATCTGTTCAGAAATTAAACAAGATAACCACTAATGATAACTCGTTTAAAATATCATTATTAATTTCCTAAAACACATTTTAAAGCTCTACTGATTACATTTTGATTTAATTTTATATATCATTTTACATTATGAACAGCCTATATAAAATTAACTGTATAATAAACTTAAAAATTGCTTTTTTTAAATTGCCTAAAGTTGCCTGAAATTTCAAAGACATGTATGTGTTTCTGAAAGTCTGTATTTTAATGTGGTATTTTTGCACATACCTGTGCATTTTTTAATTAAATAGATTTGAAACACTTTTAGTGGCTATCACATAATTTTCCGTTTCCGAAAACTTTCCGGCGGAAAGCATAGTAAATTGTCTGTAGATAAAAATATTTTTTAATAAATATTATACTGTAAGAATTTTCTTAGATGGAATAATATAAAAAAGTAACTTAAAATTAAACTATAAAATAAATTCAATATATAAAAATATCTTGGATTATATAAATATTTACATGAAAATTCTGAAAAGCGCAAATGCTCTCAGAGGGTTA
This sequence comes from Maratus speculifer, assembly GCA_964019185.1. Lineage (NCBI taxonomy): Eukaryota > Metazoa > Arthropoda > Arachnida > Araneae > Salticidae > Maratus > Maratus speculifer. The sequence goes on from OZ025289.1 coordinate 243,250,237, forward strand.
AATCTATTCTAATAAATGGATGCATGATGTGTGAATCCTAAAGTATTATTTAAAGTGAAAGTTCTAATGCCTTTGGAAATTTTCTTTTCCTTTGAACTTTTTCCCTTTGTGTCTAATACTGGAAGTCAACGAGTCAGATGTTATAAGAGAGCAGTGCTACAAGTCTTCGTTACGTGCTCTTCGACTTATTTTTCTCGTTATGGAATGCTGGTTGCCTTCAAAAGTCTTTACTACGACGTTAGCTAAGCTTCTTTCAATAATTGCCAAATTGGAAAATCAAAACGCTTAATTATATATTTTCCATAAATCGTTATTTTATATAGTAAGCATATAATATCACCCATATTTTGAGGTACATTCTTTAGCTGTTTTCACTGCAAAATTGCACTTTTTTCAACAGTTTTATGAATGTTATTCATTTGTAAGATTTTGTAACTCAAACGGAACACGTTGAACATGGTGATGTATTTAAAATTACAGTAATAACTTTTCCATAAATCATGGTTAAATACATCTTGTGATCAATGGCCATATATGTATATTAGGCTTTACATTTCTTTTTCCAGTCGTTGATACAATTTTAAAATATTCAGATTAAAATAAGAAATTCAGATCTAATAGGTTAACAAGATTTGGTGGATAATAGTATTAGGTTTTGACAACTATTTTTTCTACTAGCTTACTTTGGAATTGTATTTGCACAAAATAAACTTGAAAGATCTATTGAATATTATTCATCAATTGCTGAAGCTACTACCCAAACTTTTCAATGACACTAATTCTGTTCTACTTAAATTCTTTACAAACAGAAACATATTTCTATTTGTTATAAAATTTCAAAAGAAAAAAGTTAAGAAAAACGTTAAGAAAATAATAATAATGATATTAATATTTAAAAAATGAAACAAAAATTAACAAACAAAAAAATTAATAATAATAAGTAAAGATAAGTTTAAAGAACTAAATCACGTCTATGATAAATCAGCTTTGTAATGAGTTGTAATATTTTATAGTAAAATGTTGTTATTTTGCAAAACAATTTTAAAGAGATATATGAACATAACATATGTTGTCAATTAAAACTAAAATAAATATGGAATATTCCACAAAAATAATTTGGATATAAATAAAAACTGGATAGATAGTAAAACCAATGTCTGTTAAGTTTTTTCAATCTTAATCTTTTTTTTTCAAAGTCTAGTTTAATTATCCCAACATATCACTAAATTTCTATTTAAAACCAAAAAGTATGGAATTGCTTGTAAAAAACGATTAAGATACTTTTGGTGTTATTTGCTATGCTCATCTAAACCTAAATCTAACAAAAGACATCATACATAGAGCCTTATACTATCATGATAATCCTAAGTTCGCCACTGCCTATACTTTGATCCACTGTGCGGCGTGGCAGTAGACGCTGCTACTGATCACGCCATTCGAGTGACAAGTGCTATTTTTAGCCACTTTTTATGTAGAGTGGAAACAAAAAGTATTCCACAACCCTTGTTTCAAGACAGAACACTTGTAATAAAATTTAAATTTCAATATCTTTAAACTTTTTTATGAATATCAGAACGCGAGATAAAAGTCAATTGTTGTTTCCAATGAAAAAAATCCTATGAAAAATCTTCTTATCTATCCATCTTCTTCAGTGGCAATACTGCGTGGTGGAATACTCACAATTAAAGGCGGTCTTTTGTCAAGAAATGTTCAATTACTTCAATCAAAAATATTAAAAAATAGCTGTGTTCAATGTTATCAGCCAAAATTAATTAATTTAAATCTTTCACTGTTATTTTCAGCATTTAAATATAACCGCCATTTAAGTTAACCTTTTTTTACCTTTAAGTTAATTTTTATCAAAACAGTGATATTAACAACCACAACAACAATAATAATGTATTCATATCTTTAAAGATTTTTGAAGGTAAGAGATTAAAAACTCCTATTTACTTTAATTTTTAATAAAATGAAGTGTTCGATCCTTTGTCAGAGAAATTTTCGACGACAATAAATATTTCTACCATTGCAGATAATTACATTTATACATATTTTATTCAAGCATATTTAAATAAATTGCGATTTGTGTCGAGAAAAATTTGAAATACTAGAGAAATATTATCTTTCAATTTTAATAAATGATGCAGCTCTGATTAATGTGAAATATTTTAAATAATGTAAAATATTTTCAATCAGCGCGAGCAAAGATTTTTAGAAATTCTAAAATTTCAGTTGGACTTGTTGAACAGTTTGTTGTAAGGAACTCATTTACGATTCTTAACCTAACCAAGTTTTCCTTATAAATATAAATTCAGAGATATTGTGGAATTTATTTTGGAAGAGATAAAATTCATGCATTAATTTAAAAGAGGCGTACAAATAATTCAAAATATTGAAGCGGAAATATTTTCGTATAAAAATGAATTTTAGGAAAATTAACAGGCAATAAATTAAATGTTTCATACATATAATATATGAAATATGATATTTACATAAACTGTTTCCGAGTTTTCATATAGAAGTAAATTATTTTTATTTTTTTGCGTATTAACGGTCATACAAAATTTATTATTTTCCTTAATTGTGGATTTAGATTTTTAAATAAACATGAAATGGATGGTTCGACTTTATAAAACATGAGTTATAAAACCGGTATACGTTATGTTTGATATGAAATACCAAGATATGTATGTATGTGTGTGTATCGGAAATAAAAATTCCCCTTTAATTCTACATTAATTATAATTTTTATAATATTTAGTTTTTCCCAATATTTTTATAATGTTTTAAGATATATTTTTTAATTCCATGCCTTTAATCAACGTTTTCTTTATTTTATTTTATTCTAAAAAGCATTAATTTGTCAAAACAATTCTTTTCCTAAAAACCCATAACTTAAATTTATTGTTTTATATTTTGCATAATATTATTTCTATTTACATTTTTAAAAATCATTAGATTAACTCACAATTCCTTTCTAAGTGACGTTAAAAGCCGGATTCCAATTTAATCTTCCGAATTACTACTAGAACTCTTTCTTTGTTGCATGGAGTAAGATTTCGCATTGGTTAAACTCATATCTTTAAACAGTTAGTTGGAAACTTAGAACTTAGCCATAAAATCCTGAATTCTAGCGCAATGTCTGCTATAATCATGTTACATTGACTTCGGAGTGAATTTCTACGCTTTTCTTGTGCTAATAAATCTCCTCTCAACTGGTGAGAAGAATTTACATTTTAAAGATTTATGGTTATAAAATATTTTATTTATAATGGCTGCATTTAACGAAGATATGAAGTTTCATCCAGCACGAGTGGAATCCATTTTCTGTGATGTGGAATATAAATAAAAATGATTAAAAGATCTAATTTAAGATCTAATTATATCTAATCTAAGATCTAATAATTAAACATGTATTTTTTCTGTCTAATTTAAATGGGTACCGTGCAAAAGGATATTTATTTGTTGCTTTACGACCCTGTGCCACACGAGTGCTAAATCTACGGGTATTCAATGGAATTTTCTTGCTAAGTGATGTTACTTAGAACACGATTTTACCTTCTATCGACAATATGCAAAATAACTACGTTCTGATACTATACATATATACATGTACAGTGGCGGTCAAAAGTTTCCGGCAAGCAAAAAATTTTCAGTTAATTTGTAAATATATCCATATGAAGAGGAATCTCAAAGTGATATTTATACATTTTTTTGACATAATAGTTAGGAACTTACTTATAGAAGAACATGTAAATATCAATAAATTTAACTGACAAAATTAAGTATAAAGGAAAACGCATGTTCTCAAAAATTTCCGGTCACCTTCACAAGTTTGTAAAAAAGTCGTATTGTAATAGAAAATTACAGTGATCAACAACATTTTCAATTGGTATTTTATCGGATTATTATTGTATTAACTTTAGTAATAAGTACTGCGGAGCAACAACGTGACATTCATACAATCAACGGTTAAAGATCGTCTATGGTATGTTATTCCCACATTTCTTGCAATTTTGGCGAAATTTCGGCTGAGTTGGAATATTTATAGTTCCGCAGACTTTTGTCAATTTCTTTTCAAAGATTTTCTATTGAATTCCTTTTGGGCGGCTGGGCTGATCATTTCAAAAACGAAATTTTTTGTGCTAAAACCATTGCTTATCGAGGTTTGCATACATTATTTATGTCGTTATCATATTAAGAAAAATAGTTGCGACTAAATTTTTTTCTCTAATAGGGCAGAAAACAGTCTTGCAAGATATACATTGTATAATTCACCTGGCTGTGGATTTTAAATAACGGACCGATCCTTTTTGATGAAAATACTCTCCGAGGCATAACGTGTCTGCCACCATGTTTCATTGTAGGAATAACATAGGTCGAATGATATCTTTTGTTGTTAGGTCATCGGACGTTGTGTCTGCCATCACTTCCAAAACTGTTCCGAATTCGATTGATGGAAAAATAGAACTTTTTTCCAGTTTTCACTTGACCAGACTTTGTGTTTTTTGGAAAACGCCAGTCGGGTACGTTTGTATTTTTTTAGCTCTGAAAAAACTTTAACACCGACTCTTCCATAAAGTTATGCATCACTTCAGCATGTTGATACGGTATACGGACTTAATTCAGCAATATTTTCATTCCGTAAATCGCAGTATAATTCAACGGAATTTTTATGAGGATTATCAATCGTTTTTCTCCTGATAATTCTGTCCACAGGAATAGCAATTTTATGGGATCTCCTGGACCTCTGAAAGTCCTAAAGGCCACGGCCATCTTTATATAATTTTTAAATGTTGTTTACGGTTGATTTAACCGGCCGATAACTTTGCCGCAATATCTCGGGAAGATTGGCCTTTTAGCGACAAACTATTCACTCATTTATGAACAATAATTGTTGAACTTTTCAATTTTGAATTCAGGTTATGCTATACTCGTTGATTCATTTATAAACACAACCAGAAAACAGTTTACCGATAGAAAAAAACTAAAGAATCATAAGTGGCCGGAAACTTTTGCACACGCGAACTTCGAATTTTATCCTTTTGCATGAAGCATCTTCGGTATCCAGTCAAAATGATCACGTGGTCAGAGGTCATTCACATATTCTTAACTTTTGAAGCAATTGTGCTTCTTCTTTACTGAAACCTTTTGTTAAATAAATCGAAGAAACTAACTGGCTGGAAGCATTTCACCGCCACTGTATGCATATTAAAAAGCAGTGCATAAATATTTTGTATTTAAAAAATATAAGTTATCAATCATACTATATGAATGTATAATATATGAATATATAAATGAATCATAAAATTATCTTTTAGTTAAAGAAGAAATTTTGGATATTTAAGCCGAATGGGCTTTAAGAGACTGATATATCATTCAGTAGAGATTTACTAATCTAAAAGATAAAAATAAACATTTTTGATCATACTAATCTATATATAGATATTTTCTTTTCTTGTTTACTGTGTGTCATAAGTTTTTTGAATTCATATTATATGTGCACGACAAGGAGATGATTTGAAGTACGTTGTTTTGAGATTTTACATGACAATGTTGGGATATCTCTTAAATTTGCTTTGGTCAAAATAATTTCAATTATGAGAAAAGTGTTTACTGTCGTAAAGGAAATATATTTTCATTCTCATTTTCGGTAAAATGGCTTTTGCAAATTTCGTAATTTGGGTTTTTTGCACACATTATCAACTATGCATTTTAATGATCTAAAAAACCACTACTGTCGATTTTATCAGCTTGCTCATTAGCGTAAATATTCAAGTAAAGACGGATAGAAAATTGAATGATTAAGAAACTATGAGTGTGCCTTGGCGAATGTGGTAAAATTCTCTTATTTCAGAATCTGAAGACACCAGTTTCTTGCAGAACAATCGAATTACTTCCTTGGGCTATTTAATATTTGCGAGAGTCGCACACATTATAACGTGTGACAACGAGGATCAGTCAGAAAATAATATTCTCACGTATCTTAAAAAATACATGATTATCTGGAATGATTTATTGCAAACGATATATCAATCTTTTAATTTTTTTTTCAATTTAAACATCACCGGATTTGTAACACTTCTCATAGTATGAGGAAATTTTTTTGCAGTCCAGTGACACAAAAGACTATCCCACGGGAATAGTAGCAGCTTGCTACATTTGTCAAACAACGTCTCATCAACCGTAACAATCTTTTCGAAGCACTCGTTTCCCTCATCGTGTTATCGCTGCTGCTCATAAGCATTTGTTTTTGTGTTGAGTTTTAAGGTTTGTCGGTATCCATCGTATGCACAATTTGCGGAACAACATGTGTTTCGCAATAATTTCATGCATCGCCGATCCTTTCTGGTTTTTTTTCTTTTTTGTGGGGGGGGGGATAATACGACGATTAAGGTAACAAGGCTCGTTACGAGTGATAAAAAGGTAGTTGAAAACTGTGGAAAGGTGTATCCATTCCCAGGAATTTTATGACATTGGATAGAAATTTATCTTTATAAAATATATTGCAATTACGGTGGTAAGACCTAACGGAATTGCAAAATATTTTATTATTTAGATTATTGAGACGTATACGAAAAATTGTTGTGTGTTTTGCAATCAATTTTTTCCATTTAGTTACATTTTTTTTATTTTTACAGTTGGTGAGAAACTTATTTTTTGAAAGACACTCGAAAAATATTCTGCTATTTAATAAAAGAAGAAAATGACTTTGCATGTACTTCATAATTATTCACTTAGACGAATTGTGCACATCTGCTTGATATCATGATTCACTTATTCTTAAACACAAACCAATCAGACTTTATTAACCAAATCCCATGGTCGTCTTCCATATCTTGTATGTGAGTACAATTAATCCGATATCTACCGACAGTACTTATAAGTACCATTAAAGTAACTTATTATAAAATTATTTTATTACGTCAATTAGTTGTAATGCTGTTTAGAATGAGCTACAGAGATATTACTTTATCTTGTTCAAAAAGCTTACTTATAGAAAACACTTATTATTACTTATTATTATTACTTATATTTTACTTATATATTACTTATATTACTTATTATTATTACTTATATATTATTACTTATAGAAAACAAAAATAGTTTTAAAAGGATGATTTCTTTTGCCTTTGAATCTTTTCAGTTTTCTTGGCGCTGAGGGAGGGGGTGGGGATTTTTCAATGCGGAAATATTTCTATATTTACATTGTAAGAACATCATATTTGTACATTTTATAATTCCACAAAATGCTAAGAAAATAATTAGAAATAAAAGATTTGAGCAGGGTTATAAAAATTGCACAAAACTCCTGTCAATTCAAATTTAATTAATCCTTCAAAATTCTTCAATCATTCTAAAAACTTTCAAATATTTATTAAATAATTATGTAATTTTTTTATTTTGTTTAAACAATTTGCGTAAAATGCTTTAGAATGTAAAATTTTCGTAAATTCATAATGCGGTAAATAAAGGATTAGTGAGCTTTCTGCAGTAACTCACTGCAAATTTCTTATCAAAATGGTGTACAGAAATGTAATTATTATTTTTTCCTAAGACTCATTAACAACCGTCATCTTGGCAAGCAGAGAATTTCTGTTAATCAGTATTATTCATTTAATATAACTGTATCTTCCAAGAATTATAGCAGCATAAAACTAAAAAAATGTTTTGAACCCTAGCTTCATTAATTTTCAAACTTGGTTGTTTTAAACGCTTCAAAAATTGCGATTCAAAATTGATTTGAATTTACAAAAAACATATTACTTTTTAAACTGTTATTCGTATAAAGCGTGTAAATTTGACTTCAAATTTCTAATAATAAAATTTATCATGAATAACTTAATAAATGCCAATTTATACTATTCTATTTAAAGTAAAATAGTACATTTTTTTTAAATATTTCCAATTTAGTTTACACATATTTGCAATTTTGATGTGTATAAAGGCAGTTCACAAAAAGGCAGTTCCACTGAACAACGCCAAGCATTTTGAGACACATTTTTGGTGCATTTGTAAAATTAAATGCTTAATTTAGGCATGATTATTCATGTGACTTACAATCGTATGGTTTTCTCATGAATGAAACCTTGTCTTACATAACATTGTACGACTATTATGAAATTGTCCTTTCTCCTGAGTTCTTTTTTTTTTAAATCTTTGCTTTAAAATGCCCACTTTGATTGAAGTTTCTGAAAGATATTTAGAAAATAAATAAATAATTAAATAAGACAGAAAGAAGTAAAGAAAAATTAATGAAAATAAAATAACATTAAAAAATATAAATATTTGTTATTGCAAAAAGTTCTTTCTAACTTAAATAAATGAAACAAGGCAATTAAAAACAAAATTTAATTTAACAAGTTACACCAACCATTTGGAAAATGATATTTTCAAAGAATAATTTTAGACTTATAAAATATTTCTATATTTAAAATAACAATAATAGTAAACATCATTTTTATGATGGTCAAAACGTGGCTTACGTAATAACAGAGTCATATATTACATACGACATAGGTTAAAGTTTAATATTCCTGGATCAATCATAAACAAATTTTAAATGAAATTTCAGTTTTACAATTTTCATTACTGCAAATTTTTAAATTTATAAACATCGCCCATTTTTTATTTTTACACCATCGTATAGAAAAGAAGTGTTCGTTTAAATGCAATTTTTGTGAAAACTGTATCTCAGTTTGTTTTTGAGTTACAATTTTCTGTAGTTTTCAATACTCTTTTTGTCATCGGAACAGAATTATTTCATTTCCGGAATTTAAACATGGACCAATCAGCAAACGAATAACACCCGGACATCATAACGATTCAGATATGGCTGATATATCTCTAGATCGAGAGCATGAATAATTTTCAAAAGGATTAAAGAAGTGTGGGAGGGGGGGGGCATTTCTATTAGATAGCTCTACTCCACTGCAGTTTATTCAAAAATATTCGAAAGAACTGATGTGCAAAAAAAAAAAAGAAAAAAAAAAAGGTCTATGGATAGGCAGGCATTTTTAAAAGATGAACTTGAGGTGCCTTATTGCTTTTTACGTATTTCTGAAGAACATTTTATCAACTTAAATCATTTGGAAATTTCATGATATTTCTACAGTTACACTTTTATTTATCAGTCTCTTCATTTGTTAAGTTATTTGTTTTAACACGTGTCAAGTAGGTTAGACTTTTAGAAAATTCGTATTATTAAAAAAATTTTCTTTTTCAAATGCTGTAATTATAAATCATATTTTCTCTGAAAGGACGCGAGAAGCTTCGAAATGTCAACTGTTGGTTATTGTTTGTGGCTTAAGTTTAAAATTATAAAATATTACAAATTGCATCCAACGTTTAATAATTTGATTTTCAGCTTTTTCATCTTTTCTGATTTTATTGTAGAGAAAATAACAAATGCATTTACGATTATTCACATTTATGTACACCTTTATCTGTTATATGACATATAGTTTATTCACTGAAACAATCTGATAAGCTTTTGAGTCTTATTCTTTGCGCCATTTAAATTATGTCACCCACTTGTCTTCCAAATTTTGTTTAAGCATGTTTTGTTTTGTTTTTTACTGTTTTAATCGAGGTTTGTAAATGTCATGATATTTTAGAAAATCTTAAAAATATCTGATATTTTGAAAGACGACGAATTTTTTAATGTTTGCCCAATATTAAAAAAAAAATCAGTTTACTACTAATTAGAAATATTCACAGACTTATGTACTATAAAACATATTGCATGAAAATTTAATAAAAAATGTTCTTAAAAGTCTTAAAAAAAACTACATAACAAAACTGAAGATAAATTTATTGAAAATTAGAATCAATTTATTTTTTAACACTGAAAAAAAAACGAATTATAGAATTCAATATTAAGAACAAAGAAACTTTCCTTTTATAAAACAAAATTTTGCGCATAATTTTCCTTGTTAAGAAATTTTGAACATAAATGTAAGTTTCACTTCTTTTCCATTTCCTAACCTGTTTGCAGTGTAAACTAGATAAAAGCTTCTTTTTTTAATGCAGGTCTAAATATTTAATTGACAATATAAGACAGTTTAGCTGTCAGTGCCTGTTCTAAGTTGATATTGCTCCAGCATTGGCTTTGCATTGTAGAAATAAACTTCAAATATCCAGATAAATATTCTTTTGAGAGAAGAGGAAGGTTCGAATCATTGCCAGAAACAAAAATTATTCATCTACAGAACAACATAATTAATAAAAGTTGGAAAATTTGTTTGACTGAAAAAAAGGTCATAAGCAATGATATCTTTAAAATAAATATAAAACATATGGAAATGTTAATAGAATAATAGAAAGTAGTAGTAAGAGTAAATAGAAATAATAGAGATCAAGATGATAGCTGGGTTTGACAGCAAAAGTTCTATTCGAAATTCAGATATATTTCGCCTAAGCACAACTGCACTGTAAAAAATGTCAAATGTTTCTGAATATATAAAAAAAGTACTGTAATCAAAAACAAAAATATACAGTAACCTCTTCTAACTCACCTAAGGTTTCGAAAACTGTTCCTTTACCTAAAACAATCCTAGAAAACTATTTGTTTTCGAAATTTAACCCTTTCGTGGTTATAAGCGCGTATACGCGCCCAGAATACCTTTTAATTTGAATTGCGAAATGCCATACTGACACCGGAATTTTTAAATGAAAATTTTAATTTTACAAAGAACGTAAAAAAGAACATTAATATATTATGAAATAAATTTGTTTTTAAATTCCGGTGTCATTCAATCATTTTAGTATTTTATGAATAGAAGTGCTTTAACCGTCAAAGGGTTAAAGAAGAATTTATAAAAATTAATTTTTATTAGCTGCCCGTCCTTTTCGGAAACGTTTCTAAGTATCTTTTACAGCACAATTATCAATTTTCTCAAATCAAAATATCACTTTTTTTATTCTATCAATTCTCAAGTAAACATTTTTAGCTGAATAATTGATTTTGTGCATGCAATTGTAGCAAAATAATGTTAATTTTCATATTAATGTAAATACTGTTAATATTGTATTTTTGTCTATTAAACATGTTCTCTGAATATCAAAGTATTTTCGTATGAATTGGTAGCATCCGAAAAAGTGATTTTTGATTTGGGAAAAGTGATTATTGTACTGTAAAAGCTACTTAGAAACGTTTCCGAAAATTACGGGCAGCTAAAAAAATTGATTTTTATAAATTCTTCTTTAAATTTCGAAAGCAAATGGTTTCCTGGGATTTTTTAAGGTACAGGAACGTTTTTCGAAACATTATGTGAGTTAGAAGAGGTTATTGTATATTTTCGTTTTTGATTACAGTACATTTTTATGTATTCAAAAACATCTGACATTTTTTACAGTGTATGTTCTTCCGCAAAAAAAACAAAATAATGTCTAGTAGCAAAATTTTTAATTCATAATACAATCAAATGCTAATTTATGATGCTTAAATGTAAACAGATCACTTTCATTTCAAGTAAAAATATAAGTATAATGTCAAAGAAATCAGTCTCTGTTCCATTTGATTGATTTGTTTGGGTCAAATGAATGTATTGAAATTTCAGCGATAACATGCATCATATTGCAATCCGTTTTTACGGCATACAACATCTCCATCTCTCTTTCCCCCCTGGTACTTATAGTACTTATAATGCTAAGATTTAGATTTACAAAATCATTAAGACAAAACTGAAAAAGAATCTCAAATTTATTTTTTAATGCCCGCGAAGATACATCTTTTGAATGTTAATATTGAAAAGTGAAATTTTTTAATGAATAGTTTTAATGTTTTTATTTGGTTAAAAACATTGTACACAATTACTGGACGAAAGTGCATCAGTATTGGAAAAAAGACATCTATTTACAGTAACTAGGACTTCCCTCAGAGGGATTAGTCTGAGCGATATTGCTGAGAACATAGATTTAACAATAATTTGCAACCTTTAGTTGACCATATACTGCCACAAGTTCAAATGACGAAAATGGCCAAAGTAAAATATAGAATTACAAAATTGTCTATATAAATTCGTATACACGATTAAAAAATGGAAAAGCAATTTATGCAAAACACCCGTGCATGGGTATAAATTTGGAAATACGCAATGCGTTAAAAGTAATACATATAATAAAATACTAAAATAACTTGTATCAGAATTTGAGCTCTTTGAAATTACATCAAAAACATAAACAGACACTACAGCAATTTTAGGACCTAAAAATGGCACAAATCATGAATGTTGAATAGAAAAAGGGAATGGTTTATATGGTGCAAGGACCCCTTAAATAATTAATACATAATAGTTAATATATATAAAAGTATAATATCTACATCTGATTTCTATTGATGCGATGAGGTTCTCGATAGAATTTTAGGGAATTCTCTCTTTAAAAAGTGATACATAAAAATTCCGAAAACGCCAACAAAGGAATGCAATGCGTCGTTTAACTTTGTGTTCTAGATATAATTAATTCGATTTAAATGGATCGTGCATGCTGGCCACTGCATACACAGTTCTAATTTATTTTCAAACCTATTCTCAAGAAGTTGAGCAATATCTTGGAATAAATAAAATGCTTTATATGCTAAAATGCAATGCTTGTAATATAAGGTACGACCCGACATTTGAATATCTCATCTGCATAACTTTTGAGATGTCAAAGAATCACCACAAGTGATTTAGAAATCTGAACACATTTCTTCGGCAAAACATGCAGACTCAAATACGCCAAAGTGAACTCGATTATGCATTTTTACCCGAATAAGTTATTATTTTAAATACATGTAATGACAAATGAGGAAATGTCTCTATGATAAAATCTCTTGATTGGAACCCCCCATCCTTTATACCATTATGATTCCGAAGTCTTTTGTGGTATCCTGTAAGTGAATAATAAGTTTTCTTTGTGCGGCATATTCTGCAAAATTTATATTCTAGAGCACTTCATAAATTTTACAATAATCTCTTTATGTTTCAACGGTAGCTATAATTAAAAAGTATTTGGAACTATCTCAACCCTTCGGCCGTATTTTAACTGACCCTATATTTGAACTATGTACCCAATTTTACTAAAATTTCTAATGACTCAATAAAATTTGCATCAAATACATATTTAAAATTTCAATCGTTTCGGTTGGGTAGTTTTTGAGGAGTTATATGTGGACAGACTGATGGATAGTCAGACAGAGGGACGTAACAGACGACGACTGTATGCGCTATTTATATAATTTTGAACGTACTTAAAAAATAGTTAAATTTAAAAGCGCATGCCAAAATGTAAACAAATTTAAACAAGTGTTACTAAAAGACAGTATTGTAACTGATATTTTTAATGTGTGCCTGTAGATAGAATAAAAATGCTATGAATATTCTGTTATAACGTAATCGTAGTGAAAGTCGGTGATTTATATCAGTTTCAATCCATCTGCAATAGCGTAATGTCATTAACATACTCTGTGAACGTTTCTTACCCATAGACGATAATGTAATCAAATTCTTTTGGGTGCCCCTTTAAAGGAACTTCAATCTCACATACATCATATACAATACCAAACATGCATAGTGGACCTTAATAAGGTTTACAAATTGCATCAAAATAAGTGTATATTTACAAGTATTAGAGCGAAGCCAGGCGGATCTATGGCCACATGGACAAAGAAACCGAATGCATAAACGCTTTTCAACTTTGTTGGTAAGTATTAAAAATGCAACCCCAAGGCTGAAGATTGAAATCAGATTGGTTCCTTTAATGTCAAATAAATAAATAAATAAATACATAAATAATAAAGCTCTCCAAAAAAACAGAAAAGAACACGGAACTTATATATGGCATAATTGGCGCCAGAATAGCGTTATTTTGCATGGCTTAGTAACCCTGCTATTGTTGTTTATTTATTAATAAATTGTTTTTTTACTTAATATATATATATAGTTTTTTCAATATTTATTAATTAATCGTGTTTTTATTTATTGTTATTTCCCTTTTTAAAATAATAGAAAATAATTGAAAAATATATATGTAACTAATATTAAAAAAAAAAAAAAAAGATTTCGCCAAATTTGCCCCAAATCCGATGCATATATGATATACCTGCCCTAATAGTACTTTTCTAACATTACCTTGGCACTCTAGTTTGGAGTCAAAAAGTGAGATTTGTTGCAAATAGATGAACAGCCGCATAAATAAACCTGATAAACGTTTATGCTTATTTTTACATATACATATTGTACGAAAGTCACATACGCACTACATGGCGCGATTTTTTCTCCCGCAAATTGGCAAAAGCTTTGATTTGGTGGAAGTTTTGAATATTGTTCTAAATGTTAATATTTATGGTTTATTGTGTTATTTATGTATTTTATTCTATTTATTATTCTATTTATTATTTATAACTGTTTGCTTATTGCTTCCACTGTTGTTTCTTTTTTAAATAGATTGATGAAACAAAATAAATGGGTTACCATGTGAAACATTCAATCGCCATTTTGTTGCAATCGCGCCACTTAGAAAGCATATGACATCTGTAGCATATTTATGTTTTCATAAAATTTAACCATAAAAAAATACGTGCAATCACGCAATAATCGCAGGGGAAGACACATTGCTTAATGAGAAATAATTTTAAGTAATCTATGTAAAAAAATATAACAGAATATAATCTATGATTAAAAGTAATAGCTAAAGAACGCATGTCAAACACGTATTTTATATAAAAACGAAATAATTGTTTCCAATATTCACGCATGAAATATATAAAATGCTAATGGCAATTAAAAAATGCTCTTATAAAGATTACCGCAAAATCTCAAATATTAAGTTACTAAGTATTATGGCTTTTTTGTTTTAAATATATAAATAAATAATAATAATAAAATAGATTTCCTTTCCAATTTTTTTTATTTCATTTAAATATGTTTTATTTTAAGTAAAAAAAAATTGCATGCGTATTTTCTTTTCTCCATGTGCTCGAATTCTGGAATTTAACGAAAACATCCAGCGGGTGAAAAGTGATGTGCATCAAATTTCTGTGACGTATGCAAATAAATTGTGCTTTTTTATCAGTTTTTTTAGTATAACTTTTAAGCTATTTGGAATTAATTTTTGAAAGTAGGTGCATTCATGAGGTTACCTTCATAGGTACCATCTCGTACAAACAGAATCTAAATCCGACAAGTACTTTTTGAGATTTGCTTGACGAAAGAATTTTTTTGATTTTTAATATCGTTACGTACTCTGAGTATAAGACTTCGGTACGCTCAGGCAACTAGGACTTCCCTCAGAGGGATTAGTCTGAGCGAAGTTGCTGAGAATACACATTTAACCCATTAATGCCTGAATTATTTTCTTCGTTAAAAATCGAATTTTGCATTTTCCCACCACTTTTAAAGTAAGAATAACTTTTATGTTAATTTATCCTCCTTTTTTACTGGTGTGAAACGCGCTTGATTGAATATTTTAAAACTGTCCTAAAAATGGGATGCTAGGCACTAATGGGTTAAAAACTTGCGACAAGTAAAGAAAATGAGATGTTACCTTTAATTGGTCATCCATTGTGATAAAATATGATGACGATAAGCATATTGAATCATAGAATTACAAAATCTTATATATAAAGTTGCATATACTATTTTTATAAAAGGGAAAGCAAACCATACATGGATATAAAATTGGAAATATGCAAAATGTTAGAAGTAATACAGAAAATAAAACACCAAATTTTCCCACATTGGAAATATAACTTTTTGAAATGATATCATGAGCATAAGCAGAAGCTCCGCACCGATTTGAGAAAGTATAAATAACATAAACTATTATTTTTGAAGAGAATGGAGTGTATTTTATATGGTGTGAGATCCGTCTGAATAGTTTATATTGTTGAACATCTGTTTTCCATGGATGCCATGAGGTTGTCGATAAGAATTAAGGAATCCTTTTTTAAGAATTTGTCCTAAACGAGCATTTACATCTTATAAGTTACTGTGATGCCAAAGTTCTAGTTTCTAACCCCAACAGTATCCTAGAAATTGCAATATTCTCAATAAATTGGGTTTAAAACTTTTTCTAGAAAAAAAAATGTTCAATTTGTGAATTTAAATTGTCGAATATTTTAGAAATCGTTCATAACGAGAATATTATATCTTAAAAGTTGCCACAAAAAAAAAAATTAGTCATATCAACATTAAAGAATTTTCAATTTTAGAACTTTTTTTGCTCGTGCACTGATACTCATTATTGTTCCTACGCAAAATATAGTATATTTTGCAGCAAACATGGTTACCAACATGTTTTGCCCACATTATTTTTTAAATCGGCTAGGTACTCCCAATGATAACGAAAAACACACAAACGTTATTGCTTTATAGCATAGAAATATAGAATCAAAAGCTATTTATCTTCTATTATATACATAAATTATCTAATTAGTGCTAGCAGATGCATTTTTAAATATACATAGGGGCATTTCCATGCGAACTTGTTTGTCTGTTACATACTACGATTTTTGGCTACCAGTATTTTAAAGAGAGAAAATGTGACTTAGTTTATCGAAGATATATCATCAATTGAAAAAGGCAAAGCAAACTTATCGAAAATAACGGTGTCCAGCAAGCATAGCGATTTTCAGTTGTGTAACAGACTAACAAATTCGCATGGAAATGCCCACAGATCAATATAATTCTTCATTTTTCTTTTCTAAGTATTTCTTAATATTCATTTTTCATTTATTTGTATTATTCAGAAAAAAACTCACTTTCTTAAGCCCGAATTACATCAAACTTTTTATAAAAGCGCCAAAGTCCATATAACAGCGAAGTATTGTGTAGAGTATTAAATACAAGATATTAAGACACTTAGCCAAGCGCAGATAATAAATCGCCAAATATTGTTCTTTTCGCCCTCTCTCGAAATGGATTTTTTCCGTACATTTAAAAAACACGATTTTGAGTCATCTTATTTAAAATTCAAATAAATAAATAAGAGGAAGTAATAATAGCATAAGTCAAAACATTTTATTTCAGCATCAAGGAGTTGTATCGTAGTTACATATGTGGAAAAAAGCTGCTTTTGGCCAAAAAACGTAGTCTCCACTAAATTTGAATCCGATTAAAAAATGTACCGTGATTAATTAAAGTGTTATAGGCAGAGCTGCCAAGTCTCCGGCATTTTGGATACCGGTATTTTAATACAGAAAATGTTTTATTAAATTGGAACATTCTGCAGATTTAAAAAATAACTTTTATTATAAGAAAATTCTGCTATGCAATAAGCGGGGGCTTGGCATCTCTGTATAGGAATATTTCGTAATCTACTTTTTAACCTTAAAAAAAACAACGACCATTTTTCGGGTACAAAAAGTATTGCTAATTGTTCCATTTTGCATACGAGGTACCGATTGTAATATTGATACATCTATGGTGATAAATTTTCAATAATTTTTCAAATCCCATTTATTTCATTAAAAATATAAATCTTTTATTCATATGGTTTAAAGTAAATAGTTTTAACTAATTTCATAATACTTTTGAAATATAGCTTTTCATTGGCCATTTTTTAAAGCTTTTAGAAAATGGTTGTTGTTTTCAGTCAAATATAGACTTTGGTCTGTCTGCATTTTATTTTATTATTATTATTATTATTATTATTATTATTTATAAATGGTGAAGAAATGTTAATACTTAATCCATAACGTACATAATATATGACTCTGTTATTACATAAGTCACCTTTTTATCATCATAAAAATTATATTTTTACTGATTTTTATTAACTCAATAGGAAAAATATTGTCCTTTGAGCAATATATGTCCGCAAAAAACAAGGTCTGATTATCGAACTTACTGATTACAAAATGTGCATTACATTAAAAAAAATTAAATAAAATAAAAATACTGCAAATGTTTTTTTTTTTTCTTTTGTGCAGTTTTGGCTTCGAAGGGTGCGCTATGTTGCAAAAAGATATAAGCGGCTATGAAAACACACTTGGTAAACGTTCATGCTCAGTTTTAGAAATAAATATGGCACATATATGCCCTATACACACCAAGATACCTAATTGGTGCCAAAATGACGTTCAGTTGCCTAACATGGTTATTACATAAATGTTATAATAAATTGTTTGTTCTAAAAATATTATCATTTATTGGTTGTTATTTCTTTTTTTTTTTAATAACAGAAAATGTTTCGTTTATTCCTTTTTTTTATTTTGAAATAAATAAATAACGTGTTATTATAGCATGCTATATGTATCTGGTAATCAGAACGATGTTTTCGCCTAATTGGCATACAAAATCTCGCCAAACCCGGTGCTTATATCTCTAGTATATTATCTCAAGAATTTTATTTATGTATACTATAATTTCATTATGTATACTATAATTGTTTTTACATGCCACTTACTTCTTCTTGTATATAAAAATAGGTACGTGACTCCTTTATGCAGTATAAATTGTATAAATCTT
The DNA here is from genome assembly GCA_964019185.1 of Maratus speculifer. Taxonomy (NCBI): domain Eukaryota; kingdom Metazoa; phylum Arthropoda; class Arachnida; order Araneae; family Salticidae; genus Maratus; species Maratus speculifer. The sequence goes on from OZ025289.1 coordinate 243,268,689, forward strand.
TAAAAAATAACCCCCGTTGCCCCTTTTTTGATCGAATTAAAAAAAATCAATGTCTAATTCCAGTATTGCTCCCAGGTATTCATACATATTTCAAATTTCAAAGTTGTATGCCAACAGGAAATGGATGAAAAATGGGAAAAGATGTCACATATGCACCAGGATACATAATACGCGTCAAAATGGCATTATTTTACCTGAGATGGTAACCCGGCTTTATTTATTTATTATTTGTTTATTTACTCATAAAATGTTTATTTACTTTCATTTCCTTTTTTTAATTGTATAAAATATTTGTTTTTATAGTCATTAATTATTATTATTATTTTATTTACTGTAAGTTCTTTTTGATAATAGAAAATAATTTAAAAATGTGTATGTAAGCGTTATTTGAAAACGCAGTTTTTGCCAAATGGGGTTTGAAAAAAAAAAAGGCGCCAAGTCTGATGCGCGTGTGGCATCCGTGCCGAAAAATTAGTGACCAGAATTGACTTCCACACACAAACAAAATATAAGTTAAAAGAAAACATGCAATAAAAATAAATATAAAGGGAAAATGATGTCATAAAAGAAACTTTTTATTTAAAAACGTAATTGTTTCTAATTTTCACACGCGAAATATATAAAATACTCTTTTAGCTGTCAAAAAATGCTATTAAGTTTTTATGACATTTTTTTAATATAAAAAAATAACAGTTTTCTTTTCCTGCATGATTAAATTTTAAAATGTTTTATTGCATTTAATATTTCTGAGTGCGTAAATGATTACTATTTACTCCATCTACTGATTCGGTTATCTACGAAAATATCCAGCTTGTGAAAATCACGCGCACCAAATTTCTGTGACGTATGCAAATAAATTGTGCTTTTTATCAGTTTTTTTAATATAACTTTTAAACTATTTGGAATTAATTTTTAAAAGTATTCACCAGATTACCTTCATAGGTACAAACAGAATCGAAATCCGACAAGTTCTTTTTGAGATTTGCTTGACGAAAAAATTTTTTTGACTTTTAATATCGTTACGTATCTCTGAGTATAAAGACTTCGCTTCGCTCAGACAATTATCTTGAGCCATTTTGCCTGAGACTCGACAGACACATCAAAGTATCATTACGTATACTTCGATTTACTTAATTGCAGAGTTTCTGTTATTTAAATAAAGAAATATTTTCTAACGTAAAGTAAGATAGCATGTTGATTCACTTGTCAAATGTGAAGAAATTTTACTTCAGAGGATTTCGTGTATGAACATCCCTCACTTTAAAAATAACTAGTTTTTTAAGTAACTTTTCTTCACACTAGTAACGCATACAATGACTTTTTTAAGAGTACTTAGAATATAAATTGCTTAAAATTTTTCAGTCTATACAATAAAGCTAAAAGATTATGGAGCTAAATGATTATGACCCTAAAATACTGTGGTTCTGGAAGGTTTTTAAATAATAATAGCCGCTCATGGCGACCAGTTTGGTCTCCCTTTTGAATGTATACTCAGCAATAAATCATATTGATTTTATTCAGAATTTATTTTAATTGCTCATTTTTTTGCTAAATTAGAAGATTCTGCTAGAGAAATAGACACAGATGTCATATACGCACCACATTGGCGCAATTGCAACAAAATGACAATTATATATGCTTCACATGGTAACCCGGCTATTGTTATTTTTTTTTATAAATTGTTTATTTATTTTTTTTTAAATATAAATTGTTTTACTCTATAATTATTAACTAAATTTTTTTATTTCTATTTCCTTTTTAAAATAATATAAATTAGTTAAAAATATGTATGTAACTGGTATTTCGCCAAACTGGTTTCAGAAAAATAACGCGCCAATGTGGTGCATATATGACATCTGGACTGAAAAATCAAGAACTCAGTATTTTTATGCTAGTCAGGCTTAGATAATAAATAGCCAAATATTGCACCCAAGGCATGTTTTAGTATTTCAATAATTATTTTAATTATAATAATGCAATTATTTCACTCATATCCTTTATAATACATTACTTTAATGTGAAAATGAAAAGTTTAAAATTTATGACTTTTATTTATTTTTTGTGTACGAAGAACAAAAAATATTAAAATAATGATATTTTGGAGCTTCATAATTGCATCAAAGGAACAAAACACAAATAAAACCAATTTACTGTAGTCTAAATCTTACCAAAGTAGTTTTGTACAGTAACCCGTAAGATGTGTTTCATTTAGATGTTGCCATTAAACAATTAACAAATAGTGATAGTGACAATAGTGATTTTTGTGCCACATACGTTAGCGTAATATATATATATATATATATATATATATATATATATATATATATATATATATAGATAGATAGATAGATAGATAGATAGATATAGATAGATAGATAGATACTATACGTGCTGTCAGTTTATACATACTTTTCTAAAATCATAATGCAAATAAAGAGTTGAAAATTCAAAAATTTGTGTTACTAACTCGTTTCTTTAATTTTATCCAACTTTTTATGCTTGAAAGAAATATGTGTTCTTAAAAAATTTATCATTTTCAAATATTTTTAATAAAATATTTTTAATTTCATTTCTGTTAATCCAAAATGAAAATTGCTAATTATTATTCTCAAATAATATGTTTCCTGATATCACAACAAATTTTAGGTTGAAATATTCAACAGTTAGAAAAATTTACTGAACAGACATATTTTTTCAAAAAATGGTAAAACTTTAACTTTTTTCTTGAAAACTAATTCATACATGAAATTAATTTCGTTTGATTTTTATATGGGATATAAAAAGTACATTTACTGAAAAAAAAATCATTCTATCTCTATTTTCAAGTAAAAGATATTTCGCAAAATCTGTTCCCCTTTAGCACTGCAATTGTTTTAGCATTCAATTATCTTTTTAAATGTGAATTTAAAAATATATATTTAATTATAACTATTCAATAAAAATGAATTTTGTTATAATGCAATCATGAGTAACAAATGAATGTTTCTATTTTAAACTGATGCACCTTTTTCTTCAAATAGAATCACTTTTCCAGATTTAATAGGATCACATTTAGTAATAGTTTTGCATTCATCCTCATGGCTAAAAATTCTCATTTTTCTGTACTCACTTAGTGTTAAATTAAGTTATCCAAGAAACATTTCGGGCAGAAATTTAACGAAGTCACTCAATATTCTTTAGTTTTAATCTTATGCTTGAATTCTTGTAACTAAAAATCAGTAATTATTTTCCCATTTATATAGTTCGTGCGTAAATGGAACTAGATTAATTGTTTATTACGGCATCATTAAGTGATATAAAAAAAATATGTTATAAACATAACGTTAGACCGCCCTTTTTAATAATCAGATAAAATTACTCTTCACAAACTAATTGAGTTTAAAAAAAGGATAAGCAAACACAAGTTTTATGTCTAAGTTTATTAGCAAACATAGTTTTTGAAAACTGCATATATATATGCATATATATATATATATATATATATATATATATATATGCCAGCAAGTGTTGAAATTTTTCTGCCTTATTATTTCGGACTGTTTGAGATAAATTTCTAAAGAAAAATCATCGAAGTAAATTGATTTGACAATTTCAAAAAAAAAAAAAAATATATATATAAAAAAATAAATAAAAAAAAATAAAAAAATTCTGGCTGCTAAGTATCGTTATCACATATTTCAAACTACATACTTACACACTACGGTGACACTATAATGTAGGTACTGCTCGAAGATTAAAACAACATAAATATACTTCATAAGTATAAAAGCGCTGAAATATAATATTTAGCAATGCCATTCCATAAATTATTTGCATGCCTGATAGTATAAGAAGAACAAATCTTGTGTGTACGTGTGTGTTTGTAAATTTCATCTCAAAAATTGATCTAATGATTTTAACTAAACTTTGGCAAATAAGGGGCACGTATTGGGCACAAAAAGACTATTGTGTTGGGTCACGTATTCCATAAAATTAGTCGGTCATTTTGAGTCATAATGAGTCAGGGTGAACTTTGTTATATCTATAGAACCAGTTCAATCTATTTGGGTAAATTTTGCATCCAACTATTTTCGCATATGTTAAGAATGTTGTACTAGGTCACATTTTCGAGAAATTTCAATTAGTGGGTCGTTATTAGATCACTTTCGGTCAATCTAATTTTATCTGAACTAGCTCTAACTAGTTTAACTAAACTTTACACTTTACAGTTTTAGATTATGAGAAGATCATTGAGCTAAGCCACTTGTTCAAATATATTCGATTAGTGGTTCATTATTGGGTCACCGTGGGTCAAGCTAGTTTTATCTAGAAAAAAATTCAATCGATTTCGATTTAATTTTGTATCCAATTGTATTCGTGTACGTTAAGACTATTGGCTAGGTCACATGTTCTAGAAATTTCACGTAGTGGATCATTTTTGGTCATTGAGTGTCAGGCTAATTTTATGTAAAAAAATGGCTTTAGCAAATTTGATTAAAATTTCTATTCTATCATTTTTTAACTCCAGAAGACCGTTGGGTTAGGTCGCATGTTCGAAAAAATTTGATTAGTGGGTCATTTTTATGTCAATGTTGGTCAAGCTAATTTCATCTAGAAAAGGCCTCAATCGATGTTGAGTTAATTTTGTACTCAATAATTTTCGAATAAGATAAGATATTGAGAATATCACATGCTCGAGAAATTTCAATGATTTTTGGGTGAATTCGAGTCAAGCCAATTTTATCTTCAAAATGATTCTAACGATTTTGACTAAACTTTATACTCTACACTCTACAGGTTTTAACTATGCGATGACCATTAGATTAAGTTAATGATCAAGAAAACAGTTTAGTTAATCTTTTAAGATCATAGTGAGCCGAACGAACTGTATCTAAAAAAGCGAATCAAAAGATTTTTAATAAAATTGTAGCCTATCATTTTAAGGCTCGAAAAAACTAGTAGGCTAAGTTGCAAGCTACAGAAAATTGTATTTGTGGTTTATTTTAGGTCACAATTTGTCCGCGTCAAGAAAACTGTAGATAAAAAAGATTCAAACGATCTTGACATTATTTTACTGCTTCTCAGTTAAAAAAAGCCATTGGAATAGCTCACATTTTTTTTTTAATTTTGATAAATGGGTCATTTTTTAATCATCGGTATCAAGCTAATTTTTCCTTCAAAACGTCTCTAAAGATTTTGTCTAAATTTTGTATTCCAATTGTTTTCGTTCTTTAAAAGAGCATTGAGATAGATCGTATTTTCATAAAAAAATCGATTAGCAGATCATTTCGGGTCACTCTGGCTTAGTATCAAGCTAATTATATCTGAAATAGAAAGAATTAATCGAAACCATTAATCGAAATCTCAAAATAATCTGGCAGCATCATATGGAGATGAACAGATAAGCTTGCCCGAGCTTTCATCGGTCCTCATTACTAATTTACATAAATGCATCGGTATATATAATCTATATATATCAAGATGATGAAAGGCTTGTTAGTTTTCTAATGTCGAAAGGAAGCAGGTGTGTAAAATAAATAAATGCATGTAATAATTTTGGCAATTAACAACCAAATATTATAAATAAAAATCTAAATTTTTCCTGAGTACTTAGAATACAAAACTCTATATTTATTATTATTATTATTATTATTATTATTATTATTATTATTATTATTATTATGAGAATTATCATGTGCAAAAGTTCGTTTTTACAGACTATCAAGGCAATTTATAAATTGGAAATTTACGTATTTATTTGTATCATATTGCTAATGTTTCCCAGCCACATGATTTTTGAATGAAGTTTTTTGCATCTTATTGAGACATTTCAAAGAAGTACGAGTAAAAATACGAAAATTTATTTTTTGGAAGTTTAATAGTCCTGTACCCCCTTAATCTAAGATGTCTCAGAGTATTAATGCACGTGAAGGCTCTACCAGTCTTTACAGCTTAATTTTATATATAAATTTTCTCAAACGAACAATTTAATTTAAAGAATTTGATGCAGCAGCTTACAAACTATATAAATAAACAAGTCGCAAATTGCATGTCAAGTGTAACAAATGAGGTGTGTTCGTACTTTAACGAAATTTTATAATATTTAGACATTGGTGTAAGGATATGCAGTACTTCGGATAAAGTATAGTAGAAAAATCCCTGTAAATACTATCTGCTTTCTATTATACAGAAAGTATCTTCTAGTATACTTCAGCATTGTATATCAATTACTTAAAATAGATAATAGTTTAACATAATCAAAAGCTGCCCCAAAGAATAATCCCCTTGTATCATTTGACAATGAGATTCTTTCGTGTGGCCCTGTAAATCAATAACAAATATTCTTTGTACCACACATTGTACAGAATGTATATTTTATTATATATTTCATAGATGCATATCAAGTTTATTATGTTCGAAAGAATGTAACGCCATGAAAATGCCCTTCAACTATTTTTTCCCATTGGCCGTAATATAACGGAATACTTTTCATCGCCCCTGTAAATAAACTACACATCCTATTTCCATAAAGTTTGAAATGACTCGACTGCAACAATTATATATTTTTAATTTCTAATGATTCGATTGATAGCTTTTGCTCTGTTATATGCATACAGACGAACACATAGATGGACAGATGGACGGATGAATGGAACGACGACTATAGGTGCTATGCATTTACATTCTTATAAAGGAGCTTAAAAAGAATATTTTAGCAGATATAAATTCAGAAAATGTAGTGGTGTGATTTCTTGACAAAGGTTATTTGTCGTTGGGTATTATCCACATAGATTTATAATAAAACCATGCATACAAAACTATATAATATGATGGAATAATTGTCTAACTTCTCCAATTCTAACGATACAAACTCTACAGATCTAGAAATTGTCAAGCTGCTTTTGATACCATTAATTACGATATCAGGATGTAGTAATAATCATTTGATATTTTATTCTTCTGACTCGAAAGAATTAGCAGCATTTAAAACTCTCAAATCTCTCTTTATCCTTTTTATTTTCCAATAAGGAAATTAACGGTCTCTTATATCTTAATGAATAAAAAATGTAGTCCCACCCCTTAAAATTATCAATCGAGGTAACAATAGAAGTGGATGGCGTTATTAACCCAGTGTACATTTTGCACAATATATTTTAAACTACAAGCTATCTCGAGAACACATCTAAAATATCTCACATTTTAAAAATAATTATGAAATATATATGAAATACATATAACGCAGCATATGACGTACACTACAAATTTATGAATAAATAAAGAATTTTCTTAAAAATATATAATCTTCACGTTGCAGAATTTATCTAGGAAATTTTAGGTTGCACGATGACTCTTACGTGCTTATTCCAAAGATAAGGTATTTAAATGTAAAAAATCGAATTTTAAAGGTTGTGTGTTGTTTAGATGATTCTGATCCTTTTAGCTCAGAACACGTCTAGTGCCAATTTTCCAGGTTATTCCTTAACTACGCGTAATATTAGCAGTTGATGTTTTTACCACATATCACCTAATACTGGACCTAACATAAGAATACAAAAATTACTATTTAAGATTTATTGCAAATGCTACGCTTTATAAGTAACAAAAGGGACGAGCGCGCCGAATAATTTATTAATTTCATAGGTTTAATTTATTAAACCTATGCTGCAATATAATGATCAGATCGTCACTATCAAGCGTTAACCGACTTCATATGAGCGGTAATAGTTAACAGTCTAATCAACAGTTCTAACAGATAATAACAGTAATCTAACAGTTAATATCTAATTCTTTTTATGAATCTAGAACTCCAATTTCGCGAAAGGGAACACACGCAATGGATGAATATATTTATTATGCAGTATTGTTACATTCAGATATTTGATTGAATCTATTTGCGGAATTGGATGCTGCAATAAAAAAATATCTCCTATTCGTAAAAACATCTCCTCAGTTTGATATAAATGTTAATCCCGTATTGTGTTTGCTTATGCTTTCGAAACATTTGTGGAATATTTAAAAGATTTAAAAGATTTTTAATTTCTAAGTTTACCTTTTTTCATGAAAGTTCGCAAATAAATTAAATTTGTTTTCAAGTATGGTTTTGAATTATTAAAATTCTTACATATATTCGTCATTTGTTTCAAACAAAATGCTACGAATACTAAAAATTATTTATAAAATATTGAAAAACAATTTTTTACAACATTTAATGTACAGTAAAGAAAAGTAAATCATTAAAGACAAATACAGCAGAAATTTTACGTTTGTTTTTATACTACAGAGGCAGTGAAAAGTTTCCAGCCAGCAAACATTTTTTGGTTAATTTTTAAGTATAATCATATGAATTAGAATTTCAAAGTCATACATATACATTTTATTGACATAATAGATAGGAATTTATTTATGGAATAACATATAAGTATCAATAAATTTAATCGACAAAATTAAGTTCAAAAGAAAAAACATGTTCTCAAACCTTTTTGGTCTACTTCGGAAGTTTGGAAAAAAATTATATTGTAATAGAAACTTACAGTGATCAACAACATTTACAATTAATATTTTATCACCATACCTTTAGTAATAAGTACTGTGGCACAGGAACGTGACATCTATAAAATCAACGGTTAAAAACCGTCTATGGTACGTTTTTTCCACAGCTCATGCATTTTTTTTTTTGGAAATTTCAACTACGTTGGAATATTTATAGTTCTGCACACGCTTGCCAACTTCTTTTCAGTGATTTTATATTGGATTCATGTGAAACGTTTGGGCGGGCCATTTCAAAAGCGAAATTGTCTTGGGCGAAAGCCATTTCGTATCGAAGTTTGCATACATTCGTTAAGAGGTTATCACGTTAAAATGAACAGTTGCGACCATAATTTCTCCTCTAATAAGGCAGCAAATAATTTTACAAGATGTTCTTATACATTGCATTATTCATCTTGCCGTCCATTTCAAATAATGAACCGACAGTTTTTTAAGAAAATACTCGCAGCATAACGTGTCCCCTGCCATGCTTCATTGTAGGAATAACATAGGTCGAATCATATCTTTTGTTGTTAGGTCATCGGAAGTAATGTCTGCCATCACTCCCAAAAATTTTGAAATTCGATTGATAGAAAAATGGTACTTTTGCCCAGTTTCCACTTGACCAAACCTTCTTTTTTTTTCTTTTTTTTCAAAAACGCCAGGCATGTACGTTGATTTTTTTTTTACCTGTGAAAAAATTTTGAATATTGCCTCTTTTATAAAGTTCTGCATCACGTCAGCATCACGTCAGCATCTTGACACGGTATACCGATTTAATTCAGCAATATTATAATTTCGGAAATCGCGGTAGACTGCAACGGAATTTTTATGAGGGTTATCCATTGTTTTTCTCCTGATAATTCTGTCCACAATAATAGTCATTTTCCAGTATCTCTCAGACCTCAGAGAGTATTGAAGACCATGGTCATCTTTATATAATTTTTAAATATCATTCACAGTCGATTAACCAATCGATAACTTTGCCGCAATATTTCGAGAAAATTTGACCTTTTAGCGACAAACTAATCAGTCATTTACGTATAATACTTGTTGACTTTTTCAATTTTGAATTAAAAGTACGTTATTCGCATTGATTCATTTACAAACACGACTAAAAAACACTTTACCAACAGAAAAAAATAAGGAATGATGAGTCGTTAGAAACCTTTGAACAAGGGAACTTCGAATTCTATCCATTTGCATGAACCCTTTTTAGTATCCAATCAAAGTTATTATGTAGTCAGAAATTATTCACATATTCCCAACTTTTGAAGAAATTGTGCTTCTTTTTAGCTGAAACTTTCTGTTAAATAAGTCAAAGAATCCAACTGGTCGAAAACTTTTGACCACCACTGTACATTATTTTATGCATTTCAAAAATAAAAGAAAAAAAGCGTTTTATAAGACATCATATACTTAACAACGTATGCCTAAAATAAGTTATAAAATAGCACACAATTTTAAGATACTGAATTTAGAGTTAGCCATGAAGAAACGATTAATTGTTGATATCTTATAACAACCGATTTGAATTATTTCATATTCGTACACAATATGGCCAAAGATAAACGTTCACTTGCGATTTCAGACATTTTGTTAAATATCTAGAAAATACATAAAGGATTATCATGAAATTCTAAGTATGCAAATATAATAGTATAGGTCATACAATTTCGTGAAGATTTTTAACTTATTAAGTAAAAAAACACGAACGAATATCTTTTGGATAACAGGGTTAACCAAAAGATATTTTTTTTTATATCTGTTGACGGTCCCCTATAGGGTTTCAGAAAAAAAATATTCACGGAATTGTATGACCTGTACTATTAGATTTACACATTTGGATTAGCAGGATAATTTCTCATGTATTTTTCTAGACATTTAACAAAATGTCCAAACTCGCAAGTTGGCGTTCATCTTTGGCCATGTAGTGCAATCAATAAATTTTGCTTTATGCCCATCTCAAAAGCCAACAAATATTTTTTTTCATAATTTATAGATAGGGAGGGGGCAGCATAGACAATGATTCGATTAAGTTAATGGCCTGAAATTCCAGAATTACTTAAAACTCAATTCGCATATTAAGACGCAACCAGTCTGCCAAGTCATATCTTGGTGAAAGAACACCTGTTTTAGGGTATATTCCCATGTTTCTCATTGGGTTTTCCTGCACACAATAATCTATGATTAATCCTACACTGTAAAAAATATGACTATTTTGCTGGATCGTCACTCCACCGATTTTATAGAAAACAACTACTTCAAGCTATCATGGAGCATTCTCATTGGTCAAAAGAGTGATATTCTATAAAAGCGGGGGAGTGACCAGCAAAATATTTATATTTTCTACAGTGTACCTTTGTGTGTAGGAAAACACAATGGTAAACCTACGACTCCAGTGATAAAATTATGTTTTCAGGTGCACATTATTAAACGGCGAAGTTTATTTTTAAATATTCTGGAACTGTTCAAAAGTGTTTCATAATATATGCTTCATGCGTGATTTTTCGTTCTTTTACATTCATAATGCAGATTAAAATTTTTAGACACTTTGTAAAGAAATGTTGTTCTAGATGAGGATGCGATGAACTGAGAAATAATTTAAGTCGTCATCGTTTATCTATTATTTCATTCATATTCGTGCATACTTTGTACATCTATACGGTAGAAAGTCAATAAGTGGATTACAAACCGATCTCGGTGGTCAGTATTTAGTAGTAATTTTTTACAAGAATGCCAATAACTGGCTGTCAAATTGTAAGATCTTAATATAGAATTTATGATAAGCAGATACATTTGAAAATGAAGATTCTGCCCGAGGAATATACACTAGAACACCAGCAAAATGCCGTGCTACACTTGTGGGGAAAAGGACATATAGCAAAGGATATATACAAAAAAAAACTTTAAGCATAAAGGGTAAATTATTTCTCACAGCAAGCGGATAATTCAGACATTGAATGTGAAGAACATAAATGGCTGTGATAAAAATCCTTAACTTCTATGTAGCAGGTATTGAAAAACGTATAAAGAGATGTGGTAAATGTACCAATGTAAATAACAAACATATAAAAGAATAAACACGCTCTTCAAGTGTGTATCTTTGTTTCTCTTTTTTATTGGCTTTTCTAACCTATTTACTGATTGTTCCTTGTACTATTAGAAATGCTGTGTGACTTGCTGTGTGCTACGGCAAATTTCAATGATTCCTTTGTGGTACTACTTGCAGTTTTTAAATAGTTTAATAACCAGGATAACCTGGATAGCATGCAATCTTCCAGAATCAAACCTGGCAATGATTCTCCTCCTGAATTCAGCTTATGTCCCAAAGGTGACATAGTAAAATCATTACATCCTATATTGATAAAAATCACATTTACAAAATCATATCCTATATTGATAATTTCTAAAACTAAAACAATATTTTGTTAATCGGTCGAAAATAAATAGAAAATGTGAAACAAATAGAACTTAATGAGAAATTAAAATCTGTCCATTGTGCGAAAGAAATTATCTGCTAATTTACGTATAAAAGAAAAAATATATTTTTTAAGTATATAACCAAACAAAAAGCAATATTTTACAAAAGAAAGAAAATGTATTATAGTATAAAACGTTTTTGTAATTATGAAATATTTACTTTTCATTAAGAAAATATTTGTAAACTGCCTGTATTCGTACTCGTATAGCTCGATGAAAAATGCTGGAAGAAGTAAAATAGTAACTCATAAATAAAAAAAAGAATCCGACATACAATTTGAAATTTATTTACAAGAAAAACCCTTTTCAAGAAAATTAACATTAAACAGACGTTAGTATGAATAAAAATTAATTAAACTTATTATTTCATGTTTTTTTTTTAAATAATTTATCGAAAAGAAAATTTCGAAAAACATTTTATATTTTATTCGAATTTTCAATTACTTCCTTTATTTAATTGCATCCATATGAAAAACTAACATATTTATTATTATTATTTTTAAACATCCTGAGATGTTAAAACAAATTAAAAGAAATATTTTCTCAAAGGAGTTTATTATTTTTTTTTTACTTTCAAATAAGAAAGTAATTAATCTGATCATAAAATAAACATAATTTAAAGTTCTTTTGAAATATACATTTAATTTCAATCTTTTATGTAGTGTGAAAATAAATTAATTTATAGCAGAATCTAGATAAAGTGAACTGAGATTACACATGTGAGTAATATACAGGGTATTTCATAAAAGGTGAGCAGTACTTTAGGAATAGCACACATACAAAAAAGGAGTAATCATCAAAGAATGCATAGCCAAAAATAAAATGTAAATACGCTGGCATATTTGGGGGCTTGGTCGATGCGAACGTTAAATCTCCTTTCCTGCAGTGAGTTGCCGGGAGAAGAATTATATTAATAGCATGCAAATGTATTGTGGGAAAGAAAACCACGTATGACAAATTTAACTTCGATTAATACGGGAAACAATCGTTGCAGAAACTGAGAGTTACAAAGCTGACGCATGCGTTTTTGTGCTCTGGTTTATAATCTGCTAGAAAATCGAGATCGAGTCTAATCAGTGCTATGGTTTATAATCGGATAAATTTGTCTCATTGGCAAGCGGCTCTGTAGCATGGGCAGTGGCATGTGGGATTTGAGTTTTTTTCTGTGTGAATTCCTATCTCCCTAAAATTTATTTTTTAAATATTTACTAGCTGACCCGCCCGGCGTTGCCCGGGTCCGTATTAGCAATATTAAACGAACTTGAAATTTGTATGATTTTATCAATAACTGGAAGCATGCAGAAATGCATTGTCTGAAATACGTCGCAGCTGACTTTGTGAAAAATCAGTTTTAAAAACAACAACTAATATTAAACTCTAAAAATACTTAAAATGAGCAATGAGAAACACGGGAGGGAACATGTATCCAACGATTGCGTTAGTTTCGTGTTAAAGTGTTGATATTTTCTTAGCAGACGATTTTTTGTGATAAATACATTATCTGTTTTATATTTCTTCTTAATGATATTCCTCTGGACCGAGTTGGCGCATTGCCAAGATTTGCTTCCTCTGGACCGAGTTGGCGCATTGCCAAGATTTGCTTTCCCCTGTGCCTCAATTAATTAATTAATTAATTATCCTCGGAATTCCTTTTATTTATAGAGATTTCTTTGTTAAAAATAATAGATTAGGCAATGAAATAATTATAAAAAATTTCTATACCAAAAAAATATTCTGGTATATAGACATAAAAAAATTTATTTCTTATTTATTTATTTTTTTGTTTGTATTATTGTAATTATTTTTACTTTTCATTACACATTTAAACATGCAAAATTTCGTAGTTAAAAAATACTTATACGCGACAAAACATACATTTAATTTTTATTTTTGTAAATTTCAATTATCCTACATATTTTTTCAATTGTGGTACAAAATGAATAATGTAAATTTTCGTTCAAAAAAAAAAAAAAAAAGATTGACAGTACATCAGTTTTCACTCTGTTTTGATTTTCGAGTAGATGACGAACCAGAGCTCAAATATGCGTGCACCAAGTCTCAGTTGCTGCAACAATTTCTCTTAATACAAAAAAAAAAGCTTATCCGGTTGTGCGACTCTCAATCGCAGTAGAAAATGGAAGATTTTATCCTTCTTTATTAGAAAAAATGCTGATATGCATTTTATCTACGGTATTGTAATAGAAATAGCTTAGAGTCTTAACGATTCAACGGAGTGTGATTTCCTATGTTGCTTTTGTAAGTTAATCGTTCTTCGTATGTTTTTGTTTCGTATAACAGTATCACTTTCAGCTCCATCTAGTAATTTTACGTCTTAATTCCAACCATGCTTTCTTTGATGAAAGTTATTTATTTGGATGCATATAATCACCTCTTAAAGTTTTGTCCATAATTTATGAAATAATTTGTATACATCAGCAACAGTATATTATTTCTTTAATGTTTTTTCTGCAATAATATAATGTGGTTTATGACACTGAGGACGCATATGTAAATGAAACAAAATAATAATGCGTCCATCTTGAATTATGAAAAATGTTTTACAAGTATTATAATACTCACATTGTTACGCTTTAATTAAATAGATTTTATCGATCACATCAATGACTGTTGACCATTTTTTAAGACGGTCCAAGTTCAATTACATTTCCAAACTATTCGAAAAGTGCTCAAAGAAAGTGAAAATATGATTTTTATATTAAAATTTCTATTTGAGTAAAACGCAAAAAAGGCAGTATTAAACTATTTAAAAAATAAATTGCATTTACCGTTGCTACAACATTTTTATTATTATTTTATTCAATTAATTGTTTTGTACATTAATTATTTTATCATTATTAATTTTCCATTTTTTCCATTTTAAAGCAAAATATTTTGAAATGCGTAAACAAATTGTAAATATTAATTAATCTACAAATACCTAAGAATGCAATTTTCATTTAAATAAAAAGAAATCCGTTCTATATCAAACTAACTGAGTAAGAGATATGAATATTTTATATATGCAGACATGAGTAAAAGAATTCTAACAAAAAATAGATTTTTTAGAAGCAATAAGAGCATTTCATGCATTTTACTAATTCTATTATTCAAAGATATTTATTTGGTAATATAAAATGCACCTGGATATTAACACACTTAAAGACTCTAATAACCATGCCTTGTTAATTACTTTACCAAATTATTATCTTTAATTGCTTTGTAAATGATAGAAATTTGTAGTATGCAGTGTGTTTCATTTAATTATTACTCACTTGATATGATAGGAGTGATTTTCATTAGAATATGGAGATTATGATTATAGAGGTCATAGATAGTCAATTCACACAAATGTTTGAAAACTAACTGCTAGATATACATAAATGCATAAATGTTTATATGTAAGAATATCATGAGACTATTTCATTCATTTGAAATCTTAACGCTTATTTAAATACATTATTTTGTTTTAAACAATATTATATTTTTTTTCATGATAAAATTAATAATACACTAAGGGGCTCTGCCCCCTGCGAACTATATCTGCCAACCCTCGTTCATATTTTGGAAACTTGTCAAAATGTATTTTCTTTAAAAGTATTACCAAATTACGGAAGACTGAAAAATATTATCATGAACAACGACTATTTTCTGTAATCGGGTTGCTATTTTTTTTTCCTATTGCATGGGGATTTTTTCTATTACCATGACTTCATAAACCGTTCTCGCGACAGTTGTTTTTGGAATTTAAAAATAAAATCAGTTATAAATTTCAAAGTCCTCTTGTATAAAATGGATATCTTTAAAACAGGCACGTAGCCAGGGAGGGGGTTAAGGGGGCTGAAGCCCCTTCCGAAAGTTTAAAAATAATTTTCAATGTTATCGCTAATGATAATTAAAATTTAATTTTTTTTAAATCTTCCATTACATTAAGATTACATGCAGTTTATTTCTAAAAATATAAAGTTATTTAGTTGCAGTTATGGTAATCTCCAGTTGTATCGCGCATTCACATACATTGCTCTTTAACCGTATCTACCATTGAAAATATAAGTTCCTAAAGCGCAAATTTAACTATCTTTAAGCACAATAAAATTTGAAAAGTGTAATTCTATATCATAATTTGACTAAGGAAAAGTAAGTGGAATTCGCGTATAGCGTATAAGTTAACTTTAGGAATAAAATATAAAACATCTACTTGCACGTCATGATATCTCTTAATTTTCTCTATCCTTATTACATGATGCATGCATTGAAAACTTTTAGTTACCCACTGTTAAAATGGTAAAGAAAGAAGTAAAATACTTTAATAGCCACCTATAATGTAAAATCATGTAAAAATTAATATTTAAAAAAATGCATATATTTGAAAATGATATTGTAAGTGTAAAAATATATTTGTTAAAAAAAAATCTACAAGAAATTTTGAAAAGGAATGGCACGAAGAAAAACAATATGGTATTAAGAAACCGAAGGTCTCTACGTTGACGTCCTCCGTAGTTTTCATAGAAGAACTTTGCTTTAAATAGTTTGTAGTTTGTATATGAATCTTTAATAGAAAAAAAATGTCACAGAGTAGTCTGGCTAAAAAAAATTCTTTGTCCTATGAAGAATTATCAGTTTTAGGGTTGGACCTATGTAGGGCTTCCGTACACAGACGTATGACGGAGCAACTAATATTTCTGGTCATGTTAGGGAAGTCTAGTCTAGAATTCGCCAGAAGTATCCAAAAATTAGAAGCACCTATTAAGCAAGCCACAGGTTAAACCTTTCATTGTTCAACAGCATGTTGATTCCTGCCATCTGGAACTGTTAATGAAGTGACAAAGTTTTATGAAATGAACTAATAGTAAATTCATGCCTTCAAAAAGCAATTTCATCATATGCCTCTCCCCCTCCTTTGATTTTTCTATTTTTGCGACACAAGATTTCTTTAAAGTCATGAAAACATGTTAACTTTTGATCAGATGTTTAAATGTATTGGAATTAGCTTTGAAAATATTTCGGCGTGTGATACATTTTGACAAGCTTTTCACAGCATTATGACAATGTCTTTGTAAGTTCTTCCTGATAAGTTTCGTGATATGATATTGGCTATAACTCACGCTATAGATGTAATTATTTTAAAGAATCATAGCGAAAATATACTGCAAATCTTTTGTGAGATATATAATTCTGCGTCAAAACTTGGGAAAGACGCCATTGAAATTGATATGAAGGTACCAAGATTAATATGTAAGCAGGCAACTCGTGCAAATCCTTGAACGGTATATGCTGAAATGTATTACAGAATTATGGTTTTTAATCACTAAGTAGAAAATCTTATCAAAAAATTGGATGAAAAGTACATTTCGAATGAAGTCATTATAACAGATTTCCAAACATTTCTTCCAGTATTTACTTCCCGGAAAAAAACTAGTAAATTAGATAATCCCCCTCAATATTTCAGTATAAGGTGTCAATGTTTCAAGTGAAAGCTGAATATGAGATGAGATGATTGCCAATGCTGTCACACACACAGACGTCATAAAACTTTTAAGATATTGCAACATATTACAGTACGATTAACTGCTCTCTAACAATCTTGATTCTTAAAAAAAACCTGTTTAAAGATTTAAATACGATGAAGAGAATTACATCTTTGTCTCCAAGCTGTATGGTCGGCGAAATTCTGAGTAGTCTTGCAAAGATTTTTATTCATTGGAACACTACAGTGTAGTGTGATAAGATAATCAGCCTCACAACTGAGAAAAACTCACAAAGATTACTCTATTGTATCAGCATTTAAAATTATTGTAATCAGAGAATATGAAATGTAAATATAATTGTTATAATTACATATATCTAAAGCAATTAAATTTGTGAAAAAAAATGTAATTAATTTCGTCTGTGGAATGACTATTTTAAGACCCCGCGCTTGTAATACGAGACACTCACTCGCATGCTAATATTGATCCTGTGTTTAAATCTATTCAAATTCTTTGTTTCATTTCAATATTTTCAGCGTTTTTTCTCATAAGATATATGAGGCTCATCCCAAACATTGTTTATATTTTTTGTTGCAGTTCTCCTCCTCCTAAAGACACTCCCGGTTTCCAAATTGGTTTGGTAACTGGAAATGCTTCTGAAAACCAAAAATTTTAACAGAAATCGAAACAATGCATTGCAATTTTTTTTGTAATGTCACTAGAGTTCTGCATGGGCCGGGCCGGCGGAATGGTTCCGAATTTTCTAATCGGCCAGGCCGGACCGGCAAACAAAAAAAATGGGCCTAACTGGCAAAAAAAATTTGGAGCCGGGTCGATAAAGATTTTTGTGGGTCTATCGGGCCGTTATAAAGATTTACGCAGAAACGTTAAAGTATGAGTTATTTTCAAAGATTATGGCTTTAACGAAAATAACATGTAGAAATGTCACAGGTCGATACTTAGTTTGACAACATCAATGCAGAAATGTAACTCCTACTGTAGAGATCGGTATCGGAAGTGACATTGTATGTAACTTGGCTTTAATATTTTTTTAGCAGACTCGTGCTGGGCCAAGATAAGGCTTGCATTGTTTTTCTACATATAGACAAGCTGAGATAGAACTAGATTTAATTGTTCTCAAGAAGTTTGGGGCAGACAACATGATTTGTAAAATTATTAATAGTGATAAAGAACTTATGTTAACGTAATCTTTGGATATATGCTTCTTAGTGATTCTTAAATTCACTTCTCAACAACGCGAAAGTTCGACATATTTTCTGACTAATTTTTAATAGTAAAAGCAAAAAAATTACAAGCCTGACTATTGAAGGGATTTGGAATCGGATAGCTTTTTTAAATTTTGGTAAGTAAAATACTTACCAAATTACTTGTCAAATGGTACTTGTCAATGGACCATACTTGTCAAATGGTTGCAGATTTTTCACCCTTTCCATGCTGTCGCTTCCGGAAATTCTATTTAAAACGCCAATTTTGACAGTATTTTCTTAAATTGCTTGTATCAAAAAATGGATAAATTCATTCGATTACATAGTTTCTGAATAAAAATAACTGCTAATCTAATGCGTTTTCGAGAAAAAATGAATTTAGAAATGTATCAGAAAGTAGCTCCTTTCGATTTGAGAATGAATTTGGAATCTTTAATAAAATGATATAGAAATATTTCCATAAATCTAATTTTACTATACAGCTTCAAAAGTTACACTGTTAAAAATCTTGTTTTAGTTTAAACCAAAAAAGTTTGTTTTTTGGTGCTCAATAGCTGCCACCATAAGATAGTGAAATCTCGTACCAACATTTGGAAATTCCTAGTTCAACCTCGTTCCAAGTATTGGAACTATGCTTCAATGGGAGATCCAAATTTTGGTTCAAGATTTCAGCATCTTACGGTGGCAGATATTGAGCACCAAAAAACAAACTTTTTTGGTTCAAACTAGAACAAGATTTTTAACAGTGTACTATGTCTTTATAACATTCTTTTTTCTTTTATTCTAAACGGTATTAATTTTTTAATGAATCTTTATTTGAATGTTGAAAATAAGTAATAATTAATGTTGCTAATGTGTATTTCCTCTAAAATATACTGTAAAATTATTCCACAGACGTGTATGCAGTATTCTTTAAAAAATTGCTTTAGCAATAGAAATTGTGCAGGGTCAGAACGGGCCGGGCCTAGAAATGTAAAAGCCGGGCCCGGGCCGAACTTTTGGGTTTTACAACGGGCCTGGCCGGGCTGAAAAAATTTCATACGGGCCGGGCCTGGAAATTCCAGAACGTGCAGACCTCTAAACGTCACTAAACTTTTTCTAGGAAATAGGGAGTGATTTTTAGAATTTTTAAGTAACAACAAAAATTTAGGTAATAGAGTCCATTGCATGAATTTTTGCTATACGTAAAAATTTGAGGATTCCCAGTTTCCTAGAAAAAGTTTAGTAACTCTCTTTCTCTCTCTATATATATATGTACATTTTACAGTGTACGAAAGAATTTTTGACATGGACATCAGGAACACCTATTATGGTTCTTAGATTTATCCTGATTTGTTATTTTTATTTTTATTTATTTATTTTTTACACTTTAAACAAGACAAATTATTGCTGTCAGCTCAGAAAAAAAATTCAAGATTTCAGCACCTCCCGAAAAGAAATTCTGACTACGGGCCTGCTTTAAAATGTCACTGCCCGGTAGACTTTCATAATGACGCTGTCGACAGTATACTTCGATTGAATTCGAGTATAACAAGAAACTCTATCTACTTAGGAATAACAATTAGAACCACAGAAAACACCATATATTGATATTTGGCTCATATATTTCAGCTTAGCACGAAAATGTAGTCAATTTATCATAATTAACTCGAGCCCTTCCTAATACTCTTCTCAGACTTCATTTGCTCATTCCAATCAGCTGCTCCCACCAACCACCCTACCAGGCAGCTGTCGTAAACTTGAAAATCCATTGGATTCGTTTAACTGAAGCCTTTTTCTCTACTTTTTGTCAATCTATATTATGTAGTATATTATTAATTCCGACTAGATTTGTTTCATATCAACACTTACAGATCGAGACCTGCCATTTCGTGACATAAATCTTGTGACTACTAAACAAATACTTTGGGTTGTCAGTGGCAGTTCTAACTCAAGATGGACTGATCTAATCACAGCACAAGTAAAAAAGAACAACAAAGTCTTTTCTCCATTACTTAAGTATAATGATTTTCCTAAATCTACACCAGTTATCACGAATGCTGCAGCATTCCTAATTCGTTTCCTTGGTAAGGATTCAGATATTAATTCAGCTTTATTCACCTCAAATCTTCTACAATTCATAGTTTTTCAAGACGTGTCTAATGGTTCTTCTACATTACAAGATCTAAAAGTCTTTCCTCTTTTGAGATATAAAAATTTTAACTCTTACATAGATTAAATTTTTATGATGTTCCAGGATAACTGAATGAATAACAAGATGTTTATTAGACAGAATTATTTGACATTTGAAACGATCAGCATCTTTTCTTTGTACTAAACGTTCCGCCACACGAATTAATTCTCCTTCGTTAAGTTGAGGACGTAACATTTTTAAGATAGGATTCTTGACTGAAACAAAGATTTTGTGTTGTATACTTTTAAGCAATATTCATTAACATTTTTCTTATTTCTTCAGCAGTTAAGTTAGAGTGATACCGTTTTAATGTAGTATTCTTAGCATTTTTTACCAATCGTCGCATCCAAAAAAAAAAAAAATCATTTTACTTTCAAATAAGAATATCTGTTACAGTACCATGGTGTTTCATTTTCAGTATAGAGCATTACCATTTTTCTTCTTTCTTGATTTAAAATTTCTTCATTAGGTGCATACATGGATTTTGGCCATTTTGACATAGACAATTTCAACCATTTCATTCCAAGTAGATGTTGAACAGAGCTTCCTCTGAAAGGAATGTTTGCACTATTGATCTTTCCTAGAACATGCTACCAAAATTCCACAATAGACATAAATTAAATTTCTTTGACTTTATTAGAAGTGAATTTTACCCACTGTTCATCTTTCTTAATACACCTAAGAGTATTATTTGAATCAGTACAATAAAGTGTTTCAATATCTGGTATTTTCATGTCTTTCTTGACGTTAGCAGCTAATCGAGCAGCAATCGAACACGGAAGGGGTTCCACTCTGTGGAGCGTGATCTTCTTAAATAAAGTTATTCTATTTTTAGCTCTAACAAATGTGCAATATACAGATCCTTCATTTCAGCTCTGATAAAAATGCAAACTGTAAAAACGTACTTATTGGCATCAGCAAACCAATGTAAATTGTAATTTTTCAGAGGATAAGTATCCATCATCATCCATCTATTTATGTAAACACATCTTTTAGAAGATGTAATTAATTCTTCAATTTCATAAAACGTTTTACTGTATCATTTTGTCTTCAGACAATTCTTTATCACATGGTATTTTTTGTTTGTAGTTTTATGAAGCAATATAAGGTGGTCTGGTGTAATAACGCCAAGTGCTAATATTTTGTATAATTATAAAATAATCTGGTAAATGACACACATGTGCTCTGCGCGGAAGGGTTTTAAGTAATATAAATCGTAAAAAACAGCTTCAAGTTAATTTGTTTCATTTTTAGGTCTTATTGTTTTTACAAATAACTAAAATTAACCCTTGATCTAAAATTTGCAAGATACGTTTTGTGATGGGAAGACTATTTTTTTTTATCCGGAAATACTTTGTTAATTACATAAATTTGTGGTACATTTCATGGACTTTCAAAAAGTTGCTGAAGATATCTTCTCGAGATAATTTGTAATTTAAAATGTATAGCGCAATAACTATAACGGTGTAATAACGCTAATCCTTGGCATTAATACCCCGGTTGATTCCCCACAGTGGCCGAGCTACATCCTAAATACTGACTGAAATAAACACAGTTAAACTGTGCAATGTTTCTAATAATTCTATTTAAGCGGTCCTTTTTAAGCAAAAAGAAGATCACGGTCTGATATTCTTTTGCCTCATCCTCCCCACCCCCAACACCACACCTTTATTTTTCTTACACTTTCACAAAAAATTGAACATTTTTAATATTTTAGAATGCAATTTGTCAATTTCTAAGTTTGTAGAGTTTGTATTTTTAGAATTGGGCAATCTACATGCAATCTTATTTCATAGTTTTGTTTGCATGGCGTTATTACCCATATAGGTGGGTAATATCGCCAAATAGCATTTGTCAAGATATCACGCCATTATATTTTATGAATACATATCTGTTAAATTATTTTTTTTATATATAGATAGTCAATGAGTTGCTGTTTCGAATCATATATTTGTTTGAAAAATACAAACTAAAAATGAGCCGTGAAAATTGGTAGAACCTTAACTTGGCGTTATTACCCCAGGGTACCTTATTTGTGAACAACGTAAATGTACAATCAATTCCCAATGAATCATAATTTTTTTGTGCAATAGCTATCAATTTTCTTTTTGTATTCGAAGAAATATCTCATTCATAGTAGGTGAACTGTAGAACAATCTATATTTTCGTTAGTCCCACATCAGTCCTAGAACAGATACCATTTCATTATATTTCTCGCTTCTATCCATGTGATTCTAAAATAGTACCTAAACTTGGATATCTACTTTTCCATTGTCTTACGCCAAATTTCTCAGAGAGTAAAAATTCCTTTGACTGATGAACAAATGCAGTTGTTTACTTCAATACTTTCAAAACTAGAAAGACAATTGTCAACATAACAGGATTTTTGTAATACTGAAACAGCATTTCTAAAGGAAGGAGAAGCATTAATTAAATGATGTTTAAGGGCCTCAGGGAACCATTTTAAATTACTTTTATTTATTGAGTTATAATATTAATATTTTTTGTTATAATTAACCATAGAATTTGTAAACAAAATAACATAATAAAATTTCTTATTTTTTTACCGTAAAATTTAAAATTTATCAAAAATTTTGGGTAATTTAAAATCGTTATAATTCAAAATATTATTTGTAGAATTTTATTTTTTTACATTTAAATGAACAGAAATATCTAAATTTTAATCATTTTTAAAAATATTGTTATTTTTTTTATTTAAAAATATTTAAAATAAAAAATTAAGTAAAATTGCGCAATTTATATTTAAAAAATCACATTTAATACACACACACACACACACACGCATACACACACATATATATATATATATATATACAGGGTGAGTCATAAATATCGAAACAATAGGCTATCTCCTTAAATATTGCCCCTAGACCCATACTTCCAATTGCAAAAATTCATAAAAAGAGGTGAAATTTTTGATAAGATAAGTTGCATCTCCATGGGGGGTCTATTTGAAAAAGTACGAAAATTAACTTTTTATACGGCCCCCGTAGGATAAAAATTCCAATTAGGGAAACTTTCCTTATCCAGTCCTGAATAATACAGAAAAAGTTGCATCGTCATATCTTAAAAATTCGCGGAGTTATAACCGTTTGAATAATTCATCAGGTTTTAAGGGATTAGACACAAATTGAAATGCGCGCAATTCAAAAGACAATGTTACTTTAACAGTTGTAGGAAACGCGTAAAAAATCTATCTTTTAAGTTAGAATTTTGATTTTTTTTTTTTCCTTTTTTGTGATGGTTAGCCATATAATTTGCTAAGAAAATCACATGCTAAAATTTATCATAAAATTTTAAAAATTTCATAGTGTTAGTACTGGTTTCAATGTGATAGTTAAAAATCGTTATAACTCCAAACATTATTTATCGGATTTCAATTTCTTTCTAAAAAAACTAAAAATAAAATCTGATTTTAGTTTTGTTTCGAGGTTTTTGTTTTTCAATATTTATTTTAGAGCTATTAAAAATATTTATTTAAAAAAAAAACTTTTAAAAAATCATATTTTCAAAAGTAAATGATTTTTCATTTTTTAAAACAAAAGAAAGGTAAAATAATTAAAAATGACATGTTTCAAGTTTGTACTTTTTCTTTAACAATTCTTAACTTTTAATAATTTAAAGACAAGAAGTAGTCGAAAAAAAAAAATTCATTATACAGAAAAACGAAATGTACTGTTTTACTGCCCATTAGTTATTTAAAAGAATGAATTTTCTGAGATGCAGATTAAGTCCTTTTTTAAAAAATTAGCTCTCTCAACTTCAAGCTTTTTATCGTCCGGTAGAGGCTGTTAAAAAATCTGTATTCTGGGCTCAGGTCAGATCAGGACCGAGACGTTACTTTTTTCTGAAGACTCGCCTATCCAGGTCTAATGTATTTTTCATACCGGAGGTGGCTGCTTCCTTTTTCCCAGACTTGCACTGGACGAAATTTTTAATCACGGTCTCGAACAATCCATAATTAAATCACAGAACTAATACGTACATAAAATAAGTAAAATTTGGTTTAATCAATATTTTTACGAAAACCGTATAAATTTTAAAACCGCTTTTATTTTACAAAACAATAAAAAAAAAAACTTTAATATATATTTTTTAAGAATAGTATATTTAAATGCTAAAAAATTAAACAAAATAAAACCAGAGAAAAAAAATCTGCCTCTGACGGAATTCTGTCTTAAACAGAAAAAGTGTTGATCCATGCAAGATAAATACAATAATACCTGAGAATAAAACAAACTCCATTTAACCTTCATAGGAAATACATTTGTCTATTACGTATTTTTTCTTTCCTATGTGATTCCGTCTTAAAAGGTTTTACTGTATAACATTTTTCAAATTCTTCAACGCACGGGATATGGATTAGCGATAATAAAATATAAGTGAAACATTTACATATAAACATAGATTCATTGATAAAACAAATATATCACAGGCTTTGGAGCCTCTTTACTAATAAAAAGTATAAATATAAAAAACGAAATTCTATATTAAGTATTTTTGGTCAGACCTCCTCCACGCAAAACAATTTTTAACTATACTGAAGTAAAAAACTATGTAGAAATTCACGGCTGAGCCGGCTATGGTTTAAGCTTTGTTCCTGGCTGGTCCGGATTATGATTTTAACATTATTTCATGCCGGGCTGAACTTCTTTCCCTATGAGTCGGTCTAGGACCGGACCTAAATATTACGATTTATTCAGACTTCTAGTGCTAACGATTAACATGTTTTAGAAACAAGTTTCAATTTTAAATTAATACACTGCTTTATTATGGCTAAATAAGAGGCACGGTCTTAAACCGATATATAACAACGTTGCAATTTGCGGACGATCCCTTATTTGCTTTGAAAATTGATGAATAACACTTTGTTTCCAGGCATGGTAAAGTGGTGTAAGTCGCGAATTTTTGAGTATTTTAGATTTTGATATCTCTGTCAGGTTTTCTGATAGGGAGATGAAATTTTTTTTGTTCATTTTAGGAATGGATAAGGAATAATTTCCTAATTGGGAACTTTGCTCTACGGGGGCCGTATAAAAATTTAATTTTCGTATTTTTTCAACTAGACCCCCCATGGAGTTGCAACTTATATTATCAGAAATTTCAACTTTTTTTATGAGTTTTTGCAATTGGAAGTATGGGTCTAGGAGCAATATTTAAGGAGATAGCCTATTGTTTCGATATTTATGACTCACCCTGTATATACATACATATATATACATATATATATAATATATATATATATATATATATATATATATATATATATATATATATATATATATATATATATATATATATATATATATATATTTAATTTGTTAAATCAACATTAAAGAAAAACAATGAAAAACGGCACATAACAAGCATTTATCTTTAACAGTTATGACTTATTGCAGTTTAAATTCGACAAACTGCGAAAAACCCATCAGGACGATAAGCGCATTTTCCCAAAAATTCCTTTTTCGGAAAACCATTGCTTAGAATTTAAAAAAAAAAAAGAAAATAGTATTTTCTCTTCTAATTAAGAGAAAAATATGATTTTAACGTCATTTTATGCATAAAAAAACAGTAATTTTTAATGTATTTTTTTAATTTGAAGATTTTTGTATACTGGACTCCTTAAGATCAGCACTCAGCAAAAATGGACGGTATATAAAACCAAAAAAATTAAAAGAATGTCGAATTATTTTAATTTCTCGTGATCATTATCTTCCATGCAAAAAAAAAAAAAACCCTACGGTATTTTATGTTACTTTCGAAGACACTAATTTGCAAGAAATCTTGCTTAACGAATGTAGCAGCAAACAGTTTTTTTACGAAATCGAGTTAATATTATTGGAGTAAGATCGAGAAGATTTGGACTTTTAGCTAGACATTTATTTAAAGAAGGGTGGTTTTTCATGTGTGCCGAAGCTTCATGAACCGGTCTAAGTTTCGTATTGACTGAGTTTTATTACTGCTCCGTGCGATAAATATTGTCCAGGATTCTTCTTCCAACCACTCTTATAAAACATCTTTGTATTCTTCTAAAATATAAATTAATTTCAAAATTTTAATCTTATTTCGGCTGTGGCTCATCCCTCAGGAAATACAGGATATGACTTCATGCAAGATAATTTTATTTCATATCTTCCTGCATTGTTAATTTTAAGGTTGCGTTCACTCTTAAAACGAAAGAGCTGATTTGGCTTCTCATGAAAGAGCTGTAATTTTTTCGATCATAAAAGAGTTGTTTTCCAAACGATTAAATCTTCTTGACCTAAATTGGTTATTTAAATAGCTCAACTTCATTTAAATTGGTTAAAACTCGAGTTATTTCAACTCTTTTTTGAGAAGCTGCCTTTCAACATTGAGATGAGTGGATTTCAGCTCAACTTGAACTATTTTGTGGCTGACTTTTTAAGAGAGTTGACAATGCTGATACGAAACTTTATGTATTTCCATCATATTCTAACTTTTAACGGTATCTAGAATTCCTATACGGTCTAACCTCCCCATATCGAAAATATTAATCTCATCAGTGATCAAAGATATGATCGAAAGGTTTCATCTACTTGTGAAATTTAACCCGTCAATGTCCTTCTCAAACATGTATATTTTGCAACAGGTCCAACCGCTAAATATTGAATCTCTCCATTTAATATTATTCCTGTCACATCTGCTTCTATTAATAGATGAATTTCTAATTTGTATGTCTATGACATGTGTTTATCACAATCAGACAGTCTTTAACTATTTTACTGAAATCTTGAATTTAAAGTTCTTGGGGCGTCTGAAGTATTTCACTAAATATTTTCTTTTGAGCTAGAACATGGAAATTACTATTCTACTTTTAATCGAAGCTTATTAAATGTATCTTAAAACGACGATGTTTCTGTTGGGAGTATTCAAAACGGCCAAATAAACTATGAACTACTGAAATTTCTCCTAAACTTTCTTACTTTAACAACATAACAGTTTTGGGAGTGATATACGACCACTAACTATCAGTATCAATTTAAGCTTTTATGATATATTTTCCATTATGACTCATTATACTGACTTGGAGTGTCTTTAACAGAATCCCAGATAAACTGTATGGATAAGTTAATATTTGATCTTTTTATTGTACACAATTAAAATTTTCGACAGGCTTAAGAGTTTTTATTTTAGATACAATTGAAGAATTCGGTCAGATGATTGTGCAGTGAAGGTTATTACACATAAAGCATTTATTTTAATGCGATAAATTTTATTAACGTGGCCTCTTTTAATAGCATAAAAAATAACAACTGAACTTTTTTGCATATCCATGTTTTTTTTCTCAAAAGCTTTCCAGAGGTCTCTGCAGATAAAATTTAGGACAGGTATTTTTTCAATATCCTTGAATTTACCAGCTTTCCCGGAATAGACAAAAACTTCATATGTCAATAAAACGATAATAAAACGACACCAACAGATCGCCTGTGTAAAGCTTGATGTACGACCCTAGCTATTCCGATAGTAGAAAGTTGCCCAGGATTCAAGACAATTTTTTGTTGTCAGTGAAATGAGATTCATCAATCACAAGCAATTCATTTTTGTTTTCTTGAAATATGGAAAAGTTCGCAAAAATATCAGAATCTGATTGGTTAATCTCTTCTCGCTGATAGCGAAAAATCTATCTGGAGCCTAGGCGTTTATGATTCGCAAGTGTCGATTGTTTGCTTTTCAGAACAATACAAGTCCAAATATTTGTGTGTTAATGAAACTCAACGCAATTGTAACGTGTTGTTTCAAATGTCAAAAGATAGAGGTCAGTAAAGCAATTGAAACGATATACATATCTCATATACTGCCAAAAATTGGACTTATTACGAAAAAGCACAGTTTACATTATTAATTGTCATTTTCTAGTATATACACAAATTGTCTGATTGCAATTGGAACTTCCTTATTTGTCGGCTATTTGATCGGCATATACTTAAATGAATATATTTTAAATGTCATTGTTATCTCATCGATGTCAGAAGTGTGTAATATAAATATGGATTTTTTTAAAGAATATATAATAAAAAAAACTTAGTATTTATTTGCAAAGATTTGAAATTGGATTTTTTCTTAAAATGAACGAAGTAGAATTATATTAAAAAGAGTGTATTAATCCCAATTTTGCTACTCTCTATTATTAATTGTCTGAGCGAAGCGAAGTCTTTATACTCAGAGATACGAAACGATATTAAAATTCAAAAAAATTCTTTCGTCAAGCAAATCTCAAAAAGTACTTGTCGGATTTCGATTCTGTTTGTACCAATAGGTACCTGTGAAGGTAATCTGGTGAATGCACCTACTTTTAAAAATTAATTCCAAATAGTTTAAAAGTTATATTAAAAAAACTGATAAAAAAGCACAATTTATGTGCATACGTCACAGAATTTTGGTGAGCGTGATTTTCACCGGCTGGACATTTTCGTAGATAACCGAATCAGTACATGGAGTAAATAGTAATCATTTTCGCACTCAGAAATATTGAATACAATAAAACATTTTAAAATTTAATCATGCAGAAAAATAAAACTGTTATTTTTTTATATTAAAAAATGTCATAAAAACTTTGATTTTGTGATTTTGTGATAATCTCTTAATAGCATTTTTTGATCACCAAAAGAATGTTTTATATATTTCGCGTGTGAAAATTAGAATCAATTACGTTTTTAAATAAAAAGTTTCTTTTATGACATCATTTTCCCTTTATATTAATTTTCATTGCATGTTTTCTTTTAACTTATTTGTTTGTGTATGGAAGTCAATTCTGGTCACTAATTTTTCGGCACGGATACCACAAGCGCATCAGATTTGGCGCAATTTTTTTCAAAGCCCATTTGGCGAAAACTCCCCTTTCAAATAACGCTTACATACACATTTTTAAATTATTTTCTATTTTCAAAAAGAACTTACAGTAAATAAAATAATAATAATAATTAATAACTATAAAAAGAAATATTTTATATAATTAAAAGAAGGAAGTGAAAGTAAATAAACATTTTATGAGTAAATAAACAAATAATAAATAAATAAAGCCGGGTTATACCATCTCAGGTAAAATAATGCCATTTTGACTCCAATAATGTACCCTGGTGCATATGTGACATTTTTTCCCATTTTTCATCCGTTTCCTGTTGGCATACAACTTTGAAATATGGAGTATGTATGCATACCTGGGACGGGAGCAATACTGAAATTAGACATTGATTTTTCTTTTAATTCGATCCAAAAAGGGGCAACGGGGCTATTTTTTAAAGTTTTATACAATTTATACTAAATAAAGGAGCCACTTACCTATTTCTATATACCAGAAGAAGTAAGTGGTATGTAAAAACAATTATAGTATACATAAATAAAATACTTGAGATAATATACTAGAGATATAAGCACCGGGTTTGGCGAGATTTTTTATGCCAATTAGGCGAAAACATCGTTTTGATTACCAGATGCATATAGCATGCTATAACAACACGTTATTTATTTATTTCAAAATGAAAAAAAAGGAATAAATGAAACATTTCCTGTTATTAAAAAAGATATAACAATCAATATATGATAATATTTTTAGAACAAACAATTTATTATAACATTTATATGATAACCAGCATGTTAGGCAACTAAACGCCATTTTGGCACCGATTAGGTACCTCGGTGTATATAGGGCATATATGTGCCATATTTATTTGTAAAACTGAGCATGAAAGTTTATCAGGTGTGTTTTCATAGGCGCTTATATCTTTTTGCAACATAGCGCACCTTTCGAAGCCAAAACTGCACAAAAGAAAAATAATCAATATTTGCAGCATCTTTTTTTAATGTAATGCACATTTTTTAATCAGTAGGCTCGATAATCAAACCTCGTTTTTTTTTTTTTTTTTTTTTTTTTTGCTTTAAAAGATGATATCTCATACGACGTCTTTTTGGGATTCGTCGTTTTTCCATATTTGATAGTATGTGTCTACTCGTTTTGTACCCTTTTTTGTAACTTTCTTCTTTATTAACAGCGACATCTGGATTTCCTATTTAAATAAAAAAATTTCTAAATACAAAGAATTTTGTTAAAATAAATAAATAATAGGAAATGCGGACATCTATTGCTCAAAACACAAAATTTTTCCTATTGAGTTAATAAAAATCAGTAAAAACATAATTTTTATGATAATAAAAAGGTGACTTATGTAATAACAGAGTCATGTATTATTACGTTATGGATTAAGTATGAATATTTCAATGAAAAGTGATATTCCAAAAGTATTATGAAATTAGTTAAAAACCATTTATTTTAAACTAAATGAATAAAAGATTTATATTTTTAATGAAATAAATGGGATTTGAAAAATTATTGGAAATTTATCACCATAGATGTATTAATATTACAATCAGTACCTTGTATGCAAAATGGAACAATTAGCGATACTTTTTGTACCCGAAAAATGGTCGTTGCTTTTTTTAAGATTAAAAAGTAGATTACGAAATATTCCTATATAGAGATGCCAAACCCTTGCTTATTGCATAGCAGAATTTTCTTATAGGAAAAGTTATTTTTTAAATCCGCAGAATGTTCCAATTTAATAAAACATTTTCTGTATTAAAATACCGGTACCCAAAATGCCGGAGACTTGGCAGCTCTGCCTATAACATTTTAATTAATCACGGTACTTTTTTTAATCGGATTCAAATTTAGTGAAGACAACGTTTTTTGGCCGAAAGCAGCTTTTTTCCACATGTGTAACTACGATACAATTCCTTCATGTTGACTTATGAATGTTTTGACTTATGCTATTATTGCTTCCTCTCATTTATTTATTTGAATTTTAAATAAGATGACTCAAAATCGTGTTTTTTAAATATACGAAAAAAAAAATGCATTTCGAGAGAGGGCGAAAAGGACAATATTTGGCGATTTATTACCTGCGTTTGGCTAAGTGTCTTACTACCTTGTATTTAATACTCTTCACAATACTTCGCTGTTATATGGACTTAGGCGCTTTTATAAAATGTTTGACGTAATTCGGGCTTTAGAAAGTGAGTTTTTTACTGAATAATACAAATAAATGAAAAATGAATACTAAGAAATACTAATAAAAGAAAAATGAAGCATTATATTGATCTATGTATATTTAAAAATTCATCTGCTAGCACTAATTAGATAATTTATGTCATGTGTTTAGAATAGGAGATAAATTCTTTATTTCTATGCTATAAAGCATTAACGTTTGTGTGTTTTCCGTTAGCATTGGGAGTACCTAGCCGATTTAAAAAATAATGTGGGCAAAAGATGTTGGTAACCATCTTTGCTGCAAAATATACTATATTTTGCGTAGGAACAATAATCACCATCAATGCACGAGCAAAAAAAGTTCTAAAATTGAGAATTCTTTGATGTTGATATAACTAAAAATTTAAAATCTTTTTTTTTTTTTTTTTGGTGGCAACTTTTAAGATATAATATTCTCGTTATGAACGATTTCTAAAACATTCGACAATTTAATTTCACATATTAAACATTTTTTTTTTCTAGAAAAAGTTTTAAACCCAATTTATTGTGAATATTGCAATTTCTAGGATACTGTTGGGGTTAGAAACTATAACTTTGGCATCACAGTAACTTATAAGATGTAAGTGCTCGTTTAGGACAAATTTTTAAAAAAGGATTCCTTAACTCTTATCGACAACCTGATTGCATCCGTGGAAAACAGATATTCAACATTATAAACTATTCGGACGGATTTCACACCATATAAAATACACTCCATTTCTCTTCAAACATAATAGTTTATGTTATTTATAGTTTCTCAAATCGGTGCGAAGCTTCTGTTTCTGCTCATGACATCATTTCAAAGAGCTATATTTCCAATATAGGAAAATTTGGTGTTTTATTTTCTGTATTACTTTTAACATTTTGCATGCTTCCAATTTTATATCCATGCATGGTTTGCTTTTCTTTTATAAAAATAGTATATGCAACAAGATTTTGTAGTTCTACGATTCGATATGCTTATTTTCATCATTATATTTTATCACAATGAATGACCAATTAAAGGTAACATCTCATTTTCTTTACTTATCGCAAGTTATTAAATGTGTGTTCTCAGCAATATCGCTCAGACTAATCCCTCTGAGGGAAGTTCTAGTTGAAGAAAATGTAATACAGAATGGTTACTCTTAGGAAAATCAACCCTACCTTTCAAATAAAATTTCATTGCCATTCGTTTTACATATGCCCAGTTTTCAATTTTTTGAAAGTGTTTAATCATTATTTTTTCGAAAATATTTAATAATTTTTCAGTCTCATTTTACGTCTATTTTAATGATAAAAACAATAAATCAAAAAAATCCTTTAAAATTTGTTGTCAACTTCAAATTTTCAGATTATGGTAAAAATATTTTATATATTTTCAAAAATATTATTTGTTTTATTAACAGCTTGCACGTGCATAATTCCAGGACATAAACAATTCCAGGATGAAATGATTAAAAAAGATTGGTATAAGATCTGACGATGGAGAATGGTAAATATCTAATCAGCAAGCAATATTGTAATATATTGATTTTAAAATATTTAACCAAATGTATACAACAGATCTTTAAAAGAATTGTCCTTAAAAGTTGTAAAGCTGGAAACTAAGACTTGAATTGTGCAGAATTACTGATCAAAGATCGGTAATTTGAAACATATTCAGAAATTTTCGTCTAATACAAACTTATGCATAATTATCAAAAACAGGAACGCAGATTATAAAAAAAATTAAACATTAGGAAAAAGCATATAGAATTAAAAATTACATACCATTTCCATAGTTTTCGTTTTTGACTTTTGCTATTGCATAATAAAAATACGAAGTTTACTTATTCACACAAATATGTGAGTATGCGAAGCGAATATCTTTCCGATAAATAAATAATAATAGTTTAACTTTAAAGAACTTGGCAACTACCCGTAAGACATGGTGACCTCACTGCAAAGTCGTTGTGAAGTCACATTGTGACTTTGTGACCATGGATTGTCGATGTGACGACCCGTGACGTCGATATGAAGTCAGAGTGACTAAAATGTGAAGTCGTTATGGCCAATTTAGAGCTTTTTGAGACCACTTTGTGAAAAATATGTCATTTGTAACTTCTTTGACATTAACATTGTGACGAAACTGTGACCTAAAGCGACGATATTTAAATTGCCAGAAACATGTTTTTTAAAGTAAATAACATGTCTTGAAGAATATTTGTAATTTTCTAAAAATTTTTAAGAAAGTCACATCTCAGTCACAATGTGAAGTCACTGTGTGGTGGCATGTTCGTCACAGATATCATGAAAAATTAAAGATTTTCTTTTGTATATAATTTAATTTTTTTGTGAATTTTATTAATATTGTATGTATATGATATAAAACTCTTCTCTTTAAAAAATTATTACTCCTCAAACTTTTTACTTTTCATAAAAAATGGATAAAATTATCCTTAAAAAAGCCGTAAACGGTGCAAAATACTACAAGAGTTGAAAACATCACATAAATGGCAATTTAATTATTCTAAACTTATTTGCAACATTCTGTAGTACACAAATTTATAATATTATTTAAAAATTAAACAAAATAGTTAAGTGTAATAAAGTTCGTAAAAAAATATTTAATCAGATAAAAGCAACTACAATAAAGTATAATTTATTATAATTTTTCTTGATGTTTTGAAAATCGCATTAATCATAATGATGAAAAAAATTAGAATGTTATTTTTTATTTTTTATCCAGCACTTACAACAGATTTGTTTCATTTTTAATGGTTTAATGGTTTAATGGTTTTTCGAAAAAAAAAACTTTATATCATTTCGCATGTTTCATTAATAATAATTCACAGGGATAATTAACTTTTTGTAAAGTTCTTGATTTTATAAATAGGATCTTTTTGTCATATACTTTATTATTAAAAATATATTTGAAACACATCAAGCTATAAAAAATGTGAATAGTTTCAAGTATAAACTTGTTATCTTTGTTTTGGTTTTTCACGGAAATTAATATATTTGCGATCTGTGAAATTTTATATTCATTTTTTTAATAGCATTAATACAAAACACTTTTGCGTTAAACATAAAACACTTTTGCATTTTGTAAACAGCAAACTTTTAACTAGAATATTGTCATAAATGCTGATACAGTAAATTATGTTTACTCATTTCATTTAAAGGGGAATTGGCAATTTTTAACATAATGTTATTCTTTTTTAAATTTTTAGTAGGTTTCTAGAAATTGGATTATAATTTATTTATTTATTTTATGTTTATATCTGCTTTATTTGATGTTTCGTTCCATTTTATGCATGGAAATTTTCGTTTAAATTTCCTGGTTGTTGATTAATTTATGCATTATTTCATTCAGATTCTCTTTTTTACTCCCACTTAAAATTTTGCTATTCGTTAATAACAGAACTTTGAATTATTTCTTTTCTCTATGCGTGTGGTAATTTTATCTCTCATTACTCTTATACTTGCAGCTCTTCTGTTTTTACAATGGTTGCATTATTTTGTTGCGCACGTATTTGTTCTCAAAGCCTAAAAATATCTTTTAATTTTAATGTAGCCTATGTATATTTCTTCATACCTGAGCTAAGGACTCTGGATCCCCTTATTTTCTCCTCAATGTCGTGTCGGAATTTTGTATTATATAGTTTTATTTACAAATGTTTTTATCGTCATATTTATTAACATACTGTTCAGTGGAGTGGGGCGAATTTTTTTTCGATTTTCGATTATGAATAGTGCAGAAAAGTCACCACTAGTGGCACGCATTTCACAATTTGAAATTTTCTGGGCAATTTCTTCATTCATCACAAATGGCTTGAAGTTTTGCTCAAATGATGATTTTTAAAATTTGTTAGCAAAAATTTAAAAAGTGTTAAATTGAATTTATTTTAGATTAATTTAAATAAAATGTCGTATTTATGTACGAAATTTTTAAATAAGCTGTGATTATGTATTATTTAATAGTTATGTGTATTTTAAATTTTTCCATTTTGATTGCTTTTTCGTATGT
This sequence comes from Maratus speculifer, assembly GCA_964019185.1. Lineage (NCBI taxonomy): Eukaryota > Metazoa > Arthropoda > Arachnida > Araneae > Salticidae > Maratus > Maratus speculifer. The sequence continues at coordinate 243,304,597 of OZ025289.1, forward strand.
AAGTGATCAAAAATTATAAGTATTGTTTGATACGTTCGTCCGTTTCTCTCTTTTATCTTTGCTATTTTTCTCGCTCTTGTTTCAGTTTTTTTTATGCGTTTTGAGTTAAATATTAGGATGATGGACCAGAGCAGTTCTGGAAGGTTTTTAATCTCAGCAACTGACAGACTTTTGAACAGTTTGTATTTAACAACGATGGTATCTCTGTACAAGGAAAACACTATAGTAGAAATTAAATCAATGTAATATAGAAATCAATGAAAGACTTGTATAAATTGCTGCATAATGTGCGCGCTGATACATACATTAACTATGTATGTCTTCATGGTGCTCCGTAAAGTCTGGAAAGAGATACTGTACAGGTAGTGATATTAAATGATTCATGTTTACAAATATCCATTTTTAATATTGCAGTTAATTTCTTGAGTTCGTGTGATTTTTCTTTTTACCAGGTTTAAATTAAAAAAAAATATTTTTGTAAAAATATTTGTAGCATTTTAATTCTTGAGAATGCTGTTGTCAGAGCAATGAAATATGTCTAATAAGAATAAATAAAGTTATTTTTTGCATTTTAAAAATATTTTTATTACTTCAGAGAAAATAGAGGGAGAGACCGAGCTAAGCTCGGTCAAAATTAACTTCGTGTTCAACTGGATAAAGTATTATCACTGCACCATTCACTCTGCATTATTGCTGTAAAACTTTATATTTATAATAGTGTTATTTTCAAAAACAAGCAATAAGTAAAGTATGATTGTATGCATATGTTCATAAATTTTGCTTTATTTTAAAATTTACAACGACAGGATATCGATCCATTCACTTTTTTAGCTCGACTCTGATTGGTTTAACCATGCATCTCGAATCCTATTAAGAATGTATAAAAAATTTCTTCACATTTTAAGGTCAATATTTTTTGTTGAATATAGCAAAATTTGGAGACATTTTTTCATTTGGTGCCAAATACGTGTTTTGGTTTTCGTAATCTTAATAGTTAATATTTTGGCCAAATATCGCCAATATTTTGTCAAATATCACCAATTTATTGGCTGTTGCCATATTTTGGTAACCCTGACCCGTACTACCCAAAATGGTCCAGTAATCAAATTTGATCAAACAAAGTATAGTCCAAATGGTTTGAGGCATTTTCTACATAAATTTAGCACGACCCATCATTACCCACAAATTACCCTTATAATCAAAATCTCTCGAACATGTGACTTAGTCCATTAGTTTTATCGTTTCTAAAAATTGTTACATACAAAATTTCGTTAAAATCGATCCCGCCATTCTTTAAATATAAATAACTTGACCCAGACCCTTTATGACCCTTTATGGCCGTTTAATCGAAATTTCTCGAATATGTGACCAAGCCCAATGATTTTCTCGGGCCAAAAAAAGTGTTGTATACAAAATTTCGTTAAAATCGATCCACCTGTTCTTTTGATATGGCTTGACATGATCCATTATGACCCATAATGAGGCACAAATGGCCCTTATAATCGAAATTTCTCAAACATGTGACTTAGCCCGTTAGTTTTCTCATGTCAAATAAAAACTGTTGCATACAAAATTTCGTTAAAATCGATCACGCCATTCTCTAAATATAAATATCTTGACCCAGACCCTTTATGATTCTTTATGACACATTAATCGAATTTTCTTGAACGTGTGACCTCGCGCAATGATTTTCTGGAGTCCGAATACGAAATTTAGTCAAAATCGTGCTAGCCATTTTCTAGATAAAATTAGCATGACCCATAATGACCCAAAAATGACCCACTTATCGAATTTTCTCTAAAACGTGACTTAACGCAATGAGCTTTTCGTAATCCAAAACAGTAAAAATTTAAAAAAATGTACAAAATCGTTAGAGCCATTTTTTTAGAGAAAACTGGTTTGACTCATATTGACCCCAAAATGACCCACTAATCTAAATTTCACGAACCTGTGACGTAGCCCATTAATTTCCTCGTGCCAAAAAATGGATGTATGCAAAATTTCGTTAAAATCGATCCAGCCTTTCTTTTGATATAAACAGCTTGACCCTGACCAATTATGACCCAAAATGACCCACTAATCGATTTTTCTCGAACACGTAACCGAGCGCAATGCTTTTCTCGTGCCCGAAAATTTTAAAATAGAAAATTTTGTCAAAATCGTTAGAGCCGTTTTCGAGATAAAATTTACGCACACACAATATTTTTGCTTATATTATAGTACTAGCAGGGGTGACCGAGCTGAGCTCGGTCAAAATTAACTTTGTGTTCAACTCGATATAGTATTTTCCCTGTATCATTCACTCTGTATTATTACTGTAAAATATGTTATTAATAATAGTATTATTTATAAAAACAATCAATAAGAAAACTATGTTTGTATGCACATGTTCATAAATTTTACTTTATTTTAAAATTTACAACGAAAGGACATCAATCCAAATCACTTTTTTAGCTCGACTCTGATTACTTTAACTATGCATCTGGAATACTATTAAGAATGCATAAGAAATTTTTTCACATTCTGAAAGGCAATATTTTTTGCCAGATATAACCAAATTTGTACACATTCTTTCATTTGGTGTCAAATACGAGTTTTGGTTTCGTAATCCTAAAAGTCGATTTTTCGGCCAAATTTTGCCAGTATTTTGTCAAATATCGCGAACTTATTGGCTTTTGCCATATTCTCCTGGTCCTGACCCTAATCAAAAGTGATCAAACTTGTGAAATAGCTCAGTGGTCTTCAGGTAATCAAAAACAGTGGAGTATAAAATGAATCAAAATCATTTAAGCCATTTCTTAAGTAAAATTAGCTTGACAGAATTCAGCAAGGAAGCGATATGATCCACTAATGTAATTTTGTTTAATATGCAACTCAGCCCAATAGTCTTCTCGTGACAAAAGACGTTTCGTTGCAAAATTTAGGTAAAATTGATTGAGTCGTTGTTATATATAATTAAAAAGACCCGAACCCATTAAGACCTAAAACGACCCACTAATTGAATTGTTACGAGCATGTGTCCTAGCTCAATGGTTTTCTCTTGCCCAAAAACGATATAATAGAAAGTATACTCAAAATGGTGAGAACAATTTTCTAGATAAAATTAGCATGACCCACATATGACCCTTATATCGAAATCTCTCGAAAATGTGACCTAATTCATTAATTTTTGCATGCCGAAAAACGTTAGGTACAAAATTTAGATAAAATCGATTGAGCCAATTTTTAGGTATAAATAATTTGAACTTGACCAATTATGACCCAAAATGAATCATTAATCGAATGTTCTCAATCATCTGGCCTAAACCCAATGATTTTCTTGTGTCCGAAAACGATAGAATATAAAATTTAGTCAAAATTGCGCAAGACATTGTCTAGATAGAATTAGAATAACCCAAAAGTGACCCACTGATCGAAATTTCTCGAACATGTGACCTAGCCCAATCATTTTCTCGTGCCAAAAATAAATATGCTGTATACAAAATTTCGTTAAAATCGATTCATCCGTTCTTTAGATATGGCTTCACCATGACCCATCATGACCCACAAATGATCCTTATAATTGAAATCTCTCGAACATGTGGCTTAGCCCATTAGTTTTCTCGCGCATAAATATTGATACACACAAAATTTCGTTAAACTGGATCCTTCCGTTTTTTAAATATAAATAACTTGACCCAGACCTTTTATGACCCAAAATGACCCATTAATCGAAATTTCTCGACCATGTGACCTAGCCTAATGATTTCGCGGGCCAAAAATATGTTGTATACAAAATTTCGTTAAAATTGATCCACATGTTCTTTAGATATATCTTGACATGACCCATCATGACCCATAAATGACTCTTATAATCGAAATCTTTTAAACATGTGAGATAGCCCATTAGTTTTTTCATGTCAAAAAACTGTTACATACAAAATTTCGATTTACCGTTTTTTAAATATAAATAGCTTGACCCAGACCCAGTATGATCCTTTATGACCCAGTAATCTAGTTTTTATCTAATCAAAAATGCTGATATACTTTTAATACTTTGCACCTATGATCTTTTGGATATTGATTTTCCTAAGAAAATAAAATGCGCGTTATAACTATCAAAAAAGTATTTTTTTCACCTAAACTATGATAATAACTTCTATTATCTTAGGAAATGCATCTTAATCATAAATATCTAATCTTATTTCAAAAAAGCAAATTAGCTTACATTAAAACTGCATAGGTAAATTTTAGGCAATATTAACTAAAATACCCAGGCATTGGTCTCTATTTCGAAAGTTTTAGTTAGTACATAAATTTGATCTGAAAAAAACGAAAGTGGAACAGATGTCTAATTATTTTTGCAAATTTTCCAAGGAGAAAAAACTCATTATACTTGAAAAAATATATTCATAAATGGTTCATAGCTCACGAAGTGATTGAAAATTCTTAGATAATGGCAATTTATTTCAATTAAAAATTCTTTACAATAGAAATGTTAAATATCAGCGCCAAAGTTTGTTTAATTGCGCATTTGAATTTGTATCATTAAAAAAAATGCAAAGCATAAATATTTTACCACTTGTCAATATAACTGAAAAGATATAGAATATATATTTTCAGTTATATCACAGTATATATTTCCAGTTATATCATATACATGTTTTCATATGTATGTTCAGAAATATGCATATGAAAATTTTTCTTATCTTTTTGTCATGATATTCTTTAGAATTAACCAATACAAGCTGTACAAATAATTGGAATATACTGATATCTGAAACAGGCATTAATGATAAATTTTGAAATGACGTAAACGTAGTAAAATGACATGACAATACTTTTAGATTTAATAATTAATTAGGCTAGTTGTGTTTAAGTCAAATTTCACTAAAAGTAAGGAACAACATTAAAAGTATCACAAAATTAATGGATGTTATTGTAAATAAACAATCTTTTCTATTAAAAAGTTGAAGCGAAAGTCTTCAAATTTTATGAAAACAGGATTATTTGTATTGTTCTTGAGTCATATTACACAAAAGACGATATTTATAAAATTGATTTGTATTGTAAATTCTTCATTTAAAAATATATTTTGAACTAGCATAAAATTTCATTGGCTTTCCACATTTACGTGAATAATTAATAAATAAAAGCCTGTCTTTTAAAGTTAAGAAATTATTTATTTTCCCAGATATTACAAATTTGAATTTGTAAAGAATATTTTTTTTTCTAAATCAATTAGAGTTGAAAGTACTACACTATTATTTTTAAATTGTTACTTACTTTACTGGAGGTATTTTCGGCGTAAAAAAATCTGTAATGTTACTAAAATTTCTCTAAGGAACTGAGATTTCTCTATCTTTTTAAATAACACATGCACGATTGCATTGTAAATAAAGCAATCTAACAGAGACGCCTAGAAAATTTTATGTAATTGCAACCCGGATTACAGATAAACTTTTAGAAGAATGATTGTAAGTTTTATAGATAGTTTTGTAAAAGAACAGTTTTCTCTAGATTTACAAAAACTTGTTTTGTAGAGGTGTATCTTTTTTGTACAGTGTGTAGATGCTATTTTAATAAGCATGCATATTTCCGTAACTTTACATCTGTAGTAGAATTAATTTATTTTTATTTATTATTATTATTGTTATTATTATTATTTTATAGTGTGCACTATATAAATCGAAAGTTTAGTATAAAAAGTCATATTTCTTGGAAATTTCCTTTTAGAATATTTCACCTATACACGTAAACATACTTCACATTTTTGCAAAAACTATCTTTGTAGATTTAGATCATTTTTGTACTCCTCCAGTTTTTCATAACTTTAAAACTTTTAAAGAATCATTGTATAGCTCAAACTGGTTTTCTTATTCAAAGGTGAGAGCGATCTTACAATGTTTAATTGCTAAATTAAAAGGAATTCGTCTTATGCCATCTATTTTTGCAATCATGATCTTTACAGTGCAAATTCCTTATTTTTAGATAAACAACGATAATAATGATTTGAAATTTATATTTAATTTAAAAGTCGATTAGAATAATGATAAAATGATTTTTTAATTCATGTATGTCTTTTGTATCTAGTTTAAAGTAAATATTGCTGTAAATGAAACAAAAGAAGCAGTTGCATCTAATTTTATTCCTAAAACTTACTTCTTTATGTATATTAAAATTATTAAAGATGTCTTATGACTATATACCAGCATAAAATTATCAAAGTAGAGTTTTTGTTGATGAGACAATTGCTATGATAATCGGATATTGCACAATGTGGCTCAAAATTCCACTTATTAGAGTTCCATACTTAAAAACCACAAAATTATACATTATAAGATCTATCATGAGTCTTTGTATATGCATCTGTGTAACTTTGGAACATGGAAAATTCCAGTTGGATAAAGTAATAAAGACTACTAACCTACATATGTAAAGATTATTAAACATTCACAAACACATTTTGGAAAAATGTAGTGGGAAAAATTAAATTAGTTGAAAATTTTCTTTTCATTGTATGTCATGTGAAAGCTTTTGTAAATCTAAATGAAAATAAACACTTTTTTTTATTTTAGCTATAATATTTTAAACTGTAATACAAAAATATGCTTCTCCTACATCAACCTACAAATTTACCAATAATAACTCAAGTATAAAAAAAGGGAAATAGATGTTGAAATTACCTATCGTAATAGAGGTAAAAAAGCATTGTTGATAACGATTTATGAAAAAATCTTTGTTAATTAGCTGAAATATTAATCCTTAAAGATAAGGACGATTTGGACATGCATAATAATAGGGGCGGTGAACTCTATTTAAATTCGGCTTTTAAAGCCTAGATAATATAATTTAATAATATATTAGTGTAATACAAAGACCAGTAGCTTTAAAAAAGCAATAAACTTCAAGTTATTGAAAACAGAGTAATTATAATTAATCACAGAAATACTATCGAATTCACGACTAATTTGGACTGATAGTACTTCTCAGAACCCCAGAGTGTCTTTAAAAGTTAATTAAAAATATATCTCTGGAGAAACGCAGCAGGGACAAAGCTGACGTTGCGACTTTCGACCCCCTTTCAAGGCACGTTTAGCACAATGCCAAATTTAAATTTTGAAAAAGTTTTCTGATTTAGTTTAAATGTAAAAAGAAAAGATTATTACACGCTGAATTTAGTTTTTCAAAATTCCAAATGAAGTTTATCCGCACCAGTGGTCGAGAGGTTCTGCTCTCGAAACTAATGGAAGGGAGGCTTAGGCTTGAAACCCAATCATACATGTCGGCCTAATTGTTCCCAGTTTATTATACTTTTCTTAAAATCTTGGATTTTCTTCCGTAAATATGGGATATATTCTTTTAAAAAGACCCCCCGTGCAGGTCAAATCCAACTTGAGGCCTATATCTTTAATGTTGATACACGACCATAACTACCCCAATGAAGTTTAAATAATCAATATTATTAACATACTCCCAAAATAAGTTCATCATAAACAGATTCAATATTCAATTAAAAAATATATTATACAAACTAGCCATATTTGATATTATTTAGGCTTCATATTTCCGTGAATTTTTTTGGTATACTCATTTATACTTTTCTAGTAATTTACAGCTACACTCAAACATTGTATATCTTTTTAAAAATTCTTATTAATCTTTTAACATGAATTTTTTAATAATACAGTTAATAGCTCATATATATATATATATATATATATATACATATATTACGGAATTCTCTAAGAGTGAGTGATACTCGCACTTGGCCGTTTATTTTATTTATTAATCATTCCGTCGTATTTTGTTACTTTAATAGGTACTACTAGGTTATCCCGTCGAGCAAAAAATTATCTATAAACTATAAGATTAAATGCCAATAATCAATGATCATGAATGTCACATTCAATGACATTAAATACGATTCACGTGTTTAAAATATCATTAAATGATTTTTATTTCGACTTTTTATTTGTATTTTTATTAATATTCTACTAATTTGTTTTTTTTTCGTTATTTAAAATAAAAATTATGTCAATATGTGTAATTTGGCTATTAGTTTGGCGATTTGTATAATTTGGCGAGATTGGTCGACGAGATAACAGAGTAGTACCCTTTAATATCAAGATAATCGTAAGTGAAAAATATTTTATTGCAGTGAAATTGTCTATATTATTCTGCAATGTGTTATTGAGATTTTGTTGTTTTTTATACAATAGTTTATTTATTAGTGTTGATAAAAAAAAGAGTAATTTCAATACATGTTGAATATAAACACCTGTTTTCTATATACTTGCATTAATTTTCTTTTCAAAATACTAGCTAACTGTGTCAAACATACATTAAAAGAATCTGGAAACAATAACCTATTTAGATTTCGTAACATTTAAGAAATGAAAAAATATTTTTTTTAGATATAAATTTTAACAAAATAAAATTTAGATGCATATTCTCTCTATTTTAAATCTAGTCATATGTGCAAGTTCCAAAAATTTTCTTATCTCATATACAAGTCAATGTTTCAAAATTTGCTAGAGAGGTGTCAAAATTTAATGGCAAGATACGCCCATCATGAATATCCTAAAAATATAGATACATTATGTTTAGTGTATTTAAAAAGGAGATATAAACATAAATTTTTTCGAAAAATTATTGAATTTTGGCACTTATCCTTTTAGATGTTTACTAAGAAAATTTCCAATCCAAAGATCGTAAAAGTGACATCTGTTGGGCAACAACCTAGTCTAACAAGGTAATATTTGCATGAAAATGTAACAGAATATAAAGTTTGATTGGATTTTTGCATAAGTTTTTAAGATACAACTATTGTGGCAATGCAGGAAAGCAGCGCTGCCTTTTAGAGAGTTTTCACAAAATCTAACCAGTAGTAGCTTATGTCAACGGCTAACTGAATCTGAAGTTTGATGAATATCCATCTATTAGTTCTTAGAATAGATCTATTGCAGAAATCATGAGAAATGCTGCATTGCAGAGCCTCCTATTCAGCGATAAACACCGAAACCTAATCAGCATTAATTTATGTCAAAATATAATAGTCTGAAGTTGGACCATAATTTATGCATTTATTTTTTTAGATAGAACTATCGCGAAACAGAGACTCTAGTGTCGGGAGAACAATAATACTAATTATACTAACGGGGCGAATTAAGATTAATTATACTAACTTCACCGTTTAAATATTGCGTTTTACACTTCACTTCTATTCCAGGCTTTCAATACTAGAGATGTGCAAAATTATGGTTTAAGCGTATGTTTTACCTAATTAAACAGCTTTTTATCAAAAGTTAAGCAATTTGAACATTTAAGTCATTGAACCATTTTTATTGAGTTTAATATAAGTATTAAAATAAATTAAGATTAATTATAATAACTCCTGGTTTTTATACCAATAAAGTACAGTATCTGTTTTTTATACTTCACTTGATTCCAGATTCTCAATACAAAAGATGCAGCAATATTATGCTGCAAATGTATGCTTAATCTAATTAAATTGATTTATTTGCAAAAGTTAAAAAATCACTACATACATAACCACATTATCAAATTAGGTGTGCCGAAATATAGTCTTCACAGCCTACCAAAAAACATATATTTATCTTTGCGATATGATTACCCAATGATGGATTACATATCAAATCGGATGTATTGTATAAATATAAAATAAGAAAAAAAATTCTTACCTATATTTAATTGTTGAGAAATAAATGATAATATCATACAGCACGATAGTGCTGTATGATATTATCTCAGCCGCATCTCTAATGTTAAAGTCCAAAGTTTGCCTCTTGATAACTTTGGACCCAATCATCGGATCGCCACGAAATTGAAAAGGCAAAGTGTCTTACCCTAGACCTAAAAGTTTACAAAAAACCATCTAGATCCACCGATTAGTTATGGAGATCCAGAATTTCTGTTTTGTCTCTTTTTTCTCGTGAAACAAGAAAAAAAGACAAACAGCTCAATTATAAACCGAACCAGGAAACATTCAGCGATGTGTAATAGCTTGTCGAATGCTTTTAATTTAGGTATGTGCCTTTTGAAAGTCCTGTCAAAAAATATCCAATTTAAGGAAATGTCACGCATTTAAAATTTATGTAACGCTATACCTTCCATAATAATTTGACATTATAGAAATCTCTCTGTTTTTATTTAATTGCTAATTCAATTATTTCTTTCGGGTTGACACCAACTAAAAAACAATTCAATAATTTTAAAAAAGAAACGAGAACACGTGTTCTTGTTTTTATTGATCAGTAAAAATTCTGATTCTCCTGGTAGATTTTTGAACCATTGAAAATGACTTCATTCGAAACAGAAAATGCACATTTTTCATAAACATTTGCATAAACTGTAATTAAATGTGTGATGAAACAACATCGCACCTTTATTTGAGTGTTTTCGACATAAAACAGTTACTAAATTACAGCTATTTCAATTAAAAATGGATAATTTAGAAAAAAATCTTCTATATTTATAAAAGTAACTATTTGAAAATGAAGATCTGTGTAGATACTTATGGTCATGAGAAAATCTGCGTAGATTCCGAGAAACTGCATTGGCACTACCATCTGGGAGAGGGCGGTTCTGTCGCTAAGTTTTTCACCTACTTGACAATATATGGCCAATTCTGGCGCCCAATATTACTCGCCAAAATTGAAGCCAACTTGGCATCATTTCCGGTATTTCGCCAAACTAATATGTCTACTGATAACTTTAAACTGATACTAATAATAGTTAAGATTTGTTAGTTGAAGGTGATTGGTAAAGTTCCTGAAAGGATCTGAAAAAGCTATGAAATCATATAAAAATCTGGTGGAACCAGAGAGAAAAGTAGAGCTCGATCTAAAAAAATGTTACAGTAAAAATTGGGAAATATTTTCAATCTAAATGTGTACAAAAGAAATGGAATCAGGTGATCTGCAAAGCTCATGAAATAACCCATATTTTTGTTAGCTGAAAATGTGGACTGAGCTCTACTGGTGCATTATATTTAGAATTATACTATTATCTATTCAAAATGATTACTGAGGAAAGTAGTCATTAGAACATATTGTTATGTTGTCTGAAATCATTTAAGCTCCACAACGTTAAACGAATATAAACCATGACGTAATAATTATAGTATAACATTAATGTAATCAGGTTGTTGAGGAATTGAGGTAGAATGATGATAAATTGGCTTAAACACAAATATTTAGTATATGGTTGAATCATATCTATTCAAGGTTTTGAGTTTACTTGGATTTTTGATCTTCCAAGTATCAAAAACGCTGGAATGGAATTGTGTCCATGCTTTGTACTGAACGAAATGTTCCCATACTTAATTACATCAGTCAGTAACATATAGTTATGAACCCACATTTTTAAACTGGTTATGGATGGTTGAAATACGTATAGTTAAAATTGCCTATTTTTCCCTGATTGATTTTAAGGCACCAGTAAAGCTCAGTCCACATTTTAAGCTAACAAAAATTGGTTTATTTCATGAGCTTTATAGATCATCTGATTCCATTTCTTTTGTACGCACATTTTTAGATTGAAAATATTTCCCAATTTTTACTGTAACATTTTTTTAGATCGAGCTCCACTTTTCTCTCTGATTCCACCAGTTTTTTATAAGGTACTTCTTAGGATATACGAGCTCGCACAAAACATATTGTTAGTCACATTGAAATATCTCCAACATGATGTAACAATTTTGTTTTTATTTTTATTATTATTATTATTTGCATGGATAAAAAATATCGCTTTAAAATGTAGGAAATAAAGTATTTTTTGGACAGTGCGATCGTATTTCGTTCAAATTCCAGTGAGTGCAGCAAACTTTTTTTATATACTAATCCTATTAATTCGATAAGTCCGCAAAGTACGAAATAGATAATCCCAATTTTTTAGAAAGTTGACGTCAATTATTTTGAAGCGCAATTTTCAGACAGTATAGAAATAATAAATAACATTAAGGACGCATGGATTATAAAATGGTTCAATTTTTTTCTAATTACAGTTATCGTCTTAAGAATGAGAATTTAGAGACTTATTAAGGACCTAAATAATTATTATACTGGAAGGTTTTGAAATAATATGATCTAAGCACTGTGGATGCGTACATTGTTTTTTGCCTTTTTTTCCGAAATGTATATTTTTATCCTTTGGTGCACATTTCTTAAATATCATTCCTGGTAAAGAGTTGAAATTCTTCCAAATTGTGTAATTAACTTCTCTCTCTTTTTTTTAGAAAATATCTATAATTATAGGTCTGAGACTTTTTTAAATACTGAGAAATATGTTCCTAAAACTTTAGGGATTTTCAAAGTTTTTTAGTAAAATATAGTAATTTTATTTCTTTTAATTTATAGTGGAAGTTCCTCCTTATTTTCAAATAGTATGTTTTCTGACACTGAAACAAATTTTAAAATACAACAGTTTTTTAGAAAACTGTAACTATCAAACATATAGTTAATTATTTTATATAGAGATATGTAAAATTTAATTAATTCTTGATGATAATTTATGCGTAAAATTAATTTCTTTTGGTTTATATTCAGGTTATAATGTGTATATTAAAAAAAAACTTTTGCATCTATTTTTAAAATAAAAAACGTGATATTAAGTAAGTCGTGTAAATATTGATGTAAGTGGTCTAAGTTTCTTGCAAAATACGTTATGACAATATTTTGCAAAAATATACATCATTATATTTGTTGAGATTGTCCATGTGCCTTTTAAGCAACTTAAAAAAAATTAAAAATTCAGAATACATTTAATAGATTTATACACAAACATCATTGGAAGTATGTAACTGCATTGAATATTAGATGGTAAAATTTTGTGTCTTCCAAAAATGTATTGAAAAGGAAGAAAAAAACTTTGCAGTTGACAATCGAAACGTTTTCGCGTAAATAAAATAAAATGAAAGTTTGAAGTTATCAAAATGTAATTCAATACGTTTTAAACCAAACTTTGCAGTTTTTAAAAAAATTAATCTAATGATATTCAAGCTAACATAAATAGCCTTAATAGTAGTAGTAATGCAGAATTAAGGAAGCATGGGCCACAAAAATCTTCAAATTTTCTTTAAAAAATTACAGCATTAAAAATTCCTCTTTATTTCTGCTTTAAATGACGCTTAAGACCGGAATCTATCTTTAGTGCAATAAGAAATATTAATTTTTTCATTTTGCGTTATTTTCAAAATCTACCTTTCAAACAAAAAATGTCATGGAAATGACTTCTTGTTAAGATGCGTTTTCCTTCATAATGAGGTTTTTTTTTTTTTTTTTTTACTATTTTTTGCAATTAAAATGGTAATAATCAAGAATCGCAAAAGATAAATGGTTGAAACTTGGAACATATCTTTTTTTATTTTCTTCCTTTAATTTAAAAAACAGCAAATTAAAGGGAAAAAACATTTATTTTTGAAAATATGATTTTTTTTTTTTTTTTTTTTTTTTTTTTTGTAAAGCTACATCATTTTTTATAGTTTTGATTTTAAACATTTTTAATTTCTATTTAAATTAATATTTTTAAAAATGCTGAATCAAATTAAAACTTGCATATTTCTGTTTATTTACATGGAGAAATTTTGAAATTTTACAAATAATATTTTGAATTATAACGATTCTAAATTATTTCATTTTTAAATTTTAGATTTAAAATTTTACGAAATTTTTTTTAGAAAACTCATTGTATGATTTTGTTTACAATTTCATAGGTTTAACAATCACAAAAAATTAAGAATTTTAATTCAATAAGTAAAATTTATTTAAAAATGTGCACCACCCCTATAAAGTTGAAATTTAACTTCAATTTTTCTTGATTTCTTCTTTTTAAATTTACTCACATAATTATGTAAATAGAAGATCGTGAAATTTAGAAAAACGTTTCTTAAATTTTCAAAACAAACTGCAATACAAACTTTCTTACAATAATACATGAAATTCAATATCGTAATACATTATTTTATAATCTACTTATAAATATTTGATTGTTACAAAAATAGCTACGAAGTTTTTGCCGTTTTATTTTTCAATTTAGGATATATTTCGACTTATGCGGTTATATCACCGGATAAATTAACATCACAAAAATGTTGTGGAACATTTATATTAGAAACAAATAAGTGAGAAATGGCACAATCAATTTTTTTTCTTTGTGCTCAAAATACACTATTTATGCTTTTAATTTAATTAAAAAGATGTAGAATTTATTTTTTTCGTTAAACTTAGCTTATTTTAAACTTATATATATACCTTTATGCACATAATATTCTAAGGCTAAATACTTTTTTTTGCAATAAATAGTAAGGAAGGTATTTACATCGTTTTTCTTTAATTGTTGTTGCAAATTTGCATATAGCACAATATTAAAGTATTATACTTTCTTTGAAATGGCCGAGAAATGTATAAAAAATAGCATATAAAGTTTTCTTTAAAAAAGAAAAATACTTCATGTATAGTTACTGATAAATTTGATACACAAACAGAAATATTAGTGCAAGATAAAAATTTTGGTTGGTTATTATTAATACTTTAAATTAATAATTTGTTTTAAAGACCAGCTAACGATGTACATAAATGAATAATGTAATTCTCGAGTAATAAACTTGAAAGTGCTTACCAAATCCTAATTGTCTTCGATAATAAAAAGGACGAGGCTTCTATTTAATATTAAATATTCTAATCCCTAGATGAGTACATATATTAAAATAAATACACGCCACAGTAATCGAAAAATATTGACACATAAGATCGGTAAATATTTAAGTGAGTAATTTGTTAATGACTTTGCTTGTTTGCAGAGATACGGAAAATAGAGGAATAAGATAAATTGTGATTTATTAGAAAGTTTTGAAAAGTTAAAATATTATCATTCTTTTCCAAAAGTTTGGATGTTGCGGTTATTAAAATTAGTATTTCATCTTTCTCGATTTATGTGGGATGTTTTGATTGGAACTTTTTAAGCATTTTTATATTGTAAAATTCTATAGAAATTTTAAATTAATTAAATTTTGTCATGGAAACTTTAAACTAGTTTCTGGATCATTCGAATTTTTCGTACGATTGGCCTTAAAATTTTGTAGTAAAAGTTGTTTCTGAGACTTTTGTCTGCTATTCAGCGATTCAAAATATCCGATCAGTCAATAAAAGAAAGACCATGGTTTGAAATATAATAATATAGAGACCTTCAAAGAGAATGCGGTCCCTAGTAAAAACAATTTTTGCAAAATCCAAAGATTGGATCTAGGGATCAAGGAGTCATAAAAAAACTTAAAAATTACGACAGGCGTCTGTCAAAATTTTTCTGAGATCTAAAATTCTTGGACATTTCTAACGTTGTTACGTTCTTCTAGAGTTTTATCAAAAATGCGAATTAAAATATGTACAACATTCGGATGCAATTTAGCCTAAAAATAATAAATTAATATTACATGTTACAGCAAAATTAAGGTGAGTAAGCATACCTTGTCGTGTTTTCCTTAATGAGAATCGCTTTTCTAAAAAAAGTTGCCCGTGAAACAATTCTCATTATAACAATATGTTCAAAACTGGATGATACTTAGCAAATGTGTTCGTGCCCTTATTTCGAACACATTATTCCATAACAAGTAAATAAAAAAAATAATAAGAGAAAACACTTTATGATTCTAGTAAAGATTAAAAATTTTCTATCTCTTAATATTAAATTGGAATAATTTTTGTCTAACTCAAGATGCACCGCGCATTGATATTCATTCAGTAATTTGAAACTTTCATACTATATTTCGTTTACATCTAAGGTTTTAGAAAATATCATGCGAAAAATAATAAAACATTTGGTGATCCCGACAGTACTTGATCAAATAAAATCAAAGCAATTATTATATTTCTTTCATATTGAGTCTTAGAAGTAAACTAACATGATTGTTACAATTCTTAATGAATGTCTTATAATGGAGAAAAATGAAATCTTCTTAAATTAAATATCAACGAAATTATAAATAAATTGTTTCTGTATTTGCCATTTTACCCGTGGTTGATCAAATGACAGATATCAATTTATAACTTTAAAAAATAATAAACATAACTTTTGGTCTTCAATTAACAATAATTTTTTATAATTATTACCTTCATAGCATGCATGGTCACAGGGACGTCACAATGACGTCACTGTGAGTCACTTTGATCACATCACATCTGTGACCGAAATGCCACCACTCAGTGACGTCATATTGTGACTGAGATGTGACTCTCTTAAAAAAATTTAGAAAATTACAAATATTCTTCAAAACATGTTTTTCCCTTTAAAATAATGTTTCTGGCAATTTAAATATCATCCCTTTTGTCACAGTTTCATCACAATCTTAACGTCAAAGTAGTCACAAATGACACACTTTTAACAAATTTGTCACACCGTGACTTCACAAAGTGCTCACAATGTAACGTCACAAAAGAGCTATTAAAACAGCCATAACGACTTCACATTTTAGTCACTGTGACTTTACATCGACATCACGTGACGTCACATCGACAATCGATTGCCACAAAGTCACAATGTGTCTTCACAACGACGTCGCAGTGACGTCACCATACCTTACGGGTATCTGAAATAAACAAGATGAAAGTGGATTATTTCAAATTACCATATTTTTTAAGCACTTAATTGATAATATTTCTAAAAGTAAAAAAAAAAAACTTTTAAATAATACTATTTTTTTCATGTCTTTTAAAGATTTTTTTTATTTTTTATCACCGGTTTTTCAAAACAGAATTTTTTGTACAATAGATTCAGATAACAAAAAAAATTGGTCGGACTGAATAATCGAAAATTTACAATATAAATTTACTGGTAAGAAGAATAAATCATGAATGGAATATTGATGTCCGCATGTAGTATGTGC
This sequence comes from Maratus speculifer, assembly GCA_964019185.1. Classification (NCBI taxonomy): domain Eukaryota; kingdom Metazoa; phylum Arthropoda; class Arachnida; order Araneae; family Salticidae; genus Maratus; species Maratus speculifer. The sequence goes on from OZ025289.1 coordinate 243,321,476, forward strand.
AAATCCTGATTGATAAAAACAGGTTGTTCGTCTGACGTACTGCTAAATCAGGGAAGAAGTTCAGAAATAAACATTTATATTTACTTTACATTAATTTTGGACACGATTATTCAATCGGTAAATTAATTATAACAGATGTAAATTTTCCATTTTTGGGTGAAAACAGTCCGGGCCAAGATTCAAACAAGGGATGTATTGGCTGAAGCCGCCAATGCTCTTACCAACTGAGCCATCCCGGACACGAACACTGGAGGACTATTTCACCCAATTAACCTCAACGATCACTTTATCTGGTCTGATACTCTGGATCAGCTCAACAGAATAAATCGAAGGTCAATATATATTCAGCCAATACATCACTGGTTCGAATCCTGACCCGGACTATTTTCACCCAAAAATGAAAAAATGGAAAAATTTACATAATTTATATTTACTAATAGAAAAAAATCATAAAGTCTCTTACCGAATACAGCTGATAAAAATTTCATAACAAGTGCATTAACATTCAAATAAAAACATTATGTCTAGTGCCACATAACAAAATTCCTTTCACCTTAAATGGTACAAGATAAATAAAAATGGTCAAAAAGTGGACGGGTATCATTTATTGTTAGAGTGTATCGGGATAAATAAAAATTATGATTAAATAACCGTCATTAGTAAAATGGAAAAATTATTGTTCAATATGCAGCAAATTTTGAACGGTGCAAACTTAAATTATATACATATTTACCATTATATACATATTATATACATATTTACCAACATGCATAAATATCAATAAGGTATCAAAGAGAGTTATTATTTACACATTGAGTAGATTGACGTTACCTGGAACAATAATTGCTAGTGACTTATTACACTGAGAAAAAAATACAGTTCTGAAATCTAGAATCTAAATTGTGGCTCTAGAAAAAATAGTTCCATGTCATCCTTATAAATTCTAGTTGCCATTATATGCGAGTTCTAGAATCTACTACAGGAATTCAAGAGAACTTTCCTTGATTCTCGTTGTAATACTTATTTAAAAATCTCAGCAAATAGATGCGAACACAAGAGGTTTGATTTAGTAACTATAATTCTAGTTTTTGTAACTATTTCCGAAATCAAGCTATAATGTTTCGTTACTGAGACGAGTCAATATCGTTTCGTCACCTTAAAAACAAGAGACTAGAAATGTTAGGTCATTTCGGCTATTCAGCTTAGTAGATCAACCTATTCGCATATTTCGGTCATCTATAATTCTAGTTTAGGTATTCAGAAAGTGACTAACTATTCATTCTAGGTGAAGGCGGTATATTTTTTTTCTCAGTGTAGCATTGAATACTATTGATTTGAAAATACAATGACTCTCATTATGCTCATTTATTTAAGCATTCGGTATTATATATCAAAAAAATCATATGATTAAGGTAAAAGCCAAAAGATGAACCTGCAAATTTTTATACATACATAGCATTTCCATTATTACGTAGAATTTTTATATCTTTTTCTTAAAAAATATTTATTTTTAAGTTTATAAAAGAAACATTAACTCCATTATTGACATTTGTCCATATTACGTTTTCGAAATACATGAGTACATGTCAGGAACAAATAATGTCAGTAAATGATCCTATGAATAAAAATTCTGAAAGTGTTCTGTGAAGATTTGAATTGAAAGTTTGTAGTTGAAAGAAATTTAACGAATGCACTACTGTCGTGATCATCCTATTTTGAAAACCATATTTATACAGTCCCTGGTCAAATTATTAGACGCACTCCCTTTTACTTGTGTAGAATCATATTACCAGCTTCATAGAAATATTACTGTGTGAATAACTGCAATTAATTATATGCATCATTTGTAGGGTTATAATAAATAAAAAGCATGCCTATGACTTAAAAATTATTTATTTTTGCAAATTAAATTAAAAATGGCTAAAATTGCAAAATTTATTATTTGAAACTCAGAAAAATGTCAATATTTTTTGGAGCGTTCTTTGGCAGCAATCATTGTCTCTACTCTTCGTGGAATGCTCTTAATACAAAATTGAAGTGTATTTTGTATGTGTGGGTGACGATACCAGACATGGGAAAGATTTTCAATGAGCTGGGTTTTGTTTGTTACGACTTCTTAGCCAGTTCTCAAGACCAATATAAAGAGGTTTGAAAATCGGTTTATTCTACAGCTAAAAAATAGTTTCCAAATGACGAACCTTTTGTATTTTTGCAAGGTAAAGTTCTCTGTTACATAGCATGATCCCTCAAGGTCTACATTCAATAAAAAAATATCCCTGTGCTGAACTGTTTCCGGTAATTCATTAGACATGAATACCATTGAAAATGTTTGGGAGCTTATGAAGAAAAAACTGGCCAAAAAGCTCATAACGAACAAAACACAGCTCATAGAAAAACTTATCCTGGTATGGAAACATCACTGACACATGCAAGAAACATTTCAAATTTGTATTAACAGCATATCGCAAAGAATAGAAGCACTGATTGCCGCCAAAAGAGGCTACAAAAATATTGACATCTTTTTAGTTTCATATTTTAAATTTTGCAATTTCAGCAATTGTTAGTTTAATTTACAAAAATAAATAAATTAAAAGTCGGTGGCATGCTTTTAATTCATTATAATCCTACAGATGATGTGTAACGGCAAATCCATGGTGGGCGCTATTTGTAACGTCGCACGCATGCTGGGTGTCGTTTGTAACGTTATATGCAGACATACTCAGTAGTTTAGGTTAAAACAACAAAGTTTATTCAAGTGATAATGGCCGAAGGGAAGTGGAGCAAGTCTAAAATTTTACACACTGAGAAAACTATGAACAGCTAAAATCATACTCACAGGCCCCAATCTAGCTCAGTCGTGGCACCGCCTAACACTTGACACTGTCTCCTGGCTGAGCTGCTGAACAAAGTTTAGTTAAACAGCCCGTGGCTGTTGATAATTCTTTATTTCACCAATAATTAAAAATGGAACTACTATTAAACTTTCTTACCACGGCCGACTCTTAAATCCACTATCCAAACTCCTTTCCACTTTACTGGAGGCCATTGCTACTTTCTATTCGTCAGCACTTCGCTAAACAATCATCCACTTCGTTGTCTAATGGCAGAGGTCCGCACTCGCTGGCTGCTGGCTAATGCCAGACACACACACACCCAAACTCACCCCCAAGCTTTTATATGCTGCAAACTGAGATACTTCACATTAACATATTACTAATAACCGCGAGCTAACTGCGGAATTCGAAAGAGCACACACACTCTAGAAAGTTAAAGTAAAAGAGAGGATAGATGTCGCTTTTACGCCTACAAAATGTTAAATTATTGACGTCACGATCTCAGAAACACTAGAGTGCCTTTATGACAAAAGGTCACTCCCTCACAGATGTATATAATCAATTGTAACTATTTACACAGTAATATCTCTATAAAGATAGTAATATGATTCGACACAAGAAAATATGAGTGCGTCTAATAATTTGGCCAGGGATTGTACAGTGAAAATCAATGACAACAAACGATATGAATTTTCGTCACCATTGTCCTCAAATAATAATTATCTTCTTATTTAATCTCATATTTGAGATTAAGTAAAATAAAAATTACTATTACAAAATTGAAGTTGTATTATATTTCTAAAAAAAAGAGAGGTACAATAAAGTTTGCATTCGCATAATCCTGTTAATTTTTGGCACGAATTAGTTACATGTCAGTACTGATTTTGAATAATGCGACTTTTAATGTTTGGCAAATTGTGCTACATTATGATTTATTGATTTTTTATTCGTTTCAAAAAAATCTTAATAGATTGCAGCTCAAGTTATTTTGATAAGAAGTCATTAAAACTTTAACAACGTTTTTCCTGGAATGTCTATTGACACCTCGTAACAACATTCCAGTAATATTTTCTTAAAATACTTTCTGAATTATATTCATAGGACCAGTTACTACAATAATTAGTTCTTGACATATATCTATAGATTCCCAGAACGTAATATGAACAAATGTCATTAATGGAATAAACTTTTATGTTATAAACTGAAAAATAAATATTTTTAACGAAAATTCATGTAAAAATCTACGTAGTAAAGCAAATGTCATTTATATATAAAAATTTGCAGATTCATCTTTTGTATTTTAAGTTCATCGTGTGATTTGATTAAATTTCATGCATAATACCCAATACTTAAATAAATTGGCATCTCGAGAGTCTTTATAAAATCTTCAAGTCAATTGATATCAAACCCGAAGAATTTTTCTCACGATTGTCCTCAAATAACAATTTTCTGTTTATTTAATCTCTTATATGTTATTAAGTTAAACAGATATTACTATTACGCAAAATTATAGCTGTATTATATTTCTAAAAAAAGAGGTACGGTAAAATTTGTATTTTCATAATGATGTTTACTCTTTGCACGAATTAGCTGAATGTCAATATTGTTTTTGAATAATGCGACTTTTAATGTTTAGCAAATTCCGTTTAATCATGATTTATTGATTTTTTATTCGTTTCAGGAAAAATCTTAATGGACTGCATCTCAAGTTAATTTGATAAGAGGCCATTAAAGCCTGAACAACATTTCACCTGGAGTGTTTATTGACAGCTCGATACAACTTTCCAGTCAAATTTTCCCAGAATACTTTCAGAATTTTATTCATAGGATCATTTACTACCATAATTAGTTCTTGAAATATATTCATTTATTCTGAGAACGTAATATGATCAAATATCCTAAATGGAATAGAATTTTCTTTTTTAAACTGGAAAATAAGTTTTTTTTTTTTTTAAATAAAGAATTATAAAAACTCTGTGTAATAATACAAATGTAAATAAATAAACATATCAAGAGCAATCATAAAATCTTTAAATCAATTGATACCAAAAGCTAAGAATGTTTGTCACCATTGTTTTCGAATAACAATTTTCTTCTTATATAGTTTCATACATGGGTCATTCCACGTCAAATGAGCAAAAATTTTAAAAAGTCGTGGCCCCATGGTAACCGATTTTAATAAAATTTGATACACTGATTTTATTCATATTCAAATAGAACTCTGCAAAATATCTTGACAAAAAATAAATTATTTTAGCAGTTTTGGACTTTTAAAAAACTTGTGATGTAGAACGGCATGTATACAGTTGTCCAATGTTGCGAGTTTAAAGCTCTGTATCTTGAAAAATATTTAACATAAATGAATTTGGCCTGAAATTTTATAACCTCTGAATAATTATCTTTTTATTTATTTACCAATAGCAATTTGATAACAACGTAATTAATTTTAACTGGGTTGTTAAAATTAAAAATTTGTGAATTTTGAGAAAATTCGAAACATTATAAAAATTTTTAAAAATGATAAAACAAGTGAGAAATTGGTGCATGATACAGTATTATATATGAAGATTGAATTCCCCAAGTTTAAAAATTATCATTCAATTCCTTCATCTTCAAAAAATCTTAGAAACTTTTAAAAAAAATTACAAAATCGTATTTTTTCCTCTTATTTATGCTCAAATAATGAATAAAGGACAGATCCGTCATAAACAATATTGCACAGACATAAAGATTAATAAGTCCATAATATGCTCGAAAATTTTTAATAGTGCCTTTTGATTCCTAACATTGAAAGAAAAATGATTTCTAAAAGATATTTTTGTTACATTTCACGCGAAATTTTCTTTGAATTAGCGCGCTTTTTAAAAAATATTGTACGATTTCAATTTAAAAACAGTGCTGCCATCTATTAGATTTTAACAATACTAGATAATTAATTCTTCAATTCTCATCGCTTTTAATAAAGTCTGAAGGAAAAGAAGAAAAAAGAAAAGAAAAGAAGAAAAAGACGAGAAGTAGCATTTGAATATTTAAAATAGACACTTTTACCTTTAATATCAAGTAATTTGAAATGATATAAGAGATTTCCTTCATGACTAAAAGAGCAATAGAAATATTGCCTTTTCCCGTCCTTTTTTCTCTTATTTATTTTTTTTCACATTAAGGAATAAAAAAGGCATATATGAAACTTCTTGTGTTCAAAATATATACTTTTATCTAAAATGTTATATAGTTTTGAAGTCATAACACCTGTCCTTAATTTTTTATAAGCAAAAGAAATATTGAATTTTCTTCTTAAAAATTTTCCTTTTCTATATTTTTTCTCAGGAAGGAATAAAAATTCAAATCCTAAATTACGCAAATCTCTTACTTAGCATCCATTCTTATAGTAGCATTTGAATATTTAAAATAGACACTTTTACCTTTAATATCAAGTAATTTGAAATGATATAAGAGATTTCCTTCATGACTAAAAGAGCAATAGAAATATTGCCTTTTCCCGTCCTTTTTTCTCTTATTTATTTTTTTTCACATTAAGGAATAAAAAAGGCATATATGAAACTTCTTGTGTTCAAAATATATACTTTTATCTAAAATGTTATATAGTTTTGAAGTCATAACACCTGTCCTTAATTTTTTATAAGCAAAAGAAATATTGAATTTGCTTCTTAAAAATTTTCCTTTTCTATATTTTTTTCTCAGGAAGGAATAAAAATTCAAATCCTAAACTACGCAAATCTCTTACTTAGCATCCATTCTTATCTGAAAATATTTTATGATACAGTTTTTTCATTCCTAACGCTAATAATACAGATTAAAATTTAAAGCATGTAAACAAGAACTCGATTTTGTATCAAGTTTTAAAATGAGTTTACATACTTAAACAATCTGTCCTGTAATCTATTATTTTGCATTTTTTCATAAATAAACATGTTGTACTCATATGCCAATTTTCATTCAAATCTGTGACATGGCAGCCAGAGCTAATTTGCTCATTTTGCCTGGAATAATCCATATAGGATTAAGTTAAACAAAAATTCTTTTACACAACATTACAGCTGTGTTTTAGTTCTAAAAAAGAGAGGTTCGTTAAAATTTGTATTTACATAATTATATTTATTATTTGCACGAATTAGCTGCATGTCAATATTGATTTTTGATAATGTGACATTTAATGTTTAGCAAATCCCAATTAATCATGATTTAAAAAATTTTTATTCTTTAAAGTAAAACTTTAATGGACTTCAGCGCAAATTAATTTGATAAGAAGCCTATAAAATTTGAACATTTCACTTGGAGTGTTTATTGACAGCTCTATACAAGTTTCCATTCAAATTTTCGCAGAACACTTTCTGAATTTCAACCATAGGATCATTTACTACCATAATTAGTTCTTGGCATATATTTACATATTCCGAGAATGTAATATGCTCAAATGGCATTAATAGAATATACCTTTCTCTTATAAACTGAAAAAAAAACATATGTATTTTTAAAAGAATTATTTTTAGAATTTCTAAGTAAGGTGGTCTGGTGTAATAACGCCAGGCTGGGTAATAACGCCAAGTGCTAATATTTTGCATAATTATGATATAATCTGGTAAATGACATCCATATACTCTGCGCAGAAGGGTTTTGAGTCGCATAAATCGCAAAAAACAGCTTCAAGTTAATTTGTTTCATTTTTAGGTCTTATTGTTTTTACAAGCAACTAAAATTAACGCTTGATCTAAAATTTGCGAGATACGTTTTGTGATGTGAAGACTTTTTTTTTTATCCGGAAATACTTTGTTAATTACATAAATTTGTAGAACATTTCACGGCATTTCAAAATGTTGTTGAAGATTTTGGATATCATCTCGAGATAATTTGTAATTTAAAATGTACAGCGCAATAACTATAACGGGGTAATAACGCCAATCCATGGCATTAATACGCCGGTTGATTCCATACAGTAGCCGAGTTACATCCTAAATACTGATTCAAATAAACACAGTTAAAACTGTGCAATTTTACCAATAATTCCATTTAAGCGGTTCTTTTTAAGCAAAAAGAAGCTCACGGTCTGATATTCTTTTGTCTCATCCTCCCTCCCCCCCCTTTCACACACACACACACACCACACCTTTATTTTTCTTACATTTTCAGAAAAAATTGAAAATTTTCAATAGCTTAGAATACAATTTGCCAATTTCTAAGTCTGTAGAGTTTGTATTTTTAGAATTGGGCAATCTACATGCAATTATTCCATCTTTTTTCATAGTTTTGTTTTGCATGGCGTTATTACCCATATAGGTGGGTAATAACGCCAAATAGCATTGGTCAAGAAATCACGCCATTACATTTTATGAATACATATCTATTAAATTATTTTTTTTATATAGATAGTCAATGAGTTGCTGTATCAAATCATATATTTGTTTGAAAAATACAATCTAAAACTGAGCCGTGAAAATTGGTAGAACCTTAAAGTGGCTTATTACCCCCAGGGTACTTTAATAATATTATTATTATAATTCATAAACTGTCTCTTATGTTTGTCATATGATTGTTTTTTTGTATAATACCAAATTCTTAAATATATAAGAGCATATCGAAAGCCATTATAAATTCTTCAAGTCAATTTGTTCAGATAACTTCAAACTACTTAACGTGTGAATAAAACAGCTTGTTCATATTTATTTATGTTGGTAACTACTTATATAATTCATATTTATGTTTGCACCGTTCAAAATTTGTTGCATTTTGAAAAGTAATTTGGCCACTTTATTGGTAAAGATTTTTAACCATAATTTTAATTGATCCTTATGATATTTTCTTATATATATAATATTTTATTTAATGATCCTTATATATTCCTTATAGAACCGTCATAATTTAATCAAGTAAATATTGTTTGACAAACGGCTTTAGAGGTAAGCAATCTCGTATATCCCTATATAAAATGTGTATATATATCACTGTAGGGGTGCAAAACCTGTGTTTCGTCAGACACAATAATACCACTATTTTTATGTAGAACAGTTTTCCTTATAATAATGACAGAAACTTTGCTATTAAATATTTATTATAAAATACACGTCACTTTTCAAATGTACATCACTAATTAAAGTGATGCACATTTCTGTGCATTACAAGTTTAGTAGCATGTCAATATTGATTTTAAATATAGGACTTATAATGTTTAGAAAATCCCATTTAATCATGATTTATTGATTTTTTATTCGCTTCAGTAAAATCTAAATGGATTCCAGCTCAAGTTAATTTTATAAGAAGCCATTAAAACTTAAACAACATTTCACCTGGACTGTTTATTGGCAGCTCGATACAACTTTCCATTCAAATTTTCCCAGAACACTTACTGAATTTCATTTATATAAGATCATTTACTACCGTAATTAATTCTTGACATATATTTATATTTTCCGAGAACGTAATATGATGAAATGACATTAATGGAATAAAATTTTCTTTTATGAACTGAAAAATAAATAAATATATATATATATATATTTTAAGTTATAAAAATTCTACATTGTAAGGCAAATGTTGTGTATATATGAAATTTTGCAGATTCATCTGTTGGCTAGTATGTTTATCAAACGATTTGATTTGGTATATAATAACGAATGTTTAAATAAATAAGGGAATCAAGAGCCATTATAAAATATTCAAGTCAATTGATATCAAACACTAGTATTTTGGACAGGATTATCGTCAAATAACACTTTTCTTCTTTTTAATATCATATCCATGATTAAGTGAAACAAAAAATACTGATTTATAGCTGTATTATATTTCTAAAAAACAAAGGTACTTAAAAATTTATATTTACATAATACTATTTTATATCTGTACGAATTAGCTGCATATCAATATTGATTTTGAATATTGTATATGCCAATATATATATAAATCTGCAGATTCATCTGTTGGTTTTTATGTTTATTAGAAGATTTGTTTTACTATACATAATGCCGAATACACAAATATACAAGCATATCGAAAACCATTATAAAATCTTCAAGTCAATTTGTTCCAGATAACATCAAACTACTTAACGTGTAAAAATTTAACATTGTTTAAACACCTTATTCATATTCATGTATGTTAGTAAGTATTAATTATATTCATATTTATCTTTGCGCCGTTCAAAATTAGCTGGCCAAATAGTAATTTGGCCCTTTTATAGATAACTGTTATTTAGCTATAATTTTAAGTATCAATGGTAATATGGTCATGAAACGGTCATAATGTCATCAAGTAAATGTTGTTTAGCAAACGGACGTAGAGTAAAACGATCTCGCATGCTTATATATATATATATTTAAATAAGATTCCTGTGTGTTGAATTATAATAAATAAATAAGTATTTCAAGCACTCAATTTATAGTACGGTTACTATAAACTCTCTAACGTTTATTTATATTAATGCAAGATTAAAAATGAATATTTTCGGCATCAAACTTTAGTAATATAACAATATAATATAAATTTACATAATTCTGTAAACTTTAATTCTGACATCTTTTATCTTAATTTATTTTTCATATAAATTAAAATGAATTAAAACTTTTAATACAACCAATTTGAAAATCTGAAGTTACACCTTAATAATACATAAACATTCATAGCAGAAAAAATGGTACATTTTTAAAATTTTCTCAAGTTTAATTTTGAATGTACTTTTATTTACTTTTGACGGGGCACAAGACCTTTGAGTCAGTCGAATCGATCTAAATTACAACTTTTTTCAAAGTACCAAAACATAATCAATATGATGCGATAAAGACTTTCTACTCTGCCTATATATATATATCATTCTCTATATTATCCAGAAAACGAAGTCTGGCAAGTCGAAAATTAACATTTAAATTTTGAATTTAAAAATTCATCTCGCTAATGCATAATTTAGTGCTGCGCGCATGATAGAACTCTAAATTATGCATGTTGAAAACATTTTTTAAATAAAATAGAATCATAAGCATATTTCTAATTTAAAAGCAAAATATGAATAAAAGTATCGTTTAAAATTTAAATTTAACACAAAATAAGAAAAATTTCAAAAACTTTTTCAAGTTTTTTAAGTACAGTAAATAATCAAAATATAATAAATAAATAAATAAATAAATAATAAAAATAAGTGTGTTGTAATTATGATTTCAGCATGTTGATTATTAAGAAGCACATAATTGGTTAATTTTTTTAAGCTGTGGTTTACACAGTTTAAAAGTAACAGTGCGCTCAATCTCCAAGATTTCTAATCTGAGAAAATGCTTTTTAAAGTTTCAATATTTGCGTACATTCAATTATACACACCGGCTACAAATGATTATAACTTAAGAAATAATAAAGATTTTTGAGTGATTTTTTTTTTTTTTTTTTTTTTTTTGCATATTGTTGAAAACGTTTAAAACATTCAGATTAAATAAAAAATAGAGAATGGATTTTTTGAAAATTTAAAAGTAATGTTCCCCCTTAAAAATTGCTGTGTTAAATTAGAAATATTCAAAAAAGTGCACTATAACGAAATACATATTTGGTTAATTTTCTTAAGCTATAGTTCACGTTATATAATGTAACAGTGCGCGAAATCTCCACATTTATTAATCTTAGAAAATACTGTTTAAAGTTTTAACATATACGGATATTAAATTATACTCACATTCTACAAATAATAATAACCTTATAAATAATTACAATTTTTGAATAAAGTTTTTTTTGCATATTGTTGAGAATGGTTAAAATACTCAGAAAGAATCAAAGAACTGAAAACTGATTTTTTTTTAGTTTAAAGTTAATATGCCCTCTTATCTAAGATGTCATGGTGTAATAACGCACGTTAAGCATCTACCAATTTTAAAGGCTCAGTTTTAGAATTGTTTTTCAAACCAATATAAAATTTGATCCAGCTACTTATTTGCTTGTAAACAAGAGAGAATATTTTAGCAGATATGAATTCTGGAAATGTTAATTGCGTGATTCCTTAACCAAACCTATTTGGCGTTGGGTATTACCCGCATAGATGGGTAATAAAGCCACGTAAAAAAACTATAAAATATGATGGAATAAATGATATTTAAATTGCCCATCTAAAAACTGCTTACTATAAATTGTGCCATCAGAATGCCATAATAATCATTTGATGTTTTATTTTTCTGATATGAAAAAATCAGCTGCTTTCAGGACCTACAAAATTTTCTTTATCTTTTTTTAATTTTTGACAATGAATATAAGGTCTCTCGTGCTAAAAATGTAATAATAAAATAAAAATGTAGTCCCACCACTGAAAAGAGTCGACCGGGATAATGTCATGAGTAGATGGCATTATCATCTCGGTATACATTTTGCGCAGCATATTAGGTAGCTTTCATTACAAAAAGTAAAAAGCTACCTATTGCAGCCGTCCGCAGGAAAGCACTTCCGGAAAATTTTGGTATATTTTCACCGATCATGACCCCCAGACCCCAAAACCACCCTCCGTTCAAATGTTGACATATATATATATATATATATATATATATAACCATATATATATATATATATATATATATATATATCTGATTTTTGTCATGCGATAACTAACGTATTTATGAACCGATTTGAATGAAACTTGGTATGTACATAGTACATACAAATGTCTCAACCGAGTTCGTTGGTCAGCATCATCCGCCATTTTGTTTCAAAATGGCGGCCATTTTAATTTTTTACAAAAATTTAAAATTTAAAATTAAATGCGAAAAAATTAAAAGTTGAAAAATATTTTTCTTTTACGTGTTAGAACTTAAAACAAAGATTCTAGAACACTTTTTATTTTGTCTATATCTTACAAAATGATTGAGCTATAGCATTTTGAATTTTTCTTATGGCTGACATTTTGAAACGATCTCATTTTTGTCACGTGATAATACGCGTATTTATAAACCGATTTCAATGAAACTTGGTATGTACATAGTACATACAAATGTCTCGACCGAGTTCGTTGGCCAGCATCATCCGCCATTTTGTTTCAAAATGGCGGCCATTTTAAAATTTTAAAAAATTTTAAAATTTAAAATTAAATGCGAAAAAGTTAAAAGTTGAAAAATATTTTCCTTTTACATGTTAGAACTTAAAACAAAGATTCCAGAACACTTTTTATTTTGTCTATATCTTAAAAAATGATTGAGTTATAGCACTTTGAATGTTTCTTATGTCTGACATTTTGAAACTATCTGATTTTTGTCACGTGATAACACGCGTATTTATGAACCGATTTCAATGAAACTTGGGATGTACATAGTACATACAAATGTCTCGACCTAGTTCGTTGGCCAGCATCATCCACCATTTTGTTTCAAAATGGTGGCCATTTTAAATTTTTTTAAAAATTTAAAATTTAAAATTAAATTTGAAAAAATTAAAAATTGAAAAATATTTTTATTTTACGTGTTAGAACTTAAAACAATGATTCCAGAACACTTTTTATTTTGTCTATACCTTAAAAAATGACTGAGTTATAGCACTTTGAATTTTGCTTATGGCTGACATTTTGAAACTGTGTGATCTGAACGATCCACAATGTTGCTTTAAAATGGCATACACTTTATGATATCGTAGAATTTGGTGACTTTCTAAATCGCTTAAAATAAAACCAGGTTGAATAAATGATGACTAATTTCAAAAAATTCCTATTAATATTCAGTCTTGACAAAAACTAGTTTCAATCTTATAATAAAATCACTAATTTTATGAGATTATTTCCACTAATTTGAGCTTAGTATTTTTGAACAATGTAACTTACCTTAAAATAAATAAATAAATATATAAGTATATGAAAGCTACCTCTTCCTCCCGGCATTGCCGGAAGGACTTTTTTTAACTACAAGCTACTTTGCAATCACAACTAAAATCGCCGCAACATTTATAAATTACATGAAATACACTACAAATTTAAATAGCAAACAAAGTATTCCCCCTTAAATTTTGTTGTGGTGGATTAGGAATATGCTGATGCATACATGTAGATAGTCATATTTGAGTAACATATAAAAATCAAAAATGCATCACATTCTAAGAAAAACATGTTAGCATTGTGCCATCTCAATACATTCAGAACACACAAAAATATTCAAACAGATTTTTAATAACTGAAGTTTAATCAAAATGAAATGGGTTACAATCTATTATTCTTATCCTTTCATTATCCCGTCAAAATGTTTTCAAAACAATAAAAAAATAATTTTATCTTTGAAATAAATCATTGTTTGCGATAAAAGCTGATGCTGAAATTCCTCGTTCAATTTCACAGCGACAAAAACTAATTGGATTTAAAATTTTCTCAATACGAAAAACTTAAATTACAGTAATAGGTAATTTTAAATTACCTATTACTGGAAAATGCACATTCTTAGCAGAAAATAAAGTAATTAAGAAATCTAACATACTTTGCACGATCTTTCATTCGTCTCTAGGCCTTGCTAGAATAGAAATTTTCAGATACAGGAGTGTAAATAATTATAACAGGGGTAACATTAAAATGGCTCCTCAATCAGATACACGCCGCAAGAGAAAAAAAAATATATTTTTTTAAATTACTACATTTTAATGCTGCTAGTCACTAGTTTCTAAATTCCTCTCGGTAAATGTTATGTCTATGATGTTTCATGCATTCTTATATTTAAAACAATAATATCTTCTCAGAAAATTAATATTTTTTGTGTGCAGTCTTCTTAACCCTTTCGACCGCATTAGGAATTCATGAAAATTTTACATTCTAAAGCATTTTACGTAAATTTTTTGAACTATATAATCATTTAATAAATTTTTGAAGGATTTTTAGAAGGATTGAAGGATTTAGATGGATTAATTAAATTTGAATTTAAAGGGATTTTGTGCAATATTCATAACCCCACTCAAATCTTTTATTTTAAATTGTTTTGTCAGTATTGTGTAGAATTATAAAAGATAGAAATATGGTGTTCTTACAATATAAACATAGAAATATTTCCGAATTAAAAAATCCTCCTCCGTCTCCCTCAGCATCCAGAAAGTAGAAAAGATGCAAAGGCAAAAGAAATTATCCTATTAAAAATACTTTTGTTTTGTGTAACCAATAATGCTTTTGGAACAATATAAAGTAATCTATCTATAACTCATTCTAAACAGTATTACAGCTAATTGACATATTAAAAGAATTAATATGTATAATAAGTAGTTTTAATAATACTTATAAGTACTTTCGGTAGATAAAGGGTTAAAGGATGTCTCTTTTCTTCTTAGTTGCGAAAATATTTCAAAATTCAAACTTAACTTAATATTTTATGTATTACAAGCAGACGACCTAGTTGTAAAAAATTAACACTTCGCATAAAATTACGCATAGATTTTTGAAATATTTTGACACCTAAGAAATTAAGAGACATACTTTAAGAAAAAAACACGGAAAAAAGAAGTTAAAAATGTTAATTTCCTGAAAAGATATTTTGAACATAAGAATGCATCAAGCGACCATAGACATAACGTTACCGAGATGAATGCGAAAACTAAGTGACAAGCAGTCTTAACATATACGACACTCTAAATAAATTATTACTTCAGATTTTCAATAAAGTCAAAACTCCTTACATATTAAGCGTACAAATTTGTTGCTGGAATCTGGCGTAAATTGGATCAGCTGTGTCATCTGGTGATAATGCAAATACGGAGTGATAATGCAAATACGTGGCTTTTTAGCATGACGTCACATATGCACTCATATCTGTTATCTGCGTATCGCTTGCGCATATTTTCTGAATTTTTACTTACTCATTAAATATTAATTTTGTTTACCAGATTTATTGCAAAAATATTCTGTTACAGTTTGTTTTGATAAAATAATACACATTAAAAATAGCCACAATATCATTTTAATTTCGGAAGAAAAGCACTAATGCTGCGAAAACCTTTTGCCCAAAAATAAAAATGACAATGTGACTTTAAAAAATACGCATATTTTTATCAAGACAAGATGTAACGAAAATATATTGCAATAAATCTAGTTAACAAGATTCCTCTTCAATGTGTAAATAGCAATTTGAAATTTGTGATTGAATTTTTATAGAAATTCTATAAATAATTTTGTTTATTTAAAAAAAATATCGAAAAAAATTATTGTGGAGAAATGCAAAATATTTTAACAAATAAATAAACAATACTTGCTCGTTTAATAGTACAAAATTTAATGCATGCATTTAGTATTAAAATGATATTAAATTTAAAATGAAGTGAATTTTAAAGTAAAAGTGTGAAACATTTAGAAGTTTAATAACAAGAATGCAATACCATGATGCATATATTAAGAATTTATCGTCTGCTTCCGACAAACAAACAAATTGGATATTGAATATTTTATTTATTATTAAATTCTACAAATATTCTAAACATTGATCCCTTAGCATTCTCATCGGGAATATAACCGTGTATATTGTTTTGTATCATTTTAACACATCAAGAATTCAGTAATGAAACTACAAAATTCTATTTGTATATATTAACCAATTACTAATTCTTATGCGTCATTTTTTATTACATTAAAAGGCATAATCGAAATGATGCGTATTTAAATAGGAAATATTTTTATTATATAATTAAATAATATGTTGTCTTAGTCAATGTTATCCAAAAGTTTAGTAGTACAACACTTATTTATTCAATTTATTTTATGTGATTCCAAATGATCATAGTTATTGGCAATGATATTTCATTTTTAAACTTTATTCAATGTATTAATCAGCCAACTTTTTAAAGTAATATTTTATTCTCACAACAAAACAATTTTGTTGCCATCCACATAAAAGAAATTACGATCTACTTTTGACAAACACGACGTTTGAGCTTTTTCAATTATTTCGTAAATGCATAATAAATAGATTACACATAAAAAACAGTTAGTTATATTCCTGTAGTTTCACCCCGTCTGCTACGTGGCGTGTGACCTTGATTGACGTGAACTCAACTTTAATCTTGTGGTTACCTCTTCCATTTAAGAAAGCACGCCTACTTATACAGCTTTGAAAAAAGTAAAATTTAATAAATATGAATTGGTTTATGATAAATAACTCACATCATCTCATTACACCACGATGCGAAATCAAATCAAATAAAAATACATTCTTTTAAGCTATTGCATAGCTTTTATCGCGGGCTTTGAGCGCAGCGACCGAATCTAAAAATTCCATAACGAGAAAACCCAACACTTCCGTAACGAAAAAATCTAACACTTCGGCTAACGTCGTTTTAGTTCGGCAAACTTCGGCACGGTATCCTTCGGTAGACTTCGGCAGACATTGACGCGGTATTTTTCAGATATTAGGATATCAAGTCTCAAACTTATGTTTCTTATTATCTAATTTTCATAGCGCGGCCAAATTTTGTTTCGTAATTTATTAAGAGACAGTGTTAATTTTTGGTGACAGGCAACCCCACACGGTGAGGATCGAAAAATTTAAAATGCTTATAACTCGCGATCTAATTTTCGTAGCGCGGCCAAATTTTGTTTGGTAATTTATTATGAGACAGTGTTAATTTTTGGTGACGGGAGACGCCCCCCCCCCCACCGTGAGGGTCGAAAAATTTAAAATGCTTATAACTCGCGATCTACTTTTCGTAGCGCGGTCAAATATTGTTTGGTAATTTATTATGAGACATTGTTAATTTTTGGTGACAGGAGACCCCCATGGTGAGGGTCGAAAATTTTTAAATGCTAATAACTCGCGATCTAATTTTCGTAGCGCGGCCAAATTTTGTTTGGTAATTTATTATGAGACAGTGTTAATTTTTGGTGACAGGAGACCCCCCCCAAGGTGAGGGTCAAAAAATTTAAAATGCTTATAACTCGCGATCTAATTTTTGTAGCGCGGACAAATTTTGTTTGTTAATTTATTATGAGGCAGTGTTAATTTTTGGGGACAGGAGACCCCCCCACGGTGAGGGTCGAAAAATTTAAAATGCTTATCACTCAAGATCTAATTTTCGTAGCGCGGCCAAATTTTGTTTGGTAATTTATAATGAGGCAGTGTTACTTTTTGGTGACGGGAGACCCCCTTCCCCACGGCGAGGGTAGAAAAATTAAAAATGCTTATAACTCACGATCTAATTTTCGTAGCCTGGCAAATTTTGTTTGTTAATTTATTATGAGGCAGTGTTAATTTTTGGGGACAGGAGACCCCCCACGGTGAGGGTCGAAAAATTTAAAATGCTTATAACTCATGATCTAATTTTCGTAGCGCGGTCAAATTTTGTTTGGTAATTTATAATGAGGCAGTGTTACTTTTTGGTGACGGGAGCCCTCCCGCCCCACGGTGAGGGTAGAAAAATTAAAAATGGTTATAACTCGCGATCCAATTTTCGTAGCGCGACCAAATTTTGTTTGGTAATTTATTAAGCTATTGCATAGCTTTTATCGCGGGCTTTGAGCGCGGCGACCGAATCTAGAAATTCCGTAACCAGAAAAAAATCCTAACACTCCGGCTACCGTCGTTTCAGTTCGGCAGACTTCGGCACGGTATCCTTCGGTAGACTTCGGCAGACATTGACGCGGTATTTTTGCATAAGTTGATAAAAAATGCTATGCAATAGCTTTACCGCGGCAGTCCCCGAGTGCCACACGTATTTTTTTCTCTCAATAAATATGCCTATGTACAATACGAAAAATGAAACATTGTTAAGACGCAACACTAGGCACAGAAAAAGACCCGAATGATAATGTTAAGTTTATGGGGGTGTTCTTTTCAAATATTTCGCCCAAATTTTAATATTTTTACATGATTTTTTTGCACAAGATAGCTGAGGATGATCCACAACCGGCCTACTTTTTACGTTTACAGTTTTGGTTTTAGATAAAGAAAAAAATACTTTAACTTTCAAAACCGGGTTAAACCGGTTCTGAAAATCAAACTATCGTAATATAAAGAATATATAAGCAAAATCGAAAAAGTAAAAACTAAGCCGGTTGTAGATCTTTCTCAGCTATCCTATGCAAAAAACCCGTCTAAACCCGACATTATTTTCCTCATCTCAAAACTTACATACGCTCTCATGGCTGTATTCACCTTTAAAAAATGGTATTTTAATTTGATCATTTTAAAATCATTTAAATTTAAAACTTGAAGTCTCATTTGCTATTAGCTGGAAACATATGCTAAATTTTTTATATTTTTTTAAGTGTAAATAAAAATTTCTGAAATAACATGCATGCATTAATACGATAAATTATATTCTTGTGGCGTCACATAAGATAAAATGACGATTTTTATAGTCTCAAACTAGAATTATTGCAAAGAACATCTTTATTCGCTTTTTTTGGCGAAGTGAATTCACCCAGTCGAGAATCATCAAATTCTGCAACATAAATCGCAATTTTTTGGACAAATACTTCTCACGACACCATGTACACTGTATGTCATGACTCTTCTATAAAGTCACTCTAAATGTCTGTAAAGCATTGAGTTTTATCACTGATTTTGATAATGTTATTTTCGAAAATGAAGTATTTTCACATGAGAAGTATCGCAAAGCAGCTGGAGCACTTCTATCAAACACATTTCAGTCTTAAGAATTAAAATACATGCTTTTTAATATAAAATGACGCCATTTGCATCCACTGAATCATTCCTGTTTTTCAATCGTTTTTTAAACAGCATTCATAGAAATGTGTATATATCGCAGAATAATACACAAATCCAGTAAAAAGTACAATGTCATCATTGAAGAAGCAAAATGACTATCTAATGATTTATATGCCTTCATTTGTTAGTTTTCAATAGCTTCATGATTTATCAAAAAATATTCATTTGTATTTCTTGAAATTTCGGAAGAAGATTTTACACACGGATTAATAATTTTGCATTCTTTCAGCAGTTTGAAGAGAGGAAAGTGGAGAAAATAACTCACACAACTGTTTTTAAACATACATTTTTGTAAAGAGAAATGTAGTATCGAATGTAAGTTAAATTTGTAATAAAATAACCCCCCCCCCCATTTAATCGGTAAATAAAAATGAATAAAAACCAAAATTCACCGGGTTTTATAGCAGACGATTCCGTTGACATAGTGCGCATTTAAATTTTTTTTCACTTCTCATAAGAATAAGGCCACAAAAAGGTACAGTTATATTCTTTTTTTCCCTTTACTTTTAATAAAAGTGAAGTGCTTTTGTTGCCATAATTATAATAGCGATGTTAATATCTACAAGAAAATCTCAAAAATAAATTAAGATACAGTTTTTGAACAAATTGCATTTAAAAGCACACATTTTCCCCTATCGAATGGTGTAAAATTGAAAATATGGGATGTTTAGGAGTTTGAAAATGTGGAATAGCAAAAATTGCACAACCAAAATTCCATTTCAAATTTCAAAATGCAGCCATTCGCAAAATGACACATTCGTAACGCACAGTTACGTTTGGCCACTATAATATAGATATAAGAGGTGACCAGTTAGGTGACTGAAGCCCTTTTTTGCATCTAGAGATGCATCTCGCTTAACATTAAACAAAAACACATTATCATTAACTATTTAATGAAATTTATATCTGTTACCGTAAAAAACTATATTTTTAAATTAGAAAAAGTTAATACACACACTACACATACAAAACATCAAGACAAATATATTATAAAGAGGATTTTAATTAAAATAAAATGATTTATGAGCAATTACTTTCCCTATCTCCATCAAATATCAAATGAGTAATTAGTGAAATTACGTCTGTTATAAAAAAATCTACATTATTAAGTTACAGTAATATAACACACACAACACATAAACGAAATATTAGGAAAAAGTTTTATAAAAATAGTTTAATTAAAATAAAATGGGTTAGGAGGTTCCTTTAATATCTCACTATTGCGTCACAATGTTTCAAAAGTAATATCAAATCTGATTAGTTTTATCTTTTCAAATCTAATTTCCTGGGATAAGACATTACTTTCAAATTCCGTACTTGAATTTGAAACAAAATAAAATTATACTGATTTTAAATTACAATAGTATTATGTCTTTCAAAATTTTAACTATTACTAATGATTGATGAGGTATATGATCCAGACATGTTCAGTTTTAGCTGAAAAAAAATCTTTTTTCTCCCTCTCTTAAAAATCTCTTTATTTTATTTTGCAAAATATTTTTTTATGCTTGTTAGTTTTGTTGAATTAGCCAATTAGACTAACATAAGAAAATTGGGAGTTTTATATTCATATATGAAATTCTTTGCTTGAATTTAAAACGATCTAAAATAAGAAAAATTTTGAATTACATGACAGTCTTTCAGAATTTTAAGTATTTTTAATAGTGATGAGATAAAAACCGAACATCTTCCAAGCCTGTTCAGTTTTAGCAAAAAAAAAAAAAACATTTTTTAAGGATTTCGTTCGTCTGATAAGATCTTATTCGTCTTTGTCCTCTGTCTGTCTGTCACAGAGTCCGCAGACAAAAACTACACTGGAACCTGCTAATATAACCCCCTTGGTAAAGTGGCCACCTGTCTAAAGTGACCACTTTTGAAAAGTTTTACTTGTGCTCATATAAAATAATATAAAATATCTCCGGTAATGTGACCACCTGTTTAAAGAGTCTATTTGTGTAAAGTGAACAGTTAGCTTGTCATTGTCAATGTTATTTGAACTTGTAAAATGTGACTATCCATTTTTCTGTATACCAAAAATTTTCAGATTAAAAGACTAAAGTGGTCTTTTTCTGAAATTTTATTTTGATCCGTAAAAAAAGTACAGAAATTTATCTCCTGTAGTGATTACTTGCTTAACGTATAAAGTGATCAGTTTGCCCTTTATTGTAATGATTTTTCAATTGTTTAAGGTGATTTTTAATGAAAATTTTATTACTGTCAGTTTTAAAATATTAACATTATGAAACTACAATGGCAATAAAAATGTGTATACAATTACATTGTGCCTTATAGTTATGTGTTATTAAAATCAAGCACTACAGAATTTCAACTGTATTCAAAAGAAACAACGTGAGTTTTAAGTAAATTATCTTTTATATCTTGTATATTTTAAATTAGTAATTTAATTGTTATAGTTGTTAATTAATCAATTCAGTACTTAATATAGTATATTTTTCCTTACTCATATTTTGTTTTATTTTTTTAAAACACAAAAGATTTAATGTGTTATTTTGAAAGATACTCCATAAAGTGACCATCTCTATATATTGACCATTTAAGCCGGTTCCAAAAGTAGTCACTTTTCACAGGTTTCACTGTGTATAAGTCAGAGATTTCACAATTAGTATATTTACAGCTGAATACCTCGTGTCACTCGACAAATATCATCACTTTGAAAAAGTCTGTTATTTTAATTAAATTAATTTTTTTCATACTCATCCGTTCATTTTTGCGATTAAAAAAGAAAAGCTAAATTACAATGTTTTGCTTGTAAGCGTCATGACTTGTAGAAAAAGCATCTCGTTCTAAACAGTAAGTCCTTGTTTGGTCCCTGATGAACTTGAAATTTTCACCCTAAGATGGATTTAATTAGAAGAATTTTCGTATTTTTGGCCACTTTAACGGTATTTCAAATAAAAATCAAATTCTTTTAATTGATTATAGGCGTTAATGCTAACATAGTGAAAAAGAGTCCATACCGGGAATCGAACCCGGGCCATCAGTATAGCGCACTGACGTTCTACCGACTAAACCACATGGAACGAGAATCATCCTGGAACCCTCTCACTATTGTGTGTTGACAAGGCTACATTCGCAGCACATGATGGAATATATATTCCGTGAGCCACCGATTTGAGGTAAACACAGAATTCAAGCAGAACCAGCATCGATGAATATATTAATGCATGGAAATTTTTCCAGAGAGAAAATTCGCCTTGAATACAATATTTCAAATGAAAATCAAATTTCAAATTCTTTTAATTGCTTATAGGCGTTAATGCCAAATCTTTTTCACTATGGTGGCATATTATAATAACTTGTAACAACAAAATACATATAGTACATAAATGAACTGTTAAGGAATGTTTTTAATATCATTTCATTTACAGAAAAATTATATGGAATCATTCTTATCACTCAAAAAATACTTGAAAGGAATTCTATACCAACAACAAATCTAATTCGGTGTGCATCAAAAATAGCCATATTTACAACAAAACATGATCTTTATCTTTTTCCATCATTTGAAAATCGTGCAAAATTAATTGGATTTTAAAGTACCTTAATACTAAAAACAAACTTATAAATGTAAATACTTATTTTTAGTAAAAATATATTCTTGACTGTAAAAAGTCAAAACATTCTTCTTCTAATTATGTCATATTTTTATATTCACCATCATTTTACCCTTCTTTTTGTAAGTGTAGGGTGATTGAAGCTATTTGAGATGAATGCATGCAAAATATTATATATTCGGAGTAAAATAAATAGAGTAATTAATCAAAATAACAAGACATTCAACAAAAACGCTAATAACTCGTAACACCTAATTTCATGCACTAAATATAAACCAGATTGAAAAACATTCTTAATACGTAATTTAATTAAAATGGAATGATTTATATAGAATTCCCTCACCTCCTAACATCGTTCCAAAATAGTTCAAAAGCAGTGACAAATTTAATTAGCTTCCCCAACGGAAATGGCATTTTCTATAAACAAAACATGATCTTTATTTTTTTACTTCTTTTAACAGTGATGTAAAATTAGTTGGATTTAAAATAACCTTAATATCAGAAAAAATTAGATATTTAAATAATTATCTCTTCATGATATAAATATGTTCATTGCTGATAAAAGGGAATATATACATATTATTAATTCTGTCATATTTTATTTCCAATATCTTTTATTTTCTAAGTGTAGGGTTAAAATACTTAAAAAGACAGTTGAATCGCTTCGTGCAAAAAGGATTTTAGACATTAAATTGAAAAAAATGAATTAACCGAGGATTTTTTTTTCTTATAGTGTAGACCCATATTTCTATGCAAAAAAGGGCTTCAGTTTCACTACCATACACTATCTAAACACAACTAATTCAATTTTTACTATTCTATGCAGAAAGAACATTAAAAAGCAAAATAGTATTTTTTTTAATTTACTCAAAACTACATTTAACTGACTGAAGCACTTTTTGCCTTAAGCGAATCAGTAATAGAATTTCTCGTAATAGAATTTCTTAGCATTTTTTAATCACCATAAGCTTATAGTCAAATCTCCTTCTTGAAATTTTTTGTGCATAACACTACCATAAAATACTATCAAAAGCCAGAATTCCAGATTTTTATCACGCGCCACACAAGAGATATCAAACTTCAATGTGAGGAAATAGCTGCACACGATGAAACAAAGATGGCCACCATGATGAAACGAAAAATATTAAAATTAAAATAATAGTCTTTTTGAACATCCCTCATATTAGGGTTGTTGTACAAAAAAAAATTCAGATTTTTAAAAACGGTCAATCAACCAAAATATGTTCGGGCCATTGAAATGGACGAATAGCATTTCCAGTACGTTTTGTTCATCTGCACAAATAGTGCATTGGCTTAGCATGCAATCTGAATTACTTAAATCACGATTTAAACATAATTTGAAGATGATCTTTGTAGTTTTGCATCATCAACCATTAGTTTAATATTTTGTAGGTATGAACAAACACATAGCAAGCTACAATTGTTTAAAACTATTGTTTTTACATATTGACCATGCCATATCTCAGCTTGTAGTCAAATCTCCTTCTTGAAATCTTTTGTACATAAAACACTACTAGACAATACTATCAAAGGCTTTATCTCGTGCTCCACCAGAGATATCAAAGCCAAAAAAGTGCGATTTCTGAAATTTTTGACGAATTTCGGAATTTTTTTCGAAAAGAGAAATCAACTCCGAGATCTGGGATTTGGTACATGAGTACACGCACTTTTGACCTATTTCTAGAAAAAATGGTGTAAGGTTGAGAGTTTTCCTTACATGAAAAATTTCCTCTTGCAAACGGATAGATTTTGGAAAAAATCTTAAATTTTGTGCTGAAATTTCCCCTGTAAAAATTTAATTTTCTAAATTATTCTGCGACCGTATATTTAGCCTATTTTACTCTGAACAAAATGCTGCAAATCCCATTTCAATTGGGAAAATAAAAGACGAGATATTTACAATTTTGTGTATCCTAGTATCTGAGAAAATCGCTGAACACGATGAAACAAAGATGGCCGCCATGCACAAACAAAAAATAGTAAAATTAAAATGATGGTCATTTTGAACTTCCGTCATGTTAGGGTTGTTGTACAAAAAATTTCAGATTTTTTTAAAATGGTGGAGCGACCAAAAATATATTTTCTGGACCACTTGAAATGGATTGACCCGTAAATAAACTGGTTTTCCTTTTATATCGTAAAATGATGATTGATTTTTTTTATCAGTTTTGATATAAAGAGTGCCCTTAAGACTTATGAATATAAACGACTATATAATGTGCAACATAAAAGTGCAATCGATCATAACAACATGACATTCAAGAAAAACATTAACTTGCAATAACTCATTACATTCAATACATAAAAAAATATGTTAACAAATATGTTTAATACATAATTTAATTAAAATGAAATTATTTATGTAGAATTACGCTCACCATCTCATGTAACTAAATTCAAAATAATTCAAAAACTATAAAAAATCTAATTAGTTTTTCCATCAGGAGTAACATTTTCCGCAAGAAAACATGATATTTATTTTTTTTCTCTTTATTTGAAGATTGTGTAAAATTTATTGGACTTAAATCTTAATAACGAAGAAAAAAACTAATTTGATAAATTACTTATTCAACGTAAAAGAATATTTTGGGCTGAAAAAGGGAAATATTTTTTATTTCTTTATTTCTGTGTTATTTTTCTATACAACAACACTTTTTCTTATCTATTTTTCACCCCCTGACCGCCGATGCCCTGATGTTTTCTCTATAATTTATTAATAATATTAAAAAAAAGATGGTTTTTCCAATCTGATACAAAATATGTTATTAAGTATAGGTGTATAATCTTTGATAGCATTAATCCTAAATTAATTTTTCAAAACTGGCTTTGATTTGTAGAATTATATTAATTTAAATATTGCTTATGTTGCAGTGAAACCTGCAGCTTAGTGAACGGAAAAAATGAGGTCGCGGCGGTAAAGTTTGTGTTAATTAAAAAATTAGTCATCTACATACATTTATCTTAAAGATAAATTCATGTAAATGGTCATATTATCTAAAATATAACTGTGAGCTCCACTTAAGAACAGTTAGTGAAAACAACATGACACACAATAAATTCATGTAACTACTCCTGATATGCACTACATAAACAAGCGGTTAAGAAATAATTTTAAGATGTAATTTAATTAAAATGAGATGCATTATGTAGAGTTACACTCAAAACAACTCGTCATCATTTCAATGTAATTAAAATCAATAACAAATCTAATTTACTCTATTAATGAATTTTTCTGATCGAAAATAGCATTTTCTACTACAAAACTTGATCATTTTTTTACCACCGTAAATTGAATTTAGAACTGCATTAATATGAAAATTTAAAAAAAGATACATTTAAATAATTACCTATTCCTAATAAAAATACACTCTTGGTTGAAAAAATGGATTTTTTTAAATCTGTGATATTTAACTGTGGATTAAATTTTCCTTATTTATTTATTGTAAGGGTAGGTTTATTAAGATACTTAAGATGCATGCATGCAAATGATTGTATTATGTGTAACATAAACACGTCTGTGAATAAAATTATTACATGTAAGAGAAACACTATTAACTTGCAATAACTTATGACATGCACTGAAAAAAAGTTTAAAAAATATTTTTCATATGTAACTTAAGGGTGTTCTTAACTGCTCCGCTCAACAAGCGCAAAACGTTTTGACACATTTACAAATTCCTTTTTTAACAGAAATATGTAACAATGGAATAGAGAGATTATGGAAGCAATTTCGAATTGAACTTATTTTTCCACTTTATGATAATTAAATTTCTTATCCAGTTCTAAGCTATTTCGACCATATGATCACCCGTTTTTCTCCTGCTTTTCGACCGGTTTTTCCGCTTTTGTCGAGAAATGTGCTCAAAAGTTTCAACTTTGAAAGCTAATTATGAAAAATGTATTGTGTTTTCATAAAAACAGAAAATTGAGTGCAATTAGACAGTTTCTGAATAAAACACTTGCTAGTTTCATGCATTTCCGAACAAAAATAAATTAAAGCATGCGTCACAAAATTGCCTTTTTTGATTTAAGAATACCTTTAAATAAAATGCGATGCATTATTTTGATTTAAGCTCACACTCTCACCATCGTTTCAAAGTAATTCAAAAGCAATAATAATTTTAATTAGTTTTCCCACCTAAAATAGCCCTTTTTTGCAATAAAACATCTTTATTTTTCTTTCTTCATTTGAAAATTGTTAACAATTAACTGTACTACCTTTATACATAAAAATAATGATAATAAATAAATAAATAAATAAACTTAACATATTAAATTATTATTTACTCGCGGTAAAAGTATAACCTTTGCAAAATAAGGGAAAATATTTTTTTTTTCTTTAATTGAAAGTGATATAAATTAATTGGATTCAAAACTACATTAAACACAAAAAAATTAAAATATAAATAATTGCAAGTATTAAATTATTATAAATTAATGTAAGTTATAGTAGTAATTTAAGCGATTGAAAGTATGTTTTTTCTCTAATTCTATCATATTTTATTGAGCAATGCCATTTCGTTTTCTTCTTTTTCTTATTGTTGTTCTTCTTCTTTTTGTGGAAACGTAACTTGATTTAATTACTTCGAATTTAATTTGTTCGAATAAGGTAATGCTTCTCTGGAACTTTTTTGTCAGGTTCAGATTTAGTTCCGTTCAGATTTCGAGATTTTTTCAAAGAAATTTTTTAGGCTCGGATTGGGTTCATGTTCATGGAAATTTTTTGTCTTAATCGGATCCGGGTATGGTCCTTTGGAATATTTCTCTCAAGTTCATATTTGGTTCGCTTCAAATTTCAGGTATTTTTTTCAAATGGAATTTTTAGGTTCGGATCGGGTTCATGTCCACAGAAATTATTTTCTTTTATTCGAATCCGTTTATAGTTCTTTAGAATATTTTGATCGGATTCAGATGTAGTTTGCATAAAATTTCAGTTTTTTTTTTTTCAAATGGAATTTTTTAGGTTCGAGTCGGGTTTATGTTCACGGAAATTATTTTGTCCACTCTTATCGGTTATAATTCTTTGGAATATTTTTATCGATTTCAGATTTCGTTTTGGTCATTTTTCAGGTTTTTTCAAAGAAGAGTTTTAGGTTCGGGTAGGGTTGCATATACACGAACATCATTTTTCCTTGTTCGGATTGGGTTATGCTTCATTTGAATATTTTTGTGAGATTCATATTTGGTTCGGGTCAGATATCAAATGGAATTTTTTCAAATGGAATTTTTAGGTTTGGCTCGGGTTTATGCTCATGGAATTTTTGTCTTGCTTGGATCGAAATATGGTCTTTTTTTTTGGGGGGGGGGTTGGGATCGAGTTATGTGTTAATACGCCTAAACATTATGTTTTGCTACAATTATTTTATTGACTATTTTTTATGTATAATTTACTTTCCTATTTGATAATTTATTATTGTGTATGAATCGTCTGCCGATTCGAACAATTGTACGTCAAACAGACATTTCATTTTTGTTTTAAAAACAAATTAAAGTCATAATAAAATTTTAAATTAAATAAAATGCATTCCAATTTAATCAATGATTTCAAAAAAACTGCTAAAAAAGCCTCATGTATACATACATACATATATATATACTGCAACATAGCTAACCACACATACATCACTGTTAAAAATTTGACCAATTTGCTGCAGCATCACTCCACCGCTTTTATAGAAAACGGTTACTTTACTGTGCTATGAAGCATTCTCATTGGTCATAAAAGAGATATTCTATAAAAGCTGTGGAGTGACGTTGCAGCAAATGGATCATATTTTTAACAGTGATTCTAATGTACGAAGTACCAACGATCTGGCGTACAACAGCTGTGTTCAAAAATCCTAAGGTAAACTGACATTTTGAGAGTCTGTGAATTTTAAATGTCTTTGGAAAAAAAAACAGTGACTTTTGAAATGTCAAAATCTCTAATTGGTTTCGCGAAAATTTTATGCAACCAAACAACCATAAAGAAACAAAAGGCAAAAAATTGGGAAAAAGATGATTTTTTTATGAGAGTGACCTCTCGATTTTAATTAATTACTGAGTTATTAATTGGAATTTCGAAATTCTGAAGCTCAGGTAGAGCAGGAGAGATTTGGGGCTACTCTAAAAAAAATTGAGCCTTGTACATGCTGTAGATTTTGCTAGTCATCGTAGAAACACACACACGCAGACATACAGAGCGGTTTGTTCTTTTATTAGTATAGATAAAATAATGTGGGTCAAGCTGCCAAATAATGGTTCAATTCTTCCAGATTTGGGGAATTTCGATCTATTATTTTCTCATGATTAAAACAAATCATTTTTGAAATTTTTAACAGATTACAACACATATGTATCAATTTTCTTTTGACAACTGATTGTATAACGAATAAAATTATTCTTAAAACTTTATTATTGATTCAATATTTAAAAAAGTAAAAAATCATTTTGTAAAAAATGTGTCCAACCTCCCTACTCTACCCTATATAATCATTGCAGAATTTTGTCGAGACTTCTAGGATTTTATGAAAACTGAATCAAACCTTAAAATGAAATTAATAAAAGTCTTTTTAATTCTATTAAATTATATCATACGCAATTAATTCAATGATATCGCATGATACGTAAAGATCCTAGTTTGCCATGGTAATGATGATATCCTCTTGAAGACGGAGTTATTTTCGTTTCACTGAATTTAATATATATAATCGAAGCAAATCATATAATTGAATTTTTGCATGAAAGTGCAACAGCAATTGCACCAAGATGTGTTTATAAAATTAGTTATAATAAAAACGCACTTCATTTGCCACGTTTGGCATACGATTTGTTGATTATTTATGTGTAATTCACAATAAAAACTTCTTGTTAAATGACATCACATAGAAATGTTTATTTTAACATTAATCTGTATTTTACAAAATAAGGTAAATTCTACTTCTTAAAATGATAGAAAAGTAAAAAAAAAAATGAGTAGTAATTTAAATTTTAAAAAAATGCAGTCCGGTTCAAAGAAATTGTACTTTAGATCAACTACGATAATTTTCAAACAAATTTAATTATAAAAACATCGAATAAATAAAAAAAGGAGTTTCTAATTTTTTTCTTTTCAAATCAAAATGGCATTTATTATATTTATATTTTCATTTTTACATTTGTTTCTAATTATAAGTAACAAGCGTGAGACATTTCACTTGCTTTTCAGAAAAAAAACGTTTTTAATTTTTTACATGTGTAGTTTTCCCCTTGCCACCTCATTGTTCTCTAATTACGAGCGAATAATTGCGATATACCTCATACTTTCCATTAAAAAGAAATTAAAACAAATCATATATAAATTTCTCATTAGTATTTACCAGAGTGCTTGCACGTCAAATAGTTATTCGATTACATTTTAGAATATGATACTTTTAATTTTATTAGAAATTGATTAGTATAATAATTTCTTTCAAAAAGTAATTATTAGAGCCAGCTGATTATTCAGTATAGCTTGAAATCTTTTTATTATTACCTTAAATTACAGCAATGCTATCAATGACAACAACTAAATTTTTTTGCAAATGACAAGAACGCATATTTCGAGCGATTTACATTGTTTATTACTGAAAAACTTATTAGAGAAAAGAATTATACTTATTGGACATGCAACGAGTTACTGTATATTTTATTTATCCTCTTTAATATATAATGAACTCTTACATATGTATCTCTCCGTTAAACGAGTTTTTAGCACTTTCCAACAAAGTTGAAAAGTGCTTATGTATTCGGTTTGTCTGTCCGTCTGTCCGTCTGGCCGGATGGCCGTCTGTCCGTCTGGCCGCGCTCTAACTCCCGTAAATATACTCGGATTGCTATAAAATTTTTATACATTATTGAGGTTTACCCTAGCACGAACCCTGTTAAAAATGAAGTATCTACCATGATTAGTTTATCTACAGGGCGAATCAAAAGTTTCCCATTACATTACGGCCTATGGGAAAAAATCGTTAATATACTCGGATTGCCATGAAATTTTAGGAAGTTATTGACGTTTGCCCTAGCACGAACCTTATTGAAAGTGAAGTTTCTATTATGATTAGTTTATCTGCAGGGCGAATCAAAAGTTTT
This sequence comes from Maratus speculifer, assembly GCA_964019185.1. NCBI lineage: Eukaryota > Metazoa > Arthropoda > Arachnida > Araneae > Salticidae > Maratus > Maratus speculifer. Next base: position 243,352,640 of record OZ025289.1, read on the forward strand.
TCATTACATTATGGCCCATGGGGAAAAATCGTTAATATACTCGGATTGCCACGAAATTTTAGGACGTTATTGACGTTTACCCTAGCACAAGTCCTATCGAAAATGAAGTTTCTACCATGATTAGTTTATCTACAGGGCGAATCAAAAGTTTCCTATTACATTACGGCCTACGGGGAAAATCGTTTCAAAGGAATTTTAAAGATGTTATACTTTGTCAAACATATTAAAATATGCATTCTATAAAATATAAGGTGAAAATGTAGCTATTATTCATTTACAGGGCCACACAAAAGAATTTCATTAGATAATGGTAAAAGGGGGAATTGTGTGTGACATATTTTAAATATATTAAGCTTTTTCATGTATAATAAAATTGATATATGTCACTGAAGCTTAATATAAATTATACGCAACTGTCTTGCATAATATGAAGTACATAGCATTTACAGAGCTATACAAAAGATTTCAAATAGTATATTCTTTCCGAAGTACCGTATATGTGTCCGATGATGAAATGCATTTTAATTATGATATTCGCATTTATATTTAGCTAAATATATGCACATTATATGGTGTGTATAAATGTTATAGTTGATATGCAGGGCTACCCAAAAGAGCTCACCAACGTTATTGAATATAAGCTTAAATTATTTAAACGTGATTCTTAAATAAGCTATGCATTTTTACGCTGAGCTTCATTCAATTTACTGAGAAATGTTTGCAGAATATAGATAAAGGGATATACAGGGCCGCGCAAAGAATTCGATACATGGCGCCTATGAATGATGATTTATGAGAATGTGATTTCAGTTGTTTTAAAAGTATTTCAGTTTACAATAAATTTTAGCCTAATGCTGAAGTGTAATAAAGGTACAGTGTAAACTACAGGGCTGGACAAAAGTATTCAAGTATGTTTCTATCTAATAGTATGAATTGCTGAAAAAGAAATTTCAAGTTACTGGGTATTTTCTTGCTAAGCTAAATTTTCCCATTATATGAACTGACATATGAAATACAGGGCTGTTCTAATGTACTGGAACACATATTTGGGTATATTTGGCTATACACTATTATTTCCCTAAATAACAAAGTTTTGTTAAAGATTTCATTAAGTGTTGGAAAGTGCTTCATAATCTATGCTTAACGCATGATTTTTCTTACTTGTTGAAATTTACGATGTTTTCTCAGAACAAGAGGTAATGGTAAATGTGTTTGAAGTGCGCGTCATTTTCACTTAGTTAGTAGACCCTAAATTAAAACTGACGTTAATTTTTGGACATTTCTTTATCTCATTTAATACTCTTAAACAATATTTGTTGCCTTTGATAATCCTATTTTATATTATTGTTCAGTTGCAGTGAAATTTCACACTGTAATATATTTATGTAGTGTTAGATAAAATTACGTAAAAAAAAGAGAAATACTATTATGATACATTTTTGGATAAATATAAAAAATATATATTGTCGGCCGTAAAGAAAGTATTTATTAATGTCATTTCCAGTAAATATTAATTTTTATTACTGTATTTATAACAATGTTACTTGTATTACCGCTACTTAGAGTTTATATTATGGAATACTAAAAGTTGATGAATCTCTTTTTAATATAGTAGTTTAATGAAGAAATATGATATTCGCGATTTACATCAGAATTGTGATGTTTGCGATGTAGTGTTTTATGATATAATTAACCTGATTTGCGTTTTATACAAGTTTTATGCGTTATGTCAAAATACCGTCTAGCCTCAATACAAGTGATTACAGTAAATAACAAAAAAAATCGTTTAAACTTATTTCTACGGGCCCGGAAACGCCGACACAAAAAATGGGTTAATGGTAAATCACGAAAAATTGGATTTTTATTTAGGATTATTATCATGTTGTCGGTCAGGTCGGTTAAGTGGTTGTCGAAGCTTTTTGGCCATTTCATAATATTTCAGAAACAGCATTATGAGGGAATACGAAGTGCACCACAAAAAATGTACTAAAATATAATTAAACATGCACTTCAGCGATTTTAGAAATCAAACATCTAGCAAGGAAGGTCTCCATACGGGCATATTCCGAAAATTCTGAAAAATTTACAGAATGTTCTTCTCATGAGGATATATACGTTTATTAAAAAAATTTCAGTGGAACCTCTGATACCTGTCCGTAAAAAAAAAAAAAAAAAAAAAAAAAAAAAAAAAAAAAAAAAAAAAAAATGAAAATTTCGTTATTTGGCGATTTATTATCGGTTGGCGATGAAAAGCAAATTCAAAAAATGTTTTTATGTCAAATGCATTTTAAAGGAAAAAAGTTTCATGTTCAGCGTGTTTAGATAAATTAAATGTATTTTCTTTTGTCAGCTTTAGTTTGTTTTAAGTATAATTTCGTTATATTAATATTTATATGTATTTATATTTAAATTTAACCATCAAAATTTGAGATTTAAAACTAAATTCAAATTTAAATTAATTAAAATTGCTTCAATTCAAGTTCAAAGTCCAGTTGAGCATTGTCAATTCGAATTTGTTGCTATGGAAACCTGGGTTTCATTTTTCAATACGCTTAAGTGTATGAAAGTAATTTTATTGAATAAGAATTTTTTATGTATGGAAATATTTTTTTCAGAGGTAAATTAAAAAACTACAACAAAAAATAATATATATACATGCAATTTAATATATATATATATATATGTATATAATATATTAAACTTGCTCGTTGTTTATGTTTTAAATTCATTTACTCGGAAAATTTCTAAAAATCCAAAAGGTTTCAGTTGCATTAAAACCGTTTGCTTTTCGCGGAGAAATGTGCTCCTCGCCAAATCGTGTGACAATTTCGTCTTTTCACTCCAAATATTCGAAAGTATTTTATTTTTTACATGTTTTCTAATGTAATTCCGTCGCTAATTTTCACTGATCCTTAATTACCTACATGAGTAGTTTAATTAGTATTTTTTTTCAAAAAAATATAAGTATGCCCAGTAGGGCGGAGCGTAAATTTTTTTTTCCGAATTTCTTTTCTCCCTAGCGCGGAAAAGTTGTCTAGCGGTATCAGTAAGATACTCACAAAATTTTAAAACAATCAATAAATATCTTCCGGTTCCACTTTTGGGTCGAAATATCCAATTTTAGCCAAAAATGTTGTAATTTTTCACATTTCAGTAATATTTTAAATTTTAAATTTTTTCTTCGCCCTAGTGCGGAAAAACTGAAAGAGTACATAAGGAACACAAGTCCAAAATATTAGAGTAATTAAAAAATACCTTCTGGTTCCACTTTGGGTTCTAAATATGGGAAATTTGTCGGAAAATATACAAATCTTAACATTTTAGTCATTTTTTTATTTTTCAATTTTTTTATTCCCGCTGGCATGGAAATGTTCGAAGAATATGCAAGAAACATAAGTAAAAACTTTAGAATAATAAATAAATATCTTCCGTCTTCCTTTTCGGCGTCTAAAAATGTCAAAATAGCCAAAAAGTATGTAACTTTTCACATTTCAGAGATTTTTTTTCTTATCAATTTTCTCTTTTTGCTCGAGTGGAAAATTCGGAAAATCATTTATATGATTTTCCGGAATTATTTTTATATGATTTTTCAAAAATAAGTGTAAAATTTTAAAATAATTAATAAATATCTTCTTATTTAATTTTTATTACTTAAACTGGCAAATTCATGGCATTAATGTACTCAAAAATCATAGAACAATCGAATTAAAAGCGATCTGAGGGAAATTCCTCTAATAAGTTCAGCTTTCTGTTCGTTTACTGTAGTGTTACTGTTGGTTTAGTGCTCCGCTCGTGATAGATTCTTAATGAGATAGTCAATTTTAGCTTCTGTATATTATTGAAAAATAATACATCTGAAAGTGTTTGCAAAATTTTAATTTTTAATATTGTGTTGAACTCATAGTGTGCATAGAAAATATTACAATATCACAATTAAGGCGCAGTATACACGGAATTTTTCTCATTCCATTTTTTGGGATCCTACTGAATTAAGAAGTGGCGTTCTACCAACTTATGAACATATAATGTACTTTTTTGTTCGTGAGAAATGAATCGAAATATAACTAAAAATCACACCCACCTTTGGGGTGATAGCGGATTATGGGCTGAAATGGTTGAAGCAATTTAGCAGGCTCCTCAGTTCCAATGATTTCTAGGCCAAGAATAGTCCAAATGATTGGTTCATATAATTATAAATACAAGAGTATAAAGAAGTTTGACGCTAAAGTACAGACGAAGTCAAAATTGAAAATTTTCTTATTGGAAGGGACGATGTAAATGCCCACGTGATATAAAAATTCCAAAATTGGAAGACAGTTTTTTAAGGATCAAAGAAAGTCAAGAAAATTGTTAATAGACCCAATTGATGCATTCGGAAACACGGTACTCAACACGGAAACTCAGTAAATGAAAGAGCAAGCTCGAAAAAGAATAAGAAAGTTTCAGAAAATGGTATAAAATGGAAAAAACAATCACTACTGCTTCATCGAAGACTTAGAGTTATTTAAATCTCTTAGTCTTGTTGATGAACAACTGTGTCACGACCTTAGTGATAAACCTTTAGTTTCATTGCATTCGAATATAAATACTATAAGTATATCACGAACAACCCGTTGTCCTGCCCAAGCCAGAACTTGAGACACAATAGGAGTGTCCGACCGAGTTGCAGTATCAGTAACAGGCGCACTTCTTGAAGACTTGCGAGTTGTGACACGTGACGACATGTCCAAAGTTATAGACAGGCATAACACAAGCGGAAAAAGAAATAAATATCGCATGAAATGCCAAGTCCAAGATTAGAGTTTCATATCCACCAATATCTTGATAAGATTGTATTTTGACCGTCGAAAATATCCAACTTTAATTCAGAGAAATATTGAGGGAACGCTCCATGAACAAAGAGTGCTTGAAGAATACTGGACACTTATAAAAGAACCTGGCTGCGATTATATAAGGCAAGTGTCACCAATAACCTCTTCTGCTATGTTTCTCATATGATTTTCCATACTTTCCGCTCCAGAAAGAAGAGAAAATTGATTTAAAAAAAATCTCTGAAATGTGAAAAGTTACATACTTTTTGGCTACATTGATATTTTTAGACCCCGAAAAGGAAGACGGGTTAGATAAAGTTTCTTACTTATGTTTCTTGCATATTTTTCTAACATTTCCATGCCAGCGGGAATAGAAAATCGAAAAATAAAAATTACTAAAATGTGAAAATTTGTATAATTTTTGACAAATTTCACGTATTTAGAACCCAAAGTGGAACCAGAAGATATTTTTTAATTGCCCTAATATTTTAGACTTGGGTTCCTTATGTACTCTTTCAGTTTTTCCGCACTAGGACGAAGAAAAAAATTAAAATTTAAAATATTACTGAAATGTGAAAAATTTCAACATTTTTGACTAAAATTGCATATTTCGACCCAAAAGTGGAACCGGAAGATATTTATTGATTGTTTTGAAATTTTGTGAGTATATTACTGATACCACTAGACAACTTTTCCGCGCTAGGGAGAAAAGAATTTCGAAAAAAGTTTTTTACGCTCCGCCCTAATGCCCAGTATGGAGATTTTCCTTGTAGGTTGTGTTGAAGATTAAAATGAAAATTAGTATTGAGTAATTGAGTATAAATTCATTTCGTATATTTTAACCAGCGTGGATGGTCGCTAGACAAAACTATTGTTTTAACCATTATGAATACACAGTTTTATTTTACTTCAGACAGGTGTAACGAAAAATTAAAAACGAATATTATTGGCATGTTTTGATTCCATCTAATAAGAAAATTAATCATAATAAAATACAAATACAAATACAAATAGAAATCGTTTCACGGTCAATACAAACGGCACGCGACAATGAGATGTAAATTAAAAACTACGCGCTCTATGGAAAGAATAATAAATGCGCGCCGTTTGTATTAACCGTGAAACGATTTGTATTTGTATTTGTATTTGTATTTTTATTTTATTATGATTATAGTTCTTATTAGATGGAATCGAAACATGACAATAATATTTGTTTTTAATTTTTCGTTACAAGTCTCTTAAGTAAAATAAAATTGTTTATTCATAATTTTTATATGTAAAAGGTGTATTTCTTAAAATCTTGTGATTTAAAAATCTAAAAGATTTAAGAACTTTTTTATTATTGTTTTAATCATTTTTATTGTTCTGTCAATAGCTTTTTTTTTTGTCACCAACCTAGACTACGGACCCGAAGGTGGAAGATCATATAAATCAGATATTTGTAGTTATATATTGATTTAAATATTTTGTGTATGACATTTTTAAATTTAAATTTTTGGTTGTTCTTTAATTTAATTTCGTGTTTTATAAATTAATTGTATTTTTTTTCTAGTTTAGGTGATCGTATTTTCCCCTTTATACAAAATATAGTATATTCTACGCTCATCTAAAAAAAACAAAAAAAAACAAAAAAAAAACATAAATAATAAAATAGCAATTAAAGATTTGAATTCTTTTTCGACTCGCGGCGCACAGGGATTTGTTATGGTGAGTGAATTATTTATTTAAAGGTACAAAACGCATAGGTCTACACTATTAAAAATTTTGTGCTACTTTGAACCGAAATTTGGTGCTTAGTAGCTGCCACCATAAGATGGTGAAATCTTGTTCCAAAATTTGGAACTTCGGTTGAACCATAGTACCATTTTTTCAAATAATATGGCGTAAACTCGTTCCAAGATTTGGAGCTTCGATTGAACCATCCTATGTTGGCAGCTGGTAATAGCAGCGAACACCAAATCGTGGTTCAAAGTAGCACGAAATTTTTAACAGTGTAGGTTACAATCATTGTAATTTTAGAAATTTTTATACGCCAATAATATTGTAAGTACCCGATATAATTATTACCGCTTTAATTATTTATAAATAGTTATTTGCTTAGGATACCGTTATAGTAATCTTTAAACTAATAAAATGTTTCGTAAAGGTGCTGTTATTTTGATCACCGTAGCTCAAAACGCACAGCGCCGATTAGAATGATCACTGAAAATATTTTAATAATTTTATAATTAACATAAAATAAAATTCCGTGATTTCGTTGGTATATTCTACTTAGTTCAGAAGTACATTTTCAATACATCAAATAAGCTAAAAATGAAAAAAGAATCATGCAATTAAATTGACGTAATCGATATATTAAGGGATATTTAACAATATGTAATATGAAGTAAGAGTGTATGTGAACTTATATCTTTATATGATATATCTTTTAACGATACTTACATTCACTTTCGCGATATGTTTTCTGTGATGCCAATGAATGGAATTACCTTTGTTTCAGAATATAAAACAGTTACATTTAAATATCATGCAAAAGACAAAATACAAAAAAAATATTTTTTTTTCTTGATTTTTATAAGCAGTAGCTGGCAGCATAAAATATTAACGATTCTCTAGTTTTATCTTTATTTACTTTAAATTATTTTATCTAAAAAATATTTATTACTTTGATATCTGATATCGATTGCGAAAATTTTAAAAACAAATGCTTGAAAATTTCTAATAATCAAAAATTGATAAAAGTCAGTAAACTGAGATACAATTTTTAAATACATTTTATTTGAAGGTTACTTCTTTCATATTCAGTAACATAAAATTGAAGTTATCTAATTTTTTGAAGTGAAACTATGATCGAAAAAAGTAAAATAGATTCCGCAGACCGCCACTACGTTTGTTACAAGTTTAGCATACATTATTTCTCTTTAAGATTTATTTTAAGTATTAAGTGACTCACACATTTCTTTTTATAACTTTTGGGCGTGTATTGAAATAAATAGAACTTTCTCGCATAATTTTGAATTTTTTTCGTAATTTTGAATTTTCTATGAACGAACTCACAAGTAAAAATATCTTACTATAAAGTATTATAAAAATTTTTTATTAACAATGATATCGAAGAAATCTACTTTTACATAGAAATAATCGAGCGTCATTTTCTTACTCTTGTATTGTTGCCTTTCGTTGAAACTCTTCATCCACTACTTACCATCATATGAGTGATTCTCTCTAAACAGGCTAAAATAATAATCATGAGGGAATGACCGTGAGAGAGTGATGAATTTTAACAAAATGCCTGTTTACTTTTTTGCCATTATCTAAATTGAAATTAGCCTTGGTGGTTCTTGAACTCTATCTAAATACTTCTAAGTAGTAATAATTTTTCTAATATTTACCTGTATTCAGTAGAGTCTAATGAGAGAGTGATGAGGTGCTAAGCCTTCCTCATCACTCCCTCATTAGCCTCTACTGAATACTGGTAAATACTAAGAATTTTAAGTTATTACTGAATTATAAGTACTTAGATAGAATTAAATCCCACTGAGCCTAATCACAATTCAGATAATGGTATAAAAGTAAATGGGCATTTTGTTAAAATTCATTACTCTCTCACAGTCACTCCCTCATGACTATAACTTTGGCCTATTTGGAGATAATCACCCATAGAATGTATGGTCATCCTATAAAACTTTGTTTATCTCCGATTTAATCGCTGATCTAAATCATTTCACTTCGTTGTGATCGCTCTTTTTATTTATTATCAATAAATTAGGTTTACTCTTACACAAGAGTTATGTTTAGAGAGCATCAAATAAATCGTTACAATATTTCATTTTTGGAAAGTGTAATGCAGAGTGTAGCATAACAATCTGGATTCGTAACTTCTTACAGAAATAATCATGTTTAGAGAACATACGGAAGAAAAATAGAAATCATATTAAAATTAGAAAATATATTAAATAAACTTTCAATGAAGATAGCTGAAAGACAAGCAGCATTGAAATTTCTGAGAAAAACTGTTGTGAAATTAATATTTCTATTAATACTTTCAAACATATTTAAAATAAATGTAAACAGGAAACGTTATATTACTCAGATCTTAGTAATACCTTAAAACACGATTTTTTTTTTACTTTATTACATATGTATATTTCTATATTTAGTTATTTATTTATTTATGACTTGTTGCTTTAAAGATTGGCATGAAATAAAGTCATAAATTAATTCTGCTTACGATTTTTTCAGTTTCATATTGCCAAATTATCTACATTCTAGATCAAACATACTTTTACTTTAGCAGTTAGCTTAGGCAGTCAGTTAAAAAATATATACTCGTTAAATTTTAACTGAAATATGTATAGTAACAAAAAATATATTCTAAAGGTAACAGCATTAATAAAGCACTGCGTTGTGTGGCATTTTGGTATTTTTGAAAAGACCGTTGATAAATTAGTAAACTAATAATTGAAATTACGGAAATCCTATAAAACCGTACTTAAACTACCATAGAATAACATAATTCATAAATAACTTTAACTCGGAATTAAAATAAATAATTTAAGGATATATTTAGAAAATTCACAAAAATTAAGAAAGAAAAAAAAAATAATATTGAGCATTAAATATTTATCAGCTTCCATGTAACTGCACTTCTATGTCAGTTGAATTTAACTGTTGAAATCCCAGTTGTATTTAGCTACTGACATTGCATTTTTACTTTGAAATTTATAATCAATAAAAGAGCACCATTATTTGCATTACACTTTAAACTGTTCAAATAATGGCTATAAAAAATATTTAATTACTCGAATACAATTCCGATTTCTTTCCCGTATCTTCCTTTAATAAATAGATAATTGGTAATAGATGAAACAAATACATAATGCCAGTACTTTAAAAACATATACTAAAACTGACGGTCATTACCAGTGCCCCATTGATTCTTCAGACTTCGATATTTTACAAACTTGCATACAAAAGGTAACTTTGTTTTCTGATCAAGATGTAATAATTACTGTTCTATAATAGAGCTTTCTTATATCTACATCAGTACATATAATTAGAAGCACCAGCTTTTTATAACAGACAAGATGCATTAGGAGAATCCATACCTTTTTGTTACACTCAAAAGTAAAAATGCAGATTTCTGTGTCATACTACAAGACTCGAGTTTAGATCATAGGACGAAGAGAGTCAAATAGATGTGTAAGAGAATCAATCTAAGCCAAATGCGTCTGAGAAAGGAACGCATTAATTTATGAATGCGAGAAAGTTAAAGTATCATTTCATGTCCACTTCCTATCAGATTTTTTTTTCTAAATTCAACTTGCTTGGAAAATAATATTAGAAATATTATTATTGGAAGAGTCTTCGCCAAATTGCAATATACTTCACTGAACAACTTTTATTTATATTAGATATAACGCAAATTCGAGAAATTAATTTGTTGTACCCTGTATTGTTTTTAACCAGTACATTGGGTTACATTTGATAAGAGCCTTGTCTTCACGACAATGACACTTCCAGATACCCCAGTTAGGTAAGTTTCCTGAAGTAGTCTACATTTTTTAATGCATTAGACAAACTTTTCCCTCTAAAACAAAAATAAATAAATAAAGCACAATTAAAAAAAATAAATAAAAAAGAGAAAATTATTGGCGGAATTTTACAGTCATTTTGGCTTTTTATTACTATTATTATTTAACTTTACAGTGGAAGGTCGTGCTTCATACAATGCGTGCAATTCCTGATTTTAAATCACTTCAGAGAGGGAAATTTCTTCTATGAATATGAGTTCTTGAAAATTTAAGACAGTCTATATAATAATACATGGAGTATCAAAAATTAGCATCCTATTGGATCAGGAGTCCCTAATCTTGAGATCCAAATGATTATCTCCAAATAACCAGGCAGCTATTCTGGTACGATTTGCAAACGATGTTACTGGTAGGGAAAAACCGGAAGAATTCATCCTTTTGTGGCCCCTAAGACACAGGCCGTCATAAAAAATCCTGTCTATTATAAACTTTTTTTATTGAAAATCCTTTAAAATTGTATTTTTATGGGAGACACAGAAAAGTTAAAACATACTTAATATCTGTCATATAATATAATATTTGAATGCTATTTACAGTTAATAGTATCCACTAAAATAATTTTAGATTCTTAATCGTACAAAGTTTCATTCTTGAAATATTTACGACTAAATATTTTCATGACATTACTGTAATAGCAAAAATATGACTTTGCGATGACTAAAGAAACGCAGTTGTAAATGATATATGGAAATAATGAATCATTCATTTTCCCGAAAAACATAAACCTTCTTAACAGGCTCGTTTCAATCGACGCGATAGGCGTCCGAGTGTCCCCTCTTTGCATGCCACTTAGGTTACAATTACAGTTACGGTAACAGTTAAAATACTGTTTTGTAATCCGACTACTGAGGATGAAAATGCCATTTTTATGGCAGCAAATGCATTAAAACAAAGAATAATGCTTCTACAACATCATATACATGTGCTTCAAATATAAGTTGAAAGCTTTATTCCGAATAATGTACATTATCATTTCTGACAGCAAGAACCCTGATTTTATTGGTTTTGTTGCGAATTCCTCTCGGACTAAATGATTAGTCCGGTAGCGTTTGAGATAAAATTCACCCACTAAGCCAATCTAAGTGATTAAATAAAATTTATTTACAAAAAAATCTTATTTAAAATATAAATCAGTTAGTTAAAGCATTTTTTTAGAAGTGGGTTCTGTGTCTTGCGCGAATGCTCCCTGAACACAGAAAGTTTCTGAGAAAATCAGATTATAGAGTCTTACAGGGTTAAGATTCACAACTTCACTTGATCATATGTAAGAGCAACTCCGTGGACCTCGACGAATTTTCGTTCTTTCCCTCCTCACTGTATAAGGAGATTCTTTCTCCGGAATTCTCACTGGGCTGCCTGCTTAGTCCTAGGCTTTCACACCAAACTGTCTCTTGTCTTCTCGTATCCTCCCTTGAAAACAGCTCGATTAGGGAGGGACCTTGTGGATTCACCTATCAGAAAACTCACACATGATGTCAGCCTTAAAATCATTTAGAATTGGTTCCCTAAAAATGCTGAGGTCATACACAAACTACCGTGATAAAAACTAACACCTGTCGCTCTTCAAAATAAAAGCATTCCGCGGCATCTTTTTACAAATTGTGAGAAATATATTTGCTCTCTTGTCAACGAAAACCTCAACCTGGGTGGCCCAAAATATTTAAGAAATAGTACAATGATGAGTTCCCACGTAGGCAATTCAGTCTGTGAAGTTCAATTCTTTACAGTTTGATTTGACATTGCTTTGAAACCTATTAAAGCTAAAGCTTTCGTCCTGAATGATCCATTGCACGCAAAAACAAAGACCATTCAGAAGTTTCTTAGAGATTTCTTAGTTTATTTCGCATATCCATTACATATTTATTTCAATACAAAGGGGCGACACACCATCCATTCTTACACGGATTCGAATCAGGACCCCTCGGAGTGGCAATAGCTGCCGCTACTGATCACGTCACTGGGTCAACAGCAAGAACCCTTTTTCAGTGTACACATAAAACGCAAAACAATGAAATACGAAACGTTTTGAACATGTCTTTATGATAGTTAAACCTGAGTTTTTTTTCCTATTTCTCACCAGATACTCACCTGATTCGTACCACCTCCCCCTCCCCCTCTTGGAAGAAAGTGGTCTTTTCTGGTGGAGCCTGGAGACGCAATGTATCAATAACTGTTTTAAGATTTTTCACTGATGAGGGCCACAAAAGTGTCGGTCGAAAATGTTCCGGATTTTCAAAAGGACTTGAATATTTTGTTAAGTGTTTTTATATATAGTTAATGCAACCTTTAAGCAATAGATTTGCATTGAAATGTAATTTTATATATTAAATCACTTAATAGTTATTAATTAATGGATATATATATATATATATATATATATATATATATATATATATATTTATTTATTTATTTATTTTTCAGCTTATCTATTTATTGTAGTTTCTTTTAATTTTTTTTATTATTACATAGTTAGTTCTCAAAGAAATTATAAACTGCATAATTATTAGTGCTCATTATCAAGGTAACGTTTTTCAAATATTCATTATACGTGTATACCTCACTTAATTATTATAACAAGATACATAAACTTTCACTCTCCATATAAGTTTAAATTACAAAGAAAGAAATATGAGTATCCATATTTAAAATAAAAAGATCCATATTATTAAAAAAGATAATTAAGGAACTTGTTATCACTAATGAATCCCATTGGTACTATTATAATATTTTAACCAAATTAGGATTTTATTTTTAACATAAGGATCATTTCATAATCAATTAAAATTTTAGTTTATGACAACGTGTCATTATAATTAGTTTTACTGCATATTGTAGTTAAACATGATTTCAGATATCTGTGATGTAATATCAAATAAAATCGAAAAGTTTTATTTATTCAATTTTCAGAATTTATGCTATAAATTGCAAAAAAATGTACATTTGGGAATAAGGTTCACAAAATGTTTCTTAAAATATACGAAACATAGCATTTCAAAAAATCCCTGTCGGCTTGGCCTATAGGCGGAGTTAGATTTCGAAGATTCCATTTCAACAACAAAAAATAAAATATTATTAGCGATAAACCCAGTTTAACTACTTTATTTGGCCGCTTTTGAAAAAAAAAATATTTCATATTTTTGTAAGAAATGATTTTATCAAAATCACCTTAAACGAAATTCGGCTCAAATGCCCCCTTTGAAAACATATTTTGAAATATATTCTGACTTCATTAAAAAATCGACCAATGCGCACATTATATAATTCTTAAATAACAAAAAAACTGTGAATTGAATGCGTTTGAGAGTAAAATTGAATTTAAAAATGAGTCAGAAAATAACCAATTTGTTATTTGAATACATCCACAATTCTTTAATCAAGATCGTTTTGGGAAATTTTGTGCAAAGTGCCCACTTTGACAGCTTTTTTTAAATATATATTTAGCCTGTATCAAAAAAACTGACCAATACAGCCAATTACACAGTTCTTAAATAACAAATAATTGTCAATTGAATGCGTTTGAGAGCAAAATTGAATTTAAAAATAAGACATAAAATAACCAATTTGTTATTTGAATGCATCCTCAATTCTTTAATCATTATCGCTTTGGGAAATTTTTTTTTTTGCGAAGTGCCCATTTTGACAGCTTTAAAAAAAATATTTAGCCTTTATCAAAAAATTGATGAATACGCACATTATATAGTTTCTGAATAACAAAAAACTGTCAATTGAATGCGTTTGAGAGCAAAATTGGATTTAAAAATGAGTCATAAAATAACCAATTTGTTATTTCAGTACATCCTCAATTTTTTGATTATGAACGCTTTGAGAAATATTATGCGAAGTGCCCATTTTGGCAGCCTTTTTTCAAATATATTCTGCCTTTCTCAAAAAACTGTCTAATCCATTCCACTATATAGTTCCTAAATAAGAGGACCTGTAAATTGGATGCGTTTAACAACAAAAATGGATTTAAAAATGACTCAGAAAGAACGCAATTTGTTATACTTGCTCAATTTTTCAACCACTATTACTTCGGTAAATTCTATTCAAAGTACCCTTTTTGGCAGCCTTTTTTGAAATACATTCTGCCTTTATCAAAACACTGGCAAATACGTCACATTATATAGTTCCTAAATAAGAGGATCTGCCATTTGTATGCGTTTAAAATCAAAAATGAATTTAAAAATGAGTCAGAATAGAAGCAGAATATAAATATAATCAGAATATAAACTATAATTTTTGTTTAATTTATATTTGCTATAAGAATTGGTCCTATGAAAAACTTGTCAATATAAAAGTTGTAGATATTATTGAGAAGATGTAAAATAAATTTAATTGTATTTGATTGCTTAAGAATTGAGTAAGTTATGGATTTTTTTCTTTTTTCTCCCCCCCCCCTTTTTCTTTTCTTTTTAATTTTTTTTCATCGGTAAGAGTTGGTCCTATCAAAAACTTGTAAATACAAAAGTTTTAGGTAATGTTGAGTACATTTATAAAAAATTTAGTTGGATTTGATATCTTAAAAATTGACAAAGTTATGAGTTTTTTCTCCCAAAAACCCTGTTTTTTTCGCCTCTTGAGCCCATTTTTAACTTTACCAAAAATCTGTAACGCATAAACTTTTAGTCCGTTTTTGAGAAGTAATATAAACTTTAAACTGATTCGATATCTATTTTAATTAAGAAGTTATCGCGTTTTTTTCGGTTTTCACAAAACTCCTCCCTATTTCCACCCCCTTGGTCCGATTTTGACCATTAATGAACTCGACCGAGATTTTATGCCCCTTGATTTTATGTAAAAGTTTGAAGAAGATCTGAGCATAATTATGAAAGTTATAGTGTACAGACAAAAAGTGAGATACACCAATAGATAGATAGATAGATAAACATTTTACTGATGGTTGTTTTGGGGTCTAGGAGTCATGATCGGTGTAGATCTGCAAAAATTTTTCAGAAATTCCAACATGGAAGAGAATGCAATAGGTAAAATTTCATACGAAATCTACCTAAAAGAAAGATCATATTTCAAAAATCATTTTCATACAAACTTTACAACGTATTAACACGTTTAACTAATCACTAGATATAGAAATTTTGACCGTTCTCAAACTATGACTTGCTAAGCTGTGATAAATCAATATGAGTTTCTTAAGACTAGGACATATTAAATATGCATCTTTTTTTATTTGTAGATTTGTTCAGAACGAATCTGCTGTACATTTCACAGAACAATTAGTAAAAACTGTCATAATTGTATAAAATAAGTAGCGCGCTACAATAAAGAGCAAATTTCAAGAAAAAATTTCATACAAACTGTATTACACATGCCTACAAACAGTATAAAACTTGGATAAAAAAATGTATAGTACATGCAAGCAAATTGTATAATACATGCATATAAACTGTATAATGCATGTGTAACAAACATTATAAGAAATTTTTTTCTTTTATCACAGCGATGGATACAAATACAGCATTCCAAGTCCACTATTTTTTAAGAATACTTGACTTTGGACGTGACACCATTTTTCACAATAAGTAATATCGACAGGTTAAATAAGGCGATTTATGCTACCTCGAAAACATGATGGCACTTAAGCTATTCAAAATAATAAAAAAATGAACTAGCTGGCAGTACTGTACTGTAAAGTTTTTTCCATGGTCAATTATGATTCCATTAATATTTTGTTGACAGAAAATCTACTTATATATGTTGGTGACCAAGACCGATTATAGGCAAAACTGGTTGATCACAACTACCATCAGATAAACTAGTTTTTCCTAACTGACAACGCATAAAGTAGTCTTTCCTATGTCAAATTAGTTTATCCTAACGCCCTTAAGATTAACTACTTTTCCTAGGAAAAACTGTTCAATCCTAATGCCCATAGCATAAACTAGTTTTTCCCAGCACAAAGAAGTTTAGCTAAATGATCTAAAAAAAACAAGTTTAGCCTGCCATTCACTGGTATGAGTTAGTTTATCCTTTTCCAATTTAATTTGGTGTGATTTTATTGGTACCAAAGACTGCTTCTGCGCCAATCTTCTAGTTTATCCAAGAACAATCTATTTTATTTTAGGCCAATATAATTTGACATGTTTTTATCCTCACTTTCGCTTGTGCAAAACAATATAGCCTATATCAGATTTTTTTATGGGGACTGGAGTATTGTCCCTCCATCTTCTCCATCTGTGAAAGAAATTTTTGTGTCTCCGAGGGACATTATTGCAGATATTCCACTTTTTAACAATTGAAAATATAAAATCACAAGCCTTTTTAGGGGAAACTTTATTGATCCGGGGAGAAATGTATCCTCCCACGGACCGCCCTTTCAATTCGACACTGATGTTAAATTAAAAAATCAAATCTTCATCATACTAACTACTTTTTTAAAAAAGTTATTTTAAAGTTTTTATCTACTTTTTTAGATCAGAATTTGACACATGTGCATATAAATTTTTGTCTGAAGAAGAAATTATGAAAAACAATAAAGTTTTTTAGAGAAGTGCTGCAATCAAACATTCGGTTGGTGTGGATCAGGAATATGTCAGCTGCAGCTGTATGAAAATGTGAACATCCAAGAAATGTCTCTGTATGAAGAAATCATTACTTTGTAATTTGAAATGACATAGCAATTTAACCTGTAATAATAAGTATGAATGTATTAAATAGGTCTCTTAAAATTTGAAAAAAAATATATAAAAAAGGTCATTTTAATATTTTAAAATACAATTAGATACAATTTTTTTAAGATACAATTTTTAATTGGTATGAAAGATATAAGTATATTCTTTCATTTCAAGCATTTAAAGTATTGTAAGATGAAGAACTAGCATTTACAGGGTTTACCAATCTACCAAATATTTGAGGAATCGGTTATAACAGTTTGGGCAGGATGTCAAGGTAAATTTGTAACTAGAAAGCAAATTTTTGTGCCTCTTATACTTCAGATTGTGATAATTACTCTGATCTTAAATGAGCTTGTATTTAAGGTATCTGAGCTCCTTTAAAACTTAATTTTCAATCAAAATATCGATTTTTCTTTTTTGAAATAATTATAAAATTGAATCATTTATCTGTCGAAACCTGCTTAAGTTTTGTCTGTAACTGAAATAGAACCGAATTTACAGCTGTTTAAAATTAAATTTTTATAATATCTTTTGGATTGTGTTTTAAAGATATTTTTAGGTTTTTCACAAAACGAACTTTTTCAGATTTATACTACGTAAAACATCTTAAAACTAAAACTTATGCATGAAATTCCACTAAATTTTCTGTACTTCTTTAACAAATGTCTTTTATTTTTTCATTACATAAGCATTTTAACTGTCATATCATCTAATATAGAGATGCGATTATGATATATGTATTATAAGCTCTAGAAAAGGTTATTGCGATTATTATGCAATAAAAAAACTGAATACATAATTTTGTTTTTGAGCGATCACGTATTGTCAATTTTGGACATAAATTTGACAATTTTTCCTTTTAAATAATTATTTCTGAGTAATTTCTATTTTTTTTATATTTTTTCATCGTTTTGAAGTAAATGTCGAAATAAAAAATGGATAGCAAGAGAAAATTGAAAAAAAATTGAAAAAAAAAATCACTTCCAAGGTGAAGAACGTTTATATTTTAAGACAAAGTTGAAATTTAGAAAATTTAAACTATATAAGCACTTGAATTTTTTTTCGAGTTATAAAGATAGGATTTTAAGTCCAGTTTATACAGGCTACATGAAACATGTGCTTTGAAAACTTCATGAAAACATATTCGGAAGTGTTTGAGATATCATGTGTGTTATGTTCAAAAATCTCATTTTGAGGAAAATGACTTCAAAGTTTTGGAAACGGCTCTTCAGCTATTGAGTGGATATAACAGCTATAACTTATGTTCTGATGGGATTTTCATGATTTCAAGGAAAAAATAATATCAAGATATTCAGAAAGAATAAGAGGCTAACATCTAAAAAAAAAAGAAAATCTCGAAAATTTTCATGTTTTAAGAGACCCTGTAAGATATGAGTAGATTTATAATGTATACTTATGATGTATATTGTTTTTGTCATTTTACTTTGCTATCATTTCTTTAAAAGATTGCACTAATTAATGATTGCTAGTTTTTAATTTTAAAAGAAAATTTGCAGTTTCTAATATTGGGTATATTTTATATGCATTACGATTGTATTAGTTTTTTTCTTTTCACTAAAATTAATAAGGAAAAATACTTTTATTTTAATATACTGTGTTTAAGCATAAAATGCTTTATGATATATGTTTCTAAATTCTTCTAAGATGTCGTCACACTTAATTTAAAATGTAATTTTGCATTACTAAAAGTAAATTGAAAAATTGATTTCATGATGCCCGCATGACGTAATTTTCGCTGATTTTTCCGTTCTTAATTTTGAAGATTATTACATGAGTTATTCTTGATACTTGCACAATTTCAGAAATTAAATACTGAGTAAAGAATATATTTTCATCGTTTATATATGCAGAAATCTTTTGTCATTTTTAAAGTGTAATTTTCTATAATACAAACTTTTCATGTAATAAAATTTCACGCTGTTTGTTTATATAAATTATTATCAAATTTAAAAGCGATAGAAAATCCGTCATTTTTGTTGGAGGGAAGCAGAAAGCATAGGAAAGCATATATACTAGTTTAATGTAGAATTACTTTTTAAATGCACTTTTTCGATGGTATTGTTTTTGGAATAATTATGTTTGACATATTTCATCATAGTTTTTTCCAATTAAATAACGCTATGATAAATATTTAAATATAGTAAAAACTAAAAATACAAAATTTAACATATTATATAAATATAGTTATAATTGTGATCAACAATAGGTTAACTGAAAAAAAACTGTTATATCCATTCCCAGAGAAAACGGGGACCCGTAAAAGAGATTAAGTTGAATTCCTTTCGTTGCATATTTTTTAAGAATATGATGACAAATTCTCGACTCACGGCGTAAGTTTTTTGGTAAATTAACCGGATTTTACTGCATTTAATAAAACATGGCAACATTTAACTAAAAAATAGAAATTATTTATACATAGTGAAAAATTTAAACAGCCAAAATAAATTTACTATCACTAACTGTACTATTTTTGGTCAAGTATACATTTGAAATTTAGCTATGGGTATGAATTAAGTAAAATATCACTTTATATTTTAAGTATTTTTAACTTTACTTTTATGTAATGATATTTTATACCTGTGCTTTAATTCAACTACATGTATTGCAATTTTATATTTCAAAATTACAATACACGATTACATAAGTAGAATCAAAATTAGTTTAATTAAAATTTTTCAACCAGCTTCATAATAATGATATGATGATTATAAAAGATAAAGCTATTTATTAGCATGTTCTGTTGCACAATTTAAATTGTATAATCAGCCTTGAGATATTTTTTAATGTCTTAAAAGCAATTAAGTTCTATTTCTTTAAAATTAAAATCCTAAATTAAGTTATTTATCACAATTAATCTTGAAGAAAAAAAAACTTACAATACGAAATATAAATTTACATAAAATGGTTTAATTATAAAGAAAGAAATTTTCATTGTGAAAATTTTATTACTTATAATAAATTCCTTTGTCAGTTTTTTACTTAAATGCTTTTGAGTGTATTAAAACAAATTAAAAGCTTTCTAAAATGTGTATGTTTGTCTACAAAATTTAACGAATAGAAAATGAGCTTTCTTAATATACATTCAAGAATAATTGCTTTTAAATAATAGTTGACTTATTTCGCTAAATCACAATAAAGCATTGCTAATAAGGCTTAAATTCAATGCATTATACCCGATGAAAATAACTTTATTAAATTAAAATACTATTTCCTTTTACTTTTTATGAATTAACAACAACAAAAAATATAAAATTATCAAAAAATTACATTAATTTTTAGGCATTGAGAAATTCAAAACAAATAAGCAATACTTCTTTTTATAATTGTGAAATCAGACATTTAATATATTACGTTAGCATTTATTATTTTTCTGTAAACATTTGCTTTTTTAACACGAAATATATTACATAAGATATTAAATAAAAATAAAATTATATTTGTGAAAATTTTAGAAAATTAGTTTGTAATCATATTATTATAGGTCTTCTAAATAAGAAGTTTTATGATGAGTATTTTTTAAGCAAAACTTAAATAAAAAGAAATGTACTGTGTCTCAGTTTTCTAACGTGCCACAATTATATGCAGACGAAAATTTAAAATCATTAATGTACCCTTTACAAACTTATCACAAAATATTTTAAATCTGAATAAGGATTGAATCTGAACGGATTATCTTATTAAAATCATTTATTAAATTTAATGTAAATACCTAATATTTTCTAATAATTAATTGCAACACGTTGTAATTTATGCTTAATTCATGTAACAATTAGAAATATCATAAAGATTTCAATTCATTTACCTATATTGTTATGTTTAAACTCAAATGAATAGAAAGAAAGTTTAGAAAGAGAATTTGTCTGCATATTTTACAAAAGGGATTTTATGATTGTAACTAACATAGCAAAATTAAATTAAAATAGCATGTTTATATGTTGTAGAACATTTTTGACACTTTATTAAGGTTGTTCTTAAATCGAAAATGACAACTTTATGACTTAAGTTTTTATGTATTGTCACTCAGAAAGAGATGAAACCAGCATGCATTGTTGTTCAGAAGTTATATAATCGCACCCATTTTTTTTCAAACACAAGAGATTTTTCAGAAAATAGCAATCATTTCCATGAACGGAATTTCCATGTAAAAGTAAAATAACAACAATCAAATTGGTGTGAAAAATTGTTTGTAAAGGGATTGAAAATTCTTATAACTCAATAGAAAATATATTGATTAAACAATGAAAAATTCAGTACCATTCAAAATCTCTTCCATAGTCAGGCATACCAAGTTTATGCTTTTGCAATAAAAAGTGAATTTGAAAATGTCTCAAGAAGTTTTGGTTTGTTAAGCAGAGCAAAAGCTTAAGCTAAAATCCGAATTCTAATGTGCTTTTCACTTATGATATTTATCACTCAATTAATGTTCTAGAGATGTAATCTATGTAATTTTCATTTATTACTTGAATTATTGCGTATTTAAATAAATGTTATTTTTTAAGACTTTCAAATAAAAAAAATAAACTATGGATTTTGCGTTTAAATGTTACAGATCATAAATCATAATCCATTATTATAAATAGTTACATTTGAAAACTTCCAATTTATTGTACATTAATTTATGTATCAATGTGCTTGAATCAGGCTAAAATTTTAAATATAATTATAATTAATGTACACATTTTTCTAACATATAATCTTTTGAAAATCACAATTCTAAATGCAAAATTACGCTGGCGCAATAGATTAAATTTTATAAATAAGAAAAAAAAATATCTTTTATTAAATGTTTATTTACCAAAGAAAAAAATTCGTTAATAGCAGAGTATTCATATCGCAATGTCACAAGATTGGCATGTTTCCCTTCTTAACGACCTCTGCAACTGTAATTTGTAGCAAAAGTCATTAAAAGAACAATTAGCAGTAATGTTTTTGGAAGAGAATATTCGCATAATTGGACTAGAGGGATAAATACTAAGTTTATTTTGGGACGAGATTTTTGCTAAGAAGAGTTTGTTAAGCTAATAAACCTCTGGGGATTTGATAGCGCTTTTCAGATGTAAAGATATATAAAAGAGTCAAAATGTTTAATGATATATGACTTTATCAGTATACTTAGAAAATTAAGTGTGAAAACGTTTTAAAATGTTTAAAGTGTACTATGCATTTCCAATATTAAAACAGCATAATTTGTTATAGAAAAAAGCATTATTGTTAAATTTTCGACAGGAAGTACTTCTCAACTTGCAATATAATAATTTGTAAAATAAAATTTCGTAGATACTTTTCATACAAAAAACGTTTTTAAAAACTAAGTAAAAATTTACTAATAAATTTGCACGAGAAAAAAAATCTGAAATCAATTATGTCAATAATTTGACTAAATTAATTTTCTTTCTTTTTTCAAATTCTATCCGTTTTTAGTCTTTATAAGATTGAAAGTCAATTACTTAATGATGGATTATAGGACATCATGATTATAGATTCTCTGAAGTATTCTATGACAGTATGACGTTTTTTATGACGATGTTTTTTTTTCAGTTGGTAAAGATCCGAGAATCGCTCTCTACTAGCCATATCCTAGCAGCAGTTTTTGATATAGCATGAAATTCCAAATAACAAATCTATTAAAAATTTTGAAAATTTATTTCAGCAATTTTAAAAATTTCTCTTCTCGTCCAGAAGGATTACCGGAGATACGAAAGTTTAGGTCTTTCTACCACACCTCAGCAGCAGTTTTAAATAGAGGCATTTGAGGTTACTTAATCTACTAAAGCAAATTTAAACTTGTATTTTATCGTTTCTAGAAATTCTCACCTAAGATGTTTTAATGAAGTCGTCACACTGTAAGGACATTTCGCCATATCAGTGCAACAGATTAAGGTAGAAGCGGGAAATTCAAGATAACACATTTTTAAAATAAATATGAACATAGAAAGTTCAGTCATTTTCGAGCTATTTTTTAATTATATCGAGTTTGATCCAGATAATGTAAGTTTACACGAATAAGACAGCAATTGTGGCTGTTTAATTAGATATTATTTTTTAAAATTTTTACTAGATATATTTGTTAATTTCAATATTTATGTACAGAAACCGACCAGCGTAGCAGACGAAAGTTGCTAGTAATGCATAAAATGGTTCTACAAAAATTTCAAGAGTATATTATTATTGTCTGTTTCCATCAAGTGAAGACAGTGTGCTCATCGTATTACGGTAGATTTGCAGCAATATTTAAGCCTTTGAGTAAAAGCACAGTTTAACTGAAAGATTTAAAGTCATGTTTGTAAAATCAAGGTGTTATTTTCCTTAACGCAAATAATCTTTCACTAGCTAACAATTTTGAAGTAAGCTAATATTTCGCCTCTGTTCTTCAGGAAAATTACCTTATTTGCATTCTATTCTTTCTTTATTGAAAATTTTTAAATTCTATTAACGAATCGTGCACCTGTATAAAGATGCACACTGCAATAAATAAATTCATATACATATGCATATACACATCTAACGAATAAAAACATGCATACTTATACATAATTTTAAAAGCAATACATGCATACAGATATACATAAATACATATATGAATACAACAGTATATGCAAGCATACATATATAAATACATAAATGAATACAGAAGTACGATTTTGGCAAAAAAAAATGTAAATCCACGACAGAAAATAATATCTGTTTTTAAATGGTGTATATAAAATTTTGTCATGGGTTCATCTACATATCCAAATAAACCCAAATTGTTTTATAAATAGTAATAGCCAAGTTTGACACAATAATAAAATTCTACGCCCCTCAATCAGCCTAAATAAAAATGTTTTTTTTAAACATTAAATTCTTATTAATAATTTCGGAGAATTTAATTACTTTAAAATAAGCATATTTTAGGAGCTATATCTAATTCAAAGTTCAGTAATGGATTGTTGAAATGCCACATGACTATGTTAAATACATTAATGTATTACTTTTTACCAATATCATCATTTCACTCATTTAATATGTTTGGCCATTTCCAACCAAATGTTTTAAAATAATGCTTAATTTCTGCTCATTATAAATGTCCCTTAAATTATAATCTTTACGTTTTTTCATTCATAGTTCTAAAACTACTGAGGAAAAAATAAAAACATTGTGAAATTACATACAGCAGGACATAGCAAATAGAAATCTATTAATGAAACTGTAGGTTGCAATACATATTTTTTTTTCGAATATTAATTTCGTAATTCATAATTCGTATCTTAACATTTTTAAACTTACAAATTTAATATTAATTAATTAAATTCAGATTTTTAATATTATAACAGGGTAAAAAAAAGCTTTACATTCGGATTATAATATCAGGTATGTAATTAAAAATATGAAAATGTAATTTAACATTAGAAGCTATAAATTTTAAATATTTATAATTTAAAATTCTCTCATCCAAATGACTAGCTATTTTATTTTTATGCACGTTTTTAACCGATTAATTTAAATATATTGTCAAAATTATGTATTGCTTTTGGAAAAAATGGTCTAATTTTGATGGTCTTAAAACAAATTTTTACATACATTATTCAAAAATTTATTTTATTTCCAGTCATTTGCTCGTTGTAACTTTCTTCTATTCAAATCTATTGTAAAGTTAATAGGAAGTGTTTACTTTTTTCCATGATTGTAAATACATACATATGAATACATGTTTACATAAATATCTCCATATAAACAGTCTCATCAACGTATGTATAGAACATACTAGAATACATACATTTTATAAATAGGCATATATAGTGAATTGGTACATTGCATGCAATGCTTCTCTATTTCTTTAGTGATTAACCGCTGGCATGCACTTATACTAATCTCAAATTTTATATCCATGTATAAACCTCCATATCTTGTATAAAATATAACCTTGTAAATATAAAGGTATCTGTTCAAAATTCTATGAAAGAAAAAAACTTTCTGGCAGTTTTTTTAAACAGTTATAAGAAATTTATTGTCATAAGATAGTTTGTACAAAGATCCCGAGAATTCTTAAATATTGAATGGATAAGTTTACTTTGAACCCACCATATTACAGAGCACAAAAATGTAATGAGCATCATGTTTAAATTTCCGTTTATTGACTTATATGAAATAGATCTAGAAAGGAAAATTCCTACTGTACTAGCTTATAGTTTATAAACAGTCAGTTGAAAATAAGAATGTATGCATCATTATAATAAAATATAGCTATAATCACAAAGAGGGAAATATCTGCAGTTATGTAATTCTTTTACATATAAAATAAATTAATTGCCTACAGAGCTCCTCAGACAGAGCTCCTGAGACTTCTTAAATATTGAATGGCTACAGTTTACTTCGAACCCATCATCTTGCAAAGCACAAATAATAATAATAATAATGAGCCTCATGAGGAAACTTTCGCTTATGGGCCTATATAAGAAATAGAACTAGAGAAAAAATAGTTATCTCTCTCATATGCTTTAGGCCAATAATTATGAACTAGCTTCCAGTTTATAAAGAGGCATTTGAGGGGTCTCAGGAGTCTTAAGTTTTATCTGGTGGTGAAATTTAACATCATGAAATACGTAATTGTTTTTATTCAGTTCCTATAAAACATAAATGTATACATTTTTTTATTTTAAAAAACTTAATATTTCTTCTATTTAAGATATTTTTTTTAATATTCTACATTCAAATTTTATTTTATTTTTTAATGGTTAGTTTTTATAAAATAAATAAACAAATAAATTGTTTGATGTGGATCCACTACGGGCAAGATTGCAGCAAAATTATTGGTTCCAGAGCCCTCCCCCTCAAAAAATAATATTAATAATGATGTAAAATGTATGTATCTTGAACTTATATTTTTAAAGACATTTATTTATTTATTTATGTAACATTTAAAATTAAATTTTGAAATTATGAAAAAGAATGTCATTTTATACTGATAAATTTTCAATTTTATTTAATCCATGGTATTATAATACAAAATTTGAAGTATACGTTATTCTTTACCTTAAAATGGAGATATGTACCAAGTTTCATGCAAACTGCTTTATAAGTTTTTGAAAAATTTGTGCACAGTATATGCAAGTCAAAATACAGTTTAATTTTTTTAACACTAGAATTACTGCGTTTCTTGTATATCTAGAAATACCGAGGTGGGTCACATCTGACCCATGGCTTTTAAAGACGCTTTTCTTGTTTTACATGGCAGATAAAGACACGCAATAATTACTAACGATTAATATAATGATTTTTAATTAATAATTAATATAATCTAGCATTTAGGTATTACATAATATGAAATTTTGAGAATAAATACCACAAAGGAATTTTTTTTCTAATTAAAAAAAAATTCTTTGAGATTTTGATGGTTTTTAATAATATATATACATATGATTTATCGATTTAAATTGTGTAATAAAGTTTTTACAGATCAATTGGATATTTAAACACAATAAATTTAATTATATATACATATTCGTGATTTTTTTTATTTGCACATTTACGTCTTATACAGTTTTCTGTCCAATCTATTCTAGATGGCATAGTGTTTTTTTCTTTTTCTTTTTTCTGTGCATAATACACACACAGGTTATAAACAGTTTCCGCAAACAGTGTTAGTTTATTTGTCTTAGTATTGCTTTATTTCATGACATTTTTCATTTGTTTGAAATTTCAGTGCTGGTGCTTAGACTGATATCTTCACATAATTTTGCAATGCTTTTATTTATAATTTTAGCAAGAAGACTTTTCTATTTATATTAGAATCTGTTGTATCTTTAAAAACTACCGAAACATTTATCACCAGTAGATCTTGAATCAGATTTTGCATAAGTCAGAAAATATTGAACATTGCGGCTCTACCGTCCATATAGTTCGATGTTCCAAATCGCTTCAAAGAGTGATTTATTTTGTATCTTTCTCATTTTTTAGAATTATTTCGAAAAAGTGAATTCTTTTATTTTTAATTTTCTGCAAAATATTTACAATTTATTTGCGTTTCTTAATTTTTCAAACAGCATTTTTTTTCTACTTTCATTCAGCTTGCTGCTACATTTATTGGATTTGAGCAATGAAATTTTATTATCATTTTCAAGAAAAATTGTTCAATCATTTACGTCAAGATTGTCAGCATCATCAGACGATAACAATGGTAACTTCGTCACTAAATTTCTTCTCTAAAATTATTTAAAGAAAATTCACGTTACAATTTAAAATTTTTCTCATTCAAGAAACCTCCGTAGTGATGCCATTACTATGCATGTGTGAAAGTGAAATGCCACAAACAAATCTTTTTTTTCTCCATGTCGCTTATGAGAGGCAAAATATTCTTTTAAGTTACTTTCTAAAGTATAACATAAAAAACAACTATTTATAGTATTTTTATAGAAGTTGGAAATACCACAAAAACTCACACATTTACCTTCCAAATGCATAACAGATATGTGATCATGACACCCCTCCCCCTCTGCGCCTGTTCCCACTTTTGTGAAAAAGTAAGTGTGGAATATATTGTTACACTATACTTATTTTATTGAAAATATAGAGTTGAAATCCTTGTTGAAATAAATGAAAAATGCAATTATCTTGTTCGGGTCAGCGATGACCCAGAATGGTAATTCTACGTATAAAGATGTTTATATAAAAAAGTTTTCATCTGATTTCAACTAAATTCGTGCTAAGGCATCACAATAAATATTTAGGAAAAGTCAATGAGTTTCAAAGTTTTACTTTGAAAAGCAACAGAGATACGAACGAAAGACCACGTCTTGGGTCACGGATGACCCGCCTCGGATAATTATTTTTAATCGTTTTTCATTAATATGGAAATCTGTAAAACATGAGAAATTGATTTAAATTGATAGGAACGTTTTTCATGGATATAAAATTATGCAAAAGTGTTCAAATTAAAAATTAAAAATCTATGAAAGCATATTGACCGAAATTGCGCATCATAAGTCAGAAATTGCACATAAAAAGTAGCAAATGAGGTGCGTTCGTACTCTAAGGAAGTTTTAAAAAATACTCAGATTTCGGTGTAATAGTATACAGTACTTCGAATACTATTTAGTAGACGAGATCTTTCGGGTGTAGCTATAAAGACTATCTACTTTCTATTATGCAGGAAGTAATTTGTAGTAAACCTCAGCAGCGTTTATCTATTTCATAAAATATGAAATAGTTTTATATAATTAAAATCCTCCAAATATAAATTTATGTGTAACGAAAACATTTCTTAAAACTTATGCGACCTAGAATAATCACTATAGTTTTTCCTCAAGGTATACCGTAAAGGCGTTATAACGGTTCCATTTTCAGTTTTTAAGTATGGAAACCTAGAAATTACTCGTGTAATTATACATAAAAATAGGTTTTATATAATAATAGTTTATATTAATTCATTACTATACGTTGCAAAATTAAATTACTAATCTAAAAAATGAATAGTTCAAGTTATTTTTTATCTTTTTTTCCGTTTTCTTAGCTTAAAAAAAAAGAACAGAGAAAAACTATACAATTTTAATAAACTTCTACACAGTGCAAAAAAACCCTGTTTTTATCACAATCGAGTTTGATTTCCACACTTCTTGAATGTTTTTGTAATGGAAAATGTTTAACAAAAATCATGAATTGTATTAAAAATATTAGACTTGATATTCAAGATGAATATTGGACGCTTACAAAAGAGTGTTTTTTAAACTATTTTTACTTTTTTGCTTTTTTTACGCATTAGTATTCTTATGTGTTTTTTACTGCTATGATAGGATTGAAAAACATATAATTACAAGAATAGCATTCAAAATCTCTATATAATAAAACCCAGCGCAATGTACAGCGTGCCAAGCCGGTTTCTCCCTTCAAAAACTGTCATTGGAATTGATACCGGTACGTCCGATACCGGCTCTGATAGCATGGTCACGCATAGCTTCATGGTCACAATGACATCACTGTGAATCGCTTTGGCCACATCACATCTGTGACCAAAATGCCACGTCTTAGTGACGTCACATTGTGACTGAGATGTGATTTTCTTAAAAAATCTTTAGAAAATTACAAATATTCTTCAAAACATGTTATTTACTTTGAAAAACATGTTTCTGGCAATTTAAATATCGTCGCTTTCTTCACAGTTTCGACGCAATGTTAATGTCAAAGTAGTCACAAATGACACATTTTTCACAAATTTGTCACAGCGTGACTTCGCAAAGTGATCACAATGTGACGTCACAAACGAGCTCTAAAACGACCATAACGACTTCACATTTTAGTCACTGTGACTTTAAATCGACATCACGTGACGTCACATCGAAAATCGATGGTCACAAAGTCACAATGTGACTTCACAACGACGTCGCAGTGACGTCACCATATCTTACGGGGGTATAACGTCGGCGTGCATCCGAAGCATAACAGTAGAAATAGAAATTTGTTAACAAATGATAAAAACGACAATCTTTTTTTTGGAGAGTAGGAGGGGGGAAAGAAAAATACAATTTCAAAGTGCTATAAAAATAGTAATAATTACTAATTATTAGTTTTATTTCAATGGTTACAGGAGATCTTTTTTAAATTACACAGTTTTATTGCATATTTGTTAAAATTTTGTTTTATTAAGAAAACTTAATTATGTAATGGTATATTAGCCGCAAAGCCTGGTTTATCCAGAAGTATTATAAATGCTAATAGTATGTTCATTAGAACACATACTAGCTAAACTTTGCTCATACAAACGCCTACATTTATCAATTATTTTTATCTTTTTTTTTCAAATTAATCCAACAAACCGAATTTTTATTCACCATACTAGAACGGGCATCTACACTAGTTCAGAAATAATTAATCTAGTATATGTGAACATATATTTCTCATCGTTGAAAATGCTATTTTAAAGTACACACTTACATTAAAATACAATTTATAGATACATTACATTACATAATTACATTTTATAGATCTTTTTACCATTTTGAGAATTTTCTTTATATCCAGCCCTTCATAAAAAAGCCTAAATTTATTTTGAAAACGTTGTCTCGATTAATATATATATATATATATATATATATATATACATATATATTTCAACAAAAATCAGTTAAGTCGCCAACCGATAAAATAACAAAACCTATCAAAAGGAATTTTCACGATCCGATTGCATATGTTAAAAACACGTAAGAATACTAATGTGTAAAAAAAAGGAAAGGAAAAAAGTAACAATAGCTTAAAAACACTCTTTTTTAAGCGTCCAGTGTTCATACTGAAAATCGTGTCTAATTTTTTTAATAGAATTCATTAACTTTCTCAAACATTTTCTATTCATTTAGTGCGGAAATCGAACGTGATTGCAAAAAATTCAGGATTTTTTTCACAGTGTAGAAGTTTTTAAATTGTATAATATCAGTATATCTCAAAAACTAGAAGTAAGTTCGGAAGCTGGACTTTATCCGATTACTAAATTATCATTTTCTCGAGCGTTATCATTGGTCTGTTGATACACATATACTCTCCAGGCGTGTTTAAGACGAAAACTAAATAAGAAGGGAAAATGTACCTGAAAACAAAATTAAAAATTATTTAACATTTTTATTATGATACTTTGAGAAATAAAATTACTAATCCGATAAAAAAAAGTTCAAATCCTATATTATCTATTTTTATCCGTTTCCTGATATTAAAAATGAAAGAGAGCAAAAATTATACAATTTAAAAACTTCTACACTGTGAAAAAAAATCCTGAATTTTTTACAATCACGTTCGATTTCCGCACTAAATGAATAGAAACTGTTTGAGAAAGTTAATGAATTCTATAAAAAAAAATAGACACGATTTTCAATATGAACACTGGATGCTTATAAAAGAGTGTTTTTTAAGCTCTTGTTACTTTTTTCCTTTTTTTTACACATTAGTATTCTTACGTGTTTTTAACATATGCATACTTGCCAACTTCCGGCTTTTTTTTAAATCAAGAAAACATACTTCCCACCGGAAACGTTGGTAAATTAAGAGTATTTTCATATAAATATGGTTATCATTTGAAATATAATTTAATTTGATAAATTTCTGTTTCGAATTATGTTTCTTTTATTTTAAAAAAGCCGGAGGTTGGCATGTATGCATATGGTAGGAGTAAAAACCTATAATAACAGAAATTGCATTCAAAATTATTAAACAATTACTACAGAATATGTTAATACATATTTCTATCGTGGAAAGTAATGTAAATACATACTTCCATTGAAGTTGTATCAGCTTTTTTTAGATATTTTCACCATTTTGAAAGTTTACTTTCTTTATTTTAAGGACTTACATGGGTCGCAGCGTCCCTAAAATTTTTACGCTTTCCTACAACAATTATTGAATGATAACATTTATCCTAAGATTTCATTGTAGATCTTAAAGGAATACGAATGGAAGATATTTGATTTAAAATACCGGTAGAAAAATGCGAAAATTTTAGGGACGCTGCGATCCCAGGACTTAGTCCCGATTTTTATAAAAGCATGTCAACGTTTTTTATTTTTAATTTTTAACGAAAATCCGTAAAATGGTCTACCGATAAAATAGCAGAACCTATCAAAAGTAATTTTCATGATCCGCATCTTCGATTAATATCTCTTAGAAGCTAGCAGACAGTTCGAAGCTGGACTTCATCCGATAGCTAAATTGTCAATTTCTGGAACATTATGAATGATCTGTTGATACACGTTATACGCTCCAGGTGTGTTTTAGCCGAAAACTGAATAAGACGGAAAAAATGTGTCTGAAAACAAATATAAAAAAATATTCAATTTTTTTATTGTTATACGTTGAGAAATAAAGTTATTAATTCTAAACAGTATAGTTCAAATACTGTTTTATATTTTTCTTTCATGTTTCCTTATCCTAAAAAAGAAAGGTAGAAAAAATTATACAATTTCATTAAACTTCTACACAGTGCAAAAAAAACCTATATTCTTCACAATCGAGTTCGAATTTTGCCCCTAATGAATATTTTTGTAATGAAAAATATTTGAGAGAAATCATGAATTGTATTATAAATATTTGACTTTATTTTCAAGTTGAACATTCGATGCTTATAAAAGAGTTCTTTTTTAAAGCTTTTTTACACTTTTGCTTTTTTTACGCATTATTGTTCTTATATATTTGTTACTGTTTTGTCTTGGTTGAAAACCTATAATAACAAGAGCAGCATTCTAAATTCAAAAACGATTACTATGGAGTATGTTAATAAATATTCCTCATCGTTGGAAGTGCTATTTTTAAATTGCATACAGTGAAACTCGTTTGAAATACGCCTGATTAACATAGGGTTTCGCTTAGGATACGAATGATCTGCGATTCCTTGAAAAAGGAAACGGAAAGAAACGAAACGTTAAAGTACCCGTATAAGATACAATTATGCTTAAGATACAAAATTTCCCTCAATCTCTTGAATCGTATCTTAAGCGAGTTTCACGGTACTTCCATTAAAATTTTAGCACATTCTTGTAGATATTTTTACCGTTTCGAGAGTTTTCTTTATACCCTGTAAAAAAAAAAAAAAATTCCTTGAAAAAACGGAAAACGTACTGGCAGCAAAGTTGCCGTATCTGCTCCATTTTTTCACGTAAAATTTACTTTTATGCCTTTTCCATTTTCGAAACTGAAATGTTCCGTTTTTGGAAAATGAAGTGTTTCGTTTTGAAAACTGAAATGTTCTATTTTGGAAATTGAAATGCTACATTATAAAAACTGAAATGTTCCGTTTTGTAAACTGAAATATACCGTTTTGAAAACCAAATTGTTCTGTTTTGAAAACTGAAATGTTTCGTTTTAGAAACTGAAATGTTCCATTTTAGAAACTGTTGCTTTCAGGTTTAAACCTAGCTTTTTTTTTCATTTTGCAAACTGGTATCTTTAGTTTTATCCCGGTTATTTTCAGCCATATTCAATTATCCATTCAAAATTTGTCTCACACTGAGATAGTGAGATCTCAAACTCTATTGTTATACGTATGAGGAGGGGAGAGGACTAATGCCTACATATATTTTTAAAAATAGGAAACTATTATTTTTAATTCATTCTTTCTGTGTACTGTTATATGATTTGTTTTTTAGTTATCACAATATCAAAATAACTCTAAAATATACACTTAATATAATTGAAGTGTTGGTACTCCGCAAAACAAAGTAAGAAATAAAATTAAATATATATTTAACAAATATTTTCACACAAAAAATTGGTGCTTGAAGAACTAACTTTGCACACTGTAAAATATGCATTACCTGTGGAGATAAGTACTGCACACAGATATGTTTAACATTGATGGGGGTATTAGAGATGTGATTTGCATTCCACTTGATACTGGTTTATCACTTGTTACTGGTAATATTTTTTGCGTTATTGTAATTTGCTATATTTAGGTCTTTCTTATTTACTAAAATTTTAATAATGCTAATTAAATAAACAAATATTTATGTTTATAATTGCTGCCAATATAATAAAATGATATATATTAAATTGCTTCAATAATTTTCAAGAAAAAAAAAGATACATTGATATCAGTTTTTTTTTTTCATTTTCAATAGTGCCGTGGCCTCCTTAACCCCTTGAGGTAAAAATTTGAAAATTGGTTTTTGACTTGCATCCCCTGCGAGCAAGACTGTAGCAAGACTTTTGGTTTAACCCCCACCCCTCCCGAAAACACAAAAGTCCCTCCCGGAGAAAAGTGTCTGAAATCAACACCGCTACTGTCAAAGTATCTCCCTCTCTCTGTCAAAATCCACTACACTCTCCAGTCTTTCAGTTTAACAGAGAATTTGCAATTAATACATATAAAGGAAAAATAAATATACTCCAGTGGGGAATTCAGACACTTTTCCCCGGGAGGGATTTTAGCGGCTTCGGAAGGAGGGGTATTATAGAGTTCCTGGGGATTGCACATTTGACATTAAAATCACAAAATCTCAAATCTTCCAAGAGACACATCTTATTGTTCCCCGAGGGAATGCCCCTCCCCCGGACACCCCCTGAATTCAACATCAATATATCTTAAATCACTTGGAAAGGGACACCTAAATATAAATTTTGATATTTTTTTATGAATGTCTCCGAAAAATATTTTCAAAATTTTTGTTAAAATACCTTTACGTGACTAAAACATTAAATTAGTTATATATTTTGCATTTGGGCATTTCTGTCTACAAATCGACAGAAAATCAATTTTAACTTCTGAATCTTAGAATTAGTCATCTTAATCCTATTTTACAATAATCGTTTTGATTATATAGTCTATGTATTTCAAAATTTCAATAGACCTAACGCGTAATAACCGCATTTAAGAATTTTTATTCAAACCAACGTTTATTTAAAATACTTATAATATTCATTATAAAAAGTTATAATTGAATAACTAACCTCTTTTCTGTATAACAAATTCGGTCTTCAAAGTAAATATTATAAGTAATGCATGTGTTACGTTTGTGTTTACAGTTTTCAAGAAAATTTGTTAATGAACTCGGGAACTCGGACTGATTTTATCTTCGACCTAAGGCGTCGAAGAAAAAACCGAGCTGAGGGTTTTCCGTTCTACTCTCCTAAATGGAAATGTTCAGTTAGTCGACTGCCTTAGAGTAAACAATTCCGGTAATTCCAGAAATAGTTGCAGATTTTTTTTAAAACGGAAATTTTAAATTAGACGACTGTCCAGGAATAAAAATTTCCGGTATTTAAAGGAAAAGTTCCAGGTTTTTTCTAAAACGGAAATTTTCAGATAAATCAAGAAAAATTCACAGAGTAACACCTCTAAAATTCAGGGCATATTTTTACAGTGTATCTAGCATTTTATAAAAAATGTCTTACTTTCTTTTCTGAACGTAGTCCCGATTTAAAAATAAAATTCAATGGTTTCTTTAATTTTTAACAAAAACAGTAAAATCATTTACCGATAAAATAGCAGAACCTACCAAAAGAAATTTTCATGATCCGTATCTTCGATTAGTACTTCTTAAAAACTATCAGAAACATATCTATATGAAAAACTATCTAAACAGAAAGTTCGATGCTGGATTTTACCCGATAGTTAAATTGTCGATTACTCGAACATTATCATTTATCTGTTGATACGCATGTCCGCTCCAGGCGTGTTTAAGACGTAAACTGAATAAGAAGGGAGAAATGTGCCTGAAAACAAAACTCAAAATTATTGAATGTTTTTATCATTATACATTGAGAAATCAAATTACTAATCCTAAAAAGAATAGTTCAAATGCTGTTGTATCTTTTTCTTCCCCGTTTCCTTATCTTAAAAAAGGAGATAAAAACAAAATTATACAGTTTTATTAAACTGCTACACAATGCTAAAAAAAAAAAAAAAAAAAAAAAAAAAAAAAAAAAAAAAAAAAGACATAATGTTTTACAATTGAGTTCAAATTCTGCACATTAAAAATTCATAAATAATTAGTATGAAATATGTTAAAATATATTTCTCATGGTCGAAATTGTTATTTTAAAATACACCATTGAAGTTTTAGCACATTTTTCTATATAGTTTTTTACCATTTTGAAAGTTTGCTTTATATATAGCACCTTATAAAAATATCTTATTTTCTTTTTTGAACGTAGTCCCGATTTTAGAAAATGCCAATGGTTTCTTTATTTTTCAACAAAAATATCAGTAAAATCGTCTACTGATAAAATGACAGAACCTATCAAAAGGAATTTTCACGATCCGCATCTTCGAGTAGTATCTCATAAAAACTAGCAGAAAGTTCGATGCTGGACTTTATCCGATTATTAAATTGTCAATTTCTCGAACTTTATCATTGATGTGTTGATACACGTTATACGCTCCAGGCTTGTTAAGACGAAAACTGAATAAGAAGGGAGAAATGTATCTGAAAACAAATATAAAAAAATATTCAATTTTTTTTATTGTTATACGTTGAGAAATAAAGTTATTAATTCTAAACACATTTGAAATTTTTTATCATTATATGTTGTGAAATCAAATTACTAATCTTAAGCTTTTGTATTTTTTTCTTTCCCATTTTTTATCTTAAAAAAGAAATAGAGGAACGATTATACAATTTTATTAAACATCTGCACAGTGAAACAAAAACTGAATTCTTTACAATCGAATTCAAGTTCCGCACCTAATGAATGTTTTTTAATGTAAACGGTTTTAGAGAGATCATGGATTCCATTAAAAATATTGGACTTGATTTTGGCGATGAAATGTAGATGCTTATAAAATAGTGTTTTATTTTATTTTATTTTTTACTTTTTTTGCTTTTTTTACACATTAGTAATCTTATGTGTTTTTTACTGTCAAAATAGTTGTGACAAATCTATAATAACAGAAAATCCATGCAAAATTCCTAAAATATTACTATGAAATATGTTAATAAATATTTTTCATGGTCGAAAGTGTGATTTTAAAATACACACCTATCCATTAAAATTTTAACGCATTTTTCTAGATATTTTTATGATTTTGGGACTTTGCTTTATATCAAGCACTTCATAAAAAAATCTTAATTTTATTTTGAGAACATAGTCTAAATTTTTATTTAAAAAAAGTCAATGTTTTCTTTATTTCTCAACAAAAATCTGTAAAATCGTCTACCGATAAAATAGCAGAACCTATCAAAAGGAATTTTTCAGACCCTCATCTTCGATTAGTATCTCTTAAAAACTAGCAGACATTTCAAATCTGGACTTTATCCGATTATTAAATTGTCAATTTCACGAACATTATCATTGATCTGTTGATACACATATATGCTCCATGCGTGTTTAAGACGAAAACTGAATAAGAAGGGAGAAATGTATCTGAAAACAAAAATAAATAACATTGAAATTTTATATTACTATACGTCGAGAAATCAAGTTACTAATCCTGTAAAGAAAATAGAATGCTATTTTACCTTTTTATTTCTCTTTTCCTTACATTAAAAAAGATAAAGAGCAAAAATTACACAGTTTAAATAAATTCCTACACAGTTTTAAGAAAAAATCTGATTTTTTAAGAGTTCGATTTCTGTATCTAATTAATAAAAACTGTTTGAAAAATATCATGAATTCTATAAAAAATATTAGACATGATTTTTCATATGAACATTGGATGTTTATAAAAGAGTGTTTTTTTAACACGTTCGCTGTCGCTTACATGAAGATGTGATAGTTAATGCCGCACTGTAGAAGTGGGTTTTCGCCAGAAGCCGATTTATTTTTATAACAAAGAATCAGTTAAAGATTTTCCCGCGCCAGCATGTGACTGGCTATTGGACATCACCTTACATCACGCGCTGGCGCGTGAGTGGCCCTCAACGTTGACGCCATATAACGCGCTTTCGCGTGAGCGGCAGTGAACGTGTTAAGCTATTGTTACTTTTTCGCTTTCTTTACGCATTAGTATTCTTGTGTGTTTTTAACTTATGATAGGAGTGAAAAACCTACAATAACAGGAATTGCATTCAAAATACTTAAATATTTACTACAGAATACGTTGATGCATATTTCTCATCCTGGAAACTAATATAGATGCATACTTCCATTGAAGTTGTATCAGATTTTTCTAGATATTTTTACCATTTTGAGAGTTTTCTTTTTTCATTTTGAGAACTTAATCCCGATTTTTATAAAAGTATGTAAATAGTTTCTATATCTTTCAATAAAAATCAGTAAAATTGTTTACCGATAAAAATAGCAAAACCTGGGCAAAAGGTACTTTCATGATCCGCATCTTCGATAAGTATCTGTTAAAAATCAGTAGAAAGTTTGAAGCTTGACTTTATTCGATTATTAAATAGTCAATTTCGCAAGCGTCATAATTTATCTGCTGATAAACATATACGCTCCAGGCGTGTTTAAGACGAAAACTGAATAAGAAAGGAGAAATTTACCTGAAAACAAAAAAAATTATATATATTGAAAGTTTTTATTTTTATACATTGAAAAATGAAATTACTAATGCTGAAATAATAGTTCAAATAATTTTTAATCTTTTTCTTTTCCGTTTATTTTTCTTAAAAAAGAGGGAGAGCAAAAATTATGCAATTTTATTAAACTTCTACTCACTGCAAAAAACCCCTCAATTTTCCCCAACCGATTTCGATTTCTGCAACTTATGAATCTTTTTGTAAAGGAAAATGTTTAAGAAAGACATTGAATTGTGTTAAAAATATTTCACTTGATTTTCAAAATGTGACATTGGATGCTTATAAAAGAGTATTATTTTTTTAATATATTTTAACTTTTTTGCCTTTTTTACACATTAGGGTACTTGTATGATTTTTACTGTTATGTAGGAGTGAAAAACATGTAATAATATGAGTTACTTTCAAAATTCATCAATAATTACTATCGAATATGTAAATAAATATTTCGCATATAGCACATATATTGAAACTTATTTTAGATATGCCTATTTAATATCCCGCATAAGATACTCATGATCTGCGGTCCCTTGAAAAAGAAACCTATGAAAAATTACCCGCATAACATTAGACCATGCATAACATACCAAAATTTCCCCGGTCTCTTGATTCGTATCTTAAATGAGTTTCACTGTTCTTACATTAAAATTTTAGCCCATTTTTATTGGTATTTTTGCCATTTTGAGAGTTTTCTTTATATCCAGCATTTCATAATTTTTTTTTTTTTTTTTTTTTTTTTTGAGAACGCAATCCCGGTTTTCAAAAAAAAAATGTAAATGGTTTCTTTATTTTTAAACAAAAATCCGTAAAATCGTCTACCAATAAAATAGCAGAACCTATCAAAAGGAATTTTCATGATCCGCATCTTCGATTAGTATCTTTTAAAATCTAGCAGAATGTTCGAAGCTGGACTTTATCCGATTATTAAATTGTCATTTTCTCGAACATTATCATTGATCTGTTGATACACATATACGCTCTAGGCGTGTTTAAGACGAAAACTGAATAAGACGGGAGATATGTACTTGAAAACAAAAACAAAAACAATCGAAAAAAAAATTCTACTTCAATTCGAGGCATTATTTTGAAAAGAACTTTGTTTATTTTTTCTGAATTTATTTTTACTTGTAAGGGTAAATATATTTAATACTATAAGAAAAGTAAAACTAAAAGTAAAAATTATTTAAAACTTTAAAAATACAATATTTTTAAGAATTTAAATTCTTTTAAAAACATCAATGCTATGTATTTCTAGTACGAGAAAAAAACGTTAATAAATACAGGAATAATATACTTCAGGATGTAAGCAAAATACTGGTAAAGTTTAAAAAATAATTAATATGTAGCCTTATTTTTTTTCTTTGAGGATTTTCATCTAATCTCAAGGCCTCATTTACCAGTTTCTTTCATTAACTGTTTTCTTTAATAATTGCACTCATGCTGACAATATTTCTCAGGGAATAATTATTATTCATAAAAAATCGGATATATATTCATAGTTAAAGAAAAAACCTTTAGAAAATTTAACAACAGTTAAACCATAATGGATACCCCCGAATAGCAGAAATTCTATTTCACGGACAGTTTTCCAATCCCAACTTCCAAAATCTAGATTTTTAAACTATGAATTACGGACATTATGAAAAGTGGACAGTAATTTTGACGATAGAGCATGAGAAAGTATTTTTTAAAGAAAAAAAAAGTAAAAAGTCTCTAAATTTATCAGGGCAATGCGTCAAAATTTTATGATCACAGATTAACGTAGGAAGTGTGCTGAGGAAAAATCCCCTTCCACGTCCAGTAAAGAATTTAGGGGACGAAACTTTATAAATATACATTTTATTCGTAAGAATGTAATAAACTGTAGATAAAAGTATGCACCATTTTATTTCAATTTTATTGCTTAAAAAATAATTTTAATTTCTGATTAATCATATATTAGAGATTTTAAGCCATACAAAATTCAGTTAGTGAAACATTAAGAATTTCTTAATAATTTTTGAATCTCTGGGGATCTCGGAATAGCGGACACCTACAAATATCGGACTGTTTTTGCGCTCTCGAGGTGTCCGTTATTTGGAGGTTTTACTGTATATTAATGCTACAAATTCCTGCTACACGAGAAAAACGCCAATAGAGTACATGAATAAATGTATATAAGAACATAAGTAAAATACAGGAAATGTTAAAAAAATTATTGATATGTAACCTCATGTTTTCTTTGAGAATTTTTAATCAACCGCAAGATCCCCTTTGTCAGTTTCTCTCGTTAAATGTTTTATTTAATATTACACTTATGGTGAAAATAATTCTCAGGCAATAAATATTTCTTTAAATCGAATATCGATTCGCAGTTAAAGGAAAAAAATCTTTAGAAAATTTAAATATATTAATGCTTTGTATTGCTACTACGAAAGAAAAACGTTAATAGAATGCATGTATACTATAAATAAGAACGAAAGCGAAATACAGATAATGCTTTAAACTATAATTAATATTTAACACTATGTTTTCTTTGAAAATTTGTATCCTACCATAAAAATTAATTCGTCGGTTTCTCTCATATAATGTTTTGGCTAATAATTACACTAATACTAGCAATAATTCCCAGGCAATAATTTTTCTTTGAATCGGATAACTGCTCATAATTAATTAAATAATTGGTGACCTGATAAGCTAGGTCTACCTTTAAAATATTACTTATGCGGTATAACATTATTATTTTTTTATTATTCTAAAGTTATAAAAGGATATATTAAAGGATGATTTTATAATTTGTATTTTACACAACTATAGAAATATTCGAATCATTACCAAATTTTTTTTATCATAGACAAATCATTAGTATTCTTATAGCTATTTTTTGAAAGAACAATCTAAATTATATTTTTTACAGGTTCATGGAATTTTATACCGACACAAGACTAAATAGTTTGCTGTGTAGAGGCAATGTTTTAAATCAATTAGTTCCTAGTTAAGTAAAAAATAAAAAATTACATAAATTGATTGGTGGTATAATGTTTCTGTGATTTCAGTAATAGCTGTGTTTCGGCAACTTTAGAGGCATATAAGCTTTTTAATATGTAAGATGCATAATAAAAACTATACTGCTATGATATTAGCTTTAAATATTCAAAGGAAAGTTCTACTTTTACATGCTTTTTTGCGAATGACAGCTTATGTTAGCTTACATTAAATAAAAATGCACCAAATTTAAAATTCGACGTTAATAATAAAAAGTAAAGATGTTGATCTAATTTTTAAATCAACATTAAAGCTCTGTAACGTTAGGCTTCTTGTTTGTTTATTTACGAGTTTAGACTAAGCCCTTGTTAAATTCGAATGACTATTTTTCCTCATTGATAGCTAGCATTTAGGCAATTCGTTATTTCCATAATGTATTATAATGATATTCAAGAAAGTTTTATTGTAATCACAACATATTTGATATAAGTAGATATGGTATTCTATAATAAACAGCCTCTGCAATATTAGCTTATAATTTCAAAGCCTTTTTAGGAGGTTTCCAGAATTTCTTTTAATTTATTACTCCATGAAATAAGTTTTACTTTCTTACGAACATAGAAATATTGTCACAGTTTTCCTAAAGATTGTCAATTTTGTTTTTGTTTTTTATTTTGTATCACAAAGCAGTCGATTCGTCTTAAAGTAAAACGTAAGAAGATATTAGCAAGAGAATATCTGGAATTTTATATACTATTTTACATTAGGTAAAAAAGCACAAAATTTTAAATTTAAGTAAATAAGTTAATAATAAAAAGTGTAGATGCTGATCTTTAAATCATTTTATTGTATTGAATGATTATAATTTATCCTTGTAATCATTTATGAAATTGTTGATCTGATTTTTAAATCAACATTAAAGCTTTGTTGCTATACGCTTTAATGTTTGTTTAATTAACAGCTCAGAGCAAGCCCTTGTTAAATTCGTATGACTATTTTTCGTAATTCTTAGCTAAAATTTCCGCAATTCGTTATTTTCATAACGTATTATAATGATATAGAAGAAAGTTTTGTTACAATCACAGCATATTTGTTTTAAGTATATGTATACTCTAATAAACATACTCTATAATATTAGCTTACGTTTCGATAACTTCTTTTAAATTACTACTTCATGAAATAAGTTTTACGTTCCTATGAACATAAAAATAAGGTTACAGTTTTTCAAAAGCTTGTCAATTTTATTCTTTATTTTGTATCAAAAAGCAGTCAATTCGTCTTAGAGTAAAAAGTGAGAAGCTATCAAAAAGAATTTCTACAATTCGCATCTCAAAACAGTTTCTAGTAAGAACCATTAGAAAGTTGGAAAATTGACTTTATCAGATTATTGAGCTGTCAAATTCTCTCAGTATTATCGGTGATCTGCTGATATAGGTATACGCTTCAAGCGTATTTTCATGAAAGAAATGGGATAAAGAAAGCAAAATATATCAAAAGAAAATCAAACTTATTAAATGATCGAATCTATTTTAGCGTGTTTCTTTCTACATATTGTCAGACTCAAGTTGCAAAATTATTTTTGTGCATTTTACATAAATGTAGTTTTATTTATCAAAGCGAATTTTTCTGATATACTCCG
This sequence comes from Maratus speculifer, assembly GCA_964019185.1. Taxonomy (NCBI): domain Eukaryota; kingdom Metazoa; phylum Arthropoda; class Arachnida; order Araneae; family Salticidae; genus Maratus; species Maratus speculifer. The sequence goes on from OZ025289.1 coordinate 243,395,216, forward strand.
AAGATATAACAATATATAAGAAACAACTGTAATACATTTTTCTAAATCCGAGTTCAAACTTGATGAATTTCGACGAAAACAAATGCTATAAAAGAACTGCTACAGTAATTCGTAATAAATCAACAGAAATAACTACAGTAAAATGTGCATTTTACGTTGGTTAATGTAAACGAATAATTGTTTAAATTAAAAATATCAAAACAATTGTTTTCATAAGCTTAAACTAATTAAACTATTAAAAAATTAAACTTTAATCATCAATAAAATATAATCACATGAATAAATATGATTAACTTATTAGTTAAGAAACTCATATGCTTGATATTAAAGAATAAAAAATCAGCAAAAATTATTTCCGTTTGATACAATCAAAGAGCATATGACCCCGTGAAATCTAAATGTAACGTCATTTTCACAGTCTCAAAATTTACATACGCACATTTCATACCCATATTCACCATTTTTTAAATATTATAATTAGAAAAAGGTTATCAGTAAATATATTTCCAAACTTTTAAATCGCGTTTGTCAGGTACAAGTTCTATGACTTGTTGTGTAAACTTTCTCACTCTTGACGTTAATCTCACTACTGGTAAGTAAAATATGCAGATATTCAAGACTTTTAAACATATTCACAGTAAAATATTTAAATTAATCATAGAAGATTGTCGATTTATATTAATGTGACGTCATTTTTACTCAAAGAATCATTTTTCTTAGTATCACAAACTGAGTATCGTGTGAATAAAAAAGTATTGATAAGCAACATTTTTATAAAGAAGAGTGCACGTTTTTTAAAACGCTCATCTTTTTAAATTCACATTTTTTAAAAATTGTAATGGCCAAATTATATCATAAAAGATATTATAAATAAAAAAACTGAATCTTTATCTGCAAGAATGGACGTAATCTGATTGCCACTATTTTGAAGAAATTTCTTTTAAAAAACTTTTAAAATTAAATGTAAAATACAAAAATAGGAATTTTTATGAAAAGCTAGTGTGGGTACATCTATTGATGAAGATCTTTTATTTAAAAAAGTAATTAGTAAAATTGATTCCATATGAAACCTAGGTCAGATGACTAAAATTATGTTTTGTCTTTTAAATGTACAGATTATCCAACATAATTGTATACCTATTCTATATTAAAATATAAACTCACTTTTATATATTTTACACAGTCCTGAATGTGTTAAGTTTTTTCAGGAATTATATAAATCACTCCTTAAATGAATTCATACATGCTGTAATGTAAAAAGTATATTTTGATATTTAGCGTGGTATTTTACTTAGTTCTTAAGCATTGCTGCAATTAAAATATAAAATAAAGCTTTTTGTTACAATTCTTACATTTTAAATTTACAAACAAAACAAAAAAAAATGTTTAATAAAAGAAAGACAGACTTTTGACAATGCTGCATATGTTCCACACTTTTAATTTACTGCGTCAAAAATCTAAATCTCTTAAATAGTTAAATAAAATCGATAGCTTTCTAACATACAATTGATCTTATCATGCATAAGATTATATTTTTATTCTAGAATAATATATTCATGTATTTTTAAAATATGTTGATTAGAAATATTTTAGAATTGTGTTCTTATTTTTCTCCTGTATAGACTATTTTGCAATTATTGTGCAGTTATTATCCTCTATAAATTATGTAGTTTTTAAAAGATATTTCAGCAGGAATTGGAGAGGAACTTTCTAATAAAAAAAAAATATTTTTTCAATCGAACAAACAACACTTTAATAAACATTCAATTGTTTGTTATTTAAAAGAAATGTAAAAAAGCTGTATGGTATTTAGTCGAAAATCTTTATCAATGTTGTCTATGCATATGCTCATAAATATGCATACGCCTACAAATATTTATTTAAAATACCTTAAAATATCTAAAACATACATTTCGTTAGAAGCATATCAAAAATTCAAGCAACTCTTTTTTAATATATATATATATAAATTTAATTTAATTATTTTAAAATGTTTATATTATTATAGGGAAGAGGAAAGCACCTTTGAACATTTTTTTCTGAAAATCATTATATTTCTTACTTGAACTACATTTATTAAGTTTTAAATATTACATAATGAAAGCAACGCATTTCTTCATCATATGAATCATAAATTAAACATTTTCCAAAGAAATTAAATAAGTTGTGAAGATTTAAAAAGTTGACAGATTTTTCTTCAAACCTGTCCCATGTAAGGGTACCTTTGAATAAATGAATAAAACATGAAAAGATTGAAATTTTTTATAAAAAAGTTGCATATGTTACAGAAATATAAAGTAATATGAATAAAATTAAATAACTTCATTTTGTTGAAATTACGAATTTTTTTTGTTATTTAACCTAACTTAAATCCATCAAAGTTGATGTCAAAACTCATTGTTGATAAAACACAAAGTGTCCCCCCAGTTGTGTTTTGTTGTGAAAACCTTTTTACAATTTCATTGAAATACACCAATGTGATATCTGGTGCTTCTGGAAAATTAAAATTTTTCATTCGCTTTTTTTTTAAGAGATCTGATATAAAATTCCGTTTTATCCCTATCGGAAACCAGGAATAATGTTTGGAAACGTGTTAAATCATGAATCATTATTTTGTATCCAGGATTTGCAATTATCCAATAAAATGAATTTAGATTTGATTTAATTTAGATTTGGAACTTTTCATCACTGATACGTACAGAGGTTGGAACCTATGTGTGGAGTAAGGGAAATTGTCAGCAGTATAAGTTCATGATTTTTTACATTGTCAATTAACCTCTTTTCACATAAAAAAATATCAGAAATAATAATATTTAGATATATTAACCAATCTTTACTTCATAGTTTTAAGTGTCTCTTAAAATTATTTCAATTATTATTTATCACCAGTTTCTTTAGTGTTTTTCCGCTGTTCAATGGTGCCCCATCACATGGAGTTCAACATTACAACGGTTTACTCAATTCAGCTGAAGAAATTAAATAATACAAAACTTATAAACTAAACTAACATCTTTGCTTAAATATTGAAGTATAAATTAAAATTTTAGAGATAGAAGTCTGTAAACAAAAATCTTTACTGTATTTTCTCAAGTTTAGATTCAAAAAGAAAAAAATCATATCGTGTTTGGACAGTACTGTTCATACAAAATGGTACAGCATTGTATAAATATTCCCTTGAAGTAGCAGTAATGTATTGCCATATATGTTTTTTTTTAAATAATTTATTTGAAGGAAAATATTTAGAATGTTCAAAGTTGTCCCCTCTAACCTAAATATTTTTGGATTTTGTTTCATGAAACAATATTTCAAATTTAAAAGATTTTCTCACTTTAAATTTCTTTTTACAATTATTATTTCTCTCATAAATAATTAACTGTGATTATATAAGAAATGTCTTGCTTTTTCTTCAATTCCAATCAAACAATAATAGTTCCAATTTATCCAATTGTTATTTATACTATTGGGAAGATAATCATTTTTTTTACAACTATTTTTTAATTTAGATATAAAAGTGTAAAAAAGTAAAAAAAATTATAACCATACCTGTATAGTTTTACTTAAAGAACTTCTGGTAAAAATAGTATGAGGTAACCAGGGTTCGCAGGATTCACATCATACTGCAAAAAGTGTGCTTTATCTCAAAATTGTTAAATAAAATCGACAGATTTGCTGATTCACAATTGATTTAATCTTGCATGAGATTACTTTTTACGTCTAGAATAATATACGTTTCAAGAAAGTTTTCGTTAGTAACTTTAAATTAATGAACAATTCTGCGACAATGTCGAATTGCTTATTTCGACATCTCGAGAGGCAAACAAATGAGATTACGTTTGTCAACCTGAATTCAAAGAGAAATGGCAAATGACATTTATAACAAAGGGATTATTTGACATTGTAACCTAAATTAGTAGTTTATATCCCAATATTCAGTGATGTAGATTAAAATTACGGTACTACTGGAAACACAAATTATATTTAGGACTTCAGAAATATTGTATTTATGTTGCATGTACTGAATAAATCATGCATTCATAGAACACATGTCTTGTTTTTCTTTCATTAAAATCAGACATTAAATTTAAAAATATATATCTATAAATTTAATTTAATTAATTTAAAATATTTACATAGTTATAAATATTTTTGGATTTTGTTTCATGAAACAAAAATTTCAAATTTAAGATGCTTTCTTACTTTAAATTTCTTTTAACAGTTATTTATTTCTTAAATAAGTAACTACGATCATGTAACTTTTAAGAATCATTCGTTATTAAAATTAATTTAATTCATAATTCTGAAACAATGTCGGATTGCTTGTTTCAACAACTCAAGGGAGAAACTAATGAGAACACATTTGTCAACCTGAATTCAGAAATGGGAAATGTCATTTATAACAAAGGGATTATTTGACATTTTAACCGCAATTAGAAGTTTATATACTAACATTCAATGATGTAAATTAAAATCACTGTTTTGGAGATTATTTTACTGGAAATACAATTTGTATTTAGGACTTAAGAAATACTATATTGAGGTAACTTTTTACTGAATAACTCATGCAGTCCAGTCACAAATGACTTGCTTTTTCTTTCACTCAATTCAGACATTAATAGTTTAAATTTATCCATTTGTTGTTTATACCATGGGAAAGGTAATCCTTCTTTATAAATAATTCTCACTTTATTTAAAAAAGCGTTAAAAAGTAGGCAAAATTAAAATTATACCTATATAGTTTTACGTAAAGAAATTTAAGTAAAAAAAACGTACGGTAACAGAGTTTGCATCATATTATATAAAATGTTTTTAATCTGAAAATTGGTAAATAAATTGGAATAATGTATTAGCAAGTCAATAGCATGTAAATAGTCTAGAATAATATATTAGCATGTTTCTCAAATATGTGAATCTGAACACTTCAAAAATATATTCTGAGTTTTCTCCTAACATCGTAAATTATGTAATAATTAAAAAAATGTTTCTGTAAGAATTGAAGGTGAATATTTATCTAAAAAGCTATAACATTCTGTCAAACGACATTAAAAATAAACATACTCTTGTTTGTGACTAAAAATAAATGCTAAAAATCTTGAGAGTGTTTGGTAGAAATTTTTCATTAATGTTGTCAATGCGTATGTGTAACAATAGACATACGTCTGCAAGCTTTTATTTAAACTAGTTTAAAATATCTAAAATATGCAGTTTCGTGAAAAATATAAGTTCATATAAAGCATAATCTGTTTTTTTATGTATATATAAATTTAATTGCATTTATTTAAAATGTTTATAAATTTATAAATATTTTTGAATTTTGTCTATTGAAACAAGAAAGAAAGATTTTCTAACTTTAAGTTTTCATTTTACAATTGATATTTCTCTTATAAATAATCAACTATGATCATATATATTTCAAAAAAATTTGTTTTTAAAATTAATTTAATGAAAATTTCTGTGTGAAAGTCGAACTGTTTATTTCAATGACTCGAAAGACCAAAAATGAAAACACGTTTCTCAACCTGAATTCAGAAATGAAAAATGACATTTATAACAAAGAGATTATTTGTCATTGCAACCAGAATTAGAATTTTATATCCCAACATTCAAAGATACATTATTAAAGTTACTGTTTTACAGATAACTTTATTGGAAACACTAAATAGTAGCGTTGCAAAGGTTAGAAAAAACCCGGTTTAAACCCGGGAATAAACCGGGTTTTTAGGAATAAACCTGGAAAAAACCCGGGATTTTTCGGAATAATTCGGTTTTTTGGGATTAAACCTGGGAATAAACCTGGTCTATTGGAAATAAACCCGGGAATAAACCCACTTTTTGAAACTCTACTAAATAGTATTCTTTATTAATATTGTCTATCCGTATAGATGTTAAAAGTTCACATAAAGCTTATTCTGTTTTTTTTAAATATTTAAATTACATTTTATTAATTTAATTTGTTTATATTATTATACATCTTTTTGTATTTTGTTTCATTAAAGAATAGTACAAAATATAAGACATTTTTTCACTTTAAATTTCATTTTACATTTGTTATTTCTCTCGTAGATATTTAATTATGAACGTATACATTTCAAGAAACTTTTCGTTATTAATATTAATTTAGTGAAAATTTCTGTGTTGAAATGTTTATTTCAATAACTCCAGAGGCAAACGAAACAGAACACGTTTGTCAACCAGAATTCAGAAATGGGAAATGACATTTATAACAAGGAGATTATTTGACGTTGTAACCGGAATTAGAAGTTCATTTCCCAACATTTAGTGATTCTGATTAAAATTACTACTTTAGAGATAATTTTAATGGAAACACAATTTGTATTTAGGACTTCATAGATATTGTGTTGATGTAACATTTTACTGGAAATAACTGATGCATTCCTGCAACAAATGTCTTGCTTTTTCTTTCACTCAAATCAAACATTGATAATTTGTCTAATTGTTATTTATACTATGGAAAAGATAATGGATTTTTATGACTAATTCTTATTTTATTTTAAAAAATGTAAAAAAGTAAACAAAATTAAAAAGACCCTTGAATAATTTTGCATAAAATAATTTAATAAAAAATCATAACGAAAACGTGAAATAATGGAGCTTGCATATTTCACATTATACTGCAAAAAGTGAGTTTTATCTACATATACAGGGTGGCCCAGAAGTAATGGGACAAACTTTAAGGGAAGGTAGGGGGGACATCACAAGGATTTAGAACTGCATAGCAATCCATGGTCGGAAACGTTTTCCTTGCGCGGTCTTGACGACACAAAACACAAGAAAAAAAGGACACGAACAGGGAAAGAAAACATATTTATTATTCTTAATGCTGCAAAAAATCTGGGGAAAGGCTGGGAAGTTCTGTGGAACTTGTTACACGCATCGTGGCAGCTGTTGGGGAAGTTCGGGACATTCTTGGTGTTTTCGTGATCATTAGATCATTCATACACTTCTAGATGTGCTCCGTGCGTCACGGCCCGGGATCGTAATTTTGAACACCTGGTTTGATGACGATCTTTGTCTCTTTAATATTCTTTTTTTAATTTTTTGCTGTTTTAAGGATAATAAACATGTTTCTCCCCTTATTCGTGTCCGGTCTTTCTTGTGTTTTGTGTCGTGTCTAACGTGCCAGGAAAACGTTTCCGACCATGGGTTGCTATAGAATTCTGAATCCTTGTGATGTCCCCTACCTCCCCTTAAAGTTTGTCCCATTACTTCTGTGACACACTGTATTTTTAAAAATATATTTTAATTTGATTAATTTAAAATGTTTATATTATTAAATACTCTTGGATTTTGTTTCTTGGTATAAAATTTCAAGTTTTAAAAATTTTCTTACTTTAAATTTCCTTTTAAAATTGTTATTTGTCTCATAATTAATTTACTCTGATCATATACATTTCCAGAAAGCTTTCGTTTGTAAAAATTAATTTAATGAAAATTTCTGTGACAATGTAATTGTTTATTTCAACAACTCGAGAGGCAAATGAATGAGAAACTTTTTGTCCACCTGAATTCAGAAATGAAAAATGCCATTTATAACAAAGGGGTTATTTGACTTTGCAACTGGAATTTAAAATTTATATCCGAACATTCAACGACGCAGATTAAAACTGCTGTTTTAGAGATAATTTTTCTGGAAACACAAATGGAATTCTGTATTAATATTGTCTATCCATATAGACATAAATAACACACGTCTGCAATTATTTATTTAAAATAGGTTAAAATATCTCAAATATATTTTTCGTTAAAAGCATACTAAATTATCACGTAAAACATATTCTGTGTTTTTTAAACATATTTCAAAATTCATTTAATTAATTTAAAATGTTTAAATTATTATAAATATTTTTAGATTTTATTTCATGATATAACAGTTTAAAATTTGAGATATTTCCTCACATTAAATTTAATTTTACAATTGTTATTTCGCTCATAGATATTTAACTATGAACGTATACATTTCAAGAAACTTTTCGTTATTAATTTAGTAGAAATTTCTGTTACAATGTCGAAATGTTTATTTCAACAACTCGAGAGTCAAACGAATGAGAACACACGTTTGTCAACCTGGATTCAGAAATGGGAAATGACATTTATAACAAAGGGATTATTTGACATTGTAACCGGAATTAGAAGTTTATATCCCAATATTCAATGATCCAGATTAAAATTACTGCTTTAGAGATTATTCTAATGGAAACACAAGTTGTATTTAATATTTTAAAGATATTGTATTGATGAAACATTTTACTGAATACCTGATGCATTCATGCAACAAATATCTTGTTTTTTCCATCACTCAAATCATACATTAATAATTTGTCTAATTGTTATTTATACTATGGAAAAGATAATGGATTTTTAGAACTAATTCTTATTTTATTTTAAAAAGTGTAAAAAAGTAAGCAAAATTAAAAAGACACTTGAATAATCTTGCGTAAAATAATTTAATAAAAAATCATAGCTAAAACATGAAATAATGGAGCTTTCAGATTTCACATCATACTGCAAAAAGTGTGTTTTATCTACATTTATTTCTAAAAATATTTTTTAATTTAATTTGATTAATTTAAAATGTTTTTTTTATTAAATAGTTTTGAATTTTTTTTCTTGGTATAAAATTTCAAATTTTAGAAATTTTCTTACTTTAAATTTCATTTTAAAATTGTTATTTCTCTTGTAGATATTTAACTATGAATGTATACATTTCCAGAAAGTTTTCGTTATTAAAAATTTATTTAATGAAAATTTCTGTGACAATGTAATTGTTTATTTCAACATCTCGAGAGGCAAACGAATAAGAACACGTTCGTCCACCTGAATTCAGAAATGGAAAAGGACATTTATAACAAAGGGGTTATTTGAATTTGCAACCGGAATTTGAAGTTTTATATCCGAACATTCAACGACGCAGATCAAAATTGCTATTTTAGAGATAATTTTTCTGGAAACACAAATGGAACTCTGTATGAATATTGTCTATCCATACATACATAAATAACATACGTCTGCAATTATTTATTTAAAATAGCTAAATATTTCAAATATATTTTTCGTTAAAAGCATATTAAATTATCACGTAAAACATATTCTGTGTTTTTTAAACATATTTAAATTAAATGAAATTAATTTAAAATGTTTGAATTATTATAAATCTTTTTGGATTTTATTTCATGACATAACAGTTTAAAATTTAAGATATTTCCTCACATTAGTTTCATTTTACAATTGTTATTTCTGTCATAGATATTCAACTATGAACGAATATATTTCAGGAAAATTTTCCTTTTTTTAATTTAGTGAAATATTCTGTGACAATGTCGAAATGTTTATTTCAATAACTCGAGAGGCAAATGAATGAGAACACTTTGTCAATATGAATTTAGAAATGCGAAATGACATTTATAACAAAGGGATTATTTGACATTGTAACCAGAATTAGAAGTTTATATCCCAATATTCAATAATGCAGATTAAAATTACTGCTTTAGAGATTATTTTAATGGAAACGTAATTTGTATTTAATATTTCAGAGATATTGCATTGATTTAACATTTTACTGAATCATTGATGCATTCAGGCCACAAATGTCTTACCTTTTTCTTTCATTCAAATCATACATTAATAATTTATCCAATTGTCCAATTATTATTTATACTATGGGAAAGGTTATGGTTTTTTATAATTAATTTTTACTTTATTTAAAAAGTGTAAAAAATAAACAAAATTAAAAAGACACTTGAAATATTTTGCGTAAAATAATTTAATAAAAAATCATAACGAAAACTTAAAATGATGGAGTTTTCAAATTTCACATACGGCAAAAAGTGTGTTTTATCTACTTATATTTTTAACAATACATTTTAATTTATATTGATTAATTTAAATAGTTTTTATTATTATAAATACTTTTGAATTTCGTTTCTCGAAACAAAAATTTTAAAATTAATACATTTTCTCACTATTAATTTCGTTTTACAATTGTTATTTCTGTCATAAGTAATTAACTGAGATCAAATACATTTCAAGAAAGTTTTCGTTAGTAAAAGTAATTTAATATACAGTTTTGTTACAGTGTCGAACTGTTTATTTCAACAACTCGAAGGACAAACAAATGAGAACACGTTTGTCAACCTGAATTCATGACATTTATAACAAATGACATTTATAACAAAGGGATTATTTGACATTCTAACCGGAATTAGCAGTGTATATCCCAACATTCAATGATGCAGATTAAAAATACTATTTTAGAGATAAATTTACTGGAAACACAATTTGTGTTTAGGACTTCAGAAATATTGAATTGATGTAGCTTATTACTGAATAACTCATGCAATCATGTAACAAATGTCTGGCATTTTCTTTCGTTCAAATCAAACATTAATAATAAAAATTTATAAAATTGTTATTTGTAGTTATAATTTTTGTGACAATGTCGAACTGTTTATTTCAAAAACTCGAAAGACGAATGAATGAGAACAGCTTAGCTCAGTTTTGCTATTTTTTAGCTCGCTGAGTTTTTCACTGATGAAGATTCTCGATAATAGATTCGAAATAGCTATTTGCTCTTTAATTTGTGGATTTATAATCGTTGGTTGTCTATCTTTAAAGAATGAAAAACACGTTTGTCAATCTGAATTAAAAAATTCGAAATGACTTTTATAATTAAGGGATTATTTGACTTTGCAATCGGAATTAGAAATTCATATCCCAACATTTAACGGTGCATAATAAAATGAGTGTTTTGAGATAACTTTACTGGAAACACAAAGTGCATTTAAGACTTCAGAAATACTGTATTTTTTTAACATTTAACTCGTGCATTCATGTAACAGACATTTTGCATTTTTTCGTTCAAATCAATCAGTAATAATTTACATTTATTCAGCTGTCATTTAGATATTTCATAAGACAACTATTTTGATATAACTAATTATTGCTTTAAATACAAGGTGTAAAAAGTAAAGAAAATTAAAGAGATACACAAATAATTTTTCGTAAAGAAATTTAGTAAATAATTATAACAAAAACATGAAATAACAGGGTTTGCAGATTTCACATCATACTGCAAAAAGTGAGTTTTATCCCAAAGTTGTATAATATATGTGAACAGTATTTTAAAAGCAAATTTTGATAAATCGCAAAAATCCTCTGACTGTAACCATTATTTTCCCTACAAAGCAAAATTTTATAATACCAGAAATACACGTTAAAACTACTTTTTATTATTTATTTATTTATTTATTTCTTTTTAATTTATATTTATATTTTTATTATTATTATTTTCTTTCGAATGTAATTTTGTACCGATGCACGTTCACCAATTGAATAAATTCACGGTGAAACTCGATTTTTTAAACATTTTACTAGGCAAGATTTGAATATTATGATTTGATATGATATAAAAATTTTTAGATTGAAATATGCACCATAAGAAAAGAAATAATTTCTTAGTACTCTTTGTAATACTTTCTACAACAAATATCAACAGTACTATGACAATTGTAATAAAAACATAATAAAGAATAAAGATCTGCTATTACGATAAAATTATCCATTAAGACACTTATGTTTGTATTCCTAAATGAAGAACAGCGAAATTTATTCCACTTTTTCTAATTCATAGAATTTTTTCTTTGTAAAATCTAACCCAACATAATTTTTAGCATCTCAAAGTTGACATATGTACCTCTCATATAAGTAATCATTTTTAAAATTGATATTTTAATTTGATCATTTTAAAATCATGTTAATTTAAAACTTGAAATCTCGCTTGCTATTAGCTGGAAATATGTACTGCACTATTTATATTTTTTTAAAGTGTAAATTAAATTTTCTGAAATTATCTGCATCAATTTCATTTTTTCTCTTTTTATGGGACAATGGCTACAAAAGATAGACTAGATTTTTCCTCTTTATTTTTAAAAGAAATGGAATTCTTCTGTTGCCAAACTACAAAAATATATAAAAAACGAAAAAAAAAACATAAATAATATCTCAAAAATAAATTAATATAAGTAACAGTTTCCAAACAATTTTCATTTAAAATTGCATTTTCCCCCTATACGATGGTGTAAAAAATTTTATGTAATGTTTAAACTTATAAACATTTTTAAAAATGTTTATAAGTTTAAACATTAGCGTTAGTAAAAATTACAAAACTGAAATTTCATTTAAAATTTGAAAGTGTTGCCATTCGCAAAATGGCATATAGGTACTTTTAATCTTTATAATATAGATAGGGAGATAGATATGCTGTTAATTGTATCTTATGGATTCATCTACAACTTAATATATATACAGCATCAAAATGGGAGTGGCAACCTCAAAGTTTAATTTCCTATAAATTTGTGTATATACATTCAAAATGTCAAAAATATCCTTATACATAAAAGAAGTAACGATTTGGACTATAGAAATCTAAAGTAGAAAACAAAACAGAAATTTTACTATTTCGGATCAGTTGAATTCAAAAGGGAAAATCGATAGAATTTTTATGTTAATTCGTGCCCTACAGAGCAGACAAATTTCGATGGAAAAGAAAAACCCAAAAGATGAATATTTTACTAGTTCGGAAATAATTCAGGATCTACTAAAGTTTATCTACCAAAAATGGACCTGACTCTGACTTTTACGATTCCAGCTCCACGACTCCGACTCCGACTCTGCAGCACTAGTTTATGCTATCAGTTAAGCTTTGTTCTGTGAAATATCATATTATTGTTATCATCCCAGTTCCTTTCGTCAAAATTAAGCATCTGCTAAACGCAAACATGCATACAAGGACAAACTAACCGTCATAAATGTAATAAAATTTTGCTGCAATCTGCTTTCAAAAATTTAAATACTGAAATACATATAAATGAGAAAAATATAACTAGGCCAATCAAGAGAAATTACTTCATACAATAGAACTTTAACATAAGAAAAGAAAAAAGTTATGGGTAGATTAGTACACAAAATAGAAGAGGGAGAAAACCTCCCTTTTCGCACAAAAAAGCCATAAATTTTGCTTAAATATGAGTTTTGCTTAAGAGAGGATCTGTTAATATGATGCATAGAAACATTATTTTAAGATTTTCATGTATACTTTCTGCCATTCATTCATTAAGACTGTTAACAATATCAGGATCGGTTTTAATAATTTGCAAAGCGCATAAACATAGAAAACATCCAGGTTACGTAAGATCATGAGATACTGAAATACGTTTTACACTTTGTTAAGCAGACTTACTTTCTAAGTTGATCTTTTATAAGATACCGTAATCCCAGCACAAATACTTCAATAACATGAGTAAAATACATATATATATATATATTTCAAATTTTGCTTTAATGCACATCATGGATGGTCCCTTAAATTAACAAATTGAAGTTTTTAAAGCATAATTTGAAAACTCTTTATAAATGTTTTTTGTTTTATTATTATTTATTTTGGTTTTACATAAAGAAAAGCATATCAAATATAAATCCATCAAAAGCATTTTAAGTTACAATCAATATTTTTTTCGAAAATGATTTCATAATTTATAAGTTATATGATATTTTTTTAATTTAAAAATTTAATGCGTTTGTGTTTTTCAGAACTATAATCGCATAAAAAATTTATATTAGAATTATACTTTTAAGAGATATTTTAAAAATAACGAAATATAAATTAACATTAGAAGCTCTAAATTTCGAAAGTTTACAATTCAAAAACTTACTATACAAATGACATTAAATTTTATTTTAGGCATAGTTTAATCTGAAGATTTCAAATATTGTCAAATTTGGTGTTGCCATTGAAAAAAAATTGTATTTGTTTTAAGTTATAGATGGACTCATGAAAAAAATTTATACTTTTCATTTAAAAATAACCTTAATTTCCAGTCGTTTGGTAATAATAATTATTAATGTCTTATTGATTTATTTGTTCCTTCGTTATTTAAAATAAAAATTAAGTCAACATGTGTAATTTGGTTATTAGTTTGGCAATTTTTATAATTAGACGAAATTGGTAGACGGTACAAGTGTATATGTATGTATATATAATATACAGTAATATCTAAATTACAACATTTAAATTAAATTACATACATAACAATTAGTTAATACATAATTAAATAACAATATATAAGTAAATTAAATTAAATTACATACAATAATATCTAAATTATTAACTTAACATTAACTTAATATTAACTTAGAAACTTAAAACTATTATATTTAATGAAAAACTATAATTTAGAAAAAAAATATTTTTTTACAACACATATCTATTTCTAATGCTCAATAATGCAGTTGAATTTGGGCCAAATCACGTCATCCAAAATTCTACACTTTGACATAGACCGCAAGTTTCGAGAATGCTTAGTTATGTTAAAACTCATATTTAATCATGTAAAAAACTGGTGGTACCAGAGAGAAAAGTAGAGCTCGATCTAAAAAATGTTACAGTAAAAATTGATAAATGTTTTAAAGCTAAAAAAAGCATAGAAAAGAAATGGAATCAGATTATCGGTAAAGCTCATGAAATTATCCAAATTTTTGTTAGCTAAAATTGTGGACTGAGCTTTACTGGTGCCTTAATATCAGTCAGAGAAAAAGAGACATTTTTAACACATTCCATATCCTAATTAACAAAAACCAGTTTAAAAATTTTGATTCACAACAATAAATTACAGGTTGATATAATAAAGAACAAGAACCTGAACGAACAGTTCAATACAAAGTGTGGACAAAACTGCATTCCCGGGGTTTTTCAATAAGTGAGAGATCAAAGATCCAAGTAATCCCAAAATCTTAAACATATACGATTCAACCATATACTAAATATTTGTGTTCAGAAATATTTCTCTATATCAATTCCTTAGCAACCTGACTATATTAATGTTATACTTTAATAATTACTTCATGGATTAAATTCGTTTAGCGTTGCAAAACTTAACTGATTTGAGACAAATAATTATACATTCTATTAACTACTTTGAGCAGTAGTATTTTGAGTGGATAATAGTATGATTCTGATTATAAAGCACCAATAAAACTCAGTCCACATTTTCAGCTAACAAAAATTTGGGTAATTTCACGAACGTTACAGATAATTTGATTCCATTTTTTTATATACACTTTTTTAGATTGAAAATATTTGCCAATTTTTACTGTAATATTTTTTAGAACGAGCTCTAATTTTCTCTCTGGTTCCACCAGTCTTTTATATGATTTCACAATTTTTACAAATCCTTTCAAGAACTTGGTCAGTTAACTTCAACTAACATACCTAAATTAATATTACCATTACTTTAAAATTATTAGTAAATACATGAGTTTGGCGAAATCCCGGAAATAGCACCAAATTGGCGTCACTTTTGATGAGTAATTTTGGTCGCCAAATTTAGCTATATATCACCAAGATGGTGACAAGTTTAATGACATTTTGCGACAGAACCCCTCCTCTCCGCTGGTAGTCCCCCAATAGTTTCGCGGCATCTACGAAGATCTCATTTGTCCATTGGTATCTACTCAGATTTTAATTGCAATAATTTCAAATCTTTGCTTTTATACGTAGAAGTAATGTATTTTTTTTAATTATCCCTTTGTAATTGAAATATCTGTATTATAGTAATTGTTTTGGCTTCTAAAACATTCAAACAAAGGTACAATATGGTTTTACGCATGTTTAGTTACAGTTTACATGTGTATTTTTGAAAAAATTGCATCTTATGTTTCGAATGACGTCAATTTCAAAAATGCAAAAATCTATCGGAAGAATCTGAATTTTTATTGACCTATTAAAAAAGAACAGGTGTTATCATTTGTTCTTTATATAATTATTTTGCAGTTTTTTAATTGCTGGCAATTGGAAAGAAGTTATTGAATTAGCAATTAAAAATGAGAAATTTCTATAATGT
The DNA here is from genome assembly GCA_964019185.1 of Maratus speculifer. Classification (NCBI taxonomy): domain Eukaryota; kingdom Metazoa; phylum Arthropoda; class Arachnida; order Araneae; family Salticidae; genus Maratus; species Maratus speculifer. The sequence continues at coordinate 243,411,127 of OZ025289.1, forward strand.
TGAATTATGGAAGGTATAGTGCTCTATAAATTTTAAATAAGTGCTATTTCCTTAACCACTTCACTGGCTGCTCCGAGATAAGTCGGGGATTAAAGCACTGTTTCCCCATACCCGTTGCCGGTTAAGTGGTTAATATTGGATGATTTTTGTGAGGACCCTCGAAAGGCACATTACCTAAATTAAAAGCTTTTTAGCAAGCTATTACACGTCACTCAATGTTTCCTGGTCCGGGTTATAATTAAGTTTGTCCTTTTTTCTTGTTTCATGATGAAAGACTGTCAAAACAGGGGTTCTGTATCTTCATAACTAATTAATATATCTAGATGAAATTTAGTAAACTTTGCGATCTAGACTAGAACACTTCGCCTTTTCAATTTCGTCGTGATCCAATGATCGGGTCTAATGTTATTATGAAGCAAACTTTGGACCTTAATATTAGAGATACATCTAAGCTCTGTTACACAACACTATCGTGCTGTATGGTAAATTTCAAGTAATTGTCCCGCGTCATTCTATCTTCAAAGTCAAATTTGGAAAGCTTGGGGACAATCGCCAAGCGTGGCAACATTTCGTGACAAGGAGACACTAGTGCTTGTGAAAATGTGAATATAAGTCCGCTATGCCGTATATAATTAAAATAGGAGAAAATTTCACTATATATTCACCAATTTCAATTAACTGCATTGGTTTTGTTACATAAATGAGAGTTTCCTTTTCAAGCGTAAAAGAGTTGAACTTTATCCACGACCTTTGATGAATTTTCGGTAAAATCTCCATTAATTTACATAAATAAACGTTTTATTTCCAATCTTGGCTGATGAATATAATTCGGACCAGAAAAATGTGTCTTATAGAAATTTCGTTCTCAGAAAGTATAACTTGCATGAAAATATATTATTTCCATAAATGGTTAACTTGAAAATTAGAACCATTATTATTAGATGCAAGTTTTTCAAAATCTTTGATCTGAGAAAATGCAACAGGGACATCGACAATAAAAATTATGTCAAATGCGAAGTTGCAGTTTTTTATGGTACTTTTTTGTTCAATTAAATTGTATGAAAATGACGTAATGTTAGTTTCACATGCATTGAGATAAAATGTTCATGTTCAACAAGGTATATTTGTGTACGAACTACTACTTCTGCTACTTAAAATCTCTGAAATAAATAAGCAATTAAAAAATTATTGGCATCATTCAGGCACAATCAACGTTTTTTTCAGATTGATTCAGTACATAAATAATTTTTAATTTTCAGTAAAATACATATATTCTAACAGTTTTCATCGATGGCTAGAGAGAAGATATTTGATCCCGTGTTTCAAAAAGCTTTTACAGAAGCTATTTTAAAAGAAAATAAGGTAGTGATTTTATTTTATTCAATGTGATAATTTCAGAATGCATGCTAATATTTTACAAACATTTTTATTTTAGTAATAAAGTCTATGCTTAAGGGTTTGTGTCTCATTTAATGATAAGTTACATGTAAAAATGACCCCGATTTCAATAAAAGAGGGCAACATGTCATATACGCACCACATTTGCACGCGTTTTTTAATTCGCCAATTTGGCATTGCACATCTGTGTCAAGGAGAAGATACGTTTAATAAGTTTATAACAATTCTTAGGGAAATAAAATGGGAAAAGTTAAAGTTTTCAGTAAAAGGTGCTGATTAAATGATGCCACTTTATGCGCTAAATATGGCTATAAGTATTAATATTTACGAATTTATTGTGAAAAATATGTTTACTGTTTTGTTACATATTAAGTTTATTATTTATAACTGTTTATTAATTGTTTCTGCTTTATACTTGTTATTATAATTATATGTTAGTGTTGTAGCGTACCGTTGAAGGCTTCCAAGATGAATACAGCGATATACTTGCATGTAGTTTATTCACACATATATTATTCTAGACAGGTTACACATAACAAAGACGCGACACCACATTTATAAAAACTAGTTTGAGCCCCTGTTCTAGGTTAATTTTAGTTACAGTTAAAGTTCTTGACCAGGTCACGTTACAGTTAATGTCATTATACCACATCTCCCTTTCTTTAAAGATTCATTTTCTGCGGAGGACGAACTACTCGTCCACTTCTGGTGGTATACAGATTCTGGTTCCTTTTTGGAGACATAGAATTATTTTTACCATTGTTACAGGATGAATGAGGATTCTGACAGCTTAGCTTGGTTGGACTAGGAACACTCTGTGATATTGGAAACTCATTACGGGAATCGTCAGGTTCAAAATCATCCACATCATCAGCCTCTGGTTGGAAGTTAGTTGATGGGACAAGATGCATTCTGTTTCGTCGATATAGCCTTTTCCCAGATTTGACTATATACGATCGCGGAGAATCTAATCTCTTCTGGACTGTACCAGTAGCTCTCTTGTCCGTGATCCACACTCCATCTCCAACATCGAGATTTTTGAGGTCTCGTACTCCGTGACTTTTGTCGTAGTTGTCTCTTTGCCTTTCTATTCTCTTCTCTTCCTTTCTTTGAAGTTCATCCCTGTTTTCAATTTTTGGCTCTAGCTGAGATCTTGCAATTGGCAGAGTTGTCCTAATACGACGATTCATAAGAAGTTCTGCGGGACTGAGGCCATTTTCTAATGGTGTTGCTCTATATGCCATTAAAGAAAGGTAAGGATCTTCAGCTTTTTTGAGTCGCAATTTGATGGTTTTTACAGAAGATTCAATGAAACCATTGCTTTGTGGGTACCTAGGACTTGATGTGATATGATGAAATCCGTAAAACTTTGAGAATTTTGAAAATTCAGATGAGTTAATTGGCTCAAATTGAGGACCATTATCAGATCTGACGACATTAGGAATCCCATGTCTGGCAAAGATTTATTTGCAGTGGAGAATTACTTCCTCAGAAGTTAATCTTTCCAGTCTTGCGATTTCTGGATATCGTGAGAAATAATCGGTCACGATCAAGTACCAAGATCCATTAAGCTTAAAAAGATCCATTCCCACTGTTTCCCATGGTCTTTCAGGGAATTCGGTAGGGATAAGAGATTCATGGCGATTAGTGAACTCCTTGATGCATGATGTGCAATTCTTTATCATTTCTTCAATTTCTTTATTAATTCCAGGCCAATATACCGACGATCTTGCTCTCGCACGACATTTCGTAATTCCCAAATGTCCCTCATGAATTTGTTGAAGAACCTTTCTTCGATCATTTGCAGGAATAATGATTCGACAGCCCTTCATTATGAGTCCATCTTGGATCGATATTTCATATCGATGATTCCAATAAGGTAAACAACTTGGTTCTAAATGTTGTCTTGATGGCCAACCGTTGAGGATTAAATTTTTTAACTCTTTGCATGTTGCATCAGACTGTTGTGATTGGCGCAATTCTTCTAATCTGTTGCATGAAGCGGGTAATGTGGATATTATCATACGAATATATGCATCAATTTCTTCTTCCAACTCTTCATCCTTTTCTCTTGTTTCTTGAGGTTGTCTTGATAAGGCATCAGCTGCATAAAGTTTCTTTCCTGGTATGTGGAATATGGAATAAGAATAGCGCATCATCCTCATCTTCAATCTTTGTAACCGTGGAGATAAGTCTTCAAGGTTTTTCTTTGAGAAGATTGGAATTAGAGGTTTATGGTCTGTTTCTAATCTAAAGTGAGTTCCAGTGAGATAATCTCGAAATTTCTCGCAACTCCATGCTAGAGCAAGCGCCTCCTTTTCTATTTGAGCATATCTCTTTTCAGTAGGAGTAAGAGTTCTGGATGCATATGCAACGACAGAGATTTCCCCGTTCTCTTGTTCTTGCCTCAAGGTGGCTCCAATTCCATAAGAAGAAGCGTCTGTAGTGACAATTGAAATTTTCTGTGGATTATAAACTTTTAAAACTGGTTGAGATGTTAAGACATTCTTCCACTTTTGAAATGCTTGTTTTTGAGGTTCGTCCCAGACAAACTCATTCTTTTGACTTAACATAGATGTTAACGGTGTAAAAATTTCTGCAAAATTTGGAACAAATCTGGCGAGAAAATTTGCCATGCCTAACATCTGCTTTAATTCCTTTTTATTCTTTGGTGGTGGATATTCTTTTACTGCTCTAACTTTCTCTTCGTCAAGATGAATCCCCTTATCATCAATAATATGTCCCAAGAATTTTATTCTCTTGACTGAAAACTTACATTTCTTGTCATTTAGAGTAATGCCAGCTTCCTTAAGTTTATTTAGAACAGTTTTCAATGTTTCGTCATGTTCAGATTGACCTTTTCCCCACACTAAGATGTCCTCCATATGACAAATAACACCTGGGATATTTTCTAGCAGCTGTGACATTCTGCGTTGAAAATGTTCTGGAGCAGATGAGATTCCAAAAGGCAATCTTAAAAATCGGTATCTTCCAAAAGGAGTGATGAAGGTTGTGAGATATGACGAAGATTCATCAAGCGGAATTTGCCAAAAGCCTGAATAAGCATCTAACTTCGAAAAAATTGTAGCACCTGTTAGAAGATTTAATGAATATTTCATTGAAGGCAATGGATGAAATTCCCTTTCCACACATTTGTTTAGTTGGACAAGATCAATACATAAGCGAACAGTTCCGTCACTTTTAGGAACGATAACGACTGGTGAACACCATTCCGTTGGTTTCGTCACAGGAACTATAACTTTTTGGGCAATCATCTTCTTAATTTCCATTTCAGTTTTCTTCAGCAACGGAATAGGTATCCTTCGTGGAGTTGAAATAGCAAAAGGGACAGAATTCGGCTTAAGCTTAATAGTATAACAACCTTTCAGTAGCCCCAGGCCATTGAATAATTCAGGGTAATCTTGCTTTGGATTTACTGCGTTAATTTCTAGAATGTTTGGTCCTAAACCAAAAGCTAGTATTGCAGATTTTCCCAACAAATAATTCTGTAATCCTTCAATTACATGGATTTCTTCAGTTATTTTCTTTTCCTTGTATTGGATTTCTTCAACAAGTTTTCCCTTGTGTTTTAGTGTTTTCCCATCAGGACCGCAAAGCTTTTTGTCTGGTTTTAAAATTTTTGAACCCTTTAAGATTGGTGATGTAGCTGGAATAACAGTGTGATCTGCTCCACTATCTATTTTGAAACGAATGGTTTTACTTCTTATTTGAATAGGAACTGACCATAATGAATCATTACTACTATTCGAGCGGGTTTCCTTAATTGTTCCTAAGAAAGAAATTTCAGATTTACTTTCATTTTTCCAACAAACACGAGCAAAATGCCCTAATTTGGAACATTTCAAACATTTGGCGTCTTTTACTGGACACACTTTTCTATTATGCATAGATTTACCGCACCATTTGCAAAGGTCAAAAGATTTTGTATATTCTTTTTTCCCATTATTCCTTATACCAGTTTCTTTAAACTGTGGATTTTGACTGGTAATCCCTTTCTTAAAATTTACCTTTGTTTTGCTTATACTCGAAACTCTATGCACAGAAGCATTATTAGAAGTAAGAATCTCTTGTTGCTTTTTAATTGATTCCGATAACCTAACTTTATCTATAGCTTTGCTCAAAGAAAGATCTGGATCCAATTGTAACTTCTCACCTAATGATTTATCTCTAATACCAACTACTATTCTATCGCGTATTAGTTCATCGTGAAGAACTCCGTAATCGCAATGCTCAGCCAACGAATAAAGTGAAGTTATAAAATCATTTACACTTTCCCCTTCGTTTTGAATGCGTTGATTAAACTGTGCGCGTTCAAAAATTTTGTTTTTCTTTACGATAAAATGGTCGTCAAAATGCTTCATAACAATATTATATTTCTGTTGGTCGTCTTTTGATAAGTTAAAAGACATAAAAATATCTTCTGCTTTATCACCCATGCGATAAATAAGAGAATTTACTTGTTCTATCTCTGATTGATTTTTTAAACCTGAAGCGAATCGATATCTTTCGAAACGTTTCTTCCATTTTAGCCAAAGTGCCGGCCGTGAAAAACTAAATGATTCCGGCGGTGTAACCTGATAACAATTTCTAAATTCTAACTCTTTTTCTTTTTCTTTAGACATTTTACATAATAATAAAATAAATAAAAATGTGTCGTATAACTATGCAAGAAAAAGGAAACTTCTTACTTTAAGCTTGGATCCGTTTTCAAAATATCACTGTATTAAACATCTTTTTTTTTCCAGCTGCCACCATGCTTTATACTTGTTATTATAATTATATGTTAGTGTTGTAGCGTACCGTTGAAGGCTTCCAAGATGAATACAGCGAAATACTTGCATGTAGTTTATTCACACATATATTATTCTAGACAGGTTACACATAACAAAGACGCGACACCACATTTATAAAAACTAGTTTGAGCCCCTGTTCTAGGTTAATTTTAGTTACAGTTAAAGTTCTTGACCAGGTCACGTTACAGTTAATGTCATTATACCACAGTTTCCTTCTTCATTAAATTCATGTTTATTTACTGTTATTTTTTATTTTTATTATTTTTATTATTTTTATTATGTACTATATAAATAATTATATATGTATCAAACTATCATTGATTTATTTTTATTTCCTTTTTTAAAAAATATTGGAATCACATTTTTTTCACGTTATTTTATTTGGTACTACTCTGTTATCCGTCGACCAAAATATTATCTCCAAATTATGAGATTAAATGCCAATAATGGATGATCGTGAATGTCAATTTAATGACATTAAATATGATACACGTGTTTAAAATGTCTTTAAGTGATTTTTATTTTGACCTTTTGTTAGTATTTTTATTAATATTCTACTAATTATTTGTTTTTTATTATTTAAAATAAAAAATACGTCAATATGTATAATTTGGCTATTAGTTTGGCGATTTGTATAATTTGGCGAAATCGGTCGACGGGATAACAGAGTAGTATCTTTTATTTTTATATTACAATAAAAAATCACATGCTGTTATTGCAAGCAATTTCTAACTTATATTCAAAAACAAAATTTTCGCCAAATTGGCGAATGAAAAAACACGTGCAAATGTGGTGCTTATACGGCATCTGTGCCTAAACGAGTTCCATATTCTTTCCGGTTGACGAGAGAATCCAAAATGACACTAAACAAAGATTTTAATATCTTATAAAAATGTTTCAAAATGGAGAAAAAAAAACATAATTTTTAAATATTTGTAAACATGTATAGATTTAATATACGTTATACATGTCACATGTTAAAAAAAATAAATACGATATTTTTGAAAAAAAATAGATACTACTTGGTTATCCCGTCGACAAATTTCGCCAAATTATACAAATTGCCAAAATAATGACCAAATTATACATACTGACATAATTTTCATTTTAAATAGCCAAAAATATAATAATTAGTAGAATATTATAAAAATACAAAAAAAAAAGTCGAAATAAAAATCACTTAATGACATTTTAAACACTTGTATCCTATTTAATATTATTGAATGTGACATTCACGGTCATCCATTATTTGCATTTAATGTTATAATTTGGCGATAGCTTTTTGGTCGACGGGATAAACAAGTAGTACCAAAATGTATGTTAAATATAATATTTTCGCGCATATGCAATTATGAAAAGATATATAGGTACTTACGAATTAACGCCACTGCAGCAGAAGTTGCGGTAACGCGCCAATAAAGAACAATCTTGTTGTTTGTGCTTTTTTAGTGCTTTCTGTTTTGCTCATCCTTCGATGCCATTTTTTAGAGCTTTTTTAGTGCTTTAGTGCTTTTTTTGCTCATATTTGACGCCATTTTTTTGTGCGCGTGCGAAGAACAAGTTTGCTCTTTATTGGCGCATTAGCACAACTTCTGCTGCGGTGGCGTTAATACGTAAGTACCGATATATAATATATACGTCAATAAATAAATATTACATACTTCTATATAACTTTTTTTATTTCATATATTTATTATGTATATTAAATTAAAACAAAATTTGTAACCTTTTCCGCAAAAAAATATGCAAAAAGAAAAGAATTTACACAAAAACTAAAAAGTTCATTTCAGTAGTAAAAAAAGCGATTCCAAAGGCTGATAATACAACAACATCGATTTATTTAATATAAAAAAAGCACGTCCTCCACCTCCCCAATAAAAGAGGAACAGGTTATAGAACTCTTCCCGTGACCCAAATATGGAGTGCAATAACTCCACGTTTTATTAAATTTTAAAAATGAAATTTTAAACGCGCATCCAAAAGGATATATTCTAACTGTTAACCCCTTCACAATGAGAGACTTTTACTTATTATTTTTAATCTTTTACACCGGTTTTTCAAAACTGATAATGTACGGTGTTATTATCCCGTCCACCAATTTCGCCAAACTATACACATCGTCAAACTGTTTGCCAAATTACATAAATTGACATAATTTTTATTTTAAATAACGGCAGAAAAAAAAATTAAAGCATTTTCAAAATTTCATTTTAAAAGTTGGATTAAAATGACTTGATGACATAACTAACATGCGTATCGTAGTTAAGGTCAAGTGAAGGTGAAATTTACAATCATCCATTATTGGCATGTAACTTTATAGTTTGGCAATAATTTTTTGGTCAACAAGATAATCAAGTGGTACCACAGAAAAATTTCAGTAATTCAGCTGCGATGGTGCTCTGGGCACAGATGTCGTATATGCACCAGATTATCGCGATTTTTTTCTGACGCCAATTTGGCGAAAACTTCGTTTTTAAGTAGAAGATACATATACATTTTGATAGTTGTTTCTATTATTTTAAAATGGAAATAAAAACAAATAAAAAATTTTGGTAAAAATTATAGAACAAAACTATTTATATCATTTGAAAAAAAAAGTAAATAAACAATAATAAATAATAAATACATATTAATAGACGGGTTACCATGTGCGGTATCGCCATTTTGTTGCAATTGCGCCAATGTGGTGTGTATATGATATCTGTGCCGTGCTCTGATTAAATAAGATATGCTGTCAAAAACAAATTTTTTGTTAGAAAATTTATTGGAAATTTTGCAGTGTAGGTGTCTTGGCGGTGTAATTGAAAGCTTATTTTTAAAAAGTAGGATTTGTTGCCAAACAAGTTTAACAGCAATAAAAATAAATAAATAAATAAATAATAACTTAATAAATTTTACAAACAATTTGTTTGGTACTACTTGGTTATCCCTTTGACAAATTTCGACAAATTTTATAAATCGCCAATCTATTAGCCAAAGTTTGTACAAACTATTAGACAAAGTTTGTACACAAATTGATAGATTTTTTTAAATAACAAAAGAACGAATAAATTAATAAAAATATAAATAAAACGTCCGATTAAAATTCCTTAATGACGAAACTAATACGTGTAATGTGTTTAATTTTAAGTGAATGAAATGATATCATTCAAAAAATTACTGCAACTTCCAATAGTTTTTTATTTAATTTTAAATGAAAAAATGAAGGCAAAAAATTCAATTAAGTCTAGCTAACGTTTTCGCGGATGGATTAACTTCGTTTTTGGTTTATTTTAATCATCGTGGTAAAACTTAAAAGTTTTTTTTCATCTTTGTACGCTTGATGGTCGCTGAGAAAATCGAATTTATGTCTGAAATCTCCAGCTGAACATAGTATTTTTCGTATATTTGTTTCTTCTTGTAATTGTTGCACGTAAGTTTAAATGAACATAAAAATAGCTATGTGTGTAACATAAATAAATGGATTAGATAAATCACGTGAAAAAATACTTATTTGTTGTTATTTTCATATATCATATTCACTATCTATTTTGACAAGCGAAACTAGCGTCTAGACCCCGCCCCAAACTTTGGCTCTTATCACAAATGCACCCAAGAAATTCCCCATGCTGCCGATAATTTCCCTTTTTTAAACGGAAGATAAGGTTTCTTGATTTCCGTTTTTTGACGATACTACAAATAAACAAACACACAGGCAGAGAGACAAACAAACAAACCGACCAACAAACATATAAACAAACAAACAAACAGAAAAACAAACAAACAGAAAAACAAACAAACAAATAAACAAACAAATCGACAAACAGACAAACAAACAGACTAATAAAAAACTGACAAACTAAAAGACAAACAGAAAACAAACAAACAAACTGACAAACAAATAAGCTGACAGACAAACATATATAAAAAACCGACATACAGACAAACAAACACACAAACAAATAAACCGACAAACAAACAAACCGACAAACAAACAAACAAACAAATAGACAGATAAAAACAAACAAACAAACAGACAAACATACAGACAGACGAACAAACAAACTGACAAACGAACAAGCAGACAGACATACAAAAACAAACAAACAAACAGACAAACAAACAGAGAAACGAACAAACAGACAGACGAACAAACAAACCAACAAACAGACAGACAGAGAGACAAATAAACAAAAAACAGACAGACAAACAAACCAACAGACAGACAGACAGACAAACATCGCTGGATCCCCGAAACTTGCTGTGCAGGAAACACTAAAATACACGAAACTCGCCAACGCCGCAATCACTAACGTGTGTATGACCGCTGCGCGCCCATTAAGACCAAAAAAACATCGCTGGATCCACTAAACTCGCTGTGCAGGAATCGCTAAAATGTATGAAACTCGTCAACGCCGCAATCACTAACGCGTGTATGAGCGCTGCGCGCCCATTAAAAGGAAATAAAATCACTGGATCCACGAAACTCGCTGTGCAGGAATCACTAAAATGTACGAAACTCGTCAACGCTACAATCACTAATGCGTGTATAAGTGCTGCGCGCCCTTTAAACCAAAAAAAAAAAAAATCACTGGATCCACGAAACTCTCTGTGCAGAAATCACTAAAATGTATGAAACTCATCAACACCGGAATCACTAACGCGTGTATGAGCGCTACGCCCTCATTTAAATAAATAAATAATTTAAAAAAAAATCACTGGATTCAAGAAACCATATCTTCCGTTTAAAAGAGGTAATTATCGGCAGCATGGGGAATTTCTTGGGTGCATTTGTGATAAGAGCCAATATTTGGGGCGGAGTCTAGACGCTACTACAAGCAAAGTGAAATATTTTTTATTTATTAAATTCCTATTTATTTAAGCTACTAGCCGCCTCTGGCAACCTAATTGGTCTCCTTAAATTTAAGCTAAGCATTGTAATATTTATTAAATTCGCATTTTTTTAAGTTACTAGACGCCTCTGGCAACCAAATTGGTCTCCCTTAAATTTATGTTAAGCATTGTAATATGATACTTTATTCATAATTTTATTTACTTGCGAATCTTACTAAATCTGAAAGTTCACATAACGAAATCAACAAATTTAAGCGATCACGGCAACATTTAAGGGAAGAAAGAGTTCATTATTTCTTTTCTGTTGGTGCGTTTGGCGAATAAATATAAATTGGCGCCGAAAGACCATATAGCAGATTCTTTTAGGAAGCGTAAAAATATGGTTTTAAATTTTTATAAACATATATTTGAGCCTTTGTGACGTAAGGGAAGGACGTACCGGTAATATATCCGGTTTGGCGCGACCCAAGAGCAGTGCACTCCCAGATTATTCGGACATGAGAATGTGTCGGCTTTTTTTAAGGTACGTTAGATGATTCTAGATCAATTATTACTAATGTTATGAGGGTCAGATTAATACTCATCCATTTGCCAAAGCTTGGTGCTATTCTGACTTCAAAAAGGGAGGATATAATGCCAAAATATATAAATAGTTCTGAAAAAAACCTGATGAACTTTTTATTTTGTTTTCGTATAAATTATTTCTGTTTCTATGAAAAAAAAGTGCGGCACAACTGTCATAAAGAAACCGCATTGGCGTGTTTTTTTTTTTTTTTTTTTTTTTTTTTTTTTTTTTTTTTTTTTCTGCCGCCAGTTTGACAAAAATATCGTTTTAGAATATTAGTTACATATATATATTTAAAGAGGGAATAATAATAAATAAAAAAATGTTCATTTAATAACTATAGAACAAAACAATTTATATAATTTAAAAAAGAAATAAAAGTAAATAAACAATTTATGGTACTACTTGGTTAACCCGTCGACCAAAAAAACTAATCGCCAAATGACAATATTAAATGCCAATAATGGTTGACCGTGAATATCACATTCAATGATATTTGTCACGAAATGCATGTTTAAAACGTCAAGTGATTTTTATTTCGACTTTTTATTTGTATTTTTATTAATGTTTTACTAATTTATTTGTTCTTTCGTTATTTAAGATAAAAATTATGTAAATATGCAAAATTTGGATATTAGTTTAAAGATTTGTATAATTTGGCGAAATTGGTCAACGGGATACTAAGTACTTTGAACTTTGAATGAACAATGCTTTGAGGCCCATAGCTACTACGGCTGTCGCCTCGATTGATCCAGAATACACAGAAACAAATACAGAACACTTTATTATTACAGAAGATCCATTACATACATTTATTACACATCAAAGGGACAACACAGACACCCATGCCGCTAGCCGGACTCGAACCGGGAACCAGCGGTGTGGGAGCGCTGCAGCTACCACGCCACTGGGTCGACGGAATACTGATATACCACTCTTGTAAGGTCCTGACTTGGCAGAATCCCAAGCCGATTCCATTGAGACTTTGGGGAGAATAGCCTATGAGGTCGAGGTTACTTCTACGTATTCATGAAAATGATTTTAAATATTGTTTTCTATTTTTTGTTCTGAGTAAAATCTTATTTTAAATTAAATAGATTGTGCACCCTCAATCAATTATGTATATATTTTCTCTTACATTTTTGTGAATATTTAATAAAAGCATGTTTTTTTTTTTCTTTCTTTTTTTTTTAAACATTTAATATTTATGGCTGAAACGCAGTTTAACGATTGCTTGGCATCTGACTTGGCGGCTATACAAGAAATTCGCCAATTCTAACAATCTAAATATTCAGAGCACATGTATATCATATTCTTACTGGGATTTACTTGACGCCAAAATGGCATTATTTTGCCGAATATGGTAACCCTGATATTGTTTATTTTTTGATAAACTGTTTATTTACCTTAATTTTTCTTTTATTGAAATTATATAAAATGTTTTTTGTTCTATAGTTATTAGTTTTTAAAATTTAATATATTTAAAAATTGTTTTATTTATTGTATTTTTTAAATAATAGAAAATAATTTAAAGATGTATATTTAACCAGATGTTGTAAAATGAAATGAAGTGAAACTAATTGAACGCGTAAATTAAGAAAATGAAAATATCGTCTGATTTTATTTATTATCTTTCGAAGAACTTTGACAAGTGTGTGAGAACGATTGAGTTCTCTGAATGTAATGAAGGAATGTGCCTTTTAGATGGAATTAAACTACATTTTTTATAATATATGGACTTTTAGATGAATTTGAACTTAGAATAAGTTTATCTCAACAGATGATTTTCGATTTTAATTCAAAGCTCCGCGCATCGCATAGATGCAACCCGCAAATGAAGACTTGCATGGTTAGTAAGTAATTTTTAAACTAACCCTATTTTCGAATTCTAACATACTGGTACCCTCGGCGGGACAGGAGTTTTGAATTTCAATTAATTTTAAATGAAAAAATGGATCTGAGTAGTTTGAAAACTCAGAGAAAAGGACTGAGAGCTGCTTTTACTCTCACGTTTAAGAAAATTGAAACTGAATTAACTAAAGAAATATGTGAAATTAAAGAACTTTCTATTCTGAAAACTCAACTGTTTGATAAATTTCAACGGATGGACACTTGTCAAAGTAAAATTTCGGAAATATTGTTACAAGATAAGGACGAAAAATTGTTTACCGAAGATTTTGAAAGTGCAGAAGAATATCGAGAAAAATATATAGAAATATGTGCACGTATTGATGAAAAGATACAGGTTTCTTCATCTCCTGGCGAAGAAGTAAAACGCAAATTTAAATTACCGGAGATCGAGCTGAAAAAGTTTAACGGCGAACCAAAGGAATTTTTATCGTTTTGGAGCCAGTTCAAGAAAATACACGAAGACGATTCTATTGCCGCTGAAGACAAGATGCAATACCTATTCCAATGTATGGAACCGAAATCAAAAGCGGAGCGTTTAATATCAAGTTATCCAGCTACCGCGGAAAATTATCCGAAGGCTATCGATCAATTAAAACAGAGGTTTGGACGAGATGATCTTCTTGTGCAAATTTACGTTAGGGAATTATTAACCCTCGTAATGAAAAATGCCACTGCGCCTAAAATGAAAGTTGACTTAGCCTCTTTATACGATGAATTAGAAAGCAAACTTCGTGCCTTAGAAAGTTTGGGAAGAACTCAAGAGAAGTATGGAGACTTTCTCATGCCCTTGGTTGAGAGGTGCCTGCCTGAAGAAGTTCTTTTGACCTGGGAAAGAAGTCGAAATCACGATACATATTCCAGTGAAAATTCCAGGACTTTAAAAAATCTGATGGACTTTCTACGCCAAGAAGTTCAAGGAGATGAAATGGTGTTTTTAGCAAGAAAAGGTTTTGATTCTATTGTTAGAAAAAAGAACATTTTATCTGAAATTATTAGCAAACCTGATCCAGCCACCGCCTCTGCATTGGTGAGTATAGAAAATAAAGGTAAGAAAAACAATTGCATATTCTGTGATAGGTTTCACCCCTCTAATAAATGTTTTGGGGCTCAAAAAATGTCTTTAACTGATAAACAAAAGATTTTGTTAAAAAAGGGGATTTGTTTCACTTGTTTGCAAAAGGCTGGTCATCTGAGTAAGAATTGTAATATTAAAAATAAATTAAAATGTAATTATTGCCATAAACCACATTTTGAAATAATGTGTCCAGAACAAAATATAAATAATAATCAAGATGATTCTTTAAAATCTGAAAATTCTCTTTCTAATTGTAGTAGAAATAAAGTTGTGTACATGCAAACGCTTGGCGTGCGCATTCGATCGCAAGGTCGCCAAAAAGTCGTACGCGCACTGCTGGATTCAGCGAGCCAAAGTAGTTACGTAAGCGAGAGAATAACGAAATCACTGAAAATGCATCCTATAAGAAAAGAAATAATTATTCACGCGCTGTTCGGGGGGGATGAAACGGAACCTAAAAAACATGATGTGTTTTCGGTAGAAATCAGTGAATTAGATGGAAATAATGCGTTTTGTTTTGAAGCATTTTCCGAAAAAAGGATTTGCGGATTTGTACCTAAAATTAAAGATTATAGAATATTAAATGAATTAAAAAGAAATAAAATAAATCTATCTGATGATTTTTGTAAGGAATCTGAAATTGATCTTTTGGTGGGGGCTGATATGATAGGAAAATTATTGACAGGAAATTTAATTCAATTAAATTGCGATTTGACTGCCATAGAAACCAAGCTCGGTTGGACAGTGATGGGGAAACAAACGTGTGGCAAGAAACATAACGTTTTGACAACATTGTCTATGCACGTTAGAAATATTCCTTTGAATGAATTATGGGAACTTGAAACCATAGGAATTTCTGACCCCATTCAGAGTTTTGAAAAGCGGGAAAACTTTGATTTAAACGATTTTAAAGAAAAAATGAAAATTCTTCCCGATGGCAGATATGAAGTAGGGCTTCCATGGAAGTGTAATTTTAAGAATTTGCCCGACAATAAAGTTTTAGCTCGGAAGAGATATGAAAAAATGATCAATAAATTGAAATGTGGGGGATTTTTCGATGAATATCAGGAAGTATTTAAGAATTGGGAAAAAATGAATATTATTGAACGTGTTCCAGAAAATGAATTAAGTAATAAATGTCATTATTTACCGCATAGGCCCGTTATCAGGTTAGATAAGGAAACCACAAAAATACGCCCTGTATTTGATGCATCTGCTTCTGGGAAAGGGAAACCCTCGTTAAATGAATGTTTGTATAAAGGCATCAATCTTATAGAATTAATACCTGATATTCTTGATCGTTTTAGAATGTATCCTATCGGTATAACTGCAGATATAGAAAAGGCTTATTTAATGTTATCTGTTATGCCTAAAGATAGAGATTTTCTTAGATTCTATTTCCCATGTAATGAAGGACAATTGATTTATAGACATTGTAGAGTTGTATTTGGTGTCTCTTCTAGCTCTTATTTACTAAGTGCATCTATAATGCATCTTTTAGAAAATAGTCCTCCTGAATATAAGGAAACTGCT
Organism: Maratus speculifer; assembly: GCA_964019185.1. NCBI lineage: Eukaryota > Metazoa > Arthropoda > Arachnida > Araneae > Salticidae > Maratus > Maratus speculifer. The sequence continues at coordinate 243,427,256 of OZ025289.1, forward strand.
GAAAAATTAAAGTGTTCATTTTATGTAGATAATTGTGTATCAGGTGTTTCTAACATTAATGAAGCTGAAATGTTTATTGAAAATGCAAAGTTATTAATGTCTAAAGGGTGTTTCAATTTGCGTTGTTTTGAAAGCAATGTAGCTTGCAAGAATGTTGATAAATATTCTGGGGATACTTCAGTTTTGGGGATTATTTGGAATTTAGATAATGATTCTTTGAAATGTTGTTTAGATTTAGAAACATTAACGTGTGAAAGGAAAATTACTAAGAGATTAATTTTGAGCATTGTGCAAAAGATTTTTGATCCTATCGGTTTATTCTCTCCTGCTACATTGCTTCCAAAATTATTGCTACAAGACTCATGGAAACAGAAAATTCCATGGGATCGAGAATTACCTTGTAACATTGTGAGTGCTTTTTTGAAATGGTTGGAGAATATTGATGTTTTAAAAGAAGTAGCTATACCTCGATACTTAGAAATTAATGCTTCATCTGAACTTCATGTTTTTGTTGATGCGAGTAAAGGGGCATATGCAGCATGTGTCTTCGCTAGATCAATAATTGATTCCGATGTCAAGGTTACGCTTGTTAGAGCGAAGTCTAGGGTTGCTCCTCTCAAAACTTTGAGCATGCCGCGTTTAGAGTTAATGGCTTGTTGTATAGGTACTCGACTTGCGAGTTCTATCATCAAGGCAATAAATATGCCAGGTCTGAAAATCACATTCTGGTCAGATTCTACTACCGCAATTTGGTGGATAAAGGAACATGGGAATTGGTCGGTTTTCGTGAGCAACAGAGTCAAAGAAATTCGACAGATGTCCAATATAGAGTCATGGAAGCACGTTCCAGGAAATTTGAATATAGCTGATATACTTTCACGTGGATGTTCTCCGCAGAAAATGCTTGATTCGCGATGGCGGGAAGGTCCTAAGTGGTTAAAAGAAAATCCTGAATGTTGGCCAATTGGCGCGATTGACTGTCAGCCAAAAGATGTTGATTTAGAAAGAAAAAAGATCGAAATTACGAATATTGATCTAGCTAAAGACACACCCCTTTGGCTCTTAGATAATATATCTAATTATGATAAGATGATAAGAATATTTGCTTGGATTCTGAGATTTGTAAATAATTGCCGAAATGTTTCTAATAAGTGTAAATATTCTAATCTTACTCAAAATGAAATTGAAAATTCTGAAAAATATCTAATCCGTTTAGTTCAGAGCTGTTATTTCTATAATAAAAGGTCATTAAATGATATTGTAACATTCACAGATGATAATGGAATTTTAAGAGTTAAAACTAAAATAACTGAAAGAAATGACCGAGAATCATTTTTGTATCCAATATTGTTACCAGGCAAATGTGAATTTACTAAATTATTGATTAGATCAGTACACCAAAAGAATTGTCATGCAGGTATAAGAACAATGCAATCTTTAATAAGAGAAAGATTTTGGATAATTAGAGCTAGAAGAACTATTAAAAATGTATTGTACGACTGTATTGCATGTAAACGTTTTAAGGTAAAGTCTTTGTCAAGCGAACCAACACCTTTGCCACCAGATCGCGTTACAGATTGTGCTGTCTTTGAAATTATTGGAGTAGACTTAGCCGGGCCGTTATTTCTAAAAAATGGCGAGAAAGTTTGGATAGCATTGTTTACTTGTGCCGTTTATCGCGCGATTCACCTTGAACTAGTCAATTCGCTATCTTCTGATGCTTTCCTGCTAGCACTTAGACGTTTTATAGCTAGACGCGGTAGGCCCAGCACTATTTATTGTGATAATGGAACAAACTTTAGGGGGGCTTCCAATGAACTTTCAAAATTAAATTGGGATAAAATTTTAAAAGAAACCATGACGCATAAAATTGTTTGGAAATTTATACCTCCCACCGCAGCTTGGTGGGGAGGCTGGTGGGAAAGGTTAGTTCGCATTGTAAAAGAATTGTTAGTACGTACTTTAGGTAGATCTGTATTGACTTATGAAGAATTGAATACACTTATATGTGATTGTGAATCTGTGATTAACTGCAGACCTCTAACCTATATCTCAGAGGACCCACTGGAGCTAGTACCTCTCACACCCGCTATGTTTCTTACTGAAAACCGAAGTTTCAGCAATTCGGATATTATCGAATTAGATTCTCAAAGTTTAAGGAGAAGGTTGAATTACAGAGCTAAACTTCTTACCGATTTTAGGCAACGTTTTAGAAAAGAATACCTCAGCGAATTAGTTCAAAAACATACTGAAAAATATACACGTGAACCGCGAGTGGGAGAAATAGTCTTAGTTGGGGATGATAACAAAAAACGTTTATTTTGGCCTTTAGCAAAGGTGATTCATTTAATTCCAGGACGGGATGGTAAAGCTCGTGGTGTTAAGTTGAAAACTCAGCACGGCACGGTTTTACGTCCGGTGCAGCGCATCTTTCCTTTGGAAATATATTCGAATGAAATAATTGAAATTGCATCCAAACCGTCGGGTGAAGAGAAAACTAGTTCCAGTGAGCATGATGATCATGAAAATGTGTCTTCTCCTGATAGTGTCATACTTAAGAAATATACCTCTTCTGGAAGATGTGTAAAAGCTCCAAAGAGGTTGGATCTTTTTAATAATAATTGTTATGTATTTGAAACTCTCCCCAAGTTTCAAAGGGGGGAGGATGTTGTAAAATGAAATGAAGTGAAACTAATTGAACGCGTAAATTAAGAAAATGAAAATATCGTCTGATTTTATTTATTATCTTTCGAAGAACTTTGACAAGTGTGTGAGAACGATTGAGTTCTCTGAATGTAATGAAGGAATGTGCCTTTTAGATGGAATTAAACTACATTTTTTATAATATATGGACTTTTAGATGAATTTGAACTTAGAATAAGTTTATCTCAACAGATGATTTTCGATTTTAATTCAAAGCTCCGCGCATCGCATAGATGCAACCCGCAAATGAAGACTTGCATGGTTAGTAAGTAATTTTTAAACTAACCCTATTTTCGAATTCTAACACCAGTATTCGAAAATGAGGTTTTCGCCAAATTGACGTTGGAAAAAAATTGTTCCAAACCTTATAAGTATATGATATCTGCGCCATATTCATATCAAATGCATGCAAATAATATAAATAAATAGTGTACATATTAATGTAAAGAAACATATTTAAAAAATCGCTAATCTGGTATGTTTTAAAATCACGCCATGTTGCTGTTACTTCTAAAAAGATTAAGTTGCGCTATATTGCGAGTGAAAAGTTATTAGGCTAAGTTTAATAATCATACCTTTAAATCGTCTTTTTTATTATACTTGTCTTTTTATGACTTATTTTGTGTAACAGAATTACAATGTAATTTTAAAAACAGATAATTCAATTACAGAAACAAAAAGGTATTCCCCCCCCCCAAAAAAAAAAAAGAAAAAAAAAACTCGACACATCTAGGGTTGTTTAATAAACAAACTCATCTCGAGATGGTACTAACTTCCCCATTTTTGACATGGACTCGCTCTTTTCGACCATGCGCAGTTCTGTCCAGGTTCCTCTCAAACGTGGTTCATCAGTACTAAGTAGTACCCAATTTATTAATAAATAAACAATAACATCCGCGTTACCATATCAAACCAAATAACGACACTCTGGCACCAGTTAAATACCTCGATGATACGTATATGACATTAGCAGAAATCACGCCAACGTGGTGCGTATATAATATGTGTGCCAAAAATGCGTACTTGGTTTATTTACATTACATACGATGCTACTTGATTATCAGGTCGACCAATTTCAGCAATTTGTAAAAATCGCCAAACTATTCGGCAATTTACTCAAAATGTAAAATGTCGCCATTCTAAAATTTTAAATTTAGAAAATTAATGAATTTAGCTTAAAAAAAACCCTAACGAAAGGGATTATTTTAATAATGACGTTTACTTATGGCATATAGATGTACCAAATATAAAATTTGATTTATTTAGATGATCTTGAATAAAATAATACTAATGAAAGTTTTCATAACTTAATTCAGAATTTATTAAATAAAACCATAAAGAGATATTTTTAAGATATCGCATATCTGTATAACATTAAAGTATTTTAAATGTATTAATAGAATTTATTAAGGGACATAAAACATATCAATGTTAGCGGAGGTTTGTAAGGAGTCAAATGCTTCTTATTTAGTCAAAATATATAGGCGGATATAACCATAAAATAACATTAATAAAATATATTTTTCTCACTTAATATCAAGGGCTATTAATTTATTGGCATAAAATTTATTTTAAATAACGAAAGAACAAATAAATTAGCAAAACATTAATAAAAATACAAATAAATAATCGAATTTAAAATCACTTGTTGACTCAACAAACAAGTATAGAGTGTTTAATGTCAAGTGAGTGTAACATTTATGTTCATCCATTATTGGCATTTATCTTACAGTTTCTGTATAGTTCTTTGTCGACAGGATACTCAAGTAGTACCATAAATACATTGTACTAACATCAGAAAAATAAATGTTTGCGTATATGAAACAGTAAATAGGTTGCTAGAATATACGTTGCCAAATTTCTTTTCCCGCCAAGAACTTTTTCGTCATGTATAACTACTGAAAAAGTACATTAATTTATTTACTTATAGTATTTTTAATAAGATGAAAGAAAAACGAATAATTTAAATGTATCTGATATAAATATATTTTAAATTTATGTGTTTTAAAATGAAAGTTGTGTATTTTAAATAAAGTCATCGACAGCTTTATATTTAAAATAAAATAATGGCGAAGAAAACCTATTTGACGATTGAACCATTTGTGTTAGCTAAAATAAAAGTAGCAAAATAGCGACCTGGCATATAAAAAATGAAACAGTTAGACGGGAGCTCTTCATGACAGTCACATAACTTATATAGGTATTTATTTAGGTACTATATTAAAATTGTCAGCATCTCAGGTGGGATACTGGGAGTCTCGTGGTAACGTATTTAGCGGGTAGTGGTGCTTACATCCCATTGGATGCTAGTTGCGTAAATTCGTTTTTGCTTAGAAATGCCTTTGTGTTTAGTTCTTATTCCTTCGGAAATATTCTTATATTAATTGTTATTCAATTTCTAGAATTATTCAATTTCTACAATTTTTTATTCCATTCGAGAAAGTACCTTGAGTATATTTAATTATTATAGTTTTCAATTCTTTGAATAAAATTGTGAACAAATTATTTATTTTTCGTTCGACTCCATGGTTTAATTTTCATATCATGCATTTTATATGGCAATGCAATTAATGCAATGACTTTTTTGATTATTCTAATACATTAAAAGGGGCCTCCGTGGCCGAGTGGTTAAGACACCATGCTGCTAATCGCTTGCGAGTGTAGGGGGTTGTGGGTTCAAATCCCGTTGGCTCCATTGCACGCACATTTTGTGTTGAGCTTCCGGTTGTACTTCTCTTGTGCAGTAAAATTTCCTTGTGCTATCTCGTCCCTGCATATTGACGATGTCTTTTAAGCAGGCTTTCATGTCGAGCACATAAGTCAGATGTATGTTGTTTAATAATAACAATACGTCAAAATTTTCTGCTGCTGTCATCATTTTATAAATTTTTACAGCAGCAATTTTTTTTTATTTTTAAGATATTAGAAAATCTTCAGTTTTTATCAAAAAAATTAAATGACTAGTATTAAAAAATGCTCTGACGGCCACAAAAAAGGTTAATATATTTTTAAATATAAACTAGTATGCTGTGGCCATCACAAAACTTTCTTCTATTTAAATCACGTCAATTAAACCATTTAAAAAGTGTAAATAATCGCATCGATTTAGCGCATAGGTATATATATATATACATATATATATATATATATATATAATGTTTGTTTCATTATCTTAATTTTCACTCTAACCTTTTTAATTTTACTGTGTTATCTAATTATGTTATATATTCTAGTGTAACATAATCTGGAATTTGATGAAGTTCTCTACATTAGTTCTTGAGATATAGCTATCGCAAAAATCGTGCAAAATGTAGCACAGAAGCGCCACATATTGGGCAGTTCACACCAAAACCTTTTCAGTGGCAATGTATCTCAAGGTATTGCGGAATCTGAAGTTCGGTGAAATTCTATGCATTAGTTCTTTAGATATAGCTAGCATGAAAATCCTGAAAGACGTGGCATAGCAGCGTCACCTGTTCTGAGGTTCATACCAAAATGTAATCAGCGTCTAATTATGTTATATATTCTAGTGTAACAGAATCTGAAATTTTATGAAGTTCTCTACATTAGTTCTTGATATATAGCTATCGCAAAAATCGTGCAAAATGTAGCTTAACAGCGCCACCTATTGGGCAGTTCACACCAAACCCTTATCAGTGGCAATGTATCTCAAGGTATTGCGGAATCTGATGTTCGGTGGAATTCTGTGCATTAGTTCTTGAGATATAGCTATCATGAAAATCATGAAAGACGTGGCATAGCAGCGCAATTTACACCAAAACTTAATCAGCGTCTATGTATATCAAGGTCTCACAGAATCTGAAGTTTGGTGAAATTCTGTGCTCTAGTTCTTGAGATATAGCAAACATTAAAATCATGAAAAACGTAGTATAACAGCGCCACCTGCAGCCAATTTACACCAAAAAACAATAGGCACTAATTCATATCAAGGTCTAACTGAATATAAAATTTTATGAAAATTCGAGCATTAGTTCTTGAGATAGAGCGCCCCCAATTTTTTTGTTACATACAGACAGACAGACTCACAGACAGACAGACGGACAGACACACTCACAGACAGACATTTTCTAAAAATAGTCAAAACGTGTTCAGAACCTTCTAAAACGTATAAATCCGTCGAAAACCGGAAGTCGAAAACTTTCATGAATCCAATACTTTCTTCTTGTAAAGATAGAAGAAACTAAAAAGGATTTGACAAGTGCTTCTGTTAACAATTGAGCATGAGGAAGGACTAGGGATCCCTTCTTGGCTACAACTCACTTCAATGCCAACTTTGAAAAAATCATATTTGCACTTTTTCCATATAAAAGAATGTTGCGGTACTTTAGTAGACCTTTCCACCGTCTTTTACGTGTTAACTACACTGTTCACTCTGCAGTATACTATAAATAAATTTTATGTGCAATTCTACTCTGCAGACGTGGTTAGTGGCAGTGCATGAATGTTATACCTGTGCATAACTAGGTTTTTGGCCGTATGTCGCCCTGCGTTACATTTATGTCTAAATCAAGTCGCATCTTTACTTTTAACGTCTTTACACTGCACATTTTTATAGTAATTGCGACTGATTTCTTTTATATGGAAAAAGTGCAAATATGATTTTTTTAAAGTTGGCATTGAAGTGAGTCGTAGCCAAGAAAGGATCCCTAGTCCTTCCTCATGCTCAATTGTTAACAGAAGCACTTCTCAAATCCTTTTTAGGTGCGTTTGTAATTATATAATACGTAGCATCTATAGTGGTCGTTCAGTCCGTCCGTCTGTCCGTCCGTCTGTCCGTCTGTCTGTCCGTCTGTCTGTCCGCATATAACAACGCAAAAACTACCCAACCGAATCGTTTGAAATTTAAAATACATAATTATTACATAATTTTGTCGGGTCATTTCAAATTTTATGAAACTCGGATGCATAGATCAATTACAGGGGCAATCAAAAGTATTCCATTACATTACGGTCAATGGGGAGAAAAGTTTCAAATGCATTTTAATCGTTTGAAATTTAAAATACGCAATTATTACATAATTCTGTCGAGTTATTTCAAATTTTTTGATAATCGTGTGCATAGATCAATTACAGGGGCAATCAAATGTATTCAATTACTTTATGGTCAATGGGGAAAAAGTTTCAAATATATTCTATACGTTTGAAATTTAAAATACATAATTATTACATAATTTTGTCGAGTTATTTCAAATTTTATGAAAATCGGATGCATAGATCAATTACAGGGACAATCAAAAGTATTCCGTTACATTACGGTCAATGGGAAAAAATGTTTCAAATGCATTTTAATCGTGTTACATTCATGCGAACTTAAAAAAATTTATATGCAGCTATAAAGTACATATAATACTATACATCTTACATAATTTGTGGTGCAATGAACATTTGTTATTCATTTACAAAGCCACACAAAAGTATTCCATTACATAATGGTATAGGGAGAACATTGTTTGATGAGCGTTTTAATTGTAATTCACTATTTACAATTTTATGAGATTGATATATGAAAGTAATGTTTTTTAAACTTCGTTATCATACGAACGCACCTAATTTTCTACGCTTCACGTGCAGTTTCCAACTTGTTTATATTTAAAAACATATTAACCTTTTTTGTGCTCGTCAGAGCATTTTTAGGTGCGTTATGTAAATACGTAGCACCTATTGTTGTCGCTCAGTCCGTCCGTCTGTCCGTCCGCATATAACAACGCAAAAACTACCCAACTGAATCGTTTGAAATTTAAAATACATAATTATTACATAATTCTGTCGAGTAATTTAAAATTTTATGAAAATCGGATGCATAGATCAATTACAGGGACAATCAAAAGGATTCCGTTACATTACGGTCAAGGGGGAAAAAGTTTCAAATGCATTTTAATCGTTTGAAATTTAAAACGTATAATTATTACATAATTTTGTCGAGTCATTTCAAATCGGATGCATCGGATGCATAGATCTGATGCATAGATCAATTACAGGGACAATCAAAAGTATTCCGTTACATTATGATCGATGGGAAAAAAAAGTTTCAAGTGCACTTTAATGGTGTTACACTCATTTGAACAAAATAGAATTGACAAGAATCTATGAAATATGTACCAAAATATACATTCTGTACAATCTCTTACGCAAAGAATATTTATTACTAAATTACAAGGCCACACAAATGTATTCCACTAAATAATGTTATACGGGGAAACATTGTTTGGGGCGTGTTTTAATTATATTAAACTACTTCTCATTTTATGATTAAGATATACGTTAATGAAGTATAATAAAAATCCAAAGTACGCTGTTCTATATCAGCAAGATCTGAATATTTTAAAACTTCGTTATCGTACAAACGCACCTCATTTGCTACGCTTCACGTGCAAATTCCAACTTGCTTAATACTAGTTTAGTTTATGATTGATGCAGAAATTATACATTGTATAAGTATACTTTCGCTTATCGTGGCTGCAATGTTGCAAACTTGACATTAAAAAAAATTATACAATTAACCCAGATAGTAATATACACTTCATATTCTTAGACAGTCAGCATAATTTATATTTGTTTATTTGATTCTGAAAAGCTTGTCCGAATAACTATTACAAGTCGAATGTAAATTCTGCCATTGCAGAATTCAGTTTCGCCTCCGATTAAAAAAAAAAAAAAAAATTGATACAGGTTTTTTAGAAGGGCGACCCCGTTTAGATTGCAATGAACTAACTTAATTTTTCTTGTGTTTATCAATATAATAGCAAACAGAACGACATGAAATGCCCAACTGATTAGCAATTTCTCTCTGAGACATTGGAATTGCGGAATAATAAAGAGATACAATTTGACGTGCTACTTCTTCATTGACTAGATTCATCAAAAAATAATTTTTTCTTTAGTTTAAACGCTTTTTATAGACTCTGAGAAAAAGGAAATGCATTTTAACAATAAAATTTTATGAATGTCTCGTTGTAACGGCCAGATTACGAAACTAGACTTTGGGAGCCACCGTAATACTTACCCATCATGGATATGCATTGTATAATATGTGAAAATAGAATATGTGAAAACTATTTATAAAATGCATTGCCATTCCAAGACAAAATTTAAACGTATATTTAAATATTCTTAATATACATAGTAATGCTCCATTAATGAGAAAACTACACATAAATAATCCATTAATAAATTGCTGATGAACCCATTTCGACAAATCATGTAAAATATCAAACTACACAGTAGTACCGGATGGCGTAAAAGATACATCCTTATAACTCCAAAAACAATAATCATATTAACTAACAGTTTACTGCGTCAGATTAAGCGTCTCATTTCCAATTAAAACATATCTTTGAATTGAAATTTGAAGAAAATAAAGGGTCATGAGAAATCGAAGAATGTGGAAAACAGGATTACAAATATCTCAGCAACTATTAATCCGACCGACTTCGTTTTTGATGCAAAATTTGTATTATTTTATTGTCTTTTACGTCCTTTTGTTAAATTTAAAAAAATCGAAAATTTTTATGTACATTTCATTAGAACGAATTCTTCGAGAGTCCGAAAAAGATAGTTCCGGATAATCGAGGTTACTGATGTTAAATAGACTTCGTCCTATTCTTACTTACTAAGTACATAAAAAATTTTAAGTCTCTATCTCCATTTGTTCGTGAGATAGAGCGTTTATAGACCGATAGACAGACGGACGGCAATTTTTTTTCTAAAAATATGTTTTTCGGAATTTCCAGTATCTGGAACGTGTAAATCCGTCAAAATTTTCTTTTCGATTTTTAAAACGATGGCAAGACTTACCCTGTACTGCGTATGATAGGTAAGTAAAAGTGGGCCTCAATTTTTGACGTGACACTTTTAAGTTTGTATGAAAGAAATAGCATCGGAGGCTACAAAAAAAAACTAATTTCATTTTTACTATGACTTTATTTTCACTAACTGGAGTCATCCGAAAGTAAAATCTCAATCTCAGTGTCCATAATGAAAAGAAATAATGAAATGTAATATTGTTACGAGTAAAAATGCGATGTTTTAAGTAGTGACGTCATTTTCTCTTCAAATGTTTTTTTAAAAGTTACTGTTATCAGTAATATGAAAAAGGCGTCCGTAATAATATTGTAAATCCCATTTATCTGGTTGCTGAATGGCATCATTTTTCTTATTTGAAAACTTTCTAATTTTGCTTTAGACATTAATTTTTATCATAAATTATTTTCTGTTATTTTATTTACATTATTAATATTATTTCTTAGTAAATAATTTTTTTTTTACCTGAATTGGTGCATAATTATACGCAATCCTTTTATTGTGGTTAAATTTTATGAAAACATTTAACTTTTTTCTTTTAAATGCGAGGACATGTTCACTGATGAGATCATGCTTCTGATAATGGAAAATAAATTTTTATTATCGAAAGAAAAGCTAAACTGAGTTGCCACCATTTGAAGAAATATCGTAAAAAAGCATTTAAAATTAAAAATAAAATATAAAAATGGAAATAAATGAAAAATAGCTAAAATGGGCACAACTACAAATAAATAGCTTTCATTTAAAAAAATAATCATCAAAATCGGTTGAGTAGAAAATTCAGGGATGATGACACGATATTTTTAGCTTTTCTGAAAGAAACAGCATCGGACAAATGAAAAGCGTGCAGTATGCGAGGCAAATAACAAATATTTAATTATATCAATATAATTATATCGATTAATTATATCGAATTATGTCGATAACCAACTCATAAATATTAGTTTTTATCAAGTAATTTTTGGTCATAAATTGTTATTTTATTGAGCCACCATATCTCGCCATTGTCAAATAATACCCCCTCAAATAAGTACAAAATTTTTGTCTAATAGGTAGGTCATTTTTTTAATCATTGAAAAATGGTTGTTGTTTTCTGTAGAGGATTGACAAAATGACGTGGTCACTTTTGAATTTAAATTAAATTCTTTACTTTTAGAAGAATTTTTATTTGAATTTAAATTAATTTCTTTACTTTTAGAAGAATTTTTATTTGAACAGGAAATTAAAATGTTTAAAATCATTGTAAAAAAGGAGAAAACTAACAAATTTAAAAGTGGGTAGACGGAAATTAACAGATACGGAAAAAGCCGAAGAGAAAGAAATGAATGACTGTGAATGACGCATTCAATGACATTAAACACAATACGCATACGTAAACAATCAAAGTGATTTTTATTTCGACTTTTTATTAATGTTTTACTAATTTATTTTTTCTTTTGTTATTTAAAATAAAAATTTAGTCAACATGTATAAGTTGCTTATTAGTTTGGCGATTCGTATCATTTGGCGAAATTAGTCGACGGGATAACTAAGTAGTACTGTATTTGGTTTGGCGCAAAAACGTCTTTCAATGCAGAAAACGAGAAGAAAATCAAAAGATTATCGAGCCGCTGAAAACCAATTACGTGTTGAAAGGCGATCACGAAAAAGGAAGCAATTTAATGCTGAACCGATTAATTGTAAAACATCATGTCTCGAGGGCGACCAATCCATTAGCCATGGCGTTTTACAATAGGTCGGTTCTAACCAGGAAAATTTGAGTGCCAAAAGTGATTCTAACAAGCCGGAAAATGTTATAGCTATTACTCTTGATTATAGCTATTACTGTTCTAAAAAGTAATCGGGTTGGGAAAAACTGGAAAAAAAACTCTTTTGATTCAATGTCTGATGGACCCATTCACAGATGCATGTGCTGCGATCGACTTTGGTTTAAAACCTCCATCACCAAAATTCTGCTCTGTGAAATCAAACAGTATATGCCAAAGTCTTACAAGTATAACAGTATATGCCAAAGCTGTATTTTAATAATGATTACTTTCGCATCAACAATGTTACATAGTTTGAAATGTTTCTTTCGTCGCCAACTTTTATGCTTAGCGACAATGGAGTGATGGAACTTAAACGAACCGTACCTTCAAACTGCAGCATGTATAAAGTCATTTATTGCAGTGGCACTGATAATATACAATAAAACAACTAGTATTTAGCTTAAAATGATAGATGAATGTTTCGAGTGAAACATTATTCAAATGGTTGGTTTAATTTCATAAATTACAATTTCTTTTTCTTTGGTTGCAATGATATAATACTATCGCCAAGCTTTGACAGTTTAAAGACCTTGAAATAATTCCTGTATGTTGCCTTCAGTTTAGTTGTTAAAAATTTTCTTATGTACCATATTTTTCCCGAAATATATGCAAGAGAAAAATAATTTGGAAGAAACAGATGCACGGAATGGCATTAAGAGTGAATTTGTGATAAATTCGTCCCAAAATTTCATTTTCATAATAAAGAGAGTTTTTAAACTCACGTTTTCGTATTTTAACGTGTTTTTATTCAAATTTAACTATCAAAATTTGAGATTTGAAACGAAATTCAAATTTAAATTAATTAAAATTGTTTCAAGTTTAAAGCCCACTTGCGCATTGTCAATTCAATTTTGTTACTATGGAAACATCTTTCTTTTATTTTTGAATACGTTTAAATGCATAAAAACTACTAAATCTGCAGATCAGGAGCCTCAACCTCAGCTTTGCTCATCATTTTTTTAAACACACTTTGGGCAAAATTCAACTTTCTGGAAACTGTAATTTAAAATTTTCAAATTACGTAATTTTTTATAAGGATAAATATAAGAATAAGAAATTTTCAGCCATCAAATCCGTTAAATTAAAATTTTAGTTATGTTAGGAAATTCTGAAATTTTCATGATCTATTATTTTTGTTTTTTTATTATAATATAGTAGATCTCTTCAGGGGGGATCCACCCTCCTGAACTCTCGTAGTCTCATTAAATTTAATTTTACAACTTTCTGTTAAATGTACTAATGGTTATCGTATATCTTGCATTTCTTTATACATTTTGATTTATAAGGATAAGTAACAGTTTGGACAAACATTTTTCATTAACCTCATACTTCTACATGCCTGCCAACCACAAACACCTAAAACTGATGCATCAGGAACTTTTTAAAGTGTAAAATTAGTAATCTAGAGTTTTACATCTTTTTCCGAAAACAAAAGTTTGATTGCATTTTGCAGCAGTTATCGCGGAACAGACACACAGAAGAACAGACTGACAGACGGAATAAACAATAAATTTCGAACAATTTCATGAACAATAAATTTCGAGTCGCCAAAGTAAGCCTTCACTGAAGTTTCGGCAATGACGTCATTATTCATGAGTTATTGATACCCATGTTTCTTGTATTTTTAACAACAACTTTAAAATACCTGTTTTATTTCAATTATGACGTCATATTTTACCAAGTGAATTGTTTGTTAAAAATATTATTCTTTTTTATTTCTTTTACTTCTAATTATGTCTTCATTTTTGTCAGAAAAATTCTTATTAACGAAATGAATATCCGTGTTGAATATTTATCAAAAAGTACTATATTTATTTTTGTTTTAATTCTGACGTCATATTTATTTATTTTTTCTTAGTTTAATTTCTCGAATGGAAATTGCTCAATTGAAACTTATTGCCGTTGAAAAATAATTATTCCAGATTTTAATTTTTTGGCAACGATAAAAGAAATTGGTCAAATTGTTTATATAGAAAGTCTCTATTTATTGTGTAAGAAAAAGAATGAAATTTCGAATTATTAAGGAAAATATTTGAATAAAATTAATAAAACATAACCTATGTCCTTTTCTGGGTTATGTTATATTTATACGCAAAGATACAAAGACATTAATTAATTCATCATTTATGATGTTGACTTCATTTAAATTTTCGTACACGCTTTCAAATTATAGATAAAAATTAGGATGAATAATTGCTTAGCAACCAATATGAGAAAATAAAGAAAATGAAATAAACACATTTGAAATAAGTAAATCTCAAAAACAAATTAGTCTATATTATTATATCACATATATAAAAAATCTCCAAAATTTACAGTAATAATTTAAAAAATCTGACAAATGCGTAGACAAAATTTCAAACCAGTACGAATAAATTACCCGGTAAATTTCAGTATCCATTTATCATTGAATTCCTTAATCAAATGTGTCATTTTCTTTTATGAAAAAAGGATAAATTGAAAATCATTGGATTTGCCATAGAAAAGCATTATTGCAGAAAATAAAATATTCTATATTTTCCGAACGAATGAATCAAATCTAACAAAAAACTATACAGCTTAATCCCAGTTCCCCACTAACATACCCACTTAATTTCAAGTCAATCGAATTCTTTTACGTCAGATACCGCGGAACAGAAAGACTCACAGACAGACAGATTAAAAAAAATTTCGTGTCTCCAAAGTAAGCCTTCACTGACGTTTCGGCTATAATTTTATTGAATAAGAATTTTTTATATATGAAAATAGTTTTACCAGAGGTAAATTACATACCTCCAGCAACAAATAATATATATATATGCAATTTAATATATATATGTATAAAATATATTAAACTCTCTAACTGTTTATGTTTAAATTCATCAAACACCATTTATTCTAAAAATCCAAAAGTTTTCAGTTGCATTAAAATCGTTTGCTTTTGGCGGGGAAAAGTGCTACTCGCCAAATCGTGTGACACTTTGGTCTTTTCACGCCAAATATTCGAAAGTATTTAGTTTTTTTACATGTTTTCTACTGCAATTCCGCCACTAAATTTCACTGATCCTTTATAACATACATGAGTAGTTTAATTAGTATTTTTTTTTTTTAAATCTGAGTATGCCCAGTATGGAGAACTTTCTTGTAAGTGCATTAGTTCGTAAGATATTTCATATTTTCTATCTGGCGATGCCTTTGTCGTCATAACCGCAGTATTTGTAAGAGTGACAGTGATAATTTCTTAAATTACATTCATTACAATAGCAAAAAATTTTTGTTTAAGAATTAAAACTGCTACAATAGTTAGAAAAAGAATAGTGTTACTGATTTTCAACTTCAAAGAAAGCAGGTTTATTCAGAAATTAGAACGACTTTAAATCGGAAATATTTAATTCAAGGAGGCAATTTGTCTCAAAATTAATCAAAATGCCGATTTTCGATTTTAAGATTAAATGAAAGCCCTGTTTAATCTATACTAATGTTATACGTTGTAGATTTTGTGTAAAAATCTTGATCAGGTTGTCACATATGTAACAACATGAACAACAATACGCATCACAATGTATTGGTTATATTATACCTTGCAGCATCTGTATTAGGAAATATTGCAAATTTTAAAGGATACGCAAGATGTGAGATTTTTTTCAAAAAATAAATTTAAAAGATTACATTTGATGAGATGAAGTTATGTGAAAAAAAACCGATACATTTCTTTTAAAAAGATTTATTTATTGGCGTGTTTTCAACAATCACCAACGTACAAGTGCATTAAGACTAGTCTTTAAATGTAGACATTATAATACATAAGTACCATGTTTAGTAGCCAAAAAAATGATTTGATGCTCATTTTAATCTAATTTATTTTATGAATAAATTTAACATAACTTATCATTTATTTCAATATTCACAAAGCGAATAAATCAGTTTAAAACTTTTAGTTAATGATTCTTTAATTACAGAAAGTAACTGTAAAACGGATATTTATTTCTTCAAGTTATGCTTTACAGTTTACCATTATGTTTATTATTTATTGCTTATCGTTTTTATGGTTTATAGATATGGTTTATAGTGTACTTATATGGTTTATAGATAAATTGTTTAATAGCTTGAATTAACCTATATTATTATTTACAACTAAATAGAAATGGCACATCTAGTATTTGTCGAGAATTATGCACTCATGCCATCATAATTCACATTTATACTTTAACAATAAAAAGGCTACTATAACTTGTGACTTCAGCTACACCCAGTATACACATTAGGTCATATTGCCGTTATTCATTATATTTTTGCGCGTACAGGTTTCGCTGTAGTACTCTATTGTAAAATTTGGTAATTTTTGAAATTCAATTTTTGAAAAACGTCATAATCGTTAGATTTGAAATTCAAATCAAGGAAAATACAACTTTTTTACTTTTCTAACACAGTTTGTTTAACAGTTTTCTTACAAATACTTTTCGAGCTATTAATTTTTTCAGTAACTTCAAATGTTTCATTTTCCGAGATTAATATGTGGTAACAATTAGCGAAAAGGCCAGTGTGTCACAACGTGTAGCTTTTTATTAAAGAGGATGATATACAGATTTCAGAATTTATAAATGAAAATGATCTTCCTTCGCCAAACACATTGTGCTGTCAAGAACATTATCTCTGTTTCGCCAATACTCCTATATTGAATTAGTTCTTATTTTTTCAATTAAATACAGGCATTATTATATCTTTAAATATTCGACACTGGAAAAAACTAGTCGTTGGAGGCCACCGTAATACTTACACATCATGGATATGCATAACATAATATATGAAAACTTAACATATGTAAACAATTTATAAAATGCATTACAATTCCAAAACAAAATATAAACGTATTTTTAACACATCATCATGCTCTATTAATGAATTTCTGATGAACCAGTTTCGATAAATTGTATGAAATGCCAAACTATTCAAGTAGCACTGAATTGCATAAAAGAAAACATCCTTATAACTCTAAAAATAATTATCATATTCACTAACAGTTTCTTGCATCGAATTAAGTGTCTCATTTGCAATTAAAAGATATCTTTGAATTGAAATTTGAATGAAATACAAGGTTATGAAAAATCAAAGAATGTGGAAAACAGGATTAGAAATATCTCGACAACTAATAATCCGATCGACATCGTTTTTTATGCAAAATTTGTCTTAATTTATTGTTTTTTACGTCTACTCCTTAAAATTAAAAAATTCGAAAATTTTTATATACCTTTCATCAGAACGAATTTTTCGAGAGTCCGAAAAAAATAGTTCCGGATTATCGAGGTTACTGATATTAAATAGGTTTCGTCCCATTCTTACATACTAAGCACATACACAATTTCAAGTCTCTATATCAATTTGTTCGGGAGTTAGAGCGGTTACAGACAGACAGACAGACACACAGACGGACGGACGGCAAAATTTTTTTTTCTAAAAATATGTTTTTCGGAATCTCCAGTGTCCAAAACGTGTAAATTCGTCAAAAAAAAATTTTCGATTTTCAAAATGATTGCAAGACTTACCCTATACTACGTATGATGGATAAGTAATAATAATTAGTTTTTAATACCGTCACAAAATTTAAATAATAGCAGTCATAATTTCCGAATTTCTTATTTGGTGAACATAATCATAAGTCTATTTATGCGTACATCTGGATCTACAGACAAATTTTCATTAAATTATGCTTAAAAACCATGCGCAATAATCAAAATTACCGTTTTAAGATTTTCGCATGTGTTCTCTTTTGAAATGCGTTTAAAGAATGATATCAAACTATAAGATGTTAAAAGGAAATACATAGATATAGTTTTTTTGACACTTTAAAGGTATCCGATAATAATTACATTTTTATGTAAAATATTTTTAACTTATATATTTTGTCCTCTGTTACCGATTTTTTTGTGTTCTATAATCGCAGTTTACTGTGCAAATATGGTTCCATTTTTGGAGTAATATAATCCGACAGAGCGAAATTTGTTTTAAGTTTTACTATTATCAACACTAATTTATTTTTTAAAAATCTTATTAGGAAGCTTACCTCAACTCAGAACATCACATTTTAAGAACTCATCAACTTCAGTGGGAAGTAAAGTCGTCAAACTAAGTCAAATAAAAACTAGTCGTTGGGGGCCACCGTAATACTTACCCATCATGGATATGTATATGAAAATAAAACATGTGAAACTATTTATACAATGCATTGCAATTCATAAACAAAATTTAAATATTGTTAATATACATAGTAATGCTATATAAAAGAACTGCTGATGTACCAATTTCGACAAATTATATAAAACGCCAAACTACTCAAGTAGAACCGAACTGCGTAAAAGAAACATCCTTATAACTCCAAAAATAATAATTCTATTAACTAACAATTAACTGCGTCGGATTAAGCGTCTCATTTCCAATTAAAATATACCTCTGAATTGAAATTTGAATGAAATACAGGGTCATGAAAAATCGAAGAATGTGGAAAACAAGATTACAAATATCTCGGCAACTAATAATCCGATCGACTTCGTTCGATATGCAAAATGTGTGTTATTTTATTGCCTTTTACGTCCATTTCTTAGAACAAAAAAATTCGAAATTTTTTATATACCTTTTATCAGAACGAATTTTTCGAGAGTCCGAAAAAAATAGTTCCGGATAATCGAGGTTGCTGATATTAAATAGGGTTCGTCCCATTCTTACATACTAACTACATACAAAATTTCAAGTCTCTATCTCAATTTGTTCGGGAGATAGAGCGTTTACAGACAGACAGACTGACAGACAGACAGACAGACAGACAGGCGGACGGCAAAATTTTTTTTCTAAAAATATGTTTTTCGGAATCTCCACTATCTAAAACGTGTAAATCCGTCAAAAAATTTTTTTCGATTTTCAAAACGATTGCAAGACTTACCCTATACTACGTATGATGGGTAAGTAAAAAAAACTGTTACGATTTTAAAAGTTTTAATTATAATGACCGATAAATTCTTTTATTTATAAGAATTCTGTATTTTCCATATCTGTGTATTATGAAGTTTTATATGCATTTAAAAATTATTCTAAAAGGATATAAGAAAATATGGTACTACTTGGTTAACCCGTCGACCAGACAAAGATTGCCAAATTGTAAGATTAAATGTCAATAATGGATGATCGCGAATTTCACATTCAATGACATTAAATACGATACACTTGTTTAAAACGTCATTAAATCATTTTTTTAATTTTTTATTTGTATTTTTATTAATATTCTATTAATTATTTGTTTTTTTTCGTTACATAAAATAAAAATTATGTCAATGTGCATAATTTGGGTATTAGTTTGGTGAAATTGGCTGAAAGAATAACCAGGTAGCACCGAAAATATATACAATTCGATTTAAATGAATCATGTTTTCTCTTTTAAAAAGATTCGAGCTTTGAAATTTCTTGAAGGTGCAAGTGGATTACCAAGAAGTTCAAGAGTTGATTTTACAGCAGACTATGACAGTGATGAAAGTGAACAAGAAGAAGGAAAGGACGAATTACAAAAGAAAATAGAAGATAAACATGAATCTCAGGGATGTAAAAGTACTGACGATAACACAAAGAAAAAAACTTCCTCAAGAACAACTGATTCAAAACCATCATCAAAATATGGTAAGTTTGATATCTATCACAAAACAGTCGAATTGTATTATGTTTCCTGCTTTCGTTTCTTCAAACCTACTATTTTATTTATTAATTTTATTTTAATTTTTATAATATGAGAAAACTTTGTTTAAAAATATTTATTTAACAAAAATAATTTACTTATTTTAATTTAAGAACAACCTATTTAAAAACACATTAAATAAAAATTTTATTAAATTACAATTCAATTCACATATCTTTTTTTTAAATATATCTGTATTTTTATCTATCTAGCTATCTATTCATCGGAAGATAGATTGATCGGTTGTTCATTTTGCTTACCTATTTATTTATCTTTCTATCTATTTTTCTGTATCTATCTATTTACATATCTATGTATGTCTCTTTCTTTCTCTCTGACTACCTATCTTTATGCATATTAATGTAGCATTATGCATGAAAATTTGGAAAACGAACTTGTATCTGAAAAAAAATCTAAAGATCTACATTTTAAAAACGTCCTTGTATGCTATTTTCACACAATAAATATTAGAATATTTATAATACCATTAAAATTTACAGGGCGCATATCGATTCACGAAATTTCAATACTGATTTCTCTATCGTTAACTCGCAAAAACTATCATAAATGAGGAAAAGCTTACAATTCAACATTATTGCCCCTAAAGATTGTTTCGCTTCCTTTTAGTTTACTACCATAGTATTTACTACCATATTGTATATTTTAAATTTAACCACAGAAATTAATAATTTTAATTTCTTGCTTGAAATAAAAATGTGAAAAAGTCACTATTATATAGTTTCAATAACAAAAACTCTCTGAAAGATTAAGTTCTTTTTCTTTTGACCTTAAAGGCTTCCAGGCTGATCCGAATCACTGCGTTTTCTGTTGTGCTGTATATCGCAATTGCTTATGATTTGTTATACAAATGCGACATGAAATTTTTTTTATATTTATTAAATTATTATTCATCTGAATTAATAGCCGCTTCTGGTGACCAGTTTGGTGTCCCTTATATTTATGCTAAGTTTTGCAATGTTTTACTTTTATTCATAATTTTATTTACTTGCTTACCTTCGCTAAATCTGCAGATTCTGTTAGAGAAATCAACAAATCTATGCAATCAAGGCAGCATTTAAGAGAACAATTCAATATTCTGTTCTGGTTGGTGCGATTAACGAAGAAATCCCAAAATAGCAACGAAAAACCGTTTTTCATTTGTTAATTTAATGAAAAAATGTGTTTTGAAGGAGATATTAAACGAAATCCTCAGTCCGATCAATGATTACACTTACACACTTGTTTAAAAGAGTTCATTCTGAAAATGCTTCTAGATATCACTTCTAAAAGTCCTACAATACAAAGAAGTACTATTATTTAGCTATCTAAGAAGTTGTTTAAAATTGTAAATAATGCTAAACTAAATTTTTAAAAGTTTTTTATCTTATATATTATTATTATTATTATTATTATTGTATTATTGAATTAATGTGATAATGTGGATGGGTTTGAAAATAGTTTAAGTATCTCTAGTTTTACATAATTATACTGTCAAAAAAACTTGATTTTTCTAAAGAAAGCCTGATTGGAAACGTTTAAAAAGTTCTTAGTTTAATAAAATTAATTTTTTTTTTCGGATTAGGAAATCAGGGAACAGGTCACCTTACTAAAGAAAAATGAATAAGGAAAACACATCAAGATTGAAATGGGTGTCTTATTTCTTGAACTTCATATCAAGGACTACCATCAATAAGAACCCGATTTTAGTGGTTGACTTACAGGTTTACCATACTGTTTTCCTTCTCCCAGTCCACCATGTTATAAATTTTTTGAATGCAGAAAAGCACAATGGTTGACCTACGAGTCAAGCTGTAAAATAGTGTTTCTAGTTATTTTCCACCAAGCTATGACTTAGCAGACCAATTGCGTTTTTATATGCAGTATGATATTTAACTAATCTTAGATTAACATCCGTGAACTTAATGAGGTGATTGTCCATGCTGCCGCCTTCCGATCAATCATAAAAAGCTTTTAAAATTTAAAAAGAAATATAAAGATGGAAATAAATTAAAAATATCTAATATGAACACATCTATAAATGAACAACTTTCATTTAAATAAATTTTACTACTCTGTTATCCCATCGACCAATTTCGCCATTTTACGCAAATCGCCAAACTAATAGCCAAATTATACATATTGACATAATTTTATTTTAAATACGAAAAACAAATAATTAGTAGAATAATAAAAATCTATATAATAAAGGCCAAACGTATCTGTGCGTAACGCATACGTCATGTTTCGAATGGCAACACTTTCCGATGAAATTTCGGTTTTGCAATTTTCGCTATTGCAAATTTTTAAACTTCTAGACATTGCACGTTTTCAATTTTTACACCATCGTTTAGAGAAAACAAGTAAGAAAAAATCATGCGTTAAGCATAGATTATGAAGCACTTTCCAACACTTAATGAAATCTTTAACAAAACTTTGTTATTTAGGGAAATAATAGTGTATAGCCAAATGTACCCAAATATGTATTCCAGTACATTAGAACAGCCCTGTATTTCATATGTCAGTTCATATAATGGGAAAATTTAGCTTAGCAAGAAAATACCCAGTAGCTTCAAATTTGTTTTTCAGCAATTCATACTATTAGATGGAAACATACTTGAATAATTTTGTTCAGCCCTGTAGTTTACACTGTACCTTTATTACATGTCAGCATTAGGCTAAAATTTATTGTAAACAATTTTAAAACAACTGAAATCACATTCTCATAAATCATCATTCATAGGCGTCCATGTACTGAATTCTTTGCGTGGCCCTGTATATCCCTTTATCTATATTCTGCAAACATTTCTCAGTAAATTGAATGCAGCTCAGCGTAAAAATGCATAGCTTATTTAAGAACCACGTTTAAATAATTTACGCTCATATTCAGTAACTTTGGTGAGCTCTTTTGGGTAGCCCTGTATATCAACTATAACATTTATACACACCATATAATGTGCATATATTTAGCGAAATATAAACGCGAATATCATAATTAAAATGCATTTCATCCCTCCATCAGCCGTCATCGGACACATATACGGTACTTTGGAAAGAATACACCATTTGAAATCTTTTGTATGGCCCTGTAAATGCTATGTATTTCATATTATGCAAAACAGTAGCGTATAATTTATATTAAGCTTCAGTGACATATATGAATTTTATTATACACGAAAAAGCTTAATATATTTAAAATATGTCACACACAATTCCCCCTTTTACCATTATATAATGGAATTGTTTTGTGTGGCCCTGTAAATGAATAATAGCAACATTTTCATTTTATATTTTACTAGCAGGCTATGCCCGCTGCGCTGGTCAATATTTCAAAATCAACCACAGATGAAACGAACTGGTGAATTTAAATTTGTAGTTTAAACAATTTGGACCTCCAGCAGTACCTTGCTCATTGCTGAAAACGATTTAGACACGATTGTGATATTAAATTATCTTAAACGTTGGACAAAATCCTGCTATTAAGAAGTAACTATTTTAGTTTATTACTAACAGTGCACATTTTGTAGCAAAATGAGAACATTGTGGCAACAGGATTTAAAATTTTCCCTTATCTAAAGAAATATCAATTATTACAGTCGTTACCATGGTATGACTTCTTAAAAATTTCTTCACAACTTTTCATTATGTGAAGCTAGGAACCCAAAGCTACTCCCACCTAAAAACTTTATATATATACTAAATTTTGTCCGCGCGATAAAAGACACAATTATGCAAGAATCATCACCAAACTCGTCAAATACATTGAGATGGTTAATATCTCAGTCGGGATTGCAAATGAGCAAAATCGGCCTAAGGGGGTGGTAATTGGGAAGGGTTCAAAATTTGAATACCACCATAACATGGCTTTGACAAAACCAGCTCTTACAAAACAATCGCAGGGGAAAAAATAAACATTTTTCGTTACAGCTGTTACCAACGATAAAAAAACACATTAAAATTCAAATTACAACAATTACTTTATTATTGCAAAATTTTCTCCATAAAAATGAAAAAAAAATATTTGCTCTTTCGTATTTAAGTATTTTCTCTTTAGTTATTTAAGATAAAATTATGTAAATTTGTATAATTTGGCAAACAATTTGACGAAATTGGTTGACGTGATAATCAAGTAGTAGGCAATTTACACTTTTCATATTTCACAAAAGATTCCTACATAGACATCATATACGCAATAGGTTTAGCACGATTTTCTTGCAACTCCAACTTGGCAAAATCCTCGTTTTAGAATACCAAAGAAATTTATGTATATTTTATTTTATTTTTTTCTATCATTTTAAACAGGAATTAACAATAAATAAAAAAGTAACTGTAGAATAAAACAACTAATATCATTTCAAAAAAGAAAATGAAAGTAAATAAATAACTTATCAATAGATAAACAACTATAGCTGGGTTAAAATATAAGGAAAATAATGCCATTTTGGCGCCAGTGAGATACCTCGATGAGTATATGACCAAATCTGTGACAAAATTTCCATATTACGAAAAAACTTTAATCGGTATTTATACTGCATTTCCCCTAATTATGTATAGTGAAAAAACTTTGGCACAGATGTCATGTACGCACCACATTGGCACAATTTTTTTCTGACACCAATTTGGAGAAAACTTCGTTTTTAATTACCAATTTCAAACATATTTTTTAATTATTTTCTATTATTTAAAAAAATTAATAAATAAAAAAGTTTAATTAATAGCTATAGAGCAAAATGATTTATATTATTTTAAAAAACAAAATGAAAGTTAATAAATAGTTTATTAATAAATAAACAACTATAGTCGGTTAACCACAGGCATAAAATTGCCATTTTGTTGCAATCGTGCGAAAATGGTGCATATATGACATCTGCGCCAAAACTTTAAAAAATTGCAATTGAATTATTTTACAGTTTGGATGAGGAAGACATTTATACTAAAATTTAAACATTATACGCAATTTTTTTATATAACTGCTATTTATACTTTTATATTTAAACATAAAAAATTATCCTAAAAATGCTCTCACACATTTAAAAGAGAGTGAGAGAATTTAATTATTGAGAACATCGCTCCGGCTTATCCCTTCTTGGCATAAAATCGCATTGTTTGATGACAAAAGTAAATTCAAATACCCAAATAAACAAATAACATACGATTAACAGATAAAACCATTTTTAAAGGTAATTGTGCTATTTCCTCCTCTAAAACACATAGAGGTAGAATTAGATTTTAAAAATATTTTTTTTTAAATAGAAAAATAATATTTACGTTTTATCTAATAAAATATTTAAAATACATTTTTTTAGCCTGACGCGATAGAGATAAATAGCGTAATATTGATTGAAGAAATATTGAAGAGGAAATTGTTAATTAAAAAAGACTTGTAAATTTTATTCAACAGGAATTTTTTATTTCAAAATGTTGAATTTATCATTAGTAATAACGTATAATTGCATAAATTTCCTTTGAATTGCAAAATTTTCCCTTTAGTACTACTTGATTATACCGTCGAACAATTTCGCCAAATTATACAAATCGCCAAACTCTTAGCCAGATTATATAAATTAGCATAATTTTTCATTTAAATAACGAAAAACAAATTAGCAGAGCATATATAAAAGTAGATATAAAATGCCCAATTAAAAAAACCTTGATGACATAATTAATATTTATATTATGCTTAATGTTAAGTGAATTGACATTTACGATCATCCATTATTGACTTTTGATCTTGGAATTTGGCGGTAGGATTTTTAATCGACGGGATAACCTTTCCTTATTCAGTTTCTAAATTTTAAAACTGTAATTTTTCCTTTCAGTGGAATTGACGAAATGGCGCAAGAAAAATTAAATTAACAATAAAAAACATTTGTAATAAGAAATAAAAGAGTTATATTCGGTGATCACATTTTTCAAAATTACGGTGAAAAACTCTTGAAAAAGTATGACATTATTTTACAATATATATGTGTGGCATAAATTCATACTAAAGCTAAAATTTAAATATTTGATTCAAATTTTTTAAATATTAACTCATATCTATAAAATTTACGATTGAATACTATACTCTAAAAATTATCATCACATGAAATAATCAACATTATTGCGACCATTAAGAACCTAAGTCAGGCATTAAGTCAGTAGTGCATTTTCAGCTTAAAACACGTTATTTGGCGACTAAAGCAAAATGAAAATCGCATAGAAACGAATATGTAACTCACAACTTAAAGTGTCTTTTACAATCAGATCTGCTTTTTTCTGCTGTAAGTTATATTATACGGAAATTCGATAAAAAAGAGGAAGAAAATAATAAAAAGGGAAATAATTATCATTCAAAATTCATTTAATCAAATTTTCAAATTCATGTTTTTATTCTAACACCAGGGATAAGTCGCCAAAAGTTGAACCAGTTGTTATATTTCGCGTTAATTTATTTTTTAAGAAATATAAATATATTTTTTTTATTTTCAAGATAAATATATTTTTATAATATTATGCATCATTTAAGCGGTCTTTCTTTGTTATTATTATTATTATTATTATTATTATTATTATTAGTAGTAGTAGTAGTAGTTATTTTATGCTTTTATTTGCAAGATGTTTGTAATATTTTTAATATATATAACCATTTTAATTTTTTTGCAATTATAATTTTCGCCAAAAATAACTACTGGCAACCCTTTCGTCAAAAATAACCGAAAAATACGAAATTTAGTACGAAAAATCAGAGTTATCCCTGTATATTTGTGTCATAAACCTCCGCAAAAATATTTCCTATCGAATGATATAATCTGCAAAAAGATCCATCGGGTAGTTTTTGAAAACACCCGTTTGGAAGTTTCAGAACTTCTGCTTTATAATATATATGATAGAATGCATATTTTAATATGTTTGACAGGGTATAACATCCTTAAAATTCCGGTGAAACGATTTTTCCCTATAGGCCGTAATGTAATGGGAAACTTTTGATTCGCCCTGTAGATAAACTAATCATGGTAGAAACTTCATTTTCGATAGGACTTGTGCTAGGGTAAACGTCAATAACGTCCTAAAATTTCATAGCAATCCGAGTATATTAACATTTTCCCCCATGGGCCGTAATGTAATGGAAAGCTTTTGATTCGCCCTGTAGATAAACTAATCATAATAGAAACTTCATTTTCAAT
Organism: Maratus speculifer; assembly: GCA_964019185.1. Classification (NCBI taxonomy): domain Eukaryota; kingdom Metazoa; phylum Arthropoda; class Arachnida; order Araneae; family Salticidae; genus Maratus; species Maratus speculifer. Next base: position 243,454,447 of record OZ025289.1, read on the forward strand.
AGGGTTCGTGCTAGGGTAAACGTCAATAACGTCTTAAAATTTCATGGCAATCCGAGTATATTAACGATTTTTCCCCAATAGGCCGTAATGTAATGGGAAATTTTGATTCTCTCTGTAGATAAACTAATCATGGTAGATACTTCATTTTCAGTAGAGTTCGTGCTAGGGTGAACCTCAATAACGTCCTAAAATTTCATGGCAATCCGAGTATATTAACGATTTTCCCCCATAGGCCGTAATGTAATGGGAAACTTTTGATTCGCCCTGTAGATAAACTAATCATGGTAGAAACTTCATTTTCAATAGAACTTGTGCTAGGGTAAACGTCAATAACGTCCTAAAATTTCATGGCAATCAGAGTATATTAACGATTTTTCCCCATAGGCCGTAATGTTATGGGAAACTTTTGATTCTCTCTGTAGATAAACTAATCATGGTAGATACTTCATTTTCAATAGGGTTCGTGCTAGGGTAAACCTCAATAACGTATAAAAATTTCATAGCAATCCGAGTACATTTACGGGAGTTAGAGCGCGGACAGACGGACAGACGGACAGACGGCCATCCGGCCAGACGGACAGACGGACAGACGGCCAGACAAACCGAATGCATAAGCACTTTTCAACTTTGTTGGAAAGTGCTAAAAATGCACTTTTAAATGCCGTTTGTTAGAAAACTGTATCTCAATTTGTTTTTGAGATATTAATTTTTTTGTAGTTTTTGGTTCAATTTCTTTAATGGTGGCAACTTGAGTATCGCATTTATGTGGGAAAGAGAGGAAAAATAGCCATAGAATAAAAAAGAAAAAAAATAGAGATGCAGTTTAGTGGCTGGAGGTGACGCCAAAAATGTAACCCTAAAATTCGCTGCATTGCATCAAACACAACCGCGTGCTTTCACAAAAAAGGAAAACTTTTAGCGATGCAATTTTAATTAATAATAATGCTATTTTATAATGCTAAAATATAATCAGATCTTTTTCATTTAGAGAAAAAATGATGTTAAAAAATTCGGTCTCTGTTCCACGTGATTGTTTTGTTTGGGCCAAATGAGAGAATTAAATTGGAAGAATAACGCCCATCAAACCGTTTTAATCCCATACTGCACTTCCATCTATCTCTTTTCTCCATGGAAAATAACAGATCACTATATTTTAGTTGTCATTTTTTCATAGCAACTGAAAAAAAATAGTTATGTCAAACCTGTATTAAAAACCTGTTATGTCAATATATCGTCGGCTATAAAACCCGGTGAATGTTGTTGGTTTTATTTCGTTTTTATCTATGAATTTAATGGACTTTCAGTTTGTTGTAAACTTACTTTACAAAAGATACATCAATTAACCTTTACAAAAATGTATTTTAAAGAATATCTGGGTGTCATATCTAAATTATAAAGGGCAAACATATCTGTGCGTAACGCATACGTCATTTTGCGAATGGCAACTCTTTCAAATCCAATTGGGTTGTGCAATTTTCGGTACTGGAAATTTTATATTTCTAAACATCTCACATTTTCAATTTTTACACCATCGTATAGAGAAAAAAATGTTCTTTAAAATGCAATTTGTTTGAAAGATGTATTTCAATCCATTCTTGACATATTAATTTTTTTATACTTTTGAGTACGAATTTTGAAATTGTGGCAACAGAAATACACCATTTTCTCTTAAAATTGATAAAAATTGAACTGTGCATGTATAAATTTTGAGGAGATGAAAATTAAGACGGGTTTACATTTCACGTGAAATTCTAAAATCGTGTCAATTTGAAATATTTATTTATTTATTTTTTCATTCGCATTTATACCAAATATAAGAGCCTCAATTGATAACTTCATCATAATAACTGATCTTTATTATATTTTGTTGATTACATTTGCGATTAAAGTTTAATTTTCATAATTTGGACAAATGAGTTTTATAGAAATAGTAATTTTTTTCTTAATTTTAGCTTTAAATAATATTTGTTAGAGAATTAGACTGACCAATGTAAGGTGCATTTTTTACTGTGGCTAATTTTGTAGTTTATTATAAATGAATGAAACAGTTCCTTCTTAAACATTTTCTTTCGTCGAAATTTGACGGGTTCCACCTTGTTTTCTTAGTTGTTTTTAAAAACTCAGAAAGCAATTTTATTCTTTGGCGAAAACTTTGGCTAATAACTTCTATATTGCGTCTAATACGAAAGTACCGATAATTTTTAAAGCTGTATATGATTACATAAATAATATGTTTCATATAAAATTGCTGTTTGGAATTAGTTGGCAGTTTAAAAAGCCTAAAAAATTATTAGACTTTCCAATTTAAAATTTTAAAAAAGTTTTTCACCTTTACTTTGTGACCCAGGAACCCCGGGTTCGGTGTACTAGTATTAATAAAAATTCGAAATAAGAATCACTTAATGACATTTAAACACGTGAATCGTATTTAATCTCATTCAATGTGGCATTTACGATCATCCATTATTGGCATTTAAACTTATAGTTTGGCGATAATTTTTTGGTCGACGAGGTAACCATCCACCAAATAAATAAATTAGTACCAAATAAATAAATATGTGTAGATATAACTAGCAAAAGCCACGCTTTGTTTGGATTCGCGAAGTATTATATCATAAGATAAATATTTAAAAATAACAATATTTTTTTTAATTACTTTTACATCTTTATTAAACAAAAACGTTACTTTTTGTTTCGGCGCATTTTAATTTTAGAAAAGTAAATTCAGCCAAATAATTGAGAATTTTCTCGGAATTTTTTATTTATGATATAAGACTAGTATAAATGAAAATATGTTCGATGAAAAAATAAGCAAAATATTAATTAATTTTATTTCTTTACAATTCTTTTATTGCCACTTTACAAAAACAATAAATAAATCATAATATAATTCTTTTAAAACACTAAGTATCGTCTGCATAAATGATTTCACAAAATAAGAATAAATTGTGTATTTGAATTAATAATACTGAAAAATACTTTTTTTAATTGAATGTAAATAATTGAATTTTCAGACATTTTAATTCATTAAAAATATGCTATAAGTTTCCCAAAGAAAAGTACTTTAAAAAATTCTTGAAAGAAATCGTGAAACTATTAATAATGAAAATATAATAATTTTATTTAATTAATCATGATTATACAGATAATTACTGTCTCCATGATTTTTATTTTCTTCTGAAAATGTACGTTTTTCATTTTTTTATTTGTTAAGATGCGTCCGTAATGGAAATACATGCAAAATAAATTAATTAAAATAATAATTTATTTAAGGTTATACTGTAAAAAAATTATATTGTGCAAATCTGCAGATAATAATTTATTGTTATGTTTAATTTCGAGTTAAAATATTGAATAGTTTTTCGGTAAAGTGTACGACAAAATGTAATTTGTATAGCCTAGTATAGGATTCGCTTCGCTCATCCTAATTATCAAAATCTGTTCAGTTGAAACCCCAGGACTGATGACTGAAAACAACAGCCTTGTCTTTTGAATGTATAAATATTTTTCTGTTGTAATTTGTATATAACTTGACAACACTAATTTGATTATATACAATTTCAGTGATGAATTATGTTAGTAACAAGGAAAGGGAAAGAGAAGTACAATCGCAAGAAGCTCAATATATATTTCCTATATGTGAATTTTGTGATTTTGGCTGGAAGTACAGTTCTCGAAATTATGTAGTTTGTCCACGGCATGGTCCGTTTCGCAGAGGACGCTTTGGATATAATCAACCAATTCGAGATTATTTGGTGGATCAAATGCTTCGAAAGGCTCAATGCAAAAAGGAAGAAAATCGTAAACCATCGAAACTGTCTAACAATGTTTATTTGCGATGAAGTTTACGGTTTAAACTTTTATACATTTTTTATTGTATTTACAGTTTAATCCAATTGTACATAAAAATAATTGTTTATATAAAATTTTCAAAAAAAGGTTGTATATTAAATTAATAAATAAAAGTTTATACAAAATTAAGCCAATTTTCTGTTTACAGTGCTTTCTGAAATTAGCAAAATTTCACATTAATACAAAAAATCAATAGACTTTTTAATGCGAGCTCGTTTAATTTAGTTTTTAACCGACTTCAAGGAGTAGGGTTATGATTTCGACCTCTATGAATTTCTTCTTCTTTCATAACTTCCCTAAATATGGATCGATTTTGATAATTCTTTTTTTTTTTTTGCTAGAAAATGTAAGATGCCCACATGGTCCCAGTTTAATTTCATTAAATTCTGATGATTAGAATTTTTTTAGATAAAAAAATGTTAATTTGATTTAAAAAAATAATGATTTGGCGCAAATTATATTTCATTGTTGCAACCGTTTTCAAATCATAAGCATATTAAAACTATGCATTCATATGCGTTAGCGCCAAGTTGTCGCCAAGCTTGATTCTTTTCTTTAAGTCGGTTAACATTTTTTTAAAGCATATTTTCCATACTTTTATTTACTTGGGTAGCTTCACTGAGTCTGCAGATTCTAATAGAAAAATGAAGAAATCAATGCGGTCAAGGCAGCATTTAGAGAGAAAATTATATATTCTGTTCTGGTTGGCACGATTGGCGAAGAAAAGCGAAAATAGCACCGAAAAACTGTCTTTTGTTTGTTAATTTAATGATAAGTGTTTTGAAAGAGATTAAATGAAACCATCTGCGATCACACTTACCCACTTGTTGTTTATTGTTGTCTTGGACATTAAATACCACATTTTGAGGTCGAGTCTTATAGACAGAGCTCTGAAGAATTAGTCTTATTAAGTACTTTTCTCCTTTCGAATGAACTTTAGTACCTTAATATTTTTCTAGCACTCAGAAATTTCCAATCTTTCCAGGGATAAATACTTGTGTTTTTGTCGAATTAACTGAAGAATTTTAAAACAATTTTATTTGAAAAAAATAAAACAATTTTACATTTTTTTTTTCTTTTTTCCTTGCGAGTAGCTTGGAGACGAGTTTATTTATTTTTGAAGTTCTCTAATTCCAAAATATAAAATGTGAAAATATTTCATAAAATCTGTCCAACAGAGATAAATATGGCGAATTAATTTATTAATTAAATTTCAGTGCTAACAGTTAAAATAATCTTCTTTAAGACTGTACGCTACATCAGTATATGGTTTTTTTATGATCATAACGTACTTACATACATTCCATCTCTGTCTTTTTTTTACCATTTAATAATTGTATGGTATTGTTGAGATTAGTAAAGATTAAAAACTAATAAAAATCTACTTTTTCAGTAAATTTGAATTTTAATTCAATCATTTACACACAAAAAAAGAATCAAAAGAATGTGTTAAACGATTGAAAAAAAATTATGCATCTGATTTTCAAATATAACAAATAATCTAAAGAAATTTGGATTCACGGTTTTTGTAAAGTAGAATATCAACTCAGTTTTTAGCTCACAGGCTATTATAGCCTAAGAGCTTATGTGCCCGTCCGTTCTGTATGTATGTTCGTACGTTCGTACGTTCGTGCATAACGTGATAACTCGTGTTAAAGATATCGAATCCACTTGAAATATTTTATAGAGGTATATCCTGATAAGGCACTTCCCTGATTAGTTTTTGGAGTTCATTCAATGTGTATAATAGGGGGAACGGGGGCTCATGCCCCTCCCCTTAATTGATATAAACGGGATTTTTATACAGAATTGACAGTTTTCTTTCAAAATTTAGATATAGGATCATTCTGATGAGGCGAGTCAGTGGCTGTTATTAGGTGTTCATTGAATAAGTATAAACAGGGGGAACGGAGGTTCTAATGCCCCTCCCCTTAACTTGTATAAATGGATTTTTCTAGCAGAATTGTCAGATTTCGTTCTAATCTCTGAATAGTTTTGGAAGTTTAATGGTTAAGTATAAAAGAGGGGAATAACTCCTCTTAAGTTATATAAATGCTAAATGGGTTTTTATTAAGAATTATCCGATTTGCTATGAATTTTTGTAATAGATTTTTCTTATGATAAAGCTTGTCCTTGATAGTTTAGGAGATTCAATGATTAAGTATAAAAAAGAAGAAAGGGGAGAATTGTTTCCCCTACTTAATTTGTTTTTTGAACAGAATTAACCTTTGAAAGTATAAGGCTGTAATGTACAATTAGTATGCCTAGCCGGTGAGATCAATGCCATCAGTTTAACTGGGCAATATTCTTTTTATTTACACTACTGTTATGATTATGAAGAACTAAATTTCAGGGAAATATTTTGAACAGGCGAATTATTTGCAGCTCATCGGTGGTTTGGAGCATAAATTTTTTCATTGTTTTTTAGTACTAATATGGTTTTTAGTATGCAAAAAGTGCTAATAATCATCATCTATATAATAAAAGCCGAAGTCATGTGACTGTCATCAACACTCCCGTGCTTACCATCTTCACTCTTTATATGCTATGTAGCCAATTTCATGTTAATATTTATTTAAAATTATTCATAAGAGAATCAATTGAAATTTACTTTAAAAAGGTCACATATTTGTAACGGTACCCCATCATTTCGCATTCCATATATATGGATTGAATGGTTAGACAGTTTATAAGGTAATTATTTAACTAGACCACGGACAATGTCCAAATTAAAAAGCCCGTGATACATTTAATTTATTTTCAATAATTCTTTATTCCGATTTTCACGTTCATTGTATTTGTAATTTTTATTTTCTATATACATTCTGAGGATGACTCTATTAATACGAGTTGAAACATGTAAATAAAAATTTTTTAATGTATTTTAAATGTTTTTATTAATATGCAACGTCTTAGAAGCAAAATATTTTTTATAATGTAAATTCTTATTTTTTATGTAGAATATATATTATTAGTATTACGATATAGTTATTAGTGGACGTAATCAAGACTTACAAGTTCTATTTCTCACATTCATGTCAATCAAACTTCAGTTTAATTCTGCAAGATGAAATACTATACAACTAAACTTTCAAAACGTTTTCTTGACAAAGTGAAATGTAAATAAGCCAACTCACATAATATTTAATATACAAATTTCGTATCTCATTGTAAGTTAATTTGTTATCTATGTACACTTTACATAAATCACCGTAAATTATTGTTAATTGTCGATTAGATTTTAAAAACCAATCACATTCAAAACAGTAATTTAATGCAGATTTATTAAATACAAAACATTGGAAGAATTCTAGGCACAGATGTCAATTGCGCACCACATTGGCGAAATTTTTTTCTGATGCCTATTCAGCGAAAATTTCGTTTTCAAATACCAGTTATAGCTATATTTTTAAATTATTTTATATTATTTTTAAAAGGAAATAATAATAAATAAAAAAGTTTAGTTAATAATCATAGAACAAAAATATTTATAGCTTTAAAAAAATAAAAGGAAATAAACAGTTTATTAATAATAAACAACAACCGCCGGGTTATCATGCGAAGCATAAAATCCACATTTTGTTGCACCCATGCAAATGTGGTGCTTTATTTATTTATTTATTTATTTTTAGTGATAAACGTTTTGATATGATTTTGAGGTCTTCAATAAAGCTTGCTTTTATATTATTTTAATGTTACTGGTGGATCTTTTATTTTGCGTGAATATATATATTTTTTATTTATAATTTTGCGTCTCTTTTAAACGATATTTTTCTGCAGATATAATATTTTGATGCTTAAAAAGGCACATAACATTACCGTAATTTTGGGCAGATAAGCCGCAGCTCAAACAATTCAGTTTCAACCCAGAAAAATCATTCAGTAATTAAAGATAAATATATACCGCTGTACAAAATGTTACTTTTTATTTGTAAAAATTTCTGGGTCAAAATATAATTGTTTTTTCTGTGGCTTATCTACCCGAAATTACGGTAGTTTAAAAAAATACATTTAAGTGTATAGTATTTTTTATATACATGCAAAATAAGTATTGGTACTACTTAGTTATCACGTCAACCAAAAAATGATGGCCAAACTATAGGATTAAATGCCAATAATGGATGATCGTGAATGTCGCATTCAATGACATTAAATTCAATACACGTGTTTAAACCGTCATTAGATGATTTATTTCGGATTTTTTATTTGTATTTTTTATTACTATTCTAATTATTGTTTTTCCCTTATTAAAAATAAAAATTATGTCAGTATGTAAAATTTGGCTATTAGTATGGCGATTTGTATAATTTGGCGAAATTGGCCGACGGAATAACCAAAAAGTACCTAAGTATTTATATATGTAAGATTCTGTGATCGTTGAGGTCATTTGGGTGAAAAGGTCCTCCAGAATTCCTCCGGGATGGCTCAGTTGGAAGAGCATTGGCGGCATCAGCCAATAAATCCCTGGTTCGAATCCTGGCGCGGACTTTTTTCACCCCTTGGAAAATTTACAATTGTTATATTTGGTACTACTCTGTTATCCCATCGACCAATTTTGCCAAATTATATAAATCGCCAAATTAATAGCCAAATTACACACATTGACATAATTTTTATTTTAAATAACAAAAAAAAAAAAACAAATAATTAGTAAAATATTAATGAAAATACAAATAAATATTCGAAATAAAAATCAGTTAATGACATTTTAAACATGTGAATCTTATTTAATGTCATTGAATGTGACATTCACGATCATCCAGTATTGGCATAATTAATCTTATATTTTGGCGAAAATTTTTGTTCGACGACATAACCTAGTAGTACCTTATACTTATATATGTATAGTTGTATATTCTAATTAACTTGATTATCCCGTCAATCAATTTTGCCAAATTGTAAAAATCACCAAACTCATAGCCAAATTATTCATATTGACATAATTTTCTTTTTAAATAATGAAAAAACAAATAATTAGAAAAATATTGATAAAAATATAAATAGAAAGTCGAAATAAAAATTACTTAATGGCGTTTTAAACAGGTGTATAATATTTAATGTCATTGAATGCGACATTCACGATCATCCATTATTGGCATTTAATCTTATAATTTGGCGATGATTTTTTGCTCGACCGGGTAACAAAGTAGTACCAAAAAATGATTTTTTCAACGCTTTACAAATGGGGAAGAATTCCATATCCTGTTCTAGTTTTTTGTGATGTTTTTTGGCATTAAATGAACGATATTTCGGTTTAATGTAAGGGTAGGGATCATTAAAGGCCTTTTACAGAAAAAAGTCAATGTCCAAATCCTAAGACCTGGAGACCAAACTGGTCGCCCTGGCGGCTAGTTGAGAATACTTGACGATTTATACCTCCTATCAGACTAACGGAATAATTCCTTGAATTTAATTTATTAAAAAATAATTAAGTTCAAAAATATTAAATTGTTGCATTGTCATTAAAAAATATGTGTGCAGATTTTTTGTAATAATAACATATCAGAAAATGAGTGAAAGATCACAGATTATGATAATCTCTCTTTTCATACAAACACCAAGTTAATATAAATGTGTTAGTAATTTAAAATAACGTAAATTATTTTTATTTTATATAACAAAAGAATTAAATTACATTCAGAAAATAAAATAATACCGTAAAACACATACGATTCTGTAAATTATTAACCTGAGTAAAATACTTGCTTTTTTTTCCTTTTATATATTTATTTATTTATCTGTATGAATCAGTATCTATAACTGCATTCTAAAGTATCAGTTTATGAATCTAGATATCATTCATATTAATAAACACCCACTTTTATTATAATTTCATTTTACCCAATATTTTCACTGTTTTATTACATTCATTATCCTTTGCAGATTTATTTATATTTATATTTAAATACTAACACAGAAGTAAATCTAGTAACATTCTTAAGAAATTTCTAACAGAATGAAATTAGAGATGTGATGGGATCAGCCCATTGATTTGAGCCCGAACCTGAACTCTAAATCGACACGTTCTGGAACACCACCTATTGCAAATTTGTCACTCCAAGTGAAATTTTATTTCTCCAAAAATTTAAAAATAGAGAAAACCATTTGTAAAACATTAATCTAGTTTTAAAGTATTTTAGTATGCTTTAAAAATATCTTTGAAAGAGAATTAACTTATTATTTAAGGGATACAAGGAAATAAATTCTGTCGGATTCTTAAGGCATGCTTTTTGTAAGATTAAAATTCTGTGTGATATGTTACTCCTTGGTATCCGTTTGAAATCCTTTTTATAAAATAACTGGAAAACAGAACTTGTTTTTTCCAAATAAGTGCATAATTAAATTTTATACAATAGAAATAGTGCTTTTACAATTTTTTGGCAATAGTTGGTTAAAAATAACGATTAGCCGAATCGGGTTTTTAAAACTGAAAGTGAATTTCTGTTGTCTTCCTATTTCCGGTCGAAAAAATGTAAACAAGTTGTTAGGGGCCATCCTAATACTTATCCATCATGAATATGCATATTATAAAATATAAAAATAAAACATTTATAAAATGCATTGCAATTCCAAAATAAAATTTAAACATATATTTAAGTATTTCTAGAACATAAAAGTGCTCTAATACTCAACTGTGGGTATAACATAACTATCACGTCGACCAATTTTCACAAATTGATAATTTACATAAATCGCCAAAATGCTCACAAATTGTACGAACTGACATATATATATATATATATATATATATTTAAATAAAGGAAGAAGAAAAAATAATTTAGTAAAATATTAACAAAAATACAAGTAAAGCGTCGAATTAAACATCACTTGATAACGCATTAAACGCATGTAACGTGTTTAATGCCAAGTAAACGTGACATTTACAATAAGCCATTATGGACATTTAACCTTATAGTTTGGCATTGGTTTTTTGGTCGACGGGTTGATTAAGTAATACCGAATTGCGTAAAAAAACATCCTTTTAACTCCAAATATAATAATCATATTAACTAACAATTTACTGAATCAAATTAAGCGTCTTATTTCGAATTAAAATATATATTTGATTTAAAATTTGAATGAGATACAGGGTTATACAGAAATTGAAGAGTGTGGAAAATACGTTACAAATATCTCGATAACCAATCATACGATAAACTCCATTCTTTCTGCAAAATTTATATTCTTTATTGTTCCACTCTTTAAAATAAATTTTTTTAAACTTTTTATATACATTTCATCAGAAGGAATATTTCGATAGTCCGAAAAAATATTTCCATATAATCGAGTTTACTTATATTCAGTAGACTTCTTTCCATTATTAGATACAAAGTACACATCAAATTTCAAGTTTTTAATCTCAATTTGTTTGGGAGATAGAGTGTTTGCAGATACATAGACAGACATACAGACAGACGGAAGACAGTTTTTTTATGTTTTTCTGAATCGCCAGTGTCTGAAATGTGTAAATACGTCAATTGTTTTCGATTTTCAAAATGATTGCAAGATTTACTCAATACATCGTATGATGGGTAAAAAATTAAGTAATTAGTGCATTCATAAATGTACATATTTATTTATATATATGTTTGGGCCAAGTTGATTCTTTAATGCTTCTGAGCAAAACTTTTTTTTATGTGGAATAAAACGTATTTAATGAGAAATAAAACGTAATTATTTCATTACGAGGCGAAATGATTTTTCAATTCCAAAAATTTCATGGAATTGTAAAATTTTTTATGTACTCATGCATCGTTTTATCTTTTATAATGATTTTTGTAAGGGATCCCTTGTTATACTTCGACTTTTCAAAGAGTTTTTGAAACACTTCTATGATATCAAACTAAAAATTTTCTATTACTTTTAAGTCTGCAGCTTTAAATAAGCATATATGCATAGCGTCTTCAATCATATTTGCATTTATTACTTTATAATTTGCCCCCCACGTCTTCCGTCAGTTATGGCGGATTATTATAAATGAATAATATAAATGAATGAACAAATATAAAGGAAGTTCATTAACAATAAACAAATAATGTCTCATTTAAAACAATATTGCACAAATCAATGAATAATGTTGAAAGTTTCCTAAGAAACGAGACTTTCAGAATACAGAAATCTTTAGTCCGGCTGAATTTTTGGCAGCATTTTCGCCGAAAACAAATTTCGATAAATAGAAGATTTTGTGTCGAAAGCGAAAACAAAACTAACTTTCGGTCGATCACTAATTACAAATAACATTTGTTTTATTTAACAGAGATTCCAAGTTCATAAAATTTACAAAACATTGTCACGGAAAAGTATGTAACAGTAATACATTTTTATGCTAAGGAGATATTTTAAAATGAGAAAATTAATCACGAATTTTATATTCCTGTTACAAGATTTTTTCTACTACTTGTTTTAAATATCGGATTCAGGATATTATTAGACAATATATATCTTTCGATCTCTTGTTACGAAAAAAGAATCAATCTTCTTTGCCACAAATAGTAACGAGTAAGGTACACATTAACGTTTACGTTATTTAGGTTTAGTTTGATGTTTACAGGACTGGGGAAATACAACAATCAGAAATTACTGAGTACATATCGTCTTTCCTATCTTTAATAGCTGAATAAAAAGGTATGGTATTTGAAATAAAATAAGAACTTATTACTTTTAAGAAATATTTATCTGTTAAAGATGACAATGCAGCTAGCGTACTGCCGCAAATGTAATAATTTTTTTTCTTATAAATTTCAGTGAAACTAAAATTTAATTTTTACTGCTAATCATTTTTAAACTATAGTTGTTCTAAACAGTCTCTGTATTATTAAGGAATGTAATGGCATTCTTAAACAGTTGTTAAATATCTAAAAAAAAGTCGCGTGTACGCTTGTGATAAAATGTTAGCTTATCCGCTAAAATTTAAAAGTACTGAACTTTTCTTAAAAATAAATACATACATTTCATAAACTACTTCTTTAATATTTTTTAAAAGGGAATCCTTTATGCCTTTTGTTTTAATTTTAATATTTAAAATTAATAAATATCAATAGACATTTAACAGAAATACAAATTCTTAAAAATAGATTTTAAATTATTTCACGGTTATGGAGTTCAATTTATTTCAAATAAAGGTTTCAGTTGCCGTTCAGTGATTCAAAAGATTTTGTGAGAAGAATAATGAGTTTTATCAGATTTAAATCATGACTATTTGACTTTAAAAGCTTAAATTATTTCATTCAATAGAACGGGAACAAAGAACTCAGCTTGCCTTTTGTTGCCATTTCCGATACCCTGCAAAATTTCGTCAAATAAATCGATGATAATTAGAAGGTGAAGTGTGCTTTTGTTATTTAGACAATGACAACACAATCGATACGCCACTTCAGGACATATCTTTTTATACTGAAATATGGTATTTCTACTTACCTTTAAATAAATAAAATACTTTTTATAAACAATGATCATAACTAAACGCTTAATTGTAAGTATGTGAATTATATTAAATATATACAAGATGCTTAATATGAGTTAATATAGATAATTGAAATATCAGAATCTATTTCATTTAAAATATACAGGGTTATTCTATTTTTTTTTTTTTTTTTACAATAAAAGAGAAGTGATAGTACACATCAAGACAAACAATATTAAATAGGAGACCAAGGGTCCAAAACGTTTTCCAAAGGAGATAGCCGCCATTAAAGTTTAGAGACTAAAATTTCAAATAAACACAAAAAACGGAAACATCGGTCGATTGATTTGCGGTTTTCACTAAAATTATTCTTTATGCCGGCATTTTCTTGAAATTAAATTAGAAAGATAAATTTCAAAAAATGCCGATAGAGGGCGCTTTAGACTTTGGAGTAACGAACAACTATTTTTTGCCGGTATTTTTTGCATATCATTAAATGTTTTCGTAAGCATAATCTCGAACTTAAATTTTGAGCTGAAAATATGAAAGCTGGAAGTAGTTAAATAGCACATATTGAACTGTGTTCAGAGGGATAAAATTTCAAATGATTTTAAAAAACCGAAAGATTGGTTCATTGATTTGTAGTTTTCACTAAAACTATTCTTTATGTTGGTATTTTCTTAAAAATAAATTATAAAGATAAATTTCAAAAAATTTCAATAGAAGGCGCTTTAGACTTTGGAGTAACGAACAACTATTTTTTGCCATTATTTTTAGCATCTCATAAATGTTTTCGGAAGCTTAAACCTAAAGTTAAATTTTGAGCTCAAAATCTGAATAGTAGGGAGTAGTTAAATAGCACAAACTGAACTGTGTTTAAGGGGGAGGGGGAGGTTCAAATTTAAAATTATCATAGGAAATGAAAAAAATGGTCGATTCGTTTGCGGTTTAAAATAAAACTATTCTTTAAGTCTGTATCTTCTTGAAAAGAAATTTTAAAGATAAATTTCAAAAATTCCGTCAGAGGGCGCCTTAAACTTCAGAGTAACCAACAATTCATTTTAACCTTTATTTTTTTATTCTAATTAAATGCTTGCAAAAGCTTTTTAAATGTTTTCGGAAGCTTACACTTAAGCTTAAATTTTGAGCTCAAATTCTGAATCGTTATGAGGGGTTAAGAAGCGCAAACTGAAGTGTGTTCAGGAGTTGAAATTTAACCCTCCTTTCTCCTCGAACATAATACAATTTTTCGTTACTTAAACACTCCCAACGATTTAGAATTTGAGCCCGAAATTTAAGTCTATGCATTTGAAAGCATTTAATGAGTTTTTTTTTTAAAGTTAAAAATAGTTGTACGCTACTCCAGAGTCTAAGGCGCCCTTTATCGACATTTTTTGAAATTTATCTTTAAAATTTATTTTCAAGAAATTGCTGATTTAAAAATTAGTTTTAGAGAAAACCGCAAATGAATCGACCAATTTATACGTTTTTTAAAATCATTTGAAATTTGAACCCTCTGAACGCAGCTAAGTTTGTCTACTTAACCACTCCCAGCTATTTAGATTTTGATCTCAAAATTTAAGTTCAAGTCTAAGCTTACGAAAGCATTTAATAAAATGCAAAAAAGAGTTGTTTGTTACTAAAAAGTCTAAAGAGCCCTCTATCGGCATTTTTTGAAATTCATCTTTATAATTTATTTTCTCGAAAATACCTAAATAAAGAACAGTTTTAGTGATAACCGCAAATCAATCGACCAATTTTTCCGTTTTTAATAAACATTTGGAATTTGAACCCTCTGAACACAGCTCAGTTTGTGTTACTTAACCACTCCCAACTGTTCAGAATTTGAGCTCAAAATTTAAGTTTGAATCTAAGTTTACGAAAACATTTAATGAGATTCAAAAAATAGTTGTTCGTTACTCCAAAGTCTAAAGCGCCCTCTATCGACATTTTTTGAAATTTATCTTTATAATTTAATTTCATTAAAATGCCGACATAAAGAATAATGTTAGTGAAAACCGCAAATCAATCGACCGATTTTTCCGTTTTTTTATGTTTATTTGAAATTTTGGTCCCTAAACTTTAATGGCGGTTATCTCCTTTGGAAAACGTTTTGGACCCTTGGTCTCCTATTTTATATTGTTTGTACCTATTGTCCTCCTATTTTATATTGTTGTCTTGATGTGTACTATCACCCGCCTTTTATTGTAAAAAAAATTTAGAATCACCCTGTATATTTAAATCTGATTTTTCAATGTAAAAAATGTTCTCTTTTGTATAAAAAACACACTGGTAAGCATTCCAGCTATTTCAAATTTGACTTTTTTTTTTTCAAAATTGCCAAATTTAAGTGCGTGCAACAATTTAACAGACTTTTCGCCTAAATAAACGGCTTAACCTTTGCGTGTTAGTTATGAAAAACTGATAACAAAATCCTTCAATATTCATTAAAACAAACACATAAATTTCATAAACCATTTTCTCAATAGTTTCAATAGTAGCATAATTTATTTCTAAAAAAATTGACCTTTTAAAGTAAGTATGAACTTTTAATATGACTCTAAATATGAATAAACTCTAAATGTGAATAAAGACTACTGATGAAATGATCTCCGCCAGAGCCCAGGTCTCAGATAAAATCTACCTATATAATAATAATGTAGATAAGTAATATGTACATACTTCAGAGCTAAAATATACTCTAAGGCCCAAGTCTGAAACTAGCTTCGGCTTGATATTTATACCTTCCCTGGAGCTTGGGGTGAAAGTAAAAATTTAAATTATTTGCAAATTTCTACTAGCTTGCATACATGTATCAGGCGCACATATAGCTTACTGTCCATTTAACCACGAAGATATTAGCTTTATATTACATTTACGAGGTAGAACCCATCGAATTTTGACAAAAGAAAATATTTAAAAAGAAACTATGCAACTCACAGATTTATAATAAGTCTGCAAAAGTAGTTACAACAAAAATATACCTTAAATTGATAAATCTAACTCTTAAAAGAATGATATTTAAACTAAAGTTAACAAAATACTATTTCCATAAAACTCAGTTTTGCAAATTATTAATATTAAATTTAAATCATAATGTAAGCAGTTAAATGTAACAAAAATATGTTATTATGACAACGTTATCAGTTAAGGCTCTCATGCTGGGTACTCTAAATACGCTACGCCCAGATACACTGTTAAAACTAATGGTGACACATTGCACCTTTTAGGAGTGAAAGGCTTGCCCCACTGGTGACACTCCTAAAGGAGCCAGAATGGCACCTTTAATTAGGGTGAAAAGATGGCACTCTTAATCCAGAGTGCCCAATATTCAAAAATTAAAAAGTATACAAACCGATTTTTGGATCTCGAAGGATTGGAACCCACAACGTCTTATTATAAGCTCAGCGTATGAGGACGGTTTCAACATCGTATAGAAAGTTTGCGTTTTAAAATCGTAATTGTAGTTTCAATCCCAAGTTCGTATATAATCCATGAATATTTGAGAGAGGCAACACAGGAGGCTAATTTACTAGAGACAAGTCTTTATTAATTTCACTGTTCCAAGAATGGTTGCCGTGCCAGAGAGGGACCCTCGCAGAGATAGGTCCGATCGCTAGTACTTACAGAGAAGGAATGGTGACAAATACATTTTTCACATCGTCAAGTGTTGGCGCGATACATGTACATAAAAATAGCAAAAAAAAAAGACTGATAAGCACAAATTGCGGTGAGAGAAGGCACGTGGAGAGTTTCCGTTAAATAGACTTTCAATGATATGAACCAAAGTGCATGATTTGAAATAATTAACGCCAAATGATAAAAGATAGCATATGGCTCGGGAAACCACAAGGATTGCATTCTTTACATAGGGTTAACAAAAGTCTCACGGGTTCAGAAAGGAAATTAATTCTAATGAAATAAAATAAAAGACAAACTCAGTGCATCTGGTTCTTAAGTGAGTAGCGTTTAGCTATGAATAAATATAGCCTAGAAATAACTGTTTAAATGGTTGTTGCTATGGGAAAATACTTACATGTACATGAACAAACGGATGTACGTTGTGGTTTTAAAGAAAGAATTAGAGATAACTGAAATTATATTTTAAAGGAAAAATGGCCGTTAGTAACTGAATAGAATTAAAGGGATTAAAAAACTAGCTTATTAAATAAAGTTACAAATTAAGGGAATATTGTAATATTAACTAAGGGGGAAAACAATTATTAACTAATATGTAAAGGAAAACGCCTTTACATATATCTCCCCGACGACCGACAAAGAAAAAGCGTGAAACGCGGGAGATAAAAGAAAAAAACCCACAAACACATGCCTCCTCTCAAAGATACAATACCAACTCATATAAACAAAACATATTATTAAAGAGGAACTGGTGATAACTTGTCTAATAATGCAATACTCAAGTAGTAAATAAGCAAAGGAAATACATCATGTCTCAATTAAAACAAAAAAACATGCTAATAAGCATGAAAAAGCAAGTAGGTACCTATAAAACTTGCAAAAAGTCTTTTTTTTTTAACTGCAGTGAACTTCTGGACAGCTGTATATTATCTTGTTTCTTTTTTTTTCTGTGTGCACACTCAATATTATTCCAGAAGATTTTAATTCAGATTGCTTGAAATTTCAATTCAAGCCAAAGCAATTTTTTTATTGCTTAAACGAGTTGGTTACATTCCAACTTCTACTTTATTATTATATTTTTGAGACATGAATTAATTAAAAAGGTAAAATAATACATAAAATATTGAATATATGTGTAAGAACACAATCAAACATAATGAGAATTCTGTGACATATAAGTTTTATAACTACAATAAAAGGAGAAGCAAAAAAAAAAAAATAAAAAGAATGATATGATTTACCTTGACTTTATCAATGATTCTCTGTGTCAAAAAAATCTGTTTACTGATCTAGGTTATATTTAGTTTAGGTAAAAAAAAGAGTGGTGTACAATGAACTTTTAAAAAAAAATGTAAGAAAACTAGCCTTCTTCAAAAGATTTAATGTATAACGTGTGAGAAAAAAATGTAAGGCAGGTTAATGTGAATCGTACATAGGCGTCAAAAGAATAGATGTGTGTGTGTGTGAATGCAACCCGAAACACCACTCGGTGTAGTAACTGAAGACTATCAGCATGCGGCTGCATATGTGAACAAGAAAAAGGGAAAAAAATAAAATAACATTTACCTGTGTACAAACTGACCAGAAATCGTGAAAACTTTACAAGTATATTATGTGTAAAGTCTTAATGAACAATAAAAGAGCTTAATGAAAAAAACTGACCTAGTGTACCTCTATTAAATTGAGAAAAAGTCCTGTTAAATCAAATTTTCGCTATGCACACTACCAAACAGGATGAACATAAACACGGAGTAGTATGGAAGAAAACTGAAAATTGAAACCGTAACTACAAATTAATTTTAGAAAATCTGGCAAAACACTTGAGCGGTGTATGTAATAACAAAATGTGCAAAAAAAATCAAACAAATTGCTGACAAAAGTGTAAACGATCATATGAACTATGTGAAAGAAATCATCATGTGTGAAGGTAACAGGATCTGACATAGCAAACCCACATAAAAAAATCGAAATGTAAAGGGCTATAGTACCAGTGCACACGAAGAACTGAAAACACAAGGAAGCAGTATTTTTGTAAACGATGAACTAATGTGTAATGTGTGAGAGACAAAATTTTTGGGTACTGAGAGACCCAAACCATGAGCAACGTGTGTAATAGCCTATGAACAAAAATGCAATGAACTAATGTGTAAATTCAATGAACAAAAGTTCCTCCTGTACACTAAGCACAAAACCCATTGTGTTACGTTTTGAAATTTACCGTTGTTTACACTGCCAGTTAAGGGTTAAATTACGAAAAAAAAACAATATTGCTGTAATTTTGTTATAAAAGGCACAACAATGTCCAAACAGTGAATGAAGAAAAAAAACAACGAAAAATCTTGTAAGGAAAAAAAAAATATGGAATATCTAAGGTCAATACTAACCAACAAATCCTAAAAATGTGAAAAAAATCCATTACTTTTTTTAAAAAAAAGAGGCTTTTTTTTAGGAAAAAAAATGCAACAACAATATACCTTCTTTCCTTAAAAAGAAAATACAGTCATGAAAAATAAATAGAGCAACATAGTAAACAACCAGTATGTGTGTAAAAAAAAACAATGAACAAATGTGTAATGTGTAACAAAGGTCTGGTTAAACTCTGAACCAGCTACCTTGAGTTTCGTGTAAATCCTCAATGAACTACTATGTATGAGAAAAAATAATATACTGTCGAATACTATATTAGCAAAAGACAACAAATAATAATAAAATAAAATGATTGCATACACAATATTATTGAAGTGCAAATAATTTAAAATTTTATTAAGAGGCATCAAATCTAAAATAAAAAAAATCCCTTTTTTTTACCTGATCCAGTCGTGAAAGATGATATGTATGAAAACAGGCAAAATAACAAAACATTATACACCATCATGAACTTTAAAGATATGCTGTCATATATTTGAAAGAAAAAAAAATGAAAAAAACAAAATTATTATCGAGTCACTATTTGTACAATTAATAAATTATCACCTGTGTGTTTACCTGTGTAAAAGGAAATCAAACCTACAAATTATTTCATGCATAGAAATTTAGATGCATGTGCAATCACTGTGTACAATTAATTTATGTACGCACTATATGTAAACAAAAAAACACCATAAATTACTCTAAGTGTTGTGTGAATAATTAAAATATTAAAAAAAATCGTGTAAATAATTCCATTTCAGTCTTTGATCAAGCAAGCGGCCAACTTGCTCAATCAAACCCTGAAATCAAAACATCAGACACATTGCCGCTCCCGGGAAAACAGCGCCGTGAATGATGACCTAACACAAAAATAAATATAAAATTTTATGACTGCCAAAATAAAAGAACAAATACATTAAAAAAATGTACTGTGTAAGGGTATGCCAAATGCCACACATACCAAAGTGTAAAAATGTAAAAATTAAAATGCTGCTACTAGAATGTGTATTGTGTGACTCTCTTTCATTTAAGAAGAGGGGAAGACGAGATAGCATCATCTCTGTGTGTGTAAGATTTCATATTACCTCATGAAAGTGACTCAAAAATATCTAATGGTTATGACAGAAAATCGAATCAAATAGAAAAACTCATTACTGAAAAATAATATGTGTATTATTATTATTTTTTTTAGAAGAGACCGGAATTAGAGAAGTGTATTAAAATCTGCGTAATAATAATAACTGCCAACTTACAACTGTAGGAAAAATAAATTTAACTTGCTCCTTTTTTTACGATGTCACAGATGCAAAAGTTAAACTTTCGAAGCCCAATATTGGACTCTCTATTTAAAATTATGTGTTTAGGTATGATACACAAATGAAATGTATAGTACTTAAAATATAAAAGTGGGATTGTCACTCTTACCTGTATATACAATAAACATAAACAAGTGTAGGTATATAAAAATTCACAGCAAACATATATAGGTATAAGAGAAAAACCACAAGAAAAGTATGGTGTCTATATATATTAAGTGTACAAGTCTCAAAATTATTAATTGGAAAGCAAGTTTTTTTTTATCTCAGCTAGAAGAGAAATTTTATTTTTATTTTTTTTTTTTGTGAACAAATACTACATTTTTTTTTTATAAGGTGTGTAACTATTTCATACGAAAAACAAACAGTGTGACTTTAGTCAAGCAAACTGCATCACAAAATATTGTTATTGGAGAGAAGAAAAAAAACGAATAGAATGCAATGTGACAATAAAAGCACTGAAACGATTATACACAAAAATGCGAACCAGTGCACATGGCTGAGTGTATAACCGCAAGCACCCGACACGCAATTCAAGAGCTCAAAAATAGATTAAGTAATCATTTCTGAATTGCGAGTTTGTCACACCGCAGAATATCCCTGCATCACCGGAACATCAAAATAGGGAGAAAAAATAATGTAGGACCTCCAAAATGACTACTGGTATACACCTGCATATTATGAATGGTAAAAGTATAAAATGAATAAATGAATATTTACGTTTACGGGGGGGGAGGGTTGTAACTGAAACAAGTAACAATTAAACACATATGAGGATGCAGCGATACACATGTAAAATTGAAAAAAAGGCTTTCACTAGTAATGACTGCAAAATGTAAATTTGTGTGTAAAATTGGTGGGGTATCGCTGAATCCAACACACTGACTAAAGTCAAACTGTACATAAACTGACAATTTAATTTGAGAAAAAAATATGTCAACACCACAACTTATTTTACGCACCCTTGAAATTATTCAAGAACGAAAAAAATACACTGCAATAAACTAGTGTCTAACGCATTTCACTGTATATTTAAAAAAGCAATAATTGTTGTCAGAATAAAATTAATTTCAACTTAAAATAGGTGACTGAGTATAACTGAGAAAGAATTTAATAACAGTCATGCAAAACAATTTTGAGCACTTTTAAAAATATGATTACTCTTTACCTGTACATAATTATTCATGTAAAATATATATTTGTATATGAAAATATGTGACGAATTACACAAAAAATATACTGCTTTAAATATTCAGACATTTAACGGAACCACAATCTACTACAAAGATATCTACTAAATGTTTACAAACTTGAGACAAAAATATTATAAAAATACCTTTAAATAGCTAAAATATAGAAAACGGTTAAAATATATAAAATGTAATAAAAAGCATAAAATTTCTAAGATGAAATAATATATTCAACGGTATCAATTAAAAATATTGGTACCACAATGTTTTATAGAACGTAATGTCAGGTTCTTTTTTTTTTTTTGCCAGTCAAAAGAAGTACTGTCCTGGGAAAAACTTCTCTTCCACTATCATATGCTTAGAAAAAAACAATTTAAGAACAATAAGCCACTTTTCAGTAATCCTGATTTATGATTTATCTATTAAACCTATGTTTGTAATAGACAGTAGAAAGAGCATACATCCATAAAAACAAAACAACTTTACACTTTAGCAAAATTCTTATAAACACTACTTACCATCACAACCAAAATTACTTTTTTTATCAGCAAGTATTAAAATATGCACAAAGTTATAGAAGCAAAAGATATTAAACTTTTATATCAGATTTATCATAAAATTTCTTCATTCCTTGTTAATTTCCACAGTAGCACACAACTTGATGAATGCAGTAGATTTAATCCAAGAAAAAAAAATCACGAGAAATTACACAATGTGCACAGGAAAATATATACGGTTACGCTTAAAAAGTTATTATCGAAGTATCTTATACCAGATTATTTTGAAACAAAATATTAACTTAACTAACTAAGTGTAAGCAAGAAATTTAGCCTTTTATAGGCTAGAATAATGAAAAGTAAAATTAACTTACATAGCCCACTTATGGGGGAAAAAAAACGTAATCTTTTACGAAAATATAAGCAAAATCTTGGATTCGTTTACTCTTTTTTTTTATTATCCATTTTTTTTAAGAAGGTTGAAACCCAAATAAATCTCAGTGATGTCCGTACGACGAATAACAAAACGAACACATTGTTTCCCGGAAAAATGCATCGGAACTACATGGCAGAAATTGTCTCTCTTTCTTTCTTCACATTATAAAGTACAGAAGCACGGTGAATAATTACTTCTTCATCGTAGCAGACGTATTAAGCGCAACTGGAAGAGTCAGATTTGCTGTGATAGTATTCTATCAGATGAAACACAGCTGTTTCAGAAAGCGGGGGGAAGGAACATTTTCTTTGATTCACTATCGGCATGAAGAAATAAATAGATGAATTCACCCATGACTAAAGGTTTCTACGGCGGTTCACACTAGAAGAGTATATTTTTTTTGTTCGCTTGGTGGTCACTGGAATACAGAATTGAGTTCGCACTTCTCAGGAAATTCAGCATGTAAACAAATCTAATTTGTCGATGACTGATGATATTTTAAATACTGAAGAATATTAAACGTTGTTATTATGTAGTTTTTTTTTAAATCGTACAATACTGGGATCCCTCTCTGACACTAAATTATTCAAGGACTGGACGTGGCACCAGTTAATTTATGTGAGGACGGTTTCAACATCGTATAGAAATTTGCGTTTTTAAATCGTAATTGTAGTTTCAATCCCAAGTTCGTATATAATCCATGAATATTTGAGAGAGGCAACACAGGAGGCTAATTTACTAGAGACAAGTCTTTATTAATTTCACTGTTCCAAGAATGGTTGCCGTGCCAGAGAGGGACCCTCGCAGAGATAGGTCCGATCGCTAGTACTTACAGAGAAGGAGTGGTGACAAATACATTTTTCACATCGTCAAGTGTTGGCGCGATACATGTACATAAAAATAGCCAAAAAAAAACGACTGATAAGCACAAATTGCGGTGAGAGAAGGCACGTGGAGAGTTTCCGTTAAATAGACTTTCAATGATATGAACCAAAGTGCATGATTTGAAATAATTAACGCCAAATGATAAAAGATAGCATATGGCTCGGGAAACCACAAGGATTGCATTCTTTACATAGGGTTAACAAAAGTCTCACGGGTTCAGAAAGGAAATTAATTCTAATGAAATAAAATAAAAGACAAACTCAGTGCATCTGGTTCTTAAGTGAGTAGCGTTTAGCTATGACAAAATATAGCCTAGAAATAACTGTTTAAATGGTTGTTGCTATGGGAAATACTTACATGTACATGAACAAACGGATGTACGTTGTGGTTTTAAAGAAAGAATTAGAGATAACTGAAATTATATTTTAAAGGAAAAATGGCCGTTAGTAACTGAATAGAATTAAAGGGATTAAAAAACTAGCTTATTAAATAAAGTTACAAATTAAGGGAATATTGTAATTTTAACTAAGGGGGAAAACAATTATTAACTAATATGTAAAGGAAAACGCCTTTACACAGCGCTCTGACCGCTCGGCCATCGAGCTCACCTTGAATGTCAACCTGAAATGTTTAAATGTCCTGAAACTCAAAGGCTGCTTTATATATAAAAGCTCGCCAAAAGTTAGCCATCCGAAGTTCTAAACAAAATTGGGATAGCGTATAGCGATGATAGTCATCGTAGGGAGAAATTGCTGTTCAGATCCACCAGTGACGGCGAATTGAATGGCAAGGATACACATCACAGAGCATGCGCAAATGACTAAGGGGTGAAAATCACCCAACGGTATGCGTTGCGCGGCACCCTAATTAGCCTGAATCATCCACTGAGAGATCAAACGTCACCCCAAACACATTTTTAAGCCTGCGAGTGTCAAATGGTAACACCTTTTCCCCCCTGGGCGCCAAATGCAACTTGTTTGTCACCATTAGGTTTAACAGTGTACGTTGGGCCTTTATAATATAGGTAGTGCAATATCTTTGATTCGTTATTTTTAATGATGTTTTTTATGCTTTTTGTAGGATTTTCCGCTTGGTTGTATATAATTTATATTTGTTAAAATAGCTTAATTTTTCTTGGGAAAACTCAAGGTGTGCGATGTGTTTATTTTTGTGTACCACTGTTTCTGAATAGCAATTTGAAGAATACGTCAAGTACATATGCAGGGATTACTACACGGAAGTAGTGGTACTGAAAAAAAAGCTAAGATCCAAACTCTGAAACCGAGTTCTACAACTCAAGCCTTGCACTTTTCAGGACTCATCCTTCTCTTTTACACGCTTAATCTTGAATGACTTAAAATATTAATTTAAATTAAAGGAAAGAACATTAAAAATCTGAAACATTGTTTATATAAGTATATTTTTATCTAATTAATTAATACAAAATAAGACACATATTATGCTAATACATGACTTAATAATTGTGCCAATATATGACTGACAAGGAAGGTCTCCATACGGGCATACTCGGAAAAATCTGAAAAAATTACAGATTGTTCTTTTCATATGGGTATATATTAGGTGGTCCTTAAAAATGAACTTTTAAAATTTGTATAGGACATCCCTTTATTTTGTTCTATTTATAAAAAAAAGACCTCAACAAAAATTTCAGAATTTTAAAACAAATTTTAAGGGTTGCTGCCAAGGTTTGAATATTGAGAAATTAGAAAATTCGACATCTTTTTAGTCTAATTTTTATGTTATTAATACATATCCATAGTCATCATGAAATTGAATCATAGTATGATATTAGGCTGTATAGACTATCGAATGCTTCATTTTTTCCCAAATTTCATGCTGAGTTTTTTAAATTTTCAGCGATATTTAAATATATTCGAGATTTTGTTCGTTTTTTTAATGAGCCAGAGCAATGCCAACGGGTTAGCTAATTTAACTTGAAATAGTGCTTAAATCAATTTAAAATCAATAAAAATAAGAAAATAATAATAATTTAGCCTTATTTTTAATAAATGATTATCTAATAAAATGTATTACATGAGCACTAAATAAATATTTATTATTAAAATTATTGATTTTTGTGTGCGCAACTTTTTTTTCACCAACTTTGATTCTTTTTTTGTGTATAAGTAGTCCATAATCATCTATTCTTAGTGCTACGGTTGCTTGGTTGCTACGGCAACAGATGGAATTCCCCTAATGAGTAGACAAAAAAGTAATGTTTTTTTATAAATCTATGCGAAATGTGGACAATATTCTTTCGTATCATTTCCTGCCTTTTTCTCAGTGTATTCAGACATATTTGACATTCTTTCAGACATTTTTTAAGAAGAAGCAAGCTCAAGTGATAATGAAACTTGTTCTAATTAGGAAGAGGTAGTTTCATGCTCGCACAATGTTCGACCTTCTAAAAAAAGGGGTAGAATGAACATTGAAATTAAAAAGTTCATTATATTATCAGTCAAGTATTGCTTTAACCAATCATGAACAATAAAACTTGCATTGCCAACATTTATCTAACAAAAATTAGGTTAAAACATTAAAATGGTTATAACGAAGGAGAATCACGTGGCAGGATCTCACGTTGAAAAACATAGGATATATTCAGTAAACTTGTTATTTTTATTTTTACTTTAATTTGAAAAATATAAATATTTAAGTAAGCTGTAAGGATTAAAAAAAATGAATTTTTACAAGCATTAATATATATATATATATATATATATATATATATATATATATATATATATATATATATATATTAATGCTTGTAAAAATTCATTTTTTAATATATATATATATATATATATATGCAGTTCTTCGTTAGGGTCTCGCTCATCTGACGAAATCCTATCAATTTTTGTCCTCTGTCGGTCTCTTTGTCTGTCACAGAGTCCGTACACAAAAACTATATAAGTCAGAGAATTAAAATTTTGTGTACCTATAGCTGAATAGCTCTTGTCACACAACAAATCATAAAATTTTGAAAAAGACTAATATTTTAATTAAAATATTTTTAATTATTGATTTATTGATATAATAGTTTTATTTATTGATATAAAAATTATTATATATGTAAATTAAATGAATGTATTAAATAAATCATATGAAAAACGTTCCTATTTATTTTTACTTCATCCTATTACATCCTCTTTATCATATATTTTGACACGCGAAGTGAAATATTTTTTTATTAAATTCTTATTCATTTAAATTATTACTAGCCGCGTCTGGGGACCATTTATGCAATAAATTATAAATTTTTATTGAGAAATTTTGTTTGTTAATTTAATGATAAAGTGTTTTGAAGGATATATTAAATGAAACACTCTGTGCAATTTGCAATCACACTTACACGATTGTTATAATTGTACTTTTAGTTAAATAATGAAATGGAGTGAGATGACCAATTGAACTATATTTTTAAAAATAAGCAAAATTGTTGATTGAAAAGTTAAACTATTCCCCTTAGTAAAACATTTAATAAATGATTATAATTCAATGAGTTTTTTGTCTCATTTAATATTTCATTTTACTTTTAGGTTTCATCTGCATTTATGATTCCATTCTTAAACATGAAATAAATTATCTGTGACAAATATCACAAAATATTAATGAATCTGTCCTATAAAGGCATCTCATTTGTAAATGTAGATAAAAAAGAATGAATTGGGAATATCGCATAATGCAAGTTTATTTTCAAAAAGCTTTCAGATAAACTTTTCCCATTATCTTCCAATAGCTACTATAACAGCGTGGTTTTCGCCTTTACGCAGGATGCTGCGAGCCATGAACTGGCTGGTAAAAGCTATTAAGGATGCGGAGAGCGGGTTACTTATATTTATTGCAAGATTGCAACACATTCATGAAAACATAATTTTCTCCAGAAGCGGGCATTTGGGCGTACTCTGTGGGGTTACAAATATTATGAAATGGGAAACAACTGGGGGAGAGATCCACTGTTATTTTTCATTTATTAAAAGTGTGTAAGTAAAATTATTATTATTATTATGATATTTGTTTTAGCATCTTTAGAACTAATGAAGTTTTGAAAGAAACGTTTTGCGTATAAATGAATAATAAAATTTCGCCCAAGGTAGATAAAGATCTCATTTGCAATCAAATTACCTTAAAATAACATAATGTATTAATATATTTTCTGCTTTTGAAAGTAAAAGCATTAATATTGCATTTAAAAATAGTCTTTCCCTTCATTAAAAAAATAGTTGTAAAAGTGGGCAGATGTTCTTTAATCTATTAAATATACACTGTAAAAAAAATTCTGTGAAGGTACTAAACATTTTCTAGGAAACTGGGATTCCAAGAACTTTTCCTGTAACGGTAACAGCAAAAATTCAAGTTTTAGAATCGATTATATGGGTTTTTCCTGTTAACGTTACATGAAACGTTCTTGGAATCCCAGTTTCCTAGAAAATGTTTAGTACCTTTACAGAATTTTTTTTACAGTGTAACATAATAATAGACTAAAATTCATATTAATCATAATAATATTTTAATACCAAAAAATAAAATGGCAAAAAGCGTTTTTTACCTTTAGAAAACCCTAGTATAAAGTAATAAATTTTTTATATGAAAGAATAATCTATAAAAATGAAACTTCATTTGTAACCACTGATTTCCAAAAGCATTTCCGAGTAACTTTGATACAAATTATAAAGTTTTATCCACTAAGCTGATTTTTTTCTTCAAAGGAACAATGAATACTACGATTTATAATAGTGGATTTAATCATATGTTTTAAAACGACACTGATATTTACCTAAATTCCCTCCAGAATTGATGAAAACATACAATCGTTATTACCCTTATAGATTTTCTAGGGTTCTAGACAAAATTTTAGTGGTTAGTACGAGTCCTTTCAGTTTTTCACTTACAGTAAAGGTCGGTAATGAACGATTGAACGAAATATACTAAACCTGTTCCTAAAAAATATCTAAGTAACTATGCAAGTTTCACCAAAATATGTCCAGTAGAACATTTTTTAAGCCGTTCATTTTTCATGTGTTCAGATGTTTGTAAAAGTTTTCATTCTAATTCAATGCCTAAGAAAGATATAATGATATGTTAAACACTAAAATCTTTACTGAAATTAACAATCACTGCAAATACCATAAAAATCTGCCCAGTATTTTTTTAAGGCGTAATTTTGTATAAACAGGTTCATTTGATTTTCAATCTCTCCCCATAATTTTATAATTAAAAAAATAAATATTAGGCTATATATTAAAACCTTTTTACAAAAAATACTCTAATACTTCGAATTCTATCGAACTTTATACAATAAAATTCATCTTTAAACAACCGGAACGAAATTTGCATTTGAATTTGACATACTTAATAGATTAATAAAATTCTTAACCAAAACATAAAGTTTTTGTTTCTTTTTTTTAGTGCTATCAATTTCCAAGCAAACATTTTCACAACCAACAAACATACTTATAGATAAAAAATACAATTTAATTAGATTAACATTAAGAATAACATTACTATTATTTTCTTACTCTTCCATTTTTGATGTATAAATTCGATTACTTATCTAAAATCATTTAATTGCCAATTAATAGTATCATAAAAACACATATTCCAATTTTAGAAAAAGTATTAATACACAATAAAACAAAGAAACGTTTTAGGATATTAGAGGCAGCAAAATAATTTTTGCTTTTTACATATTTTTTTTATTTTGAAAAATATTCGTTTCTAAATTTCTAAAGACAAAGATTGCTTTTCGGAATTAAGGGTAATTTGGAAGAGGAAATTTTATATTTTCGCTTGTGATTATAGTTCACATAAATAAATTAAGAGACTTTTTTTCTTTTTCATACTTTGAATAAACTTCATCATATATTTTATTAAAATAAACCAGTGTAAATGGAAACATGTACTTGATAATCATGCATCAAGTTTGTAAATTTCTAAATTATCATTATTCAAAATTTTTAGCAAATGTATAAGCGGCCAAAAAATTCAGTGTTTTTATCAAAAATGGATTTAGGAAATTACGTATTCCTACTACTCTCATGTCTATAACACAAGTATAGCTAACAGAAAGTGTATCTAAAAGGAATAATCATAGTTTATTCATATATTTTAATCATAAATACTAATGTTTATATACTACAAAAACATTACACAGTATAAAAATAGTAGAAAGATATAAAGTGTTTAAAGAAAGGAACAACTGATTAAGTTAACAAAAAATACTTCATTTGTGTAAAATTTTACAATTATATAAATATAAAATAAAGAGAATTTGTTTTTTATAGCATACTTTCTGTTGCTTGCATGAAACTATGTAAATAAATGTAGGAGACATAAGTATTTTATATAAAAATTAAAGTAAGAAGTTTTCTTACCATTTGTTTTTTCAGTAGAAAACTTTGTTTGGCAATCCTAGAATTGCATTCAATCGTAGAATGCATGTATTTCACTTTGGTACTAAAAATGGCCCAAAAATCGTTAAGTGATGAAGATCAATTGCTGATTCACACTATTTTCCTCTATTGTATAAAGAAATAAATAATATCACCTATATATTATCAACTATGTTCAGTCTTTTAGTTGGAGATGCAAATTGGACCTTATTCTTTTAAAAATGATTTTTTAACAGATCTAAATTTCTGCTCTATCTTGTTGAATTATTCAGTCTTCTCTATCTACTTCTGTAACATAATCTAGAAAATGATATTCCAACAATTAGCTTTAATCTTTATGGTTTTTTCTGTTTTTCAAAAAGATCAGAATCGTTCTTCCACTATATCTGACTGCTAAATAAATCATCGAATTTCCTTCTCCTTTATGGCGAGTAGACTTTTTTTTTAATTCTTACTTGATACAATGCCAAAAGAACTGATATCTATTAGGACCATACAAACTGAACTTTCTATCATCTAATAAATAACAGGAATCTATTCCTGGTCCAAGACATAGGGTCTCCCCCCTAAGATAAGCGGTTAGCTACATACAGTTTTGTCCACTTTGTATGTTGTTGTCTCTTATTGAAAATGAAAACTTAAGACTGTTGTATACAGTTATAGACAGTTTGACAACACATGTGATAGTCATGCTTCTTTAAAACTGTACGCGGATTTTTAAATCTGTAGAAACATTTTTTAGGGTTTTAGGTCTGCGTGTCTTTTTTATTTTTTATTTATTTATTTATATATTTTTGTATTGTGGCGATCTATATTTCTAAGACTTAGAAATTTCAGTATTAATAATATTAAGCATGTAACTAGTATAGTATAAATAATTTATTTTTTCCATAAATTAATTGTTATAGCAATTTATTTTTCATTTCACAACAAAGACATAAATATGGAGTAATAGCTTAAAAAAAAGATTCGTAAATTTAAATTACAATTCCGTCAATTAAAAAAAATCGAGTGTTCTTTTATTGTTTTTTTTTTTTTTTTTTTTTTTTTTTTTTTGCACAGAGAACATTCTCAGACAAATGCTTTTTATTTGAAAAAGATTGGTTTTGAAAAAGAATATACACTGTAAAAAAAAATTCAAGAGGTTACTAAAATTTTTTTAGTAAATTTGTATTCCACAGAATTTTTTAGTAACCAATACAAACTTTTTTTTGCAAGCGAAACAAGCATTTCTTTTGTAAACTGAACAAAAGAATTTTTTGTATAACTAACTTAAAAATTTTTAGTATGAGCCACCAAGCAAATTTTAGTAATAACTCCAAAATTATTTTTAATAACCATTACGTGGGTTCGAAGGGCAGGAGCTTCCTTCGAGCTGCATCCAGACTTCTGGAGTGGAAGATTTTCTTTAAAACCGCAATAGATGGCAGCACCAAACATTGCTACTGCTCCGTCAGGATATTCATAATCCC
Organism: Maratus speculifer; assembly: GCA_964019185.1. Taxonomy (NCBI): domain Eukaryota; kingdom Metazoa; phylum Arthropoda; class Arachnida; order Araneae; family Salticidae; genus Maratus; species Maratus speculifer. The sequence continues at coordinate 243,485,959 of OZ025289.1, forward strand.
TTTATTAACGAGTACTTACACTGCATACATTCGGGGCGTATTGGCAGTGGCCAATATCGAACCCGGGGCCTTTCAGCCTGGAGTCCGTTACTATAACCACTATGCTATCAAGGCCACATCAAGTGAGTTTTAGTAATAGCTATTAAAATATAAAATTAACTCTATTCGTTGCTAACTTTTTTCTAGTAATTCTTACAGATTTTCTTGTAACCGATTAAGATTACTAAAAATTTTTTAGTAATTACAAGGATCACTGAAGTTTTTTTTAGTAGATCGACACTTTTTTTTTTACAGTGTACTGAAATAAGTTCTTAATCCATTGAAAAAACATAGTAAACATAAGCATTTCGGTAATTCTATTAAAACAAGGAATTATTTTTGTTACCAAAGTTTTTCAATAATTTTTTATAAATTAAGTCATAGTAGTAATAAGTTACTAACGCAAAACTTTTCACTTGAATTATTAGATCTTATGCAATCTTTTAAATGAGTTTTCAATAAATAGGGTTAGGAAAAAGTTCTAATTTCAGACATTTCAGCACTAAAATATACATATCCGCGATATCTTTACTTTCTCAAATGCTCTTGGATAAGTGCTGTCCACTATTTTTTTTCTAAGGATAAAATTTGTTATATTGTTTCCTTTCTGTCTGCATGCGTATTGGATGTCTGTAGGGCCCCGTACCCGCCTCAGCTGAATGTATGCAAATTTGTCAACATCCGCATTGAATAAAATGAAGCACTCAAAAAAAGGGTAAGTCGATGTACTTATATCGAATTGAGTATGTTTGGATAAAAAAAGAACACAATGCTTTATTAATTTCCAATCAGCATGTGTGATCAAATTCAAACATGTGATAATTTTGTACCCAGTGTTAGTTTATCTCATTCATGGGGGCATAAAAGATGCTTATTAATGTAAATATTAAATTATGCACAGTATTTTAAAATAATTTTAAAGTATACTTGCAAATAATGCTCTTGTCATAAAAATATTTGATTTGGGTATTTTACTTATAATTTTGCTATTTTTCTTTAATAAATAACCAATTAAATGTTTATTGTTCATAATATTGAGTAATAAATATGAACCAGCATATTTTCACTTTAGTTTGTAAATTCAGGGGGTAGATAGTAATGATGTATATAATAACACAACCATCAAAAATCAAAAATTCGTATATGTGTTTCTCACTTTTGAGAACTTTTGGGTCGGAACTATTTTGGGTATGTGAAGTACTTAAAATTGAGTACTTTTTACTCAATTTTGAGATTTTTTTTTTTTGTGCGGCCCAGCAGCATTAGAACAATTTTTCAACGGACCGGGCAAGGCCTATAAACAAAATAAACGGGCCGGCAAAATAATTGGACAGGCCATACGGGTTTACCCAGGCTGATAAAAATACTAACGGGGCAACCGGACCGAAATAAACATTTAAGTAAAAACGATAAAATATGAGCTATTTTCAATTAATATGGTTTGGACGAGAATATGTATAAATGTGTGTCACGAGCCGATGCTAGTTTGATAACATCAATACTGAAATGTAACTTGTCAAGCGTAGAGATCTGCTTCAGACAGTGTTTCATTGTGTCTAACCCGGGCTTAATATTTTTAACATAGTCGTAATCAGGCTTGACCGTGATCAGGCTTGCTTTACTTTTCTACACAGTCGAGCCGGACGAGAACAGGACTTCATTGTTCTCAAAATGTGTAGGACAGGCAACATATATTGTAAAAGTATTAATAGCAATAATGAACTTCTGTTAAAGTAATATTTGGAAAACCGTATCTTGGTGGTTCTTATATAGGTGGCTCATAAATTCACTACTCAACAACGCAAAACTTTACATATTTTTTGACTTATTTTTAACTTTAAAGGTAAAAATTGACTAACCTGACTATTGAAGGGATTTCGAATCTAATAGAGTTTATCCTTTTCGGTAAATACATTACTTTTTAGATATAAAATATTATTTCCCGTGATTGGGGATTTTTCTCTCATCCAATGCTGTCGCTGCAGAAATTCGATTCAAAACGCGAATTTAACAGTATTTCCTCAAAGCTATATAACTTGTATCAAAAAATGGATAACGTATTCGATTACATAGTTTTTTAATAAGAACACCTGCTAATTTTATGGCTTTATATAAAGAAATGAATTCAAAAATGTATCAGGAAGTAGGTCCTTTGGATTTCAGAAAATCTTTTCATAAATGATATAGAAATTTTTTCGTTAATCTACTTTTTACTATACTGCTTCAAAAAGCATGATGTTTTTAATTTTTTTTAAAAACTATATTTATTCTTCAATGAATCCTTATTTGAATGTTGAAGGTCTAAGAATCTAAGTGACCATTAATGTTTCCAATGTGTATTTTATGTAATATCATCCCATAAATATGTATTCAGTATTATTTAAAGGAATCTTAATTATATGATAAAAATCTGTATTTTTTCGAAATAGTAGAAATTGTGTCCTGTCAGATCGGGACGGGCCTGTTTTCACTATTTTCAGTACGGGCCGGGTTCGAAAATTTCAATTTTCATATCGGGCCGGGCCACAATATTTTTCGCTTGAAGCAGAATCGGGTACGGAGTTGAAGTTCTTCCCTTGCAGGTTTCTAGTAATTTCAAAGATATTCTTTAAATTTTCGCTTAAATTCAAATTTATAAATAATATAAATCTGTTGAATGACTTTGGTTATTGACGTAAAGGTACTCACAAGCTAATGATAAACAACACAAAACTTTTTTGTTGTTGTTTGAATTGAATTTTTTTAATCGATTTGTTTTGTGTAGGATATTTTAATGGATATTTATTTCGTAATTTTTCACTTTTTCGATTTTGGTTGATTATTTTTTATGACCATACATTTAGTTTCTGGGCCGGTTCAGAAAATCACCAAAAATCAAACTGCCAAGTGTTTTTTTTTTTTTTTTTTTGTTTTTTTTTTTTTTTTAATAATAACTATGCTTTTTATTATAATTATTATTATTTAAATTCTTTTTTTCGGCGTTTAAATTATTTGATTTTTCTTAATTTGACAGCCGGTGACTTATCTTGGCGAGATCGCCAAGACGCATAGATGAATCAATTATTTCTTTCTTTTAAACCATTTAGAAAACTGTTGTAGTTTTCGGTCGAAAATAGACCACGTGGGGTCCGCGTTTTATATTTTTCCATTTTTAACGTCCGTGATCCTTAATTTTTCCCTCTTATTGCGACACTCTAGCAGAAGCCAGGTTCAAAGATTCGGACCCACATTCCCAATGGCTAAGTCTCTTGCGGAAGACAAGAAAATCAAAAACCGAAACAGCACAAATTTAAAAGAAAAATTGGTTAAATAAAAGATAACAAAAATCGGGAAATGTGTGTTCGGGACTCTGAAGTTATCGATCAACCACAGCTGTGTCGAGCTTATTATTCTATCATTTGCTCACCATTTTATTTTGGAAAACTTGAGTCTGAATCCGGTACAATTAAATCTCGCAATCTTTCGGCATCTGAATAAAAATTTAACATGCCAAATTAATTCGAATTTTCTTTTCCAGTTTGTTTAAATTAGTTATGACATTAAAGATTATTTGTCAAATCATCAGTAGAAGACGGTTAACAGAAAAAAGACCTTGAATACAATTTATACCAATATTCTTGAAAATCTAAATGCTATATTGTCCTGTGTATTATACTAGTGTATGCATTTGTAAAATTTCTCTGACATCATGTCTCTACTTCAAAAAATAAAATAAAATAAAAAATAAAATAAAATAAAATAAAAATAAAATAATATAAAAATAAATAAAAATGAAATCACCATTGCATTCATACACCAAATTATACAAAATATAAAATGGAAAAAAAAACAACAGTTGAATAATGAAGTTTTTCGGCATTGGCTTGTCGTATCACACATAAAATGTTTCTGACTAACAAGATGTTTTATTCACATAAAGAAAGCAAAATATTCAAGCTTGTTTCATTTTCTCATTATTTTATAGTTATTCTTTATTTCATTTTTGTTAGGCTAAAAAATTTATTTAGTAATTTGATCTAAGATTTTTTTCTGCAAAACTTTTGCATTCGTTTTTAAACATACCTTATTATAAAAATGAGGTAATGAAGGCTTTTTTAAAAGCGATCAAAGAAATCACCATATGATATTTTTCTCCTTCCAATAAATTTCAAAATTTATTTTCTGCATATATATTATTTTCTGCATATATGTTATTTTCTGCATATATATTAATTATTTTCTACATATACAGTAAATAGTTGGAAATCTGTGTATAAAGGAATGAAATCGTTTACTTATAAGATACAAATTTATGCAAGAAAAAATAAAATTAAAGAATAAGCAGATATAAAAAAGATAATCGGTAACACACATTACGGAAATAATTTATTTTTTTATGTGCTTGAAGCTAATATAGCAAAATATATTTTTTTTACCAGATATAGCGAAATATAGCGAAATATATTTTTTTTTACCTGATATAGCAAAATATAGCGAAATATATTTTTTATTTTAATCAATTATCATAATAAAGATTTTTTTATTCCATCATTTGCAGACGGCTAACTAAAAAAAAAGGCTTTGAATTCAATTTATAACGATGTCCTAAAAATGAAAATTCTGTATTGTCCTGTGAATCACAAATGTTTTACATGGTACTCTAACATCATGACTCAACTTCTATTAAAAAATTTCACCACTACATGCACACAATAAAATACAAAAGTGAAGTAAAAGAGAGGGATAATGCAGTTTTTCAAATATGGCTGTTTTATTACAATGTTATAGAATTAAAGGTCCATACATATAGTATTTTTTCAAACTTTTTGATCTGGAATTACGTCCTTACGGAAGATAATTATTTAAGTAATACGCTCTTTATCTTTTACTTCATTAAATTTATAAAGAATTTGAAAAGTATGCGGTAGTATTATATATTGCGGTATTAAGTGTTTTTCATGTACGTAAATGAATAGACAAACAAAAATCTAAACAAGAGTTCTTTTTTTTTCTACACTGTAAAAAAATTCTGTTAGGTTTCTAAGAATTTTATAGGAAACTGGGATGCCTAGAACTTTTCATGTAACCGCAACAGAAGAAAATCATGTACAATTATAAAAGTTGCTTTAGTTACTGTTACTAAATATTGTTTAGCAAACATACTAACGAATTTTTAGTGAGTTTCCTAAAGAATCGTCGGTGAATTAACTAAATATTATTTAGTAAAGCTACTAACGATTGTTTAGTGAATTTCTGAAAGAATCGTCTGTAAACTTACTAAATATTATTTAGTAAACTTACTAATGATTATTCAGGGAGTTTAGCAAGGAATTTTTCGTAAATTTAAAAGTCATTATTTTGTATATGTAGTAACGATTTGTTAGGGAGTTTTCTATAGAACTTTTTGTAAACTTACTACTGATTATTTAGTAAATTTACTAATGATTTGTAGGGGAAGTTCTCATTAGTTTTTATAAATGTACTAAACATTATTTAGTAAGCTTACTAGCGATATTTTAGAGTGACCACTATACATATTTTGGTAAATTTTCTGAGGATTATTTAGTTAAACGTACTAACGAATTTTTAGGAAGTTTTCTATACATTATTTTGTAAGTTTTCTAATGATTTTTAGTATTTTTACAAAACATTTTGTAGTATATTTATTGAGAATTTTGTATTGAGAATTTTGTTGTACATTTGCAAGGGACTTGATGGTAAATTTACTATGGGTTTTTATACTTGCATCTTAAACCTTTTATGTACTTTATCAAAAAAAGTAACTTTAATGAGGTACCGTTCGAAACATTATAAAAATATTTTTAGTATTGTATTCAAACCACATTTTGTATTCTCGCCAGAAAGCTCTTTGCAACAGTACAAGTGTTAATACAGTAAATTTGCAAATGCTTTTTTAGCATTGTTTTTAAAATATTTTATTTGCACTTACCAAAATGTATTTGTAACTGCACAAATTTTTTGCAGTTTTATTATTAATGTTTTTACAGCAGTAATCCGAAAATATTTTACGTAATTGTTTTTTATACTAATACTTAAATTCATTGGAGTTATTATAGTATGTTTTCAATATGAAGTTAAATTTTTACAGTTTTAAATATCCAGAGTGGAGTTTTCCTCATGTTTCAAAATATTTCGATGTTAAATAAGCAATATGGCCTAACATGTGTTTCAGTATTATAACAACAATTGACATAAATGTTACGCATGAGAAAACTCACTGAAGTTTCATTGTAGATATTTAAATAGGTGCAAAATCATTTTTTTAATTAAATGAGCATTGAAGAGATAAGCTGAAAAAGATCTTACGGTCTTTAGTTGAACTAAAAAAAAAGCAAATATATACAATAATGTAAATAAAGTATCATAACTGAGATTTAAAATATGCCTAAAAGAAATATTATGATTTTAGATGAAGCACAGTGCTTAATTTATACATATAAAGCACTGAGCCTCACCTAATTCAATACATGATTTGAAAATCTTTATAAGGTACCCTGGGGTAATAACGCCAGGCGGGGTAATAACGCCAAGTGCTTATATTTTGCATAATTATGAAATAATCAGGTAAATGACACCCATGTGCTCTGCGCAGAAGGGTTTTGAGTCATATAAATCGCAAAAAATAGCTTCAAGTTAATTTGTTTCATTTTTAGGTCTTATTGTTTTTACAAGCAACTAAAATTAAAGCTTGATCTAAAATTTGCGAGATAAGGTTTTTGATCTGAAAACTATATTTTTTATCCAGAAATACTTTGTTTATTACATAAATTTGTAGTGTATTTCATGTACTTTCAAATTGTTGTAGAAGATTTTGGATATCTTCTCGAGATAATTTGTAGTTTAGGATTTACTGCACAATAAGTATCCCGGGGTAATAACGCCAGGGATTGGCGTTATTATTCCGGTTGATTCCCAACAGTGGCCGAACTATATCCGAAGGGGGTTTATATATTAATAAGGGACAGCATTATCAACATTATTGAAATGGTAAGATTAAGGGGGGGGGGTCCCAATACTTAAAAATAATCTCTCTATTTTATTTTTTATTATATTACTATTATTATTTTTAGTAATGTAAAAAATAATTTTTAACTCTTGTAAATAAAACTATATCAAAATGTTTTCGAGATTCAAATTCGAACATCTTCAAAATCAGGTTTCTATTAAATTTCCACTGGATTGTTCAATTGAGTTCGAAATTTTAACTGTCCGCTTTCTCAGCGTTCGGTTTTTCAAAACTTTATAAATTTAACCTTTAACTGATGTGACAGAAATTGTATCGTGTGAATGTGATGATGCGGTTTGTGAGACCACAAAACTGAAAGATGAATAAAAGGCGGGAATAACTCATAGGATTGTGTTTTTGTACTAAACTTTTTATACAAGAGTATTATACTTAATATTCACCTATTTAGTCTCTGGTGATAGTACTAAAATTCCAAATGAAACAAAATTTCGGTAGTTTTTGCAGTTAAACTGAAAATTACAAGTTTAACTAAAAAATTAAAAGAAAAATAGTGGTCTACGAAACCGGTAACATTAGTTAAAGGTTAAAATGCGATCCATGATTAAAAAATATAGAATACTGTTCCTGCGCTGAACTTTTTGTACAGAATTAATTCTAATTAAATTTAATCTATTCAAATATTTCTAACAATATTATGAGAACTCCAAACGAAAGATAATTTCAGTTGCAACTATAGTTAAACTGGAAAATACAAGTTAAACGCTATTTTTTTTTTTTTTTTTTGGGGGGGGGGGGTACAGTGTTCAGTCAGATTGCTAACAGCAGTTAAAGGTTAATTTTGTTGCTAATATAGAGATAATGATATATAACCATATGAATTATGTATAAAATTGAATAAGAGATCTCTTTGGGATAATATTTTTTAATCAAAAATTTTATTCAATTTATTAAAAATTTATTAAAGCATGCTCTTTAAAACGTCGACAATTTAACTGTAGGTTTGGAGAATCCGCATTAGTGTGGAGTTATGGGTTAAAAACTATTTACTAGATTACTATAATAGTATTAACCCTTAACTGCTGTGACAAAAATTGTCGCATAACTTACTGTGAGCGGCCTGTCAGACCGCTTAATCTAACGATGAATAAAATGTTAAATTAACTTTTAGAATATTATTTTTGTATTGAACCTTATATACAGGACTATTATAAATAAAATTCAGCTATTCAAAAGTTTCTAGAGATAGTAATAGGACTCCAAATGAAACAGAATTTTCCCGGTATCTATAGTTAAACTAAAAACTATAGTTAAACTCTGAAACTTGAAAAACTCAGCGGTATGTGAGACGCTAACAGCAGTTAAGGTTTAACAAAAATATTTATTACATATAACTCTAGTTATTATAAAACTTCACATGATTAAAATATTACATTATGAATGGTTAAAACCATGCAATGTTTCTTATATTCATATTTAAGCGGGACTTTTTAAGCAAAGAGAGACAGAGGGTGTTACATTCTGTTGAAGCTCCCCCTCACTCCCTTTTCTTTCACTTTCACAAAAAAATCAATATTTTCTATCACATAGAATGCATACATGGGAATATAAATACTGATTCAAATAATCCGTGCAATGTTTCTAATAATTCTATTTAAATGGTCATTTTTAAGCAAAACGTAGCTTAGAATCTGATATTCTTTTGCCTCCTCCCCCCGCCACCACCACAGCTTTCTTTTTCTTTCAGAGTCACAAACAATTGTACATTTTCAATAGCTTAGATTGCAATTTGTCAATTTCTAGAGCTGTAGCGTTTGTATTTTTAAAAATTAGGCAACCTACATGCCATTATTCCATCTTATTTTATGGTTTTGTTTGCATGGCGTTATTACCCATATAGGTGGGTATTAACGCCAAATAGCATTGGTCAAGAAAAAACGCCATTACATTTTATGAATACATATCTGTTAAATTATTTTAATTTATATAGATAGTCAATGAGTTGCTGTATCAGATCCTATATTTGTTTGAAAAATACAATCTAAAACTAAGCCGTGAAAATTGGTAGAACTTTAACGTGGCGTTATTACCCCAGGGTACCTTATCATGAAAAAACATTGTCCATTCATTTTATGTGAATATGCTTCTAAACTAGAATGCTAGAAGTGAAAATATAGTAGTCTTGTATTTAAGGTGTTTTATTCAATTCTATGGTCTTATGAATTTCTTTAACAAGTGTCTTCTGTTACATATTTTTCAAACACTACACAGTAACTAATTAAGTGGTTCAAAACAGATAAGAGATCTGCAAAAAATTTAATGTCTTTATTTGAATGTCACGTTTAAGAATTTTTTTAAAACCTTATTCTTATTTCAGGTGGATATGCCGTACAATTCTTACTAATTACTAGAATCATTTTCCCTTTAATTTTTTATTGTTTTTTTTTCTCGGCTTATTCCTCACAAATTTCTTTCACCACCTATGTTTATTACATTATGCATTTTTTAATACTTTATTTGCTTGAAAGTGTTGTTTCAAATTAAAATATTAAAGAGAAAAAGTTTAATTATTGATAGGATCACAAATTTAAAACTCTAAATTGGCTTAAAGATCCGGAAGAATATGTCGAACATTTAGTAGAATTAGTAGGTGAATTTATAAGAGCTCATCTGTGGTTAATATTGCTTTGGAATTAGAATCTTTAACTCAAATAGTTACATACAGGAGAGATAATATACACACCTTAACATATGTACACAAAAATGCATCTTTGACTTATTAACTGTAATTGTGGGCAGGTTTCGCACTTTTTAATATTTATCAGTATCTTATAATCGGAGTTTACTAAGCAATCTTTCTAAAAGTAGAAAACTATAATGAAAACAGAAAGAAATGCATATTGATTCAGAAAATAATATGAGCTGTCGTCTTTGATATAAATGTAATATGCATATCTGTACTACCAATAAATGCAACATGATTAAATAATAAAATACAATGAAATATGAATAAATTTTATTAAATAACTATTTAATAAAATAACAAATAAACAATTTATTTCATTACAATTAAAAAAAATATCTTTTTAATGTGACTCACATTTTGCAAATATTACATAATTAGTATTTATACAAATGCCTATGAATTGCATACTTTTTAAAGATTATTTTTGGAAATAATATCAGAAAATGAATTTAAAGATGTATTGCAATAAAATAATTGGAAAATTCCAGTGCTACAGAATGAACTTCGGAAGATTTTTCTCAGTCTTAATAGTGCTTCTTTTTCCTCTACTTTCGTCGTCAAGGAGGCTCGCATTGTTTTTAAATTGAACTTCAGTTTCTTCCTGCATCTAAAATGATAAGTTAGAGGTTAACATAAAAAAGAAAGAAAAATTTCATAAAATTTATAATGAATATAATATTATAGAAAAGCCAATATTCATCTTCGTATTGAATAATTGAATATTACAACTATTTAAAAATTAACCAGATGAAGAAAAACCATGCATTCTAAATTCAAGCTGATGATCGGCCTCATCTGAGGTTTTTCCATTTACTGACATAGCATCAATAAATCGTAAATTACTCTCATTATTCATTACTAATTTCATCTAAAATGAACACGTAAAACCATATTGAAAATGTATTTTTTATAAAGGCTTGGCATTCTTGTAACCTATGAAATAAAAATAAAAAATCCATTGATAGGTGGAATTGTAACACATAAAAAATATTGAATATGCTTTGTAAATGCTAAATATGTATCAATAAATCTGCTCAACTGTTTTTAAAATGATGTCCTGGTGGCATCCATAATGTTGACGTAGTGGATTAAAAAAAAATCATCAGCACTGTATGTTGCCATTGTCCTTTGACGGCATGTTTTATAAGTAAATAATGCTGAAACACAATCCGCCTTCTTACCCAATAAATAATGTCAAAAGGCATGCGTTGTAATACAAAAGCTTAAGATTCGAATATATGCAAACAGTCATCATTTGACAGGCCCATTTATTAGGGTATTTGGATACTTACAATTTTTGTTATTATAGAGGAAATTGGGGTGGGGTGCGACACTTTTTAAAAAAATTAGAAAATCAACTTTGTTTAACTTTAAAACAAAAATTTCAATTTATAAAATGCAAGGTGAAACAACTTTTAATGTTCTTGAACAATATAAAAACAAAACATACAAAAGGTATTTTATAATTAATGAAATTGTAAACAAAAGTGCTGCTTTTAGACTTGTTTTAAATAATAATGTACAGTATAATGTTCCATAAATAATGAAACTATTACACCTATGAATAACAAAACGTTAATATACAGAAAGCATAAAAAGTAAATTTACTTTTGATTCTTGAAATAATCTTTTATACAATTGTAAGCTTATACTGACGAACATTTTTTTTTCAACTATAGATTTGGCAACCTTTGCTTCATCTAGCGAGCGATTGATGAAATGTTTAGAATGATACATAAAGAGAAAACCTACTGTCCCATTCCTCCCATTATCTTACACCACTCTCCCCTATATATGAACATTTTATAAAAATTACGTAAAACCATATTAAATACCCCTTATATTTACATGTATAAAAATTATTAATTGAATTTCAACAAAATTATTAATTGCATTTTAACTCTTTGAAATACACTGGCGAAGGCAGATCACTTCACGCCACAAGGAAACTATATGTTTATTTACTATATGTACTTTTTTTCATCGTAAATGTAACTAAACTTTCGTATTTGAACATCTTTTCAGAGCACTTCAATAGACCATCCTTGCATTACCTACGAAAATTTCGAAAAATTCCGACAATTAGAAATATTTTTTTACAAAAAAAAATGTGTGAAAATTTTGACAAAATTTGTTAAAACTTGAGACTTTTACCGCGGTAAAAATCTTACCAGCCTTTTTCCACTAAATACCAATATTTTTTAACCCAGTCTACATATATTTCATTTTTAACATAAAAAAATTCAAAGACTTTGGATGATAATGTCAAGTTTTTTAAGAATGTAAAATACCCGATGTACCTTGTCCACAACTCCAAATACCACAACTTTCTTCTATCTTATACATAATACTATTTCAAAATTCGTCAACGTACCAAAATTAAAAGACAATCATGGTGATTCTAACGATATGAAATTCCGAGCATTAGTTATTAAGATATGAATATCGGTAAAATCACGTAATAAATGCACCATAAAAGCGCTTCTTGTTTAGTGATTTAAACCGAGACCTGCAATGGTGGCACTACATTAGCTGGTGTCAACATGTAACTGAATCTGAAGTTCGATGAAAATACTTGCGTTAGTTCGTAAGATTGGAAAAATTATTAAGAAGATTTGTAAAAATGGAAAAATTATAATTAAGATTTGTAAAAATTATGCAGATCACCTCTCTCCTCTATTGTGCAAATTATGAAAAATGCAACACAGCAGCGCCATATGCTGGACGATTTACGCCAAAATATAAAAAAAACACCAAATTATATTAAGGACAAATTAAATCTGAAATTTGATGAAAATCCGTCCATTAAGCATTCAGATACAGTTGTTGCAGAAATCTCAAAAATGTAGAACAGAAGCACCATTTATTGAGCGATTTACGCCAAAAAATAATCGGAATCAATTTATAACAAGGACTATCTGAATATATTTTTTATGAAAAGCTCTGCATTAGTTCTTGAGACAAAGCGCCCACAAAATGTAGGTCACATACATACAGCCATTTTGTAAAAACAAGTTTTTTGGTATATCTGACCCCTAAAACGTGTAAATCCGTTGAAAACTAGAATTTACATTAAAAATTTATCATCGCCATTTTATATCAGAAACAGACTGGACATAATCTATACACTAAACATATATATTTTAAATATTAAATTCTGTACATTAATTCTTGTGACAGAGTACCCACGAAATGTGTGTCCCATGCAAATAGATCACAGACTCGCATTTCGTAAAAACGGGATCTCTGGCCCCTAAAACATCTAAATGTATCGAAACTTTTTACGAATCCTATACTTTCTTTTCGTAATAGTAGAAGAAATAAGAAATACAAAAATTATCTTTGAAAAAATTAATTGTTAAAAGTCTCTCTTTTTCTGTGTATTTTACTGTACAATTCATATTACGTATATTTTAAATAAATACGTACACCTGATTTTATGCAATGTAACTATAATTATAGTTGCATGTATATTATAGTATTTTGAAGCATGAAGTGTATCTTAATTATTCCTTATCGCGTAGACCTCGATTACGAAAGGGGTTGTGGAAATATTTTATCAACTTTTTGTTAATTTTGGACCCCCTCCCTCCTTTCGATTCATGCGTTATCAGCCCTTGAACACCCCCCCCCCCTGGTTATGATATCATTATAAAAGTGTAGAAAATTTGGATTTCTATAATTTATTTTACTCGGAAAGACATACAAAACTTGTTTCATTTATTTTTCGCATACTTTTATGATTCAAATGATAGAAGTTAATAAAATATCATTTTTCATATGAAAAAAACTTTGTATCATATAACAGTTAAAAGAAATACTATTTAAATAAATCTTATGATACCTTTTTGTTACATAATGCATTCAACAATAATAAAAAATTATTGTGCTTCCACCAAACAGCGAGAGGAGGGGGGCAGAAAAAAATTCATACCAACAAAACGAAGACACCATTATTTCTCTTTTTTTATTTATTAGTAAACATAAGCTTCATTTCAAATACATTTTACATACGGTTTCTCGAACTGTGATTATATATGCATACACATATGAAGAAAAATAAGAATTTTAAATGTTGGAGTATAGTATATTTTAGAGTTTAATAATTTTATAACAATTTAGCAATTTTAATAACTTTGTATTTAAAAAATATAGGTAACAGGCTATAAAAATAACGTACTATTTTGTACTAAAGACCATGTTACAAATAAAAAGAGAAACAATTGATGATTACAAATGATATTTATATCGAAAGACAATCCTCCTCCCCCCTGAAATGATAACATTATATTTGTACAGCCCCTAATATTAATTTATTTGTTCTTAAGAAACATAAAGAGTTCATCCTTTTTTACGGCTGATTTTACATAAAAATAAAAACTTTCTCCATGAATAATTAAAATAATATAAATAAAACAGTTATAACAGACATGCAATTGAACTACTCACGTAAAGCTCTGAAATTATTGGAATATAAAAGAAATTATGGGAGAAACAATTTTCAGAAACGATTTTATAATTAAAGAAATTGTAACTAAGAGAAATAAAAGAGTGAAAAAAAATGGAATTGTCCATTCCTCCCTGTATTCTATGTTAAACTTCTTGTAGCGACACAAATGCTGCTTTTAGACATAGTTTAAATTATGGATGATATACAGTATAATGCTCTATAAATAGAGAAACAATATACATAAAGAAATCATTAATATGCAGAAAGCATAAAAATATTGAAAGCAAATTTACTTTTGGTTCTTGAAACATTCTTTTCCTTTTTACAATTGCAAGCTTATGTAAATCAGCCATTTTATTCAACTGAATATTGGAGATGCTTTTGCTTAGTGGAATACGCAAATGATGAAATATTTATTAATGGAATATAAAGAGAAAAATGTTCTGTCCCATTCTACCCCACTCTCCCTTATTAAGTAACAAAATCTTGATTTAAGGGATTTAGGGAAAATTTCATGTGTTTAACTTCTATCATAAATTATCATCACATTTAAAAGATTTTTATTTCAACGAGTAAGAATGGAGACAAAGATAACCATATTTTCTTTATTTATTGAAGGAAGAGAGGGGGGTACATCAAACGATTGATAATGTAGCTTATCGAAGATTTACAACTAGCGAAAAAATTTTTTTTTAATTAATTAGGGTACAAGACTAAATTTTGTATGCTTGTTAGGCGAGGGGGGAGTGATGATGATTATTTGGATTTTATGGATATGACCTATTATTTATTCTTATAATGAAGCAACAGATCAGGAATTTTTTTTAAAGAATGACTTAAGGTTTTAAAGATTATATATTGAGGGAGCAAAGAAAATAGAGATTTATTTTTCTTTTTAGAAAGGGGGAATATTAGGTGACTTATTTACATTAATAAAAACTTATAAATAAGTAAAGTACTAATAGCCCAGTGATTATTTGGTAGAATTCGATATTAAAGGAAAATAGGAAATTGGTTTAATCCCTTCAGTTTAGATCTACAATGAATATATTATGTTTTCTTCCCATACTAGGGGAGCGTTAGGAATATATTAAATGTTCAGTTTAATACCATAATAATATCTCAAAAGAACTAACTACTAAAAATCACTTTTGAAATATTCTAAAAATTATGAAAATATGTACTTTTTAAACTAATTTGTTCGTAGTGGCAAAAGCTCACCTAGCGAAAGGAAAAAACATACTACATAAATTTCTAATCTATATCGATGGGATTAAAACAATTTGCGGATTTCCCGCAATTAAATCAGACTTCAGCATGTCTTTCATTCCCCATTACTGGGCTATAACCCGCAATCAAGATGTTATGCCTCAGTTCAAAATATCCATCCTAAGTAATACACAAATAACTAAAAATTGCATGTATATAATAATAACAAGCACTGTAAACTGATAACCTCGTTTGTTAACAGTTCAAGCTCTTGTTTAGCAATTTAGGCAATACTTTGAAGTAAAATTGTGAAAATTCAACAAAAATGTTAAATATTGGTTGTCAATTTATTCAGAATTTTAAGTCTACAACATTTGCATTGACAATGTCTTTGATGAGTTTAATTTTTTAGTTTATTTTTATTGTAATTATAAAAACGTGTTTCTCAATTATAAATCTGTACATATTTTTTAACGCACACCTAACAAGAGTGGGAAAACTTAATACATTCATTCCCCACCTAGACCTAAACTAATGAATTTAAATAATTTCCAGCTTTCTCTAACTAATTCAGAGTTCGGCTTTTCCCCCTTCCTCTACCACTGGGCAAAAAAAGTTTTAAAGACTTTCTCTGTGTAATTCTATGTGTTCTTTAAGTTGAAAAGGGGGGGGGGGAGGGGAACAAGAAAATGACATTTTTGGATTTGAAGAAAAGTCTTGATAATTTATTATGACAATAAAATACCGCATAGA
The DNA here is from genome assembly GCA_964019185.1 of Maratus speculifer. NCBI lineage: Eukaryota > Metazoa > Arthropoda > Arachnida > Araneae > Salticidae > Maratus > Maratus speculifer. The sequence goes on from OZ025289.1 coordinate 243,502,120, forward strand.
GCACAGATTGTATTTTATTTTATGTTATTTTAAATAAGGCAGTTTTAAAGAGTTTTTAAATTTTGAGTACTGTTACTGTGTGAAGAAAATTCGGAAGCAAAATTTTAAGTGTGAAATTCATATCAAGTTATAATGAAATGAATGTGGTGTAATGAATGGTTAATGCATTTTATTCACTATAAAAAAAAACAAATAGTAACAAAAATTTTAAGTTTTGAACACTTTAAATTTTGGTATTGTGGAAATGAGGGCAAAAAAAGGGAAGTGAAATTTCAGAAAAGGGAGCAAGCAAATTTTATTTATTACATAAAACATTTGAAATTTCGTACTTGTAATAAACTCAGACGTAAAGAATAGTTATTTGACCAAAATATAAATATGTAATTAACAGAAAATAATAGGAATATTAGCTTGCTAATAACTAAAAATCAAATAGTCCTTTTTGAGTCTTTGATTTTTACTTATTAATCAAGTAGAATGGAAATATAATTCAACTCATAAACGATAAAAATTACTTACTCAGTAACTAGAAATTTTTATCAGTTCCTGTCTCAAAATGGATGCATTTCACGCCTCTGTGGTTGCGTGAATAGTCATTACGTCACCACTAAAGCCCTTTCTGATTGACTAACCGGTGAAACTAAGATATTTTACGTATTTGTACTATGCGAGTGGTAAATATTATACCCAGTTACAGATAAATTTTTAGTAAACATGCAGATTTCTGTAGCTTTACAAAAACTAGTTTTGTAGGTTTCCAGATTTTTTTTTTACAGTGTACCAAATAAAAGAGTGGCATCCGCTTATCGACTCTCACACGAAAATTTCTCAAACAAGATCTTTTATTTAAAAACAGGAGATCAAAAGATTCAAGCTTCTTTTATTTTCTTATTACTTTATAGTTACTATTTATTTCACTTTTTTTAGGTTACCCAATGCTTTTAATCATTTGATATAAGGCATTTATCTGTAAAGCCTTTGCATCAATTTTTTAACAAATTTCCTTATAAAAATAATGTAATGAAGGGTTTTTGAAAAGCGATCAAAGGAATTAACTCATGATAGTTTTATCTCTCTAGTAAATTTCAAACTTTTATTTTTGGCATACATGTTAAATTAAATATTTTGAAATCTGTGTATGCAAGAACGTTCTCGTTTACATACAATTTATACAAAAATAAAAATAAAGTAAGTAAGCTGATATAAAAAGAATGAATGGTACCTCACATACTTTTTTATATGTTTGAAGTTAATATAACGAAATACATACATAAATATTTTTGGGGGGACAGGATAATCAGTTATGATAATTAAGATTATTTTTGATACACCACTTGCAGACGGGCAAAGTAAAATCCTTTAAATTTAATTTATACCAATGTTCTGAAAAATGAAAATGCTGTATTGTCCTGTAATTCACACGTATGTATATATTTTGTGAAATTTTCTGACAACGTGACTCAACTTCGATTAAAAAATTTCATCTTTATATGCACATACTAAATTAAGTAAAATACAAAAGTGAAAAAAAAAGAATGGACTAATAAACTTTGTCAATTACGGCTGTTTTTTTTTTTTTTTTTTTTTTTTTTTTTTTTTTTTTTTTAACAATGTTATCGAACTATACTGCATTAAATTGAGTAATTTTTCAAACTTTTGGCTGCTATTACGTCTTTGCACTAGATAATTATTTAACTAATACACTCTTTATCTTTTATATCATTAAGTTTATAAATAATATGAAAAGTACGCGGTATTAATCTAATTCTTTTTCATATATGCTAAAAATGTAGATAAATAAAAATCAGAACAATAGGTCTTTATTTTTTCTACCAAATAAAAGAATGGCATCCGCGTGTCGGCTCTCACGTTTTTGTCTAGCAAAATCTTTTATTTACAAAAAGAGATCGAAATATCCAATCTTGTTTCATATTGTTATTACTTTATAGTTACTATTTATTACACTTTTGTTAGGTTAACCAACATATTTAGTCATTTCAGCTAAGACAATTTTCTGTAGAATCTTTTCATTTTTAAACAGATTTTATTATAAAAATAATGTAATGAAGGATTTTTGAAAAGCGATCAAAGGAATCAACACAAGATATTTTTATCCCTCGAATATTATTTAACTACTTATTTTCGGCATACGTGTTAAAATAAATAGTTGGAAATCTCTGCATAAAGGAACCCTATCGTTTACAGCGAGACAAATTAATAAATTGAGTTAAAAAAAAAAATAGCAGCTATAAAAGAGATGAATGGTAACAAACATTCAGTAAATAAAATACTTTTTTTTATTTGTGTGAAGCTTATATAACGATTTTTTGAAGTGGGGGGGAGGTGGGTTATAAATATTATTTTTCATTCATCACTTGCAGACAGTTAACTACAAGAGGCTTTGAATTTTATTTATACCTATATTCTAAAAAATGAAAGTGCTGTATTCTCCCGTGAATTACACATGTGTATATATTTTGTATAATCCCCCCCCCCCCGGGATCGCACTTATACTCTAAAGCGATAGCTGAATTCCCGGGGTGGTCATCCCTTGTTATCCCTTGTATTTTGTATAATTCTCTCAGATCATGACTCAACTTTAACTAAAAAATTTAACCTTTACATGCACACGCGAAATAAAGTAAAATACAAAGGTGAAAAAAAAAGAGCGGAATAATGAAATTTTTCAATTATGGCCGTTTTTTGATAATATAATTGAATTAAAGTTCTTTGTATATAGTATTTTTTCAAACTTTTTGATCTGCTATTACATTTTTACACTAAATAGTTTATTTCAATAACACATTCTTAATCTTTTACATCATTAAGTTTATAAATAATATGAAAAGTACGCGGTATTATTCTAATTCTTTTCATATATGCAAAAAATGTAGACAAATAAAATACAGAACATAAGTTCTTTTTTTTTGGCAAATAAAAGAATGGCATCTGATTGTCGTCTCACACACAAAATGTTTTTTGTCTAACAAGATCTTTTATTTACAAAAACAGATTAAAAGATTCAAGCCTGTTTTATTTTCTTATTGCTTTATAGTTACTATATATTTCCCCTTTGTTAGGTTAACCAATTTATTTAGTCATTTGATCTAAGAAATTTTTCTATAAAACCTTTGCATTAGTTTTTTTAACAAATTTTCTTATAAAAAAATAATGTAAAAAAGACTTTTTGAAAAGCAGTCTAACAAGGAAGGTCTCCATACAGGGCATACTTAGAGTTTTATGAAAAAGATACTAATTGAAGTACTTATGCGTTTAATAAAGGATCAGACAAAATTAACGGCGGAATCATAGAAGAAAATATGTAAAAAACTAAAATATTTTCGAATATTTGGCGTGAAAAGAGGAAAGAGTCACTCCATTTGGCGAGCAGCCTTTTTCCTCGCCAAAAGCAAACGATTATTATATAACTCAAAACTGTTAGATATTTAGAAATGCGTGTAAATGGTATTTATTAAATTTAAACATAAAAATGAGAGATTTTAATATATTCATAAATATGCATATTGTATTACATATATATATTACTTGTTCAAATATTTAATTAATCACTGGAAAAAATGTTTTCATAGATTAAAAAAAATCATATTGAGAAAAACTATCTTCATATTTTCCAGCGTATTATAAAAATAAAAGCGAGATGTTACCATAGCAACAAAATCCATTAGACAATTCTCAATTAGACTTTGACCTTGAAACAAATTTAATTAATTTAAATTATGATTTTCGTTTTAAATCTGAAATTTTGTTGATTAAATTAGAATTTAAATAGACATATAAATATCTTGTATTAGAATTATATACATAGATATATTAGATAGACATTATAGACATATAAATATCTATTATTTAATTAGAATATATATAGACATATAAATATCGATATAACAAAATTATACTTAGAACAAACTAAAACTTAGAAAACTACAGTTATTTAAATTAAATTTATCAAAACAAGTTCAACATGAAACTTTATTTTTTCTTGAAGTGTATTTGACATAAATTATTTTTTTAAATTACATTCCATCGCCAACCGGCGATAAATCGCCAAATAACGAAATTTTCATTATTTTTTTACTGTTACAGAATGGATGTTCTGCCGAAATTTTTTTTATAAACTTATATATCCACACGAGAAGAACATTCAGTAATTTTGTCAGATTTTTCGGGGTATGCCCGTATGGAGACCTTCCTTGTAAGAAATCAACACATGATATATTTATCTCTCCCGTAAATTACAAACACATATTTTTGGTGTATATGCTAAATATTTAAAAATCTGTGTATAAAGGAGTATTACCGTTTACATGCCAATTAACCCCCTGACTGCCCAGCCAAAGGGTAATATTGTAATGTTGTTTTCTCTGTAATTTATTAAAAATATAAAAAAAAAAGATGTTTTTTCCAACCTGATGCAAAATGCGTTATTAGTATCGGTGTATAATCTTTGATACCATCAATCCTAACTTAATTTTTCAGAACTGGGTTTTATTTGTGGAATTATACTAATTTAAATATTGCTTATGTTGCAGTGAAACCTGCAGCTTAGTGTGTGAAAAAATCAGCCGGCGGCAGTCAGGAGGTTAATTATTTATAGTAAAAACAATAAATAAAAGTAAACAGATATAAAAATGATTAGCGGTAATACACATTACGGAAATAAATTATTTTCTAATGTATTTAAAGCTAATATAACGAAATATATATATATATATATATATATATATATATATATATATATATATATATATATATATATATATATATATATATACGGGATGGGGGTAATCAGATCCATCACTTGCGTACGGATTCTTTTAATTCAATTTACACCGATGTTCTAAATAATGAAAATGCTGTATTGTCCTTTGAATCACACTTATGCATGTATTTTGTATAATTCTTTAACATTATAACTGAACTTCAACTAAAAAATTCACCTTTACATGCACACACCAAGTTTAGTAAAATAAAAAAGTAAAATAAAAGAAGGGAGTAATGATTTATTTTAATTATATCTGTTATTATTATTATTATTATTATTATTATTATTATTATTATTATTATTATTATTATTATTATTATTATTATTATTATTATTATTATTATTATTATTATTTCATATAATTATCGAATTAAAGCTTCATATATAAGAGTAATTTCACAGACATTTTGATCTGCTATTACTTCTTTTTAGTAGATAATTATTTAAATGATACTATCTTTATCTTTTGCATCATTAATTTTATAAAGAATGTGAAAAGTATGTGGTATTAATCTAATATTCCTTCATGTATGCTGAAAATGTAGTCAAATAAAAATCTAAACGAGAGTTCTTTATTTTTCCTTCAAATAAAAGAATGGCAACCGCTTGTGGTCTCTCACACAAAATGTTTTTGTCTAACAAGATCTTTTATTTACGAAAGGAGATCAAAAGATTCAAGCTTGTTTCATTTTCTCATTATTTTATAGCTACTATAAATTTCTTTTTTGTTCAGTTAAACAATTTATTAAGTCATTTGATCTGAGAAAATTTTCTGTAAAACCTTAGCATTAGTTTTACACATATTTTATTATAAAAATAATATAATGAAGGCTTTTTGAAAAACGATCAAATTTATCAAGACATGACATTTTTACCTCTCCAATAAAATTCAAACATTTAATTTTGGCATAATGTAAATATTTTTAAATCTGAGTATAAAGGAACGCTATAGTAATAATGTATGTAATAAATAAAAAAATAAGCAGTTACAAAAAATATTAATGGCAACGTACGCATATTAAAGAAGTAAATTACTTTTTTTATGCGTTTCAAGCTAATAAAACGATATATATACTTTTTTTTTTTTTTGGTGGGGGGGGGGGGGGAGAATAATCAATTATACAATAAAGATTATTTTTTGATTCATCACTTTCAGACGGCTCACTAAAAAAAAGCTTTGAGTTCAATTTATAACCGATGTTCTAAAAATGAGAATTCTGTACTGTCCAATGTATAACATATATGAATGTATTTTTTATAATTCTCTCACATCATGACTCAAATTGAACTAAAAAAATCTCTCCTTTTCATGCATATACTAAATTAAATAAAATACAAAAATGGAATAAGAAACTTATGGCTGCTTTTTTCTTTGTTTTTTTTTTTTTTTTTTTTTTTTTTTTTTTTTTTACGAATTTTATCGAAATAAAGCAGTTCAAATATTTAAATATTGTATTTTTTTTTTTTTACTTTTTGTACTTCTATTACGTTCTTACACTAGATAATTATTTTAATAGTGCACTCTTTGTCTTTTACATCATTAACTTTATAAAAAGCGTTAAAAGTATGCGATATTCATCTAATTCTTTTTCATGTATGTTAAAAATATAGACAAATAAAAAATCTAAGTTCTTTATTTTTTTAATGACATCCGCTTGTCATCTCACACGCAGAATTTTTTTTGTGCAACAAGATCTTTTATTTACAAAAGCAGATCAAATGATTCTAGGTTGTTTCCTTTTCTCTTTATTTTATAATTACTATTTTTTTCACTTTTCTTAGGTTAACGAATTTATTTAGTCATTTGATGTAAGACATCTATCTGTAAAACTTTTTCATTAGTTTTTAAACAAATTTTATTAGAAAAACAATGTAATTAAGGCTTTTTGAAAAGCGATCAAAGGAATCATCATATGGTATTTTTCTCCTTCCAATAAATTAAAAAATTTATTTTCCGCATGTATGTTCAAGTAAATATTTTGAAATCTGTCTATAAAGGAATGAAATCGTTTACTTATAAGATACAAATTTATGTAAGAAAAAATAAAAGAAAGGAATAAGCAGATATAAAAAAGATAATGGGTAACACACATTACGGAAATAAATTACTTTTTTATTTGTTTGAAACTAATATAACGAGATATATTTTTATCGGGATGGGGGATGTAGTCAGTTCTAATAATAAAGATTTTTTTAAAATTCATCATTTGCAATCTGTTAATAAAAAAAAGGCTTTAAATTCAATTTATAACATTGTTCTAAAAAATAAAAATGCTGTTTTGCCCTGTGTATACATATGTGAATGTATTCTCTCAAATCACGACTCAATTGCAACTAAAAAGATTCACCTTTACATGCACATGACAAATTAGGTAAAATACAGATGTGAAATAATGAGTAGAATAATCAAGTTTTTCAAGTATGACTGTTTTCTTGCAATATCATCGAATTAAAGGTTTATAAATATAATAATTTTCTGAAACGTTTCGATCTGCTATTACACTAGCTAATTATTTAACTAATGCACTCTTTACCTTTTCTACCATTAAGTTTATAAAGAATGTGAAAAGTATGCCGTATTAATCTAATTCTTTTTCATTTATGTTAAAACTCTTGACAAACAAAAATCTAAACGAGAGTTCTTTATTTTTCTATCAAATAAGAGAATGGCATCCGCTTTTTGTCTCGCACAAAAAGTTTTTGTCAAACAAGATCTTTTATTTACAAAAAGGGATCAAAAGCAGATATAAAAAAGATAATGGGTAACACACATTACGGAAATAAATTACTTTTTTATTTGTTTGAAACTAATATAACGAGATATATTTTTATCGGGATGGGGGATGTAGTCAGTTCTAATAATAAAGATTTTTTTTAAATTCATCATTTGCAATCTGTTAATAAAAAAAAGGCTTTAAATTCAATTTATAACATTGTTCTAAAAAATAAAAATGCTGTTTTGCCCTGTGTATACATATGTGAATGTATTCTCTCAAATCACGACTCAATTGCAACTAAAAAGATTCACCTTTACATGCACATGACAAATTAGGTAAAATACAGATGTGAAATAATGAGTAGAATAATCAAGTTTTTCAAGTATGACTGTTTTCTTGCAATATCATCGAATTAAAGGTTTATAAATATAATAATTTTCTGAAACGTTTCGATCTGCTATTACACTAGCTAATTATTTAACTAATGCACTCTTTACCTTTTCTACCATTAAGTTTATAAAGAATGTGAAAAGTATGCCGTATTAATCTAATTCTTTTTCATTTATGTTAAAACTCTTGACAAACAAAAATCTAAACGAGAGTTCTTTATTTTTCTATCAAATAAGAGAATGGCATCCGCTTTTTGTCTCGCACAAAAAGTTTTTGTCAAACAAGATCTTTTATTTACAAAAAGGGATCAAAAGATTCAGGCTTGTTTCATTTTCTTATTACTTTATATAGTTACTATTTATTTCACTTTTGTTAGGTTAACCAATTTATTTAGAAGTTTGATCTAATACATTTTTATGTAAAACCTTTGCATTAGTTTTCTAACAAATTTTATCTTAAAAATAATATAATAAAGGCATTCTTGAAAACCGATCAAAGGAATCAACACATGGTATTTTTATACCTCCATTTAATTTCAAACATTTATTTTTGGCATATATCTTAAAGTAAATATTTTAAAATCTATCTGTAAAAGAACGCTATCGTTTACATATAAAATAATAAAAAAAAATAATAAAAATGTAAGTAGATATAAAAAAGTTGAATGGTAACACACATTATGGAAATAAAGTGCTTTTTTATGTGTTTGAAGCTTATATACATATGTATGGGTGTATGTATACATATATTTTTTAGGGGGGTTAATCAGTTAAGATAATAACGATTATTTTTTAATACATCACTTGCAGATGGTTAACTAAAAATTTTTTGAATTGAATTTATACTTTTGTTCTAAAGAATAAAAATACTGTGTTGCCCTGTGTATCACACATTTGAATGTATTCTCTCAAATCACGACTCAATTTCAACTAAAAAGATTCACCTTCACATGCACATAACAAATTAGGTAAAATACAGATGTGAAATAATGAGTAGAATAATCAAGTTTTTCAATTATGACTGTTTTCTAGTAATATTATCGAATTAAATGTGTATAGATATAAACTTTTTTAATTTTTTTTGGTCTACTATTATGTCCTTACACTAGCTAACTATTCAACTAATAAAATCTTTATCTTTTACATCATTAAGTTTATAAAGAATGTGAAAAGTATGCTGTATTAATCTAATTATCTTTCATGTATGTTAAAACTGTTGGCAAATAAAAATCTAAACGAGAGTTCTTTATTTTTCTATCAAATAAGAGAATGAAATCTGCTTGTTGTCTCTCACCCAAAAAAGTTTTTGTCTAATAAGATCTTTTATTTACAAAAGGAGAACAAAGGATTCAGGATTGTTTCTTTTCTTATTACTTTATAGTTACTATTAATTTCGCTTTTGTTAGGTTGACCCATTTATTTAGTCATTTGATCTAAGACATTTTTATATAAAACCTCTGCATTAATTGTTTAACAAATTTGCTTATAAAGGTAGTGTAACGAAGATTTTTTGAACAATTTTTTGGAAGTTTTTTAACAAAATTTATTTTAAAAATAATTCAGTGAATGCTTTTTGAAAAGCGATCAAAGGAATCAACACATGATATTTTTATCTCTCGAATAAATTTCAAACAATTATTTATGGCATTTATGTTAAAGAAATTATTTTGAAATCTATTTATAAAGAAACGCTATCGTTTACATTCAAAATAATGATTTATTTTAAAAAATAAATAAATAAAAAGATAATTAAATATTAAAAAAATGAATGGTAACTCACATTACGTAAATAAATTGCTTTTTTATGTATTTGAAGCTAATATAAAAATTTTTTTGGAGGGGATCTTAATCAGTTATGATAAATAATATTACTTTTTGATTCACCACTTGCAGATGGTAAAATTAAAAAAAGGGTTTGAATTCAATTCATACCGTTATTCTAAATAATAAAAATGCTGTATTGTCCTGTGTACCACACGTGTATGTAATTTATAATTCTCTCACATTATGACTCAACTTAAAAAAAATCACCTTTACATGCACAAAGCAAAATAAGTAAAACGCAAAAGTAAAATGAAATAGTGAAAAAATGAAGTTGTTCAGTTATGGCTGTTTTAGGGGCGTTCATACTTATATAAATCCGTAGCATCTATAGTCGTCATTCAATCTGTCCGTCCGTCTGTGTATAACAGAGCAAAAACTACCCAACCGAATCATCTAAAGATTAAAATATATAATTGTTGCATAATTTTGTCGATTGATTTCAAATTTTATGAAAATCTTATGCATAGTTTAATTACAAGGGAATAAAAAATTATTCTGTTACATTACGGGCAATGGGAAAAAATAGTTTCGAGTGAATTTTAACGGTGTTACACTCTTTCGAAAATAATAAAATTTATATGTATCTATGAAGTATATACTAAAATTCACATGCAAAGAACATTTTTTTTATTTACATAGCTACACAAAAGTATTCCATAGCATAATTGTATTAAGGGCAGATTTGCTTGTGGCACACTTTAATAATAGTAAACTAACGCGTATTTTATGCAGTTGGTATACGTTGCTGAGGTTTATCACAAGTTACTTCTAATATAATAGAAACCAGATACTATTTATAGGGGTAAACAAAAGATTTCGGATACTGTACTGTATTCGAAGTACTATAAACTACTACATCAATATTTAAATATTTTTAAAACTTCCTTATATTAGGAACGCATCTCATTTGCTAAGTTTGATGTACAATTTCCAAATTGTTTAAAGTTGCATACATATAGTAATTTTTCAAACCTTTTGATCTGCAGTCACGTCCTTACCCAAGATAACAATTTAAATAATACACTCTTTATCTTTTACATATTTACTTTAATAAAAAAATCCGAAAAGTATTTATAACGTATTAATCTAATTCCTTTTTCATGTATGTTAAAAATGTAAACAAAAAAAATCTAAACGTGAGTTCTTTATTTTTCTATCAAATAAAAGAATGGCATCCGCTGTCGTCTCTCACACAAAATGCTTTTGGCTAATAAAAAAATTTATTTAAAAAAAGGGAACAAAAGATTCAAGCTTGTTTCATTTTCTTATCACTTTATAGTACTATTTATTTCACTTTTGTTAGGTTAACCAATTTATTTAGTTATTTGATCTAAGAAATTTTTCTATAAAACCTTTGCATTAGTTTTTAAACAAATTTTAATATAAAAATAATGTAATTAAGGCTTTTTGAAAAGCGATCAAAGGAAACAACACATGATACTTTTATCGCTTCCATGATTTTCAAACATTAATTTTCGGCGTACGTGTTAAAGTAAATATTTGGGTATCTTTGCAGAAAGGAACGCTATCGTTTACATACAAGATAATAATTTATGTAGAGAAAAACTAAAATAAAAAAATAAGGAGATATAAAAAAGTTGAATGGTAATACAAAGTGCGGAAATAAATTTCTTTTTTATGTATTTAAAGCTAATATAACCATATATATATACGAGGGCGGTTCAATAAGTACCCGTGTTAGAAATGAAGACACCTTTTTTTTTTAATTTTTTTTATTTTTCAACATAGTCCCCTTTTAGAAAGATACACTTCTCCGAACGTTCCGGCCATTTTTCTAACCCCTCCAAAAAATAGGATTTCTCGAACTCTGCAAAATACGCCTCTGTCTCGGCGATGACTTCCTCGTTTGAGCTAATTATTTTTTCCCGCGAGCCATTTCTTCATGTTAGGGAACAAGAAAAAGTCGTAGGGAGCCAGAACGGGTGAATAGGGGGGGGGGGCGGCAGCAATTCATAACGCAATTCACGCAGTTTGGCGGCGGCAACTCCAGATGAATGTGCTGGTGCGTTATCGTGATCGCGGCACCTATCGGGCCGACAATTTTTTCATCCCCAACTTGTCATGTAAAATATGAATTGCCGTTCCAGTCGACACTCTTACGGCCTCTGCTACTTCGCGCTCCTTCGTTCTTCTTCGTTCTTCGTTCGATCAGCGAGAATCATGTCATGGACTTTTTCAATGATTTCCTCGGTAACCACATCTGGTCGCTCCTCATCGAAAACGTAAGTTCGCCCACGTTTAAATTCGTTGAACCAATATCTAACTGTGGTCATAGACGGCGACGTGTCCCCATAAACAGCATCCAACTTTGCTTTTATCTCCTCGCATTTTTTCCCATCCAAAAACAAAAAGCGGATTATCGAACGATATCCATCTTAGCGAAAATCACGAAACACGTCTTACTCGAATGGCTGCCAAATCCAAACTAACCTATCAATCAGTCTGAAATTTTTATAGATGTCGTTTTATAGATGGCAGCACACGATGATAACAGCAACTTTCCTGAAAAATGTCCTTTGTCTTCAAACACGGGTACTTATTGAACCGCCCTCGTATACATATGTGTGTGTGTGTGTGTGTACATACATGTAGCTTATTTTCTTTCGGGGAAGGGGGGGATCAGTTATGGTAATAAAGATTATTTTTTGATTAATGAGTTGTCAGACTATCTAAAAGAAGGCTTTGAATTCAATTTATACCGATATTATAAAAATTGAAAATGCTCTATTTTTCTATAAATCACTCATGCGTATGTATTTAATGTGTATAATTCTCTAAAACCATGACTAAACTTCAAATAAAAAAATTCAGCTTTACATGCACACACAAAAATTAAATAAAATACAAAAATGAAAGGAATGAGTGGAATAATGATGTTTTTTCAATTATGGCTTTTTTCATAATATTATTGAAATAAAACTGTAAATCTGACAATTTTTTGAATCTTTTTGATTTGCCATTACGTCTTTACACAAGATAATTATTTTAATTGTACACTTTTTATCTTTTACATCATTAAATTTATAAAGAATGTGAAAAATATGCAGTATTAATCTAATTCTTTTTCATGTATGTAAAAAATGTTGACAAATAAAAATCTAAACGAGAGCTCTTTATTTTTCTATCGAATAAAAGAACGGTATCCACTGGCCGTTTGTCACACAATTTTTTTTTCTAACAAGATCTTTTAGTTAGAATAGGGGATCAAAAGTTTCTAACATGTTTCATTTTCTTATTACTTTATAGTTACTATTTATTTCACTTTTTTAGGTTAGCCAATTTAGTCGGTCATTTGATCTAAGATATTTTTCTTCAAACCCTTTGCATCAGTTTTTAAACAAATTTCTTATAAAAATAATGAAATGAAGGCTTTTTTGAAAGTAATCATAGGAATCAACACATGATATTTTTATCTCTCTAATAAATTTCAAACATTTATTTTCGGTATACATGTTAAAGTAAATATTTTGAAATCCGTGTATAAAGGAATGCTATCGTTTACATAGAAATTAATAAATGATGCAAAAAAATTAAATAAATAGGTAAGCAGATGTAAAAAATATGAATGGTAACACATATTACAAAAATGGATTACTTTTTATGTGTCTGAAACTAATATAATGATATATATGTATATATATTTAATTAAAACTGGCATATTAACTCAAATCACACACCACATCTATTTTACTAGAAAAGTCAATACATAAGCTATAAAACTAATCATAACTAGTCGTTGGGGGCCACCGTAATACTTACCCATCATGGATATGTATATGAAAATAAAACATGTGAAAACTATTTATACAATGCATTGCAATTCATAAACAAAATTTAAATATTGTTAATATGCATAGTAATGCTTTATTCAAGAACTGCTGATGTACCAATTTCGACAAATTATATAAAACGCCAAACTACTCAAGGAGAACCGAACTGCGTAAAAGAAACATCCTTATAACTATAAAAATAATAATTCTATTAACTAACAATTAACTGTGTCGAATTAAGCGTCTCATTTCCAATTAAAATATACCTTTGAATCGAAATTTGAATGAAATACAGGGTCATGAAAAATCGAAGAATGTCGAAAACAGGATTACAAATATCTCGGCAACTAATAATCCGATCAACTTCGTTCTATATGCAAAATGTGTGTTATTTTATTGCCTTTTACGTCCATTCCTTAAAACAAAAAAATTCGAAAAATTTTATATACCTTTCATGAGAACGAATTTTTCGAGGGTCCGAAAAAATAGTTCCGGATAATCGAGGTTGCTGATATTAAATAGGCTTCGTCCAATTTTTACATACTAACTACATACAAAATTTCAAGTCTCTATCTCAATTTGTTCGGGAGATAGAGCGTTTACAGACAGACAGACAGAATTACTGACAGACAGACGGACGGCAATTTTTTTTTTTTCTAAAAATACGTTTTTCGAAATCTGCAGTGTCTAAAACGTGTAAATCCGTCAAAAAATTTTCGATTTTCAAAACGATTGCAAGACTTACCCTATACTACGTATGATGGGTTAGTAATATACTACGTATGATGGGTAAGTAAAAGCAATAACTAACAAACATCTATTCATATATACATATATGTACACATATGAGGGGGAGGATTAATCAGTTATGATAATAAAGATTATTTTTGATGCATCACTTACAGAGGGTATACTAAAAAAAAAGTCTTTCAATTCAATTTCTACCGATTTTCTAAAAAATGAAAATTCTGTATTGTATTCTGTACAGCTTATATATGTATTCTGTATAATTCTCTCTCAACATGACTCAATTTCAACTGAAAATTTTCACTTTTACATGCATACACCAAATAAAATAAAATTCAAAGTGAAATAAAAGAGCGGAATAGTTTTTTTTTCAATCATGACAGTTTTTAGGTGCGTTAGTAATTATTTAAATATGTAGCACCTATATGTCGTCGTTCATACCGTCCGTTTATTCGCATCTAAAAGATCAAAAACTACTCAGCGAATCTTTTGATATTTAAAATATATAGTTATGGCATAATGTATCGAGTCATTTCAAATTTTGTAAAAGTCGGATGCATAGTTTTATTACAGGGCCAATTAAATGTTTTCCGTTACATTACGGCTAACGGAAGAAAATAGTTTCAAGTGTATTGTAATGGTATTTCACTCGTTTGAACTTCGTTTGAACTATTTCTCATTTTATGAAATTTATATACTTTGCTGAGGTTCTACAATTTACTTCCTGTGTAAAAGAAAGCAGATAGTATTTACAGGGATATGCAAAAGATAATTTTTAAGTCATTATGTACTAGTGATAGGGCTTTGGAATGAATTCTTATTTTATTATTTTGTATTTTAAAAGATAACTACATAAATGAATTATACAAATATTTACAGAAAATTTTATAAAATGTTTAACCGTCTGTCAAAAGCTGTCGCATTTAATACTGAAATGCGACGGGTTCAATGCTTAGCTGATAGCTGAAATTTTCTCCTATTTTTTAAAACCATTATTAGAGTTACTAATATTTTTCAAATGTTTCCTTTAACAGAAAACATAAGTTTACCATATATATATATATATATATATATAAATATGCTTATTAAATTTCTGCATGTTTTAGTTTTCTGTTTAAATATAATTTATTAATGTGAATCTCATTTTTGTAACTCTTCTTTCTTCCATAAATGTGCCTTTTTTATTAAGACAATTTATAATCCTACATATATAAAATAACGTCTAATTTATATAAAAATAGGATTTTGTGAAGAATGGTAATACATATTCGACGAAAATTCATGAGGATAATTTTGAATCACTTTACCAAATAACATAAGATAATACGTAAATATAAAACACATTATGGTTAGGGAATATTAAAAATATATTGTAAGCATTAAAGAAACATAAAACGTAATGGGCTCGTTGAATAAGATGATGTAGTACTGGAACCGGTTATTTTTATGAAAAATCATGATTTCTTGACTTTACTGTTTATATATTTTAAACATATATTTGATTCACCTAAGATACAATGTTTTGTTTCAGTTAAAAGCCTTATAAATCTTATCATAAATATAAGCGAATAGCAAAATTATGTAGCGTTTTTACCTAAATGTGATAATTTGTAAATGTATTAAAGGAAAATAAAAGGTAACCAATGGTTTTAACACTTTCCCACATAGTTGAAAAGTTTTTGTGGATTACGTCTGTCAGTCCGCCTCTCTATCTGACTGTCTGTACGTCTGTCCGACCTCTAACTGACGTAAATGCAGCCCGATTGCCATGAAAATTATACATGTTATTGTGGTTTATTATGAAATGTTCGGCATTAAAAATAAAGTATGTCACATTTACAGGCCATCTACAGCGACACTTAAAAAAAATACGTTACACTACAGGCTATGAAAAAATCGCGTAAAATGCATTTTAATGATATTACATTATTATTACTTGCAACTTAATAATTTTAGTGCAAGTGTGTGAAAACTCAAATTTAAAATTTTCTCTTTCCATACAAAAATAAACCACATTAAATTACTGATATTAAAAAGCGATTGAAGATAGCACTTTCCAAAATATTAACTTTGTTGTAATTTTCGATCACACATATATTTTTTAAATACAGGAGTAATATTTTGTGTAACATTTACTATTTTTAAAATACTATGTAATACTACTACTGCTCATTTGTACCCCTGATAGGCTTTTAGTTCTTATTTCTTTATTATGTTCTTTAAAAAATAACTACATAAATGAACTACACAAATAATTATACATAATTATATAAATTGTTCTATTTAAATGTTCAACAACTTCAACGCTCTGCAGATAACTGTAGTTTTGTCCAATTTTCTAGAATGATTAATGGAGTTACTAATATTTTTAATTTTTTTCCTTTATAGAAAACATATGTTTATCATATCTTTTATTATAAACATTCGTGTTAAATTTCGATCTGTTCTAGTCTTATATTTAAATATAATTTAAGTGAATCTCATTTTGGTAATTCTCCTTTCTTCCATAAACATGCCTTTTTTATTAAGACAATTTATAACCCTACATACATATAATAATATCTAATTTATATAAAAATATGATTTTGGGAAGAATAGGAATATATTCTACGAAAATTTATGAGGATAATTTTGAATCACTTTACAAAAAAGCATAAGAAAATACGTGAATATAAAACACAGTATGCTTAGAGAATATTAAAAATATATTGGAAGTATTAAAGAAACATAAAACGTAATGTGCTCGTTGAATAAGATGATGTACTACTGGAATCGGTTGTTTTTATGAAAAATCATGATTTCTTGATTTCAATACTTGTTTACATATTTTAAACCTATTTTGGGTTTACCTAAGACAAAATGTTTTATTGCAGTTAAAAGCCATATAAATAGTATGATAAATATAAGTGAATAAAAAAATATATAGCGTTTTTTCGTGGCTGTGATAATTTGTATACGTATTAAAGGAAAATAAAAGGTAACCGATGTTTTTAACACTTTCCAACATTAGTTGAAAAATGTTTATGAAATGCGTTTGTCAGTCCATCTGGCTACTTAACTGTCTGTCTATCTGAACTCTAACTGGTATAAATGCAGCCATGAATTTTTATATATTATTGTGGTTTACTACGGAATGTGTGAAATCCAGAAGGAAAACTGTCACATTTGCAGGTTTTCTACAGAAGCACTCAAAGTATTTCCGTTATGTTGCGGTCTATGGGGAAATATCGCTTAGTGATAATACATTAAGAATATAATTTGAAACTGGAATTAATGAATCTAACTGATAAAAACTCCGTAAAATCACCATAAAATGGAGTTTTATGGTGTTTTTATCAGTTAGAAATTACATTATTTTAAACATATTGTATTGATATAAAGTGTTCTGGTGCAATAACGCCAAGTGCTGATAATACGCATAATTATGAAATAATTCGGTAAATGTCACCTATGGGCTGTACTCAGAAAGGCTCTGAGTTATATAAAACACAAACAACAGCTTTAAGTTAATTTGTTCCATTTGTATGCCTTATTGCTATTAGAAGCAATTAAAATTAATGCTTGATCTAAAATTTACGAGGAAAGTTCTGTGATTTGAAGACTATGCATTTATCAGGAAATACTTTGTTTATTATATAATTTTTTAGTGCATTTCATGTACTTTCAAAATGCTATAGACGATTTTGGATATGTTCGCAAGATTATTTGTAGTTTAAAATGTACCGTGCAACAAGTATATCGGGGTAATAACGCCAATCCTTGGCGTTTTATGTACGCATTCTATTACACAGAATGCATACAAGGAAACACAAATACTGATTTAGCTAAACACAATTAAAAAAGTGCGATGTTTCTAATAATTCTTTATAAGCGGTCTTTTTTAAACAAAAATAAGCTCAGAGTCTGATATTCTTTTGCCTCCCCCTCCCATTCGTCTTTTGCATACACTTTCTCAAAAAATGAACATTTTCTATCCTTTAGAGTGCAATTTGTCAATTTCTAGGGCGGTAGAGTTTGTATTTTCAAAATTGGACAATCTACATAGGATTATTCCATCTTATTGCATAGTATTGTTTGCATGGCGTTATTACCCACCCATGTGGGTAATACCACCAAATAGCATTGGTCAAGAAATCATCCCATTACATTTTATGATTACATATCTGTAAAATTATTTTATATAAAGATAGCCAATGAGCTACTGTACCAAATCCCATATTTGTTTGAACAGTACAATCTAAAACTAAACCGCGAAAAATGGTAGAACCTTAACGCGGCATTATTACAACAGTATACCTTATATCATAGGTGTACTACAAGATTCTTATAATAGAATATCGTTTTTATTAGAATTTATTGTTCATTTACAGGCACACACAAAATAATTTGGCTATAGGAAAACAGGAATAATAAGTAAACTATTGATACCACGAAAGAATAAATGCTTAAAGTGCATTTTCAGTTGTGATTTTCGTTTTTAAATTTAACTATTTTTTAAACATTACTTGATGTTCAAAATTTCTATAGATTATATATATAGTGACGCACAAAATTTCTAACAAAACTTGCCAGTTCCTGAATAGAAATTTTCAACTGTACTATGCATTTACTTAAACTAACCCATAGTATGCAATGTAGTATGGATACATATCCATGTGTTCAGTACATGGATGAACATAAAAATCATGCGTTTTCTTTGCTATTTATGGTAATAGCAGAAATTTGGTTTTATAATTCGTTATGCTATGCGTTTTCCAACTGTTCATGAATTTATCTTTCATGTTGATAAACTATGAAGTATTTTTTTTATAGTGAAGAGAATGGATTCTAAAACTTTTCAAAATTTATGCTGTATGCATGATTTTTGTTTGGGTTTTTATTATGACGGTGAAACGGGGATTAACGGAGATGGCAAAAAAATGTTGTGATTTGTTTGTTATGACATTTTATGCAATAATATTTTTTTCTTACTGTAGCAGTTTTCTGTATCTTCGATTTTATTGCACACCAATCCCAGTTCAGAGATATCCAAGTTCTAAAACCAGGCTATTTTATAATAAAACTTAAGCTTACGTTGTCACCTTTTTTATACAAAGCACAGCATATGTTATATATAAAATTAATATTAAAACTTAAAACACATATTTAAAATACATCCGACATTTCAAAATCTTTCTTTAAAGAAACCTTCTGAGATTTGATCTTCACTTAGAGATTTCTTATACTTAAATGTTATATATCAAAAGTTATCAATTTTGTCATTGATAAATCTAAATAATAATGTATTCTGAAATTAAAATAAAGAATTTCAAAAAATTTTTTTGAAAGATTTTTTGAGTCATGTACTTATAAAACGTGTCCCTGCATCAATCCTCCCTATGTATTACAACTGTTATACATACACATACTTACTGAACCGTTTTACTATTAAGAGATTTCATGAACCGAACTGAGAATAGTAGACATTTATGCTCTCTTATTATTGTTAGCTTTTCGATTAATCTTTCGCACTAATTAATGAATATTACAGAATATGTTTGGGTGAAAATAAATTAAAATTCATTTACTAACAGCTACACCCCCTTTAAACAGCATTATAAATTCTTATGTGCCTTTTTTGACTGTTTATCTCAGTTGGTGTGCACTCTGATTAATAATTGCCGACCTCTAAAAGACACCTTCTATTATATTCTTTTTCTTTACTCTCATTCCTTCATACTTTTGGAAAGTTTTCACAACACTTAAAGATTTCTTTCAAACACTTCTAAAAATATATCTATGGTTTATAGTGAAACTTGATTAATTATTATTATTATTTTACACATGTCACCGAACTCAGCATAATCATTACATTATCTGTCTTGTTTTCACTTTTTAATGAAATTGCTAATTTTAATCCCACCAGGTTTGGCGTAATACATATAACTGTATATAGTATG
This sequence comes from Maratus speculifer, assembly GCA_964019185.1. Taxonomy (NCBI): domain Eukaryota; kingdom Metazoa; phylum Arthropoda; class Arachnida; order Araneae; family Salticidae; genus Maratus; species Maratus speculifer. The sequence goes on from OZ025289.1 coordinate 243,522,310, forward strand.
ATAAGTTCATACTACATACTTTTTCACGAATCTTCATAGAAAAAGAACGGTTCAAATTTCAAGAAAACTAATGTTATAGTCATGTGACAAACTTTAATATGTAATATCCCAAAAAGTATCTCAATTGAATTTTTTTGCATAAAAATGCAATAAATATACTCCAAATTCATTCCTTGCCTTTTTGTATATTCAAAAGATCGTTTTTTAATTCATATAACATTAAGAAATTCATATTTAAATAATAATAACAATTATAAACTGCATTAATATTCAATGCCGTAAAAATATGTTTGTGTGAAAGTACAATACATTCAATAATTAGTATTTGAGATATAGATAAATTTTTAATTTTTACATTCCATTGTTAATGAACGGGATACAAAATTGGGCGATCTAAAACCTTATGCAATGCTTATGGAAATTACATTTTTTAAACATCGGACAGATGGGATATCACTTGTCTTAGCAAAGAAGAAAAACAGGTGAATAAATTAATAAATAGATAAAACTATTTTAATTAAATTTACAAGGAGAAATTTATTATTTAAATATTTTCATTTCGGTTTGTTTTGTTTATATTGTCTACTTTCATAAATTGATTAAAAAAATATAGGAACGTATACGATCTGATTTTTAGAAATTAACGCATGTCTTTTACGTTAACTTAGATAATAATAAATGTTCTTACTTAGAGGAAAATGAACTTACCCGAGGAAATGCATCATAAGTTTGAAAATTCTGTACCTGTGCGCTCCCGAAGTTTGATTAAGAGATCAGCGCCACCTAGCTGATAAATGATGTAACGCTCAGTTGAGCTTCGTTGTCCCTCGAACAACACGTCTGTATCGAGCGCCCTCGCTCTCAAATCAAAAGCTCAATTAAATGTTTGCCCCCTGGCAATAATCAATAAAATCCTACGGTATAATAAAATCAGTCCACTTTTCTCTAACGCTGTCGACATATGGTCCTAGGCGACCGGAGAACAGCTAATTAAAAAATGACGACGTTAACTACTTTAAATCGCCAACGCGGCGTATTGAAAACTAAAGTAAATAAAATTACGAAATTCATAAACGAATACGAATGCATTCATCTAAAAGGATCGCAAGAAGAGCAGCAACAAGAACGACTCGTCTTAGAAAGCAAAAAGGTTTCTATTTTGGAAATTAAAACGTCATTACGCAATTTAATATTGTCGTATACAACTCTTCCGGAAGATGTCGACATAACTGATTCTTTGGAACTAGCAACGGAGCTAGAGGAAGAACTGGAAGATTCAGAGGTAAAACTTAACATTATTCTTTCTAAATATGAATGCGTGAATATGAATAATGAAAATCCTACTGTTAGTAATAGCTTTAAAATTCCAGACTTACCTCTATCCAATTTTTATGGAAAATATGATGAATTTCAAAACTTCAAGTCTCAATTTATGTCTATTATCGGTAATAATAAAAATCTGAATTCAACTCAGCAGTTATGCTACTTAAAGGGCTGTCTAAAAGGTGAAGCCAAAAGGTTTGAGTCAGCTCAAGATACTTACGAATCGCTCTGGCAATCTTTAGAAGAAAGATATGAAAATAAAAGAGCTGTCATTGATTGCCATATTATTAAACTACTTAATTTTTCAAAAGTACCCGATTCTCCTAATCATTTAATGCAATTAATTGATAATACAAAATGTAATTTGCGTGCATTAAAATTACTTGAATTTGAATCTAACGAGCTGTCAGATGCTTTAATAATGCACATCTTGTTTCAAAGATTGGATTCTCAAATAAAAAAATCGTTCGAAATGAAATTAAATAAAAACGAAATTCCTAAATTAGCTAGCTTTTTAAGCTTTTTGGAAGAAAGAAGTCGTATTCTTCAAAATACTGTTATTTCAAAGGAACAAAAAAAATCTCCGTATAATAACTGGAAATCTGGCACTAAGCCAAACATGGAAAAATCCTTTTTAACAAAATCAAAACAGCGAAAAGAGTGTATTTTAGGATGTAAAGATTCGCATTCTTTATATAGATGTGAGAAATTTAAACAAATGAACGTGATAAAGAGATCAGAAGTTGTTAAAAATAACAATTTATGTCAATCTTGCTTAAACAGCCATTTACCTAACCCTTGTTTATCTAAAAATAAATGCCTTTCTTGTAACAGCAAAGAGCATAATTCATTACTTCATCCATTAAATGAAAATAATATCAGAACGCAATTCATTGTTGAAGATCAGACAGAGAGGCGTCAGGTGGATTCACCCCCCTCCCTTTCTCCTGATAATCAAACATTTTTCGCGAAGGAAAATGAAATAAATAAATCTTGTATAATTTTAAACACAGCTGTGATATATTTGAAAGACGGTTCTGGGGAATTTCAACCTTTAATTGCTGCATTAGACAGTTGTTCCTCCTCGCATTTATTGTCTTCTCATGCTGCAAATCTATTAGGATTGCGTAAACAAAAAACTCATATTTCCATTTCCGGACTTAATGATTTATGTTTAAATGCTAAATCATTTGTTAGTACAGAATTAACTAATGAAAACAAAACTAAATCTTATCAATTAGATATGTTAGTTGTTCCTAAAATCGCTAATCTACCACCCAAATATATAAATACGTCAAAATTAAAATTGCCGTCGAACATAGAATTAGCGGATAATAATTGGAATAAACCGAAACGCGTAGATGCACTGATTGGAGCGCAGTTATTCTATGAATTAATAGGGTCTAATAAAATTAAAATTGATGATTCACAATTAATGTTAGTAGAAACTTTTTTCGGTCACGTTATATCAGGAACTGTATACAATTCTATCTCAAATTTAAGGGAACATTCTGATTCTTGTTTTTTAGTAACAGATTATAAAAATTTGGAAAAAGAAATAAGTTCCTTTTGGGAAATGGAGCAAGTAAGTGAATTAAAACCCTTAGTTAGTGAGGAGTTAAATTACTGTAATGAACATTTTTTAAAGACTCACTATCGGAAACCGGACGGCAGATATGTAGTTGAATTACCCTTTAAGATTCAAATGTTAGATAATTCTCTGGGAGATTCAAAACAAATTGCCGCTAAAAGATTAAATCAGTTATGGAACCGTTTAGAGCGGGATCCCAAATTAAAGGAATTATACTCAGAATTTCTAAAAGAATACACTACTTTAGGACACATGGAAGAAAATTCCGATGACATAAATCCTGATAAAGGATATTTTTTCCCTCATCACGGGGTTTTGCGACCATCAAGTACTACAACTAAACTGAGAGTTGTTTTTGATGGGAGTTGTAAAACTACTAATGGGAAGTCTTTAAACGACTTATTGTTTAAAGGAGGGATAATACAGGATGATCTTTTTTCAATTATGATTCGTTTTAGAAAACATATTTTCGCATTTACAGTTGATGTAAATAAAATGTTTCGACAAATAGAAGTAAATCCGTCGCATACTAGATACCAAAAAATATTGTGGAGAGAAGGTAGGGAGGAACCTGATAAAATCTACACTCTGAAAACGGTCACCTACGGTTGTGCAAGCAGTCCATACCTTGCCACTAGAGTGCTCCAACAGTTAGCGGTAGATGAAGCTAACAATTTCCCACTAGCTGCCGAAGTTGTAAAGAACGATATGTACATGGACGATTGCCTTTCAGGTGCATCAGACATTTCCGAATTTTTTGAAATTAAAAAACAATTAACAGACATCTTCAAAAAAGGTCAGATGGCCTTGCATAAATGGCGTTCTAATGTTATTGAAGAAATAAATCCTGATTATCAAACATTTCCCTTTAATCAAAATGCCGAAGAAACTTCAACAAAAACTCTCGGAATAATGTGGGACTGCACTAGTGATACATTTAACTTTAAAGTTATCATCAACAAAAGTTCTGACTACACAAAACGCGAAATTCTAAGTCAAATTGCAAGACTCTTTGACCCCCTTGGTTTGCTCGGTCCTGTAATTTGCCGTGCAAAAATCTTCATGCAACAACTATGGTTGCTAAAGTGCGTCTGGAATGATAAAATTCCACTTCATGTTGCTCAAGAGTGGGACAATTTCCTCAATTCACTAGTTCTTATAGAAACGATAAAAATACCCAGATGTATTCTTATTAAAGATGCATCAACTATCCTCTTACATGGGTTTGCTGACGCGAGTGAGAAAGCATTCGGAGCTTCCCTTTATCTTCAAACGAACACTGACTCAAATTCGCCTGTTTGCCACCTCATTTTCAGCAAAAGTAAAGTTGCACCTATTAAAACTGTCAGCATACCGAGGCTTGAACTTTCAGCCTGTCTATTGTTGTGCCAACTTGCTCAAAAGGTAATTAAGAGCTATGAAACTTCAAATCGACAAAGTCATACTTTGGTCGGACTCTACGATTTCCCTAGCATGGATAAACATGTCCCCACATCTTCTAAAAACTTTCGTAGCGAATCGAGTGTCTAAGATTCAAGAACTTACCAAAAACTACGAGTGGAGATATGTGCCGTCAAAACTAAATCCAGCGGATGTGTTATCCCGAGGTCAAGATGCAAAATCGCTTGCTACAAATAAACTGTGGTTTGAAGGACCCGATTTCCTGAAACAAGACATTGTAAATTTTTGTCCACAAAAGGACTCTCATAACAAAGACGAACATTTTTTAAAGGAACTAAAGTCAGTTCCGGTTCTCACTTCAATTATAAACTATGAATTTTTGAACTCTTTTCTTACCATTTCAAATAGTTATATTAAATTAATGAGAGTGTTAGCATTTATTTTCAGGTTTGTCCACAACTGTAAAAATCAGAGTAAACTTAAAGGTTCCTTAAGTCTAGATGAACTAAAAGTTTCTAGAAATTTCTTAATTAAGAGAGCTCAAGGTGAGTATTTTTCATCAGAAATTTCGGCATTGAAAAAGGGCATGTCTGTCCCTGTAAAAAGTAAGTTGAGATTTTTAGATCCCTTCTTAGACAAAGATGATCTATTAAGAGTGGGTGGTCGTTTGACCAACTCAAATTTAAGCTATGACCGATCTCACCAAATCATTTTACCCCCAAGCTGTAAATTGACTAAAATTATCTTTCTTTACTATCATAAAAGAGACTTACATGTTGGTCCACAAGGGCTATTAAATAGTATAAGACAATTATTTTGGCCCATTAATGGAAGAAACATTGCTCGTCAAGTTGTACACGAGTGTGTTCAATGTTTCAAAATAAAAGCTTCAATTATAAGTCAAATAATGGGTAATTTACCCCCTGAGATAGTAATAGAAGGGCCACCGTTTTCCAATGCAGGTCTTGACCTATGCGGTCCATTTTTTATTAAATATCGCAACCAGAGAAAAGGGATATTTAATAAGGTTTATGTGGCCATTTTCATATGCATGGTTACTAAAGCAGTTCATTTAGAACTACTTTCTGACTTAACTTCTGCTGCATTAATTGCAACACTTAAAAGATTTTTTGCTCGCAGAGGCAAAAGTAATACTATCTTTTGTGACAATGCATCCAACTTTGTTGGAGCATGTGCAGAACTAAAGAGATTATTAAATTCTATAAATAAAAACAATGATGATGTATCAAATTTTCTGTCATCCGAGCAAGTTCTCTGGAAATTTCTTCCCCCTCGTTCCCCAAATTTTGGAGGACTCTGGGAGAGAGGCGTCGGACAGTTCAAATACCACTTAAAAAGAACTATTGGTATTACGAAATTAACCATTGAAGAATTTTTAACTATTACTACTCAAATCGAAGGTATTCTAAATTCGCGCCCTCTTTCCCCATTATCCTCTGAATTAGAAGACTATGAAGTTTTGACTCCAGGACATTTCTTGATTGGTAGACCAATTAATGCTCTTCCTGAGCCAAACTTGATTAATGTGAGAGAAAACTTGCTCGACCGATGGCAGAAAACTCAAAAAATCGTGCAACTAATTTGGAAAAATTGGTCCAATTCTTATTTAAGCCATTTGCAGCAGAGATCCAAATGGCTCTTTAAAAAACAAAATGTTGCACCAGGTATGATGGTTCTGGTAAAGGATGGAGACCTACCAGTTTGTAAATGGATAGTAGGTCGTATTTCAGAAATCATCAAGGGAAATGATGACAATGTTAGGGTTGTAATAGTCCGGACTCCATCCGGAACTTACAAAAGAAGTATCTCTAATATTTGTGTTCTACCCATTGTAAATAACGAAAATATTAATTAAGCTTAACCTATTTCTATTGAATTTATTATTTCTTATTATTGTATTTATATTAAGTGCTTTATGTGTAACCATTAATTTGTAATAGTATCTGTATGTTATTGTATATTTAATTGTTGTGTATCATTGAACTATCAGAATACTTCAATGTGGGCCGGTATGTGCGCTCCCGAAGTTTGATTAAGAGATCAGCGCCACCTAGCTGATAAATGATGTAACGCTCAGTTGAGCTTCGTTGTCCCTCGAACAACACGTCTGTATCGAGCGCCCTCGCTCTCAAATCAAAAGCTCAATTAAATGTTTGCCCCCTGGCAATAATCAATAAAATCCTACGGTATAATAAAATCAGTCCACTTTTCTCTAACGCTGTCGACAGTACCTTTTGGCTACAAAATTCAGTAACTTTACATAAAGTGAAGTACTAAATTTATAAACTGTATACAACATACAAACTGTAAAATGTTTTTGTCCACTTTATTTTATTTTATTCTTATTTTTTCAATAATTATTGATGAGATATGGATATATACTGATGATTACATTGCTGCCGACTTTATGTTTTTCAATTACTCATATTTTTTTTATAATTTTGTCTTATTCAATTCAACGGAAAATTCTCTGATTAAATATGACGAATTCTCCCGTTTCTCTAAAATATAACTGTCATGTTTTAGTTATAGTTGCATTAATTGATATATTGTGACTGGAGTTCTTTCTTTTTACAGTATACCGTGTGTTTTAAAGTATAAAAAATATTATTTTACACAGAAGTGTTCGGTAAACACGGTAAAACAAACAGACTAATAAAACCAGAAATTATTTTGAAAGCTGTTTAATGTTGATATCGATCAAATTAGTTTAGTTTAAAAAGTTTTACAATGTCAAAAACTATAAGAAGGGGGGGGGAGGATTGTACTTTGTGCTTATATATAACTAAATAAATAAACAACGTTAAAGAGCACAGATATTATAAAATAAAAGATGTTAAAAGCATACAGCCGTTTCGGGACTTCTAAAGTCCCATCATCAGTGCTAAAAAAGTGTTAAACGTAAAAGAAAGTCACATCGTTAATTAAAATAAAATAAACCGTGCATAGGAGCTTGCCGCTAAGGTTCATGGTCAGTTCGCCTTAGCGGCGAGCTCAGATACACGGTTTATATTATTTTAATTAACGATGTGACTTTCTTTTACGTTTTACACTTTTTTAGCACTGATGATGGGACTTTAGAAGTCTCGAAACGGCTGTATGCTTTTAACATCTTTTATTTTATAATATTTGTGCTCTTTAACGCTGTTTATTTATTTAGTTATCAAAAACTATGCGCAGTAATTTAACAATGTCTTGCAAGTACGTACTGAAATAGGTTGCGATCTGTGTTTTCCAGTATATATATATATATATGTAACAAGCGCATTCCAAAGAAAAAAACAGACTTTCACTCGTCACGTGACCAGAGCTCTGCTGAATTAAAAATGTAGTTGTAATATTTTATCGTCTTAAAAAAAATCTCGCAACACTATCTTTCTATTTAAAAGACGTTCTATTGGTAGTGATGTTCGAAAATTCTAAAGTTGGTTGTGAGCAGTGAGTTCATGTCTTGTTTTGGTGGCATATGCAAGTAGAATTGTGTAAAAAAAAAACTCTCTTTGTAAATATTTTGTGTGTGTTTATTGTAGTAAGTGTTAGTACCCTCTTTCAAGAAATAAAAAGTATTTAAAGAAGATTGTAGCCCCCGAGACATTCATATTTAGATAAGTGATGCTTTTCTTTTTTCTTGTAAATAAGTAAGACTTAGTTCTTACAAAATGGCTACCCAACATCAGGCTACGAATCAATTCCAAAGTATTCGGCTATCTTAGTTCCAGGAAAGTTCGATCTTTAGAATAATAAAATATGTTTAACAAGAATGATAAAGAAAATGGCTCGAGCGATCGTTGCTCGTTTGTTTGTGATGTATATTTTTAAAAGATTAACATATTAAGTTAGTTTCGTTGATGTCAAATCATTCGTTCGTGAAATATGTTTCTCAGAATAATCTTGCGTCGACAACGCCATTTACATTTGTTTGTGAATAGTGGTGAATTCTACGTTTTTCTGTGCTTATAAAAACTTTCAATTCTCGTGTCTGCAGATTTAGTTCAAGCATATTTATTTAATCTTCAAGTTACTTTCTAAAAGTGGGCGAAGTTTTGAAAATGGATCCACATTTTTTTTATATAAACAGAATACATTCGTTTCGCAAGTTACCATATTTTATCGATCTGTAACATTTTCATATTACATATAAGTTTTAATTTATTCTGAGACTAAATTACAGTTCATTTATGTATTGAGTAATTCCCTCCCCCCCAAGCTTTTTTTATTTTTTAGTTTATTTTGGTTCTGTGTATGCATGTTTAATTTTTATCTTGATTACATTTCAAATTTTCTTACTTCGAATTTAAAAAAAAAAATTGAGAAATAAGAAAATAAGCATTCGTTTACGTTGATATTTTTTTATTTTCTTTTTCAAAAACAGGTAAATAAAATGTTAGTCAGAAGTTGTTAGAATGTATTTATACCTTTATTTCAACTCTCATATGATATGTGTTTATAACTTTTGCTATAAACTATAACTTTTGCTATAATATGTGTTTATATATTTCTTTTTTTTTTTTTTGCTTCGTTGTTGTTGGTTTAGCGAGATAACAGAATTTATAAGAAATTTTATTTGAGAATTTGTTGTTATTTATTTTTAAGCATTTAATTTAGAGTTCCTGATTTATTGTGAAATAACCTTGAATATGATTTTCAAAACAGGTTGAGCAAGTTTTTGCATTTTTTTTTATGAAATAGGACTTTTTTTCATTAAATTTATATTGAAAAATCTTCATTACGTAGTCTTGTCTTAATAATATGATAATAATATTGATTGACATTTCAATTTTTAAGATATGTTTTGACATTATTTAGAACATTGTTTATAAGTGTTGCCAACAATTCAGTACTATTTATATATCAGTTAAAATAATGTTTTGATTAAATGGCACGTAATGACAAACTAGTTTATTTATATCAGCAGTAAGTTAAAGTTTATTTTCTTTCATAAAAATTTAAAGTTTAAAGATAATTAAAAGTTTAAGGAAGCTTAATTATTTAAAAGTATGTTTTGCTAAAGTTAAAGCTCACTGTTTTGTTTTATTAATGTCTTGTTTATATGAGTTGTAAAGCAAAGCTCATGTCTGGGGAACAATTTATTTAAACTAATTTTTAGCATTTGTGGGATAATTGTCTTGTTGTTTTGCTAAACTTAAAAATGTTCGAGCTTAATAAAGCCCACAAAGAAGTCTTGTTTCAGGTCGCTGTAGGAATGAATATAGATGTACAACCCTCTATGATCGTTGTTACATTGCGTGGTAATATTAAATCCTCTCTCTCGTACGAAATTAGTCGTTGTTAATCAAGATTCAAAGTCAAATTCGTTAGTCAGATACCAAATTGCGGCTCACGAGGAAGGACAGCGTAGACGAGACTTAGAGGAAAAACAAAAAGCAGCTGAGTTAGAACAGCGTAAATTAGAAGAGAAGCGTCGTTCGGAAGAACTGGAACTTAAAAAGTTTGAGATGAATTTTGAGCTTGGGAAGCTTACGTTACAGGCTCAGAGCCAAAGTGTTTCCAGTGGAGCGGTAGTTTGTAATGCGGCAGTGATAATATCTCATCCAGAGAGTAAAATAGATATCCAGAAGCTGTTGCCTACTTTTAAGCCAAAGACAGATGATGTAACATTGTTTTTGGTGCTCCTGGAACGGCAGTTAAAGCTTTCGAAGGTACCAGAACACATCTGGGTTTCTTACTTACTAAGTGTTGTAGCCTCTTCTATATCTACGTTTATTCCTCGGGGAAAAGAAGAAAATGCTTCAGATTTTTCACATGTTAAACGTCTGCTTCTAAAAAGGTTTAAAATTAGTGCCGAAAAGTTTAAGCAGCTGTTTTTCACACATCGCAAGGCCAAGGAAATTACTTAGAGAGATTATTATTTTGAGTTACATGCTTACTTTGAAAATTGGCTTAAAGAGTAACGTCTTTTGAAGCTCTTCAAGATCTGATCATAGCGTATCAGATGAAAAGTCTCGTGCCTGTCGAATGAAAACAAGATATGTTAGATGATTGGGAAAATTTAAATTCGCCAGTCGACCTTGATGAAAAATTAGATGCGTATGATACTATGAGGTCTACGTTTTATAAAAATGAATCAGTTGTACCCCAGGAGAAAAAAGAGCATTCTCGCCAAGAAAATACATGGAAGCAGAATAAGCCTCCAAAAAAAGACAGACCTTCTCCTATGTTTGCTAATCGACGCTTAGAATTCGATATATTTTGCTATGGTTGTGGCAAAGTGGGATGTATAAAGACGAAATGCCCAGATTGCTCCCCTACGGTTAAAATACAAACAGTGCAAGCTCATCATCTTCAGCTATAGAGTTTAAATACATCAGCAGTTTCAGCTCCAAATGTGCCCATTACGATCTGCAATAAGAAGGTATTAGTCTGTGCAGTTAGAGGAGCCAATCGCTCTATTGCAGGAGAATGAATATATAAATTATTTTTGAAAACTGGTGTTACATTGAATCCTCATACTCATGATGTAACCTTGGCTGACGGAATTACGATGGCTAGAGAAACTTTGTCTGCCTCTGTGCACGTAGAAATTGAGGGCCGAGTTTTCAACGTTCGAGTTTTTTTATTGCATTACCAAATGCCAAAGGTAATAGAACTCTTTTAGAAATGGATTTCCTGCACAATGCTAACATAGTGCTAGATACCGCTAAAAAGACATGGCATTTTAGTGATAAACCTCATACAAAGTTTGATTTTGTGGATGAGTACGAAGAAGAAAATTGTACGTCTGCTGATGAGATCGAAATTAGTCCAAATGCATTACGTGAAGACGATGGCAAAAATTTAAATTCCGATGAAAAGGAAAGACTTAACCCTTTAATTCCCATGCTAGAACACGTTCTAGAAATTATGTAGTTCATTTCACACCAGAAAAATTCAATGGCTAATTTCGTTTTATTTAATTACGGAATGTTCTATTATTGATTAAAGCAAATATTGTTGTTTTAATTTTCTGGTGGGAACTGAAATATACGAATTAAAATATCTCGGGCGGTTTGAGATCCAGAGGGTTATTGATCTCCCAAAGAAGTATGAAAAGTATTTTTAACCAGGGGGAGATGCAATCCCATTTATTGAGCATCGTATCAATACAGGTGATAGTGCTCCTATTGCTGTACCACCTTATCGAATAACTCCTGCTAAGAAAGAAATTCTTAAGAAGGAATTAGATAATCTTCTAGCTCAGGGAATCATAGAAGAATGTGAATCACCTTACTTCGTCTGAGGTAATCGTACCAAAGCCCGATGGCAGTATAAGATTATGCATAGATTATAGAAAATTAAATGCAATCACAGTAGCAGATAAATATCCATTACCTCGAATGGATGACCTTTTACATGAATCCAAGCATACTCCTTACATGTCAACTATAGATATTCGTTCTGGGTATCACCAAGTTCAAGTCTACCCATCAGATCAAGATAAAACTGCATTTGTCTGTCCTTATGGAACTTATCGTTTCTTAAAAATGATGAAAAATTTCGCCAATTGGACTGATAGAGGATTCCTGATGAATCAAGGTGTACTTTATCGTTATACTCCTGAATTAGATGCCGAGGAAGCGCAACTGGTCATTCCAGTTCAAAAGAAAATATTTTGAAACTTCATCATGACGACCCCTCAGCTGGACATTATGGTGAAACAAGAATCTATCAAGGAATCGCTAAAAGATATTATTGGACAGGCATGCGAGCCTTCATTTCTGAATATGTAAAAGAATGCTCAGATTTTGCTCGTTATAAAGCAACAAATCAGAAACCTGCTGGTTTATTATGAACACCTGCTTATGCTCAGTGGTTTAAAACCCTCAGCATTGATCTTTTTGGACCACTTCCACCCAGTAAAGATGGACACAGATGGAATTTTATAGTGGAAGATTGTGCCACTAAATGGTTAGAACTATTTGCCTTAACAACTGCAACTGCACAAGAATGTGCGACTACTTTGATAGAAGAGATCTTATTTCGGTATGGTATTCCAAGAAGACTGATAATTGATAATGGCCCTCAGTTTCTGAGCGCTGTTCTACAACAAGTTTGTTATATTCTTGGAATAGACCAATCATTGACAGCTTTATACCATCCTCAGGCTAATCCGGTCGAACGCAAAAATCGAGACTCGAAACCTCGAATAGCAATCATTGTCGGGGCTATTATCGACACAGTTTCTGGATAGATAAACTTTCTTTTATTAGATTTGCCATGAACTCTGCCAAATCTGATACGACTGGCCAAACTGCTGCCTATCTACAATTTGGTCCAAAACTAAGAACAATCGATTATGTGGTAAACAATTTCAAAGCTGTTGTCGAAAATGACAATTTTGTTCCGGAAATAATCACATATCTTAAACGTCTTGCAAAAATTTCGAAAAGTGTGAAAGAGCGTGTTGAAATGAAACAAGATTAGCGGAAGAAATATTATGACAAAAATCGTAGGTAAGTGTATTTCAAGCCTGGAGGAAATGTATGGGTTAACCTACACCCAGTGAGCAAGGCAAGTAAAAATAAAACAGCAAAATTTATGCATTAAAGAGATGGGCCATACATAGTTTTGACTCATAAGTCACTAGTGACATATAACATTGATAGTCTGGAAAATCCTACTGAACGAATTGGATCTTACCACTTTGCACCCTTGAGAAAAAGAGGAACACCCAAAAAGCATCCTCTTTCCTCTCCGAGACGTAGATCGGAAACAAAGGGGGAGTATGTAACACGCGCATTCCAAAGAAAAAAAGAAAAAAATAGACTGTCACTCGACACGTGACCTAAGTTCTCCTGAATTAAAAATGTAGTTGTAATATTTTATTGTCTTAAAAATCTGGCAACACTATTTTTCTATTAAAAAAAGTTCTATTAGTAGTGATGTTCAAAAATTCGAAAACTGGTTGTGAGCAGTGATTTCATATCTTATATTGGTGGCGTGTGCAGGTAGAATTATGTAAAATACTCTATTTGTAAATATTTTATGTGTGTTTAATGTTCTAAGTGTTAGTGCCGTCTTTCAAGAAATAAAAAATATTTAAAGAAAATTGTAGCCCCCTAGACATCCATATTAAGTGATGCTTTTATATTTTCTTGTAAATAAGTAAGACTTAGTTCTTACATATACATATTGAGTGAAACTTCATTTGATAAATTCTCATCATAATACTTAAATACTTCGTTATGAAGAGAATTCGTTAAAAGAAAATCTACTTATATTCATGTATTTTGTGTGTTAAAATAATACATAAAATGAAAAATATACATAAAATAAAAATATTACAAAAATGTTTCTTAATTCGGGCAGTAATTTATTGTGTACAATATAGACACATGAAAAAAATTAGTCCGAATAACGTCCAAAATAACACATAATAAATAAAAATAAAAATATAATTAATAAAGTAAATAAAAGTAAAATAAGTGTAGCGTGTCTTTTTAGGGTTTCATTCATCTAAAGAAACCCTATTCGTCTTCGTTTGCTGTCTGTCTGTCACAGAAACCGTACACAAAAACTATGTAATACTTAGAGTTCAAATTTTGTGCACTTATTGCTGAATACTTTTAGTCATACAACAAATCATAAAATTTTGAAAATACTTTTATTTTAATTAAAATACTTTTTTTAAAATATCACCAGTTCATTTTTTTATTCTTTTTTCTCTCCTAATTGTTCCACGAAAATTTAATTAGATATAAAAATTACTTAATTTTACATTTCATTCTTAAAAGAAAAGCATCTTTTGTTGCCACAGTTACAAAATTGGTATTCAAAATAACAAAAAATTTAATATCTCAAAAATAAATCGAGATACTGCTTCTAAACAAACTGCATTTGAAAGCGCATTTTTTTTCTATATGATGGTATAAAAACTGAAAATGTGGGACATTTAGAAGTTAAAAAATGTGAAGTAGCGTAATTTTGAAAATTGATAATTCATTTCTTCTAATTGTTGCACGCAAGTTTAAATAAAATTATTATGTAACATAAATTAATGGAATAAATAAATCACGTGAAAAGCGTTCTTATTTGTTTTTACTTCATCATATTACATCATATTTATCATCGAATTTGACACGCGATGTGATTTTTTTTTTTTTAATTTATTAAATTTTTATTCATTTAAATTATTAGCCTCTTCCGATAACCAGTTTGGTCTCCCTTAAATTTAAGCTAAGCTTTGCAGTATTTTACTTTTATTCATAATTGTATTTACTGGCGTATTTTCATTTAATCTACAGATTCTGATAGAGAAATCTGCAAATCTATGGAAGCAAGACAGCATCTGGGGGAAGAATTCAGTATTCTGTTCTGGTTGGCACGATAGTCGAAGAAATCCCAAAATAGCGCCGAAAAACCGTTTTTCGTTTGTTAATTTAATGATAAAGTGTTTTGGAAGAGATATTAAACCTAACCCACTGTGCGATCTGCGATCACACTTACCCATTTATGTTCTTTTTACTCGGTTTTTGAAACTCTTAATTTAAAAACTCTTTAATATTACTTTGCACATTTTTTTGTGAAAAAGAAATATACCCTTCGTGAAAAATTTCTAAATTTTGTAAGTATCCGAATAATTCATCTTTAGCATTTTTGTGTAAATAGGTCATTGTCATATTCAGTTATCACAATGTATTCATCAACTTTAAGAAACTAAGAGAGTTCTTAATTTTTTTCAAGACCCCGTGACTTTCAGTTGTGGACATTTTTCCTTCAAATCTGACATACGGATATCGGAATCGGAAACATCAAATAATAAAAATTTACAAATATGGCATTCATAACTTGTTATTGGAATCATAGTTTACCTCTACAAATTTTATACCTTTTATCATTGGGAGTTGTTAATTTTCCTGATCATTTGGTATTTCATTGCATTGGCTTCTCTGCACTGTTAAAGACAGAGGTCTGTGCGAGAGAGTGCCAGTACATGTGCATGTGCTTTTTTTAGTGCGAAAAAAGTGTTTTTTTAATATCAAGAAGAATGGAAATGATTAAATACATTAATAATTTTACTATCGTATATTCTGCTTGATTACATCCATACATTCATGGCCACAGTAACCTCTCCGTTTGAATGCAGTACACGTACGAAATTGTGGAACGAATTTTTCGAAATAGAGAGATTACTTTACATCTAAATAGTATTCTACGTGATTCTTCAGCAAAAAATTTTGTTAAGTAGAAAATTACGTTAAGTGGGAACTTAAGTATCTTCCACGTATGTAGGATAGTAAGTACCTTCCACGTATGTAGGATAATAGGTATCTTTCACGTATGTAGGATAGTAGAAACCTTTCACAATCTGATACGTGCAACTACTGGAACAACAACAGTTTGCTCAACGTACCAAAAATTTTTCAACAGTCATATATGATATTTCATAGTCATGTATGATATGTACTAAATAAATACAAGCAATATATGTATTAAAAAAATAAACGTATGACGTAAGCTCTATTTTTTATCTCATTTTTTAATTTCTTAAACAATTTAATAAGTTTCTTTTGAGTACTACCTTTGAATTGAATATAAAACAAATGCTTTATTTGTAATTTTTAAAAAAGGATGGAATTATTTATTACTAAAGAATAAATAAATGAATATCATTTATAAACAGTCTCTGTTTTTTTTTCTCAACTTAACAAGTATCAAAATATTTTTACTAATAAAATTACATTTAGGAGTTGTAAATCACAGCTTAAAGGACTAACAAAGCAGTATAATTTTTTTTACGAAAACTCACTTTAATTTCAAACATGTTGTTTTCTTCAACCATTTAATAATTTACTAATTACTTTAAATAACTGCTATAATTATTTTCAGTTAAATTTAAGAAATAGAATTTTATGGAATCGGCAAATTTCTATCAAAGCAAAATAATAAAAGATTTTTATTCCATGAGCAATGATATGACAAAACATGATTTAAAAAAATAAAAATTATGAATCTGTTTTCGTTAAATAAATATATATTTTTTAAAAAATCAGCATATTACAAAAAAATCATGAAACTTTCAAAAATGTCTGAACTTCGAAATCTTTTATAAATTAAACAATACCGAGCAGAATTTAAAAATACTTTTTGGGATGAACATTATTATAGACGGTGAAAAAAAATATTAAAAGTTTTTTTTTAGTTTTGTGTTAGTTAAATCTACTTTACTAATTCTGGAGACTAAGTGTAATGTTAAAAAAAAACATTTGTATTTACCCAACTGTATAAAATGTGACACATGTTGTCCAAAACAATGACTTTTATCTAGGTTACTTTGTTTAAAGGTAAATTTATAACGAAGTTAATTTGACATGGATAAATTTTAAACATTTTTTTGAACTAGACTGGAACTTTTTTTTGCGTAATTCATTTTAGTTGTTCAAGACTAAAATCCGTCAAGTTCTTTATAAGATTATATCTTTGTTTATAGAATTTTCGGTGTTAGATATTTTATTTAAATCCCAGTGTTTTGATGTGATTGTAAAAATATATTAATTAAAATTTTCTCAAAAAGTGTTTTGTTTGTTTTTAGTATTATCTGAAAATTTAATATACAAGCATTATGTGCGCTTTTTTATGCAGCGTTGCTAAAGTATGATTATAATAAATTTAAAAACAAGTAAAATTATTCAAGGGGCCAAAGAAGAAGAGGTTTTACTGGTTTGAAAATTTCTATATAGTTTTAAATACGTATATGATTATTATGAACTCCAGCATATTCATTCTTATGTATTCAAAACTATTTTAATCTGTGATGATTACGACGCTATTGGGTCCACAATGGCTTGTTAAAATGGCATGAGAAAATTATAAATCTCTCGAATTTTAACTGAAAATATTACATTGTTATGAAAGAATTTTATAGCAGAGGTTTAAAAACATTTCTTCTTTTCGGTCGACATTTGAGAGAGAATTTTTTTCTCGAGCAGCTCCACAAAGTGATAGGGGGAACTGGGGCACATTGATACAGCTTTTTTCTAAGAATTTTTTTGGTGTCCAGAAAGCAGAAATTTCAAGTTATTTTTCCATGTGGTGTTAGAAAAACTTGTGTAGTGTGTTATAAAAATGTACAATCGTTGTTTTATATGTTATTTTTGCATGTAATTTTAAAAAAATCAAAATGCGCCGCATCCCAGAGGCAGATTGATACACCTCATGGGACACTTTGATACTTCTGGAAAAATGAAGACAAAATAACACCAATGCATACTTTTCATAGAAAAATAGTTAGCAAAAAAATTTATATTTATTTACAGAAATTCAAATCGCCTAAAATTTATTTGTAAGCAATATTAAAACAATTAAAATGAAATGTACAATGACCTGCTGTTCTGGCTGTTCCTTGTCTGATTGTTGGCTGTGATAACTTTGTCATATCTGGCACTTCAACCCCAGCATTATCTTCTTTCTTAGGAAAGGTGAAAAAATTACCAGGTTTTCTGTTTATAAATCAATTTATAAACATAAAATAAAGAATAATTATATTAAAAATTCTGTTTATAATATAATTATCCTGTGCCGTTCTGCAGCTTGTTTCTCTTACTTAACATTTCTCATGTCGAAAATACTTTTTTCTCTGGAGAATCGATATAAATTTGAAATATTCCAGGCTGCCGTACTTTTCTTTTGTTAACTCTAGAAGCACTTGATGTTGGGTAAGTTCGTACGTCTTCTGTTTGCAAAAATATTTTAAAATGTTCTAATATAAAGAAATTAGAGCCATTTCACTGCAATAAAAACCAATATTAGAAATTTTTGGAAAAAATGTTTAAATTAATGAATGTATGGTAAAAAAATAATAAAATTTAATGGAAAAATGAACTATAAAAGGATTTAGGTTGTATCAATGTGCCCCGACATAGACTGTATCAATGTGCCCCATACGGCCATTTTGAATAAAATTAGTCTAAAATCCAACACTTCATAATTTATCTAACAATAAAGAATAAGGAACTGATAAACAGTAGCTTTATTTACCAGGGAGAGTATTCTTTTCGGTTGAAAATACTGCAACAGTTGTATACAATGCATACTTGCATACAATGAATTAACACAATGATACTTAATTATTGAAATTCATAACTTTTATGATCTCTTTTTTTAAGCACAAACTCTTATTTTCTAATTAGTTAGAGGTAAACACATTAGATATCTTGAACAGCAGTCAATTTCTGATACATTCTAAATATTTGAAATGTTTAGGAATATTCCAGTTAAGTTAGTGGATTCAATACTTAATAAATTAAAGTAAAACAAACTCAGTAACAGTAAATATAAAATAAGCATACAGTGTGTCCGCTCGTAACGGTAGCTAATCACTTATTCCTAAACCGTTAGTCATAGACAAATGGCTCTAATTACAAAATAAATAAATAAATAAATAAATAAATAAATAAATGAGGTAAAGAAATATTTTTAAAGTGATTTGGGTCAATAAAACTATTTCTTGAAAAATTACGGAATTTAAATTTTTATACGGTTCTTCGGTCCTATATGTTATAGTATTTAGTAAAATTTTCCTGTTATGACAAGTAAGAGAAAAAAAATCTCGTTCATCTAGGGGAGAGTGGGATTGAATGGGATAGGGTATGAATGGGACAACAGAAATTTACTTATGTTCCACGAACATAAATAATTTGATAATTTACCTGATAAATGGCAATACTGAGGTCATTCAACAGACTTAGTTTCAAAACAATATCCATAACAGGAGGTTAGCTATTGTACAAAATGCATTTTACAAGAACCAAAGTAAGTTTTCTGGTTTAATCTTTTTAGTATTTAATTGATAGTTAACCTTCTCAAAACCTTCAATTTTTTTAAATGTTAAAATGATATAATCTCTTGTTTTACTTATGATGCAAATGAACAATATTAACAGTGCTTACTAAGCATAATCATTGCTTTATATAACCATGCGGCTATGGGGATGAATGGGACAGTGTTTATGGGGATGAATTGGACTGTCCCATTCATCTCGAGGACTATCCCATAATAAATAAAATTACATTTTGTCATTACCTAGAAACCAGATGTTAAGAGGAGAAAAAGAGGTCACTGTCGTGTTCTAACCGATACACCAGAAAAAAAATATTTGGAAAAGGAAATTGTAAAAAATAACAGAAACCAAGAAAAATCAATTGCTTGCTTTCAAGAAATACTTTCAGTAAAGGTATGGACAGTAGTGATGAATCTGACAATTTATCACTTCATGATAAAGGTGAAAGTGATTCAAGTTATATGGACCAAAAAGTTTGCAACTTGGATAATATAATAGAAGACGACTTTCTCCTAACAAACATATGTGGAAAAAATATTTATCATTGCGTTTCTAGGGTTTTAAAAAACAATAATGATAACCTCCAAGTACAATTCTTGAGAAAAAAGGACAATAATTCCTTATTTTACTATATTGATCCACCAGGAATTTATTTTGTTAATCTGGGGGACATTGTTATGAAATTACCAAAACCTGGACCTCTACGAATTGCCACAACCACAGGACAGTTGTCATTTGATATTAGCTTGAGTCAATATGTAGTAAAATAAAAAGTATCACTCAGTCTTTAAATAAAATATGTTTAGAATACTGCCCCATTCATCCCCAAGGTTGTCCTACTCATATACCACCATAGGGATGAATGGGACAGTATGCATGCATATTAAAAAAATATATTAAATTTAAAAAAAACAATTGTTTATTGAAGTTAGTATGTCAATAAGTTGCTAAATGCTGAAGTATTCTTTAAGCAATATTTTTTTTAATTAACAACTGTATACAGCTTAATTTATTAATAAAAATATAAAAAAATGTCCCATTCATCCCTACTCTCCCCTAACAATAAAATTGATCGAGTTATGAAACATTAAAAATGCATGCCTTATGCCACTTTCCTGCATCTGAACAGAAACTTGTTCGGCTATTTTCAGGGGTGATATACCTAATGATTAAAGTATCCAAGGATCTTATTCCAGGTATATATGCGATTTGAAAACAACCGTACAGGTATAAAGATTGAGTTAACTTCTGTTAAATTTCAGATTGCGTATTAAAATTGAATTTTACCATATGCTATATCTTGTAATGATTTCAGACTGGTACTTTCCATGTTTTCTTTCAACAAAATTATGTTTTTTAATAAGTTTTTAATTAACATGCAACGATCGTGAGTATTTTTTCCCGAAAATTACAAAATTTGTACTGGAATTTTAATTCACTTTCAAATATCCGATCGAGACCAGGTGATACATTCTGACATAATCCGATGACATTATAATATTACTATGAGTTTTGGTGGTTACCATTTATACTTATTTTACAAGGTAACAGAAAATTTTGGATAATCTTACAACCAAGAAGTTTAAGAAAAACTTTTATACTAGATAATACAAGACTGCAATGGTTGCGTTTCTTAAGTTTTTTGCGCATTTTTAGCGCTGAATCTGAAAATTATAATAACTTTAAACCATCATGTCCGAATACAGGGTGATTATAAAAAAAAAAAACTATCCCGACATTTGGGCTCCTAACTATCATATCATTCATAGAAACAGAATGAAATTTTGGGAAAAGATATTTTAAGGTATGCGCTCAAGAATGATATTTAAAACAACAGTGCCACTCAAACAGTTACGGTTACAGTGAGAAAATCTCGAAAAAATAAAATAGCAACACCTAGTTTTTTTGTGTTGGAATGTGATGTCCATTGTGAAAAAACCCTTATAGCGTTAGAACGGCAACTGCAGCATGAAAATCAGCGGCGATAGATAGGCGAAAAGTGAGGACAACCGATAAGGAGAGAGAAGTAGCATAAAATAAAACATTTTATTGTGTTTCACAAATTTTACACATGACCTTCTTCACACTCGATGTGACTTTGCATGCGGCAGATGGTGGATAGCACTACAGTACGTACCATGGAAATAGAAATCACTTGAATCGCAGTTCTGATGGCATATTTCAAATCAAATGCAGTTTGAGAACGCAAAGGATACACTTTGGATTTCAGATATTCATACAGCCAGAAATCCATTGGTGTCAGATCAGGAGACCTTGAAGGCTACGGAAACGGGAAA
This sequence comes from Maratus speculifer, assembly GCA_964019185.1. Lineage (NCBI taxonomy): Eukaryota > Metazoa > Arthropoda > Arachnida > Araneae > Salticidae > Maratus > Maratus speculifer. The sequence goes on from OZ025289.1 coordinate 243,543,719, forward strand.
TGATGGAAGTTAACTCTGTCACCAAACTGTTCACTTAAGACACGTTTGACAAAAGACTCGCCATGTGGAGGAGCACCAACTTGCATCCACACAACTTCAGATATAGCATTTTGCCGTTGCAATGCGGGAATCGCGTAACGAGTTAGCACGTCCAGATATAGCGATCACTCGTTACTGTACATGTTTGCCGATTGCCGGCAATAACCTCTTCAAAAATGTAAGGGCCGAGGATGAACGTACTCGTTATACCACACCACACGATCGCTTTTCCCTCTGTAATGGACGGGCAAGCACATCATGTGGATTATTCTCTGATCCAGTGCACAAAATTTTTTGAATTCACGTTACCAGTTCACGAAAAATGCGCCTCATCTGTCCACAGAATCCGTAAAGGCCAGCTGCTATCTTCATCAGACCGGATAAGGGATTTGCAAAATCCAGCCGTAATTGATAGTCTCAAAATTCTGGACACGCTGGAATTGATACGGAAACATGTATAGAACAGAGCGCAGAATCTTGCGTACAGTTGAATTCGGCATATTATGAACACGCGAAACACCGCGTGCAGTTGCGGGATGAACTGTGCTTATCGTTTGATGAACTTCTGCAACAGCTTCCACAGGAGCGGAAGGTCGTCCAGACCGAGGTCGATCGCATGTGCAACCAGTTTCTTGAAATTTATGAATAAAGTCCCGTACAGCTTTGATAGTGCACGGGTCTCGCCGTAATCCATGGTTACGGCGGTAAACACGAAATGTCTCTGCGGCATTTTGTCCATTCAGGTAATAAATCTTTACGATTTCCCCACGTTCTTTCCCTGAAAGCGGCATCTAGTTTGGAATGGCAGAACATACGCGGCTCACATTTCGCAGTGCTTTTTCTTTCACCTAGCGTAACGGCGTCAACCATGACAGTGTCTTAAGTAAACTTGAAATTTGCGTTTCTTGGTTTCTTTTACTTGTTTTGTGGAAAACAAATGGGGCTGGGATATCAGCCGAAGAACGTGTGACGTGTGACGTAAATAAAACGAACATTAATGTTCTAGTGCACGGCAAAGTCCTTTTTATTTTCCCTTGCCTAGTTCCGGTGATTTTCATGCTAAATTTGCCACTCCAACGCTATTTACGGTTTTTCACAATGGAGATCACATTCAAAACAAAAAATTGGGTGTTGCCATTTGATTTTTTCGAAATTTTCTCATTGTAACCGTAACTGTTTGAGTGACACTGATGTTTTCCATATCCTTCTTGAGCGCAAACCTAAAAATACCTTTTGCCAAAATTTCAGTCAGTTTCTATGAATGGTATAATAGTTAGGGGCCCAAATGTTGGGATAGTTTTTTTATAATCACCCTGTATTTCTGCAAGCCATAAACTGTCAAATTTATAAAATAATAAAAATCGGATATTATAAAATAGATAAGATGTGTTTTTTAACTTGTAATAATTGATATTTATGTACTTTTTAACACTGAATCTCAAAAATGTTCTTCATTTTTAAAAATCACATTAGAATTTTTATACTAATCTCAAAAGTCAAAGTTAAAATAAAGCGGAAACCTGATACTATAAAACAGATTTAAAACTTTTATTTTTTAATTTTATATTATTTAATTCAATAAGTTATTCATATTTTGGCTTATACTGGGATATTTTCAACTAAAAAGCTGAGGTGCCCGATGACAGAGAAGAGGAAATTGTATTTAACTTTGAATATTTTTACTTTAACTGAAAGTCATTTTCGGATTCAACGGTAAAAAATCCAAAAAAATCAATTATCAGATGTTAAAAACACAACAATTACATTTGTTTTATAGTATGAAATTTTCTTTTTCATCTTTTTTTAACTTTTCAAAAAATGGTTCATTGATGGTAAAAATGAAGGTCAATTTCGGATTCACTGGTACAAAATATATAAGAAGCAGTTATTAAAAGCTAAAAATCATGACACAACCCAATTTTTCCAGGATAGTGTAATCTAAACGCTTTAAAATATGTATCATATTGACACTGTTAATTTTCGTGATTTTATTATAGAAAAATCTGTTTTTTCCCTTCTTATATGTTTATTACAAATTGTATATTTTGCTTTAATATGTCGTAATGATTCAAGATTTCAAACCTATACTACAATTTTAAATTTACTCTCAAATGTTACCTTAGGGTATCTGACGAAATTATATTTATTATAAATTTGTGAATGACCCCTGATATAGAACAAAATATATGCTGCAACTGTAAACATCTATTATAAATTCGATTTTAAACGTAGAATAGCGGGCTTTTGTTGTCTTACTTGTCAGTGTAACAGGAAAAGTTTATTAAATGTAACTTACACGACCGGAAAACAGTATAAAAATTAAAATTTCGCATTTTTTAAAGAAATGTTTTTATTTGCCCAAATAGATTTTAAAATATTTCTTTTCCTCATTTAAAACATTGTTGTAAATGTAGCTATATGTCTATGACAAACGGTTTAGGAATTAGCCATTTGCGACTTTTGCGAGTGTACACACTGTAAAAAATTTTTGTAAAATTCCAGTAGATGTACCGTAAATTTCACGGTACTTCTATCATTTTCACTCTTTACGGTATGAATACCGTATTTCTAAGGTATATTAAGTGTAAAAAACAGTTTTTTGTACTGTTTCGATTAAAAACGGTATTTACACAGTAAAATTATTATTATTCCGTAAAAACTCGGTATTTATACCGTAAAATAATTATTTTTCAATAAGGAAAACGACATTGTAAAAATTTTCGTAGCATTTCAATAGATGTACCTAAATTTTACGGTACGTCTACTGTTATCATTCTTTACTGTATGAGTACCGTATTTCTAAGATATATTAGGCATTAAAAAAACCAGTTTCTGTGCTATTTCGATTATAAACAATATTTATACCATAAAATGACCAATTTCTATGCTATTTCAATTATAAACGGTATTTATACCATTAAATGATTGTTTTTCAGTAAAAAGGCGATATTTATACTGAAATTAATTATATTTCAGTAAGGGAAAATATGGCATCCTCGCCTCGGTGCACGGCATTCTCTCAAGCGATGTTCTTGTTGTTGCTATGTAAATGCGCGCAGGTCTGAGGAGATGGGGGAGTGCAGCCGTTAACTTGTTTTGGAGTCCAAAAATCTCAAAGGGTCACAACTCCTGCAATACACACTGTTTATTATAATTTTTATGGATACCATAATGTAACAATAAAAAAAAAGAAAGGAATGTATTTACTTTTGTTAAATAGTATTAAAGAAGAATAGATAATTATTAGAATATATACTTATTATCTTTAACTACAAGAAAATAAATAATGTAATTTATGAAAGATGACTAAAGTAGTCTACAAAGTAGACGAGGCTTTATTAAAGATTCACTTGCATTTTATGTGTCTTGCGTGTCTGTGTAAGGGGGGGGGGGTGACTGATTCTGGGCCCGTCACGGTTCTCGACGGCCTGAATAGATGTCGTCTTGGGAACTTTTAGTTGGGAACTTTTAATCTATCATACTGAATGATGTCAAATCCATCCTTAATTTTTATTGGAGAATTATACAATTCATAGAAGTGAAATTCTATGATTTTAAACTAGTTTAATTAATTACTTATTCATAGTCATGCAATTGTAATTGTAATATTATGTACCATTGAATATACAGGGTGTCCCTAAACAAATGGTATATACGCTAGGAGGTGATAGAAAACATCAAGACGAGTAATAGTAAATAGGAAACCAAGGGTCCCAAACGTTTTCCAAAGGAAATAGCCTCCATTAAAGTTTGGGGTCCTAAATTTCAAATACACATAAAAAACGGAAAATTGGTCGATTCATTTGCGGTTTTCACTAAAATTATTCTTTATGTTGGTATTTTCTTGAAAATAAATTATAAAGATAAATTTCGAAAAATGCCGATAGAGGGCGCTTTAGAATTTAAAGTAATGAAAAACTACTTTTTTGCATCTCATTAAATGGTTTCGTAAGCTTAGACTTAAATTTTGAGCTCATAATCTGAATAGTTGGAAGCGGTTAAGTAGCACAAACTTAACTGTGTTCAGAAGGTTTAAATTTCAAATGATTATAAAAAACGGAAAAATTGGTCGATTGATTTGCGGTTTTCACTAAAACTATTCTTTACGTCGGTATTTTATTAAAAATAAATTATAAAGATAAATTTCAAAAAATGCCGATAGAGGGCGCTTTAAACTTTGGAGTAACGAACAACTACTTTTTACGTTATTTTTTGCATCTGTTTAAATGTTTTCGTAAACTTAGACTTAAACTTAAATTTTGAGCTCAAAATCTGAATAGTTGGGAGTGGTTAAGTAGCACAAACTGAACTGTGTTTAGAGGGTTCAAATTTCAAATGATAATAAAAAACGGAAAAATTGGTCGATTTGTTTGCGGTTTAAAATAAAACTATTCTTTAAGTCAGTATCTTATTGAAAATGAATTTTAAAGATAAATTTCAAAAAATTCCGTTAGAGGGCGCCTTTAACTTCACAGTAACCAACAACAAATTTTAACCGTCATTTTTTGTATCTAATTAAATGCTTTCCAAAACTTGTTAAATCTTTTCGAAATCTTAGATTTAAACAACATTTTGCGCAAACTGAAGTGTGTTCAGGAGTTGAAATTTTAACCCCCCCCCCCCTCCCTCGAACACAGTTCACTTTTGCGCTACTTAAACCCCCGCAACGACTCAGAATTTGATCTCAAAATTTAAATCTAAGCATTTGAAAGCATTTAATGAGTTTTAAAAAAATAACGGTTAAAAATAGTTGCACGGTACTCCAGTGTCTAAGGCGCCCTCTATCGGCATTTTGTGAAATTTATCTTTAAAATTTATTTTCAAGAAAACACTGATTTAAAGAGTAGTTTTAGAAAAAACCGCAAACGAATCGACTAATTTTTCTGTTCTTTTTTATAGTAGTCCATTTCGTTTGAAATTTAAACCCTCTGAACACACTTCAGTTTGTGCTACTTAACCACTCCCAACTATTCAGATTTTGAGCTCAAAATTTAAGTTTAAATCTAAGCCTACGAAACCATTTAATGAGATGCAAAAAATAGTATTAGGATGGATTATTTTGTCAAACCAAAGTCTAAAGCGCCCTCTATCGGCATTTTTTGAAATTTATCTTTATAATTCATTTTCAATAAAATACCGACATAAAGAATAGTTTTAGTGAAAAACGCAAATCAGTCGACCAATTTTCCGTTTTTTATAATCATTTGAAATTTAAACCCTCTGAACACAGTAAAACTTTTTGCTACTTAACCGCTTCCAACTATTCAGATTTTGAGCTCAAAATTTAAGTTTAAATCTAAGATTACGAAACCATTTAATGATATGCAAAAAATCACGGCAAAAAATAGTTTTTTATTACTTCAGAGTGTAAAGCGCGCTCTATCGGCATTTTTCGAAATTTATCTTTATAATTTATTTTCAAGAAAATATCAACATAAAGAATAATTTTAGTGAAAACCGCAAATCAATCGATAAATTTTTCTGTTTTTTATGTGTATTTGAAATTTTGGACCCCAAACTTTAATGGCGGCTATCTCCTTTGGAAAACGTTTGGGACCCTTGGTTTCCTATTTACTATTACTCGTCTTGATGTGTTCTATCACCCTCTAGCGTATATACCATTTGTTTAGGGACACCCTGTATATATCAATGATATTCTTATGTGTTAAAAGGCTTTGTGTATGCTCTTTGTGTTTCATTCAGTTGGATCCTCATACCGGACGTGCAGGACAAAGAAGTATGTAACATTTTAACTATTTTTAAGTGAAAGTAACTATTATGCATGTATTTTTATTACATTTTTAACTTGCATTAGTTCTTAATAAACTTCTTGTTTACTGTTATATATTTGTCTTATTAATTTATTTTGGGTTTAAAAATTATGACATTAATAATTATTTTTTTTTAGGTATGACAAATAAGAAAATTTTCAGCTAAAAATTATTTGAAATTAAAAAAAATTTCAAAAAAAAAATCTAATAATACAATGTTAAAAATTTCCGTGGTGGAATTTCAAAGTGGAGTCTATTCATGAAGTAAAATAAAGAGAAGCACCGAAATATGGTACTGCTTATTTTTTTGAAAACTCCAAGCTGGGCAACACGATGCGATTTACATTTTTATTTTTCCTTATTCAGCGACACACTAGTAACACGCATGTCCACGTTCTCTACAATTCTAATGTATCGAACGTCGCCTCTCTCAAATAATGAAGATCGGCGGGTAGTAAGTTGTCTGTTAAAAAAATGAAATGGTATAACGTATCGTGTGTGCTCAGATGGTGAAATTTTGGGGCCTATAAAGACCCATCCCCCGCGAATCACCACGTTCAAAATTTAGACAAAATTATCATAAAACTAGAAAAAAATACATCCTTATCAGAAAAAAATAATAAAATACCAAACAGTCAGTTGGCTTAGATTTACGCTTAAACCACCAGTAAAACTGCAAACACCGGTTCCCTTTCCTCTACCAACCTCATAAATAACTAAAATTCAAAAATCTTTTTCGCTTACGTTGTTAGAATTTTATCGAACTCAGACCCCAATCTCAATGAGCTCAGGAATTTCGTAATTAACAATTCTGTTGATCTAATCCTTAAAAAGGTGGTAAAGTTCAAAAACTCTAAAAATTGCAAATCAAAATTTTAGAACCTATCTCACTCGACGCTCTTTCCCCATATGGCTCAATATTGAATTCAGACACTTTTCTCCGAGAGGGACTTCTGGGGCTCCGGAGGGTGGGAGAATGAAACTTTTTTCCCAGTGAAAACACAAGAACTCTATTTTTCCGGGGGGGGGGACATTTTATTGCACTGGGGGGGGGGGTCCCTCTGGGGCACCCCATTAATTCAACACTGATATTTCAAGACTGTTATTTTTGTTAAAAGAAAGGTCTCTCATTCGGTAACTCAATCTCTCCCTCCAAATTCTGGAAAATTAAACATTAAAAACCATTTAGACAGTTAAAGTTAATTCACAGTCTCATCCATATGTCTTCAAATCTTAGACAATCCCCCCTCCCCCGATCTCTCTTCAGTCCGGCTTGGATAAATTATTCAGACTAGATCTTGAATGATATTTTCCTGTTACTTCAGTGGTCATCAGTGGAATTTTGATGCAAACACTACCACTGATGTTTTTAAAAGAAATAGTCGATGCCTCCTACCCGACTCAGTATGATCCATCGGATGGATCGACCTTGCTCTGTTAAAGATGTCTGTAAAATAATGATTCCCTATTCCCTGATTTTGCACTCACTTTACCATATTTCAAGTAAATTATAGAAACGCGGTTAATTTACAAAAATTCCATTCGACCAATAAGGAGCTAATTGCAAATATAACGTTATTTACTTTTTGGTAATTTTGGACCCTTTCCCTCCCTTTAGATATCATACGTTACTTCCATCAAACTCCGTGCTCCGGTAATGATATCGTTATCAAAGTGTAAACAATTTTTTTTCGAATTAAATTCTTTTGTTTTGAGTAACATACAAAACGGGTTAAATTTATTTTTCGAAAACTTTATTGATTCAATTGAAGATAATTTAATAAAATATCGCTTTATTCAAACAAAAATAGTTAACAAAATTAAAAAAAAAAGATAATGTACTATTTTGAACAAAATACCACGTTACAGAGAAAAAGAGATAATTCTAATTGGGTCAAAAATGATATCGATATCAAAAGGATAATCCCCCCCTTCCCCTAGAGATATCTTACAATATCATGTGTCAGACCCTCCCTCCCCCCTAAAAGAATAATGTTATATATACACAACACCTAATAAAAAAATTAATATATCATTCTTGTTTCTAGTAAAACCATCGTAAATATTGACTGAGCAAAACATTTTCTTTGAAAATGTCTGATTATAGGTAAGATAATACAAAGCGTGAAAATTTGCTTTCGGCCGAAGTAATGTTGTCAGATTTTCGAGGCAAACGCCTTCTTTACGGGTAGCAGCATAAGTTTCAGTATTCACCAACCAACCAACAAATCTAATGGCGTCAGTTTGTTGATTTCGGGCAATGGAGAACTTGAGATCCGAGTTATTTATTTAAGTAAGTTAATCGGCTGTATTTCTTGTTTTCCTTTAACTTACATAATTAGATAACTAATTTGAACTATACATGTTTTAAATTGTTTTTTCTTAAAAGTATGTTATTCATTTCTTTGGCTAAGTTATATAAAAATTGGAAAATGAACTACTTTGTTAATGAAAAGTGCGTGTTGGATTAAATTGTGTTTAAAATAGCAAACTGACATCTATAAAATTTTGAATATTTTCTGTTCAATATTTCAACTATTTCCTTTTAAATTTAATCATTTTTACTAGAATATATGCGTAATATTAGTAATTTACATTTATCTTATTCAAAAGAAGGAAATCGACTTATTTCATTCCTTCTTTTGCTAGCAGGTCCCATTCCTACCCATTATGTTCTGTTATATTAAACTGCTTTTAAGTTTAGTTAAAATTATGGATAATGTATAATATTAGGTTTTCTAAAGAGGGGAACTATTACAGCTACAGGTAAACAAGTCATTAATATACTTCAAATATTAAAATTATAGTAAGCAAATTTATTTTTTTAATAAACAATTTTTTTATACAAATCTAAGTTTATGCTGCAAAGCAACTTTTTTCAACTGAAGATTTGGTTGTCATTGCTCCATCTCAGTGGCGTAGCTAGGATAGGTGACACCCAGAGCGGATGTAAATTGTGTTACCGCCAGCCACCATGGTGTCACCCCCCCCCACACACACACACACACACCGATCTGTTATATTTTTTCATTCACAATTATACGCTATTATAACAAATGACCATATCATTTCTCATTTACCTTTTGCTCTGCATTGAGAAAAAAAACAGAGGGGGGAATTTTTACTTAACCCGTAATCCGCTTAAATCAATGTGGTGTCTGTATGTCGAAGAAAATTCTTTCTTTTAAAGTTTGTTTTTGTTATCCACTCGTTGGATAGATAAGATTTTTGTTCCCTGGTGCAAATATCTTATTTAAACACACCAGTCTGCATAAAATTTCAACTTCTTTTAGAAAAGAAAATTAAGTCTATTTCTTCCTACGCTAGAAATTTAATTTTATTTCAGAATTCTTTTTCCAAATGGTGTAAGATTATAAATATTTATTTTCAAATAAATATTGGGTGACAGCCCGGTTGGACCGCCCCCCCTGCCCCCCACTAACTACGCCACTGCCTCCATCTAGTATTGTGATTGATGTTTAGAATAATACGTCATGAGGAAAAATTTCTGTCCTATTCTATCCCATTCTCCATTACTAACTAATATTGTAATAAATATTAGTACTATTTATTACTAATATTAGAACTAGTACTAACTAATATATCCCGTACTTGAATAACATTAATTAATTAAAGTTTGAAAACATAGTATATTAACACACGAAAAAAAAATCATAAAAACCTGATTTAAATAAAAAGAATCTGATTTAAACAAAGATATACATATATATTCTTTAAACTATGATTGATTTGCACCTTAGTTGCTATTTAAAAGCTTGCATATTCATGCATATTCCATTCATAATACTAATTTTGAAAATAGTGAGAAATGGTGTTTACATTAAGACTTTTTTGGTTTTAAATGTTTATAAAAAAAGACTTGTGCATTAGTTGCTCTTAACCCGGGAGAACACGTCCTTACCCAGTGTATGAATGGTCTTAACTTTGTCACCAATAAAATCAAATTATAACAACTACTTTATTTAGACGGAAACAATTCATATAAATTTTGTGATAAAATAAGTTGCAGATTACTTTTAAAAAATTAGTGGTTACAATTGTAAAAACCATACGCACTCAGGGTCTTTTAGGCCCTGTGCGCGTCCTCTCGGGTTAAAATTAGAGTCATGGTCCTGTTTAATTTCATAGAACACAGTAAAAAGAGGGGGGGGAGAGGAAATTAAGTCAATGTAAATCAGAATACATTAGTTGATATGGCCCTTTTAAAATTCAGCTGGCATATTTGCAAATCTGATTAAAAAAATTCACTTGCAGCTCATATCTATGTGTTATTACAGTATTTATGTTTTCACTAGTGAGAAACTGGGTTATTTATTAAATTTTAAGTCAATTAAATGTCATTAAAACTAGTGTTTGATTAAATAGTCGATTCGGTATTTTGTGATTCCGCATGTTATACGATTATACGTGTCATTAAACTAATTAAAAAATACTTAAAAATGTGTAGCCTATAATTCAAATACTTCGCTGAATAAATGCGAATTATGGCGTTTCTTGATCCCCCCTCCTCTCTAGAAAAAAAAAGCGCCCAGTTAAAGTCAAATTTCTGGAGTGATACTTTTTTAATTTGTCTTTTTTGCACACAGAGAGAGTTTTTTGAATCGGATTTAAGTCTTTGTGTTAAAAATTTACTTTCTGGTAAACTTTTTTTTAGGTAGATTTCGTATGAAATACTACCTATTGCAATCGCTCCAGTTTATATATCTATCTATCTATCTATCTATCTATCTATCTATATATATATATATATATATATATATATATATATATATATATATATATATATATATATATATATATGTATCACTTTTTTATGGCCACGATAACGTCTATAATTCTTCAACAATCTCCACCAAACTGGTACATAAAATCAAAGGGGATAAAACCTCGGCTAAGTTCGTTAATGGGCAAAATCGGACCAAGGGGGTGAAAACCGAAAAAAAGCCATAGCTTCTTAATTAAAGTAGATATCAAATAGGTTTAAAGTTTATATTGCTTCTTAAATATGGGCCAAAAGTTTATGCATGACAGATTTTTGATAAATTTAGAAGTGAGCTCAAGGGGCGAAAAAAAACAGGGGTTTTGAGAGAAAAAAATTCATAACTTCGTCAATTTTCAAGATATCAAGTCCAACTAAATTTTTTGTAAATGTTCTTAAAATTATCTAAAACTTTTGCATTTACAAATTTTTGATAGGACCAACTTTTACCGATGAAATAAATTAAAAACGAAAAGAAAAAGGGCGGTGAAAAAAGAGAAAAATCCATAACTCCGTTAATTTTTAAGATATCAAATCTGATTAAATTTATTTTATATCTTCTCAAAAATATCTACAAATTTTATACTGACAAGTTTTTCATAGGACCAATTCGTATAGCAAAAAGAAATTAAACAAAAATAGGAGTTGGAGAAAAAACCTCAAATCCAAACTGCTTATATTCTGACTCATTTTTAAATTCATTTTTGATTTTAAACGCATCCAAATGATAATAGATCCTCTTATTTAGAAACTGTATAAAGTGACGCATTGGTCAATTTTCTGATAAAGACAGAATATATTTTTAAAAAGGCTACCAAAAAGGGTATTTTGAACAGAATTTCTCAAAGTTATCAGGACTGAAAATTTAAGGAAGTATTCAAAGAAGAAATTGTGTTTTTTTCTGACTCGTTTTTAAATCCATTTTTGTTCTCAAACGCATCCAATTTACAGATCTTCTTATTTAGGAACTATATAATGTGATGCATTGATCAGATTTTTGATAAAGACGGAATATATTTCAAAAAAGGCTACCAAAAGGGGTATTTTGAACAGAATTTTCCGAAATCATCGTGACTGAAAATTTAAGGAAGTGTTCAAATAAGAAATTGCGTTTTTTTTCTGACTCGTTTTAAAATCCATCTTTGCTCTCAAGCGCATCTAATTTACAGATCCTCTTATTTAGGAACTATATACTGTGACGCATTGGCCAGTTTTTTGATAAAGATATAATATATTTTTAAAAATGCTGCCAAAGTGAGTATTTCGCACAAAATTTTCCGAAGCAATCATGATTAAAGAGTTAAGGATGTATTCAAACAACAAATCGGTTATTTTATGACTCATTTTTAAATTCATTTTTTTCTCAAATGCATTCAACTGACAGTTTTTTGTTGTTCAGGAACTGTATAACGTACTGTTTTGGTCGATTTTTTAATAAATTCAGAATTTATTTCAAAATATGTTGTCAAAATGGGCATTTGAGCTGAAGTTTTCTTAAGACGATGCTGATAAAACCAGTTTTTGCAGAAAAATGAAATTAAAAAATTTTCATAAATGTCCAGATGAAGTTATTAAACTGGGTTTATCTCTAATCATATATATATATATATAGATATATATTTGTTGAAATGAGTACTCTTCAAAATCTACCTCCGCCTATAGGCCCAGCCGACAGGGATTTTTTTTTTTAAATTGGGATGTTAAAAATAATGAAACGTCATATTTTGTGAAAGAGCCTATTATTCAATGAATTTTTTTAAAAAATAGGCCCCAAATTTCGCTTTGATTGTGCCTTATTACGTAAGTTTACATTCAAAATTTACAGTTTTACATATTTAGATTTTAGACCATTGGTGTAAAAATCTAGGCACCAGCGGTGGGCAATCACTCACCACGGGGTAAAATTTAATAGCATTCTAGCAAGAAATTTATACAAATTATTAGATGATACAAGACGAAAAAAAGTTAGTAGTGAGAGCATAGGAGCAATTGGCACAAAGACTTTTGCACCCCTGTCTTAAAACAAAGAGGTCCAACCAATCCATATTTTATCACACGTTCTAAATATTAGAAATTTTACGGGAAGTGTAAATTATAATTATCATCTATTTGAGATCTTCGAAATCAGCCTGCGTAATTTTTGTGATAAAATATTAATAACAGTAAAAATCATTGATTTACAGTATAACTATTTAGTTTCTTACACATCCAATCCTTGTGTGATTTCTTTGTTTTTCAAATTGATTATTTAGAGAATTATAAGAATATAGTTATTATATTTTCGGGTTTTTTTTAACACATTTACTTTTTGATAATGAGTAATTTTAACATGACGGAAAAGCTAGGGGTCTTCCTCTGGTATTTTATTTATTTATTTATTTTCATAGTCATTATCGTCCAAAATCTTCAAAAATTTTTGGAATTAAAACATGTTTTCACAGTTTTTGACGAGCAATCCAGAAAAAATATTGATGTATATTAATAAAATGGCTGGTATAAAGACTTTTTTTCATTTGGTATATTTAAATCGTTAAGAAATTATATATGTTTATTTTCAATAACAGAAAATTTGGAATGGAGAAGGAATATGGCTTCCCAATTTCATTTTTGAAGTATGGTGGAGGAGTAGACTTGGACCTGATACCCAGTAGCAAAAAAAATTCTCGATTGTCTGCGGCAGATACTACAGAGGCAGAAAATAATCCATAGGTAAAATGTTTTGCAATTGCAGCGTTAATTAAACATTTACTTTTAACGATTTTACGCGTTTTATTCAGTTCTGTTAATAACTAACTTACATTTTTGCATTCAGTAATAAAATGTTAAATATAACTTAAAACAAAAGAAATGTTTGATGAAAAAATAATCTGCAAAGAAGAAAAGAAAATCTGTAACACCCGTCTCCATTCTTTAACTTTCTGCTATAAGGCTTGCAATATGAATAGTGATTGCAAAAAATAGTGGATATGACTGAGTATCAGCATTTTTTTATTGCACAATCTTGATCATAGTTTCTTATTTTAATTTTTGAAAAACAAATAAAATCAAACACAAAGTCGATATTTGATTTTTTTTTTTTTTAATCAAAGGCTTGATACATTTCTTGTAATATTTCAAACCCATAATGGTAATAATAATATAATGACTTTTAGTTATTACTAATAGCATAATTTTATTTGTAGGTACATTTAACTCACACATAATCTAGCTAAAATAGCGTCTCAGTATTATCATTGTTAAACGCATACTTTTTACTTATTTCTAGTTAGATTTTAATTCCATACATTCCTCCATTTTAATTCCTCCTTTCTTCTCCAAATAAACTGAGTTTTTTAATTGACTTCTTTTCATACCCTGCCCTTCATTATAATTACAGATGCATAGTCGCGAGATGCCACACGCGGCTAATTTTATGCTGCGAATTGTAACTTTCGGTGCTTAAGGGGGTGCAGGAAACAAAAATATTCAAATTTTATTAAACAGTTTTATTACATTAAAAATTCTGCTTAAAATTCTGTTTAAAACCTTGTTTCTATTTTAACTGTAACAAGAAATGATTTTTTTCCTTTTGGTTTCTTTTTAAAATCTAGTTTTCAAAGCAATCGTTCTCATAGAAATGACTTTCTGTGAAAATGCTTTTTTTCTTCATGAGTTTTTTCACCATTTCTTGTATTTAAATTACTTTAACCCAATAACGGTTAAAAAAAACCTTTGTTTAAATTTGGAACAAGTCTTTTTCAATTGTTTTATATTAATTTTGCTTCAGCAAATTTCAAAACAAAAAATTTTATTTTGAAAATATGATTTTAAAAAATTACATTTTTTTTTAAATTTTACTTTAAATATTTTTTAATTTTATTCAAATTAATGCTTTTAAAATTCCTAAATCAGAATTAAAGCTTATATATTTCTGTTTATATAAATGAAAAGAAATTCTAAAAATAATATTTGGAGTTATAACGATTTTAAATTACCCCACTTTTTAATAACTACTAAATTTAAAAATTAAAAAAAAAACATTATGAGAAATTATGTCACGTGCTTTTGTTTCAAAATGATATGGTAAACCATCAGAAAAAAATTTCAAAATTTTAACTGAATAAATAACAATTACTTGATAATGTGTGCATTGTTGAGAGAATGTATTAAATTAAGGATTTCATTTCCGACAATTCAATTTGGTTTAAACACATAACCTACACTAGGCTCGGTAAGAAATTTTCAATCTAAATATTAATTCTATAATATTGTTATTTACAGACCTCTTGCCCCCCCCCCTTTTAATATTTTTAAATGATTTTTTTTTTTTTTTTTTTTTTTTTTTTTTTTTTTTTTTTTTTTTTTTTTTACACAGGGTGCAGTACGTAAATTTTATTGTGCATTTCTACTTTTACTTACCCATCATACTTAGTATAGGGTAAGTCTTGCAATCGTTTTGAAAATCGAAAAAAAATTTTTGACGGATTTACACGTTTTAGATAATGGAGATTCCGAAAAACATATTTTTAGAAAAAAAAATTGCCGTCCGTCTGTCTGTCTGTCTGTAAACGCTCTATCTCCCGAACAAATTGCGATAGAGACTTGAAATTTTGTATGTAGTTAGTATGTAAGAATGGGACGAGCCCTATTTAATATCAGCGACCTCGATTATCCGGAACTATTTTTTTCGGACTTTCGAAAAATTCGTTCTGATGAAAGGTACATAAAAATTTTCGAATTTTTTTGTTCTAAGGAATGGACGAAAAAGGCAATAAAATAACACACATTTTGCATATAGAACGAAGTCGATCGGATTATTAGTTGCCGAGATATTTGTAATCTTGTTTTCCACATTCTTCGATTTTTCATGACCCAGTATTTCATTCAAATTTCAATTCAGAAGTATATTTTAATTGGAAATGAGACGCTTAATCCGACGCAGTTAATTCTTAGTTAATAGAATTATTATTTTTGGAGTTATAAGGATGTTTCTTTTACGCAGTTCGGTACTACTTGAGTAGTTTGGCGTTTTATATAATTTGTCGAAATTGGTACATCAGCAGTTATTCAATATAGCATTACTATGTATATTAACAATATTTAAATTTTGTTTATGAACTGCAATGCATTGTATAAATAGTTTCACATGTTTTATTTTCAAATCATATCCATGATGGGTAAGTATTACGGTGGCCCCCAACGACTAGTTTCAATTGTTTGTTACAGTTTTAGGCAGCTTTCATTAGAAAAAGTAAAAAGCTATCTATTGCAGCCGTCCGGAGAAAAGCACTTCCGGAAAATTTTGGTATATTTTCATCGATCATGACTCCCAGACCCCAAAACCACCCTCCGTTCAAATGTTGACTTATATATGATTTTTGTCACGCTGTAACTATCGTATTTATGAACCGATTTTAATGAAACTTGGTATGTACATAGTACATAGAAATGGCTCGACCAAGTTCGTTGGGCAGTATCAGATGCAATCTTCAAAATAGTGTCCATTTAAGTTTATCAAAAATCTTTTAAATGTATAATGATGTACAAGGAAAAATTTAGAAATTGAGGAAAGATTCTAAAGTGTTTGATATTAAAAATGAATTACGGAATACTTTTTGCTTTGTCTTTACCTTAAAAAGCGCCTGAGATATAGCAGTTTGGATTTTTAATGTGGATGACATTTTTTTAAAATCAATTTGCCAGCGCCAACCCTGGTATATATTAATCAATTTCGATGTGAGTGTGCGCTTGTACATGAATTAAGATTTCGACCAAGCTCATTGGATTGTTTTATCCATTATGTTGTTTAAAAATGGAATATACTTCATGATATCGTGGAATTTGGAGACCCTATAAATTGCTTAAAATAAAACCAGCTTCAATAAAAGATGACTAATTTATAAAAATTCCCATTAATATTCAGTATTGACAAAAACGAGTATTCAATCTTATATAATCGGACTCCACTAATTTGAGCTTCGTATGTTTGAATAACATAACTTAATTTAAAATAAATAAATAAATAAATAAGGTATATGAAAGCTACCTTTTCCTCCCGGCACTGCCGGAAGGACTTTTTTATGTGCAGATGCTTCTACTTTGAAAGCAGTTCTGAAAATAAAACTATTTTCGCCTTAAGATATGGTTACAAATTTGAAAAAGTACAAACACACAACAATATATATCAATTTAAAATTTCACATCCAAAAAAAAGTAAAAATAAAAATACTAAAATACAAGTTAGAAATTTCTAAGAAATTTTCCCGTGAATTTATCATTAAATATTGGCATTTAGCCACGGGACTGGTGTAGGTTCTTAAGAGTCATGGGAAGTACCACACTAGTCATGGGAAGAAACGAACACACCAATGTAAATTCTATGGGAGCATTATTTTATAATATTTAACCCATTAGTGCCTGGCGTGCCATTTTTGGGACAGTTTCAAAAAATTCAAGTAAACGCCTTTCACACCAGTAAAAAGGAGGAAAAATAAATACTTTCTTTCTCGAGACGAAGTCCTAGCTAAATTAAGATAAAAGTTATTCTTTCTTTTAAAGCGGTGGGAAAATGCAAAATTCGAATTTTAGCGAAGAAAATAATTCAGGCACAAATGGGTTAACATGGATATAAATATTGTTCAGTAATTTCTGTGTAGGATAACTGAGGGCGATGTACCTGCGGTAGTTTTTTAATTTTTAGATTTTAGTTTTTGACTTTTTTTTTTTTGTTGTTTTCCTTCACTTACAGAACTGTTTTGGAAATTGAAACTACCCAAATATATATAAAAAATCTATAACTAAAGCAGGAAAATGAAAAGTAGCCCAGTAGATCATCTTCATCTATT
Organism: Maratus speculifer; assembly: GCA_964019185.1. Taxonomy (NCBI): domain Eukaryota; kingdom Metazoa; phylum Arthropoda; class Arachnida; order Araneae; family Salticidae; genus Maratus; species Maratus speculifer. Next base: position 243,561,133 of record OZ025289.1, read on the forward strand.
GTATGTATATATATATATATACATATACATATATATTAAAAACAAAGCGAGAAAATTGAAAATAACGGTCCCATAGGATTAATATTAGCATTCTTGTTACTTCTTGTGAATATTGAAATAACCTCTTAAGATGATTTTGTGAAACCATTTCTACAAATTACTTTTGTATTTTCTTTAATAATTTATTTTAATGCTTATACCCATGTTGAATGAATCTTTTTCTTTAAGGTACTTGATGTTGGTCAATCCTGTGTGTGGTACAAACTACAAATAAATCAATTGGTGGATAATCAAAATACAGCAAAGTGGGCAAAACTATTGGAACTTGTATATAAATGTAAATGACACACTGTGTAGAAGAAAATAAATTGTATACATAAATATTATAACTATGCATCATGATATAGTGTATTAATGTAATTTAATCGTTGTAATAAATATATTTTTATATTTTAATTGCTTGTTTTAAATATGTCTAAATCATAATGATATTAATTTATTTTGTAAATGTTCTAAAACATTTATATTTGTAAATTTAATATGATTCTCAAACCCTCTCCTTAACAATGCAAAGTTTTTATACAATTTAAACTTATTTTTAAGCATGAATGTATAAATTTAGTCTTGACTATTTAAATATTTGGAAGGAAAATACATTTTTCATTTTTATTAACTTTTTTTCGCGTTATAAGCAATTTTGCCCACGACAACTAGTTTTTACTTTTCTTGATCTGTAGGGAGAATTAAAGTTTGTTATTAAGATTATAAGCTATAAATTACATATCAATTCTTGCAAGAATAATATAATAGCACATTTGCATTAAAAAAATTAAAAAGTGGTGATTTGTTAGACAGTGACATTCTTAAACTTTTAAATGAATGTAAGAAATTTTAGATTTGTATGTTGAGAAAATAAAAATAAAAATCCTAATTTCCAAGTAAGTAACAAGAATATTAATGTATATGTATAATTTTACTTTATTTTTTGAAAGTGTATGTGATTTGTATTCTCTTCACGCCCTTCTGATCCTTTAGTTTTTATAATTATGTCTGTGAAACAACAAAAGAAGTGTGAAATAATTTTTTGGCAGTCAGTACTCTTGAATTATTTGTTAATATTTAATAAAATTTAATAAATTGTTACTATTTAATAAAAATAATATAAGATCTATTAATTTTTTTCAGTTTTAATAATTTATAGAAATGTAAGAAAGAAATTTAATATTAGCATTTTATTTTATCAGAGATCATCTCACATTATCATAGCGGTCACAAATGTAAACACTTTTTTGTGATTTTTTTTAATTCTCTAAGTGCATACTACTTTTATAGCATCTTTATACCTCTATTTAAAAATAATAATTTTCGCTGTATATTTAAACCTGAAATGTGACATCAGTAACTATTTTAAAATAGTGGTATAAAAAATAAATGTAGAAAAGGTGTAGTAATTGGCAGCTATGTGAGTGTAATTCAAATTCATTGTTTTTAGTTACATTTTACCATAATTTTTTTTAACAATTGTACGTAATGACAAAAAACAAAAAGAAAAAAATATTCATTAAGAAATACAGAAAATCTAATATTTATAAAAAAAATAATATATATTGTTTTTTACCAGCATACATATCTTTGCACAACTTGATGATCTACAAATGGTTTTATTAAAATTTTTATCAAAATATTTAAATGTATCCTCACAAATCTAATATTTCTCGCCAAAATAAGTTTTTATAATAAGAGTAAGACTTGTGCTTACCATGTATATTCGTCGATTTTGATTACAGAATAACACATAAGAATATCCTATGTTTGACAGGATAATATAAAACAAAAAAGGACTGTAAAGAGAAACTTGTTTGTTTTAAAATAGGCAATGGGTATGACAAGAGTTTAAAATGACTATGTTTTAGAAATGATGATTGGTAAGTGTTATCCATTATAAGCAATATAAATTTCTAGACAATATCTGAAATATAGCATCCCCTAACATATTATGTCTAGTGGAAACGGCTACCTCTGCTTGAGACAATCTTGAGACAAGACCTACACTCATTCTCACCTCAAGAGAGTAATTCAGGTGGAAGTAGCAATTCTCCCACAAGACGATGCAGTCGTGATGATAGATTCCAGACATCGTCTTGAAATGTATATTGCTCGCAATGGAGGACACTTACCAGAAGTCATTTCTGAAAAATAGTCATTTTAAACTCTCGTCATATCTATTCTACAGGGTGGTCATAAAAAAACTTTGCCGATATACGGAGCTCTAGCGGCCAGTCCGCTCAGCCGATCGAAATGAAATTTCAGATATAGCTATTCAGAGGTATGAGCTCGAGATTCTGTGAACGGCAACAAAATGGCGCTCACGGTTACGGTTATAGTTACAGAAACTCGAAAATTTCCAATGGCAACACCCATGTTTTTTCATCGCAAAATGCTCAGCGCATGCGAAAACCCTAAAGAGCGTTGGAACCGTACGTGTACCACAAGAAACGGACATGTTATGCACGCACAAAAACCGTTCTGGGAATCCTCCCCGCCATAGAAAAAACTCGATTGGGGCGCAAGGAGCCATTTGCATACGACGCAGAGTCAGTACACTAATCTCTGATTACAATACAGATCGGAGAAACTAAAACTTTTATTTTGGTTACACATTTTCCACATGGGTGCTGTGCCTGTGATGGCACCCATGTAGAAAATGTTTTAATAAAAGTTTTAGTTTCTCCGATCTGTATTCTAATCAGAGATTACTGTACTGACTCTGCGTCGTATGCAGATTTCCTCCTTGCGTCCCAATCGAGTTTTTTTTTATGGGGGAAGGATTCCCAGAACGGTTTTTTGTGCGTGCATAACATATCCGTTTCTTGCGATACACGTACGGTTCCAACGTTGTTTAGGGTTTTCGCATGCGCTGAGCATTTTGCGAAGAAAAAAATGGGTGTTGCCATTGGAAATTCTCGAGTTTCTGTAACTTTAACCGTAACCGTGAGCGCCATTTTGTTGCCGTTCACAGAATCTCGAGCTCATATCTCTGAATAGCTATATCTGAAATTTCACCTCGATCGGTTAAGCGGACTGGCCGCTAGAGCTCCATGTATCGGCAAAGTTTTTTTATGACCACCTTGTATATTTTTAACAAATAAGTTTCTCATTAGAGTCGTTTTTGTTTTTTTTAACCTGTCAATTGTGGGAGGGTTTTTTTTGGATCATCCTGTATTTTTACGGTATATATACCGTTTATTTCATTTACGGTACACATACTGATTACAAATGTGTTTACGGTACATATACCGCACATTTAATTTACGGTATATATGTTGTATAAATATTTTTTACGGTACATATGTCGTACATTTAATTTACGGTATCTGTGCTGTAAAAATATTTTTTACGGTACATATACCATATATTTAATTTACGGTATATATGCTGTAACGATATTTTTTTAAGGTACATGTACTTTAAATGCTTTACGGTACATATACCGTCCAGTTAAATTACGGTACATATACTTTAAATATTTTACGGTACATATACCACAAAATATTTAAATTTATTTTCAGTTAAATTACGGTACATGTACTTTAAGTATTTTACGGTATATATACCGTCCAGTAAAATTACGGTAAAAGGAAGTGTCACAAAGTTGATGGTATAACCACCGTGATTCGAGACCAAAATTTTTTACAGTGCACCTTGTATAATGAATAAACAGGTTTTTTTACGCTACCTATATTTATTTAATGATTTCCATTACTTTAATGCCAATGTAATTCAAACTTTTTTTACTTCAAAAAATTACAAAAAATCTATTTTTACTGAATGAAAAATAAATATATTTTTAAGTAGTATGTGGTATTATTTTTCTTTTAATGAAACTAAAAAAGTATTTAGTTTCACGAAATTCCTTTTTGGAATTTGTAATCCACTGTTTAAATATCTAAAAATGCAATATAATTTAATAAAGAAACCCACTTTTATTTCCAATATATAACCACTTCCTATACTATAATCCCTGAATAAGTACTTTCGAGAATGACGCAATTTCATTATAATGTAAAAAATGACATAATACATTATCTAAATTTTTTTATTCTTCAGCAAGCATTTGATTAAAAATGATTGAAAAAAATTTAAAACTAAGAACTTGTTCTCGTTAAATTCGTTCTTTTTGTAAATTACCAAAGTACAAAGTTAAGCTCAAAATTTAAAAAATGTTTAAACGCAACAGTAAGTGCTATCAAAAAATTTAAAAATACGACGCAACATTGAAAATTAGCCTTTAGTATGTAAATTATTTTGAAAAATGAGAAGAAACTAACAAACGAAGAACGAAGATTTATTTAAAATTAAACTTATTTTCTCCTAAGTTCAAAGCGCTAAGTATAAAGTTTTAAAATGTAACATTTTTTTTACTGCATAAGGTATGACATTTGTTGTCTAAAACATAAGCTTTACTTAGGTTATTTTCTTTTAAATTAAAATAAAATGAAGTTTATTTGACAAGACTAAAAATATATTTTGCACTTTTTTTTGCTGTAAATTATTTCAGACGTGCAACACTAAAACGCAGCTTTTAATCGTAAAGTTGAATATAAGATTTTATCACTTCTCTTACAGAGTTTCTATCTTAAGTTTTTTTTTTTTTTTTTTTTTTTTTTTTTTTTTTTTTTTTTTTGGCAGTGTGTTTATAATTAAGTTGAGGCTTAATGGAAAAAAAAAAAAAAAAAAAAAACATGTATATGCATTTTTTGCAGTGTTAGAAGTTCTGAAGTATGATTTTACTTAAATAAAAAAACTGAAAAAATATTTAGGATGATCAACAAGATTAGCTTTCAGAGGTTTGAAAAATTCTCTGTAGTCTTAAATGTGGGTATATTTTATGCATTCTAGAGATATATCTGTGGCTTCTGGTAATAACTAGGTAAGATACGTTTTTAATATTTTGAGTAATTAACGTTTAAATTTTTAAATGTCTTTTTATCCTTACTTTTATAAAATAGATTAGAACTTAATAATTTTCACTACATTCAATTAGGATATAAGAACCTCCGTTTTTGCCAAAGTAATTATATAAAAATGTTTTTTATTAATTGAGAACCATTTTTTTTTCAAGTTTTAAATAAAAATTTATAGTCGCCCTATGACGGGAAGTATTCGATTTTCCTTTTTCAGCAGTATGGCAGATGAAAGTACTCTTTTAAAGTTACATTTTCTGAAATTATCGCATTTTTTTCAAAAATGTGCCTTGCTGGTTATTGCCTGAAGCCACAGATATAGTCATATAATTCAAATAATTCAATCCGAGAATGGTCACAGAATTTAGCTCACAGTGGTTATTTCAAAATACAAAAAAAGTTACTAATTGTAAAAATTTTATCTGAAAATATTACATTGTGATATAGGATTTTTATTGCAGATGTGTCATAACTCTTCACATTTTAGGCCGCCAGGAAATGTTAGGAAATGTTATTTCAGGCTCTCTAGAAAGCAACGATAAAGGCCAATGAAAATCCAACTAAAGATAAATACATTATTCTAATTGTGTTTTACTTCAGTGTTCTATTAATAATGTTATAGTTAATGAAATATAATCTATAATTTTATGTATATTCTTAACCTCGCAGAAACATGCCATGTCCCTTTCATTTGCATTTTACACATTTTTATTATCTTCATTGCTTTCTCTATCTTCCCCCGTAGTATCCGAAATAATCAACATACATTGATTTCTTGTGTCTGTAGAAGTAAATTTACAATTTACTAATTAAAATTTCTTATGCTTTTTTATTACAAAATTTATAATTTATACAGATATAAATTTTGGATCTAATGCAATAGCAGGTTTAAGGTAAACTTTTTAGAATAAATTAAAAAGAGTTTTCATCGCTGATTTCAAACGTAACGATACAATACAATGGAGTCCATGATACACGATCCTGATAAATGTCCTCCTAGAACATTCTCAAATCGACGTTTATATCTCACAAATTTCGATTATTTAAGGAGCATTTCATGTACTTGCTTATATCTTGGTATTTGATGTTGTTTATGCATAAGAATCTGTGTACTAAATTTCAACCATATCTATTAAAGAGATTTGATTTCATTCATAATTATCCATTTGTTGCATATATAATCAATGTAAGTATACTATGTGCCATTTAAGAGTAAAAAAAAATTTCTAACATGCAAAGATAGACAAAAATTTAGTATACACACACACACACATATATGTATGTGTGTATATATATGAGATAATACTATTCACAAGTTCTGAAGAAATTCTTAGTTCATTAATTATCAACAAACATAGTAGAAAAAATAAGCATTTTATGCAAAATAAGCATAATAAAGGATGAAATTTAGTTCTTGCTTCACATCAGCTCACTACTTTTTTCTTTATTAGGATATAAATGTTTTTTTCTCAAAAATGTAACGTTTTAAATGCACACGTATTTTAATGGTTAAGAAACTATCTTATTCATGAACCCACATTGATGATAAATGCAGCGATCTTACATAACGAACTCTTTTTTATCTAAACACAAAAATCATTTGCTGTTCCAAGTTCCAAAATAACAGTTATAGAATAAGTAATACTTATTACTATATTGTTTTATTTCAACACGTAGCAAAGAAATTTCAGACATACATCAATATTCGACAACATATTTTGATAAGTTCAAAAACGTGATCTAATATACTTTTAATAATTAAAGTTAACATTACTGTATGAACAAAGCAATTTTCAATTTCTAACGGCAAAATGCTACTGTTTTATACTTTTTTCATTAAGAAACTGATTTGAAGTTGTATGTGTATCATTAGATTAACTATTACGCTTAAGGAAATTGACAATTCTATAATCTGATAAAATATACTCTGAAACTTTCTAACATCACATACTAGAATCTAATAGCCATTCCGGATTATAGAAAGGGAAAAAATAGAAAATCTAGCAAATGTACTTTAATGTGATTGCCCACGTCTCATATAAAGACTATTTTTTATAGCTAATGATAGAGGCTTTGTAACTTTATTGAATGTTACGAAATGAAAAACAGTTGAGTGGCATTTTAGGTTACAAGTAGTAATTTACACAAAATTTTCAATAAAGAAACGATTATGAAAGCTTAAACTGGAAAAAATGTTTGGGGACATTTTAGTAATGTGAAATAAATATAAAAAAAGCATCATATTTATGTTTAACAGCTTCCAATGTTATTGAAAATATTTTATGACTTTGGTTTGCTTGCTCACACTCTAACCTTTGTAAATATTTTAAAGTTACTGTACGATTAATATATACCATTTAAAGTTTGCTACACGAACTTCTTTATTAAAAATAGTGTCTAGCATTAAAAAACTATTTATTGCGATATCAAATAGAATTCTTTTATGTAATAGAAAGAATGATTATGAAAGCTTAAACTGGACAGAATATGTGGGTATCTTTTAATAAGGTTAAATAATGTACAAAAAAGTATTATATTTATGTATAACACTTTCCAACTTTATTAAAATGTGTTTATGACTTTGGTTTGCTTGATCGCACTCTAACTTTAGTAAACATTCTACAATTACTCCACGTTTAATATATACTATTTTAAATTTGAAACACGACGTTTCTTATTAAATAAATAGTATCTAGCATTAGAAAATTTGTACTGCGATATTAAATAGAATGTTTTTCTATAGTAGTCTATAAGAAAACATTGAAGAAGCTTATTTAATTACATTACTTGACTTCAAATATAATGAAACTTATGTGCAATACTGAGATGAACTACATCTTGTCTGTTCCATACTGAGTGATTTGCATTTATTACTTATTTAAAAGAACATATAAAAATTGACATTATAGTGTTATTTAAGAGACATGATTACTGGAAGTGCGTTTTCGACTATTTTAAGAGTTTTAGGGCTTAATAAAACTTAATACGTGGTGAAAATACGTAATTAAAATAATACGTGGTGTGAGTAATTTAATAGTTTACATTATCTTCCATCACTGTGAAGTATTTAAAATGTCTTTTTGGCTGTGTTATGTATTTTACAGGTGATTACAATGTAGAATATTAAGAGATGCTTATAAAACATAAATAAGTTGATATATAAGCATTTACAAAAAAAATTGAATGCACAGCCAGATACATTTGATACATTCGCACCTATAGGTGATAATATTGTAAGTTCGCTTTTATTTGCTTTTTGAATTTAACAGATGAATTAAATTTTAGCATTACATTTTCGGTTGCATAAAAGCCGTAATTTCAAATATGGATTTTAAACTGTATTAGAATTTTCTAAATCTATTATATTTTATGAATTGTATAACTATCTGTAAATCATGTACAAACTTCACACAAAAAAAATATTAGACCAAAGTGTGAATGCAATTGTGCTTGTGTTATGTGTTTCTATTTTTTATGTACATACATTCTTTCATAGTATCTAAAAATGATGCATCTTGAACGCATCTATAAACTTATCAATTTATTAAAAAGGAATTTGTACACGAAAAATTATTTTAAACTATTGTATATTCTTATTATATCATACCATGTGCATCACGTAGTTTACGCAACAGACTAATGTGTACAACGCCTTCTATTGCTTCTTAAAATATAATAATGCGACTGATCCATTCACAAAAATTAAATACATAATATGCAAGTATTTCCATTTATTCCTCTATGAATGATCCATTTGATAGATGATATTCTGCCAGTTTATTTACCTTTCCACATTTTAATTAAAAAATTAAATTTAATAATACAAACTTGGTAATGCTAATTATTTTAGTACTTGTAAAAACAATTATTTTAAAATCGATTCAATCAAAATCGTTTGATTAATAAATGTATTGAAAAACAGTTCCATTTCTTTCATGTTTTCTCGGTCGGGTGTCAAGCCAATCCGAAAAGGTTCAAACTAATAACGTCCTGTCCTGACATCAACGGATTTAAAAGTATAAACTGTTACATCAATGAAGTACTGTTGTCAAAAAATATTTTTGTAAAGCAATACTATATACACTGATGGATAAAAGTTAAGGACAGTCGTTACTTACAATAATTGGAGTTATAAATGCGTCCCCTGTCAAATTTTCATGAATGTGAGACATAATCTGTTTGTGAAACTTATGTCAATTTTGTATTTCCGCATTTATCAGTCGCGTGCTAAAAAATATAGGGAATATTAGGAAATCGGCTCACGCCGTGAGTTGTCATTCGATGTAAAAATTGAAAGGGAAGAAGTGATGTTAGAATATTTAAATTTTGAATATGTCTTTAAGGCATCATTTATGTACATTTCTTGGTAGAAGAATAATTGGAAAACTGGAATAAGGACAACAAGTCAGAGATGTTTCGCATGAATTTAAAATCGAGCACTGCATTATTTCTAGGCTATAGAAAAAATTTCAAAAGAGTGGAATCTACACAAGATACATTGCAGGCCTGAATGTACAATGCTTCCAAATGTACGATTTTCCAAAGAGATCGGTGCATTATTATTTCACTGTTAAGGAATCGGCGCAGTGCCATGCCACTGCTCAATTGGCAAACCAAGCTTTGTGCTAGCACAGAAACTCAAATATCCCAGAAAATTATAAGACATTCGAAAATGGGTGGACAGCAGCTTTCCCTGACTTTAATTCTAGTCTACAAATTACCATTAGCAAAAATACTTAATAAATTTTCAGTACCATAAAATTTTATGAGTAATATTTTTTTGTTATTTTATTATTTTTAATTTTATTATTCTGTTTATTTTATTAATTCTATTCAATTATCTCTAAATTGTCTTAACCTTTTACTGTTTTAACTTTTGAAAACTAAGAAAATGTATCATCATACAGTACTATTTATATTAGAAATATGATTACTGCAACTTCTAGTTATGTATATATTCATTGATTTATCTTAATTATTTATATTGAACATATAAATTTGTATTTATCAGTGTGAAGGATTCTTCATTTATATTTACTTTTTGGATACGTCTTGAATAGATAGGGGTACCCTTTGTCTTTACATTCTATTCTTTTATTTATTATCTAATATATTTTTGACGGCGGTCTGGATCCCATTCAAGTGGTGCCTCTGTTCTCTTCTGGAGTTGACACCGTATCATCTACGGAGGGTCTCTTTTCCCTTTGGCAGTCCTGTCTTGGTCCATGGTTGGGACATTTAGCGTAGTAGATACATCCTGCTAGATGGAGCTAGTTAGGCTTGTTAGGCCTCCCCACTAGCTGAAACTGAAACTGACTTGAATTCCACTGAAACTGTACCTTAAAGGAGTATTTCTGCTCGATAATTTCCTTTAACAAATAAGGAAACTTCCTTCCATACAGTGAACGAGGAGTAGGGAAAGTTTCCTCAACAGCTATTTAATCATATTATTCTGATTATATCCCGCAATATCCACAGTTGCCTTTCTTTATGTGGTGACCACTTCCTACTGACATAATACTGATAATTAATAATTGTAAGTATTTTATTTTCTTTGTAGCCATGTATTCGGACAATATTCCCAGATAAAAAAAAAAAAAACCTGTTATAACATCCTGTATACAATCTTCAACAAACTTTTATATTAAATCCTTTTGAAGATACAGCGAATATTATAGTTTGCCACTTGACGCATAATTACATGTAGATTTTCATTTACATGCCATATTTCTCCGTGTTCTCCAAGTGTTGTCCACCAGTGTATTATTCATTTTTAATTTAAAAGTGGAGATATTCTTTAAAGAAAACCTGTATTAGTTTAACTAAAACATTTTTCAGCAGCTGCAATTTGACATATACAATGAATAATTGTTGCAAGCATATCATATAAATCGTAGAAGCTTCTAAATGAAAATTCAGTGCAAATGGTTAAATATAGCAAATTGTTGGTTACCAAGTTAATCTTTTCACCTGATTTTTTTTTTGTTGTAAGGAATTTTTTTATAAGATTACTGTTATTTAAACCACTTAGTTTAATTGTTTATATTTTCTTGTCATATAAATTTATATATTTTGTAACAGTGAATTTTTATTTATTACATTAAAAAAGTACACCTTTAATCATTTTGGATTTACATATTTGTGAGAGATTGTGATTCAAAATTATATAAATTGTCGATAACCACAATCACAAGTATAATGCCTACATATATAATTTTACTTTATTAAAAATACCAATTATAGGCATTAATTTTAGATCTTTTAAAACAATCTTGGAAATAATTTTATATACATAAAATACAATTGTCACTATCACACTAAAAGTTTGTATAATCCGAGAGTTAAACGTTATCAGTTTTAATTAAAGGAAGATTTTTTCTTTTTTAAATAAATAGCGCATTTCAGTTTATTGCGTAAATTAAAAAAAACTGAATATTATTTAATAAACTTGTTAGAAAAGGATATGAAATATATTAGGAAAACGTGAAATTTCATTATAATTTAGTTTGCCATTATGAATTTCGGTAAAACAAGATGATATTGTTTATTGTTAAATGCAAAGATTGATATATGAAGGAACTTTTCTTTGCATGAATTTTTTTTACAGCCAGAAAAAAAAAACGAATTTTAAATATGTTTTAATAAGTGAAAAATATCTCTTATACTTAGAACTGAATCTCTTTCCCCATATACTGACTGAAAAGAAGCGATTAGAGTTTCAAGTGCACCCATAGCAGTTCTTGTCGTCAAGTCACCAATTACAGGGCATAGTCATTTCAACAAGTGTTTAGCACTATCAAAACATGCCTTCAGTTCTTAAATAACATAAAATTGTATTTCTGTAATTATTAATAAAATAAAGTTATTATATATATATATATATATATATATATATGTTACAGGCCAAACCCGATTTTAGGCCAAACTAGATTGGCCTAGGCCAAACCGGTCTATCCTAACGCCCATAGGATAAAATAGTTTTTCCTAGGCCAAACCGGTATATCCTAACGCCCATCGGATAAACTAGTTTTTCCTAGGCCAAACCGGTTTATCCTAACGCCCATCGGATAAACTAGTTTTTCCTATGTCAAACTACTCTATCCTAAGGCCCATAGAACAAACTAGATTTTCCTAGGCCAAACTAGTTTTGGCCTAACTCTTATAGGATAAACTAGTTTAGACTGATGTTTATTGGTCTGAACTAGTTTATCCTAGGCCAATTGAATTTTGCGTGATTTTATTGAATTCAATGACCGCCTCAACGCCAACATTTTTGTTTGTCCTAGGCTGATTTAGTTTATCCTAGGCCAATGTACTTTTACGTGTTTTTAGCTCACGGGCGTGAAAGCCAGAGAAATAATGGGCTCACAAGTTCTGTATGTATGTATGTACGCATGTATGTACACATGTATGTACGTATGTACGTACGTATGTGTGTAACGAGATAACTCTTGATAGAAATAATGTAATTTGACATGTTATTAATTTATAGGGCTATCAAAGCCTGAGAACTAATGTGCCCGTAGGTTCTGTAACCATGTATGTTCGTAAGTACGTAACGCAATTATTCTTGATAGAAATAATCGATTTGCATCAAACTTTCAATATAGGTTTATTTTTATAAGGAGCTTTTTTGATTACTTTTGGAGGTCACTGGAGAAGAATAAGTGCTGGTGGGGGGGGGGGGGGAGCGAGAAGCTTATTCGCCCTTTCCCTTAATTCAAATAAATGGTTTCCGTGCATTATAAGCATATTTTATTGAAATTTTAGATATAGGAACATTCTCTTGAGGGGCCTCCATGATTAGTTGTGAGTGTTCATTGTTTAAGTATAAAGGGAGGGGGGGAATAGGAGTAGCGCTCCATAATTTATGTAAATGATTTTTTCACGCAGAATTTACTGATTTGCTTCAAATTTTAGAAATAAGATCATTCTGGTAAAGCACTTCCCTAATTAGTTTTGGGGGTTAATTGAATAAAAACAACGATAATAACAGGGGAATCCCACCTAATTTTGGCAAGTGTGTTTTTCATGCAGAATTAACCGATTTACTGCAAATCTCGGATTTGTTCATTCTAATGAAGCGCTTCACTGATTCGTTTCGATGGTTCTTAAGTTAAATATAAGGGGGAAACTTACAATTTATTTATTTCCTTAAATTAGATAAATTGGTTATAATACAGAATTATCCAATTTGCTTAAAATTTTGGACATGAATTCATTTGATCATGCGCTTCTTTAATTAATTTGAGTTTTTCTTTTGTTTAAGTATAATGGGGTGGTGGATGTTTTATCACCTTCTTTAAATTAGATAAATAGGTTTTATGCAAATTTATCCGATTTGCCGTAAATTTTGAATATAGTTTTTTAAGGCGAACCCCTGAATTGTTTTGAGGGTTTAATGATTAAGTATAAAGAGAGGAATGGGGATTACCCTCCTTAAATCAGATGAATTGTTTTTTGAGCAGAATTATCTGATTTGCTTCAAATTATGGATAAATGTTTAATTTTATAAAGCGTATCTGTGATTAGTTTTGGGGGTTCAATGGTTAAGTATAATTGGGGGAAATAGAAAAAAGTAATCCAACTTACTTTATTTTTGAGGGTGTTATTCTTTAAAAAAATAAGGCTGTAATACACAATTAGTGTAAACAGCCTGTGAATGCATAGCCATCACTTTAATTGGGCAATATTCTTTTTAATATTGATCCCGTCTAGTGCTCCATAGCTAACCTTGTGCAAAGTGGTTTTGTTATAACCCTTACATAATGTATTTTATTCGAAGGGTTGTAGAACACTGTCAGAGGTTTGCACGGGCCGGAATTTCGCCGCCAGGCCTTTGAATTATGTTGTGTTACCTACATTGCCCTTTCTTTTAGAGTTGTGCATTTTTATTGTTTAAGTCCAAAATTCAGACTTAAATAATAAACATCCACGGCTAATCACGGAGGCGCCTTGTCACAATGATCCTATATCTAAAATTTAAAATGAAAACTGATAATTTTGCATGATAAATCCATTTCTCAAAATTAAAGGTGGGGAATTAGCCTTCCGTTCACCCCGCTTTATTCCTATCCAATGAATTCCCAAAATTAATCAGAAAAGTACCCAATCAGAAAGAATCTACATCCAAAATTTGAGCCAAATCGAATATATCTATCAAGAGTTATCGCGTTACGTACATACGTACGCACATACGTACATACGTACGCACATAGGTACATACATGCGTACATACATGCGTACATACAAAACCTGTGAGCCCATTATTTCTCTGACTTTCACGCCTGTAAGCTGAAAACACGTAAAACTACATTGGCCTAGGATAAATTAGATCAGCCTAGGACAAACGAGAATGTTGGCGTTGAGGCGGTCATTGAATTCAATAAAATCACGCCAAATTGAATTGGCCTAGTATAAACTAGTTCAGACCAATAAACAGCAGTCTAAACTAGTATATCCTATAAGAGTTAGGCCAAACTAGTTTGGCCTTGGAAAATTTAGTTTGTCCTTTGGGCCTTAGGATAAACTAGTTTGGCCTAGGAAAAACTAGTTTATCCGATGGGCGTTAGGATAAACCTGTTTGGCCTAGGAAAAACTAGTTTATCCGATAGGCGTTAGGATAGACCGGTTTGGCCTAGGAAAAACTAGTTTATCCGATGGGCGTTAGGATAGACCGGTTTAACCTAGGCCAATCTAGTTTGGCCTAAAATCGGGTTTGGCCTGTAACATATATATATAATCGAATGTACAAGGCTTGCTCCTAAAAAAAGAGTAATTTTATATTCTTGACTAAAAAATGTGGATTTATCAAATTCACTATGAACTTTTAAATTTTTTGGAAACTTTTGTATTCAATTACGGACATTGCGCACTAGTTTAAATATTAAAAATAGTAAATCTGAGAATGTCATACCAAATGTTGCCCGAAAATTCAACTTTTTCAAATGCAATTTTTATATTTAAGATATAGAAAGATGTTTAGAGTGATTATATAGGTATGTTTAATGTCTCTACAATTTATACAGATTGCGTTTTAGGCAAAACAGGAAACATTTAAAGTTTGTTCCTAGCGTAAGTTATGGTTATCATTGTGAGGGTAATGTTTCATTCTATTGTCCACTACATGTCATTTTGAAATTAATACGTTCTTAAGATGTACATTTGCATTTAATAGAATTTAGTAATATCTACTTTTGATTAATTGTATAAGATGTACATAAATTTGTACATCTTATACAATTATGCATCTTATACCTTTTGTTTCAAGGAGTCAATACTCTTAAAACATGTCCTTATCATGCTTCTTGTTGCTGTTATATATGTTGGATAATTTAACTACATAAGGATCAATTATTATGAAGCTTTAAAATTGCTTTTAGAATAATTAGCCCATAATCAATAAATTATTATAGTTTAGTTCTAAAATAAGCTTGAAATTAAAAATATCATTACCGTGGTCATTATCAAAACTTATTGAAAATATAATTTCAAGGACAATTTTTAGGGAATTAGAAAAATCAATTCTTATTTGTGACAAAAATTTCTACTATTTAGATATGTAGCATATTTTGAGTTAAAAATGAGGAATTCTAATAATAAAATTTAATAATTTTTCAAAACCAAATTTCCTTTTATGAGAAGGAAACCGAAATAAGTGTAATTTTAAACATTTTTAGTGCATGTAGTTTTTAATCAAAGCATTCTGCTTGCGTTATTGTGCAATAAGAAAATTTTATATTAAAAATATGAGCGAATGAAAAAATGAAGATAATGACTCCAAATATTACCCTAATCGATTATATATGACATTTAAACTTTTGAAAAGTTAGTTTCGATTGTTCTTTTATTCTGATTTTTTTCTAGATTTCTGAACAACATCGAAAAAAACTCATTAAAAAAATCTGCATTATTTTTTTAGTATAATCATTTATAAACAGTGAATATAATTTAATTTTTGTAGATATTTAAATTTAAAAATTTTTTTCTCAGATGAATAAATTTGGAGTTTGTTCGCTTAGGTACTTTCAAACTTTGAAAGCTACAGTAAAAATTTAACTAACTATGCATTTATTTACAGTCTACATGTTAAAAACAGCAACAATAACAAAAAAAAATTTTGCTAGTATTTTGTGTACTTAAAAAAAATGGAATTGTTCTTTAATTTTTTTCTGCTTGTTTGTTTTGTGCGAAAATTAAATTTGAAGTAAAACTTTTTGTGTATATTCTGGTTTAAATTTAGAAATAGGTGTATTATGATTCTATTTTGCTCAGTATTTTTTTTTTATATGAATAAAGTTATCATGCATGAACCATTGAATGATTTTAATTTGCGTGTCAGTGAGACGGATTTTGAAATTTAAAACTTAAATATTAATTCTGTATATAAAGCATTTGTTTTTCTGGATAATATATAATTAAGGCAAATATAGAATTTAGCTAGAAATGCCAGAAAAAAAATCTTAATAGCATATTATTTCTCTTTTAGTACTTAACAAATGCCTATATATAATAAATGTAATGTAACAAATATATATATATATATATATGTATATACAGGGTGTCTAGCAAATAACACCCTGGTTTCAAAATTATATTTCTCAAAAACAAAGATCGATAGTAATATGCGTTAACGGTTTTTTCATTAGGTAAGCTGTAAAAATCTTATACAAAAGTTTCGAACGGTAAATATTTTGAAAAGATTGTGTTCTGATTGCAAAGAATGCTTTGATTTGACATTTTTCTTGCTTTAGATTGCTGCCAGAGAATGTGCTTTTCGGCTTAAAGTGCCATATTTCATAGTTTTTAATTTTTTTAAATTTCGAAATTCTAAAAATTTACTTCGAAAAATCTTTAAAATGTAAGCTGAATTTCAGCACTGTAAGCTGAAAAATTATTTCTCTGCAGGCAATCTAAAACAAGAAAAATGTCAAATCAAAGCATTTTATGCAATCAGAACGCAATTTTTTCAAAATATTCACTGTTTGAAATTTCTGTGTATGATTTTTACAGCTTACCTAATGAAGAAACCGTTTACCGCATATTAGTATCAATCTTTGTTTTTGAGAAATTTAATTTTGAAATCAGGGGGATATTTGCTGGACACCCTTTATATATATATATATATGGTTATTTATTTTTTGCACTTTGGCAAATTATTATTATTATTATTTTAATTTGTTCATTTTTTCTATTCTATATAGATAAAATTTAGTTTCATCATGCGGGCTTACTTGAATTATTTCACTTCACGCGTTAGAGAGACGAATTTTAAATTTTAAAATTTAAATACTACTTTTGTATATAGAACATTTGTTTTTCTGGATAATATGAATTTTAGGAAAATGTACTATTTAGGCTGTAATGAAAAAAATATACTAATAGCATAATATTTGTGTTTTTGTTCAAAAAAAGAAAAAGAAAAAATAAACATATTTTTCTTTGTTTTGACAATCACAAAGTCCTACACCTGTTTAACGTCACAAAAAGATAGTATTTTGATGTTGTTTGTTACTGTTTATTAGAAACTTTATCACATTAAATATAACAGATTAAGGTAAATGCACCAGTAGTGGGCCACTTAAGGACATTTATCTAATTATTATTAAAGTATTAGTGAATTTTTAAAATATATTTTTTTAGCCTAGTTGACGGCCAAAGTTATCGAGATGTTCATACAATCGAGAAAATCGAGAAAAACTCGTTATCGCCCATCACTAATTCTAAAATCTAAACGATTGCTCATTTATTGCGATCAAGTTTCAACACGTTTAACGTGTTCTTTGAAGTGCAGCATTTAAGTGTAATTTTGAATATGAAATGTTATTACTGCTCTATTTTGCAGCTCTATTGTTGCTCTATTGTTTATCAATATCTTTATGGAAAAATTACATGGTTATACAATTCTGGGTGTAGAAGGGTATAAAATCTAGCAATTTGCATTAAAAATTAAAAATCTTGCAACAAAATCAAAATTTTGATAAAAAACGATTTATTACAATTCGAAATGTAACCCATATTGTTTTGCTCAGTACTGCATATGATTTACAAATTTCCTATGCACCGTTAGATAGGCTAAAGCTTACGTCAGCTGAAGTTTCCCTTCAAGTTTTAAGTTATTGTTATACTCCGCCGTTTACAAGAGATGACATTTTTTGCATGATTGGAAAATGTAATAATTCTAAATAACTTGCACGATGTACTTCATAATTTTGCACTTATTATTTTATCTATATTATAATGGGCAAACATATATGTGCGTAACGATGGCGTTATTTTGGCAGCAGAAAGAGATTAAATTTTACATTTATTAATTTTTATTGCATCTTTTAAAACTTCTAAATAGCGCATATTTTTAAGTTTTACACCATCGAATAGGGGGAAATATTACCTTCTAATGCAGAAAAAAATTTAAATTTATTTAAAAAATGTATCCCAATTTACTCAATTTCGATTCTTTTTTAAATTAAGTTATACGTGTGAATTCTTTTCAAACCTGTGTATCGCATGCAGGCGATCACAAAAGATAAATCCATTTGCATTTACTGTAAATAGCTCATTGCTTAATTGCATATTATATTCCATGAAGCATTTAAGACATCACTAATCAACAAATTAAGCAGTACAGTATAAATAAAACACAAGTATGAGGCATCTAATCAAAGTTAAATTTTCGCTCTACTCAAATGAACTGAATCAAATAGGTTGATTGTAAATAGAATTTTTTGGAAATAGCTTCTTTTGTTAACTCCTTACATAAGGCGAATATAATAATATGGCTTTTAATACGTTTTAATATTTTATTAGAACGAATTACTGGTGTTTTTCGTATAAAATAATTTCAATACTGTTGGTGGGTGCGCTAAAAATATTAAGTGTAAAAAAGGACATATCATCAATATCATCTAAACTTACTCATTAATATCATCTTAAATCAATCGGTTATCAATTTATAAAGAAAAACAAAACAGTAAACCGTGCGAGGCTCTCTCACTACAATCTTTAAAATTATCTGTATGTACATTTTTTCATAATTTTTTTACTTAACTACATTTAACTTTTATCAAACAACGTGTTTTATCGATTTATAAGCATGCTATGTTAAACCTTTTAAAAATACTCCATTAATCGCTCTGCGTTTAGTATTTTTCCACTGTTTAAAAAATATCTGAATTTAAGGTAAAACTACTGGCAGCAAAGTTGCCAGATATTTACCGTTCCATTAATAGATTTTCCGTTTTGGGAAATAAAAAAAAGGAAAACTCCGTTTGAAGAGGCCGTAACTTTCCGTTTCAAGGTTTGATTTTTAATGATAGTAATTTAATTTTTAAATTTAAGGACGTGATAAATTGACAAAGAATTCGAACTGTCCAAGTGATTTTGAACAACTATATATATATATGTAATAAAATAAAAATAAAATTGCGCCATTTTGCTCTCTCTGAGTTTTTAATTCTAAAACTGTGGAACATATTTTTAATCTTAGTTTCATAATATATTAATCTTTTAACAGCTAAAGTAATTTTTCTTATTAATTAAATCTTATTAAACTTATTAATATCTATTGCTTGTTTCTCAAAAGGGCGGGAAATTATTTCTTAATCTTTCCTTTTAGAATATTCTCGAGATTTTTAATTTTATTTTTTATTGATCACCTGATCTGTGTTAATGCGCGAAGATGTTAAAAGGCTTGTCTCTTCGCGAGACGTGAAGTAATTCCTACCCGAGGTTCGCGCCTCTTAGGCCAATCAGAGGTGATCATTTTTATTACCCAGATTCAGATTAATCCTGGTTGGATTTTTTAAATGATCGACGCGGAGTAGGAGAGGCTAGTTTGTCGTGCAAAATTGGATTTCTCATTTGGGTTTTTTAGGAGCTCGGAATGCATTTTTCATTTAAACTGCTCGGAAGCCATGTCATTTTTTCCTGGAATGTAGAACGCCGGAATGTTGCAGCTTGGTGAGCGACGGCTGTAGTGATAGATGTGTGGAACGGTGATCTGAGGAGTAACTTAAGTTCGTGCTCTAAATAATAAAGAATTAAAACTGATTTTCTTGCATGTTTATTGGAGAAACTCCTACAAGAACAAATCCATGGCTTATCCACTTACCAGAACGACTGCTCAACTCATCCCGTTATTGATTCTTAGTGAATAGTAGTATTCTACAGCCAACATGGTATTACACTAGAGCTTATACATTATTATAGAACATCTTTACATAAGTCTTTACTGACTGAGCCAAAGTTGCTGATGCTAAGTTGTACAAAGAATGTCTTTTATAAGTTAGTGGGAAAATATTTTGTGCTTTTAAACGATTTCCTTTCATATATATTCGTTAGAATATTTGTATGTTTATTTTTATATGTTTATTTTTTTATTTTAGAGCGATAAATAATATTTATTATCTTTTAAAATCAATTTTAATTCTTTAACTAGTTTAAATAAAAAAAATCACTATTTAAAATCACTGTTATATATATATATATATATATATATATATATATATATATATATATATATATATATATATATATATATATATATATATATATAATGAAAACTTTTTTAAAATTCATTTTTTATAAAAATAATGTTATAGAGAATTTTTTGAAATGTTACAATATTTATTTTTATTTTTTTGTAGGGGAGGGAGCTAATTAGTTAAAAGATTTTTTTTAATAAGAAATAAGAGAAAAATAAACAGAAAAAATGAAATTTAAAAGTGATGTTTTACGTTTTCATCATTTTATTCCTTTTATTAACTTTTGTAATACTTTTTTCTATAAAATTAATATATTTTTATAACACATTTACCAATGAAATAATAATAATAGCATTGTAATAATTGTAATTCCTTTGAAGAAACACTGCAAAATTTATTTTTAACATTACCAAGCTTCTGGCATCAGGTGAAGGAAACCATTGCAAAACGATTGTCAATAAAAATCCAAACTGACACTGAGATGAGAATTTGTTCTTTTCTAAATTATCCTAAAAGAAAAAAAACAATTAATTTTTTTTACTTTTTTATTATTTTTAATGAAATTACAAAAAAGTGTATATTTTGAATTGCAAGTTTTAACAAAGATAAAACTATTTTGAAATAAAGACATGGGAATAAATATAGGAAATTTGATATTAGATAAGAGAAATGTCTGCAAAATGATGACTGTGAAAGTTATAGAATGCATTTAACCAAGAACTAATGTAAATTAAAAGGAGAGTTTCCTTTTTTTCTGTGTTTTAACAGAAATAGGTATAAAGTTGATATTATAAAGTTGCTAGAAAGTTGGCAAGAAAAAAATAAATTTTAATCTCCATGATAAAAAACAGCAGAGTTGCAATGCAGCTGAACGATACAATTCTCACGAAAGAACCGGGATTCTTTCGTTGAGTTTTTTCCTTTCTGTGAAGCACCAAGTCAGTTTTGTAAACATTCAAAATAAATATGCTCAGATAACAGTTTTATTTTTATTGAATATATACATCTGACTTGTGCGCTCGACATGAAGACCTGCTTATAAGTCATCGTCAATATACACTGTAAAAAATATGACTACATCGCTACATACTTTTGCTGCATCGTCACACCCCCGCTTTTATAGAATATTACTCTTTTGGCCAATGAGAATGCTCCATGATAGCCTGAAGTAGTCGTTTTCTATAAAAGCGGTGGAGTGACGATGCAGCAATGTAGTCATATTTTTTACAGTGTACACTGTATTTCATTATAGAATTATTTTCGTTTAGTGAGCTCTTTATTACCATGAAAAAAATGTGTTTTAAAATTCTTTAACAATATTAATTGACCGAGCGAGCGGAGCGAGCAAGATCTACAATTTAACTTGGGGCAAAAACACATTTTTTGTATGTATGTTTGTAATGCGATAACTCTCGAACCGTTGCTCCAATTGAGCTGAAATTTAATATGTGTGTAGTACTCATCAACACACTTTTTAAGTTCGTTGGGCATCAAAATCGGTTAATTAACGGTCTTTAATTAACTTAAAATCAATGTAAATACATTAATAAATACATTACTTCTCTGTAAAGTTTGCTTTCTCGGTAAACATGGTAGAAAACAACTGCGTCATCTAACGGTGAAGAACCGCATCTGTCTCCATTCGTTTAACATTGGGGCATGGGGCAGTCGCGCAGAAGGTAATACTACAAAGCGCGCCTGCTATCCTGGGGCAATCAATAGCGCTGTCAACACGCGTTGATAACTACGATTTAACTTGGGGCAAAAAACACATTTTTTGTAATGCGATAACTCTCGAACCGTTGCTCTAATTGAGCTGAAATTTAATACGTGTGTAGTACTCATCAACACAATTTTTAAGTTCGTTGGGCATCAAAATCGGTTAAGCAGTTTTAGAAATATTTACATTTTTGTAGAAATAATAATTATCTTATTTATTTCCAAACTATAAGTGCAATTTTGACAAAAGTTTGAAAATATGTAAAAAATGTCAGTAGGTACTATTTCACAGATAGTAAAGCATCGAAATCGAGTCAGTAATATTTGAAATATTTATGTTTGTGTTAATTGTTTTTACTTATACTTTTAGTTTACCAACCTGGCAACTAGATGGCGCTGACCGCAAATTAGAACGCGCTATCAAAGTTTTTTCGCCTAACATAAGTAGTTCAAGAAATTTTATCGCATTTAACCGACTTCTATTAAAAGGAGAACGTTACTTTCATCGATATTTCTTTGAATTTTGAATGTTATCGATTCCATTTGATATTCAACTAATATTTACGTAAATAATTAATTATAGAGTAGCCGAATTGCTTTTGGTTCTTGAAAGAGTCAAGGAGCTTGCGAACCAACTCTATCGCCAAGGGTTGACCCCATGGCTTTGCAGTTCTACAAATGAATAGTTACTATCTGTTTAGCTTGTATTTATTTTCAGTTCTGGTAATTTTCCATTAAATTTCGGTATTTGTACTATTACAGCATTTTTTTAACGTGTCCATATGTAAAAGTAAATACTGTCCGTACAAACGGGTCAGTAATCATGCCAGTCGGTACTACACTTACGTCAAAAAAAATCGCGAGGTCCACGTTCGCGGCGAACTACTAGTTATAAAAAAGCTTAAAGGATACCGAATCTTTTTAAATGGCTTTAACTTACATTAATTTACGGCACTGTAAAAAAATATGACTATTTTGCTGCGTCGTCACTCCCCAACTTTTATAGAATATCATTCTTTTGGCCAATGAGAATACTCCGTGATAGCCTGAAGGCGTCGTTTTCCATAAAAGCGGTGGAGTGACGATGCAGCAAATTAGACATATTTTTTAAATTGTAGCGAACCCGGATGGATTTTTCGGCAGTCGACTTCTTGTATGCAGCTAATATAAAAGCACTCCTTACTTTTCTCTTCTGTTATTGATCATTATATTTAGGGTAAATGTACCGGTAGTGGGCCACGTACCAACAGTAGGCCACCAGTTTTCAAAGTTGAAAAACAAATTTTCTAGTCACCCTTGTCAGATAACAAACTAATTGCTGATTGGCTGGAACCATTATCTGCTATCAGGCATAGGGACAACTTCAGTATTTTCATAGTTTTTGAGCTGGAATGGTGTTTTTACAGACTATACGAAAAAACTAAACAGAAGTTAAAATTACTTTACGTAATCATCAAAACTTCTAAATATGATTTCATTATTGCGTATATTTAAGTCCAGAAAAGTAAAAAAAAAAAAAATTATAACATCTGTACAGTATGTATTAAACTCAAGAATGGAGTGGCCCACTTCTAGGGGGCCCTACTGGAGCATCAGAAAATTACTACGGCCCACTACCAGAGTATAGAGGAAGGTAACATTTTTTACTTTTAAATTTTTCTTGAGAATATATCTAAAAAATTTGAATGTTTATTCTTATACATAAAGGTAAGGACGATTGCTTTTATACCATGCAGGATTCAATTTTATCAAGAGTCTACTACAGGTGAATGAGTCGGTGTTAATAAAGACACGACGGATTCACTCGCTAGTGAGCCCCTCCTTTCATTGGTGTATCCAATTTATACGCAATCTTTTAATTTGAAATCTCGAACTGGGTCCTCATTGTATATGGCATCATATACCAAACGCGGTGTGCACGCACAGCAAAATCTTGTAAACAAAGAAAAAGAAAAAAAAAATTCGAATTGAACGAACAACCGAATGTAAGCTCGAATCGAACGTTAAATTTTTAAAACTGCCCCCCCAAGGTAACGTAGTGGGGGGGGGGGGAAATATATAACATCGGGTGCATAAGATCAGTAAGTGGTCACATGCCAAACAACAACTTCCTTATTTTCTAAATTCCATGTATATTATAAATATTATTTATTGCAAAATCCGAAAAAAAAAAAAAAAAAAAAAAAAAACATTTTGGAACTGCCGACAGAAGTCAAAACTTGAACAATTACGTGTGTATTTTTTTAATCGTCAGGAAATATTCTATTGTGCAGGAAATACAAGGACCAAGTAACCGCGGTAAAATAACGCCTACACACGAGAGGAGGCCAGAGTCTCAGCAGTGGTGAACAATATTTATATGATGCAGATGTCATACACGCACCACACTGGCACGATGTTTTCCAGATGCCGATTTAGCGAAAACTTCGAAGAATTTTGAGAAATTTAAATTTCAACCCCTTATGGGTCCGTAACGTGACCCAGAATGACGGGAGAAACTTTTTTATGCTAAATTGGTAATGTATGAAGCATAAGCTTTCAATAAACATATTACATCAAAAAATGAAAAATGTCCCCCCCAGCCCCCCCCCCCCCCAAAAAAAAAACCCGGTGTTACGGGGTAAACCGTAAAACTGCAAAAAGAGCGGCGACGAAAAGTTAGCTATGCTATAGTTTTTCTCGCTGCTGTAGCTCCCATACAAACAAAGTTATAGCCTTTTAAAAATTGAAATGAAGTGAAGAAATGAGCAAAATTATGTTGGTGAATAACCAACAGGGAGGGGAGCGGGTCAATACCCCCGCTTGTGCCATATAGCTTAAATTTTTAAGTTAAAATTGGTAGAGAAAAAAATGAGCAATATTTTAAAGTGTATGTTGGGGGGGGGGGCGGGTCAAGCCCCTCACCTATGGAAGAGGTCCTCAAAGAGGGAACTTTAAAACAATGTGCCCAGGTTACAGTAACAATGTGGCTAGTTCAATGGTTTTTTTCCATCTCAAAAAAATTTCCAATACGCCTAATGACGTTTTCAATTAAAAAATTCGATCTAAAATGATAAAAACACAAAAAGCTTCGAAAAATGCCACCCCCCCCCCTCCCGCCGTGGGAACCAAATTCGGAAGGCGGGGGGGAAGCATCATAATATGAAAGAGTAATTCGAGATCTTCAAGATGATATACAATATGACGGGCTTAAAAAGCGAAAATTGTCCCTTTCCCCTGACCCCCGTCAGTCCAACCCTTTCGCCCCCAATTTCCTGCAGCAGACATTTAAATTTTTTTACGATTGATAAATAATTACCGAATGATTCGATGAAAAAAAACCACACTTAAATTGATAAGTATTGTAGAAATCGCTACTGTTTTAAACATATGTTCGTCCCCTCTCCAACCCCCTCTTTGAATTTTTTTTTTTTTTTTATTAAACAATATTTATTGGGGGGTACCACGTACCCCTTCTTTCTGTACTTCGTTTTTCGATAATACTTTCATTTCACAAAGCTTCATCGACAAAACGCCTCGATAAAGCTCGTCATTCTATTCTCAGCGAGAACGAAAATCATCCTTATCGAAAAAGGCATTCATCAGCAAACCACGAGATTCTCGGAGTGCCGCTTCTATCAAGGTTAAATTTCATCTAGAAGTTACCATTTCAATCGAGGTTAGTTTTCATCGCGATGAAATGATTTTCTCGTTATGCCTGACTTTATCACGATGAAATTTGTTGAAATGAGAGGCATATTCGAAAGCTCTTTTAATCATTCTTTCATATTATGAATCTTTCTACTTTTGGAGTTGAATTTTAAGGGGCGGGAGGAGGGGAGGGGTTGGGGAGGGGAGGGGGAGGGAGCGATGACGGGGCGAATTTTTTAAATCTTAGCTATTTCGACAATAAATGTTATTTTTGGTGTGGATTTTTTATGGAACTCTCCCGTAAGTATTATTTATTAAATATAAAGATTTTAAAGTGCGGGCTGCATCATTTTTAGGTGTAGTCTAGGAAAAATAAGTGAACCCACGGGTGACATGTAAATTTCAAACCTTTTTTTTTTTTTTTTTTTTTTTTTTTTTTTTTTTTTTTTTTAAACCCGTCATGTTACATGTACATCATCGGAATGTTTTGGCACCTCATTTTACGAATCTTTCTCCGCCTAGAATTGAATTTCAGGAGGAAGGGGGGGGAGAGAAACCGATAAGAGGGTGAATTTTTTAAACCGTGTCTATTTCGGAAATAAATATCATTTTAGATGTGGAGGTTTCTTTTATGGAACTCTTCGGTAAATGTAACTTATTAAATATAAAGATTTTAAAATGGGGGGGGGGGGGGGGTACGTCATTTTTGGGTGTGTTCTGGGAAAAATGAGTGAACCCACAGGTGACATCTAAATTTCAACCTCTTTTTTGGACCCGTCATGTTATATATATATCATCGGAATTTTTTCGAACCTCTATTTCATTTTACGAATATTTCTCCTCCTGGAGTTCAATTTCAGGAAGGGGAGAAAAAAGTAAAAAGGTGATTTTTTTTTTTTTTTTTTTTTTTTTTTTTTTTTTTTTTAATTTTAGCTATTTCGACAATGAATATCATTTTAGAGGAGCGCTCCGGTAAATATTTTTTCATAAATACAAAATTTAAAATGGGGACTGCGTGATTTCCTGGTGCATTCTGGGAAGAAAAAGTAACATTACGGCCACGGGTGAGGAGTAAATTTCAAACTTTTTTTGGATCCGTTATGTGATATGTCATAGGAAAGGTTTCGGAATACTCTTTCATATTATGGACCTTTCTCTTCCTGCAGTTTAATTTCAGGACGGGGGGGGGACGACGGGGAGTGAATTTTTTTAATCGTAGCTATTTCGAGAATAACTATCATTTTAGAAGTGGTTTCTTGATGGAACCTTCTAATAAAAATTACTAATTATAAACATTTTAAAGTAGGGTATGCGTGATTTCCGAATGTATTCTGTTAAGAAAAATTAAACCTGCGGATGAGGAGTAAATTCCAAACTTTTTTTGGACCCTTCATGTGATTGATTTTTGGAATGTTTTTCGAATCACTCTTTCACATTATGAATTTTCTCCTCCTGGGGTAGAATTTCCGCAGGGGGGGAGGTGAGCGATGAGGGTGAATTTTTTAAATCGTAGCTATTTTGAAAATAAATTTCATTTTAAATGTGATTTTTTGATGGAGCCCTTTGGTAAAAATATTTTATTAAATATAAACATTTAAAAGCGAGGCTGCGTGATTTCCGGATGTATTCAGGGTAGAAAAAAAATAGTGGAATAGTGAGGAGTAAATATGAAGCTTTTTATGGACCGGTCATATGATAAATCAACGGAAGTTTTCAAACCACTCTTTCATATTATGAATCTTTCTTCTCTTTTCCTCAATTTGTCCTCCTTACAGAAGCGCTTTTCAAACTTTTTTGAAATCATTTCGTTTTTGTGAATTCAGATGTGATTTTTTTTTTTTTTTTTTTTTTTTTTTTATAGACTTTCAATATATAATTTATAATGTATGAAAAATTCACAAACTGTGAGGACAGGCTGTATTCCGGGTGTTGCAATAGTTGGAATTCTAAGGGTAGTGTTTTCATATCTTTTGTTGACTCCTCTTTCGTGATATATCATTAGAAAGCTCTGTAATTACCATTTTATTTTATGTACCTCCCGCGCTCATCCGCCCCACTTTGCCCCCGCGGGAAACCCTTTAATAAATTTAACCGACACCCATCATGTCAAGTATTGTTGGAAAGCCTAATGACCATTTACTTATATTATGCATTTTCATTGCTCCTGCACTACTTTGCCCCCCCCCCCCTCCCGAGTGGTCCGTTTAATGAATTTCAATAGAGAGTCTTCTAATAATGGGAGAATTGTAGGTCGCATCTCAGTATATGTACAAAAATCAATAAAAGATTTTGATCACTTTTGATATCCTTTTAGTTCATGTTCTTTCACTAGGAGTGCTTTTGATTATTTTATCTTTGGCCATTTTGCTACTCGCCACTTTACAACTTATTGAAACCAAGGAACGCCGTTACATGACTTTTCTACTATTGCGGCTCCATTATAACATCCTTTTGGTTTGTTGTTGTTTTTTAAATTCATTTGTTTTCAGTTTCCATGTATTTATTAAATTATGCTTTTTAAACATGTAATAACAAAGATTTTAATAATCGATTGTAAAAACATCTCGATTGTAGATTCTCGAAATTAATCGATGACTTTATCGAATGCGCTTTTTTACGATTACGATTTTTATCGAGTAGGAAATTTTCGAGAATCGCCCATCACTATTTAGAATACCATTACTATTATTTTTATTCAACTAAGTATATTTAATATACATATTATTATAGCTCATACTTCATAACCTTAAAACAAAATAAAATAATTAACTCAAAAAAAAAAAAAAACATTAGCTTTGGTAATCTTACTTTTTTTATTCGCTGATATTACTACATTTAAACGTTTTAATTATGTGATTTAAAAACTACAAATTATTCACTGAAAGTTGCATTGTCCAAATTAAAAAAAAAATTATATGCCGCACATCTCAAAGATATTAAAATCATCCAAAGCTTGCTGCATTTAAATCATATATGAAGCTATGCACACACATACATATATAATATTATTCAATGAATACATTATTCGTATGGCATTACATTAAAAATATAAGTAGAAAATAAAACATATAATTCATAAACCATTAACTAATACTCTGCAACGAGAATAACACAGGCTACTTTTACACTTTTACACACACATAGACGAAACTGTGCAATTGTTTTGGCGAAAAACCTGTAGATTGATATTGATCTATGACATTTCAGGCATTATAAGAAATAAATCAATACGAATTTAAAAGTATCGAGAATTTCTTATCCAAGAGTATTATACATCGGCAATATTTTATCTACACACTCGTCCGCCAAATGAAGAAGCTCATTCACTGCAATAGATAAAACATAACATAATGAAACATTACGTCACATTCCCCAAATTTTGTAAATTCACTTTAACACTATAATATCCTGAAAGCTACACATTTGATAATATTCCTATAATCACAGATACAAAAGAAAATTTGGTAATTCACAGGTATATGCACAAAGTTAAATAACAAGGGAAATAAAAACAGAAAATATTCTCTCCGATAGCGTGTGAATGCAACAGTTTTCAAAATTTAAATATCCAATGTATTACATTTCATAAATCGGATTCGTATATGTTAAACTGCTTACTTCGATGGTAAAGGGCATACACTCTGCTTCGGCCAGTTTACGTGTTTAAGTGTACAAATGTAACATAGAATATGCATATAAACATGTTCAGTTTAAAACACATATAGAAATTAAGGCGTTATGATTTTAATTAACATAACGATGATGTTTAATTCTGAGATTTGGAATTTTTCTTACTGATTTAACGTTTATTTATTTATTTATTTATTTAATATTTATTTTTACAATTTAAAACTTGTAGAAAAGTTATGTAACTTTTACTTGTAATGATTTAATAATAAAGCACTATATTAATATCAAGAAATGAGTAGATAATGTAGTTTACGTGTTTATGATGACTAGCCTTGGTATTCTTCACTTCAAATAAAAAAAATACTTGTAAACAGAGAGTCACAGTTATGCAAAAGATTCTTTGGACATAAATTAGCATTTACGCATTTTAGGACCACCAAATAAATTCAATTTTTAGCTAGTGATTATTTAATTTCTTCGTAATCCTAATTTATTTTTGCACTATTAAATGAAGTCAATTAAATCGCCTTTTAAAATTTATTTCCACTGTAAAAGATTGGAAACTTTACCAAATTACTTTCTATGGCTTAAAGTAAATAGTGCATATTTATACAATGAAATTTTAAATTACAAAACTTTTAAATTGTACTTTTATTGTGTAATAAATTAGAAGACCCTTTATATGTGTACATTTAAGCTTACTGCAGATAGACGATAGGTAATCTATTAAAGGATTTCACTAAAATTTTGAGCGTGCTAACTAAATAAAATCTATATAAAATTTTAATCTCTCTAGTATAAAAAAGTATCTTTGTTGCCACTACCTATGGCGTAAATGGTTTCATTGTGATCTTTAACTTTCAAGGTTCATAATAAGAAACCTATTCCATTTAAAAAAAAATTATAACCCGTTGTTTCATTCCGTAACATCATTTATTAACACTGAAGGAGAACGTTTTTATATTGATGTAGCATTTGAAGGGCTATTAGTGTCCATTTCCAATGAAATATTTTAGTTTAAAAAGTTTTTTAGGATAAAATACTTTTCAAACCAGATTAAACATCTTATGAAGTCAAATACCAGACCACTTCATAATGTGAAATTTGCAATTAGTTTTAAATTAAATTCTTTTAAGTTTTATCAACTATTTTTATTAAAAATTACATTGCCTATAATTATGCCACATAAAAATTATATACCAATAGCATTTAATTCTTAGTTTTAAATTATGAGTTTTATCAATTGGCAGATTTTTAAAATAGTGTAAATGTTAATATTGGCATACTTTTCCATTAAACAAAATATTTGCGTACGAATTAAACTAAAGAAATAACTGATTCACAACGTAATATAATTGAGGTTTTAAATTCAAATGAAATTTGCTTGTGAAAATTAAGTCATATTTAAAACCATTTTCTTATGATGTTTCTAAATACTGTATCTTAAATTGAAATATTTATTTATTCACAAACATTTAAAAAGATAGAATATTTTAAAAGGATTATATTGTTACGTACAAAAAGCATTATAAAGCATAGCGGTGAAAATTAAGTCCTATTCGAGAACGATACATTTAGAATGATGGTTTTATAAAGAACATTCATATGACATTACCGGTATAGTAAATGTAGTGACCATTGTGTATTTTTACATATTTAATCACTTGATGCAACATAAAATCAAGGCAAATCCATGCATTAGATCTACTTTGTACGAAATACTATTCGATAAATATGTATTAGAATATACAGGAACATTACGTATTATAACAAATATCTAATTTTAATATTAAAATGCAAAGTATGCATGAATTAAAATACAGAAAAGAATCCATATATAATCCATACCTGTTCCTGAAAATATATGAAACTTGATGCAATATTAAATTATAAGCGTAGATTACCTAAATACAGTATTTTCAATGCATGGCTCTGAATATGATTCTCAGGAAGATGACATTTTATTGCTTTGTATCCAATGCAAGTGTGTTGTACATATTGTAAATGTTCCGAAGATAATTGGATATTTTACTTAAAAATTCTGTAGAAGATAATATTCAGATGTGTTATTTATCTTATTTTAATCACTCCTGATAATAGTCGTCAGCTATTGCGAAGACGGTGGATTCGTCCTTTGGATCCAATACATAATTTGATCAAAGCAAATGTATACAACCCGAATTCAGAAAATCGACACAGCTCTTGATAATATCAATAAATCATCCGTAATCGGGTAATTTGAAAAAGAAAAAATAGATCATTTTAGAGAATTTTTCGGGATTTTAATGCCCCTACGGAAGTTGTTGAGCATGTTTGAGGTAGCGCCATCCTCAGGGGGGAGGGGGGAGACATTAGATTAAAACAGCAGCATAGTAATAAAAAGAATAGATATTAGAGATAAAGAGGCATCACAGTCCCGAACGCAGTTTTCGGCACTGTGATGCCTCCACGGAAGTTGGTGGCCATATTAGAGTTAGTGCTATTCTCGGGGGAGGGGAAGGCAGACACGCCTAGATAAAAACAGCAGAATAGTAATAAAAATGAGTAGATATTGCACAAATTGTAATTATGTTTAAACACTAAATTTTATCACGCCTAAATGTTTAATCCCTACAGATTACATTTTTTAATATGTATTAAAAAAGAAAGCATTGTATTAACCGCGATAATAAAATACACAATAATTTTAGTGTTGGGGAAAGTATAACAAATATAATTGAATTACATAATTGAAATGTATCTCGTAGAAAATTACATGCGGAATAATTCAGAAAATAAATGTAGTTTGGCTAAATCAAACATGGTTAAGTCGAGAAATTGGTGCTCACACGTAACATGAACAGATTAATAGGATAACAGGCAGGATAGCAGATTATCTCTCAGCATTTCATTATTTAGTCACATTTTTATTTCACACATCGATTGAGAAATACGGATATCTCCATCGTTTTTTTTTATGAAGCACATTTTATGTTATGTACTTTATTTAAAAGTCTATTTTCACTCAAAAATTTATCACAAAAGGGTTTTGCCTAAAATAGTACTTCTGCTCCTCGAAAATGCATGCGCGCTATTAATGACACACATTACAATAGGTTTTTCATTGGAATTCTGATTTCATACGCCTTATAGACAAGTTAGAATTTGCGTAATTATTATTTCTTAAGCCCCTTAAAGAACACAATGATCGAACGCATATTCACTAACTTTCATGTCATTCTGCAACTATCACTGATTTCACTGAGTATCTAAATAACTTCAATTTTGCTTGGTTGAAAATGTTTTCAATAACAATAATATAAATGCCGTAATTTAAATTGCATTAGATTCTCAGATGTTACAAAAATCAAAACAAATGTCACGACAAATCGATAGTATTTCATATATCAATAGCAAATCTGTCTACTATGATAAGCTTATGAAAGAAATTCTCTAACATTTTAAAAGGTAAGCGCAGTAACTATCATCAGAGTTTTTCAAAACCAGCTGTTCCAGTAAATATTTTTGCGCGCTGCAGTGCAGTATAATGCATCAAGTAATTAATATTCACTGCTTACTTGAACCGAAATTTTGAATATTTTTTTACGTATATGAACACTAATATAACGGTTACATATAGACCAAAAATCTTTAAAACAAATAATAAAAGTATACAAATTTCGTTAGAGACATACTTAGTATTTTTAGGTTATAATTTCATAAAAAAATATAAATAAATGGTGTTTTGAGTACAAGTTATTCCCAATTTTGGTTGTGTAATCTGTATGCGAATTATGTCAACAAAGCAGAATATGTCAACGTTTCTATATTGGTTGAAGTTGTTATATAGATATTCTACGATCGATTTGATTTAGAAATGCATTGCAAAGAAATACGTTTTTGTAATAAAAAATAAGTTTTGTAATAAAAAAGGGAGATAAAAAAGAAAAAAGAAACAAAAAAGTCACAAATATGTTTTTAAATCTAACTGTCGAATCATTTGTAATTTAAGAAACATATTACTTATATATTCCAACGTATATATGAGCGCAAAAAGTGTTTTAATTATGGATAACATCATGTAACTATAATCTAATAAAAATGTGTTTTAAACATACAATGGCAGTAATATACCTGTTTTATCAATTTTATTTTCCACTTTATACATTAGT
This sequence comes from Maratus speculifer, assembly GCA_964019185.1. NCBI lineage: Eukaryota > Metazoa > Arthropoda > Arachnida > Araneae > Salticidae > Maratus > Maratus speculifer. The sequence continues at coordinate 243,594,709 of OZ025289.1, forward strand.
ATAATAAGAAATATATACATATTTTCTACAAAATATGCACAAAATGTTTACATTTTTACTTGAAAATAAAAGAAGTTCATGATTTTTTTGTTTTTCTGGAAATCATCTTTTACCTCTAAAGAACCTTCAAAAATTAGTCATTTTACATAATAATGTGCTTCGCCAATTCATTTATTCTAAAGAGTGTTTCTACTAATGATTTAAAATGCAAAGTAATCTATAGGGAGTTGCAGGAATCAAACGTTCAACTTGCATTTTCTTTTACATAAGTAAACATTTCTCTGGCATTGATAAAGAGTCTTTTATGATTTTAATGATGTATAAAAGTATTACACTTTCCTTTGATCTTAAAAGCGGTATTATTATACAAATGGAGTTACATTTATTACATAAAAATATCCGTTGTTTTATAACTTCTAGAGTAATAAAGCAGAACGAGAATTAAAATGCCAATTATTGCCTTTACATTTTCTCAACTTGTTCGCCTTGGAGAGTACTTTTTAAAAAATAAGTTAGCTTTTAATAAACTAATTATTGGCGCAAGTTTGAACTCTTATGTAATGTAAAATGTACTTTCAGGTATATATTGTTAAGAATTAATACTGATTCCGCAAAATTTCGACGATTTCGTTTGTCCATTAGTCCCTCCGAGGTCCCTTTCGCTAAGATGCAAGTGTAAGCCAGAAAAATAAATAAAGAAGGAAAATTTGAAAATTTGAAACCTGACAAATTTAAAAGAATTTTTATACATTTATATATATATATATATATACTAAAATCGCATTCTTCTTCTTAAAAATCAACATCGAAAGTAAAAGGAAATTTTCGGACAATGCAAACAGATTACAGCACAACGAGTAGCAATGCAACAACGTTAAGTAAAAAATATTTAGGTAAGAGTAAAAAAAAATCATACATTTACTAAATGGTTTATACAAAGAGTTATTATGCTATAAATCAAACATATATTTAAAAAATATGTATAATTAACATTTCATGAAGGTCATGAAGATGGTCATCATTTATGACCATCTTCAAGAAAGAGTAGACCCATTTCTTTTTGAAGAATAAAGTTAAGCAATTTTGAATTTCAGAAAAAAAAAATAGTTTTTTTTAGAATTTTTCAAGTCAAAAATAATCAAATTTCTTCAAACATTTCTATCCATTATACTGTTTATAGATCACTGGCGTTCTATGATGATGGTATGATAAACGCTTTATATCTGAAATAGTTTTGCCCCACCAGTGGCCGAGAGGTTCTGTCCTCTCAACTGGTAGACGGCAGATGCTGCGTTCGAACCCAATCGCGGCCATCGGCCTAACCGTTCGGAATTTTCGTGGTTTTCTTCGAACCTTGCATAAATACGGGTTAGGTTCCCTTAGAAAAACCCCCACGAAGGGCACTCCCTCCCTGGGCCTATATCACTAGACTAGATAATCGACCGACACAAAAACAAAAAAAAAATGAAACAGTTTCATGTTTTATCAATGCAAGTTTCAATAAATTTATAAATATTTAGATTAGTTTGGAATTTGAATGTGAAGTCAGGTGAATACAACTTCATTAATTAACTAAAACCTTCCTTTACGAAAAACTTACAACATTGAATATAGTTTCTAATCCTTTCATAAAACCTTTTCCAATTATCCGTTTTTGAATTTTTCTTAATCTCAAGCAAAATCAAGCTGGTTTATCAAAAAACATATGAAGTCTTTAAATGTTAAAAAAATTATGTGTAGATTATAAAATATGAGCCTAGCGCCTAATTTTATGGTTAGTAGTGCAAGACAATGAAATGCTTGAAATGCTACGTAACAACGATATACATTTTACTACTCAGAGGAACATTTTTTCTTGTAAAAATTTAAAGCACGAAGTTTTTCAACAATTATAACCTTTTTATGTATACAGAAGGGTTTCTTTTTGTAGAGAAAAGAATTTTAAAAAAAATCCATCTTTTCAAACCACTACCAGAACTAAATAAAATAGAGGGAAAACTCTAAATCATATTAATCTGCAAGGGATACTACTCCACATAACCAACACGTGTTAAAAACGCTCAACTGCCTCTTCTATTTAAATATTAAATATTTTTATTTTAATAAAGCACTCAACATTTAAAATTGTGGCTTAAATATCAAGATTTTTTTGTGGCACTGTTTTAATTAAAATTTTGCATTTAGAAAAGAACCTCCATGTCTCTTAAAAATAAATGTTTCATATTATATTAAAATAAATTTGACAAAATATTTTTATTTCATAAATTATTTCATTCTCTTGAATTTGAAATTTCTTCGACCATTGCCAATTCACAAAAAAGAATTTATTTTTTAATAATTAGAAATGCTTTATTGAAATACTTTGAAAGCTTTTAAAAAATGTTCGGTGTTTCACTTTTTTATACTTTCTTATGCAATAACATTGTATCTTTTGTAGAAAACGCAAAGATACAATCAATAATTTAATTGATATTTCAGAAGTATGAAAATTAGTTCGAAGACTAATTTAATTTTAATACTGAATGAACTCTCTAATTGAAAATAATCCACTAGTTAATCATTTATTACGGCCTGTCAAGTTTAGATAACGAAATGCATAGGTCTAATTCTAATTTAAACACATGTTATAGAATGACTTGGATTATGTATGACTACATATCAATTATAAAGTAAAATAATTTATTTATTTGGAAATAAATGCTAAAGCTTTTAGTTAAATTTGATCTTAAATCAATACTTTTAAATAGATGTCGCTGCATAGTTCAAATAAATTGCTTTTCATCTTAGCTATTTCACGTAATAAGAACATAACACAAAATTTTAAAGAATAATACATATATATATATATAACCGAAACCAACATGAGTGTGGATATTTATTTTTTAACACCAAAACTAATAAGGAAAAATTCAGCGTTCTTTAACCCATTGACGGGCTATGGGATATATTGTATCCCACTTAATTTTAATCCAGATTTACTTCAGAAAAATTTCATTAGATTTTACTTTAAAAACTTTGGTAGGGAAAAGTTTTAAAATTGCTTTTGATTATTTTGAAATTATTTCAAGAATTTTAAAGTATAAGTAAGAGATGACTGTACATAATTAGATTTAACGAAATTTAATTAATCCAAGATTTTTATCCGTGAACACGATCAGGTTATTGTCTATGCTACCGCCTCCTGGTCGATAATAAAAACAATAGAAGTTTGACAGATGTAAAATTTCCATGTGAATCAAAAAAGACCGGGGTAGGATTCGAACCAGAAATGTATTGGATGAGGCCACCAATGCTCTTCCAACTGAGCCATCCCGGACACGAATACAGCGGGACTATTTCATCCAAAACACCTTAACGATAATTGATTTACCTATTGAAAAATCGTGTTATAAATTAATAGAATAGAAGTTTCTTTTAGAGATTTAATTTATGTCATTTTTTTTAACATTTTTCTGTTATTCTTAATGTTACTATGAATAATTTTTTAGTAGATTTGTGCTTTTTTTTTAATTTTAATTTTTTACTGAAATTCAAAGGAAAGTATGTTTTACGACATACTTTATAATCACTATTAAAAGAGGGGAATAAATCTTATTTGTGACATTATGATGTTATTTTTAACGTTGACATCATTAAGAATTTTAAATAAACTGGTGTTATCAAATTATAAAAATAATGCAGTTTTTTTAATTATAGAAAAATATATTTGCAGATACGTTTTATAATCACTACTAAAAAAATTGTAATTGAATTAATGTATTTGAGGCATTCTGCTGTTATTTTTAATGCCGCCATGGTTAAAATGTTTAAATAAGTTGGTCTTTTGTAATTGTAAAAAAGTGCATTTATTTCTAAATTCAAAGCAAGATATATTTTGCGATATGTTTTAGAATCACCACGAAACGATATGAAGTATTATTACGTAGTTGTGATATTCTTATGTTATTTTTTAATGCCAAAATCATTACAATTGTTAAAAGAGTTCGTGTTTTCAAATTGAAAAAAGAAAAAAATCATGTTAATGAAATTGAAGAAAAAAACAGATATTTTTTAATCACCAGTTAATGATTTTGATTAAAATAACGTATTTGTGATATTCCGTTATTATTTTTATTATCGTGGTTAAAATGTTGAAATAAGTTGGTATTTTGTACTTGTAAAAAAAGAGAACAGTTCTTTTTATTATTATTCAAAGCATGATATTTTTGCGATATGTTTTTTAATCACCATTTAAAGAGGATGATTAATGTATCTTATATGTTACATTCTACTGTTAATGTCGCCTTCGTTAAAATGTTTAATAAGTTTATCTTTTGAATTGTAAAAAAAATACACATTTTTATAGAAATTCAAAGCTACATATCTTTTATATATGCTTTGTAATCACTATTAAAATAGTGTAGTTATTATATCTTGTCATTTACATTTTGCTTATTTTTAATCCTTCATCATTAAAAAGTTTAAATAAATTGATACTTTGTAACAGCAAAAGAAAAAAAAGGAAAGTAGAGTTTTTAATTAAAATTCAAAGCATATCTTTTGCGATATGTTAATAATCACCATCAAAAGAGATAGATTAATGTATCTTATCTGTTATTTTTTGCCGTTATTTTTTTATGTCGGCTTGGTTAAAATGTTTAAGTAAATTGGTGTTTTGAAATTGTAAAAAAAAAAAAAAAAAAAAAAGAAAAAAAAAAAGAAAAAAGAAAAAAAAAGAAAAGAAAGAAAAAGTATATACATATATTTTTTAAAGCATGCTGTCTTTATCGATTTGTTTTATAATCACCATTTAAAAAGGAAGATTAATAAATTATAGTTGTTGTATTCGGCTGTTATTTTTATGTCACATTGATCAAAATATTTAAATAAGCTGTTCTTTTGAAAGTGTAAAAAAAGCACACTTTTTTATTGAAATTCAAAGCAAGATATCTTTTATGATATTCTTTATAACCACTATTAAAAGATTCTCAATTACATTAATACATGCCAAAAATCATCATCAGATTTTATTTGAAATTTGATGCAATAAAAACTTAAATTCAGATAAAAAATCTTTGATAAGAATATTTTTCTCCATATTTTATCAGCTTTCAACATAGAAAAAAAATAGTCATAATTTTTCTTAAATAAATTACTTCCACGTCACAAGTTACAAATCCATATTTTTATTTGGAAATTTCCCTGATTTCACTAACTTAATTATTTTATATTAAGAGCTAAAATATAAAAGAAACGTCATGACACGTTTATTACTGTGATCTAAAAATATATCTAAGAAAAGAGGCAATTGGAAATATAATTATGGACAATCTGTTTCTTTCCTTTGTGCAGCAACCAAAAAAGTAAAGACAGCAAAAGCGTATCAAAAAAGAGGATTGTGACTCATGTAAAAAAAAGAACTTGTAAATAGGAAAATAGGTAAAAACAATGACAGTAAATTACATACTTAGTGGATAAATACTTGCACTTATTTTTTATGTTGCATGTTTTACTGAGTGATATGAAACTTAATAATATGAAGCTTGATTGAATAATGTATTTAATTGTTGTTTGTAGTTTTTCATGATAATTCTCTTAAGTATTTTGTTCTTTAACTACTAAATGTATTTTCAGAAGGCATTTCTTATTCTATCCAAAATTATTGATTTTGGCCCTGAGGCTAATCCACTTTTCGTAATATAACACAATTTAAGTTTAATCTTATTGGAAATTAACTTACACTTTATGTTTAACTAATTTATGAATAATTAACAAGTAATAATTAATAATAATGAAAATTTTTAAGGAGGAGTGCTTATCACAAAATTATTCAAAAAGATGATTAGTTTTTTTCGTTTGTTTGTTTGTTTAAATATTAGAAAAAAAAATCTATATTTGAATATTTTCACATCTCATTTTTATCCATATTGCAGTGACGTCACGAAATATTTAGAATTTTGTTAATATACCGAACTCGATAACCAACATAAATTAAAACTTTGACTTCCTTTTTTTCCACATTCACATTTTCTTCATTTTCATTTTTTTAGAAATGCTAAGGCCTTTTTTTTTGTGTGTGAGATAGATACGTTAACTTTTTTTGTACATGTTTTTTACTACTGAGTTATTTGCAAAGTCGTTTAATTCGTACGAAAAATTCTATCATTTACTTATTAGATATTGTTTCCGATAGCTAATGCTTAGTAATTAATTAATACGCAGAATTTTTCGGTACGAATTGATTTTTCCAAAAGGACACAACTTCCTGAACGATCTAATATGTATGAGATAAATATAAGCATCAAATTAAATTTCAGATTGTTTTGTTGTTGCTATTTTTAAGAAAATATTTATGAATACGTGTTAAACTTTATCATTTTACACTATATATATCAATAAAAATGTGTTAAATGTTATTAGATGTATATAAAACTCTAAGAGCAGTCTTGTTCATTACGCACCGAAACTCCTTTTAAAATTTGGGTAAAAATAAGGATATTTTAAAAAAAGTAACAAAAGTTCTAAGAAATTTATATATTTTTAATTTTTTTTAAAATTTTAATTAAATATTTTTTTTTCTTGTTCAAAATACATTTTTAGTTGAATATTGATACGCAGCGAGTTCATCATTTGAATTACAGCGTCAAACAAATGGTTATAAATTTAACTGTCCCTTTTTATATTGGCATAAAATTTATGTAAATAAATAATTTAGTCCAAAACGCTTCAAATGCAATGAATTTAGCATAAAAAAGTGTTGCGTTAAAGTGACTCAAGCCCATTTGTTTACCATGTGAAAAATTAGTAGAACCTGAGAGGAATCTAGAGCTAGATCTTAAAAATGTTACAGTAAAAATCGGCAAATATTTTCAATATAAAAAAATGCTTAGAAAAGTAATCTAATGAGATTATCTGTAAAGCTCATGAAATGACTCAAATTTTTCATAATAGCTGTAAATTTTGACTGAGTTTTACTGGTGCCTTAAAATCAATCAGAGAAAAGAGGCATTTTTAACACTGTCCATTATTCCAATCATCCATAACGAGTTTTAAAAATTGGGTTCATAACTACAGGCTACAGAACGAGAACTTGGGCGGTCCGTTTAGTACAAAGTGTGGACCAAATTCCAAACCAGGATTTTTATTCATAAGTGGAATATCAAAGCTACAAGTAAGCCTAAAATGATAAACATATACAATTTAACCAAACATTAAATATTTATGTTCAGAAATATTTGTCCAGATCAATCCGTCAACACCTTATTATATTATATTCTTTAGTTATTACTTCATGGTTTATATTTGTTTAGCTTTGTGCAATTTAGCTTGATTTCAGATATTATAACTACACATTGTATATTAACTATTTTGCCACGTAATATTTTTGAATTGATAATAGTATTGTTCTGAATATAAGGCATCAATAAAGATCAGACTAATTTTCAGCTATGAACAAAAATTTAAGTAATTTCACAAACTTTGCAGATAATCTAATTCCATTACGTTTCTAAGCATTTTTTATGTTGAAAACACTTGCCAATTATTACTGTAACATTGTTTAGATTGAGCTCTTGATTTTTCTCTGTTTCTATCGGTTTTTCATGTGATATCACCACCTTTTCCACGGCCAAACTCCATGAGCGCTTCCGAGCACTTCCGTTCCTCATACGGCCTTGACAATCACCCCTTAGTTTCGGAATCATCCATTCACCGCTAGGTGGCTTGATACTGACTGTAAATAATCCTTACTGAACATTACTTTTACACATAAAAATACGAAAACTGTTTATGGGTTATAAAAGATATAAGTTATATGTATATTTTGTATAGCCATTCTTTTTCTATAGACAGAAAAAACTGAAAGACTTACGGATAAATAAGTACTATGCTTTATGCAATTAAAAATATTTTTAATAACACTCTACCATAATATCGAAATCTTAATTATATTCTTAATTATTTTTTAAAATCATAGAAGGCGGCAGCCTTCAAGTGACGCAGCTTTAAACCTACCATCGTCAAAACCTACCATCGTCATAAGGGTAGATGCGGAACTTCATATATACAGCTAACTCAACATCAAAGGAAATCGGAAAAGCCGCCTTCTAATAACTCAGCAAATATTGGTCAGAATGGTCCAATTTTTTTAATTTAGTCTTATATTCCCAGTCTAATCCTATCCTATAATTTTTACATTTCTACGTGCCGTATATTTTTAGATCTCGATAACCATTTTTAAACTGAAATCGATGGTGTTTGTTCCTGATAATGAGATCTAGAAAACGGGCTGGGTGATTTTATTAAAACTTATATATAATATGAATCTCTTTAAGATAGAGGGAATAAGACTTGTCTTGTTTCTAGGAAAACTCTTGTTTGTTATATATTGGTCTTGGAAAATTGAACTATATTAGCTCGCGGATTACATGTTATTCTATGGGTTAGCAGACGAAGACACTGCGAAAAGGCAAATGTAATTATGGTCATAGTTTAAAACACCCGCATCGAAGCAATAAATGTTTTTTAAACTACAAGAACATCTTATCATGTGCTTTAAAGCATTCAATAAATATATACTAAATCAAATTTCGATTTATTTTGACTTTATTTTTCGTAAGAAGAAAATATTACGTTTCTTACATTGGATATTTTTGCATTTTGTGGAAAAAATATTTTGAATCCTTTTTTAAAATAGGAAAATATTTTTTAATTATGCATATTCAATATACTTTCGACTTATGATTTTTTTTTTTTAAGTTTTCAAACAAAAATTATTTTAAATTATTTGTTGTTGGAAAGTCATGTATTCATACGCGTAGGGGCGCCACTTGTCTAGTTTTGTTTTGAATCCGAACGCGGCAAGTTATGGATATTGATGTTAGCAATTCAGGTAGGATTTATTTATGTACAATTGAATTTGATAAAGAAAATGCACAAATTGAAAAACATCGAACAGACATGATAGAATCATTAAGTAATTTTCATGGTTTTAATAATCCACATGGCTGTTTCTTGTTATGCCAATTCAATCTTGCAATGTCTTAATATACACTGAATAAAGTTAACCCGGGAATCTTGCAATGGATTTTTAATATAGAATGTATTAAAACTTATGGATTAGACTGAGGAGGCAGGGTATATTTAAAATTTTACGAGAATGCCAGGTAAAAATCCTGCAAAAAAATATTTAGAGATTATTTATTTTTAAAATTTTTTTGCTGCTTGAGCAAAGAATAGGTTTGCACCCAATCAACTGAAACTTACTGATTTGCTTAAAGTATTGTTTTTAAATACAGGGTGCAAAATACGTGAATTTTCTTAAATCCCCAGTTTATTTCATTAAAAAATTTATCATTTCATGAAAATGTATTGCATATCTTTATCTTTGAGTTTAAATGTTAAAACACTTTTCAATGTTCATATTTTAGCATATTTTGCAGATAATGCATTTTGTGGATTTCACAGAGTTGACTGTATTATACTCTATTATAAGCATTCATTATGATTTCTTCTCCATTATTACAGTCAAATTACTCTTTTTAAAAATGTAAACAAAAGATGAGCACATTATATTTTGCACAATGTCTGGTCCCAAGTTACAGACACTTGAGGGACTTTACAATTTCTATATATTGCTTGTTTTAAACTTAAGTGAAATGTTGGATAAAAAATTTTCAGTTACATAAATTATTTCTGTTATGAAATATTTTAGTAATCGGTACTACTCTGTTATCCCGTCGACCAATTTCGCCAAATTATACAATCACCAAACTAATAGCCAAATTATACATGACATATTTTTTATTTCAAATAACGAAAAAACAAATAATTAGTAAAATATTAATAAAAAGTCGAAATAAAAATCACTTAATGACATTTTAAACACACAAATCGTATTTAATGGCATTGAATGTGACATTCACGATCATCCATTATTGGCATTTAATCTTATAATTTGGCGATAATTTTTTGGTCGATGGGATAACCTAGTAGTACCTAGTAACCTATAGAGTTAACAAGTAAAATTTATACAACATTTCATTAACTCGATCCCTCTTAATTAAGTAAATATGAATAAGCGGCGGCAAAAATCCATTGCAAGATTCTCCAGTTAACCTTATTGCAGACTTTATTCATTGTATATTAAGACATTGAAAGACTGAATTCGCATAACAAGAAACAGCCATGTGGATTATTAAAACCATGAAAATTACTTAATGATTCTATCATGTCTGTTCAATGTTTTTCACTTTTTGCATTTCCTTTATCAATTCTATTCTAAATAAATAAATTCTACCTGAATGAAAAATGCGAAACCAATTTCCATAACTTGCCGCGTTCTAATTGAAAACAAAACTAGACAAGTGGCGCCTTGTTAATATAGAATATAATATAGAATGCATGAAAACTTATGGATTAAAGAGGGGAGATAGGTTATATTCAAAATTTTACGAGAATGCCAGGTAAAAATCCTGTACTGTACTTTTTTTGGTTTGTTTTCAATAATTTTTTTTTCTCATTACTCCTTGCACCAACATAAAATTGTCTTGTTCAAGAATATTTACTGAAGGAGATATGTATCAGTTTTGTTTGATTAAAAAAAAAAAGAGATAAAATTATTTATTTTTTAAATTTTTTTGCTGCTTGAGCAAAGAATATGTGTGCATTAATCATACCCAATCAACTGAAACATACTGACTTGCTTAAAGTAATGTTATTAAAAAATACAGGGTGCAAAATACATGAATTTTCTTAAATCCCCAGTTTATTTCATTAAAAAATTTGTCATTTCATGAAAATAAAAAGTATTGCATATCTTTATCTTTGAGTTTAAATGTTAAAACACTTTTCAATGTTTACATTTTAGCATATTTTGCAGATAATGCATTTTGTGGATTTCACAGAGTTGACTGTATTATACTCTATTATAAGCATTCATTATGATTTCTTCTCCATTATTACAATCAAATTACTCTTTTTAAAAATGTAAACAAAAGATGAGCACATTATATTTTGCACAATGTCTGGTCCCAAGTTACACACACTTGAGGGACTTTACAATTTCTATATATTTCTTTTTATAAACTTAAGTGAAATGTTGGATAAAACATTTTCAGTTACATAATTTATTTCTATTATCATGAAATATTTTAGTAATTCGTACTACTCTGTTATCCCGTCGACCAATTTCGCCAAATTATACAATCACCAAACTAATAGCCAAATTATACATGACATATTTTTTATTTCAAATAACGAAAAAACAAATAATTAGTAAAATATTAATAAAAAGTCGAAATAAAAATCACTTAATGACATTTTAAATACACAAATCGTATTTAATGTCATTGAATGTGATACTCACGATCATCCATAATTGGCATTTAATCTGATTGTTAGGCGATAATTTTTTGATCGACGGAATAACCTAATAGTACCTAGTAATCTATAGAGTTTTCAATTAATATTTATACAACATTTCATTAACTTGATTCCTCTTAATTAAGTAAATTTGAATAATGTCACACTACTTAATTTCATAGATTTTTGTGACGCTTTGTGAGTTGTTTATTTTATTTATAAGTGATTAATAAGTCAGAGGTGGATCTTGATTGATGAATATTATTTTACATGATTTATGTCAAAAAAAAATTTCATATCGTCAATTTCAAGATATATCATACAATGTTACTATAATTTATAAAATTACTCCTTGCACCAACATAAAATTTTGTTGTCAGTGGCGCAGCCAAGAGGGTGGTTTTGGGGTTAAAACCCCTCCCAGAGCTAATAAAGATCACTATAATTGTCACTTATATGAATCAAAACCAAACTTAATATTTAAATGTTTCGGCACATTTTAGAATCCGCCGCTTTTTTTAATCAGATTTCATTTAATAAAGCAATTCAATTATCTGGCGAAAATTCTACTTAAAATTGTGAAAGTGCATATTACATGGATTAGTTAAGTAAAAATTCGTTATTTGAAATAAATCACTTTTCTGAGACGCATTATGCTAAAAAAATGATAATTTCTTGTCACACTGATGCTCTTTGAGTTTAAGGAGGCTCAGGGGTTGAAAACTTTTCAAAAAATCGATTTTTTTATGATCTAGTTTGATTATTTAATTAATTCTTAACTCAATGCAAAAAACCGCATAAAAATATTTGCATTTTTAACGGAGTTATAAGCTTTTATGTATTAACACATTCATAGTCGCACCCATAGAATTTCAACTTTAAGTCGCGTTTTCTCAAAACTTTATTTTTGACGACTAACACCAAGATTTAAAAAAAAAAACTGTTTGATGGAATGGCTTAATTTTTATTGCTTGCATATAACATCATTATCTATTGAATAAATTAAGAATATAACTATCACATTAAAAAACTCTCAAATTTGAAAATTTAAGAAACTTCTAAAATAGGGATGCACAACCTGTGACCCGCCATTTTCGTCAATTCGTCTTCGACAAAAAGCTCAAAAAATGCAAAATATGTCTACGAATCGCATAAATATAGCAAATTATATCCATAAATCATGTAAAATGTAAATTACATTCATTAATCGCATAAAAATCACGAATTATGTCCATGAATCGCTCAAAAAAAGCGAATTGCATAAAAAATGCAAATTACGTCCACAAATCGCTCAAAATGTGAATTACGTCCATGAATTGTGTAAAAAAGTGAGAATTGCGTTCATAAATTGTATGAAAAATGCAAATTATGTCTATGAATCGTGTAGTAAAACGAGAATTATGTTCATAAATCGCTCAAAAAACACGAATTTTGGCAGCAGAAAGCTGAAATGCAAATTATGTTCATAAATCACTCAAAAAATGCGAATCACTTCCATGAATCGTGCAAAAAAACACTAATAACATTCATAAATTACAAAAAATGCAAATTACATCCAACAATTGGTAAAAAAAGCGAATTACATTCATAAATCCTATAAAAACACAAATAGCGTCAATAAATCGATCAAAAAGCGCAAATTTTGTCGACAGAAAGCTAAAAAAATGCGAATTATGTCTACAAATCGCATAAATATAGCAAATTACATCCATAAATCATGTAAAATGTAAATTACATTCATTAATCGCATAAAAATCGCGAATTATGTCCATGAATCACATAAAAAACGCGTATTGGGTCCACAAATCGCTCAAAATGTGAATTACGTCCATGAATTGTTTAAAAAAGTGAGAATTACGTTCAGAAATTGTATGAAAAACACAAATTATGTCTATGAATCGTGTAGCAAAACGAGAATTATGTTCTAAATCGCTCAAAAAACACGAATTTTGGCAGCAGAAAGCTGAAACGCAAATTACGTCTATAAATCGCATAAAAATAGCGAATAGTGTTTTACATTCATGAATTGCATAAAAAATGTGAATTACGTTCATGAATCGCTCAAAAAACGCAAATTACGTCCATGAATTGCATAAAAACGTGAATTACGTTCATAAATCTATCAAAAAATACGAATCACTTCCATGAATTGTGCAAAAAAAACACGAATAACGTTCATAAATTGCAAAAAATGCAAATTATGTCCAAGAATTGGTAAAAAAAGCGAATTACATTCATAAATCCTATAAAAACACAAGTAACGTCAATAAACCGATCAAAAAACGCAAATTTCGTCAATAGAAAGCTCAAAAAATGCAAATTATATCTATGAATCGCATAAATATAGCAAATTACGTCCATAAATCATGTAAAATGTAAATTACATTCATTAATCGCATAAAAATCGCAAATTATGTCTATGAATCGCATAAAAAATGCGAATTGGGTCCACAAATCGCTCAAAACGTGAATTACGTCCATGAATTGTGTAAAAAAGTGAGAATTACGTTCATAAATTGTATGAAAAATGCAAATTACGTCTATGAATTGTGTAGTAAAATGGGAATTATGTTCATAAATCACTCAAAAAATACGATTTTTGGCAGCAGAAAGCTGAAATGCAAATTACGTCTATAAATCGCATAAAAATAGGGAATAGCGTTTTGCATTCATAATTTGCATAAAAAACGCGAATTACATTCATGAATCGCTCAAAAAATGCAAATTATGTCCATGAATAGCATAAAAATGTGAATTATGTTCATAAATCACTCAAAAAATGCGAATCACTTCCATGAATCGGGTAAAAAAACACGAATAACATTCATAAATTGCAAAAAATGCGAATTACGTCCAAGAGTTGTGTAAAAAAAGCGAATTACATTCATAAATCCTATAAAAACACAAATAACGTCAATAAATCGATCAAAAAACACAAATTTCGTCGACAGAAAGCTGAAAAAACACAAATTATATCTATGAATTGCATAAAAATAGCAAATTACGTCCATAAATCATGTAAAATGTAAATTACATTCATTAATCGCATAAAAATAGCAAATTATGTCCATAAATTGCTCAAAAAATGCAAATTACATTCATAAATCGCATAAAAAACACGAATGATGACCATGAATTGCACAAAAAATGCGAATTACACCCAACATTAAATTAATTTGCAGAAAGTTTTTGGTTTTATACAAGTTTGCCAACAAGATCCTACAAGTTATCCTGAAACCCATTCTAAACCAACAAAAATTTAATGGAAAGATAAATTTGTCTAAGAAAGACAAAATAATTTCCATTGAAATACATTGACCAGAATCGAAAAATTCCTATTGGTATCTATCCTATACAATCCAAAACCAGAAAGAAAAAAAATCCCTCCAAGAGTAACTCAATCTATCTGCTGCAAAATAAAATGCATTGAAATGCAACTGTACAAGCACCTGAAAATTACATTTGAAGTCAAACCGAAACCAGATTCAACTCCCCCCCCCCCAAAAAAAAAAAAAAAAATTATCCAACCATATCTCGATTCGGGAAAGAAAAATTAATTTCCAGAGATACGCGTGATCAGAAATCTGGAAATTCCAATTAGTCTATCTTAAACCTAATCTGAATCTGAAAAAGGAAATTCCATATAACCGGAACCCAGTATCTATACAGTACAAAATATTTTCCATTAAAGCACAACCTGACCGGAACTTGAAAATTCCATTTGAATTGAACCTGATTGAAACCTGAAAAAAATTTCTATCGAACATTAACCTAATCCGAAAAAGAGAAAATTATTTCTGCCGATACACACTGACAAGAGTCTGAAAGTTAACATGAAACCTAATCCAAACCCGAAAAGGAAAAAAGAATGGAAACACAAGTCTGTCCAAGAAAGACCAAATAATTTCTGTCCACATACACTGACAAGAATTTCAATTGAAATCTATCCTAAATCCATTTCAAACACTACCCCCCCCCCCCACCAAAAAAAAAAAAAAATTCAATTGTAACCCAATATATCTGCGACAAAATAATATACTTGAAATGCAACTCAACAAGAACCTGAAAATTCCATTTGAAGTCAATCCGAAACCAGATTCAATCCCCCCCCCCCAAAAAAAAAAATCCAATCAAATCAAGATTTTAGAAAAAAAAAAGAACAATTTATGTCGATATGTACTGACCAGATCATGGAAATTCCAATAGAAGTCTATCTCAAACCCGATTCGAACTCTTAACCTGAAACCCAATCCAATCCCCCCCCCCCCCTCCCAAAAAAAAGTAAAATAAAAAAATTAGGAAATATAAATCTGTTCAAGAAAGACAAAATAATTTCCGTCCCCATCCACTGACCAGAATTGAAAACTAGTACTTGAAATGCAACTCGACAAGAACCTGAAAATTCCAATTCAAGTCAAACTGAATCGAGATTCAACCCCCCCCCCCCCCCCAAAAAAAAAAAAAAAAAAAAAAAACAATTATCCAACCATATTAAGATTTTTAGAAAAAGAAATTATGTAAATACGTACAGACTAGATCATGGAAATTTTAATAAAATCTTAAACCCGATACAAACTCCCCCCCCCTTCCCACCAAAAAAAAAACATAGGAATTGTAATCCAGTATCTGTACATGACAGAATATTTTTTTCATGTAAACGCAACCTGGCCAAAACCTAAAAATTCTATTTGAATTGAACCCAAATCGAAACAAAACAAAAAAATAAAAATAAAAATCCCATCACGCTGTAACCTGATCCGAAATTGAAAAAATAATTTCTGTCAATAAGCACCGACAAAAACCTATAAGTTTACCTCAAACTCAATCTAAACAAAAAAAAAAAAAAAATTAATGGAAACATAAATTTGTCCAAGAAAGACAAAATAATTTCCTTTGACATACATTGACCAGAACCGGAAATTTCCAATTGAAGTCTATCCTAAACACAATCCAGACACTAAAAAAAAAAAAAAAAAAAAAAAAAATCCCTCCAGTAGTCAATCTATTTGCGACAACATCTTATAGATTGAAATGTAACTCAACAAGAACTTAAAAATTTCATTTCAAGTTGACCCATTACCAGATTTGAACCTTAAAAAAAATCTATCCAACCATATCCTGAAACAAGAAAGAAAATGTAATTTTCATTGATACGGACAGACTAGAAGCTGTAAATTCCAATTAAAGTCTATTTTAAATCCAATCCCTGCACAGAACAAAATATTTTCTGCGGAAATGCAATTTGAAAAGAACTTGAAAATTATATTTGAATTGAACTCACTCCAACAACCCCCCCCCCCCCAAAAAAAAAAAAAAAAAAAAATTCTATGGAATCTTAACTTGATCCGAAGAAGGAAAAATAATTTCTGCTGATACACATTGACAAGAACCCAATTTGAACTGAAATAAAAATCAGTGTAAACATTAATCCGTTTAGGAAAGACGAATTAATTTCTGTCAATATGCACTACCCAGAACCTGAAAATTCCTATTGAAATCTATCCTTAACCCAATTGAAAAAACCACAAGGAAAAAAAAACCTAATTAGAACCCTTTTACCTGTGACAAAATAATATATTTTGAAATGCCACCTGAAAATTCCAATTGAATCTGGTTTAAATTTTTCGGGTTTAGGGTAGATTTCAATTGGAATTTGTATTTATAGCTGTTTAGTAAATCAAATGTGGTTCTTAAGTGATAAATGTTATTTTACATGATTTATGAGAAAAAAATAAAAAAATTTCAAGTCGTCAAAATATTACATACAATGTTGAAAATCTAGAAAAGACTTTTGATGTATTGCACTGCAGAAACCCTAAGCAAATACGGAATATTTTTTAATAGCTGTCTGCTTTTTTCACAAAATTATGTTAAAAAAAAAATCTAAAAACATGAAATGTTTAAATTTATGTACTTTGCATGTTTTATGCTTAGTGACTGAAATGTTCAATAAAAATATATTAGTTTTATTTTGAAAGTTAAATCGTCCAAGAATGGAAAGTTTCATATGAAATGAAAATATTTAATAGATAACAGAGTTCTTATTTTCTTTCTTTGTCAGTTAAACATTTTCCTAATTGAAGTATGAAACTTATAGGGTGGACCGGGGTAATTCCTGATCAAAAAACACTAACATCTAAATATCTTTTTAATGGTTACGATAGATGTGACCAAATTTAGCATGGTTAATGATTCACCATGTTTCTATTCAATAAAATATAGGCTTTGATTAAAATATTATTTAAAGTTTGCTTAATTAAAAATTTTTGATTCTCGGTAACTACTCTGGGAACATTGTAATTATCAATTACACCGAGGCAATTACCAATCAGGACATTCTTTTGTACAAATGACAGGTACATTGATTAATTTAGAATATACATTGTCAATTTTAATATAAGCCTGATTTAATTAAATGCCTTCATCCATCTGCAATAATTTTATCAATGTGTAAAGAAAAAAAAGAAAGAAAAAACAAGAACGAAAAGTTATGTGTGCAACATAGAATATGATGCAACTTCCAACATATTCTGAATACTATTTTCATCCATATACAGTAATTTTTCCACCCAGTGCAAAGAACAAAACATAACTAACAAGAACAAAGAATCATGCATACTGCATCGATTATGATGCATTTTCCTACTCATTCTGAATACTGTAAACTTATTGTCATTCATGTACAAGAATTTTACCATTCTGTGCAAAAAACAAAGCATAATTAACGACAATAAAAATTTTTGCATACAGCATGTTTAGATACTTTCCAATTCATTCTGAATACTTTAAACCTATAATTTTCATCTTTGTATAGTAATCTTACCACCCTATGCAAACAGCAAAACATAAATAAACTAAGAAGAATGAAAAATTACGCATAAGTATAGATTATGAAACACTTTCCAATACATGTTCAATATTGTAAACCTATCATTTTAATCTATTTGCAGTAATTTTACCAATCTATATAAAGAACAAATCATAACTAACAAGAAAGAAAAACATGTGTGCAACATAGATTATGAAACATTTCCAGCATATTCTGAATATTGTAACGCATATAGTCTTAATCAATCTGCAATATTATCAACCTATACATAGGTTGAAACATAATTAACAAGAATCATGCATGCAGCATAGATTATGAAATACTTTCCAGCACATTCTGAATATTGTATCCCTGATCATTTTAATCCATCTTCAGTATATGTATCAACATGTGTAAAGAAAAAACATAGTTAACAAGAATGAGAAATTCCTATTGAAATCTATCCTTAACCCAATTGAAAAAACCACAAGAAAAAAAAAACCTAATTAGAACCCTTTTACCTGTGACAAAATAATATATTTTGAAATGCCACCTGAGAATTCCAATTGAATCTGGTTTAAATTTTTCGGGTTATGCGTAATTTTATTATAAGCCTATATTACATACAGCATAGATTATAAAACCCTTTCTGAGATGTATGGTGCTGAATGTACATTACCTTCTTATCTTTTACTAACGTATTTTACTACAGAGTTGTTTTTAACAAAATCAAGTAGTACAGCACACATTAATAAAATATGAAATATCTTTTTTTTTTAAGTGGATGGGGGAGGGGTAATTAAAGGTGAATGAATCATGCAAATGAATTTTTTGCATTAGTCTTTAATTTTTTGCTTTTATCATTAACCTAAAAAAAAAGCAATGATATCAGTACAAAAAACCCTGAACGGGTTAAAAGCTTGTGACGCAGCACTTTATCTTATATCTCTAAGAATTTTAAATTTGGGACTTAAAATTAATGATATCAAAATTTATGTGACGCTATGCTGTTAATTAATATACATATTAAAATTTATTCATTAAGGTTTTATCAATTACATCTTTCATGAATTCAAAATATGAATCTTAAAAGATATGGTATCAAAATTTAAGTGACGCCTTGACGAGGCTTTAAACGATGTTTTAAAATTCCATTTATTTATTTATTGTCCAAATACATTTTCATATCTAAACAATACTTTTTATTTTCCAATACACTGTTAAATACATCACTTTCACTGAATATATATAATGCACTGAAATGTATTTATTTGAATAAATAGATTTATCTTTTGGGCTACGCTGTCCAAAATCAAAAATAACATTTAAATGAATAGTTTTTGCGTCATTGTATCCAAAGTAAGTTAAATAGATGCAAATAGATACAATGATGCAAAAACTATTTATTTAAATGTTATTTTTGATTTTGGACAGCGTAGCCCAAAAGATAAATCTATTTATTCAAATAAATACATTTCAGTGCATTATATATATTCAGTGAAAGTGATGTATTTAACAGTGTATTGGAAAATAAAAAGTATTGTTTAGATATGAAAATGTATTTGGACAATAAATAAATAAATGGAATTTTAAAACATTGTTTAAAGCCTCGTCAAGGCGTCACTTAAATTTTGATATCATATCTTTTAAGATTCATATTTTGAATTTATGAAAGATGTAATTGATAAAACCTTAATGAATAAATTTTAATATGTATATTAATTAATATCATAGCGTCACATAAATTTTGATATCATTAATTTTAAGTCCCAAATTTAAAATTCTTAGAGATATAAGATAAAGTGCTGCGTCACAAGCTTTTAATCCGTTCAGGGTTTTTTGTACTGATAATGGATATATACATATATATACATTGCAAACAATTTTCAATAAATTTGAACCATTATATGTGCTGCTCTGAAGTTACAACCGTATAGAAAAACAACACACTTACATATTAAATGAAATATTTTAACTTCGGACAGACATGGCACTAAAGTATACGAGGAAGATAAAAATATATTTACATGTTTAAAAACATAAACAAATGAAGCAAACTTTTTCGACAATATTGGGCAATGATATCATATCGATTTTTTTTCTAAAACATGGGTATTTATATGTATCTTAATTACTTAGAAAATATTAATTATCTGTACATTGCAAACAATTTTTCAAATAATTTAACCATTATAAATGCTGATCTTAAAACAAAAAAAAAAAAAAAAAAAAAAAATGTAAAATTAACTATTTTAATTCTGGAAAGTCATTGTATAAAAATGCATGATGGAAATAAAAGTGTATTTTATAGTTATTATATAAAATATAAGTTTTTTCGCCCTTGTCCAGCAATCAAAATCATATATATATATTTTTTAAAAACTTGGATATTTACACGATTTTTAATTATTTGAAATATATATATTTACATTGCGAATGATTTTCAGATTTTTTTTAATGGTACTTTAAACATTGAGAGAATTTTTACAATAAAATATACAATAAAAATTATAAAATTAACTTTAAGTAAACTTTAAAAATTTTCTTGGTAAAGAATTTTTATACGATGAGTTGGCTTCATTTGTGAAGTTCTTTGCCATATTTCTTAAAATAATAGGCAAAAACTTTGCACATATTAAAAAACGTATGTTTTTTTTTTTTTTTTTTTTTTTTTTTTTGGGAGGGGGGGGGGGGGTCATTTAAATCGCATGCCCACAGAGGGCTTTTTATTAGTCGTGGAAAAATTAAATCATAACTTGTTTTAACAAGTCCGTTTCCGTTTAAAATCGGTATAATCTGTTCCATAAAATCCATTATTATGGAAATCAAATTGACAAACTGTGGTTTTGGGTAACAAAGTCCACCTCTATCCTGATTGGTAATCAACTGCAGTATTGGTGCATCACATTTGTCGGTTTCAATGGTTGATGGTTGATAAATAGGATACGCATTCAAATTTTTCTTTAATTAATCTCACAAGATATCTGCTAACGATGGCAATGCTTGCGAACTTCAAATTAGCTTTTGGTGGTACTAAATAAAAATCACTGAAATTCGATTTGTCATTAACATGAAAATTTTCCCTGGATATAGCTTTCAACCATTTATTTCTTAAATCTAAATTTGAAGGAAATTCATGAAAAGAAATTCCTGGTATTTTTTTTGCTTTATCGGAAGTGCAGTATGGAACACAGCAATGAACCATTTTGTATTAAAAAAGAAATCCGAAATCGCACATTCATTCAAGTTTTGCTTAACGAAACACTATAGTCCAGTTCAAGGCGATAAGGAAATTCCCCCTTTTGACTCAGTCGTTAAAAAGCGCCCTCTACGATTCTCCGGGGTGAAAAAGAATTCCGCGAAAACAAAGGCTTTTAGAGTGTTTGTTACGGCCGTATAAGGAGAGGGAGAAAAGAACATTGAGTTCGGCCGTGCCTTTTCAGATCCTTTCACGAACTTGATAAACGAACTGCAACTTACAAATCAACCTCCTTCAACTTACAAACAAATGACATCAATCAAATAGTGAAACCAAGCACCACATTTAAAAACTAAGAGAAGCATTTTTTCGTCAGAACTCAATAGTCCACTCAATACATATTGCTAATCAACAGATTAGCACCTTGACTTGTACTTTATTCAAGGCTGTTCAACAGATTACTGTTTATACATAGAGAGATCCCTTGAATTTTTCTGTTACGTACATATGTTTTTCTGGCTTAACGAGACTTTCAAGTGCACAGGTCAACAAGCCCGAAATTTTGTGATACATTGACTAACTCATTTTTTTTAAGTAAAAGAACAAAATTGGCACAGCTATTATAAAACTGATTTGAAACCAAAAAAAAAATTCTGGGTTTTTTTTATGTCATAAGCGATTTTGTGTCACGCGAAAATAGTTTTTTTTAAATTTCTTTGTCTACCTTCGTTCTCAAATTTGAATTCAAACGCCAACTTTGACGGTATCTTCTGTAAGATCTTTTCCATTCACGAAAAAAAGGAAAAAAGACATTCAATTTCATATCTTCTGAATAACAATATCTTCCAATTTAATGTTTTTCCAAAAGAAAAGGAATTAAAATTTATATCATGAAGTTCTTTTTTTAGACTTCAAAATTGCCTCAGTACACGTCTTTTAAGGCATATGCAGCATCCTAGGTCAAACCCTCAAACATCTGTAAAAAACCGATTTCAGAAACAAACATAAGGATTCACTCTTTTACTCGCTAAGCTCACCTACCCTCCTCACCATATATTTTCCATTCGTTTCCAATCTGTATCGCTAAACAATCTCCATATCCTAGCCAACACCAAACGTAATTGTTTCGAGTTTCTATTCTGGACCGCTTCGCGATCCTTTCTTTTCTATGCATTCAAATTTTAGAGTGTGCTGGAAAAAAACAAAAACGGGCTCCTCATATCTCCCAAATTTTTGACGCGCTCTCATTTTTAAAATTTAAAATATGTGTTATAATCTATCTGAAAGTTTCAAACAGATCGCCTTATTATATTTCCTAATTTTGTTCGCACCCCTCCCTCTTCCCCCCTCCAAAATGTGACGCACCTTTCTTTTTTATAATTGTTTATAAACTCTCTTAAAGTTAAACTTATGAACTTTTTTTTATGAACTTTTTATTTATCTTGACATTAATAGTAATAAAAATATCTGTAAACTATAAGTATATTTTTCACCTTTGTTAACAGTGAAATTTTAATTTTAATTTTTTAACAAAGCTGTAATTTTTAGAAATAAATATGTAATTTATTAATCTATAAAGAATTGTTTCTGAAATTTAGTATAAGTTATGTAGCCATTTAATTTTTATAAACTATTAAATGCAGATTTTTAATATATTATAGAAAGTATAATATGGGATACTTTTGAAAGAGAAACTTTTTATAAGTCAGTAAATAGTTGAAAAAAAGTTCTCAGAATTAAAAAAAAAACCTCCTTTTTTGTTAAAAAAAAAAAAAAAAAAAAAAGACACTAGTATAGTGAATAAATTAAGAACGCTAAATTAGTGAACCACAAGAAATACTATACTTCTATGCTGAATGTCTTAATGTGAAAGTCCTAAAATAAATAATCTTTATATAATATGATATCACTCTATTTTTTAAAATAACAATTACCACTGCTCGCTTTGCTGCCGTAGATATGTATTTATTTATTTTTTGTGTGTGTGTGTAAAGAGAGTTCTTTCTCCTTTTATATTAAGAAAACCATCGCATAAAAAAATAAGAAACTTGGTAGTTTTATATAAAAATATCTTATAAACAGAAAAGATTTAGAATCGATGACTAATTTCTAATAATCAAAGGCTATATACTTTTGAAATCCGTTTAACGAAGAAAAAACTGGCTGCAATTCTATAGGAAATACACAAACTTTAAAACATGTTTCTTTTAAAACTATTGGACCGATTTTTATAAAATTTAGAATCCATAATTACTGGATTATGCTCTCTAGTTATAGCAAACTATAGTTTTTTTTCGACTGATTTTTTTTTTTTTTTTTTTTTTTTTTTACAATAAAGCAATGGCTAATTTTCAGAAATGTTCTATTTTAAGAAACTATTTTTTTTTAAACAAATTGATTTTTTTAAAACTGTCTACCACATATGAACTTATATTTATATTCTACTGTTATTTTCTCTTAATTAAAACCACTCTTGTACTTTAGTGGTTAATGGGATTTTTAGCTAAAAAGTATAAATTTCCGGAGAGCTGAAAAACTTAGACATTTCTAACATCTGTGAAAATCTTACACAATTTTACTAAACATAAGAATTAAAATATATATGGATGGATAAAATTTCGATAAAAGTTAGATACACATAATAAATTATTATAAAATGTTACGTTTAAATTAGTGTGTGTGATGGTGGTTATCGCAGCCGCCACTTCCTTTAAATAGTTTTGTTAAAATAGTTTTTTTAGGAATAAAAACTATCTATGTTCGTTTGGCTATTTTTTGCAGGGGCATATTCAAAAAGCTTTATGTGTGCAGTGTTCAATTAGTTTTATTTTAGATAATTTGTTGAGGGTTTTTTTAATTTTATTTTTAAATTTTAATTGTTTCAATGCAGATCTATTTTATGTTTGCAAAACTTGTGTTTATAAAACATTATGTCTGTTTAATTTGTTGTCAAGTTGTAAAACAGAGCATCGAATAATTTTTATTTTCATTAAAAACCGCATTTAAATGTGTCTATCAAAATAATAATAATAATAATAATATTTTAATAACAATTTTAATTTTTCTTAAGAAAGGTGTTATAGTAAAAATAAAATACATTGACATGTTTCGGAACCATCAAATAAGTTCCATAGTCATAATATAAATAAAACAAAATTTCAAAATATTTCTCGGACAATACAAATGACTCGCGACAATGAGATATAAACAACAAAAAACACGCGTTCTATTGCAAAAAATGTATTTACCGTGAATATTAAAAAAAGAGAGAATTTCAAAGTAATTTAATTTATTACACGTACATATATTTAATGGGTAAAATTTCATTACATATTAAAACGATACATTTCAAACAAATTTTCTTATGGACAATATTCCTGTAACATCACAGTGAGAATCACATGGCATAAAAGTTATTGCAAGCAAATTTGTTTATATTGTTCATCTTTTGATGCTTTATAAATATTAAATGCACGCGGAAAATACTTCAGATTTATTTTGCTCGAATTAAAATTATATAAATATTTTTTAGAAAATGCTTATATACTTTTTAATTATAATGAACAATCGATATTTTAAAAATAACATAAGAATATGCATGAATGTGCAATAAAATTGAGAAAATAATTGCTGCATAAGCTATGCCTGCTCCTGAAATTATCTAAAACTTGATTTAAACATAAAATAAATTTTCAAACGTAAATTTTCAAAACACACTGCTTTTCAATGCACCTTTTCTGAGTGTTATTCATGAATTAGGAAATTTTCGTCACCTCGAACACAAAGGAAGGTTATTTTCCACATCATAGCTGTAAAAAAAAAAAAAAAAAAAAAAAAAAAAAAAAAAATAGCGTCAATTTGCACTTAAAAATTTTCTAAATTCTATGTTTCCAATGCGTACTTAGTCTTACTTATCAATTCAAAAAAAAAAAAAAAAAAAAAAAAAAAAAAAAAAAAAAAAAAAAAAAAAAAAAGCCGTCAGCCGCCGGGACAGTGGTAGAAATTTTGAATTCCCTAACTTCCTTCATTTTATTCGTTTTCTGTTTGGTACAT
The DNA here is from genome assembly GCA_964019185.1 of Maratus speculifer. Taxonomy (NCBI): domain Eukaryota; kingdom Metazoa; phylum Arthropoda; class Arachnida; order Araneae; family Salticidae; genus Maratus; species Maratus speculifer. The sequence goes on from OZ025289.1 coordinate 243,620,109, forward strand.
GTTTATTATCCAAAAGGTAATACTTCTGTTTTGTATTTTATTCGTTTTCTGATTGGCCCATGTTTAATATCCGAAAATGGATTACATCTGTTAACTTAATGAGGAAAAAAGTAATAAGATCTTTAAAAAATACAATCACTTGAAAACGAATTGGGATAAAAATTTCAAACAAATTTCATGTAAAAGTGCATTTTTTCTCTATCCAACGGTGTAAAAATTTAAAATGTGCGATGTTTAGAAGTTTTAAAATCTGCATTTCAGAAAATTGTAAAATTAAAATTTCATTTTTTTAATGATGGGTCCAGGAATATTGATGTTTAATACATGTCGCACGTAATATGAGTCTTTCAGAAGTTTGTCTGATTAGCTCCATCAAATAAAAGTGCACATTTTAAACAGTTAAAATTGTGCATCTATAATCTACAGTTTTTTTATCAACCGGGACAATGGTAGAAGTGTAAATGGAAACAGGGAAATTGACCACTCGCACGAAGTAACATGACCCCCAAATTACAGGAGTTTGTGATATTATTATTTAATCCTCCGGAAAAAGTTATATTTTATAAAAAGAAATAGGATTCTGTAGTATGTTTTTAGATGCTGCAAAATTTGAACTGGAATTGGTTAGTATACCTCGCGGGTCACAGCTACCTTGTAAAATAAAATTAAGTAAATTTAAAAATATATTCATTTAGAAAATAACGATCTTTATGTAAAATCTACACATTCTTTAATATTACAATTTAACTGCAATTTTACAACTTTAAATTGAAGGGAATCACAGCCTTTTAAGTTATCAACCTAATTTAAAAGAATATATTCAAGGATAGATCATATTAATTAATTTATTTATCAGCTGATGAGCAATGCTAATTCTTACTTTAAGATACTAAATATGTACCAATTAAGACAAAAAATAAAAATGATAAAATTTATTAATTTCTTTAAAAAATAAAACTTCATGTCTTTATAATAGAAAATGGAATTAAACGCTGACTGGTTACATATAATCATTTGAAATGCAAATCCAATGCAGAGGAGACATGGAGTACTGTCTAGTGAATACCAGATTAAATAATGTCTAAAATGAACAATATAAAATTTCTTAATTTAGAAATTTACACTTCAAACGTTCATCAAAATGAGTTAAAGTTACTATAAGTCTACTATTTGATGGCAGAACCATTACTACAGCACATATTATCAAAAGTGTCTAGGTCACAAATATGACCAATGTATAATATATTTAAGTGTGTCACATTATGACTCTTAAACATCATTTTGCAATTTTCTATGAATTCATTGGATACTCATTGACTCCACTGTTAAATCACATACAACAGGAGTCGAGAGGTTCTGTTCTCTAATTGATGTATCCGTCGGCATAATCGTTCGGTTTTTTCCTGTGTTTCTTTATAACATAGGATTTTCTTGCATAAATATGAATTAATTTCCCTTAGAAGATCCTCACTGAGCGCACCTCTCCTCCCTTCGTGCTTACATCCCTCGTGCAATTGGCCGTTATAAATAACACCAACATCAACCGCTGCTTAACCACCTGATGGCCATCTGATTTATTTTGTTTTTCATTGAAAAAAAAAATCGTGTTGATTTTCCAGTCTCGTAGAAATCAGTGGATAATTTATCATATCATGACATCCAATGTAGAGGCCGCTGTAAATAACATCAACATTAACCACTGCTTAACCCTTTGATGGCCATCTCATTTATTTTGTTTTTCATTGAAAAAACCTCATGTTTATCTTCCAGTCTCGTAGAATTCAATGACTAATTTATCACATCATGACACCCAACGTAGGAAATCAGGTATCAACACATATTTTGGGATGTTAAGAATCTGAAAAAAACTTGTTACCATACAATAAGGATAGTATATTTATAAAATACTTTTTTTTTTTTTTTTTTTTTTTGTTTATCAAAAAAATATTTATCATTTTTGCTAAATTATTTCTTTGTTAAAATTATATAAATATTAGTTTTTCTTAAATAATAATATTCATATAAAAAGATATCAGTCTATCACTCTTATCCATATTACTTTCGTAAATTATATTTTGCAGCGTTATAGTATGCACTTTGCGTATGGCTGATCATAAACTTTAGAAGTCAAAATTTCAATCAAAATAAAGTATTAATAAAATGTCTTTAAATAGTTTTAAAAGAAGAAATTCATCAGTTAAATCAAATTAAAATAAATAGAGTTATCCGGCTAATTTTAAATTAGAGTTGGAATTTTTTGCTGTTATTTAACATTCTTTAAATAGTACTACTTTAACAGGATTTTTCTTTGATGAATCAGTATATTTTTTTCTTTATTAAAAAAAAAAACGTTTTTTTTTTTCTTGTACAGTTGAAATCGTATTTTCTCTAATTTCAAAAGAAATAAATAAAAGTACATAAGAAAAGTACTCAAAGCAAATGAGATTTTGTACAATTTTATTTTATTAAATCTAAGAGTTTAATTATATCCGAAGGTAAATCATCAATCACAGCATTTTGTGAAATAAGGATCAATTAAATTTTGTTTTATTTTATTCGTTAACATCATTTAAATAAAAAAATATGTAAACCAAAGCACGTATTTTTCTCTCGCATTATAATAATCGATAAATCGATATAAATTTAAGATCTAAAGAAGTTGCATCATATATGTTATAATCATGAACAGAAAAATAAAGTTCCTGATTTGAAACGCAATTTTTTTTTATTATATATATATATATATATATATATATATATATATTACAAATTTAAATTTATTTTCTCCAAATTTAGCATTATACTATATTAATTTCTTTTTAACAATATTCCGTACTTATTTCAACTTATTAAATTAAAATCCTGTTACTAGATCTTATCTATTAATCTTTATAGTAACGATATAAATTCTTAATTCGACTTAAAAACATTTATTCCAATATACTTAAATTTTAAAAATTGCTCTTAATTAAAATATTCTTATTTGAAATTTATCTCTTAAAATTTCCAATAAAACTCATTTTTTGCCTGTTTTTATCAACCCTTTTTTAAGCAAGTCTTATTAAATTTATTCCAAAACCATACTTTTAAAAAATATCATTCTTTTTATTTATTTTTCTTTTTTCTTTGCTTTTGATCTTTATTGCGTATCAATAAAGTCATTTCTTTTCTTTTTTGTGTTAAATATCATCTGTAGAATATTCAAATTCTGATTTCGATTATAAATAAATTAAATAATAATCTTTTAAAATAAAAATTATCGTCTGCAAAAGATTCGAGATTCCTTATCACAAAATGTCCAGTATATTTATGTTTATATATATATATATATATATATATAAGAAGAATTTGTAAAAATAAGTTTTTATTAGCTACCCGTAACATTCGGAAACATTTTCGAATAGGTTTTATAATGCATTAATCAGTTCTTTTTTTCCTAGAAAAGAATATTTTCTGGATATTATCAGATTTCAACTAAACATATCTAGCTGCAAAACGGAAATTAGGCATGCACTTGTAACAGAAAAATGTTAATTTAAGTATTAGTATTAATGCTATTATTTTTACCTTTTTTCAGCTTTACATGTTTGTCGCAAATGAAAATAGTTACTTGAGACCTTATAATATCCGAAAATAGTGTTTTTAGTATAGAAAGAACTGATTAATGAACAGTAAAAGCTATTGGAAAAGGTCTCCGAATATTACCGGCAGCTAATAAAAAACTATTTTTATAAATTCTTCTTTGACAGATAATTTCTTTTGCGATGTACTTAAAATAAAGGAAGTTTTTCAGATTTCTGTGTGACTCGGAGGAAGTTATTGCATGTATTCGTTCGTGATTACTGTTCGTTCATGATTGCTCATGATTGAACTGCTTAAATAATTATAGCATATTGTGCCAGATTTTATGAACGGAGTATGAGAAAAGCATTATAAAATCTGGCACAATATGCTGTAATTATTTAAGCAGTTTACGCACTCTCATCTCAACTATACTCGTGGACGTATACGTTTACATTTTGAAGCTTTAAATTACATTTAACATATTTATATTGTATCCTGACGACGTTCGTAGAAACGAATGAAACGTTGATAAATTTTTTATTGTATTTTAAATATATTTTTTTATAAGTGTACCATTTAGTAATTCTATTTATTTTAGTACATATTTTTAGTATAACTTATGGTGCAATTGTCTAGTTCATAATTATAATTAATTACTGTCCCAAAAAGTTTTACATACGCTTAGTTATAATAAAATACTTGGAATGTCCGAAAAATTAATTCCAAATAATTAAAACTGCTGAAATTTAATAGGCTTTGCACATTATTGCATTCAAAGTTTATACTAAATTTCTAAACTCTATCTCAATTTACTACATAAATAGTGTATTTAAATCATGGCTTGATTACGTTATAATCTTTAAAAGTTCCATTGCTAAATTGAATAAAAATACATCTTAATAGCTCCAAAAATGATGATCCTGTTAAGTGGCTGCTGCGTCGGATTAAATGTTTCATTTTGAAGGCGTGAGTTTAGACGTATTTCCTATATAATATGTATAATATTGTAACACGTTCTAAACATAAGTGTATTTATCCTATCTTGGAAGAAACAGCATTCATGATTTTCTTGATACAAACCACATAATAATCCAGATATCCGGAGATTGCAATTCATGCCAATTTTGTACAAAATAAAATCACTTTATTTATATGAAGAAAAGTAGGTGAGTCAAACACCACATATACAGGGTGTTTCGCTACCAGACCGACAAACTTTGAGGGGTGATAGTAAACATGAAGACAATCATTATTAAATAGGAAACCATGGGGCGCAAATGTCTTCCGTAGGAACTAGGGGCTATTAAAGTTAAAGGTCCAAAATTTCAAACGACTATAAAAAAAACGGAAAAATGGTGGATTCGTTTGCGGTTTTCGCTAAAATCATTCTTTGTATCACGATTTGTTTGTAATAAAATTTTAACGGTTACGTTCAAAAATTGTCGATAGAGGGTGCTTTAGACTTTACAGTAACAAACAACTACTTTTTACCCTTATTTTGTGCACGGGATTGAAATTATTCTAAAGTTTAGACTTTAATTTAAATTTTAAACCCAAACTCGGAAACATTGTTATCGGGTAACTAGCGAAAATTGAACTGTAAACAGAGGAGGAGATTTTGAACGCTCATAAACATTTGACAAACTAATCGATTTTGTTGCGGTTTTCGTGTAGGTCATTCCCTTGGTAATAATTTTATTCAAAATGACGTACAGCATTGGTGTCCCCATTTTTTCATAGAGGGCGCTTCCGGCACATATCCGAAATTTCAATGGAATTACTCCTGGGTGTTTTACTACCAGACCAACATACTTCCAGGAAGTGTTAGGGATGCAAGGATGACTCGGAATCATATTATAATGTAACGTCGAAAATGCCTTTTTTACGAGTTAGTGTTAAAAGAAGCAGTGAAAAAAGTACCTTGATATTTCTGCAACACGTTCTGTCGAACTTCTGGTAAAAGCACATGTTCCTCTTTCGTTGCGCCACTCTGTAGCACGATGGGGCTCCTCCACATTTTACCAGTGATGTTCGCACACACCTCAACGTAACATATGGACAGCGGTGAAAAGGTAATGGTGGCCCGGTTCGTTGGCACGCCAGATCGTCGCACCTACTTCATTATATCAATTTATTTTTGTTACCTACTTTTATTTTATTACTATATAATTGTTCTGTATTTTTTAAATAAACGTTGCTGGTTGGGACTAGTTGAGCTCAAACCGATTGGTAGCCCCCCCCTTACCTGGCTCAATCTGAATGAGAATATGTGTGGACTTCTTCTGCTGGGGTCAAATGAAAAGTTGAATGTATGAGACTCCCGTACCATCAGTGGAAGACCCCTCAGCTCGAATTTCTGTAGCTGCCAGAAAGCTATCCGAGATGCTAGGAATCTTTCAAAGCGTGAGGAACTGCATGCGATGCTGCTGTCAAGCATGCACGACTACTTCTGATCGTAATTTCGGACACCTTTTGTAGTAAAACCTTTAACTAAATTGTTTTCTACCACAGTAACGTGTTGCTGTTTCACTACCTGTTTTTGTTGCTTTTTACCTGTTTTTTTTTAACCATACCTCGCTAAAAAGGCATTTTCAACGTTACATTCCTTTGTGATTCCGTGTCGCTTTGCATCCCTAACACTTCCTGAAAGTATGTTGGTCTGGTAGTAAAACACTCAGAAATCACTCCATTGAAATGTCGGAGATGTGTCGGAAGAGCCCTCTATCAAAAAATAGAGACACAAGAACTGTAAATCTTTTTGAATAAAATAATTACCAAGGGAATGACTTACACGCAAACGCAACAAAATCAAACAGTTTGTATAATGTTTATGAATGTTTAAAATCCCCCCTTCTGTTCACAGTTCAATTTTCGCTAGTTACCCGATCCCAATGTTTCCGATTTTGGGATTAAAATTTAAAATAAAGTTTAAACTTTAAAATAATTTCAACCCCCTGCCCAAAATAATAGTAAAAAGTAGTTGTTCGTTACTCCAAAGTCTAAAGCGGTTTCTATCGGCAATTTTTGTAGGTAACCTTAAAATTTTTTTACAAACAAATCGTGATATAAAGAATGATTTTAGCGAAAACCGCAAACGAATCCATCCTTTTTCCATTTTTATAGTCGTTTGAAATTTTGGACCTTTAACTTTAATAGCCTCTAGTTCCCACGAAAGACGTTTGTGCCCCATGGTTTCCTATTTAATAATGATTGTCTTCATGTCTACTATTACCCCTCAAAGTTTGTCGGTCTGGTAGCAAAACACCCTGTACGTTTCGAATGCTCAGAACTAAAAATTTCTATGCTTTAATAAGAGGTGTTCAGAAGATATTTTTACACTAATTCTTGATTACATTTACTTTAACAATATATTAAAAATAATCTGGTTTAAATAATTAAAACGAAGATTGGAGAAGTTTATAGAGTTTAAAACATGGTTTTGACATGGAGCTACATTGCTTCCATTGCCATCTTCAGCATAAAATACAAACTTACTCCCTAGTCGAATTATTTTTTCAAAAAAGGTCCGCACAAAATGTATGATGTAATTCCTGATAAAATTTCAACAATATCTTCCATAACAATAATACTCTGAAAGATTTGATTTGTTGCGGAATAGTTCTTGATTTCGCTATCTAGTTTCACACTTTGGAATCAAACTTTAGTGCTGACATCTGCCAATCATTTTTTAAGTAATTTCTTTGCACCGGATTCCAATACATTTCCAGTTAAAATATATGTTTGAACTGAAATTTCAATGAAATACAGTTTCTTGAAAAATCGAAGAATGTGAGAAATATTATTACAAATATCTTGGCAAATAAATATCCAATTGACTACATTCTTTGTGCAAAAATGATGTTTTTATATTGTCTTTCACATTATAGCACACTAATTACATAACAAATTTCAAGCTTCTATCTCAATTTATTCCGTAAATAGTGTGTTTAAAATCGTGGCTTGATGACATTGGAAACTTTAAATGCTCTATTACTGAATAGAGTAAAAAATACTTCCTTATTGCTCCAAAAATGATGATCATATCAATTAACACTTTACTGTGATGGGTTAAGGGTCTCATTTTCAATTAAAATAAATATTTCAACTGAAATTTCAATGAAATACAGTGTCATTGATAATCGAAGAGTGTAGAAAATAGGATAATATATATCTTGGCAAATTAATATACGCTCGACTTCGATCATTGCGCAAAATAATGTTTTTTATTTTCTTTCACATTCATTTCTTATAATAAAGTATTTTTAAATTATTTTAAATGCATTTTATCAGAACAAATAGTTTGAGAGTAAGATAAAAATAGTTCCGGATAATCAAGGTAACTGAAATTAAATAGGCCACTTCACAATGTAACATACTAACTGCGTAACAAAATTCAAGTCTATAACTCAATTTCTTCGGGAGATAGAGCGTTTAAAGGCACATAGACAGATGGACAAAATTTTTTCTTTTAAAAATATGTTTCGCAGAATATCCAGTGTCTGAACTTTGTAAATCCGTTACTTTATTTAGTTAGTTATTTTTTTTTTTCGAATTAAAGTAATATAAACAATTCGTTATATAAACTAAAATAAATAAATGCTAATACTTTTAATAAATTAAATAATATTTAAATTATTTTTCCATTTTTAAAACGATTACAAGGCTTACCCTACATTACGCATTATGGATAAATAAAAGCTATAAGTAAACAATTTTACTTATTTATTTATTTTGTATAAAAAATCCCAAAGTTAAAAAAATACAAAATTTTCTATCTATTATTTCTTTTTATTTAACAATTATATCGATAAATAAAATCCTTATAAATGAAAAGTAATTTTCTACAAAAAAAATTCTTAACTGAAACAAGCTTCAGGCATTTTATACTATTCTTTAGCCTAAGAAATAAAGCTTTCTTTGAAAATAGAAAAAAAAGAACCCGATTGTGTCGTTAGTAGAATAAAAGAGAACATTAACCTAGAAAACCAGAACAATTCACGTATTATCGCTCATCTGTATTCACAGAGAGAAGCTTTGTTTACTGTTTCTTGTATTATATACTTAAGTTTATAAAGTAATGTAAACAATTCGTCTTATAAACTGTTATAAATAAATTTAAAAATACTTTTAATAAATTAAATAATATTTTTTTCCATTTTTAAAACTATTACAAAGTTTATCCCAGACCACGCAATAATTTTTTTTTCTATTTTCGAATAATTATTTTTTAATATAGCAATTGTATCGACAAAAAAAAAATCCCTATAAATGAAAAAGTAATTTTCTACAAATAAATAAATAAATAAATAAATTATTAAGTGAAACAAGCTTTAAGCATTTTATACTATTATTCAGCCTAAAAATTTAAGATTTCTTTGAAAATTGGAATAAAAAAACATAACTCTATTATGTCGTCAGTAGAATAAAAAAGAGCATTAACCTAGAAAAACAGAACAACTCACGTATTACCGCTCATCTGTATTCACAGAGAGAAGCTATTGTTTGCTATTTTCTGTATTATATACTTAAGTTTATAATGTATTATACAATTTATTCGTATCATAAATTGAAATATATAAATGCAAATAAAATTTATAAAATTAAGAAAAGGAAAATAAAATGCAATAAATCGGTATTTTCGTTTAAATATACTCAGAATAAAACTATTTATTTATTTAAAGTAGAAAAAAAATAACTAGTTCAATTATGTAACGGGCATGCTCGTATACTAGGTTCTACGTAAAAAGATTAAGTGATAAAATTAATTCTAATAATTTAGTTTTTATCTCCCAGGCTATCAAAGCCTGGGAGTTTATGTGGCCGTCCATTCTGTATGTCCGTATGTGTGTATCTGCGTAACGCGATGATTCATGATAAAAGTATCGGATTCACTTGAAATTTCGGATAAATGTATATTCTCATAAGGCGCTTCCCTGATTAGTTTGTGGAGTTCATTCGAAATGTATGAGAGGGAGAACGGGGGCAAATGACCCTCCCCTTAATTTATATAAATGGGTTTTTCATACAGAATTTTCAGTTTTCGTTCTAAATATTTTATATGATAAAGTATACCTCTGATTAGTTTAAGGGGTTCGATGATTAAATAAAGAATGGGGAAATGAAGGGACCCCCCTATTTATTTGTTTTTCGAACGAAATTAACTCTTGAAAATATAAGGCTGTAATATACAGTTACTATTCGTAGACTGTAAGCTCAATGCCATCAGTTTAACTGGGTAATATTCTTTTTATTGAATTAATATTTAACCTTTTCAGATACGGTTTTTTTCCATTTTGAGAAAAAATTACTTTTACTTTAATAATGTTCATCTCAATCATCCAAATAAACTTATTGTAGTTTAAAAAATAATCTCATTGTGTGAAATCTAACGAATGTTTATTTTGTGTACATTTCATATTGATGTGGTAATAGACTAAGGAAGAGTTTTAGGAGACGTTTGAAAATACCGTATTACAACAGGGTTTAACAGACATTACAATTTTCTAAAGCTTTTTTTTCGCTTTACCGCACATTATTCGTTTTGAAAATTAACCTACATTTTAAACGTAAAGAGTCAAATACATGAATAATATAAAGAATCGCCAAGAGTCCTAATAAGAAAGGCATAGCCATATACTATCTTTTTATATGTAGAAAGCAACTAACAAGGGAGGTCACCATACGGCCATACTCCGAAAAATCTGAAAAAATTACAGAATGATCTTCTCATGAGGATATATGCGTTTATAAAAAAAATTTTGGTGGAACCTCCCTATCCTCTCTGTAAAAAATAGTGAAAATTTCGTTACTTTGAGATTTATCATTGGTTGGCGATAAAAAGCAATTTCAAATAATAATAATAATAATAATAATATATATATATATATATATATGCTAAATGCATTTTTAAGAAAAAGTTTCATGTTCAACGTGTTTAGATAAATTAAATATCTTTGGTTTTGTCAGTTTTAGTTTGTTTTAAGTATAATTTCGTTATATTGATATTTATATGTATTTGTATTCAAATTTAACATTTGACAAATTGACATTTAAAATGAAATTCAAATTTAAATTAATTAAAATTATTTTAAGTTCAAAATCCAGTTGAGCATTGTCAATTTGATTATGTTGCTTTGAAAACATATGGCTTTTATTTTTGAATACGCTTAAATGTATGAAAATATTTTTTCCAGAGGTAAATTACCTAGCTACAGCAACAAATATTATATATATGTGCAATCTAATATATATGTATGCATAATATATTAAACTCTCTCATTGTTTATGTTTAAATTCATTAAATACCATTTACATGCATTCTAAAAATCCAAAAGTTTTCAGTTGCATTAAAATCGTTTGCTTTTGGCGGGGAAAAGTTCTGTTCGCCAAATCGTGTGACACTTTCGTCTTTTCACGCCAAATAATTGAAAGTATTTTATTTTTTTACATGTTTTCTACTGTAATTCCGCCGCTAATTATCACTGATCCTTTATTACATACATGAGTAGTTTAATTAGTATTCTTTTCAAAAAAAATCTCAGTATGGCCAGTATGGAGATCTTCCTTGTAAGTAATTGTTAAGACAAAATTACATCCAGTGAAAAGGCATGTACTATTAATTATACACCAGTCCCGAAAGTGTTAAAGAATTTCAAACGTCCTTTTGTGGAATGTTGTATTCCTAATTCATGTTTTAAATAAAAACTACTAATTTTAAATATATTTGTGATTTTGCTACAAAAAATGTGAAAACCTTAAATAGAAAGTACATGAAAATTTTTTTTAAATGTCCAACAAGTTTCGTAAGTTTCGTAGAATTTAAGACAAAATCTTTCTTACTGTACATTTATCTGCCATAAATTACCAACATCTATTTCTGAAATAACAAAAATTTTTACTATAGATCGTACGATGATCATTAATGAGATTTTAATGATTGTTAATGTTGTTAGGTTTCTACATAATTTGTAAAATGAATCCATGTTTCTTGATCCTTAATATAAATATATAAGACTTAGTTATCGCTGAGTATATTTGAAAAAATGAAAAAAATATATATCATTTCATAAAATGAAAAAAAAGTTCATTTGATAAAATGAAAAAAAAATATGTATCTTATACATTACTGCATGATATGATATATTTTATTGATTTTTTTATGTCGTACAGTAAATTTATGGTGCTGAAAATCAAACGCAAAAGAAAGTGATAAATCAAAATGTAATTATATCTACATCAACTCAAATTTATTAACATATGTAACTAGTGTAAACATTTAAGACATTTTATATATTTAATGTAATTATAATACGATTGATGTGTTCAAACAGTTCTTAATACTTTTTATTCTTCGAGTTTTTTTTTAAGCAGTTGGGTATTATGCACCATACAGCTCACCCGCAAAAAAAGCGACAAATAAAAAAAAAAAAAAAAAAAATATTATGCGTTTTATTTTACTAACACGTCTATCATAGGTATGTCTTGCTACTGAAAATTTTTTATATGTTTAATTATACTGGAAATCATTTTTTTACATTATTTATCTATGAGTGACCAAAGAAGTGAGGTGAATTGTGTGGGGAAGTAAATTTATTCAACTCTCCAAAACTTATCATATGTCTTCATTCTTAAGCCCCCCCCCCACACTAGGCACAGATAAGGACCCGGATGATAATGTAAAGTCTATGGGAGCGTCCTTTTCAAATATCTCGCTCAAATTTTAATAATTTTATATGATTTTTTAGCATAGGATAGTTGAGGACGATCTACAACCGGCCTATTTTTTTTTTTTTTTTTTTTTTTTTTGCTTATATATTTTATATATTACGATAGTTTCAATTTCAGAACCGGTTTAAACCGGTTTTGAAAGTTCAAGTAATTAAGCAAAAAAAAAAAAAAAAAAAAAAAAAAAAAAAAAAGAAGAAGTAAAAATATTAAAATTCGGACGAAATATTTGAAAAGAACGCACCCATAGACTTTACATTATCATCCGGGTCTTTATCTGTGCCTAGTGCTGTGCCTTAATGGTTTTACAGTTTCATTCACGCTTTTGCTCCTGCATGAAGAGTTAAATGCGAGAGTTTCAAGTAAAGTCATGCAAATTTTCTTTCGCCTCTCCTGTGAAATTTAGTTTTGTCGAGATGAATCACTTTTTTTGCGGGTGAGCGATATTATCTACTCTCAGCAAACCAGACCCCACATGTTTTAAAAATAACCTACTTTGCTCTGTTTTAAAAATGATTTAGAACAGTATTTTTATTTTAAAAATTATTGCGATTTATAAATTATTCAGTATTTTAAATTTCGTTCAAGTAGCTTTTTTAATTTTTGAAAAAATTACAATTCTATTTATCTCCGATTTTTGTGTGTGGGGGGGGATGGGGGTGGGGGATGGAGGTGATTTTAAGAAAAATTGGAACATTTAGATATTACTAAATAATTTGATTTCAGCATTTTTAATTTGATTAAAATAAGTAGCTTTATTTTATAAGTATTTTAAAATTAAATTTACTGCTTCTACCCTCTATACAATAATTTAATAATTATAAATTAACAAATTCGATTTACTAATTAAAGGATAAGTTATTTTGAAAGAAATACTATACTACAAGAAACCCTCAGTGATATCAGTTACTCAATTGTTTATTCTGTTCATTTCAATGGTTTGTGCTTCAAATTCGATTACATGGCTTAAATCTGTCCTTTATTTAATTTTATTCTTTTATTTATTGATTGATGACTGTTACAAATTCGAGTGGGGAGCCAAAAAATTTAGATATTAATTTAAATGCAACTTAATTTTTCTTTCAAAATCACCTGCACTCGACAGTTTTCAAACAAATTGCATTTTTTATTACAAATAAAAATTTTAAATCATAATAATTTTCTGCCGACTCGGTTTTTAGCTTATAACTTATTCATTTTAGTTTTAAAACTCCATATATTAAAATAAATAGCTAATGAAAATATTTGAGTAATGAAAATACAAAATATTTATATATTTTGTACGCAGCCGAAATTGTTATTTATAATGAAACAATAAAATGGTCGTCTATGATTCCATGCTACGTTTTCCTCGCGTATATATATATATACAGGGTGATTCCAAATTTATTTTACAATTAAAGAGGGGTGATAGTACACATCAAGACAAACAATATTAAATGGGAGACCAAGGGTCCAAAACGTTTTCCTAAGGAGATAGCCGCCATTAAAGTTTAGGGACCAAAATTTGAAATAAACATAAAAAACGGAAAAATCGGTCGATTGATTTGCGGTTTTCACTAAAATTATTCTTTATGTCGGCATTTTCTTGAAATTAAATTTTAAAGATAAATTTCAAAAAATACCGATAGAGGGCGCTTTAGACTTTGGAGTAACGAAAAACTATTTTTTGCCTGTATGTTTTGCATCTCATTAAATGTTTTCGTAAGCTTAGACTCAAACTTAAATTTTGAGCTCAAAATCTGTAGTTGGGAGTGATTAATTAACACAAACTGAGCTGTGTTCAGAGGGTTCAAATTTCAAATGATTAAAAAAAACGGAAAAATTGGTCGATTTATTTGCGGTTTTCACTAAAACTCTTCTTTATTTATGTATTTTCGTGAAAATAAATTATAAAAATAAATTTCAAAAAATGCCGATAGAGGGCGCTTTAGACTTTGGAGTAACGAACAACTATTTTTTTGCCGTTATTGTTTGCATCTCTTTAAAGGATTTAGGAAGGTTAGACTCAAACTTAAATTTTGAGCTGAAAATCTGAATAGTAGGGAGTGGTTAAGTAACACAAACTGAACTGTGTTCAAGGGGGAGGGGGAGGTTCAAATTTAAAGTAATTATAGAAAATGGAAAAATTGGTCGATTCGTTTGCGGTTTAAAATAAAACTATTCTTTAAGTCAGTATCTTCTTGAAAATAATTTTTAAACATAAATCTCAAAAAATTCCGTCGAAAATTCCGTCCTTAAACTTCAGAGTAACCAACAATTCATTTTAACCACTATTTTTTGGTTCTAATTAAATGCTTGCAAAAGCATTTTAAATGTTCTCGGAAGCTTAGATTTAAACTTAAATTTTGAGCTCAAATCCTGAATCGTTATGAGGAGTTAAGAAGCGCAAACTGAAGTGTGTTCAGGAGTTAAAATTTAACCCTTTTTCCTCCTCGAACACAATTCGATTTTTCGCTACTTAAACACTCCCAACGATTCAGAATTTCAGCCCAAAATTTAAGTCTATGCATTTGAAAGCATTTAACGAGATTAAAAAAATAACAGTTAAAAATAGTTGTATGCTACTCCAAAGTCTAAGGCGCCCTCTATCGGCATTTTGTGAAATTTATCTTTAAAAATTATTTTCAAGAAAACACTGATTGATCAAGAAAACTGCTGATTTAAAAATTAGTTTTAGCAAAAACCGCAAACGAGTCGACCAATTTTTCCGTTTTTTACAATTATTTGAAATTTGAACTCTCTGAACACAGCTAAGTTTGTCTACTTAACCACTCCCAGCTATTCAGATTTTGAGCTCAAAATTTAAGTTCAAGTCTAAGCTTACGAAAGCATTTAATAAGATGCAAAAAATAACGCCAAAAAAGAGTGTTTCGTTACTTCAAAGTCTAAAGCGCCCTCTATCGGCATTTTTTTAAATTTATCTTTATAATTTATTTTCACGAAAATACCTAAATAAAGAATGGTTTTAGTGAAAACCGCAAATCAATCGGCCAATTTTTCCGTTTTTTATAATCATTTGAAATTTGAACCCTCTGAACACAGCTCAGTTTGTGTTACTTAATCACTCCCAACTACAGATTTTGAGCTCAAAATTTAAGTTTGAGTCTAAGCTTACGAAAACATTTAATGAGATGCAAAAAATACCGGCAAAAAATAGTTGTTCGTTACTCCAAAGTCTAAAGCGCCCTCTATCGGCATTTTTTGAAATTTATCTTTATAATTTAATTTCAAGAAAATGCTGACATAAAGAATAATTTTAGTGAAAACCGCAAATCAGTCGACCGATTTTTCCGTTTTTTATGTTTATTTGAAATTTTGGTCCCTAAACTTTAATGGCGGCTATTTCCTTAGGAAAACGTTTTGGACCCTTGGTCTCCTATTTAATATTGTTTGTCTTGATGTGTACTATCACCCCTCTTTTATTGTAAAAAAAATTCGGAATCACCCTGTATATATAATTCCAAAATATATTTAATTTTCTGCCAAACAACTTTTTCTAAAACATGTCAATTGCAGGAGAAACGATTATGTATGACATATAATAAATAGTAATAAGTTTGTGTCTGTCTAATTTTTAGTTTACAGATGAATATTGAATGGATATAAAAAAAGTATTGATCAAAACACTATTTTTAATGATATATATTTTTAATGGATATAAAAAAAAGTATTGATCAAAACACTATTTTTAATGATTATATTTTCTTAATATACTTGCTTCTAAAAGAGATTCGTTTTATATGCGAATCAAAGAATGAAAATTTACATTTATTATTCGGAATAAAATATTTTTCTGACAAACAAAAGCTCACATATACAACGACAAAGAAAAAAAATCATCCATATAACAAATTTATTCGTCATGACTCGATGCTAAAATTTTACTTTTAAAACACATTCTGAATAGTTAGAATCATGCAATTTTAGTTTTAATATTAAAACATGTAGTTAATTACATTTTACTTTCATGGGGCATGTTTGACTAGGAGTTCTAAAGAAGAAAAATCTGGATGGATATTTTTAATTGATATCATAATAAATGATGTGTTTCAAAACTTTATGTATGAATGGTCTCTAAAAAAATCGTTTCATAAGTAGATGAAGTAGAGCATATGATTAAAATTAAAGGATATTAAATGAGTTCATTATTGTCTTCAGCTTGAACTATTTTTCAAGTAACATCGTTTAGCGTTATCTTAATATATAAAAATGAGAATTATAAACCATAAAAATATATAGCCTTAATTGAAGAAAAGAAATAGTTCCTTTTGGGGTATTATGTAAAGCTTTCATAAAAATTAGGTAAATGCGCATTATTAATATTAAAAGACTTTTAACGTAAAACAAATTTTTATTTATTTATTTAAATTATTGTTATTGATTATCTTGGTTTTTTTTATTTTAACTTTGTGGGCACACAAAGTCTAAGAGAAATAGTGTAATCATTATAAAAGTCCGGCTATTGAAATATTAATTTACATTTTGAAGCTACCTCTTTTCCACACTTTATTCAATGCTTATTCAGTTTATTCGTACAAGTACATACAAAATAGAGATGGGAAATATAGTTATTTTTGGTTAACAGGTTATATCATTCCACACATTCACAGATAACAGGTTTCAACAACCTGTTATTTTTTTAACGTATAACTAATCGATGAGACTAAGCTGTCAACAGACATTTTAATAAGAGGGCCGTTAATTAAGGTATCTGGAATAATTTTGATACATAAGTATAGACGCTGTTTTAGTTCAAATAAACTTGCGCCTTTAAAATCAACATAGAGTTAAAATTTTAATTTATGCAAGACAAAAACTTAGTTAATTGCGATACTTTACATTTCACGTATTATTATCGTTTTCTTGCACTAAAAATGCATTTTTCCTCGTTGAAAATTTGTACGTATCATAACTCAGTAAATTTTGCCCGTAGAATTTTTTTTTTGCTGATTTACTTGTTAAAAAACAAAAAAAAATTTCTAAATAAAAGTTATAGGAAACTTACTGAACACTGTATAAAATATGTAGTTTCTTAACAATTTAAAAAATAATTATTTTAATATAAATTAATATTTATATGATGCAGAAGAATGTTTAAAGCATTTTCGAAATTGTTACAATGACTCCAAAACTGACGGTTTAGAATTTTTTTTTTCTAAACAATCAGAAATATCCTCCATAAAAACAACACCATTTTAATAACGCGATTTCTTAAAAAAAAATTGATATTCGTTTGTTAGCATCTTGATTTGAAGTTCGAATTTTGACATCCCCGAGAGCACGAAACATTACTTGTATATTTTTAATCAAATGTCATTCATCCCACAAATTTCGTATGTGCAAATACGTATTTAAAATCCCCTCCCCAAAACTTGTGCCAAGCCAAAAAATGACGTTGGTAGTATAAAATTGGCGCCCTATAAATTTCTGCGTCCGTCGGGACCGCCCCCCCTCGCATTCCTTTTCGAATGGCTATGTCCTCACCAGGCTATTTTTCTTCTTTTTTTTCAGAAAAATACAATTACAAAAGTAATGTTTTCCAGTACGTATGTAGCGAAGATTATCGCTACATATCTTTTCCCGTTCATAAATGCAATAATTATTTATCTTTAATAAATTCTTAGATTTATGTAAGATTCCCTTTTCACTAATAAACCCATTAGTTTAAATTAATTCTACATTTCATAGTTAATTTTAGCTTTCATACTCCCACTAATAAAAGTTAAAACTTTTCATCTTTTGGGGCTCTCTGTAGAAAATAATAATAGAACTTCCTTTCTCACAAATCTCTGTTGTGTCTTCGAAAAACATCTGTGCGACAGATACCGCACTTATTAACAAAATAAAGAACACTCTGGGCTTGGTTCATCATATTCTTTTATCCGTTACATTTTACTAACATCTGCCTTCCACACCCTGTTTTCAATCTCAAATTAATGCTAAAAGCTAGAAATACTTTTATCTCTGTTTATCCTGACTGTGCATTGTTATCTGTTCAATTGCCCATCTGGTTAACATAAATTTTGGTCAGCAAAAGGAAAATGTATGTAACGGCCTGCTTATCTCATCTACTTCCCAGGCTTAAAATACCCTAAAAGATATTTGCAGATGTAAAAATAATCCTTGGGTTCCTAAACCGCAAAATTTAGCCGATCCTGAAGGTGTGGTCTACCAAAGTAATATCGTCAAAATCTTTGTATGAAAAACTTCTTACGTCTCTTGGCGATAAGCGATATGACGTTGTGTCGTCACTTCACTGATTGCCACCAGATTGTTAAGATGTAGCTCGGTAGAGCTCTGAGAATTCCCTCCCCCTTATGGGGGACTTGCTGTGTCTTAACTCTCACTAATAAATGTCCTTAAATATATAAGTCTCTCGTTTCGGAGTTTTTTTGTGAGCTCCCTTTTTTGGTAAAACACCTGGGCCGATGATGACTTCACCTCCACATAAAATCTGGTGCATCAGGCCTTTGTTTTTTCTCCGTTCAAAAAAAAAAAAAACACTCACACACACACAGAAAGAGTTTAAAAAAAATTTGTAAAAAAAAGTTCGACGGAAACGCGTATGGAAACCACCGGCGGACATCAACTAGTCAAGACTGCGCAAAAAAAGGGAACATTCTCCGAAGTTCCAAGGCCACCTGTGTTCATTGTGTGACGTATTCCCCTACACCCGAAACGAAACCTGCTACAGTCTATAGTTCACTTGTTATGACTTCTCCCGCACTCAAGAAATGTTTCATATCTTCTTTTTCTCCCTGTGGTTCTTAAAGATGCATACGACGGTCGCACCGACCGAATTATCAGCTGTTTCGCCCTGTTCAAGGTCGGAAATTTTGATTTAGTTCACGTTTCAACCGAAACTGAAAATGTTTGTGTTATGCTGCGATGAGAAATAGTGTTCTGATTTCATCTCGTGTGTTTTTGCTGGATGCAACAGGAATACTCATCGGGTCTGTTGTGATGCCGAAAAATATAAGTGAGGTATGCAAATTGTGTAATCAGCGCATCTCTGGTGAAGCTAGAAATTATGTTAAATAAGTGTGGCTGATGTTTACCAGTCAGTGTCGTGGTGTCGTATTATCTTCTAGGTAAACAGTTTTCAATAGAAAATACATCTTGTGAAAAAAAAGAGAAAATACAAAAATTTATGCGTTACGGGTCGTCGAACCTGCACGCACCTTTATTCCGTCTTAAATCTTAGACAACAACAAAAATTGTAGTGCTAAAGTACTTTCGGTACAATAATAGTGTGAACAGTTTGTTTTCGTGTTTTTCTGGTGCTTTGATAGTACATTCTTGAGTCAAAAATTACTGATTTGCATAGTTATAACATAATATCTACAACAGCAGTCTGGTGTAATTCTTGTGTTTGCTAGTATAATGGGTCGTCGCACCCAGTTTTGCATATTTTGTTAAATTCAAATCAAATCCAGCATAAAAAAGTGACTTGCGAGCTAAACAAAGAAAGTAAAAAAAAAAAAGTGAGAGAAACATGTTTGAGTCCTAGAAGTTTCTATTTTTTTTTAATAATTACTCAACATTTTGACAAAACTGAAACATAGAAACAAATTTTCTTGTTAGTTACAGTTAGTTCATAGTGAAAATATTTTTGTGTTGTTTTGGTGTTCATGCTACGGTATTGCATAAAAAAAAAGAAAGGAACTGCACTAAATATAATATTATTAGTAGTTATTTTGATAGTCATGTATGTCAGCTTGAACAGAGAAGATTGTTTTAATTTAAATATAGTACATTTTTGAAGTTTTAGTAGTTATTAATTTAAATAATGTACATTTTTAAATTTTAGTATTTAATTTGCACTTTTGAATGCATTCTTCTCTTTTCATGCTCATTTTCAAAAGTTATTATTATTTTCAATGCATGTTGTTTTTGTATTTGTCTGTTGAATACTTGGATATTTTTATGTTTATTTTTCACTCTTTAATTTTACCTGACATTACTTGTCCTTACTTAATTGCAGTTTGAGATTCTTATTCTCATTTTTACTAAAAATTGTGCAATTAACTTTGCCAGTATCTTGTTAAACAAGCCTTTTTAAGCTTTTATTAGTTTCGGTTTGTCTTTTTTACAAAAATTAATTTTGGCGTAGGTATTTTTTGAAGGGTTAAATATTTTGAATGCAGTACATGTTTTAAAAAAAAAGAAATTTTGTGTTTGCATGTTTTTTTTTTTTAAGTATTATTCAGTGTCTGCATTTCGGTTGTTTGTTTTCTGTGCTCACACCTCGTTTGCCCCCCCCCTCATTAAATGTGTCTAGATTCACTCGTAACTTGGCAGTGTTTGCTCTCTGACTAATGAAAAGTTTAATTTTTGGTTTGGCCTTGCATTTTTATGTTATTTCCCCCAAATTATTAATTTTAATAATGTGGTTAACAGTCAAATTTGTTTTTGGTGCGCCTAGTTTATTTATAAGTCTTTTTCTTTTGATTTATATTAGTGCATTTTCTTTTGAAAATATCTATGGCTGATATTGAGCTAAAACAAGCTTCAGCTACTTCCCAAACAATGTCAGAGAGAGATAATAAATTTGGGTCTGCTCTTGGGCAATCACAAGTTTCAATATCCCCTTTACTTGAATTTTATGAGGAAAATTTAACAAAGTTTTCAGACACAATTATCGCTGAGGCCACAGCATTTCAAAATCAAATAAAAAGTCAAAACAACAATATACTTAACTCTAATTTTACAGAACTCAAATTCACAATCCAATGGGACCTGAATATTTTGAAAGAGACCTTTCAAGTACTCAAGGATGAATATATTAAGGTAAAACATGAAAAGGAAAATTTGTTTTTGGTAAATAACAAACTGTTGGAACGAGTAAGTGACTTGACTCAGGAACAAAAAAGTAAAACTAAACTTCACATATCAAATACTCAAAAAGATATCACTCCCTCGGGTAATACCACTGGTCTAAAATCTGTTCAGAATATGTCCACACAGACAGACAACAATCTCATTCACAAATCTTCTCACACTACAGTACATGAAAGTTGTAATACAAATCCTTCTTTTTCTAGTGATCAACGAGTTAATGATTTATGTGACAGTAGCAATTCTTCTCATTCCAGTATTTTCAGTACCCCTAAGAAAGATAGTAGTAGTTTTATCCCTGTTGTAATCATGCGTTTGCCTGAAAATTTTAGCATACCTGACATTCTGTTGGCTATTTCAAATCTAACTGATACTTCTTCGCCTCCCATTCAATTTCAAAACAAGATAAAAATAAAACATTGTAATTTGTTTAACTGGATTTTTCTAATGCCATCGCACTTAGCTGAAATTTTGCTTGTGCATAAACATATCATTATTCAGTCCTCAAAGTTTACTCTTAAAAGGTACATAGATATAAAAAGATGTTTTACACGTCAAAGTCTATTTCATTTAAGTAAGTTCTGCCCTAATGACATAATATGCCCTGTCTGTGCTAGGTCACATAAAGATCCTAATTGTGTAAACACACCAAAATGCATTAATTGCATGAGGTGCAATGAATCAAGCAATACCCATTTTGACACTCAACATACAGCTTTTTCTCATAACTGCCCAGCTGTTAAAAGATATATAAACATACAAAGACAATTGCTTCATACAACTGAGTCTATTTCAAATGAGAAATAAAGTTTTTTTTCTTTAATTTAATTTTCCTGGTCACACACATCATACTAAAGGATGAATTCACTACGCTTTTTAAGCATTCTTTATACATTTTGACAGATTTGTTTTTCATTTTTTTATAAAACATTTTGTATTTTGTTCCCTCACATTTCCTGTTACACTTTAAATTTTAACAAGTTTTCTTCACATTAATCTTGTGTACAAATGCATTTTATTTCTTTTTCTTATTCGGCTATCAGGCGCCAGATGGTTGAGTAATAGAAAGAAGGCAAGTAAGAGTGGAAAATTTTGATGCGGGTCGTCAATTTTGTTTTTCACTTGGTTTTGGTTGTTTCGCGTTGGTGAACACAATCATTTTAAACATATTTACACAATCAAGCACACCTTTCTTTCCCCTTTAATGTTTTGTGTATGCAGTAACAGGAATGCAGTTAACATTAACAACATTTCAACTCTATTGTTAGAGAGGCTACATTTTCCACATTTAATACATTTTTCATGGTGAAAATGTTTTTTGGGGGGGTTCTCAATTAAATTTTAACTTTAAAAGGATTTTTGACAGTATAATTACATATTTTTTTTTACTTTCCTCAACTTAGAGTTATGTGTTTTTACATAAGGTCATGTGTTTCTCTCTAGGTCAAGGTATATCAGATACCAGGTCATGTGATTCCTATTACACACATTTATTTCCATTCATGTGTTTTTACACAAGGTCATGTGCTTTTCTCTAAGTCAAGGTATATCAAATACCAGGTCATGTGATTTCTATTACACACAATTTTTTTCCATTCATGTGTTGTTACACAAGGTCATGTGCTTTTCTCTAGGTCAAGGTATACTAGATACCAGGTCATGTGATTTCTATTATACACATTTTTTTCCATTCATGTGTTTTTTTTACACAAGGTCATGTGCTTTTCTCTAGGTCAAGGTATATTAGATACCAGGTCATGTGATTTCTTTTACACACATTTTGTCTTTCATGTGTTTTTACACAAGGTCATGCGATTTCTTACACTATCACATTTTTTTTCTATATACACTCGGTCATGTGCAATACACTAGGTCATGTGGTACACACTAGGTCATGCGAATACACTTTAGGTCATGTGCAACATATCAGGTCATGTGGTTCTTACATTTTTCTCTTATTTCTCGGGTTGAGGATTGTACACGAATTTCACTTGTTTTCTCAAAACTGGTTCATGAAAACACACAATAACATAAACCACTGTCATGTCATGTGTTTACATTTTTACACTTTTGTCATGTGATATGAATCCTTCCCTCGTTAAATATAAAAATTACTTTGTAATTAGGTAGTTGAAAACCTCATTCACACAAATATCTTGGATATTTTTTTCTTTTAACACACATACCGTTTAATTTTCTTCGGTTCACTTTGTTTTGTTTTTGTTAAAAGGCTCATTCTAACACAAAAAAAACAGTTGACATTTTTACAGTTTGTCACATTACTCACATTTAACCATTTCATCTTAATTGTTCAAGGTTATATTTATTCCCTTTACATATTACAGTTCTTTAAACGACACTTAGTCCATTTTTGTTTGTCACATTTACAGTACATGTTTATTTGGATTTTTTTAAACTACAAGTAAATTCCCTTGTTACACTTACCTCTTTTTATGTAGTGACAGTACATGAAAAGAAGGTCACTTAGTTCACTAATAATTAATTTTCATTACATGCATTTTATCACAACGTTGTAGTTTAACAATAATTACAAATTAATTTGGACAGTGGAACAATACCATGCATAAAAAAAAACCTTTCCTCATTTTTATTTTTTAAATATTCCAGTTGTAGTAGCACCTAAACCTGACTATTGTGTTTATCTTACCCGGACTGACTGTTTCAATTTAATTTATGAGATGGATTACATTTCATCTTATAGTTTTATTTTTGCATTTTTAATTTTAGCCCCCAAAAAGTCGTGAACCGTTCAAAATTGTGCCCTAAGTTTTCACGCCACTCCTGTCTTGCGAGACATTTTCACCTTGAATTGGCCTACCAATTCTTTTATGTTAAATTTTTATGTGACTTCCAAGCGCGCTCCTTTCGTAGATCAGTGCGATTTTACTGAGCAGCGGGGCGGACTTATATTGTACGCAATATGGGTTCGTCCACTACTCCCTCTTCCCCTAGGGCTGACGTCTTAAACTGAAGCCATAATACTTGTATCTTTTGTACAAGATTAAGGGCTACAACCTTTTTATGGACATGCCAGTGGCATCTCTTCTTTTTAGTAGTCCTGTGTCTTATGCACAAATTTTCATTTTCTTTTTAACAACATACATTACCATTTAGAATATATTATTTTTGCTAGTTTTCTTTTATTTTTGCTTTAAATATATACTATTTGTGTTTTGTGTTTTATAAATATATTTTTGCTTACAATTATGCCATTTTGATCTCAAAAAGGATCAATTTAAAGAGAAGTTATGAAATACAAATCTAACAAGTGATCACAAAAAAAATTAAATAAATAAATAAAATACTTCTCTCAATTTTTGCTCATGACATAAAAAAAATAAACAGCTGGTACCAGCGCCTCAACATAATAAAATAGAATAAAGGATCCGATATTAATTAAATACTATGTGGCAACTTTGGACTATTAAGGAGCTCCCTGTCATGATGTTTATATATATATATATATATGGGCATTGTTTTTATTTACATATTCTGCAAGCAAATTATAACCAATCATTTTGAAATACTTATATATACTTGTATGTCTTTTGATGTGTGTTTTTGTATATATTTTGGTAGACGGCACATTCAGTATCTTCAAAATAATGACAATAATAGTAAAAAAAAAAAAAAACTTTAATACAAGTATTAAGTTTTTTTGTGGTGGCCAGAGTGAGTTATGTAGCGAAGATTATCGCTACATGTCTTTCCCCGTTCATAAATGCAATAATTATTTCCTTTTAATAAATTCTTAGATTTATTTTAGATTCCCTTTTCACTAATAAACCCATTAGTTTAAATTAATTCTACACTTAATAGTTAATTTTAGCTTTCATACTCTCACTAATAAAAGTTAAAACTTTTCATCTTTTGGGGCTCTCTGTAGAAAATAATAATAGAACTTCCTTTCTCACAAATCTCTGTTGTGTCTTCGAAAAACATCTGTGCGACAGATACCGCACTTATTAACAAAATACAGAACACTCTGGGCTTGGTTCATCATAATATTTTATCCGTTACATTTTACTAACATCTGCCTTCCACACCCTGTTTTCAATCTCACAAATAATGCTTAAAGCTAGAAATACTTTTATCTCTGTTTATCCTGACTGTGCATTGTTATCTGTTCAATTGCCCATCTGGTTAACATAAATTTTGGTCAGCAAAAGGCAAATGTATGTAACGGCCTGCTTATCTCATCTACTTTCCAGGCTTAAAATATTTCTATAAACCTAAAAGATATTTGCAGATGTAAAAATAATCCTTGGGTTCCTAAACCGCAAAATTTAGCCGATCCTGAAGGTGTGGTCTACCAAAGTAATATCGTCAAAATCTTTGTATGAAAAACTTCTTACGCCTCTTGGCGATAAGCGATATGACGTTGTGTCGTCACTTCACTGATTGCCACCAGATTGTTAAGATGTAGCTCGGTAGAGTTCTGAGAATTCCCTCCCCCTTATGGGGGACTTGCAGTGTCTTAACTCTCACTAAAAACTGTCCTTAAATATATAAGTCTCTCGTTTCGGAGTTTTTTTGTGTGCTCCCTTTTTTGGTAAAACACCTGGGACGATGATGACTTCACCTCCATACCCCCCCTCCCATTCCTTTTCGAATGGCTGTGTCCTAACCAGGCTATTTTTCTTCTTTTTTTCAGGAAAATACAATTACAAAAGTAATGTTTTCCAGTACGTATTTTCTAACGAAGCAATATTGACAAAATAATAATGATAAAAAACAGTAATAAACATTTTATTAAATAAAAATCATAGCGCCAGAATACCCCCCCCCCCTTCCCTAATTACCATGAGTACATAGTAATATCCCTTTTAAATATTCAAACTCAAAGATTGCCACCGTTTTACCCATTTAACTACATCAACGAAAGAATATGTCCCGTGTCCGAGCGATAAAACAGCTTTCTATCAACAATTAAATCCGTAAATCTCTTTAATTCCATTTTTCAAACAGAGATTCCTTCCCATTAAAAATATGACCAAAGATGGCTCACATTACCTTCTTGCTTTTTAATAATCTGGAAGTGTCACTAACTAACTTCACGTACTCTAGAATAAAAACACATTTCCCCCCCCCCCATTTCATTTTCAGTATTCTAACCAGTTTTCATTATTCCAGCTGTTTTTTTTTCAATAAATGTTGTTTTCATTATTCTGAAAACTGATTCTATTGCTTTAATCTTTGTAACTGTGTGCGTTATAAAAAGTCAAACGATAAAATACATTCTGTGAAGAATCGAAGCCAGATGTTTTTAAATATTCATAGAATAATCAACAACGAATAGCTTTTGAGAGATTTTATCACGTGAACTTTTGAGATAGCAAAAGGACAACGTTTCCTATGATTGGCTTTCTTGATTAGACCAAAAAGATTTTTAATGTCTTGGAAAATGCAAAAGGAAAATGGTTCCTATGATTGACTTCCTTGATTAGATCAAAAGGATTTTTAATGTCTTGGAATCGTAGATCGACAGTGACGCGTCAAAAAGAAAGCTTCATAGGGGATTTTTTTGTGCGTCGGAATTTCTTTTCTCTCTGTCTCAAAAGGGTTTTAATGCTGTTGGGGTTTTTGTTTTATGCAGTAATAGAAATTCTTTGCCTCAGAATTCAAATAGGTTTATAAGTTGGAATTTTTTTTATATAACTAAACTTTTATTAATTTATAAATATGTATTCCTAAAATGATTTTCAGCCTTACTATTTGTTTCTTCTTTTTAAAATGCTTATCATACGAGGCATTCCAAAATTAACAGGGATTGTTGGGTAATCTGTTATTTAATAATAAGTTTTTGGTTAATATTACGAATATTTTTCCTGTTATGTTAAATAATGCCCATATCTAATACAAGGGGTCCAGTAAATGACTGACCCATTTCGAACGTAAATAAATAAATAAAAAGAACTGTATGAACAAAAAATACACCTTTTCCAGTATTTTTATTGAAAAATCAATATATATATTTTTAAAAATACATTTTTATCAAATAATTCCAATTCCGGCTAAAAGTTGTGCTACGCAACCTGCTGTTGGAATACGGACTTCACTCTAGATTTTTGTTTAGCGCAGCTCCGGTTTCCCTAAAAATATTACACTGTGAACAGTGTTCTCGCTAATATTTAACCAATGTTAGTAATTTGGCTAATTAAAAGAAAAAAAACATTCGCCAAATGAAAAAATTATATTTTAGTCAAATAGACTCACCGTGTAGTACAAAGGAAATTATCTTTAATCCTTTAATCTCAAATCCTTTTTTCTCAATATCTTCTAAAGTAACCTATGTTTTTATAACTGCGACAACGATTGTTATTAATCTAAATTCAACTATCTGGTATTAAAAATATATTATTATATAAATATGTTAAAAAATATTATGTTAAACACACACACACACATGTTGTGGTTACTCATAACCACTGCCATATTTTTTATTCAATTTAGTTTATCGTGTATTTTATTAATATTTATTCATTTATTATAAAAAATTCGCATTCTAAAATTTATTTTAACTCTCGCCTTTTTAAACTTCCCTGTAAAGTTTCTTTTCTTACGTAACGTTTATTTCAAAATGATAAAATGATTTCGAATTTGTTACTTCCGGTTGTGGTTTGTTCCTGTACTTTCTCGAATGCGGCCACAAGACGCAATGTAACTAGAAAAATTATTAATTCTTTTCGGAACGGCTTAAAACGTTCCAATCCAACCAAACACAACAACACACACCAAAAAGAAAGAAAGAAAATAAAAGCAAAAATTGAGCACTAGCAATTTGACGAATATAATCGCTTGTTTACTCGCCAAATGAAGAATTTAGTCGCAATTTGGCACAATGGCAAGCAACAGTGAGAACATAGACTGAGAACCCGATAGCGTCTAAAAGGTTCATCGCATCGACACAAAAAAAGAGCTGGACTTCTATAGTGCCAAAAATTTGGGAAGATAAAATATAGTTTGCTGTAAAAAAATAGACCTATTTTGCAGATGAACGTTAAATGCTTATAAAAAAGCATTAATTAAAACACTATTTTTATTGATATATTTTCTTAATATCGTTTTCTATAACAGAGATTCGTTTTACATGCGAATCCACGAATGAAATTTTACGAATATTATTTGGAAAAAATGTTTTTCTGTCAAAACTAAAGCTCTCATAGACAACGAAAAAAAAATCATCCAAATCATAAGTTTATAAAATGAAATTTATTCGTCTGGAATCGATGTTAAAATTTTACTTTCAAAATACAGTCTGAATAGTCAGTCATGCATTTTTAGTTTGAATATTAAAACATGTAGTTAGTTACATTTTACTTTCTTGGGGCATGTTTGACTAGGAGTTCGAAAGAAGAAGAAAAATCTGCATGGAAAGTTTTCATTGATATCATAATAAATAATGTGTTTAGAAACTTTATGCATGAATAGTCTATAAAAAAAATCGTTTCATAAGTAGATGAAGTAGAGCATATGATTAAAATTAAAGACTATTAAATGAGTTCATTATTCTCTTCAGCTTGAGCTATTTTTCAAGTAACATCATTTAACGTTAACTTAATATATAAAAATAAGAATTATAAACCATTAAAATATATACCCTTGATTTAAAAAAAAAAAGTAATTTCTTTTGAGTTATCGTGTAAAGAATTCATTAAACATAAAAAAACAGGAAAATGCACTATATTAATGTTAAAACCGATTTAACGTATAACAGGTTTTTTCTTTATCTTTTCAGACACTCTCTGCAAGAGAAATGATATAATCATGATAAAAATCTGAATATTAGTACATGTTTACATTTTGAAGAGTTGTCGTAAAAATGTTTGAGAATAAATTGCACCGTTTTCTGTATTTTATTAAAAATTCAATAATTTTTAAAAACACACACACACTATACAACATTTTGACCCGTTTTGCAGAGTCGACTTACCTACTTGATGAGTCGACTCTCGATTCACCTGCAGAAATAAGATTTGTTGGATGGAAAGAGATGTAAAGTAATATTTATGCTAGAACAATTTCTATTATTATATATATAAAACCCCTCCGTGTATAACAATTCCGGGGTCAACCCATTCACGAGAAAAAGAAACTTATTGCAACTGCGTCCACGTTAGGCTTAACTATTCCGAGCCGTTCACAAATATTCTAACTGTTCAACTTATGAAAATATACATGCAAAAGATTTCTTCATTACTCATTTTCTTTAAAACCTACAAAAACTATTTAATTATAATGTTTAAGTTCTAAATAAACAACCAGCAATTACGGAAAAAACAAACAATGTAAACAAATTAATACTGTTACCATTCAAGAATGACAAATTCCGTGAATGAATCTTTAGAATGACTCTATTGTCGGCATCATGACTCAGGAATGATTGAGTGCGTTCAGGAGCTATGCGCGCTGAACGCGCGCGCTCAGGAAACAGGTACATGGAGTGAATTTTACAGCGGATATAGTACTCCGAAGCAAAAACTCTTGAGCTCGCGCGCGCAGCGCGTGTGTCTCCCGAACACGTTCATTGTTTACTCTATATTGTTGACATTCGTTTTCGATCTTATAGAATGTTTTCTTGTATTACCTAAAAAATGGGCCAAAATAGGAAATTTTTTTTATACATTTTAGATATTTTTATTATTTTCTCTGAATATTTTTATATATTTTTTGGCTATAGTTTCACAATATAATCTTTTATAATTGATTTTTTGCCGTACTTTATTCTTTTAAAATTTATGTATTTACGATTTGTTCATTACAATCCCCCCATCCACCAGTCAGTTTTGTCATAGTTTTAAATGCAAATTTGTGTTAAAATTTTCTTTTTTTTTATATAGATTTTTCCCCCATGTTTAATCGCTGTATTTTTTAAAATTGTTTAAGCCTAAAGTGGTTGATTGACCATATTTGTAATTCTTTATCATCCTTTTTAAAATGCAAACACGTCATTTTGACGGGCTGTCTTCTAGTACTTAATAAAAACCAGCAAAACATACTTTTTAATAAGCAACATTTTTACACACATTTACCATAAATAAATTCTATTCAGAATATAGTCCTTTGAAACATTGGTTCTTAAATAATGATAGAGTCAGGTGATAGTTGTGATAGTCTCATTCCCCTATCATAAAAAAGCGTTTGCTTCTGAAATTTATTCAGTGGCTTTTGTCTCATGTACTTTTGAAAAAATTAAAAGAAAAATAAATGAAATTTAAATTTAGTAAAAATTTATCATAAAAATGTTTAGAGACTGAATTTTGTTTATTCTTTTATATAAAACTGAATGTCTACTAATTTTGATTCAATTTTATTACATTAGTAAATAGCTTGAAAATTGCTGTTTTTCTATACATGTATATGTATATATACACTGGCGTGCAAAATTTAAGGACGAAGGGATTTTCAAGAGGTAATTTTCACGCGAATATTCAACAGGAAGTAATATAATTTGAATAACTACTATCCCTGCATAACAGCTAGTCCATCCCTTGAAAAATCCCTTGAAAACTGGCATTTTGGGACTCCGTTCTTAAATTTTGCATACCAGTGTATATATATATAGAGTGGTCATAAAACAACTTTGCCGATAAATAGAGCTCTAGCGGCTGGTTCGTTCAACCAATCGAGGCGAGATTTCAGATATAGTTATTATGAGGTATGAGCTCGGGATTCTGAGAACGGCAACAAAATGGTGCTCACGGTTACAGTTATAGGTACAGAAACTCGAAGTTTTCCAATGGCAACGCCAATTTTTTTTCCGTCGAAAAATTATCAGCGCATGCGAAAACCCTAAAGAGCATTGAAACTGTACGTGTATCACAAGAAGCGAACTCATTATACACGCACAAAAACAGCTCTTCAAACGTCCCCCCCGCCAAAAAAAAACAACCAAAAGAAAAAAAAAAAAGAACACGATCGGAGCAAACAGAAGAAATTTGCATTTCGCAGATTCATTACACCAATCTCTGATTACAACACTCCAAGCCAGTTCGCTGCAGTAATTCTGGTATGACGCAATTTTGCAGCATTGTCGTATAGAGGGAGCCTGTTTACAGAACATTCCCATCCCACTTTTTATCCGTTTTCTACGCTGACTATCAGATAAGCGGCGTTCCGTAATTGGTGTTTTACCTCTGTCATATGCAAATTTCCTTCGTGAGCTGTAATCGTGTTTTTTTTTCTTTTTGGCCATTCAGAGTTGTTTTTTGAGCGAGCATAACGCGTCCGCCTATTTCGATATGCGCACCGTTCCAAAGCTCTTTCAGGTTTCGCATGCGCTAAGCATTTTGCGAGGGAAAAAAATGGGCGTTGTCATTTGAAAATTTCGAGTTTCTGTAGCTATAACCGTAACCGCGAGAGCCAATTTGTTGCCGTTGACAGAATATCGAGCTGATACCTGTGAATAACTATATCTAAATTCTCATCTCGATCGGTTGAATGGACCGCCAGCTAGAGTTCGATATATCGGTATATAAGTTTTATTATGACAACTCTGTATATTAAAAAGTCTATAGAAATATTTTCTGTAATAATGTTCTTTATTTAAATCAGATAAAGGATATATTTTCAGATATCTTCTATCCCATTCTTTTCCTCAAGCAGAATAGCATAGGAAGGGAGACGGGGGTTGAAAAACATATCTCACGTTCTATGACGCTTTTTGTAATGAAATTTTAAAAAGAGGTGTTCGCAGGATATTATAGATACGTCGTTTTTTAATTCTTTTTAAGAATACTTCCATTTCTGTGTATATATGTTTGCAAACGGCGTGGAGAGGAGTGTGTAAAATACATTTCAGAATCTCTCGTGGCTTTCGTGATAAAATCTTCAAATATGTTAAATTTCAAAATATGAATATAATGCTGGGATGAAATCATTTTTTCTTTTGAAAAAAATTATAGTATACGTCGTTTTAGGTGGGTTTACGCCTTAGCATGTAGTTTTGTATGTTAATTTCTCCTTCGGGATCATGGATTTTTTTCATGTTTTATACAGGATTTGTTGTGGACAGACTCTCTTTTCCTAAGGTTTGCTACATTTTAATGCGCCAATTTTAAGTAAACACCCCGTTTTTTTAATAGGGGTCCTGGCAACATTATATCAGAAGACATCTGCGACTAGTGACTGGATGTAACATTTTACTTGTAGCAAGAAACTGCTCAAAATCTGTAACATTTCCAAGAATAAGTACATCGATTGCGGATAACCACGTCTTTGGTCCGAAAAAAATGAAATTTTGGAAATTAAAATGAACTAATTTTAAGATAAACTTACAATCAAATAATATAATTTAATTTTGTTAACTTATTTTGTGTTTCGTAAATTTTTTTTTAAATGTTCATAAAATTCATTCCTTTTTTATTATTTAGTTATAAAGTTAAAATATTTATTCATAGAATTATTTCTTGTCAAAACCCATAAAGTATTTAGGTATGATTATTACTGTTAACAATCTAATTGTAGTTATTATTAATAGATATCTCTTTTATCATTGTAATCCTATCATTGGGTTTAACCACTTAACCGGCGAAGGGTATGGGGAAACAGTGCTTTTACCCC
This sequence comes from Maratus speculifer, assembly GCA_964019185.1. Lineage (NCBI taxonomy): Eukaryota > Metazoa > Arthropoda > Arachnida > Araneae > Salticidae > Maratus > Maratus speculifer. Next base: position 243,652,821 of record OZ025289.1, read on the forward strand.
CGACCTATCTCGGGGCAGACGTTTAAGTGGTTAATCAAACTAACCCTGTAAGGAAAAAATAACCTTTTTGATTTTATTACAGATGTTCTATTAAATTATAGCATAACAACAAAATAGCAGTGGGAATGCGTGAAAAACAAATGAAATAAATATTATTTATAGATTCTTTATCAAAATAATATTGATAATAATAATAATTAGACTTTATTATTATTATTATTATTGTTATTATTTTGTTGAATTGAGAGCAGAATCATCTAGCTTTGTCTTAAAATACAGTCCACTTCCAATGTAATTGTTATACACTATCTACCAAAAAGTATTTGTACACTTTCAGTTTTTGACATTTTGTCAAATATTTAAAAATATACTGGTCGGATTCTTCTGGAACTTCAGAAATAAAAAGATTATGTTTCACTTTATATTTATTTACATTCATTTGTTAAGCGGGTAATTAGGGGGCCGGCAAAAAAACAAAGAATAATAGAAATATTTGGGATTGCCCTGTACATGAAAATGCACGAAACGACTTATCGCTTTAGAATACAAATACACGAATACAGTAGAATATGTACACTAATTTTTGTGAGAATAGCATGTATATTTATGGCGATAGAGCGATTTTTTTGAAAAATTCAAAAAATTCTGGTATGTTTTTTGTTAATATCATGCTGGGTTTTTGACCAAATTTAACGCAAATTTCAGAAAAATTGGCAAAATGCAGTAGAAAAAGTGTAGCGCAATTGGAATATAAATATATTAAATATTTTATGAAATATGAGTAGTTGTATAAAATAATTTTTATCTGCGCATGCGCGAACTAGAAAAACATTTTTTTTACATCATTTAATAGTCAATTCTATGGAGTGACTTATAAAAAAAATCCAATCAAATATCGTGAAAATTCAAAAATATATCATTATTTTAGTGAGATGTTTTTACTCTGCTCTCTAAAAACGGCTGAATCTTAAGGGATTCTCCACAAATTGACATTTTTTAATAACTGACTTTAAAAAAAACTAGTATTGAATTAATACAATATCTAATACAATATTGCTGCTAATAAGTACTTGACAATTGTGATAGAAAAGAAAAAGAGCTTTATTCACATTCAGGGCCAAAACTAAGAGAGGGTTGGGGGAAAAGGGCATGTGCCCCGGGCGCTAGGATGAAAGTGTCCCAAATGTACATTTTGTTTGGCGATTTTTTCCATGTCTATGTTTAGCATGATATTGTCAAAATCGTCCCATTCAAAGCATTTCTCCTATACCAAAGAATAGAAGAATCTAATGATGATGGCATAAAGATCCCGCATAAAGCAGATTTTTTTTTTCGTTTTGATTCGGTTTCACGATTTTAAGGTATCATTTTTTTAAAACAAAGCAGACTACTTTAATCAATATTACATATTTTAAGTTTTAAAATAAGTCGGCTATTAATAAATTAGAAAATTTTTCTTTGCAAATACTTTTACAGATGCTTTGCAAAGAAGAAAAGGGAGGGGGGGTGGAGTTCACCAAAATTCATTGAAATATAAATATATTAAATATTTTCTAAAATGTTCTATGTCATGCAATATTTTCAACCAAATATAAAGCCACATTCAGAAAAATTCGCAAAATGTAGTAGAAAGAATAAGGTGCTATTGAAATATAAATATATTAAAAGTTTTCTAAAATATGAGTATTTGTATGAAATATTTTTTAATCAGCGTATGCGTGAACGATAAAATTTATCATTTTACATAATTTAATATTCAACTCTATGGAGCTACCCATAGAAAAATCCGATCGAATTTCGTGGAAATTCAGAAAGTTATTGTGGATAGGAGTGAACTGATTTTCAATTGGTCTCTGAAAGCAGTTGAATGACGTCAGATTTTACGCAAATTGCCAAATCTCCATTTACGTTTTTTACTGGTGATTTACTTCTTTTCTTAGATAATTACCAGAACGAACCTATTTCAGGATAAAAATAATTATAAAAAATCGAAGCATTTGTGTCAAATTTACCCATTGATACATAATTGATAATGGCTCTTATGCAAATGCCGATATCTGCGATCCTGAAATACGTCAAGTTCTCCACTGTTAAATGTGGTGTCGAAAACAACACTGACATCAATCGCATGCATGATGCCAAGAAGAACAGAGCTGTCTGATTTTGAGAAAGGTGTGATCATCGGGTACCACCGAAATGGCCGATCTTTAATCGACATATCTAGTGAGCTTAATTACCCCAAAACCACTGTGGCGTATGTGATTAGAAAATAGAAGCTGAATGGTGATTGTCAGAATGTGGCCAGAGTAGGCAGACCGACGAAACTGGGAGATAGAGACCGACGGGTTCTGTCTAGAGAATTTCGGAAGAACCGCAACCAACCAATGTTACACATACGCCAAGAATTTCAACAAGCTTCAGGATGTGTTGTTTCCATGAATACCATCCGTAAGGAAGCTCATCTGCTTAATTTTTATGGCCGTGCTGCCGCCCATAAGCCTTTAATCACAAAGTCCAACCGCGCAGCTCGGTTAAGTTGGTGCAAAACACGCCAGCAATGGACTGTATAGCAATGAAAACAGGTTCTCTGGAGTGATGAATCAAAGTTCACCCTCTACCGTTCTGATGGTAGGGTCTGGGTCTGGCGTCTGCCTGGAGAACGCCTCCTACCAGAATGTATTGTGCCCACAGTTAAATTTGGCGGAGGGGGAATTATGTTCTGGGGTTGTTTTTCCTGGTTCGGACTAGGACCCTTGGTCCCAATTCATGGTAAGCTCAATGCCGATGCCTACTGTAATATACTGGACAACAGTGTACTTCCTACGTTGTGGCAATACTATGGACTAAACCCATGTTATTTTCAGGATGACAACGCAAGCTGCCATGTAGCGAGGTCCAGCATGGATTGGTATGCTGATAATGGAGTGCATCGACTCGAGTGGCCTGCCCAGAGCCCAGACCTGAACCCAATAGAGAACCTCTGGGACGAGTTGGATCGTCGAATTAAGGCGGGTGACACACGCCCAAAATCAGTAAAAGAGCTTACCTGCCTTGTGCAAACAGAGTGGAATAAAATACCATTAAATGTAATACAAGGACTAGTTGAGAGCATGCCCAGGAGAGTCGCAGCTGTAATTGCCTCTCGAGGAGGATCTACAAATTATTAAATGTGAACAGGGCCAAAACCAGTCTTTTTTTCCCGAGGCAAACGTGGATTTTGAAGGTACCCCTCTCCCCCTCCTTCGCAAAGCATATTTACAAAGAAAATTTCTCCAATTTATTAATAGCCGACTTATTTTAAAACTTAAAATATGTAATATAAAATAACGTATTCTGCTTTATTAAAATACTCCAATTTGATACTTTAAACCGAATCAAAAAAATTCCACTTTCAACAGGATCTTTAAGGCCCTTGTCCCTGCCCGCGAAGACACTGCTGAGCTAATGCTATTCCTGTGGGGAGGCATTTTTCTAATAACTCTTTCGCATTTTGAAATTTTCAATTTTTTTTTTTTTTTTTTTTTTTTTTTTTTTTTTTTTTTTTTGCATTGGATAGCGGAAGTCCCTCACAAAATCGCTCCTTGACTACTTTTTCGATTTGAGTCATAGATATTTTTTATAAAGTTAGTTTCACTTTCAGAACCGTGAAAGAAACATTATAAAAATATCTACGCCAAAATTGAAAAAGTAATCACGGAGCGATCTTGAAAAGGACTTCCGCTATCCAATGCAAAACATATTATTTAAAAATGTCCAAATGCAAAAGAGTTAGAAAAATGCATCCCCATAGGAATAGCATTAGCTCGTGAGCATCTTCGCGGGTAGGGGCAGGGACCTTAAGCCATCATCATTAGATTTTTTTATGCTTTAGCATAGCCCAGATATAATAATTTTAACAATATTATGCTAAACATAGCCATGAAAAAAATCGCCAAACGAAAGATACAATTGGAACACTTTCATCCTAGCGCCCGGAGCACATGCCCTTCTCCCCCCCCCTCTCTTAGTTTTGGCCCTGAATGCGAATAAAGCTCTTTTTCTTTTCTATCACAATTGTCAAGTACTTATTAGCAGCAATATTGTATTAGATATTGTATTAATTCAATACTAGTTTTTTTTAAAGTCAGTTATTAAAAAATGTCAATTTGTGGAGAATCCCTTAAGATTCAGCCGTTTTTAGAGAGCAGAGTAAAAACATCTCACTAAAATAATGATATCTTTTTGAATTTTCACGATATTTGATTGGATTTTTTTTATAAGTCACTCCATAGAATTGACTATTAAATGATGTAAAAAAAATGTTTTTCTAGTTCGCGCATGCGCAGATAAAAATTATTTTATACAACTACTCATATTTCATAAAATATTTAATATATTTATATTCCAATTGCGCTACATTTTTTCTACTGCATTTTGCCAATTTTTCTGAAATTTGCGTTAAATTTGGTCAAAAACCCAGCATGATATAAACAAAAAACATACCAGAATTTTTTGAATTTTTCAAAAAATCGCTCTATCGCCATAAATATACATGCTATTCTCACAAAAATTAGTGTACATATTCTACTGTATTCATATATTTGTATTCTAAAGCGATAAGTCGTTTCGTGCATTTTCATGTACATCAGGGCGATCCCAAATATTTCTATTATTCTTTGTTTTTTTGCCGGCCCCCTAATTACCCGCTTAACAAATGAATGTAAATAAATATAAAGTGAAACATAATCTTTATATTTCTGAAGTTCCAGAAGAATCCGACCAGTATATTTTTAAATATTTGACAAAATGTCAAAAACTGAAAATGTACAAATACTTTTTGGTAGATAGTGTATGTGTTATTGCTGTTTACAGTGGCCTATTTGTTATTGAAAAAAAAGTGTGTAGCTTTATCACTTCATTTTTATTGCCACTCAAAAGAATTATGTTGCATTACGGTCTACAGAGAAAAACCATTTGCCTATATTTTAATGATATTACAATATTTAAAAATATGGAATTTGATATATATCACTGAGGTGACCTGTAATTTTCTTTAGGTTCACAGAATATTGTGTGCATCCTTATCGTTCATTTGAAGTGACAAACAATCGTATTTCATTTTGAAGAAAATGAGCCATAATTGAACTATTAAAGAATATGAACAATAACTGTTGGAAGTGCGATATGAACTATGGAATACCTATTTACTTTAACTGTTTTTACTTTCATTTATCTTTACAAGAAAAAAGTGTAAAGTTCGTGAAAATTTTCGTAATCCGATTTTTGACAGACTTACATGTTTTAGGGGTCAGAGATTCCAATATATATGTTTTTTTCTCTTACAAAAGTCTATGTGTGGCTCTTTGAGTCTGTGACTTCGTCTGGGGGACATAAATTTTGTGGCCACTTTATCTCAAGAACTGTTGCTCGGAATTTAATAAAAAATATACATTCAGATAGACCCTGACATAAATTGATTCTGATTAGGTTTTGATGTAAATCGCTCAACAAGTGGCGTTCCTATGCTGTATTTTTTACGATTTCTACAACAGCTCTATCTCATGAACTATTGCGCAGATTTTCACCAGACGTCAGAATCTATTACTATTTGACATAAATTGAGGCAGTTTACATTCTTCTTCAAATCGCTCAACAGGTGGCACTGCATACTCTGTTGCCTTTTTCACAATTTCTTCATGGACTCTTACTCATGAGTTAATGCATGGATTTGCATCAAACTTCGGACTTAATTACTCCTTGTTATGGACGGATTTTGTTTACGTTTTGCTACTAATCGCCCGACAGGTGGCGCTGCTATGCTGAATTTTTCCCGATTCTTGGAATAGCTCTTTTCCAAGAATTAATGCATGAATTTTCATAAAACTTCAGATTCATGTATTGCATGATATGTGTTATTGCTGTTTATGTTGTGCATAAATCGTCCAATAGATGGCGCTTTTATGTTGCTATTTTCCAGGGATCATTTAGAATACTCACAATGGACTTAAATTGCCATTTATTTTAGTATCAACATGTACGGAAAAGAAGAAAGTTTTGGAATTACCATATCCGACTAGTTTAAATATTACTTGATGTGAATGCATTACAAATAAAGAATTATCTAATTTTCTTTATACTCATAACAGATGCAGTGCTACTGTTTTAAATCTTAAATTTACAATGACTATTACAATACGAGGAAAACTCATCACTTTTATTATTTTTTAATTTAAATTTATCAGCTAACGATAGAATTTAATTAATATTTATTTTTAAAAGAACGGTATGGGATTCTTTTACTTTGGATATAATTAAACTCTTGTATTTAATAAAATTAAGTTTTACAAGAACTTATTTGCTTTGAGAATGTTTTCTTATGTAATTTTAATTATTTCTTTTGAAATTAGTGAAAATAAGATTTGGACAGCAGAAGAAAAATACTGTTTATAAAGAGAAGCTCTGAAAAAACAAAAGAACTAATTCCTAAAAAGAAGAAAAAAAGAATCTGTTAAAGTGGTATTAGAAATGTACATCTTTAACACAAAATTCCAACGATAATTTAAAATTAACTGGATAACACAATTTTAATTTGTTGTAACTAATGCAAGTTGTTCATTCTTTTAAAACTTTTTTCAAAATTTATTATTGCTACTTAAATTTAGACTGAAATTTTGAGCTACAAATATATCATTAAATATAGACAAAATTGATAGGATAATATTCCGACTTAGAGAAACAATATGATTAAGATCGGTATCTTATTATTTACATAAAAAGATATCAATCTTACTGATACCTTTTTAATTGATGTCACATAACAAAATAAATTATTGGTATATTTTGAATTCAGGAATCAAATTCGTCAATGTATGAAAATATATATATAAGGTTAAAATATATACTAGATGGAACCCGTCAAAACTTGACGGCACCAAAAAAAGAAAAAAGTATTTTCCAGCTATTAAAGGATTTTTTAACGACTAATCTCCAGCAAAAATTTCAATATATAAAAGAAAAACCTGCATTTTACATCCAGGCAAATGACCTGCATTTGGCCGAGTTACATTCAAACATGCTGTCATAGAATTAGAATATCTCTCATTTGATAATTTTCCATTTACAAATACAACACCAATAAATTGTACATGACATGAATAAATCATAAATTACTGTCATTACTCATTTCATACAAAATATACATACTTCACTTACTTCAGAGCAAAATAAGACTGAATTTATAGTTTGCCATTTAGCAACAACTTTAACAATGATCCTCTCAGTGGTTAATTTGTTTTTACATTACCCACCCCATTCAACAAATAAACATTTGCATTATTAATGCAAAAAAATTAATGATAATATTTATTCAATGCATTAAAATTAATGATAATATTTATTCTGGCTAGGTGTATCTCGTCAAAACTTGACGGCAACAATATGAAAGAACCAAAAAAAAAAGTATTTTGCCACTATAAAATTTTTTAAAGATTAATATTTATTAAAAATTTCAATATGCTTTTCCATTTACCAACGTAACACCAACATGACATGATCCCGGGTGCAGAATTGGTGCAACTATGCGACACATGTCACAGACTCTTGAAAATTTTTGAAGATTATTTTTCAACTGTTAAAGTTTTTTTTTTTTTTTTTAATGCTAGAAATCATTTGCTATGTACCAAAATTTGTCTAGGTACCATAAAAAACGCAAATTTTGGCAAATAATCACAAAAAATAGCAAATTTCGTCAAAATACCCCCCCCCTAAAAAAAATCACCCGGAAATTTTGTAAATAGATGTGGTAAAAAAACAGCAAATTTCGTCAACAGATTGCAAAAATCAACACAGTTCTTCAAAAGATCTCTAAAAAATGCTTAAAAAACTGAAAAAACAAATTATCTAGGTATCCCAAATAAAACAAATTTTACGAAAGTATTGCAAAAAAATCAAGATTTTGCCAAAACGTCTAAAAATGGCAATTTTTATGAAAAAATTTAAAAAAAAGGAAATTTTCACAAAAAATCCCTAAAAAATGGCAAATTTGTAAACACATTGTGAAAAAAAATTCAAAATAGTGTGAGAAAACAACAAATTTTGACAAATGATTGTGAGTAAACAAGAAATTTCGTCAAAGTATTGAAAAAAAAGCAAATTTCATCAAATAATCACAAAAAAGATAAATTTCGCGAAAAAAAAAAACAAATTTTGCAAAAAGATCTTCAATAAAACGCCAAATCACATCGAAAAATCGTGACAAACCGACAAATTTCATCGAAAGAACTCGAGAAAAACGATAAACTTTACCGAAAGACCTCAAGATAATGAATTTTGTCCAGGTTTCACAAAAGACGCGAATTTTGTCCGAAGATCTCAAAAAGCACATAAAGTTTGTCTAGGTAACGCAAAAAAAGGTAAATTTAGCTAAAAATAGCGAAAAAAACGACAAATTTCTCAAAAAAATAACAAAAAACGACAATTTCGCAAAAAAAAAATACGAAAAAGGGCTAAATTCCATAAAACAGCAATTTACATCCAAAGATCGTGAGAAAAAATGACAAATTTCACCGAAAACCCCCAGAAAACAAATAATTTTGTCCTGGAAACATAAAAGACATGAATTTCATCAACAGATCGCGAAAATACATAAAATTTGTCTAGGTACTTCAAAAAACGCAAATATTTACAACAGATTGTGACAAAACAACACATTTTGTCAAAAGATGAAAAAAAGGGGCACATTTCATCAAAAGATCGCAAAACAGGTAATTTTTGCAAAAAAAAAAAGTGAAAAAATTTGACAAATTTCTAAAAATAACAAAAAAAAAAAAAAAAAACGAAAAATTTTACAAAAAAAAATCACGAAGAAAGGATAAATTCGATAAAACGGCAAATTACATCGAAAGATAGTGAGAAAAAACGACAAATTTCACCGGAAATCCCTGAGAATACAGATAATCTTGTCCTAGTATCATAAAAGACGTGAATTTTGTCAAAATATCATGAAAATACTTTAAATTTGTCTAGGTACTTCAAAAAACGCAAATATTGGTAAACAGATTGTGAGAAAACAACACATTTTGTCAAAAGATAAAAAAAGAGGCACATTTCATCAAAAGATCGCAAAACAGGTAATGTTTGCAACAAAAACAAGTTGGAAATTGCACGTGAAGCGTAGCAAATTAGGTGCGTTCGTACGATAACGAAGTTTTAAAAATATTACTTTCATATATCAATCTCATACAATTGTAAATAGTGAATTACAATTAAAACGCTCATCAAACTATGTTCTACCTATACCATTATGTAATGGAATACTTTTGTGTGGTCTTGTAAATCAATAACAAATGTTCTTTGCACCACAAATTATGTAAGATGTATAATATAATATGTACTTTATAGTTGCATATAAATTTTATTAAGTTCGCATGAGTGTAACACAATTAAAATGCATTTGAAGCATTTTTTCTCACTGACCGTAATGTAACGGAATACTTTTGATTGTCCCTGTAATTGATGTATGAATTCGATTTTCATAAAATTTGAAATAACTAGACAAAATTATGTAATAATTATGTATTTTAAATTTCAAACGTATAGAATATATTTGAAACTTTTCCCCCATTGACCATAATGTAATTGAATACTTTTGATTGTCCCTGTAATTGATCTATGCACACGATTATCAAAAAATTTGAAAAAACTCGACAAAATTATGCAATAATTGCGTATTTTAAATTTCAAACGATTAAAATGCATTTGAAACTTTTTTCCCCATTGACCGTAATGTAATGGAATACTTTTGATTGCCCCTGTAATTGATCTATGCATCCGAGTTTCATAAAATTTGAAATAACTAGACAAAATTATGTAATAATTATGTATTTTAAATTTCAAACGTATAGAATATATTTGAAACTTTTTCCCCATTGACCATAATGTAATTGAATACTTTTGATTGCCCCTGTAATTGATCTATGCACACGATTATCAAAAAATTTGAAATAACTCGACAAAATTATGTAATAATTGCGTATTTTAAATTTCAAACGATTAAAATGCATTTGAAACTTTTTTCCCCATTGACCGTAATGTAATGGAATACTTTTGATTGCCCCTGTAATTGATCTATGCATCCGAGTTTCATAAAATTTGAAATGACTCGACAAAATTATGTAATAATTATGTATTTTAAATTTCAAACGATTCGGTTGGGTGGTTTTTGCGTTGTTATATGCGGACAGACAGACGGACGGACTGAACGACCACTATAGGTGCTACGTATTATATAATTACGAACGCACCTAAAAAAGCAAAAATATGACAATTTTCTGAAAATAACAAAAAAACGACAAATTTTACAAAAAAAAATCACAAAAAAGGATAAATTCGATAAAACGGCAAATTACATCGAAAGATAGTAAGAAAAAACCACAAATTTCACCGAAAATCCCTGAGAGTACAAAATATTTTGTCCTAGTATCATAAAATACATGAATTTCGTCAAAAGATCGTGAAAATACTTTAAATTTGTCTAGGTACTTTAAAAAACGCAAAAATTGGTAAACAGATTGTGAGAAAACAACATATCTTGTCAAAAGATGAAAAAAACAGGCACATTTTACCAAAAGATCGCAAAACAGGTAATTTTTGCAAAAAAAAGGCGAAAATATGACAAATTTCTGAAAATAACAAAAAAACGACAAATTTCACAAAAAAATCACGAAAAAAGGATAAATTCGATAAAACGGCAAATTACATCGAAAGATCGCGAAAAAAACGACAAATTTCATCGAAAATCCCCGAGAAAACAAATAATTTTGACCTGATATCATAAAAGACGTGAATTCCGTCAACAGATCGCAAAAATACATAAAATTTGTCTAGGTACTTCAAAAAAACGAAAATATTGGTAAACAGATTGCGAGAAAACAACACATTTTGTCAAAAGATGAAAAAAAGAGGCACATTCCATCAAAAGATCACAAAAAAGGTAAACTTTACAAAAAAAAGTGGAAAAAGTGAAAAATTTCTGAAAATAACAAATAAACGAAAAATTTCACAAAAAAATCACGAAAAAAGGATAAATTTGATAAAACGGCAAATTACATCGAAAGATAGTGAGAAAAAACGACTAATTTTACCAAAAATCCCTGAGAAAACAAATAATTTTGTCCTAGTATCATAAAAGACATGAATTTCGTCAAAAGACTATGAAAATACTTTAAATTTGTCTAGGTACTTCAAAAACGCAAATATTGGTAAACAGTACATACTTAAAACAATAGCGATCTTTTTTCAGCACAGTTAAAACTGGTCTCTACGCATACGCGCTTGCGCAGAGACTTAGAAACTATCGGAGAAGACTGTACTTAGTCTCTGTATACGCATTTGCAAAGCGCGTTGGTAAATATGGGATAAGACTGAATTTTTGCTATCACTGTTTAATGCAATGCTATGATAATTAAGTTTTTTTCTTTACTTATCTTATAATGATCGAAATACATTGGTTTTTTCACTTTACGTAAGTTATTTTATTTCCATTTGTATTCTTTTTTAGTGTTAAACGCTATTCCCTCCTTCAAACCTTGCGATGTTATTGCCGGCAATCTTAGGCTTAATGTAGAGATGTTTCATATGAAATTGAAACATTCAATAGTTAATGATTAAAGTGTTTATTTACGTTCTTGGCCGATAAAGCATTTTCTATATTGCATATCATGACTGAATGCTACGCAAAAAGAGGGATCTCTTCTGATAATTTTATTTCTCTTTGTTGACGATAATGATCTTCATATTTTTGAAAAAAACATTGTTGAGAGATCAAGATCAAGAAATTGAAAACAAAAATAGCAAATTTCATCAAAATATTTCCTCTTGCTTCTCCCCAAAAAAACTCAGTAAATTTTGTCACGGGAACACTTTTTAAAAAAAAGAGTACTTTTTTTAAAAAAGGGAACTTCGAGTCAACACAAAGTAAGTGAAACATTAAATAAATATTAATGATTTACAAAGCTGTTTATAATTAAGCATATTTTCATTTCATTTGCAATTCTCCATTCTTCAGCGAAAACAATGTAATGTAAATACTTCCTAAACGTTATGAATTTGCTCAAAAATGATATTAAAAATCACCATTTTTTGACATGAGTATAATAAGAAACTGGAGCAAAAAATAAATAGTGATTTGCGAATCTGTTTACATCCATCAAGTCAAAACATCGCATCGGTCGAAAATCGCAGCTTCCCTTCCAAAACACAAAACAAAAAACAATGTGATTTCCAGCCATTTTTTTTATATATCCTTAGTATAAATTTGCAAAATTACATTATAGAAAATGATTTATCGGCCAAGAACGTAAATAAACACTTTAATCATTAACTATTGAATGTTTCAATTTCATATAAAACATCTCTACAATAAGCCTAAAATTGCCGGCAATAACATCGCAAAGTTTGAAGGAGTGAATAGCGATTAACATGAAAAAAGAATACAAATGGAAATAAAATAATTTACGTAAAGTGAAAAAACCAATGCATTTCGATCATTATAAGATAAGTAAAGAAAAAAAATATAATTGAGGAGCCCAGAAGCCAAGGGGTACAAGTGACAAAATGTCGATTTGGAGTAAATTGAGTTTAAAGATAATTGATGTTAAATTGGAACATCAATAACAATTCACTAAATTGAAATAGGAAACATCTGCTTGTTCATTCTAATCTTTGAACTCTCATTTCAATAATTGTTAAAAATAGGGTAAAATTTTCTTTAAATGTATAATTAATCAATATTGTTTGTTTTTCGAAAAAAGTGGTTTTTCGCTATAACCCCCCAAATAATCAGAAAATCACCTATATTTCTTTACCTGAAATGAATAAAGCATATTTCCAGATACCCTGTGCATTTAACTCAATTTTTTCAATTTTGTCACTTATACCCCTTGGCTTCTGGGGTCCTCAATTATCATAGCATTGCATTACACAGTGACAGCAAAAATGCAGTCTTATCCCATATTTACAAACGCGCTTTGCAAATGCTTTTATAGACTTCTCCGATTGGTTCTCAGATTTCCTGGGCAAGCATGTATGCGTAGAGACCAGTTTTAGTGTGCTGAATAACGAAGGCTACCGTTTTAATATATAGATAAGGAAGGGTGACCCCCTCCAAGTTAATCAAATACAGTCAGCGCCACGGAGTTTTATTATAGTTCTTTTCTAATAAATTTTAGAAATAAACTAATAGGATTGCTACAACTCGTAATGAATGTCTTATAATGAAATAAAGGAAATCTTTTAAAATTAAATAACAGTAAAATGATAAATAAATAATTTTGCTATGATTAACAATAATTCTTAACAAAGTATCATTTGAAATGTGCAAAATGGAAGTGATTTTATTTTAACTTACCGCAATTGTATCTAACTAATCAAAAACTAAATTTTTACGATTCTTAAGCCTTATGTCAATGACCAATATTCGTTCTTGTCAGCAATGAACGAGGGACACAATACCTACTGCAATTTTAGCATAAACCAGCAATAAAATGTCGCTATGTCATAAAATGTAAATACTTCGTCTTTGAAGCAGAGGGGTGTGACGCTTTTTTAGGAATATTAATTACTTCATCTCTTAATAATTCAAACACACACATTAGATGTGTGGAAAGCACTCTCATATTCCTTATATCGAGCAAGTATAAGTGTAAACAAATTCTGCAATATTCGTTGGATTTTTTTTCAGTCAGAAAACACGAGCAATATGATAAGGCTGCAGCAGTTCATGATTTATAGACTATTCTAAATTAAAACCTATTGGAAAAAATCGCTGTTGGCTCGGCCTAGCGGCTCAGATAGATTTCGAAGTTAAGTGCTCATTTCAACAACAATAAGTAAAATTTGATAGAGATAAACCCAGTTTAATAACTTTATTTGACCGCTTTTGATAAGTTTTTAATTTAATTTACTGTAAGAGCAGGTTATATCAGAATCATCTTAAGCGAAATTCGGCTGAAAATGCCCACTTTAACAGCATTTTATGGTGCGTTCGTAATTATTTAAATACGTAGTACCTATAGTTGTCGTTTAGTCCGTTCGTCGTCCGTCCGTCTGTGCGGATATAACAACGCAAAAACTACCCAACTGAATCGTTTAAAATTTAAAATATATGATTATTACATAATTTTGTAGAGTCATTTCAAACTTTATGAAAATCGGTTGCATAGAACAATCGCAGATACAATCAAAAATATTCCGTTACATTACGGTCAAAGGGAAAAAAATTGAAATGCATTTTAATCGTTTAAAATTTAAAATATATAATTATTACATAATTTTGTAGAGTCATTTCAAATTTTATGAAAATAGGATTCATACATCAATTACAGGGACAATCAAAAGTATTCCTTTACATTACGATAATTGGAGAAAAATGTTTCAAATGCATTATAATGATGTTACACTCATTCGAATATAATTAAATTGATATGCATCTATGAAGTGCATATTATAATATACATTTTGCATAATCTGTGGTGCAAAGAACGTTTATTATTGACTCAGAAGGCCACACAAAAGTATTCCATTACATAATGATATAGGGAGAACATTGCTTGAAGGGAGAACGTTGCATTTTAATTGTAATTAACTATTTCAAATTTTATGAGATTTATATGTGTTGCTGAGGAATACTATAGGTTATTTCCTGCAAAAAACTAATCAGATAGTACTTACAGGACTCACAAAATATTTTGGCTACTGTACTGCATCCGAAATACTGTGTGCTGTTACATCAAAATCTGAATAATTTTAAGTGCGCCCGTAATTATATAAATAGCTAGCACCTATATTCGTCGTTGAGTCTGTCAGTCTGTCTGCCCGCCTGTCCGTCTGTCTGAACCATATAACAAAGCAAAAACTGCCCAAGTCTCACGATATATAAAATTAAAGTATATAATTTTAGCGTAATTTTGTCGAGTCATTTTAAGTTTTAAGAAAATCGAATGTATAGTTTAATTAGAGGGACAATTAAAAGTACTCCATTACATTATGGTTAATAGGAGTAAATAGTTTTAATACATTATAAAGATGTTAAACAGTTTCGAATATAATAGAATTGATATGAACCTATAAAGTATATGTATATTAAAATATACATTCTGTACAATCTGTAATGTAAAGAATATTTATTATTAAATTACAGGGCCACACAAAAATGTTCTACTACATTATTCATTACGGGAAAACATTGTTTGGGGAGTGTGTTAATTATATTAAACTATTTCACATTTTATGAATATGATATATTCTGAAATGGCTGAGGTGCAATAAAAGTTTCTTCCTGTATATTTACAGGAACGCAAAAAAGATTTCGGCCACTATACTATATCCGAAATACTTTCTACTATAACAGCAAGATCTGAATATTTTTAAAACTTTGTTATCGTACAAACGCATCTCATTTGCTACGCTTGACGTGTAATTTCCAACTTGTTGAAGCATATTCTGATTTTATGAAATATTTAACCAATACGGCTCATTATATAGTTCCTAAATAAAAGAAACTGCTAACTGGATGCGTCCGAGAGCAAAAATCAATTTAAAAATGAGTCTGAAAGTAAACAATTTGTTATTTGAATACATTCTCAATTGTTCAATCTGATCGCTTCCGGATCGCTTCCTGCTCCGCTTCTGTTAAAAATGTCCAGTTTGATAGCATTTTTTGAAATATATTCTGCCTTTATCATAAAATTTACCAATATGGCACGCTATATAGTTCCTATATAAGAGAATCTGCCAACTGGATGCATTTGAGAGCAAATATGGATTTTAAAATGTTTCAGAATATACACTGTTTGGATCTGAATACACCCTTAACACAATGTATCCTTCAACTCCTATTTTTGCTGGATTTGTTTTTGCGATCAGAATCAGTCCTATCAAAAACTTGTCAATATCAAAGTTGTAGATATTATTGAGAAGATTTATAGTAAATTTAATCGGACTTGATATCTTAAGAATTGACGAAGTTATGGATTTTTTTCTCCTTTAACTCCCTCTTTTTATTTCTGTTTTTGTTTTTATTATTGATTTATTTGCGATAAGAGTTGGTCCTATCAATAACTTGTAAATATAAAAGTTATAGATAATATTTAAAAAAATTGCAATACATTTAATTGGATTTGATACCATGAGAATCGAAGTTATGAATTTTTTTCTCCCAAAACTTTTTTGTTTCGTTTTTGAGCCAATATTTAACTTTATCAAACATCTGTTATGGGTGAACGTTTGGCTTATTTTTTAGAAGTATTATAAATTTTAAAGTGATTCGATATCTATTTTAATTATGAAGTTATGGAGTTTTTCGGTTTTCACGAAATCCTCAATACTTTCATCCTTTTAAATTTATTTTGCCCATTAACAAACTTGACGAGATTTTCTGCACTTTCCTTTTATGTATGAGTTTGGAAGAGATTTCAGCAGAATTAAAGTAGTTATTGCGTCCATAACAAAGTGCTAAAGATAGATAGATAGATAGATACATAGATAGATAAACTTTTTTTGCTTATGATAGTTTTGGGGTCTAGTGGTCATAATCGATGTAAATCTGCAAAACTTTTCAGAAATTCCAACATAAGAGACACCTCAATAGGTAGTATTTCGTACAAACTGAAAAATAAAATCTACAAACTCTAAATAGCAAACTGATGGAAAACTAAACTGTTGACTGGCACTTATTTTCGTATCGAGAGAAAACAAGAACCACACAATGTTTTCTATCTAAACTACTTAAGTGTAGAATCACTATATGGTTAATATGACAAACAAAAAAAATATTATTATTTCAACATACAAGTATGCACTGAAAAAAACAGCTATAGATTGTTAAATAAACCAAGAAAGAAGATGTTTGAACCTCATTCAAAGTCCTTTGGATGAAATAACACTATGGGCAGTTTTTTTCCTATTTCTTTCGCCAAGCATTTATTATACTGGAAGTTCGTAATGCTTCGCTCTTTGTAAAAGAAACAAATCTTATTTTCTCAAAGAAGTGAAGCCATGTAAACCACGTAAGATTTATGCACAGAATTTAGGCTTTATGATGATGTAATGATATTTCGAAAAGGAACAAATCTATTATTCCGATGTCTATTATGCATCATGATAAAACCATCACGGAACGGAAAAAGAAACCCACATTTGAATATTTGTGCAGATTTTTTGCGATTTTTTGACAAAATTTGCGTTATTTCTAAGTTTTATGTTTTTTGTAAGTTATGTTAGAAATTAATCCCTTGGGATGACTTGGATAACAACATTTGGGCATAGGAGTCGATGGTTCCTTTAAAATTTGAGGAACTTGCACCTATAATGCTAAGGAATTTGTAATAAGGAGTTTTTATGCTAAGTTGCAATAAATATATTTGAAATTTGTTTTATTTTTAGAACATCTTATACAGAGCTACATGGTTTTAAGTATTTTATACGAGGATATTGAAAATATGTGCATAATGTTACTCGTGTTTCACTGAATCACTCTTCTATACTTTATTATGATATTGCTACTTGTTCATTATATTACTAGAATTTTTTATTATTAGGTTCCGAGACTCATATTTTTAATTCTTTTTTTTTCTATTAGATGGGAAAAATTATTTTATGCTTTTAAGAAATTTGCATTTATTAGTTTATAAAACTTAAAAATTTTTTAATCTATACTTATTTTCAAAACACTATCAATTTAGATAAATAATTAACATTTTTATTTCAAAAAATTGCATTTTATAAAGAATTAAAAATTTAAATATCACTTTCAACAATTTTAAAAATTTTCTTTATAATTTATATGCATCTGTGTATCTATATATATATATATATATATATATATGTCACTAATATCAAGTTGAATAAACAAGTAGATATTTAAGATTTTTTTCTACATTAACTTAATTAAAAGAGAATCATATAAAATCTATTTCTCATTTTTAAAATAAACTTTCATTAGAAAAACGTGAAAATACTTTTAGTTAAATTAATAATCTAATTAAAAGTCTAGTGATATAGAAAATGGAACATATACGAGAGCAAATTGTTGCAAAATATGTTTCAATTAATCTCAAAAGTGAATACAGTTGCTGCAATAAATGTATATAAATAAGCAATTCTGCTTGAAATATTGAATATTTCATTTTATGTTGATTTTTATTTACATAAAAAAATTTCATCTCTTGTACATTTTGATAGTTAAAAGAAAATATAATATCAGTGTATACTCACATTTGGAGCTTACATTTTTTGTGGTTAAAAAGAATTCTAAAACCTAAACATTAAAAAAAAACCTTTTTTTAGTAATTTTATCAACAGTTTTTAATTTATGAGAAATTATGATTTTCTAAATCAAATAAGTAATTGCTGTCTTGGACGCACCTAACATTTCAAAAACTGGAATTAAATTTAAAACCTTAATAAATGAGAGAAAATTTTCCCTCTAATTTAAAAATAAAGGAAAATTTTATTGAGCAGTTGTACTTATAAGATACGTTTGAAGTTTTATTGTGTGGCTCATGTTTAAGTGTGTCCCTCTCTTGCACACAGAGTGTCCATTTATGTTGCCCTGTTTCTATTAATAATTCAGATCGTTTCGACTTTCAGTATAAAATATATCATACTAGACACATATTTTTCATTAAAAAAATATTTGTTTTCCACAATGGTTCAAGAAAACACACGAAAAAACCTATATAGTTTGTAAACGATCTTATAAAAAAAAAGATTTTATAAAAATATAAAAATGTATGAAATAAAGATATTATATATTATTCAAAAAAGAAAAAAAAATGGACCTATAATATAGGGAATTTATTGACTGAAAACACTTGATTATGTATTCCTGAAATTTCTGAATTTGTATAGAAAGTGTAATAAAAAATATTGTGTTCAAATTACAAAAACAAAATACTATAAAATGCTTGCCCAATGAAAAATCAGCTCTTTTTAAATATAATTTCGTTAATAATAAAAAAACAAGTTAAGTCTTTTAAACAGTACAAATAAGCAATTGAGCTAGTTCCGTATTCAATAATACTTATTTGTTTGATATTTTTGTTTCATAATCCGATTTTGTTCTGTATATTCCGATTCGGATTTTGTTCCAAACAAAGAAATGTACAAAATTCATGTAAGTCATCTAGCTTCCTGTGTTTTTTCCTCATTAAATATCACATACAGATATTTAAAATTTCATAAAATAAAATATACCGTCAGACACAACTAATTTTCACTTAGCATGGTTTGAGCATGGATTGCGTCATTTTTTTAAACTTTTTCAGGTGTCAGTATTCTGTTATCCATTTACAGGAAAATAGTCATTCAGAAAATTACCTGCATATAAGTATTTTTAAAAACTCTCATAACATAACCTTTTAGGGTCCGAATTTTTTTTCAATTTTTTAGCACTAGATATCCAAATAGATTAAATCATGCTTAACGGATATTTCATCATCTGAAAGATAATGATAGTCGTTGTTTTATGTACTGTTCAATTCGTATTCATATAATAATAGGTTAAGGAAAAATTTTTGGAAATGTTTAGAAAATATTTTATTGCAATAAGATTTAACTTATATTACAACTTTCTAATACTTTTTGCGCTTTATTAAATATGATTTTTTAAGAAAGTAACTTTTATTTTAGATTTAAAGAGTGGAATATATATATATATATATATATTTCTTTAGGTCATCGACAGCAGTGGAAATATTTTGTTGCTATTACTGTAGAAATAAAGTTAAAAATTTAAATCAATTTAATCTTTCATTATTTTTTTTTATATTTTAAATTTAGAAATTTTAAGATAAACCTAAAACATATGAATACGGCATCCATAGGCACCGTATACATAAACGAAGATGTGATGACAGGTTTATTTCCCACTAAAATATATCACGACAAAAAAAGAAAAAAAACTCAAAGTGATACATAGAAATTGAAGATAAAAAAAAAAATAAAGTTTCCCAAGGGAGAAAATGATCTAATATTTAATAAGGTACTTGTACCCAATATGGACAGTGCTCTCAATATAGACACCCCTAATATTTTTAAAAGTAACAATTTTAATAAAGAAATCGCGCTACATGTCGGTGAAGAAAAGCAGTTGAAAAGATAATTAAGCCAGAAATGTACAAAAAAGCCCGCTGTTCGTCATTTAAAAGGAAACTTGTTGTTTCGTGGTGTGCTGGTCGTAAATACAGGTAAGTTTAAATTCTTATTAGCTATTGTAAAATTACTTTAAATATTGAAAAGTGGAGTGTTTCAGAAGAAAGCTTTTAAAACATAGTTTCAATTGCTATTGCATATATTGCTTTAAAATGTTTTCGTTTTTTATTTATTACAATATTTAATAAAATTATTCCCGATTCGCAATATGGACACCTTATGTCCACATTGGAAGTACAGAAGGTGAATCTACAGATTCACAAAAATAGAAAGATAAGAAAAACCAACTACCATTTTATAATATTTTGTAGTAACTGAGATGCTTTGCATCGGTCTTCGAAGAGCCATAACCGAAAGTGACCGCCCGTTCCTAAGTGCATGTTCTGAAGATATTTACTGTGCCATATCCTCCCCTGCAATACCTTAAGATGCATTTTTTTATCCCTTTTCCTCTAAAATTCCATAGAAAATTGGTTCTTCCATACACTTTTTGTAGAAGATCAATAAGGAGCCACTTGTCCATAATAGAGACTAGTGGTTCCTTATATGGACATTTGCAAACATTTTTCGTTTTTATCATTTAAATTAAACCGGAATAGTTACAAGGTTGCTAATTTTAATAATGATAGTCAACAGTCCAAGGATCATGGTCATATATTTTTGGAGTCCTATTACGTGTACATGGGAATGAAAAAATAGATTTTCCTTAGGGTGTACATATTAGGCACAGGTACCTTAAGTAATATAGTTTAAAATCTATTTAGTAACTATTCTATTTTCTCTTGAAATGCCACTCCCATGTTTAACAAAAGAAGCTACATTTGAAGAAACAACAAATTAAATGCTCTGGGAATATTACAAATTTTAGAAATGATGCATAGTAAATACACATTTTTAAGAATAAAATAGCATCGGTTTCAATGTGTTTTTATTTATTATCAAAAATAAAGTACTATTGCAGTAAAAAAGTTAGCGAAATGTTTGATTCGGATAACACATCGTAACAATTATTGCTCACTGACATCCAATGTCAGGGCCATAGCACCCAAATACATGTATATCAATTCATATACTAATGTATATACTGATACATATACAGTCGACTCTCGTTAATTCGAATCTTCGCTTAATTCGAATTAAACATGAAGTTCCGAAATTTCCAATGGTAAAATAACGTTAAAATTTTCATTAGTTCGAACTCATTTTCTCTGACTTCGTTTAATTCGAACTATCGAGAATTCCGCTTTTTCATTTTTCTTTTATTTCTCATGGATTTCAGATCACTTGAATAACTTTCTTTGATTTTTGTGAAAATTGTTCCGAACGAGTATACACATAATCCAATGCATTTGATATCCACTTTCTTAGTGCCCCCTCTGTCCATCAATGACGCTTTAATTTTTTTTCCATTGTTATTGTTTCTAATCTTTTAGTTAGTTTATGTATTTATACATTCTAATTTAATATTAAGTCATATTCTAATGATAACAGACGAAATAAAAAAAAACACCATACCATTCATTTATTTGTATTAGTATCATATTAAGCATGGTTTCATTTCATATTTTCCATAATTCGAACTTCGGATAATTCGAACATTTCTTGTAGTCCCGACGTGTTCGAATTAACGAGAGCCGACTGTACTAATTTATATATTGGCAATTACAAATTTATGTTTTAGCACATAAGAAAAAAACAACTTTCGTCCTTCATTCTCCAAATGTTGAAAATCTTGATATTTGGAAATTGTTTCCGAAATCATTGTAACCACTTACAACTGTACAGCTTAAAAAACATCCTTATGACTCATCCCTTCTTTCATGGGATTACTGCGCATCTTACATTTAAATATATCTTAAGCACTTACCTATACTTTTGTGTGATTGAAAAATCCATATGTCGCTGTAATGGAATTGTTTCAATATTTTGGGAAATCTTTTAGATTCCACGATTATCTATTTTTAAAAATCAATTTATCTAAGGTATCACTAAAATGCAAGGACAACTGTTGGTATTTTTATCCTTTCTGAAATATGCCCTAATAAATCTGAAATTAATATCTGCTATTATTGAAAAAAACTATATAAAACTTAGAAAAAAATGACAAATGCTCGATTTTTATAATGCTTTTTATATGCTTGATATGTATAAATTTCACTATTATACTCCGCATTATTTTATGATATAAAGATGAAACACAAACATAAATCTATAAAATAAATTTTAAATAGTAATGATTTTTATAAAAGAAATTTTATTTAACATACTAATAATACATAAAAAAAATTTAGCGTCTCCTTTTTTAAAGATAATAATCATTAAAGTTTCGCTTATTAAACAAATAAATATTTCTTTAATAATCGTGAAAAAATGCGACAATCATTCACAGCAATAAAGTCATCTGATTGCTTAGTAGGCTTTTTGTTAAAAAATAAATTCTAAACATAAAAGTAATTGCCTTGAAATTAACGTCAATTATGTTTTCAATGTCAATAAAAATTTGCTAAATATATGCTTTTATTTCGCATATTTATGAATATTTAGATTGAATATTTTATCTTATTTTTCCTTTAAAAATGACATTTAAGGGATCACCGATGCTAAAATATAACCTATAAATCTTTTTAGTTTACCTGCGCTAAAATGTTACTATGCCATAAACAACAAGCAGTAAAATACTTAAGTCAATTTAGAATCGCCGAAGGAAAATGCAAAGTTTTTTTTAATATATACGCTAGAGACATTTAATCTAATTGAGAATATGAAGAAACCGCGTTATCAAACATCAACGTTCATAAAATTTACTCTGAATACTCGTAAAATCTGCCGATAGCTCATTATCATGGAGAATGAATTTAATTAAGTTTGAAGTTTGTGGTTTTCTTTTAATAAGAAGCAAGTTAAAAAAAAAGAACTTAGAAAACTCCCAAAATTTATTAAAAAATGCACTTAGTAAATACTTTGTAAAAATTAATGTTCCACATAAATTGAAAATTCGGCATTAGGAGGCATTTTCCGCTTCAAACACGTTAAATTATTTGTCAAAGAATGCTAAAATTTTGTTTTTGCTTGGAACATTGTATTTTATTGCTCTTTTGAAAAACGTAAAATCGTAATATTTATAAATGAAGTAAACCGTTTTGTATGTATATATATATATTTGAAAATACTGCATATTGTTTTTATTTTAAAAGATACATAGTGCATTTATTAATGTGAAACATTCAAAACTATTTTTCATCTCAAATAACTTCTCTCGAGCTAAAAATATCTAATTCGTAGCAGTTTTTTTATATTCTGTATTTTCTAATGTTTCATCATTAAATGTGTTCAACAATGTATTTTATTAATTTGCAATACAAAAAATATACAAAGAGGAAAAACCTGTAGATCGCATTAATTTTTATGTATTTTTTCCAGTAAAATTTATGCTATACAATTCTGAACAATATTCAAGCATTATAAATTTGGTTCTTTCATTATTTAAACCATGTATTAAGACATATCATTCAGTAGATTCCACTTTTAATGTTAAATTTTCAGCAACAAATATTGTAAATAAATTATACTTTTTAAAAACGTAATATTTAAACCATTCTAATAACTCAAATTTCTTTCATATGGAAACAAAATGTATCTTTGATTTTTAAAAGTTTGCATTTTGCATATTCCTTGTTGTTTTGTAGATATCCATAGAACACATTTTTTTATGTAATACAAATATTAGTTTCAGCCGACATTTTTGGGAAATTTTTAATTTAATAGTTACTTAAAAAGTTCTTGAAATCCGATTTTCCAAACAATTTCTTGGTAACCTTAAACATATTTTGATTCAAAGTGCAAATCTGCATCTGTTACATGCATTTTTATTTTTGTCATTGCATAAAAAGTTTTTAAAATACAATTTGAGTAGAAAAATTTTTGTAATTTTTCACATTTTTTTAGAGTATGGTATATCTATAAGAGTTCAGAAATTTCGTTCCAGATGTGGCTTCATCTAGTTATCGGCTCTTTCGATCAGTGCAGCACATTTTCAAAGGCCGTCGATTTGACTCCTTTAATGAATTAGAAGAAGCATGTCAAGAGTATTTCTATTTCAAGCAGCCTCCATGGTACTCCCCGAAATTCAGTAATCTGGGCAGAACGATTGCACGAAGTGACTACGTAGACTATAGTGGTCTCTCTTTGAAGAATAATTCTTGCTCTTTTTGTTGTTAATTTGAATATAACAACGGACAATTCACAAATTTTCCGGAATGTTTTACTCAACATGGTATTTTCAACTTATGAAGCTAACAAAGAATGTCTCCATACAGGCATACTCCAAAAAATCTGAAAAATTTAGAATATTATTTCCAGGAGGATATATATGTTAATAAAAAATTTTCAGCGGATCCTCGAGAATACGTCCGTAAAAGAAAAATAATGAAAATTTTATTATGTGGTCATTTGATTATTTTTTTTCATAGGTTGTTGATGGAATACAGTTTCAAAAAGTGCTTTTATATGTCAGATGCACTTTAAGAAACAAAAATCATGTTGAACTTGTTTAAATAAATTTAACTTAAATAACTAGTTTTAACAGTTTTAGTTTGTTTTGACGACATTTTTTCATATCGGTATTAATATGTTTTTTAATTAAATTTAACTATCAAAAATTGCGAAAAAAATAATCACAAAATTTAAATTAATGAAAACTATTTCAAGCTCAAAATTATTTCCAATTAAGCCTTGTCGATTCAATTTCGTTGTTATTGAAGCGATGATTTATATATAAAAATGTATAGCTGCAGAATTCTCCATCTGGCTTTTATTTTTTAATACACTTAAATGTATGAAAATGTTATTTTTTCAATACGATTTTTTTATAGTTAGAAAATTTTTTTGGAGGTGTTAATAAATAAATAACAGCAGCAATAAATAAATAACAGCAGCAATAAATAATAAATAGTAAATAAATAACAGCAGCAACAAGCAATATAAGCAATATATATATATATATACATATATATATATATGTGTGTAATACAATATACGAGGGCATTTCGAAAAGTAAAGATACAATGATTCGCATTCCTTAAAAAAACATTTATTTAGAAAATGTTAAGTTACATCTTATTAACTGGATTATTTATTAATTTTCGAGATAATCACCCCCGTTATCCAGACATTTGTTAAGTCGAGGCACAAGCTTTTGTATCCACTAGTCATAGAAGGTTTCCGTCTGTTGTCGGAACCATATTTCAACTTCATCCTTTATCTCATTATCATCATTGACACTCCCGGTATTATCTGATACAATTATTTCAATTTGAGACGTCTATTCGCACGAATTGCTTCCTCTGTTTTCTGAAGAAGGGCATCAGAGATCACAGATGGCCGACCTGTTCTTTGTTCGTCATGAACATTGGTCCTACCTTCAGAAAAATGATCACACCATTTCGTAACATTTTGTCGATTGATAATGTTCCCATAAACAGAAACAATTTCTTTGTGAATATCCACTGGTCGCTGACCTCTTGCAGGAAGAAAACGTATGACGGAGCGCACTTCGCATTTGGTGGGATTCTGAATCGGCGGAACCATTTTAAAAACGACCTACTCAAACCAGAATGAACGTTGAAATGCCGAACGACCGCGAGGAGAAAGCTAACGGTTCAAGGTTAACATCTGTGTTGCCAACTTGCTTGCCAAAGCTTTTCTTTTCCTCCGGCGTACGTTGTACCTTTACTTTTCGAAATGCCCTCGTATTTATATATATACTAAACTCTCTTATTGTTTAAATTTTAATTCTTTAAATACAATTTACAGTCATTCTAGAAATCAGTTAAGAAACAATTATCAGTAGTGTTGAAATCGCTTGCTTTTCGTGAAGAAAAGTGCCGTTTGAACAAATCGCATGACGCTTTCGTCTTTTTATGCCAAATATTCGAAACTGTCTTTTTTTACAGACTTTCTACGTAATTACGCTGCTAAATTTGACTGAACCTTTATCATATATATTAAAACAGTAGACTAATTCTTTAAGATCAACTCAAAAATTCCGGCATTTGCGCATGCGTGAAGTTGAATTTATTAGTTCTTCCAGTTAGAGGAAAGTCGAAGTGTAGTCTGCTTAGCTCGGTGGTTTAAGGCACGAATTTAAAACTCTGAGCTTTTGTAGAGGACTCGGGATCGATCTCAACGCTTAGTAAAATAATTTATTTAAATAATGAAGCATTTTACTAAGAGGGAATGTTAAATGGTGTTTATTCTTTTATTATCATTATTATTTTGATGCTTTATAATTAAATAAAATTTAACACGCAACAATGTTTTTTTAATAACAATTTTATTTTTAAAATATTTCAAGTAATTAAAACATAGTAATTATTAGATATAAACAGCCTATTTCCAATTCAGGGCTTTAGAAATATATTTGTATGAATAAAATTACTGAAAATCCTTGCAAATCGAATTCTTAAAAAATTAATAAACAACAGCAAATGCAACACACACAAATAAAAATTGTATCCGTTGAATTAATTTCAGTTATCCTTCTGCTAAAAAGCAAGCGCCGTTAAAATTTTTAAAATTCTGCTTAAAATTCTTTAAATTGATTACACGAGTAGGTTAGATTGACAGAACCATGAAACGCTTTGAATTTGTTGGAATCACATAGATAACATATAAATAAATCAAGTTTTTAAAACTTTATTTACAGGTAACGAATTAAGAAAATCTAAAATTATTCTAATTAATCTTTTAACATGTTTATCGTCAAATCTTGACAGGTACCATCTAATTAGATATGTAAGTATTTATTTATTTTTTTCAAAATTCTAAGTTCCAGGCAGGAGACACACCTTGTGCGAAAGGAAAAGTTCTCACAATTATTTTGATTTCATTTCAACGCACTCTGAGGTATTATACTTATGAAAAGTACATTGAACATAACAAATTATATAATTAAAAATCACAACTCAATTTTCAATTCATAGCTTTGCCTTTTATGCTTTCAAGTAAAATATGTTTTTCACTCAATATATTGCTAATAGAACACCAATAGCAGTGTGTTTTATAATTATATAACTCTAGAAATAATAAAAAAACGCACATCTTAAATAGGGTAAACAGACTAAAAATATCCAGCTAGAGACTATAATTCTGGTGAAACGCAATCGCTATCAAGTACATATGTCTTTTATTTTTCCAAGGAGTCTTTTGTTTTTATTCTCATTTGAAAAGGAAATTTTATTATAAAATATTTCGCGAAATTAGCTTGGTTCGGAATAGTTTTATTAAAATGCATATCATCATTAGATAATTCAGATATATTTTTACTTCCATAATATTTTTAGTTAAACATGGTATACATAATCTGAATGTACACGTTTACTCTCACCAGCAAATTAATAATTTTTTTATATATACTTAGATATATATTTATTTAGAAATAATTCATCTTTCTAAATCTGTTTATACTATAAAATCATTAATCATAGATATTTTAATGATTTTGGCAAATAATTGAGAGAGCAGTATGATTTATGTTTAGAGAACAGATAACAATTTTGACAAAACTTTATCGAAAATAAAGTTCTACTTTATCGTCCCAATGACAGACGCATCAGTCACAGTCATTATTTCACGGAAAGAGTTTTCAGCAAAAGTTGTTATCAATTCAATAAATCTTATTAAATAACTGTATGTATATTTTATAAATTTGAAGCCTGAAAATCCGGTATATATTTACTTATTTCATGTTACATTTGAATTTATAATAAAAAATAAAAATGTGATAGTTAAGAAATATTTAATATAATAATAATTCGAAAATTTAAATTTAAATTATTTGTTTAAGAACACAATAATTTCCAATTCAGGGCTAAAATACATCACAAAACTAATATTACTTTAAAATATAAATTAATTTTTATTTATTTCGATTTCAAGCTATTAAAATGTTTCAATATCCTCTGAAAAAGTTGAATGAAACATAGTTTATCTATGTTTTGATTTTTATAAATACATATAAATTTACTGTATTACTATTGGCCCAATTAAATCTCTGCTCCGCTGATTTGAAATATATCTTCCATATCATGTGTTTCATTCTTATAAAATGTCTTTGCACAATTATGTCAAAAATAGTCCTATTCAACCTACAGTCATAAATATGATTAATATGAAGTCCGGTGGCAAAAAAAAAATCTAAAAGAAATGTTGATAAATATTTGACAGAAGAATACATTTTTTTCTCACTTTTGTCTTATTTTTTACTTTTTTCCGTTAGCATTATAAACATAAAAAATTTACTATCGTCCATTTTGTAAACATTTTAACAGATCATAAATATCAGAGTATTCAAGCTTTCTTTACAATTTTTGTAAAAATGTATCCATATTTAGTCGTGAAAAGTTGTGTTAATGTCTAGCGAAACATGTCATTTTTTATTGTTTTCATCGAAATATTCATACAATTTATTTTATTGTAAAAAAAAAAAAAAAAAAAAAATTCTTGTCTGAATGTTTCGAAATTTTAGTAGGTGATGTGATTCCGGTTTCTAAAGATACTCTGAAAGATTGTGTTGAAATGCAAATTTTTAGGTACTTTTTTCGCAGTGAGAGAATGTCGCGGTAAGTCGCAAAGTGATTCTGTGGTCGCGAACTTTTAGGCACTTTTATCACATGAAAAAGATCGTCACAGAACGGCGCAAAGTGATCCTGTGGTCGAAAGTTTTATCAAAAGTGTTAAAATTCGTACTTTTGAAAATAGATTGAACTTTTGAAGCGAAGAAAGTCTCAGCTTTACTTCCGTATTGTAACCGGTACCTCAAAATTAAGCGATGCCTAAATGGTACAGAAATGACGCAGTTTGATTTTCTTTTCATCGCTTTCTCTTCAAAATGACAACATTATTTAGGATATAAAAATACATTTTTTCAGAATATGTTTTCCGTTTTTAACTATATTAAATAGTTTGACCATTTGAGGTTAAAAAAATAATAAAAGCAATAAATCCCTCAAATCGGTTCTTCATCTACATTTAGCTTTGTATAGGGTTTCTGGGCATGCGCCCGCCAGCACTTTGAACGAGTCTAAATGAAACAGATAATTTTATATGAGATTTTTTGTTAATATCTCAGCTACTAATCTAAAAACTTAAATTCTGATTCTCCGACTCCAAGAGAGGCCTCGGTATAATCTCACAATAATTTTCAGCATTGTATGTGTGTTAAATTTCACTAAATATCGCAGGCAGACACAAAAAAATCCACCCAGACAGAGCTAAACTTTGTTTTATAATGATATATATATATATATATATATATATATATATGAGAACTTTCAGAATAATATTCGAATACAGTGCAGTGTATAGGTGGTTAATTAATGCGAGTTTTATTTTTTTCCTTTTTCTATATTAAAATGGGTATATGAAATTAGAAAAAGTATAATGTTTTTATAGGATTTCATCAAATACCCCCAAACACAGTTCTACATGTAGCTGTACTTATTATTAAATAAATAGAATCCAACCGTCGATACAAAGATCAATTTCGGAGACGCTTTGTTGACAGAAATATGCACAAAACCCGCATTTGGCAAAATCGAAAATTTCGACACTACATCTATGACACATAGTAACAGATTTATGGTGAGCGTTTCGAATTACTCTTGATAAAATTACAAATATTTATCTCGAAAAAAAGTGCACCTTTAGTATTTCCTGATTGACAGTTGGTGTGAGTCTGTAATCTAACTGCATTAAACAGCTCAAATTTTCATAGAATTGTTATATATCATATAGCAAAATTGGAAATTAAACTTTGATTTATAGCATTTTTTGTACCTTACTTATTTAATTATATGCTGTTTATATGCACTATGCAATGCAAATTATGATCAAATTGATACAAGTCTCAAATATGCATGGAATATAGGACATTCATTTTGGAGGTAGCCATAAATTTATGCAAATTATTTTACTGTATCAAAACATAACATACATTATATGTTTATTTAAAAGTTAAACTGTTTTTCTTAATTTATGACTGAAATAATGAAAGGGATGTTATAAGTTTAAAAAAATACATTTAGGACTTCTTCGGACTTTAAAGATTTCCCAAGCTCTCCATCAGAGAATATTTTAATAATTCTGTGTTATTAATTAAGATCTTTTAAGTAAAATAGTGAAATTTTTAATGTTTATATAATATATTTTATGTTTGTATCACAGTAAAATATTCCGTCTAATATTAACCCTTTCGGGTCCGAATTTTTTTTTTTCAGCTTCTAGAAAAAATTACTTTTACATTAATAACATTAACACTATCTATCCATATAGATTACTTAGTGTTTAGCGAATATTTCATTGCCTGAAAGATATCGAATGTTGTTGTTTTGCGTACTAATGAATTAACATTCATATGACAATAGGCTAAAAAAGAATTTTCGGAGATGTTTAGAAGCTATTGTATTACAATAAGATTTAACTTGTATTACAACTTCCTTAAGCCTTTTTGTGCAAAATCGTAAACGGGCGAAGAAAATTAAGCAAATAATAATAATTACTATTTTTACTAATTGCCTAAACATAAATGAAGTCATATAAAAATTCATAGACATATACTAAAATTACTACATGTAAATAGTAGCAATTTTCTTTCTCAAAACAAAATAATACATAATTAAAAGACATGTACTATTAATAGTACACCCTATCTAAAAGGGTTAAGGTAAAATTTGTATCAAAACATTAAAGAACAATATTCTCAACATGCTGAAAAATGTGTAATGCTTATAAAAGATAAAAGTATTTTTCGTTTCTGATTGATGCAATTCAGCGCTTCAGTATCACACACAAAACCTTAAAATTTTCATGCGATCCATATGTCTTCCTTTAATAACCTTAAGTTTCTATGTTTATAATTTTAAGATGCATAGAATTTTTCGTGAAAATTTTACATTATCTCCTTCCTATAAAATTCTCTTCAACATAGTTGGTTCTTCTGTTACAGGTAATTTAAAACTTACTTTTCTGTTTCCGAAGTTCGCAACACAAAAAAAGAAATTTAGTTACACATATTTCTCTATATACTGGAAGGAAAATGCTATGCTGAACTTCGAAATTTCTCTTTGAACGAAATGTAATATTAAAAGCTTTTTAGAAACATGTAAATATTTTACATTTTTATAAATAGACAGAGAAAGTTTGAGTTTCTAAAAGTTTTTATCTCAAGAATTGGAAGTTTTACGGAATATATTTCACAAGGCATTTTTAAAATAGATTTCACAGCGAGAGAAAATAAGTTAGAGAAATTAATACCTTTGCATCCAAATTAATTACAGAATAACACACTGTCCAATAACATGTATAAATAGGTGTTAGCTTCAAAAGATTGTATGATTTTTAAGTTTTAAAAGTTTCTGATGTTTGTAGTCTAAAGAAGATCAAAGTTATAGAATGAAAAGATCTGAGAAAGTTAAACAAAATGGTAATATAAAATTGATTCAGAACATGTTATTGTATATGTATATTTTTGAACTTGAAAATTAAAACAGCCAACAGAAATTACAAACTATATTAATTTCAAATATATGATGAAAAAAGGTTGCTTGGTTTTGTTTATGACCACCATTTATTAACACAAGGGATATAAGCATTTAGGGGAGAAGGGGGAATGACAAAAGAAAGACCTTTGAAGAAGAATGAACTAAACCTCGAAGAAAACTATACACTATCTGCTTTATAGTTTTTGAAAACTGATTTTGAAAAGCGTTTTCAAATTTTAAAAATTTAAGAATCCAATAAATTTTCTACATACAAAGAAACCTTTAAAAATTCTAAGTTCTTTTAGATGCAAACGATTTTCAAAAACGCATTATGGCATTTTTATAGTGTTTTAATGAGTTTTCTCATCCCGGAATATAGGTTTTTTGCAATCTATCCATTGTTCATTAATAGTTATCATGTTCAAAATTTAATTTAGTGCCAAAATTATAAATTAGCATTAGTATTAGTAATAGAATCAATATTATTGTTTATTTTTTTCTTTTGTAAATTGAAGATGCACGACTAAAAATGTTAAGTTGAAAATTTACAGCACCCTAAATTTGGAATTTCAGTTTAATAAAAACTGCTTGGAAATGTTTTCGAAAATTAGTGGAAGGAAAGAGGTTTGTTTCACAAATGTTTTTGTTTTAATATATTATTATTATTATTAGTTTCTTGTTTTTCTAAGCGTAAAGAACACTTTTCAAAATCATTGGTAACTCTGAAGAAGTTATTTGATTTTCTCATGCTTTAAAAAACATTTGTCTTTCTTTTTTTTCACTCTAATAATAATAAAAAAACACAAGCTAATCATAGTTTTCGGAAACGAAGAGGTTATTCGAATATATTAAATATTTTTTTCAATCCGTTAAGAATACGAAAAATTGGTATTTTGGTCGCAATAAAATCTCAACTGAACATTTTATATTCAAAAGACAAGTTGAACAGTCATACGCAATTCAGAGGACAAGAGACTTTTAAAATTACTTTTTATACTTTTTAAAATTTCACTTTAAATATTATTTAAAGATACATTATATTCATTATAGCATACAGTTATCACAAAAAAATTTTTTTAATGAGAAATATAGGGAATTTTTCGTAATATTTTACATTTATCGTGAACTTTTCAAAATAATCCATGCGCATTATTTTTTCTCTGAATGTCTAGAAATTTTTATGCTATTTTTCATAATATATATAAAAAAAACTTTGCATAGTGTTTTGAAAATTAGTTTCATTTTAAAAGTTAAAGGTAGTTAACTGTAAAAGTAGTTGCAAAAATGCTCAAAATTTCAAAAAAAATTTCGACAACATTTTTTGTTTACCTTTTTATGTTTAGATACATAAAATTCAATGCACAGTTTCATTTATGTATAAAATCACAATTTGTATAAATTACATTGTACATACATAGTACATTGTACAAGTTGAGACATTTTGAAAAGTTATCGATAAATCTAAACTATTATAAAAAATTCCCTATGTTTCTCAAAAAAAAAAAAAAAAAAAAAAAAAAAAAAAAAATATATATATATATATATATATATATATATATATATATATATACATATATATATATATATATATATATATATATATATATATATAAAATAAAATAAAATAAATTACATTTTTTATTCTATATATATGCTATAAGGTATATAATGTATCCTTGAATAATATTTAAAAATGCAATTAAAAAAATTAAAAATGATTTTAAAGGTCCCTTGTCCCTTAACAGCGTAATATAAACATTATTTTGATACTTTTGCATGCATCATTTCTCTTACTTAGAAGAAAGTGTTTACTCGTGAATAAACAGCCACGATAAAACTGATATTTTTTATATATAACAGGATTAAGAAAAATAAATGATAAGCTTAAAAAACTCTTTCATAAATTTTGAGAAAATGACACGATGCAAAATAGATTATTTCCAAAAATGATTTTTTGAATCTTAGAAATCTATTCGTTTCTGGAGATTAAAAAAAATACCTTCGTAGATAACTCAAACTTTGATACTTTATATCATTGTAAACTTCCTTTCTAAAGATTCTAAAAGCGGTACCTACCAATGAATCTGGTAAAATTTTTATGTTTTTTAATAAGAACGTAGATGGCAGAGCCATTAAATTTAATTTAAAATTATTATAATTGGTAAAAAATGTATTTTTTAACTTAAAATATTCAAGAATTTCTTTTGAGATAATTGTAACAACACGGATTCGTACACTGTAAAAAAAGGGGTCGATCTGCTAAAAAATTTTAGTAATCCTTGTAATTACTAAAAAAAATTTTGTAATCTTACACGGTTATAAGAAATCTGTAAGAATTACTAGAAAAAAGCTAGCAACAAATAGAGTTAATAGTTTTACATTTTTATAGCTATTACTAAAACTCGCTTTGTGTGGCCGTTATAGCCTAGTGATCATAGCACCGAACTCCAGGCTGAAAGTACCTGTGTTCGATGCTGACCGCCGCCAAATACGCACCGAATGTAAAAAAAGGGATTATGAAAATCCTGTCGTAGCAGTTACCATGGGTAATGATCTCTGAACTTTCCTTCCCCATTAGAAACATGTCAAAATACACTGATAAAAAATTTGCTGCATTTTGCTGCAACGCACTCCACCGCTTCTATATAATATCTCTATTCCAACCAATGAGAAAGCTCCATTTCACGGCCAAGTAACCGTTTTCTATACAAGCAGGGGAGTGCGTTGCAGCAAAATGCAGCAAATTTTTATCAGTGTAGAGTAGGTAGCAATGTTTGGTGCTGCCATCTATTGCGGCTTTACCGAAAAACTTCCGTTTCAGAAGTCTGTCTTTTTACCACTGGATGCAGATCGAAGGAAGCTCCTGCCCTTCGGGCACACGTAATGGTTACTAAAAATAATTTTGGAGCTATTGCTAAAATTTGCTTGGTGGCTCATACTAAAACGTTTTAAGTTAGTTATACAAAAAATTCTTTTGTTCAGTTTACAAAAGAAATGTTTGTTTCACTTGCAAAAAAAAAAAAGTCTGTAATGGTTACTAAAAAAATCTGTGGAATACAAATTTACTAACAAATTTTTAGTAACATCTTTAACTTTTTTTTACAGTGTATATCATAAAATCATTTTTAATTACTTGATTTAAAAACTTGATTTAATTTTAGTTAAAAAAAAAACCTTTAAATGTACAAAAATGCGATTATTTATGATTAAATAAACGAGATACTAAAATGTAATCAATTTGAAATTTCTTAATTTTTAAAAAATAAAAAGAAAGAGAAAAATAAAAATAATTTGTGAATGTAAAAATAATTGATAAAGTATCTTACAACAACTTTTGACCTTAAAATTGCAAAAGAATTCTGTGTAGTTGGATAAAATTAATGAAATTTATTTTTAACAAAAAAAAAAGAAAGAAACAGAAATTTTGAAGAGCAACGAACCCCGAACCTTTTGATTAGCATCAAATACGCTACCACAAGCCAATCTAGCCTGCAAAATAAAAGACTCGAATTAGAGTTCTGACTAAAATTTAAATCGCAAAAATAGTTGAATATCATTAAAATAATTTAATAATTAAAAAATATTCAGGGCTCTCAAACGGTCCACGAACTGATCATCAATATTTTTAACAGAAATTTTCACGATATGTTTCTACTGAATTTGCGCTATAATTAACTTTCAAAGTTTATTTCTTGGCAATTTGAAAGAAATTCTAAAAAGAAAATTTCTCTAGGAAAATTCTAATGTTCAGTTGGTGGACCATTGCACTGTAAAAAAAAATCTGTGTGATGAAAACAAAATGTAATTGAAAATTAAACATTTGCAAAATAAAGAGATAGCTAATTTTTTATAGGCATGTAAAAAGCTGTATATGAAAGTAAGGCATTTTTATAAATTTAAGAAAAAAAATTGAACAAAAACATGAATAATTATTTACGAGCATCATTATCCTTGCAATTCGCGAGATTCAAAAGTACGTGACAGTATAATTAATTTTGTTTTTTCAACTACTTCCTTTTTTACACCATTTTTTTCAATATTTTCAGAGCTTAAATCCTTATATCCTTATATATATTAGAAATGTGAAAGTGTGTCCGAAAATTGGAATGAACTTGGCTTCAAAACGGATGGATTAATGTCTTTGAATTTTTGTATATAGGTAAATTATTGGCCTGAAATGAACATAGGCTAATTTTTATTTATTTTATTCAAATATTTTTCTTAATAATTCACTATTTCACTATTTTTCATACAGAATAAATTGAAAAAAATTCCGTAATATTTAATTATCTTTCTTTTTTCGTTGCCAAAAAATAAAAAAACCGGAATAATTATTTCTGTTCTGTAATTAATTTTCATCTGAAAGATTTTCACGTGATAAAATAAAATGAAATAAATAAATGAACCCTATTCTGTTTTTCGGTTTGAGATTAAAAAAGGCAATTTCACCAATTGTGACGTCAGAGGAATACTGTTTTTCTTCTTATATCACGCAAACAATTATATAAAATTTCTTTTACACTTAGAAGACTTTACAAGAATATAACTTCACACTTTACAAGAATATAAATATTTTAGTAGTTTTTCCAGATATTAATCCGTAATTAAAATGAACCTTTTTCTTTTCGGTTCGAGGCTATAAAATTCAACTTTTTACCAATTGTGACGTCATAGGAATACTTTCCATTAAGAATTTTAAAAATATCAATGTAACGTCATGTATGAAACAAAGTATAAGTTTTCAAGTTTTCATTTTTAATAACACAATGTAATTTTGAGTAAGTGCTAAAAAGAGACGACTGTGACGTCACATATTGAAAATAAAATAAATATATCTGATGTTACAATGAAATGAGATTGAATTATGATATCAAAAGTTATTATTTAAAGAAAATTAAGTTTATCGTCTGAGCGTGGTTAATATTTAATTTTAAAATGAAATAAGTTTTTTTAAAGGTTAAATATTAAACGACTAGAAAATATTAATAATTTATACATATCGTAAATGACGTAATGATCAATGAAAAAACTTTTTATCATTTTTAAAAAGTAAGAAAAGCTCAACTAATCAAAAAAAATATTTTTGTGTGATAATTCTGAAAATTGTTCAATTCTGAAAATATAAATAAATATTACTTTAAAAATGCACTTTCGGGCTTAAAATCTAAAGATTTAATGTAATTGTGAGAAAATACATTCCCTCAGTCAATATCTCAATTTGGCATAATGTAAGTGTAACAAATGTACTGGAAACAAGTTTGTAAATGGATATTAATTGCACATTTTTTTTAGCTCTTAAAAAATAAAAATATGTTGTGACTTTTAAGAATGTTTTTTTATAATAAATTTCTATAAATTTTTATGGTATGCAGAGCATATATGTACAAATTATACAAAAATGCCATCTAAAACACAGTTTTGTAGTATATTTTTCCTAACACTGTTTTTTTTTCGTTTTACGGAAACTACCTGCATTTTGACACTTTCTAACATGGTCTAAAAGTGTTTACGACTTCAACATGTCTGTATACCGGATGCGAGTGCCTGGGGTCTGCCGTCTGTCTGTCCGTTTTTCAACTTGGGTAAATATAGTGGAATTCAAACGAAAATAACATACGTTATTGAGATTTACCATAGCATATGCGACATTGAAAATGGACCAGGTAGCAATTATATCTGAATCACAGGAGCACTCAAAAGGAAACTTTACATTATGGTCTAAGGCAAAAAAATCATTTGTGGTGTATTTTGATAATGTTACATAATTTTAAATGTAATGAAATTTACATGCATTTTTAAGGTTCAGAAGAACATGGTTACTATCGAATATGTTAAATGTAGTACTTATAGTGTGCGTACAGGGAGCTCAAAAGTATTTCAATATATTATGGTCTGTGAAGAAAAAACATTTGCAACGTATTTTAATAATGTTATTTTATTAAGGTTATTTTAATAATATTGAAATTGATATCAGGTTCTGAAGTGCACTAAAATAGGATTTCTGTAGAAAATGGGGTGAAAAGATTTAACATTCACTTACAAGATTACAGGAAAATGTTCGGTAATATAATAGTCTACGGAGAAAAAAATATTCCCAGCGTATTTTAATTGCGTTGCGCTATTTCAAACATGATGAAATTAATATACTGAGATAATCAATATAATGATAAATACTGAAATTTACTACAATAAGCTTGCAGTTAAGTATCATTTGCATCACATTTGTTGTTCATTGAAGTTCAGCTACATTGAAGTTCAGCTCATTTGAAGTTCAGCTACATTTGATATAATAAGTGATGTTTGTAGAATTTAAATAAATCATGTATCGAACTATACAATAAATTGGATTGGTCACCAGTGCAATAACGATTCCCGGAAATATGAATTCAATAATTTGAATCGGGTTTTTTGCTTGAATAATTCAAGCTAAATATGCGATCGTATACATATTTGCACGTAATATACAGGACTGTAAAAAAGAATTCAAGTAAGTTTCTGTCTATAATTAGAAATTGCTAAAGGTGAATTTTAATATTCGTTATACTTTTTCTCACTAAGCAAAATTTTAACATTGTATTTAGAATATTTACAAACACATAGATAATATACACAGCTGCAGAAAAAATATCCCGGTGAAGTTATGCATTATGGAAATGTTGGATATTTTTTTTATAACCTAGGTTTAACACATGATTTTTCTTTCTTTGATATGGAATTTTGAAATGCATTACAACATGATTTCTGTACAATTGGGGTGCGTTACAGTTGTTCTACATTATAAGTGGTTACAATTTCATTTTCGCGATTGTTCATTTTATCTAACACATTTTCCTTTTATTTGACTGAGTTCTTTAAGTCCCCTATAAAAAAACTACTGCATAGCCTTTTATAAGATAAATGTTATATATATTTTAAATTATTGTTAATGAACCGTTTTGTTTAATTAAAGCGTTTATCTTTTTTTTTAATGCTACGTGAACGACGTCACGCGCATACGGCGCATACGGATACGCAGATATTAATACGAAATCAAAATGAACCTTTTTCTTTTTTTTCGGTTCGAGGCTATAAAATTCAACTTTTTACCAATTGTGACGTCAGAGGAATACTTTCCATTAAGAATTTTAAAAATATCAATGTAACGTCATATATGAAACAAAGTATAAGTTTTCAAGTTTTCATTTTTGATAACACAATGTAATTTTGAGTAAGTGCTAAAAAGAGACGACTGTGACGTCACATATTGAAAATAAAATAAATATATCTGATGTTACAATGAAATGAGATTGAATTATGATGTCAAAAGTTATTAATTAAAGAAAATTAAGTTTATTGTCTGAGCGTGGTTAATATTTAATTTAAAATGAAATAAGTTTTTTTAAAGGTTAAATATTAAACGACTAGAAAATATTAATAATTTATATGTATCGTAAATGACGTAA
Organism: Maratus speculifer; assembly: GCA_964019185.1. Classification (NCBI taxonomy): domain Eukaryota; kingdom Metazoa; phylum Arthropoda; class Arachnida; order Araneae; family Salticidae; genus Maratus; species Maratus speculifer. The sequence goes on from OZ025289.1 coordinate 243,691,987, forward strand.
TGATCAATGAAAAAACTTTTTATCATTTTTAGAAAGTAAGAAAAGCTCAACTAATAAAAAAAAAAAAATTTTTTTGTGTGTTAATTCTGAAAATTGTTCAATTCTGAAAATATAAATAAATATCACTTTAAAAATGCACTTTCCGGCTTAAAATCTAAAGATTTAATGTAATTGTGAGACAATACATTCCCTCAGTCAATATCTGAATTTGGCATAATGTGCTCAAAGTGTACTAGAAACAGGTTTGTAAATGGATATTAATTGCACATTTTTTTTAGCTCTTAACCCGCGAGTAATCGCGACTTTTTTTGCAACGTCATTAGTCGCGCTCGGTCTTTTCACCGCTGGCCTCCCGCATACCAAATATGTAAAATAAGAAATATTTTTCACCTAATATACGAAAATAACATTTCAATGAAGATATAAATTTGCAGTTTTCTTAAATTATGCATTTTATTCATAAGATCTGGAGTAATTGGAAAAAGTAAAAATGAACTGACATTAGAGATTGTTACGTAGACTTTTTCGTCAATTTCAACTTTGTTACTAAAAATGAACCTGAAAGAAAAACAGAGGTGTCCTGTTACTTCACTAAAGTGGTCAAGAAACCTTCAAAGTCAGCTACATGGTAGATCTCCGTTGTATTTGTAAAGTGATGCAAGTTAGGAGAAGATAAATTATACAGGCGGCGAAAAGACCGACACGCGACTACTGACGGGTTAAAAAGTAAAAATATGTTGTGACTTTTAAGAATGTTTTTTATAATAAATTTCTATAAATTTTTATGGTATATGCAGAGCATATATGTACAAATTATACAAAAATGCCACCTAAAACACAGTTTTGTAGTATATTTTTCCTAACACCGTTTTTTTTTGTTTTCGTTTTACGGAAACTACCCGCTTTTTGACACTTTCTAACATGGTCTAAAAGTGTTTACGACTTAAAACTGTCTGTATACCGAATGCCGAGTGCCTGGGGTCTGCCGTCTGTCTGTCCGTTTTTCAACTTGGGTAAATATAGTGGAATTCATACGAAAATAACATACGTTATTGAGATTTACCATAGTATATGCGACATTGAAAATGGACCAGGTAGCAATTATAGCTGAATCACAGGAGCACTCAAAAGGAAACTTTACATTATGGTCTAAGGCGAAAAAATCATTTGTGGTGTATTTTGATAATCTATACTAATATTATAAAGAGGAAAGATTTGATTGTTTGTTTGTTTGAATTGAATAGGCTCCGAAACTACTTGACGGATTTGAAAAAATCTTTCACCGTTGGAAAGCTACACAATTTCCGGTGAACATAGGCTAATTTTTAATTGATTTATTCAAATATTTTCCTAAATAGTTCAAAATTTTATTATTTTTCATACAGAATCAATTAAAATTTTTCCGATAAAAAATAACCATTTTTCTTTCACGTTGCCAATAAAATCAAAATCTGGGATAATAATATCTCCTCGGCAATTGATTTTCAATTGAACAGTATCCACGTGAAAAATTAAAATAAAAATAATATATAAGACGCTATATAAGACGCACAAATATCGGTTACGTTAATAAGAGGTTTTCTGCGAAAAATGGCGACATAATTAGAAGAAAGTGAACGAGAAAGAATTAAATTATTATTAAAACATTTGATTTGGAAAAATATGATGTCATAATTTAAATAACATAGGAATTTTCAAATATTTGTTAAAAGAACAAGAGGCATGGATATATGTAACTAATAAAAATCAGTAAATAATGATGTCACATCTATACCCAATATTATAAAGAGGAAAGATTTGATTGTTTGTTTGTTTGACTTGAATGGGTTCCGAAACTACCTGACGGATTTGAAAAATTCTTTCACCGTTGGAAAGCTACACTATTTCCGGTAAACATAGGCTATATTACATTTAAAAAAAGGGGGGGATCCTTACTAAAATGCCAATAATGTAACCCAAGGTGTAGAAAAATGACCGTAAAAAATCCGGTACTTCTCTATTATCCCGCCGACCAATTTTGCCAAATTATACAAATCGCCAAACTAATAGCCAAATTTTACATATTGACATAATTTTTATTTTAAATAACGAAAAAACAAATAATTAGTGGAATATTAATAAAAATTCAGATAAAAAAACGAAATTAATATCACTTAATGACATTTTAAACACGTGAATCTTATTTAATGTCATTGAATGTGACATTCACGATTATCCATAATTGGCATTTAATCTTATAGTTTGGCGATAATTTTTTGGTCGATGGGATAACCTAGAAGTACCAAAAATCCTTACATCGCGTGCGCTGCGAATACTATTGATTATAAAACAAAATAATGTACTACGACTTTGCAGAACGTATAATTATCTAAAAAAAATGGCGCGACAGCATATGTCTAACTGTTATGTCTAAAGTCACAATAAGTGTTTTTGGCACATCAGATGTCATATACGCGCCACATTGGGCATATGCTTTCCTCCCCCCCCCCCCCCCGCCAATTTGGCATTGCACATGTGTGCCAGGGAGAAAGATCCGTTTAATAAGTTTATAACAGTTGTTAGGGGAATAAAATGAAAAAAGTTAAAAGATTTCAGTGAAATGGGCTGATTAAATAATATAAATGCATGCATTCAATCTATATATATAAAAGAAAGTCTGGATTTCGTATTAATCACAGCACAAAAAAATCTACCGGACCCATAATCTTGAAAATTGGGGAAAAAATACTTATAGCACCGAGTGCCGCTAAGAAGGGATTTTCGAAAATTCCACCCCTAAGGGGGGTAAAAAAAAGAACGAACTTTTAAAAAATTCCTTAAAAATCGGCTTATGTAATTATTTATCAACTGATAACATATTTTAATGTATTTTTCCATGCTGAATCGAATGGTACCAAGCAAATTCTTTTAAATCCAGTAGTTCGTGAGATACTTCCCATTTTCCTAATTTGGCGATGTCTTCGGCGCAAAAACCTGAAATTTTCAATCCTTATCTATATATATAAAAGAAAGTCTGGATTTCATATTAATCACAGCACAGAAAAATCTACTGGACCCATAATCTTGAAAATTGGGGAAAAAATACTTCTTATAGCACCGAGCACCGCTAAGAAGGGATTTTCGAAAATTCCACCCCTAAGGGGGGTAAAAAAAAGAACGAACTTTAAAAAAATTCCTTAAAAATCGGCTTATGTAGTTATTTTTCAAATGATAACATGTTTTAATGTATTTTTCGATGCTGAATCGAATGGTACCAAGCAAATTCTTTTAAATCCATTATTTCGTGAGATACTTCACATTTTCCTAATTTGGCGATGTCTTCCGTGCAAAAACCTGAAATTTTCAATCCTTCTATATAGATCAGATTTTGTAGTCAATTCAATTGATACCATTTTGTAGACGATTCAATTGGTACCATATTTTAGTGTATTTTGCCATGCTGATTCGAATGGTACCAAGCAAATTCTTTTAAATCCAGTTGTTTGTGAGATACTTCACATTTTTCTAATTTGGCGATATCTTCTGCGCAAAAAGCTGAAATTTTAAATCTTTATATATAAAAGAAAGTCTGGGTTTTTTTTTATTAATAATCGTACAAAAAAATCTATTGAACCTACACTTTGGAAGTGAGTTCTATAATCAGGTTAACATGATTATGTAAGCTATATTTAATTGTATCAATATATATATAACACAAAGTAAAATTTCATTCCGGCCTCTTATAAATTAAATTCTACTAGATAGATTTTAATAGAACTTACATTGTTAGCTGGATAATTTTTCAGAAATTTTGTAACAATTGTAATATAGCATTCATCTTTAGATGAATACTTATGGAGATATTTTAAATCAGATGAACCCAATTACAAAATGTTGGCTTTATTTTAAAGGTTCCACTGAATGAATTTTTATGTGATTAAAACTGTTAACATGTTGAGCGCTACGTCATTCGTTGGTGACTAACTTTGAACTTTCTGTTTAGATGACTGCCTTTTCTCCGATGACATACAGAATAAAATACAATATAAAACTAAAAATTACTATGATATAAAAATTTCGTTTGATTTAAAGTTTCTTTAAAAAAAACTGACCAGCGTAGCGGGCGAAGGCTGCTAGTGTTACATAATTTTAAATGTAATGAAGTTTACATGCATTTTTAAGGTTCAGAAGAACATGGTTACTATCGAATATGTTAAATGTAGTACTTATAGTGTGCGTACAGGGAGCTCAAAAGTATTTCACTATATTATGGTCTGTGAAGAAAAACCATTTGCAACGTATTTTAATAATGTTATTTTATTAAGGTTATTTTAATAATATTGAAATTGATATCAGGTTCTGGAGTGCACTAAAATAGGATTTCTGTAGAAAATGGGGTGAAAAGATTTAACATTCACTTACAAGATTACAAAAAAATGTTCGGTAATATAATAGTCTACGGAGAAAAAAATATTCCCAGCGTATTTTAATTGCGTTGCGCTATTTCAAACATGATGAAAATAATATACTGAGATAATCAATACACTGATAAATACTGAAATTTACTACAAGAAGCTTGCAGTTAAGTATCATTTGCATCACATTTGTTGTTCATTTTCAGAGACGCATAAAAGATTTTAGACCTGTGTCCAGATCTCAGATATTGTATCCAAAGTATGGTATATGCGAAAAGATTGCTGAAGAGCTTTTTCAATTATCGTATGTATTTGGAAAACTAATGCATCCTGAAGTTCAGCTACATTTGATATAATAAGAGATGTTTGTAGAATTTAAATAAATCATGTATCGGACTATACAATAAACTGGATTGGTCACCAGTGCAATAGCGATTCCCGGAAATATGAATTCAATAATTTGAATCGGGTTTTTTGCTTGAATAATTTAAGCTAAATATGCGATCGTATACATATTTGCACGTAATATACAGGACTGTAAAAAAGAATTCCAGTAAGTTTCTGTCTATAATTAGAAATTGCTAAAGGTGAATTTTAATATTCGTTATACTTTTTCTCACTAAGCAAAATTTTAACATTGTATTTAGAATATTTACAAACACATAGATCATATACACAGCTGCAGAAAAGAATGACCCGGTGAAGTTATGCATTATGGAAATGTTGGATATTTTTTTTATTACCTAGGTTTAACACATGATTTTTCTTTCTTTGATATGGAATTCTGAAATGCACTACAACATGATTTCTGCACAATTGGGGTGCGTTACAGTTGTTCTACAGTATAAGTGGTTACAATTTCATTTTCGCGATTGTTCATATTATCTAACACATTTCCCTTTTATTTGACTGAGTTCTTTAAGTCCCCTATAAAAAACTACTGCATAGCCTTCTATAAGATAAATGTTATATATATTTTAAATTATTGTTAATGAACCGTTTTGTTTAATTAAAGCGTTTATCTTTTTTTTTTTTTTTTAATGCTACGTGAACGACGTCACGGGTAACAGCTAGTATATTATAAATGTGAAAGTGTGTCCGAAAATTGGAATGAACTTGGCTTCAAAACGGATGGATTAATGTCTTTGAATTTTTGTATATAGGTAAATTATTGGCCTGAAATGAACATAGGCTAATTTTTATTTATTTTATTCAAATATTTTTCTTAATAATTCAATATTTCACTATTTTTCATACAGAATAAATTGAAAATTTTTCCATAATATTTAATTATTTTTCTTTTTTCGTTGCCAAAAAATAAAAAAAACGGAATAATATTTTCTCTTCTGTAATTAATTTTCAACTGAAAGATTTTCACGTGATAAAATAAAATTAAATAAATAAATGGACCCTATTCTGTTTTTCGGTTCGAGATTAAAAACCGCAATTTCACCAATTGTGACGTCAGAGGAATGCTGTTTTTCTTCTTATATTACGCAAACGATTATATAAAATTTCTTTTACACTTAGAAGACTTTACAAGAATATAACTTCACACTTTACAAGAATATAAATATTTTAGTAGTTTTTTCGGATATTAATCCGTAATCAAAATGAACCTTTTTCTTTCTTTCGGTTCGAGGGTGTTAAATTCAACTTTTTACCAATTGTGACGTCAGAGGAATACTTACCATTAAGAATTTTAAAAATATCAATGTAACGTCATATATGAAACAAAGTATAAGTTTTCAAGTTTTCATTTTTAATAACACAATGTAATTTTGAGTAAGTGCTACAAAGAGACGACTGTGAAGTCACATATTGAAAATAAAATATCTCTGATGTTGAAATGAAATGAGATTGAATTATGATATCAAAAGTTATTATTTAAAGAAAATTAAGTTTATCGTCTGAGCGTGGCTAATATTATTGCTATAATATTTAATTATATTATAGCAATATTATATATTGCTATAATATTTAATTTTGCAATATATTGCTATAATATTTAATTTTAAAATGAAATAAGTTTTTTTAAAGGTTAAATATTAAACGATTAGAAAATATTAATAATTTATACATATCGTAAATGACGTAATGATCAATGAAAAACTTTTTATCATTTTTAGAAAGTAAGAAAAGCTCAACTAATCAAAAAAAATATTTTTGTGCGTTAATTCTGAAAATTGTTCAATTCTGAAAATATAAATAAATATCACTTTAAAAATGCACTTTCGGGCTTAAAATCTAAAGATTTAATGTAATTGTGAGAAAATACATTCCCTCAGTCAATATCTCAATTTGGCATAATGTTCTCAAAGTGTACTGGAAACAGGTTTGTAAATGGCTATTAATTGCACATTTTTTTTAGCTCTTAAAAAGTAAAAATATGTTGTGACTTTTAAGAATGTTTTTTATAATAAATTTCTATACATTTTTATGGTATGCAGAGCATATATGTACAAATTATACAAAAATGCCACCTAAAACACAGTTTTGTAGTATATTTTTCCTAACACTGTTTTTTTTTTTTCGTTTTACGGAAACTACCCGCTTTTTGACACTTTCTAACATGGTCTAAAACTGTTTACGACTTCAACCTGTCTGTATACCGGATGCCGAGTGCCTGGGGTCTGCCGTCTGTCTGTCCGTTTTTCAACTTGGGTAAATATAGTGGAATTCATACGAAAATAACATACGTTATTGAGATTTACCAGTGAGCAATTACAGCATATGCGGCATTAAAAATGGACCAGGTAGCAATTATAGCTGAATCACAGGAGCACTCAAAAGAAAAATTTACATTATGGTCTAAGGCGAAAAAATCATTTGTGGTATATTTTGATAATGTTACATAATTTTAAATGTAATGAAATTTACATGCATTTTTAAGGTTCAGAAGAACATGGTTACTATCGAATATGTTAAATGTAGTATTTATAGTGTGCGTACAGAGAGCTCAAAAGTATTTCAATATATTATGGTCTGTGAAGAAAAACCATTTGCAACGTATTTTAATAATGTTATTTTATTAAAGTTATTTTAATAGTATTGAAATTGATATCAGGTTCTGAAGTGCATTAAAATAGGATTTCTGTAGAAAATGGGGTGAAAAGATTTAACATTCACTTACAAGATTACAGAAAAATGTTCGGTAATATAATAGTCTACGGAGAAAAACTAGTCGTTGGGGGCCACCGTAATACTTACCCATCATGGATATGAATATGAAAATAAAACATGTGAAAACTATTTATACAATGCATTGCAATTCATAAACAAAATTTAAATATTGCTAATATACATAGTAATGCTATATTAAAGAACTGCTGATGTACCAATTTCGACAAATTATATAAAACGCCAAACTACTCAAGTAGTACCGAACTGCGTAAAAGAAACATCCTTATAACTCCAAAAATAATAAGTCTATCAACTAACAATTAACTGCGTCATATTAAGCGTCTCATTTCCAATTAAAATATACTTTTGAATTAAAATTTGAATGAATTACAGGGTCATGAAAAATCGAAGAATGTGGAAAACAAGATTACAAATATCTCGGCAACTAATAATCCTATCGACTTCGTTCTATATGCAAAATGTGTGTTATTTTATTGCCTTTTACGTCCATTCCTTAGAATAAAAAAATTCGAAAACTTTTATGTACCTTTCATCAGAACGCATTTTTTGAGAGTCCGAAAAAAATAGTTTCGGATTATCGAGGTTGCTGATATTAAATAGGGTTCGTCCCATTCTTACTTACTAACTACATACAAAATTTCAAGTCTCTATCTCAATTTGTTCGGGAGATAGAGCGTTTACAGACAGACAGACAGACAGACAGACAGACAGACAGACAGACAGACGAACAGACAGACAGACAGACAGACGGACGGCAAATTTTTTTTTCTAAAAATATGTTTTTCGGAATCTCCACTATCTAAAACGTGTAAATCCGGCAAAAAAAATTTTCCGATTTTCAAAACGATTGCAAGACTTACCCTATACTACGTATGATGGGTAAGTAAAATATTCCCAGCGTATTTTAATTGCGTTGCGCTATTTCAAACATGATGAAATTAATATACTGGGATAATCAATACAATAATAAATACTGAAATTTACTACAATAAGCTTGCAGTTAAGTATCATTTGCATCACATTTGTTGTTCATTTACACAGACGCATAAAAGATTTTGGACCTGTGTCCAGATCTTAGATATTGTATCCAAAGTGTGGTCTATTAGACAAGATTGCTGAAGAGGTTTTTCAATTATCGTATGTATTTGGAAAACTAATGCATCCTGAAGTTCAGCTACATTTGATATAATAAGAGATGTTTGTAGAATTTAAATAAATCATGTATCAGACTATACAATAAACTGGATTACTCACCAGTGCAATAGCGATTCCCGGAAATATGAATTCAATAATTTGAATCGGGTTTTTCGCTTGAATAATTTAAGCTAAATTTGCGATCGTATACAAATTTGCACGTAATATATAGGACTGTAAAAAAGAATTCAAGTAAGTTTCTGTCTATAATTAGAAATTGCTAAAGGTGAATTTTAATATTCGTTATACTTTTTCTCACTAAGCAAAATTTTAACATTGTATTAAAAATATTTACAAACACATAGATCATATACACAGCAGCTGAAAAGAATGTCCCGGTGAAGTTATGCATTATGGAAATGTTGGATATTTTTTTTTATTACCTAGGTTTAACACATGATATTTCTTTCTTTGATACGGAATTCTAAAATGCACTACAACATGATTTCTGTACAATTGGGGTGCGTTACAGTTGTTCTGCAGTATAAGTGGTTACAATTTCATTTTCGCGATTGTTCATATTATCTAACACATTTTCTTTTTATTTGACTGAGTTCTTTAAGTCCCCTATAAAAAAAGTACTGCATAGCCTTCTATAAGATAAATGTTATATATTTTTTAAATTATTGTTAAGGAACCGTTTTGTTTAATTAAAGCGTTTATCTTTTTTTTAATGCTACGTGAACGACGTCACGGGTAACAGCTAGTTTATATATAATTGCCTTAAATAATGTAGTATTGCTTTTATTCTAATTTAATCTTGTGATTAACTAATGTATTCCTTTGAAAATGTTATAGATTTAAATGAAAAAATTCATAATGAGATTTTTTTGCCGTCCATATTTTAAGCGATCATATAAAATTAACAAGGTATTGTATCAGAGAGCAGCTTACACTTGTTAAAGTGTCGAGATGTTTGTGAATTATTTTATTTTAATTTATTGTTGAAAAATTATATCTTCTTAGTAAGTCTTAAGCTGTAAATAGCTCAAATATTTAAAATATATATATATATTTTTTTTAAATGAAAATTTGAAACTTTACTTAAAGGAAAGTGTTATTCAAACTGCTTAAACTATTTTTTCCAGAAAAAAAATTTCGATTACTTGCCAAGTATTATGGTGCAGTCAGTACCACAATCTTCTAAAAAAAACATACATATTTAAAGTTTGAACTTACTTAGATGTCTCTTTCAAGTATTATTTATTTACCACAAACGTTTGACTCTCTGAACAAATTTAATAGCATAAACCATATTCTAATACATTATTTATGACTAAGATATTTGTCATTTATCATTCATTGTTATAGTTCAAACAGGTTACATAAAACACATTTTCCAGGGAGATACACATTCACCAATATATATATATATATATATTTACACATTATCAAATGATAAAATTTAGACGTATATACTATTCAGTAATTTCGTTGATACACGATTAAATCATTTTCATAAATGAAATTTTAAATCGCTTGTATCTTCACAATTTTTCCATGCAATCATCACATTCTAAAAAAAAGAAAAAAATTAAAGTTACTAAAACTTTTCTAATACTCTTGTATTCCAAGAACTTTTATATAACGGTAACAGCAAAATTTCATGTAATCGAGGAAGGTTACATGAGTTTTTGCTGTTACCGTTACCTGAAAAATTCTTGGAAAACAAGTCTACTAGAAAAATCTTAGTAACTTTTCATTTTTTTTTACAGTGCATTTATAAGATGTTAGTTGTTTAGAAAGCCCGCATGAAATTACTAAAATTGTGTTCCAAATATCCGTTATGTAGAATCCATTTCGAAAAATTATACGTCTAATTGTAACTGAATGACAAGTATACTCAAACTTTTTATCTCGCGGATCTCAAACATATGTTTCAGGCTTTACACTGTAAAAAAAAACTAAACATTTTCTAGGAAACTGGGGTTCGAAGAACTTTTCATGTAACGATAACAGGAAAAATTCATGTAACCGATTCTGAAACTTGAATTTTTGTTGTTACCGTTACAGGAAAAGTTCTAGGAATCCCAGCTTCCTAGAAAAAATTTAGTACCTTTACAGATTTTTTTTTACAGTGTGGGAGCTTATAAAATATTAGTCTTTTCAAAATTTTATGGTTTTTCATTTTTATTGAAGGCTGTAAACTATACAAAATTTCAAATCTTCAATATATACAGTTTCTAAAAAAGAACACTATGACAAACAGGGGCAATGAGACAAAGCTCCATCATATTAACGTATCTCTGAAAATAGATTATTGTTGAGGGACGAACAACACAACTGTGGCGAAAGGAATTTTTCTTCCTATATATTTATTTACTACAGTTTGAATTCAATGATATGTTTAGGAATTTGATTGGATTTGTTAAAGCATGCTTTGTATGTAAGTTATGTCATTCGCTTTAAATCTTAAAATATTAAAGATACAGATCGTGGTAAAAAATATAATCCAATTACTGGAACTATCTGAAGCACAAACTAGTTAAATGGACTCGAAATATGGTATTTAATGATCATTAAGTAGCTATACTCAATCTGCGGCCCACGGGTCGCATGCAGCCCGGCAGCGTTTTATATGCGGCTCGAGGCATATAATCATTAACCCATATTCATAAAAATAATTACGATGCATATAAAAAAAATTTATTATTTTCAGCGTCTATTTTATATTTTTTTCATGGAAAGAGAATTATATATAACAGGTCAGATTTTAACTTGAAAATTGTGTTAAAAGCCTTTTTCGTAGTCTACAGTTCTTTTTGCATGTAGTCCTATTTGTCCTAAAGCGATTATACATTTCTTAAACTTCAACAATAATAAATATCATTCCAAATTATATTAGCACTATATATCTCTACAATTATTTTTTTTTTCATTGAGCAAAATATGGATTTACTAGGAAAAATCTCTTTAGAAATGCAGCATTTTTATAATTATGTTTCACATCTTTTATATAGTTAATACTATCGGGGTTGATTTTTTGTTGCAGAAATAATTGGAACCGAAAACATTTTACAATACTAATTTCAAACAGCAAAAATTATTATTTGGAAAGAGTAGTGCTAAATTTTTAGATGATTTTTTACCGAGACAAATGTTCTACCCGAGAAGTAATATTAACTTTGTTTGCATTGTTAGACTACCTATGTTATTTTAATTTTTTAAATCATTTTATATGTGTGTTGCGGCCCTCCTAAAGTCATAATCTTCTATTTGCGGTTCACCTACACTGTAAAAAAAATCTGTAAAGGTACTACACTTTATCTAGGAAACTGGGATTCCAAGAAATTTTCCTGTAACGGTAACAACAAAAACTCAAGTTTTAGAATAGGTTACATGGATATTTCCTGTTATCGTTACATGAAAAGTTCTTTGAATCCCAGTTTCCTAGAAAATGTTTAGTACCTTTACAGATTTTTTTTTTTTTTTTACAGTGTAAAGCCTGAAACTTATGTTTGAGACGCGCGAGATAAAAAGTTTGAGTATACTTGTCATTCAGTTACAATTAGACGTATAATTTTTCGAAATGGATTCTACATAACGGATATTTGGAACACAATTTTAGCAATTTCATGCGGGCTTTCTAAACAACTAACATCTTATAAATGCACTGTAAAATAAATGAAAAGTTACTAAGATTTTTCTAGTAGACTTGTTTTCCAAGAATTTTTCATGTAACGGTAACAGCAAAAACTCATGTAACCTTCCTCGATTACATGAAATTTTGCTGTTACCGTTATATAAAAGTTCTTGGAATACAAGAGTATTATAAAAGTTTTAGTAACTTAAATTTTTTTTCTTTTTTTTATAGTGTGATGATTGCATGGAAAAATTGTGAAGATACAAGCAATTTAAAATTTAATTTATCAAAATGATTTAATCGTGTAGCATCGAAATTACTGAATATATACGTCTAAATTTTATCATTTGATAATGTGTAAATAAATATATATATTGTCAGGTTCCTAGAAGACATCTGCCCTGAATTAGAAAGGAATAACATTTCCTTATCTGAATATTTTATGCATTGTGGGTTGTGTATCCGTGAAGCTCGAAATACCTTTCTTTCTTTTCTATAATAACGAATGACAGATGTTGACACAGGTGTGCAGATGACGCACTCATTGATGAATGAAAGTGATGGCCGCGGGGCGTGCCTCAGCTGTCATATAGCTATTGGAGTGATGTGTAAACAGTAGATGTCATGACTCAAGGTTGGTATGCGGAATTGAACCAATGGAGGAACTCTAAGAGGCCCTGCTGGGGGAAGGAAGATCTCTGACAAGGTCAACTCTGGACGGAGAGGTTGGACAGTTCTCGCTTGACGTTGAGACCGATATATCGCTCAGGATTTGTGGTCCTGTTGGATAGTGTATATTTTGAGTGTTGGACAAGGCGTCCCGGTGGATAGTGTTATAAGCCGAGAAGTGAGGCCCAGTACCCTTGTGTATTGAGATTCTGCAGTAATCTCTGATAAAGCGTATCTAACGTGCGTTGAGTGTGAGGAAGAAAGTATAAGTTGAACGGTACACAACCAACGTTTATTGTAGTTAATTTAATGTTGAACCGGATCATCTATATCCGAGTTGTAATTGTAGATAGTTGTAAATATTGTTTCTTGTGTACATATCTATATCTTAAATAAACTGTTAGTTCAGTTCATTAACAGTGTCAGTGTTATTTTACCCAATCCTCACAGCAGGTGACCGATATCACCCATTAATATCGGTGGTGGCAGCTTAAACTACCTAGGACATTCTTCTAAGTTTGGTGGACTGAGAGGAGCGTCCGACAAATTGTTGGCAGCGTCGGGATAGAATCGCCTGAAACCAGTGACCAGCGAGCCGTGTTGCAGTCTGTTAATGCCAGAGTATCCAGTGGAATTCTTGTGTGGTCGTGCCATATCGTTGAGTATGTGCTAAAGCATCGTGCCGGATCGTCGATTGTATGCTAAAGTGTCGTGCCGTATCGTCGAATGTGTGTAAAGTGTCGTGCCGTAGCGTCGAATGTGTGTAAAGTGTTGTGCCGTATCGTCGAGTATGTGCTAAAGTATTGTGCCGGATCGTCGAGTGTGTGATAAAGTATCGTGCCATATCGTCTAGTGTGGACTAAAGTGTTGTGCGTATCTTTATTAGAAAGAACTAAACTGAACTGTTGTGCCATATTACCGCTACATCGTGGAGCTACCTGTGATTAGAAAAGTAATCCAGCAAAGAAAGTATAAGGTAAGGTGTTTTGATCATATCTTTCTTCTGACATCTCGAACCAAATGGTATTGTTGTATAATTAATAGTAATTTAAGTAAATTGTCTATGTAATTTATGTGCAATGAAATAATTGTGTTCAGATAGGTGTAAAGAATTAGTAACCATATTGCTATTGTTTTAAAGAAAGGTTATAATAATTTGAGATGATAATGGTATGCTATTTATAATGATATTAGTGAACTAAATTAATGCATTAAATCTAAATTATTGTTAAAGTAATTGTTAAATGAAGCAATACTGTTTAAATTTTAAGAGTTACATTATCAAAATTCTAAGCAAATGAAGATTTTAATTGGCCAATACTAGTGAGGAAAAAAAAAAGGCTCAAAAGAGAGCCATAGAGAAAAAAAAGGCCCATAAGAGAGCCATAGTGAAAAAAAAAGGCTCAAAAGAGAGCCATAGTGAGTAAAAATAAAAGTAAAGATTTTCAGTATATTTGTTTTAAGTGTAAGAACCAGTATTGAGTTCGGAAATATTTTATGAGGATAATTGTAGAAATTTATATATGCATGTTGTACAATTTTTCTTTATGTGGATTTCTTGATTGACATCAATATTTCTATTCAATTTCAACGTATCAGTATTATTATATAAATTGTATGTTGTTATCTAAGTGTATATATTGGAATCTATATTGCATAGCAGTCAAATCGAATTATTGTTTTACTTTTTTGTTTTATTGGAAGTAAATTGTGTGATATCAATGGTTGAGAAAAATTAGAGTATTCAGTAGGTTAATTAGAAATGAAATGCATGGATTATCTGAAATGGTATTAATTAGTATAATAAGTGGAGAAATATCTGTACTAAGTTAGAAATTTCGGAAATATTAAGTTGGTAGGTTTAACTATTCTTGTGGGGTGGTTATAACAATCGGTGAAGGTATGGCTTTCTTATTGAAACTAAAAAAGGTTGATCTTCAGTGGATAGCCGAAGAATTGGGTGTTGAATTCGCGGAAGATGATACCAGAATTCAGCTTAAGAAAAAGATAATGGACAGTGATGAGTATGACGAGGGGGTTATTAAGGAATTATCTGACGCTATTGTTGCAGAACGATTAGAACAAGAAATATTAGAACGCGAAAAGTTAGAAAAACAGGAAAAATTAGAACGCGAAAAGTTAGAACTCGAAAATTAGAAAAACAGGAAAAGTTAGAAATGGAGAAATTGAGGATGGGACATGAATTAGAAATGGAAAGGCTCAGAGTTCAAGGTTCAGCAAATAACTCTAATGGATCTAGGGAATCTAGTAATGAAAGTAACATTGAAAAATTGATCAAAAGTGTTAAAACTCTATCTATCAAAGTACCAGAAGGGACTGAGGGATGGAATTTATTTTTCAACAGTTTAGAAAGGGCATTCCAAACTAAAGATGTACCGGAAAACCAGCAGGCCGAAATTCTACTAAATATGTTAGGAGATAAGGCGGATAATTTGTTAATTTATACCACTAAGGAACAAATGGAGAATTATGAGGAATTAAAGGAGTTAGTCCTAAGGGAACATGAGCCAACCCCGAAGGCATGTTTAGAAAATTTCCGGAAAGCTAGGAGAAATCCGAACGAAACCCATGTATTATTTGTATCGCGTTTAATAGCTACGTGGGAAAATTATTGTAAAATTAGAGGTGCGGACACTTATGAAAAGGTCAACCAGTTAATAGTTACTGATAAGCTAATGAGTACGCTAGATGAGGATACTGCAGCATATATTAGTTTAACTCACCAGGGTAAATGGTTAGAAGCTCCTAAAATTGCTAAAGAGTGTGATAATTATTTTGATGCTAAACATAAGTCTTATGCGGTTACGCATAAAAGCTTTAAAGGTAAAGATAAGTACGTAAACAATGAAAAAATGAGACCGAGGGAGGATAATAAATTTAGTGGTAGTTGGAGGCAAAATGGTAGTAATGAGTGTAATTCTTTACCGGATAGGAAAACAGAGTTTAAGAAGACGAATGATGCTTCAGGGCCTAAATGTTTTAGGTGTGGTTTGAGAGGTCATTACCAACGTTTTTGTAATAAAGTGGGTAATGAGGGAACTAATAATGGCAATAAAGGGCGAGACCAGAAAGCAGGTGTTCATAAGATTATGGTGAAAGAAAATCAAGAGTTACCTAATGGGGCTATTGTGGCTAGAATATCGGCAAAGGCCGAGCAGAAAACTAATGTTATTGGTGAGAAATTAAATAAACTTGAGAAAATTGAAGTTAGTGTTAATGGGCAAAAAGCAAAGGGATTGATTGATTCTGGATGTGAGATTAGTGTTGTTCATAAAGATTTAGTCCCGGAAGAGAAATTAAAGGGAGCGGGTAGTATTTATTTACAAGGGTTATTTGGTGAAGCTGTTAAATCACCGTTAGTTAAACTACCGCTAGCTATTCCGCAATTCGGGCAAACTAATATTATTCATCAGGAAGTACTTTGCGCAGTAACTGATAATATTAATGAGCAAGTAATTTTACATCCCGAGGTGATTAATGAGTTGTCAGGTGTCAATCTTGAGGAGCGATTGATAGAGTCCGAAGAATTAAAAAGTTCCGAAATTATTATTGATAACTCGAATGAAAAGGAAGATGTAAGTAACGATAGCTGTAATGTTTACGTAATAGACGCGAGATCGCAAAATGTACAAAGTCAGGATCCAGAAAAAACTGAAACGGAGGAAAATAATGAATCTATTGTTAGTAACTCAGATATGTTTAAGAAATCCCAGTTGGAATGTAAAGAATTAGAGAAAGCTTGGGAATTAGCTAAAAAGGAAAAAGGGGATTATTATATTGTAAACGGATTATTGTATCATAAAGAGAAATTGTTAGGCGAAACTATAGCGCAATTAGTAGTACCCAAGGTAAGAAGGGAAGAAATCTTAAAATTAGCGCATTCATCGATATTTGGAGGGCATCATGCAGCCAAGAAAACGTTGCAGAGAATAAGGTATTCTTTTTATTGGGAGGGAATGGCAAAAGAAGCTAAACAGTTTTGTGAATCATGTTTAGAGTGCCAATTGACTAGAGGGGTTAAAGTAAATGATAGAGCTCCTATTTCCCCAGTGTCGCGGCCGGAACTTCCATTTCAGGTTGTTAATGTTGATTTAATTGGGCCTATTGATCCTGAAAGTTCACAAGGGCATCGGTATATACTGACTTTAATTGATCAGCATACCAGATGGGCGGATGCGATCCCTCTAAAAAGTTTAACTGCTAAAACCGCGTGTGAGGCGTTACTTCAAATATTTATGAGAACAGGAATTCCTAATATAATTGCCTGCGACAATGGAACCAATTTTACTGCCGACTTAACAAAAGAATTTGAGAAAAGGTTAGGTGCTAGTCCAAGATTTTCGACTCCACAGTATCCACAGTCCAACGGACTTGTGGAACGATTTAATCAGACTCTTAAACGTATGCTACATCATACGATTAGGGAAGAAGGAAAAAAATGGCATGAACAAATACCATTTATATTATGGGCGTATAGGGAAGTCCCAAATTCTACGACGGGAATCGCACCTTTCCAGTTATTATATGGTAGAGCGCCGGAGGGTCCGTTATCGATTCTTAAGTCGTCATGGGCAGGAGAAAATAAGGGAGCGCAGTTAGATACTACGCCGATTCATGAGTACTTGGATAATCTTAAGAACCGCTTAGAAAGAGCCGCAAATGAGGCAAAATTGTCGTCTGAGGTTCAACAAAATAGAATGGCGTATCATTATAATTTAAGGTCAAAAGAAAAAACGTTTGAGGTAGGCGATAAAGTTATACTGTTAATCCCCGATTCGACTAATAAGTTATATTCTAGGTGGCAAGGGCCGGCAACTATTGTAGAAAAACGAAACCAGCATTCGTTTATTGTTGAGTTAGCCGATGGGAGTAGGAAGCATGTGCACCAAAATAAGATAAGAGAATTTATCGCTAAATGTAATATAGTTAATATTGTTTTCGAAGGTGATGAGGAATTTGGAGAAGTTGGGGAAATTCCTATTTTGAACCGGGATCAAGAGATAGAACGGGATATTGAGAGGTTTGAAATAAAAGGGCTATCTAATAGTCAAGTCAAAGATTTAAAGTCCATTTTGAGGGAAAATAAAGAAGTGTTTAGGGGTCCTGTACGACCAGCGGAAGTAGGGGAACATCGTATTGATCTGAAACCGGGTGTAGAAAGGAAAAAACCAAAGTTATATAGCGTGCCGGTAGCTTATAAAGAGGAAGTGGATAGGCAGATTCAGGAGTTATTAGAATTAAATCTAATCGAACCGTCGAATGCTGAAATTAGTCATCCAATTGTTTGCGTTGCGAAAAAAGATGCAACTGTCAGAATGTGTATTGATTACAGAGCTTTAAATTCTGTAACGCAGGTTCCCACCTTCCCGATGAAAGATTCCCAAGAAATTATGTATACCGCAGGGGCGGCTAAATATTTATCTTCAATAGATTTATTGAGGGGTTATTGGCAAATTAAAATGGCTGAGGATTGTAAACCTCTGACAGCTTTTACGACGCATAACGGAACTTATCAGTGGCGTACAATGCCTTTTGGATTATCAGGGGCTGCTGCTACGTTTCAAAAAGACATGAATGAGGTTCTCCAAGGTCATCGGAGGTATGCAGAAGCATATATTGATGATGTCATCATTTTCTCCGATACCTGGGAAGAGCATTGTGAGCATGTCAGGGCTGTCATTGAAGAGTTGAAAAATAGAAATTTTACGATTAGA
This sequence comes from Maratus speculifer, assembly GCA_964019185.1. Taxonomy (NCBI): domain Eukaryota; kingdom Metazoa; phylum Arthropoda; class Arachnida; order Araneae; family Salticidae; genus Maratus; species Maratus speculifer. Next base: position 243,710,706 of record OZ025289.1, read on the forward strand.
CTAGACAAATGTAAATTTGGAGAGAAATTGACTAAGTTTTTAGGTCATGTTATTGGGGGTGGAACTCATGCACCTGATGAGGAGAAAATCGGAGCAATAAGGGACTTAAAGAGACCAAAGACTAAAAAGGAAGTTAGATCAGTTTTGGGATTAATGGGATTCTACCGATCTTATATTCCAAATTATGCTGAGATAGCTATACCTTTAACCGAATTAACCAAAGGAAATGTCAAAAATACTGTACCATGGGATGAAAGGGCAGAAAAAGCATTTAATACTCTTAAAGATGAGTTGTGTAAAGTGACGAGTTTGGCTACACCTATCGTAGGCCGGGAATATCAGCTTCACGCCGATGCTTCCGACCTTGGAGTAGGATGTTGTCTTACTCAAAAAGATGAAAAAGGTCAGTTTAAACCTATAGCTTTTGCCAGTCAGAAACTGTCAGGGGCTCAGCGTGCTTGGCCGAGTATAGAGAAAGAGGCTTGGAGTGTTCTCTTCGGGTTGCGGAAGTTTGAAAAGTGGACTTATGGATCTCAAATTGAGGTCATTACCGATCATAATCCATTAAAATTTCTCACGGAAACAACCCCAAGGTCGCCCAAACTCACTAGGTGGGCTCTAGCCTTGCAACGCTGGAACCTGAGCATTTCTCATCGTCCCGGAGTTCAACATTTGAATGCTGATGCAATTTCGAGGCTACAGAGAAAGAGCTGGGAAGAACAACCAGTTACTAGCCCATCAGTATCAATGTCAAAATAGTAGACAACCTTAAAGGATGTCATCACATGTCTAATTTTTTTTTGTGTGTGTGTAAATATTTTTTTTTAAGTTTTGTGTTTATAATAGTAAATTAGCATGTGTATTGTTTATGCAATAGTAGTATTAGTATAAGGTTCAGTAGAGATGTCAGTAGAGAATGTTCAGACACCTGAAAGTGCCTATGTAATATTTAGAATGAAGAAATCTGCAAAGAGACAATTGAACTCTTCCGTAATATTATTATATGTTTGGGGAAAATTAGCCCCTAAGAGGCATATTTTCCGCTAAGGTGGGGGGTGTCAGGTTCCTAGAAGACATCTGCCCTGAATTAGAAAGGAATAACATTTCCTTATCTGAATATTTTATGTATTGTAGGTTGTGTATCCGTGAAGCTCGAAATACCTTTCTTTCTTTTCTATAATAACGAATGACAGATGTTGACACAGGTGTGCAGATGACGCACTCGTTGATGAATGAAAGTGATGGCCGCGGGGCGTGCCTCAGCTGTCATATAGCTATTGGAGTGATGTGTAAACAGTAGATGTCATGACTCAAGGTTGGTATGCGGAATTGAACCAATGGAGGAACTCTAAGAGGCCCTGCTGGGGGAAGGAAGATCTCTGACAAGGTCAACTCTGGACGGAGAGGTTGGACAGTTCTCGCTTGGCGTTGAGACCGATAGGTCGCTCAGGATTTGTGGTCCTGTTGGATAGTGTATATTTTGAGTGTGGGACAAGGCGTCCCGGTGGATAGTGTTATAGGCCGAGAAGTGAGGCCTAGTACCCTTGTGTATTGAGATTCTGCAGTAATCTCTGATAAAGCGTATCTAACGTGCGTTGAGTGTGAGGAAGAAAGTATAAGTTGAACGGTACACAACCAACGTTTATTGTAGTTAATTTAATGTTGAACCGGATCATCTATATCCGAGTTGTAATTGTAGATAGTTGTAAATATTGTTTCTTGTGTACATATCTATATCTTAAATAAACTGTTAGTTCAGTTCATTAACAGCGTCAGTGTTATTTTACCCAATCCTCACAGCAGGTGACCGATATCACCCATTAATATCGGTGGTGGCAGCTTAAACTACCTAGGACATTCTTCTAAGTTTGGTGGACTGAGAGGAGCGTCCGACATATATATATTGGTGACTGTGTATTAGGGTGGTGCGAAAAAACAAAAGTTTTTATTTCCGAATCGCTATAGTGCGGAAAAGTTGCGATTGGTGAATACAAGAAAAACTAAAAAAATTTTTTTGAAATCGGACATTATCTTCCAATCGCGCAAACCACCCAAAAATTCAAAAAAATTGAAAAATTTCGATTTTTTCAAATTTTTTTAAAAAATATTACATATACATATATTTTATCACTATAGTGAAAAATATTTACATATTGTACTATTTAATAATAATAAAAAAATAAATTGCGTTTAGAGAATATCTTCCGATCGCGCAAGCTCATTAAAAATCGGGAAAAACTCAATTTTCAGTGATTTTTGATATATTAAGAAAATAATTAAATAAGTTCAATTTGCGGTCTCATGTTAAAATTTAAATGTAAATTAATACTATTGTGCATGTTATGCTATTTTTGAACAACTGAGATCTTACCACAACGAAATCGCTGCAGGGCGAAAAGGTTTAGTAGTTCGCGCAACTCCTGTTAGCCACGTTGCGAAACAGCGTTGAAGTCGCCCTATGTGTCCACATCCTTTTCTCTCCCCAACCTCGTCCACTTGCACAGTGCGCCATTTCGTATCAGTGTGCCCGTGAACAAATTTCTTTTGTTAATTGTAGATGTATTGTGTTATTTAAAATACATTAACATGTGACAGGTACACGGATCTGCATAGTCATTGACAAAGAAAATTACCAGACAATCTTTTCATTGTCCTATATTTTGTCATCCCCAAGAGATTTTTTGTCAAATATGCTTCACGAATATAGCGCCTGTACGAGAAACTAAAAAAAATCCTTTAAAAGAATTTAAATACTTCTAAAATCGTTAAAAGGTACTTCTAGACATTTTCAATAAATGCGTCCATATAACACGCATTGATATATAGAATGATACATATTTGAAGATGGTTTATAGTAATTTTAAACAGTGTATGCTGTCCATTGTGATATTTGTCTCAGGACTGAGGAGGATAACTAAATAATCGTCCTTTTTTCCATCAAAATGTATGTCATGTGGTTCTTCTGATTCCACTTGACTTTGCCGTAATTTTTTTCTTTCTGTTTGTTTTCTTCTAATTTTGTATAGGTCAATAACTTGAAAAGTATCTGTTTTAGTTATTACAGGAATATCTTCTAGTACACTCAACGCTTTAGCAGCACCTGCACTGTCAGATACACCATTGCGATCGCAATGTAAAGATGTAGATTGTAACTCCACTTTCATTTGCCATGGTAATTTCTTTTTCTTAAATCTGATAGACTGTATCCGTCATGGTAATGATATTTTACGTATACCTACATTAGCATTAAAATTCTCATGTATTTCATCTAAATGCTCAAGGTCTTTTATTTTTGCTTCAACAAATTTGGAAGGTTGCCTTTTAATATATAGTTTAGTTTTCCAAGTCTTGTACCCAGTTTTTTTTCCTTTTTTTTAACTTTAGTACCAATTTTTCCCGTTCCGTCCTTTCTCTGGAGGTAAATAAATCTATGCTCAATGACTGGAATTTTGTTGTGTTTTTGAGACGTACAATTAGTCTCAATTAGACACTTCCTCAGATCTGGTGACTTTTTACAGGAGCAATATAAATTCATTACACGTTTGCAGGCTGAAATATCACGCGGTTGAGTTTCTTGTTTTTTAAATTCATCAAATGTTTATAAAGTTTGGCTAGTCCTTGTCTCGAATATAAGATTTCGTTATCTTAGAATATTATCGTAGTAGGCATTAATTAGCTAAATGATTCTACAATCAAACACTTTTGGGATTGACGCCTTCTAATAAATATATTTTATTTTTTGTGCCACTGTATTGCTGACAAATGAGAAACTCACTTTAATGATGTTGAATTTACTTGCTAATAGAGACCTCTCCTCAAGGTAGCATTGAAGAACATCTTCGTGTGTTGGAAGAATATTTGGCAGAAAATCTCTTGGATGACCGAATATAGAACAATGAAATTATTGTCTAGTAATTTTCTTTGTCAACGACGTATCCAGATCCGTGTCCCTGTCACATGTTAATGTATTTTTAATAACACAATACATCCAATTAAAAAACGAAATTCGTTCACGGGCTCTCTGATACGAAATGGCGCTCTGTGCAAGTGGACGAGGTTGGGGACAGAAGCATGTGGACACGTAAGGCGACTTCAACGATTTTTCGCAACGTGGCTAACAGGATGCACGCGAAACTCTAAACCTTGAAGAACTACTAAACCTTGCAGCGATCTCGTTGTGGTAAGATCTCGGCTGTTTAAAAATAGCATAACATGCTCAATAGTATTAATTTACTTTAAATTTTAACATGAGACTGCAAACTGAGCTTATTTAATTATTTTCTTAATGTATCAAAAATCACTGAAAATTGAATTTTTCCCGATTTTTAATGAGCTTGCGCGATCGGAAGATATTCTCTAAACGCAATTTATTTTTTTATTATTATCAAACAGTACAATATGCAAATATTTATCACTATAGTGATAAAATATGTGTATATGTAATATTTTTTTTAAAAAATTTGAAAAAATTGGAATTTTTCAATTTTTTTGAATTTTTAGGTGGTTTGCGCGATCGGAAGATAATGTCCGATTTCAAAATTTTTTTTTTTAGTTTTTCTTGTATTTACCAATCGCAACTTTTCCGCACTATAACGATTCGGAAATAAAAACTTTTGTTTTTTCGCACCACCCTACTGTGTATCTCCCTGGAAAATGTGTTTTATGTAACCTGTTTGAACTATAACAATGAATGATAAATGATAAATATATTAGTCATAAATAATGTATTAGAATATGGTTTATGCTATTAAATTTGTTCAGAGAGTCAAACATTTGTGGTAAATAAATAATACTTCAAAGAAACATCTAAGTAAGTTCAAACTTTAAATATTTATGTTTTTTTTTAGAAGATTGTGGTACTGACTGCACCATAATACTTGGCAAGTAATCGAAATGTTTTTCTGGAAAAAATTGTTTAAGCAGTTTGAATAACACTTTCCTTTAAGTAAAGTTTCAAATTTTCATTAAAAAAAAATATATATATATTTTTTAAATTTTTGAGCTATTTACATCTTAAGACTTACTAAGAAGATATAATTTTTCAACAATAAATTAAAATAAAATAATTCACAAAAATCTCGACACTTTAACAAGTGTAAGCTGCTCTCTGATACAATACTTTGATAATTTTATATGATCGCTTAAAATATGGACTGCAAAAAAATCTCATTATGAATTTTTTCATTTAAATCTATAACATTTTCAAAGGACTACGTTAGTTAATCACAAGATTAAATTAGAATAAAACAATACTACATTATTTGAGGCAATTATATATAAATTTAAGCTCTGAAAATATTGAAAAAAAATGCTCTAAAAAACGAAGTAGTTCAAAAAACAAAATTAATTATACTGTTACGTACTTTTGAATCTCGCGAATTGCAAGGATAATGATGCTCGTAAACAATTATTCATGTTTTTGTTCAAATTTTTTTTTTCTTAAATTCACAAAAATGCCTTACTTTCAAACACAGCTTTTTACATGCCTGTAAAAAATTAGCTATCTCTTTATTTTGCAAATGTTTAATTTTCAATTACATTTTGTTTCTATCGATGGGCTTTTTCACATTATCAATTAAACAGTGAAAAAATAGTTTGCTAATTTCTTTAACTTTTAATTAGTAAATGTACTCAAATAGAAGATAATGTAAAAAAAAAATAATAATAATGAATAAAGAAAATCATTTCAATCTAGGTGGTAAGAACTTTTTAAATTTTTATGTAAAAAAATGACTTGGATTAAAGTACTTTCTTAAAGTAATAGTTAAAAATCATTTTTGAATAAAATAAGATTCCATTAATTAATTAATTTAATTACTGTACAAATTTAAAAGAAATAAAATCAATTTTAATAAATATACGCATTGACAGACTTTTCTACGTTGGGATCTTTCTTCTGTTCTATGTTCCAAAATAGAAGGGAATTTTCAGGGATTTTATAACTTTTAGAATGTTCCGAAAAAGAAGTGACTAATTTTAAATACATGTCACTCCATGGCTCTCTAAAATAAGTTTGCAAGTTAAAAATTATAAAAAAAAATTCTGATACATTGTTGATTTTTACTAACAATGTATCAGACGTTTTTGCAATGAAAAATACGATGGTTTTTTCAAAGACTATTCTAGCTGTATCTCATTTGTTCTTTTTGGCAAATCTCTAGAATGTTTTTACGTATGAGGCTAGAATTAACAAAATAATATTTTAAAGTCTATTTCTGATATGGAAAAAGGTGGCACTGCTTTGATCAATTCTGCTTGGCGTAAGTTTAAAATAATCATTCTAATTCCATGATAAATTTTTATAAATCCTTTATATGTCTTATTCATAACAGTATGTCCATGTTTACATATGATCGAAAATTTAATAGGTTTTATAAACCATAAATTCCATCAAAAACTCTGGTTTTTAAAAGTTAAGTATAACTATAAATATTTCATTTTTCAAAACTGTAAACAACCCTTCCCGAATTCCGGATGCGAGTTTTCTCTGCACAAATCCGTACTACATATCTGGAGCAGTCTTATACCATGTGAACGGATTTATTTGTTCCAGAAACAGACTAATACTTTTTTTATATAAGAAATTGTTGATGTATTTGGTATAAATCATATGCAATTTTTTTTATTTTTAAAAGGACTTTTAAATGAAAGGAATGTGATATATTTTCAGGAAAATCAGCGCACAAAATTCTCCAAAAATTTGTTTAATACTAGAGTGATGCTTTTTTGTATAGTCCAAGAGCCAAAAGTTCAAAAATCTAAGGTATCATCAAACACATGGAAAAAATCTTTATTTTGTGGAAGGTAAGAAATAGGGGAACATAATGATCCATGTCTGCCGGAAATGAAGTGCTGCATAAGCCAAAAAATAATACCACTATTTGTTGACTCATAGGTTTAGCATTATGTTACCCCTAAAATCTAAGGTATGAAAACATGGAGAACAGGGAGCCGGAAAACACGACGATAAACCTACGAGTCAACCACTAATTGTATTAATTTTTGCTTTATGCACCACTTCACTTCCGGCAGACGTAGATTTTGAGATTCCCATATTTCTACTCTTCAATAAAAAAAGATTTTTTTTCTTGTGCTTAATACCTTAGTATTTTGTGCTGTCGGCTATTGGACTAGTTGGTGTTTGGTTCTTTAATTGTACTTTATAAACATTCAACCATTCTTTTCTTTATTTTCTCAATTTAATGGCTGTTTATAGATGTATCTCTCTTGAATAACAATCGGTACTTGCCAAATAGATTGGGAAAATTATTTTAGTCCAGAAAACCTTTTAAGTTCATTCTTATTTTGTAATCTTGCTAAAAAAATTAAATCTTTAAATTTAAAAAGAAAAAAGACATTATCATAAAAACTTTCTTTTATTTAAGCAAGTTGTCACTCCAAGATACATATATAAACGAAAAAAAATACGTGTGGCACTCGGGGACTGCCGCGGTAAAGCTATTGCATAGCATTTTTTATCAACTTATGCAAAAATACCGCGTCAATGTCTGCCGAAGTCTACCGAAGGATACCGTGTCGAAGTCTGCCGAACTGAAACGACGTTAGCCGGAGTGTTAGGATTTTTTCTCGTTACGGAATTTCTAGATTCGGTCACCGCGCTCAAAGCCCACGATAAAAGCTATGCAATAGCTTAATAAATTACCAAACAAAATTTGGTCGCGCTACGGAAATTAGATCGCGATTTATAAGCATTTTAAGTTTTTCTACCCTCTCGGTGGAGGGGTCTCCTGTCACCAAAAATTAACACTGTCTCATAATAAATTACCAAACAAAATTTGGCCGCGGTACAAAAAGTAGATCGCGAGTTATAAGCATTTTAAATTTTTCTACCCTTACCGTGGTGGGTCTCCTGTCACCAAAAATTAACGCTGTCTCATAATAAATTACCAAACGAAATTTGGCCATGCTACGAAAATTAGATCGCGAGTTATAAGCATTTTAATTTTTTCGACCCTCACCGTCGGGGGGTCTCATGTCACCAAAAATTAACAATGTCTCATAATAAATTACCAAACAATATTTGGTTGCGCTACGAAAAGTAGATCGCGAGTTATAAGCATTTTAAATTTTTCGACCCTCATCGTGGGGGTGTCATGTCACCAAAAATTAACAATGTCTCATAATAAATTACCAAACAAAATTTGGCATGGCTACGAAAATTAGATCGTGAGTTATAAGCATTTTTAATTTTTCTACCTCACCGTGGGGGGGGGGGGCTCCCGTCACCAAAAGGTAACGCTGCCTCATTAAATTACCAAACAAAATTTGGCCGCGCTACGAAAATTAGATCGTGAGTTATAAGCATTTAAAATTTTTTGACCCTCACCGTGGGGGATCTCTTGTTCCCAAAAAGTAACACTGCCTCATTATAAATTACCAAACAAAATTTGGCCGCATTACGAAAATTAGATCGCGAGTTATATGCATTTTAAGTTTTTCGACCCTCTCCGTAGGGGTCTCATGTCACCAAAAATTAACAATGTCTCATAATAAATTACCAAACAAAATTTGGCCGCGCTACGAAAATTAGATTGTGAGTTATAAGCATTTTTAATTTTTCTACCCTCACCGTGTGGGGGGCTCCCGTCACCAAAAAGTAACGCTGCCTCATTATAAATTACCAAACAAAAATTGGCCGCACTACGAAAATTAGATCGCGAGTTATAAGCATTTTAAATTTTTCGACCCTCGCCGTGGGGGTTCTCCTGTCACCAAAAATTAACAGTCACATAATAAAATACAAAACAAAATTTGGCCGCGCTACGAAAATTAGATCGTGAGTTATAAGCATTTTAAATTTTTCGAACCTCACCGTGGGGGGTCTCCTGTCCTTAAAAATTAACACTGTCTCATAATAAATTACCAAACAAAATTTTGCCAAGCTACAAAAATTAGATCGCGAGTTATAAGCATTTTAAATTTTTCGACCCTCACCGTGGGGGGTCTCTTGTCACCAAAAATTAACACTGCCTCATAATAAATTACCAAACAAAATTTGGCCGCGCTACGAAAATTAGATGGTGAATTATAAGCATCTAAAATTTTTCGATTCTCACCGTGTGGGGTCTCTTGTCACCAAAAATTAACACTGTCTCATAAAAAATTACCAAACAAAATTTGGCCGCGCTATGAAAATTAGATCATAAGAAACATAAGTTTGAGACTTGATATCCTAATATCTGAAAAATACCGCGTCAATGTCTGCCGAAGTCTATCGAAGTATACCGTGCCGAAGTTTGCCGAACTAAAACGACATTAACCGAAGTGTTAGGTTTTTTTCGTTACGGAAGTGTTAGGTTTTCTCGTTACGGAATTTTTAGATTCGGTCGCTGCGCTCAAAGCCCGCGATAAAAGCTATGCAATAGCTTAAAAAGTTGACATGTTTTAGTTTCGACGAGTACAGTCAAATGACTAGGTCATTAATTTTGATCGATATTGAATTTTTGTGATAACGGTTTATATCTCTGCATAAAACTGGAACATACCAAGTTGTTTATTTATTCATGTATGTATTTTGATGTGGCACCTTACTTGAGTAGAAGACTGTTTTATGATTTTATATGATCGTAGCCTTGTGTAAAAAGAAAATTCTTTTCTACGCATAATCGTAATTTGTTTACAGGAAATAATTGATAGAAAAAAATAATCCATAAATTTAAATAAATTTAATTTTAGACAATTCTTGCCTAATAAATATTTATTTCTCAATGCGTGATTACAATAAAATGTTTGCAGATTTATTTTTACTCTGTTAAAGAAAAATCTGGATATAATTTCATAGTACAAATGAAATTGAATTTTATATTCGTATATCAGAAATCTTTGAAAATTTCAAGAGCAAAATTCTGGAAGGCTAGTTTTTAAAACAGATTTATAGAAATAATAGTTTTTTACCAACTATGTTTCAATAAAGAATGGAAAATACATTTATTAGATATTGTAATAGAACTTTATTACACATTTTATTCGTCTATATTTAGTGATAAATTATAAAGTAAATATTTTTTAATATGTATTAATAAACAGAAGCACACAAATGTTACCAATAAAAAATGTTATTTAGATAGTGAATATGCCATCCATTAAAAAAAATCTAAGATAAAAAAAGTATGTGATGTCGTCCAAGCAGAATTTGAAAACAATTACACCTGTTTTATATGCTTGTGTACGAGTTGGAAAATAAATTTAAGGACACGGTAAAATATTTTGATTAAACAATTTCTATGATTACATTTAGAACTTAATAATTACAAAAAAATCTATGAATTTTAAAGAGAGATTAGCGCAGTCGTACGAACTAAGTAATAGTCCTATATCAAGCATGGTACACATTTGTATTGGCCATCCAAGCGCTCGAATACGTCAGCTGGTTGAGAAAAGATGCGACTTCTCGCTTCAGCATAGTGCCGTGCAATTGCATTCATTGCATTATATATATTTTAATTTATTCAGAATAATTATTCTTTAGCACAGTTTCAGATTTCCTGTGATATTAGTGTTCGGTCTTGTATGACGAAGTAAAAATTATACGAATTTGAATATCTAAAACTTTTAAATGCATTTACAATAAAGAAATGTTTCTATGGGACTTTAACATTAGTTGAAGGGGAATTTAAAAAACAATTATACTGTAGCGAAGGCTGCGAGCAGCGCCTCTATAGGTCGTATTAGTTCCCAATAGAAATGACAAATACAAATCAATCAGATATAAAAAAAAAAGTGCTTTGCCGTCTGCCAGAAGCTATTCAAATAAAAAAAGCATATTTTTATGAATTTATAATTATCGAAATATACTTTGTTGGGTCGGGTAAAAAAGCAAGAAGTTTTTTGGAATTTTATGATCGAAAATAAATGTTCAAATGCATTTAATGCAAATAATTAGAAAACAAACTTGATATTATTTTTTCCGTAAAATAAAATGTGATCAAATGTAAAATATTCTATTCGTCATTTCATTAAAAATAATTTTTTAATATTTTTTCATTGAATGTTACTCTATAGTTGCATGAGAATTTGCAGAATGTCTTTTCTTCTTATTTTATAATGAAAGTCTAAACATTATTATTTTCTGCAACATCTGTAATAGATTATATTCAAACGAAATAAACCATTCTTAGGCGCGTTCTTTATTATGTAAATACGAATAACCCATAGTCGTCGTTCAATCCGTCAGTCCGTCTGTTTGTCTGTTAGTCTCTGTATCCGACTCTCAGACTGCAAAAACTACCCAACTGAATCGTTCCAAATTTAAAATATAAATTTATTGAATAATTTTATAGTGTCATTTCAAATTTTATGAAAATCGGATGCATAACTTAATTACAGGAACAATCCAAATATTCCGTTACATTATGGTCAATGGGAAAAAATAGTTTCAAGTGCATTTAAATGATGTTACATACGTTCGAATATAATAAAATTGATATGAATCTACGGAGTATGTACTAAAATATATATTCTGTACAATCTGTTGAGCAAAGAACATTTTTTATTAATTTACAGGACCACACTGAAATTATCCATTACATAATAGTATAAAAGGAAGCACTGTTTAGGCCCAAATTGTATTAAACATTTCGCATTTTAAGAAATTTATATACTTTGCTAAAGTTACTTACAAGTTACTAGTAGTGCGTATAATAGAAAGCAGGTAGGATTTACAGGGACACAGTTATAGTTAAATTATAGTTAATTTCACAGAAAATTTTGGATACTATACTGTAATCAAAAAAACTGTAATAGTATTACACCAAGATATGTATATTTAAAAAACTTTGTTAAAGTACGAACGCACTTCATTTGCTACGCGTGAAGTGTAATTTCCGACTTCTTTTCAATAACAGTTCGCTAAAAAAATTAAATTTACCTCATAATAGAGTCGTGATTTCCTAAGTTTAATTTTTTTAAATTCCGTTAATTTCTGTTCAGTTTTTAAGTCCGTCCGTTTATCCGTCCACATATAAAAGAGAAAAACTACCGAACTGAATCATTTGAAATTTAAAATATATAGTTATCGTAGGAATTTCTCGAGTGATTTCACATGTTATGAAAATCAGATATTTAGTTTAATTATAGGGACATTCAAAAGTATTCCGTTACATTACGGCCAATAGGAATGAAAACTTTCAAGTGATTTTTAATGATGTTACACACTTTCGAGCATAATAAATATGATATGCATCCATGAATTGTATAGCAAAACAACATTCGTTAAATTACATTACAATAATAGGAATAATCCCTTATGTTTATTTTCCGAGCACAGGGAAAGAAAAGCATTAGACAGTTAATTAACTTTTCAAAATTAAAAGTGATAGACGAGGATTTATTAAAAAATTAGCTTAGGTAGAGCTTATTTATCACTGTTGTTGACGTTTCGTGACATCACATGTTATGTTGTGACATAACCCCTGAGCGCCAAAAATAAAAGCAAGGAAACTTTCAACAATCCTTCAAATGGATTATATGTCATTCTCACTACTCGGTTATAAAAAAAGAATTCAGAAAGTGTCACGGTTTTGCACAATTGTATTAACTGAAAAAATAGTCATATAACAAGCATCGTACACATTTGTACAGAAATGACAAAAACAAATGTTTCAGATAAAGAACATTCAAACAACAACAACAAAAAAAAAAAGTTTTTTATGCATTTATAATTATTGGAACCATTTTTATTGGGAAGTGTAAATAAGCAAGAAGTTTCCAGGATTTTATGAACAAAAATAAATGTTCCAATGCTTTTAAGTAAATAATTAGATAACAAATATGATATTTTTTCCAAAAGAGAAAATGTGCTCAAATATAAAATCTTTTATTCATCATTTCATTAAAAATAAATTTTCAATAGTTTTTCATTAAATGTTATTCTGCAGTTGCTTAAGAACTTGCAAAATGTGTCATTTTTTCCTTATGTTACAATGAAAGTCTAAACATTATTATTTTTTGGAACATCTATAATAGATTATATTTAATAGAAATCAGCCATTTTCTTATTCTAGCTCTCTGCACTGTAAAAAAAGGGTCGATCTACTGAAACAATTTTAGTAATCCTTGTAATTACTAAGAAATTTTTAATAATCTTACTCGGTTACAAGGAATCTATAAGAGTTACTAGAAAAAAGCTAGCAATGAATAGAGTTAATAGTTTTACATTTTTAATAGCTATTACTAAAACTCACTTGGTGTGCATGTGACAGCTTAGTGGTCATAGCACCGAACTCCAGGCTGAATGTACCTGGATTCGATGCTGGCCGCCGCGAAATATGCACCGAATGTAAATAAAGGGATTATGAAAGTCCTGTCGTAGCAGTTATCATGGGCAACGATCTCTGAACTTTCCCTCCCCTTTAGAAACATGTCAAAATAGAGTAGGTAGCAATGTTTGGTGCTGCCATCTATTGCGGCTTTACAGGAAATCTTCCGTTTCAGAAAGAACTTAAGTTTTACTAAGAAATTTTTGGTAATCTCTTGAATTTTTTCTTACATTGTGGGAAAACCATATCTTACCTGAGTATATTGTCGCAGCTTTCTAATTTTCATTTTTTATTTTATTTTATTTTCTATGTTAATAGCATTTAAAAATAATGAATGTAAGCCCGAAAATGAATATTTTTATTTTGTGTGTGAAGATTGGTATTGTAAATAGTATTGCAAAAAATAATCTTTTTGTAAACATCTAACAATGAGATCTTTCTATGTGAATTTTATTTCTTATATTAATTCTTGGATAAAATCATTGAAAATGAAATAAAGGTCCTCGCTGCTGACTAATCTATTTTTGTATCGAATTATCTGCATGCGTGTGGAATCGGTAATCTTCAGTAACAATCCAAATGTTAAATGATCCACAGATTTATAGAATATAAGCTGTTCAAATAATAGTAGAATAAAGAATAAAATAAATTTTTATTCTATTGAAATCAAACAAATTAATGAAAGTATCTAGACAGCAAAACAACATTCGTTAAATTACAATACAATAATAGGAATAATTCCTTATATTTATTTTCCGAGCTTATGGAAAGAAAAGCATTAGACATATAATTAACTTTTCAAAATTAAAAGTGATAGACGAGGATTTATTTTTAAAAAAAATTAGCTTCGGTAGAATTTATTTATCATTGCTGTGATGTTGACATCACACTTTATGTTGTGACATAATCCCTAAGAGCCAAAAATAAAAGCAAGAAAACTTTCAGTAATCCTTGAAATGGATTATGTGTGATTCTCAACATTCGCTTACAAAATAAAATTTCTGAAAATGCTCTAGTTCACAGTTTTCTAGATTTCAATTTCATTTATACTAACCGTATAATTACACAAAAATGCATTAATTTTCTTTTATATTTTTTAAAGAAAAAAGCAATTAAAGAATGAAAACAAAAATTATATTTAATATATTTCTTGGTAATGAGTTTAAATATTAAAAATTTACTTTATACTTTGAATAAGATGAAAAGATTTTGTAAGCTTCTTTTTTCTTTTCTCATGTAATGCTTTTTTTATTTTTAGAAATAAGAAATGTATATAAGAAAAATTATACAAAATTAAAATTGACAAATAAAATAAAATATCTCAAAAAATATTAAAGATTATGAGTGCAAAAATTAAAATACTTATGCATTGATATTTGAAACTATCAATCCAAATGTATAATTATCAACGGATCTGTAAAACTTAAGCTTATTCTGTTCAAATCAAACAAATTGATGAAAGTATCTAGACAACAAAAGAACATCCTTAAATTACAATACAGTAACAGGAATCATTCCTTATGTTTATTTTCCGAGCTCATGGAAAGAAAAGCATTAGACAGTTAATTAACTTTCCAAAATTAAAAATGATTGACGATGATTTATTATAACTTTAGCTTCGGTAGAGCTTATTTATCACTGCTGTTGTATTAATCACACTTTACCGTTTCGTGACATTACCCTTTATGCTGTGACACAATCCCTGAGCGCCAAAAATAAAAGCAAGAAAACTTTAAGTAATCATGGATTATGTGTCATTCTCACTATTCGGTTATAAAATAAAAATTCAGAAAGAGTCACAGTTTTCTAGGTTTAAGTTTTATTTATAATAAACTTATAATTGTGTGATAATTCGTTGATTTTCATTTATACATATTTTTTTTATGAAAAGAGAAATTGAAGAGTAAATCGGAAATATATGCATAATGTATTTGTTGGTAGTGAGGTTAAATAATAGAAATTTAACCGGTACTTTATGTTTTGAAAAGATGAAAAGATTTTGCACGCTTTTGTGTGTGTGTGTTTCCTTAATAGTTTTTTTAATAGTAAAAGTATGTTAGAAAAAATATAAAATATTTAAACTGATAAATAAAATAAAATATCTCAAATAAATATCAAAGTTTAAGTGTACAAAAATAAAAATACCTTATGCATAGATATTTGAAACTATACATTTCATTTGGCAGACTGATGGAAGTACAAAAATATAATTCATTTTAATTATAAATGAGTTTTTTTCCTAACTGGCAAATTAAAAAAAATCGAACAAACATTAATGTTAACAAACAATTTAACTTCGGTATAGCTTATTTATCACTGCTGTTGACGTTTCGTGACATCACACTTTATGATGTGACATAATCCCTGAGCGCCAAAAATAAAAGCAAGGAAACTTTCAGTAATACTTGAAATGGATTATGCGTCATTCTCACTACTCGATTATAAAAGAAAATTTCAAAATGTGTCATTGTTTTCTAAGTTTCAATTTTATTTATAATAAAAGTATAATTGTACAGCAATACATTAATTTCCTTTTATATTTTTTTAAGAAAAATATTATACATAAAATATTTTTTAAGAAAAAAACTGAAGAATGAATACAATATATATAATATATTTCTTGAACTTAGTTTAAATAATAAAAATTAATTTTATGTTTTGAATAAAATAAAAAAATAATTGTACGCTTCTTTTTTAATTTCTTATGTAATGCTTTATTTTATTTTTCGAAATAAGAAATGTATATCAGAAAAATTAAAAAAAAAATAAATTGAAAAATAAAATAAAATATCTCAAAAAATATTAAAGATTATCAATACAAAAATTAAAATACCCTTATGCATTGATATTTCAAAATATACCAATCCAAATGCATAATGATCAGCGGATATGTGAAACTTAAGCTATCCAAACAATAACAGATACAGAATAAAATAAATTCTGATTCTGTTCAAATCAAAAAAATTAATGAAATTATCTAGACAGCAAAATAACATTCGTTAAATTACAATACAATAATAGGAATAATTCATTATATTTATTTTCCGAGCTTATGGAAAGAAAAGCATTATAAAATTAATTAACTTTTCAAAAATAAAAGTGATAGACGAGGATTTATTAAAAAATTGTAATTTATCTTCGAGAGAGCTTATTTATCACTGCTGTGGACATATGCTGTGACATAATCCCTGAGCGCGAAAAATAAAAGCAAGAAAACTTTCAGTAATTCTTGAAATTGATTATATGTCATTCTCACTGTTTGTTTATAAAAAAAGAATTCAGAAAGTGTCACAGTTTTGCACAATTTTATTAACTAAAAAAATAGTTATATAACAAGCATGGTACACATTTGTACTGAAATGACAAAAACAAATCCTTCAGATAAAAAAAGTGCTTTTCCGTCTTCCAGAAACTATTCAAACAACAAAAAAGCATTTTTTTATGCATTTATAATTATTGAAACATACTTTATTGGGTAGCGTAAAAAAGCAAGAAGTTTTCAGAATTTTATGATCAAAAATAAATGTTCCAGTGCCTTTTGGTAAATAATTAGATAACATATATGGTATTTTTTTTCCAAAGAAGAAAATGCGTTCGAATGTAAAATAACCATAAACCATATTTTACCTGAGAATATAGTCGTAACTTTCTAATTTTCATATTTATTTTCTTTCTATGTTAGTAGCATTTAGAAGTAATTTATGTAAGCCCAAAAATGAATTTTTTTATTTTCTCTGTGAAGAATGATATTGTAAATTTTATTGTAAAAAATAATCTTATAGTAAACATCTAACAATGCGATTTTTCTGGGTATATTTTATTTCTTATATTACAAATTCCTGGATAAAATAATTGAAAATGAAACAATGGCCCTCGCTGTACACTAATATACTTTTGTATCGAATTACCTGCATGCCTGTGGAATCGGTAATCGTTAATAACAATCCAATGTACAATGGTCCACAGATCTGTACAATATAAGTTGTTCAAGCAATAGTAGAAAAAGAATAAAATAAATTCTTATTCTCTTGAAATAAAACAAACAAATGAATTTATCTAGACCACAAAACAACATTCGTTAAATTACAACACAATAATTCCTTATGTTTATTTTCCGATATCTTGAAAGTAAAGAATTAGACAGTTAAGTAACTTTTCATAATTAAAAGTTATAGACGAGGATTTATTAAAAAATTAGCTTCGGTAGAATTTATTTATCATTGCTGTGATGTTGACATCTCACTTTAGGTTTTTACATAATCCCTGAAAGCCGAAAATAAAAGCAAGGAAACTTTCAGTAATCCGTGAAATGGATTATGTGTCATTCTCATTATTCACTTAAAAAAGAAAAAAAAAATAGAAAGTGTTCTAGTTTACAGCTTTATAGGTTTCGATTCTATTTATAATAAACGTATAAATATGGAACAATACATTAATTTCCTTTTATATTTTTTAAAGAAAAAAGCAATTAAAGAATGAAAACAAAAAATATATATAATACATTTCTTTGTAATGATTTTAAATAATAAATATTTTTTATATTTTTTGAATAAAATAAAACAGGTTTTGTATGCTTTTTAAAAATTTCTTATGTAATGCTTTTATTATTTTTTGAAATAAGAAATGTATATCAGAAAACTTATAAAAAAAATTAAATTGACAAATAAAATAAAATATCTCAAGAAATATTAAAGATTATGAGTGCAAAAATTAAAATACCTTATGCATTGATATTTGAAACTATCAATCCAAATTTATAATGATCAATGTAACTGTAAAATTTAAGCTATTCAAACAACAATAAATACAGAATTAGAAAAAAAAATTCTGTTCAAATAAAACAAACAATGAATTTATTTAGGCAACAAAACCTAATTTAAACCTCGATAATTTACAATACAATAATAGGAATCATTCCTTATGTTTAATTTCCGAGCTTATGGAAAGAAAAGCATTAGACAGTTGATTAACTTTTCAAAATTAAAAATGATAGACGAGGATTTATTAAAAAATTGTAATTTAACTTTGGTAGAACTTATTTATCACTGCTGTTGACGTTTCCCGACATCACACTTTATATTGTGACTTAATCCCTGAGCGCCAAAAATAAAAGCAAGGAAACTTTCAGTAATCCTTGAAATAGATTATGTGTCATTCTCACTGTTCGTTTCGAAAATAAAAATTCAGAAAGTGTCACAGTTTTCTAGGTTTAAGTTTTACTTATAATAAACGTATAATTGTATGATAATGTATTGATTTCCTTGTATATTTTCTTATGAAAAAAGAAATTGAATAATAAATAGAAAATATATGCGTAATACATTTCTTGGTAATGAGGTTAAATAATATAAATTTAACCTGTACTTTATATTTTGAAAAAAATGAAAAAAAAATTGCACGCTTTTTTTTTTTTTTTTGAGTATTTTTTTTTTTTTTGAGTGGTTTTTTTTTTTTTTTTTTTTTTTTTTTTTTTTTTTTTTTTTTTTTTTAGAAATAGGAAAAGTATGTCAGAAAAATTATAAAATATTGAAATTGACAAATAAAATAAAGTATCGCAAATATCACAGTTTGAGTGTATAAAAATAAAAATACCTTACGCATTGATATTTGAAACTATACATTTCATTTGACAGACAAAATATATTTTATTTTAATTATAATAATAATATATATATATATTTTTGCTATTTGAGGAATAAAAAAATCAAACAAACATCAATGTAATTTAACTTCAGTAGAGCTTATTTATCACTGCTGTTGACGTTTCGTGACATCACACTTTATGTTGACACAATCCCTGAGCGCCAAAAAAAAAGCAAAGAAAATTTCAGTAATCCTTGAAATGGATTATGTGTCATTACTACTATTCGGTTATAAAATAAAATTTCAGAATGGGTCATAGTTTTTTAGGTTTCAGTTTTATTTATAATATACGTATAATTATACAGCAATACATTAATTTCCTTTTATATTTTTTTAAGAAAAATATTATACATAAAATATTTTTTAAGAAAAAAACTGAAGAATGAATAAAATATGTATATGTATATTATATTCGTATATATGTATATTATATATCTATATATATATATATATATATTAGTATATATGTATATTATACTGAGTTTATATAATAAAAAATTACTTTATGTTTTGAAGAAAATAAAAATATTTTGTCTTCGATATTTTGTTAATATTAATGTTAAATAATATAATAAAATATTATAAATATTTTGTTATATTTTAAATATTAAATTTATTTTTAACGTTTTAGAAAAAATGGTAAGTATTCATATTTTTTTAGTTAAAAAAATATTGAAATTAAATTCACTTTCCAGAATTTAATCCTGATTTGCTCTCCTTTTCCAACACAATAACGTTGAACAGTGATAAATCAGAATTACCATATTTCCAGGATCTTAGAGATAAAGCTGATGAACCATATACAATTATTGTCAAACCAGAGTTTAGCTTTGAATTATACCAAGACATAACCAGATAAGCGACCGTTTTTCTGCTTCTCCAGTAATGTTGCGGTATTTTAAAAATTTTGCGCCAAAATTGGTTATTCGTCTGCATTTAGAAACACGATTGTAAAATTCCGATTGTATAAAGTTAATTAATAAAGATCATTTCCTTTAGTAGCATTTTAAAAGCTAATAAAAAAACAGGTGTCTTAAAAAGATGTTATTACTTGTGTACTAGGGTATAACATTTTTTAATTAAACGAAACATATTGAACATGAAATATTTTTAGATGCAGCAGATTTTCTGATTAAAATATTATATAAAAAACATTACATTAAATAATGTTAAATCATTTTTTGTAAACGTATTTTATCATGATGAGTAATTTTTCTATGATATCTTTTCAGTAAGGATAATTTACGCATCATCATATTCACTATTTTTTTAATTTAAACATCAAAATAGATGTCAAAATTTTTATTTCCAAATTTATGCGGGAAATTTGAAATCATTTTATTCTAGTTTAAAAGTTGATTGAGGTGGATAGAGATATTCTTAATTAAAAATGAATGCTGATACGTCATTCCTGTTTTCTTATTAGGTAAAATGACGACTGTTTTGCTATATTATTAATCATGCATGGATAGACAAGTTCAGAGCATTAAACAGTTAATTAACTTTTCAAAATTTAAAGTGATAGACGAGGATTTATTAAAAAATTAGCTTAGGTAGAGCTTATTTATCACTGTTGTTGACGTTTCGTTACATCACATGTTATGTTGTGACATAACCCCTGAGCGCCAAAAATAAAAGCAAGGAAACTTTCAACAATCCTTCAAATGGATTATATGTCATTCTCACTACTCGGTTATAAAAAAAGAATTCAGAAAGTGTCACGGTTTTGCGCAATTGTATTAACTGAAAAAATAGTCATATAACAAGCATCGTACACATTTGTACAGAAATGACAAAAACAAATATTTCAGATAAAGAAAATTCAAACAACAACAACAACAAAAAAAAGTTTTTTATGCAAAGTTTTTATTTATAATTATTGGAACCATTTTTATTGGGAAGTGTAAATAAGCAAGAAGTTTTCAGAATTTTATGAACAAAAATAAATGTTCCAATGCTTTTAAGTAAATAATTAGATATCAAATATGATATTTTTTCCAAAAGAGAAAATGTGCTCAAATATAAAATCTTTTATTCATCATTTCATTAAAAATAAATTTTCAATAGTTTTTCATTAAATGTTATTCTGTAGTTGCTTAAGAACTTGCAAAATATGTCATTTTTTCCTTATGTTACAATGAAAGTCTAAACATTATTATTTTTTGCAACATCTATAATAGATTATATTTAATAGAAATCAGCCATTTTCTTATTCTAGCTCTCTGCACTGTAAAAAAAGGGTCGATCTACTAAAACAATTTTAGTAATCCTCGTAATTACTAAGAAATTTTTAATAATCTTACTCGGTTACAAGGAATCTGTAAGAGTTACTAGAAAAAAGCTAGCAATGAATAGAGTTAATAGTTTTACATTTTTAATAGCTATTACTAAAACTCACTTGGTGTGCATGTGACAGCTTAGTGGTCATAGCACCGAACTCCAGGCTGAATGTACCTGGGTTCGATGCTGGCCGCCGCGAAATATGCACCGAATGTAAATAAAGGGATTATGAAAGTCCTGTCGTAGCAGTTATCATGGGCAACGATCTCTGAACTTTCCCTCCCCTTTAGAAACATGTCAAAATAGAGTAGGTAGCAATGTTTGGTGCTGCCATCTATTGCGGCTTTACAGGAAATCTTCCGTTTCAGAAGTCTGTCTTTTTACCCACTGGATGAGCTCGAAAGAAGCTCCTGACCTTCGGGCACACGTAATGGTTACTAAAAATAATTTTGGAGCTATTACTAAAATTTGCTTGGTGGCTCATACTAAAAAGTTTTAAGTTAGCTATACAAAAAATTATTTTGTTCAGTTTACAAAAGAAATGTTTGTTTCACTTGCAAAAAAAAGTTTGTAATGGTTACTAAAAAATTATGTAAAATACAAATTTACTAAGAAATTTTTAGTAATCTCTTGAATTTTTTCTTACATTGTGGGAAAACCATATCTTACCTGAGTATATTGTCGCAGCTTTCTAATTTTCATTTTTTATTTTATTTTATTTTCTATGTTAATAGCATTTAAAAATAATGAATGTAAGCCCGAAAATGAATATTTTTATTTTGTGTGTGAAGATTGGTATTGTAAATAGTATTGCAAAAAATAATCTTTTTGTAAAGATCTAACAATGAGATCTTTCTATGTGAATTTTATTTCTTATATTAATTCTTAGATAAAATCATTGAAAATGAAATAAAGGTCCTCGCTGCTGACTAATCTATTTTTGTATCGAATTATCTGCATGCGTGTGGAATCGGTAATCTTCAATAACAATCCAAATGTTAAATGATCCACAGATTTATAGAATATAAGCTGTTCAAATAATAGTAGAATAAAGAATAAAATAAATTTTTATTCTATTGAAATCAAACAAATTAATGAAAGTATCTAGACAGTAAAACAACATTCGTTAAATTACAATACAATAATAGGAATAATTCCTTATATTTATTTTCCGAGCTTATAGAAAGAAAAGCATTAGACATATAATTAACTTTTCAAAATTAAAAGTGATAGACGAGGATTTATTTTTTAAAAAAATTAGCTTCGGTAGAATTTATTTATCATTGCTGTGATGTTGACATCACACTTTATGTTGTGACATAATCCCTAAGAGCCAAAAATAAAAGCAAGAAAACTTTCAGTAATCCTTGAAATGGATTATGTGTGATTCTCAACATTCGCTTACAAAATAAAATTTCTGAAAATGCTCTAGTTCACAGTTTTCTAGATTTCAATTTCATTTATACTAACCGTATAATTATACAAAAATGCATTAATTTTCTTATATTTTTTAAAGAAAAAAGCAATTAAAGAATGAAAACAAAAATTATATTTAATATATTTCTTGGTAATGAGTTTAAATTTTAAAAATTTACTTTATACTTTGAATAAGATGAAAAGATTTTGTAAGCTTCTTTTTTCTTTTCTTATGTAATGCTTTTTTTATTTTTAGAAATAAGAAATGTATATAAGAAAAATTATACAAAATTAAAATTTGCAAATAAAATAAAATATCTCAAAAAATATTAAAGATTATGAGTGCAAAAATTAAAATACTTATGCATTGATATTTGAAACTATCAATCCAAATGTATAATGATCAACGGATCTGTAAAACTTAAGCTTATTCTGTTCAAATCAAACAAATTGATGAAAGTATCTAGACAACAAAAGAACATTCCTTAAATTACAATACAGTAACAGGAATCATTCCTTATGTTTATTTTCCGAGCTCATGGAAAGAAAAGCATTAGACAGTTAATTAACTTTCCAAAATTAAAAATGATTGACGATGATTTATTATAACTTTAGCTTCGGTAGAGCTTATTTATCACTGCTGTTATATTAATCACACTTTACCGTTTCGTGACATTACCCTTTATGCTGTGACACAATCCCTGAGCGCCAAAAATAAAAGCAAGAAAACTTTAAGTAATCATGGATTATGTGTCATTCTCAGTATTCGGTTATAAAATACTAATTCAGAAAGAGTCACAGTTTTCTAGGTTTAAGTTTTATTTATAATAAACTTATAATTGTGTGATAATTCGTTGATTTTCATTTATACATATTTTTTTTATGAAAAGAGAAATTGAAGAATAAATCGGAAATATATGCATAATGTATTTGTTGGTAGTGAGGTTAAATAATAGAAATTTAACCGGTACTTTATGTTTTGAAAAGATGAAAAGATTTTGCACGCTTTTGTGTGTGTGTGTTTCCTTAATAGTTTTTTTAATAGTAAAAGTATGTTAGAAAAAATATAAAATATTTAAACTGATAAATAAAATAAAATATCTCAAATAAATATCAAAGTTTAAGTGTACAAAAATAAAAATACCTTATGCATAGATATTTGAAACTATACATTTCATTTGGCAGACTGATGGAAGTACAAAAACATAATTCATTTTAATTATAAATGAGTTTTTTTCCTAACTGGCAAATTAAAAAAATCGAACAAACATTAATGTTAACAAACAATTTAACTTCGGTAGAGCTTATTTATCAGTGCTGTTGACGTTTCGTGACATCTCCTACTGTCAAGAAATCTCGGGTTCAAACACCGGGGCGGTTAGACAGCAGTTCAATTTTTTCACGAAAAATTTAATTTCTTTGAGATAACTGAAGATTGCGTGCTTCTCTAATTTTTAAAACTAAATTAAATTATTATCATTAAAAAAGATTTTCGAAGTCTTGTGTAATTTTAACGATATTAATTTACTGAATGTATTATAAATTTACTTTGTAATTACTTTATAAAAGTATTTTGGTTATTTAACAGATTCTCGGTTTTTCTAATCTCTGTTTTTTAACATGAAACTTATGATAATGGATTATCCGTAGATTCAATATGATTTTGCAGAAAAAATTTAACTGTGTATCAACAAGAGTAACCTTTGGAAGTATCAACAAATCCATTGTTATAGGTTAAAATATTAATGTTTGATTCTTTGGGATTTTTAAAAAATAAACCGCATGGAAATATTCTCTTTAAAAAGGAAATTACTTCCAAATGTTTTTGAGCTCTTTTTATATGATGCTTGGATAATGTAATCATTAAAATAAATTATCGAAAACGTGATATTAGTCACTATGTCCATGATTTCTAATCAATGGTTTACAAGAATTGCACGAAATTTTCACTGGAGATGTACTTTACCTGCACAAATGACCCATTATTACGATCACCATGTAAAAAATTTAGAGATTATGACTATTTTTCAAAAAAAAAAAAGAAAGAATTTTTTTACATTTTGTTTAAAGAGAATGTAATTTTCATCACATAGCTTTATTAATTAAA
Organism: Maratus speculifer; assembly: GCA_964019185.1. Lineage (NCBI taxonomy): Eukaryota > Metazoa > Arthropoda > Arachnida > Araneae > Salticidae > Maratus > Maratus speculifer. The sequence continues at coordinate 243,735,429 of OZ025289.1, forward strand.
AAGAAGTTTGACACACTCTGATCATCTTATCTTTAAAGTTCTGCACACAAAGCATACAAGGGAAATTCTATTATTAAAAAAGTATTCAAATACAAATTAAACTAAATATGTATAGGTACAAATCTAATTTATTTTTCAAACTGCCAACTTTTTGCGTGTGTCTCTTTTAATGAGTCTTTAAAGTATCATTTTTTAAAGTTAATTCTAAGTAGAGTTCTTTTAATTCATATTAGGGTCATACTTACATGTAGCTGATCAATTTCAAAAGTACTCTTTAATGATATAAAAAAGTATCAATTTGTAGAAAACTTAGATATGAATATTTATATATGATACATATATTCTTCGAATGATATGGAAACATTAACATGTAGAAAAATATGTTTAACAAAAAAAATTACGAATAAAAGACCTATACATTCTAGGGTAAATATGTCCTGAATACAATTTTTTAAATATTAATAAGGCAACACCAGCCTGTTTCAATATCCTATATGTTAACATGCAAAAGTAAATATTATTTACTGTTAAAAAGACAGACAGTTAAAAAATAATATGTGAACAAAATACGTACCGTAAAAGAGGATGAATAGGAACAGCTGGGTGAATAGTAACGAAACTTCCTGGTCATACATTCCAATTCAGTATAAATTTACATAAAGATATTTTTAGTTGCCAATTTTTTTTTGTATAAGATGGTAATATCATTAAGAGATCTAAGTGCTGCGCATGAAGCTTTACTTGTAGATCGTATTAATACATGCAGCGATTGGGGCTACCCAATAGATTCACTTATTTAAAGACTACTAGTAAAAGGGTTACATAAAACACTACTGAATTTGAATTGAATTTCATTTTTATCAATCCATTATACATTTTCTTAGAGTAGTTTTTAATTTTTCTTGAGTTCAATGTTTTCTAATTTTTAAACAAAAACATACCTTTACTTGCATAGAAAACAAAGGATTGGTTTGACAGTAACTATGTGCTCCTATTTCTCCCTTATCATTTATAACTGTTTTTAGTAAACCTATTAAAGTCTGAATCGGAACAAATAAAGATTATAGCACTTGTTTCAATTCACCACTACCTGTGGAGTGAATAGAAACACCATTAAAAATTAAAATATATACATATAAACAGTAAAAAAATGTTTCGTTTTTGCTTAGAAATTAAAGAACAAAACAAGATCGAAGTTTCTAGTTAAAAAATAAAAGAATTAAAAAATTTTTGGTTGTTTTTTTTACGTTAAAGTTTAAAAGTTTTCCGATTAATCCCGTTTCACTGTATGAAATTTGAAAAGAAATACAGCTGAAAGACAGATTTACAATTTGGAATGGTTTATGCATACTTACTAAAATATGCTAAACAAATCATTCATATTATTATTAATTTTACGTTACAAGTTTCAATAACTTTACTACTTACAAAATTTAGTATTAAACTGAAAGTTAAAACCATTTTAGGCTAAAGGTGTCTTGAAAACGATGTTATCTGATATTGATAAAGCAAATAGAACATGTTTCATTCATCTATGTATAAAAATACAAAAGCACATGTTGTTTAATTTTGAAAGATGGAGTACTTAAGAAATATATGAAGAAAATACGCATGAAGTTTGAAAAGAATAATAGATGAAAGTTAATTTGGGTAAAATTATAATTTGGATTCTGCTATGCTAAACAATATATGCTAATAAAATAAGCTAAACAAATGAATAAATATAATTAATAATTACAACTACCACTTATTTTGCAACTTAAAAGATTTAATATTAAAATTTTTGAAATTTTTTTAAGTAAGTATTTTTCGATAGCAATGTTATTAACTTTAGTAGTTTTAAAAACATATTGATAATGGAAAAAATTATCATAGAAATTTTACTGGTTATTCCAAAATTATATATATGTTTTAGTAATATGTTTCAGTCTCTATTTCTATGTAATTAGAAATTTATTCTTGCAAATAGAAAAAAAAGTTCCATCATTTCTTTTATTTTACAAATAAAATTATCTAATTAATGCTCAAAATGATTTCTTGCATATGAAAATAATTAACTAAAATTTTTAAAAAAATGTACAAAAATCCTCTAACTAATGATATTTTTATCAAATAATATTCGCAAAAAAGTTATTTTTCATGATTTATATAAACTCATCTGTTTACCTTTCATATGAAAGAAAATTTCTCTTCTTCTATTCAAACATGCTTATACACTCAGTTTGTTTATACACTAAGTAATACAAATTTACTCTAATAGTAAACTCTATGCTTAGAAATTAATTTTAATTGAATCCGCTGGATAGAAAATTAATGAATACGCTTTTTCACTCTTCAATTAATAAATTTTGAATATTTCATAACTTAATTTTACATTTTCACTATTTCAATAGTAGAAATAAAATTACATCCTATTAATAATGCATGTTTGCGAACTTAAATATAGAACTGGAAATTAGTAATTTATCATTAAGGATGAGTATTACAATAAGAAAGTTAAATGATAAATTGAAAAAAAAAACCTATGAAAGGATAAAAATAGCAGCTCTAAAATAATCTCATTTTAATTAAAGCGCCATGAATTTGTATTATACATTTATCAAAAATGTATAGAAATAGTTTTAACAATTCTAGAAGTATTTAATTTAATTTAAAGTGTTTTTTTAGTGTATCATACCGGCGACATAAGGACTTAGGTGGATAACAACCGTCGCAGTTTGTTTTTGCTGTATGATAATAAATTTTTATGTACGTGTGTTTCAAAAAATGTTTAATAATATTGATATTCAATTTGAGAGTAATTGTCATTATTAAACTTTTCTACAGTGCATTTTTGTCATCTTACAATTTTTCGCAAATACAATGGTTAAAAATAAACATTACAACAAAATAAAATGAAACTTTTGATTCTGAATATTTAAAACAGTCTTAAATATCTTTTAAAATAAAATTTTCTTAGGCCATTTCACCAAAGTAAAATAGTTTTTAAAAAAAGAATTTGAAATTGAAGGAGTAATGTCCTGAAAAGAAAATTTCAGTTTAAATTTCCGCCGATTTCTTTTATGGTAAAAAGAAAAAAACTCCTTGATTTTTACATTTGGAGAACATCTACAATTGAAACAATAAATTCAAACTGCAAAAAAAAAAAATAAAATAAAATAAAATAAATAAATAAATAAATTAAAAAAAAAACTGTGATACTTTTTCTTTCATTTAGTTATTGCGATACATAAAAAAAGACCATGAAACACTAATTTCAACTGTTTTCTATTTGGTAAAAAAACATGATAGAGCGTCTCTTTTAAAAGCGATTAGGGAATGTTTTTCATCATGTTTTCCCTACAAATCTTTTTAAAAGCTATGCATAAAAATACAATAACATGATAAAAAAAATACATTTTTAAGTTCAACTGAACATATGCGAAAACCAAAAAAATTGAATAAAATTACAAAAGAATTCTAAAAAAATGACATACGTATTCATACATTCTCTATTGCCAGTTGAAATAAGATACTTTGTCAGTTCTTTATCAGTTACTTTTTAATACTTTCTAATGTAGATTAAAAGATTTTTTTAATTTCGTTTTCTTTGTCTGTATTTCTGCATGTACATGTGCTAATTTCGTAAATTTACAAAATGGCAATGTTATTTTGTATAGTAAAAAAGGTCACATTAGAATATTTACTATTGAAAAAAATGTGTGGCATTTATAGTTCGTTTATTGGCACACTGAACACTTCTGATACAGCATGACCCATATAGTAAAATCGTATGTTTTGTATTTTATTTTCATTGTTTATTTAATCGAAAAACGCCATCGCCTTTTTCCATAATATTTACTCTTTACACAAGTAAAAAAACAATTTAAATGGTAAGGGAAAATGTTTTATCAAATTGCTATTTCTTTATATTAATTTTAATACAAATATCCTTATTAATAAAAATAAATCATACGAGTTGTAATTTTTTAATTGTGTGAAAAATATCCGATCAAAAATTCGAATCAGGGTGCTCTTGGCTGTAGCTCCCTATGTTTTGCCAACTGAATTGTCCTGGACGAATCAGAAGGACTTTATTCATTGAGATAATCAGAAATTTTTATTGATCATAGCATCTGATCTGATGTATTTATCAGTTTAATAGAATAAATCAAAGGTTATGAAATCCCAGTTAGGCTTGCTATGCATACGCGAATAATCAAATTTAAAATTCTTGTATATCACGTAGTACATGTACAATTTTAAAAGGAAAAATACATAATAAGAACACATTTCAGTTATTGCGTGTGGACTTTATAGGAATAGTAATTTTATGTTCGCCAAAAATCAGAGAGCCTCTTTATAATAAAGAATGCAATTATATCGAATGTCTTATTAACGATGTATGACAAAGCACATAACCTATAAAACTGTAGCCGAACTTTCCTTGTTTTCTCGGAGCCAACATTTTAGATTTTGTCTCCGTCTTTTGTCGAAAGTAAATGCATTTTTTTACATTGTAATAAGATAAATTTATCAAAGTCTCATAACCACATATGTTTAGAATTACCGCATATTTTTATTTTAATAATTATAATAACCACATACTTTTTTTTTTGACCAGCCAAAAATTTTTACAACAATGTGCGCATAGTCTTACGCTGAGAAATATGTTTTCGCATTAAGCGATGAACATTAGATACATAGGTTATAAGCATTAAATAGGATTTTATATTTGTTTACAGTTTCTCTTGAGATGTTTAATAATTTTTCAATATTCTTTTGAGTTGTATTGTCTTTAAAAATATAAGATGCGACTTAAGATGCAATGAAAAGTAAAAATACTATTATTAGATTATTGAACGCTTTCTTAGGAATTGGATACAATTATTACCCATTTCTCAGCCAGATGTAAGCGTTGAAGTTTTATTTTTTCTTAATTATGTAACTTATTATAAATATAGAAGCATTGCAATCATGATAAAAATCTACTTTTATATGTGTTCGTAATTATATAAGAAATAATATATAAAATAGCATAATAATATGTAAAATAGCACTTATAGTTAATCTCTGGTCCATGTGTCTGTTTACATATTACAACGCAAAAACTATCCAACCGAATGGTTTGCAATTTAATATATGTCTAACCATTGGAGATATTTTTTCAAATTTTATAAAATAAAACCAAAATTTAAAAAGATATTAATAAAGGGTTTTTTAATTCTATTAAATCTACGTATTAAATTCAACGAAATATCATGATAGGTAATGATTCTGGATAGTCTTGTTGATTACGTATAAATTAACCTGGAATAATATTATTTCCATATTACCGAATTTAACATAAAAACAGATTAACTACTAAAAGTGCTTTTTTAAATATTCAGATATCTTATTTTACAAATGTAAAATATAAAATGATAAATACAGTAATATGATAAACATCAGAGATGGAAGGTTACCGTGAAATATTTTTATTCCAATCAATTATACCATAACTTCGTACATGTCATACTTAAATCACAGCAGAACCACCTGTTGGAGGATTTAGACGAAACAGTAATCATCGCCAGTTTATATTAGGGAATAACAAAATCTACATTTTTATTAAATTCCGTTCAATAGCTCTTGAACTAGAACGCGAGCGAAATTTATGTCACATAAAGTCAGACATTTTGTAAAAATATGTTTTTCAAGTTCTCTGCCTCTAAAACATGTAATTCCGATGGAAATCGGAATTCGAAAATTTTCCATATCCGATACTTTCTTCGCATAAAGACAGCAGAAAGTAATAATATTTTGAAAACAATATTGATTACAATTGCCATTTTCTTGTAAATTAATACACTGTTCTCAGAAAACAGCATTTCAGAATATACCTTTTAATACATTCTATCTCAGAACGTAATTTTCGAATACCGTTCGTAACAACTAACCGAATTTCGGAATGTATATGAATGAGAGTTTGTCTCTTATAATCAAGAGCACGTTACATCATACAATTTCCGACGGAACAGCGTTTCTCTTCCTTAATAATTTGGGTAGCAAATAAATGACGCAAAGTGAAAATGCGTTACATAAATTTCATTGTCACAAGATATGTTGCTCTCTGAAACTTAACTTAAGATTGCATGCATTCGTTTGAATAATTTGCCGCTTTGATTTAAAATCCAGTGTCACCTTAAGATAATCTGACGGAATACGTACATTTACATTTCAGTTAAATTTTTAATATTAGTCATCTAATGCAATCGTTATTTCAAATTTCGCGAACAAACACTTTATGACATTTAGTTAATCACTAGGAAAGTTTCATGAAATTATCATCGAAATGTATCATAAAATGTAAAATTTTAAATATGTTTAAATATAAGTCTTAATATACGTAAAAACATAAAATTCACAATCATAATCAAAATCAAAATATTGTGATTAGTTTTGCAACAAGAATTAGCCTGTATGTGCAAAGTAAGAAACATTTCAATTTAATAATTTATTTCGCCAATAACCTATTTATTTTCTGATGACAATTTTGACTGGCGTCCGTGAAAAATGTAGACATGTCAATTTCAAATTCTTTATAAACATGTTGTTAAAATTTAATTAAAAAAAAACAGATAATATACTGTTTTCGTTAATATTATTCCTAATATTAAGTTGGAAATTATTTTTTGTTGTTTTAAATTATAAGTAACATAGAAAAAGATATTCAGTCGTCTTCAAGATTTTAACAGACCGAAGTTTATCCTTTAAAGCATAATTGATAATACTTACATTATATTTAGTCACATACAGACAGACATTTTGTAAAAACTTTTTTTAAGGGGGGAGGGGTCCTGTGCCTCTAAAACGTGTAAATCCGTCGAAACCCGGAATTGGAACATTTTCCTTATCCGATAATGTCTTCTCATAAATGTAGTAGAAATACATTAATACTCTGAAAACAATATGTACTAAAATTTCCTTTCTTTTGTAAATTAACATACGTCCTCACACAAGAGTATTTTAGGCAATACCTTTTAATACATTCTATCTTAGGAAGAAATTTTAGAGTACCGCTTGTGACAACTAACTAAATTTCAGAAAATATATATATGAGAGTCTGTCTCTTATAATGAAGGGCACGTTTCATCATACAATGTCTAGCGGAATTGAGTTTACCTTCCTTAATAAACTGGGTAGCAAATAAACCCAGATTTTTAAGGCCCAGAACCATTATAATAATATATATATCCTAAAGCATAATTGATCAATACTGACATTATATTTTGTCACATATAGACAGACATTTTGTAAAAACTTTTTTTAAGGAGGGAAGGTGTCCTGTGCCTCTAAAACGTGTAAATCCTTCGAAAACCGGAATTCGAAAATTTTCCGCATCCGACACTTTCTTCTCATAAAGAGAGAAGTACATTCAAAGTAATAATACTTCGAAAACAATATTCATTAAAATTGCCTTCCTTTTGTAAATTAACATACTGTTCCCAGAATACAGTATTTCAGAAAATACCTTTTAATATATTCTATCTTAGGACGTAATTTTAGAATACTGCTTGTAACAACCAACCAAATTTCGGAATGTATATAAATGAGAGTTTGTCTCTTATAATCAAGAGCACGTTTCATCATACAATGTCTCACGGAATTGAGTTTCTCTTCCTTAATAATTTGGGTAGGAAATAAATGACGCAGAGTGAAAATGAGTTACATAAATTTCATTGGTCACAAGATATGTTGTCCTCTGAAACCTAACTTAAGATTCCATGCATCCTTTTGAATAATTTGCCGCTTTGATTTGAAATTCAGTTTCACCTTAAGAGAAACGGACGGAATAAGTCCATTTACATTTCAATTAAATTTTTAATGTTAGCGATTTAATGCAACCATGATTTCAAATTCCATGAATAAACATTTTATAACATTTATTAGGAAAATTTCGGGAACTTATTATCGAAATGTATCAGAAACTCGAGAATTTTTAAAAACGCTTACATAAGAATCTTAATGCACATAATAACATAAAATTTGCAATTGTAAACAAAATAAAAATTATGTGATTTTTTTTGCAACAAGAATTATATTGAATTTTTTATCTGCTAAGAATGTATTTATCAAAAATACAAAACATTGCTCAATGGTGCACAAAACAAGAACTTTAATAACTTGTACAATTAAAATAAAGTAAGATATCAACGTTTTTGCGGTCGTCTTCAGGAAAATATGATATTGAAATGACTAAAAGTTTGCTTCCTGATCGAGAGATAATATTTCTAATAAAATAAAAACGAAATGAATCAAAAGTTTAAAAATGTTGCCACTTACACGTGAGTAAAAATTAAAATATTGCAAAGAGATACAAATTTAAGATTTTATGATGTTATGCCATATTTTGGTATATTATAGGACAAATTATCATTACAAGGTTTATTTTCTCGTGCAATGATTTTACCTTCAACTGGGTTATTGCACGGAACTATGATTTTAGCCTCTCTTCAAAGTTAATACGGCAGCCCTTTTTCGCCAAGTAGAAGCAAGAAAGAGCAGTATTCTGTTTATACTGTCTAATATCCCTCCGATGCTCCTTAATTCTAACTAAAAGTTTGCGTGTTGTCATGCTGATATAGACTTTTTAAACATTATTTGATAATGTGATGGGTATTTCATATATACCAGATTTTTGATCTATTTGATCTATATGTTTATGAATTTTTTATGTACGAAACATCAGAATCCAATAATTTATTTCGCTAACAAGGGTTCTATTTTCTAATGAAAATTTTGACTGTAGTCTGTGAAAAATGTAACCATGCCAATTTTGAAATCTGATAAACATTTTGATAAAATTTAATTTTAAAATTACAGATGTTAAATATAATTAGTTAAAATTAATCCAGGGAAAAGTTTGAAATTATTTTTCATAGTTTAAAATTAGATGAAAAGTAAGAGAAAAAAATATTCAGTCGTCTTCAAATTTCAAAGATACCGAAGTTTATTCTATAAAGCACAATTGACAACTTCTGGTAATTTTTATATTAAAATAACAGATTTTGAACAAGAAAATTATTTAATAAAACTTTTCTAGCCGAAAATGAGATAGTTGTTAGAAATTTAATCTATTTCGTTAATCAAATAAATTTCTGGTTCAAAATTGTTTCATTTTTAAGAAGCCAGAGATTGACATGCATGTTTAAAGTCTTTTTTCCTATTAGTTTTCTTAACAAATGTATTATTAATCCTTTTATGTTTATTCTGATATAATAATTATATTATATAATAAAATGTTTAATGAAAAAAGTTTAGGGATAAAATAAAAAAAAAATTAAGATTTAATCCCATAAAAATGTATTCAATAAAAACTTTAGAGAAAAATTTATTTAGAGATTAACTTATTTAAATATTTTTGTTAATTTTATGAGATTCAAAATGATTGATATCTCAAAATTTTTAGTCAAGTATAGTCGAATTGACATAAGGATAAATTATTACATGTAAATGCCCCTTTTTAGCCATTAGCGGTCATAAATACGATATGATTTCTTATAATTTTGTTTTGTAAATGAAATATTTTGTATTTTATTGAATATAAAATAATAAAGAAAAACAAAAAAAGTACTAATTATTATTTATTTAAGATAATATTTGTACTGAAGAATCTGAATCAGTATATGTAATCTAATAAATAAATAAATAAATTATTGATACATTCAAATAATTTGTGTCAATTTTACAGAAATTACAGTATAAATGAGGTTTTATAAAAGTATATAAAATCAGCAATAGCTAACTTCATGTTAGTTCATCTAATTTTATTTTATTCATTTATTTTTTTTAATTTTGTTATTAGTTGCAAATATTTATTACTGCAAATAAAAAATGTGTCATGTTTCAATCATATTTTAAACACTGGCATAGTTGCCAATGTGCTGGTATTTTCTGTATACGCTGCATAACGAAAGTATACGCATGGGAGAATAGGCTAAAGTCGCTTTATTTGAGAGAGAATACAGAGCTTTATTTAAAATAACTAAAGGGTTTACGTATATCACCATATACATTGCATACAGCCATTTCACTAAATCGTTTGACTTCAAGAAATTTCTTAAAATTTCTTTAAATATTTTTAAGCTAAAAATTATATGAAGAAAGCGAACAAAAATAGTAACGAAATTGTTCTAAACGATCCATGTAATACACATACTAAATAAATATATTTAAAAGCATTTAATAAAACATACAGATAAAAATAAATCTGACCACACTGTTAAAAATCTTGCAGCATTTTGTACAGTCATTTCACCGTTTTCTGAAAAAACAGTAACATAACCATAATTTAACACTATTCTGACCATAAAATTGGTAATAATAACTTCAGAATAACGTAAAAAGACGGTTGTTTCACTTTTTTTGTAGAAAACGGTCAAATGACTGGATAAAATGCTGCAGATTTTTAACAGTGCATAATAAACAAAGTTCGACTATTCACATATTTATTCCTTTCTAAAAATTATTTTGAAATGAAGAAATCAGTGTGCCGAAATGTGTATCTGAATAATGTTTTACCTAAAACCCTAAGTAAAGAATCGATTTTAATTTTACGTAATGAAACATCGTTTTTCAGAAACAAAACACGAAATATGTTACTCCATTTAAAATATTTCTTCTAGCGGAATTTTTCATTGCAATCTACATACTTTATACGATAACTTCGCAGACATCATATCATTGAAGTTATGTTTCTTCTACCGGTAATGAATTTGGACAGTGACAAAAAGTTCTAAATTAAAATAGTTTCTCAAAATTTTATCGCATTTTAGTGTTATTATAATTATTTTTTATAAATCTGCGACTGAAAACTGTTGAATTCGACGAATGAAATTGTTTAAAAAAACTGATCGTCTAAATTTATATTTAAAAAAAAATGACAAAAAGAATTACAATACTATATTAGCAAACATAACTCTTCGTGATTTTAAACTAAAATTTTTGTTTAGTTTCTTAATTTATTGGAAAATTAAACTTTATTTCTATATGTAACCAGTCACATACAAATAATATTATGAAATGAAAAAGTTATTACTTAAGGCTTTAACGATGGTGTTGCAGTACGAAACATCAATGAAAATTGTTCCGTTATGTTAAACTTATAACATTTGTTTTTAACGAAAGCTAAAATGAAAATATTTTCCCCACGCAAAATTTGCTTGTATAAGTTTTATAATCATATTTCAAAAATATTTTACCGTGCAATATAGATTATTAATAAATATATTTCAGTAAATTTCGCATTTAAGCATTCGCTGATTTTAATCCGAGTGCCGGCAAATTCCAGAAATTTGCTCTTAAAGGCGTTCGTAGTGAAATATTTAGTTTCATCAAAGAAAATACTCATTTCAATTTTATTACGGTATCATTCACACTAACTGAAAACCCATGAATTAGCGTTCCAATCTTAGTATCAGCGAAATGAAAAAAAAACTATTCATATTCAACAAGTATAAGAGTAAGAATAAATTATTTTAATTCAACTTGACGTCATTTTCTATTCAAAAGTTTTGAAAAAGATGTTTTAAATTGTAATGCAAAAAAGGCATTCCTAATTATGTAGATTTTCAATTGTTTCTCTTCGCTCTTTAACAATGGGAATAACCGGATTGCCACTAATGTAAAAAAAAAAACTAAAGAAAGGACATTTAACATTAAAATTAAAATTAAATTTAAAAATTGTATTATTTAAATAAAAAGCTGTTATAGACTAATTTGAAAATAGTGTGCTTTCATTTAAAAATTAATTATCAAACTTCGTTGAGTTGAAAACTAGCCTTGCCTTTTAACTATATAGATAAGTAAAAAATTATTGCAGCAAGTGATTTATTTTTCTTGTTCTTTAATTATTTTTTGTTCTTAAAAGTTCTAAAATTATTTTGAAAATGTAAAACTTTATGACGATAAAAATAAAAAAATAAAATATCGAAGAGTTTTCAAGCTAAAAAATAAATTATACTATAGTTTAATTTCATTATATTAACAAAAAGACAGGTGTAAAAAAAGAGGAACGTAAAATCGCTTTGTTCCAATTTTTCCTCTAAAATAGAACTCCAGATAAATGTTATTGTCTTTACATTTATTTTATTTAATATTTGCAAGATTCTTTTAATAAACATAGATATTTCAATGCAATTTCATTACTATTTTTAATTTTGTTTACTCTGTGTAATTTATCGTGAAACAAAATGTTTAAAGGGACAATTTTACCCCAAAATTGTCCAAAAAATCTATTTTATTTAACATATTGAATGAACCCAGCAAACACACACTTTTCGGCACGAGATCGGTCCGCAGCTGGTAGTATCTGTCATGTGTCGGTATAGACACAGTCGTTTCGGTAAAGTGTCGGCAGCATGTCGTCAACTGAAACATAATAATCTGCTTTTATAATTGCTGATTATCATAAACGGTCCTTTTATGATTTTATATCGGCAAAAGACTTATACCGGCAAGTGACGCAGAACTGATATGTAATTTCTGATAGTGGCCCGATTAGATTTACCAACTTTGGACCGAATTAAGAATTTTTACTCTTAATTGACATTTATTTTTTTATTTTTCTAATTTTTGTTTGAGTTTTTTTGACAAGATATGTAAATTTTATGTACTTCATATAAAATGCTAATAGGCATTAACAGAAAAATTTTCAAAACTAGCCAACATTTATTTACATTTTTTTTTTCACTTCATACTTAAAAAAAGGACTTACAATTATTTGAATCAACAAAAAACATATTTTAGTCGCTCCTTAAAATTATTATTCATTATAATCTTTATGGTAAAAAAAATAATTATTATTATTATAAAAGATACTTCATCAGCTAATTCAACTTATTTTCTAATTATATATTCATTTTAAAAGACATAGTTTTTTTAATTTTGTTTAAAAAACAAATTAATAAAAATTGTTTAAAATTATTTTACAAGCTATAAAAATATAAGAATTTTACTCAGATTTTTAGTCTTAAAATTTAAATGATAGATTCTGACACTCCGCCCCTTTAAAAAAATTACCAAGTGAAAATAAATAACATTGATATATACTCACTAAAAATATAGTCTACAGTAAGTCATCAAATGATATAAAATTTTATTAAATACTAAAGTATTCTTAAATTTACAGAAATATTCAGAAATATCCTCCATTATAAAAATTATCTACCTAAAGAAAAAAAAAATATCATATAAATTAATAATTTTGTTTTATTTTTAAATTAAAAATTTTGATAAATAACAAATGGCATAAAATGAATTCATAATCTAATTATAATTTATAAATTACCAACTTACTTTTTATGAAAATAAGTTTTCCCATGTTAAAAATATATGATTTATAAATTAATGCAATGGATGTAGTTACATTAGGAATCCCAATAAAAAAATATTAACTAATACAAAACTTCTAAAAGTAATTCATTTTATTAAATACATAATTCTTAAATGTATCTAATTTCATTTGCTTTAATTAATTCGCTAAGATAATTATTTCATTTACTTTAATATTAAATTAATATTAATTTTAGTTTATTTCAGCATAAGACTATTACAAAATAAATAAATTAATAATAAATAAATATATAATACTACATTAATTAGTAATACACGAATAAATATTAATATAAAAACACATCAAAATTGCAACTTTTCCATCAATTATTTACTTTCATAACGACAAAGCCATCCCTTACCATATGCTTTTCTCTTATTACCCCATAAAATCACCTTCAACGAGGCTGAATGGTCAATAGTTAAAGCACTCACATTCTGTCCTTGGGAATCTGGGATCGACCCCAACGTCATCCTACGCTGATTTTTAACAAATATAGTTCGAAGATGAATCATAGATGGGCCGGCTGTTTTTTTTTCTTTCAATTTATGCTGGGGATGCGATAGCAAACCGGCTGTGTGCCTAACAGTCGGGCGGCAGTCATCCGACGTTTCGAAAAAGGAACGGAACCGATACGTCGTGATGGTATCGAGCCGATATCGTCAAAAGCGGCAGAGTGGCTGTAGCCCGATTGTTTACCGATATCTCTGTGTTTGCTGGGAAAGCTTGTATAATTGTAAATATTTTGACATGTTATTTTTACTCATACGGCAAATGCGCCTCGAAAAACAGTAAAATTTGTTAATACACCCAGCGCAATTATTCACACAAATTAAAACTTTAAATGGCTTTTTCTCAGCGTTCATATATTTGGCACTCTCTTGATTTAAAAATGCCTAGGGTTTTTATTTCTTTTGTGTATTCAAGATAGAAATTTGAATTTTTTTGAGAATGTTTTTTATGATACACGTGATAAATCTACGCATAGACATAGTTTTAAGATATTTTTGTCATTAAGAAACAGAAATGAAAGTAAGTGAAGATGCGTTAGATATCATCGCTTTTCACTATACATATAAGATAAAATATATTTATATTAAATGTAATATTAGATGTATGTAAAACTCTATATGTAGTCTTGTGTAATATATAGCTGAAATTTTTAAGAAAGAATAAATTGGGTAAAAATATCAATATTTAAAAAAGTATTGAGAATTATTGAAAATGCAATTTTATTTTTCAGACTTTTTATAATTTTAAATATGTATGCATTATTATTATTTTTTAATTCCCATTTAGTTGAACACTGATATGTCCCTAGTTCACATCCGAATTATATTTTTAAAAGTAAACAAAATTATTGAAAATGTAAACTGTTCTTTTAAAGAGCCTTCTAAAAATAACTAGAAGTCAAACAAGCTGTCGAGAACATTAAAGTTATTAAACTAATATGATGACAGGTATTATAATATTTACCAGTTTAAATATACATAATCGATTAAGGAATGAAGTTTTGAGGACAGTCACCGCAGCTTACTGCAATATTATCACACGTATAAGTACAGCGTTCGAGAAACTACAAAGTAAAAATATGTAATTCATTCAATTGTTTCGTAAATCATACACTAATAGGCATTGTTTTAAATAAATTACTGTTATTTCGATCACAATTTTTTTGTTGTTCATTATTAATAGTGAAATTTAAAAGGTTTTGAATTATGGATGTTAATGATTTCGTGCTTAAATATAATGATGTATTTTATGTTAAAAAACTTATAAAAATTAAATTAATAGAATTAAGAGGATGTAAAATACAAAAAATACATCGTTACATTTAGGTTTTAGGGACATCTTATTAAGGGATTAATTATTACGAATGTGATAAAAAGGACCGAAACATCAAAATGATATATTTTCCATAAAAAATGATAAATTATGATTTTCATATTTTTTTCTAAATAATGATTCATTTTGCAAAAACAAATTAGTTTTGTTCTAAATGCATAATAATAAATACTTTTTTTGTTTATATATGGCATGTAATGTTTAGAAAAATGAAATATATACTTTAATTGTGAGAAACAATCAATGAAAAATAGCATTGTATGACCTTATATGAAAAAACGCATGCATTTACCTATCTACTTAGAACGAAACCTTCTTCGCAATTGAAAATTATATTCGTAGCTAGTAGGCCTGTTGAAAATTTAGAAGCAATAATGCCATAAGGAGTTTTAAACAACTGCAATTCAAAATGTGGTACCTGCAACCTTTTTTTGTCAAATATATTTTTCTATATTTTATTTTTTTCAATTTGCAAATATAAAAAAAATCTACAAAAATAGTTTCACATTTTTTGATATTTTATAAACATATTAGAAACGTCATTTTTGTATACTAAATATAACAAAACTTATTATTTAAAGTTGGCACAGTTTTTAAAAATACTATTAATCAATTTAATACTTGAAATCAAAATTTCTAAATTTTGTTTAGAAAATACATAAATTATTTAAAATATAGACTTTCAATGGCATTTTGTTTTATTTTCTGTGACAAATGCTTTCACAGGGAAAAATTATCAATTATTCACACAGTGGATAAAATGACAAGTCAAAGTTATTATTAATGAGAAATTTTGTTTGACGAAAGTATTGCTGAAAAATTAGAATTAATGATTTTAGTTATAAGTGTACTGCAAGATTGATTACCATGCGTTATGTTAGAATGATGTGGAAAACTTTTGTATAAATTTGTCTTTTTATGGTGCAACTAAGACAGCATTAAACATTTTTTATTTATTTATTTATTTACTTTTTGATTAATTTTTTCTACTTTCTCTCTTTTTTTCGGTAAGTAAATTTTTAAAAAATTCTGTAAAAATGATTTCATATTTCCTCTTTATGTTACAAACATATTAGATTCGTAATTTTTGCATGTTTAAAATCACAAAATTTGTTATCGTTAGCTCAGATTTTTAAGATTTTATTAATAAAGTTAATAGTTTAAATCAGAGTTAAAATTTCCTAGTTTTGTTTAGGAAGTACATAATTTATCTAAAATATATAATTTCTATGATGTTTTTTATATTTTCTGTGATAAATGCTTTCACTGAGACAAGCTATCAATTATTCAGAAAATAGATAAAATGACAAGTGAATATTCATGAAAATTTTTCTTTGACGAAAGTATTGCTGAAGAATTAGAATTAATGATTTTAGATATAAACGAATTGCACGATTGATTACCACGCGTTATGTTAGAAGAATTTGGAATTTTTTTTGTATGTATTTGAATATTTTCCTGTGTATCTACAACAGTTTTATTCTTTTTTTCAGTCAGCAAATAATAAAAAAAAATCTATAAAAATGATATCACATTTTCTCGTAATTTTATAAATGTATTAGAAATAGCATTTTTGATATTAAAAATCACAAAATATGTTAGCGCAGTTTTTAAAAATACTATTAATCAATTTAATACTTGAAATCAAAATTCCGAATTTTGTTTAAGAAATACGTAAATTACTTAAAATATAGAATTTATTTAATATTTTGTTTCATCTTCTGTGACTAGTGCTTTCATTGGGAAAAGTTATCAGTTACTCAAAAAATGGATAAAAAGACAAGCGAATATTATTATTCATGAGAAATTTTCTTTGACGAAAGTGTTGCTGAAGAAAAAGTATTAATGATTTTACTTATGAATGTAGTTCAAGATTACCATGTGTTAAGTTAGAATAATGTGTAAAATCTTTGTATATTTTAGAATATTTTTATGGGGCAACTGGGGCAGTTTTACACATTATTTGATTTTTTTCTTGTGTGTGCATGTAGCGGGGGATGAGCTTCAAATGTATTTTTCTATATGATTTTCAGTAAGAAAATTAAAAAAAAAAACTGTAAAAATGATTCCATGTATTCTCGTTCTTTTATAAACATATTAGAAACGTCATTTTTGTATACTAAAAGTAACAAAATTTGTTATTGTTATTTAGCGCATTTTTAAAAAATACTATTAATCAAATTAATAGTTTAAATCAAAATTTCCGTATTTTGTTTAGGAAATACATAATTTATTTAAAACATAGAATTTGTTTGATCTATTTTTTCTATTTATTTGACTAATGCTTCCAGAGGGAAAAGTTATCTATTATTCAGAAAGTGGATAAAATGGCAAGTGAACTTTATTATTCATTAAAAATTTTCTTTGACGAAAGTTTTGTAGAATAATTAGAATTAATGATTTTAGTTATAAATTCCCTTCAAGATTGATTACCATGCAATATGCTAAAATAAATTGGAAAAATTTTGTATATATTAAAATTCTTTTCTTGTGAACTGGACGAGGTCTACTCACTTTTTTGTTTTATTCGGCTAATTTAAATTCATAAAGGAATTTTATTATATTTTGTACAGATTTCGTCTTTTAATTTCATCTTTTAATAATATTTTTTACAGCTACACTAAGTAAATGATAAAATATCAATTATTAGAATGATTTTGTTTTACATATTATTTTTATGATATTGACATTTAGGGACTTTGATTACTTCAATTTTTGCAAAATTGGTATCAATAAGAATAATGGTTTGTTAGTAGAGTGACATTTACACTAATTTATTTTTAAACTATGGGGTCTATCGACTTTTAAAAGTTAGAGAAATTTAATTTTAGATATATACATATATTGAAAAAAAAATCATATTTGAACATAAAACATAATGACACTCTTAATAGACATGAAAAACTTTCCCCCAAATTGTAATTTTGGAAATTGCATCAAAGCTAGAGAAAAAATTTTCGACATATTGTACCTATTTTTTCAGGATTATAGCGTATAATTGGTTACGCAATCATCATCTAAATTTTCAACTTTCTCTATACGAAATATATGTATATTTTTTTGTGTTATATTACAAAAAATTTGAAAATACTGCATTTTTATTTTGCAGTTTTTCAGTTTTATTATTTAAATTGAAAAATGCTGTAAATAAAAGTCTATAAATAAAACTCTCAAATGTAACTTTATACCAAAAATTTTGTTTCACACGGAGAAAATATTTTGGAAACATGCGCGAAACCTGCCCTTTGAAATTTTTGATTGACAAATAGAAAAATTATATTACAAGTAATTTTTACTATTATGATCTGGAAAAACAATCAAACGATCGAAGAAATGTGTGTTTATATATTTAACTTTATATATTTTTTAATTTTCTTTTTATTTATCTTTCTTTCTTTCTTTATTTATTTATTTTTAAATTATATATTTATGATATGAAATTGTAAAAATTGTAATTTTTTTAGTCACTTTTTGACATTTTAAAGGTGTTATTACTCCTAGTTCAGAGATTTCAATAATAAAATGTAAATATAAGCTGAGTATGTTTAAACTACAATCTTAAAATTCATATTCATACATTAATTTTATAGTACACTAAACACTAACTTAAATAAATTTTGTGGTACTTTCATTACGAAAAAGTAAAATTCTATGTTTTGTAAAGCGGTGTTAGAAATGGTGTCATTATGTCAAGTAATACAAAAGAGTAAAAATTGCAAAATTAAATTTTTTTTTCAAATTATAGCCGTTTTAGGGTTCCGTTCTTAAAAAGTAAAAAGGAAACATTACAAAATCTCCCCTCTGTCTGCCTGTCTGTCACAGCCATTTTACTCGTACATTATGAAGCACAGAAATTTCAAATATGAGGAAATAATAAATATTATTGACATGTTTTTAGATTATTAAATATTCACAGATATATTTAGGACTTGAGTAGAAGGTATAATTAAATAATTTTTTTTTGTATATCGTATGAAAGCTTTCGTAAGACTGAACTCAAAGATACCTTTCTTTTAGATTTAAGTAGTATATTTTTGAAGATATTGCCGAAAACATATCGTAAATATATGTTCCTTCCTCCCCATCTATTTCCAAATCTATCGGAATTAAATTATGGAATTTAGATGTAGCAGACTGTGTTTAAAACCTTGCAGGAAAACAAAAGAGATTATCCTAGTTCATATATATTTTGAGAAAAGCGCGTTTTCTCGTTACACACAAATTTGGATTTTTAGGCTTTCAGCAAAAGTGTTAACGAACGCTACAGGTACCTAGATTAGCAGAAGTGTAAAAGTATTGTTGTTGAAGATTTTAGAACAAAAGCATCGATAATTATGCACTGAAAACACAGACGGTTTGGTCATACATAATGACAGGGGCGGCACACGCTATTTACCATCGGCATTTAAAGCCTAGATAAAAACTTTCAATGATATATATTTGTGAAATGCAACATTTAATAGAAGCATAAAAGCAATAAACCTTATTTTGTTAAAAACAGACTAATTTAATTATAATTTTTTTCTCTGATGTACATGACCGCCTTAAGGGAGTTCTTAAATCAAAAAGGGCAACGTTGTGAAACATGCTTTAATTTATTTTTGCTCAGAAATGCATGAAACTAGCAGATGTTATTATTCAGAAACTATCTAATTGCACACAATTTTCTATTTTTATAAAAACACAATAGAGTTTTCATAACAAGCCTTCAAAGGTGATACTTTTGAGCACATTTCCCGACGAAACCAGAAAAACCGGTCGAAAAGCAGGAGGAAAACGGGTGATCATGTGATCGAAATAGCTTAGAACTGGATAGGTAATTTAATTATCATAAAATGGAAAAATAAGTTCGATTTGAAATTGCTTCCATAGTCAGGCATTCCAATTTTATATATTTCTGTTTAAAAATGAATTTCTAAATGTGCAAAAACTTTTCGCGCTTGTTGAGCGGAGCAGTTAAGAACACCCTTAAGGCGGTCTATACTAAAGCACTGTTCACAGCTGAGCAAAATTAATTTGAACCCTTCCAGAATGTAACTCCCTTTAGGAGGTATCTATACTCCAACGGACGATTGAAATGTCGATGCTCTCGCAACCTTGGGTCCTAGCAACGATCACTTACAGGAAGAATTTATGTTGGAATGGGCGAAAAATTCATGCCTTACATCGTTAGTTTCATAAATACTGTAAGATTTACGATTTGTTTGCATTGAATGTACCTTTCATTATGCCTTCCTTGTCTCTTTAAAAAATAATTAACAATCTATTTAGAAAGACACGGTACGGTACAATGTAACGTTGTAATTTTGGTCCTTTCTTTTGAAGAGGTCTTAGAACAATGCTAAGTTTAAACTTTGAACAAGAGTTTTGGTTTAACTACACTGTAAAAAGAAAACAAATATATTACCACGTAGAATTTAGTTTAAATGCCAAATGAAGTTTAAATATGCTCTACTTTTACTGTCAGTACTAAATTAAAATCATAAAAAAGAGAAAAACAAATTAGGATAAGATTAAAAAACGTTACACAGAATAATAATATTTGACATTAATTAAACTTCATATATCTTTAAACTGTTAAAGTATATCCACTCATACTTAAGGTAAAATGCTCGATTTTGTTTATATGCATCCCTACGTTGTGTAGAATTTAATGAGGTCTTATCATTTTTTCAGCAACGATGTTTTTAAATAATACAGTTAATAATCCATATATTTATAGTATGTAATCCTCTGAGCGCAAATAATTTCATTACAATAACAATTCATTTTGTAATAAAAATTTATTCGTCTGCGTAAATCATTTAAAAATGTGCAATGATTTTTTTTAATTTTTTTCACACGCATTACCTATCAATTAGCAGATTATCACATGCGTATGTAGCATTAAAATTATTCATTGTGATGCACTGTATGCACTTTCACAGGTGTATGCTTAAAGGGGAGGAGGGGGAAGTGTTTTAAAGAATAAGGTAATAATTTTAAATTGAAAGAAAATATTAAATTTACAGAAGTAAGGATTACATATTATATAATTAAAATATATCACGTACTTAAAACATGACGCTATTTTTTTTTTTTTTTTTTTTTTTTTTTTAGCTATCTGCTTTGAACTTTCTGCTGCAGAAATTTTATTAATTATCTTTCAAATGAAAGCTAATAATTTGTAAACATGCTCTACTAAAGGGATTTTCTATATTTCCATTTTTAGGTGCGTTCGTAATTATGTAAATATGTAGCACCTATTGTTGTCACTCAGTCTGTCCGTCTGTCTGTCCGTCTGTCAGTCTGTCTGTCCGTCTGTCTGTCTGTTCGCATATAACAACGAAAAAACTACCCAACCGAATCGTTTGAAATTTAAAATGCATAATTATAACATAATTTTGTTGAGTCATTTCAAATTGTATGAAAATCGGATGGATAGATCAATTACAGGGACAATCAAAAGGATTCCGTTACATTACGGTCAATGGGGAAAAAAATGTCAAATGCCTTTTAATCGTTTGAAATTTAAAACATATAATTATCGCGTAATTTTGTCGAGTCATTTCAAATGTTATGAAAATCGGATTGATAGATCAATTACAGGGACAATCAAAAGGATTCCCTTACATTACGGTCAATGGGAAAAAAGATTCAAATGCATTTTTATGATGTTACACTCATTCGAACATAATAGAATTGGCATGAATCTATGAAATATATACTAAAATATGCATTCTGCACAATCTGCGATGCAAAGAATTTTTATTATTAAATTACAGGGCCACACAAAAGTATTCCCCTGCATAATGCTATACGGGGAAACATTGTTTGGGGCGTGTTTTAATTATATTCAACTATTTCACATTTTATGAATAAGATATAGGTTTCTGAGGTGTAATAAAAATTACTTCCTGCATATTTACAGAAACACAAAGATTTCGACTACTATACTGTATCCGAAGTACGCTCTACTATATCAGCAAGATCTGAATATTTTAAAACTTCGTTATCATACGAACGCATCTCATTTGCTACGTTCACGTGCAATTTCCAACTTGTTATATTTTAATTTTACTTATAAGTATATTTACAAATGAAATTTATTCAAAATAGTGGCAATCGGAATGGTTTTTTATGCTGAGTAAAAAAGAAAGTGATTTTGAAATGAAAAAAACTTCAAAATAGTTCTGTCAATAGTTCTTTTAGAATTTCTAAAGCTATGTTTCGTTCACACCTTATAGTTTTAAGAGCTTGCATTCAGGATGTTCGGCATACTCTCTCCAAAATTGAAGAAGAACTTTATGATCTGCATTTGTTTCTCAGTAAAAATCTTGATAATTTTTGTAATATTGAAAACAAATTTTGGCCTTCTCTGCTTTCTTTCAAATCTGCTCATCAAAATAAACTTGATAAAAAGTTTTCTTTATTATGTAATAAGAATTCCAAGTATCAGTTTTTGAATAAGGATCTTTCTAATGAAAACAATATTGTAAATTTATCTTCTCATACATTAACTCCTGAGCAAAAAAGCATTTTAGATCTTGGTTTAAATTTTTCTCAATCTTGCAAACCTTCTCTCACCAAATTGATTGCTCCTATTGAGTCTTCCTTTAAACATAGTAAAGTTTCTCCTTTTCAAAAAGAAACCCTTCGTCTCATTCTTGCTGATACCATTTCTTCTAATGTTTCTAAATATAAACCTAATCTCTAACGTCCTCAGCATATTGCTCTGAATGAGCTTAAGTCCAATGATAATCTTATTATTACTAAAGCTGATAAGGGGGGTCAAATTGTTCTTATGGATAAAAATAATTATTCTGATAAAGTTCATGCTCTCTTATCTGAAGGTCCTTATATTGAAGTTAAAAAAGATCCCACTAATTCGCATCTTGCCACTCTCACTAAAGTTGTTAAGAATTCTGTTGTTCTAAATGACAACACTAAACATTGTGTTATTCCTTCTGCACCCATTTGTGCTCGTTTTTATGCTTTACCCAAAGTTCACAAAACCAATATTCCCTTAAGACCTATTGTCTCTAATATTGGTACTGTTACTTATCCTCTTGCCAAATTTTTAGCTTCCATATTCTCGCCTTTATGCATTGCTAATTCTCATACTGTAAAAAATTCTTATGATTTCGTTAGTAAATTAAAAAGTATTAATCCATCGAATTGTTCTATGCTTTCTCTTGATGTCAAATCTTTATTTACTAATGTCCCGATTGAAGGCGCTCTTTCTTGCTTGGAAAAAAGATTACGTGAATTTCATTTCTCGGATACTGAGGTCAAAGATTATGTTAATTTAACTAAAATCTGCTTAACTCTTACTACTTTTCAATTCGATAATAAATTTTTCAAACAGCTAGAAGGCTTAAGTATGGGTAATCCTTTATCTCCCATTCTTTGTGATATTTATATGCATTACTTTGAAGATAAATTATTAAATCTGATCAATTTTAAATGTTGGATTCGTTATGTTGATGATACTTTCGTCCTATTGGATAATCCATTTGATATTTCTACAATTCTTCAAACTGTCAATTCTATTGATCCTCATATTCAGTTTACTTTTGAGTTAGAGAATTGTAATAAACTCCCTTTCCTTGATGTGTTAGTCACCAAATGTGATTCTTCTTTCAAAACTTGTGTTTATAGAAAACCTTTTTCTGTCTCTAATCCACCCCATGCTCTCTCAAATCATCCTGTCAATCAAAAGATCGGTGTTTTTTATACTTATGTTTATCGTGCTCTCAAAATTTGTTCCGATTTTGAATCTCTTAAGAATGAACTCAATTACTTAAAATCTGTTGCTGTAAAACGTGGATTCAATCCTTCTATCATTAATACTGCTGTGAGCAAATTCAATAGACCCCCTAACAATTCCACTCTTTCTAATACTGATAAAAGTAAACCTGATAATTTGGTCGTCCTCCCTTTTTATCCTCCTTTATGTTTTAAATTAGCTAAAGTTTTAAGACGTTTCAATTTTAATGTTATCTTTAAACCAGTCAATAAATTAAAATTTCCTTCCATGAAATGTCCTGTCCCTGACCTCCAAAAATGGGGTATTTATAATATTCCTTGTAATGGCTGTGATTTATCGTATATTGGTCAAACTAAAAGAATTCTCGAAAAACGCCTAAAAGAACACTCTCGGTATGTCATTAATCAAGAAATTTCTAAATCTTCTGTTGCTAAACACTGTTGGGATTCCGGCCATAGTTTCAATTTTCAAACTGCTAAAATTATTTTTAATGCCAATAGTTCCTCTGAGTTAGACTTTCTAGAAAATTTAGCTATTTATTTTAATCGTGATATTATTGTTAATGATAAATCTGATTCTAAAACCCTCTCCGTTGCCTGGAAGAATCTTTTCAGCACTGCTTCATAATTAAGTTTATTATTTAATTATTATTTTTTTATATATATTATGTATACTATTTTTCAGGTATTTTCATGTGTGTTTATAATTATAAACTTTTTTTATTTTTATGTATTTTTATTTTATTTTATTTATTTATTTATTTATTTATTTATTTATTTATTTTTATTTTTATTTTTATTTTTATTTTATTACTAATTTATATATTTTTTGCGTACATTTTATTTAATTTTAATCTCTCCTTTTAGTTAATTTTTTAATTTACCCCGCTTTTTTCCCATTTCCCTTCCCCCCTTCTTCCTTTCCTCTCCTTCATTGTCTATCTAGTTTTGTTTATGCTCTTCCGTGATTGGCTGTTGCCTTCTTCTTTCCTATTGGCTGTTCCTTCTGCTTGCTCCCTCTCCCTCCCGCATTCCCCTTCAGTCGTGCCGCTACATTCATTGTGGACGCACGTCTTTTTTTGCGCCTGACGAAGAAAGACTAAGTTCTTTCGAAAGGCCTTGCGCAGTTAACTTATTTTATGGTGTTTATAGAAGTTTTTTTCATTTCAATTGTGTATAACACCAGTTTCAATTTTATACATTGAAAGTGATTTTATTATCTTTTTTTATTATATCCTATTTGATGTTATTTTTGCATTAAAACAAAAAAAAACTTTATGTAATTTTTTTTAAAGAAAATAACGCCACCCTATAAAAAGTGCATTTCCCTCCCCGTTGCAACATATTATTATTCCACGGATACTGAGTTTCAGGCTGCTAGGCGAAATAGTTGAATAAATGCAAATAACGTCACATATAAAAGACAATTATCTTTTTTGGATCAATCTCAATTAGTTTACCACAATTGAACTTAGAAAACATAAATTTCTGAAAATTTTATTTAAATGAAAGATTAGAACCCTGAAACGGGATCTCCGACACGGCGCTCTGTGCTTGTTTTACAAAATTTGTTTTACGATTTAATTTAACCAATCTGAGATGGATATTATTAGTATAATTAAATTTGTAGAATTATCATAAATACAGTCCAATAATTCCTTTTTAAAAATTTTCTTCCGCTAAAATTCTACAGACTCCAGCTAGTGTTTCGGATCCAAATAAGTGAAAACACGGTTCGCAAAAGTATACAAAGTCCGCTGTCTCTTAGAAATATATTTTAAAAAAGGTTTTGGGTTCGCGCATTTTAAAAATGTAACAATATTTTCTTTTACTAAATATATTAATTCGCATAATGCAAGGTTGAAAGAAAAATATCTGTTATACATTCAGTGCAACACTTCTTTTTTTAACTTTTCTGTCACCAAAATTCCAGGTAGTAAATAAATTGAATTTAGATAATTTGTAATAAGCTTTGTAAAAGCGTAAGAGTCCGGCACCTATCAAAAAATTATTTTAAGAAAGTTTTGCATTCATGCCTTTTGAAAAATATAAGAATATTTTCTTGTTTTAAATAAATTAATTTGCATACATCAGGATAAAATAATTTAAAAGTAATAAAAGAATAAAATATATATACCAATTATTTGCTTACTTGTCATTGAGATTTTCATTAAAAAATCGTTTTCTTCGAACCCTGAATTTCCTTGCGTAAATACGGGTTAGGTTCCCTTAGAAAGACCCCCATGGAGGGCACCCCTCCTCTTTGGGTCAATATCCCTCGTGGCTTATAATTAGCCCTCATAAACACAAAACAAAAGAAAAATCATAAAAAAAATAATTAAAGTACAACTAGTAATTCCATAATAATATTGTCTTTCCTATAAAATGGTACGTTATTCATAATCGCAAAAAAGGGCAAATATCTATCATAAATTCCAAACAGTACTTCTTTTTTCAATATTTTCCTTCACAGAAATTTTGTTTATTCCAGATGGTGAAATTATTGAATCCCAATAACTTGAAATATAGCTCGTAAAGGTGACATAGTCCATCACCTAACAGAAGAATAAAGAAAGGTTTTAAAAAAGGTTTTCGGTTCACTTCTTTTGAAACGTATAACAAAATTCATTCTTCTTAAAAAATAATTTGCATCATGTGGATTAAAATAATGTAACTGTAAAGTAATAAAATTAGTTTTGCATCAAATATTTCCTTACTTATCATTTATACTTTCATTTGAAAAAGAGAATTAAAGCGATAGCGTTCCCAGTTCCAGTTTCCTAAAAAGCTTATAGATTGTTTTAATTCACACTACAATGTGCGTTTGTAATATGAATTTTTCTTGTTGCCGATACATAAAAAGTTCTAGAAAATCCAATTTCCTAAAAAAAAATAACTTTACAGTTTTTTTATTATTATTTAAAGTATATGCAAATGGAAAATACAACATATTTTGACATTTTTTAGCCCTTATATAGCTAATTTACTAATAGCAAGATGGACATAATATAAAATTCATAATTTTAAAATTATAAATTTATATAAATTGTTATATTTTTAAAATTATTTGTGTTGTGAAAATTAATAAATTCTAAATAAATTTTGAAAGAAAAAAATAAACAATTGAGAAATTATACGATACAGTGTTTTGCAGTTTTTCAAGCTGCAAAAATTTAGTATAAATTTATCTAAAAAAATTCTTTTCACAAACTTCTTGTATTTCCGTTCTAGCCTCATTAACTGCAATAAATCTGATAGCCAATAATAATTAAAAACTATCACTTTGAAGATGCATTGAATCTGCCATGCTAAATCTATTACAAGTACATTACAATTACTAAATTTAACGATTACGTTGCTTTATACGCATTTTGCAGTTCGACACGAATAAATTTTTAATGTTATTTAATACTTAAAAAACTTAAAATGTTTAATTATTAACGTTATTTTTCAAGAAATAAGTTTCTATCTGTATATCTATGTTATAAAGGCCTAGCATATCTATGCGTAACGCATACGTAATTCAGCGAAAGTCATAACTTTCCGAGGAATTTTCGCTTTTGCAATTTTCACTGTTTCACATATTTAACTTCTAGACATCGCACATTTTCAGTATTTACACCGTTGTATAGGGAAAAATGTACTTTGAAATGCAATATGTTTGAAAACTGTAGCTCAGATTGTTTTTAAGATATTAATTTTTTTGTAATTTTTAATAATTTTTTTCTGGAGGTGGAAACTTAAATACACAATTTCTGCTTGCAGTAAAGAGAAAATAGCCATAAAGGTAATAAGAAAGAATAGAGAGGAATTAAAGTGGCTGAGAGTGATGCAAAAAACCTAACGTTGAAATCCGCTAGATTAAACCCAAACACAATTGCGTGCTTTCGCAAAAAAGAAGAAAAAAACATTTAATACTACAGTTTTTAGTTTATAATAAAACTGGCGCACCCGACAGACGTTATCCTGTCATCGACAGACGTTGTCCTTCTTGGCACCGACTCCAGAAAATCAAATAAATGTACATAAATATGGTAATACGCAGAATAAACACTACGCTCTTAATTTAATTTCTTATTACAATTATGTAAGGAAATTATTTTTTACTCTTCATTAGTTTTTGAAGTCGGTTCAATTTTGATAGAAAAGTTTATTTTTCTCTTTTTAGTTAAAAGTTAACGATTGTCTGAAGTCGGTTAATCAAAATTATAATACTGGAAATATTATTTTAAAGCATACACGTTTGTCAGCAGTGGGGTTCGAACACACGATCTCTTTCTTGAAGAAGCTGAGCTTAAATCTGGCGCCTTAGACCGCTCCGACATTCCGTCCGCACTCCATTCATCGAACTTATTCAACACTTTTAATTAGCGAAAAATCACTAACTATTAGTTTTTGCCTAATTACAAAAAAAGTACTGAATCAAATTCGATGAAATGTGAATCTAAACCATTCTCAAATCCACTGGAACACACACACAAAATTTCATTAACATGGGTCCAGTCGTTTAGGAGGAGTTTAGTAACATACACACGCACAGAAGATTTTTATAAATAAAGATAAGCATTGAAAATTTGAGGTTTCTGCGCCGAAGACATCGCCAAATTAGGAAAATGTGAATTATCACACGAACTACTGGATTTAAATGAAATTGCTTAGTACCATTCGATTCAGAATGAGAGAAGGCAATAAAATATATTATCATTTGAAAAATAACTATAAAAGCCGATTTTTAAGGAAATTTTTAAAAGTTCGTTCTTTTTTCTACTCATCTTAGGGGTGGAATTTTCGAAAATCATTTCTTAGTGGCACTCGATGTTATAAAAAGTATTTTTACCTAAATTTTCATGATTTTTGGTTCGGTAGATTTTTTTGTGCTGTGATTAATACGAAATCATGACTTTCTTTTATATATATGGCACTTTTGATTAGCGAAAAATCGCTTATTAGTTTTTGCCTAGTTACTAAAAAAAAACTGAACCAATTTCTATGAAATGTGAATCTAAACCATTCTCGAATCCACTGGAACACATACACAAAATTTCATCAAAATCGTTCCAGTTTAGGAGGAGTTCTGTTACATACAAACGCACAGATTTTTATATATAAAGATAAGCATTGAAAATTTCAGGTTTTTGCGCCGAAGACATCGCCAAATTAAGAAAATGTGAATTACCTCACGAACTACTGGATTTAAACGAATTTGCTTAGTACCATTCGATTCAGAATGAAAAAATGCACTAAAATATCTTTTAAGTTGAAAAATAACTACAAAATTTGATTTTTATGGAATTTTTTAAAAGTTCGTTCTTTTTTCTACTCATCTTAGGGGTGGAATTTTCGAAAATCCATTTTTAGCAGCACTCGATGTTATAAGAAGTATTTTTACCCCATTTTCAAGATTTTTGGTTCGGTAGATTTTTTTGTGCTATGATTAATACAAAATCCTGACTTTCTTTAATATATATAGCACTTTTAATTAGCGAAAAATCACTAACTATTAGTTTTTGTCTAGTTACTAAAAAAGTACTGAATCAATTTCGACGAAATGTGAATCTAAACCTTTCTCGAATCTACTGGAACACACACACAAAATTTTACCAAAATCGGTCAGGTCGTTTAGGAGGAGTTCAATTACATACACACGCACAGATTTTTATATATAAAGATGAAATGCTACTTTAGAATGCTTAAATATACGCATATCATTTTTATTTAGCGAAAATATGCTCGACTGATGCCAAAAAATTTGGTGCCTGACCCATGTGATTGTTTTGGTTGGGCCGAATGAATTCATTTAAATTGGAGCGATAGCGTGCACCATATTTCAAACTGTTTTTACGGTATATTGCACATCCATCTATCTCTTTCTTCCGTATAAAATAGCAGATTAACATATATTTTTGTTTTAATTTTTTCCTTACAACTAACCATGTTTTCTGTCATGTCGTATTTCAATTCAAAGGCTGATTTAACAAAAGGTTGATACTAATGTTATTTTTTTAATTGTACATGATAAAAATATATGTAAAATGATAAAATACAAATCTTCATTCCAATATGAACAACATTTCAACAAATTCAATTAAAAATGTATAAAAAAATTTGCAGGACGTTTAAAGGTTCAAAATGCTTCTTTGGAGTGATTTGGCAAGTTGAAAAGCATATCACATGTAGAAAGTTTATTAGAGTTTTCAATTTTCAATTTCAAAAATGGTTTTATATTTACTATGTGACCCGAAAAACCCGATTCTATCTACTTTTTCTTCTTGAAATCGGAAAAAGCAAGTAAAAAATTCGTTTATTTTTATTATAGTTTCAAAAGAGTAACCATGATATTGGAAAATTATAGTGAAACTAATTTTAATGTAACTTGCTTAAATTTTCTTGTCTAGGATGTATATTTTGAACTGCTGCATTGTTTCAAGTCTTATACAACAAATCAAGAAAAAATTACTTCTCATTCAGAATACTAATGAGAAAACGGAAGTTACTTTTTCTAAGGTAATGTTCCCTTTTTATTATCGAATAGCACAAAGGAGTTCTGTTTTTTTCCTATTTACGAAGTAAGGTATATTTCTTTACGTAAAGAATAGAGAAAAGTCTCCATAACAAATTTTACCTTTGGAGTTCTATTTTTAGGAAACTGATATCCTTTTATACGCTCTTTTGATATTTTTATAGATTTTTTTCTTTAAAATAATGTTATTTCAATGTATTTTCTAGTCTTACGAAGCGTATTCTGCGATGTAACGAGATATATTATATGTATCCAAGTTTTTTGTTTAATTTTACTTTATTCTTCTAATATAATGTGAG
This sequence comes from Maratus speculifer, assembly GCA_964019185.1. NCBI lineage: Eukaryota > Metazoa > Arthropoda > Arachnida > Araneae > Salticidae > Maratus > Maratus speculifer. Next base: position 243,766,195 of record OZ025289.1, read on the forward strand.
TAAATATAATGTGAGTTTCTTAGAAATAAATATTAGCACCTTTTTCAGAATGACCCACTTTATTCATTTTAAAATTTAATCTTTAATAACAGATTGCATAATTTTGCATTCTTTTTTATTTTCTTCTATCTTCAGTAGAAGAAAGTATTGCAATCGAAAAAATTTTCGTCTTCCGGTTTTCGACATATTTACACGTTTTAGGGGTCAGAGATTCTAAAAAACATGTTTTTACAAAATGTCTGTCTATCCGTGTTTGTGTCTGTGTATATGTTAGTGTGTCTGTGTCTGTGTGTATGTTAGTGTGTGCGTGTGTCCTTATGTCGCCATTCTACCATAAAAAGTGCATGAAGATATACATAGAATTGAACCAAATATTCTGTGAATGTTTTTGGCTTTGGCAAGTAGGCCCTCCATCAATTTTGAAATACCCCGCCAGAAGGGGGCTCTGCAATAGCGATTTTTGTAACATTTTCAATATTATACCACTTAAAAGTGTATGAAATTATGCGTAGTATTGAACCAAATTTGAATAAGTGTTTGGTTTTGGCTAGTAGATCCTCTCTGAATTAAAAAAAAAAAATCTGCTGGAATCGGGCGCTGTAATTGCAATTTTTGTATAATTTTCAATCTTATATCATCTAAAAAATGTGAAGTTATGCACAGAACTCAACAATTTTTTGTGTATGATTATTTTTGGGCATGGCAAGCAGGCAACCCCTGAATGTGAAAAAAATCCTTCAGAAGGGGACTGTGTAAAAGCACTTTCCATGCTACTTTCATTATTGTAAAATCGAAAATTGCATTAAATAATGTACAGAATTGAACCAAATTTTTTGTGTATGTTTTTTGTTATGACCAGAAAATCTTCCTTGAATTTGAAAATATTCCTTTAGAAAAGAGCATTGTGATAGCGCTTATTCTGCCATTTTCTCGATTCTTCGTCTTTCAATTATTTATCGGTTCGTACAGAGACGGGTATTCGCGTACTCCTAAACAGGCTATTTGCAAACAGATGATGTTAACAGAATACGGGAAAACTATTCATTTTAATAAATATCATGATTCACATTAACTCGTTTTTACTCCGTTTAATTAAATGAAACAGGAACTTAAAATGAAAATCAAAGATGATATAGCATTGAATTAATAATATTAAAGTATTAATATCAGTAACTACTTTAAAAATATTAAATGTGCGTATCAGATAGAAGACAGTTTTGGGATTGGCACATCCAACTAGCTTTATATATATATATATGTAATATAATAAAAAAATTTGCGCCATTTTGTTCTCTCTGAGCTTTTAATTTTAAAATTGTGGAACATATTTTAATCTTAGTTTCGTAATGTATTAATCTTTTAACAGCTAAAATTCTTTTTCTTATTTTATTTCACTTATTAATAATTTATTGCTTGTTTCTCAAAAAAGGCGGGAAGTTATTTCGTAACCTTTTTTCTTTTTAGAATATTCTCGAGATTTAAATTTTTTTATTTAACATCACGTGATCTGTGTTAATGCGCGGATGTTAGCAGGCTAGTCTATTTGGGAGACCTGAATGAATTCCTACCGGAACGCCACACATCGTAGACCAATCAGAGGTGATGATCTATGACGTGTAGTCTCGAAGTTAATCCTAATTGGATTTTAAAATGATTGACGCGGAGTGAGGAGGGGCTAGTTTTTCGTGCAGGTGTTGGACTCTCATTCTGGGTTTTTTGGAGCTCAGAATGCGACTAACTTTCAAATTATTAAGATGTCCGTTTCATTTTCTCCGATAAATTTCAAAATATGATGACGTAGATTAGATAACGAAGTTTGTATTGTTCGATGTATGCAAAGGTGGCTGCGGGGAAGACTTTAACTTATTTTACGAGTTCTAATAAAAACGAATTTAAAGACTATTTGATTTAACTTTCTTCTGCGGAAATACACAATTAAATCCATCCACTGCTTGTCAGTCTGCCGGAGCGACTGCTCAGCTCGTCCCACTGTTGATTCTTAGTAGTAGTAGAATGTTCTGCATCATACATGGTGTGCCACTGGAGCTTGTACCTTGTTATGAAACATCGCCGTCATCGTATCATGACACACACACATATATATATATATATATATAGCCAGCTATATATAGCCAGCTGGCTATATATATATACACATTTTTATATAGCCAGCAGGATTTATAATGAACCGGCGTTCGGTTTTTAAATAAGAATTATCGAGCTTGACAACTACCAACTGAATCTTTGTCTGAGAATTGCTTCACAGCGATAATTATGTGCTCGCCATGTTCGATGAACGATTATTCGCTGAAGCATCTGCTGTGAGTGTTTTGTTCTTAGACGCCCCTAAGTCATCAAAGTAATTCCAATGATGTTGCAAGAAACGATGTCGAATGAAAAACGATTTCAGATAATTCAGAATCGTTAAAACGATCTTCAAAAGAATTTGGTGTTAAGTAGGAGTTCTGTGAAAAGGATTGTCTTATGAAGTCTTGTTTGTGGTTATGTTCGGCATCTGCATCTACAAATCCCGTGTTTGTGAAATATGCCTTCAATATAATTTTTATACTTAACATATACAAAAATGTCTGTACATATACAAAATTATTTAAGCTAAAGAACATCTGTAAAGGCCGCGAATAATAAATAAACACCTGCAGTATGATTGCGAAACTACTGTAGATTCCATCGATAGCACAAGATAATTGAAATTTACGCCTGTTGAGTCGCATCTACGAAGTGCTTTATTTTTGTTTTATTTAAATAAAATTTAGGTATTTGAACAAGTTCTATATTGAGGTGATTGTAAGTTATTATTTATTATTTATCTTATTTTCTTATTGTGTATGAAATTTTAATAATAATTTTTTTATTTAAATTGTTGATTTTATTATTTTTATTACCGATATTAAAAAATAATTCTGTTTTCAATTTACTAATTGAAATTTTCTGCTCATAGAAATTTTACTTAAGTTTAAAAGTGTTCTTAAAAAATATTTGTTGTGTATTTCCTATGTATTGAAAACTGTGATATTTATTTATTATTTATTTATTTATTTATTTATTATTTATTTATTATTTATTTATTTATTATTTATTTATTTATTATTTATTTATTATTTATTTATTTATTTATTTATTATTCATTATTTCCACATGAATTCAAAGACAGAGTTTATTTATTATTTATTATTTTTATTGTTATTTATCGTAATTGAAGTATAGCATTTAAATATTTTCCGTATTAATTATCCCGATCTTAGCAAGATTAGTAAAAGATTAGTAAAGGATTAGTAAAGGAAGAAAAAATGACTGAAAAAAAACTTGATATTGTCCCTATTAACTTTGAGTCGGGTATGAATATTTTTAAATGGTTTAAGCATTTTGATAATGAATGTTCTGGAGAAAAAAAATAATGATTGGAAAAAACTTAACCTCTCGAAGTATTTAAAAGGGGAAGAACTAAAGGTTTTTATAAATGAGCGTTTGGAGTGTGCTACTTATGATGAAATTGTTGAGATTTTAACAGAAAAATTTATCCAGGTTAGAGTCCCAAATTTTTCTGAGTTTACCTCTTTAAAGTTAACTGATCTAAGCGATTTAGATTCTTATTTTAGAAAGAAAGTTGAGATTGGAAGACAACTGCAGCTTGGAGAAAATTTAATTATCCAGGGATTAACTGATGGACTTCAAAAGAGTATCAAAAATGTCTGAGTATCAAAATTGTTTAATTGTAAACCCTCCTTCTAATACTCGTGAATGGTTTCGCATTGCTAAACAATTAGCAGCGATTCCAACTCATACCCCTAATAACAACAATAGAAATTTTCAACAAAATAGACTTATGCACAATCCCAATCCTCATCCTAGACATTGGACTCGACCCATTCCAAGCCACCAAACACAAAATTTTAATCCTAGATTTTTCACTCCTAGAATGCCTACAACACATTATCAAAATAATTCTCCAAGTCGTCCGTACAGAATATGTTTAAACAGAGGGATAGAAAATGCTTATCATTAAGAGAGGACTTGCATATTTAAGACAAATTCATTACAAACTCAAACTCCTTCTCGTATACAACCACCTCCTACTAATAATGCCTGACAATTACTTATTCCTGGATGTGTGGACAATAAAAAAGTATGTTGTGTCGTAGACAGTGGATCAATATTACCTCTCAAATTTGTTCGATATTTAAATGCTAGTTTACATGTTTCCCCTATTACTATTAGACAGGCACGAGGAACTCTTACAATTAATAGATCTTGTCGATTATGTATTAAATTTGGTAATATAAAGAGGTATGTTAATTTTTATTAAGTAAGATAGATTTGGACTACGCTCTTTTAGGTTTACCTGATTGTGCCAAATTTAAATTGAAAATTGATTGTGCAAAAAGTCAAGTGCTGCAAGACAATATTACGTTAAACCAACCTGTCAGCATATCCAGTGATAATTTAAAATTACTTCATTTTCATATTATAAAAAATGATACCACTGTGCAACCCGATTATGGAAATACCACAACTCCTCAATCCTTACCGTGAACTAATAATGATGATTATAATCTATTTGGGGATCTAAATACTATTCAAAATAAAAATGTAAGCGAACTTTTAAGGGATTATTTAGATATTTTTGCCAAAAATAAATATGATGTAGGGAGAATTAATATTAAACCTCAGCGTATTTTTCTTAAATCTGACCTACCAATACCTTTGAGGCCTTATCGTACATCCAGTGCTGATGAAAATGAAATCTCTCAGCAAATTCAATCCTTATTAGCTGCTGGATTAATTAAAAAAGGTTATAGTCCATATTCTTCCTCGATTACGTTAGTAAATAAACGAGATGAAGGCAAAAAAACCCGAAAGTGTGTTGATTACCGAAAATTAAATTCTATTATGAAAAATGACGCTGAACCTTTGCCCCGAATTGATGAAATTTTAGACAAATAAAGTGGTGCCCAATATTTCTCTACACTGGATTTAGCCTCAGGCTGTTGGCACATACCTATACCCACAGCAAATTCCGAAAAGTTAGCCTTTACTACTAATTGTGGGCTCTAGGAATGGAATGTTCTCCCTTTTGGTGTAAAGGTAGGCCCCCCAGTTTTCAATAGGACAATTAGAAGAATTCTTTCAAAATATAAAATAGACTTTGCTTGTTATTATTTTGATGATATTATTTTTTCTAAATCAATAGATGAACATATACAGCATCTCATTCAAATTTTTGATTTATGCCGAATAGAAAATATTAAATTAAATTCAAAATTGCTCAAAAACAAATCAATTTTCTAGGGTATGGAATCCAAAATGGAATTTTAACTCCAGTTAATACTAATATAGAAAATATTAAAAAATTAAAACTCCCTACTAATACTAAAGAATTACAAAGATTTTTTGGTTCTGTAAATGTGTATCATAAATTTATTCACAAATATGCTGAAATTAGACACCCCCTAAATAAATTACTTAAGAAAGATACCATTTGGGAATGGAATTCTGAATGTCAAAACTCTTTTTAAAAATTAAAAGATGCCCTTATTGCTAAACCAATTTTAAAGATTTAAGACCCAAAATTACCCCTACACGTTTTTTGACGCTTCTCAGGTGGCGGTAGGTGCAGTTTTTAAACATCCCGGCCATAATAACTTTTTACATCCAATTGCTTATTTTTCTAGAGGATTGAGAAGTTATGAGAAAAATTATTTCATTACCGAGTTAGAGTGTCTTGCCATCATTGATACTTTAGATAAATTTTATCATTTTCATGGTGTACAATTTACCATTCATACTGATCATGCATCTCTTATTTGGTTAAAAAATGTCAAACATTTAAGAGGTCGATTATTTAGATGGTCATTGAAGTTAAGTATGTTCGATTACAAGATTGAATACTTAAAGGGATCTACAAATGTCGAAGCCGACATGCTGTCCAGAAACCCTATTTCTTATTTTTGTAAACCCCTTACTTTTCTTCTTGACGTTAAAGAGATTATTGAGATGCAAGAAAAAAAAATGTGTGTGGTTCAAATTATATTAATGACAATGGTCGGATTATAGTTAAAAAGAAAGTTTTTCGTAAAGTGGTAGTTCCCATGTCCTTAAGAAAAAAACTACTTAATGGTGCTCATGAGCAGTTTGGTCATCCTGGTGTTCAAAAAATGCAAAATTTAATTTCTCCTAATTATTATTGGCCAGATATGATACAAGACATTACCAATTTTGTTAAATATTGTGATATTTGCCAGAAAAATAAAAAATTTAGACAGAAAAAAATTGGCTTATTACGAGCTATGCCCACTACAGATCAACCTTTTGACTGTCTGTCTGTTGATACTGTAGGAGGGTTCAATTATTATAATTCTACAAAAAAATATCTCCATATTATAATAGACCATGCAACAAGATATGTTTGGGCATTTTCTTCGAAAATTGTCACTACAGAAACTTATACAAATTGTCTGAAACAAATCTTCAATATCAAAATTCCTCAATAATTATTCTGTTTTAATACAATTTCAAGTGTACAATCCCCTCAAAAAATACTAAGTGACAGGAATGCTGCTTTTACTTCTTCAAGATTCAAAAAATTCCTGTGAAATCATAATATTAAGCAACGTTTGACCACTGCCCATCATCCACAAACGAATAGGAAATGTAAAAGAGTAAATCAGACAATAGTAACTAGATTAAAATGTAAAGTAAACTCCACTACCTCTAAAATTCCCTGGACTAAGCTTTTAACTGAGGTAATTAATGAATATAATAACACACCCCATTCTATTACTAAATTTCCACCTGCATATTTACTTTTTGGTCAATTACCTTATGACTCCTCATTACAACAAAATTATTTTTCCCCTGTTCATGAAGTTCTTAAGATTGCTAAAGCAAGAACTGATGAATTTCATTAAAAAAAAAATTATGATAAAGATTATATCGAACCAAAATTTAAAATTTGGGATCTAGTTATCTATGAAGAATTTCAGTACCCTAATACTAGAAAGTAATCACAAGTATTTAGTGGCCCTTATAAAATTCTTAAATTCTTAATTGACGCGGAATGAGGAGGGGCTAGTTTTTCGTGCAGGTGTTGGACTCTCATTCTGGGATTTTTGGAGCTCAGAATGCGACTAACTTTCAAATTATTAAGATGTCCGTTTCATTTTCTCCGATAAATTCGAAAATCTGATGTAGATTAGATAACGAAGTTTGTAGTGTTCGATGTATGCAAAGGTGGCTGCGGGGAAGACTTTAACTTATTTTACGAGTTCGAATAAAAATGAATTTAAAGACTATTTGATTTAACTTTCTTATGGGGAAATATCCAATTAAATCCATCCACTGCTTGTCAAACTGCCGGAGCGACTACTCATCTCGTCCCACTGTTGATTCTTACTAGGGGAGTGCACGAAGTGTGAGTCACCGATTTTTCCAAAAGTGGTATCGTTGGAAAAAATTCTCATCGAGAGCAGCAAAAAACTCAATGGATCTACCCGTCGCAAATGAGTCGTTATTGAGATATCCGACAATATATGTGACGCAATAAGCGCATACTTAATGGGGCACCGTAAAAAATTTTAGTCTCGATTTTAACTAAAGTGATATCGTTGAAAAGATATCATCGTGAGGATTAAAAAACTCAATGGAATCACCCGTCGGAAATGAATTGTTTTCGAGATATCCGACAATTTGTGTCACATTTTAAATACACACTTCTAGGAAACTGCACTAACTAGGGAAGTGCAAAAAGTATAATTCACCGATCTTGACAAAAGTAATATCGTTGGAAAGATCTCATCGAGAGCAGTAAAAAACTCAATGGAACTACACGTCGCAAATGAGCCGTTATCGAGATATCCGGCAATTTATGTCACTTAACTAGTGCACACTTAATGGGGGGCCGCAAAAAATTTTAGTCTAGTTTTTAACGAAAGTGATATCTTTAAAAAGATATCATCGTGAGGGAGAAAAAACTCAATAGAACTACCCGTCGGAAATGAGTCGTTTTCGAGATATCCGATAATTTATGTCACGTAGCTAGTGCCTACTGTTCTAGTGCACACTTAATGGGGGACCGAAAAAAAAATGTTTTCTCGATTATAATGAAAATGGTGTCGTTGCACATATATCATTGTGTGAAGTAAAAAACTCAAAGGAACAAACCATCTGAAATGAACGATTTTCGAGATATCCGACAATCTCTGTCACTTAATGCAGTTTCCTAGAAGTGTGTATTAAAAATGTGACACAAATTGTCGGATATCTCGAAAAAGATTCATTTCCAACGGGTGATTCCATTGAGATTTTAATCCTCATGATGATATCTTTTCAACGATACCACTTTAGTTAAAATCGAGGCTAACATTTTTTGGGTCCCCCATTAAGTATGTGCTAGTTGCGTCACATATATTGTCGGATATCTCGATAACGACTCATTTGCGACGGGTAGTTTCCTTGTGTTTTTTGCTGTTCTCGATGAGATCTTTTCAACGATACCACTTTTGTCAAAATCGGTGACTCACACTTCGTGCACTTCCCTAGTTAGTAGTAGTAGAATGTTCTGCCTCATACATGGTGTGCCACTGGAGCTTGTACCTTGTTATGGAACATCGCCGTCATCGTATCATGACACACACACACACACACACACACATATATATATATATTTACTTTTAAATTTTTAATTCTTTAGGTCGACTTTAATTTTTCAATATCCTACCAAAATAATACCAAAAAGTTACTCTCTGAAGACAGAAATATTCAGACATATCGGGACTATTGAAAATGAATACTTGTGACAAAATAACTTTTCAATTGTAAATACTTAGTTAATTATGAGTATTAAATAAATAAAATTAACACTAAATTGAAATAAAATTTTGCAAAATCATTGAAAAGAACATAGAATGCACAAACATTGATTTTTTTCAGATAAAGAAATTGTCTTAGTCATCGTATTTTCTCTACTTTTATCTTTGAAGTATTTAATGAACACGATAATTCAAATAATAGTTCTAATCAAATTAGTTACCATAAAATGTGCGAAAAAAATTTACATTTATTTATGAACAGTGGACCTACGCAACAACTTTGCACTGCAGTCTTTAAGATTTTTGATTAATTTTAAATTTGAGAATTTACATTAAGTGTCATTTTTATTTGATGAACGTATTTCAACAAAATGTTGTAATGTTTAATGAAACACCTTTAAAAAAATATTTTTTATCTTTGTGCTATCTGTAACTTCTAAAGAAAGAAACGTCGAAATAAGTTTAAATATGTATGATGTAAGATATTAAATTAAATATAACTTTTTAGAATGTGTAAATGAACGAAGAAAATTTAAACTTTTTTACATTTTAGTGTACTCAATGAACAATGATAAAATGTTACTACTCGAATATAAAAAATGAAGGATCATACAAAAGAAAATGTTATTTTCTCAACTTTAGGAGAACAAGTAATGTAAATCGTGCGATAAGCATAGATTATGTAAAGTTTTTCACCATTTTCTGAAATCTTTAACAAAACTTCGTTATTTAGGGAAATAAAGTGTTACTATCCATATCCAAATATGCATTCCTATACTTTTGAACAGTCTTGTATTTGATCTTTAAGTTTATACATACGCTATATAATGGAAAAATTTAGGTTAGCAAGAAAACTCATAAAAGATCGATATTTCTATTTTAGAAATTTGTACAAATTGCAAACATACTTTACAAATTTTGCTCTTTTATGTTGCAGTTTACTTAGTAATTTTATTACACGTCAACATTTAGTTAAAATATAATTTAAACTAAAATACTCTTAAAATTACCGAAGTCATATTTCCAGAAATTATGATTTATAAACGGCCACGTATTAAATCATTTTCGTAGGCTATGCACATCATTTTATCTATAAATATTTCTTAATAACTGAATGCAGTTCTCATTTCATTTAAGTTCATCAAAATGCATAACTCATTTTAAAACAATCTTTAAGTTTCTTACGCTCACTCTCAATAACTTTTACGAACTCTTTTGTGTAATCTTGTATATCAATTATAGCATTTATAAACACAATATAATACGCATAAATATAGTGAACCTTAAAAGCACCTATCATGATTAAAAATTAATTTCCTGCCATCATCGCTAATATACAGTAATTCGGAAGAATTTACTATCTGAAATATTTTGTGCGTCCTTGTAAATATTATGCATTTCGCATTACATATGAAATAACTTATAGTAAACCTCAGCGATGTATACAAATTTCATTTTACAAGATACAGTTCAAGATAAATAAAATAAATCGCAAATAATTTCCACGATACCATTATGTAAAGGAATTCTTTTGTGTGGCCCTGTAAATGAATAATAAATGTTCTTTTTTCACATATTTTACAGAATGCACATTTTAGTGTGCTTTGTAAATGCATATCAATTTTATTATGTTTGAAAAAGTGTAACAACTTTAACATTCATTTGCATAGACTTTCCCCAGTGGCCATAACGTAACGGAATTCTTTTGACAATCCCTGGAGGTAAACTAAACATGCTAGAAAATTAATCTGAAATAGGGTTTGTGATAAAGTTAATGTCAAAAACTTCAGGACAATCCGAGCTCATTTACGAGAGTAATATATCTGGCCAGATAGCGAGACAAACTGAATTCATAAACATTTTTTTCCGTTTTGTTGGGAAAAAAAACGTTATTTATTGTCTATTATATGTATATTACGGAAAAAGTCACAAAATACTATTTAAATGTTTGTCAGAGTTAGTAAGACTAACATATTTTCTCATCATCCGTTTTCAACTATATTATAAAAAAAGGCGTATTTAAATTTAAGTTTGTTTTAATATTTAGTTGATTAAATTACATTTGGAAGATATTTTTTTCAGAATGGTGTAGCAAATATATTGTATATTATTATCAAATTTTTTAAAGCTACATAGCGTACCAAGCAAATTATTAAAAAGTAAAAATAGGCAAAGTAAAAATAAGCAAACAAAAAATATTTTCCTGTACAAAAATAAAATGGGTTCTAACATAAATACCATAGAAATTATTTTTAAATCAAAGTTAACATTTATTTCATTATTTGTATAGTCCAGTTTTATTACATTGTTACACAATTTATCAAAAAGGAATCATAAACAAACTTGAAATTGCTTTATTATTCGTTCAGATAAATTAATTTTGAAAGAAGTTTTTTAATGATGCTCCTTATGTCGATTGCGTGCTAATGTAAAAGAGAAACTTCACAAGTAAAATACTAGCTAAGATGTCATAGTATATTAATTAAGTCAAATGAAGTAGATATCAAACAAATATTTGTATGCATTATGTTATGCAACGAGAAAATATATTATACTCTAACTAAAATGTTTGAGAAGCTAATTATTTGCAAATAAATTTTAAAAGTAATTTATTGTTTATCTAAAATATTTTTCTTACTTATAGAAGAGCTCAAAAACTAATTCGAAACTTATATTAGATAAATTTATCTTATAATATGTTATAATAAGTTTTAATGCAGCTTTGTAATGATTCTTGAAATGTTCGGATACACGTTCTGATGTCACAAGTGACCCAAATTACCAAGTAAAATCCTTTTTAAAAATAACAAACAAAATTTAAGAGTGAAAAAATATTTTCCTGCATGAAAATAATTATGTTTCAAATGAAAAGAGTTGGAAATATATTGAACAATTTAGATGATAAAGTTAGTATGCATAAAAAAATAAATGTTTTATCATATGATTGAAGATAATCAATGTTCCTCTATCTTGTGGTAAAAGAGTACATGAAAAATCCTCACAGAGATATTGATTGATAAAGAAAGTATTCAGCCGTAAAATATTATAATTTTAGTTAAAAAATGTGCTTCAAAATGTTTTTATTATTTTTTAACTATGTGGAAAATAGTTGTTGTCATCGGTAGAGAACTGGGAAATCTGAACTATGTCTGAATATTTTTATCAGTTGAATTCCACAACTTATTTTATTTTATTCGTTTTCTGATTCGTCCATGTTTCACGTCTAAAGATGGAATACTTGTGTTGACATAATAACAAAAAAGTCATAATTTTTAAAAAATAATAATATGAACACAAATTGTGATAAAGATTTTAGGCAAATTTTATTTTAAAAGTGCATTTTTTCTGTACGTGACGGTGTAAAAATTAAAAATGTGCGATTATAGAAATTTAAAAATTTGCGATTCAGAAAATTGTAAAACTGAAATTATATTTAAAATTTCTTTATGATGTTTTTCAAGGTATATTAATGTCTAATCCCTGTCTACATAATATGAGGTATTCAGAAGTCAGTTTAATTAACTCCATCATATATAAAAACACATACTAAACAGTTAAAGTTGTATATCTATAAACTAACTTTTTTTTTTATCTTTGCTCTATGAGTATTAATGTTTGATGCATGGCGTACGTAATATGTGACTCGTTATGATCATCATAAAAATGGTGTTTATTATTATTATTATTATTTTAAATATAGAATTTATTTATGAATCTATAATTTTTAGTCTTTGATAATATCAATTTCCAAATAGTCTTTGTAATTTGTTAAATTAAAATTTTGAATGTTTTAATAATGGTTTTTCACTAACCACCTTTGTCATCTGAGCTTTCCAATCTTTTGCAAATCAAAATTTAAAATATATTTATTTTTTTTTTACGTATATCACAGTCTCAGTATTGCAAATGTACGCGATGTTTATTTCAGAAACCTATTACCATTTCTGAATAGTTTATTAGGAGTAGATTCCGAAATGGCTGGTCATTCTTGTTCTACATGAGGTTTACAAGCCGAAATTCGATGATGTGATGATACCGCCAAAATGGGACATTATCGCCTCGCTCTCCACAGCTCGTACCAAGATAGGATGAGGCAGACTAAAATATTCGTATTGTACTAATCGGTTTCTCTGATGTACCAAAATATCAAACAGTAATTCGATGACTTGATAGTTCTGTCAAAATGGGGGTTTGGTGCCCCTTTCATCCCGCTTGGGACAAAGTTATTCCAAATCAGTCGTTTTTTCTCTTACTGTTAATAAAATTTTCATTAATCATTAATTCATTATGAAATTGAATGATGAAGGAATGTAAAACAAAATATTATGTTTATAGGAGCAAGAATTGTATAGTACGGCGTCATTTTATGCTTTAAATTTTAGTCTGCTGAGGATTTCTACCAGGATTCTGCTCATCTAGTATAAATATATCATAAATCAAACTAAAGTATTTGTATTATATTGGTCGGTATCTCTCAAGTGGCAAACTTTCAAGCCGTAACTCGATGACATGATTATATTGTCAAAATAGGGGTTTGGCGGCTCTTTCATTCCGCTTTGTACCAAGTTATGCCGAATCGGCAAGTTATGCCGAATTTTCTCGCTTACTGTTAATAAGCATTTCCTAAACCAATTATTCATTTTGACAGTCGATGGCAGCGGCATCAAAAGCAAAATATTTTGTTTATAGGGTTTGAATTGTACTTGATGGCCCTATATTTTCATTATAAATTTTAGTCTGCTAAGGTTTTCTATCAGGGAATACGCAGACGCAGACCAAATTATTCTTAAAACACTTTATTTTGCCTTTAAGTTGGCACCAATTTTATCTCGTAAATCTGTGGCGTGATAGTGACTCCAAAATGACGAATAGACGCCCACTGTTGCTCACATCGTACCAAGAAATGCCGAGGCAGACCAGTAATTCCTTTATCTACACCTAATAATCCTGTTCTTCATCAGGTTTCTAAGCCGTAACTAAATTATGTGATGATACAGCTAAAATGATGATTTGGCACCACGCTCCGCTTGTCTCCTACCAAGTTATGACGACGCAGACTAAAATATTGGTATTGTTCTAGTCGGTATATCTGAAGTGCCAAAAGTATAAGCCGGAACACGATGACATGATAGTACCGCCAATATAGGGGTTTTATGCCCTTTTATCCCGCATTGTACCAAGTTATGCCGAATCAGTCGTTTTTTCGCTCATTGTTGATACGCTTTTCTTAAACAATTGCTTCAACTTGAAAGTCAATATCGAAGTAATGTAATGCAAAATATTATGTTTATAATGTTTTAATTGTACATTATGACGTCGTTTTATGTTATAAATTTTAATCTGCCGAGGGTTTCTATCAGGATATGCACAGGCAGAGCAAAATATTCTTAAAATACTTTATTTATTTTTAATTTGGCCCCGATTGTTAATACACTTTTCCTATACAATTAATTTATCTTGAAAGTCGATATCTAAGTAATGTAATGCAAAACATAATGTTTATATGATTTGAATTGTACATTATGATGTCATTTTATGTTATAAATTTTTGTCCGCTGAGAGTTTCCACCAGGATACGCGCAAGCAGACCAAAATATTCTTAAAATACTTTATTTTTTTAATTTGGCACCAATTTCATCTCGTAAATCGATGACGTGTTTGTGACGCCAAAATGACGCCCGCTGTTGCTCATGTCGTATAAAGATATGACGAGGCAGACCAGTCATTCCTTAATCTACATGTAATAATCTTGTCTTACATCGTAATTTCATCCAGTAACTCAGTGGCGTGGTCATTTTGTGTCGCCACGGCCCATTCAATTATGGTGTGCAAATTAAAATAATTACTATGATGATGAAGTAGATACTTTGCTTTATGGTATTATTATTTCTATTTAATTTCTGTATTTTAATTGGGAAATACACTTATTTTAAATGTATATGGTATATGTGTTTAAAATAAAGTCATGTATTTAAAATGAAATGGCTTTGTATTTAGAATGGAATGAACACTAATGTTGTGCAAATGATGGCGAGAAAGACAATATTTAGATACTTCTCATTTGCAACTGGCTAATATATTGCAACTTTTTTTTATCCTAAAGTAGAATTTAGTTTTGCATATGGAAATAATAAACATAGGCTTTTTGAAAAAAAATTATAATTTAAAAAAACACTAATTCTTTTTTGCCAGCTTTTAATAAATATAAATTTCCATGTAATGCTGTAAATTCTTAAATAACACATCATAACGTAAATATATTTAACAAATAATCATTTAAGTAATAAAGAAAGTATCACTAATGTTAAAACATAAATTAATAATTGTTTGTTTCAAAATTTGTTTTTTTTATCATCTAAAGCAATACAGATTACAATAATGAAATTAAATTTTCGCCAATTTGCGTTTAATAAACCAAGACGATTGGGCATATGGTTGGAAATCAATTTTAATGCAGGATTTCAGTGCCCTCTAGTGAATGTCTGCAGGATTAGAAGCAAATGCGAATACCTTCTCTCTTATTATGTATGCCATGATTTTAGCCTCCTCTAACATTAATTTTTAGACTTTTATCTAATTCTATTTCTTACGTATTAAGTACTGAGATGGAAAAGACAATAAATTTTGTCATTTGTTTATATGCTTCTGATTTCTATGCATATTTTATTTCGATAGAATTATGTCACTTGATGAATCATCAATCCATTTCTTCTTTTAGAAAATTTAATGACAACATTACATCAATTTAAATTTTACACCGTTGCATAGGAGTGGGAAGAATGTACTTCCAAATATAATACATCTGAAAAATTTATTTCCATTTACTGACATTTTATGAATTTTAAACTAATGAGCTCGATTACGAAAACTAATTTGTTTGCACTTAAATAAATAAACGATTCCGTGTATGTTGCTAGCTAATATACCACACAAAATTTAGAATTTATAATTAAATGCGAATTATAACAAAATATATATCTTTTTTTTCTAATTATGAAAGATGCATAATTTCTCATATGCCTGTCTCATCTTCTGTCATACTATTTCCATAAGAATAAAAATATGTTGTTAAACTCTATAAACCCATGAATTAATCGAGAAAGGAATTTAAAGTAAGTTTTCCATACTGTTTATAAGTAATATTTAAACACTTTTATGCGTCTTAAAGTCAGTAAAATGTTTTTGTACATAAATCGCATTCTCTGTACACTATGGCCATGGTTAACCAGTCACTTGCCTTTTTAAAAGTTTTGTTAAATATCTAGAGAAGTACATGAGAAAATTTCCTGAAACTCCAGATTTGTAAGCAGAAAAGTACAGGTCATATATTTCAGCGAAGATTATTTCCCGAAATCTCATAGGATACCGTCGATACATTGAAAAAGAGCGAATATCTTTTGTGTAACACTGTCAAAGTTAATGTAGCAAAAGCGTTCAAACTGTAGATTATGATAAAATGGTTCATTGTAATAAACTGCGTTAACTGTTATGAGGATAACAAGTATACACATAGAGACATGTAGGTTTTCACAAAAACAGCCTCAAATTTTCCAAGTTTTTTACTTTTGCTTATAATTTGCAGAGTTCTTAATTTAGAAAAATGTTCTTTTCAGAAAATATTACAAACAACATAATGTCCATACATACATGTTGTCCACAACAGTCTGTAATCAGTATTAAAAAATAATAAAAACTATATAAAAATGAGCAGATTTAATAAATAATGTTTCACTGCGCATAATATGTATAATGTGAATAATGTGTTAGTTAAATGTATGAAACAACTTTTGTGAAAGTCTGAAAAACTTACCTCTTACCTTGAAATATTCTGTAAATAATCGTCGATAGAATCCATTATATAATTAATAACATTGAATAACTCAAAATCCGTTGTTCTAAAAATGAAGCAAAAAGATGAAGAGCTGCATCCATATGTCAAAGGATTAATGAAAATACAACATGTAAAATATTGCACGTATTACTGTATTTGGACGTTTTGAATATTTAATACATTATCTCAAATTATAAAGCATATTTCAAGCATTTATTATAGCGTTACTTCAAGAAGCTACTCAAGTATAAATAAACAAAGTGATTGTATTGTTGTTAAAGTGTTTAGAATAAAATGAAAACTCAGAACTTTTTTAACTCTTTAAGATTTAAAAGTTTACACCTTTGTAGAACTTTAATTGTTACACTTATGTTGTTTTATTTTTTTCTACGTTTCTTAAGCATAATTAAATTTTAGAAAAAGTACAATAAACATTCGTCAAAGTATTGTGTTTTTTTTCCTCGTAATCTTAAACATGAATGTCATTAACATTTCTTATTTCGTACTTTCCTTCTACTATTTTCTTAATTTTACGCAATAAAAATGCAAATTAAATTACATTTATGCGAAAAATTGAAAAAAGCTTCATTTCTCTGTAATAAAGTTAGTGTACGAAAAATTATTTTAAAACTCTTCTGAAAGAGATCTATAAGTAGATAAATAAAACTGTCTAACTTGATACATGAACTTTGTCATTTCTAGAAATGTGAAGCAATATGGGATTTCTTATCTTCTAACTCTATATTTTTCTACTTCGTATATATGTTATAGCTACAATTCTGAAAAAAATGATAATTCTTACTAACTCTCCAAAAATCATCCTTAAAAATGTGACTGATCTAAATTAATTAGTGATAACGTTTCGGCTACTCATTAATGTTATAGATAAAGATTGCTTACGGATGTGCTTACATTTCCTACATGTGTGTACGGAATTTTAAAAAGGAGGTTGTCTGATAAGGACCATTTTTTGCCCATCAGCACCTAGATGTGACATACATTTTTTTATTAGTATACTTCATAACATATAAGAAAATAGTAGTATCTTGGATGAAAGTTTAATAATTGATAGGAAAATAAAATATATATTTAAGTAAATATGATGTATATTAATGAGCATTAACACTGTTGTCATTAGTTTTAATCCAAAAAATCAATAGTAAATACAACACTAAATGCAAAATTACGATGAATGGAGCTTATTAAGACTTTTATTTTAATATATGAATTATCGGAAATAATCAATAACAGAAAATATAATCATACAGTTACAGACATTTTTAGAAATAAGTTTCAGATTATTTTCCTCCTTGGTTCCATTACCAGAATCACTACTGGACCATCGAGCGGCCGCGTCTTGTATTATATGAGGATATTCAATATTTGTTTCGTTTTAGTTTTGGTTGAGTTATGGCACAAATAAGCCAGAAACAATAATACGGGAGCAACATACGTCTAATACTCTAAGACACTTGCGCCTGTTTTTCATTGGCAGTTCCATTGTGTGATGTTGCTTCGCTATTTTTATCCATGTATTATAGATATAGTTTTTCACACTTTTGTGACGAACAATCAAACTTTGGTCACAAGATGTGTCCTTTAGCATTCTCTATTTAAAACTGTTGCTGCTTATTGAGGAATCTTGGCATATCATGTTTGATATTCATTTCTTTCAAAAGTACCAAACAGTCACGTAAAAATCTATCAATTCTCCCAACATCATTTAGCTTCAGCAACTGTCTGATATTATGTGAATCTTTTTTTAATATATATTTAAGTATATTAACGTAATTGTTCTTTGAATCCGCGAAATAAGTCATCCAAGATATAATTGGAAGCAGTGATGAATACCATACGCTTAACTGAAAGCTTCCTTGCATACGCTTCCTTTGTATAACCAGAATGAATTTCTCTAAAAGGACTAGTTCGCACTCTTCTGGATATAAATCTACATGCTATAGAAAATAATCATCGAAGTATCATTGTCGTCATCCGGAATTAATAATCTTCCTGCTAAAGGCCTCGCATAGTTTTCAATTACCTGTGTTCGGGTGATGTGTTCCATTCCAAGTTGTTGTGGGACAAAGTTCTTAATCAATGTCTGGTTTGGATATTTTACAGAAGATATTATTATTTTTCTTATATTGAATAATGTGGACAGGACACCATTAGAGACCAGTTCTAAGTTTTACAAGTAACACTGCAAAGCAAGTACGAAATGACCTCTTTTTTCAGGAACGTATTTTGAACTTTACTAATTTAAAGATATAGCTAAACTGATACAAAGATATACCCATGAGAGTATAATAATCGATTTCGGAAAAGTGTCCATGTGTATCAAAATCGAGGCCTTCTGTTTTGTACATTTCTGATATTGTTTTAAATACTTTCAACATATATTTGATACATCGATGTTTTCCCACTTACAGAGCATAAATCTTGCAGAGCCAATTTACTGAAGTCGGATCAAGAAATATGAATTTTACAGCATCGTTTTTGAGACGAAATATAGATTCTAGTTTCTATAAAGGCTTGAGTTTCAAAGATTTTGCTACAATAATGCAGTTCTTACCTTTTAATATTACACAATAAGTGTTAGAGTACTTACATTGAGGTATGGATTAAATGTATATTAGATTGTTGGTTGGAAATTGTGGTCTTGTCGGTGGTAATCGTTGACGCATTATCTCTTATTCCTACATCAGAAGAAAACAATAGAAGTATTTTGAGACTTAAGATCACAAAATACATACTATCTACATTTAGAGCACTACTTAGAACTTCTCTGTAGATCGCAGTTTTTCAAATATCTATGTATCGATATAACGTTTTTGCAAGAACAGGTGCAAAAATTTTTCCGTCAGGTTTTACAACAATGATACTGACATCCAAGCATTATTTATTAGTAATTTCTTAAATAAATATTTACAAAAACAGTTTTAGAAAACAACATTAACCTCTCAACAATGTAAATATTTTTTGAGTACGGCAAAACAAATCTAAACGTGCTCCGATAACAGCGTATTTGATTCTCCCGCATGGTACATTTTTTTTCTTTAAAAGGTAGAAGCGCACACTGAACCAAAATAAAATAATGTTCCAGTGAAAGCTTCTAAAGTTTAGTATCATTGCATGTCAAAATTAATTTGGTTCATCGAGCACCTCTGAAATAAAAATACTCAAAGACACAAAAATGAAAAAAAAATGTAGAAAAAAGCCAAAACACTTTATATTTGGGCTGTAAATGTTCATGACTTACAATTTATTTATCATTTAAAGCTTATATTGAACAAAAATATATATCTTTAATTATGCAAAGCAATTAAACAATTATCGGAATTCAAAACTTTTTTCTCAGGTATATGATGGGCAAAAAATAGCCCTTTATCAGTCCACCTCCTTTCAATATTAACTGTAAATTTTGACTTTATCTTTGTAATTTTGGTAAATTGTTCATCGGATTAACAAAACGGAAATCATTCAATCAAATTGGTTACAAATTATAAAGTTTTACATTTCTAATGTGTGATTCTAAATTCATATTCATGGTTGCAAAATAAATTTTAAAGCAAATTAGTATATTAGCAGTAACTTTAAACTAATGAGTATACTAAACTGTAGGTTTGAATTACAGAAATTAGAATTTTCAAAAATGGATTTATACAAAAATATGTAGGTTACATTTCATATTTTTTCGAAAATTAATTTTGAAATTATGTAAGGCGTGAGTAAATGAAAATCATTCGAAGCTTCGCATGCAAACAGTTTTCAATGAATTTCCATGAAACAAACAACAAATGTGTACCAATTTCATACATAAGGACTTTGCATTCAGTTAAAAATGGTTGATGTGGATCCAACTGCATCGATAACAGATCTGCTAGTTGCAAATAAGGTTTTAACACTGAAAGGGTGTGATCCAATGGATATTCATTGCATAATGCTGGTTATGTACTGTGACATGAGTGTTAAAGCCTAAGGTGGAGAGGTGGGTGAGAATGTTTAAAGACGGTCGACAGGGGACAATGGATTTGTCGTAGCCTAGTCAAGCGCACAAAGTTGTTACAAAGAAGTTGACTTCGGTCATTGACTTTCACATCTTTGGACCTCCAAAGAAAAGCCTAAAAGGTCAACGATTTCAATCCGACTAAGACGCAAAGGCTGCAGTTACGAAATAATTCCATGATCAACCAACATTGTTCTTCGCGGATGGAACTCCTAATATTCCTAAGCAATAAGACCCTGCATCATAAACACCATGGCTGTTTTCTGTAACTAACTCTGTACATATTTCACTCATTAATTATTGTTGTTTCTATCTATATATTAGTCTCATTTCTGTCCCTATGTATCTCATGGATACACACCTTGAATCACTTTCATTTGAACACCCCCTGTATATACTGAAATGAACTTTGGGAAAAACATGAATTGTAAACAAAAAAAAATTCTCCATTGACTGTCGACATTTCTATATGTTTTGAGATGATTATTGCTTAATTTATCATTATAAGTTAGAAATTCAAATTTGAGTGATTTTCATATTACTTGACAAAATAAGTTGTTTTATTTCCATAATAATTTATTACCTAAGTAACCAAATATAATGTTAACAAGTCCGGTGCGACAAACCCAAAACTTTCTTTTAACAGGTGCATGCTAACGCTTCAGAAAACAACATCATTGTGCCATAATAAATTAACGATTTATGCCCATTATAAGGATTTCAAAGGTATAGGTTCGATGAATTTTGTGCATTAAAAAAGGATAAAAACATAATTTTTGAAAGATATCTTTGAATTCGTCACTCATCTTATTACACGTCTGAAACCAAAATTTATAGTGAAAAGAGCATAAAGTCTACGCCTGTTGGGCACATGGTATACACGCAAACCGATTAAGGATCAATTGGTGGTGAAAATGTAATAAAATATGAAATTTTATTGTATTTTTTGCATTGGTTTTTGAGATACAGCAATCGCAAAAATCGTTTAAAAATGCAATATAGCTGCGTCACCTGTTATATGTTTCATATAAAAGTGTAATCAGCGCCAACTTATGTCATGTTTAACAGAATATGATGTTTGTTAAATTTCTATGCCTTAGTACTACTATTAGATTCGTATATATCTCGAAAAATGCAGAATAGCATTACCACGTTTTTGGAGAATTATTTTGGGTGATGATTTGACCAAAAAAAATAATCAGTAACAAGTTACTTCAACATTTAGTTAGAAAAATATTCATGCTTATTTTAATAGAGTTTTTGTGGTATCGCAGCAGTCCTATTTGTATGATTTTCAAGCAAAATTAATCAGCAGCAGTTTATATCAAGATTTTACTAAATAGTAGCATTTTTTAAATTCCGTAAATTAATTCTACAGATAGAGTGCCCTCAAAATTTTGTCCGATACAGACAGACTCAGACGCTTTCTAAAAGCACAGTCATTTTCTGTTTATGACCTTCTGAAATATGTAAACCTCCGAAAACCAGTCAAAAAATTTTCACGAATTCAATAATACCTTCTTGTAAAGATGGAAGAAACTGAAAACATATGTGAGTATAGAAAGTTTTAAAATTTGGCACAATTTCTTTATTTAGATAAACTCCTATGAAAAAACTTTTACATACATTGTAAAAAAAAAAATCGATAAATCTATACTAATAAAAGAACAAAACGCTCTGTCTGTCTGTGTGTGTGTGTGTCTGTGTGTCTGCGATGGCTAGCAAAATCTACAGCACGTACGAAGCTCAAAATTTTTTTGAGAGTAGCCCAATATCTCTCCTGATGCACCTGAAGCTCAGAATTTCAAAATTCTATTTATTAACTGAGTAATTAATTAAATTCCAAAGCTTACTCTCATAAAAAATCGCCTTTTTTCGCTTTTTTTCCATTTCATTTTCTTATGGTTGATTGGTTGCATAAAATTTTCGCAGAAATAATTAAAAAAGCTGAGACAGATCTTTAAAATTCATAGACTGGCAAACTGTCAGTTTAAATGAGGATTTTTTTTTAAATCACAGCTGCTGTACACCATGGAGAAAAAGATAGGTGGAGGCGAAGTAAAGCGAAAAAAGGTTTGCAACACGGAGTAAGAAGTGTCTTACTCTGTGGTTTGCAATATTAAACCATTTATCGCTGAAATTTTAATGTCTCAAACAAAAGCACGAGGAAGGAATTTTGTATTAATAAAACGAATTGAAGGAAACGAATTACAGCTGAAGCATATTTTACGAAGAAATAGTAATTTTTTAAAATGGTTTTTTTCTATTATATTATTTAGGTTAAAGTTAGGTTAAAGTTAAATTGCATTTATGTTATGGTTAGAATAAGGATATGTTACAATAAAGTGAATACATTTAGGTTATGTTACATTTCTGTTATATTTAATTTACGGTAGGGTACTGTTAAGTCGCTGTTAGGTTACAGACAGGTTCTGGTTACGGCATAAAAGTTTAAGGTTAGGAATTTATACACAGAGTGAACCTATACGCAAGATTTGATTAAAAATAACACTTACTTTTGTTAAATAGCTCTGAAATTATAGTACTATATACCAACCTTTTAGCTACCATCGTGTATCGATTTCATTCATGGTATAGTCGGATTTAAGAGTGATATAATTAGTTTGAAATTCAAAATATTTCACTTGGGATTTGTATGTGAAAATAATAATTAGTTACGTGACTTAACAGTGATTTTTACGGGTAAATATCAACTTTTTTACACGAAAATCATGCAGTCGTTGGATACATATTCCCTCCCGCGTTTTTCATTGCTCATTTTGAGTATTTTTAGAGCTTAATATTAGTTGTTTTTAAAACCGATTTTTCACACAGTCAGTGGCTACGTATTTCAGACAATGCATTTCTGCATGTAACGAGTTAATGATAAAATCATACAAATTTCAAGTTCGTTTAATATTGTTAATACGGACCCGGGCAACGCCGGGCGGATCAGCTAGTTTATGAATAAAGCTTCTGGAAGCAATATTGAGAGCAGTTTTTGGCGTAAAAATTGCAGCAAAATTAAATGTAATAAAAAATCTCACATCTAATTTTACTGCAATTTTTATGGAAAAAACTGCTAGCAACATTGCTGCCAGCAGTTTTTGACGTATATTTAATGGATTTTTTTACAATGTACCTTTAATTAGAAGATGTTATTACTCGTATAAAGTAAAAGGCACATATTTCGTCGCCTTCCCTAATTTTGTCCCCATTCATTTCTCCGCTTCTATAAAAGTGACGCCACTGTTCACGCAAGGCAAAATGAACGGAAGATAAAAGGATTCAGAAGTAAAAATTTCATTCGCCAAAACAAATACGTATATCATTAATGTCAGATTTCCTATTTATAGAAGATCTACGTTCTTGCTACGTCATTTGTAGAATGTTTTTTACTTCATCGTAATTATTTATTTCCTGTTTATTGGATATATTCTACGTAGATAAGATGTTAACAGTACCATATAGTGAATTTTACAATGTTCAGTTTATTTTACAAGAACTTAAGCATTGCCTTGTTGGAAAGTAGCGTTGTTCCAATTTTGTCCCCTTTCAGTTCTTATTTTCATACCGGGGACGAAATTAGGAACGCTTTTCAGTGATGTCAAATCCTGATAAATTATGTGCCTGTAATTTTGTATGTCGGTATGTATGCCTGCATCATTTTTATAATGATCTTTAAAACTTTAGAAATCTAGAAAGTTCTGGATCGGAAAATTTCACATTTATTAGTAATTAATATAAAAATGTTACTCTTTTTTTAATAGGTTTTGTAAAACTATCTGCGATTGGCGCGTTTTTACTCGAAGGACCAATAAAAACATTTCTTTCATAGGACCTTTTGCGTCGTCGTTGTCAGAATGTAAACAACATATATACTGAGTTAAATAGAACAAATGTATGAACTTATAATTATCTAGATTTGATTAAATTATCTGAAATATTAGTTATTAATTTGATAATTTGACTGTATGTATTTTCTTTGAAGAACAATTTTACATTTAAAGGGATTTTTTCTGAAGTAAAATACACACACACACACATATATGAATAAATAATTAGAATAATCTAAGTTAAGAAGTATCTGCGTGATCTGTATGTCTCATAAGTATATAATGATTTGTTAAACACTGCAAACGAAAAAAAATGCATGGAAGGAAAATTTTCGTCATTGAATTTGTTTTAAATACATGTTACTTTCCTTTGAAAGAAAATCAGTTGAAACTTTAAGATATGATATAAGAAATATGTTTATTATGTACATTTACACGACTGTTTTTATGCATGCATTACTCCACCAAATGAAAAAACTGAAAAAAAACGGAAAATGAAAATGAAAGTAATGAGTTTTCACATAAGAATATATTTTTTATACAATATTTTGAAATATATTCGTAATAGAAAGGATGTATAGTTAGCAAAACAGGCAATCTCGCTATTTTCACATATCTTAGTACTTAAAGAAATCGCAATAAATAAAACTAGGATGGAAATCTAAAGTAAAAAGTGAATAAAATCACCCTCGGTGTACTTTTAATGTTAAAAATACGGAATAGCATATGATCACAAAATATTTCATTTTGGAAAATTGTAAGTTTGGTTTTAAGCAGAAAAATGAAACTTTCTCTACTTTTTTTTACGCTATAACGCCGATTTCATAAACCTACGCTTCCAATTGGCTAATAGGTGAAGAAGGGTAAGATTGTGCCAATGCGTTGATATCGTTATACCAAAAAAATAGTGCTATATATTTTCTCTGATTTCTGTTTAATATGCAGCTTTTGCATCCAGAATTTTGGCAATTTTAATGTTTATGAACATTTTGTAACATAAAAGTTTAAAATTAAGCTGTCCCCGAAAGTTGCAGTGGAAGTCTGCTTTTAAACTTCTTTTCCAACATCACCTCTTGGCGTTATGGAGTTCGCAATTAGTTTGCATTGGGTGGGTTAAGACTATTGTGACTCATTAAGAATATTTCTCATTAAGACTTAACTATTTAAAAGTTAAGTAAAAACCTAAGAGTTACACAGAACAGCAAAATTTATTATCATTTAGGCTTGATATCTGTTTGAACATTTATTGTATACCCATTCATAATGTTATAGTATATACAGCTATAACTCACCCTACATTGCATAGTTTTTAAAAAAGTCTAATTCTTCTTTCAGCAATGATTTCGCGATGGGAATATTTTGCTTAATTTTTATTTTTTAACCACCGATTTTGCAAAACAGAAAATTTTTTGTATATTTGAAACGTGAAAATGCTTCAATTAAGTAAGGTAAACATTACAATAAAAATAACTGATGAGAATAGTGAAGGATTTTGATAACTTAAGTGGCACATATACCTGTCCCTGGTTCCCAAGGAGTTAAAAATACGGGTTTTTTATACGAACCCTCTGATCGCTTGTAATAATCGCACTTGATCGTTTAATCGTTAGCTTGCAACATTGCACAAAACTTGCAAAACATTTTCTTAGACGAAAAAATGTTAGGCAAAAGTAGAATAATGTAATGAAAAGTAGAAACTAAATACTGATTTATGAAAAAACGTTTTATCTGAAAGATTGCTGTGTGAAATAAAATAACACCTTTCTGTTTTATCACATCGAATACACTTCATGAATTCAGTTAAAACAGAACGTCTTTTAGACTGTTTACATTACAACAAACACCCTTTGATGTACTTTTAATGACTAGAAATGAGGGGCACAGCATTAAATAATGACAAGTGACATTGATCATTTTTAGAAATATTTAAATATACATAAGGTACCCTGGGGTAATAACGCCACCTTAAGGTTCTACCAATTTTCACGGCTTAGTTTTAGATTAAATTTTTCAAACAAATATAGGATCTGATACAGCAACTCATTGACTATCTATATAAAATAAAATAATTTAACAGATATGTATTCATAAAATGTGATGGCGCTTTTTCTTGACAAATGCTATTTGGCTTTAATACCCACCTATATGGGTAATAACGCCATGCAAACAAAACTATAAAATAAGATGAAATAATGGCATGTAGACTGCCCAATTCAAAAGATACAAACTTCACAGCTCTAGAAATTGACAAATTGCAATGTAAGCTATTGAAAATGTACAATTTTTTTGTGACTCTGAAAGAAAAAGGAAGGTGTGGTGGTGGCGGGAGGAGGAGGCAAAAGAATATCAGATTCTAAGCTACGTTTTGCTTAAAAATGACCATTTAAATAGAATTATTAGAAATATTGCACGGATTATTTGAATCAGTATTTATATTCACATGTATGCATTCTATGCGATAGAAAATATTGATTTTTTTTAAGTGAAAGAAAAAGGAGTGAGGGGGAGCTTTAACAGAATATCACACCCTGTGTCTCTCTTTGCTTAAAAAGTCCCGCTTAAATATGATTATAAGAAACATTGCATGATTTTAACCATTCATAATTTAATATTTTAATCATGTGAAGTTTAAAAAAAACTAGAGTGATATGTAATAAATATTTTTTTAAACCTTAACTGCTGTTAGCGTCTCACATACCGCTGAGTTTTTCAAGTTTCAGAGTTTAACTTGCAATTTTTAGTTTAACTATTTGTACTGGGAAAATTTTGTTTCATTTGGAGTCCTATTACTATCTCTAGAGACTTTTGAATAGCTGAATTTTATTTATTAGAGTCCTGTATATAAGGTTCACTACAAAAATAATATTCTAAAAGTTAATTTAACATTTCATTCATCGTTAGATTAAGCGGTCTGACAGGCCGCTCACAGTAAGTTATGCGACAATTTTTGTCACAGCAATTGAGTGTTAATACTATTATAGTAATCTAGTAAATAGTTTTTAACACATAACTCCACACTAATGCGGATTCTCCAAACCTACAGTTAAATTGTCGAAGTTTTAAAAAACATGCTTTAATAAATTTTTAATGTATTAAATAAAATTTTTGATTAAAAAATATTATCCCAAAGAGATCTCTTATTCAATTTTATACATAATTCATATGGTTGTATATCATTATCTCTATATTAGTAACAAAATTAACCTTTAACTGCTGTTAGCAATCTGACTGAACACTGTACCCCCTCCCCCCTCCAAACAAATAGCGTTTAACTTGTATTTTTCATATAATATAAACATCACTTTAAAATATCAATTTAATTTAAATGCTTTAAGTGATAAATTAAAATAACATAAAAAGATTATAGCTTGACATGTTTCAGTGCTCTTACGGCAACATTTTCAAAAGCAAATAAAATGATAAAAAGGAATTTCCCGAAATAAACAGAAAAAACACAAATCACGTGAACATGAGCATATAAAAATAAACTGGAAATAAAATGAATAAAAATAATTGTGAGAGTGACATATTACAAATTATTGTCTTAAAAACCTTTGAAGCATTTCTTTCTATATTTTAGGTAGGTCCATGGAGGCAAATTCATTGCAAATATTGTCTTTACGTATGAAGATTTCTATTGATTCTCTTATGATTGACGGAAAATATGATCTAGAAGGGTATATTATTCTGCTATTTTTAAAATCTATTTGTAATGGTTCTTTGCTGTATAATCTTGAGAGAGCTGTAGTTTTCCTATTGTATTTGATGTCTGCTATATGTTCTTTAATTCTAGTTTTGAGTTTTCTACTTGTTTCACCAATGTAATATTTTTTTGTTCCATCTTGTTTTGTGAATGGTATTTCATATACGCCAGATATTTGATGTGGTTCTATTGGGTCAATTTTCCTACATATTGAGTTTTTTAATTTAGCAGACGGTTTTGCAACTATGGATATATTGTATTTATTGAGTTTATATTTTAAACGTTCGAAAAATCCAGGAAAATACTGTAGAGAGAATATATTCGAATTTTGTAGTTTGAAGTTACTACTCTTTTTACCATCCATGCTTTTAATTAACTTGTCTATTGTACTTTTACTATAACCATTTCTCTTTGCAATGTCAAATATTTTTATTTATTAATTTAATTATTTATTATTTATTTATTTTAATATAAATTATATAAATTATTTATTTTTATATGCTCATGTTCACGTGATTTGTGTTTTTTCTGTTTATTTCGGGAAATTCCTTTTTATCATTTTATTTGCTTTTGAAAATGTTGCTGTAAGAGCAATGAAACATGTCAAGCTATAATCTTTTTATGTTATTTTAATTTATCACTTAAAGCATTTAAATTAAATTGTATTTTTCAGTTTAACTATAGTTACAACTGAAATTTTCTTTCGTTTGGATTTCTCGTAATATTGTTAGAAATATTTGAATAGATTAAATTTAATTAGAATTAATTCTGTACAAAAAGTTTAGCGCAGGAACTATGATTTTTAATCATGGATCGCCTTTTAACCTTTTACTGATGTTACCGGTCTCGTAGACCACTATTTTTCTTTTAATTTTTCAGTTTAACTTGTAATTTTCAGTTTAACTGCAAACACTACCGAAATTTTGTTTCATTTGCAATTTTAGTACTATTACCCGAGACTAAATAGGCGACTATTAAGTATAATACTCTTGTATAAAAAGTTTAGTACAAAAACACAATCCTATGAGTTATTCCCGCCTTTTATTCATCTTTCAATTTTGCGGTCTCACAAACCGCATCACATTCATACGTTACAATTTCTGTCACATCAGTTAAAGGTTAAATTTATAAAGTTTCGAAAAACCGAACGCTGAGAAAGCGGACAGTTAAAATTTCGAACTCAATTGAACAATCCAGTGGAAATTTAATAGAAACCTGATTTTGAAGATGTTCGAATTTGAATCTTGAAAACATTTTGATATAGTTTTATTTACAAGAGTTAAAAATTATTTTTTACATTAGTAAAAAAATAATAATAATAATATAACAAAAATAAAATAGAGAGATTATTTTCAAGTACTGGGCACCCCCCCCCCTTAATCTTACCATTTCAACATTGATGATAATGCTGTCCCATATTAATATATAAAACCTTTCGGATATAGTTCGGCCACTGTTGGGAATCAACCGGGGTAATAACGCCAATCCCTGGCGTTATTACCCCGGGATACTTATTGCGCAGTAAATCCTAAACTACAAATTATTTCGAGAAGATATGCAAAATCTTCTACAACAATTTAAAAGTACATGAAATACACTACAAATTTATGTAATAAACAAAGTATTTCCGGATACAAAATATAGTCTTCAGATCAAAAACCTTATCTCGCAAATTTTAGATCAAACGTTAATTTTAGTTACTTGTAAAAACAAAAAGACCTGAAAATGAAACAAATTAACTTGAAGCTGTTTTTTGCGATTTATATGACTCAAAACCCTTCTGCGCAGAGCACATGGGTGTCATTTACCTGATTATTTCATAATTATGCAAAATATAAGCACTTGGCGTTATTACCCCAGGGTACCTTATATAAATATATATTTACGTGAGTTTAGATTCAAATACGCTACTAATAACAAGAGTTAGTGTTTTCACCTTTTGTCAGAATTTAGATCTTACAAGGAAGGTCTTCATACAGGCATACACCGAAAAAAATCTGAAAAAAATTACAAAATGTTCTTCTCATGGGGATATATATGTTCATAAAAAAATTTGGCGGAACCTCCATACAGCGTCCGTAGAAAAATAATGAAAGTTTCGTTATTTCGCTATGTATCATCGGTTGGCGATAGAATTTGAAAAAATGTTTTTTATGTCAAATACGCTTTAAGGACAAAAATGTTTCATGTTGAATTTGTTTAGGTAAATATAATTTAAATACTTTACTTTTGCCACTTTTAGTTTGTTTTAATTATAATTTTATTATATCGATATTTATATGTATTTATAATAAAATTTAATCATCCAAATTTGCGATTTAAAACGAAATTTTTCGTAATTTAAATTCATTAAAATTGTTTCAAGTTCAAAGTCTAATAGAGCATTGTCAGGTCAATTTCGTTGCTATGCAAACATTTGGCTTTTAATTTTAAATACACTTAAATGAATGATTTTTTTTTCAATATGAATTTTTTGTATATGAAAATATTTTTCCAGTGATAAATTAAAAACTATAGCAACAAACAATATACATATGCAATA
Organism: Maratus speculifer; assembly: GCA_964019185.1. Lineage (NCBI taxonomy): Eukaryota > Metazoa > Arthropoda > Arachnida > Araneae > Salticidae > Maratus > Maratus speculifer. The sequence continues at coordinate 243,796,938 of OZ025289.1, forward strand.
CAAGATACATATATGTGCATAGATATATGTATATAATATATTAAACTCTTTTATTGTTTATGTTTAAATTCATTAAATACTATTTACAGGCATACTAAATATCTCGCAGTTTTCAGTTGCATTAAATCGTTTGCTTTTGGCGAGAAAAAGTGTTGCTCGCCAAATCGCGTGATATTCACGCCAAATATTTGAAAGTTTTTATTTTTTTACATACTTTCTATTGTAATTTCACCGCTAATTTTGACTGATCCTTTATTACATACTTTAAGTAGTTTAATTAGCATTTTTTTTTTCAAAAGTTTCTGAGTATGAACAGTATGGACACCTTCCTTGTTAGTATTGATTTCTGTAGTAAATATACTTATCTCTGTAGCAAATAAAAAATCATAATTTTACAGTTTTGCTATTTAGAATTGTTTATACACTGTAAAAAATTTGTTTAACGTTACTCCATAAAATTAATGGCAGCCTTGCTGCCTCCAATTTTATACAGTATTTTAACCGATATAACCGGTGTAACATGGTAATGTTACACCAGTAATGCACGTTTAAGTTACACCATTATAAGTGAAAAAAATTACTCCATAAAGTGGAAGCAGCAGCAGCCACTAAATTGATGGATTAACGTTACACAAGTGTTTTACAGTGTAGTCGACACCCTAAAATTTTATTTTTTAAGTATGGAAAATAAATGTTTCAAATTCTACTAAAAATATGAAAATGTACGAAACCCTCCAATTTTCTATAATTTTAATGCACTTATATTTACATCCGTATTATTATTATATGTAGAAGTACATCTAACAATTTTTAATTTGATTTTCCATCTTCATTTTCTATAAATGAAATGCACTGTAATACACGTCCAAACTCAGTTTTAAAATGTATTCAGATATAGATAATGTATCTTCATTTTATTTTATTACGTAAATATTCAATAGAATTACTAAGTACTTCAAAAAAATTTCTGTCATTCAATAAAATTATTTTTAGACGTTATGAAAAAATATAAGAAATCTTCGTGATTTTATAAATTTAATAAAGCCTTAGTTATGCGAAAGAATCTGAGATATTAAATTTCCCTTTAAATTAAGTTTCAGAGTCATTTTTTAGAAAATGTCCATGAAAGAAGACAATAAATTGTGTCTCAAATGAAGTTTCAAAGTATAATCTGCATACATTTTACGGTTTATTGCTCTTTTATGAAAGAGGAGGAATCTTATCTCTTAAAAAATTTGTAATTTTATCAAAAAAAAAATTGCACAAAAAACGGAACCGTTAATTCTATCACAAACTACTTTTTTCATAATATATTATTTATTTATATAACATGAATATATCCAAAATACTTGAAAATGGCCTTTTAAGATGAGCCGAAAGATTGCATATATAAAAGAAAATTAATTGAGCACTATGAATAGAATGAGTGAAAGGTGTCTAATGTAGAATCTATTGAAATTCAATAACATTTTAATCTGAAAAAAAATCGAAAACTATATAACGCGAAGTTTATGAAACACGTTACAACTCTAAAATGAATATTGTTCAAAAATCAGTATTAAAACAGAACAAAACTCATTAAAACTCAATTTTAAAACTGAATAACGTACAAATAATGTATCTTCATATCATTTTATTATTTAAATATTCAATAGAATTACTAGGTACTTCAAAAATTTCTCCGGCATCAAATTAAATTATTTTTGCACTTCATGGGAAAAGAAAAGATATTTTCCTAATTTTATAAATTTAATGAAGCCTTAGTAATGTGAAAGAAGCTGTGATTTTAAATTTCCGTTTAAATTAAGTTTCGGAGTCATTTTTTTTTTTTTTTTTTTTTAGAATGTATTTATGAAAGAAGACAATAAATTGTGGCTCAAATGAAGTTTCCAGGCATAATCTGCATACATTTTACGGTTTACTGCTCTTTTACGAAAGAGGAGGAATCTTAACACTTAAAAAGTTTTGTAATTTTATCAAAAAATGCACAAAAACGGAATCGTTAATTCTATCATAATCTACTTTTTTCATAATATTTTATTATGAAAAATATTTATATTTATTTATAAGATGACTATATTAAAAATACTAGGAAATGGTCGTTTAAGATGAACCGAAAGATTACATGCATAAAAGAAATTAATTCAACACTATGAATAGAATGAAATAAAGGAGTGTAATATAACATAATCTGTTGAAATACAGCAACAACTAATTAGAATCAAAAACGAAAACCCGTATAAACTCGAAGTTTATGAGCATGTTACAACGCAAATATGGTATAGTTAAGAAATGAAGTCAAATGAAAATAGTTTAACATTATCGATCAGTGAAATGATAAACAGCAGAATGTCGTTACAAGGAATGTCATTTTATAGAATTTTTCACTTTAAAATGTGGGTACTACTCTGTTATCCCGTCTACCAAAATACTATCGCCAAATTATAAGATTAAATGCCAATAATGGATGATCGTAAATGTCAATATAATGACATTAATTACGATACACTTGTTTAAAACGTCTTTAAGTAATTTTTATTTCGACTTTTTATTTGTATTTCTATTAATATTTTACTAATTGTTTGTTTTTTATTATTTAAAATAAAAATTATGTCAATATGTATAATTTCGCTATTATTTTAGCGATTTGTATAATTTGGCGAAATTGGTCGACGGGATAACAGAGTAGTACCAAAATATGTTATTGTGACCTATTAATAAAAAAGTAAATGTGCTAATTTCTTTATTAAATAAAAAAAAACTTAATTTTCTAACTTTACCTGTTATCAATATTTTTTGCCGACACTTAAAAATCTTATTTTTAAAATGTGAAACATTAATGTTGCTAATTTTCCAAAATATATGAAACTGAACAAAAGCATCCAGCTTTCCATTATTTTAATGCAATTCTGTTTATATCCGTATTACATTCTTTACGGAGAAATACATCTTATAATTCGCCCAATCCAAAGTTACGGGTGTGACATTTACACAACTTAAATTAGTCACCAGCAAAAATATTTTTGAGCATTGGTTTCAATTTGTATGAATTTCAATGTAGACCACTTACACATACATTTATCCAAATCTGAAAATTGTCCGATGTATCATTTATTTATAAAAAAAAAAAAATATTTCTACCTGTTGCGGGCGTGACACAAAATGGACATGCATTTTCATCTTTCAGTGCAAAAATGCAAAACTCTGTGAATTATGACAACTGAGTGAATTGATTTTTGTAAATATTAGACAGTAATAAGGTACCCTGGGGTAATAACGCCACGTTAAGGTTCGACCAATTTTCACGGCTCAATTTTAGTTTGTATTTTTCAAACAAATATATGATTCGATACAGCAACTCATTGACTATCTATATAAAAAAAATAATTTAACAGATATGTATTCATAAAACGTAATGGCGTGATTTCTTGACCAATGCTATTTGGCGTTATTACCCACCTATATGGGTAATAACGCCATGCAAACAAAACTATGAAATAAGATGGAATAATTGCATGTTGATTGCCCAATTCTAAAAATACAAACTCTACAAACTTAGAAATTGACAAATTGCATTCTAAGCTATTGAAAATGTTCAATTTTTTGTGAAAGTATAAGAAAAATAAAGGTGTGGTGTGGGGGGGGGGGGAGGATGAGGCAAAAGAATATCAGACTGTGAGCTTCTTTTTGCTTAAAAAGGACCGCTTAAATAGAATTATTAGAAACATTGCACAGTTTTAACTGTGTTTATTTCAATTAGTATTTAGGGTGTAGCTCGGCCACTGTAGGGAATCAACCGGAATATTAATGCCAAGGATTGGCGTTATTACCCCGTTATAGTTATTGCGCTGTACATTTTAAATTAAAATTATCTCGCGAAGATATCCAAAATCTTCAACAATATTTTGAAAGTCAATGAAATGTACTAAAAATTTATGTAATTAACAAAGTATTTCCGGATAAAAAAAATAGTCTTCACATCACAAAACGTATCTCGCAAATTTTAGATCAAGCGTTAATTTTAGTTGCTTGTAAAAACAATAAGACCTAAAAATGAAACAAATTAACTTGAAGCTGTTTTTTGCGATTATATGACTCAAAACCCTTCTGCGCAGAGCACATGGGTGTCACTTACCAGATTATTTCATAATTATGCAAAATATTAGCACTTGGCGTTATTACCCCACACCACCTTACTTAAATAATTATTCTATGAAAAAATTAAATTGCTTACTCAATTCTTGCTTTTGTAGAAAATATTCAAAATTTTCGTTGCGGGTGTGACGCCCTGTTGCGGGTGTGACTTGTATGGCCAATAAAATAATGACATACACAAATATATTCAAGGCAGATTTTTGTAATTAAAGAATTAATCAATATAACAATTATAATATCAGAAAGGAAAATATCAAACAAACTTCATTTCCAATCTTGAATTTCTAATTTCTGGTGGTGGCAGCTTTTTTTTTTACAAAAGGCCCTTTTTTTCCGAGGATACATCTGATTGACTGGGCCAAATATACACGTTTTCTTACATTTTTTTTCAAACATTTTAATTCTATATCGTCACAATCCATTTGTCTTATTTCTCCGTCAAAGTTTTCACTTTTTTTAATGTCGAGAATAAAACAACTTCTACAAAATCTCCAACTGCACATTCATCGTTGGATATTATATCTTTGTGAAAGTATGAATACATCTGACTGACTGAGCCAAATATACATATTTTCTTAATTTTTTTTTTCAGATACTCTTATTTTATATCATCCCCATTTATTTGTCTTATTTGTCCATCAAAGTTTTCACGTTTATTTTTTTTTTTTTTTAAATGTGGAGAACAAAACAACTTCTACAAAATCTCCAACTGCACTCTTATCGTTGGATATTATATTTTTGACAAAATATGGTAACAAACAAATTTTCTTGTGATTTTTTGAAGTAATTTCTACATTAATACATCTACATTATTACATACATTTCTACATTATTACATCTATTTTCTATTGAAACAACATGTGTTCATTGAATGTTGAGCTCCAATTGTGCTTGGAGCCAGCATGCATGAAGCATTTTCACAATATCTTCTGAAATTTCACATTCAGCAAATTTCTTTTATATTTTTTAGGACTTTTTCTACACACATGGCAAAATCTGAAGCTGAATTTATAGTTGCAAAGCGTTGCTAACGTTAACATTTTCTTGGCAACTGCACCAACTCCGTCGACAACTCAATTACCGTGAGATGAAGTGCAAAAGGATTGCCATCCTTTACCATTATTTTTTTAAATAGTCTCTTCTTTACTCTCCTTGCATTGTCTCTTTCCGTCTCTTGGTAGATATTCTTCATATTTAAAAGGGTTTTCTTTAATCTTTTTCCGATGATATCGTGATCTTTCTGCACTCTTCATTCTCTGCAAAAGAGAATAAATTAATGTGTAAACTGAATAAATATAGCACTTCAAGTCCAGAAATATATGCTTTACAAATTGTTAATATTTATCCCATGAAATTTCTAATCTTACATAAAGTTAATTATGTTGAATTTTGGTTAATTACAAACTGACTATATACATTTTATGCTAACTTAATAAACATTTTAACAGTTTCTATTATTCTTACTTCTAATTTTTATTTAATTTGAATTAAAAGAGAAAAAAAATCTTCCCCTAATATTGCTTTACCTATTTTAAAAAACTAAATATATATATATTAGATAAATACTATCAAATAACAAATATATATATATATATATACATATATATATATAAAACAAAATAAAATTAACAAATTTAAAGATAATTGCTAAAATATTGTTTCCTAATTTTCTTTTTTTAATTTCTACAAAAATTTTACCTTTTTAAATTAATTTTTTAATCATATATCACTAATAAAATGATTTTCTTATAATAAAGCAACAGTTTTATTAATACAAACTGAATAAATCAACTGCACACAGTGTCACATACTCAGATGATGCAAATTATTATTTATTAACTGGAATTCACTCTATTAAATCAAAGGATATAATTAAAGCTGCCAAGTACATGCTTTACAGCATATTATTCTTATATAAATTTACATATAATTTGTTCAAATACACATTTGTATTCAATTTTAAAAGGCGTTGCGTGTGTGACTTTAATTAAATGTCACACCCGCAACAGGGACATGTCACGCCCGCAACGCTCAATAATTACAATTAAAATATTAATTAATTTTTTTGTGTCTGTAATTCAAAGTATCTTAATAAACTATTTTTGAATATAAAGTTTCATAACTTTAAATCAAAAATATTTTTCTGTAGAGATATAAAAGTAACTTTTTGTTGCGGGTGTGACACAATAATTAAGAGTAATTAAATATGCTTACCTTTTGTAATGAACATTAGTGAACACTTCTCTGCAGAAAAAAACTCTCAATAATAGCTTTCAGATCATATATATCCAAGTTTGGAGATTTTTAGAATGTTTGTTCAGCTGTACGAGACCATGAAATGTAAAGATTTTTGCTGCAGTCTATGTTACAAAGTCATAGCGTCATATTATTAATTAAAATAAGTATGTTAATGAAAAAAATTTAATTATTTTTTGATAAAATATGAAATAGTACACTCTTAACTGTTAATATGCAAAATTTCAATCATATTTAAAGAAATTTAAATTTTCATCCTCATGTCCATTTTTTGTGGATTGGGCGAATTTTTAACTTGATATTCCATCTTCATTTTCTATAAATTCAGTGCACTGTAGTATACATTAAAACTCAATTTTAAAACCAAATAAGGTATAGATAATGTGTCTTCATTTCATTTCGTTACATAAATATCAACAGAATTACTAGGCACTTCAAAAAAATTTCCGGCATTAATTTTAATTATATTTTGCGCGTTATGGAAAAAAATAAGATATCTTCCAGATTTTATAAATTTAATAAAGTCTTAGGTATGCGAAAGAAGATGAGATATTAAATTTTTTTTTAAATTAAGTGTCAGAGTAATTTTTTTTTAGAAAATATTCATGAAAGAAGATAATACATTGAGGCTCAAATAAAGTTTCTAAGTATAATATGCATACATTTTAAGGTTTATTGCTCTTTTATAAAAGAGGGGGAATCGTATCTCCTAAAAATTTTTGTAATTTTATCAAAAAATGCACAAAAACGGAACCGTTAATTCTATCATAAACCACTTTTTTCCATAATATTGTATTCATTTATGTGAGATGAATATATTAAAAATATCCTCCAATTTTCTTGCAGTTTAATTTTTATTACAATACATAGATGTACATCCAATATTTTTTAAATCGATTTTCTATCTTTATTTTCAATAAATGGAATGCTCTATGCTAAACATTAAAACTTAATAAAGTATAGTGATTGTATCTTCATTTCATTTTATTACTTAAATATTCAATAGAATTACTAGGTACTTCAAAAAATTTTCCGGGATTCAATTAAATTATTTTTGCACTTTGTGGAAAAATATAAGATATCTTCCTGATTCTATAAATTTAATACAGCCTTAGTTATGCGAAAGAAGCTGCGATATTAAATTTCCCTTTAAATTACGTTTCAGAGTCATTTTTTAGAAAATATTCATAAAAGAAGACAATAAATTGTGGCTCAAATGAAGTTTTCAAGTATAATCTGCATACATTTTACGGATTATTGCTCTTTTACGAAAGAAAAGGGATCTTATCTCTAAAAAAGTTTTGTAATTTTATCAAAAAATGCACAGAAACGGAACCGTTAATTCTATCACAAACTACTTTTTTTCGTTACATAATATCCATTTATCTAAGATGAATATATTAAAAATACTTGAAAATGGCTTTTTAAGATGAACCGAAAGCTAACATATATAAAAGAAAATTAATTCAACACTATGAATAGAATGAAAGAAAAGTGTGTAATATAATGCAATCTATTGAAATTCCGCAACATTTATTCGAAACAAAAGCAAAAAAATTGTATAAACGAGAAGTTTATGAAGCACACTGCAACGCTAGTAGAGTATTTTTAAGAAAGCAATTTAAATTAAAATACAGTATATATAAGTTACTGTAATGGCCATTTCTCTAACGTGAATAAGTCAAAATTTTTTAGATAAACATTGGAATTGAAAATAGGGGGGGGGGGGTCAGTTATAGAGCGGTAGGCGATAGCACAGGCAATCACATCATCCAGCTCATGGAGTAAAATGTAGAATTAGTTATATCTCGATTCATATATTAAAACGCAATTGTTCTGCAACATTTTGGTGGAAAACACCTAAAACCCGATTTTAATGGTATTCTCGTAGGTTTGCCATTATGCTTTTGGCATTTGGGAAGGAAAAGTAATGGTAAACTCACCGTTTGTAAATCTAATCAACGGTAGACCTAACAAATCAACCACTAAAATTGTGCTTTTAGGTTTTTTTCCAACAAGATATGACTAGCAGACCGCTTGCGTTTTTATACGCGAAAAGAGATTTAACTAATTCTAGAATTTCCTCCCTGAACTCGATGAGATGATTGTCTATGCAGCTGCCTCCTGGTCTATTATACATGCGTTAGTATGAAAGAAAATTGCAGATAATCGGCGAATGGTCAAGTCTTTAAAATAATCCCACATGGGTTCAGGTTGCAGAGAGAGGTAATTAGACAATGGCAATTTCTCTTGGGAGAGAGAAATTTCTCTTCAATGCAGAGCACTCCTTTCAAGATTTTAATCTATTTTTTTAAGTGTTCAACTTAAGATTCTATCTAGATATCTCTTCTAAAAGTCCAAAAATTCAAAGAAGTACTATATTTTAGCAGTCTAAGAAACTGGATACCTTTGTAAATAAGGTTTGAATAATTTTTCCGGATGAGTTTATCCTTGTAAATAAGAAATTTTTCTTTTAAATTATCAATTAATTGATGCGACAAGGTTTCAAAATGGTTTCAAGCTTCTTCACTTTTATATAAATTATAAAGAATTTTGTTTTAAAAAATTTGTTTAAAAAATTTGTGGAATTTCTTTTAAAAAAGTATGATTAGAAACGAAGAAAAAAAATTTACTAATTTAATGAAAATTTATAATTTTTTTTAAATCCTCGATGATAAATCATTTACTAACATACCACCAGAAAAGTTATTCTACTTGTACACGAAAATTCAGTTTTCTTCGAGAATTTTGCTTAAGAATTGGAGAATTGACTTATACACGAGTATATACGGTAAGTTTAATACTAGAATTATAGACAACAGAATTTTGTATACAATAAAAAAAAATCTGTAATCCTACAGATGTAATGTTGCCGAAATCAGTATGGTTGCTAATATTTTATCTGTATACTGTACAGATAAAAATGTTTTATAAATCTACAAAACTAATTTTTGTACAGCTACAGAAATCTGTAACTTTGCAAACGAGTCTACTAAAATTATAGTTTTATTGCTAAAATTTTATCTGTAACCTGGGTTCCAGATACATGAAAAATTCTTGGAATTCCAGTTTCCTAAAAAATTCTTACTAACCGTACAGATATTTTTTTATTTTCCGCTCAAATCTGTATATATTACAAAAATTTTTGCTGTTGACATTATATAAAAAGCTCTAGGAATCTCAGTTTCCTAGAAAACTTTTAGTAACTTTACAGTTTTTTTTTTCAGTGTAGCAATGAATGACACTTTATCGAACTTCTCATTTTAATGAATGTTACTTTGACCTATTATCAAAGTCATATTATCTACATTCATTACAAAAGTATTCACTTTAATAATTTTTCAATATAGCGAATTCAAAAAGAGTATTGTATAAATTCGTTGTAATAAAAATTTCCAGGTTCTAAATTTTCATTTTAAATAAAATTTAAAGTAAAAGATTTTTACCTCTTAACCGCAACATCATGAAATGTTTTGTCAGTCCCTTAAGCGAACTACAAATGCCAAACATTTGATTTTCAATAAGAAATAATCTATACTGAAACTCATCAATATATGTAAATCAGAATAAATTGAATAATTTATGTCCAGACTCACCCATTTTGAATGTAAAAAAAAAAAAAAATGGTTTGAGATAAAAATATGCGGTTTGCTGCATTGCTATCAGAAAATTAGTAAATTTTTAGACATACACTTTCTTAAAATAGTTCAAATTTCGGCCAACAGATGGCAATGGCGGCGGCATTAGGCTGTCGAAATTCAGACATTAGTCCATTTTCGTACGCATGAGTGTTTTGGCTCATTTCGCAGATTCGAATCTCAGTCAACATATTGAATTGACTCCTCACTCACCTGCAGAAATGAGTTTGTTGGATTGAAAGAGATTTATAATAATATTTATGATTGAATAAGGTATATTTCCCTTAATAAAAACCACCAAATCTTCCTTTATATAAGCATTCTTATAAGCATCTTTCACACATTTACCATAAATAAATTGTATTCAATAAGTGTTTTTCTAACCGGTTAACTGAATCTCTGTTTGCGTACAATAAATCGAAAATATGGGATAAGCACCGCTTTTTTAAGTTAAAAAATCATAATATTTAATCTAAACATTTCTTCCTTTAAATACTATGAAATTGTATTTTTTTTTTAATTAGAGGTGTGAAAAAGCTTTAAATGATAGATCAAGCAAAATTTTCTTGCCTAGATCGTGCAGTAAAATCAGTTAAGTGATTGAAACAGTGGTTCGGAAATAGTGATGGCAAGTTCTTTGTCTAAAAAAAACGGCGCAGTGACTTATAAATCGTCACATAAAAATATAATAAACCTGAGAATGAAGGAATTTGTTTATAACAAATCCTGTATTAAACCTAAAAAGATGATTTCGACGGAGGAAGTAACATACATAACCAGCTGCTAAAACGGAAACCTGCCTAAAACAAAACATTGTTCATTTTTCCGAAAACCTAAATCATCCCTACATTATATTTATATTTTTACATTTAACACATCTAAAAATTTTATTACGAAAGCCACGAGAGATTTTAAGATGACTTTTATACACACCTCTTTCTTTTCTCACACCAAAAGTGAAAACACATCTACGCTGAAATGGAATGATGTTTAAAAAGGAAAAAAAAGCATTGTATCTGTTTTATATCCTACGAGTTATCCCTTTTCAAAATTTCATTACAAAGAGCATCATATATCCTGAAATATATTTTCTGTCCTCCTCCCCTCCCAACCTTTCCTTAACAATTCTTTCTAAGGAAAAGAAGGGAAGGAAAATTCTGAAAATGCATGTGATTTGAAATAAGGAACATTATTTTTAAAAAAAATTAATCTAAAAGCTTTTTTAAAAGCTATATATGAAAAACGCTAATGTTCCTGTAATTTAGTAATATTTATATTTATAAAGTTTAACTAAAATAAGTAGAACTAAAACGATTCTATGATGATTCAGGATCAAGTATGATTTCTGTAATGAAATTTTGAAAAGGGGTGACTCGAAGGATATCAAAACAGGTAAGTCGCTTTTTTTTCCTTTTAAGCATCCTTCCGTTTCAGATAAATGCGTTTGCAGTGAGGGGAAAAATAGGAAATGGTTGTGTGTAAAAAGCATCTTAAAATCTGTCGTGGCTTTCGTAATAAAATTTTCAGATATGTTAAATGTCAGAATACGAATATAACGTAGAGATGAATACGATTTGCGGAAAAATGAAAAAGAGTTCTTTTTAGACAGGTTTCTATCTTAGCGGGTAGTTTCTATATGTTACTTTCTATAATTTTTTATGTTTTAAGACAGGTTTTTTATAGACAAAATATAGACGAAGCTTTGTTCTAAGGTTTAATATGTTTTTATGTGCCGATTTATAAATCTCTGTTCCGCTTTTATTTTTGACAGGAAACTTCCCACCACTATTTACGTACCACTGTTTTAACTTCTGATTTCACTACACGACGTACAAGCAAGAAGATTTTGCTTGATCCATACTTTAAAGATTCTTGACGTCTCTTAACTTTTTAAATACAATTTCATACTATTTAATGGAAGAAATATTTAGATTAAATATTAAGATTTTTTAACATAAAAGAACCATTTTATACTATATTTACAATTTAAAGTACATAAAAAGAGAATGAGTTAACCGGTTACAAAAACATTTTTTTATTACAATTTGCTTATGGTAAATGTGTGAAAAGTCAATGCTTCTTAAAAAGCATTCCTTGCTGTTTTTTATAAAGTATAATAGATATTATTCAATCATAAATATTATTTTAAATCTCTTTCCATCCAACAAAATATATTTCTGTAGGTAAGTGGAGAGTCCATTCAATATGTCGACAGAGATTGGACTCTGCGAAATGAGTTAAAAAAGTTAATGCGTTTGAAAATAGAGTAATGTCTGAATTCCTACATCCTGATGCCGCCATCAGCGGCATCTGTTGATCGAAATTCGAACTATTTCAAGAAAGTGCATATCTAAAAATTTACTGATTTTCTGATAACAATGAAGCAAACCGCACATTTTTATCTCAAACTGTTTTTTAGTTGTTTACATTCAAAATGGGTCAGTCATTTACTGGACACCCCGTAGCTAGAAGAACAGATAGACAAACTGATTTCATAAACTCTTTTCTCTTTTTTAAAAAATCTTTCAGAAGGCATTTCTAAAAAATAGATTATTCTTTGACCTCTTTAAATATATCTTTTACTTTAAAATTTGTTAAGGAATTACAGGAACTGAATTCAAATGAATCCTCCTTTCAATTCTATCTATATTTAACAGTTCCACATAGAAACTTTTATTTCATTTTCGTCGATAGAAAGTTAAATGCGTCGGTTTAAAAAAATATTTTCGCACCAAATCAGAAGGTTATTTAATAAATTAAAAATATTGAAAGGAAAATTACTATTTGTAAACAAAGAAACACCACATTGCAAAAAAGTTCTTCATCAATAGCAACATAACAAATGCAAAAAATTACATATTAGAAATTAATATTTTAATTCTGTCACAAATAGTACTTTTATTTACTTTAGACTCATAATTACTAAGAAATGACATAAATCTTGCACTAGTTGAAAAATCTAATAAACTTAGAAGATGTACAAATCTTCTGTATTTTTTAAAGAAGGGGGAAATTTTTAAGCAAATTACATTTTTATAATATCCATAAAACTTATGATATTTTTTACATTCATTGAAAATCATCTTGCATTTTTTTAATTTACCATTTCATTCATTTTGTACGGTTATTATTTAATAATAATAAAAACTTTGATTGAAGAAAAAAAATCAATCAGTTCCACGACAGCTAATCAATATTATTAGATATTTTAAAATTACTATGCAAGCATTATGAACAAAAAATTCATTTGGCAAACTAGGTTGTCATCATATCCAAATTGTAACAAAATTTACAATTTATAATACCAACACCTATTTTTTTATTACATCGTTGAGTTGTTTGTAAATGTTTTCTAAGGACGCCCAACTGGAAATCTTTAGTTATGTTTGTTTGAATTTTTTATTGTAACTAAAAACACACTCTTTTCTACGAAACATTATTATTATTGTCTAATTTTTTTAATTAAAAGAAACTAAAAATATTTAAATATTCCAAAAAGTTTTATGAATAATGAAAACAAATTATGTATTCTATTATAATTTCAATATTTATATACTTACATCCATTTTTTTGTTAATATTTATGAAATAACATGTTTGTAATAATCGTATTTTACTTTTAAATTGTTTAAGCTTCGTTGTTTTTGAGAAAAATGTGGCAAACGGGCTCAATGTAATAATAAATTAATCAAACATAAGTAGATTTTAATCAACTATATTTAAAAATATTTATAAATTATAATTATTTTTGTATGTTATATGTTGCTAAACTTCAATATATTTACTTTAAGAAGCAAAAATTTAAAGATTTATGATTGCATTTTCTCTTATGACTTGCATACGCTTAAATTTTGGTTAAAATTTCTTAATTGATTTTAATGCATTTATTCATTAATGTATCGCATGCGTTCTTAAAAGAAAAGGGCTATTTTTAAAAAATCATTCGTTTTATGTTCTGTTTTACTAAATTTATAACAGTAACTCATAATGAATAATGTATCAATAACGTTTTAAATGTTATATCAGAAAATTTGTACAATTTTAAATCATAACATTCCATATCTTCGGTGTTACTATTTTTTTTTATAATAATTTTTTTAATTTAATTTTTATTGTTTTTGACAAATGATTATTTCTACTTATATAAGCACTACATATTTAAGTAATAAATCAATCTGTTATAAGCATTAAAGCAAAATATAATAAATTTTATGTAAACAATATCAGAAATTGGTGATATTTTCTATCATCATGTAAACTATTTTCCAACATTTGCAAAAATATAATTTTTTTTTTGTATTTATGAAGTATTTTTAATAATTCTCTTTTCTTATTTGTTTCTTTACATGTTGGTTTTTTTTTTAAATAAAGATCGAATTTTTGCAATATAGCAATAAAACAAAATCACATTCCATTTCTTCTTATTTACTTTCACTAGTATAACGTTCTGTTAATGGCTATTTTATTCAAGATCACTAAAAAATTCTTTTTTATTATTCTATAATAAGGAATAATAAATCTTGATTTTCATCACAGTTCATTATTTTCAGAATAAAAGAAACAGTAAAGTGATTCGTCTCATTAGTAGTTTCTGTAGATAATGATGGAAATAAATAAAAAGATAATTTAACAAAATCTAGTGAACCATTAAATAAAAATTACCGAAGTGGTAATAAAAACGAGTTATTAATTTATTTTTCATATTTCAGCATACACTATAAATTAAATAAATTTTTATTCATGAAAAATTTTATAAGATTATCAAAAATTCTTTATTCTGGGGAAGGTGCGAGAAGGGTAAATCTATTAATTGTTAGTTTTTAAATATCCTCTTTTGTATTAATAAATTGTCAGTAACATGCATTCAAAATAAATCACTAAAATAAAGAAATACGTTGTTTAATTTAAAAACAAATGACAATCTATTTTATTCCTCTTGATGAAATGAATTCAGTATATTCAACAAAAAAATTATTCAAAATCATTCGAATGTTAAGATGACTAAAAGTGGACTTTACTTATTGAAGACAAAAAAATGACTTCACTTGGAAATTCCGCACCAATATCCGTTACTAAAATAACATTAAATATATATGTATGTTAAGCAATAATTGTGTCGATACAATAAGATATTTTTGCACAATAGTTATTTCTTATTAAGTCATAAATTAAACATGTTTGCAGAAGTTGCATTGAAGTGAAACTTTAAATATTCAAAGCACCGTAAGGCAAAATTTTAATAAAATTTAAAGAATTCTTGTTATAGTTTTTAATCTCCTCAGTCCCAGTATACAACATCTCCAAAGATGTATCAGTCTATACATCGATTCTTTTGACATCCATGCATTTAAGAAAAATGTATAGAAGTAATTTTAATAGTTCTAGAAGCATTTAAATTAATTAAAATCATGTTATTTAGCGTTTCCTTAAGGCGACATCAGGACTGAAGATATTCAATCCGATAATTGAAAGTTTAAACAAATATTATTAGCATTAGAATTTAGTTTTATTTAGAAACTTCAACTTTATACTGATGGATATAATGCAGGAAATAAATAAATATGATAAATAAAAACAGTAATGAAAATTATGAAGTAAAAGAAGCCCATCGGCTTTGATCAAACTCCATATAGACAGGTAGCCTGTTATACAAACTATAAGATCATCAAGTTGACGAAATCCAGAACTAATTAAATTTGTTTGCACATTCAAGTTCAACTCGTCTGTCAAGTTGTATTTATATGGAAAACACATATAAACCCGATTTTAATGCTTAAGTGATTTCTTGAGTCTTACTTTTTACCTGGTGGTGCTATTAAGCATTATGTCATATTTATTTTTTTCCCAGTCACTATGAAGAATAAAGAATAAAATGTTTAACAATGTACAACGTAATATCTCTTCTAATTAAAATATTTTTTAATATTCTACAATGAATTTTTTATTTCATTTTAAATTTTAAAATTGCCTACCGAGAATGAAAACGCATTTTCATAAAAGTATTACTCAAAATGAGTATTGTAACCAATTTATTTTGGGTGACCCTGTCAATGGATTAAAATACTATGAATGTCCTTTTGTAACGTAATCGTAGTGAAATTCAGTATTTTATATCAGTTTCAATGCATTTTCAATTGTGTAATGTCATTCGTATACTCTGCAAAATATTTTTTCCCATAGACCATAATGTAATCGAATTCTTTTGGGTCCTCCTGTAAATAACTATTAATCCCACGTATTTTATGTACAATATTAAACGTACATAGGGAACCCTAAATAAGGCTTACAGATTGCACGAATATCCGAGTATATTTACGGAAGTTAGAGCATAGATATGTAACAAACAAACCGAATGCATAAAACCTTTTCAATTTTGTTAAAAGGTGTTAAAAACTGGAATTAAATTCTTAAAAAATATAAATATTTTTATTAAATGATCGCTTGAATTAATTCATTGTTATACCTCTATCAGTAGAGAAAAATGCGAAATAATGTGCACAGTATTTGAAAAGAATTTTTTTTCAATATTATTTTTTTAAATGTAACACTCTAAAAAAAAAACGCATAACCAATTTTATTTAAACTAGCTGAATCCGTCGAAATTCGACGGTAAAGAATATATATTAGATATTATATATATCAGTCTTATATACACAACTAGCAGCCTTCGCCCGCTACGCTGGTCGGTTTCTTTAAAATAATCTTGTATCAAACAAAATGCATCTAGTGACGGATTAAAACTTAATATCTAATCAAGTAGACTTAATCGCTGTCTTATTCGTATAATATCTCATTATCTGGTTCAAAATAAATATTGACGACATAATACACAAATTATCACTAAAATCACTATGTTTAACTAATTTTTAGTAGATTTGCTATTTTGAATTTTGCGCTTCTACCTATAAATGCAGCAAAGATGTATCGAAATGTCTTAAAAGTATGAACAGCCGATTAACCCTTTTAGGTGGGAGTTTCTAAAAAAAGATAAAACACATGCTGATTTTAGTAAATACGTGGAAACGAAAAACAGAGGGAATTAAAAAAACAACAAACAAAAGGGAGGCTATAAGGAAGATATATTAGAGGAAAGACATGTGATGGTGTAATCTGATTGCAAATAGTGGAAAAGGCGCGAGTTAGTGTAAAAAGAGAAAGTAGTTTAAGTATCAAAAATTAGAATTCTTTAGCAATTAAAAGGAAAATAGCCAAACAAATAAGAAAAAAAACCTCCTCTTATGGCGAGAAAAGATCTAAAAAGATGGTGAATGGAATCAATATTTTTTTGGGGATCAATATCATTTGATTTAGCATGAAAATATACATTAAAATATGTTATCAATTGAAAAATAACTACAAAATCCAATTTTTCACGTTTTTTTCTAACCTTTTTTAGGGAAATCCAGACGAAATCCAGACTTTCTTTTACATATATGGATTCTAAATTTCAAATTTTTGCGTCGAAATACCTCAAGAACTTCTGGATTTAAAGGAATTTGCTTAATTTTGTTTTACCCCTTTTAGGGAAATCCAGACGAAATTCACACTTTCTTTTATATATAGAGATTGAAAATTTCAGGTTTTTGCGCCGAAGACATCGCAAAGTGAAATATCTCACGAACTACTGGATTTAAAAGAATTTTTTAATACCATTCGATTTAGCATGGAAAAATACACTAAAATATGTTATCAATTGAAAAATAACTACAAAATTTTATTTTTTACATTTTTTAAAAAAGTTCGTTCTCTTTTTTACTACATTTAGGGGTAGAATTTTCAAAAATCCTTTCTTAGAAGCACTTGATATTATAAGAAATATTTTCACTCCAATTTGCAAGATTTTAGCTTCACTAGATTTTTTTGTGGGATGATTAATACGAAATCCAGACTTTCTTTTATATATATAGATTGAAAATTTCAAGTCTTTGCGCTGAAGACATCGCCAAATTATAAAATGTGAAATAACTCACGAACTTGCATTTAAAAGAAATTGCATAGTACCACCCGATTCAGAATGAAACAATACACTAAAATATGTCATCAAATGAAAACTAACTACAAAATCCGATTTTTTACGAATTTTTTAAAAGTTCGTTCTTTTTTTTAAACAACTTAGGGGTGGAATTTTCAAAAATCCTTTCTTAGCAGCGCTCGATGATATAAGAAGTATTTTTACTCCAATTTTCAAAATTTTAGGTTCGGTAGATTTTTTTTTTTTTTTTTTTTTTTTTTTTTTTTTTTTTTTTTTTTTTTTTGTGGGATGATCAATACGAAATCCAGACATTCTCTCATATATATAGATTGAAAATTTCAGGTTTTTCCGCCGAAGACATCGTCAAATAAGAAAAAGTTAAATATCTCGCGAAATACTGGATTTAATAGAATTTACTTAATACCATTCAGTTCATCATGAAAAAATACAATAAAATATGTTATCATTTGAAAAATAACAACAAAATCCCATTTTTAAGGAATTTTTTTAAGTTCGTTTTCTTTTTTACCCCACTTAGGGGTGGAATTTTCAAAAATCTTTTCTTAGGGGCAGTCGATGTTATAAGAAGTATTTTTACCCCAATTTGCGAGATTTTAGATTCGGTAGATTTTTCTGTGAGATAATTAATACGACCTGTAGAAAGCTCAGGGCTGATGACTAGAAAAACAGCCAGGTCTTTTAAATATATAGATATTTCATAAATTATTTAAATATGAACAAACAAAATATGTTAAACACAGGCTCAAAATTAATTATGCCAAAAAATTGCTAGCTTGACGTCATATGATTGCCGATATTTTTCATCTTATACAACATTCAAAAGTTATTTTGCATTCAGGTAGTATTTTAATTTGATTTAAAGGCCCATGACTAATACGCAATCGTTCTGTATTATTAATTCATTCCAGAAAATTTAGCATGATCAAAATAACAGTTTCAGAAAGCACTTTCTCTTTACTACATTATTAATTTCTGAAATCAAACAAGACTCTCTTCTTTGATGTATTTAATCAAAGAGGATGACGTAATTATACATCAATTATAAGCATACTCTCAAAGTGTCTTTCATAAAGTATTATTTCATCACAAAATTGTATATTTTACTAAATCGTAAATCGTAAAATATATTTTAAATTTCTGCTCTTAGATCAAAAGGAATAAATTTTCAATCAGTAATTTTCATAATATTCACAATTAACTATTAAATGGATTTAATTATGTCACATAAGGGTGTTTAAATTATATTTATTTTGTTTGTCTGTTAAGGCAGATTAATGACTATATAAAAAAATCAGAGCAATTGTGATATGTGTATTTTAATACTAACAAGGGGTCCAGCACCATGGTGCGCACAGATTTTCATGATTTTCAAGTATGTTGTAGGGGTCATACTACGAATTATTCTGGTGAAAAAGTTTCTTCAAATGGGCCATGGTTTTTGAGAAATTGGGGGTCAAAGTTCAGCGTATATTTCAAATACTTATTAGTACAAGTTCCGCATGCGAATCCGTAGTGCCGTGGTAACACGCGAACTTGCGAGTCGAAAGGTTGCGGATTCGGATCAGTCCTCGGCCTTTATTTATTTTTATTTATTTTGTATTTTCTTTTACGTTACAAATTTTAAGTATTTTTACTACAAAATTGCTACAGCTTTTGATATTTTCTTAATAAATTACATTTACATTTTAAAATTTTTTCATGAAAATTAATTTTTTTCTGCAATTGTTAAACTAATATTTCTATTAACAAAACTGCAAAACTAATTTACGCCTAGAACTTTTTTTTATTAATTATTATTTGCGTTTTTGATAATAAGCACAATCCTGAAATAAAGATTTTTCTTTTTATTATCCCTTTTTTATTTTATAGCATTTTAAATGAAAACTTGCCCTTTTTTGTATAAATAATACAAAATAATTTTCGGGTGCAATTTTTTAAATGTCTTTAGGATTAGATTATTCATGTAATGTGTATCTTCGAAAGAATAATAAAATATTAATGTAGTAATGTTAAAATGCAAGTTGTTACCAGTAATCCTAATTTTTAATTTTACAATTTTCTGAAAATGCATTTATCTCCAAAGTTCAACCTGAACATAAGTTATCGTTTAAACAAATAAAAAAAGACAGATTACATCGATTTTTATTACATATCAAAACACTCTTTCCGTGATTCAACTGATGTGCGAAAATCGTCTGTTATTGAGATAATATTTACAATACATATAAAAATACTTTTTTAAAAATGTCTGCTTTCCTCCGTAATATCAGAATAAATGCAGATTTCTTTTTATTAATCATATATTTGCTCTTATACAAATGATGATTAAACTTTTTTTGTACTTTTAATATATTTTGAAACATATTTATCACGAATTAAGTATTTAAGTAACATAAATTATATTAAATGCAGTATTAAATTATCTAAAAATCCATGCACAATATTGTGTAACACACATTTGAAAAGAAAAAAAGTGACTGATTAATCTAAAAATATTATATTTAAAGTAGTGAAGATTTTAAAATATTGAAATGTTCTTATACTTCAAAATTTTAATTAAATACGAATTTTTATTTATTTATTTGTTGCAAAATGTACTTTTAGTTGAACCCTGAAGTGCAGTCAATTCACCATATTTTAAAAAAATAATAATAAAAAAAATGTTGACAAAGTAAACTGTCCTCTTCAGAAAATATCAAAAGGTTCAAAGCAGTAGAATTTTCAATTCTGCTTATAATTTGCGAAGCGTAAAAAATATAAAAATAAGTAAAAAGCCGAAGAGTCATTCGAACCCGCAACCTTTCAACTCGCAAGTTCGCATGCTACCACTGCGCCACGGATTCGCATACGAACTTTGCAGTAATAAGTATTTGAAATATACTCTGAACTTTGATCCCGAATTTCTCAAAAATCAAGGCCCATTTGAAGAAACCTTTTCACCAGAATAATTAGTGTTATGACCCCTACAACATACTTGGAAATCATCAAAATCTGTGCGCACCATGTCTGGTGGACCCCTTGTAAGTACAATTCAGATTTAAATCTAGATTTAAATTTGTAATCAGTTTACATTAATGTCTATAATTAATTACAACTATATTTAAAGTATGTGTTTTTTCAAATGTCGAATAAACTAAAATATTTCACAAGAACGTTCATTAGTAAAACATTAAATGCAAAGTGTTCTGAAGTAAGATGCCAAGTTACGGTTTTAAATTTTTTAAGGCTTGATTTTAGATGTTTTTCTCTAACAACAACAACAAAAAAAAATGATCTGTAACTTATTGACTATGTATACAAGAAATAATATTTTAGCAGGTATGTATTAAAATTTCAATGTGTGATTTCTTGACCAATGCTTTTTAGCGCTACCCAGACAGCCACAACTGTCCTTCAGACGTCATATATTGATTATATAAATCTTGTAGTTGTCATATCCCATGCGAACTATCTAGTGAATGCGCTGATGATGATAACGAATGGGCGGTCCAATCACATTATCCACTGAACAGCCGATGATCAACTTTGAACGGACCATCCAACCGAATTGTCCCCAAAACGGCCGATGGATGTTCTGTAACCGTCAATGCGTTTTTAGCAGCTACGGTTCCTTTTATGAACTCCTCAACTCACCTACTTTTTACAATCTCATTTTGACTTAACGTTCTCACGCTGTTGCTTGATTTTCAAATTTTTGTAAGTTTTTCAGTTCATGTGCATTTTATTTTATGTTGTTTTTTTCCAATTTCTTCAAGAATCAATATAAGGTAAGAATTTTTATTAATTTAATTTTCTAAAGTTAATATAGAATACTATTCATATTTGATGATATTATACATTAGGCCTTGTTAGGCCTACAACTGTCCACAAGACGAATTCACCCATCCGAAGGATATCGGCTTATCTTGAATATGACATTATTTGGATAATTTTAGGACCGTCCAGAAGGTATAAGTATCCTATTAACCGTCCCAAAGGTGTCATGAAGTGACATCCAAAGGATGTTGACGGGTGTGACATTTCAAAACCCAGGGGATGTTCTGTAACTGTCGACAGGCCCAATTCATTGCTCCGCAGGATATCACACATGTTCGGAAAGTGACATCTTTAGGATGTTTTTAGGATGTGTCCGTGTTGTCTGGATATTGTCCACCTATCACGCCATGCAAACAAAGCTATAAAATAAGATAGAATAATGGCCTTTAAATGGTCCAATTCTAAAATTACAAACTTTACAGCCCTAAATTTAAACAACTTTCTCTTACAAATAATTGTAAAGTTACGATGCGGAAATAGTCATTTGATATATTATTCAGTTGGCATGAAAAAATTAGAAGCTCTTAGGGAATAAAAATTTCTCTGTATCTTTTTTCATTTTCAACAATGACAGTAATATGCTCTCTAGCACAAAATCAAAAATAAAACCTCTTCGGATGTAGTTCCAGCACGGAAAAAAACCACCATAAACTTTGGAAATAATAACGTCAATCGATGGCGTTATTACACCGAAATTCTTATATCGTAATACATTTTAAAGTACGGATGTCCCCCTCTCCTGCGAACACATCCAAAATCTTCCAAAACATTTTGAATGTTACGTATTATCCATAATTAATTTTAGAATGCATTTACGTCGTTGGCCATAGTGTTGCATTTCCATAAAACGCACTTTGCAGTTTTGGTAAATTTAGAAAAAAAGTATGAGATGCTTGAAACAGACTATCGCACTGGTTCTTACTTCACAAAACTTTGAAGAATTTTTGGAATGCTGCCATCAGCTATATAACTGCGTGATATCGGTTACGCTGTGAGAATGCTTCTCAAAAAAAATACTAACTCTTTCAATTAAAACTAATTAGCAATTTATTAACACATTATCTACACATAACAAAACAAAATTTGAAATTAAGAACTCAAATATAGATGTTCCTGTCCGACATTAAAATAAATACAGCAAAATCCTTCTGCATACTGGGTTACTTATTAAAAATCTATATCCCTCTCACACTAGGTTCGTGAAAACTGATTTATTGATGATCCCTCTTGAATTCCTGTTACACAGGTTCTATACTCCAAGAGCCTACACTCATTCCCCCAAAATTCGGCTAAGTAAACATCTACTTTACACGTTGTCCACCACACACCAAATTTTTTTTTTCCGGTATACAACTCATCTCCAAAACGACCCATATGTCGATTACCATTTGCCAGTTAGGGCCATATCTCTTCATGGGCACAAATTGTCACTCAAACTGTTATTCTGTATATTTAACAATTTTAGAAATGGTCGAAAATGGAAAAGAACTCGAGTGAAATTCTAAAGATGTTGTTCAACTTAAAAATCCCCGCGTTCCGTAATTAACTATAGACAAACTTATCATATTAAAGAAACAAAGTACTGTCAAAGCAATAAATCAGTGTTTCGAATCTTGAGCGAAAGGCGCGGAGAATATTAAGATGGTCGAAAAATTAACAAAAGGGCCAAACTTTATTGAAGGTAGAATAACGTTTACATAAAATATCGATTTTTATAATCAAAATACAGAAACGACCAGAAAAAGCATAGACAATTCTTTCCGTTGTTACAAATGTTTCTAAAAGAAAACAAATATTGGATCAAACTTTATTGCAAATTTTTTTCACATTCTCAAAGACTTAGACGGGACATTTAGTAGAACAATAAATCAGAAATTAACAACTTATTGATTTATTTCAAATTCTTGTATTGCAAACCCATTTTTTGTCAGTATTTTATGTACGTAACATAATCCATAAATACAGTAGAATAATACGTTCATTAGATGTTAATAAATTTTTATTACCGATCTTTTTTGCTAATCTAAAAGTACCTCGACTTACGCCGTTTTCAAATTACGTCTCCAGTCATGGAATGAATTACTGATGTAATTCGAGGTATTCCTGTACATGAAATACACTACAAATTTATGAATAAACAAAGTATTTCTTAAGAATCGTCTTCAAATCACAAAACTTAATACTTAAATTTTAAATAGGGCGTTGCTTCTTATACACACCTTTTAGAGATAAGGTCTACAAATGAAAAAACGGACATTTTGCGGTTGTTTGTTATTTAGATAACTCAGAGCTTTACGTAGAATCCGCTTTTACCTTTCCCTGTATTTCTTCATAATTACGAGTAAAATTAGTACTTGGAGTTATTACCCACACTGGCGTTATTACCCCAAGATACCTTATCTCATTTTTTTGCTTGGATATTAGATTCTTATAAAAAACTACTTTTTAAAAGGTTCTATTCATTTTAAGATAATGTAACAATATTTCCAAATATGAAAATATAAGCTCATAAGCAATTATGAGTTTTATAAAAAAAAAAAAAAAAAAAAAAAAAAAAAAAAAAAAAAAAAAAAAAAAAAAAAAAAACTTTATAAAACATTCTATGAAAACTTCTACTATTTGGAAATCAGAAATGAGTTGCTTTTCTTAATGCTCAGTTATAGCTTATTACTACATTTATTCAGCAATATACTTTTTTGAGCTTCAACCTTTTAAGTAAAAAATATATTTCAACAAATTATTTTTTTCTGGAAAGTGTAAAAAAATGTTTTCTTAATAACCTTCAATTTACTTTGTTTATGTGTTTTTTCTGCGTCAAATGATATGTTTTAAACGTATTAATATAGAAACACAACAGCCTGTCATAAAAAAAGAGAACTTTTCTTATTGTATTGGCTAATATTATGCTATCGGAAAATAAATTATAAGTATTTTTTTATAAAAATGTTTAAGCAGAACTCAAACTTTGAGTATCCTACCGGGTTTAATGAAAAGTACTCACTTTATAAGGAAAAAGCCTGCACACTTTATCACATACGCAGTTTATCGATAATAAACATTTTATAAATAACAAAAGCAGGGCTGAAAACAAAAAGATATTATTTAATGCAAAATAACTTCAAACTTTGATAATAACTCCTTTTATTGGGCACATAAACACAATAAAGTGAGAAATGAACAAAATATAAATCAGTTTTTGAAATTTTAAAAGTATGAATATGAATGAAAAATGATAATGCACGTAATTGTAAATGAAAATGCTCATTTTGTTGTTTTAATAATTCATTGATTAAGTAAGGCAATTATCATCACAAATTGATTTTTTATTAAAAAACGACTACAGACGTAAACTTTTGTTACGCTGTGCTTTCAAGTAGAATGATGTGTAAAAAATAAATAAGGAAAATAGTGCTCTATTCAAAAAGTTCTTTAACTAAAATAGATGAATGTCGTAAGGCAGAATTTAATTTTATGACAGTGTTTATTAATTATTAAAATGAAAACTAACATTTATAATACTTCATCTTGTATATTAAAAAATAATTTTATATTGTTTTCGTTAAAGTATAATTGATCAATTGCATTAAATCTAGGCAAAGCAGTAATTTCAATTGCTTCACGTGGTAATTTCTTTCAGCTGACATTATACATATATATATATATATTACGCAACTTTTATTGCATATTCGAACTCTATGTCCAAGAATACATAGATTGACGAATTCAAGAATACATCAGATCCAAGTTCATTACTGTATAATGGAACAGATTTTACATGTTTCGGCTTTCCGAACGTGGCTTTGCCATCTGGAAACCTGATTAGCAAGAACTTTCGTTGTAAAAATGGCCGTCTATTGTTTTAACCGTTTTTCTTGGAAACAATTAGTAGTGGTTGAAACAATGGCACTGTATATATGCTTTTTTGAAAAACTTATATATGTTAAATTATTTTTGAAATTGCATTTTTTTATATAGCCAATCATTTCTAAACAATAACATGCATATTTTGATCTATTAGCATACAAATATGCAATCAAGATTACAAAGTTAGACTCCGTCTGACCCCTGAAGTGGTCATATGAAGTCAAATTTGATTTTACGGGAAAGCTTTTTTAAAATGCGCATTTTTTCGTTTTTTGATCTCATACGTATTTCTCAAGTTAATCGACAGTATAAATATTTAAAATTGTACAGTGTCAGCTTTTAAATCATAAGCTTGAACTCATATTTAACATTGTAGATGTGATAAGGAAGACAACTAAGGTAAAAACAAACAATTAAAGAAAAATAATATCATTTGGGATCACCCTGTAAATTAAAAAGCACAAATGATCCATCACTGCAAAATACAAACTTGTGGATACTGTGCAATATGTTTGCTCATTCGTGTGAGAATAGCACGCAAACACAAAGAGATACGGCATGTTTTTTTCGATTTTTTAGTTTGTTATGGATAATAGTCAAATTATAAAATACTAATTAGTATTTTAAAAGTTTTTAAAATCTTTTTCTATAATACATACGAAGTTTATGTAGCTCATAGTCATAAAAATATATAAACGAGAGTAAAAATTTGAAATTAAATATAGTTTGTCATGGCGTTTTATTAATAAACATTGTATTATTATCTGTTTCCAGTAATAAAATTTGAATTACACATGAAGAAAAAGGAATATAAATTACATACATCCCGGAAATTATTAAAATAGTAAATACAACTTAATGGGTATCTGAAAAGAAAACAATAATACTGAGTGATTAAGATTTCGGTTAATTACTTGCCCTGATAGGAAATTTAATCAATCACATAGTTATAAGGCCATTAATAAAAGGAAACACAAGGTATGAGATTGAAATTTTAGTTTTAGTTATAATAATTAAGTATTAACTAACTATTAAGTAATAATTATCTTTAAATAGTAATTATTGAGTAATCATTATTTTAAAGTAGTAATTACTAAGTAATAATTAAGTATTACTTTTAATAATTAAGTTTTTTAGTTTATATCTGTCAGTTATCTAATTTAATTCATATGTAACATTAAATGATTTTTTTTTCTTAAAAGTTTAATTAATGTTATAAACTATGAATTATATGAATATTGTCAATAAAACTTTTTATTCAAATCTTTACCAAGCTTGTATCAATTTTCATTACATGCTCTAAAAGAAGTGATTTTTTTTAAATGACCATAAAATAACATAAAAAAAAGAAATTGGTGCATAGAAAATGAGCATTCACTCCTACGAAAGAGTGACTATTCCCTTCTACCACAAGTAAAAAAGGCACTCCTTTAGCAAAAGTGAATAGCAACTCCTCCGAAAGAGTGATTATTTACCCCAGCTTAGAATTAATATACACTTCGAAGGAGTGACTATTCACTCTTTCAAAGAGTCGACAATTCACTCTTGCTCAGAGAGAATAGCAACTTTACAGAAGTTGGGCATATTTTGACTCTGCGATAAAGTGACCATTAACTCTTTTTCATTTAGAGTGTATATTTATGCATATTAACATAATTACTGTAAATTTAAATTAATTGTTTTAAATTCTAAATATGATTTAATACTTTAAAAGTAAAAATATTCTGCTATATAACCTAATTACATTTTATTAGAATGTACAAAAATAAAAGTTATTAAAAAGATTTCGAGGCCCATACGTTATTTCAAATTGAATTTTTTTCAAAATATACTTTTAAAGTAAAATAAAATTAGATATCTAATTATCTAAATCTGGTATTCTATAATAAAAGCTTAAGAAGTGAATTAATTAAAAATAGAATTTTCGTTCACGAACTTATTCATTCGTTTTTATTATTCAAAAATTCTAAGATAAAGTATTCAAGTCGATTGTTTCAAGATTTAGTAATGTGGATTCTTATTTCATTATAAATTTATAGTAACGAGTAATTATTGAAGTATTGAATAAATTTAGTAAATAAACATATTTTAACAAATATTACTTACTTTTATTGAAAAACTTTATTTTCGGATAAATTTCACATACATCAGTTAAAATTCGTTCTTTTATTTGTAGTTTATATAAACTGGTGCTAAATGGATGTGTATTTTTTATCTAGAAATGTACAATTATTTTACAACATTTTAAAGTAAAAGACTTTGTTTACACTCTTCTAACTTATTAGGTTCGTACAAAAAGAAAATAGGAATTATAATAGTAGAAAAATTCAATGCAATTCGACTGCTTAGATTAATACATAAATTAAAAGAAATTCGAAAGCGGTCTGATTGTCAAAGCATCTCTGTACAGACTATTTAAAAGAAATTTAGTCACGGTAAAATCGTCATATCTACATATTTTATATTTACTAGCTGTCCACCATTCTAGAGACGGTGCTAACTGAACAGATTAAAACAAGCACATTTTAACCAAAAATATTACTTAATAAATTAGGCCAAATTATTGCACAATACAGAATAAGAACCATTGTACACTGCTCAAAACAATTAAAGGATATTTGAAGTTTTATATAAAATAAAGATATAAACGAATTTTTTTTTGCCGAAAATAGAAGAAGAGAATCACAAATACAAATTTTTCTGGTTTTCAAACTGTGGAGTATGCAAATTTTGAGTTGGACATCAAAAACGTCGCTTCAGCGGCAGCGATTGAAATTTGACTTTCAACTGGATAAGAGAAAATGAAAACAAGGATGATCGGCATTCAGTGATTGCTTTGTTTCGATGAGTACGATGTCTCAGCGAAGTCATTTGACAGATTCAGAAGCTTTGAGAATTGTTGGTAGGTTAGAAGAGGGCCAAACTCAAGCCGAAGCAGCGCAAGTCATTGGAGTGTCACAAAGTGTCATTTCCAGGATCTGGAACTGTATTTTGGAGAGTGGATGTGCAGGCCGAAGACCAGGGCAAGGTCATAGACGGGAACAACGCCCAATGAAGATCGGTATTTAGCGTTAACAGCTCAGAGACACCGAAACATGAACGCTACTCTTCTCCAACAACACCTTCGCTCGGCTACAAGCACCACGATTTCAACTCAGACTGTCCGAAACCGGCTCCATGCTGTAGGTCTGTATGCTCGCCAACCGATGGTATGTGTTAGATTAACATCAAAGCATCGTCGCGACCGCAGGGAGTGGGCAACCGAGCATGTCAACTGGATGAGAAATGAATGGAGCAATATTCGGTTTTCTGACGAGTCCCGTTTTTCTGTGCATCCGGATAATAGGCGTATTTTCTTCTGGAGGGACCGTGGCAGTAGGAATAATCCTGTGTTCGTGCACGAAAGTGTCAGATTTCGCGGTGGAGGAGTGTTGGTGTATGGTGGCATCTCCATTGACGGGCGCACTGACCTCTACATCATTCGAGATGGAGCTCTGACTGGTCGCCGATATAGGGATGAGATCCTCAGACCTATTGTAGTCCCTTACGCTGCAGCAATCGGAGAAAACTTCATTTTGATGGACGATAACTGCAGGCCACATCGTGCAAACCTGGTGGAGGATTTCCTTTTCGAGGAAGGAATCGTTCGAATGGAATGGCCAGCGTGTTCTCCAGACATGAATCCAATCGAGCACGTTTGGGACGCTCTAGGAAGACGAGTTTCTGGCCGCCAACTACCCCCACAAACTCTCCAAGAACTGGAAAGAGCTCTTCTGGAAGAGTGGGGCAGAATACCCCAACTCGTCATTAATAGCCTCATTGAGTCCATGCCTCAAAGGTGTTCAACGTTGCTGGCCGCCCGTGGGAACCATACCTCCTACTGAAAATGATTTTCTTTGAAGAAAACACATTTTCTTATTCTTTTTTCTCATATGCACAAATTGTGTTTTTTTCCTTTTGTACACAAATGCACAATAAAATGCATTTTTTCTGCCAAACATGAGTAATTTATTCTCATATAACCTACTATGTCTGTCGACCATGTATCAATCAGCTAAAAAGTTTCCCAGATACAAAATCCACCTAAAACTGCAATATCCTTTAATTGTTTTGAGCAGTGTATTACATCAATTTTCAAGTTAAAAACATCTTAATTGAATTAGTCAAATTGTCACATGTTATCGTTATTCGCTGTTATGCATTTAACACAATGGAGGGAGATAAATGGTGTCTAAAATGCAACACGACTTTACAGCGGACAAGCGTCATACTTTTTAGGATTCAAATATTTTGTTTAGTTATGTTATTAGACGTGGCAAGATGTATAACGACAACAGTAAAAGAAGCAAGTTAGAAAGTAAATTAAAAATATCAGTACAAAATAATAATTATAATTTTGGGGAATAGAGAGGGAAAACATATTTAAAAATATGTATTTAAACAGTTGATAAACCATAAATAAAAAAAAAAATATAAACAGAAAATAGTTTAATTTACGAAAAAACGTAAGAAAATATTTTTTTAAACAATATTTTCAGAAACGATTAGTTTTTAATAATATTTTTTTATCTTTAATAACTTTCACAATTTTTCTTTCTTTTTTTTAAGGCGAAAGAATTTTTATAATAATCAACTTTCAAGTTTTCGAGCTTCTGGCATATTTTATGTTATTCCATTTCCTAATACTATTTTTACATGTATTAAAAAATATCTTTAAGTGATTATTTTGGATTATTATATGACATATAAATGCATATATTACCGTTGTAAATGTTTTAGTTCTTAGTAACATAAGTTCGCACAAAGCATTTTTCTTTAGGTATGAGTAAGAAAATATTTATTCACGGTAACCCATTCCAAAAGCATTATTTCAGAAATAATCTTTTAAAACACTACATAAATAATCCATGTTTTTATTCCCTTTTTAAGGAATTAATTTTATTCATTATTTTTTTATTTATTTATTTAATTTTGGATAAAATGCTGAAAATGGTAATAAAGGGAAAAAGAAAATCTGGAGCTAGACTCTAATTAAAACACAATTAAACTGAATGGTTTCGAATTCGTCATGCACTTTAATAACGAATTGCAAGTTGTTTGACCGCGTTATACTTTTACAAATACTGTTAAAAACTCATCATTCATCTCAAAAGTGAATGCTTTGCTCAACATTAATCATTCCAATCTTGTATGCCAATTGTATTATCGCAGGTTTTCAATTTCGTGTTGTTTGAAGTGAGAAAACCATTAAAGCGTTTTCAAGCATTAAAGCGTTCTAATATATGTTGTCATAAAACATGTAAGCAACGATTACAAACATCTCTACTCTGGAAGAGAGCCAGCAGCTTCTACGCGATTTGTGTATAAACATTTTAATGATAAGTGCGAGTGAAATTTTCATTGTGTTCTTTGTACCAAATCTTTTAATATGTTTTAATAGCAAATTGATGTTTAAATAAATGCATAAAATGAAATCTTATGATTCTGCTTATGCCATTTGCTTATGCTTTAAATCATAGTTTCAAAAGATTCTGATGGTTTCTTCTGTCACTCATAATTCGAAATTAATATAAATGAGAGATAGATAACGACGAAGAAATAATGAGAAATGTATAAGAATCCATATTTTAATTACAATAGAGTCCCGCTATTCCAAAGAGAGTCTAGCAAAAATTCCCATTTTTTAAGCTTAAAAACAGAAAAAAATTAAAAAGGCGTACATTTATTGTTATACAAATGTATACATAGAGCGTGGGCTTGAGGAAAATGCCTGATAACAATTTGTAATGAAAGCTGGTTACTTACAGTACATGTAAGCTCCACTTGTACACTTCTGTATATCCTTTTTAGTCACTTCTACATACAAAAAATAACTAAAATACACCGATTAATTTCTTATCGATATTTATTTATTTATTTATTTTGTGCTAAATCAGGTTACTTAGTTTTGTATTTTGGAGATATATCCACATAAAAATAAATTAATTATTTGTTATTTCACTGAGAAAAATGCATCATGTCAAATTTGATCAAAATTTGTCAAATGAATTTGTCAAATGAATCATGTCAAAACAATATACAGTGGCGGTCAAAAGTTTTCGGCCAGCAAAAATATTTCAGTTAATTTGTAAATATACCCATATGAAGAGGAATCTCAAAGTGATACTTATACATTATATTGACATATTAGTTAGGAACTTACTTATAGAAGAACGTGTAAATATCAATAAATTTTATTGACAAAATTAAATATAAAAGAAAACGCATGTTCTCAAATGTTTCCGGCCACTTATCATTCTTTAGTTTTTTTTTATCTATAAAGTGTTTTTTGGTTGTGTTTATGAATGAATCAACATGTATAGCATAGTTTGAATTTAAATTTGAAATGTTCAACAATTATTGTTCATAAATGAGTGATTAGTTTGTCGTTAAAAAGCCAATCTTCTCGAGATATTGCGGCTAAGTTATCGATCGGTAAAATCGACTGTAAACAATATTTACAAAATTATATAAAGATGGTTATGGCTTTCAGGACTTTCAGAGGTCCGGGAGACCCCGGAAAACTACTATTCCTGAGGACAGAATTATCAGGAGAAAAACCATTGATAATCCGCATGAAAATTCCGTTGCAATATACTGCGATTTATGGAATGAAAATATTGCTGAAATAATTTAGTCTACCGTGTTATGATGCTGACGTGATACAGAACTTTATGGAAGAGTCGGTGTTAAAAAATTTTCAGAGTTAAAAAAATACCAACGTACCCTACTTTCATTTTCCAAGGAACACAAAGCCTGGTCAAGTGAAACTGGAAAAAAGTTCTATTTTTCCATCAATCGAATTCGAAAAAGTTTTGGAAGTGATAGCAGACACAACGTTCGATGACCTAACAACAGAAGATATGATTCGACCTATGTTATTCCTACAATGAAGCATGGCGGAGGACACGTTATACGGTGGGGAGTATTTTCCTCAAAAAATGTCGGTCCGTTATTTGAAATCCACAGCCAGGTGAATTATACAATGTATAAGGATATCTTGCAAGACTATTTTCTGCCTTATTAGAGAAAACAATTGGTCGCATCTATTTTTCTTAGCATGATAACGACATAAGTAATGTTTGCAAACCTCGGTAAGCAATGGTTTCGTACAAAAAAATTCATTTTTGAAATGATCAGCCCAAGCGCCTAGCATGAATCCAATAGAAAATCTTTGAAAAGAAGTTGACAAAAGTCTGCGTAACTATAAATATTCCAACTCAGCCGAAATTTCGCCAAAATTGCTAGAAATGTGGGAAAAACGTACCATAGACGATCTTTAACCGTTGATTGTATGAATGTCACGTTGCTGCGCCGCAGTACTTATTGCTAAAGCTAATAAAATAGTAATACGACAGAATACTAATCGTAAATGTTCTTGATCATTGTAATTTTCTATTACAATACCACTTTTTTACAAACTTGTGAAGGTGGCCGGAAACTTTTGGGAACATGCGTTTTCCTTTATACTTAATTTTTTCAGTTAAATTTATTGATATTAATATGTTATTCTATAAGTAAGTTCCTAACTATTATGTCAATAAAATGTATAAATATCACTTTGAGATTCCTCTTCATATGTGTATACTTACAAATTAACTGAAAAATTTTTGCTGGTCGGAAACTTTTAACCGCCACTGTAAGTTTTGTTTACATTTTAAAAAAATCTACATCTTCCTAAATAATCAAATATTAATAACGTAAGATAAAATACTTCTAAATATTAATTTTAAAAAAGCTTAATTGTGTATCCCTGAAACTTAAGCATTTATAGAAACTTCAGCAAACTGTGTGGAAACCCGTTGCTTATGAGGGATGAAAAAGATCTTGTAGTTGATAAATCTCAATATAATCTAAAGCAAAATAAAACAAATTGTGAGAAACTGTATTGTTAATCTACTTCAAAATAATTTAATATTGACTAGATCTCACATTATTATACTATATCCACTCAATTTTCAGAAATTTGTTGGAAATATATTTCTGTCGCATTTTTCTTAGTATATCAATATAAAAATTCTTAAATGTACAGAGTATTTATAAAGTCCTGAACCCATTTTGATGTTTAATAACTCATAAAATAATAAAGATAGATTAAAATTAATAACACAAATGGTTAGATAGACTCAAAAAGTTTCATGACTCTTATCAATGAACTTCCATGTGTGTCCCTTCGTTAAGGAAACCCACGTGGAAGTTCATTGCCAAGGTTCATGAAACTTTTTGAGTCTATCTAACCATTTATGTTATTAGTTTTAATCTATCCTTATTATTTTATGAGTTATTAAACATCAAAATGGGTCCGGGACATTATAAACACCCTGTATTTCATGTAACTAACTTAAGTTATTTTACATGTAAACGAAGAAATATCATTATCCAATTTTTAAGTAATATATTTTAATATTCCGTGTTTTTTATTAAGTCACAGGAACTTAATTCCTAAATTTGACTTATGTTTATCGCACCATCGGTTTTAATAACGTGATTTAAACATGTTAAACACAAAACTAAAAATTCTAGGTAACATTGAGAGAAAAATTAAATGAGTATTAAAAGGAATTTAAACTTACGAAAAATATTAAATATACTCGAAATTAACAAATATTTATTTTTGGAGGCTAAAAAATATTCTTTGAATATTTGCACTTTCATGTTTAAAAATAAGAAAATTTAAATGTAGCTTCTGACTGAATAAGTTAACATTACTAATTTGTAAATATTTAATAACGACCTACAGAATGTGATTTGCATTTTTTTTATGTCAAGGGACTGAATACGTGAACTATAATTAAGTTTCATATACGCTATTAAAAATGTCGTTCTAGTTTGAACCGAACAGTATAGACTTCAGAGGCATCCTCTGTAAGATGTTTAGATCTTGAACCAATATTTGGAGCTCCTGTTGAAGCATAGTTCCGATAATTAAAACGAGTTTCAAATTGGAAGCTCGAAATGTTGATAAGAGATTTTAAAACAATGTGTATAGTAGTCATAGTTTGTTTCGCCGTCCTGGTTTTGAAGAATTTTCAAACATTTTGTTTCTTTTAAGCTAAACATCTCTGAAAGTTACCGACATTTGCAATTTCAAGAATCATTTTAAGCATTTTTTTTTTATATTTCTGCGACTTCAGTTACCTCCTGCTTCCAGAAATTTAGTACAAAACACTCACATATTGCTTGCGTGTAGTGAAAAAAATGCTTTTTTCTCAAAAATTGTGCGATCTACGTTAATCGCTATAGTTTTTTGCAAGGTTTAAATTAATTTCTGCTACATCTATTTTTTTTTTTTTTATAATTTTAGTTTCAGTAGATTGATAAATAGAAAGAGGAGGGGACATATTTTTGCATTACATTTTCGACGATATCTCTGAAAATATTAAAAACAATATTTTGAAGTCAGCTTTACAAAAGTTTTTACAAGATACGGTACACGATACACAAATTAAAGATTTTTTTTCAAGTAATTTAACTAGTCCTTGAACATGTTTCCTAAATATATTTGTGAAGGATAAATCTATGATCTATAAATATGGGTTTCAAAAGCTAAAATTACTTCAGAGAGTTGGGGTTTTTCATAGTTTATGTGTAAAATGGCTGTGACGCACACACACAGACACGACAGACAAGTGATCTAATAATGGCTCCATTTTTTAATTTTTAAGTACGTAATCCTAAAAATGATGCATTCATTACTGCATTGCAAAGAAAAATGCGCTTTGTATTGCGTATAGCTTACCAAGTAGTTCACACAGATTTTCTTTAAATAGTTGTCTGGATTTATTTAATTTCATTTACTTTATGTGCGTTCATAAACTCTGAAAACGAATCATATAAGGAATCTGAGATCGATTATCTATGGCCTTTGTTAAAATAAACACGAAAGGATTTACTAATTAATGCTTACAATGTAAGAATATGAAAAGCGGTATAATTAAACAATTGAAGTTTTAACAACTTTTAAACAAATGTTTAAAGAAATCTAGAAAAAATTCATTTGCGCCATAAATTTTGATAAACATAAAGTTGTTGTCTATTTTTACAACGAGTATTATTAAATTTTTTACCTATGTATGTCTGATATCGTAAGTGCTTATAAAGAGAATTATTCTGAAAATCCAAACCGAACTTTAAACTATAAAATCAGTTTTATCCATCTCAAAAGTCTTTATTTAAGCATTATTCATAATTTTTATAACTGGATATATTTTTAAATCGCTATTTCTCTAATTTTATGTTTTCTTTCTTAAATTAGGTTATTGAAAACACCTATTTTCATTTATGTTTTTCTTAAGAATTGAAGAAGAGTTTTAAATACATCAGAAATTTTAAGAATAGATAAATTTTCACAATTAATTTCTTGGGAAAATAATGCATATGGATCTTATAAAAAGATAACGAAAAGATGTTTCGGAGCGTAAATTTTTGAAATCTTACTTTAAATTATAGCTTTAAAAAGTTTCACTTTGATTTTAAACTTAAAATACTTTAATAAATTTTTAATAATTTTTTAGGTGTTATCTCTTTAGTTTATCTGCGTATAAATTTCGTTGTAATTAGCATTTATATAAAACAACTAGGTAATACACACAGAGAAAATCTCTCTTGTATACTATTCCAGATTCAATTATTTGCCACTAAATATGCTACATTCCCAGTAATAATACTAACGTTTGGTTAACATTCAAAGGTTTACGACAAACATATAATACCTATAGCGTAAAACATAAAATAGGATTATTTTTATGTTGAAGGGATGTTCAAACTAAACGAAAAGGAGAATAAAAATAATATAAAGAAATTAAAAACTAGAAATTTAGAACCCAATTAAAACGTCTTTCCATCCTTCCTATATATGGGTAATTAAAAACAATTTCCATATTTTGCTTGTATCACACTGATTATACTGTAAAAAGTAATAATGGTGAACCATTGGAATACAAACATCCGAGTTGAAAATTTACTTTATCCGTTAAAGAGTTTAAGAACTTTCACCATACATAAGAAAAAAAAGGAAATTAACTATAAATTAACTATTAGAAATGTAGAAACCGGAAATTATTATTTCTTGCTTTCATTTCATGGTGCTAAGAAATTATTTTTGCCATTACAAAATAAACATTGTATTAGCAAATAATATTCGTATATTTTGGATTCAACTACATCAAATGTAAACGTAGATTAGAAAAGAATGCATTAGTTTATTGAAAATACAAGTGAAGCGAAATTATTCCCTTTTGTAACAGTTCTAAGAAAATCCATGCTTCAAATGGATTACATTAAACACTTTCTTCTTACATATTTAAAATATTAATATCAAAATTCCCCATATAAACAGATTGAAAAAGATAGCTGAAAAAAAAACAAGTTTCAGCCAGATGAGATGGACTATCCAAGGCCTTACGCTCTACCAGTTCCACCTAAGTTAAGAATTAGGAAGACGCATACCAAATTTCGAAGTACAATTTGAGTGTTACCATTAATAGTTGAAAAAGTATTCAAATTATTTCATAAGGCCCTGTGTATAATTTGTACTTATACTGCATAACCCCGTGGCGGAATTTTTTTAAGTTTTCTGTGACAAATTTAATAAAATCACGAATTTTCTGCAACGTAATATATTTTAATATAGAAATGAATATAAATGCATACATAACACAATTGGGAAAAATATATTACACTTGTAGCAATGCCTCACCTATTTGAAAATCATAATTCAATTATTTTATTGTGTTGGGGAGCAGTGGGAGGCGAAAAGTATTGTTAACATATCCTTAATTACAAAAAATAATTAAAATATAAATTAATATGTATACATGCATATATACATTTTATTCTTGTTAGAATTTGAGGTTAATTTCATTCTTATTCTTGTTATAAATGAAAAAAAATTATATCTTTTAACCCAGTTAGTTTAAAGCCAATTTTTTAAAAACGTATGTTGTGTTTTAAAACATAATTTTAAAACTAAATGAGTTGTTTAGTTGCACAAAAAATTTAGCCTTCAAGAAACCTTTACCCAAACTTTACTCAATTTGGCCTTTATCCGATAGTAGCTTCTTTTGCACGATTCTATTTTTATATTTTACTCGCATCAGTGTATTCTAAAAAATAAATTTTTATTGCATTTCTCTTGCACATAGTGCCTAAGTACAAATAAATGTGTTCATAAAAAAGTAGTGCCAATCGAAAAAAATCGTGTAAGATATGCGGGTATCCATGTCCAATGGGAAATGAGATAGGACAGATAACGTCAAACACTTTTCATTTGGAATGCAAATAAAAAAATTAAAAAATAATATTTCTGTCAGCAACATTTAGAAAGCCTACGATGGAAGGTCTCTGCTAGGAATTGCCCCCTTTCTGCGACAGTGTCGCCGCGTTTCTGCCTTGGGGCTATATAGCAGGATAAAGTTGATTTATGAAAAAGTAGTGTTAATCGAAAAAAATTCGCGGTACGGGTTCGATACTGCTTTCGATGTCCAATGGAAATTGACATAGGGCCTATAAAATTAAACAATTTTTGTTTGAAATGAAAATAACAATAAAAAAACAATATTTCTGTCTGATATGTTTATTGACCCGAAGGTGAAAGTTTATTTGCAAAAGATCGTTTTCTTTCTGCGACAATGTTTCCATGTCGCTGCTTTTCTACCACCGGTCAGCGAAGTATAATAAAAGTTGGTTCAGTTTTGAAACGCATGTGCAGTTGAAAATTTCCTTACAGGAATATCCGTGGACAAACCAAAATATTATAGAATTATTTTTTATGTATAATGCATATAATTTAGATGCACCAGATATTAAGGAAAAATACATTTCAAAACGCATGCACTGTAAAAAAAAGGGGTCGATCTACTAAAAAAACTTTAGTGATCCTTGTAATTACTAAAAAAGTTTTAGTAATCTTAGTCGGTTACAAGAAAATCTGTAAGAATTACTAGAAAAAAGTTAGCAACGAAGAGAGTTAATAGTTTTATATTTTTAATAACTATTACTAAAACTCACTTGGTATGGCCTTGATAGCATAGCGGTTATAGTAACGGACTCCAGACTAAAAGGTGCCGGGTTCGATACTGGCCGCTGCCAAGTACTCCCCGAATGTATGTAGTGTAAGTACTCGTTCGTAAAGGGATTATGAAAATCCTGTCGGAGCAGTTAGCAATGTTTGGTTGCTGTTTTGCCGAAAATCTTCCGCTTCAGAAGTCTGGTTGCAGCTCGAAGGAATCTCCTACCCTTCTGGCGAACGTAATGATTATTAAAAATAATTTTGGAGCTATTGCTAAAATTTGCTTGGTGGCTCATACTAAAAATTTTTAAGTTAGTTATACAAAAAATTATTTTGTTCAGTTTACAAAAGAAATGCTTGTTTCACTTGGGAAAAAAAAGTTGTAATGGTTACTAAAAAATTCTGTGGAATACAAATTTACTAAAAAATTTTTAGTAACCTCTTGATTTTTTTTTTTACAGTGTGGACAACAGAAAACGCACATCCCGCAATTATCACTTATAGACACAGTTGTAATGAATTTAGTTTGAGTCCACTGTAAATGACAGATAAAATGCTACGAATACCATATTCTACAGTAACTTTGTTGGTCTACCTTATTGTTGTTTATCAAATTTAATATGTATGAAATAGAATATCATCTTTAAAATACATTGCAAACGATTTTTTACCATAAGTTATAAAGTAACGAAATTGTTTTGAATGCTTCAGTAAACGTACTATAAATGCTACACACTTCATTTTAAGTACTGTAGATACAATCGTAAATTTTTATAGCAAATACACTAGGAGTATAGTAGAGTGTTTTGAGCTCACGCAAAGATATAGCTACACAAACTAACATTTTTTACCAATGCATTCTAATCATTCTTTTTTTTTCTATGTTGGAAAATGTTAATGAAGTAAACTTCTAAATTTTTAAAGCTCATTACCATGGAAAGAAACTAAACCTTTTGCTTATTGCATTTCAGTCACTAGACTTCCCTTTCTATCTGTTGCATAATTGAATTTCCCCCCGAAAAAACATACAACAAAGACACGTCTAATTGTTTTTGTTTTTCTCTTCTCTTAAAATGAAACAAGAATCTCATTAAAATTTAATATTCCCTCCTTCGTTTTAACATTTTGTTACTTTTGTGTAATAAAACTGCAATATAACTTAACTTTTAGTATGGAAAATCTAAAAGTGTTTTATTTTCGTCATTAAGTATTATATGTTAAAAATAATTTTTAAAACTTTTATAGAAAAAAATTTAAATGACGTCCTTTATGATTTTTCTATGTTTATTTTCATAAAAAAAAAAGAATTTTATGATATTTTAAAGTTGTACTTTCTTTCAAAAATATTAAGAGTTCAATTAAAGAAATAGATCCTTTTTATTTTAAAGGAAGAAACAAAAATAATTTTTCATGTGCACGTTGGATACTGCGTAATATTAAGAGTATCATAAAATTTGAGCAAAAAACATGATGAGTTTCAAAGTATTTTTATTCAAAGTAATCTGTTTTAACAGATACATTGTTTTAAACTATATCTTTTTTTAAAATAAAGGATTTCTTACAAAGTACATTTTACACACCACTCAATATAGCAAAGATACATTTTCAGAGAATTAACTACAAAATTGTGTACAAATTTATTTATTAAATATGATTGAAGAACATAAATAATTTTTTAATTTCAATGGTTTCCGAGTTTAATCTATCAAAAGTTCAATCAAAACAAATAAGATAATTCATGCGTGAAGCATAGATTATGAAAGACTTTTTTCTAATATTTGAAATACTAAATCAAATTTTTCAGTTAAAAAAAAAAAAAGAAAAAAAAAGAAAAAGAAAAATTAAATAAACTTAGAAAAAGTATCTCAGGTTAGAAAATATTCATTTCAGAAATTACCATTTATAGTAATAATATTTAATATTTATATATAATATTATTTAATATTTCCATAAAAGTATTTAAATTAATTTTTGAAGTCCTGCATACATTCTATAGATAGGTATATATACTGTATAATTTGATAATAGTTAGTTCAATTAGGTAAGTTGAAAACTCCTTTCAGATGACTTGGAAACAAAATGTTTCAAATATATTAATTTTTATCTATCGGCCTAAAAGATGGAGCTTAAATATTGTATTGTTAAATATGTACTTAAAATGTATGGAGCTGGAATGGTTTAAAATAATAAATTTTAAGCACTCTGTGTGTGTATAGTTGTTTTGCCTTTTTTCGAAATGTGTTTTTTTATGCTTTGGTACATTTTTCTAAAATTTTATTTTAGATAAACTGTTAAAACTTTTTAAAATTGTGTAGTTAACTTTAAAAAAATACCCAACATTATACGACTGAGTGAAAAAAAAATAAATTATGAAAAACATGTTCTTAATTTTTTTTTTTTTTTTTGATTTTTCAATGTTTTTCAGGATTTTTTTTTAATTTTATTTCTTTTAGGCAAAAAAGGAAATCGCTTCATGTTACTATAAGAATAGTATATTTTCTGATACCACAATAGGTCCACAACAATTTTAAGGGGATATATTTGATAGTTTTTTGTTTTCTTTTTTAGTATGCAGAACA
Source organism: Maratus speculifer (assembly GCA_964019185.1). Lineage (NCBI taxonomy): Eukaryota > Metazoa > Arthropoda > Arachnida > Araneae > Salticidae > Maratus > Maratus speculifer. Next base: position 243,838,286 of record OZ025289.1, read on the forward strand.
GACATTGTGTTCAAAAAATATATAAAAGATAAGTTCTTCAAAACTAATTTGTAAAGGAAGTTAATTTTATATATTGATATATTGACAATAATGTGTATAATAACTAAAAAGTCATTTATATCTCAAATTTTAAGTATAATTCATTATGTTAAATATTTCACGAACACTACTTCATTTTATTCGTCGATATGCTCTATATGTCTTTAAGCAATTTACCGAAATATTATAGCTTTTTTGTCAAGCACTGTGTATGAACTATAAAATTTAGAAATATCAAGTTTTAAGCAAAACATTAGTTACATTTAAAAACGCATTTAAGTATGAAAATCTACATTCAGCAATGATCACATACAGACATAACAGTATCCGATTTATCTTGAGTTACACTGTAAATGAACGTCAAAAAGATACGAATACCATACTCTACATTAATTATCTTCGACTGTATCTTGGAGATGTGGATCAAATTTTACATGGTTGAAACTGAAAATTATCTTTAAAATACTTTGAAAATAATATTACCCATACACCGTAATGTAATGGAATTATTTTGAATGTTTCTATAAATGAAATATGAATGCTACTGACTTCATTTTCAATATCGAACATGTTATAGTAAACATCAATAACATATTCCAGTTATCTGACAATTTAATTATATTTATTGTAGTTTGAACTCGGACAGACAGACAAACAAAAGTCCAAGCAAACCAAATTTCCTAAATATTTTTTTTTTTTTTTTTGCTTTTTATCTACATTAAAAAATTCTAATGAAGTAGACTTTCAAATTTTTATAACATGCCTCCATAAAACAAATAAACCTTTAGCTTTCTTACAGTTCAGTTACTAGATTTTACTTTCTTTCGGTAGCATAATTCAATTAACAAATATAACTAAAATATACAGCAAAATCTTTCTTAATTATTATTGTTTTTCTCGTCTCCTAAAGTAAGATAAAAATATAGGAAGTAAAATTTAAAGGATAGTAAAATTTAAAATTTACTATCCTTCCTTGGTTCTAACCTTTTACTAGTTTTATGCAATAAAATTGCAATATGACTTATCATTTAGTATGAAAACTTTTAAATTGTCTTGTTTTCGTTTTTAAGATTTATGAGTTAAAAATAGTTTTAGAACAAGATTTCTTTCCTATTTATATTATAAAATTTAACAGTTTTTTAGTTGTATTTAAATCATTTAGTCTGAGATTTCCACCGAGTCAATTATTTTATTTATTCATTTATCTTTATAATAAAAAGAATATTGCCCAGTTAAACTGATGGCATTGATCTCACAGGCTACGCATTCTAATTGTATATTACAGCCTTATATTTTCAAGAGTTAATTCCGTTGGAAAAACAAATTAAGGGGAGGGGGTGATCAGCTGTTTCCATTTTCCATTTTTATACTTAATCGCTGAACCCCTTAAACTAATCAGGGATATGATTTATCACATAAAAACCTGCACGAATAATACTAATCACGAAGGCGCTTCATCTAAATTTTAAACAAAAACTGATAATTCTACATGAAAAAATCATTTATATCAATTATGGGAAGGGGCATGAGCCCCCGTTTTCCATGATTTTTCTTATCTAATGAACACCTAATACTAATAACGAAAGTGCCTCATCAGAATGATTTTACATCTAAATTTTGAACGAAAACTGATAATTCTGCATAAAAAACCATTTATATGAGCTAAGGGAAGGAGCATTATCCCCCGTTCCCCCTGTTATATATATCGAATGAACTCCAAAAACAAATCAGGGAAGCGTCTCATCAGAATATACATACATACAAAATTTCAAGTGAATCGGATATTTTTATCATGAGTTATCGCGTTACGCATACACGCATATACGCACATACAGAACGGACGGGCAAATAAGCTCCCAGATTTTGATAGCCTATGAGCTAATAAAAACACATTATTTGCATTACAGTCACTTTTTTAATAATCTTATGCTCATGTTTTAATTTTAATTTAAATAATTACATTATGAAATTTCTTCTGATCGATGGAAATCGAGATACTTTCATTGTTGAAGAGAAAAGCGAAACAATTGGAATTACTATATTATTACGAGTGCCATTTTCGTATTACTATTAAAAATAACTTTTAAAATTCTTAAACAAAAATGACATCACGATTTAAAAATACCCATAAAGCTGTTACACATCAATGTTTTATTTATTTATTTTTGCATTCCTTTGATACCTATTGTGAAACTTTAATCTCAGGTTTCTTCTGGAGGTGAAAATGATGTAATAATAAAATTGAAATTAGTATTTCCTTTGGTAAAACTAATTATTTTACAAAGATTGCCTCTAAAAGTAAATTTCTGGAATTTACAGTCTCTCAGATTAGAACCTCAAGTAAATAATGCAAACTTTTATTTGCAAAACTGAAATACGCAAAGGTCACATACAGTTTGAGAATATATTTTTTTAATAATTACTCGTGAAAATATTTTTCAAATAACAAATATGAATGTAAAGTCTTTGTAAATAATTTTTAAAATGTGAAAAAATGTTATTTTTAAATGACGTTGAAAGTAAATTATAATTGCGTCATTATAGCGCACTTCTTGTTTATTTTTCATTAATACCAAAAAAATCAAAGTTTCAATCCCAGTACCTTAATTGCATTTCACCTATTACATATAGGAATAAAGCTTAGTTTTTCAATAATTTAAAATATTTGAAACTAAACTTTAATTAAAAATAGCAGTTACTTTACGATTTGAATTAGTCAATATAAGTTAATAAATGTAATTATTATTGTTATCAATTTATAAATTCAGTCAATCAGTTTTGATAAACGTTTTCATTCGTTGATTTCGATGGGTTTTGTCTTGAATATAAATATAAAATAATTTTTTTCTCTTACACTTTGTAGCAGACGAGATCGGAGTTAAAATCCCTAATTTTCATTTTTAAAAAATCTGGTTTTTTGAAGTTCTACATTCGTTTATAGTAATTAAAATGCAAAAAAAACAACAACATATGTTTTTAATATACATTTTTAAATGTATATTAAAATATTTAAAAACTTATTATATTACTTAATAACTTATTAGATTTTAAAAACTTATATATCTTGACATTGGCGAATTTTTTATACTTATATGACATGTATTAAATGAATTTACTAGACGTGAAATACAAGAGTAAACAATTTCCTGCAATGTCAGATATTCATCTGATAAAACAAACGTAATGAAACAATTAATGTTTTTTCAATGTCATAAACTTTCAAAAACATTTTAATTATATTTCAAAAGAATAGTATTTTGTATGTAATTTCCTTTTTTGTATTAAACAAAAGTACCGAAAGCGAACAATGTTTTATTCAGTGTCACAAATTCGCGCAATTTCATTATATATATTTTTTAAATAACACAATTTTATTTCTTATTTTTATTTTTCTACATAAAACAAATGCAGCCTATAACGAGTAATGCTGCTTCAATGCCATAATCGTTTAGCTACATTTCAAATATTTTATTTAAAATAACAATATTTTGTTTCTAAGTAACATTTTTCTGTGTAAGACAAACATTGCCAAAAAACTAACACTGTTTTAATGTCATAAACTCGCAAACACATAATAATTTTTCAATAACAGTATTTTGATAGAAATTTGAGGCATTGTATATACTCCTTTATAAGTGAAGAAATTAGAAAAAAATGGGAGTTCAAGTGGGGAGAGGGGGAAAGGTCAACTTTTACATGCGGTAGATAACCGGCGAATGGGAAAGCTTTGAAATAATAACATATGGGTCTCGAACAAAGGGAGAAATAAAAGCAGATAATGGTCATTGTCTGCGATTCACAATAAACAGTAAAGTTCTACTCTCTTTTGAAACCGAATACACTTTTCTTACAGGAGAATTCCTCTAAAAGATTAATCTTAAAAAAAGACTTCAACGTAAGAGTGCTTTCAGATATCTCTCCTAAAAGTTTTACAATACAAAGAATTATTACGTTTTAGCAATTTAAGAAGTTGTTTACCCTTGTAAATAAGGCTTGAAAGAGTAAATAACTAGAACCAAAAAATAATTAATAATGTTTTTGTTCACACGCTTCATTTTAAAAACTATAATTTTAGCATTCGCTATTTTAAAAAGCTGTCTAATCTTTTGCAATTTGCTACATCGTCCAAAGATTGCTTAAAATATAAATAAAATTTACAACAATGTAATAAACGCGTTGATTGACATGTGAATAACATGTGGTATTCCGTAAGATTCGTCCAATATGTTCAACAAGACACTTTTAGAAGAATGGCTGGTACTGGTATTTGTTTATCCTGTCGAACAAAAAGAGTATTTGCGAACTATGAGAATAAAAGTCAATTAATAGATTATCGTTAATTCCACCATCCCTTTATATTAAACACGATGCACATGTTTCTTACGTTTTGAAGTGACTTTTGCGACTTTTTACTTGTATTTTTTTATTATTGTTTCACTAATTCTAGTTGTCTTTTCGTTATTTAAGATAAAGATTATGTTAATTTGTATAATTTGGCAAATAGTTTGCCGATTCGTACAATTTGGCGTAACTAGTCGACAGGATAATCAAGTAGTATTGAATGGTTATGCAAAAGAAAATTATGCACAATGTTTTAAAAGAAATGGTAAATTCGAGAAAATGTATGTGAAATTTAATTCAGTAAACAATCTTTATTTCAAAAGGTCAGCTTTTTTCAATAGTAATAACGCATAATGACAGAAATCATCTAAAGGTTATTCGTATATCAAACATAACTTTTAAAGCATTGAATAATCCTATAAGAAAAATTGGAAAGTTGTTTGACATGTTAAAATATAATATAATACATAAAATTTAAGTAATGATCTAATTTCGAGGATATAAAAATTACATAATAAAAGAAATCAAAACGGTATGTTCCCATAGTAATGCTTTTTTATTCTGTCATAAAAAATGTTTTAAATTTTTGAAATTAAATTATTGTGTCATATGTATAAATCGTATAAAGCAGACAGTTACACTAAAATTTAAATATTTGACTACATAATCATATTTTTAACTGCTTTTTATATAATTTACATTTGAAGAGAAAGATTTATTTCAAAGTGTTGTCCTACACTTAAAAAAAGTTATTACTAATTTTGCTTAACTTATTTCATGCTTTTGTCTTTGTGGCTTAAAATTGCATTATTAGGCGTCCAAGGTAATAATTAAACAGCATTCAACTCACCAATACAGCCATTTATACAATTACTTAAAGCTTTTCCCGTAAATATGATGGGGAAATTTCATAAAATGATCAGGGTCCCTAAAATTTTCGTACATTTTTACCAGTATTTTAAATAAAAAAATCTTCGTTTCAGATTTCTTTACCATCTACAATGATAAAATGTAGTATAATGTAGTAAAATAATTTTTATCGTTTAAAAATTGAGGTAGAAATGTGTCAAAATTTTAGGGACATTGCGACCCCTGAATGATTATTAAATTGAAAGAAAGAACAAGAAAAAAAGATTGAAACAATACTACCTAAATTTTATTTCATCAAGTTTGCAGACATGCGCGAACGATAAAGCTCAAATAATACCATATGTTTTCATTTTTTCACAGTAATTTATTTTTTAAGCTTTATAATCTATCCTTTCATGTTTAAATTAAATATCGTATTAATGTATCATAAATATGCAAAAGTAAATATATTTTTTTTCTTTGTAAATTTATCTGTCTTTCAAAGGGTTTTTTTTTAATTATTATTTTAGATAACAGGTTATTTTTTGTTTAATTTCATAATTGTTTACATTATTTTCTACCTGATATAGCTAATGGTCATTTCAATTTTTTAACCAACGATAATGATGCCAACCTTTTCGTTCAAAATAACAGTAGAATACAAAATTTATTGCTAAAAATCATAATTATCCCTGCATATATACTGAGAAAATTAATACTATCGAATGACACATTAAAAATGAAATCTATAGGTTATTTTTTTTAAACACTCGAGCGGAACATTTAGAGCTTAGCGTTTTATAATATATATAGTATGATAACAGATTAAAAAGTTTTTTATTCAATATATCGCTCGTGGGCTGCAATAGTGGCACAACTCAAAAAATACGAATTATGAGTTAATGTGCTCTTTAGCATTGTTGACTGGTATTCATTCCAGCAGCCCTTCTTATTTTCTTATTTCTTAGTGAAAAATCTATGTCGCACAAAAAGATCGAAGAGCCCTGGGCCGGGCCCTATGAATACCTAGGAGGACGCAATGTTTTATGTGTAATGTTAAAACTTGAAAATATCTAAATGGAACAGATATCCGAAAAATGAAGATTGAATTAAATGGAAGAAATTTATTAACAATTTATTATAACGATAACTTAAAAGGACTCTGAAATGGGCCCCAAGGGCCCAGGGCCATAACTAAAAAAGAAAAAGGCTAGGATAGCTAAATGAATAAAGGTCCTTCAAAACGAAGAAGATTTGATAATAAGGAGTCAAGTTATTAACAATTAGGTGCATAGGGTCATTAGGGGCCCCGTCCCTTAAAATATTTTTTCAGCCTATTTTTTTCTGCATTATTATTAATTGAATCCTTGCGGAGTCATTTAATACCACTTAACACTTATGACAACAATGCATCGTGTAAATTTTGCATTTCTTTACAAAGTGAAACTTCAAACCCATTAATTTCAGAACCTGATTTTTTAAGTTTTGCCACTATTGCAGCCCACGAGCGATATAGTTAAAATATTACTTTCAAATTCATCGTCAGCAAAATTCTTTACAATTTTTCAATTATTTCATTTTACATCCATAATGCTTCAAACCGATAATGAAATTAATTATATTTTTAAAAACAAAGTAAAAAGTTATATGGAAATTATTCGCAGGGCAACCAACAATAGTTTCATGAAATAAATTTAATTTATTAAATTCGTAGGCGAATAACATATTTTTTTATAAATCTGTTAATAGGAAAAGCCTGAACAACTTTTATTTTTCATAAAATGGATTGCAAAGGAAATTTTATCTTCTCTTATAAAGTTTATTCTCAAATTAATTATCAATTATAAAAAAGAAGATTGTGTAACTAATTTTGCTTTAATTTGATTTGTTGAGAAAAAAAGTACAGTAGAAAAATTAACCACAATTTAGTGACACAAAAGCATAATTTGCAGATACTGATTAATTATGATTATTAATCTAATATTGTACGCGGAATTCACAATATAAATTAACTATAAAAATTAAACTGATTAAATATTTTACGAATTTTATATCGGATACTATGATCTAATCTCATATTATATTTGATTATATAAGACATAAAGAGTTTAAAAAAATGAAATATTCATTTCCAATTGCCGACACTGAAAAATTTTGCTTTTTCTTTAGCCATATGAAGTTTTCAAGAAAGTTTGGTTTAAATATTTCTTATAAGCTGTTGTCTGCCTCGTCTTTTAATGTCAATATATTTAATGAGCTCATAAAACACTTATACAAGAAAGGAACCAATACTTTTAAGCATTAGACAATGATACATTTATTTAGAATGTTTTGAAAGATTAAATAAATTAAGCGCTATATCTGGAAATACATTGTGTGTAAAAAATACCCAGAATATATCATTTAAAAGACAGACGAAAAAGATATCACGATCTACAGATGATATATTTTCTTACTGAAAGCGGGTATAATTATACCAAGTTATAAAGCATCTTTTGAACACCATTTGTGATTTAGTGTGTTTCTAACAGCTGTTATTTTAGTCATTACAAGGTTCACTTAATCTTCTATGTTTTTGGAGTAGGCCAAACATGAACTAAGGTTACTTGAGAACTCAACACTAATGTAATATTCACCATTTACCTATCTCTACACTGTAAAAATTTTACCCTTTTGCTGCATCGTCACTCCACCGTTTTTATTGAAAATGATTATTTCACCCAATTATGGAGCATTTTCATGGGTCAAAAGAGAGATATTCTATAAAAGCCGTGGATTGACGATGCAACAAAAGAGTAAAACATTTTACAGTGTACACTGTAAACAATTTGACCTTTTTGCTGCATCATCACTTCCCCGCTTTTATAGAATTTCTCTCTTTTTTACCCATGAGACTGCTACATGATAGCCTAAAGTAATTGTTTTCAATAATTGTTTTCAATAAAAGCAGTGGAGTGACGATGCGGCAAAAGGATCAATTTTTTATAGTGTATAAAAAAGAGAGTCAGCATCTGATTGGACTTCCGCTGCTATTAGGCCCAGTCTGGTTAATCGGGAATATCATTTGAGCATTTCAATCCTGGTTTTTATAGACTGAGGTACACGGTTAAAAATTTTAAACTTTCGCTGCATCGTCACACCACCAATTTTATAGAAAGCGATTACTTCAGTGGATTATGGAGCATTCTCATTGGTCAAAATAGAGATATTCTATAAACGCGGCGGGGTGACGATGCAGTAAAAATTTAAAAATTTTAATAGTGTAGATAGTGAACATCAGCATGAGAGTTTCACATTGAGCTGGCACCCGAGGTTTATTTTAGTTTTTGAAAAGAAAGAATGAAATACGCTACAAAAAGAAATGTATAACAAGGAAAAACATTGACGAATGGTTTAAAAAATTTAAAGAAACTTTTTATGTTAATTTATATATTTTACATTTATTATTTATTACTTTTCCCTTAAGAGTTTTAAAGAAATATTTTAAACAAAATTGAAATTTTTCCCTTAACCGAGTTAAAAAGTTCATAAATGCAGCTATGCGAAACACAAAATCAAACAACTGGATAAAGATTTTATTATATCCAATATTCTTTTGGTATAAATGCGCCTTTTGTGAATCTGAATATTAATACTATCTATAGAACTGCGAGAATTTTTAACTCAATTTCCTGACAGTATAATTAACTTTTCTATTAAAAGAGAATTTTAAAACTTAATAAAGTATGCATAATGTATCTTCATCTCATTTTATTCCTTTAGAAGTCAATACAAATTCTGGATAATTCAAATTTTATTCTCTGCATTAAATTAAATTATTATTTTTTACATAATGTAAGAAAAGATAATTTCCTGATTTTATAAATTTAATAAAGTCTTAGTTGAGATGAAGATGATTCGATATTAAAACTCCCTTTGAGTTACGTTTCAGAGTTAATTTTTATAAAGCATTCATGAATAAAAACGACAAACAGTAACTCAAATGAAATTTCATTGCGTGATATCCATATACTTTACGCTTTATTGCTCTTTCTTGAAATAGCAGAATCTTATCTTTTAATACAATTTGCAATTTTATAACAAAATGCACGAAAGCTGAATTATTAATTCTACCATAAACAGCATTTTATAATAATATTTTCATTTCTATAATGTTTACATATAATGAAGTATACCCTTTTGAAGTAACCTTTTAAATTGAGTTAGAAAATATTTCGTAGGTTTTATTAAGGAAAGCTTCTCCTACTTTCGGTAAAATTTTTCAATTTTTTTTTTTTTTTTTTTTTTGAACTTTTTGCTTTCCTCATGTTCTGCCCTATAAGGGTTTTGTAGTATCCCAATTCCTTACAGTACTTTTTCCCTATTGAACTTTACGCAACTGATTGATCTAAATATTTTTTTTAAGTTTGCAAATATTGTTACCCTAAAAAACCTACTTTTTTAAACTCAGCTATAATTTTTCTCAAAAACTGCTCGACCGATTTTTTTTTTTTTTTTTTTTGAGTTTATGCATCAGTAGTATAATTTTCATTAATTAAAGAATATTTTTATCACGCAAAATAATAACATCAATTGAAGGAATGTTATTTATGTTAAAATGACAGTCATTTTGCGAAAATTGAATTTTTATACTAAATTTTTGTATAGCTCTGTAGAATTTAATGCCCCTTTGAAGCACCCATTTAAATTGAATTAGAAAATATTTAATGTGTTCAATTATTGAAATTTTATGTTTCTTTTAGAAAAAATTTCGATTTTTCTTGTTTTGGTATTTTTTTGCATTCTTCAAGTGTTGCCCTATATCAGTTTTGTGATTGATCAATTCCTTAGAGAGTTTGCTTATTGAACATGACTCAACTCAATGCTATTTTAAAATTTACAAAAGTTGGTTCCCTTGAAATTCTGTTTTTCAAAATTTTCCTCAAGAACTACTCGGCGATTTCTTCCATTTTTTAAGCTTTGGTTTTTGTTGGAGCTTATACCAACATTAGTATAATTTTCATTGATTAAGAAATATTTTTAACTAACAAAAAATAGCAACACTCGAAGAAATTACTTTCTATGCTTAAATGACAGTTATTTTGCCGAAAATCAAATTTTTATACCAGATTTTTTTTATATAAACTCCGTAGAGTTTAACGCCGTTCCATAGTTTTGTGAAAAAAAAATTTTTTCTGGCACCTATGACCGATGAAAAACTGTCGCCTGATTGGCAATTTACTTCGTGTGCCTGCAGGCATGCATCGTCGAACAAGGCGTATTTTTAATATTTTGTATGCTCAAAAATTTAAATTTATTACTAAAATGTCAATATACAGGGAGATTATAAAAAAACTATCCCAACATTTGGACCCCTAACTATTATACCATTCACAGAAACTGACTGAAATTTTGGCAAAAGGAATTTTTATGTATGTGCTCAAGAATTATATGGAAAACATCAGTGTCACTCAAACAGTTACGGTTACAGTGAGAAAATTCGAAAAACATCAAGTGGCAACACCCAGTTTTTTGTATTGGAATGTAATCTCCACTGTGAAAAACCCTAAATAGCGTTGGAATGGCAAGTGTAGCATGAAAATCACCGGAACTAGGCAAGGGAAAAGTAAAAAGGACTTCGCCGTGCACCAGAACATTAATGTTCATTTCATTTACGTCACACGTCGCACCATTTCTTCAGTTCATATCCTAGTCTGACTTGATTTCCACAAAACGAGAAGAAGAAACCAAGAAACGCAAATTTCGATTTTTAGTAAGACATAGTCATGATAGACGTCGTTACGCTAGGTGAAAAAGAAGAAGCTCTGCGAAATGCGAGCCGCGTATTTTGCCTTCTGCCATTCCAAACAAGATGACTCTTTCAGGGAAAGAACGTGGGGAAATCGTAAATATTTATTATCTGAATGGACAAAATGCCGCAGAGAAATTGCGTGTTTACCGCCGCAACCATGGATTACGGCGAGGCCCGTGCACTGTCAAAGCTGTACGGGACTTGATTCATGAATTTGAAGAAACTGGTTGCACATGCGATCGACCTCGGTCTGGACGACCTTTCGTTCCTGTGAAAGCTGTTTCAGAAGTTCATCAAACGATAAGCATAGTTCGTCCTGCAACTGCACGCGGTGTTTCGAGTGTTCTGAATATGCCGAATTGAACTGTACGCAAGATTTTGCGCTCTGTTCTAAACATGATTCCGTATCGATTCCAGCTGTCCAGATGTTGGAAGCAGGAAACTATCAATTACGACTGTATTTTGCAAATCAATTTCTTATCCAGTACAATGAAGATAGCAGCTAGCCTTTACGCATTCTGTGGACGGATGAAGCACATTTTTCGTTAACTGGTGACATGAATTCAAAAAATTGTGTGCACTGGGCAGAGAATAATCCACATGATGTGCTTGCCTGTCCATCACACGAGGAAAAAATGTTCATGTGCTGTGGTATAACGAGTACGTTCATCCTCGGCCCTTACTTTTTTGAAGAGGTTATTGCCGGTAATCTGCAAATGTGTACAGTAACGAGTGATCGCTATCTGTACACGTTAACTCGTTACGCGATTCCCGCATTGCAACGGAAAAATGCTATATCTGAAGGTGCGTGTATGCAAGATGGTGCCCCATGTGGCACCCCCATGGACTCCCCATGTGGAGTCTTCTGACAACAGTTTGGTGACAGAGTTATCTCCCGTTATTTCCCGTTTCCGTGGCCAACAAGGTCTCCTGATGTGACACCAATGAATTTCTGGCTGTGGGGATATCTGAAATCCAAAGTGTATCAAGAGATTCCTATTGCCATGTTACGTACTGTAGTGCTATCCATTATCTGCCGCATGCAAAGTCTATATGAAGGAGGTCATGTGGAAAATTTGTGAAACACAATAAAATGTTTTATTTTATGCTGCACCTGTCCTTATCGGCTATCCTCACTTTTAGCCTATCTACCGCCACTGATTTTCATGCTGCAGTTGCCGTTCCAACGCTATATGGGGTTTTTCACAAAGGAGATCACATTCTAATAAAAAAATTGGGTGTTGCCATTTGATTTTTTCGAAATTTTCTCACTGTAACAGTAATTGTTTGAGTGACACTGTTGTTTTCCATATCATTCTTGAGTGCATACTTCAAAATATTTTTTCCCACAATTTCATTCATGGTATCATAGAATGGAGTCCAAATGTCGGGATAGTTTTTTTATAATCACATTGTATGTAATTCAAAATAATAAAAGTGATATCCTTTTTTTTCAACGGAAAACAAATAATAAATATCACGAAAATTTTAAGCCAAATAACTAAAACCAAACCTTGTTGCTAATTTCCGTGTAGAATTCAGTACCATTCCATTAAAAAATTTTGGAAAACCTGCTTCGTCGTGCCACGTATTTTAACGTCCGATTCTTTTCAAATTGTGAAAAACGGTATTTCGCGTTAAACGTGTTGCTGTTAAAAGGACTAAAACCACTGTAAATTTCTTTACAAATTGACGAGACAACTGGAAACAGTTTGCGCCAAAATGAATTCACATTAAGCGTGTTTCTGTTAACAAGAATCGACTACACTGCAAATTCGTGAAAAAATTTTAAAACACTATCTGAACATAATAATAATCACTTCTGACTGAAATCGTTTTTGATTATCCTATGGATGTGTTCTGCCAGGGAAAAGATTGTGCAATAAATTACATCATTTTTTCCGGAAAAACAGTTATTAATATTTATTGACGAAATTAGTGAACTGACTAAATAGTCTCCTGGATTCTTTTCTGTGAAGCTAACTATCTCTTATTTTTTTAATTGTGTTATTTTAAAGGTACTATCTAGCATGAGCTTTAAATATGTTTTACATGTGTTGTTTGTGGTGTTTGCTATGTGTTCTTAATTTGACAATGTGATGTGCAGCACAACGTTATTGTAAGAAAATATTTTTCACATTATTATTTACAACACTATTTCAACACAATTAACAACATTATTTTTAGAACACATTTTTAGGTAGCAATATTTTTGCAACATATTTGGTACAGAATCACAGAATAAGAAACTTTTTTTTTTATATGAAGTTTTCTAAATCACTATATATTAATGTGTTGTAAATTTGGTGACGAGAGGAGTTCTAAAATGTGTTTATTAAAATTTATAGTGTGTATTGTGATTTATGTGCTTCGCTTTTAAATATTTAGTTAAAACCCACGTCTGTCACATTTTCCGTGTTATTTTACACTCAATCATAATCTTATATTTTTTAAATATGCCTATAGATCAGCAAAATTAATTTTTTCAATGAATTTTTTTTTCAAACATAAAATTTTTCCGTTTTACTATTCAATAATGTTTAAGACACATAAATTACTTTTGTAAATCGTATCCTAATTATCGCATCAATAAATTTGTTAAAGTAATTTAAACATTTTAAAATTGGAACTGAAAATGCTTACTAATTAAGACCGAGAGAAAAATAAAATTAACTTTAAAAGGAAATTAAATTTCACTGACAAATTAAAACGGTGGAGAACGAACGAATAGTGATATATTTTAAAAGAACAAAATTGTTCCTTTAGTCATCGTATCTCCATGTTTAAATATATCTCTTTTCAAAATTTGATGAAAAGGAAAATTCAAATTACAGATTCTAATCGAATTAGTTCGTATAAGTATTCAAAATTTCTTTATTCAGTTAATAGGAATGTAAAAATACGGTTTAATATGACACTTTTTAAAAAGTATTCAGTGACTGAAATTGGTTTTCAACTCTTATTCATTTATATGTATGAGTAACTCTAATTAATTTATATGTTTAAGTGTACTTATTTGTGAAGATCAATAACTTAATTATCAAGATAAAGTAACATGGAAGGAAATACGTTTTATTTTCTTTTATTTTACACTGTAAATAGAGAAATTATACTTTAAATGTTGCTTGTGCGTTATCAACTGATTAGCACGCAGTTTCTTTCAATATATTGAAAGAATTTATCTAATGTTTGATGCATATATGAAATACTTTTTCGTAATGCTCAAGTACCGATCATAAAACAAGTCTCTAATCGGTTTTTTATAACATTGATTAAATTAAATGGGTAAAGGAACTTCATTTTACTAGTGTAAATTACATAAAATTATTACATTCTAATGACAAGTGTGATACTAGTAAAGAAGTAATGTTTTTTAGCTCACAGGCTATCATAGCCTGAGAGCTTATGTGCCCGTCCGTTCTGTATGTATGTTCGTATGTACGTAACGCGATAACTCATGATAAAAATATCCGATCCACTTGAAATTTTGTATGTAGGTATATCCTGACAAGGCGCTTCCCTGATTAGTTTTTGGAGTTCATTCGATATGTATAAGAGGGGGAACGGGGGGCTCATGCCCCCCGTTAGTTGATATAGATGGGATTTTCATGCAGAATTAAGTTTTCAAAATATAGATTAGGATCATTCTGATGAGGCGATTCCGTGACTGTTATTAGGTGTTCATTGATTAAGTATAAATAGGGGGAACAGGGGTTCTAATGCCCCCCCCCCCGTTAGTTGATATAAATGGGATTTTCATGCAGAATTAAGTTTTCAAAATTTAGATTAGGATCATTCTGATGAGGCGATTCCGTGACTGTTATTAGGTGTTCATTGAATAAGTATAAATAGGGGGAACAGGGGTTCTAATGCCCCCCCCCCGTTAGTTGATATAAATGGGATTTTCATGCAGAATTAAGTTTTCGTTCAAAATTTAGATTAGGATCATTCTGATGAGGCGATTCAGTGACTGTTATTAGTTGTTCATTGAATAAGTATAAATAGGGGGAACAGGGGTTCTAATGCCCCTCCCCCGTTAGTTGATATAAATGGGATTTTAATGCAGAATTAAGTTTTCGTTCAAAATTTAGATTAGGATCATTCTGATGAGGCGATTCCGTGACTGTTATTAGGTGTTCATTGAATAAGTATAAATAGGGGGAACAGGGGTTCTAATCCCCCCCCGTTAGTTGCTATAAATGGGATTTTCATGCAGAATTAAGTTTTCGTTCAAAATTTAGATTAGGATCATTCTGATGAGGCGATTCCGTGACTGTTATTAGGTGTTCATTGAATAAGTATAAATAGGGGGAACAGGGGCTCTAATGCCCCCCCCCCCGATATAAATGGGATTTTCATGCAGAATTAATTTTCGTTCAAAATTTAGATTAGGATCATTCTGATGAGGCGATTCCGTGACTGTTATTAGGTGTTCATTGAATAAGTATAAATAAGGGGAACGGGGGTTCTAATCCCCCCCCCTTAATTTATATAAATGGGTTTTTCAAGCAGAATTGTCAGATTTCGTTCAAATCTCTGAATAGTTTTGGAAGTTTAATGGTTAAGTATAAAAGAGGGGAATAACTCCTTTTAAATTATATAAATGCTAAATGGGTTTTTATTAAGAATTATCTCATTTGCTCTGAATTTTGGATATAGATTTTTTATATGATAAAGCATGTCTTTGATAGTATAGGAGTTTCAATGATTAAGTATAAAAAAAGAGGAAAGGGGAGAGCTGTTTCCCCTTCTTAATTTTTTTTCGAACGGAATTAACCCTTGAAAATATAAGGCTTTAATGTACAATTAGTATTTGTAGCCTGTGAGCTCAATGCCATCAGTTTAACTGGGCAGTATTCTTTATTATAACATTATGGTCAGTTGAAAAACTCGCGAAATGAACCACAAGTGCAAGCATCGCACAGTGGGGCAAAAACCCAAAAAGCTGGCCAAAAGTCGAAAAATGAAGTTACGATTTAGGGAATTTCGATTGTACAGTTGGCTAGAATAATGTTTGGAGAGTTAGAATCTGTATTTAAAAAAAGATTTTTGCTTTGCCCTTACAAGCAGCATCATTTCAAAAATGATGCTTGAAGGAATATCATTTAGAGCGAACAAAAACAGCAAAACAACAGCTCCTCTAAACGCGTGCTATATTTTATAATATTATCCGATTTTAATGATTTGAAATGGATTCACACTATGATAGTATGTACTTTATTTGCATGTATTACAAAATTCATATTAAGCACGTAAAAATTAATAAATTCATTGTCATTTTTGATAAAAAATTTTAGAATTTTTTTTTTTTTTTTTTTTTTTTTTTTTTAACATCAAAATGTTTAAATGTTCCGCAGTGTTCCGCAACGAAATTTAATGAAAATAATAACTTGGGCTATTGTCTAGTGATTCATAAAAAACCAGCTGCCTAAAACTGCCTTTCTGCATTCCATGCATATTTTAGTAACCGCAAGTATAAATGCCACTTTTTCGGCCGCCTCAAAATTTTTGAAATTGACTACTTTTCGCATAATTTAGCTGATAAATATTTTTCAATTTTATAATAGTTTATTTCCTATTATATTGTAAATAAATACTATAATCATAAGATTACATTAATTTGATAAGTAAGCTTAGTTGTGAAAAAATGAAAATAATTCTCTATTACTGATCCGGTAAAATAACATTTTCTTATCTTTATAGGTAGTAATTTTGTTTGTTCTATTATAATTAGAAGAATTATTTTGTTAATGGCTATATTTGCTGATAAAAACTACTGAGCGTATTTCATTAATGCGAGTGAAAATCTTTATAAATATGACTTTCGCCTACATTAGCAATTTGGATTTGGTTTACAAGTGAGGATGTGATGACACATCTATTCTAAGTACATTTAAACAAATATTTAGCTATGAAGATGGTTGGAGGTTCTAATATATTTTTCACTTCTCCCGTGCTACTAGAATACATAAATGTTGCGAATAATTCATGAATCGTTAATTTGAAAATTCCGAGATCTTCATTTCACTATCGGGCCAATCAAGATCCAATTTTTTTCAAGAAATACGGGAGCTACTGTCAATGAATGGTATTGTATTAAACACAGGAGAATTAACTTATTTCTTTTAATACAATCATTGATACAGAAGAAATAGTCGTTAATAACGAATTAGTGTAATACTCGACGTTGCTACCTATGTCAGACAACACCAAAACAGCTTCTTACCGATATGACATTTTAATTAGAAAAGGATAGAGATAATTTAGAATTCAGAATATCTACGTTACATGCTGAGATGCTTAGAAAGGGCTTACACCTCGCAGACAAACTGGATAGAAAAACTGGAAAGCTCGTACTCTGCATGAAAAG
Source organism: Maratus speculifer (assembly GCA_964019185.1). Lineage (NCBI taxonomy): Eukaryota > Metazoa > Arthropoda > Arachnida > Araneae > Salticidae > Maratus > Maratus speculifer. Next base: position 243,855,676 of record OZ025289.1, read on the forward strand.
AAGAACACTGAAATTGCAAAATAAAATATGCAAAAAATAATTCGTTTATAATTAAGACTTCTTGTCAAGAAACCAAATCTCAGATTTGGAAGCACAAATGATGGCAATACAATTCAACGATTCTTTGAAAACACAACTATTTGTGCTTCTATAACGAGCGTATACGAAGATTTGATAAAACGATTCTATGTCATAAGTAATTTCTTGTATCCATGTCATTTATTTGATCAATTTCGAAGATTTTTCCTGACAAACAGCTCGTAGATTTAAACTACATCCCTGGTTCTATATGCCTACTTCAGTGCACAAACTATTTATTAATGACAAAGAAATAACATTATCTTCATTACTGCCAAATTGCCAAATGCCATAAGATACTCAAGATTCATGCAACAAACTGATCAAAAGGCATCGAGAAGATTTATCGCAAACATGCAGTAGTGCAAGAAAATGAAAGGTATTTTTATGTCTATTAATGTCATCAGATTATTTCATTTCAAGTTTAGGTAAATTATTGTAGAAGAAATTAAAAATAATTGATCCTAAGAGTCACAGGATCTTCTAATACTGCGAACAAGCTCTGCTAACAATTTCGACACCTTGACGTCTGAAGAATCTTTTTTATTATACTACAATTGATTTTAAAGGTGAATTTCTGGAATATATTTTCTTTTTATTTTAATAATATAAAAAATAAATAGTCTAGTATTTTACTTTCCTTTAATGTACTTAAATTTCGATTAAATGTCTCTTGGTTCCTTGAAAATTCCTTTTTAAGTTTAGCCTCGAAATTTTAAATTTTATTTAAATCAAATTGTTTTTACTTTTAATCTGTCATTTTATTTATTTATTTATTTTTAAAGTTTAACTTTGGAATCCTAATTAGCATCCTGAAAAGTTTACGAAATTTCATACAAATGGAATAACTTTCGAGACATTGTAGTTTTTGTTCCACCATATTTTATCCGCCATTTTTTTAATTTTGATTTTGTATTCTTACTTAGCATCCTCAAAAATACCTGTATACGAATCTTCGTGCAATTCGAATAACATTTTCATATTTTGGCCAGCTTTTCCGGATTTTGCCCCACTGTGCATCGTTTGGAATAACAAATGCGTAACATATAGCACCAACGCTTTTATGGACTAAAGTCAAATTAGATATTGATTAACAGTTACAAGTTATTGAAAAACAGCAATAAATTTGGATGCGATTTGAGTAAAGCTAGCAATGCGAGCGTTTCAAAATGTTTAAAACTAAAATGCGTGCCATTATAATATATTTTGTGAAGAAAATGCGTCAGAATTCTTAAAAATATGTAGGATACCTTGGAGACTCTTCTGCGTCAAATACGACTGTAGAAACGTGGACGATAGAATTAAACCCGCGGAAGTCCAAGCAAAAAGGCAGACATGCAATTTGATTTTCTCTGTAATTTCTTAAATAATAATAATAATAATAAAAAAAGAAAAAAAAAAAAGATTTTTTTTTTTTAAACAAACTATCAAAATTGTAATTGCACTTTGAGATCTAAACCTTAAAAGCTTTAATCATAACAAAGTATTTTAAAACTGCATTATATTTGTAGAGTTATGTATATTTAAACATTGCTTCTATTGTAGTGAAACCTACAGCACAGTAAACGATAGATTAATTTGCTGTGATTGGAAAAGAAAATCACAAAGACCTAAAATATAAAACGGGTAGTTGACGACGAAAAACTACAACAACAACTCATATTGTCAAAAAGACCACAATAAGATTATATATAATGGAGATTCCATTGTATATAGTTTTTTTTTTGGTCAAAATTCATTCCTTTTATAAAAATTGCATGTCAGTTAATCTTTATAAATTAGGAATTATGTATTCGTTGCGCCCTTTTCCCACACTTTAATATTCTATTAAGTATGGAAAGCTTTCATTAATTCTTTTCTCTTATATAATTTCTCTCTTTTTCTGATGTAATGACAAACAGATATAAAATAAAGAAAAACAATTTTTTTCATTCTGCGCCTCTCTATGTTCCGTTGAGAGCTTTCTCTGCGATTTCAACAACTAAAATAAAATCTAATCTTTCTACAGCTGCCGACGATATTCTTTCTTTTTAAAAAACATTTTGTCCTGCAAATTATTTCGTGGCTGCGTCTCAACGTTTCATCTAGTTTAGGGTATAAAAATGTGAATGTAAGCAGATGTTTTCATCGTTCCGTTGAGAGTTTTTTCGATTCTCATGAAATTACTCTTGTTAACCCTTTTGTGCATGTTCCTATAATTTACATATTATCATTTGGCTTTGTTACTTAACAACGCGCTCTGTCTCTCTCTACATAATTATCGCCAAGGTCGGTAATTATACAAAGAATTTTGGCGAAAACCGCAAGCCAAATCCCTATCCAACGTCTACACTGATTGTGATCCCACTTGGATTTTATCTGTTATCCAGAAATGACCTATTTCATTATGTAGCTCTAAAAACTGTGTTTCCAAGGGTCACTGCCTGAGAAGTGTACTTCTGTGCCTATTCCTGCATCTCTCAATAAATAAACCAGGAAGAGACATTTCTGTTGTTTCACATTTACTTCTGTGGACCTGTGTTATTGCTACACAATCTTGGTATTTTAGCGTAACGTAAATTCTTTCTTCTTAAAAGATGTTCATACCAGCTGCCACTAAAACAATACCCAAAAATCTTCGCTACATGCAGGATCATTGATTACAGGTTTCCATAACTGATAAGTATACAGAAATCTCAGATAAAAGAACATTTCATATCCTGACTGTGAAATTAGATATTAAAAAGCTTCTGGCAAGATGAGTAACGCAATGGATCAAAAACATCAATAAATGAGAATTAATCAAAATATTCTAGATTGTATTAATGCAAATAAAATCGATTTGATACGTTGATTTGCTGCAAAAAGTGAAAGTTTGTTTCAGTGTTAAAATCCAACCAGCAATAAAAAACAAAAAAGACATGTTGTTTTGCCACCACAAAAGAAGGTACTGTGCATGACCACCAGCTGGAAAATTAATTCTCAAAATATGTATTCAAAATATGTACAAATTGCTAAATTGTTTTAAAAATTATTTTAAATGTATTGTTTTGCAGGTGCACTATTTAGCAATTCGTATTTATTTTGAATATAGATATTTTAAGAATAATTTATAGTGCTATTGTCCAATTCGTAATTATCAGTTGGAGAAATTATGACTTCAAACATTTAGAATACTAAGGGGATATTACAAGTATGCTATATTCCAAAGAACGTACAGAAAACGATAAATATCATGCGTAACGTTTAGAGTAGAAAGATTTAAAAAATCCTGATAAAACACCTGATTTGTTTCACAAGATACTTTCCCATGCGGACAATGCACCAACTCATATACATGTGGTATCAGTGGAAAAAGTAAAAGAATCAAAGTATGATCTGTTGTTACATGCACTTTAATTACATAATTTGTTTCTCTCTGAGTACTATCAATTCCCACAACTAAAAACTTACCTCGGATAAAAATATTGTTCCAGCGTATATAAGGTTCTTTTGATCTTATGGTTAGACAACTTCAAATTCTTTATTTTAGAAAAGTAAAAAATAATTTATTTACAGAACTTCAGAACAACAGAGTCTTCGGAACTCACAAATATTACTAGATATTCAAAAATAACTGTTCAAATCTATCGTACAAGTACAGATATAGGTCCTACAGATTAGACTAGAAAGATTTAAAAAATACTGATAAAACACCTGATTTGTTTAACAAGATACTTTCCCATGCGGACAATGCACGAACTCATATACATGTGGTATCAGTGGAAAAAGTAAAAGAATTAAAGTATGATCTGTTGTTACATGAACTTTAATTACATAATTTGTTTCTCTCTGAGTACTATCAATTCCCACAACTAAAAACTTACCTCGGATAAAAATATTGTTCCAGCGTATATAAGGTTCTTTTGATCTTATGGTTAGACAACTTCAAATTCTTGCTTTTAGAAAAGTAGAAAATAATTTTTTTACAGAACTTCAGAACAACAGAGTCTTCGGAACTCACAATATTACTAGATATTCAAAAATAACTGTTCAAATCTATCGTACAAGTACAGATATAGGTCCCAGAGACTCTTTAAACAATGTCTCAACGCTAAATCACATTCAAAACAACGTAGAGAAAACTCAAGCAAACTTGCTTAAACAATTGCAGCTTACTCAATGACTGACTGATAAATAATAACAACAGCAGCTCGTATTGCTCTCCTTATATAGGCTCGCAGCATGTGCTGGAAATTTCTACAACCTTCTCGAAAAATCCACAAAACCACGGAACAACATTCAATGTATCAGCATATCTAAAGGGGGGGTTACCATAGAGAGGGAAGGGTTACCATCGCCAACAATCGCCAAGTTTGTCACCAACTTGGCGATATATCGCCAAATTTGGCGACCAAAATTAGTCGCCAAAAGTGACATCAACTTGGCGATATCTTTAATATTTCGCCAATCTGCCGTAGACATACACTGAAAAATATTAGACAAGCTTGCTTGATAACAGAGACAATGTAACAAAATCTAATATTAGTAAAGGAATGGAGCTTAATTATAATTATTGACATTATTTTACAGTACAAACACTAACTATTTACAAAATTCGTAACACTACCCCCTCCTCAAAGACTGCACGTCCCAGGCAGTGCAATCCTTGAGTTAGAGAAAAACACTTAAAATAAATAAGCAAATAAATAAATAAATACATAATAATAATAATAATAATAAGCTTTACATAAATAAGAACTAATTAATATTTACATATTTCTAATCACTTTGGCCAACGACGTATGCGTTTGTGTATGCGTACAACGACGTCATTCAGCCTGTTGACGATTGTGTAAGGACGGTCCCAGTTTCTCCGTAATTTAGGCGACAGTCCCTTACGACGTATGTGATTCCACAACCAAACTTTGTCACCTTCGTTGAATTCATGTCCAGTTGCCTTTATGTCTTACCGTGTCTTCATTTTTTCCGATGCCAATCCGATTCGGTTCCTCGCTAGACGATGTATCTCTTCAATCCGTGCCTGGAGTTTATCCACGTAATCCTCGGGCGATAAAGGAGCATCAGGAGGACGGCCAAACAAAAGATCCGCAGGTAGACGAAGATCACGACGAAAGAGCATTTGAGAAGGGGAATAACCAGTGGCCTCATGAACAGCACTCCTGTAGGCTAACAAGAACAGAGGCAATTTCTTGTCCCAGTCCTTTTGATCTTTAGACACCAGGAGGGAGAGGCTATTTAGGATGGTACGATTGAACCGCTCCACCATGCCGTCCGATTGAGGATGTAGAGGTGTAGTTCGAGTTTTGTCCATGCCGAGTAGTACACACATTTCCTTAAACACAGTCGAATCGAAGTTTCTTCCTTGATCGGAATGGATTTGAAATGGAACTCCGTATCTGGAAACCCAGTGTTGAACCAGTATGTCTGCTACGGTTACCGCCTCTTGATTAGGAATGGCGTAGGCTTCAGGCCACTTAGTGAAGTAGTCCATGACAACGAGGATGTACTTATTGCCATCAGATGTTCTAGGAAGAGGACCCAGGATGTCTAGAGCAATTCGTTCGAAAGGAGCTCCTACATTATAACGCTGCAATCGTCTACGGGTGCGCCTCTTTGGACCTTTACGTGCTACACAGGTGTCACAAGTTCGACACCACTTCTCCACATCACTGCGAACATTATTCCAGTAGAAACGCTCTCGAACCTTTTGCAGGGTCTTCATTACACCAAAATGACCTCCAGTGGGACTACCATGCAGTTCTTGAAGGACCATAGAAATTCTCGACTTAGGGAGTAGTAGTTGCCATCTACATGTCTTTCCATCGTATGACTCCAATTTTCGGTACAAGATACCGTTCTTCAAATGTAGGGAATCCCAGAGAGCCCAATAACGTTTAGTCGTAGGATGGTAATGGGCCATGTCTTGCCAGCTGGGCTTTCTGTTGGACTCCGCTTTCATCTCTAGAATTGGCTTAATTTCAGGATCAGCAAGTTTAACTTTACGCAGGCTCTCATCACTCCACTGATCTTGCGATGATGTAGACCCAGTTGTAAATTGTCTTAGTATAGGAGATTTGACATTAAATTTCTTCTCAACCCGGTCGCAGTATCTACAATTCTCTGAGCAGAGTCTTCTTGAGAGAGCATCTACATTTCCATGTGATGAGCCTTTTCGATGGCGTATCTCCATATCGTACTCTTGAAGCTTTTGTATCCACCTGGCTATCTGGCCTTCAGTGTTCTTAAAATTCAATAGCCAAGTTAGAGGAGCATGATCAGTTCGGATCAGGAACTTTCGACCGTAAAGATAGTGATGAAAATAGTCTATGGCTTTCACTACAGCAAGAATCTCTTTTCTTGTTACGCAGTAGTTTCGCTCTGCCTTTGACAAGCACTTGCTGAAATAAGCGATAACATGCTCCTGGCCGTCGATTTTTTGGGACAGTACAGCGCCAATGCTTTCGTTACTTGCATCCGTATCAAGTATAAACTGTTTATCAATTTGAAGATATGACAGAATTGGAATGGATGTTAATGCCTCCTTAAGCTTTTCGAAAGCAGCATCACATTCCTCTGTCCACAGAAATTTTTGATTGGCTTCTGTTAATTTATGAAGTAATCTTGCAATCATCGAGAAGCCTTTGACGAATTTTCTGTAATAGGTGCATAATCCTAGAAAACTCCGAAGCTGGTGAACATCTGCTGGACGACTCCAATTTTTCACGGCTGATATCTTCCCCGGATCAGTCCTGACTCCATCCGCCGAAATGATGTGTCCAAGGTAGGCGACTTCATTGCGAAACAAACTGCATTTCGAAGGGCTTAACTTCAAATTAGCTTCCTTTAACTTTTGTAGCACCCGCCTCAGGTTGTTCAGATGTTCATTAAAAGATTTTCCTATGATTATGATATCGTCTAAATAAACAAGACATGCCTCATATGACAGCCCCCGGAGAACCGTTTCCATAAGGCGTTCAAAAGTTGCAGGTGCATTACATAAGCCAAAAGGCATTACCTTGAATTGCCATAATCCTTGTCCCGTTATGAAGGCAGTCTTCTCGCGGTCATCGGGATGGATCTCTACCTGCCAGTAACCACTCTTCAGATCCAGAGTCGAGAATCAAGTGTTGCCCGCAAGTGTGTCGAGAGTGTCTTCGAGCCTTGGTAGAGGGTAACTATCCTTTTTATTGACGTCATTCAGTCGGCGGTAGTCTACACAAAATTTTGTAGAACCATCCTTCTTTCTTACTAGCACAATGGGAGACGCCCATGGACTTGTCGATGGTTCGATGACGTCATTTTCTTCCATATCCTTAATTAAATTCTGCACCTCTTCTTGCTTGGCAAAAGGTAATCGTCTAGGGTGCTGTTTAATAGGAGAGTGATCCCTCGTATCGATTCGGTGTTGTGCCATTTTGGTTCGTCCAAAGTCTTCAGGTGTTTGGGAAAATAAACTTTGGAACTCCCTAATTAAACCTTCCGCAGCATCCCTTTGGTTTGGATCTAAGTCTGTCTTTTGTAGCAAATCCTTGACTAAATTATCTGAAGATTTCTCAGAGTGACTGGAATTTTGACTTATGCACGTCACAGGAGCACATGATTCTATCACCTCTCCTTTCTTGATAGTCCTCGTCTTATCACTGATCACTGATGTTAGCAATTCTGACTGGAATGGTCTTTTTCGAGGGGTCTACCACAGAAGAAGCCACCAATACTCCTGCTTGTGTACTATTGTCTTCGGGATAATCTATATGGACAAATCGATAATTAGCTTCATTTATAATTACAGCAGGAACTAAAAATTCTGTTCTTGCATCTAGATTAATGTCTTCTATGGCTATTACTATTTGTTTACATTCAATTTCGTTATTTAATCCAAAAAGACTTATTTCTTCAAATTTTGAGAGCATTTTGTTATTTTTGAAATCAAGTCTGAAGCCAAACTTCTTCAGAAAATCTAGTCCGATTAAGCAAGGATCTGTTATGGCAGCCACATATGCCGTATGGTAATATTCCGTTCCTCCAAAGTTGATGGTTAAATTGGCCTTTCCGTATATGCTTATCTTGTAGCCCGTCACAGTTTGCAGGGTAACGCATGGTGGAGTCCAGATGAGATTAGATTTCAATTTCCGAGCTAAATCTTCTCTTATTATTGTCCCATTGGCTCCTGTATCGACAATCATACGGCACTGAATTCCGTTAATAAAGCCTATCACATATAATTCATTATCACCGCCACTCATTTTTGATATCTGGAGGATCTTCAGGTGGGCTTTTTATTCTCTGGCAACCTCCGCCCCGCGAGATGGCCAAAATTTAGTTTCCCTGCTGACTGTTTGAATTTATCTCACGTTCGTGGATTTTGGGGCAATTTCTTCGAAGATGTCCTGTATCACCGCATCTCCAGCACGTGAGATTCTGTCTTCTTGAGCTTGTTCTTCCATATTTTAAAGCTTCCAGCTCTTGATTTATTTTCCTGATTTCTTTCAAGACGTCGATCTCAGTGTCTGAGCTTTTGTTCACCATTGCCCCTCGGACTGAATGACGATCTCTCCGGCTGGCTTGTGTAGCTGCTTCCAACTTTAAGGCATATAGTAATGCAGCCTTTAAATCCTGCACATCTGCCATTCGTACTGCTCTCTGCACTTCTGGATCTTTTCTTCCGTCTACAAAGTACTGCAGTGAGAGCATTTCCCGTACATTTTTTGGGCAGTCGATGAATGCTAAATTTGCGAGCCGTTCTATTTCTGAAGCAAACTCTTGAAGGGTTTCACTCGATTTTTGATGGCGGTTCTTCATTTGTATTCTCGTATAATCTTTGAAGAAATTTTCTCCGAATCTCATTTCAAGTGCACAACTTAAAGTCTCAAAATTGAGTTGCGTCATATCGGGCAATGTTTGCAGCACATCGGCGGCTTCTCCTCTCAAAGACGCTGCCAGTTGACAAGCTTTCACCTCGTCACTCCATTTGTTCGCTTCGGCTACAATAGTGAATTGGGTCTTGTAAACTTGCCAGGAACTCTTTCCGTCGTATGTCGACAGCTTAACGAGCACAGGAGAAGCAGACAGATTCCTAAATTCTTCATAATTACCACTGGACGCTGAAAGCTTCTTCTCAAGATCTTGTACTGTTTTATTTAGCTTTTCATCTACTTCAACTATTTTCTCTTCAATATTACTAACTTCATTCTGAATTTTCTCTTTTACTTTACTAATTTCATTCTCTATTTTCTCTCCTACCGAATCTATTCTTCTATCTACTGACGAGAACTTTTCTTCTAAAGTTTTCTTCATTTCTTCTTGACTTTTATTAACTGCCTTCTTCAACTATTCAGTCAACTCTTTCATTCTTTCTTCGTTTTTATTCATTTTATCCGCCAACTCTTCTTGGCCTTTATTCATTTTATCCGCCAACTCTTCTTTTCCTTTATTCATTTTTTCCGCCAACCCTTCTTGGCCTTGATTCATTTTTTTCCGCCAACTCTTCTTGGCCTTTATTCATTTTTTCCGCCAACTCTTCTTGGCCTTTCGTCAATTCTGTCTTTATGCCATTGATAGCATCTAACAGTTCTTTCAGTTGTCCGTCCATTGCTCTTGTTTTCGCCATAAGATCCCGACTCCTGACACCAAATGTTCCAGCGTATATAAGGTTCTTTTGATCTTATGGTTAGAGAACTTCAAACTCTTTCTTTTAGAAAAGTAGAAAATAATTTATTTACAGATCTTCAGAACAACAGAGTCTTCGAAACTCACAAATATTACTAGATATTCAAAAATAACTGTTCAAATCTATCGTACAAGTACAGATATAGGTCCCAGAGACTCTTTATACAATGTCTCAACGCTAAATCACATTCAAAACAACGTAGAGAAAACTCAAGCAAACTTGCTTAAACTATTGCAGCTCGCTCAATGACTGACTGATAAATAATAACAACAGCAACTCGTATTGCTCTCCTTATATAGGCTCGCAGCCTGTGCTAGAAATTTCTACAACCTTCTCGAAAAATCCACAAAACCACGGAACAACATTCAATGTATCAGCATATCTAAAGGGGGGGTTACCATAGAGAGGGAAGGGCTACCATCGCCAACAATCGCCAAGTTTGTCGCCAACTTGGCGATATATCGCCAAATTTGGCGACCAAATTTAGTCGCAAAAGTGACGCCAACTTGGCGATATCTTTAATATTTCGCCAATCTGCCGTAGACATACACTGAAAAATATTAGACAAGTTTGCTTGATAACAGAGACAATGTAACAAAATCTGATATTAGTAAAGGAATGGAGCTTAATTAGATTATTTACATTATTTTACAGTACAAACACTAATTATTTACAAAATTCGTAACAATATTTTCCATGGAAAAAGAAATAAAATTAGTTGTCAACCATTATTTTAGATTACTTGAAGGGTCGCACTTTCTTAACGGCAAAATGGCTTAAAATTATCATCTATTCAACTTAAAGGAGATTATATAGAAAAATATTACATACTTTACACAAAAAAACTAATTTCCCTTTCATTTTTCAGACATTTCATATACTCCAGCATACCAGGAAATTAATACGAAAGTGATAAGCATTTTCGTAAATTGACCTGATTTTGCCAATGTCAACAGCAAAAGATTAAATTTAACTTTTATCAAACTTTCTGGCCTTTTTTGAACTTCTAAGTACCGTACGTTTTCAATTTTTACACCTTTAATTTGGAAGAAAATGTAATTTAAATGCAGTTAGTTGGAAAACACTATCACAATTTATGCGACGTTTTACTGTTTTAATTTTTTTTTTCAAGTATTATCAAGTATTATTTACTCTTTTAAATCTATATCTATTTCGTGCAAACTATTACGAAAGATGCACTTAAATTAATGTAAATAGCTCTACATTTGTTTCTAGCTCATATTCCATAGTTTCGAACTTTCGAAAAATACTTTTTCGACGCTGTGCCTGTAATATGGGGAGAGAAAAAGGGATGTTAACACCAGAAATAACATACATGGTGATTACAAAAAAAAAAAAAAAAAATTCCAATGTATGGGTATTTAGGTATCATGTCGTTCATAGATACTAGAAGTAATTTTGGTTTAATTTACTTTGAGGTATGCACTTAATAATCCTATAAAAACCAACAGTTAAACTCAAAGTGTTATCTTGTATAGCAAGGATAATGTTCTAAAATCGCGTAATGCGTAATATACAGATAATATGTCTCAAAAACGAACTAATAAAATGAATATAAAAATAAAACACCCTACAAAATTTGAAATATATATATATACAATGTATAAAATTTACGCCCACTTAAAATTTTGCAATAGTATTAATGATTTAAGATGCAGACTTAAGTGCTTTATGTCTATTTTTACAAATATCGTACCAATAGTGGGACATTAAATCCGATTGGAAGCAAAACCCAAAAGTTATCCTTTTATGATCTTTATTTCTTAAAATATATATAACAGATAACCAATAAACTTATTTAAAGATTTAAGAAATACAGTGAGCACAGAAATGTTAATATATCTAACATTTTTCTGCAGAACTGTTTTTATTCATTATAAAAACATGCAAACATTTACAATTTGTTAGTTTGAAAAAACTGATTCAAATATGTACTCACAAAAAGTATAATGAGGAATATGTAAAAGTAAATATAATTCAAAAAAGTATTTGGCTTGCCTTTAAAATTTTTAAAGTAGAATATTTTGTAAAGTACAATTAAAATGAAGTAGAGGTTTTAAAACTTCAAATTCTTATTTTAAAAAAATCTAGAACTTTAACATTCAGCTTTTTTTCAATTTTCTTTTCAAAAAATACATTTCCATTCTTTCTTTAGCTTAATTGAATTTTCGAAAGAAATATAACAAAGATTTCTTGTCATAATTATTATTTTTCTACCCTCATAACTTTATGCAAGAAGCTCATTAAAATTTCTTATTTCTTTCTTTTCTTTTGTTAATATGTTACAATAAAATTGCAATATAGATTAACTTTTTCTGTGAAAATACTTTCAAAATGTCCTTTCTGTGCTTTAGGCTATTATGCTAACTATTCTTTTAGATATTCTTCGAAATTGTATAAGAAGAAAATATTTACAGAACATTATATAACTGCATGCATGGAGTTTAGTTATTCGCAAAAATGATACGTAAGCAAAATTGAATGTTTTGACCTGAAAACATATACATTTTCCATTAAAATTAACAGTGGAATTTGTCTACATTTTAAGAATGTTACAAAGCGAATTTTTATCAGCTTTTTTTTATCACATTCATAAACTTCTTTTATTCATTTATTATAAATTTATACAAAGTATTTTATTAACTCATTTTCATCCTGACATTTTCAATTACATTGCATTTTATAAGAAAGCAAACTTTAAACATGTGGGTTAGTGTGATTGCACAGAGGGTTTCCTTTAATATGTATTATAAAACATATATCCTTATTTTAAAAAATAAAAATAGGTAATTTATAATTATTAAACCACTACATAAACTGCAAGACCATGATGTTTAATTTTAAAATACAAAAAAAAAATAATTTTAGACGAAATTAAATCTATTAAAGTAAAATTATTTTTATAAAATTAAAAGAATCGAATACTTTTAAATTCAGCAATAAAAAAAATAGTAGAGGTATAAATAAAATACAACATTTTTAAAAGAAAAAAAAATTAAAACATACTTAAAGTGATGAAATAATTCAGAAAAAATCTAAAGTAATTCTTTCAGTTTCCAAACACTGATTAGGCAGAGCTAAAAAATGACGTTAATTTTTATTAAATAATGCACATTACAATGTATATTACTACAAAACTACATCTGTAGATCGTAGTAAGAACAGGGTTTTAAAGTGGTCATTTTTTAAAACATTCTACGCCGTGGTGTATATATACGTCCAAGAGTGTTTCCACTTTCTTCTGATCGCCACAGAAAGCAATAAATAAGTTTGAATCTGTCGCGCTTTTCGATTTTATAAATACCCTAACTTTCCTAAACTCAGTCTTCGCTGTCTTTTACTACAGGTAACTCGCTTTAAAATTTCCAAGGTGGATTTTCCCGTAGTCGGAGTGCTATCCCAACTGTCTACAGCTAGGATATAACAGGGCATATATAGGTGTCAGATATTATAATAAGAGAAACCATATAGCAAAAAAAGAATTAAAAAAATATAAAGAAAGAAATAAAGAAAGAAATAATTGTAGTATATATTTTCTATATTTTATTTTCAAAAAAGTTTTTATTTTGAAATTAATATTCTTCAATAGTTATTTTCAGTTGAACTATGATTAATTACCTGGATTTCATTAATTAAACGATTATTTCTGTATAAAATGATCTAGCGTTATTATTTAACGCATATTTGTATTTTCTGATTGTAATTTAAAATAGGATGTAACTATTTTTCAAGTTCCGATATTTGTAATCTATACATGAGCATGTGTATTTTTATAAGTTCCCGATTTTTCAGTATCGATTTCACAAATATTAAACAAATTACAATAATCAATATTAGAATAAGAAATCGGAATTGCAGCATATTTATACAATCAACAATACTGAGTGTCTTATTCAAGTATGAACCTTATGTTTCTAATAATAATGAAGCTAGTTTAGTGAATATGTTTCGAGTTTTGAAGTCTGAGGATTTTTTCTCCTATGATCACCAACCCTACCCAACCCCTTTGTAGACGCTACAGGCTATAAATACAAGCTACCAAGTACTTAAAAAAAAAGGATTACCAAATTAAAGAAAATTAAATAGTATTATAACCTTTGGCAACAATCTGTAATCGAAATAAATCTCGGTATCATCGTTCGGGTGCTTTTAAAAATCTGGCGGCAATATGTAAAATCTGTCTATTTCAGACTATGACATAACATTTAGAATACAAATTCAGAAAAAAACACATAAAACATAAAACATTTTTTTTAATTGCACATCACTCATTATAATCTGATTAAGCATATGCATGCGAAAGAAGGTTCAATTTTATGCCCAAGTTTTGTGTAATAACAAAAAAATTGAACTACACTGTAAAAAAAAATCTGCAAAGGTACTAAACCTTTTCTAGGAAACTGGGATTCCAAGAACTTTTCCTGTAACGGTAACAGCAAAAATTCAAGTTTCAGAATCAATTGCATGAATTTTTCCTGTTATCGTTACATGAAAAATTCTTGGAACCCCAGTTTCTTAGAAAATGTTTAGTACCTTCACAGATTTTTTTTACAGTGTACTTTGGCAGAAATTAAGTTTCAAAATCTCTCTAAATAAATCTTCAATTTCAAAAGAGTTCTTCATCCTGTGTATTATAGGTTTCTCTATAAATCTAACAGTTTTGACGTTTACTGATGCAATACATTTCTTTCTTATAAGTCAAAAAAGTCAAAAGATCAGAAAAATGCATTTGCATCAGTGACAATGATAGCAGTATTAGTTAGTCTTTTTACATTGAGTAATGTAAAATTGAGTGATTCGACGAGATGTGAAAAAAGTGGTTGCCCTCGGCTTTTTAGCTCAATTGACCAGTGCGCGCCACATTTCGGAAAGATGACACGACATAAAATTCGAGTTTTAGATCCAATATACAGCACATATCGAGCTTTTTTGTTTTATTGTCACAAACCATATACAACAAGCTGAATGTGTTAGTTATTCTTTTTAAGAATTTTCCATATTATTAAATGTATACAAAAAAATCAATTAATTAGAAAGAGAGATTTTGTGTTTTAATTGATTTGAAGTTGAATATCAAACGTACATGGTCTTTGCTAAATTGTATTCATACACTTTTTATAAATATAAGTATATACGTATTATTGTAAGAATTCTCTCTTATGTGTGTTTCTATGCATTCGAGCACTGTAAAAAAAGGTCTGTAATTCTACAGATTCAAAGTTTCAGAAATATTTATCTTTACTAAAGTTTTACCTGTATACTGTACAAAAAAATCTATTAAACTAGTTTTTGTAAAGCTACAGAAACCTGCAGTTTTACGAAAGAATCTTTTAAAATTACAGTAATCTTTCTTAAACTTTACCTCTAACCGGAATTATAGTTGCATAAAAAGTTAGGAAAGATCCCAATTTCCTAAAAAGCCTTAGTAACTTTACAGCTTTATTTCGTTTTAGAGGGCAAACGTGTATCTGTTACTTGAATAATTGTCGTTGTCTTTACATGAATAATTCTAAAAATCCCTGTTTTCTATACTGTTATAAATTTTGTTCTATTTTGAACCAAATTTTGGTGCTCAATTTAAAATGGTGAAATTTCGAGCCAATATTTGCGGCTACTGTTGAAGCATAGTTCCAATAGTTGAAACGAACACTGTAAAAAAAAAAATCGGCAAAGGTACTAAACTTTTTCTTGGAAACTGGGATTCCAAGAACTTTTCCTGTAACGGTAACAGCTAAAATTCAAGTTTCAGAATCGATTGCATGAATTTTTCCTGTTATCGTTACATGAAAAGTTCTTGGAATCTCAGTTTCCAAGAAAATGTTTACCTTCATAGATTTTTTTTTTACAGTGAAGTTGAAACAGGAAGCTCCAAATTGTCAGTATGGGTTTTCACCATCTTCTGATGGCAACTACTGAACACCAAAATTTGTTTCAAATTTTTGTAATTTTTTTTTACAGTGACGAAAAGTTTTAAAACGATATAATGAATAGATGAGTCTGTTCACATACTTATACAGATATTTACAAACAAGTAAATATATGTTAACATTTCATTTTACGTTCAATATAGCGTTTTAAACATTTCATCTTTTTTCCCCCGATTTTTCATTGTTTACAATAAATGTATTTGAAAGTTATTTTTCTAGCACGTAGTGTTTATCAGTGCAATGTTTTCATGTATCAGTGCAATTTTTAACCTTCATATAGAATTTAATTAAAAAAAAAAATTCTGTTAACATATCTAATTAATATTATCATTATTACATCATAAACGATTTAAAATTATTATTCTGTAAAAATGTTTGCTTCCAGCAATTATAAAAAATTTCTTTAACGAAAGTCTTCATAAATATAATAATTAGTTTAAATAGTAATAAAATGCTTCGGATCAGTAATAAGCCCATCCTTTAAAAAAAAAACACCAAAAATTTAATAAATGAAATTTGCTCTCAAGATAATGAAGGGTATTTTATTAAAGCAATTTTAGTTAATATCTCTGAGGTTTGCAAATACTTTTTTTCATGCTTAGAATCTGTTAATGTAATAATTATAGATGAAAATATCATTAGTCTTTGCTTGACATAAAATTAGCAAGTTTTCATCTCGGAGAATTTTTATTATTCTATGTTGGCTTATTTCGAAATTTTGTAGCTTTAAATAAAAAACAACATGCAAAATATGTAATGCAAAAAATGTTTGATCAATTTAAATTAATATTTTTATGTAGCATATATGGGAGAAATTATAAATTATTCTGAGATTATTTAATTACTTTATAATTTTAAATTTATAGACAAAATGCATTATATTTTTAACTTAATTAAATATTTCAGAGGAGCCGCCCTGGGGGGGGCGGTTGATCCCCGTCCAATTTTTGTGAACTTGAAAATTCTGAATTTTCAAATCTTTTTTTTTTTTTTTTTTTTTTTTTTTTTTGGTACAAAAAATAAATAAATTGCAAAATTTATTATTCTTTTAGTGACTTCTTTTCGGAGTGTTGTAACAGTTAAATAATTAAAAAAAAATACAAAAAGAAAGCAGCAAGGCTCAGTTTTTCATTGTGTTTCTCTATTCTATGAAAACATTATTAATTTATTAGATCTAAATTTCTCTATTCCTGTCTATCAACAACCGACTCTAATCTAGATTGTACCATCATAATATGAATTTCAGGAGAGCCTTGTGAACGAACATAAGCTTAATTTACAGTAACACAGGCTTGTTTTCTACCCGTGCGTTCCTTAAATTAAATACAAACGTATACTAACTTGATCATTTTAAATTAAGATGACCAACAGAATTTTCCTGTTCCATGCGACCTGCCGTGCAGATTGAACAAAAATTATATGTTTTTTGAAAAAGATTTAATTTCACTAGGTTACTATTTTAGTTTATTTTTTTTCGTTGTAAAGGAATTTTATTTAAGCATTAGTGTTATTATAATTATACATATTTTGAACATATCATTTGAACTGGAATTTAGAGCAATTTTCTTCAAGTTGGACAATTTTTTAATCCCCCCTTATAAATTTTTGTTAGTTACGCCCCTGTATATATTATGGATTTTAATGGAATGAGACTAGATTTAAAGAAAAATACTTACAAATTTCATAGAATAGTTTGCAAAACTCCATGCCTAAATTTGAACGTAGGTAGAGAAAATAGATATAAATATGATTTCATTTAAATTTCATGTAAAAATCAAGGCCAAAATGGTTGTTAACAAGGGATTAAAAACTGACATCAATAACATGACTCAATTAATAACATAATACAAGGACCATGTAAAACACTCACTCTTCTAAGCAAAACTTAAAACACAACACTAGCGAAAACAGCAAACGGTTTCTTTTTCCTACTGAAAATTTTCTGAAAATTCGTACTAAATTATCAGAGCCACATCACATATATTTTTGAATATTTTAAAGATAAGTATTTTCTATGTACAAAAAAACAAAAAAACAAAAAACATTGATCACAGGTATTAAAACAATGTTCTTGTCAGAAACAACGATATTTGATTCAGAATGATTTGTTTCGTTAACCTTTTTTAAAGATTACAATATAAAAAATTACTTGTTGGTTCAGCCTACAAAATGTAGATTTCAAATTTAAGTACTAATTTCACCATTAAAAATTAAATCAAAATTAGAAATAAACCCAGTTTAATAATTTTATTTGTCCGATATTTACAAGTTTTCAATTACATTTTTCTGCATGAGTTCGTCTTATCAGAATCATGTTAAAACAAAAAAATTTCTTCAACCCTTTTTATTTATTTATTTATTCCTGTAAGAAATGGTCGCCCGCATAAAAGTTGCACATTATGTTAAGAAGATTTATAATAAATTTAAGTGTATTTCATATATTGTGAATTGACAATGTTCTGTAGTGTTTCTTATTCATTCCCATCTATTTCGTTTATTATTATTATTATTATTATTATTATTATTATTATTATTATTATTATTATTATTATTATTATTATTATTATTATTATTATTTTGGTGTACGAGTTTCTTAATCGAGACTTGTCAATGTAAAAGTTGTAGACAATATTAAGAAGATTAAGTGGATTTGATAAATTTAACAAAATTTGATGTCTTGATATCTTTCACCTTGTCATCTTTTGATATCATATAAAAGGGAAAGTCCCTTCGTCAATTGTGTTATTCACAAATTGTTCAGCAAAATTATACCAGATATCTCCTAATGTACTTATTATAATATGAATTTAAATAAGAAGATGTTAAATGTTTAAGAAAATAAAATTTAAATTTTTCTAAATCAAAAACAAAAATTGAACTTTTTACCCAATATTAATATATTTTTCATGTACACGCTTCTGAACATTACATGCAGAAATGGGTCTGACAGTTTTTAGTTTCATATCTTGTAAATGTAATTAAATTTACAGCTATGAACACCAAAAGTAAATTTTAAATTTAACAAGACATTTCTAATAATCCTGATTTTATTTTATTCATTAACTATTTAATAGAATTACCAATTATTTCAAATTTCATTTCCTACATTAAATTAAATGATTTTTCTCGACGAAGTAAGGAATTTAATAACTTCATAAATTTAATAAGGACTATAGCATAAAGAAAATCTTGTAATAATAAACCTCCCTCCAAGTTAAGTGTCAGTTTAAGTGTTTATTACTTTCTTCTATCTTAAAGAAAAAAAAAATATTGGATTCATGAAAATTTACGAAATCTAGTTTTTGACGGATTTACACGTTTAAAAAGTCTGAGAAGACAAAAATCATGTTTTTAAATAATGTCGCTCTGTGAGTCTGTCTCTGAGTATGTGACAAAAATTTTGTGGGCGTTCTATCTCAAGAACTAATACACGGAATTTCACAAAACTTTATATTCTGTTAGACCTTAACATAAAAGAATTCTGATTAGTTTTTGGTGTATATCGTTCAAAAGTAGATTCTGCTATGCTGCATTATTCACAATTTCCACAATAGCTGTATTTCAAGAACTAGTATATGGATTTTCATAAAACATAAGATTTAGTTAGAGCTTGACAGAACATGGTGCTAATTAAATTTTGGTGCAAATCGCTCAGCAGGTGGCACTGCCATGGTGCATTATTCATTATTGTTGGAGTAGCTCTATCTGAAGAACTAGTGCAAGAAATTTCAGAAAATTTTAGATTTGATTGGACCTTGCTATAAATTAGATCTGATTAGTTTATAGCGCGTGTTTCAAGAACTCTGTATGCTCTGAGGTAGATTTTATAAATATATCAAGCCAAAGAGTGCAGAATTGATCACGGACACTTTTCGAACTTTTAATTTGATCGCGTAAAACACATTTCGGGTTAAAGATAAATCCATTAAAAATTCTTTAACTGTAACAATATATATATTATAGTAAAATGATAACTGTTAAACTGTTAAACAAAATAACGGTTAAACAAATAAAAAAAATCAAAATTGAATAAAAATGAATGTATAGTATAGTGATTAACGCTGCTATCAAATAAACAAATTTAAATTCACCAAAGTAGCAAATGTGTCGCAGTGATTGTAAATAATATTTCACAGTTTTTACATGATACACTTACACCCCAAGAAAATATTGAGCAGAAGGAAAATTTAATTTCTAGTTGATGGCGCATTTAGCCATTTAATTCTGCAACTTTTAATCTTTAATAACGAAAATCATTATATAGTAAATCGTACAACAAATATTATCACATAAATACTGGTATTGTGCTATGTTCATGATCCTCATTGTGGCTCTTGAAAGTTCTAATTAAAAAGGAAAACATCTATATGTGATGTGACAGGAGCTTTCTTGCAAATATTATTAATTTTAAACACTCGGCGATTATTCGTACTAGTCTATTCAAAGAGAAATATCCAAAAATCACATAATGATCAGTAAATCAAAAATATATAAAAAAATTCTTCTTTTTTAAAAAAAAAAATTATTTTATTTTATTTTATTTTGAATACCCCTACCGTCAAATAACTCATTATACGGTTTGTAATTTAAAGACACTCTTAACTACTGAGATCCATGAAATATAACAAAAATTTCACTAATTTTGACGCTATAAGACCTCATGACATGAGGTCTGCACGGGCCGGAATTTCCAGGCCCGGCCCGTAGGTAGTTTAAGTCGTAAGCTCAAAAGTTCGGCCCGGGCCGTTTAAATTTTTATATTTTAGGCCCGGCCCGTACAGAAATCAGTGAAAACAGGCGCGGTCCGGCCCGTTTTGGCCCGTTACAATTTCTACGATTTCTAAAAAAAAATCAGATTTTTATCATATAATTAAGATTTTTTAAAGAATACTGCATACATATCTATGGAATGATTTTACAGTATATTTTACAGGAAATACACTTTAACAACATTAATGATTACTTAGATTCTTTGTCTTTCAACATTCGAATAAAGATTCAAAAAAAAATTAATATGGCTTAGAATAAAAGAAAAAATAAAGAAAGCTAAACACATCGTTACTTTTGAAGATATTGGATAAAAGAAGATTTATAAAAAAATCTCTATATCATTTTATTAAAGGTTTTTAATCCAAATTCATTCTTAAATTCAAAGAAGCTCCTTTCTGATACATTTGTAAATACACTTTTTTGTCAGAAATGCATAAGATTAGCAGGTATCTTTATTCAAAAACTATATAATCGAGTGGCGTTATCCATTTTTTGATACAAGCAATTTAAGGATACTACAAACAAATAAAATACAGTCATAATT
Organism: Maratus speculifer; assembly: GCA_964019185.1. Classification (NCBI taxonomy): domain Eukaryota; kingdom Metazoa; phylum Arthropoda; class Arachnida; order Araneae; family Salticidae; genus Maratus; species Maratus speculifer. The sequence goes on from OZ025289.1 coordinate 243,876,665, forward strand.
AGCGATTTGAATAGAATTTCCGGAAGCGATAACATGGGAAGGGAGAAAAATCTGTAATCATTTGAGAAACTATTACATTTCAACAAGGTCATACAAGTATTTTATTTACCAAAAATGAAAAACGTTATTCGATTCCAAATCCCTTCAATAGTTAAGCTTATCACTTTTATACTTTTGCAATTTAAAATTAATCAGAAAATGTGTCAAACTTTCGCATTATTGAGAAATTAATTTAAAAACCATCAAGAAGTATATATCCGAAGATAAAGCTAACATAAGTTCTTTATCTCTCTTAATAATTTTACAAATCATGTTTTCTGCTCTACAGATCTTGAGAACAATTAAGTCTAGTTCTGGTACGGCCAGTCTATATATAGAAAAATAATGCAAGCTTGATCTCGGACTGGCATGAGTCAGCTAAAAGAATATTAAAACGAGTTGCACACAATGTAATTCTCCGATGCTAATCTCTACACTGTACATTTTTATATTGATGCTGTCAAACTAGTATGGCTCGTGACGCACATTTACAATTATTCTAGGTAAAACCATTAAAAATAGCTCATATTTTATCGTTCCAGCTCAAATCTTCAGCCTGAAAATTTTTTTAATCGGCCCGGCCCGTCTGGCCCGTTCAATTTTTTACCGGCCCGGCCCGTTTATGTTGTTTGTCGGCCCGGCCCCTTAGAAAACTAGAAACGATTCCGCCGGGCCGGGCCGGGTACAGGCCACGGGCCAAGCCCGGGCCCGTGCTGACCTCTACCTCATGTTCTGAGCTTAACCCATGAACTTAACCCATGAGCTTAACCCATGAACTTAACCCATGAGCTTAACCCATGAACACGATTCAATCGAATTAGGAAGTGCAACTTATATGTTAGCTTCAAAAACTTTCATTTATGAGGCTACAAAAAAGCAACGCCAACACAATTTTATATTCAGTACGTGTGAATACCTACAATCTCTTCGAAATTTAAATGTTTTAAAGCCATATTCAGCCAATTTTCTAAAACAACAGATGGACAGAATTTAAATATTGTTATGGAATGAGTCTCTACGGGTGTGATCACCATGTAAGTGTCAAAAAGGATTCATGGTGATTCTCTCATATTGAAAAACATATTTGAAAAACTTATAAATATTACTGTACAATACGCTTTGGGACAAATAGCAAAATTCATAAATTAAATGCATTTTTTTTTATCTAAAGTAAAGAGTAATCTCGAAGAGCAATTTCCAATTGAGAAATTTCTTTTAAGCCTTTCTGAAATGATACCCATACAATTTCTGAATTCTTCACCGAGATCGTCCTAGGTAATTAAAAATTTCACAAACCTTTAAATTGAATTTTTAAGAAAATAAACAAGTGAATAGCATGACTAATGGATTAAGACTCCTGCAACTTCTAATAAGTAATTTTTGTAAAATATTTTTTTATATTTCTCATGGCCTAAAGAAGTGAATCAAAAGAAATAACATTTTAAAATCCATTGGATTACAAAATGACATTTATTTAAGGAACAATAAATGTGTTCTTTCGCTATATTCTTCAGGAATATTATCCAATACTTAAGCTGCATTAAAAAACCACTTTCAAAAATTAAAGACAAATCGTTTTATTATTAATACATTGATTATTTAATTCCATGATATTTTGTGCACTATAGGAAGGAATAGAGATTCATCCAAATAATAATGTTTCAACAGTTGCCAAATAAAAATTATTTTTTTAACTAAAGCAAAGATTACAGCTTAATAAACGTTAAATAAGTATATTTTAAGCATTACCTAATGTCCGCATACGATAACTTAGCAGATAAATAACATATATTTTGATTCATTTATTCATTAACGAAAGTTACAATCGCCTTAAAAAACAGAAAAAACAGGATATAGTTTTTATTTAAATAATACACCTTCTGCACTGTTTGGTTTTGTTAGCCACTTTCTTTTCTAGCATGACATTTTTAAGGCATTTGCCAAGTTATCATGAGCGGGCTTTAAATAACAGTTTTTTTTTTTGTTCTCAAGACATTAAATTAATTTATGTTCTGTAGATATTTCTTAAGCTATCATACTACGTATATACACGTGTTATCATTTCTTTTTTAAATTATTGAACTGTTTTTTAGTTATTGGCAACTCGAAAGAAGTAATTTAATTAGGAATTAAAAATGAGAGATTTCTATAACGTTAAATTGTGGAAGATATAGCGTTATACAAATTTTTAATGGGTGCCATTTCCTTAATATTGAATATTTTTTGACAGGACTTTCGAAAGGTACATACCTAATATAAAAGCTTTCGAACAAGCTATTACCCGTCGCTGAATATTTCTTCGTTCGGACTATAATTGAGTTGTTTATCCTTTTTTCTTGTTTCACGTGAAAAAACTGACAAAACAGGGGTCCTGGATCACCATAACTAATAGGTGGATCTGGATGAAATTTTGTAACCTTTTAGATCTATCGCAGAACATTCCGCTTTTTCCATTTCGTCGCGATCCGACGATTGGTTCCAAAGTTATTAAGAGGCAAACTTTGGACTTCAACATTAGAGATGCATCTGATCTCTATTATACGGAACTATCGTGCTGTATGATAAACCATTTGCCTGCCCTACTATATTGAGAACAATTAAGCCGAGGTCTGACCTAAATCGATGTAGAAAAACCATGCAAGTATATATCGTCTTACCGTATATCGTAGTATATATCGACAAATGAGGCTTTTAAAGAATAACTATAAAATGACATTTGAATTCTCTAGCGATGAAACTATTCGTCAATTTTCAAAATTGTAAATATTAAATACTAACATATTGAAAACAAATATCTACCCAGCCGCGTGGTTAAGCAAACATTTTTTGTGCCAAACGATATATTTTAGAAAAATTAGTCAGATTTGGCAATACCAAAACTTTCTTCTATCTCACACAGGTTAATACTTCCTCAAAAATGCAGTGTAGGAACGCCACCGGTAGAGGTGTTTTAACTAAAATCTAATCAGCAATAACTTATGTCACTTTATAACTGAATCTGAAGTTTGATGAAAATACGTGCATTAATTTGATGTAGAGCTATTGCAAAATCTTTTTTAAAAAATAAGCATAACAACACCACATGTTGAGTGAAGTAGACAGAAACTAATCAAGATCATTTTTTATTATCAGGAACTAATTGAATCTGAAATTGATGAAAATCCATGCATTAGTTCTTGAGATGCATTTACTGTGAAATTGAGAGAAATACAGCATTGCAGGACAACTTTAGGCTGAATTGCACCAAAAGATAAACATCACTAATTGATATCAGGGACTAACTGAAGCTGAAGTTTTAGAATCGTGCATTAGTTCTAGAGACAGAGCTATTACGATAATCAAGAATAACGCACCATGGTTACGTCACCTATTCAGCGAGTTGCACTAAAACATAATCATTACCAATCTATATACGGTGCTAAGTAAATATAAAGCTCTATGAAAATCCATGCATTAGTTCTTCAGATATGGCTATTGTGGTAATTGTAAACAATGCAACATAGCAACATCACCTTTTAACACCAAAATCTAATCAGATCTTGTTTATATCAAGGTCTAATAAAATCTAAAGGTTTGTAAAATTCCGTGCATAATTTCTTGAGATAGAGCGCTCACAAAGTTTCTGTCGCATGCAAACAGACAGGCATTTTGTAAAAATATGTTCTTCAAGTTCTCTGACCATTAAAATGTGTAATTCGCTCGAATTTCTAAAGTTTTCACGAATCCACTACTTTATTCTTGTAAAGATAGAAGAAAGTATTGGCTGTTACCAGGAGAGATAAATTACATTTTATTTAGAAAATTTATTTTCAGAATATGTTTTAATATATGTTAAGTATTCTTTACTGTGATTATCTATGCAATTTAATTTTGATGTACGAGAATAAAAAAATCCTTATTGGATGACAAATCCGAGCTCTATGGCTGATGACCTAAACAATTCGATGTTTTGGACTTTCAAAAATTCTTTTGTTCGAACCGATATCTGAGAGCTCACATTGTCATGATAAAAAATTATTCGCCTGTTATTCGGCTTTTTACAAATTTCTTCGAAGACTTCTAGCAAATAAATGGTCGAGTACCATTCAGAACTAATTGTCCTGCGTTGTTCTAATGCCACTGTCGTAATGTGACGGGTAATTCGAAGAAACAGACAACCATTTGCTTAGATGTGCTTCTTCCTCGAACAACTTTTGTTGAATTTGGCTCATCTTGGAAGAACCATACAGTCGATTGCTGTTTTGTTTCCGGCTCATATGCATAGATCCATAATTCGTAACCTGTGTAAATGTTATACACAGCTTCTAAGGAATCTTGCACGTATTTGTTTAATATTTCCTTGCCCCAATCGACACAAACCTTCTTTTGATCGTTTGCTAGATTATGCGCGTTTCAAGGAGAATAGATATTTTTTACGACCAAATATTTAGGCAAAATCTTATTGACACCTGTCATACTAATGTCCAAAAAATTCTCACGATATGTCACATTACGATCTTGCTTTATCAGTTCAGGCAGAACATTGATATTTTCTGAATCCACAACCGATTTTGTTAGACCTTCATGGAATGCGTCCTTGAGCAAATATGGAACACAATTGAATTCGTTATACCAGCTTTTTACAGTGCTTTAGGATGGTGCTTTATCGTTACATAAAAAATTTAGTTCATGTAGTACTCTTATCTTGACAATCCACGTCAAAAGTTATGAAAAATGATCGCACTAAAATGTTCACAAGTCAATTTCACTTTTTGCACAAGATTAATTTTTCAATTTACTGCAAATAACACAAATCAAACTAAAATGGCAAATCGTTAAAGAGAATTTATGTTTAAAAATGTAAAATTTTCAACTGAAATCGTCAGCGATAGCCTAATAACACTCCTTGTTACCAAGGCCAGAAATGTAAATAGCAGCCCTCGTACACTGTAAAAAAAATCTGTAAAGGTACTAAACATTTTCTAGAAAACTGGGATTCCAAGAACTTTTCATGTAATGGTAACAGGAAAAATCCATGCAACCGATTCTGAAACTTGAATTTTTGCTGTTACCGTTACATGAAAAGTTCTTGGAATCCCAGTTTCCTAGAAAATGTTTAGTACCTTTACGGATTTTTTTTTACAGTGCATAAAGTTTTTTTTAATTTGATGTCGTAAAAAGAAATTGTACATATATTAATATACTTATATAAAGCGTTCAGAAATACTATTACATGTCAAGCACGAATTGCGAACATGTTCGTAAAAAGTTAGCCAATCATACCCAATCTCACCTAAATCAGTGTTGCTAATGAAAAGTAATTGTAAATTCATATTAATCGAAGAACATTATAAATTATATATAAAAAATATCTCATTCAAAGAAGTTCAAACATGACATCTTCGAAATGGATGTTACTTTAATCCTCAAACGTTTATCTGCTTAGGAGAATCTTGTCAGTAATTAAAATAAATGCATTTTATTAATCCCAATAAACATCTTTCTCGCATTTAAATGGTGATCGTTTTAATTTTTAATTAATGTTACATGTAAATGCGTGTTTTGATTAAAAAAAAAAAAAGAAAAGTTTCATCTTTAAAAAAAAAAATGTAATCTTTAAAACTTTCGACAGTTTCAAATTTAATTTAAAATTCAAATTATTTAATGCGCTTGATTTGTTTATGGAGCATATAACGACGTATCTTAATTTAACGAATCAAGAAGTTCATATATCTAATTATTGAAAACAGAAAATAGGAATAATTTATCAGATTTAAGTACACTTCTGAATAATTTTATTCTTCATGCAGACTAAATTAAATCGTTAGTTTTAATCATGTAATAATTATGAAAGTAGCAACCTATTTTTCTTCTGATATATTCTTTTTTCTTTTTTTTTCTTTTTTACTAATGATAAAATACACGTGTGTACATTATTTCTATTTATTAGAAATGAACACGTACATTTTAATAGTATTTCTAAACGTAACTAGAATTTGTTCTAGCGGATTAATATATTACGAGTTTTTTCAATCATTAACCATTTTAAAAAATAATTTTATATTAAAATATATGGAAATTTTTAGTAATTCTAAGATCTTGATAAATGTTCTAGAAGAAAAACAAAAAATTACAATGCATCTGAATAAGGCAAAAAATAACTTTTGACATTCCAATTCAAATTTAAAAATGTAGAAGTATAGGCATTGTTTTTATAACTTCATTGATAGCATTAGCGTTCCGAAATGATTCCTTAAATTTTTATAGCTATTCGACAAACAAATATCACAATTATTATAAGAATTTTTTACAACAAGAAAATAACTATAATATGTATGTTTAAACATAATATAATAAGACGATTTGAAACTATTGCGGAAAATGAAATTAGATTCTTTAATCCGGTCAACTTTTTTGAACAAAAGCATTTGTTGATCAGAGAATTTCACCTTCAGTTTATTATTTTTATTTTTAACAACTAAAGATATATTTCTTTCATAATCAAAAATTAATATTTTAATTTTAATAATCTTTACAAAAAAGGAGAGCTAATTTTTACATAATTCATACATGTTACACGCACGTTTCGAAAAGATTTTCTAATTTTAATACAGATTTTTAGGTAGTTTTCGCATGAAATACTACTTATTGCGTTCGCTCCAATTTTAGAATTTCTGAAAAAGCTTTATAGTCATTACTTTCATGTTTGAGTTAAATATCGTATAAATTTATCATAAATATGGAAATATAAATATATATATATATATGTATTTATTTTTATTTCGTTTTAATTAAACGAATAACAGTTATTATTATTATGATGATTTGTTTGACAAATACATCAGTTTCTACCTGATGTAGTCGTTTCAGTTCTTTAATCAACGATAATGATGCCAAAATATTACTATTGGCAATCTTTTCGTTCAAAATAATAAGAGAATACAAAGATTATTGCCAAAAACCACAGTTATTCCAATATATTTGATAGAAAAACCACAGCGGGAAAATTCTATCTCTAATGAAACAATTTTGAAAATAATTCACCGGGTATTTTTTTAAATACTCGGGACGAACTTTGAAAGCCTGCTCTTTGTAATATATACACTGTAAAAAAAAATAAAAAAAAAATCTTTAAAATTACTAAACTTTTTCTACGAATCTGGTATTTCTAGAACTCTTTGCTGTTAGCGTTACTTAAAAAGGTCTAGGAATCTCTGTTTCTTAGAAGAAGTTTAGCAGCCATATAATTTTCATTACAATGAATGATATGATAACAGATTAAAAAGTTTTATCAATAAAATAATTAAAATATGACATTAAAATTCATCGTCAGCAGAATTTTTTTGAAGAATAAAACTATTTTACTTACAACTAAAATGCTTCACACACATAATAAAATTAATTATCTTTTAAAAAATGAAGTAAAAAATTAAATGAAAAGTATTTGCAGGGCCAGTGACAACAATTTCATTAATTATTTCATTTATTAAATTCATAAGCGAACAACACATTTTTTATAAGTGTACTAATAGAAAAAGCGGGAATAATTTTTATTTTTTATGAAAAAAAATTAAATTAATAGTTTTTTAAAGAAAATTTTATCTTCTCTAACAAGGTTTATTATCAAATTAATTATCAATTGTAAAAAAGAAAACTGCAATTAATTTTGCTTTAATTTGATTTACTGAGAAAAAGGATGTAATGCGAAGGTTAACCATTTTTGTGACAATAATAAGTATAATTTTTAGGTGCTAATTAATTCTGGTTATTAATCTAATTTTGTATGCGAAATTTACAATATAAATTAAATATAAAAATTAAACTGATTAATTATTTTACAAATTTTATATCGGATAATATGATCTTATATTATATCTGATTTTATAACACATACATATTAACAATAAAATTCATGAATGCCTTTCAATATTCAATTCCAATTTGCGGGCGCAGCAAAATTTAACTTTTTATTTATCTACCATAAAATGGGATGAATCGGAACACTTTTCAACTTTAACATTTAAAAAAAGCAAGAACTGATTTTTTTTATTTTTTTATTTTTTTACTAGAAACTTCAGTCTTGTTTTGTTCTTTACCTTTTAAGCAAAAACGAAATATTTTTACAGTTTATATATATATTATTTATTTTTTAATGGTGATCCGATTCACCCCGCAGATAGGGATGAATCGGAACAAATGTTATAATTTTTATTTATTCCGTTTCAAACTTTAATAGGGTTAATAAAAACAAGTAATAACGATAAGGGAGGAACAGGAACACTTAGTTACTGTGAAACCAACCCTTTATTTTATATACAAATAAAGGTATGCCTTTTAAAAAATTAGAAAACAACTTTGAAAGCAAGAAAAAATTAAATTTATTTTAAGAAATTATATTCGAATTGCAGAAGTATAATTTATTACAAATTCAGTCCTGTTCTGTGTTATACTTTATTAGTAGTCATTGGATAAGTGAATCTATTGAGTAGCTTCAATCGCTGCATGTATTAATACAATCTACTAATACGCCCTCATCCCCAGCCCTTAGTACTTTTTGCATCCCTCTCTTTTTTAATTGGTTTTTAGCTCACAGGCTATCATAGCCTGAGAGCTTATGTGCCCGTCCGTTCTGTACGTACGTTCGTACGTGCGTTCGTGCGTAACGCGATAACTCATGATAAAAATATCGGATACACTTGAAATTTTGTATATAGGTATATCCTGATAAGGCACTTCCCTGATTAGTTTTTTGAGTTTATTCGACATGTATAAGAGGGGGAACGGGGGACTCATGCCCCTCCCCTTAATTGATATAAAGGAGATTTTCATGCAGAATTAACAGTTTTCGTTCAAAATTTAGATATAGGATCATTCTGATGAGGCGATTCCGTGACTGTTATTAGGTGTTCATTGAATAAGTATAAACAGGGGGAACGGGGGGCTCATGCCCCTCCCCTTAATTGATATAAACGGGATTTTCATGCAAAATTAACAGTTTTCGTTCAAAATTTAGATATAGGACCATTCTGATGAGGCGAGTCCGTGGCTGTTATTAGGTGTTCATTGAATAAGTATAAACAGGGGGAACATGGGTTCTAATGCCCCTCCCCTTAACTTGTATAAATGGATTTTTCAATCAGAATTGTCAGATTTCGTTCAAATCTCTGAATAGTTTTGGAAGTTTAATGGTTAAGTATAAAAGAGGGGAATAACTCCTCTTAAATTATATAAATGATAAATGGGTTTTATTAAGAATTATCCGATTTGCTCTGAATTTTGGATATAGATTTTTTAATATGATAAAGCATGTACTTGATAGTTTAGGAGGTTCAATGATTAAGTATAAAAAAGGAGAAAGGGGAGAGCTGTTTCCCTTCTTAATTTTTTTTCGAACGGAATTAACGAAAATACAAGGCAGTAATGTACAATTAGTATGCGTAGCCTGTGAGCTCAATGCCATCAGTTTAACTGGGTAATATTCTTTTTATTCATTTTGAGATGTTTGTGTAATGTTGTGGATGTCAGACAATAATTCTGTGCAGTTTTTATAACTAATTTGCCATTTTTAAATTCTTTTACTGTGTGTTCCATGTCTGTTGGATTAGGCGTTGATTTTTTTGTTTAACCAAGTAATTTCTTGGCACCTTTAAACTCTTCAAGTAGTTAGAAAAACACAATATTGTTACAATACATATTCATACATGTATTTTCATATATTACATGAAACAATTGCTGTATAGAAAAATAAACCATGAGAGAAAACGTGTTCCGATTTACCCCGTAAATCTTAAACCGCTGATGTTAAAAGCCATTTTTAATTTTTTCATTATGTAGTTTAGAAATAAGTAGAATTTAATACAGCATATCGTTTACAGGTCTAAAATTAATTAAAAATCCCCTCTCTTAGGTTTAGAATACGAAAAATACCGTAGTTACATACAAAGTTTTGAAGACGTTGAAAAAAATGAGGTTGTTGAGGATCCCTTGAAGTTTATTTAAAAAAACCCAGTAGTGGTGTAAACATGTCAAAACTGAATTTCCCAACTCTTAATGTTATTACCTTCTTATAAAAAAATTGGCAACTAAAAACATCATCACATATGTTTATCATGAATTTATTTATATAATCGGGAAGTTTCGTTCCTAATCACCCCGCTGTTCCTATTCACCCCATTTTACGGTACATGAAAATTTCAAGAAATTTCGGTTTAAATATTCTGTACATCTATATATATAAAAGAAAGTCTGGATTTCGTATTAATCACAGCACAAAAAAATCTGCCGAACCTAAAATCTTGAAAATTGGGTTAAAAATACTTCTGATAACATCGAGTGCCGCTAAGAAGGGATTTTTGAAAATTCCACCCCTAACGGGGTTAAAATAAGGAACGAACTTTTAAAAAATTCCTTAAAAATCGGCTTTTGTAGTTATTTTTCAACTGATAACATATTTTAGTGTATTTTTTCATGCTGAATCGAATGGTACCAAGCAAATTCTTTTAAGTCCAGTAGTTCGCGAGATACATCACATTTTCCTGATTTGGCGGTGTCTTCGGCGCAAAAACCTGAAATTTTCAATCCTTATCTATATATATAAAAGAAAGTCTGAATTTCGTATTAATCACAGCACAAAAAAATCTGCCGAACCTAAAATCTTGAAAATTGGGTTAAAAATACTTCTGATAACATCGAGTGCCGCTAAGAAGGGATTTTTGAAAATTCCACCCCTAAGGAGGCTAAAAAAGGAACGAACTTTAAGAAAATTCCTTAAAAATCGGCTTTTGTAGTTATTTATCAACTGATAACATATTTTAGTGTATTTTTTCATACTGAATCGAATGGTACCAAGCAAATTCTTTTAAGTCCAGTAGTTCGCGAGATACATCACATTTTCCTGATTTGGCGGTGTCTTCGGCGCAAAAACCTGAAATTTTCAATCCTTATCTATATATATAAAAGAAAGTCTGGATTTCGTATTAATCACAGCACAAAAAAATCTGCCGAACCTAAAATCTTGAAAATTGGGTTAAAAATACTTCTGATAACATCGAGTGCCGCTAAGAAGGGATTTTTGAAAATTCCACCCCTAAGGGGGCTAAAAAAAGGAACGAACTTTAAAAAAATTCCTTAAAAATCGGCTTTTGTAGTTATTTTTCAACTGATAACATATCTTAGTGTATTTTTTCATGCTGAATCGAATGGTACCAAGCAAATTCTTTTAAGTTCAGTAGTTCGCGAGATACATTACATTTTCCTGATTTGGCAGTGTCTTCGACGCAAAAACCTGAAATTTTCAATCCTTATCTATATATATAAAAGAAAGTCTGGATTTCGTATTAATCACAGCACAAAAAAATCTACCGAACCTAAAATCTTGAAAATTGGGGTAAAAATACTTCTGACAACATCGAGTGCCGCTAAGAAGGGATTTTTGAAAATTCCACCCCTAACGGGGTTAAAATAAGGAACAAACTTTTAAAAAATTCCTTTAAAATCGGCTTTTGTAGTTATTTTTCAACTGATAACATATTTTAGTGTATTTTTTCATGCTGAATCGAATGGTACCAAGGAAATTCTTTTAAGTCCAGTAGTTCGCGAGACACTTCACATTTTCCAAATTTGGCGGTGTCTTCGGCGCAAAAACCTGAAATTTTCAATCCTTATCTATATATATAAAAGAAAGTCTGGATTTCGTATTAATCACAGCACAAAAAAATCTGCCGAACCTAAAATCTTGAAAATTGGGTTAAAAATACTTCTGATAACATCGAGTGCCGCTAAGAAGGGATTTTTGAAAATTCCACCCCTAAGGGGGCTAAAAAAAGGAACGAACTTTAAAAAAATTCCTTAAAAATCGGCTTTTGTAGTTATTTTTCAACTGATAACATATCTTAGTGTATTTTTTCATGCTGAATCGAATGGTACCAAGCAAATTCTTTTAAGTTCAGTAGTTCGCGAGATACATTACATTTTCCTGATTTGGCAGTGTCTTCGACGCAAAAACCTGAAATTTTCAATCCTTATCTATATATATAAAAGAAAGTCTGGATTTCGTATTAATCACAGCACAAAAAAATCTACCGAACCTAAAATCTTGAAAATTGGGGTAAAAATACTTCTGACAACATCGAGTGCCGCTAAGAAGGGATTTTTGAAAATTCCACCCCTAACGGGGTTAAAATAAGGAACAAACTTTTAAAAAATTCCTTAAAAATCGGCTTTTGTAGTTATTTTTCAACTGATAACATATTTTAGTGTATTTTTTCATGCTGAATCGAATGGTACCAAGCAAATTCTTTTAAGTCCAGTAGTTCGCGAGACACTTCACATTTTCCAAATTTGGCGGTGTCTTCGGCGCAAAAACCTGAAATTTTCAATCCTTATCTATATATATAAAAGAAAGTCTGGATTTCGTATTAATCACAGCACAAAAAAATCTGCCGAACCTAAAATCTTGAAAATTGGGTTAAAAATACTTCTGATAACATCGAGTGCCGCTAAGAAGGGATTTTTGAAAATTCCACCCCTAAGGGGGCTAAAAAAAGGAACGAACTTTAAAAAAATTCCTTAAAAATCGGCTTTTGTAGTTATTTTTCAACTGATAACATATCTTAGTGTATTTTTTCATGCTGAATCGAATGGTACCAAGCAAATTCTTTTAAGTTCAGTAGTTCGCGAGATACATTACATTTTCCTGATTTGGCAGTGTCTTCGACGCAAAAACCTGAAATTTTCAATCCTTATCTATATATATAAAAGAAAGTCTGGATTTCGTATTAATCACAGCACAAAAAAATCTGCCGAACCTAAAATCTTGAAAATTGGGTTAAAAATACTTCTGATAACATCGAGTGCCGCTAAGAAGGGATTTAAGAAAATTCCACCCCTAAGGAGGCTAAAAAAAGGACCACACTTTAAAAAAATTCCTTAAAATTCGGCTTTTGCAGTTATTTTTCAACTGATAACATATTTTAGTGTATTTTTTCATGCTGAATCGAATGGTACCAAGCAAATTCTTTTAAGTTCAGTAGTTCGCGAGATACTTCACATTTTCCAAATTTGGCGATTTCTTCGGCGCAAAAACCTGAAATTTTCAATCCTTATCTATATATATAAAATAAGTCTGGATTTCGTACTAATCACAGCACAAAAAAATCTACCGAACCTAAAATCTTGAAAATTGGGGTAAAAATACTTCTGATAACATCGAATGCCGCTAAGAAGGGATTTTTGAAAATTCCACATCTAACGGGGTTAAAATAAGGAACGAACTTTAAAAAAATTCCTTAAAAATCGGCTTTTGTAGTTATTTTTGAACTGATAACATATTTTAGTGTATTTTTTCATGCTGAATCGAATGGTACCAAGCAAATTCTTTAATTTTTTCATTATGTAGTTTAGAAATAAGTAGAATTTAATACAGCATATCGTTTACAGGTCTAAAATTAATTAAAAATCCCCTCTCTTAGGTTTAGAATACGAAAAATACCGTAGTTACATACAAAGTTTTGAAGACGTTGAAAAAAATGAGGTTGTTGAGGATCCCTTGAAGTTTATTTAAAAAAACCCAGTAGTGGTGTAAACATGTCAAAACTGAATTTCCCAACTCTTAATGTTATTACCTTCTTATAAAAAAATTGGCAACTAAAAACATCTAAAAGAATTTGCTTGGTACCATTCGATTCAGCATAAAAAATACACTAAGATATGTTATCAGTTGAAAAATAACTACAAAAGCCGATTTTTAAGGAATTTTTTTAAAGTTCGTTCCTTTTTTTAGCCCCCTTAGGGGTGGAATTTTCAAAAATCCCTTCTTAGCGGCACTCGATGTTATCAGAAGTATTTTTAACCCAATTTTCAAGATTTTAGGTTCGGCAGATTTTTTTGTGCTGTGATTAATACGAAATCCAGACTTTCTTTTATATATATAGATAAGGATTGAAAATTTCAGGTTTTTGCGCCGAAGACACCGCCAAATCAGGAAAATGTGATGTATCTCGCGAACTACTGGACTTAAAAGAATTTGCTTGGTACCATTCGATTCAGCATGAAAAAATACACTAAAATATGTTATCAGTTGAAAAATAACTACAAAAGCCGCTAAGAAGGGATTTAAGAAAATTCCACCCCTAAGGAGGCTAAAAAAAGGACCACACTTTAAAAAAATTCCTTAAAATTCGGCTTTTGTAGTTATTTTTCAACTGATAACATATTTTAGTGTATTTTTTCATGCTGAATCGAATGGTACCAAGCAAATTCTTTTAAGTCTAGTAGTTCGCGAGATACATCACATTTTCCTGATTTGGCGGTGTCTTCGGCGCAAAAACCTGAAATTTTCAATCCTTATCTATATATATAAAAGAAAGTCTGGATTTCGTATTAATCACAGCACAAAAAAATCTGCCGAACCTAAAATCTTGAAAATTGGGTTAAAAATACTTCTGATAACATCGAGTGCCGCTAAGAAGGGATTTTTGAAAATTCCACCCCTAAGGAGGCTAAAAAAAGGAACGAACTTTAAGAAAATTCCTTAAAAATCGGCTTTTGTAGTTATTTATCAACTGATAACATATTTTAGTGTATTTTTTCATACTGAATCGAATGGTACCAAGCAAATTCTTTTAAGTTCAGTAGTTCGCGAGATACATTACATTTTCCTGATTTGGCAGTGTCTTCGACGCAAAAACCTGAAATTTTCAATCCTTATCTATATATATAAAAGAAAGTCTGGATTTCGTATTAATCACAGCACAAAAAAATCTACCGAACCTAAAATCTTGAAAATTGGGGTAAAAATACTTCTGACAACATCGAGTGCCGCTAAGAAGGGATTTTTGAAAATTCCACCACTAAGGAGGCTAAAAAAAGGACCACACTTTAAAAAAATTCCTTAAAAATCGGCTTTTGTAGTTATTTTTCAACTGATAACATATTTTAGTGTATTTTTTCATGCTGAATCGAATGGTACCAAGCAAATTCTTTTAAGTCCAGTAGTTCGCGAGATACATCACATTTTCCTGATTTGGCGGTGTCTTCGGCGCAAAAACCTGAAATTTTCAATCCTTATCTATATATATAAAAGAAAGTCTGGATTTCGTATTAATCACAGCACAAAAAAATCTGCCGAACCTAAAATCTTGAAAATTGGGTTAAAAATACTTCTGATAACATCGAGTGCCGCTAAGAAGGGATTTTTGAAAATTCCACCCCTAAGGGGGCTAAAAAAAGGAACGAACTTTAAAAAAATTCCTTAAAAATCGGCTTTTGTAGTTATTTTTCAACTGATAACATATCTTAGTGTATTTTTTCATGCTGAATCGAATGGTACCAAGCAAATTCTTTTAAGTTCAGTAGTTCGCGAGATACATTACATTTTCCTGATTTGGCAGTGTCTTCGACGCAAAAACCTGAAATTTTCAATCCTTATCTATATATATAAAAGAAAGTCTGGATTTCGTATTAATCACAGCACAAAAAAATCTACCGAACCTAAAATCTTGAAAATTGGGGTAAAAATACTTCTGACAACATCGAGTGCCGCTAAGAAGGGATTTTTGAAAATTCCACCACTAAGGAGGCTAAAAAAAGGACCACACTTTAAAAAAATTCCTTAAAAATCGGCTTTTGTAGTTATTTTTCAACTGATAACATATTTTAGTGTATTTTTTCATGCTGAATCGAATGGTACCAAGCAAATTCTTTTAAGTCCAGTAGTTCGCGAGATACATCACATTTTCCTGATTTGGCGGTGTCTTCGGCGCAAAAACCTGAAATTTTCAATCCTTATCTATATATATAAAAGAAAGTCTGGATTTCGTATTAATCACAGCACAAAAAAATCTGCCGAACCTAAAATCTTGAAAATTGGGTTAAAAATACTTCTGATAACATCGAGTGCCGCTAAGAAGGGATTTTTGAAAATTCCACCCCTAAGGGGGCTAAAAAAAGGAACGAACTTTAAAAAAATTCCTTAAAAATCGGCTTTTGTAGTTATTTTTCAACTGATAACATATCTTAGTGTATGTTTTCATGCTGAATCGAATGGTACCAAGCAAATTCTTTTAAGTTCAGTAGTTCGCGAGATACATTACATTTTCCTGATTTGGCAGTGTCTTCGACGCAAAAACCTGAAATTTTCAATCCTTATCTATATATATAAAAGAAAGTCTGGATTTCGTATTAATCACAGCACAAAAAAATCTACCGAACCTAAAATCTTGAAAATTGGGGTAAAAATACTTCTTACAACATCGAGTGCCGCTAAGAAGGGATTTTTGAAAATTCCACTCCTAACGGGGTTAAAATAAGGAACAAACTTTTAAAAAATTCCTTAAAAATCGGCTTTTGTAGTTATTTTTCAACTGATAACATATCTTAGTGTATTTTTTCATGCTGAATCGAATGGTACCAAGCAAATTCTTTTAAGTCTAGTAGTTCGCGAGATACATCACATTTTCCTGATTTGGCGGTGTCTTCGGCGCAAAAACCTGAAATTTTCAATCCTTATCTATATATATAAAAGAAAGTCTGGATTTCGTATTAATCACAGCACAAAAAAATCTGCCGAACCTAAAATCTTGAAAATTGGGTTAAAAATACTTCTGATAACATCGAGTGCCGCTAAGAAGGGATTTTTGAAAATTCCACCCCTAAGGAGGCTAAAAAAAGGAACGAACTTTAAGAAAATTCCTTAAAAATCGGCTTTTGTAGTTATTTATCAACTGATAACATATTTTAGTGTATTTTTTCATACTGAATCGAATGGTACCAAGCAAATTCTTTTAAGTTCAGTAGTTCGCGAGATACATTACATTTTCCTGATTTGGCAGTGTCTTCGACGCAAAAACCTGAAATTTTCAATCCTTATCTATATATATAAAAGAAAGTCTGGATTTCGTATTAATCACAGCACAAAAAAATCTACCGAACCTAAAATCTTGAAAATTGGGGTAAAAATACTTCTGACAACATCGAGTGCCGCTAAGAAGGGATTTTTGAAAATTCCACCACTAAGGAGGCTAAAAAAAGGACCACACTTTAAAAAAATTCCTTAAAAATCGGCTTTTGTAGTTATTTTTCAACTGATAACATATTTTAGTGTATTTTTTCATGCTGAATCGAATGGTACCAAGCAAATTCTTTTAAGTCCAGTAGTTCGCGAGATACATCACATTTTCCTGATTTGGCGGTGTCTTCGGCGCAAAAACCTGAAATTTTCAATCCTTATCTATATATATAAAAGAAAGTCTGGATTTCGTATTAATCACAGCACAAAAAAATCTACCGAACCTAAAATCTTGAAAATTGGGGTAAAAATACTTCTTACAACATCGAGTGCCGCTAAGAAGGGATTTTTGAAAATTCCACTCCTAACGGGGTTAAAATAAGGAACAAACTTTTAAAAAATTCCTTAAAAATCGGCTTTTGTAGTTATTTTTCAACTGATAACATATTTTAGTGTATTTTTTCATGCTGAATCGAATGGTACCAAGCAAATTCTTTTAAGTCCAGTAGTTCGCGAGATACATCACATTTTCCTGATTTGGCGGTGTCTTCGGCGCAAAAACCTGAAATTTTCAATCCTTATCTATATATATAAAAGAAAGTCTGGATTTCGTATTAATCACAGCACAAAAAAATCTGCCGAACCTAAAATCTTGAAAATTGGGTTAAAAATACTTCTGATAACATCGAGTGCCGCTAAGAAGGGATTTTTGAAAATTCCACCCCTAAGGGGGCTAAAAAAAGGAACGAACTTTAAAAAAATTCCTTAAAAATCGGCTTTTGTAGTTATTTTTCAACTGATAACATATCTTAGTGTATTTTTTCATGCTGAATCGAATGGTACCAAGCAAATTCTTTTAAGTTCAGTAGTTCGCGAGATACATTACATTTTCCTGATTTGGCAGTGTCTTCGACGCAAAAACCTGAAATTTTCAATCCTTATCTATATATATAAAAGAAAGTCTGGATTTCGTATTAATCACAGCACAAAAAAATCTACCGAACCTAAAATCTTGAAAATTGGGGTAAAAATACTTCTGACAACATCGAGTGCCGCTAAGAAGGGATTTTTGAAAATTCCACCACTAAGGAGGCTAAAAAAAGGACCACACTTTAAAAAAATTCCTTAAAAATCGGCTTTTGTAGTTATTTTTCAACTGATAACATATTTTAGTGTATTTTTTCATGCTGAATCGAATGGTACCAAGCAAATTCTTTTAAGTCCAGTAGTTCGCGAGATACATCACATTTTCCTGATTTGGCGGTGTCTTCGGCGCAAAAACCTGAAATTTTCAATCCTTATCTATATATATAAAAGAAAGTCTGGATTTCGTATTAATCACAGCACAAAAAAATCTGCCGAACCTAAAATCTTGAAAATTGGGTTAAAAATACTTCTGATAACATCGAGTGCCGCTAAGAAGGGATTTTTGAAAATTCCACCCCTAAGGGGGCTAAAAAAAGGAACGAACTTTAAAAAAATTCCTTAAAAATCGGCTTTTGTTGTTATTTTTCAACTGATAACATATCTTAGTGTATGTTTTCATGCTGAATCGAATGGTACCAAGCAAATTCTTTTAAGTTCAGTAGTTCGCGAGATACATTACATTTTCCTGATTTGGCAGTGTCTTCGACGCAAAAACCTGAAATTTTCAATCCTTATCTATATATATAAAAGAAAGTCTGGATTTCGTATTAATCACAGCACAAAAAAATCTACCGAACCTAAAATCTTGAAAATTGGGGTAAAAATACTTCTTACAACATCGAGTGCCGCTAAGAAGGGATTTTTGAAAATTCCACTCCTAACGGGGTTAAAATAAGGAACAAACTTTTAAAAAATTCCTTAAAAATCGGCTTTTGTAGTTATTTTTCAACTGATAACATATCTTAGTGTATTTTTTCATGCTGAATCGAATGGTACCAAGCAAATTCTTTTAAGTCTAGTAGTTCGCGAGATACATCACATTTTCCTGATTTGGCGGTGTCTTCGGCGCAAAAACCTGAAATTTTCAATCCTTATCTATATATATAAAAGAAAGTCTGGATTTCGTATTAATCACAGCACAAAAAAATCTGCCGAACCTAAAATCTTGAAAATTGGGTTAAAAATACTTCTGATAACATCGAGTGCCGCTAAGAAGGGATTTTTGAAAATTCCACCCCTAAGGAGGCTAAAAAAAGGAACGAACTTTAAGAAAATTCCTTAAAAATCGGCTTTTGTAGTTATTTATCAACTGATAACATATTTTAGTGTATTTTTTCATACTGAATCGAATGGTACCAAGCAAATTCTTTTAAGTTCAGTAGTTCGCGAGATACATTACATTTTCCTGATTTGGCAGTGTCTTCGACGCAAAAACCTGAAATTTTCAATCCTTATCTATATATATAAAAGAAAGTCTGGATTTCGTATTAATCACAGCACAAAAAAATCTACCGAACCTAAAATCTTGAAAATTGGGGTAAAAATACTTCTGACAACATCGAGTGCCGCTAAGAAGGGATTTTTGAAAATTCCACCACTAAGGAGGCTAAAAAAAGGACCACACTTTAAAAAAATTCCTTAAAAATCGGCTTTTGTAGTTATTTTTCAACTGATAACATATTTTAGTGTATTTTTTCATGCTGAATCGAATGGTACCAAGCAAATTCTTTTAAGTCCAGTAGTTCGCGAGATACATCACATTTTCCTGATTTGGCGGTGTCTTCGGCGCAAAAACCTGAAATTTTCAATCCTTATCTATATATATAAAAGAAAGTCTGGATTTCGTATTAATCACAGCACAAAAAAATCTGCCGAACCTAAAATCTTGAAAATTGGGTTAAAAATACTTCTGATAACATCGAGTGCCGCTAAGAAGGGATTTTTGAAAATTCCACCCCTAAGGGGGCTAAAAAAAGGAACGAACTTTAAAAAAATTCCTTAAAAATCGGCTTTTGTAGTTATTTTTCAACTGATAACATATCTTAGTGTATGTTTTCATGCTGAATCGAATGGTACCAAGCAAATTCTTTTAAGTTCAGTAGTTCGCGAGATACATTACATTTTCCTGATTTGGCAGTGTCTTCGACGCAAAAACCTGAAATTTTCAATCCTTATCTATATATATAAAAGAAAGTCTGGATTTCGTATTAATCACAGCACAAAAAAATCTACCGAACCTAAAATCTTGAAAATTGGGGTAAAAATACTTCTTACAACATCGAGTGCCGCTAAGAAGGGATTTTTGAAAATTCCACTCCTAACGGGGTTAAAATAAGGAACAAACTTTTAAAAAATTCCTTAAAAATCGGCTTTTGTAGTTATTTTTCAACTGATAACATATTTTAGTGTATTTTTTCATGCTGAATCGAATGGTACCAAGCAAATTCTTTTAAGTCCAGTAGTTCGCGAGATACATCACATTTTCCTGATTTGGCGGTGTCTTCGGCGCAAAAACCTGAAATTTTCAATCCTTATCTATATATATAAAAGAAAGTCTGGATTTCGTATTAATCACAGCACAAAAAAATCTGCCGAACCTAAAATCTTGAAAATTGGGTTAAAAATACTTCTGATAACATCGAGTGCCGCTAAGAAGGGATTTTTGAAAATTCCACCCCTAAGGGGGCTAAAAAAAGGAACGAACTTTAAAAAAATTCCTTAAAAATCGGCTTTTGTAGTTATTTTTCAACTGATAACATATCTTAGTGTATTTTTTCATGCTGAATCGAATGGTACCAAGCAAATTCTTTTAAGTTCAGTAGTTCGCGAGATACATTACATTTTCCTGATTTGGCAGTGTCTTCGACGCAAAAACCTGAAATTTTCAATCCTTATCTATATATATAAAAGAAAGTCTGGATTTCGTATTAATCACAGCACAAAAAAATCTACCGAACCTAAAATCTTGAAAATTGGGGTAAAAATACTTCTGACAACATCGAGTGCCGCTAAGAAGGGATTTTTGAAAATTCCACCACTAAGGAGGCTAAAAAAAGGACCACACTTTAAAAAAATTCCTTAAAAATCGGCTTTTGTAGTTATTTTTCAACTGATAACATATTTTAGTGTATTTTTTCATGCTGAATCGAATGGTACCAAGCAAATTCTTTTAAGTCCAGTAGTTCGCGAGATACATCACATTTTCCTGATTTGGCGGTGTCTTCGGCGCAAAAACCTGAAATTTTCAATCCTTATCTATATATATAAAAGAAAGTCTGGATTTCGTATTAATCACAGCACAAAAAAATCTGCCGAACCTAAAATCTTGAAAATTGGGTTAAAAATACTTCTGATAACATCGAGTGCCGCTAAGAAGGGATTTTTGAAAATTCCACCCCTAAGGGGGCTAAAAAAAGGAACGAACTTTAAAAAAATTCCTTAAAAATCGGCTTTTGTAGTTATTTTTCAACTGATAACATATCTTAGTGTATGTTTTCATGCTGAATCGAATGGTACCAAGCAAATTCTTTTAAGTTCAGTAGTTCGCGAGATACATTACATTTTCCTGATTTGGCAGTGTCTTCGACGCAAAAACCTGAAATTTTCAATCCTTATCTATATATATAAAAGAAAGTCTGGATTTCGTATTAATCACAGCACAAAAAAATCTACCGAACCTAAAATCTTGAAAATTGGGGTAAAAATACTTCTTACAACATCGAGTGCCGCTAAGAAGGGATTTTTGAAAATTCCACTCCTAACGGGGTTAAAATAAGGAACAAACTTTTAAAAAATTCCTTAAAAATCGGCTTTTGTAGTTATTTTTCAACTGATAACATATTTTAGTGTATTTTTTCATGCTGAATCGAATGATACCAAGCAAATTCTTTTAAGTCCAGTAGTTCGCGAGATACATCACATTTTCCTGATTTGGCGGTGTCTTCGGCGCAAAAACCTGAAATTTTCAATCCTTATCTATATATATAAAAGAAAGTCTGGATTTCGTATTAATCACAGCACAAAAAAATCTGCCGAACCTAAAATCTTGAAAATTGGGTTAAAAATACTTCTGATAACATCGAGTGCCGCTAAGAAGGGATTTTTGAAAATTCCACCCCTAAGGGGGCTAAAAAAAGGAACGAACTTTAAAAAAATTCCTTAAAAATCGGCTTTTGTAGTTATTTTTCAACTGATAACATATCTTAGTGTATTTTTTCATGCTGAATCGAATGGTACCAAGCAAATTCTTTTAAGTTCAGTAGTTCGCGAGATACATTACATTTTCCTGATTTGGCAGTGTCTTCGACGCAAAAACCTGAAATTTTCAATCCTTATCTATATATATAAAAGAAAGTCTGGATTTCGTATTAATCACAGCACAAAAAAATCTACCGAACCTAAAATCTTGAAAATTGGGGTAAAAATACTTCTGACAACATCGAGTGCCGCTAAGAAGGGATTTTTGAAAATTCCACCCCTAACGGGGTTAAAATAAGGAACAAACTTTTAAAAAATTCCTTTAAAATCGGCTTTTGTAGTTATTTTTCAACTGATAACATATTTTAGTGTATTTTTTCATGCTGAATCGAATGGTACCAAGCAAATTCTTTTAAGTCCAGTAGTTCGCGAGACACTTCACATTTTCCAAATTTGGCGGTGTCTTCGGCGCAAAAACCTGAAATTTTCAATCCTTATCTATATATATAAAAGAAAGTCTGGATTTCGTATTAATCACAGCACAAAAAAATCTGCCGAACCTAAAATCTTGAAAATTGGGTTAAAAATACTTCTGATAACATCGAGTGCCGCTAAGAAGGGATTTTTGAAAATTCCACCCCTAAGGGGGCTAAAAAAAGGAACGAACTTTAAAAAAATTCCTTAAAAATCGGCTTTTGTAGTTATTTTTCAACTGATAACATATCTTAGTGTATTTTTTCATGCTGAATCGAATGGTACCAAGCAAATTCTTTTAAGTTCAGTAGTTCGCGAGATACATTACATTTTCCTGATTTGGCAGTGTCTTCGACGCAAAAACCTGAAATTTTCAATCCTTATCTATATATATAAAAGAAAGTCTGGATTTCGTATTAATCACAGCACAAAAAAATCTGCCGAACCTAAAATCTTGAAAATTGGGTTAAAAATACTTCTGATAACATCGAGTGCCGCTAAGAAGGGATTTAAGAAAATTCCACCCCTAAGGAGGCTAAAAAAAGGACCACACTTTAAAAAAATTCCTTAAAATTCGGCTTTTGCAGTTATTTTTCAACTGATAACATATTTTAGTGTATTTTTTCATGCTGAATCGAATGGTACCAAGCAAATTCTTTTAAGTTCAGTAGTTCGCGAGATACTTCACATTTTCCAAATTTGGCGATTTCTTCGGCGCAAAAACCTGAAATTTTCAATCCTTATCTATATATATAAAATAAGTCTGGATTTCGTACTAATCACAGCACAAAAAAATCTACCGAACCTAAAATCTTGAAAATTGGGGTAAAAATACTTCTGATAACATCGAGTGCCGCTAAGAAGGGATTTTTGAAAATTCCACATCTAACGGGGTTAAAATAAGGAACGAACTTTAAAAAAATTCCTTAAAAATCGGCTTTTGTAGTTATTTTTGAACTGATAACATATTTTAGTGTATTTTTTCATGCTGAATCGAATGGTACCAAGCAAATTCTTTAATTTTTTCATTATGTAGTTTAGAAATAAGTAGAATTTAATACAGCATATCGTTTACAGGTCTAAAATTAATTAAAAATCCCCTCTCTTAGGTTTAGAATACGAAAAATACCGTAGTTACATACAAAGTTTTGAAGACGTTGAAAAAAATGAGGTTGTTGAGGATCCCTTGAAGTTTATTTAAAAAAACCCAGTAGTGGTGTAAACATGTCAAAACTGAATTTCCCAACTCTTAATGTTATTACCTTCTTATAAAAAAATTGGCAACTAAAAACATCTAAAAGAATTTGCTTGGTACCATTCGATTCAGCATAAAAAAATACACTAAGATATGTTATCAGTTGAAAAATAACTACAAAAGCCGATTTTTAAGGAATTTTTTTAAAGTTCGTTCCTTTTTTTAGCCCCCTTAGGGGTGGAATTTTCAAAAATCCCTTCTTAGCGGCACTCGATGTTATCAGAAGTATTTTTAACCCAATTTTCAAGATTTTAGGTTCGGCAGATTTTTTTGTGCTGTGATTAATACGAAATCCAGACTTTCTTTTATATATATAGATAAGGATTGAAAATTTCAGGTTTTTGCGCCGAAGACACCGCCAAATCAGGAAAATGTGATGTATCTCGCGAACTACTGGACTTAAAAGAATTTGCTTGGTACCATTCGATTCAGCATGAAAAAATACACTAAAATATGTTATCAGTTGAAAAATAACTACAAAAGCCGCTAAGAAGGGATTTAAGAAAATTCCACCCCTAAGGAGGCTAAAAAAAGGACCACACTTTAAAAAAATTCCTTAAAATTCGGCTTTTGCAGTTATTTTTCAACTGATAACATATTTTAGTGTATTTTTTCATGCTGAATCGAATGGTACCAAGCAAATTCTTTTAAGTTCAGTAGTTCGCGAGATACTTCACATTTTCCAAATTTGGCGATTTCTTCGGCGCAAAAACCTGAAATTTTCAATCCTTATCTATATATATAAAATAAGTCTGGATTTCGTACTAATCACAGCACAAAAAAATCTACCGAACCTAAAATCTTGAAAATTGGGGTAAAAATACTTCTGATAACATCGAGTGCCGCTAAGAAGGGATTTTTGAAAATTCCACATCTAACGGGGTTAAAATAAGGAACGAACTTTAAAAAAATTCCTTAAAAATCGGCTTTTGTAGTTATTTTTCAACTGATAACATATTTTAGTGTATTTTTTCATGCTGAATCGAATGGTACCAAGCAAATTCTTTTAAGTCCAGTAGTTCGCGAGATACTTCACATTTTCCAAATTTGGCGATTTCTTCGGCGCAAAAACCTGAAATTTTCAATCCTTATCTATATATATAAAATAAGTCTGGATTTCGTACTAATCACAGCACAAAAAAATCTACCGAATTAAAAATCTTGAAAATTGGGGTAAAAATACTTCTTATAACATCGAGTGCTGCTAAGAATGGATTTTCGAAAATTTCGCCCCTAAGGGGGATAAAAAAAGAACGAACTTTTAAAAAATTTCTTAAAAATCGTATTTTGTTGTTATTTTTCAACTGATAAGATATTTTAGTGTATATTTTCATGCTGAATCGAATGGTACAAAGCAAATTCTTTTAAATCTATTAGTTCGTAAGGTACTTCACATTTTCCAAATTTGGCGATGACTTCGGCGCTAAAACCTGAAATTTTCAATATATATATATATATAGTCTGTATTTCGTATCAATCATCGTACAAAAAAATCTATTGAACCTACAACTTTGAAAAATAAATATATAATCTGGCTAACAAGATTATGTACGCTATAATTAATTATCTCAAAATATATAAAACGCAAAGTGAAATTTCTTTCCGGCCGCTTATAACTTAAGTTCTACTACATAGATTTTAATGGAACTTACATTGTGTTTAATAATTTTTCAGAAATTTTGTAATAAATTAAATATAGTATTCTACGTTGTTTAATTGACTATTTATTTAGATGTTTCAAATCATATGAAACCAATTACAAAAGGTTGGCTTTATTTGAAAGGTTCCGCTGAATGAATTTTTGTTTGATTTAAACTGTTAATATGTTGAGCGCTGCGTCATTCATTGGTGACTAACATTGAATTTTCCGTTTAGATGACTGACATTTCACCAATGACAAACAGACTAAATTATTATATAAAACTAAAAATTACTACGATATAAAAATTTCTTTTGATTCAAAGTTTCTTAAAAAATTTGACCAGCGTAGCGGGCGAAGGCTGCTAGTATATTATAAATGTGAAAGTGTGTCCGAAAAATTGGAATCAACTTGGCTTCAAAACGGATAGATTAATGTTTTTGAATCTTTGCATATGGATAGATTATAGGAGTGGAATGAACACAGGCTAATTTTTATTTATTTTATTCAAATATTTTCCTTAATAATTCAAAATTTATATTTTTCATACAAAATCAATAGGCATTTTTCAGATAAAATTTAACCATTTCCTTTCCTGTTGCCAAGAAAATAAAAAAATTGGAATAATAATTTTTCAGCGGCAATGAATTTTTAATAAAAAACTTCCACGCGAAAAACTATAATAAAACAATTTAAAAGAAAATAAATATGACGTCATGTTTGAAATAAAAATAAAAGTTGTATTTTTTATAATATATTTAACAAGGATATTTGTTTAGTTAATGGGCATTTTTGTGTAAAATATGGCGACATAAATTAAAAGTAAAAAGAATGAAAAATAATTATATTTTTAATAAAATGGTTCACTTATGAAAATGTGAAGCCATAGTTGAAATAAAACAGGTATTTTATAGCAGTCGTTAAAAATACAAGGGGTATGAATATCAGCAACTAATGGAGAGAGGTAAATAATGACGTCATATTTAAAATGAATCAGAAATATTTTTTACTTATATTAATTAATAAGTTATAAGTTACATACAAATGAATATTTTTATTCAAAACTCATAATTATCAATGGAAGTAATTTTTGGTGGGGAAAAGGCGGAAAATAAAAATACTGATTAATATATTTTTGGCCCGATTTTTAACACTTTCGAAGAAAGTTGAAAAGTTATTATGCTTTCGGTTTGTCTGTCTGTCTGGTCGCTTTCTAACTTTCGTAAATATACTCCGATTTCCATGAAAATTTTGGACGTTCTTAACGTTTACCTAGCACGAATACCTATTGAAAATGAAGTTTCTACCATGTTTAGTTTATTTACAGGGATAGTCAAAAAATTTCCTTACATTACGGCATTATGGGGAAAATCGTTTTAATTAAATTTAACGATGTTACATCCTGTGAAACATATTCAAATTTATAAGCATTTACAAAGTGCACTAAAATATGCATTTTGTAAAGTATGTAGTGAAAAGGACACTTATCATTCATTTACAGGGTTACACAGAAGAATTCCATTGCATAAGAATAAAGGGAGGAACAGTTTCCGACATATTTTAATTATGGTAAACGATTTCATGTATAATCAAATTGATATACGTTGCTGAGGCTTAATGTGAGTTATTTCATGCATAATACGAAGTGCATAGCATTTACAGGGACACAAAAAAGATTTCAAATATATTATATATTCCATTCGAAGTACTGTATATGATGGATGATGACTGTTGCATGGATGAAATGCATTTTGAATTACGATATGTGCTTTTAAGTTTCGCTAAATGTATGCATATTAAATGGAGAGTATAAATGATATTAGTATAAATAGTTAAATTTAGATATACAGGGTTAAACAAAAGATCTCGGAAAGGTTACTGAATATGAGCGTAATTTACTTAAATGTAGTTTTTAAATAAAATATGCATTTTTATTTTAACTGCATTTAGTAAACTAAGAAATGTTTGTAGTATATATATATATAATGATATACAAGGTCCCGCAAAGAACTGGATACAAGGTTGTCTTCAAATGATAATTTCTGAAAATGTAATTTAGGTAGTAATAAGAAATATTTTTGTTTGAACTAAATTTTAGAAAGGTACTTTCGTGTATTAAAGGCACTTGAAAAACTACAGGGCTGAACAAAAGAATTCAAGAATGTTTCTACCTATTAGTATTAATCGCTGAAAGGAAAATTTTAGCCAGCAAACAAATTAGCAAATAGGGATTATCAGAAGTTTTTTACCATAAATTCCCGATAAAAAGTTAATTACAAATGCTTTTCACCATCGAAATTTTTTGCTTCATTGATCAATCATTTCTTCTTTAAATGTTATGTGAACGAAGTCACGGGTAACTTCTAGTTAACTATAAGGTGTCCGCCTCTTCTGTGTTTAGTCAATATATACATAAAAAAATGATTAGCTCATAAAACACGAATCTTATACGAACCATTAATTTAAAGCATTGGACAAAAATTAATTTTTTTACAATGTTTTGAAAAATCAAATATATTAAAGTATTATATCTCAGAACGCATTCTGTGTAAAAACTTCCTCGGTATACATAATTTTTTAAGGCAGCCGAAAACGATATTAGGACCTACAGACGATATATTTTTATTTTTGAGAATGGATACAATCACACCAAGTTATAAAACATATTCTGAACGCCATTTTTGATTTGGTGTGTTTATAGTTGCTGTTATTTTTGTAATTACCAGATTCACTTGATCTTTCATGTTTACGGAGTAGGCCAAACAAGAACCAAGGTTGCTGGCAGCACTCATCAAATGGTTGACCTCAGCACTAATGTCATATTCACCGTTTACCTCATCTGGGGTCAAATGCTAAAAGTGTATTTAACATAGTAGAGAAATTAAGGTTTTCATAGAAACAGTCCTGAATTTTGCCAAGTTTTTTGTTTATAATTTGCGAAGTTCTTAATATATAAATATGTTCTTTTCAGAAAATATGACAAAGAGCAATGTACGTAATACTTTGTAATTAAAATTAAAATATTATAAAAATTATGTGAATAATGATCAGGTTAACTAAACAATTTTGTACTGCGCATGCGTAAAAACAATCAAAATATAATTTTCATATTGTGTTAGTTAAACGTATGTAGCATAATTTGTGAAAGTCCCAAAAGCATAGCTTTAAAATTCTGAAAATTATCATCGATAGAATAACCTCAAAATCCGTTGATCACAAAAAGAAGCAAAAAGATGAAGAGCTGTATTCAAATATAGTAGTGCATGCACGTGTATAGTAGCATATGCTCTATTGACTCTAATAAATGGATGTATAGATACGGGCTCTCATCTTTTTGCCTTCTTTTGAAAACATTGGATTTTGTGCTATTTCTATCAACGCTAATTTTTAGAATTTTCAAGCTATGTTTATCACACTTTCACAAAAGTTGCCCTATACATTTAGCGAACACATTATGCAAATCGTATTTTGCTTTCACTCATGTGCAGTGGGAAAGTATTTAATAAACCTGCTTAATATTTATACAAATTTTATTATTTTTAAATTCTGGTTACAAGATATTGTGTACACAATGCTGTTTTTCATGTTTTCTGAAAAAAAAATATATTAAGATTTTTAAAATTTAAACAAATTAAGCTGTACATTAAGCAAAAAACGTGGCAAAATTTGGAACTGTCTTTATAAAAACCTTAATTTCTCAACGAGTATACATGCTTTTCTCATAAAAATGAACTCAGTTGATTATAATAAGACCCGCAATCATAATCTACAGTTTGAAAGCTTTTGCTATATTAGTTTTGATAAAGGTATCCAAAAGATATTCATTATTTTTTAATTTGTTGGCAATCCCTTATGGTGTTTTGGTAAAAAGTCTCTGCGGAAATATTTGACCTGTGCTATATTGTTTTCGCATCTGGAGTTTCAGCATAATTCCTCATGTATTTTTCTAGATATTTAACAAAACGAGAAAGTTGGCCGGTCGGCTTTGACCACATAGTGTATAACAAGGCAAATCATTGACGGATGGTTTAAAAATTGAAAGAAACTTTTTGTGCTAATTTATATATTATACATTTATTATTTATTACTTCTTCCTTGAGAGTTTTAAAGATATATTTAAAAAAAATTTGAAATCTTTTCCTTAACCGAGCTAAGAAGTTCATAAATGCAACTATGCGAAACACAAAATCAAACAACCGGATAAAGATTTTATTATATACAATATTCTTTTGATGTAAACGTGTCTTTTGTGTATCTGAAAATTAATACTACCTATAGAATATTAATACTACCTATTATGAATATTAATACTACCTATTTTTAACTCAATTTTCTGACAGTATAATTAACTTTTCTATTAAAAGATAATTTTAAAACTTAATACAGTATCGATAATGTATCTTCATCTCATTTTATTCCTTTAGAAGTCAATACAAATTCTGGATAATTCAAATTTTATTCTCTGCATTAAATTAAATTTTTATTTTTTACATAATGTAAGAAAAGATAATTTCCTCATTTTATAAATTTAATAAAGTATTAGTTGAGATGAAGATGATTCGATATTAAAGCTCCCTTTGAGTTACGTTTAAGAATTAATTTTTATAAAGCATTTATGAATAAAAACGATAATAAGTAACTCAAATGAAATTTCATTGCGTGATATCCATGTGACATCCATTGAGACAAAAAGATGAGAGCCCGTATCTATGCATCCATTTATTAGAGTCAATAGAGCATATGCTACTATACACGTGCATGCACTACTATATTTGAATACAGCTCTTCATCTTACGCTTTATTGCTCTTTCTTGAAATAGCAGAATCTTATCTTTTAATGTAATTTGTAATTTTATAACAAAATGCATGAAAATTGAATCGTTAATTCTACCACAAACAACATTTTATAATAATGTTTTTATTTCTATAAGGTTTTACATATCATGAAGTAGGGGAAGTTCGGGATACTTGAGCCACTTTTTAAACTTTTATTTTAATTTTTTAATTTTTTATAATTTCTTAGAACAAAATAAAATGTTGAAAATGAAAATTTGATCATTTTTCTTCAACTGAAAACCACTTTCAATTAATTTTGAACTATTTTTCTATGTCTAAATAATTTTTACTTTTTTTTACATCGTGGCTCAAGTATCTCCATTGAAGGTATACTTGAGCCAGTACGGAAAAATACCTACAAAAGTAATTTTTTTTCGCTTTTTTTGCACAAATATTTTACAGAATGATAAATTATGATGCATAAAGTCCTTCAAAATCAATTGAGATTAGAATTCAAATGTTTCAGCTCTTTGGCAACATGTATGAAGAACAAATTCAGAATGGTTGTAAAACAACACATCTTTTTTCTTTTACCTACATGGTAACTCAGTAGTGCCCTCTGTTGAGGACAATAGAAATACATTTATTTGAATTTTTTTTTTTAAAGTTACAGTAACAGAGGTTACAATTTCAATATAAAATATTAATCTTAATATATTGCATTAAATAATAAATATTTAAAATGTTGGACCTAACTAATTAAAGTATTAGAGATTATTTTACATTTATCAAGACAGGCTAATTTGTTAGTCAAAATGAAAAATATAATGGATATTTTCATTTAAAAAAATGCATTTTTAAGCATTTTTTTCTAAGTCATTATTTTTTTTAATAAAAAATAAATTAAATTTAAAAATATGCTTTCTTTTATCCAGAAAAAAACTATTAGCCATGGCTCAAGTATCCTCAGTCTCACTGGCTCAAGTATCCCCATTACCACTATTTTCGTTTATCAGAGATTTACTAAGTAAAGCATGCAGCTATTTGAGCTATTTTAGATTCAAAATATAATTGAGATTATACTTATTAAATTTATATATATTGTTGCAATTTTAAACGAAACTTTGATAACAAAAAAAGTATAAAAACCATGCACCCAACTATTTACTTTAGATAGGGAAAAACAACTATTAATCACCATACTTTCAAAATGGTACCAAGGTATGTGATTTCTTTTTTACATGTTCAGAACTATAAATGTGTTACCATATTGCCAGTTTTAGACATAAAAATTAACCAATTGTAGAAATAATAGGAGTGTCTCAAGTATCCCCTATGCTCAAGTATCCTCACTCTCTCCTATACTCTTTGAAATACCCCTTTAAATTGAATTAGAAAAAATATTCCATAGGTTCTCTGAAGGAAAGCTTTTCCTACTTTCGGTAAAAATTTTCGATTTTTTTTAAACTTTTTTTTTAAACTATTTTTTATGTTCTTCTCTACAGCGGTTTTGTGACATCCGAATTCCTTACAGTACTTTTTCCCTATTGAACTTAATGCAACTGATTGATCTAAATACTGTTTTACAATTTGCAAATATTGTATATCTTATTTTTTAAACTCAGGTATCATTTTTCTCATAAACTACTCGACCAATTTTTTTCTGAGTTTATGCTTTAGTAGCATAATTTCTCTTGATTAAGTAATATTATTATAAAATAACATCGATGCAAAAAATAACATGGATCGAGGAATTGATTTTGTATGTTAAAATAACAGCCATTTTGCCGAAACTCGAATTGTTATACTAAGTTTTTGTATAGCTCTGAAGAATTTAATGCCCCTTTGAATTGAATTAGAAAATATTTCATTAGTTCTATTAATGAAATTTTATGTTTCTTTTAGAAAAAATTTCGACTTTTCTTGTTTTTGTACTTTTTGCATTCTTCAAGTGTTGCCCTATAGCAATTTTGTGATAGAAAAATTCTTTACAGAATTTGCTTATTGAACATGACTCAAATCAATGCTATTTTGAAATTTACAAAAGTTGTTTCCCTTGAAATTCTATTTCTCAAAATCAACTATCATTTTCCTTAAGAACTATTCGACCGATTTCTTTCCTTTATTTAAGCTACTGGTTTTTGTTGGAGCTTACGCCACCATTAATATAATTTTCATATTTGAAAGCCTGTTTTTCACATTCTTCCATTTTTCATGATCCTGTATTTCATTTAAATTTCAATTCAAAGATATATTTTAATTGGAAATAAGCCGCTTAATCCGGCGCAGTAATTTGTTAGTTAGTATGGTTATTATTTTTGGAGTTATAAGGATGTCTCTTTTACGCTTCCGATACAGCTTGAGTAATTTGGCGAGATGAATTCATGATAAATTCATTAATAGAGCATTACTACGTGTTAAAAATATTTAAATATTCGTTTGCATTTAATTTTGGATTTCTGATGCATTTTGTAAATAGTTTACACATGTTTTATTTTCATATTTTATATCATGCATATCCAGGATGGGTAAGTATTATGGTGCCCCCTTCCCCCCCTCCGAACGACTAGTCCTTTTTATTGCAACGGAAAACAAATACTAAATATCATGAAAATTTTATGTCAAATAAGTAAAATCTAACCTTGTTGTAAATTACGAGTAGAATTCAGTACCATTACATTAAAAAGTTTGGAAAAGTTGCTAAGTTCGAGCCAAGAGTAGAACATATTTTAACATCTTATTCTTTTCAATTTGTGAAAAACGGTATTTCGCGTTAAGCGTGTTCGTGCTAAAAGGACTAAAACCACTATAAATTTCTATGCAAATTGACGAGACAACTGGAAACAGTTTGCGCTAGAAGTAATTCGCTTTAAGCGTATTCCTGTCAACAAGGGTCGACTGCACTGCAAATTAGTAAAAAAAAAAATTAAACACTAACTGAACGTGATAATTAACATTTCTCACTAAAATTTTGTTTTTTATTATCCTGTGAATGTGTTGTGCAAGGTAAAAAATTGTGCAAAACATGTTGTTATAAATTACATCATTTTTCCGGAAACGCAGTTATAGATATTTATTGGCAAAATTAGTCATCTCCCTGAATAATCACCTGCATTTTTTTTATAAAGCAAACTATCTCTCATTTCTTTTTTTAAATTGTATAACTTTAAAGATGCCATCTAAAAAGTGTTTTAAATGTGTTTTACACGTGTAGTTTGTGGTGTTCTAAATTGTGTGATGTTTTCGATGTGTTGTTAATTTAACAATGTGACAATGTGTGTATTGTTAGAAAATATTTTTAACATTATTATTTACAACACTATTTTAACACAATTAACTACATTATTTTTAGAACACATTTCTTGGTAGCAACATTTTTGTAACATATTTAGAACACAATCACAGTGCAAAAAGCGTCTTGTATATGAAGTTTTCTTAATCACTACGTATTTATGTGTTGTAAATTTGGAGACAAAGGGTAAACTAAAATATGTTTATTACAATTTGCAATATGTATTATGATTTATGTGCTTCGTAAAATTATGTAAATATCTAAAAAGATATTTATTTAAAACCTATGTCTGTCACATTTTCCGTTTTATTTCACACTCAATCATTATCTTATATTTTTATAATATAGCTGTAGATCAGCAAAACTAATTTTTTCACTGATTTTTTTTTTTTATCATATATACTATTTTTCTATTCAACTATTCAATAATGTTTAAGATACATAAATTACTTTTGCAAACCGTGTCCTAATTATCGCATCAATAAATTTGTTAAAGTAATTTAAACATTTTAAAATTGGAACTGAAAATGCTTACTAATTAAGACCGAGAGAAAAATAAAATTAACTTTAAAAGGAAATTAAATTTGACTGACAAATTAGAACGATGGAGAACCCACAAATAGTAATATATTTCAAAAGCATAAAATTGTTCCTTTAGTCATCGTATCTCCATGTTTAAATATAACTCTTTTGAAAATTTGATGAATAGGAAAATTCAAATTACAGTTTCTAATCAAATTAATTCGTATTAGCATTCAAATTTCTTTATACAGTTAATAGGAATGTAAAAATACGGTTTAATATGACACTTTTTCAAATTATTCAGTGACTGAAATTAGTTTTCAACTCTTATTCATTTATATGTATGAGTAACTCTAATTCATTTATATGTTAAAGCGTATTTATGTATGAATATCATTAATTTAACTATCAAGATAAAATAACATGAAAGGAAATACGTTTTATTTTCTTTAATTTTACACTTTAAATAGAAAAATCATAAGTTAAATGTTGCTTGTGCGTTATCAACTGATTAGCACGCAGTTTCTTTAAATATATTGAAAGAATTTATCTAAAGTTTGATGTATATATGTTAGCACGCAGTTTCTTCCAATATATCGAAAGAATTTGTGTAAAGTTTGACGTATATATGTAATCGTTTTCTTATTTTTTTTATTTATTTATTTATTTTATTTTATTTTATTTTATTTTTTTTGTAATACTCAAGCACTGACCAAAAAACATGTCTGAAATCAATTTTTAATAACATAAGTTAAATTAAATGGGTAAAGAAACTTCTTTTTATGAGTGTAAATTACATAAAATTATTACATTCTAATGACAAGTGTGATACTAGTAAAGAAGTAATGTTTTTATAACATAATGGTCATTTGAAAAATTCGAAATGAACCATAAGTGCAAGCATCTTTCGGAATAACAAATACGTAACATATAGCTTTTATGGACTAAAGTCAAATTAGATATTGATAAAGATATTATAAAGCAGCAATAAATTTGTAAGCGATTTGAGTAAAGCTAGATGTGCGAGCGTTTCAAAATATTTAAAACTAAAATGCTTGGCATTATAAAATATTTTGCGAAAAAAAGGCATTATAATTCTTTAAAATGTGCAAAATACCTTGGAGACTGTTCTGCGTCAATTATGACTGTTTCATAAGTGGGTGATAGAATTTAACTCTTTGAAGAACGAGCAAAAATGCAGACATGCAATTTGTTTTTTTCTGTACTTTCTTAAATAGTACAAAACATATTTTTTTTCTTAATATGATATCAAAAATGTAATTGCACTTTGGAGTCTAAGCCTTAAAAGCTTTAATCCTAATAAAATATTTTAAAACTGCATTATATTTGTACAGTTACATTAATTTGTTTGTTTGTATTTATGTCGGCCAATTTTCTACACTGTGGAATATAGGCCCTAAGGGGAGGGATGTCCTCCGTAGGGGTCTTTCTAAGGCAACCTAACCCGTATTTACGCAAGGCTCGAAGAAAACAACGGAAAACCTCGAACGGTTAGGCCGACGGTTCCGATTAGTTTCGAACCCAGCACCTACCGTCCCCCAGTTTGGAGGTCAGAACTCCGCAGCCACTGGTGGGGCTTTACATTAATTTAAAAAAAATACTTCTACTGCAGTAAAATCTATAGCACAGTAAAAGATATATATGTTCGCTGCGGTTGGAAAAAAATTGCAAAGATATAAAATATGAAATGGGTAGTGGACGACAAAAAACTACAACACATCACATTGTCTAAAAAAACACAATAGAGTTACGTAGAATCGTTGATTACAGGTTTCCAAAACTGATAAGGATACAGAAATCTCAGATAACAGAAGATTTCATATCCTAACAGTGAAATTAGGTATTAAAAAGCTTCTGTCAAGATGAGTGACGCAATGGATCAAAAACATCAAAGAATGAAAATTTTTCAAAAGATTCTCGATTGTATTTATGCAAATAAAATCGATTTAATACGTCTATTAGTTGTAGAAGATGAAACTTTGTTTCACTACTATTATCCAACCAGCAATAATAATAATAAAAAAAGACAAATTTATTTGCCTCCACGAAAAAAAGTACTCAGACATCAGTTGGAAAATTAATTTTAAAAATATGTATTCAAAATAAATTCAAATTGCTAAATTGTTTCAAAAATTATTTTAAATGTATTGTTTTGTAAGTGTATTATTTAGCAGTTCGTTTTTTTAATATGTGTTTTAAGAATAATTTATAGTGCTATTGTCCAATTCGTAGTTATCAGTTGGAAAAGTTATGACTTTAATCATTTGGAAATGCTAAGGGAATATTACAATTAAGCTATATTCCAAAGAACAAACAGAAAACGATAAATATCACGCGTAACGTCTAGACTAGAAAGATTTAAAATATCCTGATAAAACACCTGGTTTGTTTAACAAGATATTTTCCCGTGCGGACAATGCACGAACTCATATACTTGTGGTATGAGTGGAAAAATTAAAAGCACTGAAGTATGATGTGTTGCTACCTTCACTTTATTTGCATAATTTGTTTCCCTCTGAGTTCCATCTATTCCCACGACTAAAAATTTACCTCGAATAAAAAGATTTTCCATGATAAAGAAGTAAAATTAGTTGCCAGCTATTATTTTAGAGTACTTGAAGGGTCGCACATCCTTGATGACATAATGGCTTATTATTATCGTTCTTAACTTAAAGTAGAATGTATAGAAAAATAAAACATACTTTACACAAAAAAACTAATTTTCCTTTTCATTTTTCTGTCATTTCATGTACCACACAATAAAAAAGTGAAAAGCATTTCCATAAATTGACCTGATTTTGCCAATGTCAACAGCAAAAGATTAAATTTAACTTTTATCAAAATTTCTGGCATTTTTTTAACTTCTAAGTACCGTACATTTTAAATTTTTACACTGCTCAAAAAGAAGAAAATGTAATTTAAATGCAGTTAGTTTGAAAACAATATCACAATTTTTGCAACGTTTATTGTTTTAATTTTTTTAAGTATTATTCTTTTTTAAATCTATATCTATTTCGTGCAAAATATTATGAAAGCTGCACTTAAATTAATATAAATAGCTCTGCTTTTGTTTCTAGCTTACATTTCATAACTTTCTAATTTCGAAAAATACTTCTTCAACGCTGTTCCTGTAATATGTGAAGACAAAAAGGGATGTTATCACCAGATGATTATAAAAAAACTATTCCAGTACATGGGCATTTAGGTATCATATCGTTCATAGAGACTAGAAGTAACTTTGGTTTAAGTTATTTTGAGGTACGCATTTAAGAATCATATAAAAACTAACTGTTAAACTCAGAGTTACTGCATAACAAGGTAATGTTCTAAAATCGCATAATGTGTAACATTCAGATCATATGTTTTAAGAACGAATAACTGTTAATTTCAAAACGAATGGCATTAAGAATTATATCAAAAAACATTTTCAACGGAATCAGTTAATATGTTATCTTTTGATTAATCTAAAAAAGTTCAAATTTTTGTGTTTAAGTTTTTAGTGGCTGTTGGAAGAATGATATGATGACAATGACTTATTTTTCCCAAAGAATATCTGTTGGTCTTTTCCATCTAGAAAAAACATAAGTACTATTTTTATTGAGCTTGAATGTATTAATATTATTTTATGTAAAATATCTTTTTAAACTTATTCATGACTACTTGAATTTTGAATAAAACTATTTCCGATTAGTAATCTTCACTCAATTTTAAAATCGCATAAATCTGTTAAAGAATAATGGATATATTATTATTTGAAAACGATGGTATTCAAAATATATAGTATTTAGCAAATATGTACTTAACGTCTGGTTCACTACTGATAATTAATTTGAAAAATAATTAGAATTAAATATGTACTTAGCTTCTTCGGTCTTTTATGTACAAATAGGGACCTCCGTTTTATTACATTTGATTCATCGACCTTGAACATAGCTACAATGTATGTATCAGAATAATATGTTTCGAAGTTTAAGATTCGAACTATTAAAATTAAAATTAAAATCTTGCTCTGACGTCAAATTAGAGAAGAAATAATTCAGTAATACTACTTCATTAGTACTCGGTAGCGTAGATTTTCATACCGATCCTCAATAAATAATTATCATGCTGTTGTATTTTGCATATTATTGGAGGTTGCAAATTCCAAAATACATGTTGCAATTTTACATTGCTGAAAATATTGCCACATTTGCCTACATTAAGATTTTTTTGTTAAATATTGTGCTACACGATAATTATACTTGATTTAACTCATTTTAAACAACACCCTATAAAGTTAGAATTATATATATAATGTATAATGTTTACCACACTTAAATTTTTGCACTAGTAGTAATGATTTAAGATCCAAACTTAAGTGATTGATGTTTATGTTTACGAATATCGTACCAATTGTGGGACAAAAAATCACATAGGAAGCAAAAGCAACATAAATCCAAAAGTTACTATTTTATTGTATTAATTCTTAAAATGTAAATAACAGATAACCGATAAACTTATTTAAAGATTTAATTAATACAGTCAGCACAGAACAGTTTTTGATATATCTAACATTTTTCTGTAGAACATTTTTTATTGATTTTAAAACAATGTGAAAATTTGAAATTTGTTCGTTTGAAACAAGAGATTCAAAAATATACTCTTAAAAAATATATTGAAATATACGTAAAAGTAAATGCAATTTTAAAAAGTAATTGCTGTCTTACATTTAAAATTTCTAAAGTAGAATATTTTTTAAAGTACAATTAAAATGTAGAGGTTTTAAAACTTCAAAATATTATTTTTAAAAAAATCTAGAATTTTAACATTTAGCTTTTTTTAATTTTCTTTTCAAAAAGTACATTTCCTTTCTTTCTTTAGCTTAATTGAATTTTGGAAAGAAATACAACAAAGGTTCTTGTCACAGTTATTATTTTTCTACCCTTATAACTTTACGCAAGAAGCTCATTAAAATTTCTTATTTCCTTCTTTTCTTTTGTTAATATGATAAAATAAAATTGCAATATAAGTTAACTTTTTCTGGGAGAATACTTTCAAAATGTCCTTTCCGTGCTTTAGGCTATTATGCTAACTATACTTTTAGAGATTCTGCGAAATTGTAAAAGGGGAAAATATTTACAGAAAATTATATAGCTGCATGCATGAAGTTTACTTATTTGCAAAAATGATACGTAAGCAAAATTGAATTTCTTGACTTAAAGACATATACTTTTTCCCATTAAAATTAACAGTACACTGAATAGGGGGAATTTATCTACATTTTATGAATGTTACAAAATGAATTTTTATTAGAGCTCCCGATTATACGTTTATACGAGTATACGTATAATACGTATTATACGAAATACGTATTTGCTATACGTATAATTCGGCATCGGCAGTTATACGTTTTACACGAAACAGCATATACGGTACATCGTATATACGGATTTTACCCAAGCGGTTAAACGTATAAACGTTTAAACGTTTTTAGTTCAATGTATGAAATTTGATGTTTCAATATTTTTTTGCGGATTAGAGACATTGAGAAATATCCGGTACTTAAAAAAATCTGAAAACTTCCTCAGTTTAGATTTAGGTTTTTTTTTTTTCCAAAAAACTAAGTTATTTATTATAAAATGTCTTACATTAGTTGTGGGTAGAATCAAACTTATCTTTGGAAAATCTCCGACACAGTACTTAGTTTTTTATATTTTCTTTTATCTTTAGAAGAAGAAAGTATTAGATTCGGGAAAACTTTCAACGGGTTTACACATTTACATGTTTTAAGGGTAAGAGAGTCCGAAAAACACGTTTTTACAAAATATCTGCCTGTGAGTTTGTGAGTCTGTGACTTTGTCTGTCTGTATGTGACATGAATTTTGTGGGTGCTCTATCTCAAGACCTAATACACAGAATTAAGTAATATATATGGGGGAGAGTTGAGCATATGTGAAAATGGGGCATATGAGAACATTGCCATTTTTCACTAGTTATTATATGTTTTTTTATTTCAAAAAATTACCAAAGATGGGAGCACCTATAGACATATAAAAAAAAATTGAAACTCTTCGACATTTTGTTTGTCCCCAGGAGTTTAAATTTTTAAACTTATAACTACCGTGAAATACCGTGGATTATTGACTCCCCCCTTTCTTTTAAAAGCAAAAGAAATTAAATTTGGAGGAAGTTTATAAATGTAAAACAATTTTTTATCCTTAATTTACAGGCAAATAAGGCAAATATAGGAATGAGAATTGTTCGCCTTCTGGTAGTTTTCCTATAAATATTATACAAACGCCCCCTCCCTAAAATCTCCCTCAAACAAAAAACCCTAAGCAAAATTTAAATTCTTTAATTATTTTCTCAAGTTTACTTCTTTAATTTTTTTGTTATATTGCAACAATATTTTATCTATTATCTAAGCCCCCCCCCAAATCTACTTATTTTTATTTTATAATATTTTGCTTAAACATATCACTCAGAAACTAAATAAATATACATATATTTTTCTTTATGGTGAATTTACTAGATAGTACAACTAATGATTAAGGTAACAAATGAAAAAGGTAATAAAAACGTGTCATTTTTTTCCTTGTGTTCATGTGTTTCCCATATGTGTTTACAATTGCTCTTTCGTTGGGGCACATATGAACATTTTTTTTTTAATTCAATAAACTATTAAGAAAAGTAAGAAGAACTGTAACGGTAATTAAAAAAATACCATGCGTAAAAAAAAGTTCTGTTTACTATATTGAGTAGTTTTGCTTATAGAAATTAACCCAGTTATGAGAAAAAGCTACGGTTATGTTCACATGTATCCCAGTCTCCCCTATATATTCAGGTAGTCCCTGGTAAAAATTGTTGCTGACTAGTTTTGTATCTAAATCGTTCAACAAATGGCTCTACTTTGCTGTATTTTATTTACGATTTCTGCAATAGCTCTATCTCTAGAATTAATGCACAGATTTTCATCAAACTATAGATTCAGTTAATGCTTGATATGAAGTGATTCTATGTATGTTTTGGTGAGAATGTCAAGATTAAAAAAATGAAATTCCATTATACATTAACAGAGTTAGAAAATATTAGCTCCATGGAAAGAATAGCATTTACGCTCGGGTGTAATCTTGAGTGTAAAATAATAAGTGAATAAAGAATTTTTAAATAATTAAAAGAAAAACTAAATTTAATAAGAATTTACAATAAATCTGAAACATTTATACTCTCATTCTTTCCCCAAAAAGTGTTTAATTTTGCTGGTTATTTACAATGGATACAATTTGTATACATTACCTACACAAAATGTAAAATAACGGGGTATTTGAGCTCATTACCATGAGATGAACAAAAAAAATCTAAATAAATTCGAAGCACAATGTTACAAAATACTTTTGCAATTCACGGTAATAACTCGCTATTTTGAAAATAGATATTTCAATGTTAGTGAAACGAGATTGGCCAATCAGGAATCTGACATTTTGTGAAATTTTTGCAAACTGTTTAAAAATATACGCTTTTTATTACTTGATCTTGTATATATATAAGACATACTATACGGATTCTTGTCATAACGCCACCGATTTGAAAATTATTCTTCATTCAGTGACATAATACTGATGAAGTCCAATATTCAAATTAGGTACGATACGTGGAATATACGTATACATTAAATATACGTTTAAATGATACGCCTTATACGTATCCGGATACGTTTAAACGTATATTTTAAGGTATCAGTATAGCAGAAAAACGTATTATACGGATATACGTATATCGTTTAAAGTTTAAACGTATAGCTGCTATACGTATCCTAACCCGAGCACTAATTCTTATCAGCTTTTTTATCACATTCGTAAACTTCTTTTATTCATCTATTATAAATTGATACAAAGTATTTTACTAACTCATTTTTAGCTGAGATTTTCAATTATCACTAGAACTACCAAGATTGTCATTTTGACGGTTTTCAATTTTCATGCATAAAATTTTGATACAATTTACGTACTGATCTAGAATTTTATGACACGACTTTTAATGAAATATAAGATTAATTAAATAAACCTATTCAATTTCCACTCACCCATTTTAATTTCCATAATCAGTATGACCTATACCTATTTATACCAAGACCTGTCAAAATGACGGCTTTGAGAATTAACTAACTCATCCGGAGTTGGTACGGACTTCCACATTTCGACATGGACTAGCTCTTTTCGTCCCTGCACAGTTCTCTGCTGGTCTCTATCAAACGTGGTACAACAGTAAGTGGTACTTGTAAACAGGACGTAAACATTATCAGTTGTATTTCTAACGTGATAAAATTCTTGGTGAAAAGTGCAATCTGTGCGAAGTGTAACCTCTGAAAAGTCCAATCTCGGAACATATTTTTATAAAAAATTAAAATTTATTTATTGTAAGTCTTGGGCAACAATGAAACTATTTCCAGGAAGAAAAAAATCATTCGAAGACTTCACAAAATGTACTAGTATGATTGAAGACTATTCAGACACTAATTCAAGTAATAACAATTCTGATATATCATTCGTAGAAAATAAAACGAATTTTTCAGATTCTGAAGAAGCTGGAGATAAAATTGACGTATAAGATATTGAAGAAAGTGAAGAAGATTAATAAGAAAGTGAAGATTTGGGGAGTAAGATGAAATTCCCCAAACGAACTTCAAATGCAGAAAGCGACTGCGATTAAGTTTATACAGTGTATAGGATAGCTAAAGAGAAATTAATACAAGACAAAAGAAAAAAACGTTGCTCTCGATGGTACAGAGTGGGAAGAAATTCATAATAATTGCGTTGGTAGACTACCATCACATAGCACATAGAATGTTCAAGAATACTTCAGGCAAACTAGTAAGGGAAAGAGAAACATTATGCTTGTAATGTTAGCAGTGCATTTAGACTTATAATTTGTAATTGAATGATGAATCACATAAAAGATTGCACTGAGCTCGAGAACAGAAAGGTCTTACAGAAAGACATTTGGAAAACTACCATTGAAGAATTATATACATTTATAGCTATTTCGTATACTCGAGGAG
Source organism: Maratus speculifer (assembly GCA_964019185.1). Lineage (NCBI taxonomy): Eukaryota > Metazoa > Arthropoda > Arachnida > Araneae > Salticidae > Maratus > Maratus speculifer. Next base: position 243,919,828 of record OZ025289.1, read on the forward strand.
CCTACGAAGTGAAAAGTTTGGAATTATCTTATTTGTGGTGAAACAAAACAGGTACCTTCTTTCTTTCATGAAACTATGAGTTCATGAGTATGAACAAACTTTCAAAAGTTATGAGATAAATTCGTTTTGACAAAAAAGCAAGGAAAGTGCTTGCTCACGAACTGACAATTTTTAAATAAGTCTTTTATTGATAACCGCCAAGCTTGTTACAAACGAGATCAGAATATAATCGTAAATGAACAACTTGTTTCCAAGAAAGGGATGATGTAGATTTCTGCATTGTATTCCCAATAAACATGACCAATTCGGAATCAAGTCATGGTTAGCTGTAGACGTGCGAAGTACATATGGCTTTCACTATTTAGGCTAAGATGAAGACTATCATGAGTACCTTTGAATGAATTTGTAGTTTCTAATCTTGTAAAAAGCTATGCAAATTGTGGAAGAAATATAACAACGGATATATTTTTTTTACAAGTGTACAACTCGCAAAAAAGCTTTTAGCAAAAAAAAAAAAAAAGACTTATTGGAATATGTGAGCAAATAGTAGAGAGTTGTCGAAAATAGGTAAATGTAGAGAAGATTACATGGCTGTTTTCTCCAGATTTCAAATGATATTGTTCTAACAATATACAAAGGTAAGCGTCATAAAAAAAATAATTCTACTTCTTCGCTAAAAACATAAATCCATAAAAATTGCTTCGAACGAATTCCTTCAAAGAAAACGAATTCCTGCAAATGTGCCACTATAAGATTGAGTTTAGAGACAACGCAGTTGAGCAAATGACCCGCAAATATGGCGTAAAAGCAGGGTCACTTATGGTCCTTTCAGGTATTTTATAATATTTTTGGACTTGGTAGCAATTAATGCGTGGACATTGTATAAAGATTCTTGTGGTGAAAATATAACTAGAAAACAATTTTTATTTCAATTAGCAAAAGAATTCTCCAGTGAATATAAATGCTGAAGAAAAGAAATTGCCTCCGAAAAACAAGAACGGAAAGCAATGGATTATCTTCCAGAAAACTAAAACCGAAATCTTGCCTCCTTATGAACCGAAATCTTGCCTAATTCAAGTGCACAACAAAAGCAGAGCGATTTATACCAACATAAAATATGTTTGTGTCACTCCTTCATAATATCACTTCTCACCTAATATAACATACACATGTAAAGTATGTGGCCCATAGTTATTTCATACTCAGTTATTATGAACGGACTCAGTTACTATGATACTCAGTTATATCGAATGTTCTATGCTATAAATGCAAATTGAAACTGTTTTATTTTATTTTATTATTAATAATTCATGAATTATTGTACTAAATATTGTTAAATTATTTTCTTTTATTTATATAAACAAAGTTACATATATTTGTGGCAAAGGTTTATCTAAGATGATATCTACGTGTAATACATGTGCCTCATACTGATTTCATACATATCAAATATGTTATAATATAAAAGCAAACAACAACTATTTTTGTTTGTTTTTTAATTAGTAATTAATGAATTATTGCATTAAATGTTATTATTGTTAAACTACATTATTTTATTTACATTAATTAAGTCAGAAGTTACAATTAATACCATGATTACAAATCCGTCAATTTGACGGGTCTGGTAAAACTAAGTATGTAACAAACATCGGTAATTCTAGTGTTAAATCGCATTTCATAACAAAGCAAACTTTAAACATGTGAGTTAGTGTGATTGCACAGAGGGTTTCGTTTAATATTTATTTTAAAACATATGTACTTATTTTTAAAAATCAAAATTTGTAATTTATAATTATTAAACCACTACATAAACTGCAACACCATGATGTTTAATTTTAAAATAATAAAAAAATAATTTTAGACAAAATTAAATCTATTAAAGTAAAATTATTAAAATCAAATTAAAAAAATTCAAATACTTTTAAACTCAGCAATAAAAAAATTAGCTGAGGTATAAATAAAACGCAACTTTTTTAAAAGAAATTTTTTTAAACTCATTTAAAATGATGAAATAATTCAGAAAAAATCCGAAATATTTCTTCAATTTTCCAGATACTGACTATATGGAGCCAAAAAATGACATTAATTTTTATTAAATAATGTATATTACAATGTACATTATTACAAAGTATATTTCTCCAAACCTCCATCTGTAAATATTAGTAAAAATAGGGTAATAAACTGCACCGAAATAGAAAATGGCTCACAGTGATTATAAATGATGTTTCACAGTTTTTACGTATTACTCCAACACCCTAAGAAAATATGGAGCAGAAGAAAAATTGAGTATCTAGTTGATGACGTATTTGTCCGCATAATTGTCAGCAGAGTTTCATATTTAACTACTGTGGCTATGAAATTGCATAATTATCCCAATTTGTTATTTGAATCCTTGACAATTGTACAAAAATATCTGATTGTCCAACTTGCTTGAAAAAATTTATGGTCATAATGTGTTTTAATATACAGTGTGGTCATAAAAAAACTTTGCCGGTATATGGAGCTCTAGCGGCCAGTCCGTTCAGCCGATCGAGGGGAAATTTCAGATATAGCTATTCAGAGGTATGAGCTCGAGATTCTCTGAACGGCAACAAAATGGCGCTCACAGTTATGGTTATAGTTACAGAAACTCGAAAATTTCCAATGGCAACACCCATTTTTTTTCCATCGCAAAACGCTCAACGCATGCGAAAACCCTAAAGAGCGTTGGAACCGTAAATGTATAGCAAGAAACGGACACGTTATGCACGCACAAAAGCTGTTCTGAGAATCCCCCCCCCCACCCATAAAAAACACGATTGGGGCGCAAGGAGTAAATTTGCATATGGCACAGAGTCAGTACACTAATCTCTGATTGCAACACAGATCGGAGAAAACTTTTATTTTGATTACACATTTTCCACGATGCAGTTACACATCAGATACACACAGCAGAGAAAACTTTTATTTTGATTACACATTTTCCACGATGCAGTTACACATCAGATACACACAGCAGATCACAGGCAGTTACACATTACCTTGTGACAACTGTGGACAATACAGCCGAACGTTACATCGCAGGAGTGATGTTTGCAATCTCACATTTGATAGAGTCTTTCAAATCCGGCAATGTTTGCGGATTGTACATGTACATTCTAGATTTTAGATATCTCCAGAACCTGAAGTTCATAGGAGTGATGTCGGAGGCCATTGACGTTACCAGTTGAGGTGAAATGAGCCTCGTCCGTTCATAATATGCGAAGAGGTCGATCGTTATCTCCATCATATTGGATAAGAAATTCATTAACAAACTCTATATGTTGTTGATGGTCTCTCACTTCCAACATCTGGGCGCGCTGGTACCGGTAAAGAAATATGCGGATTACAGAGCCCAGTAACTTTAAGACCATTAATTTTCGTATATCAAATACACGAGATGCATGTTTTAGAGTCTGCATGCGTCCTCTGGTCACTATGTGATGCACTTCCATAACAGTATCCTCAGGATCAGTTGGTTGTCCGGATCGCAGACTATCACAGGTCAGCCATTTCTTTGAATTTCCTTACTAAATCATGAAGAGCTTGTAAAATGCATAGGCCACGTATTTGGAAATGGTTTCGACGGTAAACGCGCCAGGTTTTCGCAGCATTAATCTCATTTTGATAATAGTTTTACCAACTCACCACGAATGAAGTCATTTTTTTGGCATCTGCGCGCTCCAACTGAAGAACTAACATTCCCACCCTACATTTTATGCGTTTTCTACGTTGTCTATCTGGCAAACGATGTTCCGTGATTGTGTTTTTTTCTCTGTCATATTCAAATTTTCTTCGTGCGCCTTGGTCATGTGTTTGGGGAGCCGTTCATAGAGCTGATTTTGTGCGAGCATAACGCGTCTGTTTATTGTAATAATCGTACCATTCCAATGCTCTTTAGGGTTCTAACATGCGCTGAGCATTCTGCGATAAAGAAATTGGTGTTGGCATTGGAATATTTCGAGTTTCTGTAACTATAACCGTAACCGTGAGAGCTATTTTGTTGCCGTTCATAGAATCTCGAGCTCATACCTCTAAATAGCTATATCTGAAATTTCACGTCGATCGGTTGAACGGACTGGCCGCTAGAGCTCCAAATATCGGCAAAGCTTTTTTATGACCACCCTGTATGTTAAGCATTCTTTACTGTGTTTCTGCATCTGTGCAGACGAATGATTTTACCCAAAGTATACAATTGTTGGAAGCAAATAAAAATTAATTAAGTTTGATGCAATAAAACATATAGTCGTATTAAGATATTTATATAAAGCATCCACTTCAAAAGAAAAAAAAATATGTAAAATTGTATGTAACCGATTTTGTTACATGAATTTTTGCTGTTATCGTTCCAGCAATACCAATTTCTTTAAAAAAAGTTTAGCAACTCTACAGATTTTTTTTACAGTGTAACGAAATGTTACTACATATCAAGCACAAATTGCGAGCATTTTCGTATAAAGTAGGCCAAACACACACTATCTCACCTAATCAATGTTGCTACTGAAAAGTAATTATAATTTCATATTATTTGAAGAATATTTTAAATTACATCTAAGAAAAATATCTCATTCAAGAAAGTTTAAACATGGTACCTTCGAAATGAAAGTTAATTTAATCCCCAAACGTTTATCTGCTTAGGAGAATCTTGTCACTAATTAAAGTAAATGCATTTTATTAATCCCAATAAACATCTTTCTCGCATTTAAATCGTGATCGTTTTAGCTTTGAATTAATGTTACATGTAAATACCTTGTTGCATGTAAATGCGTGTTTAGATTTAAAAAAAATACAGAAAAGTTTCATCTTTTAAAAAATGTAATCTTTCAAAATTGCGGCAATTTCAAATTTAAATTAAAATCTGAATTATTTAATACGCTCGATTTGTTTATGGCGAATGCAACGATGTATATTAATTTAACGGATCAAGAAACGTACATCTAATTATTGGAAACAGAAAATTGGAATATATTATCAGATTTAAATACTCTTCTGAATAATTTTATTCTTCACGCAGACTAAATTAAACCGTTAGTTTTAATCATGTAATAATTATAAAAGTAATAACTTATTTTTTTACACATATTTTTATTTTGTGTTTATTTATTTATTTTTACTAATGATAATATATATATATGCGTATTATTTCTGCCTATTAGAAATGAATACGTACATTTTAATAGTATTTTGAAACTTAACTAGAATTTGTTCTACCGTATTAAGTATTACGAATTTTTTAAATCATTATCCAGTTAGAAAAAAAAATCACCCATTTATCTACCATTTATGTTCAACCATTTTATGAAAACTTTTGGTAATTCTGAGACGTTGATAAATTTTGTAAAGGAAAAATTTAAAACTACAATGCATAATAAAAATTCAAAATAGAACTTTAATATTCATTTCCACGTAATAAATATATACCAGATGTCCCAAATATGACTGATGGATTTTAAAATTCAATAACTTGCAAAAGGTGACAAGTATTTAAAAAAATTTTGCAGGAGGGTTATGTATAATGTCAGGGGATTTTTTACCGTAATTTTTTATTTTAGTTCGCATCTCAAACAATAGGTGGCGCTGACGACGATTGAAGGCCAGATGATTAATATTACAATTGATTTCAAAAAAAGAAAAAAATATATGAAACATGTTGCAAAGATTTTGAAACACTTTCCAATAAAATAAGAATGCAGTAACAAAACATTACAATTTATTAAGTTGAAAGATATGTTTAGAAAATTCAAAACTCAACTGAAAACTCAATTTTTGAAATAACTCTGAATAGTTCTAAAATTATCCATAATCTTTTTCGGCAGAACTATGTATGATATATAGATTGATGTATATTTTACACAGTGTATTGAAATTTACTTCAATTAAATCCATACCACAGTTGAAATTTCCCATTCAGCAATTTCCGGCAGTAAACGGAAATGCTATTGAAATCTTTACGTAACCCTGTAAATGACCAATAGAATTTATACACATCAGGTAATATTAAATGCATATACATTGTTAAAAATTTGACCCATTTGCTGCAGTTTTACTACACAGGTATTATAGAATATCTCTTTTTTGACCAATAAGAATGCTCCATAACACAGTTAAGTAACAGTTTTCTATAAAAGCGGTGGAGTGACGCTGCAGCAAATGGGTCAAATTTTTAACAGTGTACATAATTTCGGACTGCATATCACAGCTGAAAACTTATTTTCAGCAAATATTTTTCACAGAAAAATAGCCAAATACTTTAGTGTATCCCTGTATATGAGTGATAAATTATGTACACACCAGATTCAACAGTAAGAGTCTTGTAGTAAACCTCGGGATATATACAAATTTCAATACATTTAAAATAGTTTAATATCATTAAGATACATTTCTAACGATTATTCTTATAAGCTGTAATGTAACGGAATTTTTTGTGTGTCCTTGAAAATTGACCGTTAAGGCTGTGAGGGAGTGACCTTTGTCATAAAGGCACTCTAGTATTTCTGAGATCGTGACGTCAATAATTTAACATGTGTAAGCGTAAAAACGACATCTATCCTCTCTTTTACTTTAACTTTCTAGAGTGTGTGTGCTCTTTCGGATTCTGCAGTTAGCTCGCGGTTATTAGTAATATGTTAATGCGAAGTATCTCAGTTTGCAGTATATAAAAGCTTGGGTGTGAGTGTGTGGTGAGTGTCTCTGGCATTAGCCAGCGAGAGAGCATCTGTGGCGTTAGCCAGTGTGTGAGTATCTGTGGCGTTAGATAGCGAAGTGAGATATTGTTCAGCGAAGTGCTAGCCGATTGAAAGTAGCAGCGGGCCTCCAGTGAAGTGTAAAGGAGTTCCAATATTTGACTTGAGAGTTGGCCGTGGTAAGAAAATTTATAGTAGTTTCATTTTGATTATTTGTGAATAAAGAATTACACACAGCCACGGGCTGTCTAATTAAGCTTTATCTAGCAGATCAGCCAAGAGATAGGGAGAAGTATTAGAAGGTGCCACGATTGAGCTAGGCCGAAGCTTGTGAGTATGTGTTTAGCCTTTTCATAGCATTCTCAGTTGTGTAAAATTAAGACTTGCTCCACTTCCCTTCAGCTCCCATCATTTTAATAAACTTTGTGGTTTTATCTTAAGTACTGAGTATGTCTGCATTTAACTCCCACCACGACCAACCAAACGTTACAAATGACACTCAGCATGCATGTAACGTTACAAGGCTACATATGTCATTTACGATGCCGAACTTGTTACTTAAAAACAAACCCCATGTATCAATTTTATGGTAATCTGACTATATTTACGCGAGTTAAAGCATGGATGGGTGGACAACCGATCCGGACTGGTAAACAATTCTAGTGAAACATGTTTTTTACTTAAATTTAAATATTTATTTTCTTGAATTTATGATACAATTAACTAACTCATAAATTTTTAATTCTGTAAATTAAAATTGCAGGTAACACATGTTTTTTTTTCTATTAGTTGAAAATGGTACAGTATAACCCCGCAAATTCGGACCCCGTAAATCCGGATCTCCGGATAATCCGGATCGGTTTGGACAAGCGATTTGGCTAATTTCCATAGCGTTAACTTGTTTCATTGTCGCATTCTGAATAAAAAAAAACTTTTTTCTGAAATCTTTTCAGAAGAATGCCTTAATCTTTCTTATTTAAACGGTTATTTAAACTACACTCAACGAAATACTTATGCTCAAGCGGATGCGCGACCGTACAACTCGCAAAAGGTATAGAAAACTGTCACAGCAAAAGATTACAAACTTTTTTATTATTACAAAGTAAACATTTTTACTGTCTGTAAATAATCAATAAGTTAAATATAAAGGTGATTTTCAGTAAGTATGTTTTATTTTATTTCACTTTTTTCTAATTCTCCGGATAATCCGGATTTTCGATATTCCGAATTGGGTCTGGTCCCAATTAATCCGAATTATCGGGGTTTTACTGTACTTACCTTCGAAAATAAATGTGTTCATACCACTCTCTGTGTTTCTTATTGTTATGTCAAGTTTTTTTTTTTTTTCCTTTTTTTGTATTTGATTGTAGAAGCGATATTTGACTCCATTTTATATATAAATTAGTCCTTCTGTATACATAATTATTACTTAGTGAAATAATAAACGTTTTTATATAACTTTAATAGAAAGTATAAAAACAAATATCTGCCATAAACAGAAAATTACTCTCATTACATAAATTATCGAAAAAAATTAAAAAACATAAAAACATTTTCCAATTTCAAATCTCTTTTTCTATTTTTTTTTTATCCTTGTTTATTTCTTTGGGTAATTTTTTACATAAATATTTACTTTTCTCATTAAAAAAAGAAATGTATATCCTCTTATACATTTTTCATTTTTACTTCTATAAGAAAGTTTTAATTATTATTACTTTTAATGACTATTTCATTCGCATCGAAAAAAATCTTAATTATATTCTTTCAATTTTTCTAATGAAACTACATAAAAAAACCTTCCTTTTGTAAGAGATCATTATTTTGGAAAACGAATTGTCTCATTATTAACTTCGTTTTTGATGATGATGAAAATTAAAGTATAAAAAGTCTAACCAAAGTAGTGATCTATGACTAATAATTAGAAATTATTGAAAGGTCAATGGAAACAAACTGTCTGATATATATTCATTAGTTTCTCGCATATCAAAAGAGAAAAAAACTGGCAAATACATATTTTGAAAGATTGCCTAATCATCATTATTATGAAGAAAGATGTATGCTTTCATTGTTAAATTTTACATTGTTATTTTTATAGCAATGTGTAACAGCATAAAAATAAATTATTAATAACGAATATGAGAAAGAAATTTCTGAAAAACTGGTGGAAATAAACAAATATATATAGCAATTAATTACCTTGCTTATAAAATGTAATGACTTTTCAAGTAATGTATAAAACCCATGCAGTGGTAAATGCACCTAAACTAAATTTCGAAACAAAAATGTTATTTTATGAGGATATACAGGGTTCAATATGTTTTCTCAACTGTTGGTCGTTTACGTATAGTTACAGTTGCAAAAAGTTTCAAATGAGGTAAATATTCATGTTGTGGCATATTTTAAACTAAAAAAATCAATTTTATAAAAAATGCGAAATCTAACTTTTCATATGGTCCCAATCGGTATAGATATGTTTAGTAAAATTTTACACTTAATATTATAACATAGACAACATAAAACAGTTTATTCTGTACGGGAAAAAGTAAGCGAATCATTAAATTTCAAAATTAGAGATTTTGGCGCAGGATTTTATCTTTCATTGAGGGATCTGTTAAAAAATAAATTAAAGTAACTGGAGATCTAAATCAGCATGTAATGTTCTTTTTACGGTGAAACTACATTTATTAGGTATTGAAATGTCGGGGTATCACCAATGATTGTTATTTCATCTAAAGCTTTTGCTGACCGGTAGAGACCATGTACGAAGAGAAGAATGAAATACTGATATCAAACAGAAAAAAATAATTTATTATCAGAGGATGTTTCTCAAATGTCTTTAATTCCCATAAAAATATTAAAGCATCATTTATCATAACTTAAACGAAAAACGTATAGACGTTTATACGTTTAACCGCTTGAGTAAGATTTGTATATACGAGGTACCGTATATACTCTTTTGTGTTATACGTATAACCGCCGGTCCCGTATTATACGTATAGCAAATATATATTTCGTGTAATACGTATTATACGTATACTTGTATAAACGTATAATCGAGAACGCTACTCAAAATTCCTTATTCCCAAAATGACGCAAAAAGATGAGGGGTTGAATCCACATATCCGTTGACTAGTGTCAATATAGCATTAAAAATATTGCACGTACTATACTGAGATACAGACCCTCAGCTTTTTGATTTATTTTGGAAATAACTGATTTTGAGCTTGTTCTATTGACGATTATTTTCAGAATTTTCAAGCTATGTTTTTGAGACTTTTACAAAAGATGATCTATACATTTAACTAACACAATATGTAAATAACATTTTTATTGCACTGACGCATGTGGAGTGAAACATTATTTAATAAACCAGCTCATTTTTCCAACAACTTGTATTATTTTTTAATTCTGGTTGCAGGTTATTTTTCTCAATATTACTTGTCATATTTTCCGATTAGAAAATTTTTTATATTATCTCTGAAAATTATAAGCAAAAACTTGAAATAATTTGGGATTGTTTTTGAAAAAAAACTTAATTTATCTACGGCTATAAATGAAATCTTCATAAAAATAAACACAATATATAACAATAAGTCACGTAATCATTATCTGCAGTTTAGACGCTTTTTCTACATTAGTTTTGACAGGGATATGCAAAAAATCATGGTAATATATATCACCTGCACTATTCTGCTTAAGCTCTTGGAGTTTCAGAGTAATTACTCATATATTTTTCTAGATATTTAACAAAACGTCCAAAATCGCAAGTGGCCGGTCACCTTTGGCCATACAGTGTATTGTTTCACAAATCTTTGTGTAACTACTCTTTCAATTAAGGTATGGCCTTCCTTTAAATAGTTTTTACTGTTATACAATTCCTGTTATTATTTTAAATTAAATTTCAAACATATAGAATTCCAAAAATGCTTTACTTTTGGTTCAGTGATAATTAGAAGCAAGCTATAGCCCAAAACATAAACCGGAAATGAATATTCTGATACCGAAAGTGACCGTTTGGAGATCCACAGGAAGTTTGTTACTTGTTAATTAAAAATGTAGCCAAGAAAGGCTTAACCTGCATATTTGACGAAATGTAAAATTGTAAACTTTATACATAATTTTGTTATTATGCTAAAATCCTAATTTACGTTTCATGGAAAATTGCGTTTTCTATAAAAATTAGAAATAAATGCAAATCTTTACTAAAAACTGACCAAACATTGCCTAAATTTGAAAAGTTAATTAAAATTTCATTGAAAATATATTTGAATTTACAGTTTTGTCCTCTATTTTAACTAAAAGTGCATATGCTTAATAAAATTTTCACATTTTTCAAAAAGAGTGCCCCGAAGATAGGTATATATATTAATGCTCAAGTTTGACCAACACTTCTATTCAAATATGCGCTACTTTAGAATTTACACAATACATTAATATGAAATAATTCCAGTTATAGATTCTTTAATTAAGATTACACGCTGTTTGAATTGTACTGTATAATGACAAACAACTATGATCAATCATATTACTTCCCATAACATGATTCATTATAAAAAGCTTCCAGCCTTTGATTTATTTCCATCAATCTCATTTCTTTCCTATCAAATCCTTGAAAACTTTGTCCGAATATGACTAAGGAAACTATTTCCAAGGAAAGTGTTCTTTTTTTAAATTACTAATTTGCAGAATAAGGTGAATATTTTTGACATTCTAAGTTTTTCATAATAATCAGCTACAATTTTTTTTTTTTTATGTATGATTTTTAAAAGAGTTTAGTGGTGAATAAACGCGTAAATGGAAAATTCGTTATATTCTGTAAAAGTCTTGTCTTAGAATATCACAACATTTAGATGATTTAATTCATTTCAAAAAGATTTCTTTGAAACGTTTTATTTAAATCTAACATTTATAAATTCAGCTGTACGTAATCAAATAGTTACTTCTTTCTAGTCTTGGAATATATTTTGGAGGTAATATGGATCGTTAACATCATATTACTAGCATGTAACATCATTAAAACATTACAATCTTATAGAAAATATACTAATTATCAAAAAATACACATTTTTTAACGTAGCATTTTAAATCATGTCTGGATTTTTAAATTTTTGCTTCAGTTTTAATTTATATATTAAGATGCAACAAGTATTAACGAAATATAGGTACTTTTATCAATATTTTTTTATTTTTATTAATATTAGTGTTCAACTATTAAAAGATATGTAATTTATTAATAAATTACACTTTCTTTTACAATATAGAAATAATATTTTGTGTCAAACAGAAAACATCTCACTTAATTTTTTTTTAGCGACGCGCAAGTCAAGGAAACTACATAACGAATAAACAGCCTAAAACAAAAATACATTATCGCTTATTTAATAAATGATGTTAGTTCAAGATTTAATTATATTTCTTGTTGAAGATTTTCTTAGTTTCTTTGTATTTATAAACAAGAGGTTTCAATGTAAATTAAACATAATCTGCAGATAAAGATAATTAATGATATAAATTAAGTCTTATCCATTATTCAAAAGGACCCTTAGAAACAGAATAACGGCATCTGATTATCATTAAGGAAATGTCATTTTATTTTATTTGTCTTTCTTTTTTTTTATGATAAAATAGTTTATTCTTTTTTAAAGTTTGCAAAAAAGATAAAATGCCATATACATATTATTATCTTTCAGTTAAAATGAAATTACTTTTAAACGTATATTTAATTATATGTATGCTAATGAGTTATATGTTAAATAGGTCATTTTCATTATAGTGATGAAGAAAAATAAATCGTGTACATGTTTATAATTTTTTGTAATAAGGCACAAGAAAAAGATATTTAATGAAACAAAGATAGCTACAAGGCTCAGTAATAAGAAATTCTATAATGGTTAGACTTTTAACACTAGAAGTGCTGGCATAATTTTATAAAAATTATGTATTATCTCAAATTTTATAAAAAATACGGAGACCTAATTTTTAATTGAAGCTTTTTAACTTATTTATTTATTCAATTATTTTTTCCTGATTTATATGTATATATATGTGTGTGTGTGTGTATAGCTCTTTTTTAAAGGAATTTCCGGTTCACATTGAATTATACATAGTTGTTAGCTGTCAAAACGACAGCGCTTAGCTCATTTACCAAAAAAATCTTTTTTTGATTTCCTTCCTAACTTTTCTTTACCTTTTATATATAAATCGCATTTTGTAAGCCAATTTCCTTTAAAATATGTTTTTTAATTCGTCAAAAAAGATTACATTGTCAAAAAAATATTTTTCTGCAAGTTTTTTTTTTTTTAAATAATAGAACAATTTCCTCCCAAATGAATCACTCCCTCATTTGAGGAATGACTAGTGATAAAATGATACAATGTACATTATTATCTTTTAAAATGTGCACAGGTAAATTAAATAATAATTAAGAAAACAATACATATTCTCAAATTATCCCTTCAAAGAAAATTATACTACTCATTATTTCATTTTTTACAAAATAAATAATTTAAAAATTAAATGAGGGGATGATAACAGCATTTTAACATTTGCTAAATCTATTAAATTATTCTTTACACACTGAAGTGTTTCTCCGAAATAACTGTCTTTATTTATTTATTTATTTATTTATTTTACAGACAGGTAAGGCCTATGGGCTCTTCACACATGCAATGTTTCAGTTTTACAGTAGTACCACCTATCTTAAATATACGAAATTATTAATGAGTGAGGGAGGGAATTATGTGTAATATAAGTTGCAAACGTTTTTAATAAATAAAAATTTCATATGCAGAAAAAAACATAATAAATAGAAATAATTCTTTTTTGATTCATATTAAAAGACAGAAGTCACAGAAATGAAACATAAATATTTCAATAAGAAATCATATTTCTTATATTTTTGGTTCTTAGTAAAGTTGCATGTGAAGAAATGACATTTATATATTTAAAAAATTATCTTAAATACATATTTTGATGAATGCTTCAATTTTATCCGCAAATATAATGAAATCATGTTTAATCTACATGGTAAAAGTTGCTTTAGCTTTTTTCTGCTGAAAAAAAAATAAATATCCTCTAGTTTCATCATTATAGTCTATTTACGTAACGTCATCCTTATATAATATATATTTGGATTGATTTTTTTGTTTTGGGTTAATGAGAAATATTGCATTAGTAAAATTGAACCTATTTTCATTTATGTGAAATTACTAATCATTGCACTATTGCTAATATTTAAAACTTATTTTCACAGACAGTTCACTTGTTTATTGAAATTATATCGAAAATTTTATACATATATGCTGCATTTAATTGTTATTTATTTACTGATGTTTTCAAAAAAGTAGAAAAGTCGTACATCTTCATTTGAAATTTAACTAAATGTTTCGTCTTATTTTATTAAATGTTGAATTTTTAATAATGTTTCTGATAGTAGTTTTTTAATTGCTTATTACTATTGTCATATAAATAAAAGGTGTTTTCGTTTTTGACATTTAAAAAAAATATTAAAGTAATTACTTTTTTTAAATAAAAGAGTATTTTCTAACACTTCCAAAATTTAATATTTTAAACTTATGATTTTTTTTTTTGCATTTTAAACCATATTTTCTAATGAAAAATTTTTATTTTTTTTAAATTAAAGTAGCAAACATCAATTAAGATGTAAAATTTGTTGGTAACCGCAACATTTATAGTGTTTCGTATTATATTTGAAACAGTTTTGTAGAAGTTCAATGTTTTCCTGGAAAAGTATCATAAATTTCCATTTGTAAGCAAGGATAATCACAAGCAGATTATATCCTCTCTTTCTATTTCTTTGTTAAAAATATCAAAATAAAAAGGAATTTTAAATAAATAAATAGATAAGAACAAAACAGATAACATTTTTTGCATTTTAGAAACAAGTATTAAGTTTTTTATGCTATATAGTAAACTGAATCTTTTAATAAACAGTTAAGTGCAAGTATTACTCGCAGTGAGCTCCATAAAATAAATATTAATTATTAAACCTTTGGAGACTAGCGACTGGTATACGTGCCTCTTAAGAACCTCAGAATCCTTCATTATTGCCACCAGTTATTTTTATTGTAAAGTTTACCTTATTTAATTGAAGTATTAACGCGATTCAACTAAATAAAATTTTCTGTCTTAAAAAACTGGTTGTAAAAGGTCAAAAATTAACGCAAGTGTTCTCGTTACGAAGTATATTCGTAGCTGCGTTAAGGTCCCTGTCCCTGCCCGCGAAACACTCGCCAGTTAATGCTATTCCTATGAGGAGGCATTTTTCTAATAAGTCTTTCGCATTTTTTAAAAATAATTTTTGCGCATTGGATAGCTGAGGTCCCTCTGAAGATCGCTCCTTAATTATTTTTTCGATTTTGGTTGCAGGTATTTTCTATAAAGTTATTTTCACTTCCAAAACCGGTCCTAAACGTGAAAGTAACTTTATAAAAAATATCTGCGACCAAAGTCGAAAAAGTAATCAAGGAGCGATCTTGAGAGGGACCTTAGCCATCCAATGCAAAAAAAATTATTTAAAAATGTCGAAATGCGAAAAAGTTATTAGAAAAATGCCTCCCATAGTAATAGCATTAGCTTTGTTTTAAACAATTTAACGTGTATTGCTTTTATACTGCTACTAAGTATTGCATTACACAAATATGCCATTAATTGTTGTTATCGCTGTTGTTTGCTGTATAAATTAGTTATTGTAATTTTAAACTTTAAAATCCGGTAGTACATAAAGTACACCGCCCCTGATGTTATTTATGTATAAATTGGCCGTGTCTTTAAAGATTAATATCTCGCCTAATTAACTACGATTAATTTCGAAAATCATTATCAACAATGCTTTTATACTTGTTCTACGATGGGTATCTCCTTAACAATTATGCCGAATTCCATATATCGAAATTTTTGTGTAAATGAAATATAATCTTTTCTCAAAAACTATACAATCTAAAAGATAATCGCTATAGTTCTCCTGTAAGGTTTAAATTAAGGTTTAAGTTATAGTAATTTTTAATTAATTATACTACCTCTAATTTTTTTCATAACTTTAGTTTCAGTAGATTCGGAATTAAATGGGAGGTAATGTATTTTTTCACTATACTTTCGTAGATTTCTCTGAAAATATAGTACCTAAAATTAAAAAACATATATATAATTTTCAATTCAGTGTTACAAAAACTTTCATATGATGTGCAAAAAATGATTTATTTTAAATAATTTAATAAGCTCCTCTACATTTTTTGTAAGTATATTTTTTGAATGTTTAAAAACATCCATTCTCCAATTTGAACTTTCGACATTCCGCATAGTTTACGAGTTAAATGACGGTGACAGAAAAACAGACACAGGAGTAATTTCGTATTGGTTTCGTTTTTACTTTTTAAGTACGGTATCCTAAAAATGAAAAAATTGTGTATTCAAAATATTTTTATTTGATCTCTGAGGAAATTTAAGCCGGCTGTTTTCGTTGAAATAGATAAAGAATGGACATTCCTCTAAACTTTCAATTTAGAATATAATTCTAAAGAATCATTCCGTTTTTAAGTGCGTCAAGCACACGATGTCTTCGTCTGTATTCATCATATACCTCAACTCAAAGTTAATCACGAAAATTTGGTTTAAATTTCATATGGTATTCGTAATTTATATCATTTGTTTTTCCGATAATTGGAACTTGGTGCAGATAATAAATACGAAATAAGTTGTTTCGAAATGTTGTCTTTCTGAATAAATTAAAAATGCATATTTACTGGATGATGGAGCTGTGATCGCCTCTTTTATTTTCATTCTTTGGGTGCACGATATCGTCTAACTCTGATCTCTCTTTTGTATATGCACTGTACAATTTTCCAAATGTACCTTTTCCAATTCCTACTTTTTTAAATGAGGAAATGAATTTTCTTTTTTAAACTCGATAGAAATAAGCTGATAGTCTATAAATAACAAGAAACTTGCTTTGAAAACACCTTCCAAAAACTTACATTTATCTACAATGTGTATATAAACTGTTTCAGTTTTCGAAAGTATTATTGTGATTAGTAAATAACAAAATCTTATTTAGTCGTTTACCTGCTTTAATCTAATTTTAATTTCTTTAACAGTAAAATTAGAAATTTCACCTATCGCTTATAAAATAAGATGAACGTTTTAAATCAGAATAAAAGTATATTTTTATTAAAAAAAAATAAAATGTAATAAATCAATTAAATTGTAAATTACGATATCTTCGTAATAAAAGCTTCTTTTGTTCAGTGAGTAAAAATACGTCGCATATCAAAACAAATGCCATTCATTAATCATTAGACATGAATTTAGATTGCAATATGTTAATTAGCTTTACTTTTAATTAATGTAACATTTAAATTCAGATTTTGCTTTTAAATGTATAAATTAGTCTCTTTTTCAAAAACATTATCTTTCAAAATATGTATGCTATTTTATATCAAAATTTAAATATTTAATACGCTTGAGCTGTTTATCATAGATCTAACGATGTATTTTAAGTAAACAAATCAAATAATGCATGAAAACTAATCATTAAATTTAATAATTGGATTATTTAATATCTCACGTGTGCAAATGCTTTTCTAAAGCGAATATTTAATTTGTACAATCTCAATTTTGCAGCTAATCTTAAGTAAGCAATATTTAAAAATTGAGTGTAAAATATTTTAAATTATCTAAGTGGTATAAATTATAATAAATTCGCATTTTTTTTAAGTTTTCCGAAATTCTGTGTTATACTCCAGTTACTTGTAAACTTAAATATTATTTATTAATTAAAAATTACGCATTTTGTTCCGTCTTATATTATTAATCAAATATTCCTACAGCCTTTAACTTTTTTACACACATTTATCAGAGAGTAGGAGCACTAAAAAAAAACTCTTTAAATTCATACATGTAAACATTATTCATTCAAAGCTGTTAATTATTTTTGGATATATATATATATATATATATATATATATATATATATATATATATATATAATATATATATATATATATATATATATATATATATATATATATATATATATATATATATATATATATATATATATATATATATATATATATATATATATATATATATATATATATATATGTATATATATATATATATATATATATATATATATATATATAGCACTTTAAGAATAATGTGTAACGGCAGATCCAAAGTCCCGTGCCATAATGAAAAATGATATCAAACTTTTAAACTTTAAAGGAAATAAAAACGAGTAAGAAAAACAGTATAAAGACAATATAAAAAAAGGCTGTGGATCTCATCAGCGGTGGGCAGTTTTAAAACACAGCAAATGCATATGAATAGATATGGAAAAGGACTATTATAATGTAGTGGCAGTGGGTTTCGATCAGAGTGCTACAATTTAAAAAATCAAATGTACAAAAACATTTGAAATCATAACACTCCCCCACCGGACCCAAACGCCACAGAAAACAGCATATAATACATTTAACATTGATACTGTCGAAATGAACAAGTATGTAATATAACTTAAAACAGAAATAAATAAAGTTGTATTACCCAAGCTTCAGAGAAACAGCCACACAAAACAACTAAAAACCAGCATCCAAAATCAATCCGTATTCGTTTCCATGTCGTTGCCACACGATTGCAGTCATCCTTGTAAAACCGTCCAAAAGGCTTTAAGTTATACAAATCATTAACTGTCAACCATATAGCAATTACTTAAAAATGCAGACTGTCAGTAAAACTAGTATATTTTTTAATAAATTTTAGAGGTAAATTATTCTTGTATTGTAAAATATTAAATAAATGAAGAAGTTCCTTTAAAAATAAATTTTTATTTGAACAGAGCTTGTAGTAACGAAAAATTTGACCAATAATTATATTAATGTAAAAACGTTTATGAATATTTGAAGTCCAGTTAACCAACTGATTAACTTCAAAATTAAAATTATCTCTCTTATTATATATGGAAATTTGCAAATCATTTGTAATGTGGATATTTAAATCTAGATAGTCAGCAGTGTTATTATTTTCATTAGTTTTTTTTAGGACCAGCATATCAGGATAAATATCGGATGAAATTTCCAAAAAATTACGCTCACAGTTCAAAATAATTAAATCATCAATGTATCTGAAAGCCAGAAAGTTAACATCTTTATTTACACTTGAAAATTGATATTCATAAAAAAATAAAAAGAGATTAGCTGCCGTGGAAGAATAACTTGTCCCCATTCCTATCCCATTACTTTGTAAATAAATGTCTGAGCCTGTATATACATAATTATTATATAAACAAAAATTACACAATAATCTAAATAAATTAAGATCCATATCGATTTCACCACTGATCAAATCAATAATTTTAAATAAAATACTATTCAACTCTGCAATAGGAATGTTAGTAAAAAGGTTTTCAAAATCAAAAGTTTGTATATTTTGTATGTCATTTTTAGTCAATTCATTTTTAATTTCAAAGCTATTTAAAATAATCCAATAAACATTACTATTTTTATATTTAAACTTTAAAATATCCAAAATCTTCTTTAACATTTTTTCAAACCTGCAATTAAATTCGTTACCGATGCTGTTTACATTACTACATATAAATCTATATTTAACAGGCGTTTTGTGAAATTTGGGGGTTACGAATAGAAAAGGAAAAGACAAATTTTTAACTTTAGGCAAAGGAATATGAGCTTTTTTAGAAAAAGATAGATGTTTCTTTATAAGCGTTTGTATTGTAGATTCATATAAACAATAGGTCACACTATTGTTGAGCTCAGCATGTATCAGACCAGCATAAAAGCTTTTTCAGATTATTGCAAAATTATTAGATGCTTTATCAACTGAACAAAAAACAAAACAATTTTTTAATTTTGAAATTTCCCTCTGTATATCTAAAGTAAGTTTGTGGTAAGTATAAGTAGAGTCATTCATGTAATTGGTTTGAAAAACTTTAAAATCATCCAAAATTTTTAGTTTCCAATCGTTAAAAAGGGGGATAGGTTTATTGTATTTATAGCTTAAATTAAGTATGAACGTATGTAGCTCTGATTTAAATAGACTGTAAGACTTTTTTAGATTCATTTTCCTGTTTAATCTGAATTTTGTTCCAAAACTCATAAGATGTTTCAATTCATCATTAGATATGAAATTAAGAATTTATTAATTTATTTTGAACTGTGAGCGTAATTTTTTGGAAATTTCATCCGATATTTATCCTGATATGCTGGTCCTTAAAAAAACTAATGAAAATAATAACACTGCTGACTATCTAGATTTAAATATCCACATTACAAATGATTTGCAAATTTCCATATATAATAAGAGAGATAATTTTAATTTTGAAGTTAATCAGTTGGTTAACTGGACTTCAAATATTCATAAACGTGTTTACATTAATATAATTATTGGTCAAATTTTTCGTTACTACAAGCTCTGTTCAAATAAAAATTTCTTTTTAAAGGAACTTCTTCATTTAATTAATATTTTACAATACAAGAATAATTTACCTCTAAAATTTATTAAAAAATATACTAGTTTTACTGACAGTCTGCATTTTTAAGTAATTGCTATATGGTTGACAGTTAACCCTGCTGTTCTGTTCGGGTCTATTTGACCCGAAAATTTTATTGTTCACTTATAAAAAAAATTAGCGCAGAGATATTTCCATGAAACTTTTTGACTTTGTTCATTAGTAATATAACTATATAGTCCTAGAAGTATTTACGTTTATTTATATTTCCAAGAGATATTTTTTAACTTAGTCCTAATGTACTGTTCGGGTCATATTGACCCGAGTTAAAAAATAATTTTGTCATGTACTTTTAATTTTGTTTGGAATCATTCAATATAAATAATTACTGCAACGTATCTATTTCGAAATCTGTTTCGTTGGCACAGGTGTTAGATCACGTGACAGGAGAGCAAAGTCAAATGTTGATATCATTGGCGGAAGGGGAAAAAATGCACCTGTTAGTAGCGTTTCTTTTTTCTTGCTGTATTTCAATTTCTAATAATCTGAAGAACAGTTGTATCTCTAAGTATTTGTGAAAAAATGGCGAATCGTAGAAATTTGAGCGACGCTGATATTGCTAAATTAATGGAAGCCTCTGACAGCGAAGAGGAAAATGCGTCTGAGTATGAAAACCATACAAGTGAGGAAATTGAAAGTTCTGACAATGATTTTGATAGTGATATTCAAAAGACGCACACTATACAGAGTATTCAGTCTAAGAATCGTGAAATAGTATGGAAATTGAATCCCCTTCTTCATTCTGGTCGATTAACGTCTGCTAATATTATAAAAACTACTCCAGGTGTCACAAGATATGCAACGACAAGGATAACTGACATAAAAAGCGCATTTGCGACGGTATTCAATTCTACAATCGAGAACGAAATCATAAGAATGACTAATATAGAAGGAAGAAAAGTGTATGAAAAAGAGTGGAGAGATATTAGTACTGAAACTTTTCATACATACATTCGGATTATTATTATTAGCTGGTGTGTACAAATCATATGGAGAATCAACAACAAGTTTGTGGAATCAAGAAACAGGCAGAAATATATTTCGTGCTACAATGTCCCTCGAAACCTTTCATATGATATCGAGAGTTATTCGTTTTGACAATAAATCTACCAGGCAAGAAAGAAGGTCTGTAGATAAATTAGCTACTGTTCGAGATATTTGGGAAAAGTGGATAGAGATTCAACCTAAATCGTATAATCCAAGTGAAAATGTTACTGTAGATGAACAATTAGTAGGATTTCGTGGACGATGCCCTTTCAAACAATATATATCTAGTAAACCCTCCAACTATGGGATAAAAATATGGACTTTATGTGATAGCAAAACTTAGTATGAACTGAATCCACAAATTTATACTGGAAAAAATCAAGGATCAAAGCCAGAGAAAAGTCAGGGTATGCGGGTAGTGAGTGACCTTACTTATGGGGCACAATGTTACATGTGATAACTTTTTCACATCCTATAACTTGGGAAAACTTCTTCTAAAACGAAAAATGATTATGCTTGGCACCATTAGGAAAAATAAGCCCAAACATCCTCACAAAATGCTAAGCTCATCATTTTATTTTACAGAAGATACAACAGTTGTAAACTACGTCCTTAAAAAGAACAAAAATGTTATTCGTATAAGCACTTGCCGTCATGAAAATGAAGTTAGCAACAGACCTGACAAAAAAACACAAATGATATTGGATTATAATGCAACTAAAGGGGCGGTGGATAGTCTTGATCAACTTTTGAGTATATACACTTGTAAGAGAAAAACAAATCGCTGGATTATAATGGTATTCTATAATATGCTTGATACATCTGCCTACAATGCATTTATTCTATGGATTTCAATAAACAGCAAATGGAATGAAAATAAATTAACCAAACGGAGGCTCTTTTTAGAAGAGTTGGGGAAATCTCTAATTTTTCCACACATTGAAGTAAGACAGCATCTTCCCAGAAGCGAAGATTCAGTCAAAATTGTGAAGAGAATGCGTAGTAAAAGTGCAAACGTACCCTGGGAATCAGATGAGAACACTTCATTGTGTACTAAACGTGCAAGATGCAAGTTCTGCCCATCAATTAATGACAACGAAACTAATATATTATGTTACAATTGCAAAAGACACACTTGCAAATTTCACGTAAGCTATTTTTGTTCAAATTGTAAATAAAAGTAAATATTCAAATATTTTTAAGTTATTTTACTGGTGTTTTGTATTATTTGATATATATTTAAGCTTATTTTGCTATTTTTTTAATTATTTCCAAAATAGTTATTTTCATTTACTGCTAGAAAAGGTAATATTCTAAATCGGGTCACATTGACCCGAACACTACATACGTATAGTAAATGCGAACAGAACAGCAGGGTTAATGATTTGTATAACTTAAAGCCTTTTGGACGGTTTTACAAGGATGACTGCAATCGTGTGGCAACGACATGGAAACGAATACGGATTGATTTTGGATGCTGGTTTTTAGTTGTTTTGTGTGGCTGTTTCTCTGAAGCTTGGGTAATACAACTTTATTTATTTCTGTTTTAAGTTATATTACATACTTGTTCATTTCGACAGTATCAATGTTAAATGTATTATATGCTGTTTTCTGTGGCGTTTGGGTCCGGTGGGGGAGTGTTATGATTTCAAATGTTTTTGTACATTTGATTTTTTAAATTGTAGCACTCTGATCGAAACCCACTGCCACTACATTATAATAGTCCTTTTCCATATCTATTCATATGCATTTGCTGTGTTTTAAAACTGCCCACCGCTGATGAGATCCACAGCCTTTTTTTATATTGTCTTTATACTGTTTTTCTTACTCGTTTTTATTTCCTTTAAAGTTTAAAAGTTTGATATCATTTTTCATTATGGCACGGGACTTTGGATCTGCCGTTACACATTATTCTTAAAGTGCTATATACATAATTTACGTGATTATTGCAGCTATAGCGCTGATCATGTGGATTTTTCGTGAACTTAAGTTCACTCAAAGCTTTAAAATTTTTGGACTATATATATATATATATATATATATATATATATATATATATATATACGTACATATATATATATATATATATATATATATATATATATACATATATACATACATACATTATATATATATATATATATATATACACATACATATATATAATAATACTAAAGATAAAAAAAAACTTTGCGTGCTTTCTTACGAAAAGGTGTTGAATACCACTAATTTATAAATGTAATTTTATCTTTATTAATTCCCAATTGTTTTTAATTATTTAAGGTCAATATTTTTGTACAAAAAATTACTGTTTTATCTCTATCATTAGTTTACGATTTCAAAAAGAAATAAACTATTAAAATGTAATAATAAAAACTTTAATGCGATGTTTCATATATAAAAATGAGAACGAAATAACACAATGGATTAATTTATAAACATAAGAAAATGAGAAGAAAACTCTACAAAGTTTAAATTACAAAATGGCGGCATTATCGATGGCGGCATTATCTTGAAAATGATCACGCTTTATAATATCATTTGATATTTATTCTTTTTTGGACATTTACAGCTTACAATAACATTTAAAAAGATTTCTGGAAAATTTTAAGGTAAATCGAAAAAAAGAAGATTCATACTCTTTTAGGATTACGAAACAATCATAATTCTGAAGTTTAAATACAATTCTGAGAAAGAGCTGACTTAATATAGGTATTTAAAGTATCAAAAATTCAATTATATAGTTTTTTTAAAATGCTTTTATACGTTATAGGTACAAACGCAGTTTTTGAATGGAAATTTTCATTATTTTGTCATTATCTTACTTTTTCTTAGTGAAAGGTGTTCCTTTTCTTTTTCTCAAAAAATCAAAATTTTGATTTACACATTTTTTTAAGCTGTTAAGCAAATAGAATAAACCGATAACTCACTTAATATTTATTTTTGTATGTATCTCGTATAACTTTAGAACGGGTGTTTTACGGGAGTGGTACAGTTTTTTACTATTTGAAGTAATTTTCTTTTCTAATAGTTTTATACATTGCATCATTATTATCCTTAGGAAGATCCATTAAACTGTGAATATCATTGATAAGTAAGGCTGCTATGAGAATTCTGTTTTTATTTCGCCCTGTCTATGGCAAAAATATTACTTAGCGCCTTCCATGACTCTTCAGTAGAGTTTTTCCAAGTCATACTTGATCTAACCTTCCTTTATTTTTTCCCGGTTCCATTCTAAATAAAAGTTCCAATTCAAAGTACCCTTCTTTAATTCTGTTAAAATCAGGGAACTGTTAATAAAGAGAAACTGAAATATCCTTAAAATAGTGAAACTTCAATTTCGGAGGAGTTGATTTGTCGCGGATTGAACTTCCGCCAGTAAATTTAAAAATATATTTTTTCGTTATTCAAACGCCTTTCTAGAGCAAGATTTCAGTGATAAATAATGGTATAAAAAGGTATTTATTATTATTGGGGAAAATTTATTTTGGTGTTAATCACGTCTTTGTTTTCGCTATATTGTGACCTTGAAAACCTCCGGTCAGTTTCAGTGAAAATAATTATTAAAAACCTGGCAAACATCACCAGTAAAAACAACTAGAAATTTTAATCATATTTGTGAGAAAAAACTTTCATCAAGAAGACGTTTAAATAAAGCAAAATTTTGTATTAAAAAATTACTATTTGAATTTTTATAGCCGCCATCTAATGAAAACCTTCTCAGTAACTTTATTCGCTACTGATAGCCAATACACTATATGCTTTCTTCTCTTTATTTGATTTATTCAAAACTACATTATTAACATGCCTATACCAACTAACAAGGAAGGTCTCCATACGGGCATACCCCGAAATATCTCAAAAGATTACCGAATGTTCTTCTCATGAGGATATATACGTTTATAAAAAAATTCGGCGGAATCTCTATGCAGTGTATGTAAAAAAAAATGAAAATTTCATTATTTGACGATTTATCATCGGTTGGCGGTGAAATGCAATTTCAAAAAATATTTCTTTATGTCAAATACATCTTAAAGGAAAAAGAAGTTTCGTGTTGAACTTGTTTAGATAAATTTAATTTAAATAACTTTAGTTTTTTTTTTAGTTTTGATTTGTTTTAAGTATAATGTTATATCGATAATTATATATATTTATATTCAAATTTAATCATCATAGTTTTCTATTTAAAACGAAATTTATAATTTTAATTAATTAAAACTGCTTCAAATTCAAAGTTCAATTGGGCTTTGTCGATTCGAGTTCGTTGCTATGGAAATGTCTGGCTTTTACTTTTGAATACGCTTAAATGTATGAAAATTACATTTCTCAATATGTTTTTTTTTTTTTTTTTTTTTTTTTTATGAAAATATTTTTCCAGTGATAAATTAAATAATTACTTTAAGAAACAACATATACATGTAATACAATATACACATTGTTTAATATATTAAACTATTTCATTGTTTAAATTGAAATTTCATTAAATACCATTTACATGCATTCTAAATATCCAACAATTTTCACTTGCATTTAAACCGTTTGCTTTTGGCGAGGAAAAGTGCTGCTTGCCAAATCGAGTGACGTTTTTGTCTTTTCACGTCAAATATTCAAAAGTATTTTATTTTATTACATAATATCTACTGTGATTAGGCCACTAAATTTGACTGATCCTTTATTACCTACATGAGTAGTTTAATTAGTATTTTTTTTTTTAATTCTGACTATGCCCAGTATGGAGAGCTTCCTTGTAAGTTGACAATTTTTTTCAATAATTTAGATATTATCAAATGCGGTAATTGTGAACAAATATTTCTAGTTTTAACTGCTGTCGGGTTTAAGAAGTATATCAGGGCTTGAAATTCAATTTTTTGAAGGAGGGGAGTCTCCCTACCAAAATTTATAAATGGAGGGGAGTTTGGCTGTTTGGGAGGGAGAAAAAATGTTTAAAATCCGCCATTATTCTATGTGCTATTTAAAGAATTACCAGAATACAGACATAAAAAAATATCACTGAAGAAATTTTATCAAAAATTCAGAATAATTATGCGAAATGTGTAAAAATTTTTTATACTGTCTAGTTTTACTGGTGGTAAATTCCCTCCCGGTGCTAATTATTTTTGTCACAGGTCTAATTATTATTTTAATAACAATTAATAAAACTTCTAATTAATTTAATAAATTCATATTTATAAATTTATAATTAATGATTAAGAATTATAATTAATAATGTTATTTTTCTGTATTTTAAATGTGCAAGATACAAATTTAATCATAAAATAATACTTATTTGAGTGTAGAAAATAAGAAATATCACTATTGTTTGCATTTCTTTAAAAAAGGGGCAAGTCAAATTCATCGAAAAAGACTTTCTTAAAAAATGAACACTTCGTTGAGTAAAGGGATACTTTTTGTTTAGAATAGCTGCTTTCAGGAATTGCACTCACTCAGAAAGATTTGGAGCTGTCAGAAACTGATTTTAGAGCAGCAAAGAAAAAAATTTTATTGAAGCAGGAAAATTAGTTTTTTGAACAGAAAAATGAACTCCCCATTATATTATTTTGGGAGGGGGGAGGAAAGAGGGAGAGGTTCCCTTTGACGAAAATTGCATTTTTTCGCTATCTTTTGATGAAATCTGTCTTTTTTTACGATCTTTTCACGAAATCTGCCGTTTTTTTCGCGATTTTTGGACGAAATTTGATGTTTTTCCGTGAATTTTCTGAGGAAATTTGCCGTTTTTTGCGATCTTTTGATGAAATCTGATGTTTTATTGTGATTTTTTTATGAAAATTGCCGTTTTTCGGGATATTTGAGAAATTTGTCGTTTATAGTGAAACTTTTGTCGAAATTTGTCGTTTTTTGCAATTTTTGGACGAAATTTGATGTTTTTTCGTGACTTTTCTAAGGAAATTTGCTGTTTTTTCGCGATCTTTTGATGAAATCTGATGTTTTATATCGCAATTTTTTTTACGAAAATTGCCGTTTGTCGCGATTTTTGGACGAAATTTGACGTTTTTTCGCGACCTTTTTGACGAAAACTACCGTTTTACAGAATTCTGTGACGAGGCATTCTTTCGTGAATCTTTTGACGAAATTTACCGAAAATTAGTTGTTTTTTCGCGATCTTTTAACAATATTTGCCGTTTTTTAGCAAACTTTTACGAAATCACGCGTCTTGTGAAATGTGTAAGAGCTGTTTCTTTTGTGTGGCATCTCCGATCGTTTGCGTAATTTATGCACAATAGCGCGTCCGCGGCATCACTGTTTCATAATTTTTGGAATTGAATGCGTTATTTTTTTGCGGGGGGGGGGGGTGGAGAGAATTCCGAACAGAATCACCTCTATTTCGCGGCGGAAGATACAACGAAATTCGCCAATCGATTGCAGGGAAAAAAATTGCAAAATTTGTCAATCCGTCGCGGAAAAAATCGTGATTTTCAATGATTTTTCGCTGCAAAAAAACTCGCAAAATGTGTCGATTACTCGCACGAAAATATCATAAAATTCGCAAAACGGTCGTGCACTGTTAAAAATAAAGGTGACAAACCGGTGCCATTTGGGACCCGGAGGTGAAAAGGCGGTGCCATTTGGAACCCTAGGGTGTCATAGGCGCTTGAATATGCGGTTGGGGTGACGACAAATGTGTTACTGGATGATGGGAGCTAAATAAGGTGCCATGCACTTCGTAAGCACCTAATCGGGTGACTGGCAACTTGCGCATGCGCTGTGACGCGTGTCTTTCTGCTTTCGGTGTCAGCAAGTAAAGTTTACGGGTGTGAGCAAATCAAAACATGGCAGTGTGTAAATTGGCGATATTAATTGAGGACTAACCACTGAGTTACAATGAAACAACAATGAGGACTTAACGATTCGATTTGCGCGACCAGTGAACCGGGCAAAGTCTGATTAAAGGTATGATTTAACTTTATTTTATTTTATTTTATTGTAACGTTAATTTATCGTACATCCCTATAAGTAATGTCATAAAAAAAACAGTAAATTAGATTTTTTTGTTAGTATGATTGATTGTTAAGTTTATTATGTGAAGCTACAAGCTACACTCTCACTAAAATACCCGCTTGCTAATGTTAAACCTATGAGGTAGTTATTTTACAATTTCTCGTTTACATGTCAATATTTTTAAATGATTTATCGAGGCCTTAGCTACCAAGGAGCAATTGGAGCAAACTGCTCTAGGCACGGGAATACTAAGGGCGCACAATTAGAAAGAGCGAAATGAAAGATTGTAAAAATATTTACATATTTTTTCATTACAAAAAAGTTATTAAAGACGAATCTTGTAGCAATCGGAATATTCTATGACCATTTTACCTTGTGTTTAAACTCAGCTCTTTAGATTTAACCCTTAACTGCTGTTAGTGGTCTCAGACACCGTGAGTTTTTCAAGTTTCACAGTTTAACTTATAATTTTTAGTTTAACTATAGATACTGGTCAAATTTTTTTAGTTTGGAGTCTTATTACTACCTATAAATACTTTTGAATAGCTGAATTTATTTATAGTATTCTTGTACATAAAGTTTAATACATAAATAGTATTCTGAGAATTAATGTAACATTTTATTCATCTTCAGATTAAATGGTCTGACAGACAGCTCACAGTAGTTATGTAACAATTTTTGTCAGAGCAGTTAAGGTTAAAATATATTTTATACAGTTAAAAGCAATTAATTTTATTCGCGAAGTTTTAATTTTAACCTTTACACGGGATCTCGGACAGCATCTGGCCGGCTTTGCATATATTGTCGGATAGATGCTATCCGAACCCCTCCTGTAAAGGCTAACTCACACCATATTGCAGCCTCGCGTAACTTCTCTAATAATGTTTCAGTATACCTGATTTGTCTTTATTTGAGAGGGGGGGGAACTTTTTCATTTAAGACAATTGAATACTTGCAAATCTTAAAGTAATCAAAACTTATTTACAGGGTTTTCATTATTAATATTTTCCTTATTAACCACCATTATTTCCAAAATAATCTTCATAATAAGATTAGATCGGGAGGTGGTAGCACGGACAATCATTTAGTCTCACTTAAGGATAAAAATCACGGATAAAACCTCGATTTGCATATTAAAACGTTATTAGTCAGCCAAGTCATACCTTGGTGGGAAATGCCTAAAAACCCGAATTTAGCGGTATCTTGGGTTTACCATTATGTTTTCTTACTCCCAATTCTTCATATTTTCATACTTTTGGTTTCATTTTCTTTCAAAAAGGTGAGAAAATGTTAGGGTATTGCATTGAATAAACCTTATGATCTGATTATCGGCTATGCAGATTTACACCCATTTTTTTTTTTTTTCGAAAGTATTCTTTCGCATTAAACCTTATTTAGTAGCAGAATTTTATGGTTAAATAAAATAAAATATTTTTTTTTCAATAATAGTAATTTAAGTTTGATTAGATCGTAATCAGTCCCCCCCCCCTTTCTCAATCATCAACATCATCCGATATGACAAATTTGTAGTCATGAACATTCAAATTATAAAAGGAAAACAATCTGTATTTACTCCACTGAACTTTCAGAATAGTTTACAGAAATAGAGTGTGTTCAAAAAATATAACAATGAATAAAAACTTATATCGTAATTTTACACAAATGTGAAAATTTTCCGCAGGTGATGAAGATCTCGTGTTTTAAAGGCGATTTTTGCACTGTCATTAATAAATCTTAAAACATTTTTCTAATGACATAATTTTTAACAATCTTTCATTCCACCCGTTCTGAAACAAGACCAATAAACAAGGTTGGCTTTTTACCGGTAAAAACCTGGGGAGAAGGTGGTAAAAACTTAAGGATATACAATAAACTGTTAGCCCTTAAACTGTATTTTAATACTATTGATAAAAATTCTATTTTCATGTAATTGGTGTATTAATATATAATATCTATATAGGGGAAAGTGGGGTAATGTGGGACTTTTTTTTTTCTTTTTACAAAAGTAAGATTTTTTTTTTTTTTTATATATACACACAAAAAGAAAAAATTCAATTTATAGCATGCAAGGTAAAACACTTTTTAATCCCCCTGAACAATATAGAAACATAACGTGCAAATACTATTTTATTTTAAAGAGAACGTAAGTTTCAAAATGTGTCTCATACCTCCTCATTAAGAATTATGGGACAGCAATAATAAAAAAAAAGCTATAAGGCACAAAATAACCTATAGTGTCGGTAAGATAAACAATCAAACAAAGGTTGTAAGTTGATAATGTATATGCCACAATATAAAATTCCAGTATCTTCATGACTGGAATGAAAATTCAGGATTCTCTGACATAGGTGTCATTAAGGCCCCACTCTAGGCTCAGAATGTAAAGATGATAATGTAAAAGTGTATAGGAGCGTTCTTTTGAAATACCTAACTCAAATTTTAATATTTTTACAAGATTCTTTTGAACAAGATAGCTGAGGATGATCCATAACCGACCTAGTTTTTATTTTTTCGATTTTGCTTTTATATTTTTTGTATAACGTTATTTTCAATTTCAGAACCGGTTCAAACCAATTTCGTAAGTTAATGTAATTTTTAAAAAAAAATCTGAAACAAAAACTGAAAAAGTAAAAACTACGCCGGTTGCGGATCGCCCTCAGCAATCTTGTGCAAAACAATCACGTAAAAATATCAAAATTTCGGCGAAATATTTGAAAAGAACGCCCCCATAGACTTTGCATTATCATCCGGGTCTTTTTCTGTGCCTAGGGTTGCGCCTTAAATAATCATCAATTTATTTACATTTTGAAGTATGAATGCATATATTATCAATGTTATAATTAATATATTATCCTCTAAAAAATTTGCATGTTAGCAATTCGCATTATTATTAATTAAAAAAAGGAACTGGGCGCGTCCTATTCATCCCTTTTCTGGCATGTCCCATTCCTCGCCAGTTCCTTGTTTGTGTTAAACTTCTTGTTCAAACAAAAATGCTGCTTTAGGCTTAGTTTCAATTATGGATCATATACAGCATAATGTTCCATAAATAGGGAAACTATTACATTTATACATAAAAAAAGCCTTTAATATATTGAGAGCAAATAAATAAAATTTAAATTGGATTTTTGAAAAAAAAAATTCTTTCAAACATTTGCAAGTCTATGCATATCAATATTTTTTTTGTAAACTGAAGAATGGATTACCATTGCTTCATCTTGTATGCGATCGATGAAATGTTTAGAATAATGCACAAAGAGAAAAACCTACAGTCCCATTCCACCCGACTTTCCCCATATAGCAAAAGGGGAAATAAAGAATTAGCCAGTTCCCTAAAGCTCCTGATATACACTATATGGCCAGAGATGACCGTCCACTTGCGATTTTAGAAATTTTGTTTAATATCTAGAAAAATGTATGTAGAATTATCCTGAAAATCTTAGTGTATAAATATAATACTCTACCTGGCCATTGATTATCGTCCACTTGCGATTTTAGACATTTTGCAAAATATCTAGAAAAATACATAAAGGAATTATCCTGAATCTCTCAGTGTATAAACAATATAGTACAGGTCATCTATTTCCGTGAAGATTTCTTCCAGAAACTTTAGAGAGGACCGCCAACAAATTAAAAAATGCATGAATATCTTTTGGATAACCCTGTCAAAACTAATGCATCAAAAGCGCTCAAACTGTAGATTGTGATTAAGTGGCTTATTGTTATAAACTGTGTTCATTTTTATGTCGATAGCATGTATACTCGTAGAGAAATGAAGGTTTTTATAAAAATACTCCCAAATTTTTCCAAGATTTTTGAATATAATTTGCAGAGTTCTTAATATAAAATAATAATATTTTCTGAAAATGTGACAAACAACATTGCACATAATACCCTGTAATCAGAATTAAAAAATAATAAAAATGGTATGAAAAATGAGTAGGTTTACTAAATAATTTTTCACTGCTCATGCGTCAACGATAGCAAAATTTCATTTGCATATTATGTTAGCTAAATGTATAGAGCAACTTTTGTGAAAGTTGCAAAATCATAGCTTGAAAATTCTGAAAATAATCGTCAATAGAATCACTTAAAAATCCGTTATTTCCAAAATGAAGCAAAAACAAGAAGGGTTGTATCCATATATTCATTAATTAGTGTCAATATAGAATACACAATACGAAACTTACTAGTACATTTGGATACAATCCCTCATTTTTTTGCTTCATTTTGGGAACAATGGATTTTCCACTTATTATATTGACGATTATTTTTAGAATTTTCAAGCTATGATTTTGCGACTTTCTCAAAAGTTGCTCTAGACATTTAGCTAACATAATATGCAAATGAAATTTTGATATCGTTGACGCATGCGCAGGGAAAAAATATTTAGAAAACCTACTCATCTTTCATACAATTTTTATTATTTTTTAATTTTGATTACAGGATATTATGTGCAATGTTGTTTGCCAGATTTTCAGAAAATATTATTTTATATTAAGAACTCTGCAAATTATAAGCAAAAATCTTGGAAAAATTTGGGAGTTTTTTTATAAAACCCTTAATTTCTCTACGAGTATACATGCTATCCACATAAAAATGAACACAATTTATAACAATAAGCCACTTAATCGCAATCTATAGTTTGAGCGCTTCTGCTGCATTAGTTTTGACAGGGTTATCCAAACGATATTCATTATTTTTTAATTTGTTGACGGTCTCCTATAAGGTTTCTGGAAAAAATCTTCACGGAAATATATGACCTGTACTATTATGTGTATACACTGAGAGTTTCAGGATAATTTCTCATGTATTTTTCTAGATATTTAACAAAATGTCTAAAATCGCAAGTGGACGATAATCAATGGCCAGGTAGTGTAGTACAAGTCATATATTTCCCTGAAGGTTTTATTCCGAAACTCCAATAAGGAACCATCAACAAATTAAAAAAGAATGAATACCTTTTGGATATCTTTTGGATAACCCTGTCAAAACTAATGTAGCAAAAGCGCTCAAACTGTAGATTATGATTAAGTGGCTTATTGTAATAAACTGTGTTCATTTTTATGTCGATAGCATGTATACTCGTAGAAAAATTAAGGTTTTCTACGAATCTGAAAAACAGTCTCAAATTTACCCAAGATTTTTGCTTATAATTTGAAGAGTTCTTAATATAAAATAACATTCTTTTCAGAAAACGTGACAAACAACATTGCACACAATACCCTGTAATCAGAATTAAAAAATAATAAAAATTGTTTGAATATTGAGTAGGTTTACTAAATAATTTTTCATTGCGCATGCG
The DNA here is from genome assembly GCA_964019185.1 of Maratus speculifer. NCBI lineage: Eukaryota > Metazoa > Arthropoda > Arachnida > Araneae > Salticidae > Maratus > Maratus speculifer. The sequence continues at coordinate 243,953,324 of OZ025289.1, forward strand.
TCAAAGATATCAAAATTTCATTTGCATATTATGTTAGCCAAATGTATAGAGCAACTTTTGTGAAAGTTGCAAAATCACATCTTGAAAATTTTTAAAATAATCGTCAATAGAATACATTGAAAATTCATTATTCCCAAAATGAAGGAAAAACACGGGGGGTTGTATCCATATATTCATTGATTAGTGTCAATATAGGATACATGATAGGGGCTTACTAATAAATTTGAATAAAATTCCTCATTTTTTTATTATTATTACTGGTATGGAATACCTGTACATGTTATGGAAATTCGTTGCTAATCTTGAATAGACACTTTGTTCCAAGATATGTTTTGTAAATATGGTTAATAATGTAAATAGTTTGTAACTCTTAATGATAATACAGGAAAAGAATATCTGAATGACAAGTATGAGTTGGTCATGTAATTTTCTCGTGCTGTCCGAAAATAGGCAATAAAGAAGAAAGTGCCCGGTTAAATGGATGGCATTGAGCTCGCAGGCTATACATACAACTGTATATTATACTCTTATTTCAAAGAATAATACCCTTCCAAAAGTAAAAGAAATCAACTAACTGTAAGTTATTAGACAGTGGATTAACTGCCATCCCTCTTTATACTTAACCAATGAGCCCCTAAAACTAATCAGGAAAGTGCCTTATCAGAGTTAAATTATTAACAAAATTTGAAGAAAATGTGATAATTCTGCATGATTTCTGCATATTTATATAAATTAAGAAGGGTAGCACTCTCTTCTCCCCCCCTTCATATTTAACCAGTGAACCTCCAATGCTAATCAGTGAAGAACCTTATCAGAATGAACCTACATATAAAATTTGAAGCAAATCTGATATTTATATAAAGAGTTATCACGTTACATACAGAACCTGCGGGCACATTAGCTGCCAGGCTTTGATAGCCTTGTGAGCTATAATTTAAATTTTATTTAAATTTTATTCTTTCTTTTTTTGTTCATCTACAATTTTTGCTGTACTTTGATGATAGATTTTAATTAGCTCACAGGCTATCATAGATAGCCTGTGAGCTTATGTGCCCGTCCGTTCTGTATGTATGTACGTAACGCGATAACTCATGATAAAAATATCCGATCCACTTGAAATTTTGTATGTAGGTATATCCTGACAAGGCACTTCCCTGATTAGTTTTTGGAGTTCATTCGATATGTATAAGAGGGGGAACGGGGGGCTCATGCCCCCCGTTAGTTGATATAGATGGGATTTTCATGCAGAATTAAGTTTTCAAAATTTAGAATAGGATCATTCTGATGAGGCGATTCCGTGACTGTTATTAGGTGTTCATTGATTAAGTATAAATAGGGGGAACAGGGGTTCTAATGCCCCCCCCCGTTAGTTGATATAAATGGGATTTTCATGCAGAATTAAGTTTTCAAAATTTAGATTAGGATCATTCTGATGAGGCGATTCCGTGACTGTTATTAGGTGTTCATTGAATAAGTATAAATAGGGGGAACAGGGGTTCTAATCCCCCCCCCGTTAGTTGATATAAATGGGATTTTCATGCAGAATCAAGTTTTCGTTCAAAATTTAGATTAGGATCATTCTGATGAGGCGATTCAGTGACTGTTATTAGTTGTTCATTGAATAAGTATAAATAGGGGGAACAGGGGTTCTAATGCCCCCCCCCCCCGTTAGTTGATATAAATGGGATTTTAATGCAGAATTAAGTTTTCGTTCAAAATTTAGATTAGGATCATTCTGATGAGGCGATTCCGTGACTGTTATTAGGTGTTCATTGAATAAGTATAAATAGGGGGAACAGGGGTTCCAATGCCCCCCCCCCCCGTTAGTTGATATAAATGGGATTTTCATGCAGAATTAAGTTTTCGTTCAAAATTTAGATTAGGATCATTCTGATGAGGCGATTCCGTGACTGTTATTAGGTGTTCATTGAATAAGTATAAATAGGGGGAACAGGGGCTCTAATGCCCCCCCCCCCGTTAGTTGATATAAATGGGATTTTCATGCAGAATTAATTTTCGTTCAAAATTTAGATTAGGATCATTCTGATGAGGCGATTCCATGACTCTTATTAGGTGTTCATTGAATAAGTATAAATAAGGGGAACAGGAGTTCTAATGTCCCCCCCCCTTAATTTATATAAATGGGTTTTTCAAGCAGAATTTTCAGATTTCGTTCAAATCTCTGAATAGTTTTGGAAGTTTAATGGTTAAGTATAAAAGAGGGGGATAACTCTTTTTAAATTATATAAAGGCTAAATGGGTTTTTATTAAGAATTATCTAATTTGCTCTGAATTTTGAATATAGATTTTTTATATGATAAAGCATGTCTTTGATAGTATAGGAGGTTCAATGATTAAGTATAAAAAAAGAGAAAAGGGGAGAGCTGTTTCCCCTTCTTAATTTTTTTTTTCGAACGGAATTAACCCTTGAAAATATAAAGCTTTAATGTGCAATTAGTATTTGTAGCCTGTGAGCTCAATGCCTTCAGTTTAACTGGGCAGTATTCTTTTTTATTATTTTGTTTAGTAAGAAAAAGTGTTTAATATATAAAGTTTCCTCCCCACTTCCCTTCAATACATTAAAATTAAATATGCAATGCAATATTATTACTATTAACATGGTTGTGAAAAGAAATAAAACAATATGAAATGCAGTTGGCACATCGAAAAAAAATTGTAGGCATTATTTTGACACCTTACATACAGTTCTTAATTTCTAATCCTGTGTGGATATATGCTATAAAATATGGATTTCCATAAGTTCACTATAAAGGTAAGTACTACATATATTGTAAAAATGATTTTTTTTTACTCACTTTCATGTGTGATTTTACCACAACTATAAAATGAATTTTTTCTATAATTCATTTTTTAGCTTGATGGCTAACTTTCTGGAAGAATTTTAAAGAATATGAAGTATTCTTACTAATTTAAAAGTTACACAGCATTTATTACATATTCTTTTCTAATTTGTGTTTTACATTTTTTTAATTAGATACAGCAGGGTAGCTGAAAAAATATTGGTGCGTTGTTTGACATTGATATTTCACAACTAAAATCTGAGAAATGCTTATTTTAAAATTTTGTAGCATTTCTTCTACTATATAAAAATCTTAATCCTCCGAAAAGTTCCGACCGTCAAAATGATCAGTAACTAATATGTTCAACGAAGTATTCGCCTCATGGAAGCAAAATACCTTTAATGGAACTTCCAGCAGTATTGGGGCCTTCACATGGAGCAAAAACAACATTGACCATCTGCGTGGATATTTAATAACAGGTGTATTGCCTTCGAACAATCAGATCTTAACTCACTTGACTTCTGTAGAAAAGCTAGAAATAGAAAATCCCCAGTTTGCATTGTATGTGATGCGAAATTATCAAGGCATAGAATGATTTAAATCAGAATTATCTGCAGCGGACTGTCAATTCTGTGATCTTTCGTTTTCAAACTTGTGTAAAAAATAAATATCAAGCCAGTGAACAATTTTTTAAAATATTGTTATTTCTTTTATATTTTATTATTAAATTATGTCATATATTTTGCAGGACATAGCATTTTTCTGTGTCCCCATACTTTTCAGTTGCCCTGTATATAAAATAAGGAAAATACATGTCAAGCAATATACTATGTGTCAAAAAAGATGGTTACTTATTACTTCTGAAACTATAAGAAAATTTTAAAAATATTCATATGAAGATAGATAATTCAATTTGTACTTTCTCTTATTTTGGAGTCAAAAAACATCAAATTTTTATAATGTTCTTGCATCTAAAAATGCCCAATCACAAAAATAGTTACTGGCCCTTTCTTAAACATACTCAAAAAGTTTGATCCAAACATATGAGTTAGAGACAGTCAAAAATCATGATTTATTTCATTTTACAAGAACTTCAAAACATAAAATTGAAAATCAGGCTTCAAATTGCATGACAAAGTCACAATATTTGACTCTAACTCAGTGATTTTAGAGGCAGAAAGTAGGTGTAGAGGTTGTGTAAATTTTGCGATTTATTCTAACAAAACCTTTTGGGTATGACTAACAGTGCAATAGTGATGACTTATGATTGGTGATTTTGAAATGCAAAGACTGTATAAAAGTTAAAATTTTGAATTTTTCTTAAAATACTCTCCATGTAAATGAAAGTGCAATTTGAATTCTCTGCCTTTCTATGATTATTTTTGTAGTTCATATTATCCCTCTCTGAGTTACAAAAATATGCTACAATTTTTTTTTGGACACCTGATAATGAGTTTAAAAATATAATATTCCATCAATCTAAAAGAAAAAAAAAGACTCAAAATATTGACTGATCATGATAATTTTCTCTGCAGAATTCAATCTAAAAATGGGTAAACACTTTCTATTTCATGATTCAAACCAATACAATTTCTTGACAAGCAGGGTGGGGGTAGGGGGTTGCAACTGTGGGCAATAGAGAGTGAGTGCTATTTCTTGTAGGATGCCACAGGGCACACTGGATTATGTGTTTCATCCGTTCATCCTCTGGGGCACCCTGGATAAGTAGTATCATTATTCTCCCCTGAGATGCCATTCTTTCACCCCTTAAGGTACCCTGGGGGAGGGGTGCCATTACTCTCCCCTCAGATGCGATCCTTTCATCCTCTGGGGCACCCTGGATAAGGGGTACCATTACTCTCCCCTGAGGCGCCATCTTTTCACCCCCTGGGGCACCCTAGTTAAGGGGTGCCATTACTCTCCCCTGAGATGCCATCCTTTCACCTCCTGGGGCACCCTGGATAAGGGGTGAGATTATTCTCCCCTGTGGTGCCATCGTTTCACCCTATTGAACACTGTGGATAAGGGGTGCCATTATTCTTCCCTGAGGTGCCGTCCTTTCACCCCCTGAAACACCCTGGTTTAGGGGTGCCATCCTTTCACCCTAGTTAAGGGTGCCATTTTAGCTCCTCTAGGGGTGTCACCAGTGAGACACGCCTTTCACCCCTAAAAGGTGCAATATATCATCATTAGTTTTAACAGTGTGGAAGTTGATCATAGTTTCAAAATGCAAAATGTTTTGGGCGGGAGCTTCCCGTCCACGTAATTCTTTTGGGCGGGATTTCAAAATTTTGGGCGCGAATCCCGCCATCCCGCCCTGAAATTCAAGCCCTGTATATGTATGTAAAACCATTTACAGTTGTCACAAAGCTAAAATTTTATTTATATATTTTAATTTTAATTAGTTTTTAGTTCTATAACATGTTATTTAAGTGCCTAAACTGTTAGTTCACTATTATCTGAGATGTCCATATTTATCCAAAAAAAGACACTAAGGTAATAATAAACATCTGTTTTTGGGTCAGTGTGGTACATTCAAAAAAAATATTCTGTATCCCTATAGATGCAACGTTACAAAAATTTGTATGCCTACTAAAACTCTATTTGTACACTCTATACAAAAAGAGTTTAAATCTACAAAACTAGATTTTTATAAAACTACAGAAATCTGCAGTTTAAAAAATAATTTATTAAAATTACAGCAATCTTGATAAAATTTTACCTGTGACCACTGATGCAGTTAAATAAAAAATTCTAGGCATCCCAAATTTCTAAAACATTCTTAGCAAAATTATAGATTTTTTGTTTTACAGTGCAAGAGTGTATATGTTGCATGAATTTTTGTTGTTGCTGTTACAAAGCTGCTGTTCATGAAAGAATCCCTAGAAAAATTTTAACAGTTTTTCACATGTTTTTACAGTATCCGATGTACAAAAATATCAGGTTCATACTAATATTTCTCCAACTTTCTTGAACAAGATCGTACACACATTATTCTACCCCTATTTGACGTTTCTAACACTATCTGGACCTTTACTACCAAATAATAAATATATCTAAAATCAGTGTTCAATGACTTTACATTTTTTAAATGAAATCGTTCCCAAGAAACTTAATGTAGGGAATCCTACTAGTTGCGGTAGTATACACATTCAAATTTGCAAGATTTTATGTTGTATATGAAGATCTATCTAAACGAACCTTTAATTGGGAAACTCTCTCCACCCTTTACCTCGAACAGCTTTGTTACAGATTGTTTGATGTAATTTTGAAGGCCTCACCGCTTTATATTTTTAAAAGAAGCTCTTCTGAAATGAATTAAGCACTAGCAAATATTATGATTAACGACTTAATTTCTGCCATTTAAATATATTAAACATCCAATGTATAATAAAAGTTATTCGAGAAAGCTAAAATTTTAAATGTACAATTATTACACTGTAAAAAAAAAGGGTCGATCTACTAAAAAAACTTTAGTGATCCTTGTAATTACTAAAAAATTTTTAGTAATCTTAGTTGGTTACAAAGAAATCTGTAAGAATTACTAGAAAAAAATTAGTAATGAATAGAGTTAATAGTTTTATATTTTTAATAGCTCTTACTAAAACTCAGTTGGTGTGGCCTTGATAGCATAGTGGTTATGGTAACGGACTCCAGGTTAAAAGGTCCCGGGTTCGAAACTTGCCACCGCCAAATACGCCCCAAATGTATGTAGAGTCTCGTTAATAAAGGGATTATGAAAATCCTGTCGGAGCAGGTAGGGATGTTTGGTGCTGCCATCTATTGCAGTTTTGCCGAAAATCTTCCGCTTCAGAAGTCTGGATGCAGCTCGAAGGTAGCCCCTGCCCTTCGGGCGCACGTAACGGTTATTAAAAATAATTTTGGAGCTATTACTAAAATTTGCTTGGTGGCTCATACTAAAAATTTTTAAGTTAGTTATACAAAAAATTCTTTTGTTCAGTTTGCAAAAGAAATGCTTGTTTCACTTGCAAAAAAAGGTTTGTAATAGTGACTAAAAAATTCTGTGGAATGCAAATTTACTAAGAAATTTTTAGTAACCTCTTGAATTTTTTTTTACAGTGTAGGCCATACGTTTCTTAATACGGACTAGTGTAAAACAAACCCTATAAAAAAGTGTTCCTAATCACTGAAATATTAGAAGAAAGGTGGGTTGATTATAAAAATATATCTATAGGCTCTTCAAAATGATTTGGGAAAAACATTTTGGTATTCTGCTTGAGTAATTATTAATTAAAATCCTTTGATTAGGAATAAAGACTTACCTTTCTTTTATCTGACAGAAACAAATAATATACATGGGCAGAACAAAATTTTTTTGTCAATTTTAACTGTTGATGAGTTTGTTAATTTCAAACAAGGATACCTATCTGCATAAACAGGAGAAATCAACCTCATTCTGTCAACAGGTATGTAAAACTTTAATTTTAATTACGTTTGCTATTCGTCAGTGAAATTAGCGATAACATTCATAAAAATATTTCATTTCCACATGAGATCTTTGACAGTGCTAATAGACATATTAAGGAATAAAAATCCACCGAAATACACTTGATAAAAGTTAATGACCGTAACTCTGAGTAAGATGGGCTTGTGTTCATGATTACCGCAGCTAAAAGTCACGTGATGGCTATGGTCTTCCTTAAAATCTCTTTGAAGAATAATGTCACAAAAAATATCCTACCTCGATTAACTGTAGATATTTAATACTTAGAAAATCTTTTTTTTTTTTTTTTTTTTTTTTTGAAGATGAGACTATGTATTTAACATACGTAATCTATCGAACGAAATTATTATTATTATTTTAATTTTAGTACATGATTTTTAATTGTGTAAAATTATGTATTATAATATAATATATAATTATCACAAAACATACCCTTTCGTGTTAAATCTCAATTAAACTCTCTAATTGACACTCAATGAGTAATTAAAGAAACATATTTATATAGCAATATTTTTTTTTCATTAACTCAAAGGATTTGTTAACGACCATTTAGCAGAGGTGACACACTGTTTTTCTTTGTTTTTTTATTTTTATTTTTATTTTTTCAAAATCACTTGCTTATATTTTTATTTACAGGCAGACACATCATTTTTTTATATTACATAGTTTTTTTATATGTCTAATCATTTTCACATATGCAATTAATTCATATATTCAAGAATGAAATATAATTTGCAAATGTACAAGGAAAAGCCTATAAATGATTGTCTAGTGTGACAAGTCAGTAAAAATAATTATTCTCATTCTAAAAATTCCTTATAATTTATAAATTTGTTTTTAATAGCTTTTTTCTTCTTTTTTTTTTTGAAAGAAATATTTCCATTTCTAATTAACACCGCACAAAAAATTGCTTTCATGCTCTTATTATCTATTTTCTGTAGTGTAATGCTGTGTTAATGACTATTTAATTCACTAACATTTAAATGCTTTAATTTTTTGTGCTTCGAATTTTCTTATATTTAAGGATAATAAATTCTGGGTTTCGTAAAAAAATATTATTTTGACAAAAGAGAAATGAATTGCCTGGTTTATAGCTTTTTTTTTCGGATAATGGTGAAAATGAAAATATAATGTTTACCAAATCAAAGAAAAATATGATTATCCAATAGATTTCATGAGATGGTAATGGAAACATACACATTGATTTATTTTTTCAATAATTTGTCGGATATTAAACATTGTCTACAATTATATTTTTGACAGATTTCCTAAAATTCATTATTATAACAAAAAGATTAGAAGAATGGTTCTTTTATAAAATATATGTCATAATAATGAAAAAATAAATTTTAACATCGTAAAAAATTATAATTTTCATTTGTATGGAAATTGAGTTATTTATAAAATATTTTCTTTTTGTATATTACTGCCGTTTTTTTTTTTTTTTTTTTTTTTTTCTTGTTAATATATAAAATGTTTTTATCACTCTAAAGTTATATCCTGAACTATAAAAAAATGAGGATCTGAAATCAATTACATTGAAAGGAATAGAGAAATTAAATTGAAATTGTAATGTAGTTTTAATGCTTTTGTCATATTTCTTGTGAAATTTATGCACCATCTCTTATTTCTTTAACAATTATACTTTTCAAATCTTTTAAGTGAGGTCTTAGTATTGAGGTGTTTAAATTTAATTTCCACACAACTTTGATTGAGATTTTACGAAACAAGATGTAAAATGATAAATATTCACGCTGACAGAAACAAGAAGCTTATTATATTAAGTAATAATGCCATCATTAAAAATTATATATCGGAAGTGTAATTTTAATCAAAAATATGTGGTAAAAGAAAATATTTACCATTTTATGGTTTGTGTCATAAAATCTCACATAGATTATCTACAAATTTGCTCTGTACACTTCAGTATTGAAAATTTAGTATTGTTGGTTAAAATAGACCCTTTTTAAGATTTCAAGTGTAAATTTTTATGCATCCCAGGTTACAAATAAACTGTTCTGTTTTTGATAGATGTATTCTCGTCAATTATTACACTAAAATAATATTTTAGTTTCATAATTTAAAGCATAAAACATTTATTTAGCTTCTAAAATAAATTGTATACTTTAATTTTTGCTATCACCCTGTAAGTTCTTCATATTGTCATATTAAATAACATTAAATATACATGAACTGCATAATTACATTAAATGCGTAACATAACACATTCAAATCATTTTGCGTACCGCTAAATTTATGATAAAGTTGTAGAATCACGTCCATGAAATAATTCCGGAAATCACTGTTTTGAAGTTGATTTTGCAGGAATTAGATCGTCGTTCCCTCTATTTACAGATCAGTGTACAATGCGTGCATGATTTCAGTGATTTAAGTTGTATTTACATTCCCTTTCCCTACCTGAACTGTTTACCATTAATATGATCTTTTATTTGATGGTTTTTTGCTTTGAAGGTAAATTAATTTTTTCTTATATTTTGATTTTCTTTCAATTTTACCTCATACACTGGTTATTTAACAACACCTCTGTGTCTAAGAAATATATTTTTTTATATTTTGGGACTAAATTGCGTTCTTTTTGTAAAATTTAAGTAATGTAGGAATACCACATGAATGCCACAGAGAAAATCACAAAATGTCTATAATTTCCCAAATTGTTACTCGCCTTGGATTTCGTGTTAGATAGGTACTGTTTATTTAAACCTATATGAATTTTTTATAACAATAATTCAATAAATGTTTAACTGAGTATTTTTCTTAGTCTTAGAAGACTTCGGATGAAAATGAAAGTATTTAGTCTAGTAGCAAATTGATTTCTTCGGTAAGTAGCAGTTTTGTTAATTTTTGCATTAAATTTTTTGGTAAATTATTATGTTATCAATTTATTTACAAACAGCTTGGATTTACTCAAGTGAGCCGAGCCCGAAAAAACCCGCTCAATATTTTTAGGTCAAGCCCACTTGAATAAAATACATGAAAAACCCATTATGGGTTTTGTCAAATTTTTTCGTGCTTTCACAACTGTATCATTAAAGATAAAGTAAAATCAAATGGCAATTTAAATATCTTTCAGAAGAACCTGATTCAAAAGGCATTTCTAAGCAGAGATAAAAAAAAAAGAAATAAGCTGTAAAAAAGGAACCTTTTCATGTCTGTAACCTAAAATGCATCCATACACTGTAAAAAATGTCCGATGTTTCTGAATCCATAAAAATGTACTGTAATCAAAAACGAAAATATACAGTATCCTCTTCTAACTCACCTAAGGTTTCGAAAACCGTTCCTTTACTTTTAAAAATCCCAGAAAGCTATTTGTTTTAGAAATTTAAATACAAATTTATAAAAACTAATTTTTATTAGCTGCCCGTCCTTTTCGGAAACTTTTCTAAGTTTCTTTTAGAGTACAATAATCACTTTTCTCAAATCAAAATATCACTTTTTCGGATGCTATCAATTCTCAAGTTAACATTTGCAGCTGCATAACTGATTTTGTGCATGCAATTGTAGCAAAACAATGTTAATTTTCATATTAATGTTAATTCTGTTAAAATTGTATGTTTGTATATTAAACATGTTCTCTGAATATCAAAATATTTTCGTATGAATTGGTAGCATCCGAAAAAGTGATATTTTGATTTGAGAAAAGTGATTATTGTACTGTAAAAGCTACTTAGAAACGTTTCCGAAAAGGACGGGCAGCTAATAAAAATTAATTTTTATAATTTTTTATTTAAATTTCTAGAACAAATAGTTTTCTAGGATTTTTAAAGGTAAAGGAACGGTTTTCGAAACCTTAGCTGAGTTAGAAGAGGTTACTGTATATTTTCGTTTTTGATCACAGTACATTTTTATAGATTCAGAAACATCTGACATTTTTTACAGTGTATGCTTTAAATCTATAAATGCATGTCAGCATGTCACTTGACCCAATCCTCATTGCTTGTATTGTTCGAGTTTTCAAGATTCCCTTTTATTATCCTGCTTTATTGTTAAATGAAAATGTTATATAGAAGTTTTCAACACAACTAAAGTGGAAGATTATGGCTAAAAAAAGTGAAAAATAAAGGAAAAGAGTGAAAGTTTCCACCCGGATTTTTTCAGTTTTTCTTTTTACATTCAGCACCAACTGCTTCAATTGAACAATACTTTTTTACATTTGATCTGTTTTAGAGCAAATTAAGTATTCATTTATAAATTTTAACAGGGTTTTTAAATGCTCCGGTTTTTTCAGAAAAATCGGATCCACTGGATTTAATCAGTATATTTAATTTTAAGGAAGGTGGTTCAAAATATTTGGGAAAATGTACTTACAACTAAAATACAATTTAAAGCAACTACTTCATTGCAAAAATTTATAAATCAACGACAATAATCGAAATTTATGCTGAGATTAAAACTATTTTGCTATTATTAGATAAACTGATTATTAGTAATATTTTTAACGATGCAATATCATTAAAGTACAATATTAATACTAGTGCTGAATCAGAACTTTGAAAATAATGTTTTCTTAAGGATAAAGTATGTTAGTTATTTTAATTGAAGACATTTTTCGAAACTTTGTTTACAGCACTGTACGATTTTGTTTCATTCACAGATGGCAAAAAAATAGACCACAATAAACCGATAGAACCTCTTAAACAGATGAGAACTTGCATGTCGTCATGGGCTACGTGACGAAAGATTGATGGCGTTTGTTTTGATGCAGCTTCTTCTCATCAGCTAGCGTTTTGTCCAACAGTACTTTTAAAGAATGAATGGAAAAGTTTAAAGGAGATAAATCCAGTCTGATGAATTCGCTATGTTACTGAACCCGACCAAAGAAATCTGTTCCTGCACATTCTTCTTAACAATTTTAGTATAACATGCCAACACATCTGCACAACTTTTCAACATTTCACAATATGTTTATAAAGATAATAGTGTAAATCCCCCAAAAATAAAAAAAAGAGCTAAAATAGATGCATATAATTTGCATTTTGGATTGATAAGCAAAATTAGAGCTATGAGCACAGGGAATGCTGATGCAACATCACTCCACACAATTTCAGCCTCCAACATAAAAGCATTTGCACTTTTTTTTTGGTAAAATTACAACTGCGATGTTCGAGCACATCTTCCTTAATCATATCGTTAACATATCTCTTAATCATATCTATTACCATATGTCCTATATAAAATGTCGTTTCAACTAGACTCAACTACTTTTATGTTAAAAATTACTTTTATGGAGTTACTTAAATGCATTATTGGAATTATGTCATAAAATTAGTACTTCAGTATTCGTTTCCTTTCTTTATTTTTATCAATAATGCATGAAAGAAATGGTTTAAGATCAGATAAGAGGTATTTACTTAAAAGCATGGGCGACATTACACAAATAACAGGGTCATGCCAACCGAAAATTTTCTTCTTTGCCTTTTCTTCCAAGTCATACCATGTAGATATTTGGTATTAAATAAAAACACAGAATGTATGAAATTGCCCTAATTATTGCAAAATTTTTTGAAATAAATAAATTACATTCTTAATCAGATTAGATTTGGGAAAAAATAAGTGTCTGTGATTCCTCAATTCTCCTTATACAAATAATTATCCTTCTTTTCCTAAACTATATGTAATAAACTGTTTGCAAATAAGAAGAAAAAATACACTTAAATTATGAAAATAAATTGAACACTTGAACCTATCTTTCGAAATCATACATAAGTTAAGAACAATAAAAGTATTTACTCGCATTTTCTCGTGGTATTTGTCTTATTATAAGATCTTGTATAATTCTTTTAAAATAATATAAACTATTTTTAATTTATTGTACATGTGTTATCTCAATGTAGGCATAGCTGTCAGCCAGTACTTAATGAGGAACTATACTTAAATTGTCCTAGTTTATTTGCAGCAAAAGTTATATCAGATAGTTGTCTGAGGCATTAAATAAAATATATTATATTAACATTTAAGCTAACACAAAGTTTAATTTTCAAAAGTAAATTAAATTAAAAACATTAATTCAGTCTGAAAATCCAAAAATCCAACGGGTCTTACTTAATAAAAACTATTTTAAAGATGAATGGACTTTAGTAATAATTTCATTCACAAAAAAGTTTTTTTTTCTTGAAGCGGTGCATGTGCTGTTCATATAATTCCCCCATAATTGATGAAAAACATCCAATATGTTTTTAAAAAAGGAGTACATAGTGGATATACAAAATTTAACACATATGTGGCCTTACATTTTTAAACGAAAACACTTCTAAGCTAAAGTATTCAAAGCCATTTCATTTGCAACAGTCTCTTAAAAGTTTTTTCGTTCTGAAAAAAAATTATATTATGCTTTTTGCGATCGATTCTTTTAAAAGGAAAAAAATTAATACACAGGTATAATATCAGTATGTTTAACATGACTGCCAAAACAGCCGTAAACCAAGTAATTGTGTTCGGTAATGATAAGAGATTGTTGCTGCTTTTCTTGCAAAAAAGCAGTGAAAATAGTTCATTCAAAAAAGAATTATTTTTTTATGTCTTTTGGAATCTGACTTAAATAATCTGAAACACATTTCAATTTTTTAAGTCTTTTTAACTGTGTTTTGCGAAGTAAAGTTGCATTTCCACATTTTATGAGACTTTTGCTACGTGTATAATCTTGTAAATTTCAAAATACAGCAAAAATTTAAGATAAAAATGAGGTTGGTATTATCCTATGATTTTGAGAAAATGATTTTTAATAAATGAAATGTTTGATTTCTCCTGTACTTTTAGGATATATTTCTATAAATAAAAAAACAAGTTTTAATCATCTCTTAGAGATTTTAAATAATTATAAATGGAATAAAATGAGATAGAGTGCAGTAATTTCAGTAAAATACATTTTCTTAGAATTTTGAATTATAGGATTACTAACTGAGCCACCCGATGTTGCCTGGGCAGAAACTGTGCCGGGACTGTCATTGGAAAATATAAGACCGTGCGTGGAAAAAAAGACCTAATAAAATAAAAGACGGAATAACATTTATATGACACAGATGTCATACACACACCGCATTGAGGCGATTTCTTTCAGTTGCCAATTTGGCGAAAATCTTGTTTTCGAATACCAGATACATATTTATGTATGTATTGCACTATCATCTATATATATTTTACGCTATCGTACATGGCACAGAAATCGCGATTATTTGTTAAATGTTTAATGGAAACACCCAAATAAAATGCATCTGATTGATTATTGTTTGAAAGTTTTTCGGCAGGATTTAGGCCGTAGTTAATTAGGTATGTTTATGTTTTGTTCTTTCGCTGTACTTACAGAGCTTCAAAATATCATTACTTTTGAAAAAGAAAAAAAAATTTAAATTTTAAATTTAAAAAAAAGAAAAGAAAAGTAAATAAAAACAATAGTTACCATTTTGTTGCAGTCTCACCAATGTGGTGTGTATATGCCACCAATGTTTATTTCCTTAGCAGAATCTTCTAATTTGGCAAAAAATGAGCAATTGAAATAAATTATTAATAAAAGCAATATGATTTAATGCATATTATGCATTTAAAAGGGGAAAAACTGATTGCCAAGGACAGCTAGTATATTTTTAAAAAGGGAGTAATAATAAATTTTAAAAATCTTCTTCACTTACAAGCATTCGCCGAGATCTTTTACGGTCATTTCTAACGATATTATGAAGTTCTATAATTTCAGCGAAAAAGAGAAACTTGAAACTGCGAAGCGTAAACAAACCGGATTTGATGTTCGTTTTGTTTGATCGTTGCCATGAAACAATAACAAATAATCGCGATTTTTGTACCACATATGATTGCATAATATATATATAGATAATTATAAATTATAAGTCATATTGTCGCGGTAATAATAAATTTCAATTTATTATTATTTTGTTAATACAAAGTGCGGCTATTAATTTCCAAGACTGGTGTAATTGTACGATAACCAGAAACTGTTAGAAGGATGGAATGCTTGTATTTGGAAGGACATTTCTCTGCACATATGCAGCAACGTCGGATTTCTTCAGAAGAAAGTATTTGACTTTGAAACTTACGTTAAAGCGTATCTATAATTTTTTTTCTTGCATCATTCGATATGGAGCAAAAAATAAACATTAAATTCAACTTCAGATTGAGCAAAACCGCTAAAAAATCCATGAAATGTTAAATCAAATGCACGAAAAGGAAGCATTGCCCCGTTCAGACACATCTGAATGATTTAACTGTTTTCGAGACGCCCGCGAATGCGTAAAAGATGAAACACATGATGAATGTGAACGTCAGAAATAATTAAGAAAGTTTGTGAGCATGTGACTTCAGATCACAAGCTGACTATTCAAAGAACTCTCCAATGAACTGAATATTTCCAAGGAAGTGGTAACTCAATTTTTGGAACGAGACCTACTGAAACAAAATTTGAGGATACTGAAGCCATCAAGAAAACGGTGACCCCATTAAAGAGTATTCTACGACCGAAATGCGTTAAGGCAGGCAGGAGTTACTTCGAAATAATATTAAATGTATGCGTATTTGATATAATATTTTTTGGATTTTCTGCATAAAATTTTCTGGTTATCAGATCAGTCCTGTAAATTAATGGCCGGACCTTGTAGTTTGACAGATGATATAAACATTTCATATATTTTATTTTATAATTTCAAGATAAGATATTGAAAAAATTGCGCCATTTGCATTTTCCTTTAATAGAGTTCTACAATTTTACAACATTGATTTTTTTTCTCGTTTTTCTGTCAATTGATAATTGCCCATAAATTTTATTAAGTTAAAAAGCAAAAAATAGCTTGAGTTTTTATCAGAAAAATAATATAATATGTACCTTTATAAATCAATTAAAAATGCTTGTAATAATTTTTTTTATTTTATGACTAAGTAGTGTTCAAAATATCACTTCAAATCTTTCAGAAATTCCAGAATGTTTTCGAAAATGTTAACGAAAATTCTGTCTGACATACAGTATTTACTAAATTGTTCATAATAGTGTACTTGTTTATTTAATAGTTTTTTAGTATTTTCTCTTCTATGAATATTATAATAAACTATTTTTATTAAGTCACATTTATTAACACAAAATATTTTGCGATATTTAAACATTTTCTTAATTTATGTCTGAAATCAAGCCTTATTTATTATTACGAAAAACTAAGCACGAAGATAATTAAGCATTCTTATTATCTGCACCACAGTTGTATTTTATAATAGATTTGACAGATGATATAAATATTTGATTTATTTTACTTTATAATTTCTTGATAAAATATAAAAAAGACACATTATCTTTTTTTTTTTTTTTTTTTTTTTTTTTTTTTTAAAAGAACTCCAATTTCATATTATTTCACATTATTATTCAACTTCTTTTACGGGTTACTTTCAATTGATAATTACATATGGATTTTAAAAGTTAAAAATAACTTCACTTTTCATCAGAAAAAACTTTCTTCGTAACAATATAAAGTGATTGATGTGTACCTTTATACGTCAGTTAAAAATGCGTTATGATACAATTCATTATTTGTTATATCTAAATAGTATTCAAAATATCAATGCTAATTTTTCAGAGATCTCAGAATATAGTCTAAAATGTTAACGGAAATTTTCGTCCGGGATACATTATTTATAGATATCTTTATTAGATAGTATCTAGTATTTTCTCTTCTATTATTATTATAGTAAAATATTTTCATTTAGTCACACTTATAAACACAATGCTTTTGCGAAATTAAAAAATTATCGTAAATAAAGATACTTAAAATCTCAAATTAAGTTTTATGCATTATTACGAAAAACCCATCAGTAAGATAACTAAGCCTTCTTAACATGTTTGCTACCGCTTACGTGAAGATGGGATGATAGTTAATGCCGCTCTGTAGCAGTGGGTTTTTTCCAGAAGCCGATTTACTTTTTATAACAAAGAATCACTGAAAGATTTTCCCGCGCAATTTCTAATTTAATTTTTTTTTAAATCACTAATATTTTATGAAAATAATTATGATGAATATATGTTTGCATATTGCATTTATAATCATATATTATTAACTTTATATAACAGGGACTTATGCTTCTTATACTGTCATTCACATTTATCTGAGATTTCAAGTTATTAGTTTTTGTTTAAAATATAGGATTTTCCAAGTAATCCCAAAGTTCAATGTTATAAGCTCATGATTTATTTTGTTACATTCTATGTGTCAATTCCCCCAAAAGCTTTTCTTTTAGTCTCAGTTTATAGCGAATGTAACAAACAAAAAATAAAGAAACATGGAAAGAAAAATAATGCAACACAATAATCTTAAGAATATCAAATATATTTTCTTTTGAGGATTCAAAAGATATTAAAGAAAGAAAGATTAATATTAAGAAATATTCATTATAGAAATTTTATATATTCATTATATACATTATTTTAAATTTTATTTGTACAAAAATAAATTCGTAGCCGATTTTATCCTGATTTTAAATTGTATAGTAAAATGTGTAAGAATATATTTAACATTAATTTTATTTTTATTTGCTTTAAAAAAAGAACTAATAGCGTTTGCAAAAGGTTTAAACATAAAAAGAATTTCATTTTACTAAAAGTCAAGATCAGTTTATTATTTACGCACTTATTAAAGTATAAGATAAAATAATTCATAATTTAAATAGAATGTTATAACAAGCATTTTTCTCAAAATGATATTGTCGCCGTTTACAAATTTATTTCTTTTTAATTGTCAAAATATAATGACACCAAGTGGTTTAAATATTATTTTAGATTCATCTTAAGAAACAATTATCTTTAAAAACATTTTCATTAAGTTTTCTATTACATAAGGTATTACAATCAATTATAAGATGCTTATATAATACATTAAAAAATTAATTTCATCAATTATTTGCTTATATGAAAGTAAATCGGTTCTAGAGTGGACAAGAATTTGTCATTTTCGTTTTTCAGATATAGATTATATATAACCATTAAAAATTTGTTAATGTCGTTTTATCAAAAATATAATAGTTTTAAATTAAAACTGATCTAGAATAAAACATTTTATTTATTTTTAAAAATGTATAATTATTTTCTATTACGCTTATATTAATTATAATTTTATGCTATAGGAAAAATAATGTATTTGAAATTTATTTGTTGTGATAGTTTTCTCATGTTCATTATTTTTTTATGTCTTAATAATTTCCAACTGAATTATTAGAATTGATGAGAATTTGATGCACATAATTTATTGCATGTTAAATAAAAATACTTTATTAATTGTATTTAAGTGCATATGACAAAAGAATGTGTTAATTTTGGTGTCATTATCTAGTTCATGCACGCAAGATTATAGATTAAAATGTTGAAGAATTTAATTAACCAACGGTGGACATGAAAGCATTTTGTGAAATTGATTCGATTACGACGTTTTTTATTCATCAATAATTTTCAGTAAACTAGGGAATGTTCTGTAATATGACGTATCGATTCCACGCAGTTTCTCAAATAAATTTCGTAAACTTATGTATCATAGATAGATATTTTGCTTTTAACAGGCCTGTTATACAAAATGAAAAAAAAAAACTTGATTTAAAGGTACTGATTGTCGAAATGAAATAGTTATCATATATGACAATGAAGTAAAGACATAATTCATAAGATCTACCCCCCTTTTAGAATCATTTAAATAATCAACAAAACGAGTATACACACCAAAATATTATACTTCGTCTTTCATGGGATTCAACAGCTATTTTTATTATGAATTTGTTTTATTATTTCAGATATTACACAGTTTGTTAAAGTTGAGTCCAGAGACCATGTCTACCTAGTCTGCAATAAAATGAGACACAAATTCATAAAGCATATCCTTTAAATTAGAGGAATTTTGATGCACTGGGACATTATGTAGCTTCGAGTATCTACTTTGAGCCACAAAAATGCATGATGTAATCCAGTTTTGTTAAGACATAAAATATATTAGCACAACTTTACTCTATATGGCATGTACAGTTGTACCTCGTTAACACAGTTACGCTTAACACGAATTACTTTTAACACGAACTGTTTCCTGATGTCCCGTATGTTGTATAAGCAATTACAGTAGAACCTCGATTAATGTCTGATTAATCTAGGTTTGTGTTAACCGGTCCGATAACAAAGTCTTATTATTATTTTTCTGTGAATAAGTCTTGAAAAATAAAATCACACTGCAGGCTTTTTTGGATTAAAGGTTTGTAAGTTATATTGAAGTTGTTCAATTAATAACAATTGCTCTAAAATTTTTAGAGAAAAAAATTATGTTACGCCGATAGATCTTCTGTTATTCAAAAATTGCCATGATCGGACAGTCACTCATAAAAAATTTCAATTCTGAAAATTATACTGTAAACAATTGCAACTTTTAAAATGATATTTATATTTCATCGATCTGTACAATTCATCTTTCTCCTTCTATTCAAAATATATTAGTGTTTCACAGTTTAAAATAAATGCATCACTTCTTTAATTATAACGATGCTTTTCTAACAATTTATACTCATGTTTTCTCTTATACAGATCCTCTTTAATACTATATTCCGAAATTTTCAATAAAAAAGAATATTGAATATATTTTTTAATATCATCCAAAAAATAAAAAGATCATCACAATCTAAAGGCTCTTAACTAATAAGAAAATAAAAACTACAATATAAACGATAAAATTCTATACAATGACTAAAATTTCAATAAGAAACACAATTATATTTTCAACAAGAAACACAGTTATTTTTGTAATCGTCAGTGTACAAAATATATTATATTGTAAAACATAGAAATACTGTTTTTGTTTTCTAATCATACAAAAATGCATAAAGATCAAAAATTGGTTTCACCAGAAGCCCAAAGCACTATCACGCACTAATGTTTTCGAATACCCGTAACATTACAACAATGAAAGGTTTCGGCATATAATCACTCTGATTAATCAATCAGGAACATTTCTGAGAATGTGCCATATTACGTCTGAAACCTATTCAAAACTATACTCACTGGAAAAGGTTAACCTCTTGGGAAGAAGCTGCTTGTATATATGCCGCATTATGTGCTAAGAATTTTTCATTATTCTCACTAGTAAAATTTTATTGTATATCTTGTCCTATTTAATCCGATTATTTTCCCGATTCAATTAGGTAAAAATTTCTGTTTTGAAAAACCGGTGACAAACGATTAAAAATTCTGTAAAAAAAAAAAAAAAAAAAAAAAAAAAAAACGCTCGTACCGAAAATATTAAGGAAAGACTTTAAGGACTTTCTCGAAGTTTGCTTAAGTCTCAGTGTACTTTTTCTTTCATGAGCAAACGTCATCGCTTAGATTTCTATAAATGTCATAGCAACACCGCTTTCTCTGAGTTTTTGGACATCAGAACCACTAATTGAGCTCTGTGTGGCAAGGAATTCAGCTTTTCCTGTCTAATAGATCGAAATTTTGTTATTTCTCTCGTCTTCTTATTCTTTTTTTAAATAACACTTTTAACATCTTTTCCGTCATCGATATTAAGACTTCTTCTAATAGTGCTTTAAAAAGCCGCTCCAAAGCATCATTTCTGTTTAGTGAATAGATTCCGGTCATACGAATTCCTGACATATTTTTTTTTTCGCATGGACTTGGAAATTCATCCTTTGGTACCTTCATGCTTTTGTAAAAATGATTGTTGTTTTTTCAATATTAAAACGCTCTTTAACAAGGGGACGGTAGAGGATGAAAAAATGTCTCATCAATCGGCTGCAGGAGGCCTGTCGAATTTGGAGGAAGAGTGAAAAAAATATTAATGCTTTTTTTCTCACACAGGTGTATTACTTCTAGACCTGTACGAGCGCTTAAATATTCTCGAGTATTGCATTCGGACCATCTTGACTTGTCAAAATTTTTCACGTCTGTTTTGATAACGTAAATACAAAAAATATCTTTTCCGGGTTACTTTAAGAGAAAATCGTTGTGTCACAAAGTAGTCCCAATAAGTGTCCGTATTTGGTTATGCTATTATGTATCACAGCTATATTACTTTGCAAAGGTTATAGTACTTTCAGTCTAATCTTGACACAATAGTAACAAAGCATATTTATCTGTACTGATTTTCTCAATTGCTTTAGTCTTTTGCACACAAAGTATCCGGTTTTCATGACAGCAACGCAGTTGCAGGTTGCAACCTTACACCTACCAGAGAGAACTAGCCAGGTAATAGAACTTTTGGCAATGATCGTTAGGTGACCTGGTACACCGTACAAGGATCTGACACTGCCTGTTACATTATCTCTCATTGCGTTCAGGATGAGAAATTTGAAATAAGAAAACTAGATCATATGCTACAAAGCAATCCCTACAGTCATAAAGAAACCGTATCTTAAGGTATCTTCGTAGAAAATAAAGAATTTCTCCACTACTACCTCTGTCACAAATAATTGTATAAAACTGTCGCTGGTTCAGGCAAAGTAATAATAACGTCTACTAATATTAATGATGTTCTTTAATTATGATTTATGGACGATTTATGCACAGAAATTGTAAAAAACATTGGAATTTTCTATAATAACAATTAATTTTGACATCATATTTCGATACTTCGGTAAATTGTGCCTTCGAATACCAATAATAACTGAATGAAACTAATAATGAAAAGTCGAACATTTTTTGTAGATTCAATTATTTATATGTCCTAAAGAGTAAGTCCAAAAATACCACTTTTGTGGATATCTTTAGAAAGTCGTGATGTAAGTTATTTCATTTTGGCAAAAATCATATTGTAAAAATAATCGAATATCAATTAATTATTAGCTTCATTTAGTTATTATTTGATATTTGAAGGTACAATTCACCGAAGCAAAGAAATATGATGTCAAAATTAAATGACAATATTAAAAATTTCAAAATTTATTACAATTACTGCATGATGACTTTCTAAACATATTCTCAGAAATGATATACAGCAAAACTTCCATTAAGGATACTCCCAAATAAGGGAGGATACTCCAAACATATATATGCGCATTTTTATCTGTCAATAGCGAATTTCTTCTGAGGTGTCGATTATTCAGAGGTTTTGCTGTATTTAGACGTTTCTAATTAGGATGTATAAAAAATGGGATGTATAAAAAGTCGATGGATGAAGGATGTATAAAAAGTCCACAAGAAATAAATCATGCTTCATTATTAGTCTCATTCAGTTACTTAGATTAAAAATTATGCTGGTTAAATGTTTGGAATTCTTTTGGTAGTACTTTTCATCATTTCCAAAAAGATAACAATAAAGGTAATTTTAGAAGTGATAAATTAAAATAACGACGGAACGACGCAAATGAGTCAAAATTTCGTATGTGCATATTTGAAGCCTCTAGAAATTGATTTATGTAACACATTGATTGGTTACAATACATATTTTCTAATAGTAATCAAAATTTTTGCACATTTTGAAATTAACAACCGAAAAAAATGTACATTGTAATATATAGAAGTTTTAAGGTAAATTGTTTTTAGTGTAAAATACACTGAGATAGGGCAATTTGATAATTCTGTATGATTTTTTACATTGCTAATATACTTTTTATTCTCTTAGCATTATTGTTTGTTTTTTTGTTGTAAATAATCTTCAAACAAATTTATTTAATTTATTAGCATACAATTAATTTCATGTAATTTTTCTGTAACATTTATTTTTTGTAACATTTCCTATCATTTTCTGTAACTTTTATTATTTCTGAAAATGTAGTAATAGTGAAATATTTGTAACATGTGACTCTAATAGAATTTACTAAAGCATAACATAATAAAATTATAACATTCAAATGTTCATTTGATTTAATGAAAATTTTATGCAATAAAACTAAACAAGCTTTTGAATAATTCAGCAAATAATTCTTCAAAAGAAAGCGGAATACTTATAAAAATATTGGATACGCACAAAAAACAATAGAAGTACAAATAAAAGTATTTCTGAGCTAATACAGAATAATATGAAGCATTATAATGTCAATAACATGTTTTTGTAGTTACGTTACTTTATTATTTCTTAAACAATAGTATGAAATAACGTTTCTTATGAGAAATATGTTTACCAAATGTAAATTTCCATGTTATTGGATAAAAACTGCCTTTGCATCGTTATAAAAAAACAATATATTAAAATGAAATCCTATTCATAAAATGAATAAGCTTATTTATTTTAGATAAAGATTTTATTTTTTCCGATGGAAATTAAATAATAGGAATATCTAAAGGAATCTTGTAAAATTTAAGTACTTTATTATATTCGCCACAATTTATATAATGAACATATATTGGAAAATAATTTGATAAATTTTTGTTTTAACTAGAATTTATTAGTACCTTTTTGAAAACTATTTTTTAAACTCACAAATAAATAAACACAAATTTATTTCATAATATGAAATATAGAGTTATTTTTGGGATTTGTTTTTTGCCTCGATTAACTAGTAAACCCAGTCAGCAACTGTTATGGAATCAAATTACTAACCATATGTATCTCATTTTTAAAGAAATATATTCAAAAGTGCGGTACAACCAAAAACTTTGGAATTAAACACAGTAACACAAATATGTACTATACAGTTAAACTCCAGACAATGTTCTTTGATGATGCATTTTATGACTCAGTGTCCCGAAAGTTATAGAAGATAAGAAAATGTGAAATAACAAAATTGAAGTGCATTATCTTTTTAGTTAGAAAATACATAATGTGAAGATGGGATTAATATTAGCACAATAAAGCAGAAGATTGTAATCAAAACTCATGAGAGATATTTTGTTTTGGAAAAATAAAAAATGCATATATTAAACTCATTTTGCAACTTCATGCGAGTTTAGAGATAAAAACGCCCAGCATGTATTTTTTTTCCGAATACAAAAGTAAAAGTAAGTTTTTTCCCCTCACTCGTTCTACACTTGTGCTTATTTGTGCGTCATATGCGCATATTGTCACATTCTAATTTTACCAAATTGTTTATGTATGTATTTAAAAATAAAATTTACATTGCGCTTTGGAAGAAAATTCGTGTTTCTCTTAAACTCTCTATACACTGTAAAAAAAAATTCAAGAGGTTACTAAAAATTTTTTAGTAAATTTGTATTCCACAGAATTTTTTAGTAACCATTACAAACATTTTTTTTTTGCAAGTGAAACAAATATTACTTTTGTAAACTGAACAAAAGAATTTTTTGTATAACTAACTTAAAAATTTTTAGTATGAGCCACCAAGCAAATTTTAGTAATAGCTCCAAAATTAGTTTTAATTACCTTTACGTGGGCTCGAAGGGCAGGAGCTTCCTTCGAGCTGCATCCAGACTTCTGGAGCGGAAGATTTTCGGCAAAACCGCAATAGATGGCAGCACCAAACATTGCTACTGCTCCGTCAGGATATTCATAATCCCTTTATCAACGAGTACTTACACTGCATACATTCGGGGCGTATTTGGCAGTGGCCAGTATCGAACCCGGGACCTTTCAGCCTGGAGTCCGTTACTATAACCACTATGCTATCAAGGCCACACCAAGTGAGCTTTAGTAATAGCTATTAAAAATATAAAATTATTTACTTTATTCGTTGCTAACTTTTTCTAGTAATTCTTACAGATTTTCTTGTAACCGACTAAGATTACTAAAATTTTTTTAGTAATTACAAGGATCACTAAAGTTTTTTTAGTAGATCGACACTTTTTTTTACAGTGTATATAATTTCAAAAAATGGTCGATGTTTTAACCTGTACAGGGAGCGTGTGCACTATCCATATGTGTAATATATTTCGTGATAAGGAAGTAATGGTCTACAACTTTTTCTTTGAACTTATGGTCGTATATACATTATGTTATAGATACGATCTTAACTCCAGAATTTATAACTGAAAGCTCAACGATACACCTTAACATGAGACATATGACCGTTTTTATTCTTAGATACTACAGACATGGATGAAGCTTAGCCGGTTCATCAGTTAATGGATGCGAAAAACACTTGAAAAATCCCCCTGTACGAAAATTCGCCCATAAAATTTCTTTTGATAGATTTGACCTTATATATAATTTATTATGTTGTACTATAATAAGTCAATGGCAAAGTATAGAGGAAGGAAGATAAAATATGGAAATCACCAGCTTTTGAAAATTTCAAATAAATTGTAACTCTAACGTAATGCGCTGTATAAAATATGTAAGGACAAATGCTGTTAGATAAGTACGTTTGTAAGACATTTTAAGCGTAATTAGTATGATCTTCTTATTAAAATATGTTTCTTTTAGTTATATTAGTGCTTTTTTCATGAAATATTTGTGCTTTATCACTCTTTACTTTTGTATTACATTACTGCAGTCATTGAATATTAAAAAACTCAGATTTCTCAATATTTAATACAGTTATTTTATGTGAAAAAAAAATTATACTTAATCAAAAAAATTTACATCAGATGTTCCCTAATCGGTGAAAATGTACAACAATCGTGAAGCAAAATATTATTTGTTCCGATTAACCCAACGTTTCGAAAAATATTTCTCTATCGCAAGTAATCCAATAAAACTATTTTTTTTTTCAAAAATTAAAGAAGAATGTACAAAAGTTAAATCTTATTAGCTGACTGTATGTTTTGAAAATGTTTCAAAGTAGCTTTTACAATGCATTAATCAGTTCTTGGTCCCTGGAAAATTGGTTTTACGTATTCCATCAATTCCCAATTGAACATTTTCACATTTAACTTTCAGTTTAAATGAAATTTGCGCATCCTGTTGTATGAAAGTAATGTTAATTTTCCCAATAATGTCAATACCGTTAACATTGCGTTTTTTAAACATGTTTTCTGACTATCAAAATGTTTACCTGAGAATTAATAGCATCGAAAAAAGTGATTTTTCAATTTTAGAAAACTGCTTATTACACTGTAAAAGCTACTGAGAATCGTTTCCGAAGACGACTTGAAGCTTATCAAGATATATTTATAACATTATTTCTTAAATTTCAAAAATTAAGAGTTTTTTAAAAAATAATTCCAATTTAATAGATCCTTAATTAATTAATTTATAGTTCTTTAAAAAATAATTCCAATATTTGCCACATAATACTCACGTAATTTTTCTATTTTTTATTTTTAAGGTTTGTAGTTTTATTTGCATTATAAATTTGTTATAAATTTCATTTGGAGTATGAGGGTTTCCAATATCTTGCGAAACCTGTGAGGATATACATATATATATATTTTATGCTTCCTTGCTTCTCTTATCTTCTCATGACCTATGAGCTGTGTGTTTTATTAGAGTTGTAGTTTTTGTTTCCTTTGTTTAGTGATTTTGAATGCTTTCTTGTTCTTTACACGCACTTTTGATTAAAATTTTTACTGTAAAAAAAAATTTCACCAATATATCAGTTATTTATATGAATTTCAATCTAAAAATATACAACGTTATACTTATGTAATAATCTTCATTTTTAAAACTCTTAAAATTAATCTTTTCCTTTAAAGTTTACATTTGTGCAGATCTTTAAAATCTTTTTTGTGTTTTTATAAAATTTCGTAAAAAACTAATCTTAATTTCAAAGCAAATGACAAAAATAGTAACTTCACTGTTTCATTTAAAGACAGAATAAATGCAATAGTATTATATATTCAAAAGTGCTTTAATGAGAGTAAATTTATAACAAGATTTCCTACGAAAAACTACTTTAAATCCAAACTTAATATTTCACTAATTAGAACTTTCCTATCCAAATTCAACATTCCATAAATTCCTATCTAATATTTATTTTTATATTGAGCTTCAAATAATTCAACAATTTATGTTATTGAAAAGAACAATAAACTTGGAAAAGTAACGCTCTGATCTTTATAATTCCCACATACTTCGTCTCTTGATTATTGTTCAAAACAAAAGCACTAAAGCTTTGGTGACTTTATTTAACAAAAGTGTCTTTACACAATACCGTTTATTCTCAAACAATAAAATCTCTATTTTATGCGACTGGGAAATAAGATTTGTTAAAGGGCAAATTTAAATTAAGCATCGTCTTCTTTAGCGCCATTGTAAGATCATTTAAATGTTGTTTTGCTAAAATCAAAAGACGTTAATATGTTTTAGAAGTATAGTTAAAATAATTCTCTAATCGTGATTCTGCATTCGAAGTAGTTATATAACTATTTGGATTTTATCTAAAACTACGATGTTTTAATAAACATTGCTTTTTTAATAAAGAACAGGCGTGACTGATGAATCTACTAATTCGGACGACAGATTAGAATTTCATTTTCAGAAAATCTTCTGAAAAACTTTTCATATTTCCTACACTATCAATCATTTTGCATATCGTACTCTTATTTCAAATATTGGAATTTACATGCTTTAGGAAATAATTAGAATGCAAAATTAATAATTAAATGCATAATAATATAACCCGATATTATTAATGAATTTGAATTAAGAATAAATCTAAATTTATTAAAATATATATACCGATTTATTTTGCTTTCTTTAGAATTATCTCATTTTTAATGTTGATTTAGTAAAAGTAAAACAACTGTAACTTAGAGACAACATCCTTACTTTCAACTGCATTCTTCTTTCATAAATCTTTTAGTGCTTCCATTAATTAATTCAATGTATTTTCTAAAATAATGATTACACCGTGTGAACAATCACTTTGTTACTCTTACACTTACACTTACTTGAAATACTAAGATTTACATAATTTAGAAAATAATTATAATGCAAAATTAATAATTAAATGCATAAAAATGTAACCCAATTACATTAATGAATTGCAATTGAGGATAGATCTAAATTTATTAAAATATTCAAACCGATTAATTTTGCTTTCCTTAGAATTATCTTTAGAACTTTTGAAGGTTGATTTGGTGAAAGTAAAATAAAAGAATATTAAAGTTCTTGTTTTCAGTTGCTTTCTTCTTTGATAAATCTTCCGGTGCTTCGATAAATCAATGCAATGTATTTTTTAAAAATAATGATTACACCGTATGATCATTAATCGTCGACATTGAAGACAACTTTGTTCGTCTCTCATAAATTATATTAATTATTTTCCTGAATTTATAGATAACAATTAGATATTAATGCTATTTAACAAAAGTAATTACAGACCTTTCCTTTTTTATTGTTACCGTAAAATGGGATGAATAGGAACAGCGGGGTGAATAGGAACGAAACTTCCCGGTCATACAAATAAATTCATTATAAATATATGTGATGATATTTTTAATTGCCAATTTTTTATAAAAAGGTAATAACATTAAGAGTTGGGAAATTCAGTTTTGAGATGTTTGCACCTGTACTGGGGTATATAAAAAAAATCAAGAGGATCCTCAAAAACCTCATTTTTTTCAACGTATTCAAAACTTTGTATATAACTACAGTATTTTTCGTATTCCAAACCTAAGAGAGCGGATTTTTAACTAATGAGAGACCTGTAAATGATATGCCGTAATAAATTCTACTCATTTTTAAACTAGATAATGAAAAAAATGAAAAATGGATTGTAACATCAGAGGTTTAAGATTAAAGGGGTGAATCGGAACACGTTTTGTCCCATGGTTTATTTTTCTATACAGTAACAGTTCCATGTAATTATGAAAACATGTACATGAATATGCATTGTAACAATATTGTGTTTGTTCAAATTACAAGAAGAGTTTAAAGGTGCCAAAAAATTACTTGGTTAAACAAAAAAGTCAACGTCTAATACAACAGACATGGAAGACACAATAAAAGAATTTAAATATAGCAAATTAGTTAGAAAAACTGCACAGAATTATTTTCTGACATCCACAGCATTACACAAACATCTCAAAATGAAAAAGCAATTAAAAAAGAGACGGATCCAAACAGTACTAAGGGCTGGGGATGAGGACGTATTAGTAGATCATATTAATACAAGCAGTAATTGGGGCTATTCAATATATTCACCATCTCAATAACTACTAGTAAAGGATAATACAGAACAGGGCTGAATTTGGAATTAATTCTACTTCTGCAATTCGAATATAATTTCTTAAAATAAATTTTATTTTTTCTTGATTTCAAAGTTGTTTTCTATTTTTTAAAAAGGCATATCTTTACTTGTATATAAAATAACGGCTTGGTTTCACAATAACTACGTGTTCCTATTCCTTCCTTATCATTATTACCTGTTTTTATTAACCCTATTAAAGTTTGAATAGGAATAAATAAAGATTATAACATTTGTTCCGATTCACCCCTATCTGCTGGGTGAATCGGAATAATGTTTATATATATATTATTTATTTTTTTAATCGGAACACCATTAAAAAATAAATAATATGTATATAAACAGTAAAAATGTTTTGTTTTTGCTTAAAAAGTAAAGAACAAAACAAGACCAAAGTTTCTAGTAGAAAAATGAAAAAAATAAAAAATCAATTGTTTCTTTTTTTTAACGTTAAAGTTGAAAATTGTTCCGATTCACCCCATTTTACGGTGCATTATGGTATAAGTAAAAATTATTAGGATGAGCGAAGCGAATCCTCTACTAGGCCACTCAAGTTACAGTTTGTCGTACACTTTATAAAAAATCTATTCAGTATTTTGACTTGAAATTAAACATAAGAATAAATTATGATATGTAGATTTGCAGAATGTTATTTTTTTTACAGAATAACCTTTAAAAAATATTATTTTAATAATTAATTTATTCTACATGTTTTTCTATTATGGACGCATTTTTGCAAATAAAAAATTGAACGCGTATCTTTTTATTTTCAGAATGAAAATAAACCAAGGGGTTAGTAATTATAGATAGAATCATGATTAATTAATTAAATAAAATATTTTTTCAGTATTCCGCCAAAATCGTTTGCAAATAAAAAATTGAACCCGTATCTTTTTATTTTAAGAAGGAAAATAAACTATGGGGTAAGTAATTATAGATAGAATCACGATTAATATATTAAATAAAATATATTTTCATTATTCTGCCAAAATTATTTACGCAGTTTATATTTACGGATTTTAAAAGAATTACATTATGATTTATTTATTTAGGTATTTACTTTGGTAAAGTGGCAACAAAAAGAATCGTAAACAAGTAAAATTAATTCTTATATTTGGTATTTAAAGTGAATATTTTCTTAAATTTGGTAAGTTTCTTAAGTCTGGTATTCGAAATGAAAGATTAAAGAATAATTAAAGAATATTTTAATTGATTGAAGAATAATTTAATTCAACCAAATTAAATATATTAACTACGTTTATAAATAATTTCTGGAATGTATTAGTAATTTAAAAATGTCGAGAAAAAGAACACTTATTGGCCTGAACAAATGCTGTTACTGGCCATTGGAAAATGTAAAAACATCTTTAAAACTTTTATTTAAAAATAAAAAAAAAATATTTTGTAAAATTCTGCTTCGAAAATATTTTTATTTATACCAGCCTTATATCATAAATAAAAAATTCCGAGGAAATTCTTAGTTATTTGGCTGAATTTACATTTCTAAAATTTAAATGCGCCAAAACATGAGATAAAGTTTTTGCTTAATAAAGATGCAAAAATAATATAAAAAAGTAATGTTCCTTTCAAATATTTATCTTATGAAATCAGTGTTCTCGCTGTCGCTCGCCATTGCGCCAAATTGCGACTAAATTCTTTATTTGGCGAGTCAACAAGCGATTGGATTCGCCAAATTTCTAGCGCACAATTTTTGCTTTTTCATTCTTTTCTTTTTCGTTTTCCATACATATGCATGCATTTTTTAAATATATTTGTAGCGGATAGTTGAAGTTAGATTAATAACAATCGTTGTCGCAGTTACAAAAACGTAGATTATTTCAGAACATATTGGAAAAAAAGGGGTACATTAAAGGATTAAAGATAATTTTTTTTGTCCTACACGGCGAAACTATTTGGCTAATAATTTTTTCATTTGGCGAACGTTTTTATTTTTAATTTGCCAAATTACTAACGTTGATCAAATGCCAGCGAGAACACTGTATGAAATAATGCTTCGCGAATCCAAACAAAGCACGGCTTTTGCTAGTAATATACAATATGTATTCTAAGGGTTGTGCTCCTATGAGTTCCTTGGGACCCAAAACAACTTGCCGGCTGCATCCCTTCACCTCTCCTCAAATCTACGCTCATTACGCAGCAAAGGCAAGAGTATCACTTGAGAGGTTGCCGTACACCGAGGCAGAATACCATTTTCCCCCTTATTTGAATATAATTATTTTACAGTATAAATATCGTGTTTTTAATGAAAAACCACCATTTTATGGTATAAATACTGTTTGTAATCGCAATAGCATGCATACTTCTTTTATGCCTAATATACCTTAGAAATACGGTACTTATACAGTAAAGAATGAAAACAGCGCACCATAAAATTTAGGTAAATCGATTGAAATGTTACGAAAATTTTTAGAATGTTATTTATCTTACTGAAAAATAATTATTTTGCAGGATAAATACCGAGTTTTTACTGAAAAACAATCATTTTACAGTGCAAATACCGTTTTTAATCGAAACAGTACAAAATCTATTTTTTTACGCTTAATATAACTTAGAAATAAGGTATTCATACCGTAAAGAGTGAAAATGGTAGAAGTACCGTGAAATTTACGGTACATCTACTGGAATTTTACAAAAAAATTTTGCAGTGTATACTGAACGTAAATTCCAAAAGGGAAATATATTTCAAAGCTTATTTCGTATCAAAAAATAAATGAAGATTCATGTGTTGTAAATTGTAAACGAATAGAAAATTGACCGTTTTAGTAACTATTATTAATATCTCTTTTGTAACATAAATATTTTTAAACTATTCAAAATAGAATTTATTGAAATTAGAAATGTTCTGTACTTAAAAGTAACAGCACTAAATACAACAAGTCAGAAATTGCACGTCAGCGTAGCATATCAGGTGCGTTCATACTAAAACGAAGTTTAAAAAATATTTAGATCTTAGTGTAAATAATACACAGCATATTTCGTATACAGTATAGTAGCCAAATCTTTTGTGAGTCCCTTTAAATGCTATCTGTTTTTTATCATACAAAAAGTAACTTTTAATACCTTCAGCAACATATATCAATTTCGTAAAATGTGAAAGAGTTTATTATAATTAAAACGCGCCCCAAACAATGTTTATCCCTATACCATAATGCAATGGAATAATTTTGTGTAGCCCTGTAAATTAATAAAAAATATTCTTTGCACCACAGATTATGCATAACTTTCAGTATCTACGTCATATCAGATGCATATCAATTTTATTTTGTTTGAACGAGTGTAGCATTATTAAAGCGCACTTAAAACTATTTTTTCCTTCTATCTATAATGCAATAGAATTATTTTGATCATCTTTGTAATTAAACTATGTATCCGATTGTCATAAAATTTGAAAAGCCTCGAGAAAGTTTCGCAGCAATTAAATATTTTAAATTTCAAATGATTCGGTTGGGTGGTTTTTGCTCTGTGATATAAGGACAGATCGACGGACGGGCGGGCTATAAGACGACTATAGGTGCTACGTATTTACGTAATTAAAAAACGAACCTAAAAAAACTACAAAA
This sequence comes from Maratus speculifer, assembly GCA_964019185.1. Lineage (NCBI taxonomy): Eukaryota > Metazoa > Arthropoda > Arachnida > Araneae > Salticidae > Maratus > Maratus speculifer. The sequence goes on from OZ025289.1 coordinate 243,986,167, forward strand.
TTTCAGAAAATAAATAAATAAAATAAAATAAAATAAAAACAAGAAAATAATTTTAGTAGTTATTAAGAAAAAGTCACAATGAAATGATGTGAATTGTTTTACATGTTTTGATAAATAATGTTCCTTCAAAAAAAAAAAAAAAAAAAAAAAAAAAAAAAAAAAACTGCATCAAGCTAGAAATTTATTTATTGGGTGAAATTAAGTAGATTTTAAACTGCCATCACATTTAAGGGCACATACGACCTTTAAGAATGAAAATTAGGCAAAAAAATCATCATGTTTAACATTTAATTTCTCAGAATGTATGTGCTCTACGACCATAATTTTTTTACTGGCTATAAATTGAAGCATTATAATTTAAAAGATATTTTTATATTCTTATAACGGAAAAAAAGTTTATTTTTTGTAAAGGTTTAAACAATAAGTATTCTTAAAAAAATAATAATAAACTGATACAGTTACTTGCGCGCATGATTTCAAACAAAATATCCAATGTAATACAAAAAATCAACTGCAATAACACATTAAAATACTTTTTTCTTTAATCTGATCAATTTGTTCAAAATTTGGCTAAAAATATATATAAAAAAACTTTATAATAACAATCATTTTTAGTAAAATCTGAAGTATTACCTGCATGAAAAATGGGGAGGGAGTGGAGGATATAAAAATGTTGGTTCAGTTTAAAGGATCTGATATATTACACAATCTATGAAAATTTCAAGAATTTTTTTTTAACAGTTTCAGAGATATCGTGCACGCAAGGTGAAAAAACACATTTTGAGATAAATGACTTTAAAGTTAAATTATTAAATAATTCACCATAGGAGTGACTTTTATGTTTTGTATCATATCTCTGGAAATAATTGGAATATTTTCATGACGTTTTTTAATGCGCAGTAATGTTCAGATCTTCTCATATGTTTTTTTGTGATAAATCGATTTTTTTAAAGCTTAAGGATCTTTTTAACACTTTTCAACAAAATTGAAAAGTGCTTATGCATTCGGTTTGTCTGGCCGTCTGTCCGCGCTCTAACTCCTGTAAATATACTCGGATTGCTATGAAAGTTTTATACGTTATTGATGTTTACCCTAGCACGAACCTTATTGAAAATGAAGTATCTATCATGATTAGTTTATCTACAGAGAGAATCAAAAGTTTCCCATTACATTACGGTCTATGGGGAAAAATCGTTAATATACTCGGATTGCCATGAAATTTTATGACGTTATTGATGTTTACTCTAGCATGAACCTTATTGAAAATGAAGTTTCTACCATGATTAGTTTATCTACAGGGCGAATCAAAAGTTTCCCATTACATTACGGCCTATGGGGGAAAATCGTTAATATACTCGGATTGCCATGAAAGTCTAGGACGTTATTGAGTTTTACTCTTGCACGAACCCTATTGAAAATGAAGTATCTACCATGATTAGTTTATCTACAAAGAGAATCAAAAGTTTCCCATTACATTACGGCCTATGGGGAAAAATCGTTAATATACTCGGATTGCCATGAAATTTTAGGACGTTATTGACGTTTACTCTAGCACGAGTCCTATCGAAAATGAAGTTTCTACCATGATTAATTTATCTACAGGGCGAATCAAAAGTTTCCCTTTACATTATGGCCTATGGGGAAAAATCATTTCAAAGGAATTTTAATGATGTTATACCCTGACAAACTTATTAAAATATGCATTCTATAAAATATAAGGTGAAAATGTAGCTATTATTCATTTACAGGGCCACACAAAAGAATTCCATTAGATAATGGTAAATGGGGGGAATTGTGTGTGACATATTTTAAATATATTAAGCTTTTTCATGTATAATAAAATTGATATATGTCACTGAAGCTTAATCTAAATTATACGCTACTGTCTTGCATAATATGAAGTACATAGCATTTATAAGGCCATACAAAAGATTTCAAATAGTATATTCTTTCCGAAGTACCGTATATGTGCCCGATGATGGCTGATGGAGGGATGAAATGCATCTTAATTATGATATACGCGTTTATATTTCGCTAAATATATGCACATTATATGGTGTTTATAAATGTTATAGTTGATATACAAGGCTACCCAAAAGAGCTCACCAACGTTACTGAATATGAGCGTAAATTATTTAAACGTGGTTCTTAAATAAGCTATACATTTTTACGCTGAGCTTCATTCAATTTACTGAGAAATATTTGCAGAATATAGATAAAAGAATATACAGGGCCACGCAAAGAATTCGGTACATGGACGCCTATGAATGGTGATTTATGAGAATGTGATTTCAGTTGTTTTAAAAGTGTTTTAGTTTACAATAAATTTTAGCCTAATGCTGACGTGTAATAAAGGTACAATGTAAACTACAGGACTGAACAAAAGTATTCAAGTATGTTTCCATCTAATAGTATGAATTGCTGAAAAAGAAATGTCAAGCTACTGGGTATTTTCTTGCTAAACTAAATTTTCCCATTATATCAACTGACATATGAAATACAGGGCTATTCATAAGTACTGGAATACATATTTGGGTATATTTGGCTATACACTATTATTTATCTAAATAACAAAGTTTTGTTAAAGATTTCATTAAGTGTTGGAAAGTGCTTCATAATCTAGGCTTAACGCATGATTTTTAATACTTTTTTTCCTTAATATCATCACATTTAATGAAATAATTTTTTAAAAAAAGCGAAGGTTTGTCATATTTCCAGAAAATATTATTTTATATTAAGATCTCAGTAAATTATAAGCAAAAATTTTGCAAAAAATTGGGACTATTTTTACAGAAACCTCAATTTTTCTACGAATATATATCCTGTCGACATAAAAATTAACGCAGTTAATAACAATAAGTCACTTAATCATAATCTACAGTTTGAGCGCTTTTGCTACATTAGTTTTGACAGGGTTATCCAAAAGATAGTCATACTTTTTTAATTTGTTGACGGGCCCCTATAGAGTTTTTGGAAAAAATCTTCACGGAAATGTATGGTTTGTACTATTATATTTATACACTGAGAGTTTCAGGAGGATTCCTCGAGTATTTTTCTAGATATTTAACAAATGTCTAAAATCGCAAGTGGACGTTCGTCAATGGTCATGTAGTGTATATAGAACTAAGCTATTTTAACCTCTTCAGACCTGATGTATCTTATAGGATACATGTCTTTGCAATTTTTTTTCACGTATATAAATAATGTAAAAAAAAGAGAAATTGGTGTAAAAGAAGGCCTAACAGATAGAAGAATTAAACAAAATAGTAATTTGTTTGTTATAGCTCTTTTTTAGTAAGCTACGTGTTATATAAAATTGGCTTGCAGCAAAAATCTACGAAATGAGCAAAAATGAAAACTCAAATAATTTTATTGTGCGTTAAGATATCATTTGTAGAGTCCCTTAGTAATGAGAAATTACCAAATATATATTTATTTTATGCTTTTCAGTGTTTTTACAATACAAAAAAGTATAATAAAATTAAAAAATCCAAAAAAATTGTCAAAAATGTCTTTTTTGAATCTTGATGTATCATCAATTTTTATCAACAAAAAATAAATTCTAATTTTTTTTGCTGATCAATCTTTTTTAGGTATCGGTTTGATAATATAAATCCATAACTGAAATTAAGAAAAGTACATAAATAAACCCTGGGGTCTGAAGAGGTTAAATAAAATTAACTACTTTGATTTATTTTTAAGTGCTTTTTAAGTAAATCAGTGAATGATTTAAAGTTCCTATTATATATTTTATGTTTAAAGCAAAGTGAAAATTGCGTTCCATTATATGTTTTCTTAATTTATATATATATGCTTATATGTAGGTATACGTATTTTAGTACGACTATTGTTCTGTAAAAGCTAATTAGAAAAAAATCCGAAAATGATGGGCACTTAATAAAAATTTATTTTTATGAATTTTTCTTTATGTTTCGAATATAAATATTTTTTATGGGTTTTTTAAAGATAAAGCAACTCTTGAGGTGGAAGACGTTATTGTATAATTTCGTTCTTGATTATAATAAATTTTTGTTAATGAGAAAACATCCGGGGGAGGGGGGTTCCAGTGCATATGGGTGAATATCACAATACGTAAGACTTTGATCATCTGAGATATTTAAGGAATCTATTGAAAACACTTCTACATTTCAAGAGGTAAATTTATTTTTTATTGGAGAATAATGGCTTTTCCATATATGAAATTGCAAAGTTTTGAAGAACGTAAATAATAGGTTAATTTTTATGTAATTATGTGTCATTCCTTATGATATATATGCCAGGATAATGACTGTTTCATTCTAAAACATTTTTTAACATGTATTCAATATAGTATCTCAAATTCTATGTAATATTCAGTTTTATTTGTTAACTTATGGAAGCCAGGAAAATGATATAATAAAACTCTACTCGATTTTTACAATGATTTCAATCGCATTATTTTCAAAGAAATATATAAAAGATGCTACTGTTAGCTATGATTTTACTACTTCTGACTTGAATTATCGCCAAAATAACAAGAATTACTCTGCAGCGCCAAATTTATACCTGATAAAGAACTAAAATGAGCATGTCAGAAAAATGACATTCATTTCAGTGACAATCATATTTAATTAAGGAAAATTATTTGTGAAATATAGAATTTGTTACTTTCCTCATATATTTGGTTTATACGGTATAAATATTAATTAGAAGTTTAAAAAACAAGGTGTAACCCGTTGAATTTCGACGAAAGTAAATTTTTAAGAAGGAACTGTTTCATTGATTTATAATAAGCCTAAAAAACTAGCTACAGTAAAAAATGCATATTATATTGGTCAGTCTAACTCTCAAATTAATATTATTTAAAGATAAAAATATACTATTTGTATAAAACTCAGTTATCCAAATTATTAAAATTAAACTTTAATCGCATATGTAAGAATATAATAATAAAGCAAAATATAATAAAGATCAGTTATTAAGATGAAGTCTTCAATTGAGGTTCTTATGTTTGGTATAAATATGTAGGGGGAAAAAATTCGAATTGACACGATCTCAGAATTTCACGTGAAATCTAAACCTGTCATAATTTTCATCTTCTCAAAATTTACATGTGCACATTTCAATTTTTTAATTTTTATGAGAAAATGGCATATTTCTGTTGCCACAATTACAAAATTCGTACTAAAAACTAGTACGAATATTAAAAAAAATTAATATGTCAAGAATAAATTGAGACAGAAATTTCAAAGAAATTGCATTTAAAAGGACATTTTTTTCTCTATACTATGTTGTAGAAATTTAAAATGCGCGATTTTTAGAAGTATAAAAGTTTTACTACCAAAAATCGCAAAACCGAATAGCATGTGAAATTGTTGAAATTCGCAAAATGATATATGCGTTACTTACAGATACGTTTGGCCTTTAAATTATAGACTAGAAAAAGTTATTTATACATTATAAAAGAATGTCCTTTACTTTGCATACAACGCGGTGTGGCATGCCAGGAAATTCACAATCTCAATTTTTAAGTCTTTTAATATCTTTTTTTATGTTATTAGAAATATAATGTGTCTCAAAAATACTTCTAAGGATATTTTCTATTAGAATTAACCAAAAGAAATTATATTATATAACATTTAATAGGATATTTACTGTACAGACTGTAATATCTGTATTTTATTTAGGGTAAGTGTACTAGTAGTGGGCTATGTACGAGTAGTGGGCCACCAGTTTTCAAAGTTGAAAAACAAGTTTTCTAGTCACCCCTGTCAGATAACAAACTAATTGCTGATTTTCTGGAACCCTTATCTGTCATCTGGCAAAGGGACAACTTCATTATTTTCAAAGTCTTTGAGCTGAAATGGTGTTTTTACAGACTATACGAAAAAACTAAATAGAAGCTAAAATTATATTACGTAATCATCAAAACTTCTAAATATGAATTTATTATTGTGTATATTTAAGTGTAGAAATGTAAAAATAATTATAACTTCTGTACAGTATGCATTAAACTCAAGAATGGAGAGGCCGACTTCTAGGGGGCCCCTACTGAAGCATTAGAAATTTACTTGGCCCACTACTGGAGCATAGAGGGAGGTAACATTTTTTATTTTTCATTTTTCCTAGAGAATGTATTTTAAAAATTTGAATGTTTATTCTGATACATAAAAGTAAGGACTAGGCTAAAAAAATATATTCTTTTGAAATTCACTAATACTTTAATAATAATTAGATAAATGTCCTTAAGTGGCCCACTACTGGTGCATTTACCTTATATTCATTCGTACATCATTATACAATTATTGATTAATATACAACATTTTATAAGACGTGCCAAAATTTAATAAGTACGTGTATTCGTATCCAAATACAAATGCACGGAAAATATTGAATAATGCAAATTAAATTGATTCTGAATATGTTTCTCTTTTAATTTATTTTAATTATATATGTATGCATATTACGCTACAACTTAACCAACTGACTTATTTTATTTGGAATAATAAAATGCATTTATTCAGTAATTGAAAATGTAATGAAATCTACATAGGTAACATTACAAATTAGGGTCAATATTTTGCATAATTAATTAGGAAGGAATTTGTTATGTTACATAATTCACATTCCGTAACATTTCTGAATAAAAATTTTAGTGAATCTGTTACTTTCAATAAATTTGAATAGTGACATTTTTGAATTATTTTTAAAGAAAAATATTATAAATATATTTTTGACGATGACATAAATATTAAGGATATACTGTATTGTAATTATATTTAGTTTATTTTGACAAAATTAATTCCACCGAAATATTTATAGTTTTAATATTCTTACAAATAAAAAGTAGTACTGTTTATAGAATTTAAAATTTAGTATTAATCGCATTAAAGGTGTTTAAAAGAAGTTACTTTAAGAGGTTACTCGACTCACTGAAAAAAACCCGGATGATAATGTTAAATCAATGGGGCAATAATTTTCAAATATCTTGCTCAAATTTTAATATTTTCACATGATTTTTTTTTCTATAGAATAGATGAGCCCGTTCTACAATCGCGTTAGTTTTTTCTTTTTTGATTTTTATTTTTTTTAATTACTGTTCTACCAGTTGAAACCAGTTCTGAAATTGAAACTATCATAAAATTAAAAAAGTACAACAAAAATCGAAAACGTAAAAACTAGCCCGGTTGTAAATCGTCTTCAGGTATTCTATGCAAAAAAAAAATCTTGAAAGAATATTAAATTTTGAGGAAGATATTTGAAAATAACGCCTCCAGAGACTTAACATTATTATCCGGGTCTTTCTGCATGAGTCGAGTGGCCTCTTAAGTAATGTACAATCGGCTCTCATTAATTCGAACTGGTCGGGTCCACAAAAAATGTTCGAACTATCCAGAGTTTGAATTATGGAAAGTATGACAGGAAAACATGATTAAAGGAGTACAGGTACAAAAAAAAAAATTTATGTTACAGCATTTTTTAAACATATTTAGGCTGCTATCTTTAGAACATGACTTAATATTAAATTAAAATATACAAATATATACAAGCACAAACGAACATGGGGTGGAGGTGTCATTAATGGACAGACAGGGCACTACAAAAAGTGGATATAAAAAACTCATGGGTCAAATGTATATTTGTTCAGATCAATTCATACAAAAATGCAAGAAAGAATTTTCAAGAATCTGATGTGCGGGATTTTCCTTGAAAGTAAGGCATAATTTGCATTTTCAGTGAACTAAATATGAAAATGATAATTAATTTTCATGTTCTATGGTTTATTTTTTTTCCTAATGTTATTATCCTGAATACGCAAAACCAAGATTGAGGAAGCGTTTTTCAAATGATAAAGGATAAATTACATCTGTTTAAATATTAAGTTCAATTTCAGTATAACCAGAATCAATTATAAATATTAATTCACGCTCATTGTAAGAAGTATTGTTTAGTATAAGATTATATCTTTTAATTTTTAACGAAACCAAAATATATGACTGTGAATCTATCTTAAGAAAGTCTCTATATACTGTTGCATCATGATTTTGATTGGAAGATAAAAAAGAATGGAAGCATATTGTAATCCGTCGTAATCTTGTATGTCACACTGATTTATCAGCAAAATATTCAGGTGTTTGCAAATAAAATTTCTAGATATTACATCTCTGAATTCTTTTTAGAAATATTTTTGAATTCGATAGAATGTCTAAAATTCAAAATATCCTGAACATTTTCTCTTATACCTCAGACAAATTAACGGACGTACCTTACGTATTAGAACTGTAATTCAAACAAGATATATTCAATTTATAATGTAAATCAAATAACCGAATACTTTTGATCACATACCAAATTCAGAACACAAATTTTCATCAAACTGAACTTCGAACAATATGTATCTCTTTTAGAAAGAAAATCAGCGGCTTCATTTGTATATTATTTTCATATCGAGTGCTGAAATTGCTTAGTGGATTACTTTTTTCTGTATCATTGTATTTTAATAGTATGATGTAGTATAAAAGTATCACATATTTATAATTTAATATACTCCGTCTCAAACTGAGTTTTAGTTCATCCTAAGTTACAATTCGTTAGTTTATTTGTGCTCTCATATAATCTTTAAATCAATTATTTTCCTATTTAATATAATTTAATTTTTATTTCTAAAAACATCTTCCTCTTAAAAAAAAAAAAAAAAAAAATACCCTGCTACAATTGTTAGTTTTTAACAAAGTAGATGTAATCATAATAATATTTATTTCCTCCTAAAATAAATGTTTATGTTAGTTAAAGTAAATTATATCGTTAATCTTCGTATAACTTTAAAATAGACATTAAACCTCTCTTAATTGATTTAAGTAAAATAATAATACTTTGATGTACGGCAGATAAAATCAAAATCAAGAGCATCTTTAAATGTACAGGGTTGTTATAATTAAAGTTCGCCTATTCAGAAGGCTCTAGAGCCGGTTCTATGGCTCCAAACGAATCAGAATTTCTCTAGTACGTAGTTGAAGACATGCGCTCTGCGAAAATCGAAAAAAAAATTAGTTACAATTTTTGCCAGTAGGTGGCGCTGCGCCAATATTTAAGCCAATATTTTCAGATTCCTTTATTTTTTGGGGATTTTTGAAAGATTCTGTATTTAAAAACACATGTCAGACAATCTCTGATCTGAAACACAGCATTAGACTTCACATTCGCTCAATCTTACAGGACAGTTTACACAATGCTGTAGAAAGCACAATTCTGAGAATGGAATGCATTATTGAAAATGGCGGAGGATTCATTGAGCATGCATCATGTTATCTTCGTTATTTCCTTACTTTCGAGCGACATGTTTTATTATTGTTGATGCAGATTACATCACATGAAATGATATTCATTTTTCTGTATTGTTTGGAGTCATAGGTCAGGCTTTAGAGCTGTCTGATTAGGTGAACTTAATTATAACAATTCGCAGCTCGTTGAAGTTTGTTGAAACTTTTAAATTTGTGTGTTTCGTCTGGATTGACTGATATTGATATAATGAATCTGCAAACATCGCCTTAAATATTGGCGCAGCGCCACCTAGTGATAAAAATTTTAACTTTTTTTCGATTTTCGCAGAGCGCATCTCTTTAACTATGAACTAGCGGAATTTTGTTTCGTTTGGAGCAATAGAACCGACTCCAGAGCCTTCTAAATAGGCGAACTTTAATTATAACAACCCTGTATGACTTGAATTTTAATAATTTCTTTTTCATTTTATCATTATGAAACATTTTTCATTCCCGATCTGTCGCTTGATTGACGCTATTGAATTTTGAATTTTATATGTAGCAAGACGAAAAATTTTTTGATTTAATGGTTTTTTCTTCATTTCTCGACAGAATATATTTCTCAGGGGCTTGGCAGCTGGATGTGACCATCTGAAGTTTGAAATTCATGTTAGATGTTAACCTCATCATGTCTGATTAGATTCTAATAAAAAGAAATTTCCATGGATTTATGCTTTTTAATCTGCCTCTTGACTCGGTGTTTTATATTAAACATGGACCAAAAGTTATTTATCATGATTCATCAACGCAATCTAATGTCCATTTCATCTTTACAGATCAAAGAATCATACACAAAATATTTTACACAAATAATAACGGCTCCAAATGTGGTGCTTGAAATAATAGTATACTGAGAAAATATTTAGGTGATCTTCATAGTTTAAACAAAAAAGGCTTGCATTCAAATGTTGATTGGTCGATCTGCATTTTTGAAGGAGAAGAGTTTTTGATTGTCGTCGAGACAGTGTTGTGAACTTATGGCTGAGTGACTCGCGTACGGCATGGGTGATATTTGCTGGCCACCAGCGAGCATTTTCCGTCCGTCACCGAATTTTATCAACGTATGGCGTATACTCCTGGATATATCACATTTAACGATGCGAAGTACAGCAGCTATCCCTCGTATGCCATCGCTGCTTTTATTTTTCTCTTGCCCGGTCATCAGAGGCATTTTGTACTTGTCTTGACCTAGTCATGGAAAACTCATTCCTCTCCACACCATAATATTTCAAACTGGATTTTTTGTGACAGTGCTCATGCATATCTTGCAGGCGAATATGCAAAAGATGATTACTGCGTTCATTAGTAATGTTAAAGGATTTTTTCTGACAATAGTGTTTCGTATACACTCGTGAGTTACTTAATGGTGTGCAAGTAAGTAAATTGTAATATTGGTTACTGCAAGAGTTTATGCATCATCATATTTTTTTTTCTTTCAATAGCATAAAAGACAATCAGTGCAAAAAAAGAAAGGCATTATGTACACTGTCATCATTTAAAAGATAATATAATCATAGTGGTATAATGGTAGTATATTTTTCCTTTATAAAGACATAGATGTAAGAGTTCTGTTGTGTTGTAGCATCAATATAAATGACGACGTGAGATACAAAACTTGCCTTATCCAAAAAAAAAAAAAAAAAAAAAAAAAAAAAAAAAAAAAAAAACATGCATTTTGGGAAATAATTTCGAAAAATCTCTAACTCTGACCCCTTGTATCAAATACCTCCATTTTTTATATACTTATAACTAGTTGCTCTATGACATCCTTGTGTTACATTGGAAAATCTATTTCAATTAATGAAAAGAGTTTTTTATCAAAACTATGAATAAGAAAACTTTGATATCGATTTCTTTTGTTATCAAATACTCTTATCATTCTCACTGAAAGGAAATTAACAGTTTTCTTTTTATTTGGGGAGAGAGGCCATCGAATGATTATATTTTATACTAAAAATAATCCCCAAGGCACCAATAATAAGGATAGAATAATTGAATTGCGATTTATTATAAAAAAGCACATTTTTTAAACAATCAAATAAAATTTATAATAAATAATGTATGATTAAGATAACTTTTTTAAAGATTTTAATGCAATATACTCTATGTAACATGTATTATTAGATATATATCTCTATATTATAATAATATAATATACTCACAAAACATAAGAAAAAAATGCATAAAACAATTAAAGCATCGAGTTTTTTTCTGGACTATCATCAGGATCTAGTGCTTTTGAAATAATATTTTTATAGAAAGTAAGTAGTTTCATTTTTGACAGTTTTATTTCATAGTTTCATTTCAAAATATTTTTTTAACAATGAGTGGACATCCTTAAGTTTCTTTTTTACTTCAAGAGGACCCTTTTCCCTTCTTTTTGGGAAAAAAGTCTAATTTTTAGATACCTTTAGCATAATTTTTGCACTTTGGATTTTGATATTTCAAGTATCTATCGAAATACACGAATTTAAAGATGGCACTGGTACTTATTATTAATATAGTCCCTCATGGTATCTTGATAAGGAAATTTTGCCTTTGGAAGTGCCATTAGAAGAGCTTAAAAAAATCAATGTGAAAATTTTATTTTTCTGAATGGCTTCGTAGAAGGAAAAAAACTAGAGTTTTCCTGAAGGAGATATTTGAGATGTTAACTTCAAAAGTAAGTTATGTTATGAAATTTTGTCTTTGTTTTAAAGAATAGCTTAATTGAAACGTCTTAAAGCTTGCATTAAGTGAGTTGGGCACTCTGGGATCTCTTACCACTGAGTGTATTTTGAAAGGACTTGAAATGCCTTTGGTTTGTGTTTGAAAATAAAAAATAAATATTTGAAAATGTTTTCACCGTAAGAAATATAGTGATTCTTCATTTTGATCTTCATATTTACTTGCATTTTATTCTTTTTCGTGTATTTTTTACTAGCTCATGTGTTCTTATTTATTTTGCTCTTCTTTCCCCTTTTCTCACAAAATTCAAGAGTATATTCACTGTCTTTTATACATAAGACACTGTAAAACTTATTTAACTAGTTTGTACGTTTAGAACTATTAAAAACTTTAAACGAAAACAGCAGAATAGGTAAATTACTGTGATAATAGCTGATTTGATGGGCGTTGATTTACGCATCAGCATGGATAAAGCTAGTTTTGTTGCCAACTCCCCAAAAGATAAGGCTGTTTTGAAACAAAACGACAAAAGAAACCCACAAATAAAGGATAAAAATATATTTTTTTATGATTATAGTGTTTTTTCTGTGAAGGTTTGCCAATAGAATAGATTCATAGAGAAAGCTCGATTTTTTTATTTTTTTGGATTAGACGTGTTTAGAAACTCAGGTCCTCAAATATTAAAAACAAGCCCGTTGAATTATACGTTTGAGAATAGCGATACTGATAGATGCAAGATTTAGCTAGCTCACAGGACAAAGTAAATAAATGCTAGTAGAAAAATTTTTGTGTTTTTTAGTTGGTTCTTAGAGATTTTAAAGGATGTAAAACTGTTTAACAATATATGTACAAATCTATATTATAAAGGCCAAACGTATCTGTGCGTAACGCATACGTCGTCTTGCACATGGCAACACTTTCAAATTTTAAATGAATTTCGGTATTGTAATTTTTGCTACTAAAAGTTTTTAAATTTCTTAATGTCGCATGTTCTCAATTTTTACATCATCGTGTTGGGAAAAAAATGTAATTTTAAATGAAATTTGTTTGAAAACTGTATCTTAATTTGTTTTTGAAATATTAATTTTTTGTAGCTTTTATTACCACTTTTCTAATCGTGGCAACAGGAGTACTCCATGATTATTTAAATCAAGGGAAAAAAATTGAGTGCTGTATCTTTATGTTGCCATTTTCTCATTAAAAGGGAAAAAATAGAAATTTAAATATCTTCTGTTATAAAACCCGGTGAATTTTGACTTCATTTACAAAATTTGATTTACACGTAAAAGAAAATCAACAGTTTAATATCTATTTCAGTTAATAGCATTCAGACTTCAAGTTTTGAATCAAAATTATCAAAAAAAAATGGCAATTTTTTTTAACGTGAATACAGATGTGAAATGTACATTTGTAAATTTTGTCATGGTGAAAATGATGCCAGGTTTAGATTTTAGCCGGGGGTAAAAAATCTATGATTGAGTCAAAGTTGAATAAATTTTGCTTTTTATCATTTTAGAATACTAGCATAAGAACCTTAATTGATAACTTTATCACAATAACATATCTTTATTATTTTTTACCGCTTACATATACGATTAAAGCTTAATTTTAACAATTTCTGCAACTGCGTTTTATAGACATAGTATTTTGTTAATTTGACAATAAATATCGTTTGTTTAAAAGTTAGACATACCAATATAAAAGGCATTTTTTACTATAACTAATTTTGTAGGCATTATAAGTTAATGAAACAGTTCCTTCTCAAAAATTTTCTTTCGTCAAAATTTGACGGGTTCTACCTTGTATGTATAAAATTGCATTATGAATGAATATAAATAAATAAATTTGCATAACTATATAGATATCTCTCTTTTCTAACGTACGCCCCTAGGCCATTGCCTAGGTAGGTCTTATGAGTAATCCAGTCCAGACATATGATAACATGATATATAATTAATCGATATTTTAATACCATCATAGTTAGCCTATTTTGATTAATTAATTGTCTTAGCTCAAATCAATCATTATAATATGTTATTATTGTAATAACATACCTTCGATGATTCAACACGCAATAGCGATGATGTGCAAAAACGTGTACTAATACAATTGTCAGTGCAAAGCCTGAAAACTGTGAAAGGAATTTACTTAACAAACATTGCCATAGCCGTTTTTGTTTTAATTCTCCAATTATCCGGATTTTTCATTAACTGGATCAGTCTCGTTGTCAACTGGTCCAGATAATAAGCTTTGCTCTTTAAACCCCCAATTTTACCACAAAAATTCCAATTCTAAGTCTTTTTAAAATCTGTAGAATTTCCTATCTACTAAAGGGGGACTTACTTTCGGGACCTTGAGGTATATTTTCAATTACTAACACAACAATTTCTTAATGAATAATATTTCTCGTAAAACCAGTAAAAATAATTTATATTCTGAAAATTACATTTTTTTATATTATCAGTAAATACAATTCCATTTTACCGCGATGTCTTAAAAGAATTTAATATAAGCAAAACTATTCAAAAGCGTCTTAAAATGATTAAAAAAATACAGAGATATTTCGTTAAATCTTTTTTTTTTTTTTTTCTAATATTGTTCATTTTCGAAAACCTGCGATTTCGAAGATAAGTCATTAACTTTCAAAAACTCATTAACTTTCAAAGATACTTTTCTTTATTTCAGTAATATTGAAATACATAAATAAATGCATTAAAAGCCAATTTAATCTTGTTTATCTTTTTATTCTTTAATATGCATAAAATGTTTCCATTATGAATGTTGTGCATATTAATAACATTGCATTATTCGACGATTTTATACCAATATTGCAAAAACTAGCTGATTCATTTTGAAAATTTATATTATTTTCAATTTAAAGACTGGTTTAAAATTGTTGGTTAAATTGTTGGTTTATAGTAATATTTTTCAATGATCATTTTTACAGTGTAAATACATAGCTATATACAATTATATCCTTGCATAGATGAGCGCATATAATTATGAACAAGCTGCTGGATTTACATATTTTAAAGTCTAAAACAGAAAGATATTAAGGGATATCACGACTGAGACGCGAAGCTCACTCGCATTAATTTTACTCTAACATTTAAACGCATTTTGTAAGTAAAATTATTCAAGTGTTTATAGATAGTTTAATTTACATGTTTGATAAAACTGTGTCAAAACTTTGCAAATGTTAGAAGTCAATGTAGCATAAAAATTCAAGTCTTAATTACGTCCACTAATAACTATATCATAAAAATCTATGTTTTAAAACGAGAACATACTAAATACAAGAACATGCAATAAAAATATTAATTTACTTAAAAAACGTCACTTTACTAAAAACATATTAAAAATATATTCAAAATATATAGGTATGTTTCAAATCATTCATTAAGTCATCTATAAAGTGCATAGCAGAAAAGCTATAAACACAATGTACATTAAAACCGAAAAAATTAAACATTGAATACCAATAAAAATGCACAACACTCTCTATATTTTCAGTACCGCCCGTGTTTCCATCATGGAGCGATTTAATTAAAGTGACGTCATTTAAATAAATAAATATTTGTAATATATGTTTTTGGCTTTTTCGTTTAGAATATATATTATCTTATAAATTTAAAAGTATCTTTTTTTTAGTTAATTGAAAATTGTAGTTACATTTAAAATCCCATTATTACTTAAAATACTCGAGCGATTTCGATGTTAATCATGTTATCAGAATGTATTCATAAACAAGATTTCTGTAGAACTTGGAAAGCGAGTTTCTATTCGTTTTAGAAATGTCTGTCATTTATAATGCACTTTGGACTACACTGTTAAGTTTCACAAAACTTGTAATATGCAGAAGAAGGCCACCACCTATAAGTATACCCATAATTAAAATTTAGATTTAAAATCAATATTTATTTTAATTCTAATCGGGCACTGTAATGATGGAGCGTCTTTAATTTTGCTTGCTGTATTCTCTCTCGACAAGTACCCTAACTGTAGGACGTGCAAGTTAAAATTTTATATGCACTTTTTTCCAACTTTACTAATCTAGAGATTTTATCATTAAGTAATTTTCCCAAATGTCATTAGCAGGTTTTTTTTATCTAATAACTTATTCGTATAAAACTGCATAATTCAGTTCGCATTGACGTATTTGAACTTGCAAGTTTTAATGAAAAAATATGCTCAGGTTTATAAATTACTTAAGAGGGTACTTTAACAGCTCCAACAAGGATGAAAGTGCTCTAAAGCCATTTTGGGGTAGTTTTAGAGCAGCAAAAATCCGATTTCGTAGCATGTTTTTCGCGATTCTTTGAAAAATATGGCTTATTTTTCGCAATCTTTTGATAAAAATTAAATGTTTTTCAAGATTTTTGGGTGAAATTTGAGTGTTTTTCATTGTTTTGGGGCAAAATTCGCGTGTTTTCTGTCATTATTTGACAAAATCACGTGTTTTTCCAATCTTTTGACGAAATCAGGGTGTTTTTTGCGAGCTTTCGACTAGAAAATTTTCATTTATTTTTAAATTAGATATCTGGAAAAAGTTAAAAACGGAATTTTTCTTTGCTTCTCGGATCGATAAATTTTCTTTTGGTACTAAAAGCGTTTTGGCGAAGGATTGGCGTATATAAAAAAAACGCTATTTCGGAACACATATATGGAGTAATTGGATTTCTGTGTATAATGCCCAAAGAGTGCAGCATTTGAAACCCTGAAATCAAAGCTGATGCAGACGAGATATTCAGATCTTGTGTCGCACCTTACGCTACAGCCATTCTTTGCATCTTTATCGCCAATTCTTTTTATTTAATGAATGCTAAAGTGATATATTCTCAACTTGATTAGGTTTCAAAGCAAACAAAACAGCATAGATTATGGCCAGTATGACTACTCATTTAAATCCAACTGAGCATATCTTTAACGAACTCCGAACAAAGCACTGTATTTCTTTCTTGACGTCTTCGGGATTTCGATAAATCACTTTTTGAAGAGAAACTTCCTTAAATTCTCATCGAGAACCTCATCGCATCCATAGAAAACAGATGCAGATATTATATTATTATATATTATCTTATCGAATACATAAAAAAATCCTTTATTCTTTTCAACAATCATGCTTTTTTGCCATTTATTATCACTAAAATTGGTGTAGAGCATCTTTTATGTTCTTGACATAATTTCAAAGAGTTAAAATTCCAATATAAGATATTTAAATGTTTGACTTTCTATAATAATTTTAATGTATTTCATACTTCCAATTTTATACGCATGCATGATTTTTTTGCATTGTTTTCTTTAGAATTTTTTTAACAGTATATAATAATTTATACATAATATTTTGTAATTTTGCAATTCATCTTGCTCATTTTTGGCATTTGAATTTGTAGTAGTATATGGTCAATTAAAGATAACATCTCATTTTCTGTAACGGACATGGGTTGCTATTAAATCTATGTTCTTACTAATATCGCTCCGACTAATCCCTCAGAGGAAAATTCTTGTTAAAAAAAAAAAAAAAAAAAACTTTAAAATTTATTTTTTGATTATCATTATTCATTAAATTCTTTATAAAAATGATGAAATGTTTGAAAAATGTTTGCTTTTATGTTCCATTAGAAAAATATGTATTGTAAAATTAAACTTTTATCTATAATTACTCGCTTTATCAACCAAATAAGATATTCTGACACATCAGTTATTTATTAAACATTCAAAATAAAAAAAAAAACTAAATAAATAACGTCATTGAAAACACATTGCATGAACAAAAATTGCATATATTCATGTTACAGCTATTGAATTTTTTATCAATATAATTTATTAAGTTTTTATTCAGAAAATTTCCATATTATTCAGGATTCAAAATATTGTACTAATTTGACACAGATCAATGGCAGAATGTAACAAATTTTCAATTTCTGAATAGTTATATTTTACTATTTATAGCGCTATAATAAAATAAATCAATCTGTTACTCTCTTAGAGTAACATGTAATTATACTGCTTGTGGTATACTGAAATACATTCAGAAATAATTTAAATGCATTATAAAATATTTTCCGTGTATTTGAATTTGAATACATATGCCAGAATTTTATAATTTTCAGAACACATTTCATAAAGTGATACAATATTCTTCAATAATAAATTAATCATGCATGAAAATAATATCAAATTTCTGAACTTTAATTAGAAAATATTTCTATAGGTGAAATGATTTGACTTTTGTAATTTATTAGAAAAGCAAATTTATAATGGGATCGTATTTTTACGGAATGATTCATTTTCTATTACGTTTGTTATCTAAAAGCAGACGATAGAAATTTGATTTTTTGAATAGCACTTAAAATATTTTTTTCTCGATCAGAAAGTGGTATCATTTAGTTAATTCTGTGCATTCATTTGATAGTAATTATGAAGATGACGTTCGATGTAATTTTACGAAATTCTCGTGCAATTTAATTACATCAAAAGTAAAGTCAAAACAATTATTTTCAAAATACGATACGTCACATCTCCCCCCATATAAATGAGATGGAAAATTAATTAAAGTAAAAAATGCAGTTTATAAGAACAAAAACAGTTCTGTTATTATTTTTAAGGTATCATAGAATCTGATATAGTAACATTATAAAGAAACAAGTCTAAAATTGAACGTCAACCGTAGCAAATTAATTGCTATGTACTGTAATGAAGCTTTTAAAAACATTTAGATAATGGTGTAATAGGAGGCATTACTTCAGATACAGTAAAGTAGACGAAATCTTATGTGCCTTCCTGTAAATACCATCTTGTTTTCTGGTATACAGAAAGTAATTTGTAGTAAGCCTGAGCAATGTATATCAATTTCTTAACAAGCTAAATAGTTTAATATAATTAAAATTCGCTCCAAACAATGTTTATCTCTATACCATTATGTGATGGAATACTTTTGAGTGGAATTGTAAATTAATAACAAATATTGTTTCTATCACACATTATACAGAATGTATATTTTAGTATATACTTCATGGTAGCATATCGATTTGATTATATTCGAAAGAGTGTAACATCATTAAAATGCCCTTGAAACTATTTTTTCCTTTTGGAAGTAATCTACCGAAACATTTTCGGTTGTCCCTGTAATTAAACTTTACAGCCAATTTTCAAGAAATTTGAAATGATTAGATAAAATTATGCTAAAATTATATATTTTAAAATTTAAACGTTTCGGTTAGATAGTTTTTTCTCTGTTGGACAAATGGACAAACGGATGGACAGACTGACAGAGGGACGGAGTGAACGACGACTATAGGTGTTTCGTATTAACATAACTACGAACGCACCTGAAAAGGGTTTTTCTTTATCAAGGTATAACAATAATATTATCAGAATGTGTTCATAAACAAGATTTAAAAAGAATAGGAAAGCGAATTTCTATTCGTTTTAAGCAATGTCTGTCATTTGGAATGCAGTTTTGAGGAATTGTTAAGTTTCAAAAAACTTGTGGCGTGCCAGAGAAGTCCACTGCATAGAAATGTACACAAAATTAAAATTTAGGTTTAAAATCAATATTTATTTAAATTCTAATTGGGCAGGGTAATGATGGAGGGTCTTTAATTTTACCTATTCTATTCTACGCTTAATATCAAAAATCAAAATTATTAAATTCGAAACATACCCACGTATTGGAAAGCAATTGCTCAGTTGGCGATTCCTAAATATTTGAAGATCAAGCAATAATTTAACAGCAATATGCAATTTACTTCACAAAACCTCTGACTAAATTTCACTTTCTAACAACAAGAAGTTGTTGATGAAGTTTTTTCAACAGTAGTTAAAAGTCCATTTCTTACGAATTGACAACATTCACTTGGCTTGTTTCAGCGCTTTATGCAGAAATTATTCCGATTCCCGTTTACTCATCTCACTTTTCTTCAAAGTAAGACTGGTAATTCAAAAACCTATGATTATTTTTGCTCCCGTTTTTATTTTAAAATTGTCAAAGATCAGATCCGTCTTTTAATGAACCTTAAGTTGCACGTGAAATTTTTAGTCTTTCAAACACCCTTAGAAAACTACTTC
The DNA here is from genome assembly GCA_964019185.1 of Maratus speculifer. NCBI lineage: Eukaryota > Metazoa > Arthropoda > Arachnida > Araneae > Salticidae > Maratus > Maratus speculifer. Next base: position 244,006,203 of record OZ025289.1, read on the forward strand.
AAACAATGGTATAAATGGCATAAATTTAAATCCAGAAGAGGATTGGATACTTTTTCTATTGCAATGGAAGACGTATTTCGAGCCAGCATCTATATAATAAAATTCTAAGCCATGCGAGTGTAAACAGCAGGTTCTGGATGACAACTTCATTTTTATATGTCAAATGGCGATTTCGTTAGTCTAGTGCATGTTACAGGTTACAGACCGCCAAATGTTCTTTCATCGCCATCATTTCTTTTAAAATATACATACCTATCATTCATTTTATTTAATTTTTTTTAAGCTATTGCATAGCTTTTATCACGGGCTTTGAGCGCGGCGACCGAATCCAAAAATTCCGTAACGCAAAAAATCCTAACACATCCGTAACGAAAAAACCTAACACTCGGCTAACGTCGTTTGGGCTCGGCAGACTTCGGCACCGTGCCGAAGTCTGCCGAGCTGAAACGACGTTAGCCGGACTGTTTTTCTATCTTCTTTAGACACAATATTTTAGTTCAACAGTGAATGGCAGTTGCTGGTGAATAGCTGTACGCGTAAAATTTGTGTATAAAGTTTTTAAATATGAATAAACAAAGTGCATTTATTAATGAAGAAAGTGGTGAAAAAATAGGAGACCCCCCCCAACGTGAGGGTCGAAAAATTTAAAATGCTTATAACTCGCTATCTAATTTTTGAATCGCGGCCAAATTTTGTTTGGTAATTTATTATGAGACATTGTTAATTTTTGGTGACAGGAGACCCCCCCCCCCACGGTGAGGGTTGAAAAATTTTAAAGGCTTATAACTCGCGATCTACTTTTCGTAGCGCGGCCAAATTTTGTTTGGTAATTTATTATGAGACTTAATTTTTGGTGAGAGGAGACACCCACGGTAAGGGTCGAAAAAATTAAAATGCTTATAACTCGCGATCTAATTTTCGTAGCGCGGCCAAATATTGTTTGGTAATTTATTATGAGACAGTGTTAATTTTTGGTGACAGGAGACCCCCAAGGTGAGGGTCGAAAAATTTAAAATGCTTATAACTCGCGATCTAATTTTCGTAGCGCGGCCCAATTTTGTTTGGTAATTTATTATGAGACATTGTTAATTTTTGGTGACATGAGACCCCACACGGTGATGATCGAAAAATTTAAAATGCTTATAACTCGCGATCTAATTTTCGTAGCGCGGCCAAATTTTGTTTGGTAATTTGTTATGAGACAGTGTTAATTTGTGGTGACAGGAGACCCCCCACGGTGAGGGTCGAAAAAATTAAAATGCTTATAACTCGCGATCTAATTTTCGTAGCGCGGCCAAATTTTGTTTGGTAATTTATTATTAGACAGTGTTAATTTTTAGGGACAGGAGACCCCCCACGGTCAGGGCCGAAAAATTTAAAATGTGCTTAACTCGCGATCTACTTTTCGCAGCGCGGCCAAATTTTGTTTGGTAATTTATTATAAGACAGTGTTAATTTTTAGGGACAGGAGACCCCCCACGGTGAGGGTCGAAAATTTTTAAATGTGCTTAACTCGCGATCTACTTTTCGCAGCGCGGCCAAATTTTGTTTGGTAATTTATTATTAGACAGTGTTAATTTTTGGGGACAGGAGACCCCCCACGGTGAGGGTCGAAAAATTAAAAATGTGCTCAACTCGCGATCTACTTTTCGCAGCGCGGCCAAATATCATCAGCGTATTGAAGAACCATATGGAGTTAGAACGATACACGTATGACTAAAGTTACCTATGTAATATTGTGGCACTGAATCTTAATTAATTCCTAAGTAATGTAATACTCAGCTTTATAAAATAATTGATTACATTTTTATTTTCACTATGTGTGCAGGAACACAATTCCAAAACACACTTTAAAACAAATCGCACCACATTAATCAGTTCACAAGTGAAAAAAAATCTGATATTGAAAAACATGTCTTGTATCCACTCATTTATTCTATGCAAGGATTTTTTTCCAAATAATTTATGCCTACAATTTCCCTTGCACGTATATCCTTCCTAAGCCATTTATGGTTTTCAATGCGCTGATGAATTTGCGCAAGAAAAAAATAGGTGTTGCTATTCGAAAATTTCTAAATTTTTTCACTGTAACTATAAGCGTGAGAGCTCTATCATTTTAAATAATCACAATCTTAAGCGCATACTTTCACATAATTATATCTAAAACTATTATAAATTGGTTAAGCAGTTAGGCAGCTAGGGGTGCATATGTAGCGGGTTTTTTTATGACCACCCTGTATTACTTGCGGCAATTTCTGTAATTCCATATTTCTAAATCTGAAGCTTTTAGAAACTTATCTCTGTTAAAAACTTCATAGATCACAATTTCCATTTTTCCCGATTAATATATATATATATATTTAAGTATATTTTATAAACAATATTCCGAAAAAATGTGTTCAAATAGGAGACCCCCCCAACGTGAGGGTCGAAAAATGTAAAATGCTTATAACTCGCGATCTAATTTTCGTAGCGCGGCCAAATATTGTTTGGTAATTTATTATGAGACAGTGTTAATTTTTGGTGACAGGAGACCCCCTAGGTGAGGGTCGAAAAATTTAAAATGCTTATAACTCGCGATCTAATTTTCGTAGCGCAGCCCAATTTTGTTTGGTAATTTATTATGAGACATTGTTAATTTTTGGTGACATGAGACCCCACACGGTGATGATCGAAAAATTTAAAATGCTTATAACTCGCGATCTAATTTTCGTAGCGCGGCCAAATTTTGTTTGGTAATTTGTTATGAGACAGTGTTAATTTGTGGTGACAGGAGACCCCCCACGGTGAGGGTCGAAAATTTTTAAATGTGCTTAACTCGCGATCTACTTTTCGCAGCGCGGCCAAATTTTGTTTGGTAATTTATTATTAGACAGTGTTAATTTTTGGGGACAGGAGACCCCCCCACGGTGAGGGTCGAAAAATTAAAAATGTGCTCAACTCGCGATCTACTTTTCGCAGCGCGGCCAAATTTTGTTTGGTAATTTAGTATGAGATTGTTAATTTTTGGTGACAGGGACCCCCACGGTGATGGTCGAAAAATTTAAAATGCTTATAACTCGCGATCTAATTTTCATAGCGCGACCAAATTTTGTTTGGTAGTTTATTTTGAGACTACTGTTAATTTTTGGTGACAGGAGACCCCCACGGTGAGGGTCAAATTTAAAATGCTTAAAACTCACGATCTAATTTTCGTAGCGCAGCCAAATTTTGTTTGGTAATTTATTATGAGACAGTGTTAATTTTTGGTGACAGGAGACCCCCCAAGGTGAGGGTCGAAAAATTTAAAATGCTTATAACTAGCGATCTAATTTTCGTCGCGCGGCCAAATTTTGTTTGGTAATTTATTATGAGGCATTGGCAATTTTTTGTGATATGAGACCCCCACGGTGAGGGTCGAAAAATTTTAAATGCTTTATAACTCGCGATCTAATTTTCTTAGCGCGGCCAAATTTTGTTTGGTAATTTATTATGAGACAGTGTTAATTTTTGGAGACAGGAGACCCCCCACGGTGAGGGTCGAAAAATTTAAAATGCTTATAACTTGCGATCTACTTTTTGTAGCGCGGCCAAATTTCGTTTGGTAATTTTTTATGAGACAGTGTTAATTTTTGGTGACAGGAGACCCCCCCCCCCACCGTGAGGGTCGAAAAATTTTAAATGCTTATAACTTGCGATCTAATTTTCGTAGCGGGAAACAAATTTTGTTTGGTAATTTATTAAGCTATTGCATAGCTTTTATCGCGGGCTTTGAGCGCGGCGACCGTATCTAGAAATTCCGTAACGAGAAAAAATCCTAACACTCCGGCTAACGACGTTTCAGTTCGGCAGACATCGGCACGGTATCCTTCGGTAGACTTCGGCAGACATTGACGCGGTATTTTTGCATAAATTGATAAAAAATGCTATGCAATAGCTTTACCGCGGCAGTCCCCGAGTGCCACACGTATTTTTTATCACTCGTTTGATTTAAATTACATAAAATTAAAATACATTTAAAATACATATGTTTCATTTAGTTTATTTGAAATACAATAAATTGATTAGCAAATAATTACATTTTCCAGAATAGGACTCTAGCAAAAAAGAAAAAATAAATAAATAAAATAAAATAAAATAAATAAATGACATCTTATTTTCCGGCAATCTTTTTTTTTTTTTACCAAACTAGATTAAACCAAGATCAAATGCCAATAATGGCTGATGGTAAATGTCACATTCATTTGACATTAAACACTTTACACGTGATTTTTATTTTGGGTATTTCATTTATATTTTTATTAATGTTATACTAATTTATTTGGTCAATCGGTATTTAAGGTAAAAATTATGTCAATTTAACTTGGCGAATAGTTAGGCAATTTTTATAATTTGGCGAAGTAGGTCGACCGAATATTCAAGTAGTACCAAAAAATATTGCATATATATGTATAAACAAAATATTTCTGCATATATGAAAAATACAAATATAAATAAAATTAAAGTTTAGGTTTATTTTCATAGCTATTTATATACATTCTATGTATTTCTGCAAATACTTAATAGTAATAATAATAACATAAACCAAAATATTTCTATTCACCATTATATCATTGTTTCAATCTTTTTTTTTTTTTTAACCAAACTAGATTAAACCAAGATTAAATGCCAATAATGTCTGATGGTAAATGTCACATTCATTTGACATTAACCCTTTGAGCTCTGATGGTAGAATTTTCTACCACATAATATCAATTCCGAAATGCCACAACGACACCAGAAAATTCGACCAACTTTATTTGAAAAAGATTTAATGCATTTTTTCGCATATATCATTAACCGTTTTTTTTTTCTTTGCAAAATACTATTGCCAATGTGACAGTTGGAATTTCGAACAAATTTACTCACCAGAACTCAAAGGGTTAAACACTTTACACGTGTTGGTTACGTCATCAAGTTATTTTTATTTTGGATGCTTCATTTACATTTTTATTAATGTTATACTAATTTATTTGGTCAATCGGTATTTAAGGTAAAAATTATGTCAGTTTAACTTGGCGAATAGTTAGGCAATTTTTATAATTTGGCGAAGTAGGTCGACCGAATATTCAAGTAGTACCAAAAAATATTGCATATATATGTATAAACAAAATATTTCTGCATATATGAAAAATACAAATATAAATGAAATTAAAGTTTAGGTTTTTTTTCATAGCTATTTATATACATTCTATGTATTTCTGCAAATACTTAATAGTAATAATAATAACATAAACCTAAATATTTCTATTCACCATTATATCATTGTTTCAATCTTTTTTTTTTAACCAAACTAGATTAAACCAAGATTAAATGCCAATAATGTCTGATGGTAAATGTCACATTCATTTGACATTAACCCTTTGAGCTCTGATGGTAGAATTTTCTACCACATAATATCAATTCCGAAATGCCACAACGACACCAGAAAATTCGACGAAATTTATTTGAAAAAGATTTAATGCATTTTTTCGCATATATCATTAACCGTTTTTTTTTTTCTTTGCAAAATACTATTGCCAATGTGACAGTTGGAATTTCAAACAAATTTACTCACCAGAACTCAAAGGGTTAAACACTTTACACGTGTTGGTTACGTCATCAAGTTATTTTTATTTTGGATGCTTCATTTACATTTTTATTAATGTTATACTAATTTATTTGGTCAATCGGTATTTAAGGTAAAAATTATGTCAATTTAACTTGGCGAATAGTTAGGCAATTTTTATAATTTGGCGAAGTAGGTCGACCGAATATTCAAGTAGTACCAAAAAATATTGCATATATATGTATAAACAAAATATTTCTGCATATATGAAAAATACAAATATAAATAAAATTAAAGTTTAGGTTTATTTTCATAGCTATTTATATACATTCTATGTATTTCTGCAAATACTTAATAGTAATAATAATAACATAAACCAAAATATTTCTATTCACCATTATATCATTGTTTCAATCTTTTTTTTTTTTTTAACCAAACTAGATTAAACCAAGATTAAATGCCAATAATGTCTGATGGTAAATGTCACATTCATTTGACATTAACCCTTTGAGCTCTGATGGTAGAATTTTCTACCACATAATATCAATTCCGAAATGCCACAACGACACCAGAAAATTCGACCAAATTTATTTGAAAAAGATTTAATGCATTTTTTCGCATATATCATCAACCGTTTTTTTTTCTTTGCAAAATACCGGTGCCAATGTGACAGTTGGAATTTCGAACAAATTTACCCACCAGAGCTCAAAGGGTTAAACACTTTACACGTGTTGGTTACGTCATCAAGTTATTTTTATTTTGGATGTTTCATTTATATTTTTATTAATGTTATACTAATTTATTTGGTCAATCGGTATTTAAGGTAAAAATTATGTCAATTTAACTTGGGGAATAGTTAGGCAATTTTTATAATTTGGCGAAGTAGGTCGACTGAATATTCAAGTAATACCAAAAAATATTGCATATATATGTATAAACAAAATATTTATGCATATATGAAAAATACAAATATAAATAAAATTAAAGTTTAGGTTTATTTTCATAGCTATTTATATACATTCTATGTATTTCTGCAAATACTTAATAGTAATAATAATAACATAAACCAAAATATTTCTATTCAGCACCATATTATTGTTTCAATCTTTTTTTTAACCAAACTAAATTAAACCAAGATTAAATGCCAATAATGTCTGATGGTAAATGTCACATTCATTTAAAATTAAACACTTTACACGAGTTGCTTACGTCATCAAGTGATTTTTATTTTGGGTGTTTCATTTATATTTTTATTAATGTTATATTCATTTATTTGGTCAATCGGTATTTAAGATAAAAAATTATGTCAATTTGTGTAGTTTGGCCAATAGTTAAGCAATTTATGTAATTTGGCGAAATAGGTCGACCAAATATTCAAGTAGTACCAAAAATATTGTATATATGTATAAACAAAATATTTATAGGGAGGTGGATTGCTCTTTGTGACAATTGAAAACACAAAATCTCAAATTTTCCAGCTAGATGCCCCATCCTAGTCACCTTGTGAATTCAACGCTGTCATCAACGTAAAGAAAAAAATAGAGATTCAAACATCTTAAGCGATTAAAAATATTAAACCAAGAAAATAATCCTTCATAAAAAGATTTTTTCAGAGAGCAATTAAAAAAAACTAACCTGGGAAAAATATGACTTAGTTGCGACCTCATCGCTCGATAAACACTCCAAGGTTTTCTTTCTCAGTTTTAGAATTGCGCCCTACATTGTGCGCTCACTGTTTATCGAACTCGAATCCTTTTATAAGCTATAGCTTACATTCTCTGTTGATTGCTGAAGGGATATAATTGAACCATTTATCTCTAACTTGATAAGGAAAGAGCTGATAAAAATTTGTATTGCTTTAATTGCTCTCTGAAAAAATCTTTTTATGAGGGATTATTTTCTTGGTTTAATATTTTTAATCGCTTAAGATGTTTGAATCTCCATTCTTTTCTTTACGTTGATGACAGTGTTTAACTCACAATGTGACCAAAATGGGGCATCCATTTGAGATTTTGTGTTTTGAAAATAAGAAGGTAGTTTTTATTCTGGCGTTAATTGCCCCGCTCTTGTCTAAAAGCTCCGCTTTATAGAAGTCTCAACGGGCAACAGGCAGTAGCCAAAACGTTTCGTCAAACAACCCTACAGGAAGAGAAAGATTCTAGAGGAAGAATAGCTCTATAAACTGACTCTTTTTTCCAAATAATCACCCATGTTTTGTACCCATTATGTTATCTGTCATCCATGATTTGATAAAAAAAATAATGTTCATTTACATCTGCCATCCTAAATATATTCTTTAAAACGCCTCATTGAGCAGATACTTAAGCATAACTTGCATACAGGGTGGTCATAAAGTATCTTCCTCGACATATGTAGCGCAGCAACATAACCACTCAACCGATCGAAAGGAAATTTCAGATTTAGTTATTTGAATGTATGTACTCGAAATCTTGATGATTTAAAACAACCGAGCTCTCATTCTTACGATTACAGTTAAATAATTTCAAAAATTTAGAATAGCAACACATTCTTTTTTATGCTCAAATTCATCAGCGTATTGAAGAACCATATGGAGTTAGAACGATACACGTATGACTAAAGTTACCTATGTAATATTGTGGCACTGAATCTTAATTAATTCCTAAGTAATGTAATACTCAGCTTTATAAAATAATTGATTACATTTTTATTTTCACTATGTGTGCAGGAACACAATTCCAAAACACACTTTAAAACAAATCGCACCACATTAATCAGTTCACAAGTGAAAAAAAATCTGATATTGAAAAACATGTCTTGTATCCACTCATTTATTCTATGCAAGGATTTTTTTCCAAGTAATTTATGCCTACAATTTCCCTTGCACGTATATCCTTCCTAAGCCATTTATGGTTTTCAATGCGCTGATGAATTTGCGCAAGAAAAAAATAGGTGTTGCTATTCGAAAATTTCTAAATTTTTTCACTGTAACTATAAGCGTGAGAGCTCTATCATTTTAAATAATCACAATCTTAAGCGCATACTTTCGCATAATTATATCTAAAACTATTATAAATTGGTTAAGCAGTTAGGCAGCTAGGGGTGCATATGTAGCGGGTTTTTTTATGACCACCCTGTATTACTTGCGGCAATTTCTGTAATTCCATATTTCTAAATCTGAAGCTTTTAGAAACTTATCTCTGTTAAAAACTTCATAGATCACAATTTCCATTTTTCCCGATTAATATATATATATATTTAAGTATATTTTATAAACAATATTCCGAAAAAATGTGTTCAAACAGGAACTGCTATCAATGATTCTTTTAATACAAACTTATTTTTAGAATCGTATAATGTATGAATCAAAAGTTACAGATCATTCCAATAAAGCATTTATAAGGTATAATCTAATCTTATAAGGTATAATCTAATACTTCCTGCATAGCAATCTGTTTTATTACGGATTAAACATGAGCAGTTTTAATTTTTGAACATTCATAATTCATTCAGTACTTGACCAAATACCTTTTTATTTGGCATTGAATGTAATAGTTAACGGAAAATCCAAATATGATGTCAAAAATATGTGATATTATTGAAAGTTTTACAGTTTAATACAATTTCTATCTATAAACGACAGCCTAAGTAAAATGCGATTATAGTATTATTTATACAAACTTATTTTTAGAATCATATAATTTATTATTCCAAAATTAAAGCTCATTCCAATAATGGATTTCTAAGGTATATCTCAATACTTCCTGCATCGGAATCTATTTTACTAGGAATTAAACATGAGCAGTTTTAATTTTTGAACATTCATAATTCATTCAGTACTTGACCAAATACCTTTTTATTTGGCATTGAATGTAATAGTTAACGGAAAATCCAAATATGATGTCAAAAATATGTGATATTATTGAAAGTTTTACAGTTTAATACAATTTCTATCTATAAACGACAGCCTAAGTAAAATGCGATTATAGTATTATTTATACAAACTTATTTTTAGAATCATATAATTTATTATTCAAAAATTAAAGCTCATTCCAATAATGGATTTCTAAGGTATATCTCAATACTTCCTGCATCGGAATCTATTTTACTAGGAATTAAACATGAGCTGTTTTCATATTTGAACTTTCATATTTCATTAATTATATCACTAAATAACTTCTTGTTTGGCATTGAAGCTGATATTTACAGGAAATTCAAATATAGTGTCAATCTCGTGTGATATTACTGAACGTTTTACAGTTTAATACAGTTTCCATCTATAAACGACAGCTTAAGTAAAATGCAAATATAGTATTCTTTATTGCAAACTTATTTTTTCAAATCGTATAATGTATAGATCCAAAGTTACAGCTAATTACAATAAAGGATTTCTAAGGTATGTTTCAGTACTTCCTGCATTGCAATCTGTTTTACTACGAATCAAACATGACCAATTTTAATAATTGAACTTTTATATTTCATTAACTACTTGAACAAACAATTTCCTATTTCTCATTGGAGGTAATATTTACAATGAAATCCAAACATGGAGACAAAATTATGTGGTATTATTGAAAGTTTTACAGTTTGATACAATTTCAGTGTATAAACGATAGATACGACAGATTAAGCAAAATTTGAGTATAATATTATTTAATACACTTCATCAAAAGTCAAATGGTACCAATCAAATTCAATATTGTGCATATTTAATAGACAATAATCCATTCTTCGGTACATTCGTAACTATATAAATACTTAGCACTGTAATTGCCGTTCAGTCAGTCCGTCTGTCCGCATATAACAGAGCAAAAACTACCCAACCGAATTGACTGAAATTTAAAATATATAACTGTTGCATAATTTTGTCGAGTTATTTCAAAATATATGAAAATCGGAAGCATAGTTTAATTATACAAACAATCAAAATTATTCCGTTACAATAGGTCAATGGAAAAAATAGTTTCAAGTGCATTTTTAACATGTTACAATCTTTAGACATAAGTAGAACTAATATGCATCTGTGAAGTATATACTAAAAAATACATTCTGTCAATCTGCGGTGCAAAGAATATTTATTATTCACTTGCGAGTCTACACAAATGTTTTCCATTACACAATGATATGGGGGACACTATTAGGGGCGAATTTTAATAATAATAAATTATTTCACATTTTATGAAATTTATATAAATTTCTGAGGTTTACTGCAAGTTACTTTCTGGAGAATAGAAATCAGACAGTACTTACAGAAACGCACAAAAGATTTCAACCACTGTATCCGAAGTACTGAATATTATTACACCAAGATTTGAATAATTTTAATACTTCTTATAGCACGAACGCATGTCATTTGCTACGTTTGTGGTGCAGTTTCCAACTTGTTTATTTTCTAGTACTACATTTTCATTTTTTCTAATACACAATAGATAAAAAAATGTAATAAGTTTAATAGCACAGTTTTGAAGATAACAAAATCTCGGACATTTAATCGTTAATTAAGTTAAATATAGTATCTTTTAATAAAAGTATTTTTTTTATTTAGTTACTTCAAAAATAAAGTCAACTGATTCATTCATTAAAAGTATTCCCAATAGAGATATGTCTCATTTATTAACGACATGTGAGTTTAGAAAGATTAATTCGAAAGCTTACTCAAATATTAAACACGGACAAAAGATTTCAACCATGATAATGTAATTAAATCTTTTTATAGATTAAGTGGGATTAAAAGATAACATCTTATTCAAACTCATTTCAGAGGTTAAACCACTTGAGAATTCATTTTTTATGGAATTTTCCATTATATTAAATTTATTATGACCAAGAGTTCTTAATGAAAGCTCTAATTAATTTATTGAAATAACATTTCAGTGCATAATGTGACTTTTTTAATTGGTGTAAGTGCTTGTGTATTTTCCTTAAAATTTTAAATTAAAAAAATGTTGATTATTTTTTTAATGAAATTTTATTTTTAAGTAAAAAAAAAAATGTTATATAAACTAGAAGCTGTGATAATTTGTATTAGCCTTCTGAGCATCTTGCAAATGGGTAAAATTATAATGTTGTTACATACGTAATTTTATTTAATTGGACAGAAAATATGATTTTTTCAACATTATATTTTAAAAAACTTAATTACAAACATGAATGTAATTTTTGAGAGTATTAATCATTCTAAAATGTACTGAAAATTTATGAAATCTATAGGATTATATTAACTTGAACATTGCTGATATTGCAGCGAAACTTGGAGCTTAGTGAACGGAATATTAAGTTCCAAACGCTTAGAGGTAATACAGTAGATGCTAGCATGAAAACACTTTTTTTTTATTTTCTCATTTAGAAAATATCTACACAGTTATATTATTTTTTTCTTTCTTCTGTATGCATAAGAAGATAGTATTCCGATAATGAAAAAATCGACTGTCTTTTTATTTCTCATTTTGCGGATTTACATGTTAAGCATGTCTGGCATACACTTTGAATAGTAGACTACTCATATTCTGTCTGTATTCATTATATGCATTTAATATTTGGAGGGAGTGGCAGAGACAGTGTCTCTAGTACTGGTGCAAGACATTTCACCAAATTTAAATTTCTGCCAGACGTTGGGAAAATTTCGTCCTGATTAAGTTTGTCTATTGCAGTTCTTTCATTCTTAACTCATTTGACACTCATGGCATTTTATCCACGAGTGGCAAGAGCTACGCCTCTGCTTTTTTTTTCTTTTTTCTTTTTTTTTCCCAGAAAAATGGTTTAAAAAGTTTTAAGTGCAGAATATTTAAGTGTTTTACATTTAAAGCTATACTCACAAAATTTTAATTAACGTATTCCGAAAGTTCGCTCTTTTTATGTCAGAATATATACAATCGCACAAAATGGAAATCCAAATCCAAAATAAAAATCTAGAATTCTTTAGTTATATCATTCTCGCAGCAAATTTTGTAAAGGTTAGAAACTGCGCATCATATTCTAGATAAAATTCTCATGCTTATTCATTTATTTAAATAAAAGTCTTGTGTAGACGACAATTTTTCTTCTACGTACACTGCCCTCAATTTAGATTACAAAACTTCAACCTGAAGCAAAACATTAAAAAAATATTTAAAACTCATTCATTATTAAACAAAAAAATCTAGCGCATCTATTTTGAGAATTTTAAATTGTTACCCGAATTAGTTTTTAGAGTTTTTCCATCGAACATAAAAAGAATGACCCCACGTAAGTTTGAATAAACAAGTATAGCATTTTTTAGAGTTATGAGATTGTTTTCAAATTTTGTGTACCATACTTTGGGAGAAAGGCAATGTGTTGACTGTTGGGGATGACTATGTGTTGCATGAATAATTCACACCACAATTTATCATTTATGTTGCGGTATTTCCAGAAAAAAATTAAAAACTAGAAACGTGTAAGTAAAAAATAAAAAGTTTCTTTTGAAGATTTTTTATGAAGAAAATTTGAAGAAAATTTTAAAAGGAGAAAACAATCCGAACTTTCTTGTAAATATGATATTAAGTCAAATGCAAATCTTGTTTTTGATTTATAAGTGTTAATCACGCATAATTTCTGTTCTTTTATAAATACGTCATCTTATTCCCATCAATTTGCGTGTCTAACCCTGAGATCGGAAATTAACGGCCAAAACCATTGATTATGTTTTTTGAAAAAAATCCTATTATATGTTGCATTTATATTACAGTGCTATTTTATGTTGTGTTCCACACAAAGAGGGGAATGAATACGTTAAATGTGGACTGCAAAACTCGTTATTATAACAAAGAAAAAATAGATGAGCCATAAGTGGGAAACAATGCAAAACTTATTCTACACTCTCAAAAACACCCCCTTTAATTCTACTGGCAGCAGTGCTGTCAGTATTCACATGAATTTACGAATATCCGTTTTTTTCTTCGTTAGAAAAGGTAAAAAATCTGTGAATTGAAGAAAGATTTGAAAACGCAAAAGCGGCTGACGCTGGATTCGAAGTACGCTAAGACTGCATCCTACGTAATACAGAAAAGAAGCTCTTTGAAGTGAATATATTTACTTCAGATGGGTTATGGCTTGATTAATTTCGGAAAAAAAATCAATATTTTGAAGTTAATTTTGGGAAGATTTAGTCTTTAATGAGATTGTTCTTGGGGTATTTGTAATTTAGTACTAATATAGAATAAAAATATGAATTTTAAATATTCTTATGAAGATTGCTAAAGGTAAAATATGAATATTATATTTATATCCGATAAGAATTTTCTTTTTTTGAGTAATATCGAATATTCTTCTTTTAATTTTTTTATTAACATATCTCTTAAATATCTTCATTTAAAGTATATTTTAAATGCGAATATTTATTTATAAACAACTTCATAAATTTAGCTTTATTTAACATTATTTGATTTTTCCAAATTTGAGAAAAAATTGCGATTAAATTTGAATGAATGAGAAAAGTAATTTTTATTTATTTTTAAATTCGAAAACTTTCTAGTTTTTTTTTTTTTTTTTTTAATTAGAAACCTTAATTTATAATCTTAATTTTTTTTTTTTTCAAAAATGAATTCGGATTTATTTTAATAAAACCAATAGGCATGCCTGATAGAATGAACGAAATCTCTCTCTCTTATTAAAACCTTCATTCAGAATTCAGAGATAAAACATGTTTTCTAAGAGTACGGATGTTATTTGTTAAATAATTAGGAAAATTTAGTGTATACTGACAAGTTTTTCTGACAGTGTGTATAAAATATTTTATTTACTAAAATATCCCTGTGGTTTACAAAACACGCGAAAAACGGTTGCGTATTATACACGTAAACATCGATTCGCAAGCTTTTGAAGCTAAATTTTTATTTGTGTTAAAAATTAAAGAACTTTGAATAAATCTGTGCTTATCAGAACCTTTGTTGTTGTTTCTCAAACGGAGTACCCATGTTCATCATGAAATAATACATAAAACTATTTTTACAAAAAAAATTGCATTATATGTTAATTTTTATATATATTATTCATTCCTAATTTCAAAGTTTTCTTTCTTATCAAATAATCAGAAGTGTGTTATTTTTCTTATGTCACAATTGCATCAAATGTAAAAATTTTAAAACGTTAGTGGCTTTAAAATATTTCAGATCACTTGTACATTAATAAAAATAGAAATTTACTCTTTCCCTGTAATGTATATCCATATCATAAACACATCTTTGTATGGGTATTTAGATAAAACTATATGTGTTACCTGATTTGGTATGAGAAATATAAATATATCAAAATTATCAAAAACATTAATTAAGCATTTAAATTTTTCAGACATTAACTACATATAAAAATAAACTGAGAAAAAATATAGCTGAAATTTTCGAAAAAGACTTAATTAAATTTTCTAAAATGAAACTTCCCTGTCATTTTTTTTATATTCTTGCAAGACAATTTTAAAATGCCAGAAAAGTGGGGATCTTTCTTATAAGCCATAAAAATGGATAATAAAACATTTCAGGTAATTTCATCAATAAATTTAATCAAAATTCTTACGACTAATGCAATAAATTTTTTTCAGAGTAAATTTACCAAAATATAAAGTTTTTTTACCGTAGTTGTTTTATTCTAATTAAATGTTTAGTACAGCATTATTTGATTTTTGGGGAGATACACTTGAACATATGTTAAATCATTACGCAGGATAATTTAAATTTGACATTTTTCTGCTATAGCTGTATAAGGCAAGAATCTGTAAAAGAAATTTAAAATATATATAGAAAAATAAAATAAAAGAAGAACGATGCAAATGATGATGATAGGTTACTGAAAAAATATGAAAATAATTAATAGCTTTTCATGTTTTAGTCTTAGAAATTATAGTACTACTCTGTTATCCCGTTGACCGATTTCGCCAAATTATACAAATTGCCAAACTAACAGCCAAATTATTATATTGACGTAATTTTTATTTTAAATAATAAAACTACAAATAATTAGTAGAATATTAATAAAAATAAAAATAAAAATTCGAAAAAAAAAAAAAACACTTAATGATGTTTTAAACACGTGTCATTGTACAATTACTTTTATTATACTCAACTTTACTTATACTATACTCAAACACGTGACACACGTAAATGTCATTGAATTGACATTCACGATCATCCATTATTGGCCTTTAATCTTTTAATTTGGCGATAATATTTTGGTCGACGGGATAACAGAGTAGTACCGAACTTATTCTAGTGATTCAAAATGTATTAGTTGACTACTACAGTCAAAATGTCAAATATTTTCCGCAGATTCCTCAACGCTTTGGAATAAAAAACGTGAAAATAATACGGACAAAAGTCTAGTTAATGCAATTTTCTACTCTTTCTTTCTAACCAATTCTTTGATACATCTATAACTAATATTCATTTTATTACAAATGTCTCTGAAGCATTTTATGAGGCATGTACGGCCCAATTTTTCAAACTTACCTTTGTATAATATGACGTATGTGATTGCCATTACTAACTTTAAACTCGATGAAATAAATGTTATAAACACATAAATTGTGCGGTTATGTGTAGATTTTATGTATGCATAACGTACTAATATTGCATAATGTATACATAAGAAGACACATATTAACAAGAAAAGCATGAATATAGTTTAACAACCGATGTATGCTAGTGCAGTGGTTTATAAAGGACAACAGGAAAACATTCCCCGTACTACGTACTAAACAACGTACTAAAACATCATGATGATTTCAGAAATTTTTCAAAAGTTATAAAGCAAGCATAATAGTAATAGTTTAAGATAGAATCTAATATTTAAAAACATATATATTTTGTCGAAACCCCTAATAGATTTTTAATGTACATATTTTTAGACTTCACAGAAACAATACCAACAAAAGTTTTAGAGGAATGATACCAATTATGTATTGATTAAGATGTACTCATATACATTTTTCAAGTACATTTCATTTGAAAGAGCATTTTTTAAAAATTCCATGGTACAAAACATAAAACTTTACGTTATCTAGAAGTCTCAAAAATTACATTCAAATCAAAAATTAATGATTGTTGGTTGTCATAGTCTACTTGATATCAGAATTACCTACAGATATGTTTTGTGCTAAAGTAATATAATATGTTATAGCAATGTGAAGTGTTAAAATAAAATAATGTCCTAAAGTAATGTTTACCTTGTTTAATGAAAAAAAAATTCCATCATTAGAATTAGCGTCCTGTACTTCAAGATTTCTGGTATTAAAACATCTAAACTCCCCCGAATCATTTGAAACTTTAGAAAATCTCAGCGACTGATGTCAGCGAAATGTCAACGAATGTCAGCGGCCAGTTACATTACAACATCAATATTAAATAGTGTGGAAATTGGCTTTCCCTATAATCGTTAACTAGTTGGATGTGCCAATCCCAAAACTTTCTTTTATCTCATAAGTACAATTTAATATTTAAAAAAATAGTTACACATGTTAATGCTTTAATATTATTAATTCAATGCTATACCAACTTTGATTTTCACCTTAAATTTCTGCTTCAGTCAATTAATCGAAATAAAAACGAATTTCCGTCTCTGCATGAGCCGATGGACAATAGAATGGTAGGCAGATTTTCAAATTCAAGGAGGACCTACTCGTTATACCAAACAATAACCATAAACAAAAATTTTAGTTCAGTTCTGTGCATAACTTCACATATTTTTTATGGTAAAATAATGAAAATAGCGCAGACACGGTAATTACAGCGCCCCCTTCCAGCAGACATTTTTCAAATTCAGGACGAACCTAGTAGCCATAGTGAAACACTTACATAAAAAAATTTGATTCATTTCTATGCATAACTTCATACACTTTTACGTAGCACAGTATTGAAAATGGCACAAAAATCGCTATTACACCTCCCCTTTCAGGCGGATTTTTTTCCACTTCCTGGCACACATACCAGCCATATATAAACACTTACAAAAAAATTTGGTTCAGTTCTATACATAAATTTAATCACTTTTAGGTGGTATAGTATTCAAAATGGAACAAAAATTGACATTACAGCGCTCCCTTCCGGCGTATTTTTTTTTTTTTTTTTTTTTTTTTTTTTTCAAATTCTGGGAGAACCAACTAGTTATAGCCATACACTTACACAAAAAAATTTAATCAGTTCGGTGCATAACTGCATACACTTTTAGTCGGTACAACATTGAAAATGTTGATCTCCCAGATTTCCAATTCCTGGCACACATACCAGCCATATATAAACACTTACAAAAAAATTTGGTTCAGTTCTATACATAACTTTAATCACTTTAGGTGGTATAGTATTCAAAATGGAACAAAAATTGACATTACAGCGCTCCCTTCCGGCGTATTTTTTTTTTTTTTTTTTTTTCAAATTCTGGGAGGACCAACTAGTTATAGCCATACACTTACACAAAAAAATTTAATCAGTTCGGTGCATAACTGCATACACTTTTAGTCGGTACAACATTGAAAATGACACAATCGAAGATTTAAATTACATTTTACATTTTTTTTTAATTGCAGATATTTGTAGAACATAAATGTTCTAGAAGAACTCAAAATTTTCATTTATGATCAGTTTAATAGTTAAAATCATGATATTTATTACATAATATTCAGATATTTCAATTTAATCTCAAGTACAATCAAATGTAAGGACTTACATACTTTATAAAATGTGTAAAAATTCAAATTTTGAGCTATGCTACATCATTAAAATTTATTTCAAATTATGACAACCGTTTGTATTCTATTTAAATTTGCATTTACTCTCTGCTAATAATTTGAACTTAATATAAGTCATCCTTTTTAATATTATATAAAATCAATAAAAGCATATGTTCATAGATCAAACAATACTTATAAAGATTAAATTGGTGATAAACAGCTGAATAAATGTATAGATGACAGTAGATTTATAAACACCTTTCATGCATAATGCAAACAATTGTGTAGTTTATGAATTTGCATTGTTAAATTTTAGTTTAATTGTTCTCCGCAGACAAAAATTTATGAAAATGATATTGTAAAAAAATTATTTTGTGAATTCATGAAAATCATTTTGCAAAAGTCCTTGTAAGCTAACACTACAGGCAAAAAATATTTTTAAAATATTTTTTCACTGAACAGAAACATATTTAAATTTTTTATACACGAGATGGAACCCGTTGAAATTCGACGAAAGAAAATGTTTAAGAAGGATCTGTTTCATTGATTTGTAATAAATCTACAAAAAATAGGTATAGTAAAAATGTATCTTATATTGGCCAGTCTAACTCTCAAACAAATATTATTTTAAGCTAAAGTTAACAAAATATTATTTCTATAAAACTCAGTGGTCCAAATTATTAACATTAAACCTTAATCGCATCTGTAATAAGTAAAATATAATAAAAATCATTTATGATGAAGTTATTGATTGAGACTCTTATGTTTGGTATAAATGCGCTTGAAAAAAAAGCAAAATTTATTCCAAATTGACACGATCATAGAATTTCACGTGAAATCTAAACCCGTCATTATATTCATCTTCTTAAAATTTACATACGTACTTCTCATTTCCGTATTCACCATATTTAAATAATGCTGTTTTAATTTGATCATTGATGAATAAAAACGAAATAAAACTGAAATTATTCGGATTTTATAACATACGATAAATTTGACATACGCATTTTAATTTTTTTCAATTTTAAGAGAAAATGGATCGATTCTGTTTCCACAATTACAAAATTGGTACTAAAACTAATAAAAAATTTAATATCTCAAAAATAAATTGAAATACAGCTTTCAAACGAATTGCATTTAAAAGTACATTTGTTCCTCTATACGACGGTATAAAAATTTAAAATATGCGTAATTTAGAAGTGTAAAATTTGATGTAGCGAAAATTGCAAAACCGAAATTACATGAGAAAGTGTTATCGTTCTCAAAATGACGTATGCGTTACGCACAGATACGTTTGGCCTTTATAATATAGATATAAAAGATTTTATAATTTTTACCATGTGCACAAGCAGAAATACTATGAATGTAAATACTTTTGTAACGAGTAAAATAGATTTTTTAAAGTAAAGTGACTCATCATTAAATGAAATTTTAAGCAATATCGTTTCTGCAGTATATAATGTATCTTTCAATTTTACACCATTCAATAGAAAATATTAAAGCCGTTTAAAAGACATACATGGCATCTCATCAACATACAGTCGTCTCTCGTTAATTCGAAATCGGATAAATCGAATATTCGCTTAATTTGAATTAAACATGAAGTCCTGAAAATTTCAGTAGTAGAATAACGTTAAAATTTTGATTGTTTCGAACTAATTTTTTCTTGACTTCGTTTAATAACTAACGATATTCCGATTTTTCCTTTTTCCTTACTTTCTCTCGGACTTTAGATCCTTAAAACAACTTTCTTTGTTTCATTTTTGTCCGAATTGTTCTGAACAAGTATACATATGGTCCCATGCATTTGATATCGGGTTTTTTTAGTGCCCCTCTGTCCATCAATGACACCTCCTGTGGTCCCGAAGAGTTCGAATTGACGAGAGTTGACTGTACATAAGGTGTCTAGAAAATAAGTACTGTACAAATTGTACTGTAGCTTTTCTAAAATCTCTAGAGTGCATATGCTAGACTACTGATTGTTAGCCAATGGCAAAGCAGAAATACCCGCGTTAAAAAATAGTAGTGCTTAAGCCTCGTATTATATATATTGAAATATATGTTAAGAAAAATTTACGCACTTCGCCTGTGCAGTGCATGCTCAAACATATTCTATTTGAATGCGTGAAAAAGTCAGTGGCCAAAGCACATGGATACGTATATACATATGACGAACAAATCTTGATTAATTCATGTTTGAGAAAATTTAATGGAGAACAAATTATATCTTGGCGCTATCATAACTAATTTATTTTACATATACAATAAAATGTTTTACTCCTTTTTTTTTTCTTTGATACATGGAACTTACTTTATGTTTTTCCCATGTGTATGATTTTCTTAGCTTTTTAATCCTTGAAAATTAAAATCTAGTCCGATAAGCAAACCTCATGCCTGATGCAGAAAGACAAAAACTGTCAGTTATTTGAAACTGAACGAGTAAATATGCATTTAAATTCATTTTTGCTCCTTTTTATAAATATACTAACTCCGTAGATTTAAAGTGAGAAAAATTAATATTAAAACACTTCTGTTCTTATGATTGTTCTTATGATAGATAAAATATTTAAGGCAAATGCAATTTGACACGATTTTTATTTGTGTAAAACTCTATTTTACTCAAATTATCAAATTGTATTGTCAAATGTGTATTACATAAGAAGCGCATGGATATTTAGAAAATCTAATATTACATTTTATATAAAAATTATTTTTACTGATATATGTAGTGTAGAGTTATGAAATTTAACATATCTTCATATATACTTTTATTTAAAATAATAATAATAAACTTAAAGTTAATTACATGTACATATTTAATCCATATGTAATAAAGAATATGTGTAAATGTAAAACTCTATTTTACTCAAATTGTCAAATTGTATTCTCAAATGTGTATTACATAAGAAGCACATGGATATTTAGATAATCTAATATTACATTTTATATAAATATTTTTTACTGATATATGTAGTGTAGAGTGATGAAATTTAACATATCTTCATATATACTTTTATTTAAAATAATAATAATAAACTTAAAGTTAATTACATGTACATATTTAATCCTTATGTAATAAAGAATATCTACAAAAAATTAAATCTCTATATTAAATAAAATATATATAAATAAACTTAGCATTTTTAATACATGAAAGTGAAGAAAATATGAACTAAAGATGAAAAAAAAATCGTTTAAAGTTATCAATTGAGGGGTAATTGCGCTGGGTGTATAAATTAAATTCGCAAATTGTCTTACGGGTAAAAAGGAGATTTTACAACATTCACAAGTAAACAGACTTTCATTTAATGTTTAAAATATTTATAAACAAATACCGATTTTTTAAATCAATTTTGAGGTAAATTGTCCCCTTAAAAACTTAACGTTTATGAATTTTTCGAGAAAATTGATATTGTTTCAGAAATTTTTAATATAAACGCAAACCGAATTTAATTTATATCTGAAACTTTATTTTTAAAAAACTTATATAAATTTACATAATTTATGTTCCTTAAATACATGATTCGTGATAAAAATATTTAAGAATACATTAAAAGATTAAAACAGAAAAAAGTTAAATTATCATTTGTATAAAAGCAAATATAAGGTCAACAAAAACAAATTTTCTTTTAATCTGATATAACCGATAAAAGGAAAGCAGACTATTAAAAAAAAGACAAAAAAAATAGGTATCACAAATTTTATCTTATTTACAGACGACTTTTGCAATCCTGTTTTTATTACCAAAAGAAAAAGTTTTAAATGTAATACTCCATTTCTTATTTGTGCAAACGATAAATGTTGTAAGGTCTTTGGAGATAAATGTATTTTCAGAACATTGAAAATTTGGATAATTGGTAAAAACTTACATTTTAGTATTATTGTATTAATATTTTATTACTCTTTTGAAGGTATGCATTATTTGAACTATCTAATCCTAAATACGTTTGAGATATTGCTCCCAAAATTATTTTGTATTTTTTACAGAAAAAAAGGTTAAAATTTTCGCTTCGAATTCTATAAAATAAAAATAGCGATCGAAAAAGAAAAATTACTATTTCAGAACTACGCTTACAATAAAAAATGTAAATAATAGCTGATGAAAAATTATTATGAAATGCATAAATTAGTTCTGAAGTTTTGTCAATAACAAAAAATAAATAAAATTTCATGGAAAAATTCGAAAATGTAAATGCAATTTAGTAAGAAAATATCAAAAGCTTTAGAATTCCCATTTCTGCTTAAAATTTGTAACATTTAAAAACTAGTAAAATGAGTAAAAAAAGGGGGACCAAGACAGATTCGATCTCACAATCTTCGTGTCCGCAGACTCGAACGCTGCCGCGGCGCAACGAATCCACAAGGAGTATCTAAAATATACGCTGAACTTTATCCCCCCAATTTCTCAAAAACTAAGGTCATTTTGAAGAAACCCTTTTACCAGAATAATTAGTAGCACGGCCCCTACAACATACTTCAAAGTCATCAAAATCTGTGAGCACCATGTTTGGTGGTCCCCTTGTAAGATACAGATTTTGATAATCTCAAATTAGTGCATTCTAATAAAAAAAGAGACTCAGACTAATTTCCCTAAAGAATGCCTGAAAGATTTAGATTCGTGTAAAATGCGAATACAGTAGAACCCCGCTAATTCGGACCCGTTGCTCCGGATCGATTTGGTCATTTCTTTTTTTCAAGTTTGAGAAACGATTGGCTAATTTCCATAACATTAACTTGTTTCATCGTCGTATTCTAAATAATAATAAAAAAAAAATCTGTAATCTTTTCGGAAGAATACCTTAAGTTTCAAAGAAACAAAACTGTATCACTAAGTTTGGCAATTCCAATTTTCACAATTTTCTATTAACCCGGGAGAACTCGCGCATGAGATTTTCTTTCTCCATCCTACCCTTTTAAGACTCTTATTTAAAATATTTTTCATTTTAATAAAATTTCAAAATGTGATTTCGATTACTTTACCTCTTTTGTGAATAAAAGTACTAAGCCAAACAAACAAAAAAAAATATATTAAGTGAATGTAAAGTAAAAGAAAAGAATTGGGCAGCGTGAGAGAAATTCTCATAGCGAGTTCTCCCGGGTTAAAACCACTTAGAAATGTCGTAAAAAATCACTACACAATAAATTTTTACTTAGAGCATTGCAAAAAAATTGTCTGATAAGGATCGCTTTCCGATCTTTGTCAGCCCATAGGTCTGTTTCCTCGTTATTGTGACAAAACGCTTCTATAATATCACTTGCAGAAAATTATTTATATTTATAACGATGCAGCGTTGAAGTCAGGCACTTTTCAGTTTAACATAAAGGCGATTTTCTGAAAGTATGTTTTATTTTATATCATTTTTGTCTAATTCTCCGGATAATCCGGATTGGATCTGCTTCCAATTAATCCGAATTATCAGGGTTTTACTGTACTTACCTTTATTCACTCAATAAAAAACAGTTGGATGCAAATGGAATTTAAAATGTTCTGCATTCGGTGAACGTGACAGTGATTGAATAAATTTTTTCAGCGCACAGATTTTTCTTGCTCAAAATTAGCAGGTAATTTAAAAAATAAGGTACCCTGGGGTAATAACGCCAGGCGGGGTAATAACGCCAAGTGCTTACATTTTGCATAATTATGAAATAATCAGGTAAATGACACCCATGTGCTCTGCGCAGAAGGGTTTTGAGTTATATAAATCGCAAAAAACAGCTTCAAGTTAATTTGTTTCATTTTTAGGTCTTATTGTTTTTACAAACAACTAAAATTAACGCTTGAACTAAAATTTGCGAGATACGTTTTGTATATGTGAAGACTACCTTTTTATCCGGAAATTCTTTGTTAATTACATAAATTTGTAGTGCATTTCATGTACTTTTAAAATGTTGTTGAAGATTTTGGATATCTTCTCGAGATAATTTGTAATTTAAAATGTACTGCGCAATAACTATACCGGGGTAATAACGCCAATCCTTGACATTAGTACCCCGGTTGATTCCCTACAGTGGCCGAGCTACATCCTAAATACTGATTCAAATAAACACAGTTAAAACTGTGCAATGTTTCTCATATTTCTATTCAAACGGTCCTTTTTAAGCAAAAAGAATCTCGCGGTCTGATATTCATTTGCCTCACCCCCCCCCCCCTCCCACACCACACCTTTATATTTCTTACACTTTCACAAAAATTGAACATTTTCAATAACTTAGAATGCAATTTGCCAATTTCTAATTTTGTAGAGTTTGTATTTTTAAAATTGTACTATCTACATGCAATTAAAAATTGAAATAAGATGGAAATCTTATTTCATAGTTTTGTTTGCATGGCGTTATTACCCATATAGGTGGGTAATAACGCCAAATAGCATGGGTCAAGAAAAAACGCCATTACATTTTATGAATACATATCTGTTAAATTATTTTATTTTATATAGATAGTCAATGAGTTGCTGTATCAGATCCTATATTTGTTTGAAAAATACAATCTAAAACTAAGCCGTGAAAATTGGTAGAACCTTAACGTGGCGTTATTACCCCAGGGTACCTTATATAAGCGATAAAATATGGATTTAAATAAAAACCTACGCGTTTAATGTTTATTTATTTACTTTAATTATTATTGTTTTTTTATAAGATGTATTGCAGGGAAGTAATTTATCAGTCGTTTATATTTTATTTTTATGTTTGTTACAAAATTTGTTTATCAAAATGGTATATTTTCCCAAAAATTAGGAAAACGTAAAATTTAACTAAAGAAATGCACATACATGGGAGGGTATTTCCATTTATAAAAATTACTTTCTAATGTGTTACAAAATCAAAGAATATGCTTAAAAATTAGAACAAAAATCTTTCTTCTTTTCGAATAATCGCTATTCAGCGTAATCACCATGTCAACATAGAATTATCACCTATCATGAGATTTCATTTAATTAATTATTTATGATAGGATGTAATAGAATGAAGAAAACTTTTATTAATATATTTTTTAAATATTTGTTTTCCATGAGTTTTGAAATTCGAATGTGATTTTTCTACAAAATTCTGCAAAGATCAATTAGTGTTTTCCAAAATTTGGAAAGTGAAAATTTGTCGGATCCTACACTTCTGTTTTGTTCCAATGTACTAAAAAAACAGATCAAATTTGAGAGCATGTCAGTAAAATTGAGAGGTAGCTCAATGTAATTTAAGTTTGCAACATTGTACTACAGTGGCATCCAGTGAGTAAATATCATTTGAACTTATTAGATTGTTTATTAGATATTTTATTAGATTGTTTCTAAACCATATCATTTTATCAGATTAGTTCTAAATCATAACTTTTTATCACCTAATTTCAAAATCATAAATTTTTATCACGTAATTTCTAAACCATAACTTTTTTTCACGTATTTTCTAACCCATAACTTTTTAGCAGATAACTTCTTAACCAAACTTTTAGCTTATTCTAAACCATAACTTTTGTGAGATATTTCCTTGGCTTTAAGCTGCTTTGCAACATTTTCACAGTGTGTTTATAGCATATTTTGATTTCCAAAGTAATATGTTTAGCAGGCATGAGTAATCAGGATCATGTCTTCACTTTTTTAATTTATTTTATTTATTTATTTATTTATTGAAAAAGAAGATTAACCAAATATTCTTCTGTAAAATATTATACTTAATTTAAAGTATTATTATGGAAACAAAATCTAATTCAACAAGATCAAAAACAAACATTTATCTCCTAGGTTCTACTATAACTTAGCTTACTGGGAATAAACCAACTTTAATACGCATGACACTGGGTCTTTTTTTACATCACCATGTTGAAATGAACAATACTAGTAAGTAATAGGTTGTTGCCTGGTGCAATATGATAAAGTTAAAATTATTTTCAACGTTTTCAACACCAGAATATTCGTATTCCAAGCATACCGTTTCGGTAGCATATAGCATATCTTCCTCAGTGCTAAAGATAGTGGAAATTTGCTCATATATATACAGGGAGGATGGGGATTCAAGCGACAAGTTTCTTGACCAATAGGAAAACAGAGGATCCTAGGCAACACCCAATAGGAAAACAGGGAACAGCTAATAGGAAAATTGGGTGGAAAATGGAAAAAATATTGCGAGAAAGATTAAGAAAAATTAGTTTTAATGTAATATTTCCAACAGTCTGATAATGGTGGAATAGCAAAATCACAATTAACGAGATTAGCAAGATTTTTATGGATATGGAAAGCTTCAAGAAAGTTAAGTTCTTGTATAGAAGTAGGTTTAGTTAGTATCTTAACCGAATTGAAGTCAAAGGCATGACTCGTCTCCCAGCAATGTTTTGCGATTGAGGATTTCTTGATTTCTTGTTTTTCAATATATTGCTTACGTTCTTTAATACGAAATTTTAGACTGCGTTTGGTTTGACCAATGTAAGAAAGACCACACTGACAATTAATATTGTAAATACCCCATGAATTTGATAATTCAACAGGATCTTTAAGGTTGGAAAGGTTGAGTTTATTAGTAGGAGTAAAAATTATTTTGAAATCGAACCGACTAAGAATTTTAGCAATGGAAAAACTTGATTTTGGAAAGAAAGGTAAGACAATGCTAATATTGGAATGAGTAGAAGACTGAGATGAGTTTGAGGAGTGAGAGTTTTGTAATTTAGAAAGGGCAGTATCAATGATAGAAGGGTTGTAACCCCTATCAAATGCAATTGCTTTAATGTATTGAATTTCATTATTGAGAGACTGAGAATCAGAGCAAACATGAAGAGCACGATTTATGAATGTGTAAAAGGCGGCCAGTTTTTGACTTGGAGGATGACATGAGCGAGCATGGGGGGGGGGGGTAGAGAAACAGCGAAGCTTTTTCGATAGACAGATGTAGAGAAGCCAGTTTCACTGCGAGTGACAAGGGTGTCCAGGAAAGGGAGTGAACCATTATTTTCTGTTTCATACGTAAATTGGATATTGTTATCAATAGAGTTCATGATGCTAAGAATGTCCTCAATATTGTGAAGAGAAGTGTCAAGTAAGGTGAAAGTGTCATCAACGTACCGAATCTAGAAAGGGAAAGAGAATGGCCCATATAAACTTCTATCTCGGGACCCTTCTGATCATGAATTATCAGTAATTAAGTCCATAGTTAAATTTAGTCCTCTCTTGCCTATGTCTTCTCATCCCTACATTTCTCCCTCTGCTGCACACTGTGCAAGGTTTTATGCTCTTCCCAAATTCCACAAACCCAACATCCCTCTTCGTCCGATAGTTTCAAGTATTGACACAGCCTCTTACAATTTAGCAAAATATTTAACAACAATATTTTCTCCCCTTCTATCAGCAAATTTATACACTGTGAAGAATTCCATCACCTTTGCCAAAATGATACAAAATTTGTCTCCGACTAATTTCACTATGGTTTCCTTTGACGTTAAATCCCTTTTCACAAATGTCCCGATAAATGGCGCCCTCTCTTGTCTTGAACAAAGACTCCGTGAATTTCATTTTTCAAGCTTCGAAATTCAAGAACTTATTTCCCTTACACGTACTTGTCTTTCTCAAACCACCTTCTCATTTCAAGGCAATTTTTACAGACAAACTGATGGTTTAGCTATGGACTCGCCCCTGTCTCCTATCCTTGCAGATTTCTACATGCACTATTTTGAATGCTCACTTTTTGATAAATTCTCTTTCCCTATCTGGATTCGGTACGTTGATGACACATTCACCTTACTTGACACTTCTCTTCACAATATTGAGGACATTCTTAGCATCATGAACTCTATTAATAACAATATCCAATTTACGTATGAAACAGAAAATAATGGTTCACTCCCTTTCCTGGACACCCTTGTCACTCGCAGTGAAACTGGCTTCTCTACATCTGTCTATCGAAAAAGCTTTGCTGTTTCTCTACCCCCACCCCCCATGCTCGCTCATGTCATCCTCCAAGTCAAAAAATGGCCGCCTTTTACACATTCATAAATCGTGCTCTTCATGTTTGCTCTGATTCTCAGTCTCTCAATAATGAAATTCAATACATTAAAGCAATTGCATTTGATAGGGGTTACAACCCTTCTATCATTGATACTGCCCTTTCTAAATTACAAAACTCTCACTCCTCAAACTCATCTCAGTCTTCTACTCTTTCCAATATTAGCATTGTCTTACCTTTCTTTCCAAAATCAAGTTTTTCCATTGCTAAAATTATTAGTCGGTTCGATTTCAAAATAATTTTTACTCCTACTAATAAACTCACCCTTTCCAACCTTAAAGATCCTGTTGAATTATCAAATTCATGGGGTATTTACAATATTAATTGTCAGTGTGGTCTTTTTTACATTGGTCAAACCAAACGCAGTCTAAAATTTCGTATTAAAGAACATAAGCAATATATTGAAAAACAAGAAATCAAGAAATCCTCAATCGCAAAACATTGCTGGGAGACGGGTCATGCCTTTGACTTCAATTCGGTTAAGATACTAACTAAACCTACTTCTATACAAGAACTTAACTTCCTTGAAGCTTTCCATATCCATAAAAACCTTGCTAATCTCGTTAATTGTGATTTTGCTATTCCACCATTATCAGACTGTTGGAAATATTACGTAAAAACTAATTTTTCTTAATCTTTCTCGCAATATCTTTTCCATTTTCCACCCAATTTTCCTATTAGATGTTCCCTGTTTTCCTATTGGCTGTTGCCTAGGATCCTCTGTTTTCCTATTGGCTGTTGCATAGGATCCTCTGTTTTCCTATTGGTCAAGAAACTTGTCGCTTGAATCCCCATCCTCCCTGTATATATATGAGCAAATTTCCACTATCTTTAGCACTGAGGAAGGTATGCTATATGCTACCGAAACCAGTATGCTTGGAATACGAATATTCTGGTGTTGAAAACGTTGAAAATAATTTTAACTTGAACAATACTAGTCTTCAGCAACTAGAATAACAGAAATTACAAATTTTTGGCAGAAAGCTAGAATCCCAGTGCAAGAGCTCAGAAATAGTCAGTTAAAGCATTGCCGACTATATAATACCGGCCAAGCCATTTCGCGAAAAACTGCCGAAAAAGTGATGCTGGATTCAGCTTCAATCATTTCATTGGACCACGTGTGAGTCAACGTGACGCAAACCCTTCCCAAATTAGCATTGAGTAAGCTGCTTTCTGTTCGGTGCACATGGCTCGTCACATGATCATTGTTTTGGTTCAGGGTTTGCACGATTGGTTAGAATACCTTGGGAAAGGTATCAGAGTCCTCTGGCGGGAAACTTCATACATTGATCTCAAATAGACGGGTCTATGGATCTAGTGAGCCATAGTTAAAGCTGGAAAAATTGTTTAAGAAATGGAGACTATTAAAGAAAAATAAAACTAGAATTACAGTTATCCAAAACAGCAAAGAAGATGAATTTATTTCGAAATTAGATAATATGTTTAATATTGCACATGCTAATGCTTTTAACATGATAAAAATTTTTGAGGATAAAGACTTCCTGTTAGCACAGCGACAGAAAAGAAGAAACGGTTCTATGCTAGGTGTGGATAAGTGTTTGGAGAAGAAAGAAAACAATGGCAGATATAAAAAGGAAATTTTTCTCTGAAAGAACTCAAAGAATGAAAGCAGTTTGTGAAGAATCAGAAGTAACTGTTCATTTATTATCGTCAAAAGATTCAGACAAAATTGATAATGAACTCGATCAGACATCATTTCCAGTAACAGAAAAAAGAACGAACAGCTCATCCAAACAGAAAAAAATGAGAATTATGACTCCAAATTTGGCTGCAGCTTTAGACAGGACCAAAATGTCAAACGAAAAAGCTCTGTGTTAATCGTTGCCGAAACAGTAAAGAGCTTGGGTTGTAAAGTATATGAAGTAATTCTTATTAAAAGTTCCATTCGTCGAAAAAGAATTAAACACCGGTCTAAAATGTATGAGCCAAAATGCTCAAAGCTGAATTTGGAGAACACGTTAACTTAATAGTTCACTGTGATGATAAACTCTTACAAAACCTAACTTTGAAAGAGAAATTGAAAGAGAAGTCGGGCAGTAATTGTGTCTAGAAAAGGAGACTCTCAGTTACTTTCAGTGCCCATGCTTCCATAAGGAGAAAGAGAAGATCAAGTTGCTGCAGTATATGCGACCTTACAAGATTGGGGTATAGATGATAAAGTAAGTGGCATGTGCTTTGACACAACAAGCTTCAATGCTGGTCAAAATAAAGGCACTTGTAGCTTACTTGAACAAAAAAAGAATAAAGAACTGCTTTCTTTGGCATGTTGCCACCACATTATGGAATTGATTATTAAGGCAGTTTTCGAATAAAGCTTAGTATTTTCTTCATCACCAGAGGTACCACTTTTTAAAAGATTCCAAGCCAACTGGAATGTTATTGACAAAGAGAAGTATGATATGGGAGTTGGTAATACAGAAATTTTGAATCAAATAATAGATATAAAAGATGACATAATTAATTTTTCTAAAATACTACTGGACAAAAATAAACAACCAAGAGATGATATATAACTAAATAAATAAACAAAGTTCAAGAGCACAAATATTATAAAATAAAAGATCTTAAAAGCATACATGTTTCGGGACTTCTTAAGTCCCATCATCAGTGCTAAAAGTGTAAAATGTAAAAGAAAGTCACATCGCAAAGTAAAATAAAATAAGTCGTGCAACTGAGCTCGCCGCTAAGGCAAACTGACTAGGAAACGTCGCAAAGCAACAGTAAAAATAGGCTGGCAAGCGCACCCAGAGGAGATCAATCATATGTCACATCTTACTGGACGAGTCCAAATCAAAGAGAACAGGAGGGGGAGGGGGAGTGAAATTACAGGAATGGAAACTAGACATCAGAAAATCTTGGAGTACTGGACATGTCATAACTAAATTATTAGAGTTTTTCCATATATGATAAGCTTCCCAAAAGTCTAAATCATAAACTACAATCCTCCCCCCCCCTTCTTAAGAGATGATATAATTAAAAATAATAACAAAGATCAATTTATTTTGAAAAGTAATTTTAATTCGAAAATAATTATTTGCTGCTCTTATTTTTAAATACTTATACTTTAAACGTGCATTTTTTACAAAAATGATAAAATTTATCCTATCTCAATCCTAATAAATTAAGATTTATACAGAAGCTGGTCATTATTAATTTGTGTAAGGAGTTTTGCAATTTTTCGACACATCAATAATGCATACATACAACTTAAGGAACTATTTATCACACGTATCAATTTCGATAAAGGAGTGCATAAAAAGAACTCAAATGTTAAATTGTTTTTGAAAATGGAGTTGGAATGGGTAATAACACCAAGGACACATATTATTCGTACTCATGAAGGAATCCGAGAGATGGCATCAACGTTTTTGTGGCAGAAAGTTTAATTTTTCCATTTGTAGACGTGATCGCTGGAAGAAGCACGCAAGAATAAACACCGATCTAAAATTTACGAGGTAAATTCTGTGACTTGCAGATTATATATTTGTTAAAAATACTTTGTTTATTACATAAGTGTGTATTCTATTTCATGCATTTCAAAATGTTCTGGAAGACTTTGTTTTCTGGAACAATATCTCTATTATGCATATTGTTTGAGAAATTCCAGTATGTAAATTGAGCAAGTAAAATTATATACTGAAGTATATGCATTTAAACTTCAAATTTCGAAGACTTTATATATAACTGACAGATTACACACTTAACTAAATTTCAATTTAATTGAAAAAAAAATTATAAAACAACAAATAAATATTTACTTAAAATTTGATAATCAGGTAATTATTTTTAAAAAAAGGAATAATGGAAATAATTTTTCATAAGATGTAACTAAATAATAAATACAATGCATACAAAAAAGTAAATTTACAAATAATAATAATAATAATAAACATAAATGATTTTGACATACCCTTTTTCAGAACACAGTTTTATAGAGAAGTATCTAAAGCGTAATTTTTAAATAACATTTCAAATTTCATATGCAGTTTTTAAAATTTTTAATTTATTTATTCAAAACTTTTAACTATCTTGAAAAATGTTTCATAATTTTATTTACGTAAGAACTAATCTAAATCTTATTTTTCCTATTGACATACTTGTTTCTGAGCTGTTATTACATAATACATAACACAAAGGTATGTTTAATAACTATATTAGTTACAGCAATAATATTAGTAACTAATACATGATAAAAATTTTATTCTTCAATAAAATAATATAATTATAAATGTAAAGTAATAAGTTAATTATATCAAAATTCTTCGGATAAGATGATTATTCAGTATAAGTGCTTTAAAATTACATTAGGAATTATTGATTGGTCTTTGAAAGTTGTTGTTTGTAAAAGAAAATATTCAAAAAATAAGTATAGATAGTCGTGATAAGTTTATATTTGTATCAGATATTCAAATTAGAAAGAATAGAGCCTTTAGCTTTTAATTTAAAAAGAAACCATTAAACATTACATCAAATTATACCTTCGGGATATTACGTTTTGAGTTATACTTACATGTGCATCTTAATCATTAAGGCAAAAAAACTATCTACAGTTAATTTTTAAAAAAAATACGCCTAATTCAATTAATTAAATAATAACCTATTTTTATTAGGTTTATCTTCTGAAATATGTCAGTGCTCTTTTTTTGTATCCTGTAGGAATTTATATAATTAGATATTTATCATCTTTTCTTGAGAAATGGAATTAAGTAATGAAATTTAGTAATAGAATTATCTATAGAAAGCACTTCAGGGAAACAGAGATAACTATTTTCAGATACACTGCTTTCGAAACTAGTTCTTTCCTATATCGTAATACTAATAATATATATTCTACATAAAAATAAGAATTTATATAATAAAAAATATTTTGCTTCTAGGACGTTGTATATTAATAAAATATTTAAAATATATTAAAAAAATTTTATTTACATGTTTCAACTCCTATTAATAGAGTCATTCTCAGAATGTAAATAGAAAAATAAAAATTACAAATACAATGAACAAGAAAATCGGAATAAAGAATTATTGAAAATAAGTTAAATTTATCAAGCGCTTTTTAATTTGGATTTTGCCCGTGGTCTAGTTAAATAATTACCGTGTAAATTGTCTAAACATTCGATCCATATATTTGGGATGCGAAATGATAGTGTATCGTTACAAAGTTCGTAATCAAGACTTACTAGGGTTATTTTTCACATTCATAATTCTTTCCTGTCTATACAATGTAACAAAATCTAAATCTAAAATGAGATCTGTGGGAACGATCATTCATTATTCTTGTGACAAATACAGCAATTTTTCATAAAAGATTCCAATAATTTTTATTATTTTAAATCTTAAGCATTTTAGTTGTTAATGTTGTAATTTAAAATTTAATTTCTCTGGACTCACTTTGGTCACATAAGTATTTAATATGTAGGCAAACGAAATAATTTTTGTTACAAATTAGACATATATTTGGCTGGGAGTGCAATTAGCAGGTTATATTAAGTTTTATACGCATTATATTTCGTAACAAAATTACTGAAATCATTTGTAAAAAAATATTCTAGAAGTTAGTATTGATGTTCACAATAAGTTTATATTTTAATCAGGTATTTAGATTAGAAAATATAGTGCCTTTAGTTCTTAATTTAAAAAGAAATCCTTAAACATTACATCAAACTATACCTTCGGGTAATTATGTTTTGAGTTATTCTTACAGGCGCATCATAATCATTGAAGCAGCAAAACTACCTGCAATTATTTTTTTGAAAAATCTCGTTTAATTCAATTAATTGAATAATAAAATACTTTTATTAGGTTTATCTTTTTGAAATATGTTAGTGCTTTTTTTTTCTTGTATCCTGCAGGTATTTATATAATTAGATATTTATCATCTTTTCTTAAGTAATGGAATTAAGTAATGAAATTAAGTAATAGAATTTTCTTCATGAAGCACTTCAGGGAAACAGTGATAACTATTTTCAGATACATTGAATTCGAAACTCATTCTTTCCTGTCTGTACAATGTAGCAAAGTCTAAATCTAGTATGAAATCTGTGGGAACGACCATTCGTTATTTTTGTGACCAATAGAGCAATTTTTCATAAATAATTCTAATAATTTTTTTTATTTTAAGATAAAATTTTATATAATAAACTAAATACTATTGTGTTCCACCCAAAATAATATATCTAATTTCTAATAAAAAGCATTTTGCTTGTCAATATAATAACTCAATGCTTTATTACTTTGGTGGTACTTTGGTTACCAGAGTAAAAAATATACATATACATTTAATTTATAGACAAGCAAAGTGTTTTTTTTTTTTTTTTTTGTTTCAAATTAAATATATATTTAACTAAGAACACAATTTAGCTGGTTATATCAAGTTTTATATGCTTTATATTTCATAATAAAATAACTGGAATTATGCATTAAATATTGTACATACAAAATGTACAATCGGAGGGAAAAGGTAAAAAATCCCTACTAACTCTGAAACAATCAATGGTAGAAGGAAGTTATTAGTATCTATCGATTGGAAATTGAAAATACTTGCAAATGATGTATATGTTACAGGCCAAACCCGATTTTAGGCCAAACTAGTTTATCCTAACGCCCATCGGATAGACTAGTTTTTCCTAGGCCAAACCGGCCTATCCTAACGCCCATCGGATAAGCTAGTTTTTCCTAGGCCAAACCGGTCTATCCTAAGGCCCATCGGATAAACTAGTTTTTCCTAGGCCAAACTAGTCTATCCTAAGGCCCATAGGACAATCTAGTTTTTCCTAGGCCAAACTAGTTTGGCCTAACTCTTATAGGATAAACTAGTTTAGCCTGCTGTTTATTGGTCTGAACTAGTTTCTCCTAGGCCGATCTAGTTTATCCTAGGCCAATTCAATTTGGCGTGATTTTATTGAATTCAATGACTGCCACAGCGCCAACATTCTAGTTTGTCCTAGGCTGATCTAGTTTATCCTAGGCCAATTTAATTTTACGAGTTTTTAGCTCGCGGGCGTCAAAGCCTGAGAAATAATGGGCTCGCAGGTTCTGTATGTATGAATGTACGTATGTATGTATGTATGTATGTACGAATGTACGTACGTATGTACGTACGTATGTATGTGCGTATGTACGTAACGCGATAACTCGTGATAGAAATATCCGATTTGCTTCAAATTTTGGATGCACGTTCATTGATATAAGGTACTTTTCTGATTAATTTTGGAATTCATTGGATAAGAATAAAGGGGACCGAACGGAAGGCTAGTCCCCCACCGTAAATTTAGAGAAATGGATTTTTTATGCAGAATTATCAGTTTTCATTTAAAATTTTAGATATAGGTTCATTCTGACAAGGCGTCTCCATGATTAGTTGTGGATGTTTATTGTTTAAGTGTAAAAAAAGGGCAATGTAGGTTAACCCCTCCCCATAATTTAGATAAATGATTTTTGACGCAGAATTTACGGATTTGCTTCACATTTGTATGTAGGTTCTTTCTGATAAGGCGATTCCCTGAATAGTTTTGGGGATTAATGGTTAAGTATGAAGGGGAAAATTACATCTCTTACATAGAAAAAACTAGTTTATCTTATGGGCATTTAAATAAACAAGTTTGGTGTAGAAAAAACTAGTTTATCCAATTGGCATAAGGATAAAATAGTTTGGCCGAGGCTAATCTAATTTAGCTCGAAAACGGGTCTGGCCAGTAAAAAACACATCTTTCTCTAGAAAAAGTATAAATGTGTGTCAAGAGTCATTGCTTATAACACCAATACAGAAATTGAACATGTTCACCTTAGAGACATAATGCATTGGACATGGTGTTTGCTTATTCAAGCAAATTATTATTATTTACTTTAATGTTATTTACTTTTGTACAGGCAGAGCTCTGTCTGTACAAAATCAGTGAAAAAAGACTCAGTCCGGCTCGATCTGGCCCTACTCAATTTCTGCAAAAAAATTCAGGTTTTACTTCACATACAATTAAGATTCCTTTAAAAAATACTGCTTATATACTTATTGGATAAATTTACAATGTATTTTTAAATTATGTTGTGTTCACAGAATGGAAAATACACAATGTATTAATGATTATCTAGATTCTTAGAGTTTCAATATTCAAATACGGATTCATTAAATAATCAATGTAGTTTACAACAAAAGAAAAAATATGAGAGTTACAAATATCATAACTTTTGAATCCGTTCAGTAAAAAGTAGATTTGTGAATATATTTCTCTGTCATTCCTTAAGGCTTTTCTCAAATCCTAAAGAGCTACATCCTACCACATTTATGAACTACTTCCTTTTCGGAAATGCATAAGGTTAACAGATTCAGATAATATATAATCGAATGGCGTAAACCATTTTTTCATAAAAGCGATGCATCTTTGAGAAGATAATAAAGCTACGTTTTGAATCGAATTTCCGGTTACGACTTCACAAAAAAAATGACGCCGTGACAAGAATAGCTTATATGTCGACAGGTAATTAATTTCTCAAAAATGGAAAACGCTGCTCGATTGCAAGTTTTGTTCATCTTCATTCTGGCTCGAATATGCAATAATAATAATAATAATAATAATTATAATAATAATAGTAATAATAATAATAATAATAATAATAATAATAATAATAGTAATAATAATAATAATAATAATAATAATAATAATAATAATAATAATAATAATAAATACAAGTCAGATCTCAGTTGGCACGAGTGTGCAGAAAAAAAGCAAACACCATGTCCAATGCATCATGTCTCTAAGGTGAACATGTTAAATTTCTGTATTGGTGTTATAAACAATGACTCTTGACGCACATTTATACTTTTTCTAGTGAAAGATATGTTTTTTACTGGCCAGACCCGTTTTCGAGCTAAATTAGATTAGCCTCGGCCAAACTATTTTATCCTTATGCCAATTGGATAAACTAGTTTTTTCTACACCAAACTTGTTTATCTAAATGCCCATAAGATAAACTAGTTTTTTCTATGTAAGAGATGTAATTTTTCCCTTCATACTTAACCATTAATCCCCAAAACTATTCAGGGAATCGCCTTATCAGAAAGAACCTATATACAAATGTGATGCAAATCCGTAAATTCTGCGTCAAAAATCATTTATCTAAATTATGGGGAGGGGTTAACCTTCATTGCCCTTTTTTTACACTTAAACTATAAACATCCACAACTAATCATGGAGACGCCTTGTCAGAATGAACCTATATCTAAAATTTTAAATGAAAACTGATAATTCTGCATAAAAAATCCATTTCTCTAAATTTACGGTGGGGGACTAGCCTCCCGTTCGCTCCATTTTATTCTTATCCAATGAATTCCCAAAATTAATCAGAAAAGTACCTTATATCAATGAACGTGCATCCTAAATTTGAAGCAAATCGGATATTTCTATCACGAGTTATCGCGTTACGTACATACGCACATACATACGTACGTACATTCGTATATACATACGTACATACATACGTACATTCATACATACAGAACCTGCGAGCCCATTATTTCTCAGGCTTTGACGCCTGCGAGCTAAAAACTCGTAAAATTAAATTGGCCTAGGATAAACTAGATCAGCCTAGGACAAACTAGAATGTTGGCGCTGTGGCGGTCATTGAATTCAATAAAATCACGCCAAATTGAATTGGCCTAGGATAAACTAGATCGGCCTAGGAGAAACTAGTTCAGACCAATAAACAGCAGGCTAAACTAGTTTATCCTATAAGAGTTAGGCCAAACTAGTTTGGCCTAGGAAAATCTAGATTGTCCTATGGGCCTTAGGATAGACTAGTTTGGCCTAGGAAAAACTAGTTTATCCGATGGGCCTTAGGATAGACCGGTTTGGCCTAGGAAAAAATAGTTTATCCGATGGGCGTTAGGATAGACCGGTTTGGCCTAGGAAAAACTAGTCTATCCGATGGGCGTTAGGATAAACTAGTTTGGCCTAGGCCAATCTAGTTTGGCCTAAAATCGGGTTTGGCCTGTAACATATATAAAATTTCTTTAGAGAGCCATCTACAAATAAAAACTAGTTCAAATTTTGATTTCATTTTTAATGGAGACAAGAATCCACTTTTGACAAGAAATTTTAAATATTCAGTTCAAATTATGTGTAGAAATGAAATTCCATGTCATGTGGATTATAAGTTTTTAAGTTATAAACATTCAAAATTTAGAGCTTTTAATGCTAATTTACATTTTCATATTTTATTAATAACTCCTGTAATTATAGTGCTAATGTGAAAAAGTTTTGTATTTCAATCCGAAATTACCTTTAATCTTAGCTACGGATGCTTCTCCATATGGTATCTCTGCAGTTCTTTCGCATGTGATGCCAGACAAGACTGAAAAGCCTATTGGATTTGTATCCAGAACCTTGAATAATGCCGAAAAACGGTATAGTCAAGTAGATAAAGAGGCATTAGCAATAATATTTGGTGTTAAGAAATTTTTTCAATATTTGTACGGTAACAGATTCACTTTGTTTACTGATAGTAAACCATTAGTTTCAATTTTTTCACCTTCTAAAAGTATTCCTGTTTTATCAGCTGCTAGAATGCAAAGATATGCCATATATTTACAAACGTTCCAGTATGACATTCGCTATAAGAAAACTACTGAACACGGTAATGTCGATGCTCTCTCACGTCTTCCATTACGTAGTGAAGATTTACCCCACGAATATAATTCAAATGAGGGACTTGATGAATCGGAAATCATTCAAATAAATCAACTTTCTGTTTTACCTTTAAATGCTAAATCTATTGCTTCAGCTACAAAAACCGATCCTCTTTTGCGACAAATTTTTCATCACCTCATTTCTGGTTCAGAAATGCCTAAGAATTTACTTTTTGGTGGTAAACAAGAAGAATTTACTCTTCAGCATGGTTGTATTTTAAAAGGTTGTAGGGTAGTTATCCCAGAAATTCATCGACAACAAATATTAAAGGAATTACATTTTGGTCATTTTGGTATAGTGAAAATGAAATCTTTAGCCCGTAGTTTTGTATGGTGGCCAGGAATAGACCATGATATTGAAGATATTGCAAGAAATTGCTCTATTTGTGTAAATTTGAAAAATAACCCTCCCAAAGTTGATACACATCATTGGGAATGGCATACTGCTCCATGGCAGAGAATTCATATTGATTATTTTGGTCCTGTTAACGGTAAAATGCTTTTGTTAGTGGTTGATGCTTATAGTAAATGGCCAGAAGTATTTATAGTTCCTAGTACAACTTCAGAAAATACAATTATTTGTCTTTCTTCTCTCTTTGCACGATACGGTTTTCCTATTTCTTTGGTATCAGATAATGCTAGGCAGTTTACATCTGAAGAATTTGAAATATTCTTAAAAAGTCATGGTGTAAAACATAAGTTTAGTGCACCGTACCATCCATCTACAAATGGACAGGCTGAGAGATATGTGCAAACGGTCAAACGTGGATTAAAAGCCTTAGCGTCTGAACCAGGTACTTTACAAATGAAGCTGAATAACTTTCTTATGCAGTACAGGAAGATGCCACATGTTACAACGGGGGAAAGTCCTGCATCTTTATTCCTAAAGCGTCACATAAGAACAAACATAGATTTGATCGTGCCGAATGTTGCAAATTTTGTTCATGAAAAGCAAACTGCAAGGAAATCTAAAGTTAAAGTAAAAGAATTTGAAATCAACCAGAAAGTAGCTGTAAGAAATTATACTCCAGAAGCCAAATGGAAAATTGGTCGAATCGTAGCAAGAGAAGGAAAATTACATTACAGAGTTCAAGTTGGTTCAAATATTTGGAAAAGGCATGTGGATCAAATAGCTAATGTAGGGGAAGATATTTCTTTAACTACTGATCCAAATTCGGAAGAAAATGTTGCAGAAAGTTTTAGAAGTGAAAATGCAAAGGTGAAGCAAGATGATTTTCCACCCTTACTGTCAAGTTTCACAGATCCGCCACCAGTTGACTCTCATGTTCCAGTTGCTCCAGATCCTACTCCAACTGACTTTCATAATCCTGATTCTTCGAGTTCTAATTCAACTAGTTCGGATAACATTCTCCCAAAACCGTCGGTTCCTACTAGTGCTACAGTTGATGCTCCTGAACATGTAAAAACTAATTCTTCTTCTTCTCCACAGGTACTTAGAAGGTCCAGAAGACATCGAAGAGCTCCTGACCGACTTCATTACTAAGTGGGGAAGAGCTGTGGTATTTTATACTTTTACTTTTCAGGCAACACTGTAGATGGCGCGTCTTGTCCATTCCATGGAATTATGTAAGGAACATAATGTATCTGAGTTCCAGAGTAATTGTTCTGTGTTTACAATATGTGTATGTCGTGTGCAGTGAATTCTGTGTATTAAATATGTTATGTGAAAAAGTGCGTCCACCTCGATTATTTACTGAGTGTTGTTTTATGTCTTAAACTAAGATGTTTAAAGATAGTACAATACCCAAATATAAATGTATGAATGTTTAATTTAAAAAATTCTAAATATGAGCTATGAAATCAGTATTCAAAATTATATGGACTGCAACCTACCATATTTTTTGATGGATTTATACAAATTATGTTCCGAGTTACGCAAATCTAAAATTAATTTTTTTTTCTTCCTCGTAGTTTTAAACTATGTTTTGAAAACTTTACGATACTGGTGTAAGGGAGCGTCTGTGATGTGCAGAAGAGCATTATTTGAAATATATATATATATATATATATATGCATAAGTATCTCATTCATGTTATTGAAGCAGTGGAGTTACAAGTATGGTGCGTCACTATAGATCAAGTTAAAACGTAAGTATATCTTACGGTGTAAATGTAGCGTGAAACTTAATTCAGTACCTCGCGATTTTACGTTAAACAGAATCGTTTCTACTTTCATGTGTAATCAAAATATCAAAAGAGATCATGATATTGCTAATAGTCTTTTTGAATCAATGACGTGGCGATTACAAGCAATTCTTTATAAAAATGGTTTCTATACATTATGTTAACATATCCCCTTCTATCTATATTATAAAGTTCAAACGTATCTGTGCGTAACGCATGCGTTATTTTAAAAATGGCGACACTTTGAAATTTCGGTTTTGCAATTTTTACTACTGCAAATTTTTATAATTCTAATCATCCCACATTTTCAACCTTTAGCCCAATATTATCCGGGAAAAAAATGTGCTTTTAAATGAAATTTTTGTGAATACTGTACCTTAATTTATTTTTGAGATATTTATTTATTTATTGTAGTTTTTAATACCGCTTTTGTAATTGTGAGGGAAGAAAAGCACATCATTTCTATTAAAAATAAAAGAAAAAAGCAGATTATTGTATCTTTTCTTTGCCATTTTTCCTTAAAAAGTCAAAAATTTTGAAATTAAAAGTAACAAAAATATTGTCTGTTATAAAATTAGGGGAATTTTGGTTTTATTTCATTTTTATTTATCAATTAAATGGGGGGATCTTTTTATTATACAATTACTTTACATTCGATACAACACTTTTTCTTTACAAAAATG
Organism: Maratus speculifer; assembly: GCA_964019185.1. Lineage (NCBI taxonomy): Eukaryota > Metazoa > Arthropoda > Arachnida > Araneae > Salticidae > Maratus > Maratus speculifer. Next base: position 244,047,931 of record OZ025289.1, read on the forward strand.
CCTTTAATAAAGCAGTTGTGTGAGTTATTTTTATGCTTTTTTTAAATTCTCATCAAACGACTGCAATAATGCAAATTTATTACTCCTTGTGTAAAAACCATTTCTGAAATTTCAAGAGATATCAATGAATGATTTCCGATAAAACATGGAGCTAATAAAAACAAACAAGTGAAGGCATCTTAATTATAAGATATCCAATATTCTTCTCGAATGACGACATTGTTTTTTTACTGGGATTCTGTACTATTTAGCAATAGTGGTGTCATATGTATACTTTTCTATAGATGCTGTTTAAGAATAGATCGTAAGCAGTAATATTTTAGTCGATGTAAATGACGTAATCTTATTTTAAAAAGCGTGTATTTTAACGTGTATTTTGACCCCAGCTGCTTTGCAATACTTGTCAGGTGAGGGGAAAAAACTGAATACGGACATGAGAAATGCTAATGTAAATTTTGAAATGATTTAAATGATATCGGGTTTAGAATTCACTGGGAAAATCTATGATTGAGTCCAAGTGGAATAAATTTTGCTGTGTTTCATTTTGGAATACCAAGCATAAGAGCAATTGATAATTTTGTCATAATAACAGATATTGATTACATTTAATTGCTTATATTACGATTAAAGTTTAATTTTAATAATTTATAAAACTGAGTTTTGTGGAAATAGTATTTTGTTAACTCTTGTTTAAATATCATTTGTTTAAAAGTTAGATTTGCTAATAGAAGGTGCATTTTTTATTGTAGCTAATTTTGTAGGATAATATAAATCAATGAAACAGTTTCTTCTTAAATATTTTCTTCCGTCGAAATTCGAAGTGTTCTCTACTTTGTTAAATTAAAGCCAAACATAGGTCTTATGAAGGGGGGGGGATGTTTTGCCCTATCATTTTTGTGTACTAATTCTGACATAATTTTCTGCTGCAATTTTGAAGTTCTATTATATATATGGACAGGTGATCAGTGCTGAGTGAAGCGTCGACCTGGTCTTCAATCGCCGTCAGCGCCACCTATTGTTTGAAATTCGAACTAAAATAAAAAATTACGGTAAAAAACTCCTGACATTATACATAACCCTCCTGCAAAAAATTTTTAAATAGCTGTCACCGTTTGCAAGTTATTGAATTTTAAAATCCATCAGCCATTTTTGGGACATCCGTTATATATTTTGTTTTGGCTCAATCATATTTTTATTAATATGAATTCCAGTATTTCAAATTTTAAACATTAAGTTTGTGAAACATTTGCTTATTTATGTTTCACTATGCGAATAAGTTTGTGCTTGTATACATGTTTGAGTTTGGTTGATGTTTAATTTTAATGAAAGATTTGTAATGATCACATTACTATGAAATTACAGAGATCAAAGATTAAGTGGTCGTGTAAACACGAAATAATTTCTTCAATGCTTTTCATAAAATGACAGAACATTATCGAAATCTTAAAATTAAAATAGATTTAAATTAAGATTTAGCTAGAAATTCCGTTGTTTCATGATTAAATATCCAGTTAAAATCGGCGCCCTAATCCTCCACTGACCTTGATTGGATAAATACCTACGCATGTTTTTTTGCATTATGCAAGAGAAATGTTTCATTTTTTTATAACCTATCTTCAATCCCGGGGTTTATGTTTACTGCCAAACTTGTGCTTCAGCTTGTCCTTTCGGTCTCTATCATTTTAAAGTAAGAGATACACTACTGTATTCATAGTAGTATATGCTTTGAACATTCTCGTCATTAAGTCCAAAATTTTATTATATCTTTTAGACAGCCACAAGCAATTTAATCGAAATGATTGCATTAACACAAGAACCGCGGGTAATTATACAAAAATTTCATAAAAAAATATTTTACACCAGAATTTTTAGTTAAAATATTTATATTATTTATTTAAACTATTTTAATTCGGAACATATATAACTTATTCTGTGAAGAAATTTCTGGTTTTAATCGACACTTATTCATTTGGTACGGGTCAAAATGAGCCGTCACCGCGGTTCTAGTATTAATTTAATCATTGAGGGATGTCATTTTCTTCATTGGTCTTCAAAATCGTTATTTATAGCAGACGCTGATAAGTCACCAAAGATGTGTTATAAAAGAGGATCTGAATTTTGTAAATTTGTGGAAGAAATCGTAAAACTGCGAATGATTTGGGTACGTAAGATTTTCTTGTTTTAGATTTAAAATCAAAAACCTCAAGGAAAAAATACGAGAATAACTAATACAATATTTAGAGCCCTCCATATCAATGAGATACTAAATCTCAAAATTTATTTTTAATTTTAATAACATTATCAAAACTTACATAAGAACACGAGATAATATGACTGTCTTACTTAGAGCAATAGTTTAATTTTGGATTTTTCCCACTCAGTAAATAAATATATTTCATTCTGTCTTTAGGGGATCAGAGGAATTGTAAACTGGCCACATCTTGATGAAAAAGTATTGAACAGAATTAGATCACGCAATATATAAAAACATTGCTTCAGTAGACAGAGAAATACCCGAAAATATTTTGAAGATTTGGAACCAAACAATAATGGTAAGGAAAAATTGTATATGCTTCACGTTTCCATGTATTTATAAAAATCATATGGACAAACATTATCATTTTCTATTAAACGCCTGTGTCTTCTTCCAAAAACACACGTATATAAAAGAAAATTTTTGCAATCACAAACACAAAATTTTTCAATTAAATTCTCAAAATTTGCAAAGGAAACATTCTTTTCTCAAGTCATTCAACACGACATTAAAACCCCACACTAGTCACTAAAAAAGACCCGGATGACAGCGTTAAGTATATGGGGGCATTATTTCAAATATCTCGCTCAAATTTTAATAGTTTTACATTATTTGTTTTTGCATAGGATAGCTGAAGATGATCTACAACTGGGCTAATTTTTACTTTTTCAATTTTGGTTTCAGATTTTTTTTAAAACATTACTCTAACTTTCGAAACCGGTTAAAATCGATTCTGAAATTAAAACTATCATAATATAAAAATATATAAACAAAATCGAAAAAGTAAAAACAAGCCCTGTTGCAGATCGTTCTCAGCTATCTTATGCAAAAAAATATGCAAAAATATAAAAATTCGAGCAAGATATTTAAAAAGAACGCCCCTATAGACTTAGCATTATCATCTGGGTCCTTTTTGTGACTAGTGTTGCGTTTTTATGTACCGAAATTTCAAATCTCTGCACTATTTTTCAAATCTTGCAACATTTATGATGGTTCGTGTTTATCGCGATATTGTAGAAGATCCAATAAACATACATATAATATTTTTCAGACGGTTCAAATTTTGTGCCACAGGACTTTTTTGCTTTTTGTGTTTTTTGTAGCCCTTATTTGTTACAAACATGAAATGTTACCCTGTCTGATTATGATAATTCTGTATTTCAATCAAACTGTTTTTTTTTTTCGTTTTTAGACTATATTAACACACGCTGGTTCTTCTAATTTAACACAACAAAATGGATTGTAGTCTTGCGATTTATTTCACATCATATTAATAGTGAGCGAGCCACACACGACTTACAACATTCCATCATTTCCACATTGCAGTAAAAAGCACAAATTAAAAACACAGAGAATGCTGCTAAAAGCATAAAGTAAGAAAAACAAATTACCGTAGAAGCGAAGCATATGAAATCTTTTGCTTTTTGCAGATGATACTTAAACAAACACTATTTTCGTCAAATATTTTCAATCTCCCCTTTTACATGACGATGTTAATTATTCTAAGAGGTTTGAAGTTTGAAATAATCAGATGATATTTATTCTCAAAATTTCTTTGCATGCTAAATTACCTGACTTCTAAACGTCTCTCTAAAGCGCATTTTTACACAGCTGAAATCACATCCGGCATAGCAAAAACTAATATGGCAGAATTTCTTGCCAAATCGTAAGCTTATTTCTTTTAAAATCTATGTACCATCCTTCTTTATTTTTCGTAAAATAAAAAGTAAAATTATAAAACTAGCTAATTAGCAATCTTATTAAGGACACATGATTAAACGGTCGCTAAGCGCATTTTCTTTCCAACAGTTGGCACATACACAATCCTAAATCAGCAAAAGCCTTTTGTGTCTTTAAAAATTATGGCCCAGTAAAGTTATGTACAGGGTGATTAAAAAAAACGTGGACAAAATGATATGACAAATCAAGCATACAACAAGGATAAAAAATCATATAGGAGCATAGGGTCGTAAACTACTTATTGAGTCACAAATACAGGCTGTTTCATTCTAGCTAGACCGGGTTTGAAAGTATTAATTTCGAGAAAAATAAAAATTTTGTAATGAAAATGCAACAATGTATATCTTATTTTGTGTGAATTGTGATAACATTACGAAAAGATCTGAAAAAACATATTGCTCAAGCAATCAATGATACTGTATAAACTGATTCTCACAGACCAAAATGTGAGGTGCCAAGTGCATATTGCTGGTGCACATAATGCAAACTTCTGCCACTTTTGTTTGGTGTTATCACTTTTAAAACAAAGGTGAGTATGGCTGTTAAATGTTATATTATAATATACTTCAGTTTTCTGAAATTTATTACCGTCAACCCAAACTGAGGTAATAAATGGAGGATGAAACAACCTGAATTTGAGACTCAATAAGTGGCTTGCGGCCCTATGCTCCTATGTGATTTTTTATCCTTGTCGTATGCCTGAATTGTCATATCAATTTGTCCACGTTTTTCGAATCACCCTGTATATTCAAAATAAATGAATCAGCCTCCTTCTTTACCTATCTGCTATTTATTGTTGAACAATTTTCAATCATTAAGATCACTGTGTCTAAATGTAACTATCCATAAATACGTCAAAAAACGTGTATTTAAATCGTTCACCTTAACTGTATATTATTAATGAAACGAGCAAATTTTAGAAACAAAACACAAATTATTTCACTGCATCTATAACATTTTCTTTATTAAAAACAATTCCTTTAAAGTACACAAACACGTCATTCATCGTGAAACGCTGCCATAACTTCCTAAATGCAGAAAATCATAAAGAAAATGGATCACAGTTTCCTTTTTTTAAACTTTGAAACTCAAATAAGCTTCTTAGCGTTATTTAGGCATCAACTAGGCGTCCATTAGGCTTCAAAAACTGTTTTATTTATTTGAAGTGGGAGTTATTGAAAATGCAACTATTTTTTTAAAATTAACCCTCTAAAGTTTTCTTTGCATTTTGATAAGTAACTTTTTAGAAAGATCTATTCGCGATGAATGGAACCCTTTAATTGCGGAGAGTCTTATAAAAAATTTACTGAGGTAAGCTTCAATGGTATTTTCATACATTGTATTAAGATGTTGTTGAAAACAGAAATTGTGTTTAAATTGAGATTTGGTGAATTAATAAATTAGGAATTGTCTTATATAGTTCAGTAATTAGTTCAGTTCAGTAATAATTTTCTTTGACTCGGTTACATTAGTATGTGTTAAAATAATTAAAATATAAAAATACATGATACAATAATTTATTACTAGCATGTGTAACAAGTATTTTAGCAAAAAACAAAGCCATTATAATTCTGGAAGCTTCTGTACTCTTACATGATTAAAGCTCTGATATATTTTTATAGATTTAAAGCACTTGAATGTAATATGGATTAAAAATATCGCATTTTCTGATTCAACTAGCGTGCCACAATAATCTGCACATCCAAATGTCTTTTCATCGCTAAAGAAATACATACCTAGAATTATGAATTAAATAAATACTTTTTGACCAGGCTCAACCACCAGTGACTTGGTGATAGCAGTTGAGCTATTGGCGATGGTTTGTGTTTTTACATGTTTTCTAACCATCAATCGATATTTAATGATAAACTAGCGAGCTACGCCCGCTAGCTGGGCCACTTTTTCCAAACGAACCTCGATATTAAGCAGTATATAATAAGCACAAAAAATCATTTAATAAGCAAGTCTTGGTGTTCGAATCCTCAAGCACAAAAAAAAGTACATTAAAGAGCTATAATTGTTATGCGCCCATTATCCCGTTAAAAATATGTGATTTCGCACAGTGGGCGCTACGCGCCATGATCGCCCTCGTCCCGTTAAACATATTTGGTTTTGCACGGTTGGCGCTGCGCGCTCATAAGACATTTTCTCGTATTTGTTGGTTCATCAGAAGCAGACTTTTACGCATATTCTGAATATGTAATCAGTTTTTTTTTCTTTAAAAACTGTCTGCATGATGGTTTAAGAAAAAACGCGCAAAAAAAGTTTCGGTATTAGAAACTGCAAAAGACTGCTATTTTTAAAAAAAAAAAAATAAGTAATTTCATTAATATCACAAACAACATAACTAACAAATAATTTAGGCACCTCGTTTTCCGTTTGCACTAACAGAAATTAATATTAATCGCGTAAATCTTAGGTTACACAATATTCGTGTATGCTACCAAAAAGAAAAAGTATGAAAATGAGCTACAACGATTAATACTCACATACAGAATAAATATATGTATAGCCAGTTACATCTGAGATCCTCAAAATATTAATTAGCAACACTATTACCTCTTTTTCTTATACTTTTTTTGACAAAATGACGGGAGAAAAAGATGTTTTCGGCTGCTTCTTCTTTTAACCAAAGGGGAAAAGTTCTAGTCGATCACCGCAAGGTGACGCAGTGTTCTGCCTAAGAGCTCCGTTTGAGCTCTGTTTGGGAAATGGGACGTTTTCCGTTCCGATTCCCGACCGGTTTTTAATTCATAACTTTTTTAATTTTGGCCCCACGGTCTCGAAAATGCCCGAAATGACTTTCCCGGAATTTTTCGAATCGAAAGACACCTCTCGCGACTTCCAACTAGCCCGCGTTGCGAACTGTAATCGGCTTCAAGCAGACAGACAGACAGAGGCGCACGGATTTTATTAGTATAGATTTCATATTAGTGTATAAAGTAATAATCCTTCAACTGCGAATCAGGATATAAATGTCCAAGCTTGCTTCTTTTTGTGCTATTTGTACCAGTTTTTAGATATACAGTAAAACCCCGATAATTCGGATTAATTGGGACCAGACCGAATACGGATTATCAAAAATCCGGATTATCCGAAGAATTAACAAAAATGAAATAAAACATACTTAGGGAAAGTTACTTTTATGTTAAACTTATTGAAAACTTACAGACAGTAGAAATGTTTACTTTGTAATAAAAAAGTTTGTAATTTTCTGCTGTGCCAGTTTTCTACATCTTTTGCGAGCCGTACGGTCACGCATCCGCTTGAGCATAAGTATTTCGTTGCGAGTAGTTTAAGTAAGAGAGCTTAAAGTATTCTTCTGAAAAGATTTCAGAAAAAGTTTTTTTTTTATTCAGAACGCGGCGGTGAAACAAGTTAATGTTATGAAAATGCCAATCTTTTCTGTCAATGTTATGCCAATCTCTCCTCAAACTTGAAAAAAAAAAAGACCAACCCGACCCGGATTCACGGGGTCCGAATTAGCGGTATGTATAATCTGGACCATACAGGTATATTCCCCAGAAAAATGTATAACATTGAATTTTTTTTCACAAATTGTTTTACTATTGAGCATAAAAATTGTCTTCAATCCTGGACCGTAATCGGTGTGATAAAGATGATCTTCCTGCTATGAAAGAATAGGTATCTTACTTAGCAGGAATTATAATATAATATAAGAGACAAATATTAAACCATATAGTTATTTTATATAAGTATTTCCAAGAAAAAATTACTGCAAAGATTTTTTTTTTTTTTTTTTTTTTTTTTTTTTTTTTTTTTGTAAATTGTTTTACAATTGAATTTACGTTGGTGGTTCAACAATTGTTACCCCTAGTGTATATAAAATATTTGTACTGCGATAGGTTGAATTGGAATATTAAAGCATAATGTTGTAGATGCGTATATGCTCAATTTTAGAACCTTGGCTGCTACATTAAAACATATTTTGGGGAGAGGAGTGAAAGAGGATGGGAAGGGTTAAAGGTCAACTCATTTGGATTCGGGATCATAGTGATGTAGACATATCTCATCCAATGTTACAAATCAGGACCCATAAACTCCAAACCAGTTTTTCTCCTTCACTCCTCCTTTAAAAAATCCCTTAAAAATACGTCTTTAAAATTTCATTTCTCCCTCAAAACATATGTTAATATAGTAGCAACGATTCTGAAACTGAGCATTATGCATCTAAGGAAATTTAGATTGATATTCCACATCAATCATCGCAGTACAAATATTTCATATACGCTATATACAATAATTGTTGAACCACCCACGTAAAAGTAGTCTCCAGTCCTGGATCGAAATAGAAGAGATAAAGATCATCGTCTGGTTAAACAGGGCTTCATAAAGAGCCTTGTCATTATTCATAACAAAGCGAAATTACATTTATGTAACTTTTTCTATAAAAACGTTTCAATGACCGAACAATTTTGCAGTGCATCTTTAATGATTTGTTTGTACGCAATTTATTAAAACTTAGCAGGCTTCTTAGCTACACTATATGGCCATTGATGATCGTCCATTTGCAACTTTAGGCATTTTGTTAAATATCTAGAAAAATACATGAGGAATTATGAAACTCTTAGCGTTTAAATATAATAGTATAATTCATACATTTCCGTGAAGTTTTTTTCTCGAAGCTCCATAGGGGACCATCAACAAATTAAAAAAGAATGAATATCTTTTGGATAACTCAGTCAAAACTAATGTAGCAAAAGCGTTCAAACTATACAATATGATTAAGAGGCTTATTGTAATGTACTGTGTTTATTTTTATAAGGCTAGCATGTATACTAGTAGAAAAATTAAGGTTTTTTTTATAAAAATTGTCCCAAATTTTGCAAAAGTTTTTGCTTATAATTTGCAGAGTTCTAATATAAAAAAAACATTCTTTTCTGAAAATATGACAAATAATAATGCACACAATACCCTGTAATCAGAATTAAAAAATAATTAAAATTGTATGAGAAATGAGGAGGTTTACTAAATAACTGTTCACTGTGCATGCGTCAACGATATCAAAATTTCATTTGCATATTGTGTTAGCTAAATGTATAGAGCAACTTCTGTAGAAGTCTCAAAATCATAGCTTGAAAATTCTGAAAATAATCGTCTGTAGAATAAATACAAAATTCGTTGTTCCTAAAATGAAGTAAAAAATAAAGAAGGATTTTATCCAAATGTAGAACGGATATATGGATACAACCCCTCATGTTTTTGCTTCATTTTGAAAATAACGGATTTTCAACTTATTCAATTGACGATTATTTTCAGAATTTTCAAACTGTGATTTTGCGAATTTCACAAAAGTTGCTTTATGCACTTAGCTAACAAAACATGCAAATAAAATTTTGATATCGTTGACGCATGCGCAGTGAAAAGTTTTTTAGTAAACCTACTCGTTTCGAATACAATTTTTATTATTTTTTAATTCTGATTACTGGGTATTGTGTGCAATATTCTTTGTCATATTTTCAGAAAAGAATATTACTTTATATTAAGAACTCTGAATATTATAAGCAAAAAACTTGGTAAATTTTGGGCCCAATTTTATAAAAACCTTAATTTCTCTGCGAGTATGCATGCTATTTGCATAAAAATGAGCACAGTTTATTAAAATAAGGCACTTAATCATAATCTAGCGTTAGAGCGCTTTTACTACATTAGTTTTGACAGGGTTATTCAAAAGGTTTTCATTCTTTTTTAATTTGTTGACGGTCCCCTATGGAATTTCGGGAAAAAATCTCCATGGAAATGTATGACTTGTACTATTATATTTATACATTAAGATTTTCGGGGTAATTCCTCATGTATTTTTTAGTTATTTAACATAATGTCTAAAATCGCAAGTGGACTTTTATCAATGCCCATGTAGTGTATAAACTTCTCGGTAGTTAGTCCCTTCGTGATTGACATATACTTTCCCAGTAGATCGAATACAGAAAACTATCATAATTGTTTTCGCATAATGTACATGGAAATATAAAATGCTATTGATTTAAATATACAATTGTTCCAACCAAAAACTGATTTAAACTCTTTCACGCGTCTCAGAACATGGGTTACAGCTGACTCGGGTAATAACGTTCCCTGCTTATTTGGTTTCGATAAAACAATTAAATGACGTCAATTTTTAACATAGAAATGTCTGTGGAAAATTTCTCTGAGAATTATGGACTTTGATGGGGTAATCGTAGCCATGCATCTAACATTATAAATACATAAATACTAGACAAAGATAACAAAAATATTAGACGAAGTGCTTATACTAACTACCTTCATTACAGTCCAACTCACCACTATTTATGCCAAGATAACTTTATTTTTTAAGGATAAATGAAAACATGAAAGGGTTATTAAAAACAAGCAATGTGCTCATTTTAGAAACCAAGGTAGATTTTTAGCAAAAGAAGTAGAAAACATCTTTCGGCAGAAAGAAAATTAACGTGCATAAAAGATGGAAATTAAATAGGAGACAAGTACAGATATTTAGCACCAAAACATTACATTAAAAACAGCTAACTTAACAAAACAACTTTTCATTGTAGATCTATATTATATTTCGTAAGCATGTTGTAATATCTTTTGATCAAAAACAAATACACCATTCAATGTGAAATATTCTTTGAACTCCACAAAATGTAAATGTATGAAAGGGTTATTAAAATCAAGCAAAGTTCTGATTTCAGAAACCACGGTAGAATTTTAGCAAACAAAATAGAAAACATCTTTCGGCAGCTAGAAATTTAACGTGCATGATAAATGGAACTCTAATATGGGACAAGTACAGATATTTAGCACGAAAATCTTAAATTAGAAAGAGCTAAATTATCAAAACAACTTTTCATCGTAGCTCTATGTTGTTTTTCGTAAGCATGTTGTAACATCATATGTGCAAAAACAAATACAGCATTCAATATGAAATATTCTTTGAAAGCCACAAAAATGTAAACTTACGCATTTATCAAAATATATTTACGTATTCCATACCTTTCATGCATTATAAGGCTTAAAATACATATCAGCTTATTCTTTAAAAAAATTAGTTATAAAATATTATTATATATAAAAATATATTAATTATCTCATCATACATTTTCTAATTTTTAGATCCGATTGATTAAAAAATGACATTTCTGCCACATAAATTATTGTTCAACAGAACGAGAAGATAGTATAAATATCTATAATATCTACAGTTGACAAAAAAAGTATTAGAACAATGTGAAAATTGTAGTTTTCTAGGTAATAAAATGAAATAAATGTTGAAATTAATTTATATATAATAATATTTTTTACACAGTATTCAATAAGCAATCAAAAATTATTTAAACAGAATATGTTATTTTTATAAATTAAGAAAATGAGATTCGCACCGCAAAAAAAGTATTAGAACAAATTAAAAACCAACATGCAAATTGTAATTCAACCTTGTTAAATTTTCAAAGTTATTTGCAAGTGTCAAGGTCATGCAAAGGATTCTTAGTTCATTTGTTGATAATCAATTCAAAATAATTTACGTGCAAGTTTTTCGTCGTGGCACCCAAAACAAAAGAGATTCCACTTGCAAAAAGAGAGCAAATTGTTTTTCTGCATCATAGTGGAAAAACGTTGCAGGAAATTCCAAGTATGTTAAATGTGTCATTGTGTGCAATTCATAATATTTTTAAAAAGAAAAAAAGAGACTGGTATTGTGGATAACAAAAAAAGATCAGGGGAACCAAGGAAGCTGACTGTGAGAAAAAGGCGATAAGTGATTAAAGATGCTAAAAAAAATCCAACTGGAAGTGCAATGATGTTGGCCACAAATATTGAATCAATATCAGGAAAGATTGTACCTTCACAGACTGTGAGAAATGTTTTGCATAGGGCTGGTATAAAAGGAAGAAGCCCAAGAAAGAAACCGTTTATTCCAGAAAACAACAGAAAAAAAAAGTCTACAATTTGCCAAAAAATATAAAAGCAAAACATTAGATTTCAGGAAAAGTGTGACTTTCTCTGACAAAAGCAAGTTCAAAATTTTCAAAACAAAACACGTACTCACTGTTTGGAGAAAAGAAGGTGCTGCTTTAGAATCTCAAAATTTACTGAAGATTGTAAAGCATGGAAGGGGGAATGTCATGATCTGGGCGTGCATGGCTTAAAATGGAGTTGGAAATATCCAGTTTATTGATGGGGAAATGACAGCTTTATCATACATTGATGTGTTACGACATGATTGGAAGGACAGTGCAAGAAAATTAGGGTTGGAGAAGACATTTTTCTTTCAACAAGATCAAGATTTCAAACATACTGCCAATAAAACCAAAGAGTGGCTTTTATATAATGTTCCCCGAAGATTAGAAACTCCACCACAATCACCAGACTTGACTCCTATTGAGCATCTATGGCATCTACTTGATCAAAAATTAAAAATTTTCAATAACAAGCAAATCAAGCTTGAAACAAGCATTGCAAAACGCATGGAACACCATGTCTTCAAAAATCATTAATGATTTAGTAGAATCTATGCCGAGACAATTAGAAGCAATAATTGCAGCAAAAGGACTGCATAACAAGTATTAACTTCATATTTCAGTCTTCAACTATCTTATTTCAACAATCCAATCTGATGTTCTAATACTTATTTTGCAATGCAAATTTTATTATTTTTACTTTTTTTAAGTTTTATTAATTTTTTAATCTGTGTTTGTTACAAAAATGGGATATTTTTGTAAAAACCTTGCTTAATATATATCTTTTATAGCAATTAAATAGTTTTATTACTTAAAAATCTACAAAATTCACACTGTTCTAATCCTTTTTTTGTCTACTGTATAATATCTATAAATATGTTACTCACCAAAAATAAATTGTCATTATTATCAAAGAACTTTTTTATCAATAAACATTCGATAAAAGACTCCGTGTTTTTTATAGCTAGTAAAAAGAGAATATATTTAACTGATCATATTTATTACTTAAGAATTTCACAGATAATTAATCGTTCTCATTTACGAAGTTCCTTTCATTAATTTTTACAAAAACCTATAAATGTTCTTTTAGGAAATTGTTTTTATGTGTTAATTTTTATCAAGATTTTCACTGCTATTTTATTTTACTGTGATAATTAAAAAGGAAAAAAGAGAGTTCCGGAAAGATGAGATTATCAATGCAATTTAAAGAAAAGTTTTATCAAATAAGCATTATTTATTTATACATATTAAATATGCAGCTGTGTTAAAATCAAGCTAGAAATAAATGAGATCATGTTAAAATGATTTTCTTTTGAACTAAGTAATAATTGCGAATTTTCTTAATATCTTTAACCAAATTATTTAATCATAATCTAAATGAAATAATCGGATTCATAAAATTCTTTTTTTGTTTTATCTAAAAATTGTAAGTTATTATATCTTATTATATTATATGTTCCTCTGATAATTTCATACTTTATGTGTTTTTATGATCTGCCTTTTCCTGTTGGCAATATTATGGATTAAAACTAACTAAGGAGTGAAGATCGTGATTATATTAAAATGACGTAAGATATCATTGTAATTTTGTCAGGAATTTCAACATCCATTTTGTTCGGACCTTTTGAAAAAAAAACTTTACTGCGCAGCACTTTTTGTAACAGCGGAATACTTTTAGTAACAGCTTCCACTGTTTATAACAGCTTAAGCGATGTTTTGTTCCCTGACAATTTTTTACTTAAACTCTATAACATCTTAAACTTCGGATGATAACAACGGATTTTTTTATGTTTAACGACCCGACGCAAAAAAAAAAAAAAAAAAAAAAAAAAAACATTTAATAATTAATATTTTCCATGGAATTTTAACTCTTTTTATTTAAAATTGATAAAAATTTCAAATAGCATAATGTAATAAAAACCTTTTTTTTAACTATTAAATTATGCTGAAAAAAACTTCTTATTAGCGCTTTTACCACTAAATATCATTATGTCCTAAGGCACTTTTCCTATAGGCTAAGGTAAATGTTTAACTCATATACATTTAATACAGATTGGACAATAATGAATTTCTTTCTTAAAATTTAAAGTATTCAACGACCTCTTTTTCTCTGAATTCCAACACATTTCAAAATTATGCATCGGCTGAGAAAATCAAAATAAATAGACAAGAAAATGCAAAACTAAATATTCGTTTATATCTCTCTCTAGCGTTCATTCCATTTTTAAAAAATACGTAATCCTTTCAAAATAATTGATATCCGACATTCACATTTGTATAATTTTTTTTTCAGCATAGGATTTTGATGGGATAAAATGAAATGCACATAACAATACAATAAAATGCACAGATTTTTACAAGTAAATATCAGTACTGTAGTACGAAAATTATACGAAGTCGTCAGTAACTTTACATTTGTAACTCATAAAAATTTCAAAAACTTTGGTCATTAAGAAATATATTTTTATATTTTCAATAAATTTCATGGATGGTAGTCGATGTAAAAAATTATATAAAGAAAGATTTCTGCAATTTTTTTTTATTTCTGATTATCATTTTGAAATATAAATTCATTTAACACATATTAAGGCTGTTATCACGACACAGACAACATTGTGTGCAACACAGAATTATTGCCAAAAATTATTATGGAACTCGAAACACCTATTAATGCGTAGAAACAAAAAATGGAAATAAAAATTTCCCAGACTGGCGGATAACAATATAAAAGATTAGGTTTTGAATGGAAAATGACAGAGGAAAGATATTAAGAAAACTTTCCAAATTTAGAAAACTTCAGCAAAGAAGAAAATTCTGATAAAAACGGCGAAGAAAGATGTATATTGATTATGTTTTTGATTATGTGTCTTAAAAGAAGATAATTATTTAAAGGAAATGTAATTTGATACGTAGAAAGTCCTTAATTGTTGTTCTGTGCGGTTTTACAAATTTTTAGTTAACTCCCTTTGTCGTCTGTCTTTCTATCTGTTTGGGTCGAATGTCGCAATCAATTTGCGACATACTTATGACAAATGTATTTTTCTGGAAATGTTGCAAACAAGTTTGTTTTTCCTAACAAAGTAATACTGAAGCATTTATGGGGCCGTTCCTGATGTTGGTATAGTTGCAGCAATAAATACTATTTGCAAATATTTAAGAAATATTTATAGTTGTGTTACAATTATAACATAACAATATTTTAGTTAACAATAAATATTTGAGTAAAAGAACATTACTTAATTTTTTAAGCTATAGTAATTCCCTTTACAACGTCGAGTCTCACTGTGACTAACACTGAACTTTCTGTTTAGGCTTTCCGTCACCGGTGACAGACAATGTAGTGTATGATAAATAAGTAAGAGGTTTATAACACATGTAAATTTTCCATATGGGTGAAAAAGGTCCGGGCCAGGATTCGAACCAGGGATGTATTGGCTGAAGCTTCCAATGCTCTTCCAACTGAGCAATCCCGGACACGAACACTGGAGGACTATTTCACCCAAATAACCTCAACGATCACATTATCTGGTCTGATTCAATGGATCAGCTCAACAGAATAAATCGAAGGTTGATATTTGGAAGTCAATATATTGGCAGCTTCAGCCAATATATCCCTGGTTCGAATCCTGGCCCGGACTTTTTTCACCCACATGGACAAATTACATGTGTTATATTTGATTTACCGATTGAATGATCGCCTTATAAGTTAATCTAGTAAGAGGTTTATAATAATTATTAAGAGAGTATAAACCTGCAATAAATAAAAATTTAATAAATTTTAAATAAACTTTAAATAATTAAATAGTTAAAACAATACAATTTTCTTAGTTTTACATGATATATTAGACTATCAGTCATCGATGACTCACGCGGTCTAAACTGAAAGTTCAGTGTCAATCACCTCAATCACCTGTGACTGAAGTGACACTTATTGTGTTAAACAATTTTATTTTTGTCAATTTCAATTGTTAATGTGTAGATAAGGTTAATTTTCGAATCTTGAAAGAGAATAAATATTTAATTAAGCTTTAATGCTCCGCTCTGTTTTTTAAAGAGCAACACTCAAGTGTGAAAAAACACCGTGAAAACTGCTGACATTTAGTAAATCAAGTAAAAAACTTTGTAAAATACTTAGCTGATGTCGAGCTGTTATTACTGTAGCTTGTAACGCGTCCTTACTTTATTTTAATTTTATGGTGATTTTACAAAGTTTTTTACTTGATTTGCACTCAAATGCACTTATTTTTAAAAAAATGTATTTTCGCTTGTTCTTACTTGTTAGCTTGTTCATAAATGTTTCCAAAAATGGTATTTATTCCAGAATAAAGGCAAAAGCATTAAACAATTTCCCGCTTTATGTTCTAAAATATTTGCACAAATGTATTTTTGCAAAATTTGCATTTTAACATTAAAAAATTTACTGTGAAATTTTACAAAGTTAGCATTTTTAAATACATTATACCTGATAAAATAGCTTCATACAAAAATAGCTTCATATTACTGTATATTCTCGCTTATGATTAAAATTCATTTTCAATGAAAAATCTGTAGAATACATAAACAAAGCCTTACGACTCTTTGAATCCTTACGACCTATTTCAGTTGACCTGAGTATCGCAATGATGATTCTAGGGTCTTTTTCCGTATTTAAATAGAGTTAAATACCAGTTTTGATTTTTTTTGTAACAGAGGAATGTTGTTTGAAGTCAAGATGGCCGACTGGTCTAAAGTACCACAAAGAGAAATTCTGGTTCTCAAAAGAAAATTTGGTTCAAACGCCTTTCCTGGTCTAAAATATTTCTCTTATATCTGAGTTCTTTGATAATTGAGCTCAACAAAGTAAATTATTTTTTTATATCAGGAGGAAAAGTTATTAAAAAATTTATAAAAAAGAAAAATGGAGGAAAGAGAAAAAGTGAAAGAAAAAACTCTTTAAAATAACCGTGATTCATCTTTTGGTGTTACAATGCAGTTAGTTAATTTACAGTAAGGAACCGTTTTCAGAAACCGGTTAGCCAGAAAATTAATTATTAACAAATAATATTCCCATGGATTATATTTTTGAATTTTTTCGTTGAAAATTTCAAACACCTTGAATTTACTGAATTCATATTTCTAAATTTTAATTGTTTAAAAAGCGTCGAGCAAACAGAATGGAAAATTGTACAAGCGTGGAATCGAACCAAGGTCATTGACTATATGCGTCAATACTTTGACACTAAATTACATGGACGATACCAGACCTAATATTTCCTTTTTTCATAAGTGTGATAAGTGCTCATAAAAGTGAGAAATTCCAAATCTGGTATCGTCCACGTAACTCAGTAGCAAAGCATTTTCGCGTTTAGTTAATGATCTTGATTCGATTTCAGGCTTGGACAATTTTTCATTTTGTTGGCTCTACGCCTTTCAAGTAATTAAATTCAGGAAATTTGAACCCTTGCTACAAAAGTGTCATAACTCAAAATAACTTTATTTTTCAGTAAACGTGAAAAACGGTTTCAGTCTATAGTAAGCTCAATGTCCATTTTGCAAACACAACTACTACCGGGTTTTTGAATTTCAATTGCACTATCTTCTACTTCAGGTGATTGGCAAAGAAATGTAAACCACATAAAATGGCATGCATGGCTCGAAAAGGCGAATTTTTGAGTTATACCATTTTTGTAGCAAGGATGTGATATTTTCATTTTAACAACTTTAGAATCTTTCCAGAAACATCTACCATACAATGTCAGAGTCATTTGAATATTAATATATGACATCAATATCAATGATTTGTAATGAAATCAAACGTTATTAAATGTTGAGGATTTTGATTTTTAAAAATAATTTTTGTCTCACTGATAACGGTAAATTTAATACTGCCGAAACTAATCTTGTCAAAGTTTACATTTACTGGCGTCTTCAACATTGTTTCAAATTGATACAATTGCTGTTTTCGGGGGATTTCCATAAACTGCCTTCTTTCAAACTCTGATTGAAACTCTTTTTGATCTTAGTTGGGTCTTATTCCTAAATTGAATAATTTAATTATGAATTCGAAATCAGAAACAAATGCCACAACCACATATATTCCACAGATGAGAACAAAGGAATGTTGCTTTTATTTTCAAACTAGTTATTCAGAAAAACCAGTGAGCCGAAATATATCTGGCCCAAACAATTTTGGATAAGTGATTCTAAACCTATCTATACTAACATTATAAAGAATTAAAGTTAGTTTGTCTATTTGTTGGGGATAATATTTAGAGCTATTGAATCGATTTCAAATGTAATAGTATCAAAAAGACGGTGTTTGTCCCTGTTTCAACATAGGCTATATGGGTGAATATCACAAAACATCAGATATTGATCATCTGAGATATTGAAAGTACCACTAAAAACAATTAAAATTTTCAAGAAGTAAATTTATTTTCTGTTAGATAATAAAGATTTTCATGTAAAATTGCTAAATTTTGGAGAACGTAAATAATAAGTCAGTTTTTATAAATCTATATGTAATTTCTTGGCATATGTGTAACAGGATAATGAAACAAATGTAATGAAAATTTCATTCTAAAATATTTTTAAATTCTTGTTTTATTTTATTTAGCCCTAGTATTTTAATTTTGTTAAAAGGAACATGTTTTCCATATAGTAGCTCAAATTCCATATAATGTTCAGTTTTATTTGTTAGTTTATGGAAGCCAGGAAAATAACATAGCAAAAATCTTCTAAATTTTTACAAAGACTTTAACCACATTATTCTCAAATAAATATCTAAACAATCTGGCTAGTAGCTATGATGTTGCTACTTCTGACTTTAACTATTTTACAAATAAGGAGAAATACTCTGCAGCACCATATTTATACATAATAAAGAGCTAAAATGCAAACCAGGAAAATGACATCCATTTAGAGGGACATTCATGTTGAAATTATAGAAAAATTATTTGTGAAGTACAAAATTTATTACCCTCCTTATATATTTGTTTTATAAGGTATAAATATTAATTAGAAATTAAAAAAAACTAGGTAAAGATATTTATACAGTATAGCAGAAGATCTTTTACTTCTAACACATCACAGTGTGATATGCCAGGAAAATGACAATCTGAAATTCTAAGTCTTTTAATTGCTTCATTTATGTTATTAGAAATGTAATGTCTCATGAAAATACTTCTCTATTTTTTATTAGAATGTATCGCAAAAATTTGCATTATATGACATTTAATAAGAATTTTGTTGTACGCGATGCAATTTCCGTATTTTTTTTTTTTTTATATTCACCCTAATACTTTGCAGATGTCATTATGTAAATGGTGCGCAGCAGCAAAATATGTACTAAAAATATCATTTTTATGGTACTGAAATCTCTAGAAACATGAAAATTGACATAGTAGTTACAAATAAGATATAAATGATCTCTAAGAATTTCTCCTAAAAAATGTAAAAATTAAAAGTTGTGAAAATGTATGTAACATGTTCTAAAAATATTCTAAAGCGCGATTTCTACGCAGTCTCAGGAAGAGCCAAATCGATTTATCAAATATTGTTGTCAAAATGCTCTTGCTCCAACACAAGATTTGTTTTATATCGATGTCACTACAGATACAGGAGAAAAAACGTTTTAAAAATGCATCCAAACTTTTTAAGTGTCGAACTTTTGATACAACGAAGATGGATACAGGCTGAAAATAGGGCTTGCCGAAGATACCCTATTTTGTTATCATTATTTAGAATCTAATGCATTTCCATTGTTTTTTTTTTACGGTTGAAATAAATTTGTCTGTATTTTAGAAATTATTCTAGTCACCAATAATCTTGATATACAGTCACCGCCAAAAAAATCTCGACACTTTCGATTTTCGATGTTTTGTTAAATATCTAGAAATATACACAAGGAATCATTCTGAAACTACTGGTGTGTAAACAAAATAGTACACGTCATATATTTTGACAAAGATTTTTCCCCGAAATCTAACAGGGGACCGTCAATAAATTGAAAAGGAACGAAGATCTTTTGGATCACCCTATCAAAACTAATGAAGCAAAACAGTTTAAACTGCAGATAATGATTAAGTGGTTTATTGTGATAAGTTGTGTCGACTTTTATGAATATAGCTTGAAAACTCGTAGAGAAATTAAAGTTTTTATAAAAACGGTCCAAAATTTTCCAAGTTTTTTCTTATAATTTTCAGAGCTCTTCATAAAACACAATAATCTTTTCAGAAAATATGACAAACAACATTGCACATAACACCCTGTAATCAGAATTAAAATAATAATAAAAAATGTACGAAAGATGAACGGGTTTACTAAATAATTTTTTACTGCGCATGCGTCAACGCTATTAAAATTTCATTTACATATTATGTTAGTTAAATGTATAGAGCAACTTTTGTGAAAGTCTCAAAAACTTAGCTTGAAAACTCTGAAAATTATCGTTAATAGAATATTGTCGAAATCCATTATTCCCAAAATGAAGCAAAAAGATGAGGGGCTGTATCCATATTCCATTGATTAGTACCTACACAGTATTGCACGTACATATATGTATATTTGGATACAACTCCTTATCTTTTTGCTTTATTTTGTAAATAACGGATTTTGACCATATTCTATTGACGATAATTTTTAGAGTTTTTAAGCTATGTTTTTGAGACTTTCACAAAAATTGCTCTATACATTTAACTAACATAATATGCAAATGAAATTTTAATAGCGTTGACGCATGCGCAGTAAAACATTATTTAGTAAACCCGTTCATTTTTCATACATTTTTTATTATTTTTTAATTTTGATTACAGGGTGTTATGTGCAATGTTGTTTGTCATATTTTCTGAAAAGATTATTGTGTTTTATGAAGAGCTCTGAAAATTATAAGCAAAAAACTTGAAAAAATTTTGGATCGTTTTTATAAAAACTTTAATTTCTCTACGAGTTTTCAAGCTATATTCATAAAAATCGGCACAACTTATCACAATAAGCCACTTAATCATTATCTGCAGTTTAAACTGTTTTGCTTCATTGGTTTTGACAGGGTGATCCAAAAGATCTTCGTTCTTTTTCAATTTATTGACGGTCCCCTGTTAGATTTCGGGAAAAAATCTTTGTCAAAATATATGACGTGTACTATTTTCTTTACACACCAGTAGTTTCAGAATGATTCCTTGTGTATATTTCTAGATATTTAACAAAACATCAAAAATCGAAAGTGTCAAGATTTTTTTGGCGGTGACTGTAGTTTTTTGCGGTTCGTGGATACTTTCTTTTTCAAGCCCAAAATTTCACTCATGTGAAATAAAAATTATGATATGAAAGTTAAATTAAAATCATAATATGTGAATTGTTGAACTTCAAGTTTTTACAAAAAAGAAATAATCAGTAAATTTTCCATTTATAATTTTTTTTTTTAAGTCACAGAGGATAATACTTTCACGTAATTTCTAACACCACCTTTCTACAAGCATTTCTTAAAATTTCTATCCCTAAATCATTTTGCATGATAATTTATAATACCGGAATCAAATATTTCAATCCATAACTCTCTGACATAAATTTAATAGAATTATTCAATATTTTCCGAGCATTTGAATTTGAAAACACGTACCTAAACTTTCTAATTTCAAAATTAAATTCATAATGCTATACATTATTTTACGATAATTATTTAATCATGCATACATATAACTATAGACTTCTTATTTTTAGGTTAGTTACATTTATTCAAATTTAATAATGGAATAGAAAGACGAGTTGATTAAAATAGGAATAAGATTTTGCTTTAATGAAATTATTGATTTTCTACTATGTTTGCAAACCTAAATCATGTTATTCTAAATTCATTCGATTTACTAAAATAAACTTGATCATTTTCCTATTCTGAAATTCTTTCTGGTTGCTTTCTGACATATTCTTGAATTCTTTTTTGTGCGTAAATACGTGAGATTAACAGGTGCTCTTACTCAAAAAAAATAAAAGTCGAGGTTTTTATTTATTTATTTATTTATTTATTTATTTATTATTATTATTTTGTACTAAAGAGAATTTTGCATTTAAATGAAGATTCTGTTATAAAAAAATGATGTAGTTTAGAAAATTAAAAAATTATTATTAAAAAAATCATAGTCTTAAAGCTCCACAAAAAGAAAATGGTTGATTAAAAAATATAAATTCCTCTAATAAATTAAACGACATTAAGTTTTTTAAATTTTCTCTACATAAATTTACAACATCACTATAATTTTTACAAGACTAAATAGATAAATATAATCCACAGCATAACATGAGCCCAATAGGTAGAATTAGAGGTCTACAAGGAACATTACCTGTATTGAAATCTGAGATTTATTTCTCTGCATTCAAGACAAGCTAAGACTATAATTCATTTTTCATCAGTTATTTCAAGTTCAAGTTTAATTTTGCAAAAGACATGGGTAGTGTTTAGCCTTGATTGTTCCCGGGCCATGCATTTTCAAAACACTTTTTAGAACTCTAATTATTTCACCTTTTATTTGAAAACTTTGGATCGCACACTTTGAATTTGTTTTCAAAATACTTCTGAGGACACTAGTTTTTTTTTTTTTTTTTTTTTTTTTTTTTTAACACACTTTCTAGAACAATTTTAAACACTTTTGGAAGCACGTGAATCCACAAGTGGGCCCAAATATGTTTTCTATCTGTTCTCAAGCTTAGATACAATAAATACCCTGAACAGAACACATTTGGTACAGTTTTTTTATATAACAAAGCACATTTTAAACACATTTCAGTACTTATTAAGATAACGGGATTACTTTTTTTCAAGTCAAGGTTCTCCAAGTATGTTTTCAATATGAGCTGGGTCATTCGTTGGTAACTTACGTTATATTTTGAACTATTTTCAGTAATTTTAATAATACAGTAGAACCTCGATTATCCGAAGTAATTGGGACCCATCCCACTTCGGATAATCGAGATTTTCGTATAATCGAGAATTCATCAATAATCATCTAGTTTAATATGTAGTATCGTCATTGAACTATTATTATGACTTCACTGTAAAAAATTTTGCCGCTAAAAAACGGATATAGTACTGGTAATCTAGACGCCAGTACTACTTCCGTTTTTTAACAGAAAGAAATTTCCAGGAATAGTTCCATTTTTTTCACAAAATATTTCCGTTTTTTAATATTTCCTTATGTAAAAATTTTCGTTTGAAAAGTTAAAAGAATTTTTCAAGGGCAAACTAACATCTTTGTGAGTTTTATTCTTTACTTTACAAAGGCACGTTAATATCAGGGACACATTATATACATTTAATTTAAACAACAGAGAAGAAATGTTACTAACCTTCCATGGGGTTTGAACTCACGACCTTTTCTGTCGTAGCCGGTAGTGTAATATCATTACGCTTTGATTTCATATAGCACCATTTCAAATACCTTTACTTATTTCGGATGCATTTCGACATAGATTAAGTGCTGGGACACTTAATATTGTAGAGATAATATTTTTTTATTGAACGGACAGTTCTAAATCAAGTTTTACAGATTTTCTTTCTATAATTTCTAATAGTTAGCTTTTTAATTTTAGCTTTATAAAAAAAAAGTTTAACCTTTAAAATATTACATGCATAAATGAAAGTATTAAAAAATTTTGTTTCCTTCTTTTTTGGAAGAGTTTTAAAGCTATTTTATTCATATTTATTTATTTATTTTATAAAAGGATACTAAAGCACTTAAAAAAAACCAAAAAAAACATGTATTTTAAAAAATATTTTGTATGACGATCTATTGTAAACTCAATAAAGATAATTACTATGGGTTATGGGTTATTAAAATTAATTACATTTATTGATTTTTATAACTTAGGTAATCGCCAAAATGATAATAATTTCGTTAATATATTTCGATATATTTTAAATTTTAAGAGCGAATTTCTGAATTTGAATATATTAAAATATGTATATATTAAAATTAAAAGTAGATTTTTTTCCACTTAAAATATCTTTCCCACTTTTTATATCATGATATAAATAAATTAAACATATTTAAAAATTATACTGAAAAAAAAAAAAACTTTCCTTAGCTATCTCAAACTTAAAAAGAATTAATAAATCTTATTATTTTTTTTAAATTTGTAAAAATATGCTATCTTTTTAACATACTTTAAATTTTATGTGCGAACTTCTTAATTTGAATAGATTAAAAAATATATATATATTAAAATTAAAAGTAGATTTTTTTCCACTTTCAATAACATACGCACTTTTTATATTATAATATAAATAAATTAAACAAAATCAAACTGAAAAAACAAAAAACTTTCCTTAACTATCTGAAACTTAAAAAGAATTAATTATAATAATAATTATTGTTATTATTTTAATATTGTAAAAATATGCCATCGTTTCATAATTAAAACAGAAAAAAATAAGAGAAATGTTGCTGTTTTTCTATTTGTCATACAGATGGCGCCACGACACTTATCAGTTAAAAATACTGATTACTTGTGCTGTTTAAAACGGAAGATGTTCTGTTTGCGGTGAAATTTACGGAACAGTTGCTGTATTTTTAATCTCAAAATAGCAAAAAACGGAAATACTGCTGTTTTCTTGGAAAAATCAAACTATTCCGTAAATTTTAAAGAAAAATTTGTGTATATTAACGGATTTTTTTTTTTTTACAGTGTTGTTTTAACTGTTAAATACTAAATAAAAATGATAAATGAAAATAAATATATTTCTGAAACAAAAACTTACAATGGTTTAAGCCCTTTTTTTTTAGGTCATCAATAAAATTGTTTCATTTTCTGCACATGAAATGTACGCTTTTTAACTTATACTTGGAAAGCAAAGATATATTGTTTAACGCATTCTATGTGTAAAAATTCTAAAAAAAATGAACTACTTCTGTACTTTAAAATGCCTTCACTTTCTTCAACTGAGTTTCTGTTGAATTACTCCTGCTTCTTACTTGACTGTTTAAAATTCACTCTTTATAGCGATCCAGGGCATGAAAATTTTTTAATTTTCTAAAAAGAAAAAAAATTTGCATTAGTTTTATTCTGTTTAAAATGACGTTTAAAGTTTGTTACTATCTTAATTGAAATAGGAAATGTTAATTTTTTCGTTTTTGTTTGTTTTCAAAATATAGCCTTCAAGTATAGAAGTATGAAGAAGTAGAAGGATAACAAGCGTACGTTGCATTGGATCTTCGCTGCTAGCTGTTTGCCACCGAATTTCTTCTATGTTAGTTAAAGCCCATGAGCCTTTACGGGTATGGGCGGGGGATGGACGGGAAAAGGGATGCTAGTTAGGCGAAGTTATCGCTTTTTTGACGCATGTCTCCCTCAGTATTTTATTGAAAGTTTAACGTTGTGTGGAGCTTTTTGCCAACGACATTCCGATTGCCATGTTTTGCAAGCAGTTGCGTCATCATGGAACGGTCGTACAATCCCGACTGCCTCTGCGCGCTTCTGAGCTCATCCGGTAGCTTGCTTTCCTTCTATTTATTGATACTTTTATGCCTTCAAGCAATTATGCCACGGAAACAATTTCTTGTGAAAATTCGTTTTTCTTCATATGAGATTTTTCATCATTTCTCCTATTTAAATTGTTCAAGGCATAAAGCGTTGAAGATGAATGGTTTAAACTTGGAACACTTTTTTTCCCATTATTTTATTTTTATTTTTATTTAGCAAATTTGAAAAAAAAGTATTTACTTTTGAAAATATGATTTTTTTTTAATGTTGCATCATTATTTTTTAATTTTTTAGTTTAAATAATTTTAATTTTTATGTCAATTAATATTTTGAAAAATTCTGGATAAAATTAAAGATCATATACTTCTGTTCATTTAAATGAAAAAAATTCGATTCTAAAAATAGTATTTCTAATTATAACAATTTTAAATTACCCCATTTGTTTAATAAATTTTATTATTGTTTAAACTATGAAAACTTTTTATCATGTGTATATGTTTACAAATAATATGGTTAGCCATCCCAGAAAAGTTACAAAATTTTAACTCTGCAAAATTATTAATTAATTGTGTCCCGGTCTCCCTTAAAAACTTATATTTTGTTTATCTGTTATTAAAACAGGGTTCACTGTGTTATATTTAGTCGGTTTATTTTTTTTTTCTTTAGACATCCATTGAATACATGCCCGCTTAAAAGAAATAATGGGGTTATTTTTCTTTCTTGTTCTAATACAGATATTTTTATCTTTCACTAATCTGTAATACATGTTAAACACAAAAAGTTGGCAACTTATCATTATCTAGATTAGAAACTATAGTTTATGTTAAGAAACATTCAGAACTGCACTATTCTCACGTTTTCAGTGCGAATGCGGAGTGGATATACAGACTGAGAGTAATTCTGTGCAAGAATGAGATCCTCGGTCTTTTTTTACTTTCTTCTATATTCAATAGAAGAAAGTAAAAAAATTGAAATTTTTTTCAACTTCCGGTTTCCGACAGATCCACACGTTTTAGGAATCAGAGATTGCAAAAAACATATTTCTACAAAATGTCTATCTGTCCGTGCGTGCGTGTCCGTATGTCGTCATTCTAATATCAAAAAGTGTATGAAGTTATGCATAGAATTGAGTCAAATTTTTTGTGAATGTTTTTGGTTGTGGCAAGCAGTCCTCCTTCATTTTTGAAATATTGGAGACGCTGCAATAGCAATTTTTGTGCCATTTTCAATATTGTGCAGACTAAAAATGTATAAAGTTATGCATCGAATTAAAAAAAAATTGTGTAAGTGTATGGCTATGACTAGTTGTTCCTCCCTGCACTGAGAAAAAAAAATATGGCGCATTCACCTAGAATAAATAGTTAGTCACTTTCTGAGTAACTAAACTAGAACTACAGATGTTCGAACTATGCGTATAGGTTAAAAAACTAAGCTGAATAGACGAAATAACCTAGCATTCCTAGTCTCTTGTTTTGTAGGGAACGAAACGATATTGAGTCGTTTCAGTAACGATAAATTATCGCTAGATTTTGGAAATGGTTTCATAAACTAGAATTATAGTTACTAAATAAAACCTCTTGTGTTCGCATCTATTTGCAGAGATTTTTAGATAAGTTTTCAACTAGAATATAGGAAGACGCTCTTGAATTCTAGTAGGAGACTTTAGAACTCGCTAGCAAAGGGAGCTAGAATTTATAAGGATGGCATGGAAATATTTTTTCAAGAGTCATAGTTTAGATTCTAGATGCTAGAATTATATATTTTTCTGAGTAAATTTGAAAAAAAAATTTTATGCCATTTTCAATATTGCACTACATAAAAGTGTATGAAGTTATGCATAGAATTGAACCAAATTTTTTGTGTAAGTGTTTGGCTATGACTAGTAAGTCCCCCTTGAATTTGAAAAAAAAAATACTGAAAGGTGGCACTATAATCACGATGTCTGTGCCATTTTCAATATTTTACTATCAAAAGGTGTATAAAGTTATGCATAGAACTAAACAAAAATTTTTGTGTATGATTATTTTTGGGTATGGTAAGTAGGTCTTCCCTGAATTTGAAAAAGAAATCTGCCTAACATTCTATTTCCATCTGCTTGTGCAGAGACAAAAACTCGTTTTTGCCCCTATTAATTGACTGAAGCAGAAATTTAAGATGAAATTCAAAGTTGGTATAGTATTGAATTAAAATTATTAAAGCATTAATATGTGTAACTATTTTTTAAAATACGAAAATGTACATATGAGATAGAAGAAAGTTTTGGCACTGGCACATCCAACTAGTTTCTTTCTCTTTTTTTTACGACAACGAACAAATAAACAGAAACATTATTGTTAATGACAAACTAAACCAACAAAAAAAAGCAACAAAAGTCATTAAATAAATTGAGTTTCAGACATGATGGCCAAGGTACTAATTATCTCGATGTCTGCTATGAAGTGAGCAGGCGAATTTCGCCCAGCGATTTGGAATACATCCCGTTAAGTGAGGTATAATGACAGCAGGTAAAAGACTGATCGGTAGTATGGAAATAATAATGTAATACAAACTTCCTGAATCTATCTTTACCACTTCATTGTTACATGCAAATAACGTTTTGAAAGTAAGCGTTAAATTTTGCGTATGTTTGTTACATTTCTTGCAACTCTTTTTTCTACTTTTTGCCTGAGGGTTATAGTGCAGGTTCCTGAAATTTTTAAGCAGCCATTGGCTTCCTAAATAAAAATATCCAGTCCCCACAAGAGCTTAATTTCTAAGAAAAAATAAGAAATAACACAAAATTTGTCAAAAGGTCGCCGAATAAAAGCTAATTTTATCAAAGGATTAAAAAAAAACGCCGCGAATTTAGTCTCGTAAACTCGAATTTCATCAAATGATCGCTGAAAAAATGCGATTTTGATTAGAGGATCGCTAAAAAACACGCGATTTGTACCAGAATATCGATCGAAAAAAACGAGAATTCCTGTAAGAGAATTCCGAAAAAAAAAAAAAAACACAATCTTTGTCAAATTTTTGCGACAACATATGCAAAATTTGCGTAAGAATTGACGACTTAGACGCCAAAAAATAGTCGCCAAGTCAAAAAATTTACTCGAGACATGATGACTGGCGACCATAAATCTGCATCTATACTGAGTGGGCATTCGAAATTTCGACATTTGATTATATTTTGTTACAAACCTGGAGAATATATTTTTACTCTCTCAGAATAAAATGGATTATTATTTTCAAAATACAGTACATAATACGCTTTTTTACAAGATATTAATTATGGACCGTGTTTTTCAATTCTGGTAAATATATTATGAACTTAAACGTATTTATTGTCACGCAAAAAACTAATACATGTAAATTGTTGACACTGATCTCTTAAGGATGATAAAAGTATTAAAAGAGAATGTTATAAAATGTAACATCTAATAAAATGTACGAACATTGTTTTTTTATGTATCTATAATTATATAGAAACTTTCTTCTGAGACAAACTATAAAAAGTTATGTTTGTTTTTACTAAAAGATAAAAAAAATCCTTAACGTTTACTTAGCTAGTTCTATATGACTTCATAAAGTTTTAATGCTGGTATCTAATGAGATAAATATTACCTTTTTCGCATCTGAGATCAAAAGGATAATGTTTTATGAGGCAAAAACGGTAAGTAAACATCAGATAAATGTAGTCGAAGCAAAAACAACTATATCATATTTAAAAGTTGGATGATCTTATTATAAAAACTTTGTTCAAAATTGCATTAAAAATACCTTAAATTATTTTAATTATTTCCTTCCAATATGTTTACATATATATTTTTTTTTTAATTAAATATTTTCTGTTTTTATTATTTATTCTTTACTATGTTATTTTCATTTAACAACTAAATTTAAAAAAGTAAATACTTAAAATGTATCTTGTGTTTAAATATTTTAAATGCAAATATTCGCATTAAAAAAACGAGTTAGCAACAAAAGAAGTTAAATTTCAACAAATTTATTAAGCTCTTTATCAAACATATGGAACTTAAAAAGGAAATGACTGGAAAGCAAATATTGAGTTCGCACACATTTCTAAATAAATACTTCGTTTATCCAAGTTTCAGAATTAATTGGTGTTTTAATGCAAATAAAGATGAATACATAATTAAATTTGTTACAACATAAGAAAAATTCTAAGACATACATGTTTAGTGTATACTCTTTTGATTTTGGAAATACTCTATAGGATCAGGTGGGGTAAAATGGGTATAAAATTCTCTACTTTCAGATGTTTAGTTAAAATATTTTTGTAAATATTAAACAATGACAACTTTTTTTTTCTTTACATTGAATATTCTTGGAATGAAAATGCACAATTTTTATCTATCAGGCTACAAAAGTATGTCTATATCAAAACATTTAATAGATGTATGTTTGTTATATCCATTTTACCTCATGTAGGTGAAAATGGGTATATATAGGTGTATAAGATTTTATCAATTAATTATGTATAAATAGATTTACAAGAGATTATCTAACAATGTAATATGTAAAACAATATTATATAAGTCTTAAAAAATATCCTTTTTTATTTTAAATGTAAGTTAATAAATAAATGAAAAATTTAACAATGAATCAATCTTAGGTGTAGATAAAGGCATTTTTGGCTCCATTTTTTCAACTCTAATTTTCATCTTTTTACATCATAAATGCCAAAAGGCTAATTACCAAAAGCATAATAGACCAGATTATTAAATGACGGTTCATTTAATGCTTCTGTAATCTGGATGAACGTCAAATGTTATTCTTGTTACTGTTAGAACAAATTTTCAGAAAATATTCCAATTATTTTATCATAAACTACAAAAGTATAAAATTGATATAATCAATTAGATACCATTGTGTTCCCCTAGCATAAAATGTGTCTAATTTATAACAAAATTTTGATTTATTATGTAAACAAATAAAAGGCTTTGTGTTACAATTAGATGTATTTCAAGTGAGTGGAACATTTAACTGGCCATATAAATTTTTACCTTGATAATAAAATATTTGAAAGTATTTCTGAAAATTTACTCTAATGGTCGCAATAAAAACGAATGGACTTACACCTGTGTCTTAAAACATAAAATGCACCAATTTTGAACTTTTACAAAAATTGTATTTCAAATCGCGCGTTTCATCTTTTTCAATAGTCATAGCATTGCCAACGAATTCTTTGTTTGTCTTTTTCCCCCTCATACAGGACTTTCAATCATGTATCTACAGATATATTCATTTTTACTTCACTTCAGTGATATCTTCCTCACATTATAGTTTAATTTGATTTATGTCCTCATTTAAAATTCTTTCTTCTTTTTGTCTATTATAAATTTTTGGTGTTTTCGTTATAAAGTTTTTTTTTTAAACTGCTTCATAATGTCTTAATTTGTTTTTGTTTGGACCGACTTACGTTTTAGCTTTCAATTTTTTGTTAAGATTATTTAGAGATGAGGCAGATTGATATGCATCAAAAAAGTGATTCACAATAGGATGTGTCAAAGACTCATTGCTTTTGCTTTTGTCACAATTCTAGTTTTATTCTATTTCCCAAATCTTTCAACAACCTCAAAATTTCAAATCCAGTCAGTTCTTGGTGTGCCATCTAAAAGTGAGCAATGATTTGACTAAATTTCGTACAATCAATTTCATGTTTTTTTTTATCTTAAGAAGAATTTCATGCCTTTCCAAACTTGACAAAAACTGCACTGTGCATTATATAAATGTTTAAAAATATTTTTTAAACTTATTCTAATTTTAGTACAATATACTATTTTATTTAGAAAATTTCTATATAGTACTTTAAAAATACTAACAAACATTAAGCCTAATACTATACCCATTTTACCCCCATTTTAAAATTTAAAATAAAACAGCATAAACTAAAGACAATTTCTTATTTGCAATTTGCATTAGCATTAAAAGTGCCTTATAAACAAAGTGAGGTCAAACAAATGAGTTTATATTAAATATAAGCTGCAAGAAAAAGTTCAATTCGGCCACATCTGGCATGAAATTGTCCTCAAAAGTTTTTAATGTTGCCACTCAAAAGGAAGAAATGATAAAAACAAAAACAAAGTAGGAAATAAAAGCTTAAACATCAAACAATCATACATAATTTTGAAACTCATAAATATGTTAAAAAATATATAAAAAATTAAACAATGTTATTTGACTTCTCATTTCACCCCACTACCCGTTTTACCCACCTCACCCTAATGTCAAGTTGTAAAATAAGTTTTATTCATTTTAACTTTAAATGTGTTTAATTTAATTTCTCGTTAAAGGGATCCAGGACACATTTTAATATATTGTTACGAATTTTGTAAATAGTTAGTGTTTGTACTGTAAAATAACGTAAATAATCTTATTAAGCTCCATTCCTTTACTAATATTAGTTTTTGTTACATTGTCTCTGTTATCAAGCAGACTTGTCCATTATTTTCAGTGTATGTCTACGGCAGATTGGCGAAATAATAAAGATATCGCCAAGTTGGCGTCACTTTTGGCGACTAATTTTGTTCGCCAAATTTGGCGATATATCACCAAGTTGGCGACAAACTTGGCGATTGTTGGCGATGGTAACCCTTTCCTCTCTATGGTAACCCCCATTTGATATACTGATACATTGTTTGTTGCTCCGTGGATTTTTCGAGATGGTTCTAGAAATTTCCAGCACATGCTGCGAGCCTATATAAGAAGAGAAGCGATGCGAGCTGTTGTTATTATTTACCAGTCAGTCATTGAGTGAACAAGGCGTAAGCGAGTTTGCTTGAGTCTTATTTACGTTATTTTGAATGTGATTTAGTGTTGAGACGTTGTATAAAGAGTCTCTGGAACCTATATCTGCACTTATACGATAGATTTGAACAATTATTTTTGAATATCTAGAAATATTTGTGAGTTTCGAAGACTCTGTTGTTCTGAAGTTCCGTAAATAAATTATTTTCTACTTTTCTATAAGCAAGAGTTTGAAGTTGTCTAACCATAAGATCAAAAGAACCCTATATATGCTGCAATATTTGGTGTCAGAATTTGGGATCTTATGGCGAAAACGAGAGCAACGGAAGAGCAACTGAATGAGTTGTTGAAAGCTATTAATGGATTATCAAATAAAATGGATAAAGGCCAAGAGGAGTTGGCGGAAAAGATGAATAAAGGCCAAGAGGAGTTGGCAGAAAAGATGAATAAAGGCCAAGAGGAGTTGGCGGAAAAGATGAATAAAGGCCAAGAAGAGTTGGCGGAAAAAATGAATAAAAACGAAGAAAGAATGGAACAGTTGACAAATAAAATTGACAAATGCCAAGAAGATGTGACTGAAAAGATTAATAAAGGCCAAGAAGAGTTGGCGGAAAAAATGAATAAAAACGAAGAAAGAATGGAACAGTTGACAAATGAAATTGACAAATGCCAAGAAGATGTGACTGATAAGATTAATAAAGGCCAAGAAAAAATGAAGAAAACTTTAGAAGAAAAGTTCTCGTCGGTAGAGAGAAGAATAGGCTCGGTAGAAGAGAAAATAGAGGAAGTAGAAGAGAAAATTCAGAATGAAGTTAGTAATATTGAACAGAAAATGGAAAGGAAAATGGCGGAAGTAGAAGAGAAAATACTAGGTGAAGTAGATGAAAAGCTAAATAAAAAAGTACAAGATCTTGAGAAGAAGCTTTCAGCGTCCAGTGGTAATTATGAAGAATTTAGAAATCCGCCTGCTTCTCCCGTGCACATCAAGCTGTCGACATACGACGGAAAGAGTTCCTGGCAAGTTTACAAGACCCAATTCACCATTGTAGCCGAAGCGAACAAATGGAGTGACGAGGTGAAAGCTTGTCAACTGGCAGCATCTTTAAGAGGAGAAGCCGCCGACGTGCTGCAAACATTGCCCGATATGACGCAACTCAATTTTGAGACTCTAAGTTGTGAACTTGAAATGAGATTCGGCGAAAAATTCTTCAAGGATTATACGAGAATACAAATGAAGAGCCGCCATCAAAAATCGAGTGAAACCCTTCAAGAGTTTGCCTCGGAAATTGAACGGCTTGCAAATTTAGCATTCATTGACTGTCCAACAAATGTACGGGAAATGCTCTCACTGCAATATTTTGTAGACGGAATAAAAGATCCAGAAGTGCAGAGAGCGGTACGAATGGCAGATGTACAGGATTTAAAGGCTGCACTACTATATGCCTTAAAGTTGTAAGCAGCTACACAAGCCAGCCGAAGAGATCGTCATTCAGTCCGAGGGGCAACGGTGAACAAAAGCTCAGACACTGAGAGCGACGTCTTGAAAGAAATTAGGAAATTAAATCAAGAAATTGAAGCTTTAAAATATGGAAGAACAAGCTCACGAAGACAGAATCTCACGTGCTGGGGATGCGGTGATACAGGACATCTCCGAAGAAATTGCCCCAAAATCCACGAACGTGAGATAAATTCAAACAGTCAGCAGGGAAACTAAATTTTGGCCATCTCGCGGGACGGAGGTTGCCAGAGAATGAAAAGCCCCACCTGAAGATCCTCCAGATATCAAAAATGAGTGGCGGTGATAATGAGTTATATGTGATAGGTTAATAAAGCCTATCACATATAACTACGGAATTCAGTGCCGTATGATTGTCGATACAGGAGCCAATGTGACAATAAGAGAAGATTTGGCTCGAAAATTGAAATGTAAACTCATCTGGACTCCACCATGCGTTACCCTGCAAACTGTGACGGGCGACAAGATAGGCATATATGGAAAGGCAAATTTAACTATCACCTTTGGAGGAACGAAATATTAACATACGGCATATGTGGCTGACATAACAGATCCTTGCTTAATCGGGCTAGATTTTCTGAAGAAGTTTGACTTCAAACTTAATTTCAAAAATAACAAAATGCTCTCAAAATTTGCAGAAATCAGTCTTTTTGGATTAAATAACGAAATTGAATGTAAACAAGCAGTAATAGCCAAAGAAGACACCAATCTAGATCCAAGAACAGAATTTTTAGTTCCAGCTGTAATTAACAATGAAACTAATTATCGATTTGGCCATATAGATTATCCTGAGGACAATAGTAAACAAGCAGGAGTATTGGTGGCTTCATCTGTGGTTGACCTCTCGAAGAAGACCATTCCAGTCAGAATTGCTAACATCAGTGATAAGACGAAGACTATCAAGAAAGGAGAGGTGACAGCGTCATGTGCTCCTGTGACGTGCATAAGTCAAAATTCAAGTCCCTCTGAGAAATCTTCAGATAATTTAGTCAAGGATTTGTTACAAAATACAGACTTAGATCCAAAACAGATGGAAGCTGCGGAAAATTTAATTAGAGAATTCCAAAGTTTTATTCCCAAACATCTGAAGACTTTGGACGAACTAAAATGGCACAACACCGAATTGACACGGGAGATCACTCTCCTATTAAACAGCACCCTAGACGATTACCTTTTGCCAAGCAAGAAGAGGTACAGAATTTAATTAAGGATATGGAAGAAAATGACGTCATCGAACCATCGACAAGTCCATGGGCGTCTCCCATTGTATTAGTAAGAAAGAAGGATGGTTCTACAAGATTTTGTGTAGACTACCGCCGACTGAATGACGTCACTAAAAAGGATAGTTAACCTCTGCCAAGGATCAACGACACTCTCGACACACTTGCGGGCAACACTTGGTTCTCGACTCTGGATCTGAAGAGTGGTTACTGGCAGGTAGAGATCCATCCGGACGACCGCGAAAAGACTGCCTTTACAACGGGACAAGGATTATGGCAGTTCAAGGTAATGCCTTTTGGTCTATGTAACGCACCTGCAACTTTCGAACGGCTTATGGAAACGGTTCTCCGGGGGCTCTCATATGAAGCATGTCTTGTTTATTTAGATGATATCATAATCATAGGAAAATCTTTTGATGAACATCTGAACAATCTCAGGCGGGTGCTACAAAAATTAAAGGAAGCTAATTTGAAGTTAAGCCCTTCGAAGTGCAGTTTGTTTCGAAATGAAGTCGCCTACCTTGGACACATCATTTCGGGGGAAGGAGTTAGGACCGATCCAGAGAAGATATCGGCTGTGAAAAATTGGAATCGTCCAGCAGATGTCCCCAGCTTCAGAGCTTTCTAGAATTATGCACCTATTACAGAAAATTTGTCAAAGGCTTCTCGATGATTGCAAGACCACTTCATAAATTAACAGAAGCCAATCAAAAATTTATCTGGACACAGGAATGTGACGCTGCTTTCGAAAAGCTCAAGGAGTCCTTAACATCCACTCCAATTCTGTCATATCCTCAAATAGATAAACAGTTTATACTTGATACGGATGCAAGTAAGGACAGCATTGGCGCTGTACTGTCCCAGGAAATCGACGGCCAGGAGCGTGTTATCGCCTATTTCAGCAAGTGCTTATCAAAGACAGAGCGAAACTACTGCGTAACAAGAAAAGAGCTTCTTGCTGTATTGAAAGCCATAGACCATTTCCATCATTATCTTTACGGTCGGAAATTCCTGATCCGAACTGATCATGCTTCTCTAACTTGGCTATTAAATTTTAAGAACCCTTAAGGCCAGATAGCCAGGTGGATACAAAAGCTTCAAGAGAACGATATAGAGATACGCCATCGAAAAGGCTCATCACGTGGAAATGCAGATGCTCTCTCAAGAAGACCCTGCTCAGAGAATTGTAGATACTGCGACCGGGTTGAGAAGAAATTTAATGTCCAAGGTCCTGTAGTAAGACAAGTTACAACTGGCTCTACATCATCGCAAGATCCGTGGAGTGACGAGAGCCTGCGTAAAGATCAAATGATCCTGAAATTAAGCCAATTCTAGAGCTGAAAGAGGAGTCCAACAGGAAGCCCAGCTGGAAAGACATGGCCCATTACCATCCTACGACTAAACGTTATTGGGCCCTCTGGGATTCCCTACATTTGAAGAACGGTATTTTGTACCGAAAATGGGAGTCTGACGATGGAAAGACATGTAGATGGCAACTACTACTCCCTAAGTCGAGAATTTCTATGGTCCTTCAAGAACTGCATGGTAGTCCCACAGGAGGTCATTTTGGTGTAATGAAGACCCTGCAAAAGGTTCGAGAGCGTTTCTACTGGAATAATGTTCGCAGTGATGTAGAGAAGTGGTGTCGAACTTGTGACACCTGTGTAGCACGTAAAGGTCCAAAGAGGCGCACCCTTGGACGACTGCAGCGTTATAATGTAGGAGCTCCTTTCGAACGAATTGCACTAGACATCCTGGGTCCTCTTCCTAGAACATCTGATGGCAATAAGTACATCCTCGTTGTCATGGACTACTTCACTAAGTGGCCTGAAGCCTACGTCATTCCTAATCAAGAGGCGGAAACAGTAGCAGACATACTAGTTCAACACTGGGTTTCGAGATATGGAGTTCCTCTTCAAATCCATTCCGATCAAGGAAGAAACTTAGATTCGACTGTGTTTAAGGAAATGTGTGGACTACTCGGCATGGACAAAACTCGAACTACACCCCTACATCCTCAATCGGACGTCATGGTGGAGCGTTTCAATCGTACCATCCTAAATAGCCTCTCTCTCCTGGTGTCTAGAGACCAACAGGACTGGGACAAGAAATTGCCTCTTTTCCTGCTTGCCTACAGGAGTGCCACTCATGAAGCCACTGGTTACTCCCCTTCTCAAATGCTCTTTGGTCGTGATCTTCGTCTGCCTCCGGATCTTTTGTTTGGCCGTCCTCCTGATGCTCCTTCATCGCCTGAGGAATATGTCGATGAACTCCAGGCGCGGATTGAGGAGATTCATTGTCTAGCGAGGAACCGAATTGGACTGGCAACGGAAAAGATGAAGACACGGTACGACACAAAGGCAACTGGACATGAGTTCAACGAAGGTGACAAAGTTTGGTTGTGGAATCCCATACGTCGTAAGGGACTGTCGCCAAAATTACAAAGAAACTGGGACGGTCCTTACATAGTCATCAACAGGCTGAATGACGTCGTCGTACGTATACAAAAATCGCCACACGCCAAAACCCAACGTCGTACACTATAACCGGCTAGCCCCTTATTTTGGCCAAAGTGATTAAAAATTCAAAACTGGAAATTCAGACCATGATCATGAAAGTAACTTTTTGTAAATATGTAAATAGTAATTAGTTCTTATTTATGTAAATTTTATTATTATCGTTATTATTATTTATTTATTTGTTTATTTATTTTAAGTGTTTTCCTCTAACTCAAGGATTGCACTGCCCGGGACGTGCAGTCTTTGAGGAGGGGGTAGTCTTACGAATTTTGTAAATAGTTAGTGTTTGTACTGTAAAATAATGTAAATAATCTTATTAAGCTCCATTCCTTTACTAATATTAGTTTTTGTTACATTGTCTCTGTTATCAAGCAAACTTGTCCATTATTTTCAGTGTATGTCTACGGCAGATTGGCGAAATAATAAAGATATCGCCAAGTTGGCGTCACTTTTGGCAACTAATTTTGGTCGCCAAATTTGGCGATATATCGCCAAGTTGGCGACAAACTTGGCGATTGTTGGCGATGGTAACCCTTTCCTCTCTATGGTAAACCCCCTTAGATATACTGATACATTGTTTGTTGTTCCGTGGATTTTTCGAAATGGTTCTAGAAATTTCCAGCACATGCTGCGAGGCTATATAAGAAGAGAAGCGATGCGAGCTGTTGTTATTATTTACCAGTCAGTCATTTAGTGAACAAGGCGTAAGCGAGTTTGCTTGAGTCTTATTTACGTTATTTTGAATGTGATTTAGTGTTGAGACGTTGTATAAAGAGAGTCTCTGGAACCTATATCTGCACTTATACGATAGATTTGAACAATTATTTTTGAATATCTAGAAATATTTGTGAGTTTCGAAGACTCTGTTGTTCTGAAGTTCCGTAAATAAATTATTTTCTACTTTTCTATAAGCAAGAGTTTGAAGTTGTCTAACCATAAGATCAAAAGAACCCTATATACGATGCAATATATATATATATATATATATATATATATATATATATATATATATATATATATATTGAGTTAATACTTGAAAAAATTTTTGATGGTTAACCATACCATTTGTAAACAAAATCACATGAAAAAACTTCTCATGCTTGAAAAAAATTAAATTTTACTAAAAATTTAGGGTAACTTAAAATTGTTATCACCCGAAATATTATATGTAAAATTTAATTTTTTTTCTTTATATAAACAGAAATACATAAGCTTTCATTTTGATTAATTAAAAAATAGTAATTTAAATAAAAATTAAAAATGTTTAAAGTACGACTTTGAAAAAAGAATGATGTAGCTTTTAAAAAAATCATAATTTTAACAGTAAATATTTTTTTTAATTTTCTGAATTAGAAATAAAGTAAAACAATTGAAAAAAACATATTCCAAAATCTAACGATTTATCTTGAACGGTTCTTGGATTATAACAGTTTAAATGAGAGAAATGGTAAAAAAACTCAGGAAAACACATTTTTTAAAACAAAGTCGTTATTATAACAACTATTACTTGAAAGCTGGATTTTAAAAGCAAACCAAAACATAAAAATTAATATTTCCTGTTTGAACTAAGATAGAAAATTTATTTAAACGTCATTTTAAGAAAAAAATTAAAATGCTGTATAAAATTTTAATTTGAAAACAGTGTAAAATAAATTGTTCTTAGCACTTTGTAAGCAAAACCAAAAGCAATCAGAATTTTGGAGGAAAAAAAAAACGCTGATAACGTCCAACATGAAATTTATTTATCATGCAAATAAATCAGCACCTATTTTTCTATACTCTTTCAAAACGCTCAACTATAAATGAGGTAACATACCAAAGATTTTTAAAAACATTTTGACAAATTATGTATACATATAATTAAGAAATATTGTTTAATTCAAATTAATTAATAAAAAATGAAAAAAATTATCAGGAAATAGGTTGGTTGTAACTCTGACAGATAGTTATCAACACGAGGAATATAGGCAGGTGGAGGAGGGAGTTCCATCTATGGTCAGCTTAAACTTAAGGTTACTTCCAGTCGAAATCGTCCACTGGCTACCTTATTAATGTATTTAAAATTTTGTATCATTTGATTTAATTCTTAAAATACAGCCGAGCACAGATTATAGAAAAACGCAAATATAAAAGCTATAATAATCTGTTCAAAAAATAAATGAAAGTGATAAAGGCCATTTGATTTTAATGGCTTTTTTTATACCGATAATGTACATTTAAATGTGGGTAGAATAAAAACAATAAAAAATTATTACTGCAGTTATTGCTTCGATTGTAGAAAAATAATTCAATCCAATCTTACTTATTATATGGCTATTACTTATAAAATAATTACTAAAAGTGTTCGAAAAGAATATTCTTTTAACACGTTCGCTGCCGCTCACGAGAAAGCGCGTGATATGGCGAAAACGTTAAGAGGGCACTCATGCGCCAGGCCAGCGCGTGATGTGGGGTGATGTCCAATAGCTAGTCACGCGCTGGCGTGGG
The DNA here is from genome assembly GCA_964019185.1 of Maratus speculifer. Lineage (NCBI taxonomy): Eukaryota > Metazoa > Arthropoda > Arachnida > Araneae > Salticidae > Maratus > Maratus speculifer. Next base: position 244,087,827 of record OZ025289.1, read on the forward strand.
AAAATCTTTCTCTGATTCTTTGTTATAAAAAGTAAATCGGCTTCTGGGAAAAACCCACTTCTACAGTGCGGCATTAACTATCATAACATCTTCATGTAAGCGGCAGCGAACGTGCTAAAACTTATATTTTGATTGGATTTTAAGTACTAAAGTTTTCTTTTACTATTAACAAATACTTTTTTAAAACAATTTTAAATACTATAGTTCTCATTTACTGTTTAAAAAAACTTACTGAACTTATTCTAGAAAACTGGGATTCCTAGAACATTTTATTTAACAGCAACAACAAAAATCCATGCAATAATTACAAATTTGTACTATAAATTCAAAAATTTGTAAGGATTTTAAGAATTTTTTAGGACACTGGGATGTCTGGAATTTTTTATGTAACTCTGACCGGGATTAAAAATAAAATTTCGGTAAGATTACTATAATTTTAGTAGATCCTTTTGTACAGCTACAGATTTCTTTATCATTGCAAAATTTGGATTTGTATTTTAACATCTTATTTGTACAGTGTACAGGTAAAATTTTAGTAAGAATACAGATTTCCATAACTTTACCTTTGTATATGTATACAGATTTTTTTATAGTCTACATTTTAACATCGTATTTTAAGTCCCTTTTTAATTAACATTTTCATACAGTTTTCAATAAGAAGCAAGATTACGTTTCGAAATACTATCATAGTTTATTATCATAAGCCTACATAAAATACTTTAAGCAAATCCAATCATTAAAACAAATTTTTTATTTCCTCAAAATCCCTGTTTTTTTCTCCTCTGAAAATAACGTAAAAAGCTTTTGCTCTTTCTCTTTTAATTTCATTGCATTTTATTTAAAGATTCTTTTAAAATATAAATCTGAACATTTTATTCATGATATAAAAACGAATTTTTGAGTAAGGGAATATTTTTGGTTTTATCTTTTAATTAGATTTTGTGAATCTCAAATTAGTGTATTTTAATCAAAATCTATACTTATCTGTATTTCCTTAAGGAATGCCTGGAAAACTAAGGTTCAGTACAAAATTTGATCTGCATTTTCCAAATATAGTTAAAAGTTTTTGTTAAACTCTAATTTTAGATACTCGGTAGATTTCTTGAAAGCCGGTATCAATTTGTATTGCATGAAATCCTTCTATTTCTTAAGAGAATAACGATTTTTTTTTATAGATTTGCAGAAAATTTATAATTTTAATTTTATTAAACGCTAAATTTCAAACAGGAATTATACAGGGTGTTTAAAAATGACCAGTATAATTGAAAAATCAATAAAAATAAACGGGCAGTGTTAGAAATACACCGTTTGTTGCAATATGCTTGGGACAACAGTAAATTATCAGGCATACGACTTTCAAAATTAGTTAAAATTTTCAACAACAGATGGCGCTGCAGGCAATTTGAAAGCTATAGTAAAAAACGCAATCTGTGAGTTTGCCGTTCTGTAAATCCTCTGTGCCTGCCCGCGAAGACACTCGCGAGCTAATGCTATTCCTATGGGGAGGCATTTTTGTAATAACTCTTTCACATTATTACTTTTTTTAGCAATTTTTTTTGCTTTTCATAGCTGAAATTCCTCTCAAGATCGCTTGTTGATTATATTTTTTGATTTTCGTTGCAGATATTTTCTATGACGTTAATTTTACTTACAAAACCGATTTCGAAAGTGAAAGTAACTTTATGAAAAATATCTGCGACCAAAATCGAAACTGTAATCAAATAGAGATCTTGAAGGAGACTTCATCTATGCAATGCAAAAAAAAAAAAATATTTAAAATTGTCAAAATACGAAAGAGTTATTACAAAAATGCCTCCCCATAGGAATAGCTTTAGCTCGCGAGTGTCTTCGTCAGCAGGGACAGGGGCTTTACAGAATGGCAAACTCATGGATTGCGCTTTTACTACAGTTTTTAAATTGCCTGCAGCGCCACCTATTGTTGAAAATTTTAACCCCTTTCGAAATTTATATGCCTAAAAATTTACTGTAGTCCCAAAGATATTGCAACAAACGGTGTATTTCTAACGCTGCCCGTTTAATTTCTATTGATTTTTCAAATATACCGGTTATTTTTTAAACACTCTGTAGTTATAATGTGAGTTAAGGTGCGAAAAATGCATTTAGCAGATTAGTCGATTTTGGATGTAACTGTATTAAATCCGCTAACTTTTTCTATTACATTTGCACGCATGTCAAAATTGATCTTTTTTTTTTTTCTTTGAATGCTTATTTTTAAAATGTGGAGAACATGACAAAATGTAAATTATAAAAATGATGTCATTTTGAAATGTAAACAAAATATATTATCTCTTTGAATAAAAATAAATTCATGAATGCAGACAAGCGTATTTAAACTTCAATAAACACGCATTTAATAGGATCATTTATTTAAATGTCCAATCAGTGAGAATTATTTACTTAAAATGAACTATTTAAATTGTAGAACAATGTTCGCGAGAAAACTTTATAGCTAAAAATTAATGTATTTGACGGAAATAATATTAACTTTATTAGATTCCTTATAATAAGGATAAAATCATTATCATAAAGTAGGTTAACATCTTCGTGACCAGTGTTCCAAATTTTTATTGTAATCTTAGGCAGTATTCTTTTGAAATAGTAATTTTAGTCGCAAATTGCTAAAATTTAATTTTTAAGGATCTTTTGTAATCTATATGGCAAATACTATATGTGCCGCATATACCTAAGAAAAATGTTCCAAATGAAAATTACAAAAAAGTCATTATTTTGATGTATGTATATATATTAAAGCGCTGCAATATGCTAAATTTAAAATGTAAAATTTCCTTTTATTTATTTTTTTAGTTTTTTTTTTTTTAGTTTTGCTCGAAGATTTAATTTTTAATTTCGATGCCTGAGTGTATAAAATGACATCAATTAAAACTCCTGAAGAAGGTAATTGACAATGAACGCAAATACATTTTTGTAATTTTAGATTTCAATTTTTCAAAATTATGATTTTTTACTTGCCAATTTTATCATCCGATTTCATCAATTATGGTAATTTTTTTAGTCCTTAGTTAAGTAGTTGAAATGTATGTTGTTCATATGTGCTCCGTTCTTCACGTGTAACACCTTTTCTTCTGTATGATTTCATTCAATTAATCTGTTCACTCAATGAATATACAAAAAAAAAAAAAAAAAAAAACCTCGCATCTCACATTTTAAAAATTACAAGTCATGAAATCAGTGCAATACACAAATAAATTTAATCAGTAATATTCTGAAACTATTTCTAACGTAACTGTTAAATGTGATTTAACAAAGGTAATGGCCTGTAAGGTGGTCTGATTATTATTAAAATAAATAACTGAACTATAGAACTGCCTTTTATTTGTAATTAATTTCAGTAGAAGATCTTATGGCTATATCTGAGATAACGAGGTTGATATAACACATCGCAGATGAATGATTTATTTGAAGCTGCACATGCGCATTTAACGCCAATTTCGGTGGTCAAATCCGTCGTCAGATATTACAGCTTCTTTAATTAGTATTCTACTCGTGAAAACACTTTTACAAACATTACTGTGACTGTGTATGTAAGCAATCTCTGATATTTCATATTTCGAAAATATTAATTATTTTAAATAATCTGATGTTAAAACACCATTGATTGTTTGAGAGATAGTGATGTATAGCAAAGGGTACAAGCTGGTTTGAATACATACAATGTTGTTAATAAATAAATACAGATACAAATATAACCTAATATTTTGTGACATTTTAATGATCTCTACTGACCACATACTAAATTTGTGGATCAACAAATTATAAAGGTATCGAAATTCAGATATTTTGAATCTGATAATTATAAAACATCATGAAATATAAAAGTTGATTTGTGTGAAGATTCCAATTAAAATTTACATTTTATCAGTTAACTTAAAAGTAAATTAAAAAAAATAAACATCTGTAATATTTTAGCACGATTTTATCAATACATTTAATATGTAATATTTTACGTTGTAAATATTCTTTTAAAAATGAATTTCTTTTAATTTTCGTAAAATCCTGAAAGGAGAGAAATAAAATAATCAGTAATGTCACTAATCAACACTAACGACTAACAGACTTTAACATTTTAAAATTATACAAATAGAATAGTAAATATCTTTACGAGTTACATCAAAGATTTTAAGATAAAAAGAATTTAATATTTTTTTAAATACTTCAACATTTTCTTAGTTAAATATTGATCGTGCTTTGAACGATTGCTTTTGCAAAAGAATTTCGATCCAATAAATCAATATAAATGTTCTTATAATTTTTCTTTACGAATGGACTTTGGATAGAATGAAAGACTCATTCTTTGCAAGAAACCATTAAACATACATCAAATGATACCTTTAGGATATTATGTTTTGAGTACAACTAACATGTGAAACCGATTAATCGATATCGAAAAATATCTGTTATTAAGGAAAAAAATACAGTTGTTCTTTAATTAAATTTCAATTACATTTAACTGTTATTGGTTTTATTAAGAATGCATTTTAGAAATGAATTTTTCTGCTCAGTTTTGTTGCTTTAAGGTGATTTAAATAATTATATACTGCTCTTTATTTTACAAAATTAATTCGTTACTCTCAAGCTGTTAAAAAATATTTTTGAAAAAAAACCTGCAGGAAAAATTTAACTCGGTTTATGTAAACTTTTTTTTAATTGTGAAATTTCTCTTTTCTTTTTTTCTCTTTGTATTTTTTATGATGAAACTGTTTTGGGATAAAGTTATGATGCCACTATGAGAGAATCAGACAACATTTTCAGTGATCTAATACATAATGCAAGACGTTAATGAAATGATTGAAAGAAGATAATTTTTTTATCTGTTTAAAATACGTAGGTAGACAATGTCAATCACATTGCAGAAGTGTTTAAAAACTGGGAAGAATTCAAACTCTATTGGTTAAATAATTCCGAAATAAATTTAATGTAGATTTTATTTTTTTTTTAAATGTGTGATAAAATTCGTTTCAGAAACCATAAATTTTCATGTACATGGTGCTTACATACATAGTGCTCAATCAAGACCGCCTAAACCCTCTACAGCCAGATTCCCTCCTTGTAATGCATAAAACTACCGAAAAAGTGTGGTTCTATGACCCACGGTATTTGAGAAGAATGCGAAAAAAATATGACGTCATATTTGGTGCAAGAAAAGCAAACCTGTTTTGAAATATGAACATCTGTATTTGCATTTTTAGGTGATGATGCGCAAAATGTATAGCGGGGTATGTATGTGCGCATTGATGAATAATGTCAAACCGTCGTTTGAATTGTATTTAAAAGGCTGCAACTAGTAGCCAACGATAATCTGCGTAGGATGATGATATTTTACTCTCGTGAATATTGCGGCACGTACATTACTCTCAATAAATATAATGACAAAGCCTTACGAAGAGATTATTCCCGCCACTATCCATCACACCGTTCTCCCCATACATAAATCATTCGCAGGTTGAACAACAAATTGATAAACTCTGTAAGCATCAACCTGAGACACAGTGTTCATAATATTGGTGAAAGATCGCACACTGGGCTTAAGTCACCACATAAATATGGAATATTTCGTCTGGTAGAAGAAAGTTCCGAGTTGAGCACACACACATTAACCAAGAATCTCAATGAGCAGAAGTATAGCGCACAGGCTGTTACGAGCAGAGGCTCTATACCCACTTAATTACACAAATGCGCAAGACCTATACCTAGATGACTTTCAGAGACATATTGACTTTTATAAATGGCTATTGTAACATTATGAAGCTGATAAAATTTTCCTTGCGGTCGGATGCAGTATATTTCATTCGTGATATAGTCTTCATTAGTCATAACAACAATATTTGCCCAATCATTACGCAGCCCACCTACAAAAATATTATGGCCACTGGTCATTAAATTTGTGGACTAGAATATTGGACTGACAGATGATAGGACCACATCTTACGGGATATTCATAATAGGTGTTTTTCCTGTATTAAAACATTTCTGAAATGGCATACACTTAACTGCCATATAAGGCTATTCTGAAGCCATATAAGGCTATTCTGAAGCCGTATAAGGCTATGACTCCAGAATGATTGACAATTTATTCTATCTTCTGCGTCACTAGCTAAAACTAGAATACCCAGACAGTTGGATTGGACGTGACTGTCTAGTTTTATGGCAGTTATGATCGTCAGATTTGAAACCTTTGGATTTCTTCTGATGGAATCGTCTAAAGAAATTGATCTTTTGTGAACTATGTACTACAAAAAAGTTGCATTGTTTCCAAGGTTCATACTGCGTGTACTTTAATAGGTACCATGGTACTGCAACAGGTGCATTAATTTATCATAAGACACATGCATGCATGTCTCGACACATATGGTTGGTAATTTCAACATTCGTCCTACGTAAATATTTGCAAATTCTGATGTTCATGTTTCCAACACATTTTTTTCTTCAACAAGAAATGATTTTATACTTTTCTTTCGCATTCTACTAGAAAAGTAAGGCTCGTAGAGGTATACTAAATTGTTTTTTTTTATGTATTACAACCGAAAAAACTGATTGTAGAGAGATTGTGTGGTCTTTATGATACACTCTCTATAAAAATTCATTTAAAAAATTGTAAGCTATTTTTTAAAATTTATTTTCACTTTTTATAATGCTGTTCTAAAAATGTAACATGCATCAATATATATGTGATTTAATGAATGTATATGTTCATTTTATTACCTTTACTGCAGAACTAGATTATATTATTGAACATAGGCTGACAAAATAATTTTTATCCTTTATAATATTTAGCACCATAATTACAAATTTTAATAACCCATGCAAAAGAAATGTATATTATTTAAGATAAATTTCTTCAAACCTTTATATTAAAACATAACATTTACGGCCACAGACTTTATCATATCTTCACCATCCTTTTTCTCTCTGTCAGAAATCTGAATCTCGTAAATGTTTGTAATTATTTTTCAATAGAAAAGTCAAGAAATTCAATAATTACTGAAACCATTTTCTAAAGCATCTCATCTTCAAAGAATAAAGTGTTCTTTCACAAGAGCAATAAAAAGTTAAATTGCATTATTAGGTAACAGAATCAGTGTCATGAAAAAAAGTAAAGAATCACTCATGAAATACTCAGTTTAAGAAAAAATATTCTACTTTAATCTAATATATATTTTTAAATTCATTGCATTATAGCACAAGTTCTTGAAACATAAGCATTGTGTAATTGGAAACGCTTTTACAGGAAGTTGAAAGCATTATTAAGGAAAATAAATATATTTTTTAAATCACCAGCGTGAATATATCAAGTCTTCATTCAGAAAAGTAACTTGATCATATGCCACATTTTTCAGTAAAAAAAATTTTCTTCTGTGTAATAATGAAATAATTTGATTATTTTGGGTTTGAAAAAATTGTGTTATTAAATTCTTACATGGATAATTATTTTCTTTTGCACAAAACTTCTAATAATATATTTGTTTTATCATATCTCACCATATTTTTCTATACTAAACAGATGTGGAAAATTTCGGCCATCTTAACATAAATAATAGCAACATAAAAATGATAACACAATTATATAAACAGGCGTACTACGCATAACATTTTTATAGAGAGATAGGTACTTACATAGAAGTTTGTCTCGATACACATAGAGTGACAGATTCATATTAATATCTGAATAAACTTTTCTATAAACTATTAAAGAAATCTGTAAAATTAATTATCTCGTTCAATTAATGAACAATATACAAAAGGAATGTCATAAATATTAAAAAGAAATTTAAGAATGCAGCTAATGCGTCTGGCCTCAACGAATTCTTAAATTATGAACAAGCACCAACGGCTCATAAGTCGTTTATTATTTTACATGTTTCTTCTATACATATTTTTTATTATTTATTGAATTTAGATCAGTTTTCTCTCTTCTACATACTCACACAGTGGCCTTGCTCCTTAGATACCCACATCCCTGGTCAGATACTTGACTCAAGAACATCTTATCCCACTATTCCGTCAATTGGCAGAAATTTTTCGCTTTCTGATGGACCTTGACGATCTTACCTCCTAGCTGTTTTACATCTGCATTCCCGATATTTACCCGTTGTCGCATGTCGCATTAGAACCTTTGTCAAATTCCTGTAAATCTTAGTACCTCTTGTCACACAGGAGAAAGTCTCCGGCTCACATACTACCGGAAGTTGTCATCTAGAATCATGATACTATCCTCAGGTTTTCTAATTTCATCACTGGTCTTTTATCTCCAGCATCAATCAACCCCTGACTGTTTCGAAAGGGCATTGTGCTCCAGTGGTTAGTTTTTTAAGCGTTAAGGTAATATTTTTTAAATTCTCATTAGTATGTGCCTTCTATCCGAGGACTTGGAGTTTCTGTAGTGAATCCCTGCATGTTGGGGAACATTCCTGTATGAGCAAACAAGGTCTACACCGGATCCTAGCAAACTGATGATATTACTCCACTTAGGAATAAATAAGTAAATAAATACCTCTGTGTCAAATAGTTATACTTTCCAATCCATTGTTTTTAAATACATGTCTTGTCACCATAAAGTGCACCAAAATGCAACACAATTTAAAATATTTCCTGTTTTTTTTTTTTTTTTTTTTGAACATTTATAAAATTCTATCACACACGATTACAGTTTCAGAAATAAATTATTAATTAACCTTTTCATCAGATCGAGAAACTTTATTTATTTCCAAAAAAGCTAAAAATAAATTTAAAGGAAATATCTAATGGTCTTCTAAGTATAAATTTCATTGATTATGTTCTGAATCATTCTTTAATTTTATGCATTATAGAAATGTACGTTTACGAAAAGAATTACAGAAATCTCTCTTAAATAGTAAAACCATGTCCGTGAGAAATGCTGACATCATATTAACGATAACAACATCCTGACCATAAATTTTCGTTTTTACAGTAAATGTTTAACTTCTAAACGTTGCGCAGTTTCAATATTTAGATTTCGAATAAGGGGAAAACGTACCTTCAAATGAAAATAAATTATTTCTCAATTATTTTTTTTTTAGAAAGAGAAAAATAAATTCAGCTTTATCAAGCTGATAAAACAGGGGAATTCAAGTATTGTGTATTGTTGAGGAACGATGGGGAACTATTTATGTGTATGACAATTTAAAAGCCCCATTAGTATGACTATGTAGGTTTATTTTATTATTTATATTAGTTAACAGTTGTTCATTTCAGCATAGGTAGAATTAAAATTCATTCAAAAAGCGTCATAATTTTTGAAAAAATGTTAATTTTAGGCATGAAAGAGGCTTTTAATTAGGATATGACGTTATTTTCACAAGTTCAAACATTTGAGAAAGAATTAGAATCAGAATTTTTATTTATTTTTATGCAGCGGTCTATTTAAGCTCGTAGTATTATGTATATTATTCGTAATGTTGATGAGAATGACCCAGGTTTTACTTATTTATTTGTATATTTTAGTAGTATTAACTACATCGGAAGTATTTTATATAAGTATGAGATTCGCGTACTCTTGCAAAAAATATATGGGGTATCCACAGAAAGAATAACTTGTATTATTAAACATAAAAGAAAACTTAAATATATCTGCTTATTTGCCTCTTGTAAATTTGCTATATTCATTTCATAATTAAATGAAACGACATTTTCATTCATCACAAATAATATTTTCTACGACATTTTTAAACAACATAACGTCATTTTTTCATTCTTAGATTTTTTAAAAAAATCATTTTTTCATCCGGAATACAACAGAAGATATTATGTATGCACTATTAATTACCAACATTAAAACTTTATGAGAACTTAAATATAAAAACCTCCAAACAGATTCTTTTATGAACTTCGATAAAAGAACTGTAATATTTGTAACTGGTAACTAGGGATTTTATTCACATTTAATTGAGAATACTTCATACTTAAAAATTTTGAAGTTAATTAGTCGCTATCATTTATGAACATCTATTCCGTAATTTTTATTAAATCCTCCTAAGGTTCATTTAGCTAAATGTTTTTATGGATTCAGTTTTGTCAAAATTTTAATTACATTCTAGTTTAATTTTAGCGCGATAATTAAAACATCGGTATAAAAACTGGTGAGGGAAGAATATCAATATATTTACTCATTTAAAAGACAGTTTTATCAAATAAACGTTATATAATCATGAATATACTTTTATGAAACTATGTTTTTAATATAGTTACATAATAATTATTTTACAATTGGATGAAAACTTGATTTTATTTTAATTAAAATCATGAGAAGAATTTCTTTGAATTCTTTAAAATATATTCATTCAACATATGCTAGAAGATATACGCAGTTCTTCTGGGATTTGTATCATATTTTTTGGACCTTTTTATAAAATTTAAATGATTAAATAATTATATGCTTTTGAGAATTTTAATGTTCATGTAAATTCAATAAATGATACATGCTATAAAAAATAGCGCCGACAATATTATCTTTTTACAAGCAATATTTTTAGAACGATATTTCAAAATCTGGATTCTGCTTTACCTTTAAGTGCTCATGAAACATTTATATTTTTGTATTTCTGAACATTTATGTAACAAATATGAATAATAGATTGTCGGGTTCGTTTGGGAAAATCAATACGTACCTGAATATTTTGCCCATAAATTACTAAACTTTAGATATCGGAGACAATATCTAATAATTAAATGATAGAATTTACCAATACGAATTGATTTTTCCAAACCGGTACGACTTTCCGAATGACCCAATATATAGATTTTTAAAATGAATAGACCTTCTTTATATTTGGTATCATGATAACAAATTTAACTTTTTATTATTTCAAAATTTGTTTGTCACAGTTTTACTTGTCATGCGTTCGTTTATTTACTTAGTTCCTCTTATTGCTTGTTAGCACAGAGTAGAGATGTGTCTTTTATTGAGGCACGATTCCAAAGCAACTATTCTGGTAGTGAGACTGAAAGAACGGTTCCAGTCTGTAAAACAGAATCGGTCCTTTTTGAAATGATAAAAAAAAGACTTACCCCGCGGAATCGGTCGTTTTTTGAACGATTCCGAACAGGAACGACTCTTTGAAATCGGTCGGGTTTTCAGTTTTGTCTGTGTTTTGAGGGTTTTTTTTTTTTTTTTGAACGATTTCGAATAGGAACGAATCCTCATAATCGATCCAAAATGAACCTACCCCAAACAGGACAGAATTCTCAGAGTCGATACATTTCGGACCGACTCAGAACATTTGGTCCTGTTTGGAGTTGGTACATTTTGGACAGATTACTCGGAGTCGTCTCGAAATGTAACGGCTCCGAAAAGGACCGATTCCTCAGAATCAGTCCATAATGTACCGACTCCGGAAAAGACCAATTCCTCAGAATCGTTCTGAAATATAATGACTTCGAAAAGGATCGGTTCTTCGTAATCAGTCCAAAATGTACCAACTGCGAACCAGTGCGTATCTGGAGAGCCTTAAAAAGGGTAGGGGACATTTCAGTAATTCCGAAGTCCCAATCGGACCCACAGCTTGGGTCGAGACTACTTTTTTACATTGTAAGTCGGGTCGGTTTCTTCGTATAGGATCACGTTTTGTTCAGGTTAACTTTTACACTTGCAGTTGTTCGAGTTAACTCTTACTTTTTTGTTTCAAGTCTTGTTTAATTCCGGCTCACTTCTACTTTTTTGTTGATGGTCGGGTTTAGGTTCAGTTCACCGACTTTATTGCTGCTGATCGAGTTTGAGTTTGGTTGATTATAACATTTTTGTGGATCGGGTTGAAGATTATTTCATAGCTACTGGCTAAATTTGGATATCGTTGATTTCTACTTTGTTGCTACTGGTCAGGTTGACTTTTACACATTAGTTGTGGGTCAAGTAAAGACATACTTTTTAATTGCGCGTTGCTTTCGGGTTAGATTGATTTACATTATTTCGGATTCGGATCTATTCCGGATTGGATTTCCCTTCTAAGAATCAGAATCGGTTTTAATAGAAAGTTTCGGGTAGGGGGTATTTTTTTAGGTAATTCTTTGTCAGGAAATAGATTAAATTGGTAAAACTCCAGTAAAATTTGAAAAGAATATCGAATGAAAAGTTATGAATTTTAACTTCAGTTAGATGGGTTATAGTAATTTTTTTAAGCTGTTTTTTTTTTATTATTATTCATTTGAAAAAATAGCTATCGTTTTCGGTCGAGAATGACCTCGTGAAGGCTGTATTTTATTTTTTGCCATTGTTAACGATTTTTTTTTTACTTTTTTATTCGAATAGGCAAACGATGTGCATAAAACTGTTATTAATAAAAATCAAAAAGAGAAAGTTAGAAAATGGGTTTACACAAACTATCAGGTATGGAAAAAACAAAATCCAAAAAAGACGTCGGAGGAAAAATCATCTTAGCATACTAAAATTGAAGTTCTCAAATGATTATCGAGCCTATGAAAACCGATTACGAAATGAGGACCGATCACGACAAAAGGAAACAATTAAATATTGAACCGATTGATTAAAAAAGACCATGTTCCGAAAGGCGCCAATCCACTATCCTTTTACAATAGGTCAATTCTAGCCAGGAAAACTTAGATGCAACTACTGATTAAAAAAAGTCAAAAAATGTACTGTCTACTACACTTTATCCTCCACAATCTAAAAAAAATTAAAAATCAATGTAAGTCAAAAAAAATTTTAATTCAATAAATGTAAAAAATAAATAATAATACTAATACTAATACTAATAATAATAATAATAATAATAATAATAATAATAATTAAAAAAAGTATTAGTTGATTATTTGCAACGGATAAACTCGAATCTGAATCCGGTACATTTAAACCAGAAAATTTTTTGAGTTTCATCAGAATGAGAATTCATTTTGCAAATGGTTGCTATCATTTGTTAAATTGCATTTATTCTAAATATGTATTTATTTATTTATTTTTTTTATATTTTATTTTATTTACTTATTTTGTTGTTGTTGTTGTTACTTATTATTTCTTGTTGTTGTTGTACAAGGGTTAAAAATCGGACGCATAAGGAAGACTCGACTTTCTTTCTCAAAGACAATAAAGTGCTGAGTTTTGGAATGGGCGATGTTTCTAGTATTTTCTTAGATTCTTTAACTCTTTATCTACCGACGGTACTTATAAGTGCCATTAAAATAACTTATAAAATAAGTCAGTTGTTTGTTCTGCTGTTTAGAATGAGTTACAGATACATTACTTTATCGTGTTCTGAAAGCATTATTGGTTGCACAAAACAAAAATATTTTTAAAAAGATGATTTCTTTTGCCTTTGCATGTTTTCAGCTTTCTTGGCGCTGAGGGAGGGGGGTGGGGATTTTTCAATGCGGAAATATTCATATGTTTATATTGTAAGAACATCACGTTTGTACGTTTTAAAATTCTACAAAATTCTAACAAAATGATTAAAAATAAAAGATTTAGGTGAGGTTATAAAAATTGCACAAAATCTCTGTAAATTCAAATTTAATTAATCCTTCTAAAATCCTTCAAATATTTGTGAAATGATTATGTAAATCTTTTAATTTAGTTTAAACAATTTGCGTATATTATTTAAGAATGTAAAATTTTCATTAATTCATAATGCGTTAAACTAGTCACAATATTACTCATTACAATGCAATTTTGCCAGTTATTACTTTCATGACAAAAAAAGTGATTTGACAAATTTTACCTTAGTATCCATAAAATATTGAGAACTTGCAGATGATTAAAAGTTTATTGATTTTTTATAAAATATTTAAAAAGATTCCTGTGCCTTAACTTTTTTATTAATGTAATCACTATAATTTTTTAAAACAAATTTGTACGTACAAAACATGATTTAATTATAAATTTTAAGAAATTTTTAGACTAACATGAAAGTACAAAAGAAAAGTAATATGTATGTAACAGGAGATTTAAAAGTTTTTAAATCAATTTCTAGCTTTGCGATAATTTCTAAAGTAGCAGATCATAAAAAACGGGGTATTTTCCTTTATATTTAAAAAATAGAAAATGTATATATTTATCAATTTCAAAGTCATATTTTAAGAAAAAAATTCAACTCCATCCTTTATTTTATATATTTCATATTTCAGAGAAAATGCATAAAAAATTAATTGTTAGATAAAATTTCCTTTGGTAACATTATTTCACTTTTTCTGTTGTTTTAGATAAATAGATTTTAACCCTTTAAAAATATTTGTAATATTGTTTTATAACTGTAAATGCGAGGAAAACTATTTATATGATGATTTATTTGTCATCTTTTAGTATCTTGACAAAAAATTACTTTGTGTAACTATTCAAATTCTACAAACATTCTTTAAATGAAAAAAGTTTTAAAGGTAAGCAAGTTTTCTTTTGTCAGTTTCCTTAATTTAAATACTTCCAAGAGTTTTCAATATTCTGCCTTCTTTAACTGATTTATTCTCAAGTACGTGTTCTCTATTACAAAGAGAAAAAAAAATCCGCCAGATTATGCATAACGATTATAAATTACTCCTCTTTTTAAAGCATTATTGTAATGATTTGCGTTTATCGCTAGGATTATTCTACAAAAATTACACTGAATGACTTTTATTTATATAAAAGTTCGTAGTTTATGTGTAATGAAAATTCGTCAAAAAGATTTAGATTATTTACGTTATGTATCTTTGGGAATAATTTATGATATTTTATTCGTTAATAAAGTAAGAGCTCTTTTTCATTTATTTTAGATCTTAAAATATGTCTTGTTTTATGAAGGCTTAAGTTATTCTTCCTTTGTTTAAATAATATGAAATAGTTATATATTTTATAAATTTTGATAAAATTGGTCCTGAAATATGAAACAGTTATGAAACTCTTTTTTTTTGCGTTAGTAATACCGAATTTTTAAAATCAAGCAGAATATTTATTTTGTTTTTTTAACCCGTCAGTAGCTGCGTGTCGGTCTTTGTGCCGCCCGTATAACTTAACTTCTACTAACTTGTATCATATTACAGATACAACGGCGATCTACAATGTAGCTGACTTTGAAAGTTTCTTGATCACCTTAGTGAAGAAACAGGACACCTCTGTTTTTCTTTCAGGTATATTTTTAGAAACAATGTTGAAATTGGCGAAAAAGTCTACGTAAAATCACTAATGACAGTTCGATTTTACTTTTACCAATTACTCCAGATCTCATGAATAAAATGCATAATTTAAGAAAAAGGTAAATTTATATCTTCATTGAAATGTTATTTCGTATATTAGGTGAAAAATATTTCTTATTTTACATATTTGGTATGCGGGGGAGTCAGCGGCGAAAAGACCGAGCGCGACTAATGACGTTCTCAAAAAAGTCGCGACTACTCGCGGGTTAATCAGATTAATGAATTTAGCAACAATCTCCATATGTGTATCAAAGTTTTCTATCATATTTAATACTTCAATTTTTACGATTTCAATCAAAGATCATAAAAGAAATTTTTAACATTCACGATAAGTTTGTTAAATTTGTTATACACCCTGAAACAACATCGAAAGCGAACCCAGAAGAAAAAAATGAAAGTTTTTCTTTACCCAATTTTTTGAAGTAATGACTGCAAATATTTATATACATATACACTGCTGGCCAAAAGTTTGAGACCACACAAAAGAAAACGACAAAATTAACTAAAACTAAAAAACTTCTTGATTTCTTTGGACAAAAGTTTAATCGTCATAAAATATACATCCAGATAAAGAATATGTACATATATATATATATATATATATATATATATATATATATATATACAGGGTGATTATAAAAAAAACTATCCCGGCATTTGTACCCCTAACTATTATACCATTCACAGAAATTGACTGAAATTTTGGCAAAAGGTATTTTTAGGTATGCGCTCAAGAATGATATGGAAAACATCAGTGTCACTCAAACAGTTACAGTTACAGTGAGAAATTTTCGAAAAAATCAAATGGCAACACCCAGTTTTTTGTATTGGAATGTGATCTCCATTGTGAAAAACCTTAAATAGCATTAAAATGGCAACTGTAGCATGAAAATCACCGGAACTAGGCAAGGGAAAAATAAAAAGGACTTTGCCGTGCACCAGAACATTAATGGTCGTTTCATTTACGTCACACGTCACACAATTTCTTCGGCTGATATCCCAGCCTGATTTGTTTTCCACAAAACGAGAAGAAGAAATCGGGAAACACAAATTTCGAGTTTACGTAAGACACAGTCATGATTGACGTCGCTACGCTAGGTGAAAGAAGAGGCACTGCGAAATGGAAGCCGCATATGTTGCCTACTGCCATTCCAAACAAGATACCGCTTTCAGGGAAAGAACGTTGGGAAATCGTAAAGATTTACTATCTGAATGGACAAAATGCCGCAAAGACATTGCGTATTTACCGCCGCAACCATGGATTACGGCGAGGCCCGTGCACAGTCAAAGCTGTACGGGACTTGATTCATGAATTTGAAGAAACTGGTTGCACATGCGATCGACCTCGGTCTGGACGACCTTCCGTTCCTGTGGAAGCTGTTGCAGAAGTTCATCAAACAATAAGCATACTTCGGCCCGCAACTGCACGTGGTGTCTCGCGTTTTCGGAATATGCCGAATTGAACTGTACGTAAGATTTTGCGCTCTGTTCTAAACATGTTTCCGGATCGATTCCAATGTGTCCAGATGTTGGAAGCAAGAGACTATCAATTAAGGCTGGATTTTGCAAATCAATTCCTTATACGGTACGATGAAGATAGCAGCTGGCCTTTACGCATTCTGTGGACAGATGAGGCGCATTTTTCGTTAACTGGTAACATGAATTCAAAAAATTGTGTCCACTGGGCAGAGGATAATCCACATGATGTGCTTGCTTGTCCATTACACGAGGAAAAAGTGACCGTGTGGTGTGGTATAACGAATACGTTCATCCTCGGCCCTTACTTTTTGAAGAGGTTATTGCCGATAATCTGCAAAAGTGTGCAGTAACGAG
Organism: Maratus speculifer; assembly: GCA_964019185.1. Lineage (NCBI taxonomy): Eukaryota > Metazoa > Arthropoda > Arachnida > Araneae > Salticidae > Maratus > Maratus speculifer. The sequence continues at coordinate 244,104,831 of OZ025289.1, forward strand.
TGATCGCTATCTGTAGATGTTAACTCGTGATGTGATTCCCGCACTGCAACGGCAAAATGCTATATCTGAAGTTGTGTAGATGCAAGATGGTGCTCCTCCACATGTCGAGTCCTCTGACAAACGTGTCTTAAGTCAACAGTTTGGTGACAGAGTTATCTCCCATCATTTCTCATTTCCGTGGCCATGAAGGTCTCCTGATCTGACACCAATGGATTTCTGGGTGTGGGGATATCTGAAATCCAATGTGTATCAGTTTCGTCTTCAAACTGCATCTGATTTGAAAGATGCTATCAGAACTGCGATTCAACAGATTCCTATTGCCATGCTGCGTATTGTACTGCTATCCATCATCTGCCACATGCAAAGTCTCATCGTGTGTGAAGGAGGTCATGTGGAAAATTTGAGAAACACAATAAAAAGCTTTATTTTATGCTTCTCATCTGTCCTTATCGGTTGTCCTCACTTTTAGCCTATCTACCGCCGCTGATTTTCATGCTGCAGTCGCCGTTCCAACGCTATATGAGGTTTTTCACAATTGAGATCACATTCCAATATTAAAAATTGGGTGTTGCCATTTGATGTTTTCGAAATTTTCTCACTGTAACCGTAGCTGTTTGAGTGAGACTGTTGTTTTTCATATCATTCTTGAGCGTATACCTCAAAATATCTTTTCCCGAAATTTCATTCAGTTTCTGTGAATGGTATGATAGTTAGTGCATCCCAAAAGGAATTCAAGAACCCCAGTAAGGAACCCAAATATCGGGATCATTTTTTTATAATCACCCTGTATATCCAGATAAATTAAATTAATCTAAATATATCGATAAATTTTTATTATTCCTTTTAAAATAAATTTTATATGGTAAAAATAACTTAATGTGATTTTTCGTGAAAAAATTCTCCTTTGCATTTTATACCTGATTTTACTAGTATCAGCATACGAGCAATAATTTATAAATTTTACCTTATGGTATGTTGTTTCTGTTTTCACTTAAATTCTTCCACATGTCTATATATAAGGAGGGTCGTCAATTACGAATCTTCTTTTCGAGATCTTCCATACAAGTTCAGATCGGGATTCAGATCCGGACTCTGAAGAGGTCACACCATGTTCTCACCATCTCAGTCACAAAGTTGAACAAAAATTCACCTTTTTGTTACAAATATTTCGAACTTGCATTTGTTACCCAAAGTATATTTTAAAAATCTTTTCTTGTCTGATTTCGATAGGTAAGGTCCCACTGGATTTATTTATTTTCATTCTGCACTTTTAATAATAGTTTTCGAATGTCAGCGTGGCCAAACAAATTAGAATCTCTTAATCATCTTTTTGCAATAATGAGTAATACAAATTTGTATCGAGATTAGTTTAGTTCATCGCAAATTTCTGGTACGGTTAGGCCTCTATTCCACTTGCTTCTAACAACAAGAAGTTATCCTCCCTAGAAGTAGTTGTTTTCGGTCTCCCTGAACATGTTCGATCCTCATTACTGCCCGTTATTATCGAAGCAATGTGTGTTGAAAACATGTCTCCCTTAATTTTAATTAAACAACAATCATACATTCAGATTTGCCTTTATTATGTATAAAATGATGGCAAACTGTGTTTCAATGTTGATTTGCTGCATTTTCCCAATTTTTAAGACGTTTAGACAAAAATAACCTCAAATTAAACTAAAGAAGAAAGTGAGGGTAGAACTTCAACAAAATAGTGAGTTTTAACAAATATTTTAAGTATTTATAGATAACATATATATATTAAGTGCTTTCGAACTTTTGGCCTGCAGTATATCTATATGCAGGACATTATAGCATTTGTAGCGTAAAACTTATATAGCGTAAAACTTTATATTTAACTAATATTGCTTAATTTTTTTTCTTATTTATCTGTTATAAAAAATAAAATTATTATTGTATGCTACAATTCCTATTCATTATATCGTTTATATAATTAAAACCTATATAGAGAATTCTCGTGCATTGGTGGTATGCATAGGGGAAGCGACAGCTTCTCAACGCAAGGAAAATTAATTTGTAATTTCAATCACTCAATATAATTTTTTATTATTATTATTACTTTTTGTAAATTTGTAATTTCACAAAATATAGTAAATGCAAACCCACCCGATTTCGTAAACTCTTTCAAAATACTCATACAGACAGATAGTTGTCAATATCTTTAGCATTAATATTTAATTCTTATAAGGCTTATTACAATTTCAAATGCTTTTCAATATATATTTAAGTAAAATTTTATAAATCTGAATTAAATTTATACATTTCAACTTTCAAATTCGATTATTCTTGATATACCGTATATACTCGTGTATATGTCGACCTCGCAATAAGTAAAATTTTGAAAAAAGTTTAATTTTCGTGTATAAGTCGAACAACATTTTTCGTAATATGTGGAAAAATGAATTGTATTCGAGGATGAGAAATAGTATAAATTTTCATTAAATTACCAAACATTTTTTTTTTACGTTTTTAATTAGCCTTTTTAAAAAAAATCACTCGTTTTATATGCGTAATTATTTAAAACTGGAGAAGCTTAAGCTAATTTGAAACCCATTCACATCGATTTAATGATACTTTTAAAATAAAAAAATTCTTTTAAAAATCTATTCAAACTTTATTTACATTTTACAAGCTTTATTATTATAGAGTACACATCTCAGATAGCAAAAACCTAAAAATGGGATTGAAATGTTGAAAACAATGCCCCTGTGTTGAAGGGATTTCTACCCGAATAGAAAATGGATGAAGAACATTTACAAGAACATAATTGTTGAGCTTTTATTTTTTATAATCACAGAAAAATAACCATTCTCTGCTTTTTCTCTCTCCCTCTAACTTATATCTATATGTGATTACTTAAAAAACTTTCTCATTCGCTGATTATTCACATTTATTCTTTAAACTAACTCGTGTATCAGTCGACTCCCCCCCCCCTCAATTTTTAACTCCCAAATTTTGTCTAAAATTCTTCGACTTAAACACGAGTATACATGGAATGCTTCATATCATGTATGCTTCTTCATAACATGTATGATTTCTAGGTTAAGAAAATACAACCGTATAATGGATAGCTACTCTAGAGTCCGTTAAGAAGACAGTAGAACCTGAAAATCCGTTGTCCAAATTACCAGTGTTTTGTTCTTTTAAAGGGAAAATTACGTTATTGTTCGCCATCCTTCCCGGCATTTCATCGTAAAGTAAAATGTCCCTGTTTTCATGTTATGTAATCTAATGTTTTCACTTTTCAACATCAGATAATTTCAGATACTTTAATAGCTCTAAGCAAATTCAAAGTGAATTATACAATATACAAAAATTGAAATGATAAAAAATTGAAATAAGAGGAAATATATTTTTTAAATACCAACATTTTACAAATAATCCACACTCCCATCCTAATTTTTCATGTGTTTTTACCTCCACTCAGTTTATTTTTTCAGTTATTAATGTCAAATGAAAATGAAAAAGGTCTTCTATCTCTCACTGAATATAAATTTTCTAGTATTTTTTTTCTTTCATTTGAACAGAAATGTGGATCGTTTTTATTTTTAATTCCTCCCTGCATAGAATATTTTATGTATTTCAGTGAGAAATTTGCAATTTATCACACTCATTATTCTAATAAATTAATGTTTATCAGTTCCTATCATGGGTCATAAAAGGCCCATAGTATAAACAACGTGCTCTTACTTATCTTTTACCTTATCGCTAAAGTTCCGCCTGAAAAAAGTGTTTCAAATTTCGTCTTATAAAATCTATTAACCTGAAAATAGGAAAATTAAAAAAATTAAAAATTTTAAATATTTAAATATTTTTGAGCCCTGTTAGTTATATTTAAAAAGCTTACATCATACTATATCAATTAAAACAATAGAATTTCCATTCTTCTATGATCAAAATTATTGCATTATGATACATTGAATTTTAATAGTTTTCCTTTTTTTTTTAAATACCAAAGCGCGATAAATTGTCAATCTATTACCAAAATTATAACAACTTGGCAAATTTTGGTCTTAGAAGAATGTAATTTTTTTTTCACTTGTTAATGCATAGAGAAAAAAAATAATTATGATTTATAGGGCCCAAGACTCGTATAAAAATTTGGAATTGTTAAAAGTTTAAAAGAAATATTTATTTTGAAGTAAATGGATATACATAAAATTAAAAACTGCATTTCAAACATTTTTGAAATTAGAGTTATACTGGGGTGCAAAATGATCGGAACAATCGTGTAAATGCGTAAATAAAAAAATATAATTATATTAATCCTGATATAAACCATATAAATTTATTGTATCATACTAATACTCGATAGAAACCTAAAGAAAACATTTTAAGACTACTGTTATAAATATAATATAATATGTTGCGTTGTTATTCGATATGCACTGGGAACAAAATGATAAAAACGAAATAATTTTTTGTAACTTATAGAAATTTTAGGTGTCAATTGGGCCTCTTTTATGCTTAATAATTTCACTGCAACATTGTAGTATAAGGTTTACATAGTATTAAACTTGTTGAGGTGACAAAATGTGTCACATCTTTCAAATTTCAGAGTTTAATTCTGCTTTCCAGTTATACTGCCCGATTTGAACACCTTTCATTATATAATGTGCTCTATAACACCCCAAACATTGTCCATGGGATTTAGATTTCGACCACAGGCTGTCCAGCCAAGTTTGAGAATCTTCTTTATTTTCAAACCACTTTTTGTGTCTTTTTCAGGGGAATTTAAGCATTGTCTTGTTGAAAATTTCGTAAAAGTCGGTCACTCAGGTTCAAGAAATGACATTCTAACATGCGAATAGACGTATGTTAATTTTGTTTATCCATCTACAAAAGCAATTATAAGCTGACCTACCGAGGAAAAAGTAACTCAAACCATTAGGGAGCTTCCGCCTAATTGACACGTAAAAAATATGCCTTGTTCATCTTCAAAGCCATATGGATGAATACCTTCTGAAATATCGAAATTGAACCTCGTTTCAGCACTGAAAATACTTTTAAACCAATTCGTTTGCTGCTTCAGGTGTTTCTCTGCAAACTTTACTCTTTTACTGCCAGATGTTAGACGGGAACGTCGATGTGGTTACATTTTAAAGAACTCCCGACCTTTTTATTATTCTTCGTGCGGTCTATAATGATGCTGGTGGTTTTATTTGACTTTCAAATTCCTTCACTGTCATTATTTTGCTTGGAACTGTGCGGATAATCAAGCTTTTGGATCGTTTTGAAAGAATTTTTGACCTCTCTGTAAATTTTGTAGTTATATAAATAGTTTGATACGATAAGAAATAAAATATGAAATATACTCTTTGATATTTTTAATTTCATCAGCAATTCTTTGAAATTACATTCTAATGCTGTTATAAGCTAGAATTTGCCCTCTTTCGAAAACACGAAGCATTTTGATTCATCTCTGTAATGCAAATGTTTTTCGAAATAAACGAATATGCTCAGAAAATCCTTTAACCTTTTCCGGCACACTGTGCCCGGTCTGAGATACTTAATTTTAATTCCAAACATGCAAATGGCACCAGTAATATTTTACTAAAATTCATATTTTACAATAAAAACTAATGTGTATTAAGGGCTGTTAATGGGTATTAAGGGTTAATTAAGGGTTTCAAAATATCTAAAAAAATGTTTGGGAATTCCGGTGTCCGTCGATAATTTCTCATTTTATTACAGATTTTGCCCGTGCCTGAAAGTGTTAAATGAGTTTTTAAATGATACGCGAAAATATGCGTCAATCATGTTCCGAGGTTTTAGAAATATCGACTGAATTCTTATTATTTTGCTCCTGGGTAAGTTTGTAAAATACATATTTAAAAATGATTAAATAAATATATATACAATTTTTATAAACGATTAATTTAATATTAATTAGAATACTACGTATTTAATTTTAACGCAGAGGTTTACGCATTTGTATAACTCAAACTAATTTCTTTCTTTTTGTATCGTTCCTATCATATTGCACCCCGCTTGTATACCTCTAAAATTAATGGTTTAGGAATTACATATTGGACAACGTTAAAAAAGAGTGATATCTGTGCATAATTTGTAAAGTTTTAGAAACAAATCTTACAGAATTTCAAATATTATTTTAAAACAAATTACGCATTTAACCCAACAATTATATTAGTCTGCAATAAAAAATGTTTCTTTTCTTTAAAAAAAAAGACATGTGTGCTTTATTTTATTTTTTTAAGTATGTTTCTTTCAGTGAAATAAAAGCTTTTCACAGAAAGTGGAGTAATGTTATTTCCTATAATAAAAAACAAATGCATAAAAAAGAGCAGGTAATCATGTATAATTCAAAGATAGTTCGTGTAATTGGATATACATATGGTAGAGATTGGATGCAGTTTTTTTTTTTTTTTTTTTTGGGGGGGGGGGGTTGAATATAATGTTTTAAAGAATAATTTTACCATAATTGCGGCATCATGTTTCACAGCAGTGCGATGTTTACAAAACCTATGTTTATAAAGCAATTTCCAGAGTTTCCCCTTAAATATTTAAATATATGGTACTTTTTTATTATAGGTGCTTTTGAAGAAGAATGAAAATTTTCCAGCAAATTTTCTGACAACAAATTCATTATTTCTTATATATGTTACAGGCCAAACCCGATTTTAGGCCAAACTAGATTGGCCTAGGCCAAACTAGTTTATCCTAACGCCCATCGGATAGACTAGTTTTTCCTAGGCCAAACCGGTCTATCCTAACGCCCATCGGATAAACTAGTTTTTCCTAGGCGAAACCGGTCTATCCTAAGGCCCATCGGATAAACTAGTTTTTCCTAGGCCAAACTAGTCTATCCTAAGACCCATAGGACAATTTAGTTTTTCCTAGGCCAAACTAGTTTGGCCTAACTCTTATAGGATAAACTAGTTTAGCCTGCTGTTTATTGGTCTGAACTAGTTTCTCCTAGGCCGATCTAGTTTATCCTAGGCCAATTCAATTTGGCGTGATTTTATGGAATTCAATGACCGCCACAGCGCCAACATTCTAGTTTGTCCTAGGCTGATCTAGTTTATCCTAGGCCAATTTAATTTCACGTGTTTTTAGCTCGCAGGCGTCAAAGCCTGAGAAATAATGCGCTCGCAGGTTCTGTATGTATGAATGTACGTATGTATGTACGAATGTACGTACGAATGTACGTACGAATGTACGTGCGTATGTACGTAACGCGATAACTCGTGATAGAAATATCCGATTTGCTTCCAATTTTGGATGTACGTTCATTGATATAAGGTAATTTTCTGACTAATTTTGGGAATTCATTGGATAAGAATTAAGGGGAGCGAACGGGAGGCTAGTCCCTCACCGTTAATTTAGAGAAATGGATTTTTGATGCAGAATTATCAGTTTTCATTTAAAATTTTAGATATAGGATCATTCTGACAAGGCGCCTCCATGATTAGCTGTGGATGTTTATTGTTTAAGTGTAAAAAGGGGGCAATGTAGGTTAACCCCTCCCCATAATTTAGATAAATGGTTTTTCACGCAGAATTTACGGATTTGCTTCACATTTGTATATAGGTTCTTTCTGATAAGGCGATTCCCTGAATAGTTTTGGGGATTAATGGTTAAGTATGAAGGTAAAAATTACATCTCTTACATAGAAAAAACTAGTTTATCCTATGGGCATTTAGATAAACAAGTTTGGTGTAGAAAAAACTAGTTTATCTAATTGGCATAAGGATAAAATAGTTTGGCCGAGGCTAATCTCATTTAGCTCGAAAACGGGTCTGGCCAGTAAAAAACATATCTTTCTCTAGAAAAAGTATAAATGTGTGTCAAGAGTCATTGCTTATAAAACCTATACAGAAATTTAACATTTTCACCTTAGAGACATGATGCATTGGACATGGTGTTTGCTTTTTTTCTGCACACTCGTGCCAACTGAGATCTGACTTGCATTTATTATTATTATTATTATTATTATTATTATTATTATTATTATTATTATTATTATTATTATTATTATTATTATTATTCGAGCCAGAATGAAGCTGAACAAAATTTGCAATCGAGCAGCATTTTCCATTTTTGAGAAATTAATTACTTGTCGACATATAAGCTATTCTTGTCACGGCGTCAATTTTTTTCTTTTTTTTTCGTGAAGTCGTAACCGGAAATTCGATTCAAAACGTAGCTTTATTATTTTCTCAAAGATACATCGCTTTTAGGAAAAAATGGTTTACGCCATTCGATTATATATTATCTGAATCTGTTAACCTTGTGCATTTCCGAAAAGGAAGTAATTCATAAATGTGTTAGGATGTAGCTCTTTAAGATTTAAGAAAAGCCTTAAGGAATGACAGAGAAATATATTCATAAATCTACTTTTTACTGAACGGATTCAAGAGTTATGATATTTATAACTCTCATATTTTTTCTTTTGTTCTAAACTACATTGATTATTTAATAAATCCGTATTTGAATATTGAAACTCTAAGAATCTAGATAATCATTAATACATTGTGTATGTTCCATTCTGTGAACACAACATAATTTAAAATACATTGTAAATTTATCCAATAAGTATATAAGCAGTATTTTTTTAAGCAATCTTAATTGTATGTGAAGTAAAACCTGAATTTTTTTGCAGAAATTGAGTAGGGCCAGATCGAGCCGGACTGAGTCTCTTTTCACTGATTTTTGTACAGACAGAGCTCTGCCTGTACAAAAGTAAATAAGATTAAAGTAAATAATAACAATTTGCTTGAATAAGCAAACACCATGTCCAATGCATCATGTCTCTAAGGTGAACATGTTAAATTTCTTTATTGGTGTTATAAGCAATGACTCTTGACACACATTTATACCTTTTCTAGTGAAAGATATGTTTTTCAGTGGCCAAACCCGTTTTCGAGCTAAATTAGATTAGCCTCGGCCAAACTATTTTATCCTTATGCCAATTGGATAAATTAGTTTTTTCTACACCAAACTTGTTTATTTAAATGCCCATAGGATAAACTAGTTTTTTCTATGCAAGAGGGTAATCGCTCATTTTCCCTTCATACTTAACCATTAAACCCCCAAAATTATTCAGGAAATCGCCTTATCAGAAAGAACCTATATACAAATGTGAAGCATATCTGTAAAATCTGCGTCAAAAACCATTTATCTAAATTAAGGGGGGGGGGGGGGTAACCAACATTGCCCCTTTTTTACACTTAAACAATAAACATCCACAAATAATCATGGAGGCGCCTAGTCCTATATCTATAATGATCCTATATCTAAAATTTTAAATAAAAACTGATAATTCTGCATCAAAAATACATTTCTCTAAATTAAAGGTGGGGGATTAGCCTCCCTTTCGCTTCCCTTTATTCTTATCCAATGAATTCCCAAAATTAATCAGAAAAGTACCTTATATCAATGAACTTAAATCCAAAATTTGAAGCAAATCGGATATTTCTATCACGAGCTATCGTGTTACGTACATACGCACGTACGTATGTACGTACATTCGTACATACATACGTACATTCATATATACAGAACCTGCGAGCCCATTATTTCTCAGGCTTTGACGCTTGCGAGCTAAAAACACGTAAAATTAAATTGGCCTAGGATAAACTAGATCAGCCTAGGACAAACTAGAATGTTAGCGCTGTGGCGCCATTGAATTCAATAAAATCACGCCAAATTGAATTGGCCTAGGATAAACTAGATCGGCCTAGGAGAAACTAGTTCAGACCAAGAAGCAGCAGGCTAAACTAGTTTATCCTATAAGAGTTAGGCCAAACTAGTTTGGCCTAGGAAAAACTAGATTGTCCTGCGGGCCTTAGGATAGACTAGTTTTGCCTAGGAAAAACTAGTTTATCCGATGGGCGTTAGGATAGACCGGTTTGGCCTAGGAAAAACTAGTTTATCCGATGGGCGTTAGGATAGACCGGTTTGGCCTAGGAAAAACTAGTCTATCCGATGGATGTTAGGATAAACTAGATTGGCCTAGGCCAAACTAGTTTATCCTAACGCCCATCAGATAAACTACATTTTCCTAGGCCAAACCGGTCTATCCTAACGTCCATCGAATAAACTAGTTTTTTCTCAGCCAAAATGGTTTATCCTAACGCCTATCGGATAAACTAGTTTTTCCTAGGCCAATCTAGTCTAGCCCAATACCCGTAGAACAAACTGGTTTTTTCTAGTTAAACTAGTTTGGCCTAACTGTTATTGGATAAACTAGTTTAGCCTACTGTTTATTGGTCTGAACTAGTTAGGCCGATCTAGTTTGTCCTAGGCCAATTCAATTTGGCATGATTTTATTGAATTCACTGACCGCCTCAGCACCAACATTCTAGTTTGTCCTAGACTGATCTAGTTTATCGTACCGGATAAACCGGCCTGGCCTAGGAAAAACTAGTTTATCCGATGGGCGTTAGGATAAACTAGTTTGGCCTGTAACACACACACACACACATACATATATATATATAGATCAGCATTTATACATTTATTTAATACAATTATACTTAATATAAAAAACCATTTATCTATATTTATATAGTACAAGAAAAAATAATCTGTATATAAAAAACGATTATATTATACAAAGTGCCAGCTAAAGTCCATTGTCACCCTAATAATTTCTGAACGACCACAGCTGTAATCTTAAAGGTGGGGTTTTGACAGTAAATTAACCATGCTCTACTGAAAGAAACCGCCTACTTCACCACTTTGTGGAAAGCTGCCATCTTACCATTCCTATCTCAATAATGATAAGAAACAGGGTAGAAAAACCCTTTACAAAAGTGTAGAACCTCATTGATTTATTATTAGAAGAAACGTTGTGGACATTAATGCGAAGAATAGAAAAATTAAAAAGCATAATTCTTTTTTCGCAATTTCCTTTCTGTGAAGTCACAAAACGATTTTAGAATGAAAAGAAAACCAATTATAACAATATACTTTTATTTGAGATGTTTAAATTTCTCACCGTCAGCTACAATGCACATTTCTCCGAAATATAATAATTTCCCCTTCCCTTCAAGATTCTAGACGCGTCACAGAATCGGAAATCACGGGGGAAAAACTGTTCTATTCTTCGGATTAATTTCAACACGGTATCTTTAAATAATGGTACTTTAAAGTACACAGTATTTTAAAATGTTACATTTATTTTGCAGTCAAAAAAATAGAAGACAGTGCTGATGTTTCAAAATCGAATAAGAAGAAACTATTTTACTGTTGTGTAGAGGTACATCTGATTAAAATTTGAGAAGAAGTATATCTGCATTGCAGTGATTTTTCTGCCACTGCATATTACTGAAGTATAGTCGTTCGTAATTGTTGAACGCAAAAATACAATATAAAGGCTTTAATTTAAGGCTTTCAGTTAATTTTTCTGAAACATTATTTACGCTAGCATTTGCCCACACTTGCAGGAAAAGGTCATTTTAAAGGTTATTTTGTGATGTCAATATGATAACACACAATATCAATAAATAATATCCGTTAAGAAAATCAGCTTATAAAATTTTAGATCCAAGAAAGTACAGTAATGGTATATAAATTGTACTCAGTAATGGTATATAAATAGAATTATTTTAACAAAAATGGTAAATAAATCAAATAGTTCCTTTCTCTTTTTTTTTCTTTTTACCTTGATTAAAGCGCAAATAATTAGTTTTTATAGTAAATGTTTGAGAATTAATTTAGCATTTTTACTTATAAAGAAATCTTTCAAGGAAATATTACAAATTTATATGACCATATGTTTTATTAAACATTTTCCTTTCAGTCCTTAAAAATTTACCGTTATTTTTGTCACTTGATAATGAAAATAATTTAACTAAAACATTATTTATAATCTTAACTACAGTTTTTAAACTTTTTTACTGTAAACAATTTATATTTGATTTTTTCTTTTCAATTTTTCCCAGCCTAAATGTTCAAATAATTTATTTCATAGCACCAGATATTTTCAACGCATTTTTTAAAATAAATCTCAAAAGCAAAAAATTGTGTAACTGTCTTTTTATTGAAACCTCAAAACCGAGCTATTACAATAAAAAGTACTTTATATTTTATAAATTTAATAAAGAAGTAACGATAAGAAGTTAGTTTAATAAAAGTACTACAAGATATTAAATTTTACGACCATCTTGAAATACGTTTGGGAAGAAAAGCAATATATTTAGGTTTAAGTAAATTCGTAAAACTAATATGCGCATATTTTATAGCTTATTCTTCTCTTATGAATCGACAGTTTATTATCTTGAGAATAAAACTTATTTAATATAATATTGAAAAAATTTTTAAGTATGCTGTTACGTTTAATATATTTGTAATTTAAAGGTATTGTTCTTATTTTTTCCTTATCTTTGGGTGTCTAGATATTCAATGTTATCATTATTGTTAAAGAAAATTTCAATCAGTATTTTATATTTTACAAAACTAATAGTTATATTATTAATAATTCAGTTATATTATTAATAATTTCCAGATTAGTTTATTATATGAACCCTCAGTCGGATGCTATACGCCTGACTGGCACAACATATTTACTGCCATTCATCTCTCTGCAATTATTGCGCTCATTGTTACTTACTTTGAGTGTAATAAACGAAAAATTATAATAAAATTAGTAAAATTCGTAAGACTAATATGCGCATATTTTATAACTTATTCTTCTCTTATGAATCGACAGTTTATTATCTTGAGAATAAGACTTATTTAATATAATATTGAAAAAATTTTAAAGTATGCTGTTACGTTTAATGTACTTGTAATTCAAGGGTATTGTTCTTTTTTTTATTATCTTTGGGTGTCTAGATATTCAATGTTATTATTATTGTTATAAGAAAATTTCAATCAGTATTTTATATTTTATAAAACTAATAGTTATATTATTAATAATTCAGTTACATTATTAATAATTTCCAGATTAATTTATTATATGAACCCTCAGTCGGATGCTATACGCCTGACTGGCACAATATATTTACTCCCATTCAGCACTCTGCAATTATTGCGCTCATTGTTACTTACTTTGAGTGTAATAAACGAAACATTTTAATACAAATTTGAAATATTCACTCTTTTTAATACTAATGAAGGTTATTGGTCACTTTTAGAGAGTTAGAATTGCGTCAATTAAGTACTAATTGGGATTTTCGAACTGGAGTCACTGTTTCAGATTCAGTTTCAGGCCAGGCGGGGAAATCTACCAACATGGTTTTAGCTTAATAAGCCCCGCTCAGCAGAGATCTACATCATGAGCCGCTGCTTTTAAAAGCTAATAAAACACAATTCTTTCAACATTATTTAAAAATACTTGATTACAAGTATGAATGTGAAGCTTGGGAGTATTTTCATTGTACAATGCATTAAAAGTCCATTAAATAATTAAATTTGTATTGCATTAAATATTGCTCGTATTGCAAGGAAACCTGAAGCTCAGTGAATGTATTAACACGAGCCTGTCAGTGAGAGGGCTAGGGCAGGGTCCGGAAAGGACCTTCGTTGAATGAGAACACAATTTTATATAAATTACTCTCTTAAAACGAAAAAGCTGAAATAACTCAAGTTGAGCTGAAATCCACTCTTTTCCCATGTTGAAAGGAACCTTCTCAAGAAGAGCTGAAACAACTCAAGTGAATGAGTTGTTTTTAATCAACTCATGATTGAGTGATCTCTCTTTTACTCATACTTGAGTGAAATCAAATCAATAAAGGTTAAATCCAGTAGTACTTGAGTGATTTGTAATAAAGTCATACTTGAGTGAAATGAAGTCATTTAAGACTGAATCTCGTAGCACTTGAGCGATTTGTAACCAAATCATACTTGAGTGAAATGAAGCCTTTAGGATTAAATCGAATAGCACTTGAGTTAGCTGCAGCCAACTCGTATTTGAGTGAAGTGAAATAATTTAAGGCAAATCCAGTAGCACTTGAGCGATTTGTTATCAATTCAAGTTGGAGTGAAATGTTGTCATATTTTATTTAATCCAGTAGCACTTAGGCGATTTGTAACCAATGCATACATGAATAAAATCAACTCATTTAAGAGTTAATCCAAAACTCCTTCAATTTGTAGAATTGAATAAATTCACTCTTAAGAAAAGCAAAATTGCTTAAAATTACAAAAATCTTCAAGCGATTTCTAAATCGTCTAAATAAAATCACATCATTTAAAACTAAATTCAGTAATCCTCGATTAATTTTTATCAATGAAATTCAATATAACATGGAATTATTGCCACATTTTCAAGTGTTGCATTTAAATTCTCATTTCGGATTTAAATTTCTGTTTATTGACATTACAAGGGTATATATATAAATATATATATATATAGAGAGAGAGAGATTGGAAAACTGTAACATGGATTCTCCAATATTTCTTCCAAGTCTTTAATTAACAAGACTTAAAACATTCTAATTTACATGACTGAAAGTTCTCTAATGAATCATAAAAACATTTTTTTTCTTTCTAATTCAATGAAACTGTTTCCTATGTCAATTTAGGGGAAAAGGCAATTGAATCGTTATACAAAATTAAATAGAGCTTACATGAATTTTTTATTATTCTGTCAAATCAGAAATTTTTAACATCAGAATTTTCTTTTGTTAAATTTAAAAGTACATATATTCATTAAATTAAAAATACTGGTGATCTCAAAATTGCAAATTTGAAAACACTTATTCATGCAAACTGCCTAAATTTGCATAACTGTACAACAGCACCCGAACAACATTAAACAGAATATCAGCTTCTGATGCTGCGGTGCTTATGGGATTTTTCCTTTCTTTTCTTGGGCAATTTCAAGTTTACATATTTTCCAATGATACTTATAGCTTCAGATATGCTTATATACAATTTTAATTTTTTCATTAGCTTCTGATTTAATTGTAAATAACAATTATTTTTTTATTAAAAATTTACGATTTCAATCAAATAAACCAATCTTAGGCATCTTACTAAAAAAATATTGAAAAAATAAACTTGATATCAGCCCAACGACTCAACTTCAGCACCACAATGTCAGAAGCTGATTGTTCCCCTTAAGAGTTTAGATAACCCTATGCAGAAGTTATTTTCAAATATCTTGTTTGGATTTTAAAATGTTTACCTTTTTTTTTTTTGGGAGGGGGGCATATAATATTTGAGGATGATCTGTAAGTGGGTTAGTTTTTACTTTTGCAATTTTGGTTAATTATTTTTTTTTAATATTAATAGGAGTTTCAGACCCAGTTTTGAAAAAGAAAGTATTAAAAAACATAAAACCTAAATTTAAAAAAGTATTCCCCAACACACATGGCCAGTGCAGTGTTTAAATAATTGAAATTGAAAATATTTTAAATGGATAAACATCAACCCATGATACCTTGTTGTAATTATTCCTCGATTTAAATCTCAATCAAAATCATATTTCTTAAACTGACTAAATTAAAAAAATAATATTTTAATTGTTTAGTTTGAAATCTGAAATGGCTTTGAAATCTTAGATAAAATAATTGTTACCCATAGCATTTATATAAGCACATTGCAATTGGGAAATGTGGAGGAATGTCATTAAAAAACTTGTATAGCTAAAATTTTGATCATGGACAATTATTTTATTGTATGAAGTTAAATGCAGAAATAACTGAGAAATGGATTTATTGACCATGTGCAATTATTCTTTATATCATTTAAAACATTTGTTAAAACTTGAATTTATATTCAAGAATAACTTACTTCTTCTTCATAAAGAATTTTTGATTTAATTTTTGATTTTATTCAATGTTTCTTAAATCAACTAACTTTTAAATAAATATAAAAGTATAAGACTGCAGCAGTTTATGTCAAAAGTAGAGCCAAATGTGCAATTTAGAATGTTGCAAGAAAGAAAAAAAACTAATTTTATTTAACAACAAAAACATTTTATTTAGCAAGGACAAAATAAACCTAACATTAATTGATAACGAGGATTCTTTCCAACATCAGATAAACAAGTTTCAATAACATCTTTAACAGGACCTTTATAAATATAACAGTCCATTTGCACTTAACATTAAATACATAAAGAGCATATTGTAATCTGTCCACTGGTTTGTCCAACTTTTAAAATCTTAGGCAAAATAGACACTTTCTTGAAAATCCTTGAGATTAAATAAGATTGTTGAATTTGACTCCTCACTCACAGTAGAATTTTACTCCTCCATGAAATCACCATCTTCCTGTGTTAAAAGAAAATATTGAAATTAAGTTAAATAGCAATAAATATAATGTTAAGGAATGATTATGAACATATTAAAATATTTTGCAGCTTTCAGATTAAATGTTTTATAAAATTTCCCATCCATAGTCTAAACATAAAATGAACCATACACTAAAAATTTTAGCTTTATAAATATTACACTACTGAAAATTCAGCCAATCATGAATAAAATGGAAATAGAATAAATAAATCCTGTGCGATTACACTTATCTGCTTGTTTAAATCATGGTGTTACATCTGATACAATAAATCACCATTTTAAAAACAAATTTAAAATGAAAGTTCTTAAAGCAACATTATAAAATATTGTTGAAAATTCACCTTTGTTGCTACTTTCAAAATGTATCAGCGCTGGCAAATACCCAACCAATACAGGTTTTTGTGGATTTTTAGTTGTTTTTCTATATATTTGCATATTTATATAATACAAGATAGAACCTACAACAATTAGACCAGGGTTGGCACGGTTTAAACCAATTGGTTTTAACTATGGTTTAAACAACTGTTTTACTCCTTTTGGTTTAAGCAACGGTTTAGTTTTAAACCAACTGGTATTTTTCTAAAAAAAAAATTCAGAAGAAATCTAATGACATTTTCTCTTTTTCTTAATAATTTATGTATGTCAGATTATTGAATATAAATAACTTCTATTTTTAACACTTTATATCAGCAATAAGCATTGGATGTAGCAGGTTTAGATCACTTTTTGGGTATAGGATTAAAATCAGTCTGCTTTGGTGAATATATTTATTTCTCTTTAGAAAAAGCTTCAAACATGTGAATCGATCTAATATAAAATAGATTAAAAATATTCAATATTTAATAGAAAATATCTTAATTTTTTGAAAACTGCAGATTATTTAACGCAATAACATAACACAATCCATAAGATTTCAAGCTGTAAAAGAAATCCCCAATCTTAATTGGGGAGGTTATCTTAAGCATTAAAATCAAAATATGAAGTCGAATAAGAGAGTTTTCAAAGATTGGATGCTACTTAGAGCATTTTAATAAGTGATTCCCCCGCCCCCCTGTTAGTTATCTGCTGAATCTATCACCAAAAATGTTGACTTCAAATTGTCATTCAAGAAACAAAATCTCAAGAAGTATTTGAAATTTATTTTTTGGATAGCTATGGAGAAGAATATTTTATTTATCAGACTACTTTCAAATGTTTATTATTAGTAATTAAAATATTAGTTATAAAGATCCACGCTGCGTGTGGATGAAGATTTATTTGACAACGGTCACTTCCGGACTGACATTTCTGTCACTATTAATCCCACCCCTCTCCTCCTTGTCGTCCCCTTTATAATTGGCCGTTGATCTGCCGTGATATAACAACAAGCTGCACTCATTGATGGAGATAAACTTTAACTCTTTCCTCACTCTGGTCCAAAACTCGAAGGCTAAGTTCAGCACAGCTAGATCTAACCCCACAATGAACCTTCCAGTTTAGTGAACTAAAAGGTGCAGTAATCTCCACAATCGGAAGAATTTTTTTTAAATTTGGTTGCATAAGATCGGGGCATTGCGGGTCTCTCCCCTAAAATTCATTTGTGCTGTGTTCTGGGACACCGGGGGATCCCCTTAAATGAACAAGCTGATGATCTCACTAAGAGGTTTACTGACTCCAGTGGTGACCACCCCCCCCAAAAAAAAATCTTCATACTTTAACATTGACCCCCCCCCTAAACAGAATATCAATTGTAAAATATATTTTACTTATAACCTACTGCACCATCAAAAGATAGTGAGTTAAGCATAATGAAATGAGTTCTTATTGCCCTTATCTAGAATTTAAAGAAAGAAAATACAGGGACTTTTCTGGAAATTAAATGTTGAAAAAAATTAAAAATGATATTAAAAATAAAGATATTTTTTTAACAGTAAAAACAAGAAATATTAAGAATTTAAAATCCCCTCCCCCCCCCCAAAATGTACTTTTTCTGAAATTAACCCCCCCCCAAACTAAGTTATAGGACGCATCTTGCGTCATCAAACCCCTCTCTGGGCACCCCTGACTGAGTCCGACATCCTGACTGATTAGACCTCTCCGGAAGACTTGATCCAGCCTATAAGCAGAAGATCAAATTGATGGTTGGTTAATTTTTCAGTTGGTCAGTTTTTCGTTCCTTTGTTCATTTTAGTCGTAAGTTCTGTACATCTGATGGATTTTGTTCAGCTACTATTTGCTTTCAGTAGAGTATCGACAGGATGTAGTTGGTTGTGAGTTCTAGTCATGGCGATCTTTTGTGGATAAATTGAAACTACAGCCTGGTTGCTAGAGATCTCACCCCCCCCCCCCTTTAAACCTTCAAAGAAGCTTGTTTTTGGCATTGCTAATAAAACAAAATTTATTCTCGTGAATAAAATCAAGGCATATTATTACATCTTGAAAATAATCCTAGCTTTATATGTTATATATACAAATGTAAAAATTGCTGATATATCTTTACCAACTGAATTTGATATTTTGACTGGGTAAGTAAATTTAAAGGGTTAATCTCCTCCCCCCAAGGGTCCTCTAAATCATATATTTTATCAGATTATAGGCCACAAGAATAAACCGATGACACACCACAATGAATTGTGGGGGTGACACCTAATATTGAGTTAACTGAATGAAAATGAATTAAATTTAATAATTGCAACTGTATTAATGCTATATTGTCATCAAAAACATTATGTACAACTTTTATGATTCTAACATACCAGGAAGCCGGTTAAAAATCGTTTGAAGCATTACAGACTTACATAAACCAGATTATTATTATTAAATATAAATGAAAAAAAAATAAGGCATGTTTTATTAATATAACATGCACAATACTGTACATTTTTAAAAAATGCATTAAAAGATAGAAAATTTCACTAAATTGTTTTTATATATGGCAAATTATTCTTGCTGCCAAATTTAAGGATATCACAAGTAGGTCAAAATTTGGCACTTTGCTAGTAATACTGCTGTTACAGTAGACTTCCTCAAATCCGCACAGCTTGGGACCAGAGGTTTTGCAGATTTTAGAATTTTGCGGATTTCTGGTCATTATTTTCTTTACATTTTTTAAACAGTAATTTGAATGTAACTAACAAGGAAATCTAAACTATTGTAAAGGCTTACAATATAATAAAATATTAAAATAAGTAATAAACTAAAATAAGGATGCACAACCTGTGGCCCGCGAGTTTCATCAATTTACAACTGGAAAAAAATTGAAATTTTTGTGCTTATGTCGTAGGAAAAAATCGTCAATTTACTGTGAGAAAATGTAAAATTTCATCACATAAGAATCGCAAATTTCTTTCGTTGGTACGCAGGGTTGGCATGGTTTAAACCAATTGGTTTTAACCATGGTTTAAACCATGGTTTAAACCAAATGGTTTTTTTCTCAAAAAAACCAATTGGTTTTTTTAAAGAAATCTAATGACATTTTTTATTTTTTCTACATAATTTAAGGGTTTGAAATTATTGGATATGAATGTTTTCTACTTTTAACACTTTATTTCAGTAATAAGCATTAAATATAGTGGGTCCAGGTCATGCTTATATTCATAGGATGGAAATTAGTAGTGTTGGTGAACATATCTAATGCTTTAAAGAAAATTTTTAAAACTTGGGAATTTTTCAAAGATAAAATAGGTTTTTAATAATCAATTATTTAGTATAAAATATTTTAATTTTAGAAAAATCCCTATTTTTTAAAACAATCTGTCATAACATACATGATGATTTTGAATATGGAGCCACAGAACTGCATACAACTTGATCTTTAAGATTTTAGTCAAGCTGTAAAAGAAATTCTTCTTGATTAGAGAAATTACCCGGGTGTCATCCTCTAAAGGGTGACACCAAATCTTTATTTGCAAATAAAAAATACAATTTTATAAAATTTTGGAGACTAATTAGGAAATAAAATGAGATTTTTAGCTCATGATGCAATACAGCTAGTTTTCTTTTCTTTGCTAAAGTGAAGTTTTATACAGAACGGTGTGTCTAAATAAGATACGCACCAGGGAACAAAAACCAACCTATTCAACGAGTGGGTAACAAAAGCAAACTTTAAAAGAAAGAATTTTCTTCTACGTATAGGCACGGCATTGACTTGTGCAGACTATGGGTCGAGTGATGATTCACTTCTGCGGTTTTTTTTATGCAGAAGGACAAAAGGTAAATAAGGAATGGTAAGGTTATTTTTTATAAGAATGTAGAATTGAGATTGAAAAAAATATGACAGATTGGAAAGGAGGAGGAGGGGGGGGGGCTTGACACCTTTTACATCTGTCCCGGGATGTCACCCATCCTAGCTACACCACTGCACACCCACTTCATCTCTGACAAGTAAATAAATTTTCCTGCCTGAGAAAACCGTACCAAACACAAACCATAAAATAATACTTGAAAAAATAATTATAAGAAAATATTGCATTAATCCTTACAATCTGTTAAATAAATGATCGGAAATAAAATACACAATTTTATAGTTTTAGTTTACATACTACATACTTTTTTATAAAATAGTAATTTTCCATTATATTATGCCAAAAATTTTGTATAACTGCAAAGGAAGTTTGGTTTATTTTACATTCTAGTAGGAGTGTGTGTGTGTGAAGAGGGGGGGGGGACGGTTAAAAGTATTTTATAGAATTTTATGTAGCGGGTTACTGATGACTATTTCTGACCAGTAAACTCTCATGCGTACTGGTCTTTGGGACCAGTAACTTTTTTTAAAATCAATTCTACCACTGGGCTATGCATAAAAAATGTTAAGGGAAAGGGATGATATTACAAGGTATTTTCTAAAGAGAAAGAGGATTTGCTTTTTGGTATCGTTGCATAATATTTAGGAAATAATACATGCATTTACCAGTATAGAAAGACAAACTTTTGTCCACTGTTTTCGTTTTATTTATAAATTCTCATTTAGATTTAAAGCTACCTGGGAAGCAGGCACAAGAAAACTATTATTTCTGCATGCGTTATGTAACAACTTATAAATATTAAGCAGATTATTATAATACAGACCATGCATGCAATAATTTTGCCCAATAACAGTATGAAACATTGCCAAACAAAACAGTAACACAAGTTCAACATTAAGAATGAAAAAAAAAAAATCTCAGAAATGTGTATAATGTAATCCGGAGCACGTTTTTACTAAGACACTGCAAACAAGACGTAAATACAATGTTTTGATAAATTTCTATGAATAAAGATATAATAATTACAAAACTTTAATACAAGGCAATTAAATAACGAGATATTTACATTGCATTAACAATTTTTACTCTGATTAAATATACTAATTTATTTTATTAAAGCACGAAAGTTTTGTAGCAGCACTGTAACACCAATTATTAATATAGAAATGCATTAAACACATCCCCAATATTACCGTGTGACACGACATTTTAATTTCAAGGTATGATACTGTTATGAATTTTAGTCTGTTAAAAAGAGAAGGGAAAGTTATTAAAAGAAAGCATAATTAAAATAAAATACTTATATAAAACTTACTTACTTCGTAAAAAAGGCATTTTCAGCAAATTGTTTAGCGAACGCCGGAAGTCTCCATCTTATCTTGCAAGGTCACGTGACGAGTCAGCGGCGAAAATCAGCGCGGAAAAAGAGCTGTTTCATTATTGAGTTGAGTTGTTTAGTTTTAAAGCTGTATGAGTGGATTAGAAAGAGAAAAAATCTAACCAAGATGACTGAATCGGTTAAAAATCAACTCATTCACGATCCAATAAATTATAACTCTTTCTTGAGCAGCCAAATCCACTCTTTCGTTTTAAGAGAGTACATACAATTTTATGTAAATTACAAATTTTGAAAAAAAAAAAAAAAAAAGGTTGATGTATTATACATTGCTGAGTAAGTAAAATATTCAACAAAACTGTGCCAAACATATAAAGTGCAAATGTGAAACAAATGGGGAAATTTCCCTCCAAGGGATAGTGTAAAGATTCCAACACTAAGTATGTCTAATAAGACAATTAAAAACGCCGCAAATACTAATAATAATACATAATGGAAGTACCAATAGTACCAATAACAAAAAGCAATGCTAATACATAGTGGAATCATAATAATGAAACAACAAGGTTACACAGTGCACCATAGGTAGGTAAATTATGCCTAACAGTTGATTTAGGTTGATGAGCAGTAGTAAAATTAATTACATTGTCAAAAGAGCTGAAATGGGGAAAGTGATATGTACTGAAAGTAGTAAGTTCAAATATCAAATCAGTCTAGCGTTTGGGAAAAATTTGCTAAGATTCTTCACCAGAGAATCCGTCTAGAGGAGGAACTTAGCATAAGAAACTGTAGTCTCGGTCAGGCAAATTGCGCCCGAACTCGTATATACAAGTATATTATTTTACACGTTTTCCATTTAAGGCTGTTCTCAATGGCTTTGCTGAACAAGTGCAAAACATTTTGGCACATTTACAAATTCGCTTTTTAACGCAAAGGTTTATAATTGGAAGATTTGTCTACAGAAGCGATTTGGAATCAAATTATGTTTTCTATTTTTTATTCTTTCCCAGATTGCCTCTCATTGGCTTCCATAATTCCTGATTTTCTTCTTTGTTCCGGAAATTGGGAAACGCCCATTTTTATAATATTTTCTGAAAGACGGATTGCGGTTTTTTTTAGGGGAGGGGGGTGAATGCGATTAGGTAGTTTCTGAACAACGAAATCTGCTAATTGCATGCATTTCCGATAGAAAATAAATTAAACCCTATGTCATAAAGTTGCCTTTGGATCTAAAAACAGCCTTAAAGAATCATTTTAGGCCACCTTCACCTAGATATAGTAATCGATGAATAATAGTTTATACCATCCAGTTCATCCAGTTCATCCAAAAAAAGTTATAAGTGATAACACAGAAAATATTTAAAAATTAATATTACGCATGACTGTTTTTCAATTTTTTATTCTTTTAATTTTTATTTTGAAAAATTCCTTGATATTTCAATGTTCAAAATATTACGTATAATTTGTAAAACAAGTTTAGTAAAGCTTATTAAATTTTCAATACTATAATAATTTTATTTGATTACTTTTAGCCTCAGAATGAAATAAATCAGTTCATAATTCTCTATCCTAACATATATATATATATATATATATATATTCGCCAATAGATTTAAAATAAAATGAAATATTTTCCGATTCAATTTAATTAAGTTATTCAGTATTTTCCGCGCATTTGCTTTTAAATACATGCACTTGAACTTTCAAATTTCCAGCATATGCTTCATAAAGCGGTGCAACATTCTTCAGAAATATATTAATCATGCATAGAAATAACTGTAAACTTTTAAGTAACAAGCGCTTCTGGTTCAAATTTATTCGATTTTAATAATAGAACAGAAAGCCGAAGTAGTTAAAAATAGTTATCTGATTTTGCTCTATCAAAGTCATTGATTTTCTATTACTTTATTCTGCTACATAATTAAAATGTATAAATCTAAAAATTGGTTTGATTCAAATAATTTTTAAAATATATTTCCTCATTGACTATAATTACCATATATTTCCATATTTAAGCCGAGTATACGACTTTTCAATGAAAAATCATCCAAAATCGGAAACCCGAATATAAACCTATGTTAATCAAACGTAGTTAAAAATTCAGGAACGAAATCTTATTTTCTTATTTTTTTTTAACTGTGTGGAAAAAAGTTGTTGTCCTCGGTAAAGAACTGAGAACTCTGAAGTATATCTGAATCTTTTTATTGGTTGAATTTTTTTTTTCTTATAGATCTATGGTTAATGTCCAAAAATAAATACTTCTGTTTTTTTATTTTATTCGTTTTCTGACTGGTTCATGTTTAATTAGGGCCGTAGGTAAGGGGGCGCTATGGGCGGCTCTGCCCCCCCCCCCCCCCACTAAAATATTTTGAGCCCGCCCTGGAAAAGATTCCAAGGTCACGAAATGAATTTCTGTTCCGAAAATTCAAATGAAATTCTGTTCAAAAACCTACTTTAGTTTTGAGACTCTTTCACAGGTTTGCAGAATTACTAAATTGTATCAAAAATAAGTGTTTGAACACTCCCTCATCCTATTTGTCAAATGAAGCTAACATGATGTTTAATTTTGCACCAAATATACACTCAACATTTTCGTCTTCATATATTTTTCTTAGCATAAAATGAAGTTATTAAAATAATTTAATAAGAAACATAGTAGTTACAATGTGAATTCACACTAATTTGTCTTTCTGCGTCAGAGAGAGAGAAAAAAATTATAAGCCCTCCTCCCTTACATTCTCTTGACTCCCCTCCCCCTATTGTTGACTTCTAGCTACGGCCCTGTGTTTAATGTCCAGAAATAAAATAATTCTGTTGCCACAATGACAAAAACGCGTATTAAAAAAAATTACAAAAAAAATAATAACTTAGAAAATAATAACTGAGACACAGTGTTCAAACAAATCGCATTTAAAAGAATATTTTTTTCTCTATACGACGTTGAAAATGTGTGATGTTTAGAATTTTAAAAATTTGCAGTACCGAAAATTGTAAAACTAAAATTTCATTTAAAATTTGTATGTGATTGATACAGGAATATTAATTTTTAATCCATGGCGTATGTAACATAGGACTCAGTTATTACGTAAACCACGTTTTGATCATCATAAAAATTATGTTTATTAGTATTTTTTTTAAATATAGAACTTATTTATATCTAAAAACATAGCCTTTAAAGATATTATTCTCCAAACAGTCGTTCTAATTTGTAAAATTACTTTTTTTAATATAACTAATAGAAAATCGGTCGCTATCCGAAATTATTGATATCTCCTAGAGATCTTCGGTAGATCTTCGGTGGCTTTACTTCTATTCTGCGACATTCTAACGTTTTCTAAATAAAACAATTAAAGGCAAGCTTGTCAAAATGGACTGAATGAATGTCATCTGGTTATGCAATTGGGACAAATGGCGGTAATTTAAAAAAGTTGTCTTCGTTGTTATTTCTGAATGTTTAAAAAAAGATAATTAAATGATTTAATTAAAACATGTATAAGCTATTTATAGAATACATTGCAGAAACATTCCTAAAACTCCAAAATTGATAATCATATTAACTAAAATTATATTTATTATAGTTTATTGCATAGTTCATAATTATCGTAGTTTATTGTTATCATAGTCAATAAATATCTTTATTCATTGCGTCAGATTAAGCGTCTCATTTCCAATTAAAATGTATCTTTGAATTGAAATTTAAATGGAATACAGGATCTTGAAAAATCAAAGAGAGTAGAAAATACAATTACAAATATATCGACAGCTAATATTCCGATCGACATAATTCTTTATGCACAATATATGTTTTTTAATTTTCTTTTACATTCGCTTCTTAAAACAAGCAATTTCGAGAATTTTTATGTACCTTTCATCAAAACAAATATTTCGAGAGTCCTAAAACAATAGTTTCGTATAATCGAGGTTAGTGAAGTTCGATAGATTTTTTCTCATTAATACATTTAAAGTAGATACCGAATTTCAAGTCGCTATCTCAGTTTGTACGGTAGATTGAGCATTTATGGGCACACATAGAGACACACAGACAAACGGCCAGCATTTTTTTTTCTAAAAGTATGTTTTTTTGGAATCTCCAGTGAGTAAAACGTATAAATTCTTCAAAAATATTTTTCGATTTTTCAAATGATTACAAGATTTTGTATGATAAATAAGTAAAACGCCTTTCGGATACAAAGTTCCTGAATACCTGTTAATTTCATGCTTTTTCGAAGAAAAATCAACTGAAACTTGTATCACAAATTTGCTCCTTTTAATATAAGAATACCCTTATATTGCCACAAGATATGGTCGCACGATCTTTAAGAAAATGTTGCATGGACAATGAGAAGTGTGATACTGAGGACAAGGCAACAATCAGGTGCGTTTGTAACTATGTAAATACGTAACACCTATAGTCGTCATTCAATCCGTCCGTCCACCGGTCCATATGTCTGCATATAGCAGAACAAAATCTATATCAAAAGTATTCCGTTATTTGGCAATAAAAATTATTACCTTACGGTCAATGCGAAAAATAGTTTAAAATGCAATTTAATGATGTTACACTCTTTCGAACATAATAAAAATGATATGCATCTATGAAGTAAGAACTAAAATATATATTCTTTATAATATGTGGTAAAAAGAACGTTTGTTATTAATTTACATGGCTATACAAAAGTATTCCATTATATACTGATATAAGAGGAAACACTGTTTGGGCCGTGTTTTAATTACATTAAACTATTTTACATTTTTATAAAATTGATATAGTACAAGTTACTTCCTATATAATACAAAGCAGATAATATTTTCAGGGACACACAAAAGATTTCGAATGCTATACTGTAGCCAAAGTGCTGTATACTGTTATACAGCACTATATATCTGAATATTTTTTTTTTCGTTATAGTACAAACAAAATTCATTTCCTTTGTTTAACGTATGATTTCGGACTTGCTGAAAAAGATAGCGATGATGATGAACTGAATGCGCGTTATATTCATCCTAAATCCGATATTCATACCAATGACAGAAGTAAATTTTAAGTAGTTGCTTGAAAATTTCGATAAAGATTTGGATAGTGAAAAATGATTTGTGACTTTTTTCTTTCTAAAAAATGGAATATTAAAGTATTTTTAGACAATTTAAGGCAGTTTTTACATTTTTTAAACTTACCATGTTTTTTTATTTCAGAAAATCAAATTTTCACTTTGGACGTTTACATTTTCTTAGACTTGTGTATGAGACGACCACCCCCTCCTCTTTCGAGACAAAAAAATTCCAAAGATTTTCTGATTTTATACGGAAATATACGTTTTTATCATAGGTGATTTTTAACTGCTCAAAAAGTCAGACTTTTTCTAAATTACAAAAATTTGTATGATCAAGCGTGAAAATATACAATAACGTCTTAGAACGGGTAGCGAAAGCACAAAAAGTCACCTCATCGAGCTCACTGATGAAAATCTAGGCTTAATTAAATCTCGATTCCCATATTAAAACGCAATCGATCTGCCAAGTCATAACTTCTCGGAAAACACATGAAAACACGATTTTAGAGGTTGACTCATAGATTTACCATTATTTTTTTTTGCTCCCAATCCTCCATATTTTCATACTTTTGGGTGCAGGAAAGCATAATGGATAAGCGTATAATACGAAGCATACAAAGAATAATACAAGACAACCGCTAAAATTTGTTTTCTGGATGCTTTCCACCAACATATGACTTGGCAGACCGATTGCGTTTTAATATGCAAATATATTTAAATAATCCTAGATTTTCTACCGTGAACTTGAAGAGATAATTGTTTGTGCTGCTTCCTCCTCGTTTAAAGTGTCATTTTAAATTTATTCTTTTACAAAACAGTACAAATATCTATTCCATAGAAAGTTCGATAATAAATGGTACCAAATTCCACTTGGAATGGCAAACCGAATAACATTATGTAAAGAACAACTGGATATATATTATGTCCGCATAGACAAAGTTCAAGTATAAGTATTCAATTTAAATATTATAATAGGAAATGTCTAAAAGAAATGCTTCAATGTTACAAATTTTATCTATCAATAATTAGATAAATCTCTAAAGACAACCGGTAAAAAGTATTGTTTGTTTTCACCAAAAGACTAAAACAAATGATTCTCAACGTTTACTTAGCTAGTTATGCATAACGTCATAAAGTTTTCATGCCGACACTTAATGAGATAAATATTACATCTTTTTTTACTCAGATCAAATGATAATGTTTTATGTAGAAAAACGGTAAGTAAACACCAGATAAATCTAAGTAAAGAAAAGTAAGTGTCAGATGAGAGAACTGAGTTTTACAAGTATAAAAATGCAGCTCAAATACGTTCAAAAATCATATTTTCTTATTAAATTATTTTTCTAAGCAAAATTAAATATTTATTTTCTATAATGAATATTTTTTCTGATACTATTTTTAATTTAAGGCGGTTCTTAAGTGCATTGCTCAACAAGTCCGAACTTTCCTGTCCAATTTAATCATTTTTAAACGTAAAAGCACAAAATGGGACAAGTTGACAATTGAAGGAATGTAGAATCAAAATGATTTTTCCTCTTTCGATAAATAAATTAGTTATCGAATTGCAAGCCATTTTACATCATGTGACAACCAGTTTTTCTGTCCCTGTAAAAAAAAATTTCCTATTTCGTCCGAATTTTCTGTTGAAAACTCCCCTTTTAAGATATTTTGCTGAAAGATCACCATAATACGAAACTAACTCTTAGGGGCCACTGTAATGCTTACTCATCTTGAATATAAATAACATAAAATATGAAAAAAAAACATGTATAAACTATTTATAGAATACATTGCAGAAACATTCCTAAAACTCCAAAAATGATAATCATATTAACTATAATTATATTTATGATAGTTTATTGCGTAGTTCATAATTATCTTAGTTTATTGTTATCATAGTGAATAAATATCATTATTCACTGCGTCGGATTAAGCGTCTCATTTCCAAATAAAATATATCTTTAAATAGAAATTTAAATGGAATACAGAGTCGTGAAAAATCAATCAGTGTAGAAAATACAATTACAAATATCTCGACAACTAATATTTCGATCGATTTAATTCTTTATGCAAAATGTATGTTTTTTAATTCTCTTTTATATTCGCTTCTTAAAGCAAACAATTTTGAGAATTTTTATGTATCTTTCATCAAAACAAATATTTCGAGAGTCCTAAAATAATAGTTTCGGGTAATCGAGGTTAGTGAAATTCAATAGATTTCTTCTCATTAATACATATTAAGTACATGCCGAATTTCAATCCGCTATCTCAGTTTGTACGGTAGATTGAGCATTTATGGGCACACATAGAGACACACAGACAAACGGCCAGCATTTTTTTTTCTAAAAGTATGTTTTTCTTTAAATCTCCAGTGGGTAAAGCGTATAAATTCTTCAAAAATATTTTTCGATTTTTCAAATGATTAAAAGATTCCGTATGATAAATAAGTAAAACGCCTCTCGGATACAAAGTTCCTGAATACCTGCTAATTTCATGCTTTTCCGAACAAAAATCAACTGAAACTTGTGTCACAAATTCGCTCCTTTTAATATAAGAATGCCCTTATATTGCCACAAGATATGGTCGCCCGAACTTTAAGAAAATGTTGCATGGACAATGAGAAGTATGATACTGAGGACAAGGCAACAATCAGGTGCGTTTGTAACTATGTAAATACGTAACACCTATAGTCGTCATTCAATCCGTCCATCCACCGGTCCATATGTCTGTATATAGCAGAACAAAACGTATATCATTTATTTGGCACTCCGTTATTTGGCAATAAAAAATATTACCTTACGGTCAATAGGAAAAAATAGTTTAAAATGCAATTTAATGATAGACTCTTTCGAACATAATAAAAATGATATGCATCTACACTGTAAAAAAAAAAGTGTCCATCTACTAAAAAAACTTTAGTGATCCTTGTAATTACTAAAAAATTTTTAGTAATCTTAGTCGGTTACAATAAAATCTGTAAGAATTACTAGAAAAAAGTTAGAAACGAATAGAGTTAATAATTTTATATTTTTAATAGCTATTAGTAAAACTGACTTGGCGTGGCCTTGATAGCATAGTGGTTATAGTAACGGAATCCAGGCTAAAAGGTCCTGGGTTCGATACTGGCCACTGCCAAATACGCCCCAAATCTATGCAGTGTAAGTACTCGTTAATAAAGGGATTATGAATATCCTGACGGAGCAGTAGAAATGTTTGGTGCTGCCATCTATTGCGGTTTTGCCGAAAATCTGCCGTTCCAGAAGTCTGGATGCAGCTCGAAGAAAGCTCCTGCCCTTCGAGCCCACGTAATGGTTATTAAAAATATTTTTGTAGCTATTACTAAAATTTGCTTGGTGGCTCATACTAAAAATATTTAAGTTAGTTATACAAAAAATTCTTTTGTTCAGTTAACAAAAGAAATGCTTGTTTCGCTTGCAAAAAAAAGTTTGTAATGGTTACTAAAAAATTCTGTGGAATACAAATTTACTAAAAAAAATTTAGTAACCTCTTGAATTTTTTTTTACAGTGTATGAAATATGAACTAAAATGTATATTCTTTATAATATGTGGTAAAAAGAACGTTTGTTATTAACTTACAGGGCTATACAAAAGTATTCCGTTGTATAATGATGTAAGGGGAAACACTGTTTGGGGCGTGTTTTAATTATATTAAACTATTTCAATTTTTTATAAAATTGATATAGTATAAGTTACTTCCTATATAATACAAAGGAGATAATATTTTCAGGAACACACAAAAGATTTCGAATGCTATACTGTAGCCAAAGTGCTGTATACTGTTATACAGCACTATATATCTGAATATTTTTTAATTTTCGTTATAGTATAAACAAACTTCATTTCCTATGCTTAACGTATGATTTCGGACTTGTTGAAAAAGATAGCGATGATGAAATGCTCATGATATTCATCCTAAGTCCGATATTCATACCAATGAGAGAAGTAAATTTTAAGCAGTTGCTTGAAAATTTGGATAGTAAAAGATGATTTGTGATTTTTTTCTTACTAAAAAATGCAATATTAAAGTATTTTTAGGCAATTTTAGGCAGTTTTTATATTTTTTAAACTAACCATTTTTTTTTTTTTCAGAAAATCAAATTTTCACTTTGGACGTTTACATTTTCTTAGACTTGTGTATAAGACGACCGCCCCCTCCTCTTTCGAGACAAAAAAAAGTCCAAAGATTTTCGGCTTTTACACGGAAATATACGTTTTTATCATAGGTGATTCTTAACTGCTCAAAAAGTCAGATTTTTTTATTTATTACAAAAATGTTGTATGATCAAGCGTGAAAATATACAATAACGTCATAGACCGACAGTCACCTCATTGAGCTCACTGATGAAAATCTAGGTGTAGTTAAATCTCGATTCCCATATTAAAACGCAATCGATCTGCCAAGTCATATCTTTTCGGAAAACACATAAAAACACTATTTTAGAGGTTGGCTCATAGGTTCACCATTATATTTTCCCGCTTCCAATCCTCCATGTTTTCATACTTTTGGGTGCAGGAAAGCATACTTGTAAACCTACGAGACAACCGCTAAAATTTGGTTTCTAGATGTTTTCCACCAAGATATGACTTGGCAGACCGACTGCGTTTTGATATGCAAATCAAGATTTAAATAATCCTAGATTTTCTTCCGTGAACTTGATGAGATGATTGTTTGTGCTGTTTTTTTCTGGTTTAAAGTGTCATTGTAAAATTGTTCTTTTACAAAAGAGTACAAATATCTATTGCATAGAAAGTTCGATAATACATGATACCAAATTAAACTTCTAATGACAAACCGAATATCATTATGTAAAGTACAACTGGATATACAGGGTGATTAAAAAAAACGTGGACAAATTGATATGACAAATCAAGCATACGACAAGGATAAAAAATTACATAGGAACATAGGGTCGCAAACCACTTAATGAATCACAAATACAGGGTATTTCAAACTAACTAAATTTGGGTTGACGGCAGTAAATTTCAGAAAACTGAAGTATATTATAATAAAACATTTAACAGATAATCTCACATTTGTTTTAAGTATGATAACACCAAACAAAAGTGGTAGAAGTTTGCATTAGGCGCACCAGCAATATGCACTTGGCACCTCACATTTTGGTCTGTCATAATCAGTTTATGCGGTATCATCGATTGCTTGAGCAATACGTTTTTCGAGATCTTTTCGTAATGTTATCATATTTCGCACAAAATAAGGTACATATCGTTTAATTTCATTACAATATTTTTATTTTCCTCGAAGTTATTACTTTCAAACCGGGTGTAGCTGGAATGAAACACCCTGTATTTGTGACTCTATAAGTAGTTTGCGACACTATGTTCCTATGTGATTTTTGATAATTGTTGTACGCTTGATTTGTCATATCATTTTGTCCACGTTTTTTTTTAATCACCCTGTATATAATGTTCGCATAGACAAAGTATAAGTATTCAAATTAAATATTTTAATAAGAAATGTCTAAAGAAATGCTTCAATATTACAAATTTTATCTATCTATAATTAGATAAATCTCTAAAGACAACCTATAAAAAGTATTGTTTGTTTTCACCAAAAGATTAAAAAAAATTATTCTCAACGTTTACTTAGCTAGTTATGTATAACGTCATAAAGTTTTCATACCGACACTTAATGAGATAAATATTACATCTTTTTGTTACTCAGATCAAATGATAATGTTTTATGAGGAAAAACGGGTAAGTAAACACCAGATAAATCTAAGTAAAGAAAAGTAAGTGTCATATGAGAGAACTGAGTTTTACAAACATAAAAATACAGCTCAAATAAATTTTAAAATCATATTTTCTTATTAAATTATTAAATTTTCTAAGCAAAGTTAAATATTTGTTCTCTCTATCGAATATTTTTTTCTGATACTATTTTTAACTTAAGGTAGTTCTTAAGTGCATTGCTCAACAAGCCCGAACTTTTCTGTCCAATTTAATCATTTTTAAACGTAAAAGCACAAAATGTGACACGCTGAAAACTGAAGCAATGTAGAATCAAAATGATTTTTCCTCTTTCGATAAATAAATTAGTTATCGAGTTACAAGTCATTTTAGATCATGTGACAACCGGTTTTTCTCTCCCTGTAAAAGGTTTTTTCCTATTTCGTTCGAATATTCTGTTAAAAACGCCCCTTTTAAGATATTTTGCTGAAAGATCACCATAATATGAAACTAACTCTTAGGGGCCACTGTAATGCTTGCTCATCTTGGATATGAATAATATAAAATATAAAAAAAACATGTATAAACTATTTATATAATGCATTGCAGAAACATTCCTAAAACTCCAAAATTGATAATCATATTAACTAAAATTATATTTATGACTAGCTGACCCGCCCGGCGTTGCCCGGGTCCGTATTAACAATATTAAACGGACTTGAAATTTGTATGATTTTATCATTAACTCGAAACATGCAAAAATGCATTGTCTGAAATACGTGGCCACTGACTGTGTGAAAAATCTGTTTAAAAAACAGCTAATGTTAAGATCTAAAAATACTCAAAGTGAGCGATGAGAAACGCGGGAGGGAATATGTATCCAACGACTGCGTGATTTTCGTGTTAAAGTGTTGATATTTATCAAAAATCACTGTTAAGTCACGTAACTAATTATTTTTTTTTTTCACATAGAAATCCCAAGTGAAATATTTTGAATTTCAAACTAATTATATCACTCTTAAATTCGACTACACGATGAAAAAAATCGATACTCGCTGGTAGCTAAAATGTTGGTATGTAGTATTATAATTTCAGAGCCATTTAACAAAAGTAAGTGTTATATTTAATCAAATCATGCGTAATGTTCACTCTATGGATAAATTCCTAATCGTAAACTTTTGTACCGTAACCATAACCTGCCTGCAACCTAACTTTGAATTAACATTACCTTGCCGTAAATTAAATATTACATAAATGTAACTTAGCCTTCATTTTATTGTAACACATCCTTATTCTAACCATAACATAAATGCAATTTAACTTTAACCTAACTTTAACTTAACCGTGACCTAACTGTAACCTAACGGGAAATTAAATAAAATCAAAGACTTACCGTAATATAATTGCAACCTAAATGTTACCAAACCATATATTGGTTTCATGTCCATGGAAATTATTTTGTCTTGTTCGGATCTGGTTATGATTCATTAGAACATTTTTGTCGGGTTCAGATTTCGTTCGGTTCAGATTTTAGGTATTTTTTGATATTGAATTTTAATGTTCGGGTCGTATTCATGTCCATGGAAATTATTTTGCCTTGCTCGGATACAGTTATGGTTCTTTGGACTATTTTTGTCGGGAACAGATTTGTTTCAATTCAGATTTGGTCTTTTTCTTCAAATGGAATTTTTGGGATCGGGTTTTCTTGCATGTTCACGGAAATTATGCTGCCTTGTTCGAATAAGAACATGCTTCACTGGAATATTTTTTTTCAAGTTCAGATTTGGTTCAGTTCAGATTTCGTGATTTTTTCAAAGAAATTTTTTTAGGTTCAGATTCGGTTCATGTGAATGGAATTTTTTTGTCTTATTCAGATCCGATTACGATTCTTTGGAATATTTTTTATCAGGTTCCGATTTGGTTCGATTCAAATTTCAGGTATTTTTTCAAATAGAATTTTTAGGTTCGGATCTCGTTCATGTCCACGGAAATTATTTTGTCATACTCGAATCCAGTTATGATTCTTTCGAATATTTTGGTCGAATTTAGATGTGGTTTGGGTCAAATTTCAGTTTTTTTCAAATCGAATTTTTTAGGTTCGAGTTGGGTTTATGTCCATATAAATTATTTCGTCTTGCTTGGATTGGGTTATAGTTCTTTGGAATATTTTTGTCAGGTCCAGATTTGGTTCAATTCAGATTTCGGTTTTTTTCTTCAAATATAACTGTTGAGTTCGGGTCTTCTTGCATGTTCACAAATAATTCTGACTTGTTCGAATAAGGGCATGATTCACTGGAATATTTTTGCCAAGTTCAGATTTCGTTCTGTTCGCGATTTTTTCAAAGAAATTTTTTGGGTTCGGATTGTGTTCATGTCCATGGAAATATTTTTTCTTGTTTGGATCCGGTTGCGTTTTTTTTTAAATAGTTTTGTCAGATTCAGATTTGGTTCGATTCAAATTTCAGGTTTTTTTTGAATGGGAGTTTTAGGTTCGTATCGGGTTCATGTCCACGGAAATTATTTTGTCTTACTCGAATCCGGTTATGGTTCTTTCGAATACTTTGGTCAGATTTAGATGTGGTTTGGGTCAAAGTTCAGGATTTTTCAAACGGAGTTTTTTAGGTTTGAGTCGGGTTTATGACCATGGGAAAAAAAAATTTCTTGCTGGGATTGGGTTATAGTTCTCTGGAATATTTTTATCGTTTTCAGATTTCGTTCGAATCATATTTCGAGGTTTTTTTAAAGAAAATATTTAGTTTGGGTCAGGTTTCATGCCCACGAAAATTATTTTTCCTTGTTTGAATCGGGTTATGGTTCACTTGAACATTTTTACGGGATTCAGATTTGGTTTGGGTCAGTTATCAAATCCATAATTTTTTCCAAACAGAATTTTTAGGTCAGGGTCGGGTTTATACTCACGAAAATTTTGTGTATCACGGATCGGAGTACGGTCTGTTTTTTTTTTTTTTGGGGGGGGGGGTGGGATCCGGTTATGTTTAAATTAGTCTAAACATTAAAGTTATAATCAGTTTTGCTACTATTCTTTTTATGGCTATTTCTGATAGATAATTTACTTTGCTATTTGATAATTTATTATGGTGAATGAATCGTTTGCGGATACAAACAATTGTACGCCAAACAGCTATTTTATTTTTGTTTTAAAAACAAATTAAAGCCATATTACAATTTTAAATTGAATAGAACACATTTAAATTTAATCAATGATTAAAAAAATAAACTCATAGAAAAGTGTTGTGTAATGTTTTTTACTGCAACACAGCTAATCACTAATACATTCTAATGTTCGAAATGCCAAAAATATGCGTACAACCATATATCAAAAAGAAATTAATAGAGTGGCAGTATAATGTCTTGGGGTGACGCAAAAAATGTAACTCTAAAATCCGCTACATTAAGTCCAAATAAGCACCAACAAACCCATGTGCTTTGAAACTCCGATCAATTCAAACTGGTTTAAACCAGTATTTCTTTGTTTTTGTTTTTTACCTTTTAAACTGTTATTGAATAGATGACTAAAATTTCGTTTAAAAAATAACGTTTTGTGCCATTATTGCCTGTAGTACAGGATCAGAATGCATGAAAGATACAATTAAATCAATCATAGGCAAGAATTATTTGATTATTTTTATCATATGATTTTGAAATATCATTATAAAAGCATCATTTAAGACTTTGCTTGAAAAATCCACATTCTTTCGTTAATGTCTTAAAATCGTCTGCACTCTGAAATCTAGATTTTGGATTAACATTATTATTTAAGTGTTCATGCATAATTTTAAAAGAATCTTTTCATCACTATATTTTATATATTGACATGGAATTATTAATATGTTGTTAAATCATAAACATTTTTCATCTACGTTATAAAGTATTAAAAATTTCTGAAAAAAAAGAGAAAACTTTTAGTAATAAAATTTTTTACTTCAAATCATATGTTTTCAATATTTTATTTAATTTTGTTTTGACATTTAATTATTTTTAATTTTCCAATTTCAATTATTTTAAAAGCAAACATTTATTTTAATAAATAATATAATAGAAAAAACATTTAAAAAAATTACTATTTCTTCGTAAAGTATGCTTCACCTGTAATTCATTTCTTCCAGTCCTTCTTATTAATACAAAATTCCTTCCTCGTGCTTTATTTTGAGACATTAAAATTTCAGCGATAAATGGTTTCATATTGCAAACCTTTTTTTTCGGTTTACTTCGCCACCATCTATTTTTTCCTCCATGGTGTACAGCAGTTGTTATAAAAAAAATCCTCATTTAAACTGACAGTTTGCCAGTCTATGAATTTTAAAGGTCTGTCCCAGTTTTTTAAATTATTTCTGTGAAAATGTTACGCAACCAACCAACCATAAGAGAATGAAATGGAAAAAAGCAAAAAAAAAGTGATTCTTTATGAGAGTGAGGTTTGGAATTTAATTAATTACTCAGTTAATAAATAGAATTTTGAAATTCTGAGCGTCAGGTGCATCAGGGGTGATATTGGGCTACTCACAGAAAAATTTTGAGCTTCGTACGTACCGTAGTTTTCGCTAACTATCGCAGACACACACACACAGAGCGGTTTGTTATTTTATTAATATAGATAAATTATTGCGTAGTTCATAATTATCGTAGTTTATTGTTATCACAGTTAATAAATATCTTTATTCATTGCGTCAGATTAAGCGTCTCATTTCCAATTAAAATGTGTCTTTGAATTGAAATTTAAATGGAATATAGTTTTGTGAAAAATCAAAGAGTGTAGAAAATACAATTACAAATATATCGACAGCTAATATTCCGATCGACATAATTCTTTATGCAAAATATATTTTTTTAATTTCCTTTTATGGTCGCTTCTTAAAACAAAGAATTTCGAGAATTTTTATGTACCTTTTATCAAAACAAATATTTCGAGAGTCCTAAAACAATAGTTTCGGATAATCGAGGTTAGTGAAATTCAATAGATTTCTTGTCATTAATACATTTTAAGTACATACCGAATTTCAAGCCGCTATCTCAGTTTGTTCGGTAGATTGAGCATTTATGGGCATACACAGACAAACGGCCAGCATTTTTACTTACCCATCATACGTAGTATAGGGTAAGTCTTGCAATCGTTTTGAAAATCGAAAAAATTTTTTTGACGGAATTACACGTTTTAGATAGTGGAGATTTCGAAAAACATATTTTTAGAAAAAAAATTTTGCCGTCCGTCTGTCTGTCTGTCTGTCTGTAAACGCTCTATCTCCCGAACAAATTGAGATAGAGACTTGAAATTTTGTATGTAGTTAGCATGTAAGAATGGGACGAACCCTATTTAATATCAGCAACCTCGATTATCCGGAACTATTTTTTTCGGACTCTCGAAAAATTCGTTCTGATGAAAGGTACATAAAAATTTTCGATTTTTTTTGTTCTAAGTAATGGACGTAAAAGGCAATAAAATAACACACATTTTGCATATAGAATGAAGTCGATCGGATTATTAGTTGCCGAGATATTTGTAATCTTGTTTTCCACATTCTTCGATTTTTCATGACCCTGTATTTCATTCAAATTTCAATTCAGAAGTATATTTTAATTGGAAATGAGACGCTTAATCCGACGCAGTTAATTGTTAGTTAATAGAGTTATTATTTTTGGAGTTATAAGGATGTTTCTTTTACGCAGTTCGGTACTACTTAAGTAGTTTGGCGTTTTATATAATTTGTCGAAATTGGTACATCAGCAGTTCTTTAATATAGCACTACTATGTATATTAACAATATTTAAATTTTGTTTATGAATTGCAATGGATTGTATAAATATATTCACATGTTTTATTTTCATATACATATCCATGATGGGTAAGTATTACGGTGGCCCCCAACGACTAGTTTTTCTAAAAGCTAGTTTTTTGGAACCTCCAGCGAGTAAAGCGTGTAAATTCTTCAAAAATATTTTTCGATTTTTCAAATGATTACAAGATTCCGTATGATAAACAAGTAAAACGCCTTTCGGATACAAATTTCCTAAATACCTGCTAATTTCATGGTTTTCCGAACAAAAATCAACTGAAACTTGTGTCAGAAATTTGCTCCTTTTAATATAAGAATATCCATAATGATTATGTTAATGTAAATAGTAAAATAAATAGTATAGTGTCATTCAATCAATTCAAAATTTAATAACGTGAATTATTTTAAAAGAAACAATTATTCAGTAAATTTGTCAAAACTTTGGACATTTGAATAAATTTATTATATTTACTACATTTTCCCTACTTTTCCGCATTATCACCCCCATTTTCCTTCTTTCCCTCTCTCTTTTTTTTTTTTTTTTTTTTTTTTTGTTTTTTTTTGTTTTGTTTTGTTTTGTTTTGTTTTGTTTTTTAGTCGTGTATTGGTTCGAACCGCTGATCTATAACCAGCGTATATCTTAGAAGTTAAAACAGTTCCCCTGATGGCGACTAATGATTTGCTGAAAGTGCTAGGTATGTAACATCGTATTACATTAATGATTTTAACATCTTGAAAAGTTTTAAGGTTTGAAAACTTTTATATTTTGCACCTATTAAGTAATAAAATTTAATATGATTTATGTATCCATACTGTTTTTTCGATATATTGATGTTATATGAAGATGTGGATATTTCGTTATTTGCTTCATGAGCTTATTGTTTTTTTATTTAATATATTTATTTTATTATTTATTTATTGGTTTTAGATAAAAGCACTTGTTAGGGAATCACGCGATCAGCAATGAACAGTGTAGGAAAAAGAGAAAAGAAACATTGAGTTGAATTGACATTTTAATACTATTTAATAAAACAAAATAAAAAATGCTATCAAGAATACATGCTTGTAAAAAATAATAAGATGTGATGATAGTTAATGCCGCACTGTAGAAGTGGGTTTTTCTTAGAAGTCGATTTACTTTTTATAACAAAGAATCAGTGTCAGATTTTCCGGCGCCAGCGCATGACTGGCTATTGGACATCACCCCACATCACGCGCTAGCGCGTGAGTGGCTCCTTAACGTTGGCGCCATACCACGCGCAGCGAACGTGTTAAAAGGAATACAAGATTCAAAAAAGTATCAAGAGACACTAAACCAACATTTGCTTCTATTTGGTGACATTTTGGGGGGTCCTGGATGGACTTTTCAATAAGACAAAGCCTCAATCGCCGTATCGCATTCTACAAAAGTTTTTACTTTCTCAGAAAAATGTTAAAGTTCTTGAATGGTCATCGTTAAAACCAGACTTAAACCTGTTTGAGAATATCTGGGGTATTTTAACCTACCAGGTTTACGACAATGGAAAGCAATATAACTCGATTGAAGAACTCCAAGAGGCCATTGAGAATGCATGGTAACATTTGCCACCAGAAACCCTACAATAATTAATAATTCGGACGGACGTGCGTTTATTTGAACTAATCTGAAATCACGGGAAAATAATTTGGAATTAAAAGTTCAGTAAAAATTATAAATCTGGTTGTTTTCGGCATTGTGCACATACTTTTGAGACAATTTTTTTGAAAAATTTTTAATTAATATTTTTAATAATTATGTAATAATTTTTTCTACATTTGATATCATTTATTGAAATGTTGTTGCGAAATCTGAAAATAAAAAAATGTCATTCATTCTAACTTTTTATAATTCTTGGAATATCGACATTTTATGCTTT
This sequence comes from Maratus speculifer, assembly GCA_964019185.1. Taxonomy (NCBI): domain Eukaryota; kingdom Metazoa; phylum Arthropoda; class Arachnida; order Araneae; family Salticidae; genus Maratus; species Maratus speculifer. The sequence continues at coordinate 244,145,063 of OZ025289.1, forward strand.
GCTTAAATTTTTGAGACAGACCTTATCGCAAGAAATTCCACATCATTCAAATTCATTTTGTATATTTCTCACTAATATGAATATATTTTAGATAGCTTAAGTATTTATCTTATAAATTAAAGGTTGCAAAAATAGATTTTAATCACTGAAGCAAATGCTCAATTTTAACTTTTTTGTATAGAATAAAGAAATATTAACGAAATTCTCAAAAGCGAGGAATTTTCCTAGAAAAAATTATCACATTTAATTTATTGTTACTTCATACTTCCAATTAAATGTAATAAAAACATTTTATCAATATTTTACTATTTATAAATTCATAACACCTCAGTGTATAAGTTTCCGAAAGCATTGCATATTTTATACGAGAAAAGTTTTACACTCTGATATTGCCCCATTAAATCGTAATTAACTTCAGTCTCACATAAATGTTGAATTTTAAATAGCACTTTAAATTCATTCATAACTTTATGATCTAAACGACATCCTAATGGATATCCCGAGGATATTCCAAGTATATGCATTAACTTTTCTATTTTAAAATAATGGCTAATAAAGATAAATTATTTATGTAGATAAAGGCTGCGTGCCATTATCTGAGGAATTATTTTCCGCAAACTATATATGAATATTTTACATTAATCTTTTATAAAAATTCAGGGTTTAATAGTATCCTGATATATAAATGAATTTCTATATTGTTAAATAAATATAATGTTAAAAATATTATAATGCTGTTTATATTTTAAAATTCATATTGAATTTTTAGTAAAGAAACGTAGAAATTAACAAAAAATTTATAACGTATTTCATTTTGCAACTCTTGAACTATTTAATTTCGTAATTCTTGCAACTTAGAGAGTTGAAAAATTAATATTCTTCTATATTTCTTTCCACCCCTCCCTTTTCTCCTCTCACAGATAAAACTTCAATAATTTGCATCACCTAACAAGCCCGATTGAAGAAAGGGACTTTTCCCAGTTCCTCGTTAAAGAGGCAGAAGTTTTGAAAGTAAGGCGTTGGTAACAACAGATTTTATCCATGATGAAGGTTATGTGTATACCTGAAAGTACTCTGTTATAATTGACTTTTCACATTTTTGATTTTAAAACCAACGTAGTACATATATTTGCAAACTTTGTAATTTTGTTTGTTTGTTTGTTTATTTGTTGTGTGTGTGTATTTATACAAAATTATCAACAAAAGATATGGCGTGAAATATCTATATTATAAAGGCCAAACGTATCTGTGCGTAACGCATACGTCATTTAAGGAATGGTAGCACTTTCAAATTTTAAATGAAATTTCGGTATTGCAATTTTTGCTACTAAAAATTTTTAAACGCAATTAATGTCGCACATTTTCAATTTTTACACCATCGTGTAGGGAAAAAATGTACTTTTAAATGAAATTTGTTTTAAAGCTGTATCTTAGTTTCTTTCTGAAATATTAATTTTTTTGTAGCTTTTAATACCTCTTTTATAATCGTGGCAGCAGGAGTACTCCATTTCTATTAAAAGAAAAGGAAAAAAGGAAAAAAAATTGATTGCTTTATCTTTATGTTGCCATTTTTTCATTAAAAGGTAAAAAATTGAAATTTAAATATTTTCTGTTATAAAACCCGGTGAATTTGATTTCATTCACAAAATTTGATTTACACGTAAAAAAATATCAACAGTTTAATATCTGTTTCAGCTAATGGCCCATTGAGACTTCAAGTTTTGAATCAAAATGATCAAATTAAAATGTCAATTTTTTTAAAAGGTGAATGCAGATGTGAAACGTGCATTTGTAAATTTTGATATGGTGAAAATGATGCCGAATTTAGATATAACGGGAAAAAAATTCTATGACTGAGTCAAAGTTGAATAAATTTTGCTTTTTTTCATTTTGGAACATTAGCATAAGAACCTTAATTAATAACTTTATCATAATAACATATCTTTATTATTTTTTACTGCTTACATATACGATTAAAGTCTAATTTTAATAATTTCTACAACTGCGTTTTATAGAAATAGTATTTTGTTAATTTGATGATAAATATCGTTTGTTTAAGAATTAGAGGTACCAATATAAAATGCATTTTTTACTATAACTAATTTTGTAGGTTTATTATAAGTCAAAGAAACAGTTTCTCCTTAAAACATTTTCTTTTGTCAAAATTTGACGGGTTCTACCTAGTTTTTGTTAATGTGATACAATTGTCATTGGAGAAACAATGGTAACGGTTAGAGAAGATTTGTTCATTGTCACCGATGTTAGAGCTAGTAAATCTCACACGGAGAGAGCCAACCTTGATAATCTCAGATTATGATTATTTTAATACATGTTGCAGGCCAGAGAGCCGCTTAGCCTCGGGTTCAACGGATTTTATATAACGCTCCCTAGTACTTGGGAAACAGGGGAGAGGGGGATCTAATATTAAAACACAATCTTATGCTTAATTTAATACTTACTTTGAAACAAAAGGGTATGGGTGATTTTAGTTAAGTTGGTATGGCATTTGTTCGATGTCTAGCGGGCCCGGGTTCATACAATAATGTAATATCGTATATGTACCGGGACGTGCTACATTTATTTTCCTCATTTTTGTTTTATAACTACATTTTTAATTATTATTTAATAATATCATTGTCAATTAAAAATTACGATATTCTAAATCAATTCTTATTTTAATGTATTTCCTAAATAGGTGTACAAAACATCATAAATAGATCCAAAACTGTTAATGTTTCTTAAATCCATTTTAAAAATGTATTTGACACATTCTTTATAGGTCCGAAGATATTGAAAAATTGTGTCATTCGTGATTTTAATGAAACATCATTTATGTATTGCTTAAACAAAGGAGAACAATACAATGATAATATTACTCTGTTTTTAAAGTAACAAATATAATTGTAATAAAAATTAGCATAAGAATTAAATTAAAATCTACTTTTAGAATATTAAAGATTTTTAAATGTTGCAATACGGTATGCTTGCTCTTTGAATTATTTTACTTTACCATTATTTTCTTCTGCTTTTATTTTTATTTTAGTTGAATATGTTCTGTTTTCTCACAATTACAGGGCGCCATGGCAGATTTTGTAACGATTTTGGAATTTTTATTATTCAATGGATCAAATTTAAAAAATCTCTTTAAATGACGAGAAATAAGCTCTTTGAACTAGTCAGTTATATTTAGTGAGTTTTAAATGCTTTTATTTCCAAGCTTAGCGTTGCTAGTGTTATGTGTGGTTTCATTTAAGGAATGAATAAAAGGAATTAAAGTAATATTCAAATACTTTTACAGAAACTTAAGGATCCTGGTACGGTGAAGCCCTATATTCGTATTATATTTTTACTAAAATTCCTTTATTTTCTAAATTATACCCTCTTAAATATTATTTATTGATATTTTATGAGATAAATGTTTATTTATTACAAACTTGTTTATGCAATCTAAAAGATTCATACATTAATTTAACATATCTGGCGACCATTATAATCATTAAGAAGCCCATAAATAACATTTAACATCTGCCTGCAAATGAATGTTTGACATTTATTATACGATCCTTTAGTTAAATTAAGTAAAGATAGGTTTGCCTTTTTAAATTGCTTTTTAATTGCTAGCCAAATGTGACTCACTTTTTTGGCATTTATCTGATTTAAATTTTTATACCGATTCCTTCTGAGTGGTTATTTTTTAAATTAGCTTTATGGCTTAACATGGATGTATGCTTGGCATATATTAACTTACTTAGAGGCACACTTCTCATCTGATATTATGATTAGTAACAGCTAAAAAGTTTAGCTGCAAGCATGGGGCGCCACCACTAATTTTACATCTTTGCCTTCGAATAATAAAATATTTTTTCAGATTTAAACATTAAACGGATTATTATAACTGGGGCTTGCTATAGATTACAACGTGTATGTACTTAATAAAATTATGCAAACGATCACTGCTCCATAACTCCAAAAAATTTACATAAAACATGGTACTATGGAGAATAAATACGGGATTTTTGAATAGACAGATTAATGACAGAAAGGACAGACTCTTTTCAGATTAGAAGAAAAAATGCGAAAATTACCTTTATAATTTTGTTGTTATTTTAAAGAATTTAGTATGATCCTATAAACATATAAAGCATATAAAAAAGTACTTGAATAATTTAGACATAATTAGCTTCTTATTTTAATCGTGTTTTTTCTTTTTCTTTTTTTTTTTTTTTTGTATTTTTTAATGAAATATTTTGGAATTCCTGAACAGAAAAAAAATTGAATTTCAATCAGCATGCATTAGGGCAGTTTTTACTTTTAAGCTGTTAAAAAAGTCTTCACGTGATTGTGCAATGGAGACCTTGAACAAAAAAATTAATTAACAGAATTTACAATTCAGCATTCGAAGATTGAGCAGTGGTATGACTGTTTATTAAATGAAGTATTTTACATGCAAATGTTCTTTTTTTATTCAATTTAAAATTAACTAGAAAAGATAAAGAAAATCTTATTTCGTACGTATTTTCGTACGTATAACAATGACTTTTTTTAGTTAAAAGCATAAACGACTGACATTAGTAAACTATATTTATGAGTTTTTTGTGCTTTCTCTTTACTTAGGTTCACATTTATATTTTTGTATAATAAAGAATGCGTGTGATATAATTATTTCTACGTATGCCTTTGTAAAACAAGTAAGAAAATTACACGTTAAGAATAGATTATGAAACACTTTTCAAAATTTCCTGAAATCTTTAACGAAACTTTGTTGTTTAGGGGAATAAGATTATCATCTATAGCATAATATGTACCCTAATATTTTTGAACAGCCCTATATTTGATCTGTCGGTTTTTAAATATACTATATAATTTGAAATTTAGTTTAGCAAGGAAATGCCTAGCAGATTGAAATTTCTCTTTCAGCAATTTATACGAATAGGTGGAAACATACTTTTGTTCTGTCCTGTAGTTTACCTACTACCATTATTACCATCAGTATTTACCTAAAATTTATTTCAGCCCTATAGTTTACTTAGTACGTTAATTACAAGGCAGTATTTAACTAAAATTTATTTTAAACTATAACATTCTTAAAACTACTGAAATCACATTCTCAAAAATTATCATTCATAAGAGTATTGTATCAATTCTTAGCGTGAACCTGTGTATCATTTTATCTATATTCTACAAACATTTCTTAGTAAAGTGAATGGAGTCCACCGTAAAATGCATAACTTATTTTAAAACCAACTTTAAGTAATTTACGCTCATATTCAGTAACATTTGCGAGCTCTTTTGTGTAGCCCTATGTATGAACCATTGCAAATATATGCACCGTATAATATGTATAGATTTAGTGAAACTTAAAAGCACATTTAATAGTTGAAATGCATTTCACACTTCATTCAGACATAATCAGATACTTGTACAGTGCTTCGCAAACAATATACTATTTGAAATATTTGTTGTGCCCCTGTAAATGCTGTGCACTTCGTATTATGCACGACTATATCGCGTAACTTATACTAAGCCTCAGCGACATATATCAATTTTATTATTCATAAAATAATTTAATATAATTAAAATATGCCACACACAGTTCCCTCCTTTACCATTATGTAATTGAATTCTTCTGTGTGGCACCCAAGTTCGTCTACGAGCTTGTAACGATCACTTATTACATTCCATTCTTATAATCTGGCGTAATATCTATAATTAATCAAAAAGCAGGTTTACGTACTCTCAACTCAGCTATACTTGTGGATTCTTGGACGTATGTGTTTATATTTTGAAACTTTAAATTGCATTTAACATCTTTCTATTTTAACTTGACGACGTTCGCAGAAGCGAATGAAACGCTGTTAATTTTTAACTGTATTTTAAATACGTTGTTTTTATAAGCGTACCATTTAGTAATCTCTATTCATTTTAGTACATATTTTCAGGTGTTATTTGTATTATTGTTAAAACATAAACAACGTATATTTTCAAACATAAACTTGTAAACAAAAAAAAATCGAATGGGCAGAAAAACCAATTTTTTCATTCTATTGGGTGAGTGCAAAAGTTCGTGCGGAGGTGCAATAGATTTCGTTAGAAGCGGTGTAAAGTGTTATTAATACTGCCATCTACGTAAGACAGATCATTGTAAAGGTGACGTAACAAAATAATTTGTGTAGATACAATTTGTTTCAAGAAAATTTACTTTCAAAATCAGTGTCGGAAAGGTGCATTTACAGCATGTTATGTTTTACGACTTGTGAAAGGGAATAAACGTTGATGAAGCCATAAAAAACAATTAAGATGTTTATCAAGATCAAGCACCAACTGAACGAACTGTTGAAAAATCGTTTGCGATATTTTGCTGCGGAGAGTTTAACCTTGAAAACGGACCACAATCCTGTCGACCTTCACACATTAATGTCAATATTGTGCGTACTTTAGTTAAAAATACACCGCGAATTTCAACAGAGGAAGTTGCTACAGCACTTAACGTTCGCTGATCAACCACTTTTTGACATTTAAAAAATATAAGATTCGATTTGAAGCTCGATATATGAGTGCCCCATTTGCTAACCGAGAGAAACAAAATCGAGCGAATTTCTGCCGAAGTCTCTTTACTCGGGCGGCTCAAAAACGAGCCGTTTTTGGATCGATTAGTGACGGGCGATGAAAAATGGGTCCTTTAAAACAATGTTCAGCAATGTGACATTTTGACGCGATGGCAAAGGCCAGTTTTCACCCGATGAAGGTAATGCTCTGTGTTTGGTGGAATTGCAAGGGCATGATTTATTTTGAATTTTTCCCCGCAGGCCAAACGATTGATTCAGTCAAGTACTGTCGCCAATTAATCAGTCTAAATCGAGAAATCAAACAGAAACGTCCGAATTTGCCAAATAGCAAGGGTGTAGTCTTTCATCATGATGACGCCAGATTACACGTTTCGAAACAGACGTTCCACAAACAGAACAGCCTGAAATGGTATATCCTAACTCATCCACCGTATTTCTCTGATATTGCACCACTTGATTATCATTTGTTTTGATCATTGCAAAATCACTTAAATGGAAAAAACCTTGACATTTCGGATGCCTTAAAAAACGTTCTGTTTTCGTTCTTCGAATCTAAACCGCATAAATTATATAATCCGGAGATCTGTATGCTGCCAGAATGTTGCAAACAGATTATAGAAAACGATGGAGGATATATCATTGATTGAATAAAAAATGTTGTTTGCCTAATCACTGTGTGACTTTTACTCTCAAACTCCGCATGAACTTTTGCGCTCACCCAATATATGTGATAATTTTCTTAAAAATAATTGGTTATTGCGGTAATTAAAATAAAAGTTACATATTTAAAGATGTTGCTGTCATATTAAATGGAACAAATAACAGAAAAAATGTCGCGTTGCAACATTTCCATCAATAGAATTAGTCATCTGATCAATTTCATCTGACGTCACAATTATTTATGCACAATTCTAGATCGATAATTAAAAAATAGTGTAAATAAACGAACATACAAGATTACTTTTCTCTGATCGCAATAATATATTTTAAAATTTATTGTAGGAGGACTTTTGTAATTTCCTTGTACTTAGACTTCTATCGCAATATTCTACAATTCTTTATTAGACATTGCAGTTTGGCAATATTACTTTATGGAAAGTAGTCAATCAGATAACAGAGAAGTATAAACATTTTAAATACAAGGTAGAACCCGTCAAATTTTTGACGAAAGAAAATGTTTAAGAAAGAACTGTTTCATTAACTTATAATAAATCTACAAAATTAGTTATAGTAAAAAATGCATTTTACATTGGTACGTCTAACTCTTGAAGAAACAATATTTATCGTCAAATTAACAAAATACTTCTATAAAATGCAGTTGTAGAAATTGTTAAAATTAAACTTTAATCGTATATGTAAGCAGTAAAAAATAATAAAGATGTGTTATTATGATAAAGTTATCAATTAAGATTCTTATGCTAGTATTCCAAAATAATAAAAAGCAAAATTTATTCAACTTTGACTCAATGATAAAAAAAAATTCCCGTGAAATCTAAACCCGACATCATTTTTATCATATCAAAATTTACGAATGTACATTTCATATCTGTATTCACGTTAAAAAAAACTGGCATTTTAATTTGATAGTTTTGATTCAAAACTTAATGCTATTAGCGATTCAACTCTTAATGTATTAGCTGAAATAGATATTAAACTGTTGATATTCTTTTACGTGTGTAAATTAAATTTTGTAAATGAAATCAAAATTCACCGGGTTTTATAACAGAAGATATTTGAATTTTTATTTTTTCCCTTTTAATCAGAAAATGGCAACATAAAGATTCAGCACTCAATTTTTCCCCTTTTTTCCTTTGCTTTAGATAGAAATGGAATACTCCTGTTGCCACTATTAGGAAAAAGGTATTAAAAGCTACAAAAAAAATTAATATTTCAAAAACAAATTTAGATACAGCTTTCAAACAAATTTCATTTAAAAGTACATTTTTTTCCTACACGATGGTGTAAAAATTGAAAATGTGCGACATAATGAAGTTTAAAAACTTTTAGTAGCAAAAATTGCAATACCGAAATTCGTTTAAAATTTGAAAGTGTTGCCATGCGCAAAATGACGTATGCGTTACGCACAGATACGTTTGTCCTTTATAATATAGATAGATGCAGCACTTTAGACAAGAAAAATAAATTGTTTTAAAATTAACTAATAATAGATTTTGTTAGATCTGCTTTAAAAAAGTGGATATTATATATCTGGAATGCTGACTTATTTACAATAAACTAGCTCTTTACTTCATCACATACCACACCTGGTACATGCTTAAAAGCGTAATTTTCATTATGTGCATGAATTTTGTCGATATAATCTTTGCCCCTGATCAGGAACATTGCAAAAAAATGCTATAGCACTTCTTTTGTCCATGTCAAAATGCTGCACTATAAAAAAAAATAGAATTTGTACTTCGAAAAGAAAACACATTTCTTTCAAGCCATATTTACGTCAACTATTTTTACAGAATACTTAAAAATAGTAAGATGAAAAATATTGCAGTTTGTTAAAGAGATAAAATTAATTAATTTATGCTCACTTACTAGGAAACTGCAAGAAGTGTAAGTCATCGATTTTGACTAAAGTGATATCGTTGGAAAGATCTCATCATGATCAGTAAAAAACTCAATGGTCAACCGGTCGCAAATGATTCTTTTTCGAGATATCCGACAATTTATGTCACGTAGGTAGTGCGCACTTAATGGGTGACCGCAAAAAATTTTAGTCTCGGTTTTAACGAAAGTGGTGTAGTTGAAAATATATCATCGTGAGGATTAAAAAACTGAATGGAATCCCCCGACAGAAATGAGTCGTTTTCGAGATATCTGACAATTTGTGTCACGTTGCTAATACACACTGCTGGGAAACTGCATTAAGTGACATATTGTCGGATATTTCGAAAATGGCTCACTTCAGATGTGTAGTTCTATTAAGTTTTTTACTTCTCACAATCATATCTTTGCAACGAAACCATTTCCATCAAAATCGAGAACACAATTTTTTGCGGTCCTTCATTAAGTGCAGAACAGTATGAACTAGCTGCATAATATAAAATATCGGATATCTCGAAAACGGCTCATTTCTGACGCGTAGTTCTATTGAGTTTCTTCTCCCTCATGATGATACCTTTTTAACGCTACCACTTTCGTTAAAATCGAGACTCAAATTTTTTGCGACCCCCATTAAGTGCGCACTAGTTACGTGACATAAATTATCGGATATCTCGAAAACGAATCATTTGCGACGGATAGTTCCATTGAGTTTTTTACTACTATTGATGAGATCTTTCCAACGATACTACTTTCGTCAAAATCGGTGACTTACACTTCTTGCACTTCCCTAGTTATGGCAAACTTAGCAATGCATTATTTTAAAACCCACACTGTGTAGATATGCCACACATCATAAAGCATCAAATTTTAGCTAAAAATTTTTATATTTTTTTACTATTTTCCCCCTATTAGACCGATATATATATTTCAAATATTTTTTTATATATAAATGTAGAGAAAATCGAGCAATAAAGGGTTAAGAGGATTCATACGGGTATTGTTACTTCTCTAGGTTTTTCAGGTCAAACATCAGCATTTTTTATGTATATATGAGATATTTTGCTCTACAAGAATACATAATGCAAGGGCCAATTCGTGACGTGACATTTCAAGTATCACTAAATCGTAGAATGTTTAATTTGCTGGCATAATTGTTTAATTTTATTTAAACGGCACACAGTGGTAGAATATGGAATGAATTTCTTGAGAATTTCCCATTAAAATCGCTTAAAGATGTCTGATTACTATTAAACACCTTTATTTATCATTTACTAGATAACGAACCAATTCCACCAGTTTGATTTCATTATCAACGTAGTATATCGCTATAGAAACACATAAAGAGGAACTTAAAAAAATACACTTGCACTATATTAAAAAACATGAACTCCGCCAACTGACAGGGATTTTGTTAGCACTAGTAAAACGTAGAAAAACTGCTGCAGAGCCAATGTTACGAGGTTCTGTACAAACATGCGCTAGAATGCAGCATTTTACGTTAACTTCTACGTTGCCAATTAATTTATTTAAAAAATGACTTTAACCTGTATAAAAATTTTACTGGTAAAAAGAAAAAGTTCTCTCAGACTGTCGGAGGAAGAAATTGTAAATGGTGTCTCAAAAAGGAATTGTGGGTAATCGAATTATTTTTAGAATGTAAATAAAAAAGATATTATGCAACAGATAAAAGAATAAAATTAAATAATGGGATTTTAGGGAAGTATTGCTTTAAAAGATTGTCTTTTAGAAAAAAATTAAATAAAGAAGGCGTAGATTAAAGTTAAGGAATATAAATAAAACGTTAAATATATAAAAAGAGAAAGGGGAAAAGTTAAATATCAAAAGAATTTGGAAATAAATATTTTGGAATTAAGGCGAAATTAATTTATTGTTACATATGTACGTAAAAGGTAGTTCAAATGCTCAAAATTTCGCCCTATTTAAAGAGAAATTTTTTATAAGAAAATTCTAGTACCCAAGAATTTTCTTGTCTCCAAATTCAAGGACCCGATGTGGTAAAGAGCTTTCTTTTCAGAATTTTTATATCAAGATCCGCTGTCTTTTAAATGCATTTTATTACTTAATTTCATCTTTGGAAATAAAAATGTGTCATCAAATATAAATTAAGGATTTAATACCCAACGACAAAATTTTCTGAATTAACAGCCTACAACTTTTTTCTTCTTATGTATTTTTTCAATGCATTATTAAACGAACAAATTTCTGATGATAAGGGATTTATAAAGAAAAAACAAGTCATAAAATACGCGGGTATTGGACTGACAAAACCCATTTAATCTAAAATTTATTGTTTTTTCTTTCCCAAATGAAATTCAATGAAGATCATAAAATTTAATATTTTGTAGTGCTCTCATCAAAGTGACTTCTTATCGTTATTTCGTTATTAAATTTATAAAATCAAAAGTATTTTCACTGCGATAATTTGACTTATGCGGTTTAAATAAAATAAAAATAAAACTGTATGAGGTTTTTACTTTTGAAATTTGTTTTTAAAAACACGATGAAAATATTTGTCGTTATCAATTGAATTATTTTAACATTACCTCTCTAATAATAAAAATAAAAAATTAAACTGATGTTAATGTAAATTTTTTGCTAGTTACAAATAAAATTGACTTCGAAATGTTTTAACACACAAGTTCCAGAAACATTAAACGTAGTCGTAAATAAAAGTGAGATTTTAAATTGAAGAAAACAAAGTTGATTTCATTTTTTTTAAATTGAAAATGTGAAAGAATAATTACCCTAAGAATTAATTTTTTTTATTTTTTATATTTTTTATATTTTTTTAAAAACAAACATTTTTCACGCCCTAAATTTCTCATCTTCTCAGTGCAAAATTTTAAATCTTGGACTCTTCTTTCAGGACCAATACCCTGATTATTTTATTCGGCCATTGGGGCCCTTTTTTAAACATTTACCCAATCAATTGGTGCATTAAAAAATATTATTGCTACGAATAATTCGTACCCTATCGTTAATTTTGACTAATTAAAAGTCTAAAGTGCTATGTACTAAAATGTTTGTGTATGTTTTTATGTTAGGGTCCTGCTTCTAACTATCAGTAGGCTGCTACGACGCTCCCTGTCATAGCTCCCTTAAAAATGGTCCGATTCACAAACATTTTTTCTTACAGCTTTTCAAACGTCCAGCTACTACATAAACTAGAAAAAGAAATTAAATTAAATTAACAAAAAAACCCTCAGATTTAGCTACCACTAATTTTGAATATTAATCGCTTTCTTGGGGCCCTTGGTGCAGCTTCTTTAAAAATGATTCAAACTGCTTTCAATTTTATTTAACATAGTTTTAGCGTCCTCCCGTTATTTTAATAACTACAAAAATATTTTTATACCCAAATACATGCAAAATAAATTCCTGGTTCTTGGGCCCCAGTACAGGGCCCCTTGAAGTTTTTGTAATAACAAATTGTTAATAGATTGCTTTCTTTTAATTTGTTCTTCATTTGTAGGTTTCTTTATTCATTTAGATATTTTATAATTTTATATTCCATATAAGACACTGTGGCTCTCTGTGGAATTATAGTGCCCAGCCCAGGAACCCTGAACATTTTGTGAGACAAACATATTTCCCTTCGTATATTTCTCATCTTCTCAGTGCAAAATTTTAAAGTTGCCTGGGACTCTTCTTCCAGGACAAATACCCTGATATTTTTATTCAAGCCCTAGGGCCCTTTTTTAAACATTTACCCAATCAATTGATGCATTTTTTAAAAAAATATTATACCAACTAATAGTTTATACTGTATTCCTAATTTTGACTTATTAAAGATCGGAAGTACCATGTACTAACATGTTTTCATATTAGTTCCCTATTTTTAACTGCTAGTTAACCCCTACGACGCACTTAGTTGTCTTAAGGGAGTCAGGGTTTGATCGATACAGAAAAACATGTAAACAGAGCTCTCGCTTCGAGTCCATATAAAAACAGAAGTATTCAGTGTGATTCATTTAAACTTTCTGATATTTTAAAGGCATTTTTGTAGTTTTAAATAATTATAAAATGAAGTATTTCAATATAATATAATAATAAATATAGCAAAATTTATGTAACACAATTTTCGAAAAAAAATTATGTGTGATATCACCAACACCAAGATATCTTAACATTGAATTGACATAAGAACCTAATTTTTGCTTTGAAATGATCCGGAAACTTTATGTTATAGAATGAATTAAGGATATAACTATCACCCAAAAAAACATTAATTAAAAACTCTCAAATTTGAAAATTTAAAAAACCCCTAAAAAATACAACTTTTTTTCTTAAAAATACTCAAAATATTAAACTATCTAAAATATATTAATTCATTCTATAGATAATGATGTTATATGTATGCAAAAAAAAAAAAAACCAAGCCATTCCATCAAATATATATATATTTTTTAATCTTTGTGTTAGTCGTCAAAAATCAAGTTTTGAGAAAACGAGACTTAAAATTGAAATTATATGGGTGCGGCTTTGAAAGTGTTGATACATAAATGCTTATAGCTCCGTTAAAAATGCAAATATTTTTATGCGGTTTTTTGCATTTAGTTCAGAATTAATTGAGTAATCAAACTGGATCATAAAAAAATCGATTTTTTGAAAAGTTTTCAAGTTCTGAGCCCCTTTAAAAATGGTCCGTTTCACTAGCTTATTTTTTATTCTTAAAACTCTTTAGGTCCTCTAGCTATTACATGAACGACAAAAAGATTTCTCAGGCTTCAGTCCAGGGCCTCTGAACATTTTGGGAGATAAACATAATTCACTCCCTAAATTTCTCATTTTCTCAGTCCAAAATTTTGAAATTTGGGCTCTTCTTTCAGGACCAACATTCTCATATTTTTATCCGCGCCTAGGGCCCTTTTTTAAACATTTACCGAATCAATTTGTGCATTTCTTTAAAATATTATTCAAACGAATGATTCATATCCTATGATTAATTTTGACAATTGCAGATCTAAAGCACTAAGTACTAAGACATTTTAACATGTTTTCGTATTAGATCCCTCTTTTTAACTGTAAATTGGCTTTTTTGGGGCCCTTACTATAAATCCCTTAAAAATAGTCCAATTCACTCGCTTTTTTAACACCTTCTTAAGTCTATCAGCTGCTACTACTACAAGAAGAAAAGAAGCCTACAGAGTTTAGCTACCAACAATTTTGAATAATAATCGCGTTCTAGTGGCCTTTGGTGCAATTTCCTTAAAAATGATCCGAATTGTTTACAAATTTTTAGCGTAGTTTTAGCGTCTTCCCATTACTTAAATAACTACGAAAAATATTTTATGTTCAACTACAAGCGAAATAAGTTCCTGGCCGCTTGAAGTTTTTTTTATCATAAATTGTTATTAAACTGCCCTCTCTTAATCCATTCTTCATTTTTGGAACCATTTTTCCATTTAGTTATTTCTACGTTCAATCAAGATCCTGGGATTCCCTATGGTCTCGTAGTGCCTAGCTCAGGGCCCTTGAAATTTTTGTTCACCATGCATATTTCATCTATTTATTTCCCTACCTTCTCAGTGCATAATTTTAAAGGTGAGTTTTGGACCCTTCTTTCAGGACCAACAACCTGATATTTTTGGGGGTCCTAGGGCCTTTTTTAAAGCATTTACCTAATTTTTTTATGCATTTCTTTAAAATATTATTGTAATGAATAATTCATATATCATTAGGTCAAAATTAATCTTTCCTATGATTAATTTCGACCTAATGATTAATTGTAGCCTATGATTAATCGCAGATCTGAAGTGTAAAGAGTTTGTTTAAAACTATCATGACGGGTCCCGGGCAACGCCGGGTGGGTCATCTAGTTTGTAGTAAATTGTGTTCATTTTTATGAGGATAGCATGCATACGCTTTTAGAGAAATTAAAGTTTTTAAAAAAATAATCCCAAATTTTGTCAAGTTTTTTTTTATATAATTTGCAGAGTTTTTAATATAAAAAAATGTTCTTTTTAGAAAATATTACAAACAACACTATACATAACACACTGTAATCAGAATTTCTAAAATAATAAATTTTGTATAAAAAATTAACAAGTTTATTAAATAATGTTTTACTATGCATACGGGGACGCAATCAAAATATAATTTCATAATGTACTAGCTAAATGTACAGAGGAACTTTTGTAAAAGTCTCAAAAACATAACTTGAAAATTTTGAAAATTTATCATCGATAGAGTAAACTCCAAATCCTTCATTCCCAAAATGAAGCAAAAAGAGGAATGGCTGTATCCATATATATTCCATTGATTAGTGTCAATACAGCACACACAACATTGCGCGTACATATTTGGATACAGCCCCTTATCATTTTGTTTCGTTTTGGAAACAACGGATTTTGAGCTTATTCTATCGATGATAACTTTCAGAATTTTTAAGCTATGTTTTTGAGACTTTCACAAAAGTTGCACTATACATTTAGCTGACACATTATGAAATTATATTTTGATTGCGTCCCCGTATGCATAGTAAAACATTATTTAATAAACTTGTTAATTTTTTATACAAAATTTATTATTTTTAAAATTCTGATTACAGGGTGTTATGTACAGTGTTGTTTGTAATATTTTCTAAAAAGAACATTTTTTTATGTTAAGAACTCTGCAAATTACATAAAAAAACTTGACAAAATTTGGGATTATTTTTTAAAAACCTTAATTTTTCTATGAGCGTATGCATGCTATCCTCATACAAATGCATGCCATCTTTCACAAATACGCACTGAAACATTATTTAATAAAACTACTAATTTCTCATACAATTTTTATTATTCTTGATTCTGATTACAAAGTATTATGCGCAATGTTAAATGTCCAAATTCTCATACTTTTTGAAAAGAACATTTTTTCTCTATTAAGAATTCTGCAAATTACAAGCAAAAAATTTGGTAAATATGACTGTTTTTGTTAAAACTTAACTTTCACACCCGTTTCAGTTATCTGCATGAAACAAGGACTATTGATTGATCGTTTAAGTAGCTTTGGTTGAATATTTAATATAGGAATTATCACCTGCTAACTAAGCATAGAATCAATATTGTGAAAAATGCTCAAGTCGGGGATCGAACTCGTAACCCTTGAAACAGGGCTCCAAGTGCTCCACCATTTAAGCTACGAAGGCGATGCCCAGCTTAGCATTTCTCAATCTTATATGTTGAAAAGGCTGCACTGCAAAAAATGGAATAGTTTTCATGAGCGCACAATGTTGAGACGTAACATGATACACAAATAAACACTGCACCGATGAACTTAATTAATTTTCATCAGTGAAATTTTGCTTGAAATTATTGTAGAATTTTTAATATGTGAATTATTACCTCATAACTAACCATAGAACCAACATTGTGAAAAATGTCCAAGCAGGGAATCGAACCCGGAACCCTTGGAATAGCGCTCCAAGTGCTCCACCATTTAAGATGGGCATCATCCTCATAGCGTCCTTGGGTATCATCCTCGCCGTGAATGAATTGACTAAACTTTTGAATAACTGCTCCTTTGAATAATGCTTATTTTTGTCTATAACATTCCTTGAATCTACAATCCTACTGTTTTCAAGAGCAGTTAATCCCATTTCTTCAATCACAAATTTAAGCAAGTCTTTATTTAAATTATCACTAATAGCTATAATTTATCAAAATCAAAGTGAAAAAATTGCCCTTATCTGTAATCGTTGTGACAATCACGAAGTAGGCACATTTTTAATCACTTAAATATATCCTCTTAGTCACAATACTCCTCTTATTTAAGCACAATATGACATGAAGAATCTCACATTGAATTGTATAATGCAGATCTTTAATGAAACACTCATATGATGTCACAATAAAGTCCAAATTTAACGATATTTCTTATTTCTCTCACATACTTTACTAAAATACTCAAATAGTTTACCCACAGTCGACCGGCCATGAAGAATAAACTCGCATTTAAACTCAAATATTCAAAGGCACTAACTAGTTCTTTTGTATACCTTCGTTTAAAAAAAATTACTGGCTGCTTCTCGTCTGCACACTTCTTAAACACAACTTTAGAACAAAAACAAAAAACAATTCACTTCACTTTTGTTTCTGCACATTACATTTTAATTATAGATGGCGTGGATTGTTTGTCTACATGGAACAAATATATTCTGAATATAGTTAACGGTTACTTACTTTTGTATACAGGATGAGTCATAAATATCGAAACAATAGACTATCTCCTTAAATATTGCCTTTAGACCCATACTTCCAATTGCAAAAATTCATTAAAGAAGGTAAAATTTCTCATAAGATAAATTGCTACTCCATGGGGGTTCTATTAGAAAAAATACGAAAATTAAATTTTTATGCGGCCCCCGTAGGGCAAAATTCTCAATTAGGAATTACCAATTTCATCTCCGTATCTAAAAACGTGACAGACATATTAAAATCCAAAATTTTCCAAAATTCGTGACTTACACCATTTTACCATGATTGTAAACGAAGAGTTTTAACTCATTTTCAAAGAAAAAGAGGGGTCGTCCACAAATTAATCGTTATTAAATATCGATTTAAGACAGGGCCTCTTATTTGGACATAATAAAGCAGCGTATTGATTTAAATAAACACTTGTTATCAAATTATGCTGATCATCAGCACTGGAAGTCTGCATGGATCGAAATATCTAGGTCCGGTCCAAAACCGACCCATAGGTGAAAAAGTTCTGCTCGGCATGAAAAAATGTTAAAATCATAACCCAGATTGGCCTAGAAAAAAATTTAAATCATAGCCCGGCTCAGCTGTGAATTATTACATAGTTTTTTATTTCGATGTGGTTAGAAATCCTTTCGTATGGAGGAGGTCTGATTGACCAAAAATACTTATTATAGCTTTTCGTTTTTTATATTTATACTTTTCATTATTAATGAAACGCCAAAGGCTGTGATATATTTATTTTATCAATGAATCTCTGTTTATATGTAAATGTTTCACTTATATTTTAATATCGCTAATCCGTATCCCGTGCGTTGGAAACTTTGAAAAATGTTATACAGTAAAATCTTTTAAGACAGAATCACATAGGAAAGAAAAAACTACGGTATAGACAAATGCCCTTCCTAGGAGGGTTAAATGGAGTTTATTTTTTTTCTCAGGTATTATTGTATTTATTTTGCATGGATCAAGACATTTTCCGTTTAAGTCAGAATTCCGTCATAGTCAGATTTTTTTTTCTCTGTTTTTATTATGTTTTATTTTTTAGCATTTGAATGTACTATTCTTTAAAAAAAATTAATTTTAAAGTTTTTTCTTTTTTTTTTCGTAAAATAAAAGCGATTTTAAAATCTGTGTGGTTTTCGTAAAATTTTTGATTAAACCAAATTTTACTTATTTCAGGCATGTATTAGGTCAGTCAGAGACAGTGATTTTAATACGGATTGTTTGATACCGGAATTGAAAATTTAGTCCAGTATAGACCTAGGAAGAAGGAAGCAGTCCCCTCCGGTATGAAAAAACATGACATTAGCCCCGGATAGGTATGTTCAGAAAAAAGTAACGTCTCGGTTCTGACCCGGCCTGAGCCCAGAATAGAGATTTTTATCCGCCTCTCCAGGACGATAAAAAGCTTGAAATTGTGAGAGGTAAATATCTAAAAAAGACTTAATCTGCAACTTAGAAAAGCATTTTTTTTAAATAACTGACGTGCAGTAAAAGAGTACATTTCGTTTTTCTGCATAATGAAATTTTTCCACCCTATTTCTTGTCTTTAAATTATTAAAAGTTAAGAATTGTTAAAGAAAAAATATACAAACTTGAAACATGCCATTTTTAATTGTTTTACATTAGTTTTGTTTCGTTGAAAATTGAAAATATATAAACTTTTGAAAATATGATTTTTTTTAAGTTATATCATTTTTTCAATAAATATTTTTAATAGTTTTAAAATTAATATTGAAAATCAAAAACCCTGATACAAAACTAAAATCAGATTTTCATCTTTATTTAAATGGAAAGAAAGTGAAATCCGATAAATAATTTTTCGATTTATAACGATTTTTAATTATCCCATTTAAACCAGTAGTAACCATATGAAATTTTTATAAATTTTAAGACAAATTTTAGGATGTGATTTTGTTAGCAAATTATAGGCCTAACATCACAAAAAAAGAAAACAAAATCAAAATTTTAACTCAAAAGATAAATTTTTTACACGTTTCCTAGAACTGTTAAAATAACATTGTCTTTTGAATCGCGCGCATTTCAATTTATGTCTAATCCCTTAAAATCTGATGAATAGTTGAAACGGCTATAACTCTGCGAGTTTTGAAGATATGAAGACGCAACTTTTTGTGTCTTATTCAGGACTGGATAAGGAAAGTTTTCCTAATTAAAATTTTTATCCTAGGGGACCTGTATAAAAAGTTAGTTTCCGTACTTTTTCAAATAGCCCCCCCCCCCGGAGTTACAACTTATCTTATCAAAAATTTCAATTTTTTTTCTGAATTTTTGCAGTTTGAAGTTTGAGTCTAGGGGCAATATTTAAGGAGGTAGCATACTGTTTCGATATTTCTGACTCACCCTGTATAGAAAGAGTATAACATTTGTTTACTAGACTTGCCAATATTTTAGGAAATATCACTAGTATATGACAAGAGATATCTAGAGTATATTTTCTGACGTATTTTTTATTAATATATAATTAACTGCAATTTTTTTAAATCAAGGAATTTATTTTTATACGAAATATGAGCGTTCTATGTCAAAATCCTGTTGAAAAACACCTTTCGCATAATACATCAATTATTGTTTTGCATTTTGCATTTGCATTGCAAAAGGGAAGTTGTCATAAGAAATAGTTCGCATGATTTTACTTAAGCTGACAGTATAATGAAAATTCCGTATGCAATGTCAAATGTGGACAAGAAAAAATTTTGTCTCGTGGTCATCATTCATTTTCATCTCATTCAACGAATCGATAAATACTATTTACACAAGGGAGGAGAGAGACAGATGGAGATACAGTATACGGTTAAAATGGTTTGCAAAATAATGCGCGTTATCGCTCAAATTTAAATGAATTCATTTGAGCCAAACAAAACAACCATATAGACAAAGACGAATTCTTTGACATTAGCCGAGCATTTTTTCTCGAAACGAAAATTACATCATATATACCGAGTCTACTAACATTTAGGCATTCTAAAGCAAAATTTCGTTGTATTATTAATTAAAAATTGTATTTCTAAAAGTTTTGTTCAGTTTTTGTGTAAGCACATGGTTATGTTTGGTCCTAATGTAGCGGATTTTAGGGTTAAATATTTAGTGTCACTTCCAGTTACCATACATTATTTCTATTCTTTCTTTTTAGTCTATCACTCCCACCATGTTCTGTAGTAAGCTTCAGCATAATGACCTAAATTGATATATACCAATTTTATTACGTCTTGAATAGTGTAGTATCATTAAAGTGCGCTGCCAAAGATTTATCTTCAAAGAAACCACTATTTAACTAAATTCTGTTGACTGCCCATTTTAACGAGCAGCTATAAATTCTACACATTGCTTTTTCAATACAGAAAAAAATTATAAATATATAGCTAATTTCAGCATGTGCAAAGTATATAGCAGTCATATATGTCAAATAAATGGTGAACAGACTGCCAGACACAAAAAAAAAACTACAACGATATTTTAAATATGCTTGGAAATCTTAAAAAAGAGGAAATAAATAAATAAATATGTAACAAAAACGAGTAAATAATAAAAGGAATTATAAAGAAATATATAAGGTTCAAAATATTACTTTTATATTTTGTCTTAGAGTTATTTATTTTTAATACAAATATTTAAAATTAAAAGTTCCTCATCTTTAACTTTTAAATTCTCTCAAGATATTGATAAAATAAAAAATAAAATAAAATAAAGAATTTTTTCAGTCTATTAATTCTTTTACGATTGCATAAAATTTAATAAACGTGGAACAAATTTTCAAAGTATTATCAAAATTTATTTCATTTTTTTATTTCATATTTTTAAAAACATTTTGAAATAAATTTATTATAATACAAACAAACTTTTACAGAGTGTAAAATGAAATTTTATTACAATTTTTTAAAGAAAGTTTAATAAGTGCCTTGTAGGTGTGCAAAATAAAATATTTCCAATGTAAATTACAAATTTTCAAAATTCCTCTATATTAAAAGTAAATTCTAACAGAAAGCATCAGACATTTATGATTTTTTTTTTAAATAAAAAGTATAAAAATGTGTGTAGAAATATTTGACATCCATTTTCAAAAAATATTTTTTTTTAATATTTCTAAATCATAATGGAATTTAAAAAGAAAATTGTCAGTGTATCTATGGATACAACATCATAAATCAATGCAAAAACTTGAGATTTAAAATTGATTTACTTCATTAAGAGTTTTTTCCACACATAAACCACAAGAATTTGTGAAAAAGAGGCATATCAAAAGATCTTCGCAAAATGATTACATAAAATTTAAAAAACGTGGAATAAATGTTCAAAGTATTATTAAAATTTATTTCAGTTTTTTTATTTCATATTTTTGAAAACATTTTGAAATAAATTTATTATAATACAAACAAACTTTTACAGACTGTAAAATGAAATTTTATTACACTTTTTTAAATAAAGTTTAATAAGTGCCTTGTAGGAGTTCAAAGTAAAATATTTCCAATGTAAATTACAAATTTTCAAAGTTCTTTCATATTAAATGTAAATTCTAACAGAAAGCATCAGACATCTATAAATTTTATTTAAATGAAAAGGATAAAACATCAAGCATACATCTTTTTTTATAAAATTATTTTTTATACTTCTGAATCATAATGGAATAGAAAAGAAATATTAGTGTATTTATAGCTATACCATAATAAATCAACCCGAAAACTTAATATTTAATATTGATTTACATCACTAAAAGTTTTTGCGACATATAAACCACAAGTGTTTGTGAAAAAGAGGCATATCAAAAGATCTTCCCAGAATAATCCGCATTCTACATAAAAATATTACAACAATGATTTTTCAAAAGGAGTAATTTATAATCATTAATTGGAATTTTTACGGTTCATATATTTTTTAGCTTTCTAATAAACAACGAGTATTGATGTTTGAAAAGTATTGATGTTTGAAAAGAAATGCAATGAAAAAGACATAATATATAAAATTCTATAAAATATTTTCAATGTAAATTGTAAAATTTCAAAGTTGTCTTATATTACATCTAAATTCTAACGGAAGGCATCAGACACCTTTGTATTTTCTTTAAATAATAAGAGTAATATATATATATATATTTATTTATTCAGTATATTTTTATAAAATTAAATACTTTTGAATCATAATTTTATTAAAAAGAATTATTGGTGTACTTATAGCAGGGCTCCTAAATGGTCCGCAAACTGAACACCAATATTTTTTAACAGAAAATTTCATAGTAGATTTCAACAGCATTTGTGCTAAAACTAACCACTGAAGGTGGTTCCTCCACAATTTGCAATAAAAATATAAAACAAAAATCTTTCTAAGAAAATATTAATGTTCAGTTGGTGGACCATTTGGGAGCCCTGTTATAGCTACACAATCATAAATCAATCCGAAAACTTAAGATCTAAAATTGACTTACGTCACTAAGAGGTTTTACCACTCAAACACCAGAAATATTTGTGAAAAAGAGGGATGATTTCAAAGGATCTTCGCAAAATAATCAGCATTCTAAACACAGATTTTAAACAGCGATGACTTTTCAAAAGGAATAATTTATAATCATTAACTGAAACTTTTATGGCTTTTATATATTTTTTTTCATCTTTCTAATAAACAACAAGCATTCATATTTAAAAAGGAATGCAATAAAAAAGACAGACTATTTAAATATCTTTGAAATATTTCCAATATAAATTAAAAAATTTCAAAGTTTTTTCATATTACATGTAAATTCTAACCAAAAACATCAGATATCTGTGCATTTTATTTAAATAAACAGTACAAATAATTTTCAGAAATATTTAGCATCTTTTTTAATAAAATTGTTTTTTTATACTTCTGAATTATAATGGAATTGAATAGTTTGTGTATTTATGGATACAAATCATAAATCAATGCGAAAATTTAAGATTTAAAATTGATTTACTTCACTAAGAGGTTTTTCCACAAGTATTTGTTGAAAAGAGACATTTCAAAGGATCGTCGCAAAATAATCCGCATTCTAAACACAGATCTTAAACAACAATGACTTTTCAAAAGGAATAATTTATAATCATTAACTGAAACTTTTACGGCTTTTATATATTTTTTTTTCATCTTTCTAATAAACAAGTATTCATGTTTAAAAAGGAAAGTAATAAAAAAAGACAGACTATTTAAAATTCTTTAAAATATTTCCAATGTAAATTAAAAAATTCTTTCATATTACAAGCAAATTCTAACGGAAAACATCAGATATCGGCACTGTAAAAAAAAAAGTGTCGATCTACTAAAAAAAATTTATTGATCCATGCAATTACTAAAAAAATTTTAGTAATCTTACTCGGTTACAAGAAAATCTGTAAGGATTACTAGAAAAAAGCTAGCAACGTATAAGAGTTAATAGTTTTATATTTTTAATAGCTCTTACTAAACTTCACTTGGTGTGGCCGTGATAGCATAGTGGTCATAGCATCGAACTCCAGGCTACAAGGTCCCTGTTTCGATTCTGGACGCCCCAAATACGCACCGAATTTATACTTCAGTCTTCACTTACTTTTTTATACTTCAGAATCATAGTGGAATTGAAAAGAAATGTTTGTGTATTTATGAATACAACATCATAAATCAATGCGAAAACTTATTATTTAAAATTGATTTACCTCTCTAAGAGGTTTTACCACAAGTATTTGTTGAAAAAAGGCATTTCAAAGGATCTTTCTAATATAATCCGCATTCTAAACACAGATCTTAAACGACAGTGGTTTTTCAAAAGGAGTAATTTATAATCATTAACTGGAATTTTTACGAATTTTATAGTTTTGTCATCTTTCTAATAAACAACAAGTATTCATGTTTGAAAAGGAATGCAGTAAAAAAGACAGAATTTTAAAAATTGTTTAAAATGTTTCCAAAATACAGTACAAAATTCAAAGTTCTTTCATATTATATTAAAATTCTAACGGAAATTATCAGCCATTTGTTCATTTTATTTAAATAAGAAGTTAAAAAAATATGTAGAATTATTTAGCACCTTTTTTATATAAAGTTAAGTACTTCGGGGTCATAATGAAATTGAAGAGAATTGTCAATGTTTAAATGCACTGTAAAAGAAAATTCAAGAGGTTACTAAAAATTTCTTAGTAAATTTGTATTCCACAGAATTTTTTAGCAACCATTACAAACTTTTTTTTGCAAGTGAAACAAACATTTTTTTTTGTAAACTGAACAAAAGAATTTTTTGTATAACTAACTTAAAACTTTTTAGTATGAGCCACCAAGAAAATTTTAGTAATAGCTCCAAAATTATTTTTAGTAACCATTACGTGTGCCCGAAGGGCAGGAGCCTCCTTCCAGCTGCATCCAGTGGGTAAAAAGACAAACTTCTGAAACGGAAGATTTTCGCCAAAGCCGCAATATATGGCAGCACCAAACATTGCTACCTGCTCTATTTTGACATGTTTCTAAAGGGGAGGGAAAGTTCAGAGATCATTACCCATGGTAACTGCTGCGACAGGATTTTCATAATCCCTTTATTTAACAAGTACTTACATTGCATACATTCGGTGCATATTTGGTGACGGCCAGCATCGAACGCAAGTACTTTCAGCCTAGAGTTCGGTGCTATGACCACTAGGCTATCACGACCACACCAAGTGAGTTTTAGTAATAGCTTTTAAAAATATAAAACTATTAACTCTATTCATTGCTAGCTTTTTTCTAGTAATTCTTACAGATTCCTTGTAACCGAGTAAGATTACTAAAATTTTTTTAGTAATTACAAGGATCACTAAATTTTTTTTAGTAGATCGACGCTTTTTTTTGTTTACAGTGTGGGTACAACATACAATATCATAAATCAATGCGAAAACTTAAAAGATTAAAAATTGATTTACGTCACTAAGAAGTTTTACCATACATAAACCACGAGTATTTTTTTAAGAAGCATTTCAAAGGATCTTCGCAAAAAAAATCTGCATTCTGAACAAAGGTCTTAAACAACAATAATTTTTCAAAAGGAATAATTTATAATCATTAACTGGAATTTTTACGGATTTTATATATATTTTTTTTTTCTAATATACAGCAAGTATTCGTGTTTGTAAAAGAATGCAATAAAAAAAGACAGAATATTTAAAATTCTTTAAAACATTTAAAGTGCAACACGATAATCCACAGAAGAAAATATTTTAAATGTTTTGTAACTTTTTAAAAAAATTCAAAGTGAATCTGTTAATAAAGAAATACATTGTTAAAAAAAATTAAATTTAATACATTAAAAGTGGACAAATTCTTTATATAAATATTTAGCCAACAATTTTGGTTAAAAAGATATTTAAAAAATGCTAGTTGTTGAATAAAAGTAATAAAATGTGTAATAAAATTTTAATATTAAAAAAAATAAATATAAAATATTTAATAATAATTATATATATAAAACCCCTCCGTGTATAAGGATTCCGAGGTCAACCCATCCACGAGAAAAAGAAACTTATTGCAACTACGTCCACGTTAGGCTTAAGTATTCCGAGCCGTTCACAAATATTCTAATAGTTCAACTTTTGGAAATTACATGTGAAAGATTTATTCATTACTCATTTTCTTTAAAACCTACAAAAACTATTTAATTATAATGTTTAAGTTCTAAATAAAACAACCAGCGATTACGGAAAAAAAACAAACGTTAAATTACGAGAAAAACAAACAATGTAAACAAATTAATACTGTTGCCATTCAAGAATGACAAATCCCGTGAAGGAATCTTTAGAATGACTCCATTGTAACATCACGAGGTTCAGGAATGATTGGGCGTACGTGGGAGCTATGCGCGCTGAGCGCGCTCGCTCAGGAGACAGGTACATGGGGTGGATCTTACAGCGGATATAGTACTCGGTACTGTGCGTTAATTAACAGATTAAAAACAGACCATAGATTCGATTAATGACGGTGCTAATTATAAAGATAATCTGTTACAAACAACGGTGAACTTCATGGCCGAATGAATAGTTTTTTTTTTTTTTTTTCAAATTTATTTTTTTCATTCGAAGTGATATACAAATCTGGTTAGAATTAATTTTCGCATATTTTAAAGATTCAAATGAAGAAAAGTTTATAAAATTTCATTTTTGCATATGGAAAAATTTTATATAAAAAACGCTTAAAAGAAATAGTTACTATTTAAAAGTATTCTATAATAGCTTTTTGTCGCATTATGCATTCAACAGTAATAAAGTCCTGTTGCACTTGCCCCGAACAGAGAAGGGGTGAGGGAGGGGCAAACACAAATTCTTATCAGCAAAACAAGTGAGCTACATTCCTTCTCTTTTTCTTTTATTTCAAATGTGCACCTATGGTTCTCGAACCCTCATTATAAATATATTCACAATTGAAAAAATAGGAATGTCAAACGTTGGGATATTTCATATTTTTTAATTAAATAATTTTATAATAATTTAATGATTTTAATAATAAAAACTTTACGTTTTCATAAAAATAAATAACAGAATAAAAAGGATAACATGCTATTCTGTACCAAAAAACATGGTAGAGTTAAAAAGAGGAAATTTTAAGTGGATCAAAAATGATATCGATATCAAAAGGCAACCCCCCCCCTCCATCGAGAGATATCTTACAATATCATATGCCAGATCCTCCTCCCCCTCCCTCTCTCCCTAAAATGATAACATTATATTTGCACAGAAATTTTCAGAAAAACATTTCAACAGGAAAGATAAAACCTTCCTTTTAACACGTAAAAATCACTGATAATCACCGATCACCATACTTTTTTTAAATTATCACAGAGAAAAAAGTAAGAGTGCAAATAAAACTTTTAGAAAATTGAATACATAAAAACATTTAACTAAGTAACTCTTTGAAGTAGTCTACATAAAAAAGGAATGAAGATTGGAACTTCATAAATGGTAACGATTAATTAACTGAGAAATATCTCGGTATTAAATATGCTCAATCAAATGCAAATGCTACAGTTATCAGCTATAAAAAATAATAGTTTATTTTATTGAAGTGGATAAAAGAATGCTTTTGAGGGTTTTTTATATTTATATGAGCATAAACTTTTAATGCTTGGTAACTAATGAAGACGTAAAGAATATCTCCTCGTTTTAGTGATCAAAAGAATAAGAATTTTTTACTTGTAAAAGAAAACAGCATTTAATTATCAAATGGATAAGAGCAAAAAATTACAGCAAGCAAATAAGATGAAAGATTACGTCTGCTCTATATTTTGATATTATATTTCTATAATTGATTTTTTAAATATTCTTTTTATTATTATTATAAGATAACACTGCTAAAGCGTAAAGTACTTTTGAAATATTAACAGAACATAAAAATTAACACTTCTAACTAAAATCGTTTTCGAATCTATCGTGAATGCGTTGCCAATGTGTTGTACGAAATAGAAACATTGTTTTAATTCCGCAACACAACACTATTCTAAGAAACCATTTTCATCAACACTATTTAAAACATCACACAAAGAAAAAGAGGTTGTCTATTGCTTTTAAAAAAAGGGATAAAAATATTTTGAATAAAAAAAAATAGAAATAATTTTTTGTTACTGTTTAGTTTAAAAATATATTTTTGCATTATTGTAAATTGATTATTACATGATTCAAAGCTTAAAACATTTTCAGAAAAGTATTTGAATAGGAAAGATGAAACTTTCCTTTAAAAGCGTAAATTATCACTTATTATCTCCTACTACCATTTTTTTTATTTAATTATCGCAGGGGAGGAAATAAGAATGTAATTAAAATTTTGAGAAAATTGAATACATAAAAACATTTAATTAATTGACTCTTTGGAGTATTCTACATAAAAAGAGAATAAATATTGGAACTTCATAAATGATAACGGATAATTAACTGAAAAACATCTCGGTATTAAATATGGTCAATTAAATGCAAAAGTTACAGTCATAAGCTAATTTTACTGAAGTGGGTAAAAAAATTCGTTTGAGGGTTTTTGATATTATTATGAGCATAAAGTTTTAATGCTTGATAACTAATAAGACGTAAAGAATACCTCCTCGTTTAAGTAATCAAAAGACTAAGAAATTTTTACTTGTAAAAGTAAACAGCATTTATTTATCAAACGAATCTGAACGAAAAAATACAACAAGCGAATAGAGATTACGTTTTTTCTATATTTTAATATTATTTTTCTATAACTGGTTTTTTAAATATTCTTTTTTCTATTATTATAAGATTACACTGCAAAAGCGTCAAGCAATTTTACAATACTACATGAACATAAAAATTAACACTTTTAACTAAAATCGTTTTCGAATCTATTGTGAATGTCTTGTACGAAATAGAAAAATTGTGCTAAAAGTATTGTTAAAAAATAGAATAAGAATGTCTATAACAGATTTGATAAATCTGTTTTCAAAACAATTTTTTTAATTGTGCAATTTTGAAGGCACCGTGTAAAAAATATTTTGAAAGTGTTTTATATGTGTTGTTTTATAGTGTTCTATGGTGATTACAATGCGTTGTGAATTTTGGGACAAAGTGTTGTGTAGCACAACACTATTTTAAGAAACTATTTTCATCAACACTATTTACAACACTATTTAAAACTTCAGACAAAAGTAAAGAGGTTGTCTATTGCTTTTAAAAAAAGGGATAAAAATATTTTTAATTAAATATAGAAAGTATGTTTTTTAGTGTTTAGTTCAAAATCAATGTTTGGACTAATGTAAATTGATTATTATATAACTAAAAAAAAATCACAAAAGCATCTAAAAACGAAAGATGAAACTTTCCTTTAAACGCGTAAATATCACAAATTATCTCCTACTGCCATTTTTTTTTTTTTTTTTTTTTTTTTTTTTTTTTTTTTATCGCGGGGGAAAAATTGCAATTAAAACTTTGCAAAATTGAATACATAAAAACAATTAACAAAATGACTCTTTGAAATATTCTACAAAAAAAAAAAAAAAAAAAAAAAAAAAAAAAAAAAAGAAAGAAAAAGAAAAAGAAAAAGAAAGAAAAAAGAAAAGAAAAGAAAAAAGTTTGGAATTTTTTATTGATAACGAGTAAATAACTGAGAAATATATCGGTATTAAAAATGCTCAATTAAATGTAAACGTTACAGTTATGAGCTATAAAAAGTAGTTTATTTTATTCAAGTGGATAAAAGAATTCGTTTGAGGGGTTTTGAAATTTATATGAACATAAAGTTTTAATGCTTGATTACTAATGGGTCATAAGGAATACATCCTCGTTTAATGTTCTAAAGAATAAGAAATTTTTTCTTGTAAAAGTAAATAGCATTTAATTATCAAACGAATCTGAGCGAAAAATTACAACAAGCAAATAGGATGAGAGATTACGGGTTTTCTATATTATTATTATTATTATTATTATTATTATTATTCTATAATTGATTTTTTAAATATTCTTTTTACTATTATTATAAGATTACACTACGAAAGCGTCAAGCAATTTTGCAATACTACCTGAACATAAAAATTAACACTTTTAACTGAAATCGTTTTCGAATCAATTGTGAATGTCTTGCAAATGGGTTGTACGAAATAGAAAGATTGTGCTAAAAGAGTGGTTTAAAAATACAATTAGTGAAATGTGTTTTCAAAACAATTTTTTTAAAATTGTATAATTTTGAAGGCACCGTGTAGAAAATATTTTAAAAGTGTTTTACATGTGTTGTTTTATCATGTTCTAAATTGTATGGTGATTACAATGCGTTGTGAATTTTGAGACAAAGTGTTGTGTAGCACAACACTATTTTAAGAAACTATTTTCATCAACACTATATACAACACTATTTAAAACTTCAGACAAAGAAAAAGAGGTTGTCTATTGTTTTTAAAAAATGATAAAAATATTTTGAATAAAAAATAGAGAAAAAAGTTATTTGTTAGTTCAAAAGCATATGTTTACACTATTGTAAATTGATTATTACAAAACTGAAAATTTAAAGTATTTTCAAAAAACAATTTCATTAGAAACGATAAAACTTTCCTGTAAACAAGTAAATATCACCGATTATCTCCTACCAACACTTTTTTTTCTCTTTAAATTATGGCGGTGAAAAAAATAAGTATGCAATTAAAACTTTCAGAAAATTAAATAGATAAAAACATTTAACTAAATGACTCTTTGGAGTATTCTACGTAAAAGGAAGAATAAAAATGGAACTTCATAAATGATTACGAGTAATTAACCGAGAAATACCTCGGTATTAAATGGGCTCATTTAAATGTAAACTCTACAGTTATAACCTATAAAGAATAATAGTTTATTTTAATGAAGTGAAAAAAAGAATTCGTTTGAGGGGTTTTGATATTTATATGCGCATAAAGTTTTAATGCTTGGTAACTAATGGGATGTAAAGGATATCTCCTCGTTTTACTAATGAAAAGAATAAGAATTTTTTACTTGTAAAAGAAAGCAGCATGTAATTATCAAATGGATAAGAGCAAAAAATTACAGCAAGCAAATAACATGAGAGATTACGTCTGCTCTATATTTTGATATTATATTTCTATAATTGATTTTTTAGCTATTCTTTTAGGTAGATTTCGTATGAAATATTAGGTAGATTTCGTATGAAATACTACCTATTGCATTCTCTCCCATGTTGGAATTTCTGAAAAATTTTTGCGGATCTACACGAATCATGACTCCTAGACCCCAAAACTACCATCAGTAAAAAAGTTCATATATATATATATCGGTGTATATCACTTTCTTCTAGACACGATAACTTCCATAATTATGCTGAGATCTTCTTCAAACTTTTGCATAAAATCAAGGAGCTTAAAATCTCGGTCGAGTTCGTTAATGGGCAAAATCGGACCAAGGGGGTGGAAATAGGGAGGGTTTTTGTGAAAACCGAAAAAACGCGATAACTTCTTAACTAAAATAGATATCGAATCAGTTTAAAGTTTATATTACTTCTAAGAAATGGGCAAAAAGTTTATGCATGACAGATTTTTGATAAAGATAAAAATGGGCTCAAGGAACGAAAAAAACGTGGTTTTTGGGAGAAAAAAATTCATAACTTCGTCAATTCTCAAGATATCAAATCCAACTAAATTTTATATAAATGTACTTAATATTATCTGAAACTTTTGTATTTACAAGTTTTTGATAGGACCAACTTTTACCGATCAAAAAAATTAAAAACGAAAAGAAAAAGGGGGGGGGTTAAAAAGAAAAAAATCCATAACTTACTCAATTCTTAAGCAATCAAATCTAATTAAATTTATTTTACATCTTCACAATAATACCTACAACTTTTATATTAACAAGTTTTTCATAGAACCAATTTTTAAAGCAAAAATAAATTAAACAAAAATAGGAGTTGAAGAAAAAACCTCAAATCCAAACTGCTTATATTCTGACTCATTTTTAAGTTCATTTTTGATTTTAAACGCATCCAAATGACAGATCCTCTTATTTAGGAACTATATAACTTGGCGTATTGGCCAGTATTTTGATAAAGGCAGAATATATTTTTAAAAAGGCTGCCAAAAAGGGCATTTTGAACAGATTTCCCGAAGTTGTCATTAGAAAATTGATTAAGTATAACAAATTGCGTTTTTTCTGAGTCATTTTAAAATCCATTTTTGTTCTCAAACCCTTCCAATTTACAAGTCCTCGTATTTAGGAACTATGTAATGTGACGGATTGGCCAGTTTTTTGATAAAGGCAGAGTATATTTCAAAAAAGGCTGCCAAAATGGGCACTTAGCACAAAATTTCCCAAAGCGATCTTGATTAATGAACTGTGGGTATTCAAATAACAAATTGGTTATTTTATGACTCCTTTTTTAATCCAATTTTGCTCTGAAACGCATTCAATTGAGAGTTTTTTGTTACTTAGGAACTATATAATGTGCGTATTCATCGATTTTTTGATAAAGGATGAATATATATTTTTTAAAAGCTGTCAAAGTAAGCACTTCGCAAAAAAAATTCCCAAAGCGATCATGATAAAAGAATTGAGGTTGTATTCAAATAACAAATTGTTTATTTTATGACTCATTTTTAAATTCAATTTTGCTCTCAAACGCATTCAATTGACAGTTATTTGTCATTTAGGAACTGTGTAATGTGCCGTATTGGTCAGATTTTAATAAAGGCTAAATATATATTTTAAAAAAGCTGTCAAAGTGGGCACTTCGCACAAAATTTCCCAAAGCGATCTTGATGAAAGAATTGTGGATGTATTAAAATAATAAATTGGTTATTTTATGACTCATTTTTAAATTCAGTTTTGCTGTCAAACGAATTTAATCAACAGTGTTTTGTTATTTAGGAACTATATAATGAGCATATTGGTCAGTTTTTTAAATAAAGTAAGAATATAATTCAAAATATGTTGCCATAATGGGCATTTGAGTCGAATTTCGTTTAAGATGATTTTGATAAAACCAGTTCTTACAGAAAAATGAAATTAAAAATATTTTTAAAAGCGGCTGAATAACGTAGTTAAACTGCGTTTATCGCTAATCTTTTTTTTTTTTTCTTGAGATGAAAAATTTTCGAAATCTACCTCCGCCTATGGGCCATGCCGACAGGGATTTTTTATTATTATTACAAGATTATACTGCC
This sequence comes from Maratus speculifer, assembly GCA_964019185.1. NCBI lineage: Eukaryota > Metazoa > Arthropoda > Arachnida > Araneae > Salticidae > Maratus > Maratus speculifer. The sequence continues at coordinate 244,177,999 of OZ025289.1, forward strand.
GATGCGTCAAGCCCTTTTGCAATTCTAACTGACCATAAAAATCAACACTTCGAACTAAAATTGTTTTTGAATGTGTTGTGAATGTGTTACAAATGAGTTGTACAAAATAAAAAGATTGTGTTAAAAGTGTTGATAAAAATTACCCACGGCCGAACTCAATGTCCTCCTCACCATATCCTATAAGGAACGGAAGCGCTCATGTAGTTTGGCCGTGAATTAACAAAAGAGAAAATGTCTTTTCAAAACATATTTTAAAGCACTCATTTTTAAAATTGTGTAATTTTGAAGTCCCGACGTATAAAATAGTGTAACAGTATTTTACTTGTGTTGTTTTATAGTGTTCTAACTTGTGTGGTGTTTACAATGTCTTATTAATTTCAGGACAAAGTGTTGTGCAGGACAAGACTATTTTAAAAATTGTTTTCATCGACACTGTTTAGAACAATTGTTTTAGAAAACATTTCTAGAAAGCAATGCTTTTGCAACATATTAAGAACACATTTCTAGAGAGAAGCACTTTTATAACATATTAAAAAGACAATCACAATACGAAAAACTTTTCACAACACTTTAATGTGTTACGAATTTGGGAACAAAAAAGGGTTCTGAAATCAAATCTGTTCAAAAATATATTTCTTCACTATTGTAAACTAATTATTACATAACTCAAATCTTAAAGTGTTTTCAGAATTTTTTCCCCCTAGGATAAATAAAACTTTCCTTTAAATGCGTAAATATTACTCCTTATCTCCTACCACCATTTTTTCATATTTAATTATCGCAGGGAAAAAAATAGCAATGCAATTAAAACTTTGACAAAATTGAATAGATAAAAACATTTAACTAAATGACTCTTTCGAGTATTCTACATAAAAGAAAGAATAAAGATTGGAACTTCATAAATGATTACGAGTAATTAACCGAGAAATATCTCGGTATTATAAGGTCAATTAAATTTAAACGCTACAGCTATAAGCTATAAAAAATAGTTTATTTTATTGAAGTGGATAAAAGAATTCGTTTGAGGGTTTTTGACATTTATATGAGCATAAAGTTTAATATTTGGTAACTAATGAGACGTAAAGAATATCTCCTCGTTTTAGTGATCAAAAGAATAAGAATTTTTTACGTGTAAAAGCAAACAGCATTTAATTATCAAACAAATCTGATCAAAAATTTACAACAAGCAAATAAGATGAGAGATTACGTCTTTTCTATATTTTATTCTTTCATGTCTGGTGTACTATTAATAGTAAACGTCTTTTAATTAATTATTATTTTGTTTTAAAGAACACTTTTGTTACTGTTTACATGTAGTAATGTTAGTACGTATTAATGTATTCAGTGCATGACTTGACTAACGTTTACGCATTCAGCCCCCTGAGCACCGAGCAAAAGGGCAAAATTGTGATGTTTTTTTCTCTGCAGTTTATTTTATATGTTAATAAAAGAGAGATTTTCTAACATATTTTTTTTTTTTTTTTTTTGGTAACGTATATGCTTATAAGCCTTGAAAGTATCACTCATAACTTAATTTCTTAAAATTGTATTATATTTATTGAATTATATTAATTTAGATAAAGTTTTAAATGCAGTGAAACCTGCAGCCTAGTGAGCGGATATATCCGGTCGCGGCAGTGGGAAGTTTAATAATAATAATAATAATAATAATAATAATAATAATAATAATAATAATAATAATGATAATAATAATAATAATAATAATAATAATAATAATAATAATAATAATAATAATAATAATAATAATAATAAATATTTGCTTAATTCTCTTTGCACCGATTGTGATTCCTTTATTTTAAACCTATTTTCATTCATAATTTTTAAATAATTGTTATTTTCCCGAAAGAATCATATGTAATAAAGCGGAAAAAGAATTCAAAAGTTTTAAGATCAGTAAAATCTTATTATAATATAGTATTTTCTTAACATCTCCAAAAACTCTTCCCTAGCCTATTGTTACATGAATATGTTGAACAGTACGCAACAGAACAGCATTTATTATGTTACAGATAGTGAAATATTCGTTGAATTCTAATAAATCTATATGCATACATAGTGTTAACATTATTAACATAAAAATATTTTTTTTAATATAAAAATTGAAAAAAAAAATGGACCTGAAAGGGCCAATAGTTCTATAATTGATTTACATTACTAAACATTATTTTTATTATTATTATAAGAGCATAAGATGTATTAGTCGAGAGCTGTAACATGATCCACGTAATCTATTTCAAGACTTACATTTAACTTTATTATAACGAGGTAGAATCCGTCGAATTTCGACGAAAGAAAATGTTTAAAAGGGAACTGTTTCATTGATTTATAATAACAATACAAAATTAGTTATAGTAAAAAATGCATTTTATATTGGTACGTCTAACTCTTAAACAAACGATACATAACGTCAAATTAACAAAATACTATTTCTATAAAACGCAGTTGTAGAAAATGTTAAAATTAAACTTTAATCGTACATGTAAGCAGTAAAAAATAATAAAGATCTGCTATTATGATAAAGTTAGTAATTTAGGTTCTTATGCTAGTATTCCAAAAGGGAAAAAAGCAAAATATATTCAACTTTGACTCAATCATAGAATTTTTCTCCATGAAATCTAAACCCAGCATCATTTTCATCATATCAAAATTTAGAAATGCACATTTCGTATCTGTATGCACGTTTTCAGAAAAAATTGGCATTTTAATTTGATTATTTTGATACAAAATTTGAACTCTCAATGCCATTAATGTGAAACAGACATTAAACTGTTGATATTCTCTTACGCGTAAGCCAAATTTTGTAAATGAAATCAATATTCACCTGGTTTTATAACAGAAGATATTTAAATTTCAATTTTTACTCTTTTAATGAGAAAATGGCAACATAAAGATACAGCAATTAATTTCTTTCCTTTTTCCCTTTGCTTATAATAGAAATGGAATATTAATGTTGCCACAATTAGAAAAGAGCTATTAAAAACTATAAAAAATTAATATTTCAAAAACAAATTAAGATACAGCTTTCAAACAAATTTCATTTAAACGTACATTCTTTTCCCTATCCCTACACGATGGTGTAAAAATTGAAACTGTGCGATATTTTAAAGTTTAAAAATTTGTGGTAGCAAAAACTGCAATACCGAAATTTTATTCAAAATTTGAAAGCGTTGCCATTCGCAAAATGACGTATGCGTTACGCACAGATACATTTGGCCTTTATAATATAGATATTCCTTTTCTTAGAAGATGAAACTAGTCGTTGAGGGCCACCGTAATACTTACCCTTTATGGATATGCATACTATAAAATATGAAAATAAAACACATGTAAACTATTTATAAAATGATTTGCAATTCAAAAAAAAAATTTAAACGCTTATTTAAAAATTTTCATACATAGTAAGGCTCGATTACGGTATTAAAGGTATTACTTGATTACCCCATCGGCTAATTTTGACAAATTATACAAATCGCGAAACTATTCGTAAATTACACAAATTGGCATAATTTTTATTTTAAATAGCGAAAGAACAAATAAATTCGTAAAAGATAATATAAATACAAATAAAACGGTAAATTAAAATTAGTTATGCTATATGAACAAATGTAACGTATTTAATGTCAAATGCATGTGACATTTACGATAAGCCATTACTGGCATTTAATCTTACAGATTGGTAAGTTTTAATTAAGAATTCCAGCTTTACAGAAAAGGACATTGATAAAGATGCCCTTCGTGTGGACAAAGCCTGTGGTCACATATCTACAAGGTTCGACTATTAATTTCCGGGAATGACATAACTGTACGAGAACAAAAAGCCGGAAGATGGCGCTAATAATTGCATATTGAAGAGCGTTTTCTTGCGCATGTGCAATGCACTCGGCGCCATTCTGAAGCAAGTGGTTCTCGTGGAAAGGAGCATTAAAACGTAGCTCATGAATTCCTGTTGTCGACGTGAAAATGGAACAAAGAAGTAACATTTTGCGTTGCCTGTGAGGCGATTCTTAGTCCAGCATGGTGTCTTTGAGATGCAGCATTCATCATACTCTCCAGACCTAGCACCCGCAAACTTTTTCCCGTTTCCTAAGCTGAAAAATTTGCTGAAGGGAGCAAGATTTCAGGATGTCGAAGCCTTCAAGAAAATTGTAACGTCACTATTAAAGAGCATTCCAAAAGAGGACATTAAAACTTTTTTCCGAAATTTGTACAGCCAAGCACAGGAGTGCATTATGGCTGATGGGGACTACTTCGAATAATATTAAATGTCTATGTGTTTAACCCTTTTTCTTCTGAGTTATTCTATGACCTTGTAAATTAACTGTCATTAATTTAGAAAACAAAGAATCAAAACTGCAACAAGGCATATGTCATTTAGTGAAATAACTGCTAGATTATCTGTTTCTTCTCCAATAGACATTTGCCCTTTCAAATTATTAAAAAGAGCCTTAGGAAAAGGACTGTGCCGATATAACGTTATCAACTTTTTGGTCATTTTGGACTCCCTCCCCCTCCCTTTCGATATCATACATTATCATCCCTCGACTCCACCCATCTCCCCCGGTAATGATATCTTTATTAAAGTGTAAAAAATAATTTATTTCCTTTGCTCAAATTAATATACCAAACCGACTACTTTTATCTTTCGGATACTTTTATGATTCAAATGACGAGGAAACCATAAAATATCACTTTGCATGTGAAAAAACTTTATATCAAATAACGCTTAAAAGAAATATCTATTACTAGCGGACTCGACAGACGTTGTCCTGGCACCGACACCAAAAAATCGAATAAATGTACATAAATATAATAATATGCACGATAAATACTACGCTCTTAATTTATTTTCTTATTACAATTATATAAGAAAATTATTTTTCACTTTGCAGTAGTTTTTGAAGTCGGTTCAATTTTTGATAGAAAAATTTATTTTTCTCTTTTTAGTTAAAAGTTAACGATTTTCTGAAGACGATTAATTAAAATTATAACGCAGAAAAAATTATTGCAAATCATACACGTATGTCAGGAGTGGGGTTCGAACACACGATCTCTTTCTTCAAGAACCAGAGCTTAAATCTGGCGCTTTAGACCGCTCGGGCATTCCGTCCGCACTCTATTCATCGAACTTATTCAACACTTTTAATTAACAAAAAATCTAACTATTAGTTTTTGCCTAATTTGTAAAAAAGTACTGATTCAATTTCAATGAAATGTGAATCTAAACCATTCTCGAATCCACTGGAACATACACACGAAATTCCATTAAAATCGGTCTAGTCGTTTAGGAGGAGTTCAGTGACAAACACACGCACAAAGAATTTATATATATAAAGATTTAAATGAATTTTTATTACTTAATTCATTCAACAGAAAATAGTCCTATCGCACTTGCCCCAAACGAAGGAAGGGTGGGTGACAGATAGAAATCCTTATCAACAAAACAAGTTTTTTTCTTTTTTATTTATTAATAAACACAAGTTTCATTGGCGCGACTGAGTTTTAACCCCCTTCTTGGCGCGCCTCGAAAATATCACCACGTTGGCGTGCTTTTGCGTTTTGTCTCCCGGAGCGGGATTTAAGTCCAGGAGAAACTACGCAATACAAAGCTTTTAAAAGAAAAAACTCTTTCTCAGGGGGCTCAGCTCTCCCCCCTGAACCCCCCGGCTATAAATTTCCTTAAAACATGTATAACATCAAAACATGCAAAACAATTCCGTTCAAGAAGCAAAGAAATTGTGTAGATACCTTCTTTTAAAAACAAAACCAGCCTTTTTTTAAATAAAGAATGAATTAGAGAAAAAATTAATAATGCATTTTCTTAAGAAATATTCTAAGCTTTGAAGTCAAATAATGTTTTCCTTTTATATTTAATATGAAACTAAATAACATTAAGATTCAAAACATCTGAAATACTAAAGAAAGGCCTAAAACACTTAGTTTTAACTACAAAGCACGATCTCAACATTCAAAAAACAATAGAAATATAGAAAATACTTCCTTTTAAATACAAAACAGTGGTTTCTAATTAAAAAAATCACTCGTATATTCCCCCCAAGAAGTTTACTCACTCGATGTTACTGTTCGAAATCCAACGGCCTGTAATGAGACACAAGACATTTAATTAATTTCAAGGCGCGGGACTTCAAACTTTTAAATGTTTCTCCTTTCTGGTCCAATAAGAAAGCTAGAAAAGAAAGAAAGAACAAAGCATGCGCAAGCTCCGGCAAACGAAGGAGAGAAAAATCGCTTCTTTGCTCCCAAGGTTGCCGAGAAGAGTGATAGCTAAAAGTAAAGGTAAGCAAGGCACGGCGTAGTTATCGCGCGGTAGAAAACACGTCGCCAAGAAGTGGGTTAAAACTCAGTTTACCCGTTTCATTTTAAATATACTTCACATAGGGTTTCTCAAACTGTGATTATACAAGGTGGTTATAATTAAACTTCCCCTATAAACACCATCCCACAAAGCAAATGGATGAACGGAATGCAACGAAATTTTGTATATGGGCTTTACACGAGATGCGCTCACGGAATTTCGAAAAAAAAAAATTAGTTCCAAAATGTCCACCAGAGGGCGCTTTTTTCGTAAAAACATGAAATTTAACTCAGTAAAAGGCCGAAACGGAATACAGATACAATATTAACAAACCAGAACAAGAATTATGAGTAATAAAATGCAAAACCGGGAAAACTCGTCAGTTGTAGGAGAAAAATGCCGAGATTTGCATGCTTGGGAAGAAGAGGGAGCTTTATGCAAAACAGGTTTGGGTATGAAACGTTTGCAGACGTTGGCATGTTTAAGTCGATGTTTCCGGCTGTATTTATGGCGGTCTCTTTAGTTGAACGTGCGTTATTGGTGAAGCTGGTTTACGAAAACAAAGGGGAATGCTTCTGCTGCAGTTCGTGAATTTCGTCGTAGAAAGAACCTACGGCGTGGACCAATTTCAACTAAAGATATCCGGGCCATGATTAAGAGATTTGAAGAGACGGGGAATTTAGGAGTTCAACCTGGAAGAGGCCGCAAACGTGTCACACCGGTACTTGTTGATGCCGTAAAGACAGCTGTTGACGCACAGTCACAGACATCAGAGTTTGGGGGCAGTAGACTGCCTATGCTTATGCTGGCTATGCTTACTCGACAGACTGGCTATGCTTACAGCACCGTCCGAAAAGTGCTCAGAAACATAATGCACTACTTCCCATGCAAGATCCGTCCTACCCACGAGCTGCTTGATAGGGACAAAGCACAACGTCTCTCATTTGCAGTCAATTTCCTCAACAGAATGACTGTTGATCTGTCATGGCCTTGGAATATTCTGTGGAGCGACGAGGCTCATTTCTACCTCAACGGGACTGTCAACACACAGAATTGCCGCATTTGGGCTAAGGAACATCCTCGGATGCACACTGAAAGTCCCCTACATTCTCCAAAGGTGACTGTCTGGTGTGGATTCACGGCGACTTTCATCCTTGGGCCAGTCTTCTTTGAGGAAATCACAGAACGTGGGCCTGTCACATGTTCCGTTACGGGCCGTCGGTACCATAACACGCTGCAGACGTTTGTTGTGCCGCAACTACAGCAAAGGCGGGTACTTACATCGACCATTTTCATGCAGGATGGTGCACCCTAACATATCCATGAGTCCGTGAAGGCGCTATTACTCCAACACTTCAAAGAGGAGCGTGTTATTAGTTGCTCCTTTCGTAGTCCATGGCCACCACGTTCGCCGGATCTAACTCCGTGCGATTTCTGGTTATGGGGTTATTTAAAAAGTGTGGTGTATCGTGGAGGTGTTACGACGTTGAATGACTTAAAGAACTCCATAACGCTTCATGTGCGAAACCTCACAACTGATCAGTTACGATCTGCTGTTGAACACACTGTGCATCGACTTGAAATTTTGCAGGTGAATGAGGGTGGTCACGTGGAACACCTTTCTTTACATCGTCCTGGACACTATTAACAACTGCTCCGCTTGTGAAATTTCGTCCTAATGTGTTTTTGTTTCGGCAAACTGAACTATTTTTTAGGTAGATTTCGTAAGAAATACTACCTATTGCAATCGCACCAGTTTATATATCTATCTATCTATCTATATATATATATCTCACTTTTTTATGAACACGATAACTTCTATAATTCTTTACCAATCTCCACCAAACTTGTACATAAAATCAAAGGGGATAAAATCTTGGCTAAGTTCGTGAATGGGCAAAATCGGACCAAGGGGGTCGGAATAGGGGGCGTTTTTGTGAAAACCGAAAAAACGCCATAACTTCTTAATTAAAGTAGATATCGAATCGGTTTAAAGTTTATATTACTTCTTAAAAATGGGCCAAAAGTATATGCATGACAGATTTTTGATAAATTTAGAAATGGGCTCAAGGGGCGAAAAAAACAGGGATTTTGAGAGAAAAAAATTCATAACTTCGTCAATTTTCCAGATATTAGGTCCAACTAAATTTTTTGTAAATGTCCTTAAAATTATCTAAAACTTTTGTATTTACAAGTTTTTGATAGGACCAACTTTTACCGATGAACAAAATTAAAAACGAAAAGAAAAAGGGCGCTGAAAAAAGAGAAAAATCCATAACTCCGTCAATTTTTAAGATATCAAATCTGATTAAATTTATTTTACATCTTCCTAAAAATATCTACAACTTTTATATTGACAAGTTTTTCATAGGATCAATTCGTATAGCAAAAAGAAATTAAACAAAAATATGAGTTGGAGAAAAAATCTCAAATCCAAACTGCTTATATTCTGAATCGTTTTATAAATTCATTTTTAATTTTAAACGCATCCGAATGGTAGATCCTCTTATTTAGAAACTGTATAAAGTGACGCATTGGCCAATTTTCTGATAAAGACAGAATATATTTCAAAAAAGGCTACCAAAAAGGGTATTTTGAACAGAATTTCCGAAAGTCATCGGGACTGAAAATTGAAGGAAGTATTCAAATAAGAAATTGCGTTTTTTTCTGATTCGTTTTTAAATCCATTTTTCTTCTCAAACGCATCCAATTTACAGATCCTCTTATTTAGGAACTATATAATGTGATGCATTGGTCAATTTTTTGATAAAGACGGAATATATTTCAAAAAAGACTACCAAAAAGGGTATTTTGAACAGAATTTTCCGAAATCTTCGTCACTGAAAATTTAAGGAAGTGTTCAAATAAGAAATTGCGTTTTTTTCTGACTCGTTTTTAAATCCATTTTTGCTCTCAAATGCATCCAATTTACAGATCCTCTTATTTAGGAACTATATAATGTGATGCATTGATAGGTTTTTTGATAAAGACAGAATATATTTTGAAAAAAGGCTACCAAAAAGGGTATTTCGAACAGAATTTCCCGAAGTCTTCGTGATTTCAAAATTTAAGGAAGTTTTCACATAGCAAATTGCGTTTTTTATGACTCGTTTTAAAATCCATTTTCGCTCTCAAACGCATCCAATTTACAGATCCTCTTATTTAGGAACTATATACTGTGACGCATTGGCCAGTTTTTTGATAAAGATGGAATATATTTTTAAAAATGCTGTCAAAGTGAATATTTCGCACAAAATTTTCCGAAGCAATCATGATTAAAGAATTAAGGATGTATTCAAACAACAAATCGTTTATTTCATGACTCATTTTTAAATTCAATTTTTTTTTCTCAAATGCATTCAATTGACAGTTTTTTGTTATTTAGGAACTGTATAATGTACTATTTTGGTCGATTTTTTAATAAATTCAGAATCTATTTCAAAATATGTTGTCAAAATCGGCATTTGAGCTGAATTTTTCTTAAGATGATTCTGATAAAACCAGTTTTTGCAGAAAAATGAAATTAAAAATTTTTCATAAACGGCCAAATGAAGTTATTAAACTGGGTTTATCTCTAATCATATATATATATATATATATATATTGTTGAAATGAGCACTCTTCGAAATCTACCTCCGCCTATAGGCCCAGCCGACAGGGATTTTTTGTTTCGCAAATAGCGTACTGTTCTTTTTTCCTTACCTTTACTTAATATGGTTCGATGACAGGGTGATCAGACATATTAATAAATGTTAATTGTTTCTGTATTCCGTTTTGGTCGTTTATTGTGTCACATTTCATGTTTTTCCCGAAAAGGCGCCCTCTGGTGGACATTTTGGAACTAAAAGTTTTTTTTCGAAATTCCGTGAGCGCATCTCGTGTAAAGCCCATATACAAAATTTCGTTGCATTCCGTTCATCCGTTTGCTCTGTGGGATGGTGTTTATAGGGGAAGTTTAATTATAACCACCTTGTATATCCATACACATATGAAGAAGAACATATGAATGTCAAACGTTCAAGTACTCCATATTTTAGAAATAAATAATTTTATAATAATTTAGTGATTTTAATAATCTTTATATATATAAATCTTCTGTGCGTGTGTTTGTCACTGAACTTCTCCTAAATGACTGGACCGATTTTAATGAAATTTTGTGTCTGTGTTCCAGTGGATTCGACAATGGTTTAGATTCACATTTCATCGAAATTTATTCAGTACTTTTTTAGTAATTAGGCAAAAACTAAAAGTTAGTGATTTTTCGCTAATTAAAAGTGTTGAATAAGTTCGATAAGCAGAGTGTGGACGGAATGTCCGAGCGATCTAAGGCGTTAGATATTAACTCTGCTTCTTGAAGAGAGAGGTCGCGTATTCGAACCCCACTCCAGACAAACGTGTATGGTTTACAATATTATTTCCTGTATAATTCTTTTGATTAACCGACTTCAGAAAATCGTTAACTTTTAATTAAAAAAAGAAAAATAAACTTTTCTATCAAAAATTGAACCGACTTCGAAAAATACTGAAGAGTGAAAAATAATTTCCTTACATAATTGTAATAAGAAATTAAATTAAGAGCGTAGTGTTTGTCGTGCGTATTACTATATTTAAGTAAATTTATTTCATTTCCTGGAGTCCGTGCCAGCCCAAACCAATATTTAAATTAAAATTAAATATCCAATGCTAATCTTTATATATATAAATCTTCTGTGCGTGTGTTTGTCACTGAACTCCTCCTAAATGATTAGACAGATTTTAATGAAATTTTGTGTGTGTGTTCCAGTGGATTCGAGAATGGTTTAGATTCACATTTCATCGAAATTTATTCAGTACTTTTTTAGTAATTAGGCAAAAACTAATAAGTGATTTTTCGCTAATTAAAAGTGTTGAATAAGTTCGATAAACAGAGTGTGGACGGAATGTCCGAGCGAACTAAGGCGCCAGATATTAACTCTGCTTCTTGAAGAGAGAGGTCGCGTGTTCGAACCCCACTCCAGACAAACGTGTATGGTTTACAATATTATTTCCTGTATAATTCTTTTGATTAACCGACTTCAGAAAATCGTTAACTTTTAATTAAAAAAAGAAAAATAAACTTTTCTATCAAAAATTGAACCGACTTCGAAAAATACTGAAGAGTGAAAAATAATTTCCTTACATAATTGTAATAAGAAATTAAATTAAGAACGTAGTGTTTGTCGTGCTTATTACTATATTTATGTAAATTTATTTCATTTCCTTGAGTCCGTGCCAGCCCAAACCAATTTTTAAATTAAAATTAAATATCCAACGCTAATCTTTATATATATATATAAATCTTCTGTGCGTGTGTTTGTCACTAAACTCCTCCTAAAAAACCGGACCGATTTTAATGAAATTTTGTGTGTGTGTTCCAGTGGATTCGAGAATGGTTCAGATTCACATTTCATCGAAATTTATTCAGTACTTTTTTAGTAATTAGGCAAAAACTAATAGTTAGGGATTTTTTGTTAATTAAAAGTGTTGAATAAATTCGATGACTATCGTGCGGACGGAATGTCCGGGGGGGGTCTAAGACGCCAGATTTAAGCTCTGCTTCTTGAAGAAACAGATCGCGTGTTCGAACCCCGCTCCTGACAAACGTGTATGCGTTACAATAATATTTCCTGTATAATGCTTTTGATTAATTGACTTCAGAAATTCGTTAGCTTTTAACTAAAAAGAGAAAAATAAACTTTTCTATCAAAAATTGAACCGACTTCAAAAAATACTGAAGAGTGAAAAATAATTTCCTTACATAATTGTAATAAGAAATTAAATTAAGAGCGTAGTGCTTATCGTGCGTATTGCTATATTTACTTACATTTATTTGATTTTCTGGAGTCGGTGCCAGGAAGGACAACGTCTGTCGGGTCCGCTAGTAACTTTATATTTTCGTAAAAACAGATAACAGGCTAAAAAAAAAATAACATGCTATTTTGTACCAAAAGACCATGTTACAAGTAAAATGAGAATTTTTTGACTGGAGCAAAAATGATACCGATATCAAAAGACTAATCCCCCTTCCCTTAGAGATATCTTACGATATCACATGCCCCCCCCCCACCGATATCACCCCTCCCCCCTAAAATGATAACGTTGCATTTGCACAGCCCCAAAAGAGCATCCGAAAACACTGAATGAGCTTTAGAAACTTGTTCAAGAAAAATAGAATAAAATTTACATGACTATATTAAGAGAAAGTTTTTTTTTTTTTCATGGAACACCCAAGATGAAACATCTCTTGCCATTAGATAGAAGCAAATCGCCTCAAAAAATACAGCATGTATAATTAAAACTTAATTATCAAAATCGTTTGCATAAAGTAAGAAAGAATTTCTTTGTTAAGGGCTCTCTGTACCCATAATTCTTTGGAATATCGATTTTCTAATTTTTTTTCTTAGTATTTTATTATCTTTAGTACATTTTGAAGTTTCTTAAAAATGCGAGTATTATAAATACAGTTTAAAGCGGTTTTACTACACCGCTGTCCCTTTAAATGCCACAATCCAAATCCAAAACACTTAAAACTGATTTTTTTCAGCTTGTGTTTTTTCGATTAAGAGGCATGTTTAAAGTGATAAAACTGTTATGTATATATTACAATTGACTCGATTTTACTTGGATTTTCCTTATTGTTAGACAAAACTAAACAACAAACTTACAAAAAAGCTTTTTTTTTTCAGATAAAAGTGTAAAATGATAAAATGAATTCTGTTTTTACTGCAATTTCTTGCGTATTCCCACATTTTATTTTTTCTTTCAAATGAAGCTTATTATAAACCCGATACTTATAATTACATTATGCATTTTCATGAATAGTATAAAAAATAGCTCAAAATGTTCAAAATTGTACACAAAAATAGTCATTTTTTTTCCACAGAAAACTGTTATACAATTTTTACAACATCTTCTTTAAAAAAAAAAAAAAAAAAACATACGTAAGTAAAACCTAGTTCTAATTTTTTAGCCCAGCGCAGTGAATTTTCGAATTTCGCAAAAATTTCACGATATTCATTTTTTTCAGTCATAATTAACATTTTTCTATAACGACTTTTTCTTTAAATCTATACTTTTTTTCGCGAATTTTTCTCTACGATATTTTTACACATTTTGCGTTTTATATCATAATCTCTTGATGAAATTAGGTTTTCTTTCTTTAATCTTTCAACGAAATTTGCATTTTTCTAACTAATTTGAAATTTGCTTTTTCTTCTCACGTCCTTTTGTTGAAATTAAGTGTTTTTTACCGCGGTCCTTTGACGAAATTTATTTTCTTTTGCAACCAATTGACGAAATTAAATATTTTTTTACGCAATCATTTTTCGAAATTCGCGATAGTTTATCTCGACAGATCGATAAAAACAGTTGAATTTTTCAGTCCACGCAATGTATTTTTCAAGAGTGATTCTGTTCTGAAATTTCCTGATTTTAAACTATTCGGTTTCAATAGTTTTAAAAAACCTGTCACTTATTCAAAAATTTACAGCAGTTCTGTACAAACTGTTGAAGAAAACGAAATTAGCAATTTTTACAGCAATCAATTGAAGATAACCCCTATTTGTTTCTGAAGTTTTTGATGAAATACCAGATAATATTTTTCACGATCGCCTAAAGAATTTTCAATTTACGGAATCACGATTCAAGAATGGATTTAGGGAAATTTCTTAGAAGAAAAAAAAATGTGAACAATAAATAAACTTTAAAATACACTTGCAGTAGAATCCGGTCTGTGGAAGAATATGCAGGGAGACACTGCACACCATTTTTCATTATGCAGGACTTTTTGTTTCCGTGTGCAAACTGCGAAATTCCACACGATATTTCAAATCCTGTCCCTCAAAGAACTCCCCACCCACTGAAAAAATATTTAAAATGGCATCTCTGTTTCTAAGTAAGACAAATCCTATAAAAATATTTATGGACAAACGATTCATCCATTAAGAGGGTTTTGTGTTAAGAAGATTATTTTACAGCTTAGATTTTTTTTCTCTTGAAAATTATTAATGTGCGAATTTTTGAATAAATGAACGGTTTTTTAAAACTTTTGAAACCGAATAGTTTAAAATTAGGAAATTTCAGAACAGAATCGCTCGTGAAAATATGTTGCGTGGATTAAAAAGCTGAACTGGAAAAAGAAATGCGTGTGTGCTATTTGCAAAAAACCGTAGTTTAAGACTGATTTTCGTAGCATCTTAGCTTATAGGTCCAAATTGCAGTAATTATGATTTTTTCGTATCAGTTGGGAAGTATGGAAAATGCATTTTAAAATTTACTTAAATTTAAAAAAAATACATTTTTCAAATTTTGCTGTAGGCATCGAACAATTTAAAAGAATAATTTTTCTTCATTGAGTCCTTTATTATTATACAAAAAAGTATTGTTGCGAATTTTGTAAATAGTCAGTGTTTGTACTCTAAAACAATGTCAATAATCTTATTTAGCTCCATTCCTTTGTTAATATTAGTTTTTGTTACATTGTCTCTATCATCAGACAAACCTGTCTATTATTTTTCAGTAAATATCTACGGCTGTTTGGCGAAATATTATAGTTATCGCCAAGTTGACGTCACTTTTGACGACTAATTTTGGTCGCCAAATTTGGCGATATATCGCAAACTTGGCGACAAACTTGACGATTGTTGGCGATGGTAACAACTTCTCTCTCTATGGCAACCCCCTTATAGATATACTGATACATTGAATTTTTTCCGGTGGTTTCTGGATTTTCTAGAAGCTTTAGACATTTCCAGTGCATGCCGCGAGCCTATATATAGGAGAGCGATGCGAGCTAGTTGTGGTTATTATTTGTCAGCCAGTCATTTCAGTGAGCTACTAGACGATTGTTTAAGCAAGTTTGCTTGAGTATTGTAATTTATCTACGCTGTTTTTGAATATGATATACAGTGGTGGTTAAAATTATAAGAACAAGGCAAAAAATCGCCAAAACTTGACTACATTTTGCTGGAAACTTATGCAAATTTAATGGCAGGAAACCAATGTAAAATGAAGAATATTTTTATAAGTTCTCATGGAAATAGTGGAAAATTCATATTTATAAAATATATTATGAATTTATACAGCCTCTGACATGGACAAAATTATAAGAACAACTATATTTATGTGTTCTAAAAAGTAAAATTTGCATATTTTTTGTTCTGCACACGGAACCTCAAGACGATATAAATGCGTTGTATGCGTTGTGGATCGTGATATTCTGTTTTTCAGTCATGCCGTTGAGTACGAAGCTTTCGGAGTTTAAAAAAGGGAAAGTGGATGCATTATAAAGTTCAGGTTTTTCTGTACACCAAATTGCGACAAAGATTAATAGATCAAGAACGGTTATTTACAATTATCTTAAAATTTCTATACGGTAGAAAAGAATGATAATAAGGCAAGCTTGCTCCAAAAAACAAACGTCAACAGAAATAAAACGCGAATTGAACTTAGAATACGATGCTCGAACTGTTCGACGTGTTTTACAGAAAGAAAAAAATGTTCTCTATGGTAAACATATGTCACGACCGGCTCTTACAAAAGCTCATAAGAGATTGAGGATAGAGTTTGCCAAAAAATACATTATTATGGGGGAAAAGTGGAATGATGTTGTCTTTTCCGATGAGAAAGAGTTTAATTTTGATGGACCAGATGGTTTTTGCCACTTCTGGTATGATCTCCGTAGAGAAAAAGAAATTTTCTCAAAGCGTGCTTTTGGGGGTGGTTCAGTAATAGTCTGGGGGGCTTTCGCAGCTGGTGGAACTACTCCAGTAGTTTTTGTGCAAGGTAAAATGAAATCTGAGAGTTATATTGATGTATTGAGTGATAATCTTTTACCGGAAGCACCGTTAATAACGAGTGGAGGCTATTTTTTCCAGCAGGACAATGCCTCAGTACATTTTTCCCAAACGTCAAAATCGTGGTTTGATGCTAATTTTATGAAACTATTTGATTGGCCGGCCAAAAGCCCAGATCTGAATCCAATGGAAAATCTGTGGGGTATTCTGGCACACGAAATATACATAAACGGTACGCAATATAAAAACAAGCAAGAGCTCGTGTCCTCCATCGAAAACGCCTGGTCAAAAATTTCCAAGAATGTTCTTAAGGAACTGTCTAATTCCATGACGTCAAGACTTTTAAAAGTATATGAGAAGAAGGAGAAAATTATTAATTATTAGTGTGTTTTAAGAAAAAAGAATTCACTGTTCTTATAATTTTGTCCAATTTTTGATCAATGATATATTTTGTTAACTATCGCAAAACAATCGTATTTTGCATTTTTCAATGTTTTGAATTTTACAATGATATCTAGCATAAAAAAGTATTTTATATATAAATTTAACTTTATTTAATTCATAAATAAATTTTTTCTGTGAAATTTTCAATTGTTCTTATATTTCTGACCACCACTGTAGTGTTGAGACGTTGAGTAAAGAGTCTCTGTGAAATATATCTGTACTTGTACGATGGATTTAAACAGTTATTTTTGAATGTCTGGAATATTTGTGAATTTCGAAGACTCTGTAGCTGTGAAGTTTTGTAAATAAATTATTTTCTATTTTTCTAAGAGACAAGACTTTGAACTTGACCAACCATAAGATCAGAAGAACACTATATACTCAACAGTATCTTAAAACGCGGACTATTCTATGTGGGACAGCACTGTTATATATGTGTGCAGAAAATCTTGAAACTGAAACAGAGGTAAGATTCAGGGCTATAGGGATACAAGGGCTAGCCCATCCCTTTGAAGAGTCCCTCGCCGCTTTGAATCCACCCTCTCAAAGCAGGAAGCCCCGTGTGACGTCAGCTGGTTCCCGTCCAAGAGAGATAAGGAAGTGTTAGATGGTCATTTTCTTATGCGATTGCACAGAAAAAGGTTCTAAAAATCAAATATTGTTTTCTCAAATCAAATGTTGTTGATCTTAGTTTCTAATTAAAAGGCTGCTTAAAGTTACATATTTGTGAATTAAAAGTGTTATAAACCCGATCTGAAAATGCTTTTCTTGTGCAATTGCTACTTGCAAGAATACCTATCGAAATAAAGATAAAAATGTTTTGTTTCATCGGTTTCCTGAAGAATGAAAATTTATTATTTTTTTAGAAGTGTTAAAATTATCTTACAATTTAATGTCTGTTTTTATCAGGGTTGGAAAAAAAACCTGTTTTTTTTTTAAAAAAAAAGACGGTTTTTTTTTGGTTTAAACTGGGTTTTTTTAAGCATCCTTTATTACATATACATGCATATTTATTGATAAAAATAGATATTAATGGGTTATAATTTGTGTAACTTCATTTTAAAATAATTTAAATTAAATATTTACAGTGAATTTATGTAGAAAATTCAAGAAATTCATATTTTAATTTAAACAGTATTAGAAAACTGCCTTATGCTCTAAGAATAAACTGCTCTATACAGTGAAGCATTGAAGCACTTTAAATCTTTATAAACAATCTTTTGATTACTAATAATAAACATTTGAAAATAGTTTGATAAATAAAATATTTTTTCCACAGTCATTTAAATAATAAACTTCAAATACTTCTTTGGATTTTGTTTCTTGAGTGACAATTAGAAGTCAACGTTTTTGGTCATAGATTCAGCAGATAACTAACATTTAAAATAAATAAATAAATAATATTAAAATGCTATAAGTAGTACCCAATCTTTGAAAACTCTCTTATTCGGCTTCATATTTTGATTTTAATGCTTAAGATAACCTCCCCAATTAAGACTGGGGATTTCTTTTACAGCTTGAAATCTTATGGATTGTGTTATGTTATCAATTGCGTTAAATAAACTGCATTTTTCAAAAAACTAAGATATTTTATATTAAATATTGAATATTTTTAATATATTTTATATTTGATCAATTCATATGTTTGAAGCTTTTTTTTTTTAGAGAAATAAATATGTTCACCAATGCATATATTGATTTTAATCCTATATATAAAAAAAACTAAACTCACTATAACCAATGCTTATTGTTGAAATAAACTGTTAAAAATAGAAATTATTTATATCCAATAATCTGAAACACGTAAATTATGAAGAAAAAGAGAAAATGTCATTAAAAAACCCAACTTTTTTTTTTTTTGAGAAAAAAAACCAGTTGGTTTGAGTCGCGGTTTAAACCATAGTTAAAACCAATTGGTTTAAATCATGCAAACCGTAATTTTTTTTTATAATAATTATTATTATTTTTTAGATGAAATTTTATGACATAAATATCAACATGTATTAGTGGTTTTGCTAAAACGTAGAGCAATGAATTTTATATCTGTTTTCAGAATTTAGAAAAATTGTTTATAGAACCTAAAAATTAAAAAAATAATAATAAAAACATAATCGAATAAAGAAAAAATATTATTTATTTTAAATTTATACTTGCAAAGCCTTCAATTTATTTTTTTTAATTTCAATGTTTAGAAATAAGCTATTATTTATAATTCTGCCTATAGTGTAAAATTTATATAAAAATTACCTGCATTTTATTTTTTTAAATACTTGATTTTCTTTCTTTCTTTCTTTTTATTTCTTAAAAAAAAGTGTACATCTTAATTTTATTTTAATCTGTCTGTGTCCGAAAGTAACATTAATCTTGAAATTAAAATATTAGCTGAATTTTGCATTTCCACTGCAAAGTTAAACCGATGTCAAAAATCGCTTTTGGCCTCTAGTCTGCTTATTGTGATATTAACGATAGATAAACTAAATCTATTTAAGATGCTTTTGTAATGCAACTAATGCAATCAACTAACTCAAAATAAAAAAACAATCATTTAAATTCTAGTTAATTTATTAATCCTTTTTAAAATTTTTATTTTTCATACGAAATTTCATGTATTGAAATAAAATACGACCAAATAAATTTTAGACCACGATTTTCCTTATCCTATCCTCACACTAGGAGAACCAGGAGAACCACACTACGTCATCATCCTTCCCCCTCTGTCTTCACTTTTCGGGGATGATTGGGCTCCCCCTGGGTAAGATTGAACTGACGTCTTTCTCTCCCCCTTCTTTCGAGATTCCACTTATACTCTAAAGAGAAAACTGGATTCTTGGACGATTATAGCTGTGCAATACTACAGCGATGCTATCTCACTATACTCTTCTAGTATGTGAAGCAGAGTACCTCATTGTTCCTGCGTTCACTTTGGCCGCATGTATCAGCTTCTTGGAGACTCTGGTGAATGAAAGAGTTCTGACTATTTGCGCCCATTCACTATTTATGGTCAATCGGGATTCACTAGAGAATATAATACTGTACTATTAATTCTTACTCCCAACGAATAAAATCTCTGCACCATCGTAAATGTTTTGTTCAAAAAAGCTTTCTTGGACTTTTAAGCCAACACTATTTCATCCCCAGAAAATGATTTCTGTCGATAACAAAAATTGACACAAAAAATCTACCACGACCTTAAGTATACATTCTCACAGTACTGTTGCATTTAGAAGTTATTATTTATCCACTCTCTTCGAAATGACTTTTGCTGTGGCAAATTAAGTGATATTATGCTTTACCTTGAGACGTTCAGCTGCTCAAACATTATCGTACATACTCAAATACGGTCTTATATAAAGTTTTCAAACAACGCTTGAGGTCAAATAGGAAATTTATAGCTCTATTACAAGAAACTGACAGTGTGATTTCCCAACATAATTGTTACAGCTTGTAATTATGAAGAAGAAAACGCCGATGCACTGTCTAAAATACCGATAAAAGACATTGCCCTAATATATATAGACCAAATACCTGTTGCGTCTCAGCAGATATTTTCCCTGTAATTGGCGAACTGAATTGAAGGAAGTTTTGCATAAATTAATTACTATTTAGCATTTATACGATGCTCTCGATAATCTTATTTATAAGCACAATTGCTAAAACTTCTTCTGTTCATTACATACAGCTGTTAAATATCATAGTTTTAAAATATCTCTAAATCTGTACGACTGTTTTATATTCGTTTGTATTTTCACTGTATTTTGAATTTTAGAATTAAATAGTTTTATACATCTTTTGTCAGAGAAAATAAGACAGATTATACTTTTTTTAGATTATTAATTTTAAAAAAATTAAAAAAGGAAAAGAAAACGCGTGATTTTTTTTAAATAAATATTAATAATTTAGCTAATTTTAATTTGTATTTAAATTTGTAAAGTTTTTCATAATTCTCCGAAGAGCATGATTATAATTTTTTTATAAAAAGGTCATGAGAAAAAACTATATATTTAATTAAAATGAATAATCTTTAGAAATACGTTTTCTTCTCCATCAAAAAGAAAAAAAACTACATTTTCTTATTTCAATCAAAACTTCATTGCTATGAATACTTTAATTTTTTATTAATTTTAGATATGAAGAAAAAAGAATTCTGAAAGAAAATGAAAGCTATATCCTCCTGGGTGAACAAAAGTTGAAATATTTTTATACATCTCAACAGAGTGTTTAACTAAAATTTGTTTTTTATTTTCTGTGCGAATTACAACATGCACTCGCTCTTGATATCGAATCTTAATCTTCTGGGTATTCTTTAGGGAATCTAAGTCTAGCATTATTTTTGACTAAAATAATTCCAATTTGGTATTCTTAAAATCTAATTAAAAGATTTAAAAAGAATACTGCGCTTTAACGCGGAAATTAGTTTTTTCTAATATTAAAGAAAAAAAATTATATGAAAAAAATTTTAAAAGACTTTTTTGAATAAGAGCTAAAGAAATTATAAAAGTACTTTACTTTATATTATGTTGGTTTGAGAAGAAAATGGTGTTTTAAGAAAATTAAAAAAAAATCTCCTCAGATTGAATTTACATTTAAAATGTTATGCAACAGATTAAACATTACTTATCACAGATTTTAAGGTATTGTTTTTTATTCGATGATAAATGTAGAAGATTATTATTAAAAAAATAATAATAATAAATCTGTTTAAATCATTTAATATTATTCTTAAATTCTTCTATGCTTTGGCGTACCCCATACGGATGATATTAACTATACCATACTAAATATAGACGTGAGAAAAGGCGACAAAAAATCATCATTTGGCACCCCTCTGTTTTGATGCTCGGGGCTCATTCCCCCCCCCCACCCACCCTCTGCTCCCTCCTTAGTTTCGGGTCTGAGAGGGGAAGGTCTTGCAGGTAATAACAGGTATTTGAAAAAAAAATCTTTCAGATGGTACCAATATACATCACTGATAAATACTTTTCGCTAAATACGCAAGTTCTATGATGCTTTACCAATATTTTTCCCCACAATTTGTTGTTGAACTCCCTTTAACTGAATACTTCGCTTGGCATAATTATGAAACACATTTTGCTTTATCATTTCATGCTTTAGAAAAATAGATCCACTTTTTATTTCTTTTTCGTAACTGGAGCCTATTGTCAGAGTCTGAATACATTTACCGCATTCGACTGCCTGGCGCATTCATGAATTACACAAATAACGTTAGCAGCATTTGAAGTTAGTTTCACTTAGTTTGGTTGCCTATTGACACGGTAACAACCAGTGACGGGAGGATCGAAGGGGGCGATTTCCCAGGGCGCAGAAATTTAGGAGGAGCTAAATTTATACAACCAACGTCATTTTGGGAAGTTTAGCGTCAAATTGGGGGAGGAGGGGGTTCCAAATTGAAACTTTGCCCGGAGCGCAGATTTCTCTTCGCACGCCCCTGGTAACGACAAACGAATCACATTTCTATGTAACAATTGGGGTACCTTCGTATCTAAGAGAATATCTGTACTTAGTAACGAATATGTGCGGTTCGCAACAGCTCTATTAGAAACCTGGTACTTTGTGAAATGGTAGTTTTACAATTTTGCAACAAAAGATGTATGTGTTTGAAAATTGCCTAATGTATTGAGGAAAAAACGTTAAAACACGTCCAATATTTACATATTTTCACAAAATTTCATAGAAAAAAATTACATAACACTCAATTTTTTCTTTTATGAACAGTAATGCATGCATAGTAATACTAAGTTTTGAAATGTATCATGTTCAAAACATTAATACTAAATACCATGAAAATTGGATATATAAGATGCTAGGAACAATTTGAATGTACTAAGAAGGTGAAAATTCATATTTTGAGAAAATGCGATTTGGTGTTTTATTTTAAATGTAATTCAATTACGCTGTGCCAATTTTCACCCTCTAGGAATCGTTGCAATTGCAATGTCTTTTTTATTTTTACAAATGTAGTTGTTAAAATTAATGTATATTAATAAACCGAAGAGAAAAATCAACATGCAAAAAATATGACGCACGAATGATTTCATTATTATTTGTTTGTACGGCAATCCGTTTAAAACAGATTTTTTATTCTATATGTTGCTATTTTTTGCAATGAATCGCATCATCATAATATACTTTATTAAATAACATCACGAATAAATACCCAATTAAAACACATTTTTCTGAAATTTCTAACAAAGTCTAAAAAAGTCTCTCCCCTGGCATGTCCCCTTGCCGGTTTCAATTTAACTTTCAAACAATACGTATATTTTTTCCGTCAGATGCTTAGCTAAAGTATGTTTAATTGGAATTTAAGTAATTATACTTACGTATTATAAAATAAAAAATAAAATAATTTTGTTAATTTCAAATAATTTTTAAAATTAACTTTTGTCCCGCTTTTTTCTGTATCTACCCTGTCAAATTTCGTTCCGCTGAAATAAATATAAATTCAAGGATGGCTATATCGGAAGCAGCGCTTAAGGACATCTGTTGGCTTGAAATTAACAATACTAAGCGCGCAAGCCATTTAAGCGTCTCCATTTTTCGTTGTTGCGATTTGATCGTGCGGTGTAGTGGTTTTGCACGGTGATCGTGTATCTCCCCTGGTAAGTCATAAAACTTATAATATTCATTTAATTCAATTGCATTTACGGCCCTAATTAAACAATACGGTGATAATTAAAGTGAAATACACAATTATCCCAAAAACTAATTCAGTCAGTTAAAAAATTTGAATTTACATAAAAATGTCTCTTCCCTGCCGTATTTCCCCTGGCAAGATAACTGCCAGGGGAGTGAGTCACTGACCAGAAAAAGTTATAAAATATGTATAAAGTGACTTGCCCTTATATGAAAAAGTACATAAACGGGACAAAAAATCTTAATTTAAAGGTTTTTGATCAAACTCAAACTTTTCTTTTTGGCCGATTTCTCTGTTTTTGAACCTCTTATCGTAGAATCACCCGTATACTTTTAAGTTGTCAACACTGACAATAACACACTAGCTTGCATAAAATAATAAACAAACCTTTTTCGGATGTTGTTCTTTAACGGAAAAGCATCAACCTGAGTAATAATGCCAGTAGAGGGCATTATTTCTCCAGCATTCTTATTACGCAGTATATTTTAAATTACAAGCTACCTTGCAAATACATTAAAAATCTTTCACAGTGTTTTAAATGTACATGAAGTACATTACAATTTTATGTAATAAACTAAGTATTTCCTGATCAAAATATAGTCTTCAGATCACAGAACTTAACTCTAAACTTTAGATCAGGCGTTGATTCTCTTATGCTTTTTCCAGTGATATGGCCTACAAATGGAACAAATTAACTTTTAGCGGGTTTTTTTCGATGTCCTTCTGCACAGAGTCATAAGATTCTATTTCCTGGACTTTTTTTTTCTTTTCATAATTACGCGTTATAATTAGCACTTGACGTTATTATCCCATGACACCTTAATACTTTACCTAAAATAATCAAAATAATTATTGAAATTATTCTATAGAAAATAATTATGTACTTATAATCGTAGTATTGTATTTTTTAGAAAAATTATAGAGATTTTATTAAATTCTTATTTTAATCAAACATGTTATAGGTGCTAGAATTAGAACCACACTGTAAAAAAAAGTTCTGTAAGTTCCGTTTTCGATACGGCAAATAGTTGCCTTTACTGAAGCATATAAATTCATTTTGAAAATGAAACATTTTAATTCAATAGCGATAATAGCTGAAAATATAGTTAGTAGCTGAAAGGCTTCCGATTGTTTTTGAGATATTCCGTATTCAAAACGGAATAAAATGAAGCCTGAAAATTCTTTTCAATAATTAAACGTTTAGCTTCCGATGTGAAACATTCCTAAAATTTTTTATATTGCATAAAAAAGAAAGATAAATGGAAGAAAGTAATAAAATGTTGAAATTAGTAATTAATTGAAAAAAGCTGAAAAATTGTACTATTTCGAAAGTAATTTCTCCTACTGAAGAGAAAAGCATATTGTTTACAAATTGAATTTTTTTTGCGTTGGATGTATTAATCTACATGTTTAATTATTTATTAATTGTAGTTATGATTAAAGAAATGCTGAAAGGAAATGAAAGCTAGACACTTGAGTGTACAAAAAATGAAAAATGTACTTGAATTTACAAATTAAGAGTTTAATGAAAAGTTGATTTGTTCTGGGCAAATAAAAACATGAATTTCAACTTTATGTCGAATCTTAATTTTTCATGCCTTGAGGATATAAAAAACTCTATTTTTGTGTAAAATATATTAATTTGAGACTCCTTATAAGTTACTAAAAGATAAAAATAAAAACATCATTACGTTACTCAGGAGTTTATTCTATTTTAAAAACACAAAAAACGCCATTTTTTTCCTTTAAAGCTTATTCGAATCATAGCAACAAAAATTAAAAAGAAAAGAGAAAATATTTTTTACTTCGTTTTATTTTGGCTTGAGCGAAAAGTAGGCTTTTAATAGAAATAAAATTTGTTTCGTATAATAAATTTTATTAAAAATTTCATTTCGTATTGCAAATGTTATATATAATATGCTTTAATGTTTTAGTTTTTCTTAAATTATGAACGAAAAGTATAGCGTGTTCCTAAAGACATGCAACCCGCATTTCAGCTCTCCTCTGTAAGCAATATAAAGATAGGTGCGCGCTTGAATTACGAACTATTGAAACATTAACACAAGATAGATGGCGTTGCTATCAAAGCATCAGCTCACATAGTTTCAAAATGGTGCTCAAGTTTCCAGACCGTGCATTTATTGCGGTGTTGAAAGGGTGGTCCGAGGAGGATATTCCCTCCGGAGCAATGAGATTGCCCCCCCCCCCACCCGCACATTAATTTTTATTAAAAATTTCATTTCGTATTACAAATGTTACGCATAATATGCTTTAATGTTTTAATTTCTTCTTAAAACATAAATCTATAGTACAGCGTGTTTCTAAAGACATGCAACCTGCATCTCAACTGTTAATAAAGATAAGTAATATAAAGATAGGGGCTTAAATCACAAGTTATTGAAAAATTAACACAAGATAGATAGCGAAGCTATTGACGCATGATAGATGGCGAAGTTATTGACGCACAACAGATGGCGTTGCTATCACAGCAACAACTCACATAGTTTCAAAATGGCACTCAGGTTTCCGGACCGTACATTTATTGCAGGGCTACATTAGATACCAGGCTTGCTCATTCCTTATCACGATGTCACAAAAGGTGACTGGCTGCTATCTGTGTTTGGTAAAAACAGGGCTCAAAGTGACGCAC
This sequence comes from Maratus speculifer, assembly GCA_964019185.1. Classification (NCBI taxonomy): domain Eukaryota; kingdom Metazoa; phylum Arthropoda; class Arachnida; order Araneae; family Salticidae; genus Maratus; species Maratus speculifer. The sequence continues at coordinate 244,203,894 of OZ025289.1, forward strand.
CCATCGTTTTCTATCAATCGCTGGATGTCATTCAGCCACCTTTTGTGACGTCATGAAAGGAATGAGCAAGCCCGGTATCTAGTGTTGCCTTGTTTATTGCCGCGTTGATTACAAAGGGAGACCCGAGTGGCTTCGAAAATAGCATTTCCTAAAAGTTATGCTGTTACAAAAATAAAAAAATGTGAATTTAACCAAAAAACTTTTCGATTCTGATTTTTTTAAATATAGGGCTTTAAAATGCACCAAATCTTAATGCGAAGTGAGAACAACACAAAAAGTAGTTCCCTTGCCAGTCAATGAATGTAAGAAAAACTCTTGGACAGTATATTTCTTAAAAGAATTGTAAGTACAGGTATGATAATTAATTCCTTGAAAATTGATTCATTAAATTTTAGGTTATATTTATTTATTATTTTTTACACTCATTTTAAAAACAGGTAAGATTTTAACAACAACAACATAGAATAGCCTGTTTAATATATATGAGCTCTTCAGTTTTTTTTTTTTTTTTTTTTTTTTTTTTTTTCAGTTGTGTTATGCATAAGTTTGTCATTCATTAATGTGTTAAAAAATAAATAAAACTCTGTAGAAACATTTTGCTGCTAATAAGGACTTTGACAAAAGCTGCTACAATGGTTAGCAGCCCCAGCAGCAGAATTTTTTTATGCAGTCTGCAACACAAGTAGAAAGTTTACAAACAGTATGCATAACTTAAGGACAGATGTCCTCTTTCCAACCCCTTACATTACGTTACATACACTCAGACCTCTCAGGTATTTATGATTTACATTAAGGAAAAGTACTTTTAAATGTAAGAGTCTTTTGTTTTCAGAATTTTTAACACGAGCATACGTTGTCCGAAAGGATGGAGAAAATCTATTCCCAGCCCTATTTTTGCGGGCCTTTTTGCGATCTTTTGACAAAAATTGCTGTTTATTCCCTATCTATTTACGAAATTTGCTATTTTTCGGGATTTTGTTTTACGAAATTTACTAATTTTGTCATCGGTTTACGAAATGTGTCGTGAGCGAATTTTTTATAAAATGTGCATTCTTCGTAATTTTTTTACGAAATTCACCATTTTTGCAATCTTTTTACGAAATTTGCCATTTTTCGAGATCTTTGACATAATCTGCGTTTTTTAATGATTTATTTTAAAAAATTTGCCACTTTTTTGTAATCTGTTTGCAAAGTTTGCCGTTCTTCGCGATCTTTCGACAAAATTTGCACTTTCTTGATCTATTGATAAGAATTGGAGTTTTTTCGCGATTTTTTAACAAAATTAGTAGGGTTTTTTTTCGTGATTCTCTGACAAAATTCGCGTTTTTTTCTAAGATCTGTGCCAAATTGATTTTTTTCGGCGGTCATTTGCCGAAATTCGCGACACATTTTATTTCCGAATTTTTGAATTTATGATCAATTTGTTATTCTTAAAATGACTGCCTTAATTTTTCGAAATATTTGGAACAGAATCGTCCTGGTCGATTTATAGTTTAACGGGATTCGGAGCTTCGTTGATCGCATGTGGCGCGGATCATATTACTATAGCACATAGCAAATAATCTCGAACAAACTTTTTTTTAAACATTTGAAAAATAACAATGAGACCTACTTAAGAGCCTACGACGTGCGTCGCTGCACTGCGATGATTCTGCACCCGGGTAACAATGAGAATATAAAGGTATAGAAGTTAATTGAGTTTCTAATCAATCTAATTGAATTATATCAGTTTATTGTGGACCGGATTATGGAACCTAGTGTAGAGAATGTGTGTAGAGATATACTCATGCAGAAGCTATTCACTTCCATATGCACAGTCCAGATGCATTTGCATGCACGCTCGTACTAACTTAGGTGCCAGAAACAGGTGGACGAAAAGAAGGTGAACTTTTAGGTAGCACGAAGATATGCTAATATGTCTAATGTATAATTTTTACGATTTAACGCCGGAACATTACGAGAGAACTTTCATCTAGTGATTTAAAGACATTTTTGTTTATGACTGGTGATATTTAAAGTATGTTTTAATTTAAAAAATTAGTAGCTTATAAACACTTTTAGAAACATAAATTACACATGAGCTACTATTGCCCTCTAATCATTTGACCATTTTTCTTGTTTTAGATTGCTTGTAGAGAACGAATTTTTCGGAGTACAGTTCTATATTTTAACGATTTTTTCAAATAGGGTTTTAGAATCTCCTACATTCTAAAAATTTAGATCCAAAAATCGTTAAAATATGGCACTGACTGTATGCCAAAACATTAGGAGAGAACTTTCATCTGGTGATTTAAAAACATTTTTGTTTATGACTGGTGGTACTTAAAGTACGTTTTAATTTAAAAAAAATCAGTAGCTTAAAACACTTTTAGAAATATAAATTACACATGAGCTAATATTGCCCATTGATCACTTGACATTTTTCTTGTTTAGACTGCTAGTAGAGAACGAGTTTTTCGACTTAAAGTTCTGTATTTCAACGATTTTTTGAAATAGGGTATAGAATTTCCTAAATTCTAAAAATTTATATCAAAAACCACTAAAATATGGCACTGACTGTATGCGAAATAGTCGTTCTCTACAAACAATCTAAAACAAGAAAAATGTCAATTAAGTATTCTTTGCAATCAGAACAGAAACTTTTCTAAATGTTCACTGTTCAAAATTTCAATATAACATTTTTACAGCTCACCTGATAAACAAACAAATTAATGCATAATTCTATCGATTTTTGTTTCTGAGAAAATTAATTTTGAAATCAGGGTCTTATTCGCTAGACACCCTGTATTTATCATCATAAATTTGTAACTTTATTTATATTTTACCATTTTTGAGAGAAGGTATTTCGAATATTAAATCGCATTTAAAGACACCCATTTCTTCCATAAAATATAATTTTGAAGGACTACTACAACAAAAATTTATACTTAAAGCCATTAATTAAAAGAATAGATCTAAATGTTATTTCTACATGGAACTTGCGATTTATGTCTGGAATATATTTCATGAAAATGATTCTCTAGATAACTATAATTACGGAAGTTCTTGGACAAATATTTTTAACTCTTATCTTTATTTTTCTTATCGCAAAACATATTTCACTAACTATCTTTCTTTTAACTGTTTTATCTATGAAATTTCCTTTATAAAATAAACATATTTAACTACTGAGTTAGATTTTCACAGTAAAAAAAAAATATATATATATATATATATATAAATGTATAGATTTGGGTATACCCATATACCTTGAATGACGGAATTCCTTACAACCAGTATAAACTACTATTTAATTCTTAATTGCATCAATTATTCTGTTAGAAATGTGTATACCTTACCCATATACCTTGCATGACGGAATTCCTTACAACCAGTATAAACTACTATTTAATTCTTAATTGCATCAATTATTCTGTTAGAAATATGTTTTTTATTCTTATATTAAAATCTAGGCACCAGAAATTTTAACTTTATTTAGTAATTTTTGTAATTTCTCTAATTTTTATAGAATCAATATTTCTATACAAATATAGTGATCTCTAAGAACTTAGTTTACTTATCAAAAGTTAAATAAAAAGTGATAGGAATTTGCATCATTATGCATTTAAGGTTTAGTGAAAAAAGTTATGTGTAATTTTAATGGGATTTTGTACTGTATTGTGTGATAAATATTTTAGCTTAGTTAGGTCTCTTCGCTTTTTCACTTATAGACTAAGAACCTGCCAATTTAAATATTTTTTTGCATATGATTTTAATTCTTTTAAAGTTTCACTGATGATGGAGTTTAAAATCTTAGAAACAGCTGTCTGTTAACAATATTTACGATAATCGGATATTTTATCCTTTTGTTTAAGTGTATTCGAATAATCAAATATTTATACGGATGTTAATGCACAGCTTCGAAAGGAAAGAAGTATTATCCGGATTCTAATTCTTTTCAGAAATTTTGTTTAATAAAGAATGTGATAAAACACTTATAATGAAAATAGCCCTAAGTTTTATATGGTCATTTAGTTTTCAGAAGATCATACAAAGAGACAGGTTGCTAAGAGTGAAACCTTTTGTATATCAGCAAACCATGAGCGCAAACTACGTAGCTGAAGCTTAGTTTTTCATTATCCTCCTTAGTCCTGACACAAATTTTGCATAGTACTACAAAAAACAATTTAAAATTATTATAAAACATCTCCAAAAATGTACCAGTCTGTATATCGAAGCTTCTAATATGCATAATTCCCATATAGCAAAAGATGTCGAAATCAAATCGGCCGTTTATCCGAATTATCGGCGTAATATTGATAATCGCCCACAGACAGTATTACGATCTCAATAGGTTACGATCTCATATTCTGTTCAAATAGTCCAATGCTAAAATCGGCAGGAAATCACATTAACTAATAGATTTGATATGGTTATATTTGACCCAAAAATTTCCTCGGCTGACTTTCCTGGGGCGACCAATTCCCAACTATTTGTGTCCCTCGTCAATGTTCCCTGCAGTTTCAGTCTATTTTCAAATCACGTGACTGCTCACTCCTCCCTTTCAAGACTTTCTCTCTCACCTTATCCACCCCCTCAAAGTTCTTTTTATCTTGCAAGCAAGGTCATTTCTAATCAGACGAGAAGCGTGAAAAAAATAGAAAATAAATAAATTATATTCCAAGCGCAAAAACTAGTTTTTTTGTGTGTGTGTGATTTCTATGAAAAAATTAAAAATGAAGAATATTCGGTAGTAAAATTAAAGCATAAACAACTATTTGCGTTTTTTTTTCCTTCTTTTGTTAAGCTAAAATTTAAAAAAAATATGAAAAACTGGAAATGTTGCCATAAGAATTAGCCTTCTCGAATGAGCGGATACGACACAAATACTGAATATCTTTTATCTTATAAGATTATGATATAGAGAGGACATGGAGAAGTAAGGAAGCCTAGAATTGGGGAATTTATTAATTGCATGTTCTCTTTTTTTCTTCTTTTCTTTTCTTTCTTTCTTTTTTCTTTTTTTTTTTTTTTTTTTTTTTTTACTTTTTCTAATTTCTGTTTTTTCGAGAGGTATGGAAATTCCACTTATTTTCAAGAAATTTTTATATACTTTAAAAAATAAAATAGGAAATTGTTTTCTTTTCTAAATTTAATGCATTGCAAAAAATGTGAAATATTTTAGTTTAATAATATATTAAAAGTTTAGATCGGACTAAATACATAATGTTCTAAATTATTTCGATAACAATAATAAAAAAAAATTCGTCATATTTCTCAAAAATGTGATGCTAATTTTATTCCTTCAAATAATCATTTATGTAATTTTACTTCAAAATGGATTTGAAGCAAATAATTGTTTTAATATTCAAAATTTTGGCTCTTGTCTACATGCATTATTTTCAATTTATTAAACTAAGTCACCTAAAATGACGTGTCTTTTTAACAATAAATAGATAATAGATAATTTTCAAGATCTGTAAAATCGTTGCCCAATTTTACCACAAAGCTGGACGAGCAGCTGTTGGACATTCTAAGATAATTTGAGACATTCTAAATTATAATCGACCAATTAAGGAGTCATCAAAACATTCCCCATACATTAAACAATGCATGAACAAAATAAAATTCAGGGAAGGTTAATCTAAGGGGTGTTTGCTCTATAATATGTATTAAAATAGTATTTTTAATGTATTAAAATAATAAAAATTCGTGATTGCTAGCGTTAGCTTTCTCTTTGTAAATAAATCTTCATTAAAGATAATATATAGTGATCCTATATGACTAACAGAAGCAAAGTTGTTCTTTGACTTGCAATAGAAGAAGCTTATATAAATAATCAGGGCATGAAATTTTAGTTGAAAAGCTACTCGCCAGACTAAAAATTTTTATCGCCTTTCAGGCTAATTCAGGCAGCAACGTCAGACACCGCATTGACCAGAAAATGAATTATTAATGACAAACTGAATTTAAATTGAAAATTGTTATAAAAAGCTGTCTGTTAAATCCAAAATATTTAATATTCCTGAAGAATATGGGCATGTTTTTAAATCTTAACAGATGTAAAATGAAGAACTTTCTGGTGACCGAAATCGTAAAAGAATGCAGAAATCGAAAATTCGAAATATATTTAATGCAAAAGAAAAATAATATTAACTCAAAACAAGGTTTCCTCAACAATTCAATGATTAGAAAAATCCATTCTCCCGTAGGATAAAAAAAAAGTGGGTGACCCTTCATTTTTCTTCGTTTGGAAGATAAATGACGCCACTTGATTTTAATCGCAGATTGAGGCCGATATTCGGAGTATGTATAGTTAGATTTGAAGAACAACATTTAAAAAAATGAAATTTACTCGCCAACCTTAAATATTTGCCCGCCAATGGCGATCTCGCGAGCGATAATTTCGCGCCCTGTATTAATAACTATGCATGTGGAGTTCGTCCATTCTGTTTGATTGATTGAAACTCAGATTAAGTAGTTCAATAACTGAATGCAACGAATGTGAAATTTAATTAATTTTACCAATAAATTTATTTTACTATTTTCAATATCATTTTAAGTATAAATAATTTGACTAATGAACTTTATAGTTTACGGTTGAACAGCTTACATAAAAGAGTTTTGAATTTTTATGGTTACTTACTTTTAAAATGTTACTATCACAAAAGAAAATCTAATCAGTTTTTTATGGTATTAGTATCACAATTTTTTAAAAATTGATTCGTATTTGCAAATTAAAGATATTTTATTAGTTTTACCAATGATAAGTAAATCCATGATAATTTACTTCTTTGGTAGTTTTAAATGTTTACAGAGGCATATATTAACTGAAAAAATGTTTAAAAAATAGCTTTAGGCTTACATACAATAAATACAGATATAAGATAATGCTGCTATTTAATTCTAAAGGGAACATAATTTTTTTATTATTCATACTTACAAATCTCGCAAACCTTCATAGAAACTTTTATTTGTTTTCCTTGTAACCTTTTTTTCAAGTTAATTTTTTTAAGTCATTTTTTACATATTTTTCTTTTGCAAAATGTTTATGAAAAATTGCTTTAGCATAACTGGAAATCAACTGTTTACATTAGAGAGTATTATAATCAGGTTAATTATAATATTTTATAGATATTTTGATAATTACATTCTTTAATGACATTTATATAAAGCAGAAATAAATGTATTGAATTACTTTCGGGTACATATATATAATATAAAATTATATAAAAAGCGTTACAAATATCTTAAAATATATTAAAATCCATTAAAAATCCCCAAAACGTTTCAACCATTACACTGCGGACATCAGTGGGGATTTAAATGTTATCATTATTTTTCTTTACATTTTTTCGACAACTCCTTAGAAGCTAGTTGTGTTTATGCACCTATTGCACCCTATGCTTGTAATATATGCACCGGATCTACTGATGGCTTGGAGTGGATCAATTATAATATTTAACAGATATTTTGAGTTTGGAGACGATAGATCCGTTAAACACATTATGCCAGTCCAAAAAGATAGTAAATATATAATGGAGCCCACACTGGGTTATTAAGATTAGATCAAATTCAAACTATAAAAAATAGATTTTAATAAATAAAAAATCAACTTTCGTACAAATAATTAGTAGAAAATTATAAGAGAATCAGTTTAATTAATTGTTAATAAAGATATAGCTTGCAATGATACGCTATCAAAGGATATCAATGGTGTATGGAAAGATCTGCTGCATAATAGATAAAAACTTGTTTTACTGGAAATGTTGATGTCTTTATCTAGCATCTCATCTTACGTACAACCTATAAATTATAATCCAAATATTATCCAATTCTCGAATCAGCGAAATGAAAAATAACAATATTTAATTCCCACTGATGACGGCCATGTGATGTTTTTTTTAGATTATTTAATGGTTTTTGATGTATTTTAAGATTATTCCCAACGTATTTTAAATAATTTTATATTGCATGTATGCACATGGAAGCAATAAAGTACATTTAATTGTGCTTTATATAAATTTCAACTATTTAACAAAAGGAGAATTTAGATCTAGAATGATACTTTTCATTTATTATTTTCCATCGATTTTTACTGCGGAATAATGAAACTTTTGAAAATATGCAAAGGAGCTGATTTCATTGTTCGCATTCTAGCAAAAACACTCTTTACAATATCTTCTTTAAATGTTTTTAAGAAACGTCCTTTTTTTCTTAGTCTTCCTAAAATAAGTTCATAAGAATTTAGCAAACTGTTGCACAAAAGTAACATGAAAAGGAAAAAATAGCAGAAAACAAATTATTTGTCGAAGATTTATAAATCGATTATTTCTTAGGAAAAACAGGAAAAACATTGTAAGCTGTTAGGATGAGGTAAATATAAGGAGATGTTTTTAAAGACATGTTTAAAGGAAACACTTCCTTGAAATATGATTTCTAATTCCGATTTTACTACCCTGGAATTAATATCACATTATTGCACTTTACAGAACTGTGTATATGTGTGTATGTATTATATAATAAACTAGATATAATTATGTAACATTTGTAAATGCATGTATGTATAGCGATTTTGTTTTGAGAAAATAAATAATAATACATTATATTTCATCAGAAATTTACTTATCCAAAAGTTGTTTTGTTAGAAATAAATTTAAAACAAGAAATATTACTGTTTTTATGTCTCAATGGAATGCAATAGCTCTCCGGATGAATTTCGAGTGAAAGTATGAGGATCTTTGAAACATCTAATTAATAATAACGAAACAAATTACTAAATTTCTTTATTTTTTATCCTTGTTGCCTGAAATCAGGTATTTTTAACATAAATTTAATAAAGAATCACGCAATTTTTGCAACAAATTCTATGTCATTGAATATTAGATTTTTCATTTAAATTAAATTATTATTTATGATTAATTTATTTATGATTATTTATACAGAGTGTTTTGCCAGAAAGTAACACTAGAGAAGGTTGGTTTTTAACCTACATATAGAAATATGCATTTCAGCTTTGTTTGGAAGTCAAAGAAAGGCCTTTTTATAACACCTTTTATTACAATCTCATTTCTTAGATGTGTAACTATGACAGATAGCAAGTTGTGTTTTATTTCTTCCAAAATCTTTTTTCTAAAACCAACATTTTCTGCGGTTAAATTCTAGTGGACATCCGGTACAATTGAAATATTCACGTTTCATCAACAACGTAACTTGTTGTTTCTTTGACATTTTATATAGGAAGCGTAAAATTAATTAGCCAAATCCACCAAAAATAATCGGCCAACATAGTACCAAAAGAATATAAAACAAAGCTGTCATCAAGATGGAATACGTGCTTGTCCAAGCAGACCGCAAACATTTGGCATTCAGGCGATTTCACTCCGTTTCCAAGCACTCAAATACGTAAAACTCGGTTATAGCCCGTAGGTAAGGGCCTGTTCATCGGTTAGAAAAAAAAACATTTATCAACCCTGTTAAATAAGTCTTAATTTCAATAATGGTAAAATTTTGTAACAGACCGGTATGCTACATCATATAACGAATATCAACTGACACAGATTTTAAATTAAAACGAAAAAGTTTATTTAATCAGGCGTGCGTTTGGTTGGTAGTAGAGCTGCAAAATTTAACTATGTCCACAGATTTGAACTTCAGTTTAATTCCAATCAACAAATTAATTAAATACAAAATTACAAATCAAAAAATATCATTCTAGACAAGGCAGAATGGCTGCGCAGTCCCTTTCGTCGATATCAAAGAAACGATACTTCTAAAAATACCATTGAATTAAAATTAATTCAAAAATCTCAAAATATCACTTAAAAGTTAAAACATGTCATTTCCGGAATTGTATGTTATTGTAAATACAGAGAAATAATTTTAACAAAGATGGATATCTTTTCTACTGGAACTCGACAGTAAATTGTGCACACGTGTAAAGCTGGGAAACAACAGCAGTTTCAAATAAGAACTCTAAGTCTGTTTTCTTTTTAAGAGCGAGGATAAGACTCCAAATCTGTTCATACAAACTTTCATTTTTATATTTATAATTTGCCAATTGACCACTTGGACCTAATTTATATAACAGATGTGAAACCGGAGACTCAGATTCAGGCTTGTAGAATCGCAATAGTGCGAAATAAAGAAAAATAGACAGGTGTTACATCTATTTGCACATGTTAGTTACGGGGAAAAATGTTCGCATTAAAAACTTGGTTCCATTTATGGCTGAGTAGCTCTTGTCATAAGGTAACAGAAGGGATAAAAATGGAAAAATGTTTTGCATGTAAAGACAGATTTATCTGTTTTGGTATCTTTGTATCATGTTTCATTCTTTAGAAAAACTCAAAAAATTCGAAAATGACTACAAAACAATTTTTTCAAATAGCCTTCCGTTCCTTTTTTATCCTATATTTTATAATATTCATAAATTTTTACTAATGCTTATTATTATGTAGTTGCTGGGCAGATTCGGTCTACTAAAACGGAACCAATTAATTTAATATCCCAGCGTACTAGGTTGGAAAGTGGGGATTTATTGAAGAGATGAAATGATGTACAAAATCTAACGAAACAGTAAATAAAGAGAGTCCGCATAAAGAGAGGGAGAGACTCAATATCCCTAGTACCACAATTACCCTGAGTGAATTAGGTAAGCTACTCCTAATCACTCAACCTGCAATATTCATAGTGTTAAATATAAAACCCAATAATTCCTAACATAATGAATGTGATCGCTAAAAAGTCCTGGTAAATTCTTGAGATAATGGCTTCCCCAATTATCCCAAGATAAGGAGGAAGGCATCAGCCTCAACACTACCCCAATGCGTTGTGATTCTTTTTCGAAGGAGGAATTAACATTTAGACCTTTCAAAGCTGAACTAAAATACTATAAACCTTGATATTCCTTATTATAATCGTAATTGATCTGTAATAAAATACAGTGATAGTCAAATAAATGAAGACACATAGTTGCAATAAAATATACAAGTTAACAATTAACACATATATTTACAGTTATATTTACAACTGAATGATGTGTCATACGACACGCTTAGTTTAAGTTAAAAAATAGAATTAGACATTTTAGTGCTATAATAACTTTTGAGACTCTTGATTATAGAATAAATTTGACAAATGGTTAGCCAATTGAGCATACAATGCCCTACTTAAATCATATATATCCAAGCTTATGAAACAGGGAACAAAATAAAAAAAAATGTAAATACCTTCTGATATTGGACCCTAGAAATCATCCGAAGCTTTTAACTTGGTTCAGAAACCTTCTTGAATATCCAGAAGATAATGTTCCCACCACAGCATTATAGGAATTCCGAAAGCGGTATCAGTCAAGCTCCCCACGAGCTACACTAGGTGGTCTCGCAAAATCTCTAGGGCCACTAATATTTTGGGATCTATATCGATCCATTTTTTTTTACTCATGATCTCTGAGTTCGTAAAATACTCACACTGAAATTATACGGCGACTTCTCACCTCTAAAAAAACGTATTAAGGCTTCTGCATCTGAGCGAATACTAGCTTCTATCTGACTTCCCTAACTTATCCCTGTGCATTTTTTTATTTACAATAGTAGTAGGAGCTCCTGCCCTCCTCATTCAATCAGAACTCGGGATACAACGACTTCTTTACAACGACCTCCTCTCAAACCGTTTATTCGTTACCGCTTTCCTGAGGGGATGAATTCAATTATATATTAACTCCCACTTATGGGATCCAAGACGATGCAACACGCGATCACTAAGTGTGGGGTCTAATTTTACAGCCTGTTATAAATATACACATAAATACATTCTTGACATTAAGTGTCAAGCCATTGTTCACAGGCCGCCGACCTGGCGACATATCTGTAACCCAGAGATGACTACTAGAGATATCCGACATTTGTTACTCCTTAACACATATAACTATAAAAAATCAATAAAAATACTATTAATACACAATTTTAAAACATGAAGTAACAATAATAAAAATAAAACTTCCATAAATAAACCTATGCACATTATTTATATATATAGAAACATCCTTAGTTTGCTGAACATGGTAAGTGTTCCCAACAATTTTATAATATTCATCAATTTTTACTTTTCCTTTTATTGAAATATATGCAAAAATTAGTTCATCTTTATAATAGATAGAGTAAATGTTCTTATGTATGTTATGTGAATATAGTAAAACTTGCTTTTGAAAAGTCTATCATAACTTTCAAAATGTAGTATGTGACATTTGGTTAAAGTGTAAAAAACGTAGCTTTTTAATCGATTTAAAATTATAGGTTACTGCCAAATAATCGTTGTTTGCAGGGTATTTTATTATTATTTACATAATTTAAGGAAAAGCGTTGCTGAAGATGTAAAACGGGTAGTTAGAAATTGCAAATATTATTCTATAAAAACTACACACAAACGCAACAAAAATTGGTAGAATCATCTAAGATTAATCAATCCGCTTTAGTAGACGCTTATATGGAAAGCATATGTAATAACATAAATAATCATGTAGTTTTAACCAAAAAATTAAATTTATTTTGCATATACTCAATACTTAAGATAATAAATATAGAAGTATTTGTATAAAAGATTGTTTCGTGTTCTATATTACCTGCATTGTTTTTGTTGTTGTTGTTTATTTGTTTGTTTTTCATCATAAAATCAAAGTAAATATTTTGAACAACTAAAGCCACAAAGAGCTAGAATCAAAATACTAAAAATGAGCATTATTATTTGATTTGCTTAAAAAGGCATGCAGCTACATGAAATAGTACTTCTATAACTGCAAAACGATTTTTAATTAAATGTTTCTTTAATTGTTTTTCAATGAAACCAAGTTATTCTTTCCTTTCAAGAAAACTCATCCATTAGTTTTGCGTACTGTTAATATAACAAGGAAATAGTAACTTTTAAAATGTGAACGCAAATTTGCATTATACTTTGAAACTAATAATTTCCACAAGATATTTTATTATAGCAGAAAATTCTCTAGAGAAATCATCTCGGTTAAGTTATTTTCCAAAATTTGGTGAACTGCAACTTCGTAACTGTAAAAATCTTAATGTTGTTTAAAGTAACAATCATGTCATATTTTATTGAATTAAAGATTGAAACTGCCAATCATGCTTCCTGTAGAACCATTATTCGTCACATGGAACATTTTGCTTCAAAATTTGGAGAGATATTTAGAGACCAATTTTCCATAGAATGTATTGTAAAGTAAAAGGGTTATTTATTTGATAACCTTTTAACCTTTAACTCTTTTTTTAAATAATTTTTAAATATATTATTATCTAATAATATATTTTTAAATTAATTTAAAATATATTATTACCTAATAATATATTTTAAAATTAATTTAAAAAATTTCTTTTGACAAAAAACGTTATTTATGATACTTATGTGGTTTATCCTTTTATTTATAATTTTCTGAAGCTAATAAATAAATGAGTAAGTGTGTGCGTGTACTTAGGTAATAAATATCGATCTGAAGCATTATTCATTAAAAATAAATTTGTTCATATTTTCAAAACTTTTTATCAAATGAATGTCTGGACAATGCCGACACTCAGTTTCAAAAAGTGACCAAATAATTCATAATTTCGATAACACAATAAGTTTCACAGGAATAATTTAATTGAAATATTTTTTTAGTTAAGAAATAACTTATTAAAATTATTAATACCGAGCGCCAAATGTGAAATTATTTTACAGTACCTAAATTGAAAATTTTCATTTTACACATTTTTAAATACATTACGACAATGATCACAAATGTTTTTCTTACTTTATTCAAAGTCATCATTTTCGTGTTCTTCATCTTTACCTGAAATGGGATTATCACTCATTATATCAGGATATGTAGATTTATTTGGTTTCCGCTTCTTTCACTGTGGTGTCTCCTTCTTGTAGAAGAAGAGAGCATTCTTCAAAAGCAACACATTTCATTGTGGTCATATATTATGATATAATTTGCTTCTTTTCAGCACATTTGCTTAACTTCGAAATTACCGTTGACTAAACATTCCATTTTTCGGATTCAATGTAACATCTGAAGCTGCATAAGAGTTCACTCAAGTCACGGAAATAAAAAAAATACGCTACTGTTCCAGTCTGGGGGCATTACTCAGATATTTCGCGCTTTAATTTTGATATCTTTGTTTTTATTTCAGTAGATAACCAAGGTCAGTTTACAATCGGACTTTTGTTTTTTACTTTTTCGATTTCTGTTATAATTTTAGGTAAATTTCATATAAAATACTACCTACTGCGGTCACTCCTATGTTGGAATTTCTGAAACATTTTTGCTGATCTACACCGATCATGACCTCTAGACCCCAAAAACTACCATCAGTAAAAGTTGATATATCTATCTATCTATCTATCTATCTACCTATCTATATATATGAATGCATATATATATATATATATATAATGGTTTATTTTTTCTGTTATCACATTATTCTGCTTTTAATTCATTTATTAATTTAATATTATTATATGTACGATAATTATTTTTATTTTTTTCTCTTTTTCAATTTTCTGTCCAATTTAGTAGTTTTGTTGTGCTTTGTTTTTGATGTTATTTCTTGCTATTGCGACGTGGTTATAACTCTTTACACGTGGTTATAACTCTTTCTATTAAACTTAATCTTAGCTATTTTTGTAATTTAACATTAATATTTATTAATTTTATTGTTGCCATTATTCATCATTTTTAAATGCCTTTAATATGATGTATCACTTTCATTTCTAGCTTAATTGGTTAATATTTTGTTCTCTCGTTCGAGCGAGCGCTTGTTTTAATTATTTTTCCCAGCTATTCTTGCCGTTTTGAACAAGCGCCATTATTCCCTTCGTACCGGGAGAATGTTAGTTTTCCCGCGCTACGTCGTTTCGCTGCGCGCTGCAATAGTGTTCATTTATCGCTCTTTTGGCGTCAATTGCCGGCTATCCTTTTGCCACGCACTCATTAGACTCGACGATTCCACGAACGCTGATTGGCCATGTTCGCTGTTCGACTCACCACAGCGGTGCGCGTCTTTTTTCAGATGTCCAAGAGTGGAATCTTTGCAGTTCAGTTGTAGTGTGCCTTCTTGCTGTATACATCGCTTTTATCAGAGACTCAGACTAATAGCGTCCGGAGGTCTCGTTCCAGGTGACAAGCATAGCAGTGTTCAACTGATAACACGTTTTTATTATCTCCAGTTTTCCGTCCTATGATATAGGACTACATCATGTTATAATGTGCACAACAATAGCGTATTCCCTGGTTTTTCTGCGGTGACTACATGCGATTTCAGGCTTAAGGCCGTGCACGTGGGACTCCCTTCCACTATATAGTTCTTTTCTGTTATTTTCTCCATAGCCACTATAGTTTACCTGAAATTTCTTTATTTAATTTTGTTTTTATGTGTGTTGATAGCCCCAAATTCATACTATTTTGCTATTTCATAGCTAATACGAAGATGAAACCGCACACTTTATTTGTAGTTCCAAAGTATTTGGGGCTTGATAATTCTGCTTTGGTTCTACAAATTTCATTTGTATTCATTTTATTTATTTATTTAGTTTTTCCTCGTGTTCAATATGTTTTTTTCTATTAAATTGAAATGGTTCATATTGTAATACAATTAATTGTATTACATAACAAATATATATACATATAATATATATATATATATATATATATATATATATATATATATATATATATATGTACCACTTTCTTCTGGACACAATAACTGTCTGCTCCAATCTTCTCCAAACTGATACATAAGATCAAGAAGTATAAAATCTCGGACAAGTTCGTTAATGGTCAAAATCAGACCAAGGGGGGGGGGGGAAATAAAGAGGGTTTTGTGAAAACTGAATAAACACCATAACTTCTTAACTAAAATAGATATCGAATCAATTATTGTATATTATCGAATAAGTTTATATTACTTCTAAAAAATGGGTCAAAAGTTTATGCATGACAGATTTTTGATAAAGTTAAAATGGGCTCAAGAGGCGAAAAAAACAGGGTTTTTGGGAGAAAAAAATCATAACTTCGCCAATTCTCAAAATATCAAATCCAGCTAAATTTCATATAAATGTTCTCAAAATTATCTAAAACTTTTGCAGTTACAAGTTTTTGATAGAACTATTTCTTACCGATAAAAAAAATTAAAAACGAAAACAAAAAGAATGGGGGGGGGGGAAACAAAAATCCATAACTTCGTCAATTCTTAAATTATCAAATTATCAAATCTAAATAAATTTATTTTACATATTCTCAATAATATCTTCAACTTTTATAGCGACAAGTTTTTCATAGAACCAATTCTTATAGAAAAAATAAACAAAAATAGGAGTTGGAGTAAATACCTCAAATCCAAACTGCTTATATTCTGACTCATTTTTAAATTCATTTTTGATTTTAAACGCATTCAATTGGCAGATCCTCTTATTTAGGAACTATATAATACGACATATTGACCTGTTTTTTGATAAAGCAAGAATTTTTTTTAAAAAAAAGACCTAAATTTTGGGTATTTTGGACAGAATTCACCGAAGTGATCGTAACTGAAAAATCGAGGAAGTATTGAAGTAAAAAATTGCTTTTTTTTTTACTCATTTTTAAATTCAATTTTGCTCTCAAACGTATCCAATTGCAGGTTCTCTTATTTAGGAACTGAATAATATATGTGAAATTGCCGTATTGGTCAGTTTTTTTATATAGGTTGAATATTTTTTTTAATAAAAATAATATTGACCAGTTAACCTGATAGCATAAAACTCACAGGCTATGCACAATAATTGTATATTACAGCCTTACATAATAATGCCCTTCGAAAAATTAAGGAAGGAAATAGCCCCCGTTCCCCTTCTTAATATTTATCCAATGAACACCCAATATTAATCACTGATCAGAATAATTCTATACCTCGGATTGAGCGAAAGCTGATAATTCTGCATGAAAAACCCATTTATATAAATTATGGAAAAGTGCATTAGCCCTCGTTCCCCCTCTTATACTTATCGAATGAACTCTCAAAACTAATCAGCGGAGCGCTTTATCATAATAAACCTATATTTAAAAATTCAAATGAATCGGATATTTTATCATGAGTTATCACGTTACGCATGTACGCACGTACGTAGGTAGATAGAGAACGGACAAGCACAATAAGCTCTCAGACTTTAATAGCCTGTGAGCTAAAAAATGTCATATTGGCCACTTTGTACAATATTTCTTGAAACTGTCATGAGTAAAGAACTGAGGATGTATTCAAATAACAAATTGGTTATTTTATGACTTATTTTTAAATTCAATTTTGCTCTCAAACGCGTTCAATTGACAGTTTTTGTTATTTAGGAACTATATAATGTACCGTACTGATCGATTTTTAATAAAGAGAGAATATATTTCAAAATATGTTGCCAAAATGGGCATTTGTGCCGAATTTCGCTCAAGATGATTCTGTAATTTTAAAACCAGTTCTTAGAGAAATATGAAATTAAAAAAATTTCAAAAGCGGCCAAATAAAGTGGCTAAACTGGGTTTATCTGGAATCATATTTTATTTGTTGTTGTTGAAAAGCACTCTTCGAAATCTACCTCCGCCTATAGGCCAAGCTGACAGGGATTTTTTTATATTGGAATAGTTTCAATGTCAGAATCTGTTCCAAGCGGTTTCAAAAGTGCAAATAATTTTTTTTAATCTGAAACCAAAATAAGAAAAGTAAAAACTAGTTCGGTTGTAGAACTTTCTCAACTATTTCATGCAAAAAAATCTTTTAAAAATGGTAAAATCAAAGCGATAAATTGAAAGTGATGCCTCCATAGACAGTGGTTTCCTTTCGTCCCGTAACTGAAGTAGGCCCTTAAATAAATGTCAGTGGCAGATCTGTATTTACGAAATGCAGCAATAAGGAAAGTGCCCGATATCCATCTTTAATATCTTAGCTGCACAGCTACGACTCATATCCAACTGACTTGCAAATCTAGGAGTGGATGTACTTGGCTTATCTGATATGATATCTCTTGTTGTATCAATCACTTCTGTTGCTCTAACAGCCACCTTTTCCGGTCATATCATCCGTCACGTAACCAAATATTTCAAATTTTCTTATAAGATGACTTATCATTGTTCTAGAAGGTTTAACCTCTTCAGACCCGAGGTGCACATTTGTGTACCTCTGATTTCAACTAAGTATTTCACTTAATATTTGAATTTTTTTTATTGAGACGAGAAGATGTTATTTGTGTGCGTTAGCCTTTTCTACTTTCATCAAGAAATGGCGCTAGCAGTCTTAATTCATATGATTTTGGAGGAAATAAACGAGCAATGGCGAAAAACTAAGTACATTTTTATAATTAGAAAATTAATATTTATTCATAATAATTTTTAAGAATGCTTATAAACTCTTCAGTATTGCATAAATCCTTTAAAAGTTTTAACTAGATCATAATATCTATTTAAATAAGATGTAATTTGTAAGGTAAACATATGTGCACCTCCGGTTTCAATTCTGTGTTTTTGGAAAGAAGTCATCTCACACAAAAAATTGTATTGAATGTTATCTAATTGGTGTAGTGCTAAAGTTGTGGAATTATTAAAAAATATACTTAATTATAAATAAGAATTCATTTTGTTGATGTTTTAAATTAAACATTAATTTTTAAAACCCAAAATTATTATATCTTTGTAAGAGTAAATAAACTGATGAGGTCAATGGTGAATCGCCAGAAGATGGTGATTCTTCTGGCAATGAAAATTTAGATAACACAGATGTAATTATTAAGGATATTGCTCAAGTACTCATCTCGAATCCATGTAACAATAATGTTTAACCTAAAAGGCCTTTGTTATGGAAAGCTGAAAATAAGTAAATTTTTAAAACTTGTGTTGCAGCACACTAGAATAATAATGCTGAGAATAAAACCTTATCTTTTCGCAAATATTTATTTAATCTTTTTTTTCTTCATATAGTATTTCGAGGATCATTGATTGATGAGGATTATTTAAAAACAGATTTTTCAGCATCGTAGATCCTTCTGAAGCATTTCTAGATTAGTTAAATGAAGATTTTGAGGGAAAAGTTTCATATGAAACCTATTCCGTTCAAACAATTCCAACTCCGTTATATTCCGTTCAAACACTAAAACGTCGCTCAATAAATGCATCTAAATATGAAATTATAAAAGTTGCAGGCGTACACATACTCATGGGAACTTTAAAATATCTCCATGCAAGGTTCTACGGGCAAAAAGACTTGTCAGTACTTAGAATTGCAGCTACTATGTCACGTGATCGATTTTTTGAAATTAGAAAATTTCTTCATTTTGCAGATAAATCAAATGATTTTTAAGCAGACGACAAATTATGGAAACTAAAGCTTATCTTGAATGAAGTAAGAATTAAATGTTTGTGCCTGACCCGGCCAAAACCACTAGATGAACAGAGATCACTAGATCCCTTTTGCTGGACGTTGTGGATCTAGACTGTACCAGCTGATGATTCAAAATAATTATGATTAGGTCTAGGTGGAGGCAATGTCAAATTGTTTTTTACATTTATACCAAAAGATAACTCATCAGTGATTTACTAGGACAGTTTTTTACTTGTGTAAAATGTGTCGATTTTTTATTGCGGAACAATATCTACCAAACTGGAATGATTATGAACAAAAGATTAGGAGGAACAGATAAAAAAATCAAGAATGATCGAGATTTGTAACACGAAGAGTGGGATGAGTGACTAAGGGAAGGATGTGTGTATACTAAACTGGAAAGATAACAAATGTGTAACTTTGCTTTCGACTTGCATCGATAGCGATCCCAAGAGTTGTGGTTAGGGGGTCTAAAGATCAAAACTGTAAAATTAATGTAACACAACCTGCAATTGTGAATACAAAACGTGAAAGAGTGGTACAGATTTAAATGATAGGTGTTTAGCTTACTACCGTTGTTCTATTCACACAAAACAGTAGTCAACAAGAGTTTTCTATACATTTTATAGATTTGGTTATTTCCATTTGTTTGATAATGTATATCAGAAATTGCAGAGTTCCTCGTGAAGTTCCTCGTGAGGTGAAGTTCCTCGAATAGAAAGATTGTCTCTCTTGCGGTATTTTTAGAGATTGCATAAGTGCTGATGAAATATAATAGTAAAGTAAGTGAAGAACGACGACCATGGAGACACCGCAAAATGTATTCATCTGAAGACGATTCCGCAAATAAGCCACAGCGAAACAACGTAAGAGCAGAGCCCGATGAAGGTGAAGTTGGTCCCAGGGCCTGTTAAAAAATTGGGCCCCCCTACTTACCCTTTTTCGGGACACTTTCAGAAAAAAATACGGTTTATTTGAAGAGTTTACAAAGTTGTTTGTGTGAAAACTGCCTAAAAACGCCTAGCTTCTAAAAATTTTATTGAGTCATTCAGAATATTTAAATTTTACGTTTCATACTTTATAAAACAATATTTAAGAAAAGCATTTGATTAAGGGAAAAAAATCAGCTACATAATTTGTGGGCCCCTGCAATTGGTGGACCCAGGTCCGAGGCCCCGGAGGCCCGTGCATTAATCAGGCCCTGCGTAAGGATATTTAGAAGCCAATTTACTATATTAGATACGACAAAACTGGACAATTTCCTCGTTCAACAAATGATAGCTTTGCTTCAAAATGCAAGTATGTAGACTGCAAATCAAGAACAAGAGTTATTTGCACAAAATGCAATATGTATCTCTCTCTATATATAAAAAAATATTTTTTTCGAAATTAGCACGTAAAAAAAGCTTATAAGTATCAATTATCCACCAAATTCCTCGTTTAAATAATTTTTTGAAAAATGAAGTGTTTATTTTATGTGTATTTTTTTGTATTATGTGTACCTGCTAGTAAATATAAACTAATAATAATTATTTAACTTTTTATTACAAAATTATGTTTCTATACGTATAAATAGATGGAACAAACTGTGAAATAATTTTTACGATGGCTTAAAATGTGTCAGGTCTGAAGAGGTTAAGTCGGTTTTTATACTTTGTAGCCTACTTCTGCAGCAATAGTGTTTCATTTTCATCACCTAAATACGTGTTTCTAACAATGAATATACGGTTTCAATTGAATATCTCACTTTGAGGGACATTTTTGTAATGGTGTGAAACCAACGTGAAACAGTTTCCTTTTATACTTTCAGCCACTGTAATAATAAACAGTGCCATCTAGTGAATCTCTGTGAAGTTATTTCATTTTAATGTTATAGATTAATTAAAAGACGCCTTGTATATTATCAATCAAATTTCCACATTCCCTGAATGTTATTTATACGTATAACATATGTTATGAAGTTTGATAAACCGTGCGTAAAGCAGTAATATCTACGACTGGTCTCTCATTCACAATTGGTTTTTTAATCCTATATAACAATAGAGTTCTTCTTAGAATAACTAACAAACTTATAATCTTGACATAAACAAATCTTTATAATTATTTATTCCTTGGGACGGGATAATGTGAAAATAATAACTAAATTCCACACACAAAAGTTCTCTAGTTTTAGGACATTTTTATTACAGTGTATACCGTAAGTTTGTTATTTTAGTAAGTCTGCTTTATAAGCCAAGAAAGCATAATATTTATTTAACTTTTTTGTTTTAGTATTCAAAGGGAAAAAAATATGGTTTTCTAAACATGCTCTGTTAATTTTGTCATTATTTAAAAATTACATTTGCTTACGCATAGAAAAAAATGACATAAAGAAGAATTTAACTACGAAATAATAAACAAAAAAAATGTTCTATTCATTTAAACTTTTCTTTTTCTTTTTCTATTTCTTTATGTGTAAAATTTCCATAAGACCGTTAGAGTTGTTATAATTAAGGTGCACTGCAGAAACCAAAATAACATCATTATTTAATAAATGTAATTTTGATATCATTAAAAACAAAGCAGACTACTAGCGAAGAGATCTAATTACTATCTGTATTTCGCTGCACAAGCTTTCAAAAATTAAAAAAAATCAGAATTTTTAATTTAATTTATTATACAGTTAGTTGCATAAATTTTATTTTAATTTTCTATATTGTAAGTAATAAATCTAATCGTACTAGCTACATGTAACAAGAATCTGAAAACAAAATCGACACAAAAATATTAACATAATATGTAAAACTTAATGAGAAAAAATAAATTATCCTAGTTTCATTTTCAGAAACAAAAAACAAATTGTGAAAGAAGATTTGAAATCAGAAAAAGTGATTTTTAACAGAAAAAATAACATTTTCTAATTAGTTAATTTTAATATTTAAATTCTATATTTCTGAAAAATATATGTTTTATTGTGGATTGTTATGATGATGTTTTACATCGCTTCATTATAGTAATATTTATGAAAAAATTTATTTCACGGAACAAAAAAATTGTTTTTATTTTGCTGCTATTCATTAAGGAAAAAAGTTACCCTTTAAATTTATTGACAACAAACATGAAAAGTGCAGCTAAATTTTCTCTGTATTCTTAACAGTATATTAATAATCTTTATGGTTGTTTGATTTTCGAAAAATGCTTTCTATTCATTCGTTCTCATGATTTTATCTGAGCTACTAACAGTACCGAAAGAAGGTTTAAAAAATGCATTTCTAAACGTTTGCTTTTTTTTCTAAGAATTCATTAGCAGAAAAATTCCTTTGTTATAGTACAGCATTTTTTGTTATACTGTGCGTTTAAAAACTGTAAAGAAAATAAAAAATGTAAATATTTCGATAAATTTAAAATTTTATAACTAAAATTATAATTTGATTCTGATCATACAGGTAAAACATTAATATATAAGTCACCATAATGTATTTGTGAGCTTTTTATTGCTAAAATAGAATAATTATGCAAACAAATGCTATTTTTAAATGTGTAAAAATTTTAAGGACATCACTTCATTTTATAGAAATGTTACGTATAATTGCTATTCATTTACATGTTAAAAACTCTTTTTATAGTGATTTTAATGACGTTTTCTATTAAGAGTTTCGTTAATTTCATAATAATGCAAAGAGAAAGAAAACTCACTGACTATGAAAAGGACGCTGTTGAATCTTTTGCAGGTATTACTCTGTTATCCCGTCGACCAATTTCGCCAATTTATACAAATCGCCAAACTAATAGCCAAATTATACATATTGACAAAATTTTTATTTTAAATAACGAAAGAACAAATAATTGGTAGAATATTAATAAAAATACAAATAAAAAGTCGAAATAAAAATTACTTAATGACATTTTAAACACGTGAATCGTATTTAATGTCATTGAATGTGACATTCACGATCATCCATTTTTGGCATTTAATCTTATAGTTTGGCGATAACTTTTTGGTCGACGGGTTAACCTAGTAATACCCTTTTGCTTTGAGACAAAGGATTTTTGTTGGCTTTTTCGTTAGCTTTTCAATTTTATAATACACACTATTCAAAACTTTATAAAACTTTTTTCATCTAATCTAAAATTTCTCAAAAAAAAACCGTAAAGTATTAAAAGTAAGTACCCTTTTAGCAAACAGAAAATACTAAAATTTTTAAAGGAGGCTTATAATTAGAACTCTTGTGAAAAGGGTAAGAACATTGGGAGAGGGGAGGGGGGATATTTTTAATTTAATAAATTTAACATGATTTATGCAGTTTGAAAAATAAAATCAGATATATTTAACATTTTTTGCTTTTATAATTCCTATCGAAAGAAGCTAAGTATTTTCCATTAATAAAAATAATAAATTGAGGAAAGAAACTTACATAAAATAATTAATTTATATATGAAAAAAAGGAACGAAAAATTGCAAAATTTAAATTTAATATAAGTATATATCAAATTTATCTTGGTGGATAAAAATCAAGGAAAACATCAAAACAATGTATAATGTAGAGAGCATGCACCTTTCTAACATAATGATATGTAAAGATACAGTTGACTCTCGTTAATTCGAAATCTGATAATTCGAATCTTCGCTTAATTCGAACTAAACATGAAGTCCCGAAATTTGCAATAGCAGAATAACGTTAAAAATTTTCATTAATTCGAACTCATTTTCTCTTGACTTCGTTTAATTCGAACTAACGAGAATTCCGATTTTTCATTTTTCTTTTCTTTCTCATGGATTTCAGGTCATTTGAATGGCTTACTTTCTTTTATTTTTGTGAAAATTGTTCCGAACGAGTATACATATAATGCAATGCCTTTGACATCCACTTTCTTAGAGCCCCGTCTGTCCATTAGTGACGTTTTAAATTTTTCTTCCATCGTGCTTGTTTCTAACCTTTTAATTAGTATATGTAATTATACATTCTAATTTAATATTAAGTCATATTCTAATGATAATAAGCTAAAAAAACACTATAACATTAATTCCTTTGTAATAGTAAACGTATTAAGCATGTTTTCCATAATTCGAACTTCGGATAATTTGAACATTCCTTGGGGTCCCAACGAGTTCGAATTAACGAGAGTCGACAGTATTAGATAAAAACAAATTGCATCAGATATACTCAATGAAGAGATATGGATACAAAAGATTTTCTGAAAACACAGAAGAATTGTAAGCGTCAGAAAATAAAACTTGTAGGGGAGGACTTGTAAATGGCACTTTTTCAAAAAAGAAAAAATTCACATATATGATGTGGGGAATCTTATATTCGGAGGGGGGATTACTTTCCGTACTTTATGGTAATATTTTTTTATTCCTTAATGTTTTTATTTGCACTATAGGTCTTTAAATGGAACATAAGTAAATAAAAGTTTCAGTAACACTGACGTCATAATGACATAGCGACAAAATGCTTACTACAATATGAAACAGTGGTGATAATTATATTTCACATATGTTCACTTTAAAAAATCACATATATTAAATTTGGTACTTACGTATTAACGCCACCGCAGCCACAGATTTGGCGGTTTTTAAGTAACGCCAATCTACACCTAAAATTTTTGCGACAAATCAAAAAATAAAATACATTATTTAAAATCAAAACACTTTCAAAATTCAAAACACTTTATTTAAAAACAAAGTAGTCAATCGGATTTTGGTGGAAAATGGGCCGATATAGAATTTAACATAGATTCAAAATAATATTGCATGTTGTTCTGTTTTTGGCAAATCCTGAATACGCATTTTCGTAGTATTAAAAAATGGCGTCAAAAACAGCAAACGAGGCAACAAGGAATCCAAAAGATAACTATGCGCGTGCGAACAACAAGATTTCTCCTTATTGGCGCATTAGCGCAACTTCTGTTGCGGTGGCGTTAATACGTAAGTACCTTAAATTTTTACATCCTATAATAGTAAAAAAAATATATTCACGATATACTACTTGCATTATGTTTCGAAAAACTTATTATATATTTAAAAATTACACTTAAAAGTGCATGTTTGTATGACCAAACTTGTCAAATTATCATACAGTAATTTGACAAGATACATCGAGAAAGCTTGTAAGAATCCCGGCCAGGCCACAATTTAGAAAATCTTTTATGACTCAGTCTTTTTCGTGCTGAAATTACTTTATTTGAATTGAAAAGGGACATGGTAGAATCACTTGACGAATTTAGTCTATATTATAAGACGACTAACAAAGATCAATTACAAACTCAATCCTCACTAAAAATTGGATCAGATTATCAAATGTTAAAATTCCACTTACATATACTAAATCATCGATAATCAAAATTAATGTCATTTTTCGAAACTCATATACTGCTTTAGCTGCAAATCAAATGTTATTCAAAATCTTGAATGCAATCTATTTTTGCTAAACTTAACAATGTGTGGTTGTCGACAAACTTTATTTCTCAAACTATAACCTAAAGTATCTTACCAATCGGCAACTTCTTACTCGAGCAGATTTAAATTCGCATATGTATCAACACATGTCAAAATCTCTTCTTCTGTATTACGATGCATTACTGATTATCGAAGATTAAGGATTCAACATAAATCTGAAGATATAGACTTTTGTTCTTTTGTTATATTCTTTCAATTGATCGACGACATCAAATTTACATAAATGTACAGCGAAAACCAGAAATGGTACATTCCAAGATATCCAAACACACTTCAGAAAATTAGAGTAAAATAAAGTATAGATGTCGCTATTGCGCATAGAGGTTACATGATAACACCTTATTCACATTCTAAATACTAGACCATCGTTATAAGAGAAGTACTAGAACAAGTTTTCTTCAATGCATACGTTCCGAAAATTCATCAAACTCAGTTCATAAATAAATTTAAATTTCATACTATTTACAAAAACAACTGTTTGGTGTTTTTTCTACTTCCAAAACTATTTAAAATATAGTGAAATCTCTTTAATAGTATCCGAGAAAAACTATTTGAATATCAGCTGTTTTTCTTAGGCTTATTCTACCTTGTTATAACTAAAATAATTATACATACGAAAGTAAAATTTTCTTTTAAAGTTATATTTGGTTTTCCGATCCATCAATTAATCTTTTTAAGTTAATAAAGCATTTACTACTAATTAATCAAGGTGCGTAACTTTTAGAAAATTCATTACACAGCAATATTTTAAATCTCAGTAATTACTTCTGGTTATGGTACGTACATTAATAACCGAAAAAAAAATTGTGTTGTTTCGGAGCTACCATTAATATTTTATACTAATTACGCTACATTGTACATTTTCAAAAAATTAACTAATCATTTTCAATTATCATCTATTATAACTGTTAAAACAATTACTAAATAGTCTATAAAAAAACTTTTTTAAGGTACATTTTGCTTTGTATCAGTAAATAGTATTCCATAAAATGTTACATAACGACGAAAACTAGCTAGTACAAAGCTTTATAACTATTACAGAAAAATTAACTTTATCTATAAAAGAAAAAAATAATAATTTTGTTTAAATTTGTAGTTTTTATTGTGTTTCAATGCTAAAAAAAATTATTTGTCTGTTTCACAAAATGAAAGACATAACTTGAATGAAGACTTTATTTATGCTACAAAGTCGTTATGGGAAAGTTCTAAATCTTAGGACCAAATTTTTTAATTTTCATTTATTTATTTATTTTATCAAAAAACGGCTTTCTAAACGCGGTTCCATGCACCAGGTTTACTAACGATTCGAAAACATGTCGCTAAACCGATCTTGAAATCACATCGAAAACCATGTTTTTAAAATTTTGTTGTAATTTTCTCGAGAACTATTCCGCCGACTTCCTTATTATTTTTTATAGAAGATAATAGCTTATGTAAGAGCTTATGCCACAAAAAAGTTTAATTTTCGTAAATTAATTATTATTTCGAGCTCATAAAATGTTTCAATAAAGAAAAAAAGACCTTTTTTGTTTAAATTATCTCCATTTTGCTTAAAGTTTACTTTTTGAACTAAATTTTGCTCTAAGATTCTAGAAAATTTATCAAAATTTGGTTACCAAATTTATTTCAGATACTTGTGACAGACAATAAAGGATCACTGGTTTGGAAATTTATGGCACGAACTTGTGTGTATTCCTCTTCGCAAACAGTATTATTTATTTTTCGGTACACAGAGAATTGAAAATATTAGTGAAAATCAATAAATATGGCAAAAAGTCTGAAAATGATATGTCTTTGCTTTTTTAACAAAAAAAAAAAAAAAAAAAAAAAAAAAAAAAAAAAAAAAAAATCGTAAAAATCACGTGAGTTTTAATCCAAAGAAGTAGAACCTTCATTATGAAAAATGACACTTTCAAATGTGAGTGTAGCAATGAATGGCTTTTATTGTGAAACTTTTTGTTTCAAATAGGACAACCTAATTTCTTAAATACGAGAAATACTCAGTTTCAAACAAAATTACTTTGTATTCGTTAAATGAGGTAAATTTCACAAGGGAAGTTCTATTTATTCATATTATCTCATTTATTACGATTTTGAAAGAAATGCTTCTATCTATAATATTTTTACAGCATGAAATATGGCGAACCCCAATTTATCTTTTTCTATGAAGAACACTTAAAAGCTTAATGTAATCGCGAAAACATAAGATATGTTTTTCAGCCGTCGAAACTAAACAATGGAGTAATTCATTAAAAAAAAAAAAAAAAGACTTCGCAGATGGAATTTTACAATAATTAACAGTACATAAATACAAACATCATATATAATCATGATTAAACATAATTTTTTTTATCTATCTAACATAATTTTCGATAATAAGCATCGATCGACGAGATTAGAAAGCGCACCAGAAAATTCCGTAGAAAAATTTGATGAGAGTTATTGAATCAGTCATCCCATAAAAATAATTGCGCATCAATGTTATCAACAACTAATTTCAACGGAATTTATATGAGAGTCTGGAATTTATATGCATTTATGTCTTTCAAAAATACAAATTTATTTTTGGTTTTTATCGTTACTATAATGCAGAGATCTAATTTTGACAGAGATCTAATTTTTTATTTTTCTTTCTTCACAGCTTCATGTGATTTAATATGAATCTAAAAAATTGTAAGTAAAAATTAAATTAACATGACCTATTTTGTAAAACGCCTCTCATCCGTACAATCCTAGGAACAAAGTTTTACGGCTCAGAGGCCTTCTGCTGTATTAGTAGAATAACCAAGATTTTAATCAGGTGATTGGAAAACATATTTATGTAATCCTGCATTTTCTATTTATTTTAAATAATACAAACAAGAAAATAAGAAATTGAATCAAATATAAATATAAGTATTATAATGCCCAGCCATACTTTAGTTACCGATTAAAAAAGAAATTTGTGCTTTCCGTCATATGCTCATATTTAAGAATGTTCTTGTTTTCAGGAAAGCATATACATATGTTTTAAACTTGAATAGCTTTAATTCGGAGCCTCCTTGAATATGCGAAGTACTCAAATTAAAGTATTTTATGTTCAGTTTTGAAGATGATATTTTTAAAATGTTTCTTTAAAGTTAGTAAATACTTTTTAGTTTCTCAATCATCTTCATCGTGCATAATCAATACTCATGACCATCACACATACATTAAATTCATACAAAAGTTGTTAGTGTTTCGATTTTTATTTGAAATTAATAACATGCATAAGTGAATAAACAATACTTTTCCTTCCTCAAACAACATTACTATAAAAAAGGGTAGATAATTTTGATTGAAGACAAGGAGAAATTTTGTTATTTAAAATAGCTGTAACCATTTTTCCATTAATTTCGAATTGGCATATATGATGGCAAAACATGAGAATAAAGCCACCTTTATGAGATTAACCGGATCGTATTGCAATATCGTAGACAGCCCCAGGTTCATGTTTTACTTTTTTTCTGGAACGAAGTGTTTAACGCATTTTCTGATGAAGAAAACTCAGTTCACAAACATCTTGACTAAATTGTCTTTATTTTTGTTAATACTCGAAATATGAGCATTTTCAAACTTCAGGAAAATAGCATATTCATTCAAATGTGCACTCGTACTAGAAAGAACGTCTTTAGTTCTCAACGACCACAAATTGTACATGTTGAATTGTCAGCGACAAAATACAAATCCAAATATATTTTCACATAAGCATGCAGCACGCTAACATAAATGCACTCGAAAGTAATTAAGAATTATTAGTCATCTTTGACCACAGCGAGCGTGCGTGTTTACTTCACCATGACAATACATAAAACTGGCAAAATTTTCACATTTCACAAACGCCAAAAAAAAGTCTTTTGGCATAGAATAAATTCCCAATCAGAACAAAAAATGTACAGGTAAAAAGGACTGTTATATGATAAGCAAAGGGGAAATTTTTAAAATTGAGTGTTGTCAAGAATACAGCATTTATCGCCAGAGGCTAAAATGCGCAACACCCAGCAACCCTAAACGAAATTATTCAACCGGTAACAAATTAAATTCTTTATACCAGACAAAATGAATGGATTGGGAAATAAAAATAGCAGTTATTTAAAACAGAAAAAATATTTAAATCTTTTGATATTCAATCAACTAAAGAACAAGAAAGAAAAATCTAGAAATGGAATGATATTTTGAAACTAATTTATTATTTGTTTTTTTTATTTATTTATGATTATTATTTTATATGCACTTGGAGACGAACACACAATAAAAATGCCTATTAAAAATGCTTTTCTTTTAAAATTAAATTTTAAAAGAGGAGGGGGGGGGAACTAACATTTTAAAAAATAATAGAAATATATATAATAGAATATGTGTTACATCACAGCATAATGTAAAATTCGTATAAGGAATTGTTAATTAACATATGTCAGTAATACTTTAAACTAGTGAAACTAGTGAATTTATTTAATCAAAAAATCGTTCAAACTTACGTAAGTCGAGGAATGTGAAATAATAAAAGAAGAGCAAAAAATCCCCTAATATATTAAAATTTAAATGCATAAAATGTATTTTCAAATGTACTTTTTTAATTATCTACCACATAAAAAGTTACCGGGATCTCCAGACATATATTTTTAATTTTAACTAAACATATAAATGAAGACATTTTTCACTGTAAAACAATATAATGTAGCATACGCAATTGTCAATTTTGTCTTATAAGATATTAATTTATATCCCACAATATGTAAATTATGAAACATTTTTATGTAAGTACTTTCAGTAATATCTTTCATTGCGATTTCTTTCTTATTGACTGAGTAATAAAAAATTTTATCTCTTATTTTCTCTCTTTATCTCTGTGTATCTTTATTTTCAGCTGTTGCTATAGTGGTACATTTAATTGTAAAGAAACTGTTTTGTATAATTAAAGAAATTTTATTTTATCTTTCTATATTTCATAAAAGAGTATTTTGTATTTGTTTAACTGCAAACTGACTACAAAGTACATATATATTGCTTCTGTAGTTCCCATTTATTTTAATACAGTGTTTTATGATTGTTGAAAAGCCAGAAGCTTTCGGTAAAGTTGAAAGAAAATTTTAATATAGTTTTTTTTATTCTATTATTTTACGAGTATTTCAACAATTCATTCTCATTATGAAAACAAAACTGAAATTTGCTGTATGTTGTTGGTCTTATATCGTTCCTTAATCCCATTTTTTTTCTTGTTATTTTCATCTTTTTTTTTTTTTTATAAAGTCCATTTTTAAATTTTATTTTTATTTATGATATTAGATAGTACTTCTCTTATCCATATAGTTAAAATTTAGTTAAAATATAACTTATGTGGAACATAAAGATTATATTAACGCGTAATTACGTTTTATAAAATGTTTTTATTTCTTAGGTTAAATTTATTAAAATATCCGCTGAAATAATTAATCCTTTTCACTAAGCTATTTCAATCAAATCTTTAAAATAAATCACTAGAATTTAAATTGTCACTATAATTTTAAAAGAATAAAGTAAAATATTATTGTCATTTACATCAAAGTATTTTTTTAAAGAAAAATATCCAATACATTTTGAAATACTTCAAAGTTTTCTTAATCAATTACCAATATTTCTTTGATTTCTGTCTCTTGAACCTGGATTTAGGTTCTTTAAAAAATAACTCGGTTGTTCTTTTTTGTGCCTTAGTCGTTTTTCTTTGAAGTGTGTCTTTTATACAAAGATATCCATTCTTTAAAATAAAATTACTTTGGACATACACACAGTAAGAATTTAAATTCTGCAGATAAAATTTTATCATTAAAAATACATATCCTTAAGGTATATGAGATGTAGATTGCTTTTTCATGTAGCAAGTGCAAACGAATAATTATATTTAAAAGTAAAAAAATCTTTTACATTTTTTTATTACAAAAGTTTAATTACATTTAAACAAAAGGTCACACCATTTTCACTGACAGTAGAAATAATGTATGTTTCTAATAGTATAAAATTTTTTCGATCTTATTTTTTAATTTTTACTTAATCTTTATAATTATGTTTTAATTATCATTAATTAACCATTAAATTTACTTTTTATAAATTTAAATTTTTGAATTTATTTTTGTTTTGTTTTTATAATTGAATTATAAAATAATGCATATTTCTTTATTTTGTTATGAGTGATTATTTTGAACTTAAGATTTTTATTTCTAATTAATTTTATACAAAGAAGTAAAGTAAAATTATTATATTATATATTCCAAACACTAATATAAAAAATATATTCATAATTATGCATCATGTTTATCAATCAAGAGAAAGCTAACAATCGATATGTATATATGTCTGCGAGTAGATAAACCAATGTTGCTAACTTAGCTCTTATTTTTCATTCAAAAAACTATCTTCATGACAGATTCTTTGTATAGTATTTTTTGCATAAAAGAATCATACGCTGCTTGTCACTCATTAAAACAAAAATTACTGTACAGGAATTTTTTTCAGATAGTAGTTTTTGGAATACAAAATGGGGTTAAGTTGGCAACATTGATGTTAATGAGCAATCTCGAACAATGTGAAGGTTTATAGTCTGGATTTTTAGAAACAACAAATGTTATACATGTATATGTGCGTGTGAGAGAATTAACCAACGTGCCAAAATGGCTCGGTTTTCATTCGAAAAAATATCTTCCGAAAAAAATTTCTCTATATTATTTTTTATTATTGAATTACAGACTGCTTGTTATTAAATATAACAAAAATTACTGCTCAAGAATTCTTTTCAGATAGTAGTTTTCGAAATACAAAATAGCGCTAATTTTGAAAAATTGATCTTAATGAGCAACCTCAAACAATGAGAAGGTTTATACTTTGCATTTTGGGAAATAACAAATGATAAACATGCATATGTGTGTGAGAGAGAATTAACCAGCGTTGCCAAAGTGACTCTGTTTTTTATTCAAAAAACTTTTTTCCGGATAGAATTTCTCTATAGTAATTTTCATTATTGAATCACACACTTTTTGTCATTAAATAAAAAAAGAAGTTACTGTACAGTAATTTTTTTTTAATGGTAATTTTCGAAATAAAAAATGGGGCTAATTTGTCAACACTGAAGTTAATGAGCTACTTCGAACAATGTGAAGGTGTAACACGCGCATTACAAAGAAAAACAATAAAATACACTGCCAGTCGTCACGTGACCTGAGCTTTGCTAAATTAAAAATGTAGTTGTAATATTTTTCGTCTTAAAAAATCTGGCAACACTATTTAAAAAAAAAAAAAAAACATTCTGTTCTTAGTGATGCTCGAAAACTTTAAAGTTGGTTGTGAGCAGTGAGTTCATGTCTTGTGTTGGTGGTGTGCGCAAGGAGAATTATGTAAAAAAAGCTTTATTTGTAAATAGTTTATGTGTGTTTATTGCTCTAAATGTTAGTGCTGTCTTTCAAGTAATAAAAAGTATTTAAAGAAGACTGTAGCCCCGAGATATCCATATTAAGATAAGTGATGCTCTTCTTTCTTCTTCTAAATTTCTAAGACGAGTTCTTACAAAAATGGCAACTCAACCTTTAGCCCTTACCTGGAAATACTTTTAAAATGTTTTCACATCTTCTTAATTCTACAAATGCTTGATGCTGTTTAATTGTGATATATTATCTACAAGTAAGCAAGAAAAAGAAAATGCACGAAATCTTTCCAAAATGTTCCCATTTCTTCATAAATCTTCAAAAGCTCTATATATATATTTAAATTATGAAATATTGTTTAATGCACGAAAAAATGGCTCGAGCGGTCGTTGCCCGTTTATTTGTGAAATATATTCTATATCTACATATTGTTTCTTTGCCTTTAAAATTATCGTACTTCATTTGTGAAATACGTTCCATGGAATAATCGTATGCCAAAAGCCATTTTCATTTGTTTGTGAAGTATGTTCTACGGATTGAATTTGTTCAATTTTCTGCCTCAATCATCGTCGTTTCGTGTGATATGTGTTTATTTTGGAGCATTTTAAAGTTCTTTAAGTACTTCCCAGCTAAAAATGAACTTCAGTGAAACTGCAAAGAAAATGCAGTTGCGAAACTATGGTGATTTGGCACAAATCACTGCAGTTTTTTCGAAGTCAACAACTACAAAATCACTACAGTGAATGTGTAGTTCATAACTACACATTTTCTGCAGTGAATTTGAAGTTAAATGCCCCTCCCACCCAAAAAAATTGGCTGTGCTGGCGCCATTTATTGACCATACTGGTAAGCTTGCTTTTTAATATTTCGAAGGCAGATTTTGATTGTGGGAACAGTTGTACTCGAACTGACGATCCCAGGTACAGGAGAGACACGCTTTGACCACTTGTCCGTTGAGACTTGTGGGGTTAGTGTTGTGCGAGGTATAAAGGGGAGGCATTTCAATTAAAGGTTATTTGTTGCAAAAGCTAAATGGCAGGCAGAAAAATTGGATGTTTTAAAGTGCTTTTATTTTATTATTTATTTATTTATTGTAATTCGTTTATATGGGCGTGTATTTTAAAAACAATTTTATATTAAATTAATTAAACAAATACTTTAGCAAATTAGCTAAAACAAATGAATTGGTTTTACTTCTGAATTTAAAAATCAGTAAATATTTAATAAAACTAGCGAGCTACGCCCGCTAGCTGGGCCACTTTTTCCAAACGAACCACGATATTAAGCAGTATATAACAAGCAAAAAAATTCATTTAATAAGCAAGTCTTGATGTTCGAATCCTCAAGCACAAAAAAAGTAAATTAAAGAGTTGTGGTTGTTATTCGACTATTATCCCGTTAAAAATATGTGATTTCGCACAGTGGGCGCTACGCGCCCACCGGCGCAACGCGCCATGGTCGCCATCGTCCTGTTAAAAATATTTGGTTTTGCACGGTTGGCGCTACGCGCCCATAAGACATTTTCTCGTATTTTTTGGTTCATCAGAAGCAGACTTTTACGCAGATTCTGAATATGTAATCAGTTTTTTTCGATTTTAAAAACTGTCTGCATGATGGTTTTAGAAAAAACGCGCAAAAAAAGTTTCGGTATTAAAAACTGCAAAAGACTGCTATTAAAAAAAAATAAGTAATTTCATTAATATCACAAACAACATAACTAACAAATAATTTTGGCAGCTTGTTTTCCGTTTGTACTAACAGAAATTAGTATTAATCGCGTAAATCTTAGGTTACACAATATTCGTGTATGCTACCAAAAAGAAAAAGCATGAAAATGAGCTACAACGATTAATACTCACATACAGAATAAATATATGAATAGCCAGTTACATCTGAGATACTCAAAATATTAATTAGCAACACTATTGCCTCTTAGTGAACATATCTTGCTGTGCTTAAATAGTTGTACTTATATTAATTAAACCATGTTTAACATTTTTTACCAATTAGTTCTTTTTCTCTTATACATTCTTTGGCAAAATGACGGGAGAAAAACAAGTTTTCGAATGCTTTTTCTTTTAGCCAAAGGGGAAAAGTTCTTGTTCACCGCAAGGTGGCGCAGTGTTCTGCCTGAGAGCTCCGTTTAGGAAATTAGACGTTTTCCGTTCCGATTCCCGACCGGTTTTTAATTCATAACTTTTTAAATTTTGGTCCCACGGTCTCGAAAATGCCCGAAATGACTTTCCCGGAATTTTTCGAATCGAAAGACACCTCTCGCGACTTCCAACTCGCCCGCGTTGCGAACTGTAATCGGCTTCAAGCAGACAGACAGACAGAGGCGCACGGATTTTATTAGTATAGATAATTTTATTTTTAGGCTAATTGTGAAAATAATAATTTTTTTATTATGAATTATAATGTAATTACATGCGTTGTGTTAATTTTATAAAATATATTTTTTTTGACATGGAAGTACTTACTTTAATAAATTATAGGTCGGTAATTAATATTTTTTACTTAGAATAAAAATTCATTTTATGTCGTTTAATGATAAGATAAAACATATTTTTTTATTATTGTTATAGAATAATAATTTGTTATTAATAAACATTTTTTAATTTAAAAATTAAATAAATATATATATATATACATTTTTTTTTTTTTTTTTTGTAGTGAGTTTTTTAAATAGGGAATATTTCTGAATCTTTCTTGCAAATTAAAAAAAATAAACGAATTTTAGAGGTTTTTCTGATAATATAATTTTTTTAGGAATTATAATGTAATTAAATGTGTTAATTTAAGAAATATATATTTGTAAAAAGGAAAAATTAATTTTATAAAATAAGAATATAATATTGTGTTCGAATAATAATTTGTTATTTATAAACGTTTTTTAATTTAAAAATTAAATAAAAATAATATATATATATATATATATATATTTTTTTTTTTTTTTTTTTTTTTTTTTTTTTTTTTTTTTTTTGGTAGTGAGTTTTTTAAATGGGGAATATTTCTGAATTCTTCTTGCATATTAAAAAAAAATAAACGAATTTTAGAGGTTTTTCTGATAATATAATTTTTTTAGGAATTATAATGTAATTAAATGTGTTAATTTAAGAAATATATATTTGTAAGAAGGATAAATTAATTTTATAAAATAAGAATATAATATTGTGTTAGAATAATAATTTGTTATTTATAAACATTTTTAAATTTAAAAATTAAATAAAAATATTTTTTTTTCTTATATTTTTTTGGTAGTGAGTTTTTTAAATGGGGAATATTTCTGAATCTTTCTTGCAAATAAAAAAAAATAAACGAATTTTAGAGGTTTTTCTGATAATGTAATTTTTTTAGGAATTATAATGTAATTAAATGTGTTAATTTAAGAAATATATGTTTGTAAAAAGGAAAAATTAATTTTATAAAATAGAAATAAGAAATAAGAAGTTCATAATTAATAACTTTGAATTAGAATAAGGACTCATTTTATGTCGTTTTTATTTTTTAATGTAGCATATGTTTTTAATGATTATGTAGATATATTTGATTGTTAACTTATCTACGTTTTTACCTAAAAATAAAATAGAAACATTAATTTAATTTTTTTCTCTTTTTTTCTTTCGTAAATAAGTTTTTACAAAGGGAAATTTCTTATTTTTTTTTTAAATTTTAATATAAAAAATGACTAGATTTTTTCAATACATTTATGACTTGTAAAATAATTTTAAACACTTTTAATAATTTAATATTTGCATGAAATAAGAAACTTTGATGTGCTTTTAAAATGAATACATAATTAGAAAATACACTTCAATTTACTGATGAAGTATTTTTTTTTCTTTCTACGATTCATTAAGTTTAGATCAAATAATAATTTTAAAGAGCGATATAAAAAATTATTTGATGATTCAAATATTTGTATGTCGATTTCAAAATGAAGTAATAGTAAATTAATTGCAAGTAATTTTCAGTAATGAAGATGGAGATGTATGGGGGCAGGAAGCAGAGGAGCTCGTTGGATTATAAAATTTTATTAAATAAAATTTCCTCTACTTTTTTTTCAAAAACCTAATGTAAATTTTTCGAGTAACTTAGAAAGAAAGAAAAAGAAATTTTCAATTAAGGAGGGGGTTGTAGACTCATTGCCCCTCTCTGGATTTTGAAATTTAATTAGCAATTTTTCCTCCAATTTACAAAAGCATAATAAAATTTAATCTTTTAGTGTGATTTAAATAAAGAAAAGAAGAATTTTCCGTGAGGGGTGGGGGAATAGATGAGCCATTTTCCCTCACTCGATTTTAAAATTTAACTTTTTTTTTTTTTTTTTTTTTTTTTTTTTTTTTTTTGAAAAAATACTAAAATGCAATCTTTTTCTTTAGCTTAAAATATAAGAACTAAGAATTTTCTGTTAGGGGTAGGAAGGTAGAAGAAAGTATTTGCTCCTTCCTAAATTAAAAAATATATATATATATACATTAACAAAATTTTTCTTTTCTGATATTTTCAAAAGCATAGTAAAATGTATAATTTTCAAGAAATTTACAATAAAAAGTAAGAAGAAATTTCGCATTAAGGGGCTGGTGAGTGAAAGGCCCATTGTCCCTCATAACTTTTGAAACTTTTTCTCTGATTTTGATAAACTTCGCAAAATTTATTTGTTTAGAGTAATTAAAATAAAGGAACTAAAAAAATTTCCGTTGTATGCAGGGGGCACAGGTAGTCACTACCCCTCACTGGATTTCGAAATGTAGTTTAGTGAAATTATTTTTTTTTCTCTTAGCTTAAAATAATAAAGGAACTAAGAATTTTAAGTTAGGGCGAAGGATAAGCATAGATAGGGGCGCCCATGTCTGAATTAAAAAAAAAAGAAATGGGTTTTAATGTATTAAAACTTGTAATTTCCAAGTAACAAAACAAAGTAGGAACTAATAAATTTTTTACTACAGACGTGTTTCGATGGGATGAGAAATCCCTAGTTCGATTTTGAAGCATATTTGAAATTATTTTTCTCCGATTAAATTCTATGAATTTATCGGACAATAACTACAGTTATACGAGAGATGCATCGGAAATGTACTTCTAAATTAATGGTTGGATAATAACTTCAAATTCACTGCAGTGATTCTACGGTTATAAAGTCATATATTTTTTAATTTTTGATTATAAAATGACTTTATAAAAACTACAGTGTTTTCAAAGTTAATAGCGCACAGAATGTTTAAAATAAATTACTGCAAAATCACCTTTAATTAACTACAAAATAACTGAAGTGATTTTATAGTTGAGATTGCACTACAGAAAGACTAGATAAATTTTAGAAAAACCTCAAAAACACTTCACTTCTACAAAAAAAACTGCAGTTCATTTTTAGCTGGGTTCGTCATGATATTGTCAATAAGTAAGCCAAGTTTTAAAGGATCCATCATTATTTTTGCAAGTTACAATATTTTATCTATCTGTAACATTTTTCATGTTACACATTAGTTTTAACTCATTTTATGATGATTTTACAATTCATTTATGTATTGTGTAATTTACTTTCCCTATCTTAATTTTTTATTCTTTAGTTTAATTTGATTCTGTGCATGCATGTTTAATTGTTATCTTGATTAAATAACAAATTTTCTTACTTCGAATTAAAAACAAACAAACAAAAAAAAAGGTTTATGAATAGTGAAAAAACATACATTTACGTTGATATTTTTTCTCTTTTCTTTTTTTATAAACAGATAAATAAAATGTGAGCCAAAAGTTGTTAAAATGTATTTATAATTTTATTTCAATTCTCATATGATGCGTGTTTATTTTTTTATTTATTTTTTTATTTATTTATTTTATTATTATTATTATTATTATTATTATTATTATTATTATTATTATTATTATTTTTTTTTTTTTGGTTTAGCAATTATTTACAGAATTTATTAGAAATTTTATTTGAGAGTTCTGTTGTTATTTATTTTTAAGCATTTAATTTAGAGTTCCTGATATATTGTGAAATAGCCTTGAATATGATTTTCAAAACAGGTTAAGTAAGTTTTTGCATTTATTTATTTATTTATTTATTTATTTATTTATTATGAAATAAGACTTTCTTTTCTTTTAAAGTTATATAAAAAATCTACATTACATAGTCTTGTCTTAATAATATGATAATAATATTGATTGACATTTTAATTATTTAGATATCTTTTGACATTATTAAGAACATTGTTTATAAGTGTTGCCAACAATTCATTACTAGTTTTATAGAAGTTAAAATAATGTTTTGATTAACTGACACGTAATGACAAGCTAGTTTATTTATATCAGCAATAATTTAAAGTATATTTTCTTTCAAAAAATTAAATTTTAAAGATACTTAAAAGTTTAATGAAGTTTAATAGTTTTAAAAGTATATTTTGCTAAAGTTAAAGCTCACTGTTTTGTTTTATTAAAGTCTTGTTTATATGAGTTGTAAAGCAAAGCTCACGTCTGGGGAGCAATTTATTTAAACGAATTTTTAGCATTTGTGGGGTAATTGTCTTGTTAAAGTTTAAAATGTCTAAACCTAATAAAGCACGAAAAAAAGACTTGTTTCAGGTCGCCGTAGAAATGAATTTAGATGTGCAACTCTCTATAACCGTTGTCACATTGCATGATAAGATTAAATCCTCTCCCTCGTTAGAAGTTGATTTTGTGAATTCGTTAGTTAGAAACCAAATTTCGATTCACGAGGAAGAACACCGTAGACGAGACTTAGAAGAAAAACAAAAAGCAACTGAGTTAGAACAGCGTAAATTAGAAATTGGAGAGAAGCATCGTTCGGAAGAGCTGGAATTTAAAAAGTTTGAGATGAAATTCGAGCTTCAGAAGCTTAAGTTGCAGGCTCAGAGCCAAAGTGTTTCCAGTGGAGCGGTAGGTGGTAATGCGGCAGGGTTAATGTCTCACCCAGAGAGTAAAATAGATATCCAGAAGCTGTTGCCTACATTTAAGCCAGAGCCATATGATGTAACATTGTTTCTGGTGCTCCTGGAGCGACAATTAAAGCTTTCGAAGGTACCAGAACACATTTGGGTTTCTAGTTTACTAAGTGTTGTACCCTCTTCTATATCTACGCTTATTGCTCCTGAAAAAGAAGAAAACGCTTCAGACTTTTCACATGTTAAAGGTCTATTTCCCAAAAGGTTTAAAATTAGCACCGAAAAGTTATGGTAACTGTTTTTCACGCATCGCAAGGATAAAGAAATTACTTGGAGATATTATTATTTTGAGTTACGTGCTTACTTTGATATTGGCTTAAAGAGTTAAATGTAACGTCTTTTGAAGCTCTTCAGGATCTGATCATAGCGGATCAGATGAAAATGAGCGTGCCTGTCGCAAACAACATATGTTAGATGATTGAGAAAATTTAAATTCGCCAGTCGACCTTGCCGGAAAATTATATGCGTATGATACTACCAGGTCTACGTTTTCTAAAAAATATTCGGTTGTACCCCCGGAGAAAAAAAGAGTATTCTCGCAAAGAAAATACATGGAAGCAGAGTAAGTATCTAAAAGAAGACTGATCTTCTCTAAGTTTGCTAATCGACGCTTAGAATCCGATATATTTTGCTATGGTTGTCGCAAAGTGGGATTTATAAAGAAGGAATGCCCAGATTGTTCCCCTATGGTTAAAAAACAAACAGTACAAGCTCATCGTCTTCAGTTACATAGTTTAAATACATCATCAGTATCAGCTCCAAATGTGCCTATTATGATCTGAAATAAGAAGGTGTTAATCTGTGCAGATACTGGAGCGAATCGTTCTATTGCAGGAGAACGAATGTATAAATTATTTTTAAAAACTGGAATTGCATTGAAGCCTCATACTCATGATGTAACTTTGGCTGACGGAACTACGGTGGCTAGAAAAACTCTGTCCTGCCATTGTGCCTGTAAAGATTGAAGGCCGAGTTTTCAAAACAGAATTTATTG
The DNA here is from genome assembly GCA_964019185.1 of Maratus speculifer. Classification (NCBI taxonomy): domain Eukaryota; kingdom Metazoa; phylum Arthropoda; class Arachnida; order Araneae; family Salticidae; genus Maratus; species Maratus speculifer. Next base: position 244,245,068 of record OZ025289.1, read on the forward strand.
TATTACAGAATGACAAAGGTAATAGAACTCTTCTAGGAATGGACTTCCTGCGAAACGCTAACATAGTGTTAAACACCGCTAGAAAAACATGGCATTTTAGGGATAAACCTCATAAGGAATTTTATTTTGTTGATGAATATGAAGAAGAAAATAGTACGTGTGCTGACGCGGTCACAGTCGTTCCGTATGCCTTACATGAAGATGAAGGTAAAAATTTGAATTCCAATGAAAGGAAGAAACTTAATGATCATCCTTAAAGGTATGGAAAATGTTTTCAACCAGGGGGAGAGACAGCCCCATATCTTAAACCTCTTGTAAATATTTCAAAAAGTGTGAAAGAACATATTGAAATGAAACAAGTTCAGCAGAAGAGATGCCATAAAAATCGTAGACAAGTATATTTCAAGCCTGGTGAAAAAGTATGGGTTAACCTACACCCAGTGAGCAAGGCAAGTAAAAATAAAACAGGAAAATTTATGCCTAAGAGATCTGTCATGCATAGTTTTGACTCAAAAGTGACTAGTGACATACGACATTGCTAGTCTGCAAAATCCTACTGAACGAATTGGATCTTACCACATTTCTGCCTTGTTGCCTTGCTAAGAATCTGAAACTATTCCAGTTGCACCCTTGAGAAAAAAAGGAAGACCCAAAAAGCCTCCTGTTTCCTCTCCGAGACGTAGATCGGAAACAGAGGGGAGGATGTAACACGCGCATTCCAAAGAAACAAAATAGACTGCCAGTTGTCACGTGACCTGAGCTCTGCTAAATTAAAAATGTAGTTGTATATTTTTTGTCTTAAAAATCTGGCAACACTATTTTCTTTAAAAAAAACATTCTATTCTGAAGTGATTTTCGAAAATTCGAAATTTGGTTGTGAACAGTGAGTTTATGTCTTGTGTTGGTGGCGTGCGCAAGGAGAATTATGTAAAAAAAGCTTTAATTGTTAATAGTTTATTTGTGTTTATTGTTCTAAGTGTTAGTGCTGTCTTTCAAGTAATAAAAAGTATTTAAAGAAGACTGTAGCCCCGAGATTTCCATATTAAGATAAGTGATGATCTTCTTTCTTCTTATAAATTTGTAAGACGAGTTCTTACAAAGGTTTATACTTTGGATTTTTGGAATTAACAAATGAAGATACAGGGGTTGGACAAAAATATGGAAACACCTTTTGAAATGCATGTTTGAAAAGAAAGATTGATTATAATGAACTATGCTGATGGCACTGGAGTTTTCGCCTACTGTCGCCACCTATAGAACTTCGTAAAATCGCTGCACCGTTCAGTCGTTGGTGGATCACTGTTATGTGAGATTATCATTGCATTATGTCAGAGTTAACAGACTTCGAACATGGACAAATTGTTGGCGCACGTATGGTGGGTGCTTCCGTAAGCAAGGTAGCCGAGGTTTTTAGTGTTTTAAGAGGTACTGTGTCGAAGATTTATTCCGCATATTTGAAATGCGGAAAAAACATCATCCGCTAAATCACAGCACGGACGAAAGTGTGTTCTGAGTGATCGTGACAGACGATCATTAAGAAGGATTATCGCGAAAAATAAGCAGTCCACAGGTGCAAAAGTTACTGCTGAAATGAATATCGTGTTACCAAATCTTGTGAGTACCAAAACAATTAGAAGGAAGCTTCATAAATAGGGAATTGCTGGCCGTGTTGCAATTGAAAAGCCATCCATCAGTAATGCTAATGCCTGTAACAGGAAAAAATGGTGTTTAAGTCATAAAAACTGGACTATAGAGCAGTGGAAGAGAGTAATATGGTCTGATGAGTCTTCTTTCACATTGTTCCCCACTTCTGGCCGAGTTTATGTCTGGAGAACGCCATCTCAAGCCTATAATACAGACTGCTTGTTGCCAAGAGTGAAAGATGGCGGAGGTTCGGTGATGGTTTGGGCAGCCATATCGTGGTTCTCTTCTGGCCCCATGATAACTCTGTAAGGGCGTATTACTGCTCAGACTTATGTGAACGTTTTGGCCGATCCTGTCCATCCATTGATACAAGCTTTATTCCCCAATGACGATGTTATCTTCCAAGACGACAACGTCCCTGTTCACACAGCTCACATTGTCCAGGACTGGTTTTCTGAGCGCGAGGATGAATTTTCGCATCTCGTCAGGCCACCAAAGTCATCAGACTTAAATATTATTGAACCTTTGTGGTCTACATTGGAGCGGAAAGTGCATTCTCGTTATCCTTCGCCAACATCGTTATCTCAACTTGCCACCGTTTTGCTGGAATAATGGTATAATATTCCCTTGGTAAACATACAGAAACTGTATTTATCCATTCCGAGAAGACTGCAAGCTGTTTTGAATAACAACGGGCACCGTACACAATACTACGCAAGGAAACGTGTTTTTTTAAAGGTGTTTCCATATTTTTGTCCAACCCCTGTATATATATACATATGTGTCTGAAAGTATTAGCCAGCATGACTCTATATTTCATTCAAAAAAACTATGTTCCTGACAGAATTTCTGTTTAATTTTTTTGTATTATTTAATCAGACTTCCTGTCATTAAATAAAACAAAAATTACTATACATAAATTATTTCCAGATAGCAGTTTTCGGAATATAAAATAGGTCTAAGTTGGCAACATAATAGTATATTAATGAGCTACCTCGAATGAATACTTTGTATTTTTGAAAACACAAAATGAAGATATATATGTTACAGGCCAAACCCGATTTTAGGCCAAACTAGATTGGCCTAGGTCAAACCGGTCTATCCTAACGCCAATCGGACAGACTAGTTTTTCCTAGGCCAAACCGGTCTATCCTAACGCCCATCGGATAAACTAGTTTTTCCTAGGCCAAACTGGTCTATCCTAAGGCCCATGGGACAAACTAGATTTTCCTAGGCCAAACTAGTTTGACCTAACTCTTATAGGATAAACTAGTTTAGACTGCTGTTTATTGGTCTGAACTAGTTTATCCTAGGCCGATCTATTTTATCCTAGGCCAATTCAATTTGGCGTGATTTTTTTAATTTCAATTACCGCCTCAACGCCAACTTACTTGTTTGTCCTAGGCTGATCTAGTTTATCCTAGGCCAATGTAGTTTTACGTGTTTTTAGCTCACGGGCCACAAAGCCAGATAAATAATGGGCTCACAGGTTCTGTATGTACGTATGTACGCCTGTATGTACGTATGTACGTACCTATGTGGGCAAGGTGATAACTCTTGATAGAAATAATGTAATTTGACGTGTTTTTATCTCATCAGGCTACCAAAGCCTGAGAACTAATGTGCCCGTAGGTTCTGTATCTATGTATGTACGTAAGTACATAACACAATAATTTTTGATAGAAATACTCGATTTGCAACAAACTTTCGATATAGGTTTATTATTATGAGGAGCTTTTCTGATTAATTTTGGGAGGTCAATGGAGAAGAATAAGGGGAGGGGGACAAAGAGGCTGATTCACCCTTTCCCTTAATTCAAATAAATGAATTTCCATGCATTATTAGCATATTTTATTCAAATTTTAGAGATAGGAGCATTCTATTGAGGAGCCTCCATGATTAGTTGTGGGTGTTCATTGTTTAAGTATAAAGGTGGGGAATAAGAATAACGCCCCATAATTTATGAAAATGCTTTTTTCACGCAGAATTTTCTGATTTGCTTGAAATTTTAGAAATAAATTCATTCTGATAAAACGCTTCCGTATTTAGTTTTGGGGATTAATTGAATAAGAACAACGGGAAGAACGGGGGGGGGGAACCAGCGTATTTCATGCAGAATTAACCGATTTTCTGCAAATCTCGGGTTTGTTCATTCTAATGATGCGCTTCACTGTTTAATATTGGTGGTTCTTCGGTTAAATATAAAGAGAAAACTTGCAATTTATTTTCTTCCTTAAATTAGATAAATTGGTTATAATACAGAATTATCCAATTTGCTTAAAATTTTGGACATGAATTCATTTGATCAGGCGCTACTTTAATTAATTTGGGTTTTTTCTTTTGGTTAAGTATAATGGGTTTATACTTAAACAAAGGGGATATTTTATCGCCTTCTTTAAATTAGATAAATGTGTTTCTATGCAGATTAATCCGATTTGCCGTAAATTTTGAATATATATTTTTTTCTATATAAGGCGAATCCCAGAATTGTTTTGAAGGTTTAATGATTAAGTTAAAGGGAGGAATGGGGGATTACCCTCCTTAAATCAGATGAATGGTTTTTTGAGCAGAATTATCTGATTTTGCTTCAAATTTTGTTTATAATTCTTTATAAACAACTATTCATTATTATTTATAATTCAATTATAAATGATATTGAATACATACATATACGTACATACGTACGCACATACGTATATACATGCGTACATACATGCGTATATGCATATACAGAAACTCCGAGCCCATTATTTCTCTGGCTTTCACGCCCGTGAGCTAAAAACACGTAAAAGTACATTGGCCTAGGATAAACTAGATCAGCCTAGGACAAAAAAGTATGTAGGCCATCAAATGTAGGCGATCATTGAATTCAATAAAATCACGCCAAATTGAATTGGTCTAGGATAAACTAGATCGGCCTAGGAAAAATTAGTTCAGACCAATAAACAGCAGTCTAAACTAGTTTATCCTATAAGAGTTAGGCCAAACTAGTTTGGCCTATGAAAAACCAGTTTGTCCTATGGGCCTTAGGATAGACTAGTTTGGCCTAGGAAAAACTAGTTTATCCGATGGGCGCTAGGGTAAACCGGTTTGGCCTAGGAAAAACTAGTTTATCCGATGGGCGTTAGGATAAACCGGTTTGGCCTAGGAAAAACTAGTTTATCCGATGGGCGTTAGGATAGACCGGTTTGGCCTAGGACAATCTAGTTTGGCCTAAAATCGGGTTTGGCCTATAATATATATAAGTGTGTGTTATTAAACAGCGTGGCTCTAATTTCCATTCAAAAAAGTATCTTCCTGACAGAATTTACGGATAATATTTTTGTTTTATTGAATCATTCTTTCAGTTGTTTTTCTCTTACCTTTGTGTCACATCTCTTATAAAAGATGTTACATATGTATTATTTTACAATTTTATTATTTTAACACAATCAAAATGATTGGTACATAAATCATACAAGACGTAATTTATCAACTGAGTGTAATCATGTAAAATCCAGTACTTTAAGTCAAAATCTATGATTTTAATTGCCAATACTGTTTTATTTATACTTTATGTATAGCATCCCCAGCCCTCACAATTTATTCAGATGACCATTTGACCATGAATTCCGGTCTATTATTTCTAACCACTAATAACAGCATTAAATCTCTGATAAAGAAATTCCAATAAATTATTGATATGCAATTGCATTTTTATTATTTTAACACAAATAAACCGATCAGGAATACTAAATCATAAGAATAATAATTTTAATTATAACTTTATACAATAATTATTAAACGTAGAATTTACTTATCAATCAGTTTTATTGTGTTAAAATTAAACATATATATATGTGTGTACGCATCATTTATAGGAATTACTTTAACTCATGTTTATCCTCCCCAATACTCGTGTCGACTGAAGGCGACACTCAAAAACGCCTTTTAAATTATTTTAAATACTTCTAAAATTGATGAAATTACATCGACTTTTTTGATAAAGGTGTGCATATTAAGAATATCAATGTATAGACTGACGCATCTTTGGTGATGTTTGATAATAATTTTAAACTGGTTTTTGTAGTGCCATGTAAAATTTTTCTCAGGACTGAGGGGTTTTTAAAAAAAACATTCTAGGTTTCATTACAGAATGGTTTTCTGAGTGAATTGTGATGACTGAGGTGTCACCCATCTTAATTGGAACAGCTTTGCTATTTATTATACATGTTTATTTATCTTTTATAAAAACTAGGAAGTAAAAGTTGGAAAAGTTATGGCATTTTAGAGACATTACTAAGACTTATAGTTTTCATCAATAGTTGATATCTAACGTTTTAAAAATAGCTGGTCTTTGTATCTATCAATAAATAGTACGACTATTCGTAAAGACAAAGCAAAAATAGCATCATCAATTAATGCAGACATTTCAGTTTCATTAATTGATACAATCCTTTCAGTTTCATTAATTGAATTTACTTATATACTGTTAAAAATTTTATCCTAGTTTGAACCAAATTTTGGTTCAATAGCTGTCACTGTAAGATGGTGAAACCTTAAACCCATATTTGGAGCTCCTGTTAAAGCATAATTCCAATAGTTTGTACAAGTTTGAAATAGAATGCTCAAAATGCTGGTACGAGATTTCACCATCTTATGTCGGCAGCTACTAAGCACCAAAGTTTGGTTCAAACTAAAGCAAAATTTTTAACAGAGTAAATACAACTTCTAACTAATCTACTCTAAAATGGAAACTTACAAAAATTTAGCTAAACATTACAAACAATTATTTTACAGTGTTAAAACAAGTGAAAACAGCATCTGTACTTTTAATTTTAGTGTTCAAGATAATTTAAATTTTAAATACGGCTATTTAATATTGGAATTATTGCAATCAATCTCACTTATTACTGTTTGCATAATGTAATTGAATTGCTTATTGTATTTGCTTAGTTGCAAGTAAACATAGAAAACAGTTTTAAATTTAATTTGTTTACTGCCACAAAGCTGTTGAAACTTGGTTTCATAGTTCATTCTAAAAAAGTTCCATAAAAAGTTTTCCGATTATAACAGTTAGCTGTACCTTTCTTATTCCCTTGCGGACAGCACATTTTTTTTTCTTCGCAAAAGAATACTTAAAAAAGAAAATTACAGCTAATTAAAGTAAAGATTTTCAAAGAAGTATTTTTAAATTCCTGTGTTCATTTACTACTATATAAAAAAGGCAAGTATTTAGAAATGCATACTTAAAACAGTATTTTCTAAAACCGCTTTGGGGTTAGAGATTGCAGATAAAGATAAAAGACATTTTTTGAGATCAATCTTATTCTTTTATAAGTAATCATTCCAAATGCACGTATTTACAATTCTTGCATGCTTCAGAAGCAAGGGGGGGGGGGGGAGGTTCTGAAAGAAGTGCGATTACTTATTCCAATTTTAAGTTTTGCTATATCGGTACATTAATTTCTTCTTCACGTAATTTTCTCTTATAAGATAGTGAAGAAAACACTTGCAATAATATTATGGAAAATACATCGTTTATGTTACAATTACCGTAATTTCGGGTGTATAAGCCGCGGATCAAACAATTCTTTTTTGACCCAGAATTTTTAAAAAAATGAATGTTACTACTTAGATCGCCTTAAATATTTGTCTTCAATCACTAAATAAGATTTCTGGGTCCAAAAAGAATTGTTTGAGCCGCGGCTTATACACCCGAAATTACGGTATGCTATTTAATTGTTGTTTCTTGTATGAGGTACACTGTTAAAAATCTGCAGCATTCTGTCCAGTCATTTGACCGTTTTTATTGAAAACGATAAAACAATCGTCATTTTACACTATTCTGAACATATTGCCCATTTTATGGTCAGAATCCAATTAAATTACGGTTATGTTACTGTTTTTCCAAAAAAATGGTCAAATGACTGGACAGAATGCTGCAAAATTTTTAACAGTGTATGTTGATAAAAAAGGCCTAAAGGTTTTTAATAAATTTTTCCCATTTTTGGGTAAACATTTAAAACAGCTATCTTGAACAGTAAAATCAATTTATTTTGAAAAAATATATGTTTTAAGTAGCTTTCTTTACAAAAGTAAGAATTTACATTTCGCAATGGTTGAAAGGAGCTTTTCCAAAGACTTTTGTATATTTTCATTGGTCAGGACCCCCAGACATACACGACACCACCTTTCGTGAAACTGTTGATTTAATTATATATACATATGTATTCCGATTGCTGAATAATTTCTCAAATTTGATTATTCAAATAGTATTAATGAAAAATATGAATCTTCTATAATCGGGCTCAATACAGTTTGCCTTTCCTTTTTTTAAAGCAAGTTATCTTTTCCTAAAGGCACAAACTGGTAACAATTTTTAATTTTTTTTTTTTTTTACCAAAATTAACATTTTTTTTTTTTTTTTTTTTTTTTTTTCAGAATGCAATAAACCATAAAGTGTATGCAAAATATTCTATGAAAAACATTAAACAACACGAGAATAAATACTGCGGAAATTTAGAGCAGGAAAAGTGATGAAATCTTTTGAGATGGCATAAGTTGAGGAAACTGCGTATGAAGATATATTTAGAATAAACAATTGCTTATTTCATCGAATATAAATTGTCTATTTGCTGATTCATTACGAGAACGTTATTTTCCCATTATGAAAATACATACCCATAAAAAAGTAGATATTTATGATTTAACAAAATAAAATATTTATATTGCAACTTTGATATTGGAAATATCGTTATTTTTTTTTTTTTTTTCTTTTTACTAGAAGCCAACGGCGCAGATAAAAAAAATGATGATAATGTTAATATTAACCACTTAACTGTCTGCCCCGAGATAACTCGGGATTAAAAGCACTGTTTCCTTATACCCATCGCCGGTGAAGTGGTTAATAATAATAATAGCTATTTCTAATAAGAAAAAAATGAATTCGATTGCATTTTGCAAGCTTTTATTAAAATTACGTTTTAATAAATCTGTTACATATAAGATACTCATACAGTCACTAATTCTTTACATGCGTTATAGCTTAGATTTTGGAAAATAACAGCCATTAATTGCTTCTTTTTAAATTAATATATAAAAAGTTGTTTTATCGCTTGATTGTATAGTGTTAAATAACTTTGGCATCTAAACTTTTGCTTGTAATATTTGCCATGAAGCGCAAATATTTGATTCCATGGAAGTGTTCGTATATAAACTGTAATGTATTATTTTTTTATTCCATGCGTGTATTTAAGTATAAACTTTGTTAATTATGAAATAAATAATGCATTGAATATTTAACAGAGAACACATAACTTCAAAATTGCCATAAAATCTTAACTTTTTTTCAAACAATTTTAGCTTACTCAAGACAAAGACCGTCCCCCCCCCCCCATAAACATTCAAAGTACACATTAACAATAACGCAATGTAGTTGTGCGCTTTATATAGCAGACGCAACATATAGCTTCTTCCGAGGAATAAAATTATAGCACTATTCCGTTATTTCCAGGATATATTGCATTGTTTTCCTATAAATGAACATTTTTCATACCAACATGAATGAAATAAACTGTTGCAAAATGCAAAATTAACGTTTCGGGTTTTTTTTTTTTTTTTTTTTTTTTTTTTTTTTTTTTTTTTTTTTGGAGCTTACAGGCTATCAAAGCCTTGGAGCCTATTGTGCCCGCCCTTTCTGTATTTACGTATGTATACATGTATCTTTATTTCGATAAATGGGTTTTTCATGAAGATTTATCATATTTCATTCAAATTTTAGACATAGGATCATTCTGATAAGGGCACCGCCATGATTAGTTTTGGGGAGTTCATTGTATAAATATGAAGAGGGGGGACGGAGGGCTGATCCCCCGCCTTTAATTTAGATAAATGGGTTTTTCATGCAGAATTATCAGATTTCATTCAAATTTTAGACATAGAATCATTCTGATAAGGGCAATTTCATGATTAGTTTTGTGAGTTCATTGGATAAGTCTAAGATGGGAGTAATGGGGGGTAATCCCTCTTAATTTATGATAATGTGTTTTTCACGCAGAATTTGCCGATTTGCTTCAAATTTTGGATATAGGTTCATTCTCATAAGGCGATTCTCTGATTTGTTTTGGGAATTCATTGTATAAGTATAAATAGGAAGTTCGATGGGACTACCCCTCTTAATTTAGGTAAATGTTTTTTCTTGCAGGATTAACCGATTAGCTTTAATTTCTAGATACAGGGTCATATTGATAAGATGCTTCCCTAATTAGCTGTGGGGTTCTTTTGTTATTTATACAGGGGGTACGGGCAATTATTCCCCCCCCCCTCAGATTAGATAAATGGATTTTTATGCAGAATTATCCGATTTGCTTTAAATTTTGGATGCAGATTATTTATGATAAGGCGAGTCGCTGTATAGCTTTGGAAGTTTAATGGTAAAGTATACAGAAGGGGGATAACTCCGCTTAAATTATATAAATAGGTTTTTATGAAAAATCATCTGATTTTGTCTGAATTTTGGATATAGGTTTTATATATATAAAGCATATCCCTCATTAGTTTGAGGGGAGGGTTCAATGATTAAGTCTAAAAAGGGAAATGGGGGCCTTCTTTAATTTGTTTTTCAAATGGCAATAACCCTTGAAAATATAAGGCTGAATTATATAATTTGTATGCGTAGCCTGTGAGCTCAATGCCATCAGTTTAACTAGGCAATATTCTTTTGTATTTTTTTTTTTAATCAAATGTACTCAAATTGATATGGGTACATTCATTTAGTAATTATTGAGTACTTAATTTCTTTTTAATGCATGCCAATTTTTTCTATAGATAATGACAATTATAATATTCTTCAATAATTTACAGCAAATAGTATCAATTTATGCATACACCACTTCCACAATTACGAATGTAGTCATTACTTTTTTTGTAACTATTTTAGTTAAATCATAATAGAAGAAATTTTAATAATTTCCATGTGCAATAAAATATTTGAATAACGAAAACTTCAGCTATTCATCCACTATTCAAATGTAAAAATATAAAAACGTTCAAGTATTACAAAATTATAGGTGTGGGAAAAAGAAAAATAATCTGTTTATTTAGCTTTTTTTTACTATATTTATCCTATCCCTGTTATTGCTAAAAATGTTTACATAAATATTTAAACTCAGTATTATTTTGCAAAATAAGAAAACTAATAACTTTTTATTGAAATTTCCAATGTTTTTTAATACCACTCTAAATGTTTTTTATTACTATTTGTACCTAAATTAGTGCTTCTTAAGAGCAAACGTTTTTTTTTTTTTTTTTTAATCAACAATTATCAAACTATGTTTGGGTGTGTCAATCTGCTTTCAAAAATGCATCATTAACTTTGTAATCTATAAGATAACAATAAACACATTATGTTACATCTTTGAAGTAAAAACTTGTAAAATATTGCTAATAAACAATTCCGCCAAAATTACATCATTTATTAATCATTGCATAGAAAATGACTGGAGATTAGAATTAAACTTAATTTAACCTAATAATAGACACTTTCATTTGTGTAAAACTTTATTATGAATTATATTGACGTTTAGAGAGTATTTGAAAATGTATTAACAAACATGTTTTTCCTTACATAATGAAATGGGTTTACGTTTGTAATTATATCGCATTGATACTAAGTGATTTTCACATTTGAAATACCTGTTACTTCTTTACGTGTATATATTTTGTTTATGTTTGTGATGGATTCTTACTTTTTACTTGAATAAAAGGCAACTTTTATGAAATCTCTTCGTTTTCAAATGACAGATTATACAAAAACGCGTATGCCTGCCTACACAGGGGAGAGTGGGGATGAATGGGGCAATTTTTACATTTTTACTAATAACTTAAGCTGTAAACAGTTGTTAATTTAAAAAATATTACTTAAAGAATACTTCAGCATTTAGCAACTTATTGACATACTAATTTCAATAAACAATTGTTTTTTGAATTTTTAATAATTTTTTTAACACGCATGAATACTGTCCCATTCATCCCCATAGTAGGGATGAATGGGACAACTTTGGGGATGAATGGGACAGGTAAAAAAAAATTCTAAACATATTTTATTTGAAAACTGAGCGATACATTTTATTTTACTATATACTGACTGAAGCTAATATCAAATGACAACAGTCCTTTGGTTCTGGCAGTTCTTAGAGGTCTAGGCTTTGGTAGTTTCATAACAATATCCTCCAGATTAACAAAATAAATTTCTGGTGAATCGGTATAGTAAAATAAGGAATTATTATCCTTTTTTCTCAAGAATTGTACTTGAAGGTTATCATTATTGTTCTTTAAAACCCTAGCAACGTAATGATAAATATTTTTTTCCACATTTCTTTGTTAGGAGGAAGTTGTCTTCTTATATATTATCCTAGCTGCAATTTTAGTGGTCCATATCACTTAAAATCATGTTCAAATCGCTTTCATTTTCATCTTGAAGTGATAAATTGTCAGATTCATCACTACTGTCCTTTACTAAAAATATTTCTTGAAGGTAGGCAATTCATTTTTCTTAGTTTCTGTTTTTTTTTTTTTTTTTTTTTTTTTTTTTTTTTTTTTTTTTTTTTGTGTGTGTGTGTGTGTGTATCGGTTAGGACACAACAGTGGCCTCTTTTTCTCCTCTTCATATCTCGATTTCTAGGTAATGACAAAATGTAATTTTATTTATTATGGAATAGAACTGGTGATAAATGGAGTGTCCTATTCATCCCCATGGTCACATGGTTATATAAAACAGTTATTATGCTTAGTAAAAGCATTGTCAATATTGTTCATTTGCATCATAAGTATAACAAGTTATTATATCATTTTAACATTAAAAAAAATTATAAGGTTTTGAGAATGTTAACTATCAATTAAATACTAAAAAGACTAAACAGAAAAACTTACTTTGGTTCCTGAAAAATACAATTTGTACAATAGCTAATCTTCTGTTATGGATATTGTTTTGAAACTATGTCTGTTGAATGACCTTAGTATTGCCATCAGTCAGGTAAATTATGAAATTATTTACTTTTGGGGAACATATATAAATTTATGTTGTCCCATTCATCCCCACTCTCCCCTATGAGATGGTTTGCATAAGAATACAGTTCGGAATTATAGTTTTAAATAATTATGTTTATATTCGAAAAAAGTATTTGTTTTCATGAAATTTAACTGAAAATATACCCATAATCTATTTCTGCTTGATATGCTCTAAAAATTAATTTTAAAGTATTTTTTTACCATTTTGCCAATGCTTTGAACCATTGATCTGACGATTTCCTTTAAACTAGGCGTAAAGGTATGATTCACATTTATTATGGTTATTTAATTTGTCTTAGAAACTGTTTTCCATAACTTTTTTCATATTTCATTCAAAAAATATTATTGTTTTTAATTAAGTAGCAATTTTTTCCCGATAATCAAAGAAATGATACATCAAATGTAAAATTGTAAAAAAGAAAAAAAGAAATGTGCACTCCCTTTCAACGCCTTTCCTCTTCTTCCTTTTCCTCTCTCCAAAAATAAAATAAAAGCAAAAAATTCTAAGTTAAATTTTTGAATATTTAAACCGATTTCTCAAAAAATCGTTTTGAATTATTTTGGATTCTCCTTTCCTTGGAATAATTTCACGTTAAATTTCGTGACGGCATTCATTCTACCATCACATCGAGACAGACAGACTGACAGAAAACCTCTTCCTTTTAACTTACATCACTTCTGGATATGGATTTTATTTTTCCCATTTGCTTCATCTCTTTAGGAAAAAAAAAAAAAAAAAAAAAAAAAAAAAAAAAAAGATTTAATTTTTTAAGACAGAGAAATTAATTTCTCTGTGAATCCGAATGTCTGACTTGATTTATTTTTAAGAATCTCATTTTCTAAATGGCACAATTCTAACAGATTTTTATATACATCTTCATTTTTCTTCTTTTTTTAGTAAATTGAAGTGACAATTTAATAATACAAATGAGAACTTAAACTATCCACTCTACATTAATTTATGCACAAGGCTTCACTGTACTTTCTGTGATTTCTTATAATATTGCATCAATAATGTTTGGATCATAAATTCATAATAAAATATAATAATATAAATGAAAACCTAATATATCTATTCTACATTATATATTTTCATCAAAATTCATTAATCTTCGGATATTTTTATTGCAGCGAACCATAAGTTAACTTCAGATTATTTTGTGAGTTATTTTATCTTGTTTTCTTAAAAGAAAATTTATATTTCTGTAGCTTACATTTCTATATTAAAATTAGATTTCTTCAGTATTTCTACATTAATTCTATCAGTTATTTAAATTAATTTTGACGGAAAATAATATTATATATTAAGTTAGAAATTTCGTTAATCTTCTTTATTGTTTTAGTGCCGGATATCATCAAGAGATAGTGCTATGTTGTCTGATACTGTAAGAATACTCGAAATATTTTATGATTTGAAAAGTAAAAGTCTATTTTTCTGAATTTCAGCAGCTAAACAGAATGAAGAGTAAAAATTAAACAAATTTTTATTCATCTCTTTGTTTAAATTTAACATTTATCACAATTTAAGAAATCGCAACGCCATCTATCAGCGTTAAAATCAAGAGAAATTAAAACGCAACACTAGTCACAGAAAAAATCCGGATGATAATGTTAAGTCTATGGGGGCTTTCTTTTGAAATATCTCCTCAAATTTTAATATTTTTACATGATTTTTTTTCACAGGATAGCTGAGGACGATGAACAATCGGGCTAGTTTTTACTTTTTCGATTTTGGTTATATATTTTTTATATTATGATAGTTTTGATTTCAGAACCTGTTCTAGCCGGTTTCGAAAGTCAAACTAATTTTTTTAAGTCTGAAACTAAAATTAAAAAAGTAAAAACTAGACCGGTTGTAGATCTTCTTCAGCTATCTTATGCAAACAAAATCATGTAAAAATATTAAAATTTGAATGAGATATTTTAAAAGAACGAACCCATAGAAGTAACACTATCATCCGGGTCTTTTTCAGTGACTAATGTGGGGCCTTAATAATAAAAAAAAAAAATTACCGACGTCACACAGTTTTGCAAGAATTGTAACCATTAACTTACTATTGCATTTTAAAAACTGTCATTTCATTTTTACGAAACTTCTTATATGTGGGAGTGACTTTCTTACTCCCACAGCCAGGCTGTTCTGAGCCCCATATCCCAAATCCGATGTTAAAGGTAATCCAGCGACTTAGCCAGATGAAAGCCGTGGTTAAGTGCCGACGCTAAAAACTGAAGAGAAGCAAGGAGAAAAAGAACAGTTGTTGTCGGTTGGAGAGGAGAACGCGGAATGACGAATTCAGACTTGATGGAGCATTAAGTTACGATATTTGAGACGCATATAATTTCTTTGTGTATAAAGTTCTGTAAATAATAACTGTGTAAATATATTATCTTCAATGCAGCTTACTTTAAAAGTTATCGGACGATGTTTTTTCTTTAAATATGTCAGTCTCATTTATTATGATATTTGAAGAACGTCTAATTCTATATACATATCGTGTTGGTGTATTCTAACTCCAGAAATTAGAAATGTAGAACTTGTTGCTGACATCATAGATACTTCTAATGTTTAGGGAATGATTACAATATTTCATTTAAAAGCATCCGTTTTATGATTAACACTTTTGGCTGAAAATAATTTTAGTCTGAATATTCCAATACACTGTAAAAAGAACGATTTTACGGTGATTGTACTGGAAATCGGGACGCCGGTATAATTTACAGTCTGTTAATGGAAATATTCCGGTAAATTCCAGAAAATTTTCCGTTTTTCGAGCAAAAAGGGAATTTTTCTGGAATTTACGTAATTTTTTCCGTTAAAAAAACAGTAAAACTAAACTGGCGACCCGACTGCCATGACAATTTCCGCAAAATCGACCTTTTTTCTTGGGGGGGCGGGGGGGGAGTGGGGCAGTTAAGCATTTGTTTGATAAGCTATCTGTTCACATTTAGAGAAATCTCACGTTGTGATTTTATTAATTTTTAAAATACTTTAAAGGCACAATATTCAAATTTATTTACTGTAGAAGTATATGCATATTTAATTGTTATTATAATTTTATCAGAGAAAAGAATAACAAAAAAGTGCCTGTATTATATAATATGAGTTTGAATTGTTTTTATGAAATAAGGGGTGATAGTATATATCCAGAGGAACAATAATTATTACAGAACATAGGGTCCCAAACTACTTATTTAGTTACAAATACGGAGAGTTCTACTCTAATCCAACTATGATTGACGATTACAACTTTTAGATAATAAAATCGTTTTTAAAAAAAAAAAATTAACCGACTTCAAATAAAGAATCAAGCTTGGCGACAACTTGGCGTAGCGCATATGAATGCATAGTTTTAATACATTTATGATTTAAAACGGTTGCAACAATGAAAGATGATTTGCGACGAATCATTATTTTTTTATCAAATCCACATTTTTTTTATTTAAAAAAATATAATCATCAGAATTTAATGAAATTAAAATGGGACCACATGGGTATCTTAAACATTCAAACAAAAAAAGAATTATAAAAATCGATTCATATTTAAAGAATTTATGACTGAACAAGAAATACATACAGGTCGAAATCATAACCTCCTCCTTGAAGTCGGTTAAAAACTGAAGTATATTATAATAGACTGGGAGGCGACATCTCGTATAATAACCTCATCGAGTACACGGATGAAAATCTAGGATTAGTTAAATCTCAATTCGCATATCAATACGCAATTGGTCTGCCAAGTTATATCTTGCCGGAAAACACATGAAAACCCAATTTTAGTGGTTAATTCGTAGGTGTACCATTTTTTCTGCATCCAAAAGTATGAAAACATGGAGGACTAGGAGCAAGAAAACACATTGCTATACCTACGAATCAACCAATAAATCGGGTTTCCAAGTGTACATTCTGCTATAATGTAAATATTAACTGCTTTCTATTGTACAGAAAGTAATTTATAGTTAACCTCAGCAACATATATCCTTGCCATAAAATGAGAAATACTTAAATATAATTAAAATGCGCCCAAAACAATGCTTCGTTCCATACCATTATGTATGGAACACCTTTATGTGGTTCTGCAAATTAACAACAAATATTCTTGTACCACACATCGTACATAATTTATATTTAATATATACTTCAAAGATGCATATCATTTTTATTATGTTAGAAAGAATGTAACATCATTAAAATGCACTTGAAACTATTTTTTCCCATTGGCCGTAATGTAAAGGAATACTTTTGATTGTCCCTGTAATGAGAACTATGCATCCGATTTTCGTAAAATTTAAGGGTGTATTCGAAAAAACGCTTTTCCACCTTCAACAGTACGAAATTTTCCGATACAATTTTAGACACATTTTTAAAAGTAGAAACATGAAACTTCCTGAGGGGATTCTTGAAGGGACATATGAGGTGCCGTGTGATGTCTTTTTAAGCTCAATTCAATAGAATTTGAGTTATAAACAATTACCTTATCAATATGACCCTTTTTTTCGTTCCCAGATCTCCTGCTTGGGAAAAATTAGTTCGAAATGCCGTTTTTGATTGCTTTTTTGCAATATTTTCTGCATTTATGAAAGAATCGACTATCACGGCACCTTGTGTACTTTCCAAATATGAGATTTTGAAAGTTTGGTGTATTTGCAAAAATGAGAGCAAAAATGGGAGAGCAAAAATGAATTCAAAAATAAATCAGAAAATAAGCAGTTTCAATCGAAATACGCCCTTAAAACGACAGCTCATAATTATATAACAATTATATATTTTAAATTTTATAAGATTCGGCCGTATAATTTTTGAGTTGTTACTTACGGATAGATAGACGGGCGGACTGACGCATTAAACGACGACTACAGGTGCTACGAATTTATATAATTACGAATGCACTTAAATTTTAAAGAAGTTATCATTCAACTCGCCAGTACTATGTATTTGACGCTCTACATTTTGGACTGTAATTATCAGTTCATACGGTAAAATCTATTGCATGAGCACTCTGTTTCTCCAGAACTTTTTGTGATTTTATTACAGTTCCTACAGAACAACATTCATTTCGTTGCATTTTTAATGCAATATTTTTTATGTTTCACGAAATCATTACCGACAAGTCGACTTCATTTTGGATGTAACATTCTGTATTTGTGACAAAAAAAAGGTGCGTGAGCCCATGTTATTTGATAATTGTTGCTCGTCTGAATGTGTACTACCACCCATCTCGTTTTGTAAAAAGAACTTATACATATCCTGTATATATGCAGAGTATTAGGAGAATCTTTAAAGAGAGATAGGGTAGATCAAAAGGAGTTAGATTTACATCGTCACCTATGGTCGGAAACATTTTCCTGGCGCAGTAGTGGGGACACAAAATCGAAGAAAGACTAGACACGAATTAGAGGAGAAACTATCTTTATTAGCCCTAGTACAGTAAAAAATTAAGAAAAATGAATATTAAAGTAGGTGTTCGAAATCACGATCTCGGACCGTGTTTCATGGAAGCGCATCTCCGGTGAATGGAAGATTTAATGATCTCGAAGATACCAGGAATGTTACGAACTTCAACAACAGCTCCCAGGATGCTTGCAATATGTTTCTCAGCACTTTCTAGCACTGTCTCGACAATTTTGCAGCACTAAAAATAATAACCATGTTTTCTCTCCCTGTTCGTGACCTTTCTTTCTTGTATTTTATGTCATCACTATCGCGCCAGGAAAATGTTTCCGACCATGGGTTTCTATGCGAATCTGAATCCGTGTAATGTCCCCTACCTCCCCTTAAAGTTTGTCTTACTATTTTAGGGACGCCGTGTATTTACAGGATATTCTAGATAAGCTTCGAATATAGTAAAATAGTATAATAGTAGTTTTGAAAAGAAACGCAAAATTTACACTTTATAATAAATAAAATAAAAAATGAATGCTTCATAATTATCGGATAAAGTAAAACTAATTTTTTGTTAATTACTTAGATGAATGCTTTTGACAAAAATTGATTAGCTCTTCAAAAAATTTATATGAATTGCTAGCTTCATTTAAATATAATTAAAAACGTTCACTCAACATGTTTGAAATATTTCATTTAAACATGCTATATTCAATTATCTCAGAGAATATCTGTCTGAAATACCAAAAGACAAATCGGTATTTCCTTTCATTTCTGATAAATGATGTATCTTTGATTAATATCGAATAATTTTAAATAATGAGAAATTTTACTTCCTTTCAGCGTGATGAAATATTTTTAGAAATGCCGAAATTTTTACTCTGGTTTGGAACAATGAGCAACTAATTGTTGATTCTCAGCCTTCATTAATCAGGGGAATTCTTACGTAAAGCATTAATGAGAAATGGGGATTTGAACATATTTCAGAATAAAGTCAGGAATATGTATCAACTAGGGAATTGGTTATAAACGATACAATAGACTGTCAGTAAAAATATTTTAATCCATACTTTTCTGTGCAGTTTATTTGTGCGATAAAATATATTTATTGCGATTGTTCAAGAAATAATTTATACTTTATTCTTGAAGTCTAAAATATCCATAAGAGATATTTTAGATTATAAATATTAATTGATTATTAATATTTTCTTGCATTTTATTTCAAATGAAAAGATAATATTTAAATTATTAGGCACATCATTCTCTTAATGTATTAACCAGTGTTCTTATATTATGGTTTGTCAAGTTCAAATCTAGTTTCTTAAAAAAATAGAAAATAATTTATTTACAAAACTTCACAGCAACACAGTGTTCGAAACTCACAAATATTACCAGATTTTCAGAAATAACAGTGCAAATCCAACGTACAAGTACAGATATATGTCACAGAGACTCTTTACACAACGTCTCAACACCATATCAAATTCAAAACAGCGTAGATAAATCAGAATACTCAAGCAAACCTGCTTAAACAATCATCTAGTAGCTCACTCAATGACTGACTGACAAATAATAACTACCACCGCTCGCATCGCTCTTTTATACACAGGGTGTCCCTAAACTCATGGTATATACGCTAGGGGGGGGGGATAGAACACATCAAGACGAGTAAATAGGAAACTAAGGGTCCCAAATGTTTTCCAAAGGAAATAGCCGCCATTTAAAGTTTGGGGTCCAAAATTTCAAATACACATAAAAAACGGAAAAATTGGTCGATTGATTTGCGGTTTTCACTAAAACTATTCTTTATGTTGGCATTTTCTTGAAAGTAAATTATAAAAATAAATTTTGAAAAATGCTGATAGAGGTCGCTTTAGATTTTGAAGTAATGAAAAACTATTTTTTGCCGTGATTTTTTGCATCTCATTAAATGGTTTCGTAAGCTTACACTTAAACTTATATTTTGAGCTCAAAATCTGAATAGTTGGGAGTGGTTAAGTACCCCAAACTTAACTGTGTTCAGAGGGTTTAAATTTCAAATAATTATAAAAAACGGAAAAATTGGTCGATTGATTTGCGGTTTTCACTAAAACTATTCTTTATGTCGGTATTTTATTGAAAATGAATTATAAAGGTAAATTTCAAAAAATGCCGATAGAGGGTGCTTTAGACTTTAGAGTAACGAACAACTATTTTTTACGTTATTTTTTGCATCTGATTAAATGTTTTCGTAAACTTAGACTTAAACTTAAATTTTGAGCTCAAATTCTAACTAATTGGGAGTGGTTAAGTAGCACAAACTCAACTGTGTTCGAGGGGGGGGGGGGTAAATTTAAACTCCTGAACACACTTCAGTTTGCGCTTCTTAACCCCTCCCAACGATTCAGAATTTGAATTCAAAACTTAAGTTTAAATCTAAGATTTCGAAAACATTTAATAAGCTTTGAAAAGCATTTAATTTGATACAAAAAATAACGGTTAAAATTAGTTGTTGGTTACTCTGAAGTTTAAAGCGCCCTCTAACGGAATTTTTTGAAATTTATCTTTAAAATTTGTTTTTAAGGAGATACTGACTTAAAGAATAGTTTTATTTTAAACCGCAAACGAATCGACCAATTTTTCCGTTTTTTATAATCATTTGAAATTTGAACCCTCTGAACACAGTTCACTTTGTGCTACTTAACGACTCCCAACTATTCAGATTTTGAGCTCAAAATTTAAGTTTAAGTCTAAGAAAACATTTAATCAGATGCAAAAAATAACGTAAAAAATAGTTCTTCGTTCTCCAAAGTCTAAAGCGCCCTCTATCGGCATTTTTTGAAATTTATCTTTATAATTCATTTTCAATAAAATACCAACATAAAGAATAGTTTTAGTAAAAACCGCAAATCAATCGACCAATTTTTCCGTTTTTTATAATCATTTGAAATTTAAACCCTCTGAACACAGTTAAGTTTGTGTACTTAACCACTCCCAACTATTCAGATTTTGAGCTCAAAATTTAAGTTTAAGCTTATGAAACCATTTAATGAGATTCAAAAAATAGTTTTTCATTACTTAAAAGTCTAAAGCGCCCCCTATCGGCATTTTTCGAAATTTATCTTTATAATTTATTTTCAAGAAAATACCAACATAAAGAATAGTTTTAGTGAAAACCGCAAATCAACCGACCAATTTTTCCGTTTTTTTTAATCACTTGAATTTAAAACCCTCTGAACACAGTTAAGTTTGTGCTAAGTGTGTATTTGAAATTTTGGACCCCAAACTTTAATGGCGGCTATCTCCTTTGGAAAACGTTTGAGACCCTTGATTTCCTATTTACTATTACTCGTCTTGATGTGTTCTATCACCCCTAGCGTATATACCATGAGTTTCGGGACACCCTGTATAGGCTCGCGGCATGCACTGGAAATTTCTACATGTTTCTAGAAAAATCCAGAAAACACTGTAACAGCATTCAATGTATCTGTAAATTAATATTAGCAAATAAGAATAGAGCTTAATAAGATTATTTACATTAATTTAGCGTACAAATAGTAACTATTTACAAAATTCGTATTAGTATTAACCCATTTTCCGTTGGAATTGGATTGACGCAATGGTCAAAGTAGATATGAAAACTTAATTTAACAATAGAACTGCCGGAAATTTCACTGAAGTTTTATAAGAAAAATGCACACCAGAATTTTCTTTTAAACTATTTTAAACTGTCTTTTTATCAGGGTTGGGTTTCTTCCGGAAGAAACCTGTTTCTTCCTGGACAGTGGAAGAAACTGGAAAAAACCTGAAGAAACTGGAAGAAATGGAAAAAACTGCTAGAAATGGAAAAAACCACCAGAAACCAAAACAAGTGCTCAAAGTTAAAGTGTAATTAAATGAAATCTAAATTGGAAAATTTGATTATTATTAAAATATTATTTTTGAAAAGATAAGTTATTTTTTTTAATACCAAACTTCAGGTTCAGGCTTCAGGTGATGGATTTTTACTACTCTAGAGGTAGAGGGATGGGTATTTTCATTAATTAATTCCATTTATATAAAAAAGAAACTACATACAAATTGTTATTTTTTCTTATAAAAATATATTATTTTCATATAAAAGTACATTATTTTGAACTGTGCAACACAGTAAATAAATAAATTTGTATTTTTTTATATTTTTCAATTAGCATGAAGATCTCAATGCTGATTTTAAAAAAATAGTGTTCTAAAAATATCTATGGGTATGTCAAAATGCTTTTAAACTATCCTGAAGTTTAGAACTTTAAAAAAAAAATTCTTCATTTTTTGCTTTTATCCAATTTAAGTTGAGAAATTGATTGCAGCATGCTACTACTGCTTGCTATACTATGTTGCATTGTACTAAGAAAAATAAAGATTTTAATGATTTTTTTTCAATACTAAGGATAGACTAAAACAGGTTTTTAAGGCCAAAATCGAATTTGGGTGACTTTCTTACTTTTTGGCTGAAAACGATAACATCCAAAAAAATTTTAAGTAATTAATACATACATATACATTATTGTAAATTAATTATATGTATAATATTTATTATGTAGTACAACTGTTAATAATCCAAAAACTTTCTTTTCATATACAATAATACGTAATTAATTCATCTATGACACAGAAAAATTTTCTAATTATACAAATTCAATTTAATTAAAAAATATTTTACTTTAGGTATGCACACCTTGATTTTTCATCTATAATGATTTTTGTAAATGACCATTTGTTGTTCTAGAACTTTCTCAAAGAATATTTGAAATCTAATGCAGTTTAAACAAAAAATTTTCTATGAGATGATTGATAATTCATGGCTGATAATTATAAACAATGAAATTCATCGCAATACAGTCATTTGAGCCGATACAGTTCAAATCAATGACTAATGTTGAAAATTTCCGGAGGAAGAAACAAGATTTTTGGAATACTGAGTGTTTCGGTCTGGCTGAATTTTCACCCACATTTTTGGCAAAATTCAAATTTTGGGCCGAAAACGAAATTGTATTTTTGGTTGATCTCTATTTAATACAGTAATTATTATACATTACTTACATTAATAAAACCGATGTAAATTAAAATCTTTTATCTAATTGGGTTTCATTCTACCATTAGTCAAGAATCTCTACTATTTACTACTAGTTTCAGAAATTTAAATAATAAAAAAATATGTTGGTTAAATTGAAATATGTAACATTTAATTGATTTTATGTATTTTCGATAAAATATCTTTTCATTTAGCCAATGGTTGAAGATTTCTAGATAGGTGTTGTATGTGATCTTGGCTAGAAAAGCTGATGTAATTATTAATTTAGCATATATACTTAATTAACTTTGTTTTGGTCCAGTGAAATTAATTTATATAAGATTATAAGAAGAAGATATTTATTATATTTTACAAAATTGAAAATATATATGGTATATTCTTAAAGAAACACAGCTTTTTCCATTTCTTCCACTTGGAAGAAACCTATTTCTTCCAGCCGGTTTTTTCCATGTTTTTTTCCGCGGTTTTTTTCACTGCGGAAGAAACTTGCCAATCCTGCTTTTTTATATATATTTAACTCGTTTTTAAAGACTTTTTGGTTCGAATTAAATTATTCATATGTAGTAGTAGTCAAATTGACCGCTTTTGGTGCTTCAAGTGTTAAGTATTAAGCTACCAATAATTTAGAATTAAGAAAACTGCTTTATTTAATGACAGAAACTTTAAGAATAAAACAAAAAATTAATTTAGAATTTGTCGTGACAAATAACTTTCTGCAAAAATATTTAACTTAAAACTTTAGAAGCTGATGAATAGTAGCCAATTATAGCAGAATACGTTGGTAACCGTATATAACGAAGGAGTGAAATGAAAAACGCTTGTAAGGGTACATGACAATTAATCTTTGTAAGCGAACATCTTCCGGTTTCTTAGGGCTTCAATACTTTAGTTAAGAAGTTTATGATAGATCACTGTAAATGGCACGTTTTTCGTGAATAATACAAAGTGCCCTCCCACCCGCTCCCAAAAAAATACCAATGAAATCTCCAAAAAGTTCTAAAAACATAGTGTTTGTTCTTGACATGATAGATGTTCAAATTGCCCTCCTCCAATGTCTAGGCACGCATGTTTAACCATGCTCTGAAAGATTCATTTCATCATGTCAGATTTTTGATATTTAATAAAAAAAAGCTTAAAACTACTTCATGAAAAGTCAAGTGAACAGAATGCGATATCCGATTTAATCGTTATCCGAGTAATGAATTCATTAATCGGATAACTATTAAATCGGATATCGCAGACTGTTCACTTGACTTTTCACGAAACAGTTTTTAACCTTTTTTGAAAGATTTCTTATTAGAAAAGTAAATTTCGATAATGTAACAATGCTCTTCTAAAGTAAAAACCAATTTTGCGCATATATGAGCATCCCTTCATAGCAATTTTGAACTCCGTTTGCTGCACCGATTCTTTTGCTAACATAATAGACTCCGCTGTTGTTCACTTGACGGTTTTGAAAAGTACCTCTGGATCAGTTCAATTCCCTAATTTTTTGTTTATTAAATATTTCTAGTTTTTGTTCTGTTTTAGTGGTATAGTCTTAATTGTACGAAAGTATATACGCTATGGATAAAGGCTATATTTGGAGAGTATGTGTTGTAGGTTTGTTTGAGAAACAGAGGGTATAAGGAGCTTCTTTAATTTTCAATTGGAGGGGGTGGCGTACGTACGCCAATCATTTTTTTTTTTTTTTTGGCTGTAAACAGACTAGCTAATCATAAGCCTTCAGCCTTCCTCTACCTTCCTATATCCCGTGTTCAATGCGCCTAGACAATCCGTTCAGTCTGATATCTGCTTTCCTCTTTAAACCTGTACTTAGGAACGCTTCACGTTGCGAATTCCATTCCCCTCCAAGTATGTCAAAAAATGTTTCTGTGGCTCCTGTAGATCATTTGCGTAATTTACAAGAAGTTTCAGATGAAAATTCCTTTATCAGTAAATCAAATATTGATTAAACTGAGTTCATTGAACTTACTGATTATGAAATGGACTCAGAAATTGGTTGATAATTTCAAGTACGTACACAAGCTTTCTAAGTATTTTTCTTATTTTTTCTGTTCTTTCGTTCCTTAATTAATTTTTAATAAGGTTCCTGATCAGATTATTAATATAAACTAAGAAATGGAAAAAATTAGAAGAAGAGGATGAGAAAATGAGCTTGTGTACTCTGTACGCCACCCCTCCAAAATTGTACTGTATTCAAGCCCATCTAACTAAGGCTTAATAAATCCAGATGATATACATTGTATTCCTCCGTATACCCGCCACAACTCCTGAATGTAGGTAACAATATTATAATTTTCATCACATATATAATGGCAAATTATTGTGCAACAAACGCACGTTAACAAACGTTATGCATGTTAACGCATGTTAACAAGCGTAAAAGTAATTGCTGAACTTTGCACATAGACGCTGTAAAAGAAATCTGGGAATGATATATGCGTTTTTCGCTCATTGCATTCAATTAATTCACGACGCTTATTTTATATCAAAGTATTGAAACTTCACGAATTGAAGCCAAATTTATCTGAAATCCTTCATCGTAAGTTAATTTTTTGTTAAATACAGTAACATGCTCCATAACTGTGCTGTAGAGGAGACAGGGGGGATGGCATCACCCGAGATTATGGCACCACCCTGCCTAGTTTAAAAAATAACGATACTTCTATGTAGTTAAAGCACCTGTATTATAGAGACCGACAATAGAAACAGTGCCTTAGGGTGCGAACGATTTTGTTCCTCGCCGTTTGTTTGTTCTAGTGAAGAATTCAGATTCCATCTACTTACTACTTATTAAGACCTTCAAATGAGTAGATGAAAACACCCTTTATTGTAACATTAGTTATATATAAGATAATAATCCCGTAATCCACAATTATTTGCTGACATTTTGATGTAATGTGTTAAACAAGTTCGGTTTTTCTTCAGCTTTGTTTGGGGATTTACGCCATATTGTCCTCCCGCGGTAATGCCACCACTATGACCAACGTGGCAAAATGCAAAAAGGAAAAGCCACTTTAGAATATTAAAGATAAGTCCAGTGAAGAAACAGTTAGATAAATTAGCCACTAAAAATGAAGAAAAGAAATATAAAAAAAGAAAAGAAAAAAGAGCAGAGCTAAAGCCTGCTTCAGAACTTTTAGGCTTGAATCCATCAAAAATACCAAAAACAGTTATAAAAAAGGATTTTCAGTAGATTATGTATTTCCTAGTATCCATTTGATGTATTTACTAGCTCTTTAAAGAATGGCGTCATCACCCCGCTACAGTGGCGGAATAACCCCAGTATCCAGTTTGGTCCCGCCACTGGGCAGAGGTTTTTTTTTTTTTTTTTTTTTTTTTCCTTGAACGTGTTTAGGTTATTATTATAATTACCGTTCAATTTATACAGATATTAAACATCATGACTCATCGTTGGAATTTTTGCTGTTTAAAAATAAATATTTTTTAGAAGTGAAAAAATTTAAATTCCCTTAATGTGGCGGTATTCTCTCGGTCTAACCCTAAGCAATCTTCTATTTCAGATACTTAATTTTTATGTTTTCTTTTTTTCCTCTATTTACAGAAACTTTGTATAGCTAAAATAAAAATTTCTGACAAACTCCAGCCAAAATACAGAAACTTCGTCAAAAATGACAATTCTACTGCCAGAACTTTTTATGTTCATTGACGAATTTTTTTACAGTGCATGTTCAATTTTATTTTGATTAGAAGTTTGTGAATGTAAAGACATTCGTTGGTAAAATATTAAGAAAAAATATAAGTAAATTATTGCTCATCTTGCATAAATTTCCACTTAGGCTTATCAGAAATGTTTCTCCCAAATATCACCTAAGGTTGGATGCATATCTAATAATAGAAGTGATTTTTTCTTATCTCGATTAGGAAAACATTGCATTATTTTATAAAAATTGGCTAATGCTTTTTGATTTAACACGTGATTACTTCGTTAATGTCACTTATTGTAACAACAGAAATCGTACCACCAAAATGCCTATCAGCGAAATGTTCTTTTTTATATTTTCAGAAAATAATATAATAGAGTTTTTTTTTCTTGAACGATCTTCATTTATTCAATCAAAAAATAAAGGGAAAATAATCTACTTTTCTTAAATTATGACGCGTAATTAAGTAAGGAAATGTGTGTAACACAAAAAAGTTTCTGATTTCTAATCAGATTATTGTATATATCCGCAAAACGTGAGTGTGTTTTGCAAAGTTTTAATCTTTATGCCATAATTGCTACTTTTCTCTCTGAAGAGAGATTTTTTTTCTTTCCATCTCTTTAATTCTTTAAATAAAGATTTTTTCCAGTAAACTTTAGTGAAAATTTGTAAAACATTGTAAAACTAAGATATAAACATACCAAAAACATACTATTTCAAAATCAACTTTTAAAAGAATTTCTTTCAAATTAAAAAATAAATATATAGTAAAGATGGAATGTATTTACTATTCTATCTAAATGTTATAATAAATATTAGAAAGATAGGAAAGTTCGTTCTGTTTTCAGTGCTAGATGTCAATAAATCCTAAAACCGATGGCCATCTGTTTCATTCTTGAGAACTTTGATGTTGTTCGGAAGAAAGAAATTTGAAGAGTATCTCAGAAAAAAAATGTTATTTGGTTCTGTTTGTGAAATTTTATCAAGCATTAAAAATGACATAAAAGAAAAAAGTTTTTTTTGTGTCGGGAGGAAGGCAAAGTGTTTCACAGACGTAAAAAAAAAGATATGTGCTATTTATGGTGAAGCTATAATTGACAATTTCGCATATTGTAAATTGTAAAAAGTGCAGACATTTTCCAACAAGTAATTTTTGTCTTAGACATGCTCTGTTTAGTGAGCAAATGAATGACGAAGTTGGTAATTAAGTATTGCCACTAACTGAAATTTAACATCATAGCGCAACTCAAAAGAATGAATAAAGTCTTCAAATCAACCATTTAATTATACCAATTACATCATCTTCAAAAGAGAATGGTAGATGGATTCCACAAAAACAACTGGGGAAAAAATTGTTAGACCGATTGTTATCTTCTGATTCTATATTTGATTTATCTCATTCAAATCAGATGTTTAGAGGTAGTGAAAAATGTATTTGTTTAATAATTTATCCTGGTCTAACTAAGGTGTGCAGGGTTCCCTATCCGGCCTGGTAAGCTAAAATGAAGGTAAACTTTCAATTAGGCCCAGCATAGAACACCTCAAGAGATTGGATAAACTCTACAAATTAACCATTCAGTAATATTAAGGCAATTACATCATCTTGAAAGGAGAAGAAGTCGGAATAGATGTCGGAAAAATTATTGGGGAAAAAAATGTAAGAACGATCGTTAGCTTCTGATTTTTTATTTAATTTATCTCTTTTCAATAGGTATTTACAGGCAGTAAAAAATTGATTTGTTTTGATAGTTGTATTTTTTAGTCGGCTTGATAGCTTTTTTACGTTGAAGTAAATCATATTTAATTAATAATGTGCAATTAAAAAAATCCTCATCCCTACAGAAAATATCAAAGTTCAAGATTGTAAATGCCATTTTTCATGAAAAATGAAATGTTAGTATATTTTGAGTGTTATATTTCTAGTAAGCGACAATATCCGAAAATTATTTTGGCATAAACTATAAGTATAACACTACCTTCTTACTAAAATTTATTTGTTTCTATGGATCATTGTTACTTTACATTGTTATGTTTCCACAAAGTACAATCAAAATGACTTTTGGATCGTTTTTCGCACTTAATATGTTATTAAAGAGATAGTACCTATAGAATTTGAAAGTGTACTACTGGTACAAGCTAAATAATATAATATTGCACCGAGATATTGTCGCTGTTAGCAGATATAAAAAGAGCAGAAAAAGTCACAGTTGAATAAAACAAAAAATACAATGCAGTAGTTGAACATACAGTGTCTCACATAAGTGATGGGACACTTGTGCTTTACAAAAGGAAACTAATCAAATAAATTAAAAAAACAAGTACACATTTTTTTGTGGGTGTGTTTCATACTTAAATTTAGTAAAGATTATTACATAACATACATTTTATCAAAATATTAAAATATTAATTTAATAAAAATACAAATGTTTAGAACGGAGCAAAAAATAGCTCACATAAGTGATGGGACACCATTATATATGCAACAAAAATCGTCTGAAATAAGCAATAAAAATATTTTTTGGGATTTTATTTTTACTTAAAAGCAATTGGCAATAATTTATAAAATCGTCTGCAGTATTTCTCTCCAGTTTGTTTTGGAATTTTTGTGTTTTTTAGCTCTGTGTAGCCATGAATGCTAAACGAAAAGAAACTTCGCCTGAAATTCGAAAATTAGTTATTAATTTGCATGTTGAACGTGGAAAATCTATTAGAAAAACTGCTGAAACAGTTAACTTGAGTCGTTTAACAATTTTCAATATCATTAAACGGTATAAAAAGAATCATATGATTCAGGATACAAGAAGACTTGACCGACCATCAAAGCTATCCAATGGAATAAAGCGAATTATCGTACGAAATATAAAAAAAAAACCAAGAAATAGTGCTTCAAAAGTTGCTGCTGATTTACAAGCATTATATGGAATAATTGTTAATCCTGAGACTATTAGAAGGGTAATTCGATCTGCTGGATATCACGGTAGAGTAGCCAGGAAAAAATTCTTCGTAAGTGAAAAGAATAGAAAACTCAGACTAGCTTTCGCAAAATCCAACATAAATAAGAATTCTGATTACTGGAAAAAAGTTATATTTGCTGATGACAGTAAATTTAATATATTTGGTTCTGACGGTAGAATCTCGATGTGGAGAAAACCCAGGGAAGAATTTCACAAACAGAACTTGGTACCAACAGTAAAACATGGTGGAGGAGGAGTTATGGTATGGGGGTGTATGTCGTCCGCTGGAGTTGGTAATCTTGTTTTTATTGACAGTATAATAGATCAGTACAAGTATATTGATATTTTAAAGCAAAATTTGAAATCTTCAGCACGAAAATTGAACCTTCATAACGATTTTAAATTCTACCAGGACAATGACCCCAAGCACACTGCTCTGAACGTTAGACACTGGCTGCTATGTAACTGTCCTGAAATAATAAAAACACTACCTCAATCTCTAGACTTAAATCCCATAGAGAATATTTGGCAAGAATTGGAATCAAGAATTCGCAAACACACCATTTCTTCAAAACAACATCTAAAATCGGTGCTTCAAGAAGAATGGGGTAAAATCACTCCAGAAATCACAAAAAAATTAGTCGAATCCATCCCAAGAAGATTAAATCATGTTTTAAAAGTAAAAGGAAATCCAACAAAATATTAAAACCTTTTAAAAAGTAAAATTTTTGGATAAATATTTGATGGAAAAGTAAGTGTCCCATCACTTATGTGAGCCATTTTTTGCTCCGTTCTGAACAATTGTATTTTTACTAAATTAATATTTTAATATTTTGACAAAATGTATGTTATGTAATAATTGTTACTAACTTTAAATATGAAACACACCCAAAAAATTTTTGCACTTGTTTGTTTATTTATTTTATTGCAGTTTCTTTTTATAAAGCACAAGTGTCCCATCACTTTTGTGAGACACTGTATGTACAAAAACATGGAAAAGAAAGATAAGTTGGGGAGGGGGTCTCTGATATTTTTGGGTGGAAAAAAATGGCAAAAGTTACAAAAAAAGCAATGTCAGTGATCACATTTTTCCCTTATCAGAAAATGAAACATCCCATTCCTCTGTCGGAAGAGGAAAGAAAAAAGGAATATTCCATTTTATCATATAGGCTAGTCAAATTGTCATAAATAGATGCAAAAATTCTGCTAGAAGATTTTATGTTTTTAAACTGTTTATGGGGATGCTAGTAACAAGAATTAATGGTTTTCCAACAAAATATCTCGAGGCTAAATTTTGTAAAGCCAAAAAACCGCAAAAATTTCGGACTTTTCTCAGTTTTTTGTCTATAACTCAAAAATTATAAAATTTTTACGTAATATGCTCAGTTACAAAAAGAAAGAGCTTTAAATTCTCTACAAATTTCATAATAACTGTTTTTCCAAAGCCAATATTAAGCGCGCGACAGCTTTCTGAAAGTGACTCTTTTTTTCTAACTTTGTGAAAAAATTGCGAAAACGAAAATTTGACACAATTTTTCATTATTTTATCCTCTTTAATGTAACTTTTTTAAATTACAGGTATTTGTATGATTACAATCATGATGGATTACAACGGTAACATTGTAAGAAAAATTAAGAATTTTATATTTAGAGCTTTAGTGGAAAACATTAATATTAGGTATTTAACTGAATGTAAGTAAAAAATACTTACAGTGACATTTTTACATCCCCTCCTTCTTGATAAATAATGTCGTCGACATTTTCGTAGTTGATCCCATTACATTTTTTTTACAAATTGCCGAGCATTTGAGTCTTAATTTATGAAAAGAACATGCTTTGCTGCACCCTTTTCTACAACTACATGACACAACATGGAGCAAAGATTCAAGTGCCGGGTCTTCACATTTGAAATGGCTGAAAGAGAACCTGTGAGCCCACCCACATCCTTCAAGAGGGATGATGTTTTCTATCCTAGCATGTATCTGATGATAACATCGGAGAAAATGATGCTGCTCAACCACTTTCTTTGCCTAAAAAGAACGGATGTTGTATCGCATCCGCAGATTGCATGAGTGAAAAGAACATTGTTGTAACTGTATTTGAACGACATGGTTGAAAACCACTTGATTTCGATGTTACTTCTTTTTGGCTTTTAGAAAAACAGATTTTTGTACTGATAGCCTAAGCTCGTCATTATCACGAGAAAGTCAATTTATTCTCCGACAATTAAACACTTTCAAAAGATTCGGCTCTTGGAATGGCTGAGGTAACTATCATGACATCAGCTAATTCCTTTGCCTGCTCAACTTGAATTCTGTTTTTTTTTTAAATTCTTGTTTTGAAATTTTTAATTTGTTTTAAGCAGTGAAATAAAGCGGCTCTTGCTTCTGTCATTGGCTTCATCAACGGATGATGCGGGTCAACGCCCTCTTTTCTTTCCACTTGTCTAGAACTACTTGATTGATCTAGTTTTATGAGATAAAAACTATAATACCATGCATCTGAAAGACATATTCGCATCTGCAAATCGAGTTCGTGTTGAATACGCTCAATTACTTTTTGGGACCCTACATCCCCACGTTTTTCAGCAGCTTTCAAAAATGTAATTTTCGCTTCTAATTTCATAACTTTGTGAATCAAATTTCTCTTGGCTTAGGACTTTTCTTTTGTTTTTCGTTGAAGTCACCGGGGTTACCTTCGTCACATAAGAAGCAATTATCTTGAAGCTTGAAAGAAGTGCTTGATCTGAGGGACAAACTACACTGTTAAAAATAAAGGTGACAAACCGGTGCCATTTGGGACCCGGAGGTGAAAAGGCGGTGCCATTTGGAACCCTAGGGTGTCATAGGAGCTTGAATATGCGGTTGGGGTGACGACAGATATGTTACTGGATGATGGGAGCTAAATAAGGTGCCATGCACTTCGTAACCACCTCATCGGGTGACTGGCAACTTGCGCATGCGCTATGACGCGTGTCTTTCTGCTCTCGGTGTCGGCAAGTAAAGTGTACGGGTGTGAGCAAATCAAAACATGGCAGTGTGTAAATTGGCGATATTAATTGAGGACTAACCACTGAGCTACAATGAAACAACAATGAGCACTTAATGATCCGATTTGTGCGACCAGTGAACCGGGCAAAGTCTGATTAAAGGTAAGATTTAACTTTATTTTATTTTATTTTATTGTTACGTTAATTTATTGTATATCCCTATAAGTAATGTCATAAAAAACAGTAAATTAGATTTTCTTGTTAGTATGATTGATTGTTAAGTTTATTATGTGAAGCTACAAGCTACACTCTCATCAAAATACCCGCTTGCTAATGTTAAACCTATGAGGTAGTTATTTTACAATTTCTCGTTTACATGTCAATATTTTTAAATGATTTATTGATGCCTTAGCTACCGAGGAGCAATTGGAGCAAACTGCTCTAAAAACGGGAATCCTAAAGGCGCACAATTAGAAAGAGCGAAATGAAAGATTGTAAAAATATTTACACATTTTTTCATTACAAATCAGTTATTATAGAAGAATCTTGTTGCAATCGGAATATTCTATGACCTTGTTACCTTGTGTTTAAACTCAACTGTTTAGATTTAACCCTTAACTGCTGTTAGTGGTCTCAGACACCGTGAGTTTTTCAAGTTTCACAGTTTAACTTGTAATTTTTAGTTTAACTATGGATACTGGTCAAATTTTTTTAGTTTGGAGTCTTATTACTATCTCTAAATACTTTTGAATAGCTGAATTTGATTTATAATATTCTTGTACATAAAATTTAATACATAAATAGTATTCTGAGAGTTAATGTAACATTTTATTCATCTTCAGATTAAACGGTCTGACAGACAGCTCACAGTAGTTATGTGACAATTTTTTTCACAGCAGTTAAGGTTAAAGTATGTGTTTGCGTCTATATACAGTTTAAAGCAATTAATTTTATTCGCGAAGTTTTAATTTTAACCTTTACACGGGATCTCGGACAGCATCTGGCTGGCTTTGCATATATTGTCAGATAAGATGCTATCCGAACCCCTCCTGTAAAGGATAATTCACACCATATTGCAGCCTCGCGTAACTTCTCTAATATTGTTTCAGTATACCTGATTCGTCTTTATTTGAGAGGGGGGGTAACTTTTTTATTTAAGACAATTGAATACTTGCAAATCTTAAAGTAATCAAAACATTTACAGGGTTTTCATTATTAATATTTCCCTTATTAACCACCATTATTTCCAAAATAATCTTCATAATAAGATTAGATCGGGAGGCGGTAGCACGGACAATCATTTAGTCTCATTTAAGGATAAAAATCACGGATAAAACCTCGATTTGCATATTAAAACGTTATTAGTCAGCCAAGTCATACCTTGGTGGGAAATGCCTAAAAACCCGAATTTAGCGGTATCTTGGGTTTACCATTATGTTTTCTTACTCCCAATTCTTCACATTTTCATACTTTTGGTTTCATTTTCTTTCAAAAAGGTGAGAAAATGTTAGGGTATTGAATTGAATAAACCTTATGATCTGATTATCGGCTATGCAGATTTACACTCATTTTTTTTTCGAAAGTATTCTTTCGCATTAAACCTTATTTAGTAGCAGAATTTTATGGTTAAATAAAATAAAATATATTTTTTTCAATAATAGTAATTTAAGTTTGATTAGACCGTAATCAGTCCCCCCCCCCCATTCTCAATCATCAACATCATCCGATATGACAAATTTGTAGTCATGAACATTCAAATTAAAGGGAAATTCAAAGGGAATCAAAAGGAAAACAATCTGTATTTACTCCACTGAACTTTCAGAATAGTTTACAGAAATAGTGTGTGTTCAAAAAATATAACAATGAATAAAATCTTATATCGTAATTTTACACAAATGTGAAAATTTTCCGCAGGTGATGAAAATCTCGTGTTTTAAAGGTGATTTTTGCACTGTCATTTATAAATCTTAAACATTTTTCTTATGACATAATTTTTAACAATCTTTCATTCCACCCGTTCTGAAACAAGACCAATAAACAGGGTTGGCTTTTTATCGGTAAAAACCTGGGGAGAATGTGGTAAAAACCTAAGGATATACAATAAACTGTTAGCCCTTAAGGGTGTATTTCGATTAAAACTGCCTATTTTCCGATTTATTTTTGAACTTATTATTGCTCTCAAATACACCAAACTTTCAAAATCTCTTATTTGGAAAGTGCACAAGGTGCCGAAAAGGTCAATTCTTTGATAAGTGCACAAAACATTGCAAAAAAAGCAATCAAAAACGGCATTTCGAACCGATTTTTCCCAAGCGGGAGATTTGAGAACGAAAAAAGGGGTCATACTGAGAAGATAATTGTTTATAACTCAAATTCTAATGAATTGAGCGTAAAAAAACATCACTCGGCACCTCATACGTCCCTTCAAGAATCCTCTCAGCAAATTTCATGATTCTACGTTTAAAAATGTGTCTGAAATTGTATCGGAAAATTTCGAGCTGTTGAAGATGGAAAAGCGTTTTTTCGAATACACCCTTAAACTGTATTTTAATATTATTGATAAAAATTCTATTTTCATGTAATTGGTGTATTAATATATAATATCTATATAGGGGAGAGTGGGGTGGTGTGGGACTTTTTTTACAAACGAATTTATATATATATATATATATATACTAGCGCACCTGACAGACGTTGTCCTGTAACCGACAGACGTTGTCCTTCTTGGCACCGACTCCAGAAAATCAAATAAATGTACGTAAATCTGGTAATACGCAGAATAAACACTACGCTCTTAATTTAATTTCTTATTACAATTATGTAAGGAAATTATTTTTTACTCTTCATTAGTTTTTGAAATCGGTTCAATTTTTTATAGAAAAGTTTATTTTTCTCTTTTTAGTTAAAAGTTAACGATTGTCTGAAGTCGGTTAATCAAAATTATAATACAGGAAATATTATTGTAAAGCATACACGTTCGTCAGCAGTGGGGTTCGAACACGCGATCTCTATCTTCAAGAAGCTGAGCTTAAATCTGGCGCCTTAGACCGCTCCGACATTCCGTCCGCACTCCATTCATCGAACTTATTCAACACTTTTAATTAGCGACACTTTTAATTAGCGAAAAATCACTAACTATTAGTTTTTGCCTAATTACTAAAAAAGTACTGAATCAATTTCGACGAAATGTGAATCTAAACCATTCTCGAATCAACTGGAACGCACACACAAAATTTCATCAAAATCGGTCCAGTCGTTTAGGAGGAGTTCAATTACATACACACGCACAGAAGATTTTTATATATAAAGATATATATATATAAAGAAAAAATTCAATTTATAGCATGCAAGGTAAAACTCTTTTTAATCCCCCTGAACAATATAGAAACATAACGTGCAAATACTATTTTATTTTAAAGAGAACGTAAGTTTCAAAATGTGTCTCATACCTCCTCATTAAGAGTTATGGGACAGTAATAATAAAAAAAGCTCTAAGGCACAAAATAACCTATAGTGTCGGTAAGATAAACAATCAAACAAAGGTTGCAAGTTGATAATGTATATGCCACAATATAAAATTCCAGTATCTTCATGACTGGAATGGAAATTCATGATTCTCTGTCATAGGTGTCATTAAGGCCCCACACTAGACTCAGAATGTAAAGATGTTAATGTAAAAGTCTATAGGAGCGTTCTTTTGAAATACCTAACTCAAATTTTAATATTTTTACATGATTCTTTTGAACAAGACAGCTGAGGATGATCCATAACCGTCCTAGTTTTTATTTTTTCGATTTTGCTTTTATATTTTTTGTATAACGAGTTTCAATTTCAGAACCGGTTTAAACCAATTTCGTAAGTTAAAGTAATTTAAAAAAAAAAAATCTGAAACCAAAACTGAAAAAGTAAAAACTACACCGGTTGCGAATCGCCCTCAACAATATTGTGCAAAACAATCACGTAAAAATATTAAAATTTCGGCGAGCTATTTGAAAAGAACGCCCCCATAGACTTTGCATTATCATCCGGGTCTTTTTCTGTGCCTAGCGTTGCGCCTTAAATAATCATCAATTTATTTACATTTTGAAGGATGAATGCATATATTATCAATGTTATAATTAATATATTATCCTCTAAAAAATTTGCATGTTAGCAATTCGCATTATTATTAATTAAAAAAAGGAACTGGGCGCGTCCCATTCATCCCTTTTCTGACATGTCCCATTCCTCGCCACTTCCTTGTTTGTGTTAAACTTCTTGTTCAAACAAAAATGCTGCTTTAGACTTAGTTTAAATTATGGATAATATACAGTATAATGTTCCATAAATAGGGAAACTATTACATTTATACATAAACAAGCCTTTAATATATTGAGAGCAAATAAATCAAATTTAAATTGGATTTTTGAAATAATTTTTTCTTTTATACATTTGCAAGCCTATGCATATAAATATTATTTGTAAACTGAAGAATGGATTACCATTGCTTCATCTTGTCTGCGATCGATGAAATGTTTAGAATAATGCACAAAGAGAAAAACCTAAAGTCCCATTCCACCCAACTTTCCCCCATATAGCAAAAAGGGAAATAAAGAATTAGCCAGTTTCCTAAAGCTCCTGATATACACTATATGGCCAGAGATGACCGTCCACTTGCGATTTTAGACATTTTGTTAAATATCTAGAAAAATGTATGAGGAATTATCCTGAAAATCTTAGTGTATAAATATAATACACTACCTGGCCATTGATTATCGTCCACTTGCGATTTTAGACATTTTGCAAAATATCTAGAAAAATACATAAGGAATTATCCTGAAACTCTCAGTGTATAAACAATATAGTACAGGTCATCTATTTCCGTGAAGATTTTTTCCAGAAACTTTATAGGGGACCGCCAAGAAACTAAAAAATGCATGAATATCTTTTGGATAACCCTGTCAAAACTAATGCATCAAAAGCGCTCAAACTGTAGATTGTGATTAAGTGGCTTATTGTTATAAACTGTGTTTATTTTTATGTCGATGGCATGTATACTCGTAGAGAAATGAAGGTTTTTATAAAAATACTCCCAAATTTTTCCAAGATTTTTGCTTATAATTTGCAGAGTTCTTAATATAAAATAATAATATTTTCTGAAAATGTGACAAACAACATTGCACATAATACCCTGTAATCAGAATTAAAAAATAAGAAAAATTGTATGAAAAATGAGTAGGTTTACTAAATAATTTTTCACTGCGCATGCGTGAACGATATCAAAATTTCATTTGCATATTATGTTAGCTAAATGTATAGAGCAACTTTTGTGAAAGTTGCAAAATCATAGCTTGAAAATTCTGAAAATAATCGTCAATAGAATCACTTAAAAATCCGTTATTTTCAAAATGAAGCAAAAACAAGAAGGGTTGTATCCATATATTCATTGATTAGTGTCAATATAGAATACACAATACGCAACTTACATTTACACTATTATTTACATTATTAGTACATTTGGATAAAATCCCTCATTTTTTTTTGCTTCATTTTGGGAACAATGGATTTTCGACTTATTATATTGGCGATTAATTTTTAGAATTTTCAAGCTATGATTTTGCGACTTTCACAAAAGTTGCTCTATACATTTAACTAACTTAATATGCAAATGAAATTTTGATATTGTTGACGCATGCGCAGTGAAAAATTATTTAGTAAACCTACTCATCTTTCATACAATTTTTATTATTTTTTAATTTTGATTACAGGGTATTATGTGCAATGTTGTTTGTCAGATTTTCAGAAAATATTATTATTTTATATTAAGAACTCTGCAAATTATAAGCAAACATCTTGGAAAAATTTGGGAGTATTTTTATAAAAACCTTAATTTCTCTACGAGTATACATGCTATCGACATAAAAATGAACACAGTTTATAACAATAAGCCACTTAATCACAATCTACAGTTTGAGCGCTTCTGCTGCATTAGTTTTGACAGGGTTATCCAAACGATATTCATCATTTTTTAATTTGTTGACGGTCTCCTATAAGGTTTCTGGAAAAAATCTTCACGGAAATATGACCTGTACTATTATGTGTATACACTGAGAGTTTCAGGATAATTCCTCATGTATTTTTCTAGATATTTAACAAAATGTCTAAAATCGCAAGTGGACGATAATCAATGGCCAGGTAGTGTAGTACAAGTCATATATTTCCCTGAAGGTTTTATTCCGAAACTCCAATAGGGGACCGTCAACAAATTAAAAAAGAATGAATACCTTTTGGATAACCCTGTCAAAACTAATGTAGCAAAAGTGCTCAAACTGTAGATTATGATTAAGTGGCTTATTGTAATAAACTGTGTTCATTTTTATGTCGATAGCATGTATACTCGTAGAAAAATTAAGGTTTTCTACGAATCCGAAAAACAGTCTCAAGTTTACCCAAGATTTTTGCTTATAATTTGAAGGAGTTCTTTCTTCCTAGGTTTTCTTTTCAGAAAATGTGACAAACAACATTGCACACAATACCCTGTAATCAGAATTAAAAAATAATAAAAATTGTATGAAAAATGAGTATGTTTAGTAAATAATTTTTCACTGCGCATGCGTCAAAGATATCAAAATTTCATTTGCATATTATGTTAGCCAAATGTATAGAGCAACTTTTGTGAAAGTCGCAAAATCACATCTTGAAAATTTTGAAAATAATCGTCAATAGAATACGTTGAAAATTCGTTATTCCCAAAATTAAGGAAAAACACGAGGGGTTGTATCCATATATTCATTGATTAGTGTCAATATAGGATACATAATAGGGGCGTACTAATAAATTTGAATAAAATTCCTCATTTTTTTTATTATTATTACTGGTATGGAATACCTGTACATGATAGGGAAATTCGTTGCTAATCTGGAATAGACACTTTGTTGCAAGATATGTTTTGTAAATATGGTTAATAATGTAAATAGTTTGTAATTCTTAATGATAATACAGGAAAAGAATATCTGAATGACAAGTATGAGTTGGTCATGTAATTTTCTCATGCTGTCCGAAAATAGGCAATAAAGAGAAAAGTGCCCAGTTAAACTGATGGCATTGAGCTCGCAGGCTATACATACAACTGTATATTATACTCTTATTTCAAAGAATAATGCCCTTCCAAAAATAAAAGAAATCAACTGTAAGTTATTGGACAGTGGATTAACTGCCATCCCTCTTTATACTTAACCAATGAGCCCCTAAAACTAATCAGGGAAGTGCCTTATTAGAGTGAACGTATTAACAAAATTTGAAGAAAGTGTGATAATTCTGCATGATTTCTGCATATTTATATAAATTAAGGAGGGTAGCACTCTCTTCTCCCCCCCTTCATATTTAACAAATGAACCTCCAATGCTAATCAGTGAAGAACCTTATCAGAATGAACCTACATATAAAATTTGAAGCAAATCTGATATTTATATAAAGAGTTATCACGTTACATACAGAACCTGCGGGCACATTAGCTGTCAGGCTTTGATAGCCTTGTGAGCTATAATTTAAATTTTATTTAAATTTTATTCTTTCCTTTTTTTGTTCATCTACCATTTTTGCTGTACTTTGATGATACATTTTAATTGGACTGTCTTGTTGTGTGCTTTCCTTAATGTGTTATTATTATTATTTCAGATAGTGAACTTACATTTATAGTACTTACATTACCATGCTTGATACAAGAAAAGTTTCCGACTCTTTATCATGAAGAAGGTGCAGAAATTTCTGTGTATCAACCTGTTACTGTGCTCCGCAACTCAAGCAACTTGCTAAATTACTCATGCTATGTATTAATTTTATATAAACAGTTAATTACAAAACTAATTTTATAAGCCTAGTTACTTTGTGGTATGCATTATTTTGGTTGTTTAACGTTAACTATAGCAAAAGCCAATTTAAATTTTTATCATTTTTATTAGATACTTATGTCTTCAAAATTTTCTCAGTGGCATCAGTTCCACACAGTGTTACGTCTTTGTTTAATAATATTTATTACATACTTGGTGTTTACAATAAAAAGATTATTTGAACTAAAAGGTTGTTTTTTTAATTCAGTGTTTTATTCCTTTCATTATAATTACTCTTTGGATTAAAATTTCAGATGCAATAAGTCAAAACACAAAAACAATTTGGCAGAAAGTGTTTTGATGTAAATACAGGACTAGAAATCAGCAGTCGTTAGTCGTCAAATGAAACTAAATTATAGAAAAATTATTCCTAGTCGTCAAATCTTGATAGCTAGCTTTCTTTAACTTTAATTTTTGTTTAGCAAATGCTTTCATTTTTATTTAAGCATACATCCCCCCCCCCCTCTGCACCATGACATCAGCACGTGTCTTAAGAATTTTGAACCTTTCAATAACCTCTAAGTTAACTTCACTTTCACCAATGACTGATAAAACTGGTCCTTGGATATTACACCCCTGTAAACAAGATTTTTTTTATTATGAGATATTTCTGCATCCTTATATGTTCCTAAAATAAGAAACTGTATTAAAATTGTTTTAAAATTTTTGTATTCCCTTCCTCAAACAAACAAAAAAAAATATGTGTGATTTGGAAATGTTTTAAATGCCACACCATAATTGGCAACCAAAGATTCATTTATTTGCTAACTTTTTATTTTCTGATGTACTGTTAGTCTCAGATTTTTTAAAAATTAGCTTATCCCTAGTTATATCTAAAGCTCATATTTTCTCTCTGTGGACATATTTGCTTGATTATCTGTTTTGTATGCATATTAGCTTTATAAAAAGAATAAGTTTTACCAGAATCCAAATATTGTAGTTTAATAAGATTCCATACTTATGGAGAGTCAGTTTTTATTTTGTTTAGTAAGAAAAAGTGTTTAATATATAAAGTTTCCTCCCCACTTCCCTTCAATACATTAAAATTAAATATGCAATGCAATAATATTACTATTAACATGGTTGTGAAAAGAAATAAGAAAATATGAAATGCAGTTGGCACATCGAAAAAAAATTGTAGGCATTATTTTGACACCTTACATACAGTTCTTAATTTCTAATCCTGTGTGAATATATGCTATAAAATATGGATTTGCATAAGTTCACTATAAAGGTAAGTACTACATATATTGTAAAAATGATTTTTTTTACTCAAATTCATCTGTGATTTTACCACAACTATAAAATGAACTTATTTTCTATAATTAATTTCATAGCTTGATGGCTAGCTTTCTGGAAGAATTTTAAAGAATATGAAGTATTCTTACTAATTTAAAAGTTACACAGCATTTATTACATATTCTTTTCTAATTTGTGTTTTACATTTTTTTAATTAGATACAGCAGGGTAGCTAAAAAAATATTGGTGTGTTGTTTGACATTGATATTTCACAACTAAAATCTGAGAAATGCTTATTTTAAAATTTTGTAGCATTTCTTCTATTATATGAAAATCTTAATCCTCCGAAAAGTTCACAACCGTCAAAATGATCAGCAACTAATATGTTCAACGAAGTGTTCGCCTCATGGAAGCACAATAATTTTAATGGAACTTCCAGCAGTATTGGGGCCTTCACATGGAGCAAAAACAACATTGACCTCCAACACCCATCTGCGTGGATATTTAATAACAGGTGTATTGCCTTCGAAC
The DNA here is from genome assembly GCA_964019185.1 of Maratus speculifer. Classification (NCBI taxonomy): domain Eukaryota; kingdom Metazoa; phylum Arthropoda; class Arachnida; order Araneae; family Salticidae; genus Maratus; species Maratus speculifer. Next base: position 244,287,440 of record OZ025289.1, read on the forward strand.
AATCAGATCTTAACTCACTTGACTTCTGAAATAGAAAATCCCCAGTTTGCATTGTATGTGATGCGAAATTATCAAGGCATAGAATGATTTAAAGCAGAATTATCTGCAGCGGACTGTCAATTCTGTGATCTTTCGTTTTAAAACTTTTATAAAAAATAAATATCATGCCAGTGAAAAATTTGTTAAAATATTGTTATTTCTTTTATTTTTTTTATTATTAAATTATGGCATATATTTTACAGGATATAGCATTTTTCTTTGTCCCCATACTTTTCAGTTGCCCTGTATATAAAATAATGAAAATACATGTTAAGCAATATACTATGTGTCAAAAAAGATGGTTACGGATTACTTCTGAAATTATAAGAAAATTATAAAAATATTCATATGAAGATAGATAATTCAATTTGTACTTTCTCTTATTTTGGAGTCAAAAAACATCAAATTTTTATAATGTTCCTGCATCTAAAAATGCCCAATCACAAAAATAGTTACTGGCCCTTTCTTAAACATACCCAAAAAGTTTGATCCAAACATATGAGTTAGAGACAGCCAAAAATCATGATTTTACAAGAACTTCAAAACATAAAATTTAAAATCAGGCTTCAAATTGCATGACAAAGTCACAATATTTGACTCTAACTCAGTGATTTTCAGAGGCAGAAAATAGGTGTAGATGTTGTGTAAATTTTGCGATTTATTCTAACAAAACCTTTTGGGTATGACTAACAATGCAATAGTGATGACTTATGATTGGTGATTTTGAAATGCAAAGGCTGTATAAAAGTTAAAATTTTGAATTTTTCTTAAAATACTCTCCATGTAAATGAAAGTACAATTTGAATTATCTGCCTTTCTATGATTATTTTTGTAGTTCATATTATCCCTCTCTGAGTTACAAAAATATGCTACAATATTTCTTTGGACACCTGATAGAGTTTAAAAATATAATATTCCATCAATCTAAAAGAAAAAGAAAAGACTCAAAATATTGACTGATCATGATAATTTTCTCTGCAGAATTCAATTTAAAAATGGGTAAACACTTTGTATTTCATGATTCAAACCAATACAATTTCTTGACAAGCAGGGTGGGGGGAGGGGGGTTGCAACTGTGGGCCATAGATTGTGAGTGCTATTTCTTGTAGGATGCCACAGGGCACACTGGATTAGTGTTTCATCCGTTCACCCTCTGAGGCACCCTGGATAAGTGATATCATTATTCTCCCCTGAGATGCCATTCTTTCACCCCTTAAGGTACCCTGGATGAGGGGTGCCATTACTCTCCCGTCAGATGCGATCCTTTCACCCTCTGGGGCACCCTGGATAAGGGGTGCCATAACTCTCCCCTGAGGCGCCATCTTTTCACCCCCTGGGGCACCCTGGTTAAGGGGTGCTATTATTCTCCCTTGAGATGCCATCCTTTCACCTCCTGGGACACCCTGGATAAGGAGTGAGATTATTCTCCCCTGTGGTGCCATCGTTTCACCCTATTGAACACTGTGGATAAGGGGTGCCATTATTCTTCCCTGAGGTGCCGTCCTTTCACCCCTTGAAACACCCTGGATTAGGGGTACCATCTTTTCACCCTAGTTAAAGGTGCCATTTTAGCTCCTCTATGGGTGTCACCAGCGAGACAAGCCTTTCACCCCTAAAAGGTGCAATGTGTCACCATTAGTTTTAACAGTGTATAGTCTGTGTAAAATCTTCATCCCGACGAACGTATGCTGCTATCATTCTTTCATTCGCATATGTTTTTCGGCAACCATCCTGTATTCTAACTTCCTTGCCACTTTTCAGAAAACTGATGAATATTACTTTTGATGAATATTACTTTGACGCTAAACGCTATGTTTAAAAAGCTTAGCAAGCTTTTCAGAAAGCTGTAGCGCGCTTAATATTGGCTTTAGAAAAACAGTTTTAGTATGAATTTTGTAGAGAAATTAATGTTCTTTCTTTTTGTAATTGAGTATGGTACGCAAAAATTTTATAATTTTTGAGTTATAAGCAAAAAACTGAAAAAAGTCGGAAAATTTTGTGGTTTTTTGGCTCCACAAAGTTTAGCCTCGAGATATTTTGTTGGAAAACCATTAATTCTTGTTACTAGCATCCCCATAAACATTTTAAAATCATAAAATCTTCTAGCAGAATTTTTGCATCTATCGGCCCTTTTTTCTGACAATTTGACTGGCCTAATAGGGAAAAAACAAAGAAATAGGAAACAAAAATAGGATTTTTCATTTTCCGATAGTAAAGAAGTGGGATCATCGACATTGTTTGTTTGTAAATTTTGACATTTTTTTTCTAAAAATATTAAGAGACCCCACTACTTTTCCTCTCCATTTTTTTGTACTTATGTTTATGATGTATTTTGTTTTATTTTACAGTGGCGCTTTTTTGAGATAACACTAATTTGATTGTTGCAGATTTTGAAAATTTTGAATATTTAACAGATTACATGTGCTAACAGCATCAACATCCCGATAGAATACTTATGTTACACTGGCCTCCAAAAGTTAAGGTACAACCGGTTTTTTTGCGTCTAATTTGCAAATGAATGAATATAGAAACAACAAGTTTAGAGGAAATGTGTGCTAAACTGTTATTTATTAAATACGACATACATATTTACTTAAGTTAAACAGATAAATGAAATTACAACAGAAAATGGTGGAAAATACCATTTTTGGAGAAATCAGTACATCGCAGTATTATGCAGTAAAATGTGACAAAAACATTAAAAACTGGCTCTAATACGGAATATGTACACCCCGTACTTGAATGCACTCGAGGCATCGACTTTCCATGATCTCAATTAAATTGCCGAACACCGAAATAGGTAGCGCTGACCAGACATGGAGTAAACATTGTTCCAGCTCATTTAATAGCATTGGAGGGAGACTTAAAGCCGCAACCTACCTGCCAAGATAGTCCCAAAGACGTTCTATGGGATTCAAGTCTGGAGAGTGAGCTGGCCATTCCATTCTCTCCAAACCGTGATCCGCAAGATAATCCGCAACAATCACAGCTCGGTGTGGTCTCGCATTGTCATCCATTAAAATGAAACCATTGCCAATAGCACCAGCATATGGGCACAAATATGAATCTAGGATCTCGCACCAGTCAGAGTTCCTCCATCCCCACTAAAAAAAATCTGTAGAAAATCTATAGCTTTTTGGCCCAAAATCCGTGGGGAATCCGAAGGTATTTGGCCCATTTTGCAGATATTTTTAAGAATATCTTATAACATTATGCAGATATTTTAAAGATAAAGCTATGTCTGCAAATTTTCTTCAAATTTCTGTAGAATTTCTGTAGAAAGTGGCGATTTCTTCAGATAATTTTAAGATTATTTTTAGTGGGGATGGAACGCATGGAGGTCAGTGTGGCCTCCGAGTGAGATCCCTGCCCATACCATGACTCCACCGTTTCTGCACCTGTGTGTTTCGACAGTGTTTGATTGATAGTATTGAGTGCATTGTTTTCTCCAGATCAGAAGACGTCCTGAATAGCTCTCCCGTGTGAATCTGGACTCGCAGTGTGTTTCTGTGAAGAGCACAGAAACAAACTGTTGTCTGGTCCAGGAAACATGTTCTTTTGCCCCATATAACCGGGCCCTTCTCTGTCGTCTGTTGAGGGGGACACATATAACTGGTCGCCTTGCATAGAGACCTGCATTGTGATTTCTTCGCACCGTAGTAGCGTATATTCTTTTCCCTGATAGTACAAACAGACCTGCAATGAATTGCGGCACAGTAGTGCGTCTTCTATTTCGGTTCGAAAGAGCTAGAAACTGGTTTTCTGCAAGTGTTGTAACACGTGGGCGGCCTGGAACATGTCGTCTGGACACAGAATTTTCGGATTGATACTGATCTCAGAGTCTATGGACTACACTGCGAGACACATTGAGCCGTCTAGCAGTATCGGCCTGTGACAACCCCATTTTCATCCATACTACCGCCCGCCACCTTAATGAATCGGGCAAACGACTTCTTCAAGACATTTCTAGACTGCTGATTGTTGTCAATAAAACTGACAAGAATAGTTCCAATGCCACAAAATTTACACGCGAAATTACGAAAGCTTCGTAATTGCATATTTGTCTTTCATTCACAAATACCTATTCTTTTCTAGAAATTAAAAGTGGTAGCTGTAATTTTTCGTAAGTTTTCTTAAAACTGATTATTTTCATTCATATAAACTATGAAGTTAAATATGATTGCCATTTTTTTTCTGGTGAGTTTCGAAAAACATGTTGTACCTTAACTTTTGGAGGCCAGTGTATTACACTTGTTCAAGTAGTATACTTTCATATTCTACTAGAAAAAGTTTTTGGTACTATTGCTTAAATAAGATAGCGGAAAATCGATAAAAACGTTATTTTGATTGTATTATGCGAAAACATAACAATTTAAAATAACAATGCCCCATGGAAACAAATAAACTTTAATAAGAAGGTAGTATTGTACTAACAGTTTATCCAAAATAATTTTGGGATATTGTTGCTTTCCAGAGATATAGCAATCCAACATACTATCATTTCACTTTTCTTGAAAAATGGCATTCACAACCTTTAAATCTGACATTTTCTATAAGAAATAGGACATTTTTTCAGGGCTTCAAAATTTTACATTATTCATTAAATATGATCTACTTCAACGTAAAAAAAATTCAAGCAAATCAAAAACTACAATTATCGCACTTTATCTGATTTTTAAAATAATGGCTCTTTAATTGATAGCTATCTACACTGTAAAAAAAGGGGGTCGATCTACTAAAAAAAATTTAGTGATCCTTGCAATTTCTAAAAAAATTTTAGTAACCTTACTCGGTTACAAGAAAATATGTAAGAATTACCAGAAAAAAGCTAGAAACGAATGGAGTTAATAGTTTTACATTTTTAATAGCTATTACTAAAACTCAATTGGTGTGGCCGTGGTAGCCTAGTGGTCATAGCATCGAACTCCAGATTGAAAGGTCCTGGGTTCGATCCTGGACACCACCAAATACGCACTGAATATATGCAGTATAATTACTCGATAAATAAAGGGATTATGAAAATCCTGTCGTAGTAGTTACCATGGGTAATTATCTCTAGACTTTTTTCCTCCCCTTTAGAATCATGTCAAAATAGAGCAAGAGCAGGTGTCAATCTTTGGTGCTGCCATCTATTGCGGCTTTGCCGAAAATCTTCCGCTTCAGAAGTCTGTCTTCTTACCTACTGGATGCAGCTCGAAGGAAGCTCTTGTCCTTCGGTCACACGTAATAGTTACTAAAAATAATTTTGGAGCTATTACTAAAATTTGCTTGGTGGCTCATACTAAAAAGTTTCAAGTTAGTTATACAAAAAATTCTTTTGTTCAGTTTACAAAAGAAATCTTTGTTTCACTTGCAAAAGAAAAGTTTGTAATGGTTACTAAAAAATTCTGTGGAATACAAATTTACTAAAAAAATTTTAGTAAACTCTTGAATTTTTTTACAGTGTACATACATTTTAAAAATATAAATATTTTTAAAAAATGCATTTGAAAAAACACAAAATCTCGTAATGGAACAGTTAATAAAAAAGCTTGACTACACACATTAGATCCTATGTATTTAAAAAACTGAAAAATTTAGCTATTAATTTAGTTAAGCTGCGTTTTATTCATTTAAAAAATAGCCTTCATAGTAACTAACATGCTATTGTTTTAAAAATGATTTCATCATTCAGCGTAATCCTATTTGCTATATATAATCTAATATTTGCTATATCTAATCTAATTTTGCTATACACAAAATTGGCCATTTAAAATTCTTTTTTTTTTTTTTTTTTTTTTTTTTTTCATTAATCAATCAAATCAATTAACTAAAAATTCTTTATACAATGTAAAAAAAAATCTGCAAAGGTACTAAACTTTTTCTGGGAAACTAGGATTCCAAGAACTTTTCCTGTAACGGTAAGAGCAAGAATTCAAGTTTCAGAACCAGTTACATGGATTTTTCCTGTTATCGTTACATGAAAAGTTTTTGGAATCCCAGTATCCTAGAAAACGTTTAGTACCTTTACAGAATTTTTTTACAGTGTAAAATGCATATCACGATACTTTCTAATTACGACAAAATGCATTTTCTCTTCTAATCATATAAGTAACTGCTACTTCTGAGAAAAATACTAGTATACAAGAATAAGTAGTTGTTTTAGCTAAACCTACGCACTTATAATTAAAGAACGAAATATCTGTTTAAATATATTGCAGAGTTTTAATTAATATTTTACATTGATGGTAACAGGTCGTAGATTTTCCCATAAACTTTGAAGCAATGTTTTTATTGTTACTGCCTTTTAAATGAAGTAATTAATGAGCTTAATAATTTACTCGTAAGTAGTTTTTTTATTATTATAATTGCGTAATTTAAGTTTACCAGAAAAAAATATTACGTATAAAGGAGTTATAATCAGTAACACAAAGTACTAAACAGTAGCAAGTACGTTAAGTAATTATATATTTGTTCGTTCATGTTTAACCGGAAAAAAAAACCTTTCGCGTTAGTGTCAAAGATTCGTTTTATTTTGGATGTGATTTTATTCGTGGTTAAAGCATGAAAGAAAGTGTTTATGAATTCGGAATAATCTAAAAACCAAATTTAAAAATACGCAATTTGCGAAAAGTAATTAAATGTTTGTTTACTCATTTGAAACATGCAAATTGAATTTGTTTTCTTTGCTAAATTTTGGATCATCTTTCTTTTAATCTAAAAATTTTGTTTTAATTTAACCCTTTCGGATCCGAATTTTTTTCCATTTTGAGATGAAAATTAGATTTTCTTTAATACCGTTAATCCTATCTATCCAAATAGACTTATTGGAGTTTAAAGATGATCACATTGTCTAACAAATAACGAATGTACATATTTTGAGTACTATTCAATTCAGTTTTATATGATAATAAGAGATTAGCTCTCCCATATCCCCCTCTTTATACTTAATCATTGAATCTCCAAACCATGGATGCTAATACTAATATGATACTAATCATTGGATAATCATATAATAAACCTACATCTAAAATTCGAAGCAAGTCAGATAATTCTGACTCATTTACATAATTTAAGAGGATTTAGTTTTCGTTCCCCCCTTTATATTTAACTATTAAATCCCTAAAACTATTCTTAGATTCGCCTTAGAAAGAACCCATTTCCAAAAATTCAAGAAAACCGGATGATTCTCCATAAATGCCCATTCATATAATTCACAAAGGACTATCTCCGTTCCTTCCTTTATACTTAAACATCAAATCTCCAAAACTATTCAGAGATTCGCCTTACCAAAAAGAACCTATATCCAAAATTTAAAGCAAATTCTACGTAAATATCCATTTATATAATTTAAGAGTTGTTATCCTCCTTTCCTTCCTTTATGCTGAACCACTAAATCTCTAAAACAATTAAGAGATTTGCCTTATCAAAAAGAATCTATATCCAAAATTTAAATCAAATCTATTAATTTTGCATACAAATCCGTTTACATTATTTAAGGAGAGGATAATTGCCTGTTTCCCTCTTTATACTAACAAAGAAACCTTACAACTAATCAGTTAAGCGACTTATCATTGTGAACCTATATCCAAAAATTGCAACAAATCTGTTAATTCTGCATAAAAAAAAAACCACTTATCTAAATTAAGAGCATAACCACGCTTGAAACCCCTTTATACTTACCCAACGAATCGCTAAAACAGATCAGGGAAGTATCTTATCAGAATGAACCTATATCAAAAGTGTGAAACAAATCGATAAATTTTGCGTGAGAATTAATGGGAATAAATTAATGGGAATTATGTCGTTTTTCCCTTCTTTATGCTGAACCAATGAATATCGAATACTAATCATGGAGGAGCCTCACGAGAATGATCCTATACCTAAAATATGAAAGAAATCTGATAATTCTGCATGAAAAACCCATTTATCTAAATTAAGGGGATGAGGATTAGCCCTTATTCCCCTCCCCCTTATACTTATTCAATGAACTCCTCAATCGAATCATGGAGGCGCCTCATCCAAATGATCCTATATCTAAAATTTGAATGAAATCTGATAATTCTGCATGAAAAACCCATTTATTTAAATTAAGGGGGTGGGATTGGCCCCCTGATCCCCTTTTTACATTTAATCTAATAAAATGTTAAAATTAATCAGGAAAGCGCCTATCAGAATAAACCTATATATATATCCAAAATTTAAAATAAATCGGATATTTTTATCATGAGTTATCGCGTTACATACATACATGCATACATTTGTGCATACTGAACGTGTGGGCACATACGCTTTCAGGCTTTGATAGCCTGTGAGTTAAAAACTATTGGTTTTAATACACATGATTATCTAGATTAACTTATTTTTACTCCGATGAAGTAGAAATTTAAGATAAAAATCAAAGTTGATATATTTTTGAACTAATAATTATTGAAGTATTAACATGTGTAACTACTTTTTGAAGCATGAACTCTTTCCGGCGCAGAAAAATTATATTGATGAAATGATTGACTGACAACTGGATTTATAAACGACTTTTTTAGAAATTAAAAGCTTGTTACTTTAAAATTTCATTGTAAAAGCAAAATTTTATTACAGTCGACTCTCGTTAATTCGAAACCGGATAATTCGAATCTTCGCTTAATTCGTACTAAACATGGAATCTCGAAATTTTCAATGGCAGAATAACGTTAAAAATTTTCATTAATTCGAACTCAGTTTCTTTTGACTTCGTTTAATTCGAACTAACGAGAATTCCGATTTTTCATATTTCTTTTCTTTCTCACGGATTTCAGATCACTGTGGTGAGGAAAATTACACCACATTACAAGGTACGCGAAAGATAGTGGTTAGTGTTAATAAAGTAATATTAAGATAATATCCCTATCCGCGTTGTGAAAGATTGTACTGGATATTACCAAAAAAAAATTGTTTTCCTTTAAATTTATCGATAATTTAAATAAAGGAAAATCGCAGTAGCTCAGACTCAAACTTATTTAACGTTTAAATTTGCAAATCAGGATTCTATTGGGTTACTTAAAATTAACAAAATAAAAGAATTCTGATCGTTATTATTAAAGGTTATTAATCTATTAATTCACTGAAAATAAATAGAGTAAGAGAAATCATGGAAAAAACACAAATACATATATACACTCAAACATTTATTCTCAAAATATACAAATGGTAAATACAAATAACAAATAGTAAGATTCACCAATAAAATCTATTTACTTACTACACTTGATTTTTTGTTTTAAATTCAACTTAAATTCTGTATATTATTAAATACTCACAGCACAATCATCGGGGCTATTCACCCCCAAAAAAAATATTCATTCGTTTTATTTTATTATTATTTTAATTAATTTTATCAATTAAAACTTAAATAGTGAATTTTTTTTATTATTATTATTCACATAAAACAAAATATTTTTTTTTAAATGGCCTTATCAATTGGAAGGATTATAAAAAAATTTCTCACCATAACCACGGCATCCGGCAGACTTGATAATCATGTCAGACAGTCCTGTATGATTAATGAAGTGTTTCTTGCAAGAAGCACACCACTCATCCATGTAAATATTACTCATTAGTGTTCATAGAGTTGTATGTTGTTGAAAATCACACTAAGTCCTTTTAATAATGGAAAGTTGCGGAGTGGCATAAATAATAATCTTGGAGAATGTCTGAATGAGGAATCATATCGGACCTGATGAGAATCATGCAGAGTCAGTTTAAATGGACTATCGCATATCAATTGAAAATCATCACATCGAGTCCATTCGGCACTGGTGGGCTGCGGAGAGGCATAATAAATAATCATGGAGAATGTCGAAATGAGGAATCATATCGAGCCTGATGAGAATCATGTAGAGTCAGTTTATAAATGGACTATCACGTATCAATTGAAAATCATCACACCGAGTCCATTCGGCACTGGTAGGCTGCGGAGAGGCATAATAAATAATCATGGAGAATGTCTAAATGAGGAATCATATCGAGCCTGATGATTGAAAATCATCACACCGAGTCCATTAGGCACTGGTAGGCTGCGGAGAGGCATAATAAATAATCATGGAGAATGTCTATTCATATTTCTTCAATGATCTGCACCTCGTTCCAAAGTCCCTTTTTAAAGAAACATTAAACACATTTTTTTTTCTTCCACTGATCTCCAAATGCGGAAAACAACATCTGAGAGAAAAAAAGTTTTTCCTTTCCTCTCCATTTCTCGGTCCGGATAACTCTTCCTTCATTGGTTACTCAAAAAAAGATTTTAATCGTCCCTTGTAATCCCAAGTAGGTCATTGGTCCCTTGACCATTGGGGAGGTATGTCTTTTTATTTTTTCCACCCCTTTCTCTTTTTTTTTTGTTTATTTGGCTTCTTCCTCCTGTTCGACCCCTCGTGATGATGCGGCTTTTGTGTATGACCGTTGACCACACGCAATCCTTGTCCCCTGGTTGTAAATAATCGTTGAAAGCCCCATAAATTCTGCTCTTGTTTCTTTGATTTTTTTATGTCACAGGCTGGCGACAAACTATAGTTTAGTTTTATTGCCCCCATTTTGTCTGTCTGGGAATTCGTGGTGATAATCCCTCCAAGACTACACACGTGCATTATTACTATTATTATTATAAATAAAATCTTGCAGTTTTTACTGCAATTAGCTTTCAACTTTACCTAATAATTAAAAATATTATAATTATTATTCCTTGTTTAATGCTAAAATAAATTCAAAATTTTATTTCAATTTTTATATATCTATTTATTTTTTTATTGATTGTGCTGTTCCTTTTTTTTTCCATACATATTTACTTAAGCAATGTCGTGACAATTTCGTCACTACAGGCTTATCTCCCCTTTGTTTAAGAAAAAAAAACATCTCATACAATATAAACTAAAATATATATACAGATTTTTCATATGATTACATCGACATTAAGAAGGTATCAAAATACCTTATCATTTTTTTTGCATATATGTAATAACAATAAACAAAGTAATACTAAATTATAAAATAATATACACATTACGTTATAGGTGAGAAAATAATCGTTCCATTGAGTTGGCCATTGAAAAATACCGAAAATATAAGACATATTTGCCATTACGGTATCTATATTTTTCCATCATTTCTTTTTATTTTATTTTTATGTATATATATATACATCTGTATTATAAAGTTCCAGAAATGGATGTGTATTTTACTTGGCATGTTCTATATTTCTATGAATCATGCCTATGAACAAAAACCAACTTCCCCAACTAGGGAAATTTAGAAAGTTTACTAATCTCTGAACTAAGAGAAAATTTTCTCCGAAACTTCTTTTTTTTTTTTTTTTTTTTTTTTTTTTTTTTTATCGTAAAAAGTGTTTTTGTTATTTTCTTCAACAATATTTCAGAGAAAAAAAATTATCTTAAATCACTTCTTCTTCTTCTTTTTTTTTTTTTTTTGCATACGTTTATCTATGTCGTATATTAATTTTTGTCACTGAAACGTTCTCTCGCTTGAATTCTTTTTAATTGACTGTCTATTTATTTTTTTTTTACTGGGTTTATTAATATTTTTATTAGATTATTGTGTCTGGTTGTTATGTAACCGCTTTTATACATAACATAATATTGTTACTGTCTCCATCATATGAGAGTTGTAAAAAATTAATTAAATTTACTTTATTTAGTTATTTTATTCATTTATTTATTCATTTATTTATTCACTTATTTTTATTTATGTATTTTATTTATTTCTTTTTAGAACGTATGAGTATTTTAGAGATTGTAATTAATAGTTTCTTTATATATTTCAAATTTTGTTCTAATCTAATTTTATTGCTATATTAATTAATGAGGTATGATTATTTATATAAAATCTTTATGACTAATATATTTTCTGTGGACAATCTCATTTACATATAATCTCAAGAAAAAAATATCTTTTGTACAATGCAAACTATCGACCAGCAATAAAAATTTGCATCCCGGGCAGTACGAAATATATATTTCCGATGAGATTATAATATAACCCTTTTTTTATATCTATATGTTGTAATAAATATTTTATTTTATTCTGTTTTATTTATTTATTTAACTGTTATTATTGTTCATAGTGTTTTAAAATCCATTTTGACGCTGAATATTAATAAAAAAAATAATCAGCCATGAATTATCCAGTTTTATTTTTACCTTTTTTTTTTTTTTTTTTTTGTTGAATTCTATATTTATTAATCATGTGAGACCATGAGGAAAAAAAATTAACGTTTAGTTTTGTATTAGAGATATTTCTTTTTGTACATGAAAGTCGAACATTTTTAGAAGTCATTAGTATTTAATTGTAAAAGTTTATAATTTAAGCTAATCTGTTCAATGAATTATGATCATTATTTATTTATTTTAGAAAACTTTGATGGTTTCAGTAGACAAGTGAATCAGTTTTAATGAATCATTTGAATTATACATTTTTATTTATTTATCTATTTGTTTTATTTATTTATTTTTATTTATTTATTTATTTATTAATTATTTAATTATTTATTTACGTACTTGTGTTCTCTAACGAATGATTATTTGTTTTAGTTTTGCTTGCCATATTGGGCGCGAATAATTTAGAAATATGAATTCTAATAGGTTTTAGATCTGGTCTATCCTTGTTTTTAATGAGATAGTTGTCATTCCTGAAAATTCTCTCAACATAATATGGGCCTGAAAATTTCTCATGTAACGCTTTAGGTTTTATGAGCAGTTTTAAGTATACTTCATCGCCTAATTGTAACTCCTTGTGTTTTGCTTTTGAATTTTTATTTAATTCCCTATCTGCTATTTCCTGATTTTTGATAACCTCTTTTCTTATTTCGTGCATATGTTTTAATTTATTTTGAACGTATTTATTATAAGAAGACATGTCATGTACTTCGAAGTTTGTGAAAGGCGTTTTTATTTCTCTTCCAAAAAATAACATGCTTGGAGAGAATTTTGTTATTCTATGTACAGTTGAGTTATGCATCAAAATAAAATATTGAAGTTTCGTATCCCATTCATAAGCTTTATTACACATAGCTGCTATTGAAGCTTTTAAATCCCTATTAATCCTTTCCGAAATCGATTGGCTTTGAGGGTGATAAATTGATGAGGGGATTAGTTCGATATTTAAATTTTTCATGTAATCTTTAAAATCCTTGGATTTGAAATAAGATCCATTATCAGTGGAAAAATATCTTGCTAATCCGAATGCACTAAAGTAACCATTGAGAGCATTGATTATGACCCTAGTGTCCGTCGATTTTAGTGGAAAAGCTTGCAAATAGCGTGTTGCAGTGTCTATGACTGTCAGTACAAATTTATTCCTATTTAAAGATGGAATTAAAGGTCCAATTAAATCGCATACCAGTCGTTGTCCTGGGAGGTAATTTTTATCCATCGTTTTAAAAGGAATTTTTATCGTTCTATGTTGTTTAAATGTGTTGCATGTTACACATTTTGTACAGAATTGTTTTATCTCTTGATACATTCTGTACCTGAAAAATCTTTCTTTTACAATACCATAAGTTTTTAAGAAAGCAAAATGTGGGACATGTGCACTGTTTAGAATATCTTCTTTTAAGCTCTGTGGTGCAATGTATAATTCCGCATTATTTGAATTATGTGAATTTTTCAGAATTAATATCCCATCTTTATTTAAATTATACTTCTCATATTTTTTTACTTTTCTTTGTTGTTGTAAGGCCTCAATAATTTCTTTTAATTTTGGGTCATTTAATTGTTCTTTTTTTATATTGTCTGCATTTAGCTTTTTATTTACCATGAAAAGATGTTTGTCCAAATTATCTGCTATTGATAGAGCATTTACCGATCTACAAAAGAAATCAGCGGGATTATGGATACCTGCAATATGCGATACTTCAAAATCATAATCTTGTAATTTTAGTAACCATCTTGCTACAATCTCAGGCTGCTTTTCTAACTGTAAATGGTACGTTAATGCCTTTGAATCTGTTAGCAGAAAAAATTTTCGTCCTAATAGAATGTTTCTAAAATATGTTATGGTTTCATAGATTGCCAAAAGTTCAATCTGCATGCTTGGATATTTCTTTTCTGAGTCTTTTAATTTTCTTCCCGTAAATTCGATTGGGATCATTTTATCTCCTTGTTTTTGTGCTAATATACCCGATGTTGCAATTTTCGATCCATCTGTAATTATATAGAATTCTTTACTAAAATCTGGGGGGTGAATAGTAGGTTGCTCCATTATAATTTTTTGTATTTTTTCAAATGATTCTTGTGCTTTGTCATTCCATTTGAATTTTGTATTAGCTTTAGTGAGGTCCGTCAGTGGTGCTATTATCTCCGCATAATTATGTATAGTTGCTTTAAAATATGTGCATAATCCAATAAATGCTCTAACTGTTTTTTGAGATGTGGGTACTGCGAAGTTTGTTATTTTCTGGATATTTTTTTGTGAGGGCGCATATCCTTTTTCACTAATTTTGTATCCCAAAAAGTCTATTTCCGGCATGTATAATTTTAGTTTAGTCGGTTCAATTGTAAGATTAAATTTTTCTAATTGTTCTAATACTGCTTCTAGTATTATGTGCATTTGTTGTACATCATTTGAACCGATTATTATGTCATCAATAAAGTATTGAATATTGTATTTTTTCTTTAAGTCGCCTAAAACTATATCGATTAAACGAGCAAATTGATTCGTTGAAATTTTTGTCCCAAAAGGCATCCTTGTTATTTGAAAATGATTATCTTCAGTGATAAATGCTAACTTATGCTTGTCCTGCTCATTTAATTTTATTTGAAAGAATGCAGAATGCAAATCTAAGACAGTGTATAATTTTTTTCCTGCCATATTTTGTAAAATTTCCTTTGTATTAGGTACTGGGTATGGGTCACTTTCTAATATATCATTAAGAGCTCTAAAGTCTATAGCCATCCTAAATTTAATTAAATTCTTATCATTTGTTTTTGACGTAGAATTTTTCTTTACGAAAATTACTGGGAAAGCATAACTTGAATTCGTGGGCTCTATGATACCTGCATCCAATAAATCCTTAATTTCTTTCACCGCGAATTTTTTTACATCATGTGCTAACTTAAAGGGTTTCGTTTGTATTGGAAAGTCGTGCATTAGTTTAAAGTTCGGCTTTATTACATCTGTTTCTCCTAGCGTTTTATATGATTTGCTGAAAGCAGTAGCGTGTCTTATTAAAATTGTCAGTACTTCCTTTTGTACCTTTGGTGTTAAGTGATCAACTTTAAAATCATTCTCTGAAAGTTCTTTCTTTCTTAATTCTCTAATTTGTGTGATATTTAAGTTATTTACTTCGTAAATATTATCAGTATTTGATTTATTTTGTTTTTTTATAAAAAAATCAGTGGTAATTTTTCCCATTTCCTGATCTTTGTGAAGTCTCAAGTATTGTTTAGATTTATTTTGTACTAATATTGTGAATAAATTATTTTCGTTTTCCTTATTTTTATGAACTGAATTTTGGATTACTAATTTCCTGTTGTTATATTTAGGTTGGAAAAAAAAATTTTGTCCGTTTTTTAGTTTGCTGTCAAAAATTAAGTTCACTAACTTCGATTCTCTGGGTCTCAAAGTAATGCTTTTCTCTACGAATACTCGTGTATTAATTTTCGGAATCTTATTATACTGATAAGAGTGAATTTGTTTTGGTATTGTTTGAAACTCGTCATTTTGTTGTATCGGCTTAATTTCATTTACCTCAGTAATTTGATCTTCATTAGAATTTAATTGTATAATTGAGTTATTGAGTTTAAAAGTGTTATTTTCAAAATCCATAATTATTTTATTACTTTTTAAAAAATCGTATCCTAAAATAATTTTATAATTACGATCAAATTCTTCTTTAGTTACATAAAATGTGCCATTTAAGAAAGTGTTGTTAAATCTAAACTTAAATTTTACACAGTGTTTAAAAGGAATCGATTTATTTGATAAAGTTGTAATTTTTATAGCGTTGGCTAAATATTTAATTTTTATATCTGTCTGTTTTATTTTCTCGAAGACCCCTGGGGATATTAAACTTATACTCGCCCCACTATCAATAAGGCTGGGTATAATTATATCTTTCTTTATTTTTAAATTCCATATTGGTAATTCATTGTTTTTACCCGAATTACAACTTGCAATTAATTTTTCTTTAACCATCTTTTCTTTGTTCTCATTTCTTCTTATCTCTGTGTTTTTTGTTTGTTTTTGTTTAATTATTTTTAGTTCCTTGTTTGCTTTATGTTTTATGTTATAACCCTGTTTTTTTTCAATGGTGCGGGACCTACGGGCTTGTATTTCTCTCAATTTTGTAAGTCCCTTTATCGGTTTAAATTACTTTGTCCTCTGTTCCTGTTATGATTTTGCCTACTCCTTCTGTCTCTGTTTTCATTTGGAAAGGTAATTGTCGGCTGATGTTCCCTGTTTCTCTCATTATTTTGCGGCAAAAGATTTTGGCTATTTTGCATATCTGCGAAATTGTGATGCTGCCCTGTATATGCGATTTGTGTATTGTTTCCCTGTGTTGGGTCAAAATTTTGCATTGGAACCATATTTTGCATATTATAATTTCCATGATACATTTGATTAGGTCCTATTGGCGATTGGTGAAAATTTTGCCAATTTGGCATCTGATTGTGCATATCATTAAATCTAATTTGATTGTTATGAGGTCTAGCAAAATCGAATGTTTGTGGTGCTTGAAAATGTTGTGCATAGTTTTGTGGAAATCTTGTAAAGCTTCTATAATTGTTATTTTGATAGTAATTCTTGTGAAATCTTGGCCTAACATTGTTTTGTGCTCCCCTCGGTTGAAAAAAATTCGCACTTTTTTTATTAAAATAACAATTTTGTGTCTGGTGATTGGACTTGTTGCATATATGACAAAAATTTTGTGTTATATGATTTATTTCCGCTTTGTTTTGTTCACTTTCATTTTTGTCAATTTGTAAACTTTTTATTTGTTCTTTAAGCTGTTGTATCTCTGATTTTTGGTCTTGTGACATGCTAATAAGTGCCTCAAATAATTTATTTTCACTTGTTTCCGTCAAATTATTTATTTCACCTGCACATTTACTGTTTAATGCATTTTCGATGTTTTTAGCTTTGTTTACCGCATCTTCGAAATTTGTAGGTGGGTATTTTTTTAATTCGAAAGAAATGTCCGGTCTTAGCGCCTCAAGATATTTTGTTAATTTAATAGTTTCTAATAATTCTTTGGCTCCATTCTTTTGTTCATGTCCTGATAAAGCAAGATATTTCTGTGCTTCTAAATTGAACTTTTTTGTGAATTCCTCAATAGTTTGATTGGCTGTTTGTTTTGCATTTATAAATTGCAACTGAGCATCAGCAAAAAATCTTTCTTTTTGGAATTGTCTTATCGCATTTTGTTTAAACGTTTTATAGTCTTGTGCTTTATGCAATTCATTTGTATTTCTCATAACTTCTCTTGCTTGCCCTTTGAATTTTGATTTCGCCAACACCAATTTTATGTCGTCGGGAAATTGTGCCGCTACAGCTAACTCCTCAAATTCTTCAAAAAAATGTGTTATGTTTTGATCCGGTTTATCCTCAAAATTTTGTAATGAATTTATCAGAGTATCCACTCCAATAGTGAATGATTCCCTTTCGGGAGAAGCCTGTCTTCCCTTTCTTCCTGTCATATTTATTTATCTATTTTGAAAATCTCTAACAGATTGATGTTTAATTGTTTTTCTTAATTTTTTTTTAACTTTTTTAACACTGAATTATTATGTACTGTACTCTCAAAATATAATTTTTTTATCTAGGTATCGAAATTGCACTTACATAAAAGAAAAGAGAAAAAAAAATATTTATAGCAATTTCAAAATCCCCCTAACGATTTTCTATATACACACATAAATAATAATCACAAAATAAATTTTCAAAGTACAGATATATATATATATAAACAAATCATTAGTAACGAAGGCTTTTTAAATAATGTGCTGTGAGCTAAACCCTTTCTCCTCTGTATGTATTCATTTCATACATATATTAATTAATTTTGTTCATTATTATCAATTTTCTAGATATGCATAACTATCAATTTTGTTTTACACAATATAGGTAAGTGATGTTTTGTTAGAAAAAGAAGAGAAACAGAAAATAGGTAATTAAGGAGAAAAATTTATAATACTGAAAATATATTTCTATGTATAATCAAATGCAGAAGAAAAAAAAATTAAATTTCTAATCCTAAATGCAAATGAAACACCTGGTATTAGCACCATTAAACTTTTTTAGTAATGTGGTGAGGAAAATTACACCACATTACAAGGTACGCGAAAGATAGTGGTTAGTGTTAATAAAGTAATATTAAGATAATATCCCAATCCGCGTTGTGAAAGATTGTACTGGATATTACCAAAAAAAAATGTTTTCCTTTAAATTTATCGATAATTTAAATAAAGGGAAATCGCAATAGCTCAGACTCAAACTTATTTAACGTTTAAATTTGCAAATCAGGATTCTATTGGGTTACTTAAAATTAACAGAATAAAAGAATTCTGATCGTTATTATTAAAGGTTATTAATCTATTAATTCACTGAAAATAAATAGAGTAAGAGAAATCATGGAAAAAACACAAATACATATATACACTCAAACATTTATTCTCAAAATTTACAAATGGTAAATACAAATAACAAATAGTAAGATTCACCTATAAAATCTATTTACTTACTACACTTAATTTTTTGTTTTAAATTCAACTTAAATACTGTATATTATTAAATGCTCACAGCACAATCATCGGGGCTATTCACCCAAAAAAAATATTCATTCGTTTTATTTTATTATTATTTTAATTAATTTTATCAATTAAAACTTAAATAGTGAATTTTTTTTTTTTTTTTTTTTTATTATTATTCACATAAAACAAAATATTTTTTTTTAAATGGCCTTATCACTTGGAAGGATTATAAAAAAATTTCTCACCATAACCACGGCATCCGGCAGACTTGATAATCATGTCAGACAGTCCTGTATGATTAATGAAGTGTCTCTTGCAAGAAGCACACCACTCATCCATGTAAATATTACTCATTAGTGTTCATAGAGTTGTATGTTGTTGAAAATCACACTAAGTCCTTTTAATAATGGAAAGTTGCGGAGTGGCATAAATAATAATCTTGGAGAATGTCTGAATGAGGAATCATATCGGACCTGATGAGAATCATGCAGAGTCAGTTTAAATGGACTATCGCATATCAATTGAAAATCATCACATCGAGTCCATTCGGCACTGGTGGGCTGCGGAGAGGCATAATAAATAATCATGGAGAATGTCGAAATGAGGAATCATATCGAGCCTGATGAGAATCATGTAGAGTCAGTTTATAAATGGACTATCACGTATCAATTGAAAATCATCACACCGAGTCCATTCGGCACTGGTAGGCTGCGGAGAGGCATAATAAATAATTATGGAGAATGTCTAAATGAGGAATCATATCGAGCCTGATGATTGAAAATCATCACACCGAGTCCATTAGGCACTGGTAGGCTGCGGAGAGGCATAATAAATAATCATGGAGAATGTCTATTCATATTTCTTCAATGATCTGCACCTCGTTCCAAAGTCCCTTTTTAAAGAAACATTAAACACATTTTTTTTTCTTCCACTGATCTCCAAATGCGGAAAACAACATCTGAGAGAAAAAAAAGTTTTTCCTTTCCTCTCCATTTCTCGGTCCGGATAACTCTTCCTTCATTGGTTACTCAAAAAAAGATTTTAATCGTCCCTTGTAATCCCAAGTAGGTCATTGGTCCCTTGACCATTGGGGAGGTGTGTCTTTTTATTTTTTCCACCCCTTTCTCTTTTTTTTTTTGTTTATTTGGCTTCTTCCTCCTGTTCGACCCCTCGTGATGATGCGGCTTTTGTGTATGACCGTCGACCACACGCAATCCTTGTCCCCTGGTTGTAAATAATCGTTGAAAGCCCCATAAATTCTGCTCTTGTTTCTTTGATTTTTTTATGTCACAGGCTGGCGACAAACTATAGTTTAGTTTTATTGCCCCCATTTTGTCTGTCTGGGAATTCGTGGTGATAATCCCTCCACGACTACACACGTGCATTATTACTATTATTATTATAAATAAAATCTTGCAGTTTTTACTGCAATTAGCTTTCAACTTTACCTAATAATTAAAAATATTATAATTATTATTCCTTGTTTAATGCTAAAATAAATTCAAAATTTTATTTCAATTTTTATGTATCTATTTATTTTTTTTTATTGATTGTGCTGTTCCTTTTTTTCCATACATATTTACTTAAGCAATGTCGTGACAATTTCGTCACTACAATCACTTAAGTAACTTTATTTCCTTGATTTTTATGAGAATTGTTTTGAACGAGTATACATATAATTTCATGCATTTGATAGCCACTTTCTTAGTGCCCCGTATGTCCATCAGAAAAGCTTCAAATTTTTCTTGCATTGTGCTTGTTTCTAATCTTTTAATTAGTTAATGTATTTTTACATTCTAATTTAACATGATATTCTAATGATAACAGACGAAATAAATTTAAAAAAACACTACAAAATAATTCTTTTGAAATAGTATCATATTAAGCATGTTTTCACTTCATACTTTCCATAATTCGAACTTCCGGTAATTCGAACATTTTTTGTGGTCCCCGCGAGTTCGAATTAACGAAAGCCGACTGTAGTATTATCGGTGCTGTTTATAAGTTTGGAATTAAAATTAGGCAGTCCGGACATGAGACCACTGCGCCAGAAAGAGTTAAGATGTATGAGATAGAAGAAAGTTTTGGGATCGGTACATCCAACTAGTTTTTGAGTTATCTTTTATTTCGAATAATTTTTTTAATTAAAATATAATTAACTGGCGAAAAAAAAATCACAGAGCTCTACTTTTTTTATCCCTATGACATAAGCTATCGAAAGTTCCATCTACATACTTACTACAGCACTAAATAAAAATATTACAAAAGCATTACAAAGCATTATTTCAATCCTTTTATACATCTAAAATCTAGAGAATTAACGAGGACAAAATTAATAATAAATTATTTCTTGAAGTTAACAATTTACGAACCAAACAAATAAAATAAAATATCAATATCGATTACATCGAAGATATTTTTGAAACAGTGATACATTCATAATATGTCTTAATCTAAAAATACTTCAAGGGTACCTTAATCAGTCCTAGATTTTTGTCTAAACAGCATCCCTGTGTTAAAATTTTCATTGAGTAAATCAATATATCTGTTCTTTTTATACTTGCCTAAAAAAAACTCTTGGCTTTTAGAATGCAAATTCTACAAAACTGAACTAAAAAACTAATCTTACTTTAAAATCATTCAATATAATCAAAGAGAAACCTTCAGGGTATATGGGCTTTCTGTCGGAGTTCAATTTAACCATTCAAGCAAAATAATTATAGCTAGATTATTTTTTTTTCTTTAACAGGACCTCTTTAAAAGAAGTTTAATTAGATTTTACCGCGAGATATTTAGTAAGATTTTTACTTTAAAAAAAGACTATTAAAACGCAATTCTTTATACGAATTTAATAAATTTTAACGATATTTTATTAATCCAAATTTTAAATATGCATTCGTTTCACACACAAACAAACACATGTACACACATAAAATTTCAATCATTCTTTATTTTACATCAAATCGTCTTTTTTGTTCATTGCCCGTATAAAACTTTAAAACCGTGTTCCTTTTTTTCCCTTTAATTTTACGCAATAAAATAGCATTAAACATTGCTTAAGACGCCACACTACTGATACAAAAAGATGAAGAAAAAAAAACGATAATAATGTAAAGTCTACGGGGACGTTCTTTTGAAATATCTCGCTCAAATTTTAATATTTTGACGTGATTTTTTTTTTTTTTTTTTTTTTTTGCATGGGATAGCTGAAGACGATCTACAACCGACCCAGTTTTTATTATTTTTTATTTTGGTTTCAGATTTTTTAATGCTTTAACTTTCAGAATCGGTTTGAAACAGTTATGAAATTGAAATTATCCTAATATAAAAAGAATATAACCGAAATCGAAAAAGTAAAAAATAGGCCGATTGTGGATCGTCTTCAGTTATCCTATTCAAAAAAAATCATGTCAAAATATTAAAATTTGAGCGAGATATTTGCAATGAACGCCTCATAGACTTTACATTATCATCCGGGTCTTTTTCATCCAGCAGTGTGGGCTCTTTAACATTGATATTTTAACCTATTCGTATGAATCATAAGAATGAGAGATAGCTGTGGGGATGAAACAGAGAATGGGTGCTTTTTCTATGACATTTACCTTTATTTCATTTAGAGCAAAAATGTCAGGAATTTATCAACGACCGAGATCAAATGTTCATTTCTGTTTTTAACAATAAAATATGCTATTTTGTTTATTTAACATTTTTATGCATGAATTCAAAAATATCCAGTTTCTTATTGTATAAACTAAATTACATTTCTTACATTAAATTGAAACATACAGTAACAATGCTTCAACCTGCATTACAGTTTTTTTACTTATATTGTTAAAACTATTCCTGTAAAATTACGCGCATTGGCCGGCAGCAGAGATTTCAATCATAACCATAAAAAAAAAACTATGCTCATCATTTTGTTTAGTCCGTAAAACAGGATATTCCGCACTTTAAAACGCAATAACATTTTAATTGCTGTTCCATAGCATGTAGCACGTTACATAATCATCACAGAATCGCTTTTTTGGCGCGTTAAAATGTATGTTACGGTTAAGTGACATTAATTTTCGAAACGCGAATCAAATGAAGGGCTATACTCTAGCGGAGCAAAATGTATGGGATCGCACAGTAGTTTTGCAAACAATTGGGCTAGATTTGTAAGAATATGTGCATTGCCCTTTGTTCCATTTACCCAGATATACCGCGCCACCTTTAATTAAAATATCGGTGTCCAAAAACTGAAGCGAAGTGAAACGCTTTTTATGTTTGCTAAAGTTGTGTTTGCGATGTGTGCAGACGATAATGCGGCAGTGAATTGCTAATGAGTTATTCTTTTTAATAAAGTTGTTTTAATGTAACCAGTGCTGTGGAATAATTGTGTTATGAGTGCATTTAATACAACATTGGTCCGTCGAGTCGGAGATGAGAGATTTAATTTATGTGAGTGATATAATAACTAACATCGAATTCGAACAATATGGTTATGTGATATTAAATGTTCTATGAAAGATGATTTCTGAAACTTTCAATGTGAGATTCATCGAATAATATTCTGCTTAAATCAGAGAAGTATTGTTCCTAAGAAGATAAATTAAGAGTTAAAAAGCGACTACTTCGGGATTTTCGCAGCGATTTAAGTAAAGTAAGAAGAATTTTCTAGTTTGATTTTGCTTATATTATGTCTGTTATTTATAATTTAAATAAAAATGAGCTTAAGCTCGTGATTGAGTAATTAGGATTAACTGCTCCTGAAAGTAGTAAAATTATTGATTTAAGAAATATTATAGAGAAAAGTGAGCATTACTCAAATGAGCAGTTATTAAAAAGCATCGTTAATTCGATTGTTGAAGAGTATGTATCGCGAAAGGAAACTGAGAAAACAGAATTAGAAAAAATTAAATTAGCGCAATTAAAAAAGGAGCTAGAATTAGCAAATATTCGTAAAGAACCATCCCAAAATTCTGAATTTGAAAAAATTAAATTAGCTCAGTTAGAGAAAGAATTAAAAATAGCCAAATTGCGTAAAGAGTCTCGGGAAAATTTGCCGTCCGTAACAGAAAAATCGGAAACGGAAATGGGGAACAATAACTTAGAAAGTTATATTAAAAGTATCAAAACTTTAACTATTCCTTTACCGTCGAGAGCTCAATCATTTAATCTTTTTTTCAATCTGTTGAGAAAGCGTTTCGAAAAAAAAATGTACCTGAAGAGTTTATGACAAAAATTCTGTTAAATATTTACGGGGAAAAAAGCGAGCAATTTAATGATCTATTTATCAGAGGAAGAGTGGATTAGTTATGATAAATTGAAAACTATAGTCTTAAAGGAATTTCAACCTACTGCACAAGAATGTTTAAACAATTTCAGGAGTGCGCAAATTATCATCGAAAAGTTACGTTAAATTTGCAGCTAAGCTGAGTTCAAATTTTCAGTATTATTGTAATCTGCGTGAAGTAAATGATTTTAAATCATTATGCAATTTGATTGTTTCAGATAAAATTTTCAGTTCGTTAAATCGCAAATTAGTGAATCATATCGCAAACAAGCAGAGTCATATTTTAAACCACAGCAACTAGGAAGAGAATGCGATATTTTTTTGTCGATTAAAAATAAATCTAAATGTGAATCAAATGTGTATTCGGCAAATACGATAAATGAAAATAAACGTATAGCGACAAATAAATTTCAAAATTGGCCTCAAAGCAACGTTTCAAATATATTTTTTTCGGAAACAAAAAATTTCAGATGTGTCTTGTGTAAATCTAATGAGTATCATGGTTTACATTCTTGTCTGAATACTGTCAAAATATTGTCCATAAAAGATAGAGTAGAAGTTGTGAAATTAAATAAAGCATGTTACAAATGTTTAAATTATAATAATTGCGTACAGAAATGTAAATTTAAAAACTGCCCTAAATGTAAAGTACCGCATTCTGAACTATAACATTTTATTAGAGAAGAAAAGGAATTAAGTAATCAAAATAAAAATGTTGGCCATGTGTTTCAATCGGTTGCAGGAATAAAAAAATCACAACGCGATGAAATCTTTTCCTACCCTCCGAGTTAGACTGTCACCTCTAGTTTGGTGAAAAATAAAATAAAATTCGTTTTATTAAGTATGGCGCATATCCGCATTAAAGATAAATTTTCGGAATGGCAGGAAGTTAGATGCTTACTGGATGTTGGTTCACAAGCCTGTTTGATAACTTCACGGTGTGCTAATCGATTGCAGCTTACAATTAATAAAACGAATACTTTAATTTCGTGTTTGGATGATACTTCTATGACAATAAAAGGCTACGTAAATACAAAAATCAAGAATAGAGATAAAAGTTTTGAAAGAGAATTGACTATGCTAGTAGTAAGGAAAATTACAGATTTAATTCCGTAACAAGTGGTTAACATAAATGTTGAGGTACCAGATTTAACGATGTTAGCAGATTATAGATTTAACTTAACGGATAGAATTAATATGTTGTTGGGTGCAGAAATATTTTATGAGCTCTTAAGACCGGGATAAATATATATTCTCAGAGTTCAAATTTACTTTTACAAAATACCGTATTTGGGTATGTGGCTAGTGGATGCATAGAGCAGGAAAGTGATGTAAGAGTTCATTGTGGGCTAATTCGCGAGCATGATTTAAATCAAACATTAAAAAAGTTTTGGGAAGTTGAAAACGTCGAAGTAGAGTTATCAAAAAGTATAGAATTTGAGATATGTGAGCAGCATTTTGCGCGTACGCATTGGAGAAATGAGGAAAGGAGATACGTGGTGAGAATGCCTTTAAAGGTAAATCCTTCGTGTTTAGGCCAATCTAGGGGGCTTGCTCTTAAAAAACTCAAATCGCTATGGACTCGCTTACCAAAAAGATAAGGAATACTTCAAATTGTATAAAGATTTTTTAAATGAATATGAAATGTTGGGGCATATGAAAAAGGTTAAAGAAGTAAAGGAACCTGGCGTTGTATATTATGGTATATTTATGGTATATGGTATATTCATCGTGGTATATTTACACCAGAAAATTCAACCACAAAACTGAGCGTTGTATTCAACTGTTCTGCTACAACAACAAATGGCACATCACTTAAGTCATTGCAATATAATAGTGGTGTCATTCGGAATGACTTATTTACAATTGTGATTAGTTTTTGAGAGCATGTTTATGCAATGACTGCGGACGTTCAAATGATGTATCGAATGATAAACATTGATCCTAGTCAGCACGCATTGCAGAGAATTTTGTGGAACAATAATTTCGAGGAAGAGTCTAAAATTTTTGAATTACAGACTGATACATACGGTACGGTTAGTGCGCCTTATTTAGCAATGAAAACTCTCAACCAGCTATCGATTGATGAAGGAGATAACTATCCTATGGCAGCATCAGTTCTTCGTGAAAATATTTACTTGGATGATATTTTCTGTGGTGCAACTACGCTTGAGTAAGCCAAAGAGTTGCAGCGGCAGCTTATAGTCATTATGCATAAAGCAAGTATGAGACTCCATAAGTGGTGCACAAGTGATAAAAACCTTTCGCTGACATATAAAGAAAGGTATAATTTTGAAAATGAAATGAAACTAAAACGTTAGGGGTTTCGTGGAACTCAAGGGATGATCGTTTCACATTTCGAGTTAAGGTTGAATTGAGCAATTCCTACACCAAGCGAGAAGTATAGTCAACAATCGCAAGACTGTTTGATACACTGGGACTTGTTCAAAACCGAGTGGCTAACAGTCAAGAAAACTCGATGGCTGAACAATGGCATCATATTTGCTTACAACAAAATCCTGCTGACAAACTTTCCCGAGGTATGGATATTGACAAACTTACAGATTGTGACTTGTGGTCAGGGTTGGGAAAAAACCAGGGGGTTTTTTTTTGTAAAAAACCAAAAAAAACCGGTTTTTTTGGTTTAAACCAACCGGGTTTTTTTAAAACATCCTTTTTTATTACGTATACATGCATATTTATTGATAAAAATAGACATTATTGAATTATAAGTATTATAAATTCATTTGAAAATAATTTAAATTAAATAATTATAGTTAATTATGTAGAAAATTGAAAAAATCCTATTTTAATTTAAATAGTCATTAGTAAACTCTTATGTTCAAACAATAAGCTACTCTACACAGTGAAACATTGATGTTTTGAAAATCTTTATAAATAATCTTTTTATTACTTATAATAAACATTTGATGTAGTTTTATGAATATTCTTTTCTACAATCAAAAATATAATAATAAATTTGAGATTGTTCTTGGGGATTTGTGTTTGAGAGACAATTTGAAATCAACATTTATTGTCATTATATTTATCAAATAATTGAGGGGGAAAAATAATTTGTTATTATTAAAATACTATAATTAGCACCCAATTTTTAGGTAGCTTTCATTACAAAAAGTAAAAAGCTACCTATTGCAGCCGTCCGAAGGAAAGCACTTCCGGAAAATTTTGGTATATTTTCACCGATCATAACCCCCAGACCCCAAAACCACCCTCCGTTCAAATGTTGACATTTATATCTATACTAATAAAATAACAAATCGCTCTGTCTGCGTGTGTGTGTGTGTGTCTGCGATGGCTAGCAAAATCTATGGGACGTACGAAGCTCAAAATTTTTATGAGAGTAGCCCAATATCTCTCCTGATGCACCTGAGCTTCAGAATTTCGAAATTCTATTTATTAACTGAGTAATTAATTAAATTCCAAAGATCACTCTCATAAAAAATCGCCTTTTTTCTTCTTTTTTTTCCTTTCATTTAGTTATGGTTGGTTGGTTGCATAAAATTTTCGCATAAATAATTAAAAAAGCTGGAACAGACCTTTAAAATTCATAGACTCGCAAACTGTCAGTTTAAATGATCATTTTTTATCACAGCGGTTGTAAACCATGGAGGAAAAAGATAGGTGATGGTGAAGTAAACCGAAAAAAGGGTTGTAATATTAAACCATTTATCGCTCAAATTTTAATGTCCCAAACAAAAGCATGTGGAAGGGATTTTGTATTAATAAGACGAATTGAAAGAAATGAATTACAGCTGAAGCGTATTTTACGAAGAAATAGTAATTTTTTAAAATGGTCTTTTTTCTATTATATTATTTATATTTAAAAAATGTTTGCTTTTAAAATAATTGAAATTGATAAATTCGAAATAATTAAATGTCAAAATAAAATTAAATAAAATATTGAAAACATTTGATTTGAACTAAAAATTGTATTACTAAAAGTTTTCTTTTTTTACAGAACTTTTTAATACTTTATAATATAGATGAAAAAATGTTTTTAATTTAACAACATATTAATAACTCTATGTCAATATATAAAATATATTTATGAAAACATTCTTTTAAAATCATGCGCGAAAACTTAAATAACAAATATTAGTCTAAAATCTAGATTTCAGAGTGCAGACGATTTTAAGACATTAACGAAAGAATGTTAACTTTTCAAGCAAAATCTTAAATGATGCTTTGCTTCTATATTGATATTTCAAAGTGACGGCTAGGTTACATTTATGTTACATTTAAGTTACGGTAGTGTAATGTTAAGTCGCAGTTAGGTTACAGACAGATTATGGTTATGGTACAAAACATTACGGTTAGGAATTTGCCCACAGAGTCAAGATTACGCATGCTTTGATTAAAAATATATACTTTTGTTAAATGGCTCTGAAATTATAATACTATATACCAATCTTTTATCATCGCGTATCGATTTCGTTCACGGTATAGTCGGATTTAAGAGTGATATAATTAGTTTGAGATTCAAAAAATTTCACTTGGGATTTCTATGCGAAAAAAAAAAATTAGTTACGTGATTTAATAGTGATTTTTACGGGTAAATATCAACACTTTAACACGAAACTAACGCAATCGTTGGATACATGTTCCCTCCCGTGTTTCTCATTGCTCATTTTAAGTAATTTTAGAGCTTAATATTAGTTGTTTTTAAAACCGATTTTTCACGAAGTCAGCTGCGACGTATTTCAGACAATGCATTTCTGCATGCTTCCAGTTAATGATAAAATCATACAAATTTCAAGTTCGTTTAGTATTGTTAATACGGACCCGGGCAACGCCGGGCGGGTCAGCTAGTATATATATATATATAACCATATATATATATATATATATATATACATATATATCTGATTTTTATCATGCGATAACTAACGTATTTATGAACCGATTTGAATGAAACTTGGTATGTACATAGTACATACAAATGTCTCGACTGAGTTCGTTGGTCAGCATCATCCGCCATTTTGTTTCAAAATGGCGGCCATTTAAATTTTTTTAAAAATTTTAAAATTTAAAATTAAATGCGAAAAAATCAAAATTTGAAAAATATTTTTCTTTTACGTGTTAGAGCTTAAAACAACGATTCCAGAAATTTTTTTATTTTGTCTATATCTTACAAAATGATTGAGTTATAGCACTTTGAATTTCTCTTATGGCTGACATTTTGAAACGATCTGATTTTTGTCACGTGATAACACGCGTATTTATGAACCGATTTCAATTAAACTTGGTATGTACATAGTACATACAAATGTCTCGACCGAGTTCGTTGGCCAGCATCATCCGCCATTTTGTTTCAAAATGGTGGCCATTTAAATTTTTTTTATTTAAAATTTAAAATTAAATGCGAAAAAATCCAAATTTGAAAAATATTTTTCTTTTACGTGTTAGAACTTAAAACAACAATTCCAGAACACTTTTTATTTTGTCTATATCTTACAAAACGATTGAGTTATAGCACTTTGAATTTTTGTTATGGCTGACATTTTGAAACGATCTGATTTTTGTCACGTGATAACACGCGTATTTATGAACTGA
The DNA here is from genome assembly GCA_964019185.1 of Maratus speculifer. NCBI lineage: Eukaryota > Metazoa > Arthropoda > Arachnida > Araneae > Salticidae > Maratus > Maratus speculifer. The sequence continues at coordinate 244,317,044 of OZ025289.1, forward strand.
TTTCAATGAAACTTGGTATGTACAAAGTACATACAAATGTCTCGACCGAGTTTGTTGGCCAGCATCATCCGCCATTTTGTTTCAAAATGGTGGCCATTTAAATTTTTTTTTTTAATTTAAAATTTAAAATTAAATGCGAAAAAATCCAAATTTGAAAAATATTTTACTTTTACGTGTTAGAACTTAAAACAACAATTCCAGAACACTTTTTATTTTGTCTATATCTTACAAAACGATTGAGTTATAGCACTTTGAATTTTTGTTATGGCTGACATTTTGAAACGATCTGATTTTTGTCACGTGATAACACGCGTATTTATGAACTGATTTCAATGAAACTTGGTATGTACAAAGTACATACAAATGTCTCGACCGAGTTTGTTGGCCAGCATCATCCGCCATTTTGTTTCAAAATGGTGGCCATTTAAATTTTTTTTTTTAATTTAAAATTTAAAATTAAATGCGAAAAAATCCAAATTTGAAAAATATTTTACTTTTACTTGTTAGAACTTAAAACAACATTTCCAGAACACTTTTTATTTTGTCTATATCTTACAAAACGATTGAGTTATAGCACTTTGAATTTTTGTTATGGCTGACATTTTGAAACGATCTGATTTTTGTCACGTGATAACACGCGTATTTATGAACCGATTTCAATGAAACTTGGTATGTACATAGTACATACAAATGTCTCTACCGAGTTCGTTGGCCAGCATAATCCACCGTTTTGTTTCAAAATGGTGGCCATTTTAAATTTTTAAAAAAATTTAAAATTTAAAATTAAATGCGAAAAAAATTAAAAGTTGAAAAATATTTTTCTTTTACGTGTTAAAACTTAAAACAACGATTCCAGAACACTTTTTATTTTGTCTATATCTTGAAAAATGATTGAGTTATAGCACTTTGAATTTTGCTTATGGCTGACATTTTGAAACTGTCTGATCTGAACGATCCATCATGTTACTTTAAAATGGCATACACTTTATGATATCGTGGAATTTGGCGACTCTCTAAATCTCTTAAAATAAAACCAGGTTGAATAAAAGATGACTAATTTCTAAAAATTCCTATTAATATTCAGTCTTGACAAAAACTAGTATTCAATCTTATAAAATCACTAATTTTATAAAATATTTTCCACTAATTTGAGCTTAGTATTTTTGAACAATGTAACTTACTTAAAAATAAATAAATAAATATATAAGTATATGAAAGCTACCTCTTCCTCCCGGCATTGCCGGAAGGACTTTTGAATACTCATTCAGCTTCATATTTTGATTTTAATTCTTAAAGATAATCTCCCCAATAGAAAAAAAGTTCTTTTATAGTTTCACCAAAATCTTAAAGATCATCCAGTTATGTAGCTCCATATACAAAAGCATTGTGCATGTTATGATAGATTGCTTTAAATAATCTGCATTTTTTTAATGAAATGAAAATATTTTACACTAAATACTGAATATTTTTAATCCATTTTATCTTTGATCAATTCACATATTATAAGATTTTTCTTTAGAGCAATGGAATATGTTTACCAATGCATACTGAATTTCATCCTATACATAAAAAAAAACCTAGAATCACTATATTTAATACTTTTTGCTGAAATAAAGTGTTAAAAGTAGAAAATATTTATATCCAATAACTTGTAAGTCTTAAATTATAAAGAAAAATGAGAAGATAGCATTAAATTTTTTTGAAAAAAACCAATTGGTTTTTTTGAGAAAAAAACCAGTTGGTTTAAACCGTGGTTTAAACCATGGTTAAAACCAACTGGTTTAAACCGTGCCAACCCTGCTTGTGGTGGAAAGGAACTTCATTTCTTCAGAACAGTGATTATCCTCAACGTTCAATAACCATACCAGAAACAAATGAGGAGTTCAGTAAAGAACTCAAAATTAATGGCAGAACCTTTAATGAATTTAATGATGCTAGTTGTAATATTACCGAGAATTGTTTTGTAAATAACTTGATTAATCTTAGTAATAATTATTTAACCATCGTGCGTATTCTTAGTTATACCTTCAGATTTGTGATGAATGTAAGAAATCCTCTGTACGGATGCAATGGACCATTGAATACATCAGAAATGAAGTTTGCAGAGAAACATTTAATTAAATCAGTACAAAATAATGAGTTCAGTGCAAGACATACATAGTCTGCAGACTAAAGGATAGGTAAGTCCGAAAAGCAAGCTAAAAGACCTCAACACTTACTTAGATGATTTTGGAATTTTAAGGGTTGGTGGCAGGTTAGATAATAGTAATTTATATTTTGCGAAACAGCAACCGGCGATTTTACCAAAGAGTAATAATTTTACTGTAATTGTTATAAATTATTATCATAAGAAATATTTGCATGTTGATGCGTCAACTTTACTATCCTTAGTGATATCGGCCAAAATATTTGAGATATATTTTGGCCGATTAAAGATCGTACAATGTGTCAAAAGGTGGTTCATCAGTGCATTCCATGTTTTAAAGCGAAACCAGTTATTGCAAATCAATTGATGGGCGATTAACCCAGGGATAGAGTCCAGTTGGGCTATTGCTTTGATATTTCGGGTGTTGATTTGTGAGGGCCATTTATGATCAAAATTGGTTATGCACGTAAGACCATCTGACAAAAAATTTATATCTGTATTTTTGTTTGTTTTGTATTTAAGGCCATACATATAGAAATTGCTTCAGATTTAACATCCGAATCATTTAATGCTGTACTGAAAAGCTTCATTGCAGGCAGAAGTAAATGTGCTAAATTGTATTCTGATAATGCGAAAACTTTTATTGGGGCAGATACTATTAGGGCCTTTTATGAATTAGTAAGAAGACCTGTTAAGAAATTAGCAGCATATTTGTCTAGTGAAGGCATTGAGTGGAAATTTATCCCCCCCCCCAGATCACCCAGATTCAGGGGTCTTTGGGAGGTCACAATAAAATCCTTTAAATTTCATTTTAAGAGAATTGTTGGAGGTGCTAATCTCCCTTATGAGGAACTTCTTACGATAGTGATACAAATAGAGAGAATATTACATTCGAGGCCACTGAGTCCATTATCAGATGATGAAAACGATTTTGGAGTCCTAACTCCAGCTCATTTTCTTATAAACAGACCCTTTATTGTCATTATTGAGCCTGATTTAACCAATATAAAAGAAAATCGCCTCAAAAAATAGCAAAAAATAACTAAAATTGTACAACTTTTTTGGCGCAAATGGCATTATAATGATGTAAGTGAATTACAACAGAGGTTAAAAGAGATTTGAAAAGGATAATGTAAAAATAGGATATCTAGTGTTGTTAGTAGAGGAAATTTTATCAACCAATAAGTGGCCATTAGGCAGAATTATTGAAGTATATTACGGTAATGATAAAAAAAATTCGCGTAGTTTCGGTAAAAACTCAGAATGGAGTTTTTAAAAGATCGAATAGTAAATTATGTATTTTACTTATGCCTGAAACTCATGGTACTTTTAAAAAATGCTAGATGTATATATATATGAGTGTTGTATTGTTTTTTCTTTCAATTACTATATTTAAGTAAACGTATATAGAGACTTTTTGTATTTATTTGTGTAATTAGTGTACTTAGTAAAAAAAGAGTTATTATTGAATGTGAAACATGTCAATGGGGGTCGGTATGTTCTATGTACCCAGATATACCGCGCCACCTATAATTAAAATCTCAGTGTCCAGAAACTGAAGCGAAGTGAAATGCTTTTTATGTTTTTATTCTAAAGTTCTGTGCAGACGATAATGTGGCAGTGAGCTGCTAATGAGTTGTTCTTTTTAATAATGTGATTTTAATGTAACCAGTGCCTATGGAATAATTGTATTATGAGTGCATTTAATACAACACCCTTAATTTTCTCAGTATTTAAGTAACAAGATCGTTTATTTAGTGGATCAGTGGATCCGTTTTTTATCAAATAGGGCTGTTTTCCAAAAAAACTGAAGGGCAGATGCTCAAATTACAGCTACTCTGACGCTGAAATTGCAGTAAATTTATAGTTTTTTTTCTAAGAGTGTAGCACGACATATCTAAATTTATGAGAGTTTTAATTAAATGGTCTTATACAGAGAATTCTTCAATCACATGCTTGCACACGCACTTGCTCTCGTTGACCCCTTTTCGTGCAACCATCATAACTTTTATAAATGAACATATGAGCTAAGTGGCTCCGTTCCTACCAGCTAAGACCGCCAACCCCTTTTTTAGGCTTCGCAGCCTCTAAAAAATTACTTATGGGTCCTGTTTAATAAATATTATCAGGTACGGAAGATTGATATACGGAGATTGAATGATATTGTCGGTATCTTCCGAAATTACGTTTCTCATGCTTTTCCGTTTAAATGGGAATTTTTCGGTTACCATGCGTCTTCCATCGCTGTCGTAGTAAATGACGCACAGTTTTAAAAAAAATGCGTTTAATTTAGGGCGCAGCAGTTTTTACCGTAAAAATTGCACTAAAACTTGATGCAATAAAAACATTTACATCTAACTTTATTGCAATTTTTGCGGCAAAAAACTGATGGCAACATTGCTGTCAGCAGTTTTTGCCTTAAATTTAACGGATTTTTTTTCTTTACCAGCCCGTCTATTTCCGGGATTGATAAGTAAAACCGATTATTCATTTTAAAATTAACTTATGTAAAATGGTTAGGCTAAAAATGTTTTTATCATTAAGAGTTTTATAAAGACGTCACGGACAATACTTTTTCTTGAAGTTTAAAGTTTAAAAAAAAACTTCGTCTCCTTCGGAATAGCTTTCAGATCCGCGTATTAAAAAGCATTGTGTTTTGCAATTCTGCTCTTATATTTTATGTCTTGATCGAGTTTTAGTTACATAAAAGTAAAAATTCTAGTTTTCACTCAAGGTGAATTTCGAACTAGAATTTTTACTTTTATATAACTAATTCAGCTTGAGTGAAATAATTAAATTTGATATAAAAAATTAATATTCTATAATAATTAAAATTCAGCAAATCGAAGATTATATTTCCTTCTAATAATTACCAGGAAGTCATTGTAAGAAAATCAGTTGAAATAATTGTTAAAAAAAAAAAAATGCTTGAAACGATGCACTATCATACCATAGAGTATGGTCCATGGAGTATGGAAATATCCTGCTGCATATTAGATGAACTTCTAGGAAATTTAACTACCTTTATTTGGCATCTCATCTTATGTATAGCCGTTAAATTACAATAATATCTTCTAAATAATTCTTGAAAAAGCTCAAAGAAAAATAAGCTAAACATTCAAATCCCCACTGATGACCGCTGTGGAATGGCTGAAAACGTTTAGATTACTTTTAATGATTTTAATGGTTTTTAAGATATTTTTAATGTATTTAAAATAGTTTTATTTTATAGACATGCACCTTAAAGTAATTGTAGTACACGTTTTAAATAATTCAGAAACAGATGTAGCTTATTCATGATTTTTTTTTCTAAATTAATAAGCCATCAAATCGTTTTTACAATGTGTATTATTTGTATTAATTAATAAGAATATCAAAATTTTTTAATATGTATTTATTAAATAGTAATTTTTACAAAATATGTCAAATGTATTTTTCGCATACATTTACTTTTATTTATGCTGTAGCAAATTAATGCTATATATAAACAAATTTCCTTGCATTTATATCATGTGACGTCAGATTAAAATTCTCTAGAATGAAAATCGTTTTTAATGTATCCTACTAGTGTATGACATTTCTCTATAAAAGGTATTTCTCATGCGGTAATTTATTATTTTTTTAATTTTTAAGATTCACAAGAACATATGTTATTTATCTTAACAATATTTGGAAACATTATTACTTGAACTTTTAAAATATTTGTTTCACTATTAAAGTTTTTTCGCGAATAATAATTTAATTATTTTAGGATCTTAAATATTACGATATTTAAAATACCGTATGTCGTAATAAATATTACGGTATTAGGCATTTTACATGTGACGCAAATCATCATCTTTAAATGCGTTTCGCGAGTGATAATTTTATTATTTTAAAGTTTTCGTATTTTTTTAATATTTACATGTAAAGCTTTTCATGTGGCTTTCTTTATTTTCTTCTTTTAACACGTGGCCATTTTATATCTATTTTAAAATATGCTTTCTGTTTTTAAGATAATGAGGTGGAACCCGTCGAAATTCGACGAAAGAAAATGTTTAAGAAGGAACTACTCCATTGATTTATAATAAATCTACAAAATTAATTACAGTAAAAAATACCTGTTATATTGATCAGTCTACTTCTCAAACAAAATTATAAAAAATACATCTTATATTGATAAGTCTGACTCTAAAACAAATATTATTTTAAGCTAAGATAACAAAATACTATAAAACTCAGTTGTCCAAATTTTTAAAATTAATCTTTAATCGCATGTAAAATCAGTAAAATATAATAAAGATCAGTTATTAGGATGAATTTATCAATTGAGATTCTTATGATTAGTATAAATACGAATGGAAAAAAAAATTATTCCAAATTCACACGATCATAGAATTTCTCGCGAAATTAAAATCTGTCATAATTTTCATCTTCTCAAAATTTAAACACGTACATCTCATATCCGTATTCACCTTGTTTTTAAAAAATGGTATTTTAATTTGATCATTTTAAAATCCCATTAACTCAAAATTATTTAAAAGTTATTTAACTGATGAATAAAAATGACATAAAAACGAAATCGCGGAATTTTATAACAGACGATATTCTTTGCAAAGTATACGCATTTTAATTTCTATTTTTTTTTTTTTTTTTTTTCAATTTTAAGAGAAAATGGAGTGATTCTGTTGCCACTATTAAAAAATTGGTACTAAAAACTATAAAAAAAATTAATATCTCAAAAACAAATTGAGATACAGCTTTGAAGCAAGTTGCATTTAAAAGTATATTTTTTTTCTCTATGAGACGGTGTAAAAATCGGAAATATGGTATGTTTAGAAATATAAAATTTGCTGTAGTGAAAAAAGCAAAACTGAAATTGCAGAGGAAAGTGTTGCCATTCGCAAAATGACGTGTGCGTTACGCACAGATACGTTTGGCCTTTATCATATAGATTCGTGTCATTTTCTGCTTTAAATTGAAAAGATAAAATTTTCCTTTTTACGTCTATCTATGGAATTTGACAGTGGCAGCCTCTTTTTTTTTTTTTTTTTTTTTCTAAAGTAATCTCGATTGAAGGTGATAGAAATATGAGAAAACTGTTTTTTTTTCTCTTAAAAACATAATTTGATCACAATATTGTCTTCATTAGCAATTAAAATAAAAGGCAATTTCAATTTCAATTCGAAAATGATGAAAAGGGAGAAATCTAATAATCTCTATGTTTTCTTTCTTCTTTTTTCCCACAAAAACATAGTAATTTAGTTGCCATCGTTATATAAATACTATTAAAATTAGAAAAAAAATAATATCATGAAAACTAACTTAAATTTTTAAATTCTAAAACCACTTTTAAAACCTGTGGATCAATACAGAAAAAAGGAGTTAATTTCACCTACAAATATTCCACATTTTAGAAGAAATAGCTGTAAAACATAATCAGTCGTTTAATCAGTTGTTTCTTAAAATCGTTTCATTAATTCGATTCATAATTTTTTTTTAAATTCTTTTCATAAATTCGTTTCATTAGGACTTTATATATAAGGTAGATGCATGTATTTCGAATTCGTCAAATATTGAATTACAAATCTGGGTTAAACGGAACAAAGATTTTGAAGCTTTACGTCTTATTTCCACGAACTAAAATCTGCTGTGAACAACTAACTTATTGATAGACAATCGGATTTCTATAATTGAAATTGTTCGGAAATCTTACATTTTTATTATATTTCGTGATTAAGGAGAACTGTGATTGTTCTTGTACCTATTTCATTTTATTAATATGCATCTCTCTATCTATCAAAAATTTATGTATGTTGTATTGTGCAAGTGTATTTTTTTAACCTTTTACTGTACAAGAAGCTATATCTTGTACACACCTAATAATGCTATAATTTTCATTAAATGGCATGAATTTCACCAATATGATCTCAGTCTCTGATCCGGAACATTCCAGGCAATGGAATAAAACTTTTGTCCATTTCTGATAACTGCACTAGACAATAAATATAGAATTTGTACTTTGGAAACAAAAGAAATTTCGATCAAGCTAGTAAGATAAGATTTCCTTTCATTATTTGAAATAAAAACTTAAAAATATTAGGATAAGAAAATGTTGCAGAGTGTTAAGCAGATGAAATTAATTATTTTAAGCTCATTTAATCGCAAAATATAGCAATACAATATATTAAAAACTTAATGCTATTTATATATGTAATTATAGTCTGTACCATAAAATATCAAATTTTAGCTGAAATTTTGAAATTTATTTTTATTATTTTTTTACTATTTTTCCCATTAATAGACTGAAATATAGATTTTAAATAATTTTTTCACAAAAAGTGAAAAATCGTGAAATAAAGGATTAACCCTTTAACGTTCATTGGTTTCGCCACAAAACCACAAAATTTTAATTCCGATACGCAACATTGACACCGATATTTTTATCTAAAAATATCTCTTTTATTATGTATGTGAATAATCACGTTTTCTTATTTAGAAATATATTTGTTCGCAATTACAGGTGTCATTCATTTATTTCGACATCTTAGCAATGAAAATGCTTTGATCGTTAAAGGGTTAACGTACAATCTACACATACACATACACAGAAATAAATGTGTATAGAAGGAAAATACTCACGCACAGATCATAAGAATAATTAAATGCTTTCGTGGCAGTATGACGTTTCACGACCATTGTTCTGGAGTAATAATTTACTGAAATTCATATATATCCGACCTCACAATTACATTTATTTTAACAATTATGCTTTATGTACAGATGATAAAAAAAAAATCCTTTTACATTTTAATAACAAAGTGGCGGTATTAAAATTAGATTAGCCGATTTTGGGTAAAAACTTCGCCAGTCTGTCATTTTTATATATTTCTCAAAGCTGCTACAACATTTGTTAGATCAAAAAAGTTTGCCTGTTTAATATATATATATAATAATATATAAATCACAAATATAAACATAAAATAGGAATAGAGTAAATTATTTAATTTAATTAATAAACAGGGTAAACAAGAAAGCAGAACTAAGAATAGCATATAGATTCCTTAGAAGCGCTGTGTATGCTAATTCATATTTTACTCGATTTATACATAGCTTTATTAGCCTCCTATGCTATTTCTTTCAGACAAGCTAAAAAATGTCGTGTCATCAGCCCAGAATTTTCTACACAACCGATTTTGATAATTATTTTTTTTTTTTTTTTTTTTTTTAATGAAAGCTATTTATTTGTAGTTGTGCCCATTTTAGTTATTTTTTAATTTATTTCCGATTTCTTAATTTATATTTTTATATTTTATTTTTAATTTTAAATGCTTTTTTACGATATTTCTTCAAAATGGTGGCAACTCAGTTTAGCTTTTCTCTCGATAATAAAAATTATTTTTTCAAAATGACTGCGTATAATTCTGCACTAATTGAGGTAAAAAAATATATTTACTGAAAAATAATATTAATAATGTAAATAAACTAACAGAAAATAATTTATGATAAAAATTAATACCTAAAGCAAAATAAGAAAATTTTTAAATGAGGAAAATGATGTCATTCAGCAACCAGATAAATGGGAATTACAATATTATTACGGATGCCTTTTTCATATTACTAATAACAGTATCTTTTAAAAAACATTTGAAGAGAAAATGACGTCACTTTTTAAAACATCGCATTTTTACTCAAAACGATATTAGGTACTACTCTGTTATCCCGTCAACCAATTTCGCCAAATTATACAAATCGCCAATCTAATAGCCAAAATATACATACTGACATAATTTTTATTTTAAATAACGAAAAAACAAATAATTAGTAGAATATTAATAAAAATATTAATAAAAAGTCGAAATAAAAATCACTTAATGACATTTTAAACATATGAATCGTATTTAATGTCATTGAATGTGACATTCACGATCATCCATCATCGGCATTTAATCTTATGGTTTGGCGATAATTTTTTGGTCGACGGGATAACCTAGTAGTACCCGATATTACATTTCAATATTTTTTTTCATTATGGACACTGAGATTGAGATTTTACTTTCAGGTGACTTCAGTTAGTGAATATAATGTCACAGTAAAATTTAAAATTAGTTTTTTTTACTTTCTTCTATCTTTACAAGAAGAAAGTATTGGATTCATGAAAATTTTCGACTTCCGGTTTTCGACGGATTTATACGTTTTAGAATGTCCTGAACACGTTTTGACTATTTTTAGAAAATGTCTGTCTGTGAGTCTGTCCGTCTGTCTGTCTGTCTGTCTGTCTGTCTGTATGTATGTCTGTCTGTCTGTATGTGACAAAAAATTTGTGGGCGCTGTATCTCAAGAACTAATGCTCGAAATTTAATAAAATTTTATATTCAGTTAGACCTTGATATGAATTAGTGCCTATTGGTTTTTGGTGAAAATTGGCCTGCAGGTGGCGCTGCTATACTACGTTTTTCATGATTTTCAAGATTGCTATATCTCAAAAGCTAATGCACAGATATTCACCAAACTTCAGATTCTGTGACCCCTTGATATACATAGACGCTGATTAAGTTTTGGTGTAAATTGGCCAGCAGATGGCGCTGCTATGGCACGTTGTTTATCATTTTCATGATAGCTGTATCTCAAGAACTAATGCACAGAATTTCACCAAACTTCAGATTCCGGGATACCTTGAGATATATAGCCGCTGATAAGGTTTTGGTGTGAACTGCCCTATAGGTGGCGCTGCTATGCTACATTTTGCACGATTTTTGCGATAGCTATATCTCAAGAACTAATGCAGAGGACTTCATCAAATTTTAGATTCTATTACACTAGAATATATAACGTAATTAGACGTTGATTACATTTTGGTATTAACCTTGGAACAGGTGATGCAGCTACGCTGCATTTTGCACGATTTTTCCGATAGCTATATCTCAACAACCAACGCACAGAATTTCATCAAACTTCAGATTTTGTTACAAAATGACATATAACATAATTACACGATGATTACGTTTTGTTATAAATCCTTCAACTGATGCTGCTGCTGTGTTATATTTTACACGGTTTTTTTTAAACTAGCTATATCTCAAGAACTAATGCACAGAATTTCATCAAACTTCAGATTCTTTTACACCATAACATAACGATTAGACGCTTTTTTACGTTTTGGCATAAATTATCCAAGATATGGTGTTGCTGTACTACGTTTTGCAAATTTTTTGTTATAACTATATCTCTAGAACTAATGGACGAAATTCCATCAAATTTCAGATTCTGTTAGGTCTTGACATAAATAGATGCTTATTAGGTTTTAGTATAAATTACCCAACATGAGGCACTACTAAGCTCATTTTCTCAGAATATTAATTAAATTTTGTGTTTGAGGCTTTTCGGATACCAGAATCTCATTAGGCTAGGTCAAATGTTCGAGGAAATTCGATAGTGAGTAATTTTGGGGTCACCACGTTTTTTTTTAAATATTAAAATGTACTTATGAGATAGAAGAAAGTTTTGGGATTGACACATCCAACTAGTTTTTAATAAATTTATTTTTCTGTGAGTGCATATAAAATAAAATTTCTGGATTTCGCCGTCACTCAGATTAAAATTTTAACTGAAGATGTGCGAATATTTGCATGCAAAATTAAACTGGCAAACTTGACATTAAGTTTGGAAATATATTTCTTATATTTTGATTCAATAATGTAATTACTTTTGCTTTTTTTAAAACCAAATCGATCGGGTCTTTTAAACATTTCATTCGTCGAATTCGACGGAATTCCACTCGTTTTATTGTTAAATTGCATTTCCTTTTACTCAGAGTCTATAAAAAAGCGTTTAAACTAAAGAAAAAATCCGTTTTTGATTAATCTAGTCAATGAAGAAGTAGCACGTCAAATTGTATCTCTTTATTATTCCGCAATTCCAATGTCTCAGAGAAAAATTGCTATTCAATTGGGTATTTCACGCCGCTCTGTTTGCTATTATATTGATAAACACAAGAAAAATGAAGTTAGTTCATTGCAATCTAAACGGGGTCGCCCTTCTAAAAAAACCTCTGTAGATTTTTTTTTTTTTCCAATCGGAGACGAAATTGAATTCTGCAGTGGCAGAATCTACATTCAACTTGTTTTAGCTGATTATTTCCTCTTCATTCATTTTAATTATATGCAGGAAAATATTCTTTTATAAAAGTTTTAAAAATAAAATTTATCCTACATTAATCAAGTCTTTTATTTTACAAAGTCTCCAAAAATATCTTTTATATTAACTTTAACATTTCAGAATAACAAAGAAAAAAGTATATATTTAATCATATTTTTTAAGTGTAATCATTCAAGTTGTCCATTTGTACAGACTCCCCTTATTTTTGAAGTAAATTGTCTTAAAAAAAAGAAGTAGCAATATTTCATTGCCATTCTTAACAATTCGCTCGTAAAAGATTGTTTACAAAAACAGTATGCATTTTACTTAAATTATGTTATTTTCTTCCGAAACTCAATGCTATAATTATATGCAGCTTATATTCTCTGATACTACACAGAAAAGGAATAATATGAAGGAAAAGATTTGATAGAGAGGATTTATTGCTTGCTACACAGATTATTAAAACTTTTAAGGAAATATTTAAAGAACCATCATTATGATTTGTATTTCTTTAGAAAAATATATTCTGTAAGATCAATCTTGCGTTAAATATTTTGTAGAATGAACGTTACTTGTTTTCCTTTTTCATTATTAGATGGCATTATCCTACACAAAAAACTAATACACGAAAAAATAAATGTAAGGATGAAAAAAGATTAAAATTTTCGAGATTTTAATAGCACGTTATTGTTGATTATACTTTTGGAATTGAAAACATGTAAATAAGTTTTTTCCATAAAATAAAACATAAATAGAAATATGCCTGAAAATACAATCAATTTAAGATATATCCATTCTTTTAAAATCCAGTCTCTATTCTAAAACACAAATGAAAGTTCTTTACAATGTAGAACAAAAAAAAAGTGCATTGATAAGCCTAATTTTTACTTTTTGCAGTTATGTATGTGTAGTGTATACATATGTATTTTAATTTGGAATAGATTTGTTGTTTTTCTAGAAATTTTTGAATTGTCGGAAGACTTTAAAACTAAAGAAATTTTATATTTATAACCGAAAATTTATTTATTTTTTTTTTTATATTTATTATTTGTAATCTTGTACGCGCAATATATTTAAATTTTGCAAAGGAAAAAAAGGGAGGGGGGGCTTTTTTATTACGGTCTTTTTACAGTTTTTGTTTATTTTAAAGAAAAGGCATATGACAATTAAAAATTCGATTGCGCATTTACGCATTAAAATCCAACAGAATTTAAGCATCATCTACCATTTCAATCATCTAAAGCATTATCAAACAAGTGTTTAAAATAATTTTTAACAATGAATTAAAAGTTGTAATGTTCTTTCACTTCATTAATTAATCATCTTTTTATTCCATTTCAAAAAATGAAAACAAAACAAAATAACATTACAATAAAATGCTTGTTAAATAATCATTGAAAGAAATAAACCAATAGAGGAAGATACCAGTGTTGATAATATTAATGTTAAATGTATGAATGTTGATAAATATATGCATAATGTTAAATATACCGTTCTCTCACTTGCTTCTTATTTCATTTTCGGGGTTCAAGTAGGGTTGTTTTCAAGACTGGATAGAACTCCTAAATGTAAGCAATAGGTGTAACAGTAAGAGAATAATTGCGTTTAATTACGTGTTTAAATAGTAAGTGAAAAGCCTAAGAGTTCAGAATTATTTTTAGAGAGCTCTGATCGGTAAAATTCGATCTAATGTCTATTGTATCAGATACAGAGATTGGCTGGGAGACGACCGTCCAAAATTTGTATTCTTCCAGGCTTATGCTAAGTTATGTAATAAAATTAAACAAAATATGAAAGTTTTTCCTTCATCTGGTTCTTGTACACTTCTGATCCGCTTTGTCGCAATTTGCAAACACGCCTCTCAAACACGCGACACATGTATTTTTGTAATAAGTATTTTTAAGGTTTACCTGTATTATAGATTATCAGAATAACTTGTATTTTAAATTAAAGTTTAAATAAAATTAAGGACTGCCACCATTCAGCTGCAGCTAGATATTCGGCAAAACAACTGCATTCATATAATTTTTGACCAATTTTATCGAAGAAAATGCGTCATTCAGAAAATTTTGATTCATTTTCTTAATACCGCGGCTGGTTTGGAGAGTTATCCTTGTATTCGATAACATAGATAAACCTTTAAAAAAAGTTTGGCACCTGTTTGGCACCTTTTCAACAAGGCAAGAATATCTCCATCTGGCAAGGATATCCTTGCCAAATCCTTCCAAAATCAGGATATACCCATTAAACTAGATAAAAGCAACATTTTCTTTACTTTATATTTCAATTTAAAGTGAGCCTATAAAATGATTAAAACTGCAATGATATTAATTTTTGGCTTCGGTACCACTTCACTATCGGCATGCCTGGATCATTAGATTCTCTTATTTCTACTATTACATACAATTTAATTTTCTTTTTAAACGACTTCAAGGAGAAGGTTATGATTTCGACCTGTATGTATTTCTTGTTCACTCATAACTTTCCTAAATATGAACCGATTTTGATAATTCTTTTTTTATATGAAATTATAAGATATCCATGTGGTCCAATTTTAATTTCATTAAATTCTGATGATTAGAACTTTTTAAAATAAAAAATGTAAATTCGATTTAAAAAAAATAATGATTTATCGCAAATTATCTTTCATTACACATAATATAAAACATCACTTTAAAATATCAATTTATTTTTAAATGCTATAAGTGATCTATTAAAAATATTAATACTATCTATCTGATCTATTAAAACTATAAGGTATTTATGTTATTTTTAATAGATCATTTATAGCATTTAAAAATAAATTGTTATCTTTCATTGTTGCAACCGTTTTCAAATCATAAGCATATTAAAACTATGCATTCAAGTGCATTAGCGCCAAGTTGTCGCCAAGCTTGATTCTTTATTTTGAAGTCGGTTAGTATTTATTTTTTAAGCATATTTTATTATTCTTACCTGATAACATAAGGTTTCATAAGCTTGATAAGCTCATCATTGATGGAAATTTCATCGGTCATTTTCTTCATGAAAAAAACTAATTGGGATTAAATATTTCATATTTCTTATTATAGGATAGTATGTGTGAAAGCAGTTTTATGAATGTTGTGGTAAAAAATTTATCTTAAGTTTTCTCTCTCAGAATTACTCTGAATATCTCATTCGAAAGAAGTTATCCATTATCACTAAAAAATATTGAATTGAGTTGACATTTTTAATTTAAATAGCAAAATAATAAAAATAAAAATAAGATAAAAACACTAAATTAACAAATGTACAAAAAAAGTTAAAAACGGAAGAAAATTTAAATTAATGGCAAAAAAATTATTAAAAACCAAAAAAAAAATAGGATACGTTTGACGTCATTTTCTTGTAAAAGTGAAAAGAAAAGGAAAGAAACGTTAATTATCTTTTAGGTTATTAAAACGTTTATCTCGCCCATTGATACTGATAAGGGCTTCCTTATCATTAGATTGGCGTTCAAAACCTTAAAAAAATATCCCATCCGTATAATAACGTTCCATATCCCATATAGGAAGACGCTACACAAACTATCACTTCATCGAGATGACGGCTGAAATTTCAAAATTAATTAAAACTCAAAACTAATTATTAATTAAATATTTAAATTTAACTGGCCTGCTAAGTCATATCTTAACGAAAATATATGCAGACTCAATTTTAGTGGTTGACTGGAAAGTTTAAAATTGTGTTTTCTTGCTCCCCGTCTTTTATGTTTTCATATCTTTGAGTGCAGGAAAACACTATGAAAAGCATAGTGATAAACCAATAAAATTAGGTCTGCAATTAATTTCTGCCAAGTCATTACGAACAGGCCAGATGTATTTTAATATGATAATCGAGCTCTTCTAATCCTAAAATTTCAGCCGTCAATACGATGAGGTAAAGGATCTGGGAAGCTGCCTTTTGGTCTAATACAGTAATTTGGGACACGGAGATTTTCTTTCCTTCTGTCTTAAGAGCTACCAGCAGCCAGCTACCAGATCTAGTCTCTCAAAAAAACTCGAATGATAATGCTAAGTCTATGGGGGCATTATTTTCAAATATCCCACTCAAATTTTAATGTTTTTGAAGCTTTTTTTCTTTTCTTTTTTTTAATTTCTTTTTCTTTCTTTTTCTTTTTTTTTTTTTTTTTTTTTTTTCATAGGATAGAAAGACGCTTTGCAAAATGTTTCTTTTTTTTGCATGGGATAGAAGGAAACTTTGCAAAATGTTTTTTTTTTTATTTTGTATGAAAGTCATAAAAATGAAATTTATTTTATTTTTGTTTTTTAATCAATAAAAGGAGTTATGACCATAGTCAATCACTTGGAGAATAGAAATTATGATTTAGTAATTTAATTTGATAGCTCTTTATCCAAATAAACAAAGCAAAAATCTTACCAATTTTCCTTTAACCGAATATTTTTTGCTTGAGAGAATATGTATGTTTTGTTAAACTTTAATTTTTCTCGCCGTTAACACTATTTTTATCCCCACAGACACTTAATTTTTTCCTTTCGCAAATTTTACCTTTAACGATTTTGCTATCTTCTGAATATCAATAAAAATTCACTCTTAGGAGGTCTATGCAGAAAAGTTTTTATCATCATACCAAAAGCTATCCCTAACTTGCTTTGTTAAAGACGAATTTTTAAATCGCCTACAAATTCTTTTTTTTATATATAATATTAGGAATAAATTAGATAAGAAACACCTAGTTTCCATGAAATATTACCTTTTAAAAATTGGTATTTTTAAGTATATCAAAGGAAAATGAAGCCGATAATGTGTCATTTTAATGCAAATGCGCAATGATGTTAAAATTCAAAGCAGAATTTTATCAATTGCTAACCGTGTGTTTTGCATCTTTGCCATCTAAAGATAAATGCACTAGTTTTAATTTTCATTAAAGTAATTAAGAAAATAATAACCTGATAAATAATAACTATCAAGATCCTAAACATTTAACCGAGAAAAAATATAATTTAAAAGAAATGGGAAAAGATAACATTTTTGTTGGAAATCTGAACAAAATCTTGTCTCTCTAAATTTGTCAAGTTGTTTGTTCAGCAGTAATCGTTCCAATCTGATTCTTTTCTTTTTTCTTTTTTTTCATTTCGGATCGGTTGTAAAGGTATTTTCTTTTTAACTGTAACTATATGCAAAATTTTATTTCCAGTTTATCCTCTATAACATGGCCCACTAGATCTAAAGGCCTGTCTATTTGAGATTAATGTATGAAGTCTCCCGCCAGAGGAATCTGATACTAATCTGACCAATCGTGCAAACCCTGAACCAAAGCAATGACCACATGTGCAAACATGTGCACAGAACAGAAAGCAGCTTATTCAATTTGGGCAGGGTTTGCGTCACGTGGACTTACACGTGGTCCAATGAAATGGTTCAGGATTTGAAGCTTAATCCAGCTTCACTTTTTCGGCGGTTTTTCGAAAAATGGCTCGGCCGGTAGTATATAGTCGGCGTTGTCTATATAATAAAAGCCAAAGTCATGTGACTGTCAACACTTCCGGGCTTACCCACTTCACTCTTTATATGCTTAGCAGTCAATTTCATGTCAGCCAGCGCAGGTGACAAGTCGCCAATCTATATTATCCCAGGTCTCCCCACTTCACATTTTTATATGCATGATTGCCATTTTGGTGCTTTTTTGCTAGTCGAGTGCAGGTTTGCCAAGTTTTATGCCATATGCCAGTTTCACTTGAAACATAAAACTATAACTTATTTCATTTAAGATACATAACTTTTATTTATAACACAGATTAAAAAATATGTATATCAGATTCGGTACTTACGTATTAACGCCACCGCAGCAGAAGTTGCGCTAATGCGCCAATAAAGAGCAATCTTGTTGCTCGTACGCGACAAAAAAAATGGCGTCTGAAATGAAAAAAAAAATAACTAAAAAACAGTAAAGCACTGAAAAAGCATTAAAAAATGGCGTCAAAATCAGCAAATAACAAAGAAAGAAGGATTGCTCTTTATAGGCGCATTAGCGCGACTTCTGCTGCGGCGGCGTTAATACGTAGGTACATCAGATTCATTCATCTCATTTAAAATACAATACTAAATGTATTTTTCCAACATAGGTAATTGGCAAAAGAAAGTGAGTGCTTGACGAGAAAAGAAATTTGACAAAATCTTTTCTCGCAACCTTTTTGTTTTTTCATATGCACAATCACATACATAAATAATTAATAGTATTAATAATAACCTAAACCAAAATATTTTATTGCAACATAAAAGCATTGTTTCTAATTTACACTTTTAAAAAAGTATGTATATTTTGAGATAACACCCACTGAATTTAAATTGACATTCATAGTTTAATATCGCATTCCTAAAAAATAAATAAGCCATGAAAGATTCATTCAATCACGAACGGGAAAAAAATAATCATGGAGCTTCGTAAAGTAAGTTTTTCAACAATAAATTGGCAATATTCTTATGACATCATTGTAGATAATGACGTGATAGTTTTTTTATGTCTTAAGACATCATACTAGGTAAAATTGCGGCGTTGTTTACAGTTTGAATTCACGTTTCTTTATTGTCATATTTATGAACTCAGAAACGAAATTAATGAAAAAAACATGCTTTTTCATTATTAAATTGTGAAATAATGAATTATGAAATGCTACCATGATTGCAAACAGTTCTTAATTTCTCTGGTCGGAATCTTCCGATTTGGATAATGATTGAAGAAGTAAATTAAATTAAGAGTAAAAATAACATGATGGAATGCGTAGAATACTTTTAATGGAGACCAATCTGGTCGCCATAGGCGGCTAGTGTATTGAATAAGTATCCTACAGTGTGAAACATCCCCATATATGCAGTGATGGGCAGGCGCTTGAACCGATGGGTTTAATTCTTGCTCTTTGCTGCACTTTAAAAGCAGTTTTGTCATCGATATGTGCTAAACAACGAAGAACCTAGCAAATGATTATACATGGCGCTACGCGCCATATACACTACATAACTATCTCATGGAAAATGAGATGAGAGAGAGAGAGACCTAGCAAATGATAGAGTTTTGTGCAAATAGTTTATTTATGTTAAACATTCGAGATGAATGAATAAATGGATATATTACTTCTAATTTAACTGCTTCATCAATGTGCTATATTCTTGACTTCACACCACAGACCTTAAACACTGCGTTTTATAAATTTGCTTTATCCCCATCAGTCTTATTTTGAAATCAAAATGAATCATCCCATTTTGAGATGTGGTCCGTCCGGCTGTCCGCATATAACAGCGCAGTAACGAGTCAACCAGATAATTTGAAATTCAATATATATAATTTTTGAAGAATGTTGTCAACACATTTAAAGTTTTATGAAAATCGAATGAAAAGTAAAAAAGATATTAATAAAAGTTTTCTTTATTTTATTAAATCCTATGATATGTAATTGATGCATTGACATCCCATGATAGCTAATGACTCTGCATTGTCTTGATGATAATGCCATATTTAAGACTGAGTCGTATTATTTCTCTTTTACTGAATTTAATATATATGTTATATTTAATTTACATATAAACCGATTGCAGGCGAAAATAATTAATCAAAACACATATAGGATAAACTAGTTTTGCCTAGGTCAATCTAGTTAATCCTAACGGATATAGGATAAACTAGTTTTTCCTAGACCAAACTAATGTGGCCTAAAGCTCATAGGACAGACAGGTTTAGTCTAGCTATTCATTGGTCTGAACTGTTTTATCCTAGGCCGATATAGTTTATCCTTAGCGAATTCAATTGGGTGTGCTTTTACTAATCCCAAGAACCGCCACGACGCACAGTGTGGTATTTCGCTCAAAAAGCTGGCCAAAAGTCAAAATTTTAAATTTCGCATTTAGTTGATTGTTTTTGGTTGGTATAAGAGGACTATTCTGTGCATATGATAACGGGTTCATTTCTTTCTGTAGACTCTCCAATTGTCTGGTATTTTATTTGGAAATCATGGTTTTTGCATTTCTCATTTTATGCTTCTGATCTTTGCATCATTTTATCGAACGTCTAAAAAACTATATTAAGTCGAACTGCAGAAACATTTTACAGTTTTTAAAGACGAAGATATATACTCTCTTTTACATAAATATTTTTGTAAATACAGTACATGCTCATTATGATTTTCACGTTTGAAACCATAGATTTTTTTGGGTTAAACATTTTAAATAAATCTATAATTTTAAAAGGGAATTAAACTGAGTTCAGCAAGAACTCTTGTTTTTTCATAATATATAGACCTTCTAATTAAAAGATATGAAATAAAATTTGCCCCGATTCGCCCCCCCCCTTTTTTTTATTAGTAAAACAAAATTTCAAGAAAAAAATTCTGATAAGCAGTTTTTTTACTTTATTAAACTTTTAAAATTTATTAACTGTTTACATTTAATATATACTGTAGTTTTTTATTCTTACTGAATACCCTTTGGTGTGGAAATGGTAAATCTGCAAATTGAAGCGGAAAAATCCTTTTTTTAAGTAGTTGGATGTTACTTTTTTTTTCTTTAAGTAAAACGTTTTTTGATCGTACATCCGTAACGCGGACTAAATGATTTTTTGTAAATAATGTAACATTTTGGTTTTGTATCAAGAGTTTGTAATATGTGAATTATCTGTTATCTTTTTGAATAATATATTTTAAATCAACCATAAGGAATTGCGTTCTTTACTCACTAACGAGGTAAGAAAGTTTTATATTATTAAGAAGAAATTTACTAGACATACATATATTATTTCTTTATTCAATTGAATAAAAAAATCAGTAGAAATATCAAAAAATATATGAGTGATGTAATAAAAGTATTGTGACACATAAAAATTAACGAGTTAAAGTTTCTAAAAGAAAAACTTATCGAAATTGCGAAATGTTTATAAAATTAAATACATTTGATTACGTCAGAATATAAAATCTTTCAAATATAGTTATAGACAAAAATGTGCTTATTTGGGATTCACTGAACAATGTTTTTATGAAAGCAATGAGGAATGACTGAAAGGAACACGTTATTTTTCTAAAAGGATAGTAGAGAGACTCGGTCACTCTGCAAAATAGTTTAAAAATTGTATTGTCAAAAGTGAGAGATATAAAATGAAACAATTAAAATCTGAAATTAGCCAAGAACAGTTGCAGTTCAACTGAGGAAAAAATCTGCAGATGTTTCACAAATTAATAAAGACATTGCATTCAGGCCAACAAGGACAGCAAAATATCGAAAAAAGTATAATTCTTTGTCGTAGACCTCAAACCTAAGTACACTGAAGTAATTACCAACTGAGGCTTAACCATGTTTAGTGCAGCAGATTTTACATATTATCTTTTTAATATTACCCCAACATTTAATAAATATATATGTCCTTGATATATACTTCTGCAGAGAGCTAAAGAACAATTTTATCAAAAAGATAACATTACTGAAAACATGGCGGAAGGTAAAACTTTAAAATCTTTTAGATCACTTTACTCAAAGATTGTGTTAATACACAGAAAATGTTTTCACAACAGCAAGTGAAGCAGGACTGGTAAGTTTAGAACTCCTCTGAAAATGGGGTTGTGACAGATCTCCACAACAAATATTTAAACAAAAGTCTCACTATCCCTTTGACTCAAACATGGCATAAACATTTCAATGATTCAAACACTTTCAAAAACTCTTTAGTTTCTTTGAGATTAATAAACGAATAAATGGGTTTCAAAAGTATGGTGGCAGAACCCTGTATCTTCATATCCATGCTTTTGCTTTCTCATACTAATAAGATTTATTCATGAAAATAATGACATAATCCAAGAGGAAGGAAAATACATTGAACAGCAAGCATAAAATTTAATAAATACAGAGATCCTCACGGTTTATGATTTATTACAAGTCCAATTCAGATTAGTGCTGACTAGTGTCGATGCTAAAGTTTGCAATGCTATTGCTTGCAACCAAATCATCGATGTGATTCTATATTAGCAAACAATCATAAAAAAGATTTTAATAAGCTAAAAATAATTAAAGACATTGTTCCTGATTCTTTGAAATTTGATCTTTCAGTATTCCATGTTAGAATCAGATTTTTGGAGTCAATTTTACATCTTGCTTGTAATTAAAAAGCTTCCAATAAGAAATGATTAGCAAGTAGCAAAAGTGAGAAAGACTATCAATAAAAGAAAAAAACTAATGCAAGGTATGTTTTAAACTGAGATGCGATACTGGTACACACTGCATAAGTTGGTTTCGAAAATACCTCAGAAAAAGTTTTATCAGATCGAGAAACATCAGTTTAAATTACAGAAATTGAGATAAAATTAATGCACTATTTAAAAGCTATTCTAGACGTGCTATCTAGTGATTACAAATTGATACTAAAAAATTTTAAGAAATTGCGAATAACATTTCTAACCTTTGAGTAAAACTTTACGGTTGGGACCCAGTGTCACACAAAATTTTTAATCAGAACATGCATACTACCCAATTCGGCAGCTATTAGAGATGGTGGCTGAAGCCCGCAACATACATTTTCGTTCATTTAGTCAAAACTTTTCAAGAAAATACTTGCTCGTAGATTGCAATGAAAATGTACTTAATGGCTTACTTTTTTGTTTCGATCTTTATTTAAGAGTTGTCATTGCCAGAATTTAGTTTTCGACTGATTCTGAAGAGGATGACGTGGAAGATTATGCTCGAAAGAATGGTGCGTAGTAGGACACTAATTTGCGTAAATTGCTCAAAAAATGATTTGTTTCTATCATAATAATATATTTTACGTTTTCTTAAATCATTTTATCTGCTATAGAACACACAAAATATTTTTAATAATTTTGGCCAGGTTTTTCAGCAAAATACCACATTCTGCAACGGCAATTTACTAGTTTATCCAAGGCTGATGTGGTTTATTTCAAGCCATTTCAATTTGGCTCGCTTTTACTGATCACAACAATCGTTGCGGCGCAACCTCGTGCAAAATAATATTGCCATCCCTCCTGTATATCATGTATTTTATTCGATGGGTAATGGAATACTGTTCCCTTACCATCCCCATTTCACCGCCATCGGTAGTTATAAAATATGTTCCATATAATAAACTGTACAATATGTAATTGTTCTCTGTTTTACATGAAAGATAAAAGTAATATTAATACAGAAATTACAAGCTTTAAGTAAAAAAAATTACTCAAATTCTTTTAGTACATAGGTTCCCAACGGGGGCGGTACCGCCCCCTAGTGGGCGCTGGAGTCTTCCAGGAGGGCGATGATGGGTCCAGAAGAAAATGGGGGGCGTTAAGAGAGTCAAGGGGGTTGGTGATGGGTCCAGAAGAATATGAGGAGCGTTAAGACAGTCAAGGGGGTCGGTCATGACGTTCCTTCCTATTTACGAAATTAATATAATGAAATTAGTTTACTCGTTTCTTTGGCGTTGCATGGGCCATGATAAAAATCTTAAATATACCTTTAAATGAAAAATGATGAAAATGAGCAACGAATGAGAACTATCCATTTGAACTAATGGCGTGCGATGCTTTCTTTGCCGCTTGTTTGTGTTCACGTGGTATGCTATTTGAATCGCGGAAGCTTATGTTCAGACCACTGATTTTTTTTTTTATTATTATTCTCGCAGCGACGAATAATTTGATTATGTTGTGTTTAATGAAATAAAAATGTAATTTAACCTTCTGATTTTGTAGCAAACGCATTGATCAAAATAGTATCATGATCACTAGTTCAGAATTTTCTATATTACGCTCACTAAAAGTTTGATAGGTATAGTTATTTTTTAAAACCGGTATTTCGAAAAACGTTGGAAATGTGACGACTTATGCCTGAATAGAGGTTTCCAAACAAAACTATTGTTCGAACATGCTCAAGAAATTTGTTCATTCTGAATGAAAGCTATAAAAGACATAGCCTTTATGCATATCTATAAATTTGTTGCAAAGTGAATCTATTTAAAATTTAAATTGTGGCTATTTTTGTATTTTAAAATGTTTGAATCTAATAAGAAATGTCGGCAGTATAGTATTTACTATTTGAAATATAGATTTACGCATTCTCCTACAAACCAATCATTACCTATGTGTTTAATTTATCAAACAGTTTTTGAAATGAAGCTATGAAGCCTTCTGGATTTCTGGACCCTTTGTATTACAAGAACATTTGAATAAAATGCATTCTGATAAAAAGGACAAGAATTTATCTTATTTTAAAGCTCTGGAAAATAATTATTTAAAACAGCGAACTGTATGAAACCTTTTTCAGTTGTTTTCTAAACAAGAAGATGACAGATTATGGCACTTCATATAACATTGTTAATCGCAAAAGCTGGAAAACTACACACAATTGGTGAGGTATTAATCTTGCCGGCAGTCAAGAAAGGTAATAATAACTGTTGTTCATCATAAAACACCGTCAGATATCATTAGAAAAATTGCTCTGAGTAATTATTTTGGTACAAAGAAGAATAGATGAAATGACAAAAGCCGTTAAAATATAATTAAGCAATATTACTTAAAGACTCGAAAATTTTCCATTCAACTCGATAAATTAACACTACCAAATAACGAAGCACTACTCTTATCACATGTCCGATTCATAAAAGAAAAAAATGTCAAGCGTTATTATTTGCTAAAAATTTGGAAACTGATGCAAATGGAAAATCGACATTTAAAGTTGGGTTCGAAAAAACGCTTTTCCACCTTCAACAGCTCAAAATTTTCATATACATTTTCAGACTCATTTTCAAAAGTAGAAAATTGAAACTTGCTGAGATGATTTTTGAAGAGATGTATAAGGTGCCGTGTGATGTCACTTTTTGCTGAATTCATTAGAATTTGGTTTATAAACAATTATCTTCTCAGTATGACCCTTTTTTTCGTTCGCAGATCTCCCGCTTAGGAAAAATTGGTACAAAATATAGTTTTTGATTGCTTTTTTTGCAATATTTTCTACATTTATCAAAGAATCGACAATCACGGCACCTTGTGCACTTTCTAAATAAGACAATTTGCCAGTTTGATGCGTTTGAGAGCATAAATGAATTAAAAAATAAATCGGAAAATAAGCAGTTTTAATCGAAATACACCCTTAATAACTCGGACATGTTTTTTTGGGAGAAAGAAATTCCTATTCATAATGTTATAACAGCAACTACTGATAGTGCTCCAGCAGTGACAGGGCATCATGCGGCTTTCATAGCACATTTGAAAAAAGCAGTTTGTACTCACTGTACGTGTAGATTGTGTTACTTATCGTCAATATTTGATTGCCAAAAACTTAAATGAACGTCTGTATATGTGGCTTTATTACGTTATTAGTGAATAAGATTAGAAGCAATTCTTTGCATGACAGATTATTTGGTCAACTTTGAAATGAAAAAGGACTGGGACTACAATAGTTTGTTCTTGCACACTTAAGTTTGTTGACTCTCGAGTGGTATTTGTCTGAATCGATTTTTTCAATCTATTTGACTCAGTGCTGGAGGTAAAAAAATTTGCGAAAACCTGATAACATCCGAAAATAACATTGTATTTTTGAGAGTCCTGTTTAGAATATTCAATGAAATCATTTTACAATTGCAGGGTTATGAATTAAGTTTAATTAAACAAAAAAACCATAGCTCCTTTTATGACAAAACTTGTTATATTCAAGAAAAATCTAGGTAGAAGTATATACAGCCATTTTTCCTACATTAGCAGCAGTCTCTGCAAAGCAGGAAGATTTACCAACTTACTGACAACACTTGCACGCTCTTCATACTGATTTTATTGAGCGATTAGATGACATTTTAAACATGAACATACCAAGTTAGGTTTCAGATCCTTTCACAAATGCAGATACAGCAGAATCATCAAATTTAGAAGAGAGACCTATAGAACTCATAACTAATGAGAAACTAAAAGTAAAAGGGATACCAAGAGTTTTGGCTTCAGAAATCCACACAATTTCTCTACTCTTAGTTTTGGGCAAAAGAACAAAAATTTTTAATTGCTTTTCGGTAAACTTATTTAGTGAAGTGTGGGTTCAGTGTGATATCTAATTTATTGGCTAAGAAAAGAAATACACTGCACGTCACTAACTGTGGCGATTTCCGACTACTGTTAACAATATTGGAACCCGACATTAACAAATTTAAAATTCCATCAGCGGCAACCATCTCTTTAATATTTTTTATTCTTATGGATTTTATGTTTATGTCATTATTTTTATTAATTTCTTATTGATTTTCTGTTTAAGCACATTATTATTTGTGAAACAATTAATACGTTAAAGATGTCACAAATCTAAAAGATGTTACACATTTCAAATATTATACGCCGAGTGCTGTCGATCTTTGTTTACATTCGAGTTACATAAGAGTACGAAAAGAAATTTAAAAAATAATGTGCATAAACAAAGCTGCGCTGAAGAACATGAAATTCTGATCAAAAGCGCTTGGCGTATAATATTTGAAGTTTTAAGCTTTTAAAGCTGTGTTTTTATACATAACATCTTTTAGATACATGACACATTTAACGTATTAAAGGCACTTTTTTAGCAAGTTTATTTAATTTTATTTTGAGTTAATTTTTTTAATTTTTGCTGAAGAGCTTTTTATTACGTTTGATAATCGTTTTAATTATAATTTTACCTTGTGTTTCTTAATAAACAGACAAAAAATAGGTATAGATAATATGCAACAATATTTTAATTGGTATAATTAACTATTATGGAAGAGGGGGCGTTGATTATATTTTTTTTCTTGTAAGGGGGGCGGTGGTCCATAAAAGGATGGGAACCTATGTTTTAGTACATTTGGTCTGCAATCGCGTAGCTATCGTCAGGGAATGAATATAACGGCAAATAAAAAATATTGTCTAGCGATGACTGTGGGGTTGCAGGTCGAAAATTCTCGAAAATTTAGATAAAATGGATAGTTTAAATTTGTAGCGCCTGTATTGCTATTACCTGTCACTTTTTATTAATATGGTCTGAAATTTATTTCAAATTTAATTTTAATTGAATTTTATTTATGCGTCTCTCTCGTTTAAGCGTCGTAATTAGCAGTCCCTGGTATCGACTTATAAGTGAGATATTATTGTATTTATGAAACTAGTTATACTACAAAAGCACCTCATTTGCCACGTTTCATGTACAATTTCCAACTTATTTGTCTTATTAGCTTATTTTTTTTTACTTATTATACAATAAATAATTTATATCAAAATTGTTTCTGTGAAATATAGATATACTAGCTGACCCGCCCGGTGTCGCCCAGGTCCGTGATAATAATAATATTAAACGAACATGAATTTCGTATGATTTTATCTCTAACTCGAAATACGCGGAAATACGTTGTCTGAAATACATAGCTGATCATTGTACACACTCAAAAACTTGTCTCTTTATTATTATAGACTAACTGTCCTGCCCGGCGTTGCCCGGGCCCGTGATGTTATTCAGTTATCAAATGTGTTATTTGCTTTCATGACCCTTAAATTAAACTCAAATTTCTATGATTTTATATCTTTAAGTCCATTATGTCAAAATTTATATTTTTAAAACGGAAAAATCGCGAAAAGATATTGAATTGAAAGCACATGCTGTTTGGTATTTTGTTTTCTATGTAATTTGATTTTTTGGAAACTATGCGAACCGAACGCGAACGAAACCGCGACGGAACACACAGGTTTTTACTGAATTCGTAAAAATTTTCACACATTTTATTTTGTAAAATAAGAATTCTATCCATACGAAAATTCCAAAATTTTTGAAAGTAATGTAAATCTGGTTTATTGAAAGGCTCTAAAAAGATTATGCTAAAATATAAGCATCGAGTTACTTTTAGCCGGGATGTAATTCGTGTTTGTCGATGTATTTGAACGGGTTAAATCTCATATTTTTTTTAACAAATTGCAACATAAATTATGAGAATGTTTTAGCTTTAAGAAAATGGTTTCGGTTTGTCAGGACGTATATAGAATTGCGCCCTGCAAAGGCAAAATCGCAATGAAACGATCTGGTTTTTATTGATTTCCTCAAATTTTTTGCACTTTTTATTTTGTAAAAATTATTTCTACTCGTCCGAACGTTTCAAAATTTTTTAAGAAGGTGTAAATTTGATCTATTGAGATGCTTTTAAAAGTTTGAGCTGAAATATGCACGCTTAGATACTTTTAGCGCAGAAAAAATATTCTATTTGTGAGTCACAAAGTGCCTCCTTATGCCGGTGTATTTGAAAGGGTTAAATCTTATATTTTAAAAATGTTTTTAAGCTTAAAGAATATGTTTTTTGTTTACTGGTACCTATAGGATTGCATTTTGCTAAGTCAAAACCGCAAAAAACGATCTCTTTTTTATTGATTTCATCAAATTTTTCGCACATTTTATTTTGTAAAAAATATTTCTATCCTTTCGAACGTGTCGAATTTTTTGTAGGCAGTATAAATTTGGTCTAATGAGAAGATTTTAAAAGATTGTGTTGAAATATGCACGTTAAGATAATTTTAGTATGGAAAAAATATCCTCTGTGCGAGTCGCAAAATGACCTTCCTTTGCCAGTGTATTTGAAAGGGTTAAAATCCAAATATTTTAAAACCAAATATACCATCAGTTAGAAGAAAATTTCAACTTTAAGAGCTTCTTTTTGTTTTGTTTATATCTTAAAAATTGCGCCCTGTAGGGGCGCTGACAAAAGGGAGAAATATAGTTTTGGAAAAAACGACCATTTTTGAATATTTGTTTTCAAAAGGTTAAATGCAACATTTTTTCGAATTGATTAATGCATTTGAGACCTAAAAATATGATCTTTCGAAATATGTCTCTTAAGTTTAACTACGTCGAGCAGTTTGGTTGATTTGGATTTAAACAAAATGATCCAAAAACAGAAATAAACGGGGGGAAAAGGTTCTTCCTCCGTTTAGATGCGTAATTGAGTTTCTGCGCATGTGCAAGCTTTTTCTTTCCCAGAACATTTAAAAAATGACTTTTTGATGAGAGTGAGTTCCGCTTCATAATTAATATCTATGAAACTAATCAAAAAATTAAAATTCTGAGCCTCAGGTGCATCAGGAGAGGTACTGGGCTACTCTAAAAAAATTAGCTTCGTACGTGCTGTAGATTTTGCTAACCATTGCAGACACACACACAGACACACACACGGACAGACAGAGCGTTTTGTTCTTTTATTAGTATAAGATTACTGTGGATATTCTAACAAGGAAGGTCTCCATACGGGCATACTCAGAAAAATCTGAAAAAATTACAGAATGTTCTTCTCATATAGTTATATATGTTTATAAAAAAAATTTCGGCGGAACCTCCTTATAACGTCCGTAAAAAAATAATAAAAATTTCGTTTATTTGGCGGTTTATCTCCGGTTGGCGAAAAAACGAAATTTTGAAAAATACGCTTTTACGCTTCGAATACTTTTTTAAAGAAAAAACTTTCTATGTTCAATTTATTTAAATAAGTTTAGTTTAAGTAATTTTAGTTTTGCATTTTTACTTTACATTAAGTGTAATTTTGTCATATACGTTTATATGTACTTATAACAAAATGAAATTAATATATTTTGTCATTTAAAACACAATTTAAATTGATTAAAATTGTTCCAAATTGAAAAATACACTGTTAAAATCTGCTGCATTTTGTTGCAACGCACTCTCTTGCTTGTATAGAAAACGGTTACTTGGCCGTGAAATGGAGCTTTCTCATTGGTTGAAATAGAGATATTATATACAAGTGGTGGAGTGCGTTGCAACAAAATGCAGCAGATTTTTAACAGTGTATGACACGGTCAATTCGCCGTGCTATGGAGCATTCTCATTGGTCAGAAGAGAGATATTCTATAAAAGTAGTGGAGTGACGTTGCAGTAAATGCTGCAGATTTTTAACAGTGAAGTCAATTAAAATCAATTTTCAGATTCGTTAAAATCGTCTGCTTTTGGCGAGGAAATGCACTGCTTGCCAAATCCCGCGTCGCTTTCATCTTTTCACGCCAATTATTCCAAACTATTTTATTTTTTTGCATATGTAATAATGTAATTCCGCCGCTAATTTTCACTGATCCTTTATTACCTACATGAGTAGTTTAATTCGTATTTTTTTTTTAAAATTCTGAGTATGCCCCCAATGGAGACCTTCCTTGTAAGTCTTTCTTTTATTGCTGATTCCTTAATTTTATGATTTTTGCTCCTTTTTGTTAGATATTATGCTTGTATCTTGTGGCAACACTCTTGCACTGAAATTCATAATAAAGTTATGTCGCCTGACTGAAGGTTATTTTTATTTATTGTCCTAACATGTTTAAGATAAAAGCTTGTATGAAATACAAGAAGGACAATATGTTTCATGATGTCAGAAGCTTTTGAAATTACTCACGTCTTGACTGGAAAATTTATCGTAGAATACGAATTTTTTCGCCGGATCTCAGGTCTTCAGAAATTGGAAATTAAATGAAAAAGGCTAACAGTTTGCCGACGATTTCGCCGTTTGAATCAAGTACGAATCCATCAGAAGCATGGAGATACTGGAAGGCTGATTTTTTAGATTATTTGGAATCTTTAAAATATAGGTCTGAATCCGAAAAAACGAAAACCGCACTATTTCGTCATGTATGTGGATAAGAACTGAAAAAGCAGTTACGTGCATTTCATCTTCAACCGGCCGGTGACAATGATTAAGTTAGTTTAAAACAGATTTTAGATAAATTTGATAAATATTTCAAGGATTATCAAAATGAAGTGTACGCATCTTTCAAGTTTTTAGAAATTAAACAGGCAAGTGGAGAATATTTTTTTGATTATTATTCAAGACTTCGTAGCGCGGTAGTTGAATGCAATTATGGTGCTTTACAAGATAGAATGCTTAGGGATAAAATAATTCAAGGTCTTTGGGATAAGCCACTGTAAGAAAGATTAATACGAGAAACTAGTAGAAAAGAAACAACGCTTACAGATATTGTAAGTGAATGTAAAGCAGCTGAGCACAGCAAAGCTCAAGTTTCTGAAATGAATGCTGAGAATAAATATTTAAATGCCCTCATGCAAGTAAAAAATCGATCGACGCAGCCTAAATTTTCTCAACATAAAACTAATGGCGATCAAAAGAAGAATTGTAGATGCTGTGGAAATTATCATGAGCTGAGGAAATGCCCTGCATATGGTACAAAATGCAACCGATGTAATGGCATTAATCACTGGGCAATAGTGTGTAAGACAAAGATAAATAAAAATCGTAATTCGAAAAGAGTGAACACTATTGAGGAAAATGATTCTGATATTGTTTATATTGGTGAGCTAAAATCACTTCATCATATAAAATCGGAAGATTTCGATTCTGTCTGGCTTCAAAAAATTATAGTCAACAATAATCAAGTGGTATTCAAGTTGGACTCAGGATCCCAAGTGAATGTAATACCAAAAGCAGAACTACTTAAATGGAAAGAAAGTGGTAAGAAAAAATCACTTCTGTTTTGGATTACTGTGATAATGTTGTTCTAATTATAGGTGAGTGCTATTTACATTGTAAAACCGATAAAGTTGAAAGTGAATTTAAATTTTTAGTTACTACTCTTGATTCTTGCTCTATTTTAGGCCTTGATGCTTGTAAAAAGTTACGTTTAATTAAACGAGTGAATTTAATCAATAATAATCCAAAGTTGCCTGAAACACCTCAACAAATTATAAAAGAATTTTCTGATGTTTTTACTGGTTGTGGACGTGTAAATAAAACAGTTCACATTAAATTAAAATTAAATTATACTCCTCATGTTGCAGCCCCTGGTAAAGTTCCATTAAGTTTGCATAACAAAGTTAAAGAAAAACTTGAAAGAATGGTTGAGACTGGTATCATTACTAAAGTTAATGAACCAACTGAATGGGTTAGTAATATAGTTATAATTAATACACCTAAAAAATTGCGTGTTTGTTTAGACACTAGACCTTTGAATGAGGCAATTCAAAGACCTCATTAATCAATACCCACTGCAGATTCGCTCATATCAAAACTTCAAGGCTGTAAAATTTTCACAATATTGGATGCTAAGAATGGATTTTGGCAATTGCCACTTGATCAAGAATCCTTTTATTTAACTACCTTTACTACTCCTTGGGGAAGGTACAGATACCTCGTTCTTCCATTCGGATTAAATAATGCTCCTGAAGAATTTCAGAGAGCTATGGATGAAATTTTTGAAAATGAGCCGCAAATAAATCCTTATTTCGATAATATTGCTTTAAGTTCATCGACAATCGAAGAACACTGTAAATTGTTGCGCAGAACACTTGAACTGGCTAGGAAAGCAA
This sequence comes from Maratus speculifer, assembly GCA_964019185.1. NCBI lineage: Eukaryota > Metazoa > Arthropoda > Arachnida > Araneae > Salticidae > Maratus > Maratus speculifer. The sequence continues at coordinate 244,349,604 of OZ025289.1, forward strand.
ATTTAAAATTCAACATAACAAAAATTCAACTTTCCGTAACTTCTGTAAATTATTTAGGACATGTTCTCTATGATAAAGGTATTGAACCTGATCCAAATAAAATAAAAGCCAGTCATGAGTTTGCCATTCCGAAAAATGAGGAAGATTTACAACGATTTTTAGGTATGGTAACATATCTCGCAAAATTTACACCACATTTGTCTAATATGACTCATTCTTTAGGTCAACTTTTGAAAAAAGACACTGAATGGTTGTGGGACAGTAATATTCAAAAAGATTTTTATCTTATAAAAGAAACCGTAATCAAAGCTCTGTGTTTACAATACTTTGATGAAAATAAAAATGTAATTGTATTTGTTGATGCTAGTAAAAAATGGATTAGGTGCTACTCTTCTTCAAGAAAATAAACCAGTTGCTTTTGCGTCAGCTTCCTTAACTGATGCTCAACAACGTTATGTACAAATTGAAAAAGAACTTTTAGCTGTTTTCTATGGATTAGCACACTTTCATTATTATACTTATGGTAGACCTACTGTAGTACAGACTGATCATAAACCTCTGCTAGGGCTTAGTAAAAAAACATATGATTCAATTTCTCCTCGTCTGCAACGCCTGTTGCTTAGGCTAAATAGATACAATGCAAAAATTGAGTACGTTCCTGGAAAACAACTTATTATAGCCGATACTCTTTCTAGAGCACAATCAGCTACAGAAATGTTTGATGAAGGAAATTATCTAGCATCATTTGTCAGAATTAATCTTTTGACACAAGCTTCTCATGAGAAATGGAATGAATTGGCAAAAATGTCAGCTGATGATGAAGAATTACAAGATGTTTTATATCATATTAAGAATGGTTGGCCTGAAAAAATCAAAACAAAAAGAGCTGCACAAGCTTATTGGCATTGTAAAGAAGAATTATATGTAATAAAGGAAGGTATAATTTGTAGAGGACAAAAACTTGTACCAGCTGCAACTATAGAAGAAATTTTGAAAATATTATACATTTCACATAAAGGAGTAGTATCTACTAAAGTTAAAGCAAGAGACTATTTTTATTGGCCTAACATTAACAGAGATGTAGAAAATTTCATCTCCAAATGTAAAATTTGCCAAATGTATCAAAGAGCAAATCAAAAAGAAGTTTTACTAGATATTGATCTACCGGAAAGACCATGGCAAAAAGTATCCTGCGAATTTTTCTATTTAAAAGGGTAACAAAATCTTTTAATGATTGATTACTTTTCAAAGTATGTCGAACTGAAACCTCTGAAAAGCACAACAGCTGAAGCTATTATACCTGTCATGAAATCCATTTTTTGTACTCATGGAATACCTGAAGAACTTGTCAGTGACGATGGCCCACCCTTCGACTCTTACGAAGTGAAGAAATTTTTTAAAGAATGGAAAATTTTGCATAGCATTACTCCATCTCATTTTCCAAGAGCTAATGGCTAAGTCGAAAGAGCGGTACAAACAATTAAAAATTCTCTCAGAAAAGCTGAAAAAATTGGAAAAGATATTTACGTAGTACTATTGGATTATAGAATTCAACCAGCTAAAGATCTTCCCTCTTCCGCTGAATTGTTAATGGGCAGAAGATTAAGATCCTTTTTACCAGCTCATCCTGCACGATTAACACCGAAATTTGAAATAAAAGAAACTTCTAAGTCTTTGAAAAAGAGGCAAGTTGTTCAAAATTAATATGCCAACAGACAAGCAACAAATCTGCCAAAACTATCCAACAACGTAAAAGTGTGGTTCCGGCATAAAATGAAAAGTCCTTGGAAGCAAGGTACCATTGTTCAAGTAGGTCTTCAAAATAGATCATATTTAATTAAAGGAAGAGATGGAGGACGGTACAGAAGAAATAGATATCATATTAAATACGATCATTCTCAAGAAGACAAGAACAACAGAAACACATTAACAGTCGAAGATCTTTATCCATTTGACAATATTGCAAAGCCTGATTCCAATATCAACAATAGAAATAATCCAGATGATTCCTCAACTGTTAATACTCAAAAAACATCTCCAGTTCTAAGAAGATCAAAAAGAAATATTGTTAAACCTATTCGCTATAGAGACTCTTAAACTTTTCATTGATTTCAAATAGTTTAGCCCTAAAACTTTAAAGCTAACTTAACTTAATGTCTCTTTTGGACTCTAAAGGTAAATAATTTTTACTTGTTTCTAAATTTAAACTTAAAAGAATATGTTTAAATACTTTTATGTTTTTGGTAGTTAGGGGCATGTAAGATATTATACTTGTATCTTGTGGCAACACTCTTGCACTGAAATTCATAATAAAGTTATGTCGCCTGACAGAAGGTTATTTTTATTTATTGTCTTAGTATGTTTAAGATAAAAGCTTGTATGAAATACAAGAAGTACAATATGTTTCATTTTTTCCATGCAATGCAAAAATAAATAAGACCATGATGCCAGAGTCGTATAATATAAACACACGCGCACGCCGTGCACAGAAAATTTTATGAAGTTTGCTGAAAATTTTAAGAAAGAAACAATTTTTTTTTTTTAACTTTTTTTAGTACCAAAATATATATATATCTATATTCCCTGAATTTTATGAACGAATTATTTACTGTTAACGCGTATATCGTCAAAAAACATTTTAAAAAAATCACTAATTTCAACAAAGAATCGCGTAAAAAAATATGCATTTCGACAAAGAATCGCGTAAAAAACGTGCATTTCAACAAAGAATCGTGTAAAAAACACATAGTTCGACAAAATACTACGTGAAAAGCGTGAATTTCATCCATGAATCACGTAAAAAATGTAAATTTCGTGCATGAGTCTCGTAAAAAACGCGAATTTCGTGCATGAATAGAGTAAAAGACGCGAATTTTTTGCATGAATCGTGTAAAAAATGTGAATTTCGAGCATGAATCGCTCAAAAAACGCGAATTGTGTCCATTAATCTTGTAAAAAGCCGCGAATTACGTTCATAAAGTGGATAAAAACGCGAATTACGTCCCTAAATCGTGTAAAATACGCGAATTACATACATAAATCGCATAAAAAACACGGATTACGTCCATAAATTACTCAGAAACGCGACTTTCGTCGCCAGAAAGCACAAATTATGTCCATGAATCGCATAAAAATAAATGAATTACGTCCATAAATCGGGTAACCAACACGAATTATGTTCATAAATTGCGTAAAATTGCGAATTGCGTCCATAAATCGTTCATAAAAATGCGAATTATGTCCATAAATTGCTCAAAAAACGCAAATTACGTTCATAAATTGCATAAAAAACGTGAATTACGTTCATAAATCGTGTAAAGAATGCGAATTACGTTTATAAATCGCATAAAAAACGCGAATTACGTTCATAAATTCCATAAAAAACGCGAATTAGGTCCATGAATCATATAAAAAAACGCGAATTCGTTCATAAATCGCATAAAAAAGCGAATTACGGTCATAAATTGCTCAAAAATCATGAATTTAGTCGCCAGAAAGCTAAAAAAAGAAAATTACATCCATGAATCGCATAAAAATAGCGAATTACGACCATAAATCGCGTAACAAATGCAAATTTTCTTCATGAATCGCATAAAAATCACGAATTAAGTTCATAAATTGATTAAAAAAAACGCAAATTACATTCATAAATCGCAAAAAGGCGAATTACACCCAACACTAAATTAATTTGCAGAAAGTTTTTGATCCAATATTGCGTGCGCAGAAAGTTTTTGGATTTATTACAAGTCTGCATGATGCGTACAAAAATCTGTAACTTTGACAAAAAATCGAAGCTAAACGCACAAAAATTCCAAGAATCGTTAAAAATCATATCGAAAATCGCACTAAAAATCGTACTGAAAATCACTGAAATTAAAAAATCATAGGAGACAAAATTTATAAAATTAGGTTGAAACTTTGAAACAATTTTCTTTTTATCAGTGTCAAAAAAGACCACAAAATGCGAAAAAAAATACTAAAAATCGCATAATATTTTTTTTTTAATTTTCTTTCTAATGTTCTTTTTAAAATTGCTGAACGAATTCGGAATAAACTTTTTTGAAAAGAAAACAAAATTTGCTTTTTGGGGTTAAAAAAAATAAACCGTATTTTTTCACTAATGTGAAAAAATCACCTCGAAGCTTAAAAAGAACGCTAAAAATCGACTGAAAAATAAAATACAAAAAATCTAATCAAAAAATCAAAAATCGGGCTTCGCGGTGCAAAACTTCATGTAAAGAGGTACCTTCCCCAGACATTTTGTAACTCTACGTGCAGCGGTCCCTTCAGAACAGCGCTTACACACTCACAAACTTGTATCTTTATTATATACTAGACGATAGCCCGTGAAAATGAAAAGGATGATGAAACATTACAACAACTTTGGTCAATTATAGCCACTTTAGGCTTAAACATTTTTAAAAAATACAAAGATTGAACATGAGGGAAAAATCAAAAAAAAAAAAAAAAAAAAAAATCAATAGAAATCTGCATTTAAAACTATAACAAAACTATCTGGTGGATGGGGAGGGATTGTAATGAACAAATGGTAAATGCATAAATTTTAAAATAATAAAGTAAGGTATAATATCAATTATAAAAGAATACATTGTGAAACTACAGCCAAAAATATTTTAAAATACTGAGAAAAAATAAAAACATCCAAAATGTATAAAAATTTTTCCCATTTTGGCCATTTCCAGACGAATATGAGAGGGTAGCCAAATTATTAATTGAATGGGTAAAATAATGGCATAGAATGTGCCACTAATGAATTTCACTCACAAAATTACAGTAATTATTTCACAAAAAAACATGCAAATTATTATGCATTAATAATGCAAAACATGTACTAATAATGCTATTTTAAAACATTTGTGAATTAACTATTTTATACTATTAGCTAATACTTAAAAGAAAATACTTTATAAGATCGAATTGGTTTGATTGGTTTGAATTGACAGTGCTTTGAGGCCTATATCTGCTATGGCTGTGGCCTCGATTGATCCATTGTACACAGAAACAGAGACAATACAGAACAATTTTATTACACATATCCATTACATATATTTTATTACACTACAAAGGACAACACACCATCCATGCCCGTACCCGGATTCGAACCAGGAACCCACGGTGTGGCAGCAGCTCCCGCTACCGACCACGCCACTGGGTCGGCATAAGATCGAAAACAAATGTCAATTTTATTTTATTTTATTTTATTTTATTTTATTTTATTTGCTTTGAGGTAGGCGCTACAGCTATTCGCCGGCAAAACCTCCAATGATCACAAGAAACCATACAGAACACTTTATTACAGAATATCCAGTAATATACATTATCACAGGGACAACACAGACACCCATGCCGCTAGCTGGACTCGAACCAGAGACCAGCGCAAATGTCAACAATAAAGAATAAACAATCGTGATTCGTTATGTGACAATGAAGTCATTCACGGTTGTAAAAATAAATAAATACATAAATAAAAATTAAAAAATAAATAAAGCAACACGAATATAAAAATTCTAACAATATTGTATTTAAAACGCACCTACTCTTTTCTTAAATAAAAAGTTTTAATTAAACACTGTTAAAAATTTGAATGCTGCATCATCATTACACAGCTTTTATAAAAAATGATTACTTTACCGTATTACACTGTTAAAAATTTTACCCATTTGTTGCAGCGTCACTCCACAGCTTTTATAGAATATCTCTTTTATGACCAATGAGAATGCTCCATGTCACAGTAAAAGTAAACACTTTATATAAAAGCAGAGAAGTTATGCTGTTGCAAATGGGTCAAATTTTTAATAGTTGCTGCAGCATCACTCCGACGCTTTTATAGAAAACGGTTACTTTGTGTGTATTACTTACAGTGTATTCTATAAAAGCTGGGGAGTGATGATGCAGCAAAAGGGTCAAATTTTTAACAGTGTACTGCTGAAAATTTCACCCATTTACTGCAGCGTCACTCCACAGCTTTTATAGAATGCCTCTTTTATGACCAATAAGAATGCTCCATAACACAGCAAAGTAATCGTTTTCTATAAAAGCGGTGGAGTGATGCTGCAGCAAATGTGTCAAAATTTTAACAGTGTAAATATTGTGTTTGAAATAAGGAAAAGATTTCAAAGCACAGTAAAATGTAGTGACGTCATTTACAGCTCAAACTGTAAATCTGACAAATGAGAACGCTCCATTACGACTCTGGAACGTTTGCATTGGACAAAAAATTGATAGCCTTTAAAATCGGAGATAATTTTTCACAATGGAATTTGTCATTGGTCACAATAAGTGTTTTTTCTCGTGGATGGGTTGACCCCGGAATCGTTATACACGGAGGGATTTATATATATATATATATATATATATATATATATATATATATATATATATATATGAGCCGACCCAGTGGCGTGGTTGGTAGCGGCAGCTGCTCCCACACCGCTGGTTCGAGTCCAGCTAGCGGCATGGGTGTCTGTGCTGTCCCTGTGATGTGTATTAAATGTATGTACTGGATTTTCTGTAATAATAAAGTGTTCTGTATTTGTTTCTGTGTATTCTGGATCAATCGAGGCAACAGCCATTGTAGCTATAGGCCTCAAAGCACTGTTCACTCAAACTCAAACTATATATATATGAGGAAAATAAACAATTTAAGATAATTACTTTGAACAAAACGTATTAAGTACATTTATTTAAAAATATTTTTCTCTTTTTCGTAATTTTTCTAAACACGTTGCATTTAAACACATACATGAACAAGTTTTTAGTTACTATCACGTAAATACCATTATAAACATTATCAATTTACCTAAGACTTGTTTATACGTTTTTCGAAATTGCTATGCACAAGAAAATATAATTATTATAAGTAAAACATACTTAAATTCTTACTTTAAAAAATAAAAGAACTAGAACAAAGTTTTTTTTTCCATGTACCACCCCAATTGTAATTAAAATGAGATTACTGTATTATGAACTAAATTATTGTGACTTTAACTGCTTCGGTGGAACATTTTTTCCGTTATCTCTATTGTATTAATTTTAACGCTCTAGAGTTGTTGTTTATTTATGAAAAGAAGAAGAAAAAATATCCACGTTTAGAAGAATTTCACTTTGTTAATAGTTTTGCTTAATTAATTTCTTCAGAGAATCTTAAGCGAAATTATTTTCATACAGTTTATACCCAAGTAAAGTTAAACTTCGAATTAATTCAGTACTTACAATAGATTCATCCGAGCTAAAGTCTTTGGTGCAAGAATTAGATTTTATATGTAGAATAAAGAGATGCTGGAAAAAGGGATTTTTAAAGTGATATTTTATAGCCCGGGTATTTTCCTTTTTTCAATTATAACTTTAGAAAATTTTAATTATAAAAAATTATAACCCGGCAATAACACTATAAAACATCATGTAAAAATACTTTTTTTTATAATTGTCATTTAACAACAACAAATAATAAAGTTAAATACTGTATCTATTTATCTATGTTATAAAGGTCAAAAGTATCTGTGCATTTTTCGTCATTTTGCGAATGGCAACACTTTCACATGCAATTCGGTTTTGTAATTTTCGGTACTGGAAATTTTATACTTTTAAATATCGCACATTTTAATTTTTAAACCATCGTATTAATTTTAAAATGCAATTTGTTTGAAAGCTGTATCTTAATTTATTCTTGAAATATTAATTCTTTTATAGTTTTTAGTACGAATATCGTAATTATGACAACAAAATCATTTTCTCTTAAAATTGGCAAAAATTAAAATGCGCGCATGTAAAATTTGAGAAGAAGAAAATTATGACGGGTTTAAGCTTCACGTAAAATTTTAAATTCGTGTAAATTTGATTTTTTTTCTTTTCTTTTTTTTTTGCGTACGCATTTATATTAAACATAAGAGCCTCAATCTATAACTCCATCCTAATAGCTGATCTTTATTATATTTTGTTTTATTATTATATTTTAAAACATATGCAATTAAAGTTTAATTTTAATAATTTGAAAAACTCAGTTTTATAGAAAACATATTTTTGTTTTCTTAATTTTAGCTTCAAATAATATTTGTCTGAGAGTTAGACTGACCATTGTAACATGCATTTTTTACTGTTGCTAATTTTGTAGCTTTGTTATAAATCAATGAAACAGTTCCTTCTTAATAATGTGCTTTTGTCCAAATTCGACGGGTTCCACCTTGTATGATATAATATAAATATTTTTGTCACCCTAAAGGAAAATGTCGAAGAGGGGAAAACGACATATTTAATTTCTTGAAGTGCAATGTCTATTTGCGGACACTTTGTACTTTATAAAACATTTTTCATGCTGTCAATTAATCTATTCTGTGCAACTGGAATAATCTAAATTTTATACATGAAAATAAATTGTTCGCTTTTAACTAAATATCATACGTAGAGAGATGAAAAAGTCCCTATTAAACAAACTGATGCATGTGGTTCTACATATTTTAAGGAACTTGAAAAAGCTATTTCTAGGGAGACACATCAAGCTCATAAGCAAACTTCGATTTAAGACTATTTAAAAAAATAAGATATGAAATTAAAATGCACATCATAGATTTCAACTCTAAATCACTAACAATGCAAATAAATCGTACATATTTTTTATTATTCTACATGTTATTCACCCATTTAAAGATTGTCTTAAAATTTATTTCAAATTTGATTTTACGAGAATTTTATTTATGCCCCCCTCTCGTTTATGCGTAGTTTTTCATCAGTCCCTTGCATCCCGTATAGGTGAGAGATTATTGTATTTATAAAACTAATTATAGCACAAACGCACCTCATTTGCCAAATTTTACTTACAATTTCTCACTTATTAGTCTTACTAGCTTATTTTTATTTTTTTTTCTATCTTATAAGAAGAATTCGTGAAATTCTTGTATTTGTGAAAATTTCCGAAATTCGGTAATCGACGGATTTACACGTTTTAGGGGTCATAAAACCAGAAAAACATGTTTTTACAAAATGTCTGCTCGTCTGTTAGTCTGTATGTCTGCACGTATGTGACAAAAATTTTGCGTGTGCTCTATCTCAAGACCTAATGCACGAATTTTTCTAAAACTTCAGATCCAGTTAGTCTCTGATATAGATTAGTATTGTTTAGTTTTTGGTGTAAATCGCCCTACAGATGATGCTGCAATGCTGCATTTTTTACAATTTCGCAATAAATGAATCCCGAGAACCAATGCATGGATTTTCATCAACTTTTAGATTCGGTTAATACCTAATGAAAAGATTGATTCTGAATAGTTTTTGGTGTGTATATTCTAACATGTGGCGCTGTGATACAGATTTTGTTTAAGATTTTGAAAAAGCTCTATCTCAAAAACAAATGCACGGATTTTTATCGAACTTCAGACTCAGCTGTAAGTTGACATAAGTTGTTGCTAATTAGATTTTGGTATAAACCACCTAACCGGTGATGCTGCTATGCTGCATTTATCAGGAAATATTAGCATGCATAAAATAGAAGAAAGTTTTGGGCTTGCCACATCTGACTAGTTTTAACTTATTATGCAGTAAATATATTATATTAAAGTCTTTACTGCGCAAAAAAAATGTATGAAAAAAAAATAAATAATTACTTTGAACTAAAGTCAAAAGTACATTTATTTGAAAATGTTTTTCTCTTTCTAGTAATTTTTGTAAACACGTCATGTTTAAACTGCATACATTAATAAGTTTATAATTATTATAACGTAAATACCCTTATAATCATTATCAATTTACCTAAGACTTGTTTAAAAGTTTTTAGAAATTGTTATGCACAAGAAAATATAATTATTATAAGTATAACTGAAATACATTTTTAAGATCTTACTTGTAAAAAAATAAAAGAACTAGAACAAGTTTTTTTTTCATGTACCACCCCTACAGTAATTAAAATGAGATTATTGTATTATGAACTAAATTACAGTGACTTTATCTGGTTCGGTGAAACAATTTTTTTTTCTGTTTTCTCTATTGTATTAATTTTAACTGTCCAGAGTTGTTGTCTTTTTATAAAAGTAAGAAGAAAAAATGTGCACGCTTAGAAGAATTTCCTTTGTTAATGGTTTTGCTTAATTAATTTCTTCAGAGATCCTTAAGCAATTTTTTTTTTCATATAGTTTACACCCAGGTAAAGTAAAACTTCGAATTAATTCAGTACTTACAACCACAATAGATTCATTTTAGCAAAAGTCTTTGGTGCTTGAATTAGATTTTAAACGTAGAATAAAGATATCCCGGAAAAAGAGATTTTTAAAGTGATATTTTATAGCCTGGGTATTTTCCTTTTTTCAAATATAACTTTAGAAAATTTTAGTTATAAAAATTAGAACCCGGCAAAGACACTTTAAAACACCATTGTCGACGATAGCTTGAAGAAAATCACTAAACTCATTCTTTAAATGGACTGTAACACAAGTAAATATTTATTTATTTCACAACACAAACTCAAAACTCAAAATGCGATCTCATATCGCCACTTTTCAAAAACAAAACACAACTCCGTTCTATACTCTCGAACCCTCGCGGTTCTTCATTTAACAGATAATGCTCTAATACAGTAAAATAGCAAATAAAGCCTTTGTGCAAAAATGATTAAAGATAAAAAACCAACGATTATAAATGCACAAATAAAGTAAGAAAATGTAGCAAACAGCCGTTTCGAATTTACAATGGAGATTCTTCATCAGTGCAAAACTCAGCGAGCTAGATAAAAGCAAAACTGAGCTAAAAGACAGAGAGACGCAGGCTTATATACCTGCCCTTTTTTTCCCTCGATTTTTAGTTTTTGTTTTGTTTATTCTCCGGTAGATGTCGCTACTTGTCCAGCCAGTTGTTAGGCTACTCTCTTCTAATTGGTTGTTTTCCTTTAGGCGGGATCGTTTCCGTAGCGGGTATATAAGCCTGCGTCTCTATGTCTCTTAGCTTAGTTTTGCTTTTTTCTAGCTCGCTGAGTTTTGCACTGATGAAGAATCTCCATTGTAGATTCGAAACGGCTGTTTGCTACCTTTTCTTACTTTATTTGTGCATTTATAATCGTTGGTTTTTTATCTTTAAGCCCTAATACAGTGCTTTTTATTAGGTATGGAACCTTCCGCCCCACGTTGCAATGGTACATTCAACCATTAAATTATAGCGTCATTTCAAATGTGTATATAAACTAAAAACAAACTATTGATAACAGAAAAATTATATACAAGAAAAACACACAGAAAAAATATAAATAGGATTACAGATTAAGAGGCAAAATACAAATTTTTGATATTGGTCGTTTGTAAACTCCAGATTGAGTTCAACAACTCTGACCCGTTTATCTTCACCAAAATAAACTTTTATTATTCTACCCAATGCCCATTTTTGAGGAGGTAGATTTTCATCTTTAAGAAGCACTAACTCATTAACTTTTACATTATCTTTTTCTACCATCCACTTGGACCTCTGTTGCAAATTGTTAAGATACTGAATATGCCATTTCTTCCAAAAAGATTTGAATTATTTTTGTTAGTTTTTTTCAGTTAGACAACCGATTGTCTTTAATCTCATTTAAATTTGGCTCAACAATGGCATTTAAGGGTCTGCCAATTAGGAAATGGGCAGGGATTAACACATCATACACATCAGTATCTGATGACAGAGGTACAAGTGGTCTGGAATTTAAAATTCCTTCTATTTGAGTAATAACCGTTAAGAATTCTTCATGTGTCAACCTAGAATTGCCTAAAACTCTTTTAAAATGATATTTAGACGCCTTTATACCACTTTCTCAGAGGCCACCAAAATTAGGTGTTCTTGGAGGAAAGAAATTCCAATCAATTCCTTCAGTTGACAAATAATTAGAAAGCCTCTCATCTAGTTTTAAGACTAAGTTATGTAACTTAGAAAGCTCTTTATTAGCTCCTATAAAATTTGTGGCATTGTCTGAATATAATTTCGAACACAAACCTCTGCGAGCCGCAAATCTCTTTAAAAATGCCACAAAGGCTTCCTATATTAAATCAGTCACAATTTCAAGATGAATGGCTTTTGTGACTTAGCATACAAATATGCACACATATATTTTGTGGAAAATTCCTTTTCTTTGATTTCTATACTTAAAAAGAAATGGACCGCAAAAATCAACTCCTGAACAGTTAAAAGGGAAATCAGGAGTTACCCTCTCTTTTGGTAAATCACCCATTAACTGATCAAGACCCACAGGTTTAAATCTAAAACATTTAATGCAATCATGCACGACTTTCTTACATGTTGCTTTACCCTGAACTGGCCAAAACTTTTGTCTTACATAATGTAATAAGGCAGTAGGGCCTAAGTGAAAATATCTCTTGTGATATGCCTCTAAAATTAACTTAGTTAATTTATGACTCTTAGGCAGAATAATTAGGAATTTACTGTTGAAACTTAAATCAGAATTTTTTATTCTACCATTTACCCTTAATATTCCGTCCCTATCTAAAAAAGGATTTAAACGTTTTATCTTACTTTTATCTGGAACATTCTTTTGGTGAATTAAGCACTTAATTTCCTCTGAAAACTCGTTGTTTTGGACCTCAATATCTCACTTTTTAATATTTCCTGAGTTTTCAAAGGACCCGCCCTCTTTTCAGTTGGATTCTTCAAATTGTGAATAAACCTGAAAAGATAACTTGCAATAGTTTAGTATAACAGTTAGTAATATCAAATAACACTTAAATAAAAGGATCGGAAGCTACACAAAAAAAAGATAGTCTTTTTGATCTAAATTTTTTAGTTCTTGTGAAAATTCGTTTCTAATGACGGACGTAGGAATTTCACGATTAGGACAGTCTCTTTGAATCAAAAACGTCGGACCTTTGAACCACAATTTGCTTTTAACCAGTTTCTCAGGATCCATTCTTCTCGAAATGAGATCTGCTGGATTGTTCTCAGAAGATACATGTCTCCACTGTTGAACTTTTGTCAAGTCCTGTATTGCCGCTACACGGTTGGCAACGAAAGTTTTCAAAAGATATGGCTCTTTTCTTATCCAGGAAAGTACGTTCATTGAATCGCTCCATAAATAAATGTCAGTAATCTCTAGTTGTAAGGCACATTTCACTTTGAATATCAGTTTTGCTAAGAGAACTGCTTCAGAAAGCTCCAATCTTCGTATATTGGAGCTTTCGGGATTTGCTGTAAACCAAATTCACTTTAAAGGCTCCATCATCTGACATGGATTTGCAATAAATAACGCATCCATAGGTAGATTCGGACGCATCGCAAAAACCATGAAGCTTGATCTTAACAGATTTCTCAATTAGTATGCAACCTATTACTCACTTTTTCACCACTGGCAGGGACTGGATAAAGCTTTGCCATTCTTGTTATTCCCTTCAGTGGATCACTCCAATTTAGGTTCAAACACCACAGGTTTTGCATGAGAATTTTAGTTTTAGTAACAACAGGCCCTAAGAGGCCAAGCGGATCGAATATGCGTGCGATTGCTCAAAGCACGTTTCTTTTCGTTGGCGAAACAACACTTTCTACTTGTATTTGCAAGGTAAAGCTGTCACTACTAGGATTCCATATCACACCAAGCGTTTTTGTCTCTTCTCGAAAATTATAATCACTGTCAAGTTCTGTTTTTAACTCTAAATTATTACTATGCCACTTGTGCAAATATATTCCTGCACTCTTGAGAGCCTCCACTAACTCTGACTGCAGCTCTTTAGCTTCGCTTAGAGTGGCTGCGCCGCTCAACACATCATCCATATAAAAATCTTCTTCTAAAACTGGGGATGCTAAGGGAAAGTTGTTTTGTTCGTCTCTCGATAGTTGAAGCAAAACTCTTGTGGCTAAATACGGGGCCCTCACTGTACCATACGTAAAAGTTTTCAGCTCATAAGTTTTAGCTGGTTCATTCACATCATTCTTTAAATGGACTGTACACAAGTAAATATTTATTTATTTCACAACACAAACTCAAAACGCGATCTCATATCGCCACTTTTCAAAAACCAAACACAACTCCGTTCTACACTCTCGAACTCACATTATTCTTCTTTTTTACAGATGGCGCTCTAATACAGCGCTTCTTATTAAGTACGGAACAACCATGTAAAAATATTTTTTTTCAATAATTGTCATTTAACAACAACAAATAATAATGTTAAATACTGTGTATGATACAATATAAATATTTTTGTCACCTTAAAGGAAATTTTGGAAGTGGGGAAAACGACATATTTATTTTCTTGAAGTGCAATGTCTATTTGTGGACACCTTGTACTTTATAAAATATTTTTTAGATTGTTAATTAATCTGTTCTGTGCAACTGGAATAATCTAAATTTTATACATGAAAACAAATTTTATCGCTTTTAATTAGATATCATATATAGGCAGATGAAAAAGTCCCTATTAAACGAATTGATGCGACTGGTTCTCCATATTCTGATTTCAAGGAACTTCAAAAAGCTATTTCTAGGGACAGACATCAAGCTCACAAACAAACTTCGATTTTAGACTACTTAAAAAAATTAAATATGAAATTAAAATTTTGAGGTGTACATAATTTAGATTTTAACACGAAGTCAATAACAATGCCCGTGAATCGTACCTATTTTTTATTATTCAGTGTCATTCACCCATTTTAAGACTAATACTGTCTTCAAATTTATTTCAAATTTGATTTTAATAGCATTTCATTTATGCCCCTCTCTCGCTTATGCGTCGTTTTTCATCAGTCCCTTGCATCGGCGTATAAGTCAGAGATTATTGTATTTATGAAACTAGTTATAGTACAAACGCACCTCATTTGCAAAGTTTGAAGTACAATTTCCCACGTACTAGTCTTATTTTACTTTCTTCTATCTTTATAAGAAACAAGTTGGAAATTGCACGTAAAGCGTAGCAAATGAGGTGCATTCGTTGATAACGAAGTTTTAAAATATTCAGATCTTGCTGATATAGTAGCGTGTACTTTGGATACAGTATAGTGGTCGAAATCTTTGTGTTCCTGTAAATATGCAGGGAGTAATTTTTATTATACTTCATTAACGTATATCTTATTCATAAAATGTGAAGTAGTTTAATATAATTAAAACACCCCCCAAACAATGTTTCCCCGTATAACATTATTTAGTGGAATACATTTGTGTGGCCCTGTAATTTAATAATAAATATTCTTTGCATCACAGATTGTACAAAATGTATTTTTTAGTACATATTTCATAGATTCATGTCAATTCTGTCATATTCAAATGAGTGTAACACCATTAAAATGCATTTGAAACTTTTTTCCCCATTGACCGTAATGTAACGGAATCCTTTTGATTGTCCCTGTAATTGATCTATCCATCCGATTTTCATAAAATTTGAAATGACTCGACAAAATTATGTAATAATTATGTATTTTAAATTTCAAACGATTCGGTTGGGTAGTTTTTGCGTTGTTATATGCGGACGGACAGACGGACGGACTGAACGACAACAATACGTGCTACGTATTTACATAATTACGAACACACCTAAAAAGTATTGGATTCTTTTGCAGGTTTTAAAACGTTCGCTGCCGCTCACGTGAAAGCGTTTAGTGTGGCGCCAACGTTAAGGAGCCACTCACGCGCCAGCGCGATGTGGGGTGATGTCCAATAGCCAGTCACGCGCTGGAGCGGTAAAATCTGTCACTGATTCTTTGTTATAAAAAGCAAATCGGCTAGTGCGAAAAACCCTCTTCTATATTGCGGCATTAAGTATCATCACATCTTCATCTAAGCCGCAGCGAATGTATTAAAGATTAAAAAAACCGAAACACATGTATTTACAAAACGTATGTCCGTGAGTCTGTTTGTAAGTATGTGAGAAAAATTTTGTATGCTTTTTATCTCAAGAATTAATGCACGAATTTTTTAAAAACTTCAAATTCAGTTGTCTGTGAGATAGGTTAGTCCTGTTTAGTTTTTTGTGTAAATCGCTCAGATGGCGCTGCTATTCTGCATTTTTCACGATTTCGCAATAAATGTATCTCAAAAACTAATGCATGGATTTTCATCAAACATCAGATTCAACAAATACGTAATAAAAAATTGATTCTGATTAGTTTTTGGTGTATACAATCGAACATGTTTCCTCTGCATGCACATTTGGTTTAAGATTTTGCAATAGCTCAATCTAAAAAACTAATGCACGGATTTTTATCAAACTTTAGACTCAGCTGTAAGTTGAAATCAGTTGTTGCTAACTAGATTTTGTTTTAAAACACCTGACCAGTGATGCTGCTATGCTGAATTTTTTAAGAAGTATTTACATGCATAAGATAGTCAGACTTAGCAATCCCAAAACTTTCTTTCTAATTTTTACTTATTATAGTTTATCTTAAGGTCTTTACAGTGCCAATATATATATATATATATATATATATAAAAATTAAATAATTACTTTGAACTAAAGTCATAAGTACATTTATTTGAAAATGTTTTTCTCTTTCTTGTAATTTTTGTAAACCCGTCGTTTTTAAACTCATACATGAACAAGTTGATAGATATTATCACGTAAATACCATTATAATCATTATTAATTTACCTAAGACTTGTTTATAAGTTTTTCGAAATTGCTATGCACAAGAAAATATAATTATTATAAGTAAAACTGAAATACGTACTTAAGTTCTTACTTCAAAAAAAAAAAAAAAAAAAGAACTAGAACAAAGTTTTTTTTCCATGTACCACCCCTACTGTAATTAAAATGAGATTACTGTATTATGAACTAAATTACTGGGACTTTAACTGCTTCGGTGGAACATTTTTTCCGTTATCTCTATTGTATTAGTTTTAACGCTCTAGAATTCTTTTTTTTATGAAAGGAAGAAGAAAAAATATGCACGTTTAGAAGAATTTCACTTTGTTAATGGTTTTGCTTAATTAATTTCTTCAGAGAATCTTAAGCGAAATTATTTTCATACAGTTTATACCCAAGTAAAGTTAAACTTCGAATAGATTCCTTTGAGCAAAAGTCTTTGGTGCTAGAATTAAATTTTAAATGTAGAATAAAGAGATGCCGGAAAAAGAGATTTTGAAAGTGATATATTATAGCTTGGGTACTTTTCCTTTTCTTCTTCTTTCAATAAAACTTTAGAAAATTTTAATTATAACATCTTATAACACAGCAAATACTGTAAACAACATCAAATAAAAAAAAATTTCTGATAATTGTCACTTAGCAATAACAAATATTAATGATAAATACTGTGTATGATATAATATAAATAATTTGTCGCCCTACTGTAAAATTCGGAAATGGGAAAAACGATAGATTTAATCTTTAGGTAGCTTTCATTACAAAAAGTAAAAAGCTACCTATTGCAGCCGTCCGGAGGAAAGCACTTCCGGAAAATTTTGGTATATTTTCACCGATCATTACCCCCAGACCTTAAAACCACCCTCCGTTCAAATGTTGACATATATACAGGGTGTCCGAAAAGTCTGGAAACGGCCGAATAATTCGAGAAATACATATGAGATTGAAAAACGTAAATATACGTGTTAAATATTTTTAAATAAGCTACTCAGTGATACCAAATTTGACATTCGCAACCGACCCCCTGGGGGTCAGAGGGGGTCCAACTTTGAAATCTTAAATTATAACCCCCATTTTTTTATTGCAGATTCGGATTCTACGGACAAAAATACGTAACTTTTGTATTTGATGTTTATTTCAAATCCTCGTTTATCACGGTGTATTCGAGCATATTAAATCGATACATATTTCGGCTTTTCCAACGGGATTTTCCCTAATCGAAACTGATTGGGCAGAATTTTCGACGTCAAATTCCCCGTCTTTTGCAGAAATAGCGTTTCCTGAAAATCACCCGTGGCGATTATTTCAATAGTGCTACACTGTTAAAAATCTGACCCATTTGCTGCAGCGTCACTCCACAGCTATTATAGAATATCTCTTTTGTGACCAATGAGAGTGCTCCATAACACAGTAAAGTAATCGTTTTCTATAAAAGTGGTGGAGTGACGATGCAGCAAAAGTGTCAATTTTTTACAGTGTACTTTACTGTGTTATGGAACATTCTCATTGGTCATGAAACAGATTTTCTATAAAAGCTGTGGAGTGACGCTACAGCAAATGGGTCAAATTTTTAACTTTGTGTAGTACTATCGAAATAATTGGCATGGGTGATTTTCAGGAAACGCTATTCTTGCAAAAGACGAGGAATTTGATGTCATAAATTCTCCCCAATTAGTTTCGATTAGGGAAAATCCCGTTGGAAAAGCCGAAAAATGTATCGATTTAATATGCTCGAATACACCGTGATGAACGAGGATTCGAAATAAACATCAAATACAAAAGTTGCGTATTTTTGTCCGTAGAATCCGAATCTGCAATAAACTAGTCGTTGGAGGCCACCGTAATACTTACCCATCATACATATGCATAATATAAAATATGAAAATAAAACATGTGTAACTTATTTATAAAATGCATTGCAATTCCAAAATAAAATTTTAACACATATTTAAATAGTCTTAACATACATAGTAATGATTTATTAATGAATTGCTCATGAGCCAATTTCGACAAATTATATAAAACGCCAAAATACTCAAGTAATACCGGATTGCGTAAAAGAAACATCCTTATAACTCCAAAAATAATAATCATATTAACTAGCAATTTACTGCGTCGGATGAAGCATCTCATTTCCAATTAAAATATATCTTTGAATTCAAATTTGAATGAAATACAGGGTCATGAAAAATCAAAGAATGTGGAAAACAGGATTACACGTATCTCAGCAACTAATAATCTTATCGACTTCGTTCTTTATGCAAAATTTGTGTTATTTTATTGCCTTTTATATCCACTCCTTAAAATAAAAAAATTCGAAAATTTTTATATACGTTTCATCAGAATGAATTTTTCGAAAGTCCGAAAAAAATAGTTCCGGATAATCGAGGTTACTGATATTAAATAGGCTTCGCCCCATTCTTACATACTAAGTACATACAAAATTTCAAGTCTCTATCTCAATTTGTTCGGGAGATAGAGCGGTTACAGACAGACAGACAGACAGACAGACGAACAGACAGACGGAGAGACAGACGGACGGCAAATTTTTTTTCTAAAAATATGTTTTTCGGAATCTCCAGTATCTGAAACGTGTAAATCCGTCAAAAAAATTTTTTCGATTTTCAAAACGATTGCAAGACTTACCCTATACTACGTATGATGGGTAAGTAAAAATGGGGGTTATAATTTAAGATTTCAAAGTTGCACCCCCTCTGACCCCCAGGGGGTCGGTTACGAAGGTCAAATTTGGTATCACTGAGTAGCTTATTTAAAAATAATTAACACATATATTTACGTTTTTCAATCTCATATGTATTTCTCGAATTATTCGACCGTTTCCAGACTTTTCGGACACCCTGTATATCTGATTTTTGTCATGCGATAACTAACGTATTTATGAACCGATTTGAATTAAACTTGATATGTACTTAATGCATACAAATATCTCGACCGAGTTCGTTGGCCAGCATTATCCGCCATCTTGTTTCAAAATGGCGGCCATTTAAATTTTTTTTAAAAATTTAAAATTTAAAATTAAAAACGAAAAAATTAAAAGTCGAAAAATATTTTTATTTTATGTATTAGATCTTAAAACACCAATTCCAGAACACTTTTTATTTTGTCTATGTCTTAAAAAATGACTGAGTTGTAGCACTTTGAATTTCTCTTAAGGTGACATTTTGAAATGATCTGATTTTTGTCATGCTGTAACTAACGAATTTACGAACCGATTTGAATGAAACTTGGTATGTACATAGTACATACAAATATCTCGACCGAATTCGTTGGCCAGCACCATCCGCCATCTGTTTCAAAATGGCGGCCATTTAAATTTTTTTTAGCACTTTCCAACAAAGTTGAAAAGTGCTTATGCATTCGGTTTGTCTGGCCGTCTGTCCGTCTGTCCGTCTGGCCGGATGGCCGTCTGTCCGTCTGTCCGTCTGTCCGTCTGTCCGTCTGTCCGCGCTCTAACTCCCGTAAATATACTCGGATTGCTATGAAATTTTTATACGTTATTGAGGTTTACCCTAGCACGAACCCTATTGAAAATGAAGTATCTACCATGATTAGTTTATCTACAGAGAGAATCAAAAGTTTCCCATTACATTACGGCCTATGGGGAAAAATCGTTAATATACTCGGATTGCCATGAAATTTTAGGACGTTATTGAGGTTTTTCCTTGCACGAACCCTACTGAAAATGAAGTATCTACCATGATTAGTTTATCTACAGAGAGAATCAAAAGTTTCCCATTACATTATGGCCTATTGAGGAAAAATTGTTAATATGCTCGGATTGCCATGAAATTTTAGGACGTTATTGACGTTTACCCTGGCACGAACCCTATTGAAAATGAAGTTTCTATTATGATTAGTTTATCTACGGGCCATTCAAAAGTTTTTCATTACATTACGGCCCATGGGGAAAAATCGTTAATATACTCGGATTGCCATGAAATTTTAGGACGTTATTAACGTTTACCCTAGCACAAGTCCTGTCGAAAATGAAGTTTCTACCATGATTAGTTTGTCTACAGTGCGAATCAAAAGTTTCCTATTACATTACGGCCTATGGGGAAAAATCGTTTAAAAGGAATTTTAAGGATGTTATACCCTGTCAAACATATTAAAATATGCATTCTATAAAATATAAGGTGAAAATGTAGCTATTATTCATTTACAGGGCCACACAAAACAATTCCATTAGATAATGGTTAAAGGGGAAATTGTGTGTGACATATTTTAAATATATTAAGCTTTTTCATGTATAAGAAAATTCATATATGTCACTGAAGCTTAATATAAGTTATACGCTACTGTCTTGCATAATATAAAGTACATAGCATTTACAGGGCCACACAAAAGATTTCAAATAGTATATTCTTTCCAAAGTACCGTATATGTGTCCGATGATGGCTGATAGAGGGATGAAATGCATTTTAATTATGATATTCGCGTTTATATTTCGCTAATTATATGCACATTATATGGTGTGTATAAATGTTATAGTTGATATACAGGGCTACCCAAAAGAGCTCACCAACGTTACTGAATATGAGCGTAAATTATTTAAACGTGGTTCTTAAATAAGCTATGCATTTTTACGCTGAGGTGCATTCAATTTACGGAGAAACGTTTGCAGAATATGGATAAAGGGATATACAGGGCCACGCAAAGAATTCGGTACATGGACGCCTACAAATGATCATTTATGAGAATGTGATTTCAGTTGTTTTAAAAGTGTTTTAGTTTACAATAAATTTTAGCCTAATGCTGACATGTAATAAAGGTACAATGTAAACTACAGGGCTTAACAAAAGTATTCAAGTATTTTTCCATCTAATAGTATGAATTGCTGAAAAAGAAATTTCAAGATACTGGGTATTTTCTTGCTAAGCTAAATTTTCCCATTATATGAACTGACATAGGAAATACAGGGCTGTTTTAATGTACTGGAATACATATTTGGGTATATTTGGCTATACACTATAATTTCCCTAAATAACAAAGTTTTGTTAAAGATTTCATTAAGTGTTGGAAAGTGCTTCATAATCTATGCTTAACGCATGATTTTTCTTGCTTGTTTTAATTTAAAAATTAAAATTAAATGCGAAAAAATTAAAAGTTGAAAAATATTTTTATTTTATGTGTTAGATATTAAAACACCAATTCCAGAGCACTCTTAATTTTGTCTATAGCACTTTGAATTTTTCTTATGGCTGACATTTTGAAACGATCTGATTTTTGTCATGCTATAACTAACGAATTTATGAACCAATTTGAATGAAACTTGGTATGTACATAATACATACAAATATCTCGACCGAGTTCGTTGGTCAGCATCATCCGCCATCTTGTTTCAAAATGGCGGCCATTTAAATTTTTTTTAATTTAAAATTTAAAATTAAATGCTAAAAAATTAAAAGTTGAAAATATTTTTTTTTTATGTGATAGATCTTAAAACACCATATCCAGAACACTTTTTACTTTGTCTATATCTTAAAAAGCGATTGATTTATAGCACTTTGAATTTTTTTTATGGCTGACATTTTGAAACGATCTGATTTTTGTCATGCTATAACTAACGTATTTATGAACCGATTTGAATGAAACTTAGTATATACATAGTACATACAAATATCTCGACCGAGTTCGTTGTCCAGCATCATCCGCCATCTTGTTTCAAAATGGCAGACATTTAAAAAAATTTAAAAATTTAAAAATTTAAAAATTAAAAATTAATGCGAAAAAATTACAAGTTGAAAAATATTTTTATTTTATGTGTTAAATTCTAAAACACCGATTCTAGAACAATTTTTACTTTGTCTATATCTTAAAACATGATTGAGTTATAGCACTTTGAATTTTCCTATGACTGACATTTTGAAAAGATCTGATTTTGTCACGTGATAACACTCGTATTTATAAATCGATTTGGATGTAATTTAGTGCGTACATAGTACTTAATAAGGCCTGTACCGAGTTTGTTAACCAGTTTCATCCGCCATCTTGTTTAAAATTGTGGCCATTTAAATTTTTAAAAAAATTAAAATTTGAAATTAGGTCCAAAAATGTGACAAATTGAAAAAGATTTGTCTTTTATGCATTTGTCCTTGATACAAAGATTCCAAAGCACTTTTTGTTTCATCTGTATTTTAAAAAATGTCTGAATTATAGTACTTTTAATTTCTAGTGTTGCTCACATTTTGAAATGATCTGGTTTTCGTCAGGTGATAACACGTGTATTTATACACTGATTTGGATGAAACTTTGTGCGTAGATAGGACATGCTGGAACCTGGACCGAGTTTGTTGGCCAGTTCCAACCGCCGCCGTCTTGTTTCAAAATAGCGGAATATTATTTTTTTTTAATTTAAATTTTAAAATTAGGTGCAAAAAAGTAAGAAATGGAAAAAGATTTTTCTTTTGTGTTTTGAGCTCGATACAAAGATTCCAGAGCATTTTTTGTTTCATCTATATCTTGAAAAATGGCTGAATTTTAGCACTTTCAATTTCCAGTGAGATTGACATTTTGAAACGGTCTGAAATTTGTCACGCGTTAATACGCATATTTATAGACTTATTTCAATATAACTCTGTGCGTTCATGGTACATACCAATGTCTTGACCGAGTTCACGGGCCAACTTTATCCGCCATCTTGTTTCAAAATGGCGGCGATTTAAATTTGTCAAAAATCTTTTAAATGTATAATGATGTATAAACAAAAAAAAAATAGAAATTGAAAAAAATGTCCTTTTTAACTATTTATCTTAATAATGAATTCCGGAGTATTTTTTGCTTTGTCTTTACCTTGAAAAACGCTTGGGATATAGCAGTTTGAATTTCAAATGTGGGTGACATTTTTTTTAAATCAATTTTCCCGCGACAACACTCGTATATATTAATCGATTTCGATGTGAGTGTGCATGCTCACATAAATTAAGATTTCGATCAAGCTCATTGGGGTTTTTTTATCCATCATGCTGCGTTAAAATGGATATCGTGGAATTTGGCGACCCTATAATTCGCTTAAAATAAAACCAGGTTGAAAAAAGATGACTAATTGCTAAAATTTCCTATTAATATTCAGTATTGACAAAAACTAGTATTCAATCTTACATAATCGTGTTCCACTATTTTGAGCTTCGTATATTTGATTTATATAACTGAATTTAAAATAAATAAATAAGTATATGAAAGCTACCTCTTCTTCCGGGTATTACCGGAAGGACTTTTTTTTTACTTCTATTGCTGTTCCTGCGAAGCATTCTTTAAAGATTTTTTTTCATTATTAAATAGTCCGTTATTCTTTCATTCCTTCAATTTTACATTGTTCCTTCATTCTGTAAGAATGAAGGAACAATGTAAAAGGAAATAAAAATATCTAATAAGATTTTCTTTTTTTTACTTTTTGGCTGTTTACACACCTGTTTAATATTGTTATACATTACATTTTTTTTACTTAATATCAAATAGCATGAAATATTTATCATTTCAAATGTTCGAAAGGTACGATATTATTTTTTCTTTAATGAAATTAAAAAATGATATTGTATCAAAATTGCAACAATGATATTCTTAACAAAACAATGATATTGAACAAATTGATTTATACATATTAGTATTAAAATATTTTTTTTTTTAATTTATAAGTATTGAGGAATTAGTACTTGTAAAAAATAATTTATCATGTGTCGTAATTCATAAGTTATCGCTATAAAATAATAGCAATTATAGAAGTCATGTGCATCTTATTAACTCCACGAAAAAGTCCAGCAATCTACAAAATTCGCCTGCGTAAGCTTGTAAAGGATCCCTGTTTTCTGTGGAAGGATAGACGTTTCCCTTTGCAGTCGCTAACTGTTTTCATTTGGCTATTTATCTTTTCTCCAGGCTTTAGAAGATGAAATAAGATTTTCGGCTGAATATCCGCGATAGAAACGGTGGGGAAAGATTTCATTCTCTTTTACGGGTCATGTACCGGACTTGTTTCAAATTTGGCAACATACATGTAGACATTGTACTGTAATAATCATAAAATAATTATCGTTTAGAAATTATTAAAAAATATATATGTGATTAACTATAGTATTGCATTTTGTATGTAAAATAATTAATATCATATTTATACTCGGAAAATTTTAATAAAATGCAAACAGAACTGCATTTATGTGATACATGCTTTTTATTTGAATTCTCGTATAACTAATTTGCGAAAATAATGACCTTGTAGAAATAGATAGATGAAAAAATATTAAAAGGTCAAATGTCAGTTTCTTTAAATAGATCCTGAAGTTGAATTTACAAGTTGCCATCATACTACTATTGCTATTCTTAATTTACTGCATTTTAAAAAGTTGTAATTAACCCTTTGCGCGAGAGAGGTAATTCTCACTGACCACTAGTGTCCTGCGTAAATGGGTGCTCCAAATGCTCTGGACAACAAGGTGGGACTAGTTGAGCTCAAACCCATTAGTAAGCCTGCCCACCTGGCTGAATCTGAATCTGCTCCGGACAACAGAATTTTAAACTATTTTTCTTCGTTTTGTCTAATGGCCAAATAATGTTATAAAATATAACGAAATAAACTGTAAGCTATTAGTGGTGTTCAAAGCATTTGACGTCTCAATTTACGAAGGTACACTTGGCAACATTAGTAGTGAGGGGAAATCACTTTTCGAGTGCGAAGGGTTAAAACACTTCAATTTCCAATTAATCGAATTTAATCGAAATCAGACTATGTTTCAAATCATATTCATCATATGTTCATGTGTTTTCTATATAAAACCAATTGTAATTAATATAAAGGAAAATGGTACATAATATTAACTGTAACCCATATATGCCTTTTTTTACTTTAAATCTGAAAATGAATTATAATAACCCTGCATTTAAAAAAAAATATACTACAAATCTTTTTTTTTAATATGAAATAAAAATCTATGCATTTTTAAGCGTTATACTTTATAATAAAATTATAAAAATATTAAATATTCAAATATTGTACAGAAAAATTTAAAGAATAAATCAAAAAACACTTCAAAAGATCACCGAATCAAAAATTTGGCTTGCGTCAGTTTTACCCAAATGCCTACCCAAGAGATTCATAGGATTTTAGACGCTTTAGTACCAATAATTTCGTAAAATGCTGGTACGATATCTAAAGATAAAGCTTTTTAAAGATGCTTGAAAATCTTTGAAGCTTACGAACCCTTTACCCTACTTTTCAGAATTTTGGTTTAACTACAACAAGTACTATTATAAATTTCAAAAATAGCTAAGAGCTAAACTTTTAAATGCAAAATGTCATCAGCATTTTTGCATAAATATGCCGTTTGTATAATCTACACAACGGCTAAGAAATATATTTTTGTGTGAAAATGCAAATCGACTTATTTGTTTAAACTTCCGATCTTTATTCCTTTTATAAAATAGCATTTCACGTTTTAAACATTAAATTTTCGTTTACGTCAAAGCACTTCGCTTCCTTATGCGTTAAAATTCTATTGATTTTATTAATATTAATGCATCTAAAGTTATTTGTTTTCCTAAATGCGAAGCATAATAAAGTATTCACTTTGGCTTTTCTAAAATAAAATATAAAAATATTATGCAAAATACTTCAAAGTTATGGAATAAATCTAACTTCAGAAAGTAAAAGCTTTTAAATGTATACATTAATTTGTGGATATTCTATGAAATTTATATAATTAAATATATTACGTTTGTTACGGCAAGTATAAGCTGTTTTTTATATATATATTTTTTTTCGTGGTACGGGGGGGGGGAGGGGGGTGGAGGCGTTCTAAAGCTGAAAGGAACCAAAAGCTAGTGATAATTTTAAATATTTTGTTTTTCACATATTTGTCAATATACAGGATTTTTCAAAATGTCACGTAAAAACGGCACGTGTGGGTGTGTTAGGTCATGAAGATCAAGAATAACACGATCTTGACAGTGCAATTGCATCGTAACCGTGACGCAAAGAAAAGATAACAAAGAGTATGAAAAACATTTATTTTACAAAAAAAAAAAAAAAAAAAAAAAAATCGAAGTACAAAATACTAAGAAAAAATGTTACAACTTATAAAAAATGCTCAAGATGCGCCTCCTTAACCATGATTCATGCTTCACATTGGCATCGCATGCATTCGCGAACAAATTCTATTTGGCCAGGAGTCTCTCGAACACCTCAGCGATCAGTGCCATAAGGCACGGCCAACTTCATTAAAGGCCACAGAAAATTTTGCTTGTTAAAGCGGGATTTAGGACGAAATTCATGACGTCAGATCATGTGATTTCCGGCAACTCAATCCCTTATAAAAGCTCTCATATCAAGGGGGATTACAAAGAATAGCTGTCCCTGCTGATTGGGATGGCCTTAAATCAGATGATCTGATATCATTAACTAACAAGGAGAGGATACGAGGCTTGTGTCACCAAATCCAACGAGTCTTTGGGTATTCATAGAGTATAGTTAGTATATAAACATATCACAAGGATAAAGTGCAATATTCAGGGGGGGGGCTTAAAAAACGACCCTCAAAGTTCACCCATTATTGACGCAAAACATATTATCAAATAAACTGAACTTTTTTTTCCGAGGGCTGGATGGTACGGTTGGCAAGACGCCAGACATTTACTTTTCGCACTTGTCTGTTGTCAGCGGGTTCAAATCCCGTCCAGGTCATTTTTTTTCACAGACAAAATTAGGATTAAATATTTTCGGACTACAATGTCCAATTATTTATATATATGACAAATATTAATAAGAACTACTTCTGCACTCATGTACACACACGCACATATATATATATACTTATTTATTTACAGAGAGATTGCAGTTTTATGGATTGAATGAAAAACTGTCGGCAACATTTTAATTTTATTCATTCTTATATATAGATATTTTTACGAATATATCACAGTTCTTCGCAGCGGAGTAAATTAAAATACACTATATAAAATTAAAATATGCTATTTCATTTTTGTCTTGTCTAATACCTATCAATTTAAAAGATTACAATTTTTCGTTTTTTTTTTTTTTTTTTTTTTTTTCTAAATTTTGAAAATGTAATTTTTTTTAAATAGCTGTACGTAATTTTAAAATACATGTAAGTTACTGTAAAATAAATATAAATAATTTACAGAAATCCAAAGATGTCGAATGTAAAATAGATACGTGTATATAGCATGTTTTTTTTTTTTTTTTTTTTTTTTTTTATCCGTAGCGTTTCAATGAAATTCTGTTACTCTTTGTAAATAAATAAATGTGTATTAATGAGCTTAGGAACATGTTCTTATTTATATTTGCCATACGTATAAATAATCAGATATTGTAGTCCGAAAATATCTAATACTAATTTTGCCTGTGGAAAAAAAAAAAAGGCTTGGGCGGGATTTGAACCCGTTGACAGCAGACAAGTACGAAAAGTAAGTGTCTGGCGTCTTGCCAACCGTACCATCCAGCCCTCGGTAAACAGTTCAGTTTATTTGATTATATCTTTTGCGTCAATAATGGGTGAACTTTGAGAGTCGTTTTTTAAGCCCCCCCCCCCTGAATATTGCACTTTATCCTTGTGATATGTTTATATACTAACTTTACTCTATGAATACCCAAAGGCTCGCTGGATTCGGTGATACAAGCCTCGTATCCTCTCCTTGTAAGTCCTAACATCCAAAAGCTTCCTTGGCCTCTAATAAAATTGCTCGTGCATGAGCTCCATGGCCGATGGAATGGGTGCCTCAGATACCAGAGATTTAAGATCGCGATAAATGTAGAAATCAGTAGGGTTATGTAAAGAGATTGCAATGGCCAACATACATGGTATCGTAATTTCCAATGTATAATCTGCGGATCAAACAATTCTTTTTTGACCCACAAATTTCATTTAGTAATGTAAGGCAAATGTTTACCGAAATCTAAAAAGTTACATTTTACTTTTAAATTTTTCTAGGTCAAAAATGATTGTTTGGAAAACAGATTATACGCCGGAAATTACAGTACTCTGTAATGTCTTGACGATTCCGTGCACCGCCGAAGTGAAGCATGCGTAAAAGGTAATGGGACACGTTATGATCGTTTGTTATGAATTGTAATATTTTTTTTCGTCAGGGTCACAATGCAATTGCAATTAAATGTATACATTAATTTGCAATTGCACCATACAATGCAAGTGCACCGTCATGATCTTATTTCTGACCCCGAATTCCTATGCAATTATTGCTCCTCATGACCTGACAGACCCACACGTGTCGTTTGAACATGACCTTTTGAACGACCCTGTATAAAAGATTTTTAAAAAAAAATAAATAATTGTAAAGCACGGTTCCAAAGACCATTTGCAGTGCGAAAGCTAAGCACCGCAAGATTGAAATAAGGGTTACACTACTTTTTGTTACATTGTAAGTGATTGAGAAGGTTGTGTAAATAGTTGGATTGGATCTGTTAATGCTACGTTTAAAAGTATTTAATTAATACGGGAGAAGTCTAAAGTGGTTGTCTTGATTACAAATTATAACAAATTTATACTAAACTACGACTGGAAGAATCAGTCTGAAGAAAGGTCAAAGTTTTGTTTCCATATTTTATAAATTTTCTTCCTGATATTCTCCATACTTGGATTTTGTGGAATATAACCACATTGATAAAACAAAAAGTTACACTGGAGTCCAAAAGTACTGCATATTTCAATAAATCACTGTTTTCTCAAAGCTTTTCTTAGAAAATTTTTGAAAAATTCATACGCACACAACCAGAAATAAGTTGCCCACATCAGATGGCTCTAGAATGCATTCTATTGATTCAAATGAAATCAAATTTGAACTACAGGTAGCTCAAACGATGTGCCTGATAGTTACTAAGGTAAATTACAAAAATTAAAGACACAAATTCCATCACAAGGGGTCGTTTTGATGCATTTAAACATATTTAAACACTAACAACATTTTTTTTTTTTTTTTTTTTTTTTTTTTTTTAGTAAATATTAAGCGCATCATTTGAATTCTTTGTAGTCTGAAATTTGATCTTATTTTTACCAATAGAACGGATGGATTTGGACCAATGGAGTTCTCTGAAATGAGCAACGTATTTCTTAAAATCCCCGCATGGTTGTGTGAGTGTGCCAGTTGTTACTCGAGTATTGGATATGACACATTCCCCTATACTCAAATTCTTACGGTGGAGTTTCCATTTTTACTGACCAGTTTCACTTTTTCAATATTATTTAGTATTTGAAAAGTCAATTAAATGTTTTAGGTTTATTCAACGCCCCTAGCGGCGAAATTTGTATTTTCGATTTTTGTAATTTTTTTTAAAATTACTTGAATTATCTGTTGTTTCAATTTTATCTCATTTAGACCAATAAAACTCATTCTATAACCCTCTGAAGTGGGCAACTTATTTCATACCCACTAAAACAAAGAAAATTTCTGTAGAAAACCTATAGGGAATTGGCCCATTTTTTTAAAAATCTGCAAATATTTCAAAACATGTCTGAAAAAAAAAATCTGCAGATAGTTTTGAGATAAAATTACATCTTCAAAATTTCTTCGGGTTTTTGAAGAAAGTAGATATTTCTTCAGATAATCTTAAGATTATTTTTAGTAGGGTAATCACCCTGTACATGATATACTGGAAAAAATTTTCGTGACAAACATACTTTCTCACATTAGCATGTCTCTTCGTTCTTGGGATCAAAAGAGGTCACAAAGTTTTACTGTTAAGTACATTCATTTTCCATTCATTTTCCAGATTTCTTTTGCCAAAATATAAGAGCAATTTTCTATTATATTATTCAATTGTTAAAATTAATAAAGGCGAAATATGTATTCAATAGAATTTATTTCTCTTTCTACACCTTTCAATTTTGTGATACCTTAACCCTTAACTGCATGAATTATTCTTTTATAATTGTGTTTTTTATTTTTATATTAAGGATTAGACACCAGAAATTTTTAGATAGATTTTTAACTTTATATAGAGGCATATTTTTGTAATTTTTAGAGGATTAATGTTTCTATATAAATATAGTGGTTGCTAAGAGCTTAATTTATTTTTAAAAAGTTAAATAAAAGTTGTTGTAAATTTGCATCACTATGCAAAGAAGGGTTAACAAAGGTAGGGGGGGGGGGCAAATTGAAACTTTATCCAGGGCGCAGTTTTCTGCTGGTGGTACATCGAACCTAAAAGGTTATATTTTACGAGACGTAAAGAGATCATCAAGTAACGAAAGTACGTGCAGCTGTGATTGTTTGTTATATTTAGTTTTGAAAAAAAATTCGTTTATTTTAATGATAACATCATAAAATGGCCGAATGTCACAACTCCCTAGCCGAATGTCATAGCTCCAAAGCAAGGCAATTGTAAAATTCGTAGCGCCATATTTGGCGACGTAACTCACTTTTGGTGTGAAATAAAGAAATATAAATGCAATTAAAAAATGTAAAGCATAAATAAATGAAATGTTATTTTAATAGAGAATTGTTTTTCAGTTCTTTAACTTTTATGTATAGGGCTACAAAATGCACCAGATTTCGATGCTAGGTGTGAGCAACACCAAAAGTAATTCCCTTATCATTGGTACATCAAACCTAAAGGTTTATATATTACAAGAAACAGTGTTCTCGCTGACATTTGACTAATGTTAGTAATTTGGCTAATTGAAAATAAAAAACATTCTCCAAATGAAAAAAGTATTAGCAAAATAGATTTGCCGTGTAGTACAAA
Source organism: Maratus speculifer (assembly GCA_964019185.1). Taxonomy (NCBI): domain Eukaryota; kingdom Metazoa; phylum Arthropoda; class Arachnida; order Araneae; family Salticidae; genus Maratus; species Maratus speculifer. The sequence goes on from OZ025289.1 coordinate 244,380,888, forward strand.
AAAATTATCTTTAATTCTTTAATGTATCCCCTTTTTAGGTGCGTTTGTAATTATGTAAATACGTAGCACCTATTGTTGTCGCTCAGTCCGTCAGTCTGTCTGTCTGTCTGTCCGTCTGTCCGTCCGCATATAACAACGGAAAAACTGCCCAACCGAATCTTTTGAAATTTAAAATATATAATTATAACATAACTTTGTCGAGTCATTTCAAATTTTGTGAAAATCTGATGGATAGATCAATTACAGGGACAATCAAAACGATTCCGTTACATTACGATCAATGGGGAAAAAAGTTTCAAATGCATTTTAATCGTTTGACATTTAAAACATATAATTATTGCGTAATTTTGTCGAGTCATTTCAAATGTTATGAAAGTCGGATGCATAGACCATTTACAGGGACAATCAAAAGTATTCCACTACATTACGGTCAATGGGAAAAAAGTTTCAAATGCATTTTAATGATGTTACACTCATTCGAACATAATAGAATTGGCATGAATCTATGAAATATATACTAAAATATGCATTCTGTACTATCTGTGATGCAAATAATTTTTATTATTAAATTATAGAGCCACACAAAAGTATTCCACTACATAATGCTATACGGGGAAACATTGTTTGGGGCATGTTTTAATTATATTCAACTATTTCACATTTTATGAATAAGATATACGTTGCTGAGGTGTAATAAAAATTACTTTCTGCATATCTACAGAAACACAAAGATTTCGACTACTATACTGTATCCGAAGTACGCTCTACTATATCAGCAAGATCTGAATATTTTTAAATCTTCGTTATCGTACGAACGCACCTCATTTGCTACGTTCACGTGCAATTTCCAACTTTTTTTCAATATGTTCTAAAATAACCTAAGTTTTTATAACTGCGACAATGATTGTTATTAATCTAATTTCAACTATTCGCTACAAATATATTAAAAATATGCATATATTAAAAATATGTACAAATGCATATGCATGAAAAACGAAAAAGAAAAGAAAAAAATGAGCACTAGCAATTTGACGAAACTAATCGCTTATGTACTCGCCAAATGAAGAATTTAGTCGGAATTTGGCGCAATGGCGAGCGACAGCGAGAACACTGACAAGAAATAAAGTGACCATCATTAGATTATACTTAGAAAATTACTGTTCTGGCCCGCTTGGCGTTGCCCGAGTGGATGATAATCATGAGGCTTAAAAAAAAACCCTATAATATTGACAAATGAAAATTGATTCTTAAACACAAAAACTCGAAAAATCGTGAAAAATTACTTCGAAATTTGCACTTAAAATTGCATTAAAAATCAATGAAATTCAAAAATCGTACTAGACAAAATTTAGTAGATTAGGCTAAAAGTATGAAGCAATTTTCCTTTTATCAATGTCAAAAAAATAGCCGCAAAATGCAAAAAAATACTAAAAATCGCATTAAAAATTGTTAAAAATTCAAAAATCGCTGTACGAATTCCGAATACATTTTACTGAAAAGAGTAAAAAAAAACTAAAATCACTATATTCATTAAAACAATGAAACAGTATTCCTTTCACTAATGTGGAAATATCGCCTCGAAATATAAAAAAAACACTAAAAATCGACTAAAAAAATTAAATTTAAAAAAATCTACTCAAAAAATCGAAAATCGGACTTCGAAGTGTAAAACTTCATATAGAGAGGTACCTTCCCTCCAAATTTTGTAACTCTACATGGAGCGGTCTCTTCAGAACAGTGCTGACACACTCACAAACTTCTCTCTCTTTATTATTATAGATTATTACTTAGAAATCACATGCAGCCTGTTATCGTTTGATGTATTTAATTTTGAAAATAATATCGTTTATTTTAACAGTAATTTCATAAAATGGCGTAACTGAAATAGTAAAGATTCGGAAAAGGAAATGAAGATTATTATTTTTTATATATTTCCAATATAGTAAGAAATTTCTCCCAATATTTCTTACTTCAAAATTTTAGCTTCTTTCATTCCCAGTATATTTCAAATTCTCAAAAGTTTTCTAACGTAAATAAAAAATGATTCGCAGGAAAGAATCAAACCTATATGGAAAAAAAATTTCGTCCCGAATATTTTGCTATGGAAATTTTCTTTGAAGTGCAATTTTGATTACAGAAGAACGTTATCCGGAATGTAGTTTGCAAGAAAAAGAATCCAAAAACTTTTAGATGAAAAAAATATCGAAATAGGATACAAAATTGGATTTTCTTTTTAATCGAAAATGTTTTTGCATCTTTTTTTTATTATTATTATTCGAAAGTTAAAGGAGGATTTGTAATAGTAAACTATCGTATAAAAACTTAATAAAAAAAAAGACATGCATTTGAGGGCAAACAAATTCATTATTTTTTATCGCAGAAATCCATGCAAAAGGATTCATTATTTTTTAAGTTAATTAGCAATGTTTAATTATTTATAATATCATCAGCTCAACGTGATGGTAAAAAAAATACTGAGTAACATGTGAATTATATACAGTAACAAATCTGTAACGGGCATATTTATTTAAACGTTATTTAGATAGGTGGTAGCACCAGCCGCCAGCTACTTACTTCTGCTGTCGTAGTTTTCGCGTACTAGTTAGTCTTTAACGGAAGATAAAATGAAAAGATTGCAAAATATGCTTTTGTCGGAGAGAGTATCTTTTGATTTTGAATGAAATTCTTGTCATGAAGCACGCGAAATAATAAAGGGGTTGTTTTTCAAATTAACGATAGAATATCGGGACATTTTACTCAATATTCATAAATATATTTCACGACCAGAATTTCTATTAAAAACTATTTAACTTATTTATTTAACTTGGTTCGCTCTACATTGTATTTAACTTCTTTTAGGTCTGATCAAGCGTCAGAAAAGGTGTAGGGACTTCCGATATGCGCATGGAACGCAATGCTCTGCGAATTCTACGGCGGAATATTGGCGGAATTTATGATTAAAATTAACTTTAAGAGTACAGAGAGAAAGATTATCATTTAATTCGAAGCCACTGCCGTCATCCGATTACTTCAGGGCCCCAAACCCAATCCTTCTAACTTTTCAGTTTTTTTAATTTAATGAAATTAGCTTTCAAATCTGAAAAGATTCAAATTAATCTAGTTCGAACATTAAGCTTGAATCCGCAATGGTCGTCCGATGGCTTCAGGTCAGTGAGCCTAAAGTTTTACACTTTTTGGTGTCTTTAATGAAATTAGGTTTCAAATTTTAAGAGATTGAAATTAATCTAGTTCAAAAATTAAGCTCGAACTCACAACGGTTATCCGATGGCTTCAGGGCCCGAATCAACCCTTCCCACTCTTTAATGTCTTTAATTTAATGAAATTAACTTTCGAATCTCAAAAGATTCGAATTAATCTAGTTCGAACATTAAGCTTAAATCCTCAACGGACGTCCGATGGCTTCAGGTCAGCGAGCCTAAAGCTTCCCACTTTTTGATATCTTTAATGAAATTAGCTTCCAAATTTTAAGAGACTCAAATTAATCTAGTTAAAATATTAAGCTCGAATTCACAACGGTTATCCGATAGCTTCAGGGCCCCGATCTCTACCCTACTCAAATTTCGGTGTCTTTAGTTAACAGTTTAGTTAACTAAAGTTTAGTTAGTTCGGTGTCTTTAAAATTAACTTTCAAATTTTAAAAGATTCGAATTAATCTATTTCGAACGTTAAGATCGAAGTCTTTACGGTCGTCCTATGGCTTCAGGGCCCCGAGTCTTATCCTTTCCACTTTTCATTGTCTTTAATTTAGTGAAATTAACTTTCAAATTTTGAAATATTCAAATTAATCTAGTTCAAACATCAAAATAGAAACTGCAGTGGTGGTCAATGGCTTCAGGAACCCACACCCAACCCTTCCGTTTTTCGATTCATTATTTTTTCTATTTTATTTTATTTTATTTTTTTTTTTTATGTTTAACTTTGTCGCATAACTTGCACACCCAAAGAATTGTAAAAATCTCAAAAGAAAAAAGCTTTTAATGTTCTGTGGAAACTTTATTAAAGGTGTTGATAAACTTAAATGGAAGGTACAACCAGTGGCGCAGCCAGAATTCGGCTCTGAGGGGGGGATAAAATTGCTTATAAACAAAGTCGCCATCTTTTTTTTCTTTTTTTAAATAAATAAATTAGTTAACGAGTTATAAGCGATTTTGATCGCTTGGCAACCATTTTTTCTCCTTTTTGTCGCTACCACGTCGTAAATTCATTTCAAATCATCCACTGTGAGAATCGTCTTCTGAAAGATCTTAACAAAGAATGAAGAACATTTCTCAGTTACATAGCTTTTTAATCATGATATCTACTTGTCTGAATCTAGGAAAAAAGTGACACGGGAAAAAAGTTACCGGAAAAAAAGGGACAAGGAAAAAATGTTACCGGAAAAAGTGACAAGGAATTGATTTTCGAGATTTATTGGTTAAGTATGAAAGGGGAGGGGCTCTTAATTTAGGTAAATGTGTTTTTCATGATGAATTAACTGTTTTGGCTCAATTTTTGGTTTATACGTTCATACTGAAAAGACGCTTGCCTGATTAGTTTTGGGAACGGACGATTACCCCACCCCCACTCCGCCCTAAATAAGATGAATGGGTTTTTAAGCAGAACTATCCAATGTGTGTCAAATTTTAGATATAGGTTCTTTCTGATAAGGCTTATATATAGTATTGTGGTGTCGGAGCCTGAGTTTCTCTTTACTCAATTTGTTTATTTGTTAAGTTCATCAATAACACATTTTTAATTCCCCAAGTTCTTTAGTAGAACCATAGATCAATTAATAAAAAAAAATAAAATAAAACGACGTTACAATTACATAGGAGCCACACTCCAGTATTACATTTCGCTTAGCACGTCTAAACCATCTTACATCAATGTACTTTCTTGTACTTTACCAGCAAATGTCTCTCTTCCAACTACCTTCCTTCTCTCTCAATGCTCAATAATCCCAAAATCCCCCTCAGCTCATTGCCACTAGACCAGTGCAATCTTTTTCTAGGCATGTCCCTTTAGGTCAATAGCACCTATTCTTCTCAGCTTTTGAATGAAGATACTTTCACCCCTGCATACCTTTTCACAATAAGACTTCGCTATCTATCTTCTGCCGCGATTAAAATTGTCAGTACGTTATCACAGTATAGAATGGTTTGAAGAATTTTTGGAGTTTAATGGTTAAGTATAGAGGGGCAATGAGGGATAACCTCTCTTAAATTAAATAAATGGCTTTTTACGCAAAATTATCCGATTTGCTTCAAATTTTGAATGTAGGTTCATTAAGATAAGGTATCCCTGATTAGTCATGAGGTTCTTTTGCTAATTAAAAAAGGGGGGCAATTATTCCCCCCTTAAATTAGATCATTTTTTTTTATGCTCAATTATCCGATGTATTTTAAATTTTGGTTATAAGTTCTTTCTCATAAAGTGAATCCTTGAATAGTTTTAAGGGTTTCTTTATATATCCTCAATAGCTGTTTGAATTTAAAACTGTGGTTTATGTTTCTGTATAGCAATTTTCAGCATTCTATAAATATCCTAGCAAAGGAAAAAAATCCTGTTTTTCTTAAAATCTTTTTTTTTTTAAATCTGTTTTTTTATTTTATTTTTTTAAGCGTTCAAACCTGCAGATCTATCAAGAACTACAGGTTTTTAAACAATTAACTTTCTAATTACTAACATAAGCTAGTAATAAAAAAAACTATTTTTATTACTACAATACAAATTAATGAATTCACTAGTTCATTCGTTCGTGACATATACATAGTTTGTACATTAAAATCCTCTAACATATATTTTTTAAATGTTTTATATTATATTTCGTTATGTGTAATATGGGACATTAATTAGTAAAAATCCAGTTTTAAAAGAATAAAATGACAATTACAAGAAATGATTTAGCATATTACTCTTTTCACAAATAAAAAAAATTAAACAAACCAGTTTTAAATGCAAAATGAATGGAAATTAATCATCATAAGAAAATAGGTAAAATGTGTTATGTTTTCTAACAAAATTGTTTTCAATCATTAAATTAAAAAATAACGAAAAACTTTTTATTTGTTATTTGAGTTCAGTTACTCACCCCCCCCCCCCCTCCGATAGACAAATTTCCTAAGAGACTAGCCGCCCCCGATACTTACCGGACATCCCCCTCCGCCGAATGGACTGCTGCATCCTTCCCTATTTTAACTATATTCATTACCTTATACGCCTCATTAGGTATTCATATTAATTATATAGTAGTCATATTAATTCATTATATCATAATGAACCTTCATCCAAACTTTGAAGGAAATCGGGTAATTCTGCGTAAAAAGCCATTTATGTAATTTAAGGAGGGTTATCCCGAGTTCCCTCCCTCTATACTTAGACATTAAGCCCTTAAAACTATTTAGGGATCCACTTTATGAGAAAGAACCTATATCAAAAATTTGAAATACATCGAATATTTATAAATAAAAAACAATTTATGTAATTTAAGGGGGGGGGGGATAATCGTCAGTTCCCCTATTTATACTTAGCAAAAGAACCTCATAACTAATCAGGGACACACCTTATCTTAAAGAACCTACATCCAAAATTTGAAGCAAATCGGATAATTCTGCATAAAGAGCTGTTTATTAAATTTAAGGGAGGTTATACTCTGTTTTTCGCCTCTATACTTAGACATTAAACCCTTAAAACTATTTAGGGATTCACCTTATCAGAAAGAACCTATATTTAAAATTTAAAATATATCTGATAATTCTGCATAAAAACGATTTATCTAATTTGAGGGGGAGATAATTGCCTACCCCCCTTTATAATAAGCAAAATAACCCCATAACTAATCAGATATACGTTTTATCGTAATGAAACTATGTCCAAAATTCGAAGCAAATCTGATAATTCTGCGGATAATTCATTTATTTAATTTAAGAGGGATTATCCGTCGTCCCCCTCCCCTTTATACTTAGCTATTAAACTCTTTAAAATATTCAGGGATTTACCTTATCATAAAGAACCTATATTTAAAATTTGAAATACATCGGATAATTCTGCATAAAAACCGATTTATCTAATTTGAGGGGGGGGGGGGGGGAATTTCCCATCATCCCTTTATGATAAGCAATAGAACCCCATAACTAATCAGAGATACGTCTTATCATAATAAACCTATGTCCAAAATTCCAAGCAAATCGGGTAATTCTGCGTGAAAAACTATTAATTTAATTTGAGAGGTTACTCCTTCCCCCTTTTTCCTTAACCATGAAACATCAAAACTCTTCAGACATTATATAATCCTTATCCTTATATATATGATCCTTATATATCCTTATATATAATAATATAATATAATATACTACTATCCTTATATATAGTATATAAACCTTATAAGAAAGAACCTAATCTAAAAAATGACGCACGTTGAATAATTTTGTATAAAAACCCGTTTATCTAATTTAGGACGGATAGAGTGGAGGGGGGAGGGTAATCATATGTCCAAATATTGGGTCAAAACAGGTAAATCAGCATGAAAAAGCCATTTACCTAAATTAAAAGCCTCCCCCCGATCCCCCCCTAAATACTTAACCAATGAATTCCCAAAATTCCTTGTCCCTTTTTTTCCGCTTTTGTAATTTGTCACTTTTTTTTTCAATAACTGTTTTTCTCGGTAACTTTTTTTCCGTTTACCCACTTGCCTATTTCGGGCGTTTTTTAAATTTAGAATTAATATTAATTAAAAAAATTGTCTGAAAGTAGTCCCTTTAAAATAGTAGTAAGTAGAAAGTAGTTAGAAATTCGGCGTCTCCTAAATCTCTGCGCCCCGGGCGACCGCCCTCTTCGCCCCCCCCCCTTTCGCATGGCGCTGTTAATATCTTTCCAGAAACATAAATATAAAGGAATTATATACTTTCCAAACATACCTGGATTTTAAGAATGCTTGAAGTAATTCGAAAGATTCAAAAAAATTATCTCTTATATCCATCTTTTTCATATTTTTTTTTCTGAAGAGGATTTAATATCAGCGAAACGTACAATAATGGAAACGAATATCTTAACAACAGAATGTTTGTGGAATTAAGTCCACCCTTCAGGGCATGGAAGCTTGCGTTTTTGTGTTTTTCCTGGTATTCGAGAATCCAGGCCCGTTTCCAACAAAAAGAGCAAGAAACAGATGCAACTAATTAAGACCCCCCCCCCCCATCAATGGTGCAGCATTGAAAAACTCGAGACGGCATTGACAGTGATAGGAAATGACCATTTCTTTTAGCCTTCGGCTGATTTCCAATAGTATAAATGAATGCCGGCCTTTTCCGAAATGAGTGACCAGTTTTAGATACTGATACTGTTATCATGTGCTTTCCCCATTTTTAAAAGAAAATATACTACTGCGGCATAAACGAGTCAAACTTTTAAATAAAATTTGATTCAATAAAGCGGCGGATTTCGAACAAAACACATAAAATTCTAACTTTAGTTTTGTTTTAATTGATTCGGTTCATAAAAATGGAAATATCTGTATTTTTGTCATGGCTCTGGGGGGGGGGGGGGGTAACCCCCAACCCCCCCTCCCCCTCGCTGCACCACTAAAATAGTTTTTTTACAGGCTCATAGAAAGAATTTCATTCAAGCTATAAAGAGATGGCAAGATTTGGTTCCTTCATATAAAATTTTGGGAAAGATTACCCCTGTGGAACTAACAATAGTAAATATTCGAACTCATAGCATCTCTCCTAAATTGTGTGAAAATATTTCCCAGATCATTGTTGAACATACATAGTATCTTAGAAAATTAAGTTTTTTTTTATTACACTGTTTTCAACAGACAATATTTTGTGCGTAAATATTTAATTAAAGAAATAAATCTAATTCATCTTAAAGTCTCGTGACAGCATTTGTTGAGATCTTGCCCTCGTCATATATCAACTTGAAGTTAAATCTCCATCTTTAAATTTTTTGTAGATAATACTACTATAAAATATTATTAAAAACCATAATTTCAGATTTTTATCTTGTGTCCCACAAGAGATATCAAAGCATTAAAGATGCAGTTTTTAAAAATGTGTTTTTTTTTTTTTTTTTTTTTTTTTTTTTTTTTTTTTTTCTTTTGGAAGAGAAAATAAGTCCCATATATGAAATTTCTCGACTTAATACAAGTACTTTCTGCCTATTTATAAAAATATTGTGTCATGTTAACAGCACTAATTTCTAGAAAAAGCTGAAAGTTATTGGGAAAAATCTTAAGCAATATTCTAAAATTCTATCGCTGAAGATACATTCTAGGAAATTATTTTATTAATATATTTTATTCTGAACAAGTTGCTTTAATGCCTTCTCGAATTGGAAAAAATAAAGATCAGTTAGTTGCAATTCCGTAAGTCTTAAGGATGTAAAAAAAATGCTGCACAGGATGAAATAAAGATGGCTACCATGTACAATAAAAATTAATTAAATTAAAAATGCATTCAGTTTGAACTCCCATCAAGTTAGAGTTGTTGTACAAAAAATTTCAAGTTTCTTTAAATGATCAAGTAACCAATAAAATATTTTCTAGACAACTTCAAATGGATTTACCCGAAATCTTTTTGCTTCAAAGAGAATTTTACAGAGCCTTTTCTTAAGAATTTTCTGGTAAGAATTTACTGTCAAAGATATGACACAAGTAGATAACATATCGCACATTCTGACAATTTAATAGTAAGGGTTAAGCAAAATATTTTCTCAATTCGAAATATAAAAGCAGTAAATCTTGATTACGTCCATTAATAACTATATCGTAATAATAATACTATATATTTTACAACGAAAAGGTAAAAAATTATAAGTAATGATTTTGCTTATACTTTACTTTAATAATAAAACATTTAAAATATATTAAAAATTGACATGTTCCAACTCTTTCTCATTGAGTTATCTTCAGAAATGTAAATAGAAAGATTACAAACGCAATGAACGTGAAAAACTGGAATAAATAATTATTGAATTAAAGTTAAATATGTAACGCCTAGAGGTGTGCACGGGCCGGATTTTCCAGGCCCGGCCCGGCCCGGCCCGTAGGAAAAAAATTTCGGCCCGACCCGGCCCGTTGTAAAACTTAAAAGTTAGGCCCGGGCCCGGCCCGGCCCGTTTAAATTTTTATATTTTAGGCCCGGCCCGGCCCGTACAGAAATCAGTGAAAACAGGCCCGGCCCGGCCCGGCCCGGCCCGTTTTGGCCCGTTACAATTTTTACGATTTCTAAAAAATTCAGATTTTTTTCATATAATTAAGATTTTTTTTAAAGAATACTGCATACATATCTATGGAATGATTTTACAGTATATTTTACACATTAGCAACATTAGTGATTACTAAGATTCTTAGGCTTTCAACAATCAAATAAAGATTCATCAAAAAATTAATATGGCTTAGAACAAAAGAAAAAAGAAAGAAAGTTAAAAACATCGTAACTTTTGAGGCTGTTTAATAAAAAAAGATTTATAAAAATATTTCTGTATCATTTTATTAAAGATTTTAAATACAAATTCATTCGTTAATTCAAATATGCGCCTTTCTGATACATTTCTAAATTCATTTTTTTCTCAGAAACGCATAGCAAGTATCTTTATTCAGAAACTATATAATCAAATGGCATTAACCATTTTTTGATACAAACAATTTAAGAATACTGAAAGGAAATAAATTATTATTATAGTTAGCGTTTTCAATAGAATTTCCGGAAGCGATAGCATGGGAAGGGAGAAAAACCTGCAACCATTTGAGAAACTATTGTATCTGAACAAGGTTATGCAAGTATTTTATTCATCAAAAATGAAAAATGCTATTCGATTCCAAATGCCTTCAATAGCCAGGCTTATCACTTTTATAATTTTACAATTAAAAATTAATCTGAAAATGCGTCAAACTTTCGCGTTATTGAGAAATTAATTTAAAAACCATCAAACTTTCGCGTTATTGAGAAATTAATTTAAAAACCATCAAGAAGTATATATATCCAAAGACTAATCTAACATAAGTTCTTTATCGCTGTTAATAATTTTACAAATCATGTTGTCTGCCCTACAGATCTTGAGAACAATTAAATCTTGTTTCGGTCCGGCAAGTCTATATGTAGAACAATAATACAAGCTTGATCTCGGCCCGGTATGAGTCAGTTAAAAAAATATTAAAACGGGTTACACACAATTTAACTGTCCGATGCTGATCTCACACTGTACAAGTTACATTTTTATATTGATACTGTCAAACTAGTATGGTTCGTGACGCACATTTATATTTATTCTCGTTAAAACCATTTGCGTTGAAAATAGATCATATTTTATCGTTTCTGCTTAAATCTTCAGAACGGGCCGGCAGGCCCGAAAATTTTTTTATCGGCCCGGCCCGGCCCGTATGGCCCGTTCAATTTTTTTGCCGGCCCGGCCCGGCCCGTTTATTTTGTTTGTCGGCCCGGCCCGGCCCGTTGAGAAAACCATTCTGATTCTGCCGGCCCGGCCCGGCCCGTTAGAAAATTTGAAACGATTCCGCCGGCCCGGCCCGGCCCGGCCCGCGGGCCAGGCCCGGGCCCGTGCAGACCTCTAGTAACGCCTTCTATATTTTCGACATTATCCGTGTCCCAACTATGTAGTTACCCTGCAAACATTCAATCCACATACTTGGTATGCGGAAAGATAAAAAAATCATTAAAAACACGCGAACTTTTAAAATAAATTTCTATGGATCTAATAACAGATCTAATTTTTATTTTAAATTATCCATAAGAAACTCAATTGAAATTTATTTAAAAATTTCACATGTTTGTTCACGAATAGCCTATCTTTTCGCGTTCCGAGTATATAGATTGAATATTTGGACGGTTTTCAGGGTAACTACCTAGTTGGGACACGGACAATGTCGAAGATATAAAGGGCATTGCATATTTAATTTGAGTTTAATATTATTTATAGGGATGGGACGAATATTCGGCCACTATTCGGTATTCGGCCTATTCGGCCCTTTTGCCGAATATTCGGTTGACCGAATACTTCGGCCGAATACCTGTAGCCGAATATTTAGAGATATCTTGCCAAATACTGCTAAAATCTCACCGAATAGTGAAAGATATCTTGCCAAATAAATTTCGGATTTAAAGAATTTCATTCTTGAATTTTTTTTTTTTCTCTAATCCAAATTGGCTACTTCATTTATGAAGTCATTCTCACTCTTACTTACAAAATATAGAGTTATTCAGATACTAAAAAATATACAGCCTTTCTGTATTTTCTATAAAAGTTAGTGATATTCTAGAAAATGCTGCCCAAGTTGGAGATTTAGTTGTACGGGAAATGTCATCATTAGAGAATGATATATTACAATTCAAGATATAAAAACACTGCCTTATTCAAAAATGCTCGAATATTTATTAATGTCTGCAAATTCCAAGCACATATAAAAAAGGCTCTTATGAAATTCATAACTTATTTTCTATAAAGTAAGAAATGAAAAAAATTTATTCACTAGGTGTGTTAACGAAGATTCATTTTCAAAATTAAATATAATATATCACCATTCCAAATACAACGGTACATCTGAAAGCAGAACTGGTGTCCAAACTCTATACACATTAGATGACACAACTTGCTTTATGAAGATGGTTTTATAAATATTTTAATATAAATTCTAAATACTCAACAAAATAATTTTTTCATTCTATAGTTTTTACATTTAAATAATTATTTGCATAATTACTGACTTAAATATATAACATTATGTGTATATTTTTAATTTAATCTTCCTTCCTTCCTGTTGTTATCAATTTCTGTTTATCCTTTTAATGCTTGTTGAATAAGTGGAATATTGAAGTTGAACATTGCATGTGCCGATTCAAATGTCAAAGATTTTGTTAACATATGCATTCTACTTTAAGCATAACCTTTTGCTTTAACATAATTTGTAATTTAAAGCTTGGCATCTGATTTCAGAACAGTCTCATTCTTACAAATTTGCTTATCACTAGGGACACAAAATCTAAATGATCAAATTTACTTTATTAAAGGTTATTTCAAAAAATATGTCCTTGTGAGTTCTGAGAGAGAAAGAGAGATTAAAAATATTACTGATTTTGGATGCAAGAAGTATCAATTGATAGTAAAAATGAAGTACATTCTTCATATTTTAATGGAACTATTTTCCCATCTTGACTTACTGAAAATCAGTTTGATGTACATTAGAATAAAGGATATAATGCAATTTCATAATTTTTTTGTGTTAAAATAAGTTTTTCAAATTTAAAAATACATTTAAAAGCACATTTAAGAGTAATAATTATTAATGAGCTCCTATTTTTAAATTCTGTATAATTAAAATTTATTTTCTTTATTGGAAAAAAATTTTTACTATTCGGCCGGCCGAATATTCGGTATTCGGCCTAAAATTTGGCCGAATATTCGGTATTCGGCTATTCGGCCAAATCACTATTCGTCCCATCCATAATTATTTATTCCAGTTTTTCACGTTCATTGTGTTTGTAATTTTTCTATTTACATTTCTGAGGATGACTCCATGAAAAGGAAGTGAAACATGCCAATTTTTACTATATTTTAAATGTTGTATTAACAGAGTTTTATAAGTAAAATAATTGGGCACTACTAGGTTATCCCGTCGACACAAAAATTATCGCCAAACTATAAGATTAAATGCCAATAATGAATGATCAGGAATGTCACATTTAGTGACATTAAATGAGATTCACTTGTTTAAAATGTCATTAAATGATTTTTATTTCGACTTTTTATTAATATTTTTATTAATATTCTACTAATTATTATTTTTTTTTTTTTTTTTTGTTATTTAAAAAAAAATTATGTCAATATGTATAATTTGGCCATTAGTTTGGCGATTTGTATAATTTGGCGAAACTGGTCGACGGGATAACAGAGCAGTACCAATAATTGTTTATAATATAAGTTCTAATTTTTTCGTTATATAATATTTATTTATTATAATAAAATATTTTCCCACTCTTTCTCTCTTTCTCCGAATAACAGATATTATTTATTTCATAAGTTGAGAAAACAGAAATTCTGTCCTCCTTTACTATATTTGAGCCCTTAAAGAGATTTTTTTATTTCAAATGTTTGAAAAGGCATGAATTTGGATAGTCGGTGTTTCTCTTTTGATTTTTGATAAACGTACAAAACTGTCAGAAAAATGGGAGCTTAAATATTAAATGTACATTACAACATGAACAACACACTCTGATGAACATATCTAGTATATCATTAAAAGCGACAGAAGGAAAGGCAAGTAATTCAAGCATAAAAAGAGAAAACTTTAAATTTTAGCACAAAGACCTTTTACAAAAGTAAAAATATTTTCCAAACAAAAACGCTGCCTTATTCTTCAAAATTAGGCGACATCTTTTACTGGATTTTTTTATTTTATAAATGTTAACCCTTTCGGGTCTCGTGTACTGTTAATAGTAAATGTCTTTTCATCGGGTATTATTTTGTATTAACAATTACTTAGTTACTTTCGACATATAGAAACTATCCATTCAAATATAGATCCATTGAAATTTATTATGCCTCTCTTATTATGACTTCATTTATATGTTGACATTGGATAATAATAATAATAATAATAATAATAATAATAATAATAATAATAATAATAATAATAATAATAATAATAATAAATAATAATAATAATAATAATAATTTACTTAATTCTTTTTGCACTGTTTGCGATTCCCTTTTTTTTTACATATATTTCACTCTTTAAAATGTAAGTTACTTTTCCGAAGCAATCACATGTGTTAAAAAACAAAAACAAAAAATTAATAAATTGTTATACCCTCTCAAATCCTGTTTTAATACATCATTTTCCAAACGCCTTTGAAAACTCTTCCTTAGCCTATTATTATATCAATATGAATTCAATACTGCACAAAATAAGTTCATTCGTTAGATTTCGGATAATGATAGGCTGCGGTTAACGCTATAAAAATAAAATTTATTTTATTCTCAAATTGAAAAAGAAATTACGATCCGTAAGTTTTAATTTTATTTACTAAGTATAAAAAATCTTTCATTTAAGGCAGAGGTTCTCAAACTATCGTTTCTTGTACCTGTAAGTGCGCTAATTTTTTAAAATTCAAATTTTTTGATATGCACCACTTTTTTGAAATAGTAAAATTCGCCTTAATTAATGACTTATCATTTAAGGTGAAAAGAAGAGGGATTTTAAAAAGGTGATGCCAATTAAGAAATCTGAATTTTACAAAATTAGCCTACTTACTGGTGCGTGAAACCATAGTTTGAGATCCCTTGTTTTAAGGGAAAGCATGACTGGGTACAACCCTATGGGAAATGTGTGAGATTTATAACCTGTTTCCTCGTAAACTATCCGACCGATTTTGATGAAATTTCGAATCCATATTCTGTGGATTGTGTTTTAAATTTATGGCAGACAGTCCTTTCCTGTGACTAAAACTATTTATTTTAGAACAATGGCATTTTTACAGAAATTTTATGTTTTTCATTTTTTTCCCCAGTGAAAATAATTATTTTTTAACTGCAATCTAACTGCCAATATTCTACCATCGAAAATTTTTTTATCGAAATCGCTGAAGCACTTTAGGAGCTAATGGGATTTTCAGCTTAAAAGTACGGTTTTCTTGAGAACTAAAAATTTTAGACAGCGCTAATTTGTGTGAATTTCTTGCATAGTTTTATTAAACACGTGATTTAAAGTTAACTAGCAGGGGTGACCGAGCTCAGCTCGGTCAAAATTAACTTTGTGTTCAACTCGATATAGTATTATTACTGTAAAACATGTTATTAATAATAGTATTATTTATAAAAACAATCAACTATGTTTGTATGCACATGTTCATAAATTTTACTTTATTTTAAAATTTACAAAGAAAGGACATCAATCCAAATCACTTTTATAGCTCGGCTCTGATTAGTTTAACTATGCATTTCGAAGACTATTAAGAATGTATAAGAAATTTCTTCACATTCTGAAAGACAATATTTTTTGCCAGATATAACCAAATTTGGACACATTCTTTCATTTGGCGCCAAATATGTGTTTTGGTTTCGTAACCTTAATAGTCGATTTTTCGGCCAAATTTCGTCAGTATTTTGTCAAATATCGCCAACTTATTGGCTTTTGCCATAGTCTCGTGATCCTGACCCTTTTTACCCAAATGATCCATTAATCACATATGATCAAACATGTGACTTAGCTCAATGATCTTCAGGTAATCAAAAACAGTAGAGTATAAAATGAATCAAAATCGTTTAAGCCATTTCTTAAGTAAAATTAGCATGACAGCATTCAGCATTGAAGCGATATGACCCACTAATATAATTTTGTTTAATATGCAACTCAGCTCAATAGTCTTCTCGTGACAAAAGACGTTCCATTGCAAAATTTAGGTAAAATTGACTGAGTCGTTGTTATATATAATTAGAATGACCCGAACCCATTAAGACCTAAAACGACCCACTAACTGAATTGTTACGTGCATGTGTCTATCTCAATGGTTTTCTTTTGCCCGAAAACGATATAATAGAAAATATACTGAAAATGGTGAGAACAATTTTCTAGATAAAATTAGCATGACCCCCAAATGACCCTTATATCGAAATCTCTCGAAAATGTGACTTAGTTCATTAATTTTTGCGTGCCGAAAAACGTTAAATACAAAATTTAGATAAAATCGATTGAGCCAATTTTTAGGTATAAATAGTTTGACCTTGACCCATTATGACCCAAAATGATTCATTAATTGAGTTTTCTGAAACATCTGACTTAACCCAATGATTTTCTTGTGTCCGAAAACGATAGAATATAAAATTCAGTCAAATTTGCGCAAGACATTGTCTAGATAAAATTAGAATAACCCAAAAGTGACCCATTGATCGAAATTTCTCGAACATGTGACATAGCCCAATGATTTTCTCGTGCCAAAAATATGCTGTATACAAAATTTCGTTAAAATCGATTCATCCATTCTTTAGATATAGCTTGACCATGACCCATCATGACCCACAAATGACCCTTATAATCGAAATCTCTCGAACATGTGACTTAGCCCATTAGTTTTCTCGTGTATAAATATTGTTACACTCAAAATTTCGTTAAACTCGATCCTGCCGTTCTTTAAATATAAATAACTTGACCCAGACCCTTTATGACCCATTAATCGAAATTTCTCGATCATGTGACCTAGCCCAATGATTTTCTCGTGACAAAAAATGTTGTATACAAAATTTCGTTAAACACGTGTTCTTTAGATATAGCTTGACATGACCCGTTATGACCCATCATGACTCATAATATAATGACCCATAACCTCTTATAATCGAAATCTTTCAAACATGTGAGATAGCCCATTAATTTTCTCGTGTCAAAAAACTTACATACAAAATTTCATTAAATTTGATACTGTCGTAGTTTACATATAAATAGCTTGACCCAGACCTTTTATGACCCAAAATGACCCAGTAATCGAAATTTCTCGAACTGAGACCTAGCCCAATAGTTTTCTCGTGCCAAAAAAATGTTGTATACAAAATTTCGTTAAAATCGATCCACCTGTTCTTTAGCTATAGCTTGACTATGACCCATTATGACCCATCATGACCCACAAATGACTCTTATAATCGAAATCTCTCGATCGTGTGATCCCATTAGCTTTCTCGTGTCAAAAAACTATTACAGGCAAAATTTCGATGAAATTGATTCTGCGGTTCTTTAAATATAAATAGCTTGACCCAGACTCTTAATGACCCAATATGACCCATTAAAATTTTTTCTCGAGCATGTAACCTAGCCCAATGTTTTTCTCGTGCCCGAAAACCATAGAATGCAATTTTTAGTCAAAATTGCGTGAGAAAATCTCTAGATAAAAATAGCATGACCCACAATGACCCCAAAAATGACCCACTAACCGAATTTTCTCGAACATGTTACCTAACCCAATGGTCTTCTGGTAATCCAAAACGATAAAATGTAAAATTTGGTCGAAATCGTTAGAGCCGTTTTTTAGATAAAAATGGCTTGACCCATAATGACCCAAAAATGACCCAATAATCGAAATTTTTCGAACATGTGGCCCAGCCCAATAGTTTTCTCGTGCCAAAAAACGATTGGTTACAAAATTTCCTTAAAATCGATCCAGCCGTTCTTTAGATATAAATAGCTTGATCTTGACCCATTATGACCCAAAATGACCCAATAATCGAATTTTCTCGAACATGTGACCTAGCCCAATGGTCTTCTCGTGCCCGAAAATGGTAAAATCGAAATTTTTGCGAAAATCGTTAGAGCCGTTTTTGAGATAAAATTTACCCACACACACACACACACACACACACACACACAATTTTTGCTCGCATTATAGTATAAGATGTAAACACTTGGAAAAAATTTGGTTACATATTATAAATGAGTATAAACATTTAGAGTAAAATTAATGTGAGTGGGAATGCCATCCTAGTCTTGTCTTCCCTTATTAAAAATAATGATAAAAATAAACTAGTCGGATGTGACAATCCCAAAACTTTTTTCTATTTCGTACATGTTAATGCTTTAAAATTCACTTCCACAGTGCCAGCATTAAATGGCAATCTATGCCCATCATGGGGATTTTAATAATATGAAATTCTGTGCATTAGTTTTTGAGATATGGCTAACGCTAAAATAACATAAATCCTGCAAAATGCAGCATAGCAACCTTTTAAAAAGCAATTATATTATCCGGTTTATGAAAGTTGCAAAGAGACAATATGTTTCCATGGATCCAAAAACATTTTGTGAACCTAAAACGCATGTATGTTAAGTTTGATAGATTAAAAATTCTATATTTGCATGTGAAAAATACAACAAAAAAAAGTTCTTTGTTATGTAATATCTTTTATATAACTCCTTAACAAATATTTTATTGAATTTATATTTACTCATGAAATTTTTCTATAAAATATAGTCCAAATGCATAATAGATTACACAGCTAAGTTAGGAACTTGCATATTTATTCTTTTGTTCCTCTAAATAAAATAAAAATCCGGTTCAGAAGTAATCATCCCAAACACATTTCGAAAAGGGCCAATAATACGATTTCATTTCTATTAAGAAAGCATTTATTTTGTCCCGCAAATTTTCAGGAAACTTTGTTTTTCAGATTATTTTCTTTTTTCTAGACAAGATTCCTAAAATTTTCATGACGTTACGTGTCTTTTAAAAAGTCTTATTTCAGTTTCTAACTTGACTGGCCCAAACAATCCTTTAGTTTTGTTAAAGAAAAAAAAATAACAAAATACTCCTCCATCAACTTCTATTAGTATCTTCATATGGCTATTAAAAGATACGAAACATTTATAAGCTTTTTGACTTTATTGGAGAAATTTTCGAGTTATTACACTTTGTTCTACAATACAAGTGATATAAAGCGAATTTCTTTCGCCGTAAATACTTGAATTTTATATGGGAGCATCATTGAAATTTTCATTTTAATATCTTTAGGAAATTGTTAGAATTTAAGGCGATTTAAGGATTCCGATCAGGTATCATAAAAAAAATGATTGAAAGAGTATTTAATTCAGAATATCACTTTATCAGATCTATGTTATAGAATTGTTTAAAAAAAATTCTAAATTATTCCCTGCTTCCCTTTCCATAACTTGCGAATTATTGTTGTTATTACTGATACGAATACCTATTTATGTTGTTGATTTACCTCTAAGAGCCATGTATTTTCAATAAGGCAAGGAAGAAAATCTCGCTCTACTTATCTATTAACGATTTGGGAAAATAGTTGTTGTTTTCGGTAAAGAATTGGGAATTTCGAAGTATATCTGAATCTTTTCATTGGTTTAATTCCGCAACTTATTTTATTTTATTCGTTTTCTGATTAGTCCATGCTTAATGTCTAGAAATGAAATATTTCTGTCTTTTTTTATTTTATTCGTTTTCTGATTGGTCCACGTTTAATGTCCAAAAATGAAATACTTCTGTTGTATGATGACAAAAAAAGTATTAAAAACTACAAAAAAAATAATAATTCAAAACAAATTTAGAAATAGGTTTAAAACAAGTTATAGTTAAAAATATTTTTTTTCTTTATGCGACGGTGTAAAAATTGAATATGTGCGATGTTTAGAAGTTTTAAAATTTGCAGTACCGAAAATTGTTAAACTGAAATTTCTTCTAACATATATTTATTATTGGTCCAGGAATATTTTTATTATTATTATTATTAAAGTGGAATTATTATTAAATTCCAGGCATATTAATATGACTCTGTTATTACGTAAGCTACGTTTTGATCATTATAAAAATGATGTTATTATTGTAAAATTTTTCAAATATATAAATCATTTATAAGTCTAAAATTATAGTCTTTGAAAATATTATTTCCTAAATAGTCGTTGTAATTTGTTAAATTATATTTTTTTAGCCTTCGATGCTATTTCTTTCAGACAAGCTAAAAATGTCGTGTCATCAGCCCTGAATTTTCTACGCAACCGATTTAATAATTATTTTTTTTAAATGAAAGCTATTTATTTGTAGTTGTGCCCATTTTAGCTATATTTTAATTTATTTCCATTTTTATATTTTATTTTTAATTTTAAATGCTTTTTTACGATATTTCTTCAAAATGGTGGCAATTCAGATTAGCTTTTCTCTTGATAATAAAATTACAATATCAATCAAATACAATATTATTACGGACGCCTTTTTCATATTACTAATAACAATAACTTTTAAAAAATATTTGAAGAGAAAATGATGTCACTATTTAAAACATCGGATTTTTACTCATAACGATATTATATTTCAGTATTTCTTTTTATTATGGACACTGAGATTGGGATTTTACTTTCAGATGACTTCAGTTAGTGAAAATGTCATAGTAAAAATGAAATTAGTTTTTTTTTTATATATAAAACTTTTTCTGTGAGTGCATATAAAATAAAATTTCTGGATTTCGCCGGCACTCAGATTACAATTTTAACTGAAGATCTGCGAATATTTGCATGCAAAATTGTAACTGGCAAACTTGACATTAAGTTTGGAAATATATTTATTATATATTGATTCAATAATGAAATTACTTTTGCTTTTTTTTTTTTTTTTTTTTTTTTAACCAAATCGATCGGGTCTTTTAAACATTCCATTCGTCGAATTCGACGCGATTCCACTCGTTTTATTGTTAAAATGCATTTCCTTTTTCTCAGAGTCTATAAAAAAGCGTTTAAACTAAAGAAAAAATCCGTTTTGAATGAATCTAGTCAATGAAGAAGTAGCACGTCAAATTGTATTTCTTTATTATTCTGCAATTCCAATGTCTCAGAAAGAAGTTGCTAATTAATTGGGTATTTCACGCCGTTCTGTTTGCCATTATATTGATAAACACAAGAAAAATGAAGTTAGTTCATTGCATTCTAAACAGGGTCGCCCTTCTAAAAAATCTCTGTCGATTTTTTTCCTTTCTTTCTTTCTAATCGGAGGCGAAACTGAATTCTGCAATGGCAGAATCTACATTCAACTTGTAATTTTTTTTTATGATAGTTATATCCTTAATTCATTCTATAGATAATGATGTTATATGTATGCAAAAAAAAAATAATTAAGCCATTCCATCAAATAGTTTTTTTTTAAATCTTGGTGTTAAACGTCAAAAATAAAGTTTTGAGAAAACGCGACTTAAAGTTGAAATTCTATGGATGCGACTATGAATGTGTTCATACATAAATTCTATAACTCCGTTAAAAATGCAAATATTTTTATGCGTTTTTTTGCATTGTGTTAAGAATTAATTGAATAATCAAACTAGATCATAAAAAATCGATTTTTTTTTTAACAATTACTTTTACGTTAATGACATTATCAATGGTTATTCAAATAGATTAATTTGTGTTTAACGAATATTTCATTGTCTGAAAATTAAGGAATGTTGTTATTTTGGGTACTATCCAATTCATATTTATATGACAATAGGTTAAGGAAGAATTTTTGGAGATGTTTAGAAAATATTATATTACAATAAGATTTAATTTATATTACAACTTTGTAATACTTTTTGAGCTTTATTATACATTATTCTTTCGGAAAAGTAACTTTTATTTTGCATTTAAAGAGTGAAATATAGGTTTTAAATAAAAGAATCGCAAACGACGCAAAGAGAATTAAGAAAATAATAATTATTATTATTATTACTAAATGCCTAAACATAAATGAAGTCATACAGTAAATGCATAAACACATACTAACATAACTATATATAAATAATAGCAAAAGTATTTCTTAAAACAAAATAATACTCTGTTAAAAGACATGTATTATTAATAGTACACTAGACCCGAAAGGGTTAAGCCAGAATAAATTAAAAGTCTTACCAAGGATCCTCGGTACATATATTCTCAACAGTTATTGTCTCGTCGTGCTTGTTATTATTTCCAATAGGTTGATTTAATTCTTGAAATATACTGATGGGATCTGCAAGTCTAAATTGATGCACATTTATGTTATTCTCGACATCGACCACATCTGGAAGGTTTCTGCTTACAGCCTGTCCTTTGGAATTCATGTCTTACTCCTTGCGTTATTCAGCTTGCATCCAGAAAAATAAGGTATCGCTATTTTTAAAATACCGAAACTTCAATGATGCAACTTTTCTGCAATGAAACATTAAAAGAATATTTATTACATTGGATATGTAGACAGTGGCGTAGCTAGGATGGTTGACACCCGGGGCGGATGTAAATGGGGACATCCCTCTCCAGCATGTTGTCACCCTCCCCCCCCCCCAATCTGTCATATTTTTTTTATCGCAATTCTACGTTATTATAACAAATGTCCATATTAATCCTTATTTACCTTTCGTTCTCCAACAAAAGAAAAAAAAAAGTGTGGCTCATCACTCATCCCATAAGTCAGTATTATACTCAATGCGGTGTCTATATCTAGAAGAAAAGCCTTTCTTTTAGAGTTTGCATTTCGCTGCCCACTCGTTGTAAAGATTGGCTTTTGTTCCCTGGTGTATATCTTATTAAGACGTCCCATTTTGCACAAAATTTCACTTTCTCAAAGAAAGGTAAATTAATTCTAATGCGTCGTACGCCAAAAATTCAATTTTACTCCAGTTTTTTTTTTTTTTTTTTTTTTTTTTTTTTTTTTTTTACAAAATTTTACAATATTATGTGTATATATTTGCAAATAAAGATTGGGTGTCACCCCTTAGAGGATGACACCCGGGGAGGATCGCCCCCCCCCCCCGCTAGCTATGCCACTGTATATAGATGAATACTATCAGACCAAAATCTTTCATAATTTTTTTTTTTCTGAAATCAGATTTTTTAAAACCAAGTTCGGCATAGAAAATTTCCGAGTTTGATCACTGTTATTGTACAAAATTTTTAAATGAATAGCAACGATAGTTACTGTTATTATGTTCGATAATATGCGATCGATATGCTTCGATAATGATATGCAGTTTTATTTTTCTTTTTTTTTCATTTTTTTAAACTTTGGATGATATTTTATTTATTTGATAAAATCTGCATGCTTAATTAAGTTGTTAAAGACCTAGCTTGGAAGGAGTTTCTATCTTCTATCTCATCTCGTTTCTACTGTGGAGTTGATATTACACTCGAGCAGATTGCTAAATTCATGTCTTTCCACCAGTTGCCTGGACCAATCAAACTGTGGTATTTTCGAACACGCCAGGAAAACTTAATACTGCAAACAAGTCAGATGAAACATCGGTGAATATCACCGCTAGACCCTGGTTCTAGACCAGCTAACGGCATGGGTGTCTTGTCCTTGTGATGTGTATTAAAATGTATGTACTGTAGTTTCTGTAATAAAGTATTCTGTACCTGTTTCTGTGGATTATGGATCATTCGAGGTAACAGCCATTGTAGCTATAGACCTCAAAGCATTGTACACTCAAACTCAAAATCGGTGAATATTTTTCCAAATCATTTACTTTCTCGAATTTTTGACCGATCAACCATCTCCAAATCTTTTAGGAACTATAAAATTCATTCCTGCTTCTATCACAATGAATCCAGACTAAGCAAAAGTTTACCGAGCTTTGAAAAAGTCCAAAGCTTCATTTACATTACAACTAAACGGAAGACTCTATTTGCTCCGCCCACAGATGAGTCAAACAGTGAATGAAGCTGAACCTCCTTCCCCCTGAACGGAAGGTCTGGAACCCGTAATGGAATCCTTATTCTCTGACTTACGTAACTTTAGATATAGTTCAATAAATTTTGAAGGATTTCTCCCAATGCGTACCATTTTCTACAAAACATGTGAAAAATAATAGAGAAAAGCACCCTGTTATAATTGAAGAAAAGAATACAGCTGCCTCCAGAAGATGACACCTTCACAATGAGAACAGGCTGTAACATATAGTAATCTTCGACCAGGCTTTATCACCACAAATGGAAAATCTGCACTCATAATCAAATAGCAGTTGCATTCTAAAATGGCTCTAAAGCATCTGATTCGAACCGTTAAATAAAAATAAGAAACATACATATATCATTAAATCATTAAGATATTCATAGAAAGACATGTGTGAAGGTAGTGGATATTGACTTTGGAGGTAGGGGATATTGGATTTAACTAGAAGAGATTAACGACAAAGTCCCCCTGCGTATTTGCTGTAAGAAATATTTTAATCTTAAACGGAAGTCGGTAGTATGTAACAATATCCGCCTCTCTCGTGACATTTACGTTGAGCACACTTCGGGTATATATTAAACCCAGCCACCGACACATGGAAAACCAAATAGCATAACCGCCAAGCGTGTATTTGAAACATCCCCCAACTGGCAAAACCCTCCGCAGCTCTATACAATAACATTTCACCGAAATAGACACCCGTGATTCATATCAATAATGTTATATGCAGTAATCCGCCATTGAATTCCTGCTCCTAACAATTCCTCTTATCATTCAATAATAAGACATTAACTCACTAGTTCGATGCGTGAACCCGCCCAATGATCTTTTGATATTTAACTTAAATCACAACTCGCACCCAGCAAGTAACGTCAAATTACATATTTCTGCTAATACCACCAAAATAACCTCTCCAGTGACACACAACTAGAAAATGCTAATAATGCCTCACTCGATGGAATTTTGTGCTATGTATCCTATTCTCTCTAACGATAGATTCTCGTTTAAAAAAAAAAAAAAAAAAAAAAAAAAAAAAATGCATAATGGTGGTTTTTCTCTGTTTCTGCACAGTCATGAAATGTTAAACGTCATCTAAGGCTATGTTATTTATTTTTTCTAATTTTTATAACACAACAGCAAATGATAACAATTTGTCTAAACAAAACACAAGCTGTTATAAGCAACAAAAGCTTTTGGGCAATAGAACAGAGAGTATTGAACAAGATAGTCTGAAATTAACTTCAATTAGATAATTTTAATGCATGTCGGCCAATGGTGTGGATTCATTTGGCCCTAACACAAAGTCAGTTCAGTCCGAAAAAAAATGAGTTACAGAACAGTGAGATTGGTTAGAACCTGCGGTAATATTTCTGTGACGTTTTGCTCTGGCTTTAACATATACATATATTTTTATTATATAAACAAAGTACCTTTAAGGTTTTAAATATTATATAATACAGGAAAAAAAAATTTCTTTAAAGAAATTCATTACACATTCTTCTTATCTGCATTTTGTCTTACTACCAGTTGACCCGCCCGGCATTTCCCAGGCACGTGATAACATTCTTAATTCAACTTTATTTTGTCTGAAATACATGTCCACTAACTGTGTGAAAAATCGGTTTATAAAAAAATGTTATTTACCGGTAAAAAGACTCGAGATATCTGACACAGAAAACGACAGGAAGAGACGACGGCTGCATAATTTTTGTACTGAAATATTCATAACTGTAAAAATATCTGACTTACGTATAACTGTTTTTTTTCACATCGAAATCTTGAATGATTTAAAAAAAAAAATAGACTTTTAGGAGATTTCAAAACTTTTAGTATTAGAACTTTCGTAGAGTACAGGTTGTTATATCTGAAAACAGATTTTTTTTCAGTAAATGTGCCAAATAATATTACTTTACAAAATCTCTGATAAAATTACGAAATTTCTGGTGCTTGTAAGTCCTTAAAGCGTACGAATCCTGAAATCAGGATTTTCGCTGCCACTCGCCATTGCGCCGAATCGCGACAAAATGTTTAATTTCACAAGTAAAAGAATAATTAGACTCGCCAAATTGTGGATGTTCAGTTTTTGTACTGTTTGTGAGTGTGTCATTATAATCGAGTTCGTAGAAACAACATAGACACAGAAAGAATAATGCGATAGGCATTTCTCTATTGACAGTTAATCACTATCTATGTGCGGGAATCATGCTGGCAAAACACAAACAAAATTATAGTGAATGCACAGGTTTAAAATATGTACCGATCGAAAATATGTTTTTTTTAGCACTTTCCAACAAAGTTTAAGCTTATGCATTTGGTTTGTCTGTTCGTCTTTCCGCTTGGCCGTCTGTCTACACTCTAACTCCCGTAAATATATTCGAATTGCCATGTCATTGATTAGCGTCACCAAAGCATGTTTGGTATTGCATATGAAGTAGGGTACACGACATTTCGGTCCCGCCACTTCGGTCCCGCCATTTCGGTCCCGCCGTTTCGGTCCCGAGACATTTCGGTCCCTGGCCATTTCGGTCCCGAGACATTTCGGTCCCTGGCCATTTCGGTCCCGAGACATTTCGGTCCCTGGCCATTTCGGTCCCGAGACATTTCGGTCCCCAGCAACTTTAGTCCCTTGCCATTCGGTCCCTTGTTATTTCTTTGCTCGGTAACTTAGAAGTCGGATTCTAACTGTTGTGGGCCTGCCAAAATGGTATAAGTTCAACATTATTCCGGCCTTATTTTAATTTTTCTAATTCTTACCCTCCCTCCCGCCAAATTTTATAAAAAGTTGAATATAAGAGTCCGATAAATTTAAACTTTTATAACTCGTGATAATGAAATCGCAGCGAGCTGAAAAATTTGTTTGATTAAACAATGTGATATAAATTTGCGAGATATTGTCTTTTGCTTTTAGTAGTATTATTAATAATCAGAATAAATATTTAAAATTTTATTATTAATTATTAGTACCAGTATTTTATATAAACTTCTATAAACTACTTTAAACTAAAAAGTATTTTATATAAACTGCCATAAATATTTTTTTGGCAGTTTACATACATTTTTTTAGAACCTTTAAATTAGCATCAATTAAATAACAAAAAACTGTGCTTAATTTTTTTCTTCCAATTAGTTTAATAATCAATGTCTTTAATAATTCAGTTAGACAGTTATAATGTATACATATTTCCTAAAATCACCCACCTACACCCTCTCCTTTGATAATTCAGAAATGAGATATATTTATTGAAGATCAATTTTTTATTATTATTATTATTTTTATAATGCAAAGTTGGATCTTATAAATTTGTTTTCATAAGTTACTTTCCATTATTAACATTGCGAAAGCAATAGCGATTTCGTAACTGGGCATTCTATGAAAAAAAAATGTTTTTAAAAATTTGCCTCCGCCATTTTTTTTTTTTTTTTTTTTTTTTTTTTTTTTTTAATGATAATAATAGTATTTATTGATTGCATTTTTTAACAGTCTTCTCACGCCATGAAGACAATTTTTGTGAGTTAATTTTATTGAAACTGGGCCTATTTCATTCTAATAAGATAATTCTTTTTATTTATTTATTTACATAAAATTAATATAATAATATTTTAAAGTATAATAATATAAATATTATACATAAATATTATGTATGAAGTATAATGCATAATTTAATAAAATACATTAAAATGTAATATAATAATATTTTTAATAATTTTATTTTCAATTTTTAAGTGACAAAACTAAGTTTTTATTTATTTATTTATTTATTTATATTACCTTTTCGCTCCTACTTTCCCAGAAAAAAATATAATTCTTATTTTAGTTTTATTTTTAACTATACTAATTGTTTTAAATTTCTGTAATTTTAAATATGCAATGAATAAACAAGTAAAAGATAAATTTCAGTTTAGAACTACTAGGAAATATAATGATGTATTGAATATAAAGTGGATTATGTATTGAGTTTATTTTAAAATAAAATTCATTATGTAAATTAATAATATTATTAATTAATAAATATATTCAATAAAATATTAATTTAATTTTTATATTAAAATTACTAACTGTTTTGAGAATTAGGATTACCAATTATCATTAGGATTACCAATTATGATTAGGATTACCACACAAAATTTGTGTGAATTATAATATTTTGGATAAGAGTTATACGTGTGTGCAGTTTTCGGGCACTTTTAATTGCATTATACTAAAATTTTATGGCCTTCAGTTTAAAAGCATTGCAATGTTCCCTATAAAACTATGTCTTATTTCTCAAAATTTCAGTTTGAAAGAGAAGGGACCGAAATGTCTTGGGACCGAAATGGCTAGGGACCGAAATGTCTTGGGACCGAAATGGCTAGGGACCGAAATGTCTTGGGACCGAAATGTCTCGGGACCGAAATGTCTCGGGACCGAAACGGCTGGACCGAAATGGCGGGACCGAAGTGGCGGGACCGAAACGTCCTGCTTCCTATGAAGTATGTATGATTAATGGTTCATTTACAGGGATACTCAAAAGAATTCGATTACATTATGGTATATGGGGGAAAATTGTTTGGAGAGTATTTTAATGTCATTATGCTATTTCAAATGTATTGAAACTGATATAAATCACTGGATTTCACTAAGATCACGTTAAAACAAAGCATTCAGAGCATTTTTATTAATTTACAGAGACATATAAAAGAATTCATTTACAGTACTGTCTTTGTGTAATAACTGCTAGAGAGAACGTTTTAAAATTCAGTATACGCTTTTAAATTTAATTAGATTTTACATATTACTTTTTATATATAAATTCAATATCTTATATACAGAGCTGCACAAAAATATGCTTATAACATTCTTCCTTATTAGAGGAAATTTCTGAAGGGGAATTTTCAACTGAAACATGTTTATTTCTTAAATAAATTAAATTTTGGAATGCGTTTTATTAATATATACAAATATCTGTTTTATATACAGGGCTGCTAAAAATTTCAGATAATTTTCCGTAATGCCATTCTTGAAGTGTCTTTGGTTTCTCCTGGAGTTGGCACTGAATCATCTATGGAGGGTCTCCTTTCCCTTTGGCAGTCCTGTCTCAGCCCTTTACTGGGGCTTTTAGCGTTGTCGACACTAGTTGGGGCTTGTTGGGCTTAAACCATCTGGCAGGCCTCAGTATCTATCTGAAACTGAAACTGAAACTGTCTTTCAAAAAAAAAATTAAGTAAATTTACATAAATCGATTTTTAATGGATATATCAACTTCTAGTTTTATTAGAAATTGTTGTAGAAATTCTCAAAGAGAATTTTTTTGTAATTGGATACAAAACTTCTCGTTTTTAGGTGGATAACTTCATTAGGAAGGGGAAACTTTGAAAGTCCACAGTTCTTTACCGCATTAGAACGCTTGTCAGTGGTCAAATTGTAACAAAACTTTCTCCTCTTTTCGAAGAAATTGAGAAATAATTTTATTTGTGGTCCGATTAAAATCTATGCTTTAGATGAATTATGAGCCTTTTCCATTCTTTAAATTAGAATTTTTAATTATTAACTCAACTAATTATTATAAACTTAAAATTTTGAGTCTCAAGTGCACCAAGAGAGGTCTTCAATTACTCACACAAAACTTTTCAGTTTTGCACGTGCGGTAAATTTTCCTAGCCATCGCAGACACACATATGCACACAGATCAAAACTTTCTTTTATTATTACAGACAATGCTACTACATAAAAAAACAGAAATCTGCTTTTAGCTGTACATTTCTATTTTTTTATCTTACTACACAGTATGGAAACATGATTGCATTTTTAAGCACAATGAGAAGCAGTTTACTGCTAAAAAATACATGAAATATAAAATGAAACAGGATATGGATAAGGAAACAGTTAGAAAAATATTTTCTTCAAATCTACTTACCAATTTTCGCGACCTTAGAATCTCTAATGCACAAAATCTTTAAAAAATTGTTTAACTTCACCAATTGTTTTCTATTGTGTTTCCTTAAGTAAATTTGAAGAAGAGACTACAACTTCTTCTTACAGAAGACTTCAAACTTTCTTTTCAAAATGCTTTACTCTACACATCTATTTTAAATCAATGGGTAAACTTATGGGAATCCGTAGCAGATGGAATATGCAAAATCGAAATGAGAACGGAAAACTGCTGATACATTTCTTTGGAAAGATAAAATAGTTTTACTTTAGATTTGAAAATAAAATACCATTTCTCACCGAAGTGTTTCTCAACTATTTCAGGTTCTATAATATTCCAAAATTTTAAAAATTGTACGTTTTCTTTGCCAGTTGAAATAATATAGGATATTTTATTTGTATCCCTCATAGTACGATCGATTTTTGCATATAAATGGTAATTTGCTTTTAATCCAAGTGGAATATGTTCACTTTTCTTTGTCGAATATTTGTATCTCACAATTTTTTTTAATTGTCATTGCTCGTATAAAATTGCATTAATTATATTATTTCTTTGGTTAATTACATTTATCTAAATAGCATGAGTGCATAAATCTTATAAGTTTGATTTTTGGCAGCTCATTTTCTGTAATATCTTATTTTTAAGTATCTTATATTTATTATGCTCAATTCCTCTTTATTATGCTCAATTTATTATTGTATTATGCTCAATTCCAATTTTAACTAATCACTAATATAGTTCGAAATAATCACACTAGACAACAATGGTTCTTTCTGAAAAATGAAATCAATTGATTCTAGATTAGTTTTTTCCACTTATTTTTCACACGCTTTTTGTTTTTTGCCAGATGATTAAGTTTTTAAGAAACCTTTAAATTTAGGCTTATGGAAATTGAACCTTTTTTGCGCCATTTTATGCTAATTGTATGTACAATAAACGTTTGATTGAATTTAAATTTCTATATAACGACTATTGGAATATTTGTTTCCGAAACATGTCGCAACGTGGGTATTCTTAATATGTATTTGTCAGTTTATTTATTAACCTAATTTGCATATTTTTCACTGTTTACGTTACTTTCAGCTTTCAAATAGTTGTCACAGAAAAGAGGTAGTGTTTTTCTAGACTAGGTTTTCATACTAATATGAAATCTGCTCCATAAATCTGTTTTCGTATATCACGTATAGTTTCTGATTAAAATGTTTTTATACTACATGGTGTTGACACAAATCGGATATAAAATAGTATTAAAAAATGCTCTGACGAGCACCAAAAAAGGTTAATATGTTTTTAAGTATGAAAGTCCTTCCGGCAGTGCCGGGAGGAAGAGGTAGCTTTCATATGCTTATATATTTATTTATTTATTTTAAGGTAAGTTACATTGTTCAAAAATACTAAGCTCAAATTAGTGGAAATAATCTTATAAAATTAGTGATTTTATAAGATTGAAACTAGTTTTTGTCAAGACTGAATATTAATAGGAATTTTTAGAAATTAGTTATCTTTTATTCAACCTGGTTTTATTTAAAGCGATTTAGAGAGTCACCAAATTCCACGATATCATAAAGTGTATGCCATTTTAAAGCAACATTGTGAATCGTTCAGATCAGACCGTTTCAAAATGTCAGCCATAAGCAAAATTCAAAGTGCTATAACTCAGTCATTTTTTAAGATATAGACAAAATAAAAGTGTTCTGGAATCATTGTTTTAAGTTCTAACACTTAAAAGAAAAATATTTTTCAAATTTTGATTTTTTCGCATTTAATTTTAAATTTTTAATTTTTAAAAAATTTAAAATGGCCACCATTTTGAAACAAAATGGCGGATGATGCTGGCCAACGAACTCGGTTGAGACATTTGTATTTACTATGTACATACCAAGTTTCATTGAAATCGGTTCATAAATACGCGTGTTATCACGTGACAAAAATCAGATCGTTTCAAAATGTCAACCATAAGAAAAATTCAAAGTACTATAACTCAATCATTTTTTAAGATATAGACAAAATAAAAAGTGTTCTGGAATCTTTGTTTTAAGTTCTAACACGTAAAAGGAAAATATTTTTCAACTTTTAATTTTTTTGCATTTAATTTTAAATTTTAAATTTTTTTAAAAATTTAAAATGGCCGCCATTTTGAAACAAAATGGCGGATGATGCTGACCAACGAACTCGGTCGAGACATTTGTATGTACTATGTACATACCAAGTTTCATTCAAATCGGTTCATAAATACGTTAGTTATCGCATGGCAAAAATCAGATATATATATATATATATATATTGTTATATATATATATATATATATATATATATATATATATATATATATATATATATATGTCAACATTTGAACGGAGGGTGGTTTTGGGGTTTGGGGGTCATGATCGGTGAAAATATACCAAAATTTTCCGGAAGTGCTTTCCTCAGGACGGCTGCAATAGGTAGCTTTTTACTTTTTGTAATGAAAGCTACCTAAAAAAGGGCTTGACAAGTGCTTCTGTTAATTATTGAGCATGAGGAAGGACAAGGGATTCCTTCTTGGCTACAACTCACTTCAATGCCAACTTTGAAAAAATCATATTTGCGCTTTTTCCGTGAAAACAAATCAGTCGCAGTTACTATAAAAATGTATAGTGTAAAGACATAACCAGTAAAGATATAGCTTAATTAGACATAAATGTAAGGGAAGACGACCTAGTGCCAAAAACCTAAATCCTGCAGGTATCACATTCATGCACTGCACCAAGCATGTCCTAAGTGTATAATTGCACAGAAAATTGATTTGTAGTATAGTGCAGAGTGAACTGTGCAGTTAACATCAGGGATGTAGTGCAGGTTATACGCCGTATACCTTCTGGACTTTTTAATAGAACACCATATACCCTCTGTTTCTCAAGAAACCTTATAGTATACACATTCTAGGGTATACCTCTGCTTAGAGCATATATCCTATGTTATTTTTACGACTACACTCCTGGTTAACATCTAAAGCTCGGTGGGAAGTTCTACTAAAGAACCGCAAATTTCTTTTATATGGAAAAAGCGCAAATATGATTTTTTCAAAGTTGGCATTGAAGTGAGTTGTAGCCAAGAAGGAATCCCTTGTCCTTCCTCATGCTCAGTAATTAACAGAAGCACTTGTCAAGCAACAACAGTTAATAACATATTAACCTTTTTTGGTGCTCGTCAGAGCATTTTTTAATACTAGTCATTTAATTTTTTGATAAAAACTGAAGATTTTCTAATATCTTAAAAAGAAAAATAATTGCTGCTGTCAAAATTTATAAAATGATAACAACAGCATAAAATTTTGATGTATCAGAATAATTATAAAAGTCATTGTATTGCTATATAAAATGCATGATATGAAAAATAAACCGTGGATTTGAACGAAAAAAGTACAGAACTTTATTAAAAGAATTAAAAGCCATACCAATTAAATACATTCAACTTAATTTCTCAAATGAAACATTCACAACTAGAAAAATTCTAGAAATTGAATAACAATTAACATAAGAATATTCCCGAAGGAATAATAATTTAACACAAAAGCATTTCTAAACAAAACGAACTTACATCCGACGGGATTTGAGCTCTCTACCCGCTGCTGAGCAGCCAAATGCCTTACTTTGAGAGTCCTAGTTTAACACCAGAGATGTTGTAAATTTTGCTATAGTACCTATATAAATACCAGCATAAGTCTTGTGACTGTCATCAACAGCTCCGATCTGATTGTTTTATTTTTTATATGCCCGACGGCTATTTTCTTACTTTTATTTTAGCTACTCGAAACAACGCCAAATAGGTTTCCTTCGCCATAATTTCATTTTAAATATAAAGCTGTCACTAGCTTTATTTAAAATACAAGACTTTCATTAAAAAACACATAAATTAAAAATACATATATCAGATACATTTAACTTGCACGTTTTTCTTTCATTTTATTAAAAATACTATAAGTAAATATATAACTACTTAATTTATCCCGTCGACCAAAGAACGATAGACAAACTGTAAGATTATATGCCAATAATGGATGAACATAAATGTTACACTTCCTTGACATTAAACCCGCTACACTTGTTTGTTAAGTGATCAAATGATTTTAAATTCGAGGATTTATTTATATTTTTATTAATGTTTGACTAATTTATTTGTTCTTTTGTTATTTAATAAAATTTTATGCCAATAATCGAATAGCTCTTGATATTAATTGAGAAAAATATAATATATAATTTATTAAACTTATTTTATAGTTGTATCCGCCGACATTATTTGGTTAAATAAAAAGCATTTAACTCCTTACAAATTTCCGCTAACATTGATATTTTTGGTACCTTCGTATTAATGCCACCGCAGTAGAGGTTGTGCTAATGCGCCAATAAAGAGTGATCTTGTTGTTCGTGCCTTTTTCGTGGTTTTTTTTTTTTTTTTTTTTTTTGCTCATTTTGACATCATTTTTAGTATTTTAGTACTTTTTTAGCCTATTTTTGATACCATTTTTTTGTGCGCGTGCGAACAAGATTGCTCTTTATTGGCCCATTAGCGCAACTTCTGCTGCGGTGGCGTCAATACGTAAGTACCATATTTCTTATGCTCTTTAATAAATTCTAATATTACATTTAAAATACTTCAATGCTATTCACATATGCGATATCTTACAAATATCTCTTTATGGTTTGATTTGATAAATTCTGCATTAAAATATAAAAACTTTTATTAGTATTCTTTTGTTCGAAATCACCTGAATAAATCAAATTTTATATTTGGTACGTCTCGACGTCATAACTAAACGTCATCATTAAAGTAATCCTTTTCGTTAATGACTTTTATTTTTTTAACATAAATTCATTAATTTTCTAAACTTAAAATTTTTTGATGGCAACATTTTTCCTTTTGAGTAATTTGGCGAATAGTTTGGCGATTTCTATAAATGGGTGAAATTGGTCGACCTGATAATCAAGTAGCACCGTACGTAATGTAAATAAAATAGGTATGCATTTTTGGCACAGATGTCATATACGCACCATGTTGTTTTTTTTTCTGACGCCAATGTCATATGCGCATAGGAGTATTTAACTGAATCCAGAGTGTCGTTATTTTGCTTGATATGTCAACCCGGATGTTGTTCTTTACTTTTTAATAAATAATTTTTTCTTTTTTTTAAATATATAAATTGTTTTGTTCCATTAAACAAACCTTTATTTGTTTATTGTTATTACCTTTCAAAAAATATATACCGGGTGTCCCAAAAATGACTGGTGGATTTTAAAATTCAATAACTGGCAAACGGTGACAGCTATTTAAAAAAAAATTTTGCAGGAGGTTGTGTACAATGTCAGGAGTTTTTTTTACTGTAACTTTTGATTTTAGTTCGAATTTCAACCAATAGATGGCGCTGACAGCAACTGAAGCCCAGGTCGACGCCGAAACTGACCTCACTCAACACTGATCACCTGGCCTTCAATCGCTATCAGCGCCATCTATTGTTTGAAATTTGAACTAAAATAAAAAGTTACGGTAAAAAACTCCTGACTTTATACATAACCCTCCTGCAAATTTTTTTTAAATAGCTGTCACCGTTTGCAAGTTATTGAATTTTAAAATCCATCAGTCATTTTTGGGACACCCGGTATGTAACTGGTATTCCAAAACGAGTTTATCGCCAAAGTGGCTTTAGAAAAAAATTAATGCCAATGTGATTCGTATATGACATTTGTGCCGCATTTTAATATAGAAACAGAAAAAATTCGTACGAAAACAAAAATTAAAGTTCATCAGGTTTGTTTTCAGAGCTATTTATATATTTTGGCATCATACCCCCCCCCCTTTGTGAAGCTAAAATAGCCCCAAGCTTTGGCAAACAGATTTATATTAATCAGACATTCATAAAATAAGTAATAATTTAATTGACCTAGAATAATTTAACGTACCTTTAAAAAAAAAAAAAAAAAAAAAAAAAAAAAAAGCTGACACATTCTTACGTCCGAATCATCATGGAGCGCCCGACTCACCGCTCTTGTGTTGTGCCAAAACGGATTTCTTACCGGTACGCCCTTACCTTACATCTCAAAGGCTCAAATAAATGTAAAACCATATTTTTACGCTTATCTTTTAATTGTCCTGTAGATTTTTCCATTCATGTCTAATTATTCATAAAATAATAACTGTGAAAAGTATTGCTATGAACGTTTGTACTTAATAACTTTATATATCTTTTTGTCTTGTACAATTAAAAAAATATATTAATGTCAATCTTGTGTTAAATCATTCTTTGAAATAAAATATTACGTGATGGAAAAACACGGTTAGGTCGCTTTAGCGGTTAAAAACATTTGCTATTCGGTCTTTCGGCGCCATTTTTGATTTATTCGCCAAACACACCAACCAGAACAGGATAATGAACTTTTCCGCAAAATTTTGCCCTGATCGCCTAAATTTGTTGATTTCATCTTATGGACCTTCAGATAAGCAAGTAAATAAAATTATGAATAAAAGTATCATATTACAGTGGCTAGCATAAATTTAAGAGAAACTAAACTTTTTGCCAGAGGCGGCTTTTAACTTAAATAAATGAGAATTT
This sequence comes from Maratus speculifer, assembly GCA_964019185.1. Taxonomy (NCBI): domain Eukaryota; kingdom Metazoa; phylum Arthropoda; class Arachnida; order Araneae; family Salticidae; genus Maratus; species Maratus speculifer. The sequence goes on from OZ025289.1 coordinate 244,417,562, forward strand.
AATAAATAAAAAAAAATATTTTACTTCGCTTTTCAAAATAGATAGTGAATATGATACATGAAAATAACAACAAATAAGTATTTTTTCACGTGATTTATCTAATCTATTTATTTATGTTACATACATAGCAATTTTTATGTTCATTTAAACTTACGTGCAACAATTACAAGAAGTAACAAATATAAGAATAAGACTATGTTCAGCTGGAAATTTCAGACAAAAATTCGATTTGTTCAGCGACCGACAAACATACAAAGATGAAAAAAACTGTTCTAAGTTTTACCATGAGGATTAAAATAAACCAAAAACGAAGAAGTTAGCTAGACTTAGTTGAATTTTTTGCTTTCATTTTTTCATTAAAAATTAAATAAAAAACTATTGTAAGCTGCATTAATTTTTTGAATCTGTCATTTTATTCGTCTCGTCGAGTTCTATCTTTAAAAAAAAATTTCACTGCCTTATCTCAACTGTTTCGCCAGAAATTTTAGAAAGTTGTTTGCACTTTCTATTGCTTAAACATATTATACCAAACGCTACCGCGTTTGCTATGATTTTTACAGGTATGTACATCATCATCAAAAGAGTAAACAGTGTGAAAATTATATTCGGACATAATAAACGATCAGTCTTAGCGATAAACAGTAGTAGAAGTTATTGCTCAAAACAATTAAAAAGGTATTGATATTGTGGGTGGATCTTGCGGCTGAAGACTTGCTAAGATGACTTGGTCATGATCGACAGACGTAGTAGGCTATGTGAAAAAAATACACATGTTTGACAGAACAAAATGCATTGTGTTACACATTTGGGTACTAAAGAAAAAAAAGCAATTTCTGGATGTGAGAAAACAAAAGTAATTTTTCTCTCAAACAAATTTTTTTTAATGAAAGGTGGGGTCTCCCCGGATCTTCAGCAATGTTGAACACTTTTTGGAAAGGGAATCATTGATGCTGTATTAATGCGGAATCGGGCATTTCTATCCCACTCCACCAAAAGAGTTATTTCAAGCTCTTGGAGAGTGTGTGTGTGTGTTGCGTGGTCAGCAATTCGTCTGACTACAATTTTCCAAACGTACTCTATTAGTTTAACGTACGGAGAACACGCTGGCCATTCCATTCATATGATTTCTGAAAATTATCGTGGGTAGAATAAGATCAAAATCCGTTATTCCCAAAATGAAGCAAAAAGATGAGGGGCTGTATCCATATTCCATTGATTAGTACCTACACAATATTGCACGTACCACTATATTTGGGTACAGCTCCTTATCTTTTTGCTTAATTTTGGGAATAAAGGATTTATATTTTATTCTATCGACGATAATTTTCACAATTTTCAAGGTATGTCTTGGAGACTTTCACAAAATTTGCTCTATACATTTATCTAACATAATATGCAAATGAAATTTTAATAACATTGATGCATACGTAGTAAAAAATTATTTAGTAAACCTGCTCATTTGTCATACAACTTTTATTATTTTATAATAAAAGTGAAGTTGATTACAGGATGTTATGTACAATGTTGATTATCATATTTTCTGAAAAGAACATTACAAAAAGATTCTGAAAATAACACAATATTTTATGAAGAACGCTGCAAATTATAAGCAAAAAATTTGGAAAAATTTGAGACCGTTTCTATAAAAACCTAAATTTCTTTAAAAACTTTTTTTTTTGCTGGGACGTTTAAGTATAGCTAAATCATTTTATTGGTTGAATTCCGCAACATTTTTATTTTATTCGCTTTTTGATTGGTCCAGGTTTAATGTCCAAAAACGGAATACTTCAGTTTTTTATTTTATTCGTTTTCTGATTGGTCCATGTTTAATGCCTAAAAATAGAATACTTCTGTTGCCACAATGACAAAAATGTAATAAAAACTTTAAAAATAATAATAATTTGGAAACAAATTCTGATAAAGATTTCAAACAAATTTCAGTTTAAAGTGCATTTTTTCTTTACGCAATGGTGTAAAAATTTTAAATGTGAGATTATTAGAAGTTTAAAAATTTTCAGTTCCGAAAATTCGGAAACTGAAATTTCATTTTTTTTTTTTTTTTTTTATAATTGGTGTTGGAATATTAATGTTTAATCCATGTCGTACGTAATATGAGGCATTCAGAAGTCAGTCTAATTAACTCCATCAAATAAAAATACACATTTTAAACAGTTAAAGTTGTATATCTATAAACTACTGCTTTTTTATCATTGGTCTAGGAATATTAATGTTTAATGCATGGCGTACGTAATATATGACTCGTTCTGTTCATTATAAAAGTAATATTTATTATTTGTATTAATTTAAATATAGAATTTATTTATGTCTTTAAAATTTTAGTCTTTCAAAATATCATTTTCCAAATACTAGTAGTAATTTGTTAATTTTTTTTCCTAATTCTCTTTATTTAAAAGAATTTCTAAATTAAAATATAGTTTCTGCTGCTAACGTTTTATTCGAAATGTATGTATTTAACCTTTTAAACGCCAATGTTCCCAAATGGGAACATTGCATTATTTGTAATACAAAAAATATATTTTCTAATATAATAACGATGTCCTTATTTTTCCTATAAAATATAAAGTTCATTTAAACTTTTGAAAAAGAATATTTACGTTTAAGCATTTAGCACAGGTATTAAGGAATATGTAAATTCATTAATTTTCATAAAAAATATATTATTTGCTTTTATAATTTTCTCTATATTTCTTGCATTTGGCCACTAGGAATCAAAATGTTTTTGCAGTTCGAGAAAAAACTCAAGAACAATATACAATAGCGTATAGCGGAAAATAATGTGTTTTATTTGCATAGGCTGTCAATAAATAATCATGTTCAAAAATGCAAACACTGAAATTAAAACAGCTTAAAAAAACTGCAGAATTTTTGTTGTTGTTGTTGTTGTTTTTGTTATTTTCTAAATTTGTGTACACAAATTAAAACATTTGAATCTGCAATATAGGAAAAACAAAATTATAATTACATTGCGATATTAATTCGGCGTGTAAACGGTTAAGCTGTTAAAATGTTGCTAAACTCCTTTAAAAATCAAATAAAATATTCTATTTAAACTGTTTAATCATGCTTATCTTTTATTTTCTGTATACGGCTTAACATTTTTCTCGAAAAATTCTGATAAATGTTTCGTTTATGTGAATTTCTTTTTTACAGAATATGGTATTTTTTTTTATTTATCCTTATTCATTTTATTTCAAATTTTATAATAAAAACGTCCATCTAGAAAAAAATGTCGAAATAAACGAGGAAATAGAAATTTTAAAAGCGCATTTAGAAAATCGAACTAAAAAATTTATGACAATGTTGTTGAGACTTTTATATAAATTGTGTTATGAAATCAAATATAAAATGCTTGCATAATAGTGATACAGCCATTGTCTGTGGATAATGTGATTTATCAAATAAATGGCCTAATCTATTTATTTTTCATTTTCCTTTTTATGAAACTTCAAATACTAATAAAAATGACATATTATATTATGTTTCTCGGATTAACAACATCCAAATTTCAACGGTAAATATTTTATCGCTGTTTTCCACATTATTAGATACAAAATAACCTAAAACACATTGAATTTTTATTTTAAAAAAATGAATAGCAAATAAATGAATGGTGACCTTTATTAAAGCTATTACTGCGGAAGACTAACATATGAAGCCAGGAATTTCGTTACTATGTTTGATTGTTTTAATTGCAAATATCACGAACAGACCACATATCAATAATAACGTTGCTCAAAATAAACTTTAAATTTCAAATTTCAAATTTCAAATACTGTTTCATTTTTAGTCTGTTGTATACACTTAGTAGAGTTTCCGGATCTTCAAGTGTTGTCTACTACTCTGTCTATCCCGTCTTTATATCGACAACATCTTATGAGAGACATTTAGTGTCAACCACACTCGCCAGACGTATGTTTTCAAAAAATAAAGAAACTAAGTGAATACGAATTAAAATGACAGAACTTCAGATTTCACAAAAAACGAATTAAAATAAAGCAAGCTTTCAGTTTGTATTCCAATGTATTCCAAGTTCGAACGACAGACATCTAAAACGCATTAGCAAATAAGAGTGCCCCCTAATGGTTATTACGTAGGAAAACGGAAGAAACAAATAAATCTTAAATTAAGAAACGTTTTAAATAATAAAGTGTCTTAAAATAAAATGTTTAAAGATATTTTAGACACTTTTCCCAGTTTGTTTACACCATGCTCATACTAAGATACATATGTGTCTTAAATTAAGACGCCTTTATTTGAAGTATAGCACACTAGTAAATTTCTCTTCTACAATTTCTTACTATAAATGTACTTGAAGAAACTGTATACGGAAATGCATTCTACATATTTTGTGCTGTCTTGTATAGTGCCTATAAAATTTACACACGCCGAGTATTAGGCAAAAAAAAAAAAAAAATAAATAATTTAAAATCTGGCACTACAACTTAAAACAACTTTCCAAAGCTTTCCACAATTATTGCTCCTAGACAGAACCCGAAATGAATTCTTTTGTCTGTCTATGTAAATGAACAATGAATGATATGTACACCATATTCAATACTAAATCTCTTGTACAGCTTCTTAGTGACATATATCAATTTAAATATGTTAGAAATAATATAACATCGTTAATATTTATCTCAAATGATTTTGCACCATAGACAGTAATTAACACAATTATTTTAAATGGTCCCATAAATGAACTAAAAACGCTATGAAATTCAGGAATAAAGTTGGAAACTGGTGTTATACAATAGAACACAAAAATAAAATTTATTTTCAACACCGAACATGCCATAGTAAATCTGATAATCATATAAAAATTGCAAGGCAATCAAAGTGTATTTACGCGAGTTAGTGCGCAGAGGGTCAGACAGATGGACAAACCGAATTCATAAGCAGTTTTCAAGTATGTTGGAAAGTGTTAAAAATACATATTTTCAAGAAGTTGCAATTTTAATACGATAAAACTTATTTACTTAATTGAATGAATAATAAGAACTCTTGCAGAATTAAATTACACTCCTTCTATTGTTCAACAAATAAAGGAAAAGATTGAAATAAAACACGTCTTACCATTAAATTTTAAAATGCGGCCTTCATTTAAAAAATTCATTCATTCAGATTATTTAAATGAATATATTTTCTATTCATGCGTACAGTCTGCTTTTCAGTTACTTTTAAAACATTTCTCCCTCGTTAACTCAATAAAAGTCCTTCCGGCAATGCCGGGAGGAAGAGGTAGCTTTCATATACTTATATATTTATTTATTTATTTTAAAGTAAGTTACATTGTTCAAAAATACTAAGCTCAAATTAGTGGAAATAATCTTATAAAATTAGTGATTTTATAAGATTGAATACTAGTTTTTGTCAAGACTGAATATTAATAGAAATTTTTAGAAATTAGTCATCTTTTATTCAACCTGGTTTTATTTTAAGCGATTTAGAGAGTCACCAAATTCCACGATATCATAAAGTGTATGCCATTTTAAAGCAACATTGTGGATCGTTCAGATCAGACCGTTTCAAAATGTCAGCGATAAGCAAAATTCAAAATGCTATAACTCAATCATTTTTTAAGATATAGACAAAATAAAAAGTGTTCTGGAATTGCTATTTTAAGTTCTAACACGTAAAAGAAAAATATTTTTCAACTTTTAATTTTTTCGCATTCAATTTTAAATTTTAAATTTTTTTAAAAATTTAAAATGGCCACCATTTTGAAACAAAATGGCGGATGATGCTGGCCAACGAACTCGGTCGAGACATTTGCATGTACTATGTACATACCAAGTTTCATTGAAATCGGTTCATAAATACGCGTGTTATCACGTGACAAAAATCAGATCGTTTCAAAATGTCAGCCATAAGAAAAATTCAAAGTGCTATAATTCACTCATTTTGTAAGATATAGACAAAATAAAAAGTATTTTGGAATCGTTATTTTAAATTCTAACACGTAAAAGAAAAATATTTTTCAAATTTTGATTTTTTTCGCATTTAATTTTAAATTTTAAATTTTTTTTAATTTAAAATGACCACCATTTTGAAACAAAATGGCGGATGATGCTGGCCAACGAACTCGGTGGAGGCATTTGTATGTACTATATACATACTAAGTTTCATTGAAATCGGTTCATAAATACGCGTGTTATCACGTGACAAAAATCAGATCGTTTCAAAATGTCAGCCATAAGAAAAATTCAAAGTGCTATAACTGAATCATTTTTTAAGATATAGACAAAATAAAAAGTCTTCTGGAATCTTTGTTTTAAGTTCTAACACGTAAAAGAAAAATATTTTTCAAATTTTGATTTTTTCGCATTTAATTTTAAATTTTAAATTTTTTTTTAATTTAAAATGACCACCATTTTGAAACAAAATGGCGGATGATGCTGGCCAACGAACTCGGTGGAGGCATTTGTATGTACTATATACATACTAAGTTTCATTGAAATCGGTTCATAAATACGCGTGTTATCACGTGACAAAAATCAGATCGTTTCAAAATGTCAGCCATAAGAAAAATTCAAAGTGCTATAACTCAATCATTTTTTAAGATATAGACAAAATAAAAAGTGTTCTGGAATCTTTGTTTTAAGTTCTAACACGTAAAAGAAAAATGTTTTTCAACTTTTAATTTCTTCGTATTTAATTTTAAATTTTAAATGTTTTTAAAAATTTAAAATGGCCGCCATTTTGAAACAAAATGGCGGATGATGTTTACCAACGAACTCGGTCGAGACATACCAAGTTTCATTCAAATCGGTTCATAAATACGTTAGTTATCGCATGACAAAAATCAGATATATATATATATATATATATATATATATATATATATATATATATATATATATATATATATATATATGTCAACATTTGAACGGAGGGTGGTTTTGGGGTCTGGGGGTCATGATCGGTGAAAATATACCAAAATTTTCCGGAAGTGTTTTCCTCCGGACGGCTGCAATAGGTAGCTTTTTACTTTTTGTAATGAAAGCTACCTAAAAGCGAAAAAAATCAGGGATGAAAAATAAATTTCCAATCGAATGATTTTTCAAAAACATTTCAGATCATTAAGACATATTTTTTAAAAAAAAATTAAGGTTTCTCTTTAGAAAACCACTAAACTTGTCTCGAAAATATTAATTCTATAAAGGAACTGGGTATATAAGTAGTAAAAAGTAAATATTTTAAATAAAACAACTTTTTTGTTCTCTAGTTCTTACATTTCCGGGGCAGAGAGAAAAACAAAAATATTAGCTTATAGGATAAATGGACTGTGAAAGACTTAAAAGTTACATTCTTGTACAGTAATAAACTTAAGTAAAACATGAGTGCCTCTTCTCTTTTCGTTAAACGGGGAGTCTGAAATTGAAAGAGTAGAAAAAAAATAGTTATAATGGTGCTTAATAGCGTCTCTTTCGGAGTTTTAAATTCTCCATAAATCACTTTAGCTTAATAGTACAAAGATTTTATGTTTAATAATAATAATAAATGTAAAATAAGAGTTAATTTAAGTGGAAAGATTGAATGGAATTAAGTACCTTTTATTCTCTTTAAGGACACGTGGAACACGAATTTTTGAGTTTTTAACTACACTGTTCAAACTTTTTCAGCCTTCTGTCCAGTCATTTGACCGTTTTCTGAAAAAAACAGTAACATAACCGTAATTTAACTTTATTTTGACCATAAAAATGGCAATAATATGTTCAGAATAGCGTAAAATGACGGTTATTTTACTGGGATTTTTTTCAAGAAAACGATCAAATGACTGGACAGAATGCTGCAGAGTTTTAACAGTGTATCTCTCTAAAGAACAGTGCTAAAAGATTATGATGCTAAATTAATATTGCCCTAAAAGATTATAGTGCTAGATGGTTTTTAAATAATATTTTTAAGCACAATTGGTGAGTATTTATGCATACATATATATATATATATATATATGAGTGTGCTTGCATACATCTATATATATTACGGTTAGTTTGATTAATTAGTTATTATTAATAATTACCAAATATTATCAAAATAAGCCGTTTAATATGATTAATTTAAGATAGTTTATCATATTAACCAGTTTTTATTAATAATCACAAATCGCACTCAATCAATTTAATAAATTTCAACTTGTTTGAGACATGAACAACATTCAGCTTGAGATTTTCAGTACAAATGCTTTCATTTTGTGAACGACTCACTATTGTGAAAACGTGTAACATCAATTATGATTGCACAAGTTAGTTTTAATCTGTTGACAACTACTTGATAATGTCAGTTGATTGTTTATTTTAGATGCAGGAGATTGCAACTTTCGGGATGCTCACTGAATTTATTTTTCGCCAGTTTCAATTGTTTTGTATGCCAAATAACCAAGTTCTATCAATATGATGTTATTTTAATTGCGAGTTCGAAATTTATTCTATTAAGAGAGTCAGACAATCGGACAAAACGAATTGATAATTTTTTTTAAACTACATTGGAAAGTGATAAAAATGCATATTTTAAGAAGTCTCAATTTTAATAAGATAAAACTTATTTACTTAATTGAATGAATAATAATAAAAAAATTCTTGCAGAGCTCTTGCAGAGTAAAATTACACTTTTTTTATTGTTCACAAATAAATAAAGATATTTAAATAAAGCATGTCTGACCATTAAATTTTAAAATGCAGCCTTCGTTTAAAAAATTCATTCATTTAGATTATTTAAGTGAATATATTTTTCATCCATGCGTAGTGTCCGCTTTTCAGTTTGCTTTTAAAATATTTCTCCCTGGTTAACTCAATAAAAGAGAAAAAAAACAGGGATGAAAGTTAAATTTCCAATCTAGTGATTTTTCAAAAACATTTCAGATCATTCAGACATATTTTTAAAAAAAAATTAAGATTTCTTTTTTGAAAACCACTAAACTTGTCTTGAAAATATTAATTCTTTAAAAGAATCGAGTTTTTAAGTGAAAAAAAGTAAATACTTTAAATAAAACTGCCTTTTTGTTCTCTAGTTCTTACATTTCCGGGACATAAAAAAACAAAAATATTATCGTATAGGATAAATGGACTGTGAAAGGTTTAAAAGTTACAGTCGTGTACAGTAATAAACTTGAGTAAAACATGAGTGCCTTTTCTCTTTTCGTAAAACGGAGAGTCTGAAATTGAAAGAGTAGAAAAAATAAAATAATGATGTTTAATTGCGCCTCTTTCAGGGTTTTAGATTCTCATGCGTTACTTTAGCTTAATAGTACAGAGATTTTATGTTTAATAATATTAATAATTATAAATTAAGAGTTAATTTAAGTAGATAGATTGACTGAAATTAAGTACCTTTAATTATCTTTAAGGACTCATACAACATGAAAAAATCCGAATTGTTAAGTTTCTAACTATCGGCCTATAGAATAGAGCTAAAAGATCATGGTAATTCCATAAATTCTATACGGTCTATTCAACTTGGACCTTGTAACCCGATTAACAGGGATTTGTATGAAACTTTATATACATACTAGCTCTACCTTAGTATGAACAAATATAAAAATATTTCTCCCTAGACATCAAAGTTTGAGAGATATGAAAACCCAATTTCTAAAATACGAACCATCTTAAAAATATCACTGTAAGTACATAAAAAAAATCAGATTTTAATAAAAAATATTAAAAAAAATTAATTTATAATATTTATGACCAAAAATGTAAATCAAGATTGAAAGTTATGGTTATTTTTCCATTTTTTGTTACTTTACGAAAAAGGCTCTAGACAAAAAGGCAAATGAAATTTCCAATTTTTTGGTTTTAAATAAATGTTTACCTATTAGGCTTTCTATTTATGAAATAAAAATGGTGTCTTTCTCATGCTTTAAGCAAATTTTCGCCTTTTTTCGGATGCTGTGCCTATCAAGCGATACAAATCTCTCACTTTGCTTATGGTATCTAAATAATTGCTGCGCATTTTAAATTTTAATCAAATTTATGAATGGTTTTGAACTGTTTAGCAAATCTGTGCTTTTAAAATTTACGCTTATTTTTATTACATTAGAAAATTTGTAATGTGAAATCTTAGTAGATATTTTCACATTGTCTAAAATTGTGCCGCTTTCAATTTTATTACATATAGTTGTCACATAAAAGTACATCTATCATTAAAACAATGATATATAATATAAAAACTTTCATACTAGTAGTATACAGCAATATGGAAATAATCATTAATTAAATGTGAACAATCACATTAAATAAAATTGCTCGTTAACCTTTAAAAAGTATAATTGTTGGAATTATTTTTTAAGAAATGAAGAATTTGTTTTTTTTTTAATTAAAAATCAGAATAAAAATTAAATTTAGAACACTTCAATTCAAAAATAGAACTGGGAAATATATGGAAATATAATAAATAATATATTTTTGTAGTTTCGCTTAATTTTAAAGATTCTTTCTTCATTCAGTTTTGAATATATGCTTGTTATAAATAATTAACATTGAGACCATTCTAATATCTATTGGAATTTATTTTTATAACCTACTGTTAATCAAACATAGCAACATAATACACTGTTCAAAATTTGAAAATTTTGTTGCATCTTCACTCCACCGTTTTTGTAAAATATTCTTATCCTAACCAAAGAAAAGTTTATATAATATAGTCAAGTAACCGTTTTCTATAAAAGCAATGGAGTGACGATGCAGCAAAAATTTCAAATTTTTAACTGTGTAAAACATCAGTATACATCAGGAAATCCTTTTTTTTTTAATAAATGATATGGCTTCCTTCTGTGTAAAATAGCAAAAGTGGCATCATGTTGCATATCATAATAAGATGCAAGGGTTGTTCGCTGATAATTTATTATTGGGAGACTGGATATAACAGCAAATTGAACAGTGCACCCTTCTATAGTCCAATAGTAATTTTGAATCTCGTCTTAAATAACAAAGTTACAATTTTCACTGAAATCCAAAACAATGGCTTTTTTGAGGAATACACACACACATATATATATATATATATATTGTTACGAATTTTGTAAAGAGTTAGTGTTTGTACTGTAAAATAATGTAAATAATCTTATTAAGCTCCATTCCTTTACTAATATTAGTTTTTGTTACATTGTCTCTGTTATCAAGCAAACTTGTCCATTATTTTCAGTGTATGTCTACGGCAGATTGGCGAAATAATAAAGATATCGCCAAGTTGGCGTCACTTTTGGCGACTAATTTTGGTCGCCAAATTTGGCGATAAACTTGGCGATTGTTGGCGATGGTAACCCTTTCCTCTCTATGGTAACCCCCCTTAGATATACTGATACATTGTTTGTTGTTCCGTGGATTTTTCGAGATGGTTCTAGAAATTTCCCGCACATGCTGCGAGCCTATATAAGAAGAGAAGCGATGCGAGCTGTTGTTCTTATTTACCAGTCAGTCATTGAGTGAACAATGCGTTTGTTAAGCAAGTTTGCTTGAGTCTTATTTACGTTATTTTGAATGTGATTTAGTGTTGAGACGTTGTATAAAGAGTCTCTGGAACCTATTCTGCACTTATACGATAGATTTGAACAATTATTTTTGAATATCTAGAAATATTTGTGAGTTTCGAAGACTCTGTTGTTCTGAAGTTCTGTAAATAAATTATTTTCTACTTTTCTATAAGCAAGAGTTTGAAGTTGTCTAACCATAAGATCAAAAGAACCCTATATACGCTGCAACATTTGGTGTCAGAATTTGGGATCTTATGGCGAAAACGAGAGCAACGGAAGAGCAACTGAATGAGTTGTTGAAAGCTATTAATGAATTATCAAATAAAATGGATAAAGGCCAAGAGGAGTTGGCGGAAAAGATGAATAAAGGCCAAGAGGAGTTGGCGGAAAAGATGAATAAAGGCCAAGAGGAGTTCGCGGAAAAGATGAATAAAGGCCAAGAAGAGTTGGCGGAAAAAAATAAATAAAAACGAAGAAAGAATGAAACAGTTGACAAATAAAATTGACAAATGCCAAGAAGATGTGACTGAAAAGATTAATAAAGGCCAAGAAGAGTTGGCGGAAAAAATGAATAAAAACGAAGAAAGAATGGAACAGTTGACAAATGCCAAGAAGATGTGACTGAAAAGATTAATAAAGGCCAAGAAGAAATGAAGAAAACTTTAGAAGAAAAGTTCTCGTCGGTAGAGAGAAGAATAGGCTCGGTAGAAGAGAAAATAGAGGAAGTAGAAGAGAAAAATCAGAATGAAGTTAGTAATGTTGAACAGAAATGGAAAGGAAAATGGCGGAAGTTGAAGAGAAAATACTAGGTGAAGTAGATGAAAAGCTAAATAAAAAAGTACAAGATCTTGAGAAGAAACTTTCAGCCTGCAGTGGTAATTATGAAGAATTTAGGAATCCGCCTGCTTCTCCCGTGCACATCAAGCTGTTGACATACGACGGAAAGAGTTCCTGGCAAGTTTACAAGACCCAATTCACCATTGTAGCCGAAGCGAACAAATGGAGTGACGGGGTGAAAGCTTGTCAACTGGCAGCATCTTTAAGAGGGGAAGCCGCCGACGTGCTGCAAACATTGCTCGATATGACGCAACTCAATTTTGAGACTCTAAGTTGTGCACTTGAAATGAGATTCGGCGAAAAATTCTTCAAGGATTATACGAGAATACAAATGAAGAGCCGCCATCAAAAATCGAGTGAAACCCTTCAAGAGTTTGCCTCGGAAATTGAACGGCTTGCAAATTTAGCATTCATTGACTGTCCAACAAATGTACGGGAAATGCTCTCACTGCAATATTTTGTGGACGGAATAAAAGATCCAGAAGTGCAGAGAGCGGTACGAAATCAGATGTGCAGGATTTAAAGGCTGCATTACTATATGCCTTAAAGTTGGAAGCAGCTACACAAGCCAGCCGAAGAGATCGTCATTCAGTCCGAAGGTCAACGGTGAACAAAAGCTTAGACACTGAGATCGACTTCTTGAAAGAAATTAGGAAAATAAATCAAGAACTTGAAGCTTTAAAATACGGAAGAACAAGTTCAAGAAGACAGAATCTCACGTGCTGGGGATGTGGTGATACAGGACATCTCCGAAGAAATTGCCCCAAAATCCACGAACGTGAGATAAATTCAAACAGTCAGCAGGGAAACTAAATTTTGGCCATCTCGCGGGGCGGAGGTTGCCAGAGAATGAAAAGCCCCACCTGAAGATCCTCCAGATATCAAAAATGAGTGGCGGTGATAATGAGTTATATGTGATAGGCTTTATTAACGGAATTCAATGCCGTATGATTGTCAATACAGGAGCCAATGTGACAATAATAAGAGAAGATTTGGCTCGGAAATTGAAATCTAAACTCATCTGGACTCCACCATACGTTACCCTGCAAACTGTGACGGGCGACAAGATAGGCATATATGGAAAGGCAAATTTAACCATCAACTTTGGAGGAACGAAATATTACCATACGGCATATGTGGCTGACATAACAGATCCTTGCTTAATTGGGCTAGATTTTCTGAAGAAGTTTGGCTTCAAGCTTGATTTCAAAAATAATAAAATGCTCTCAAAATTTGAAGAAATAAGTCTTTTTGGATTAAATAATGAAATTGAATGTAAACAAACAGTAATAGCCAAAAAAGACATCAATCTAGATCCAAGAACAGAATTTTTAGTTCCAGCTGAAATTAAAAATGAAACTAATTACCGATTTGGCCATATAGATTATCCAGAAGACAATAGTACACAAGCAGGAGTATTGGTGGCTTCTTCTGTAGTAGACCTCTCGAAAAAGACCATTCCAGTTAGAATTGTTAACATCAGTGATAAGACGAAGACTATCAAGAAAGCAGAAGTGATAGCATCGTGTGCTCCTGTGACGTGCATAAGTCAAAATTCCAGTCACTCTGAGAAATCTTCAGATAATTTAGTCAAGGATTTGTTACAAAATACAGACTTAGATCAAAAACAGATGGAATCTGCGGAAAATTTAATTAGAGAATTCCAAAGTTTATTCTCCCAAACATTTGAAGACTTTGGACGAACTAAAATGGCACAACACCGAATTGACACGGGAGATCACTCTCCTATTAAACAGCACCCTAGACGATTACCTTTTGCCAAGCAAGAAGAGGTGCAGAATTTAATTAAGGATATGGAAGAAAATGACATCATCGAACCATCGACAAGACCATGGGCGGCTCCCATTGTATTAGTAAGAAAGAAGGATGGTTCAACAAGATTTTGTGTAGACTACCGCCGACTGAATGACGTCACTAAAAAGGATAGTTACCCTCTACCAAGGATCGACGACACTCTCGACACACTTGCGGGCAACACTTGGTTCTCGACTCTGGATCTGAAGAGTGGTTACTGGCAGGTAGAGATCCATCCGGACGACCGCGAGAAGACTGCTTTTACAACGGGACAAGGATTATGGCAGTTCAAGGTAATGCCTTTTGGTCTGTGTAACGCACCTGCAACTTTCGAACGGCTTATGGAAACGGTTCTCCGGGGGCTGTCATATGAAGCATGTCTTGTTTATTTAGATGATATCATAATCATAGGAAAATCTTTTGATGAACATCTGAACAACCTCAGGCGGGTGTTACAAAAATTAAAGGAAGTTAATTTGAAGTTAAGCCCTTCGAAGTGCAGCTTATTTCGCAATGAAGTCGCATACCTTGGACACATCATTTCGGCGGAAGGAGTTAGGACTGATCCAGAGAAGATATCGGCTGTGAAAAATTGGAGTCGTCCAACAGATATTCACCAGCTTCGGAGTTTTCTAGGATTATGCACCTATTATAGAAAATTTGTCAAAGGCTTCTCGATGATTGCAAGACCACTTCATAAATTAACAGAAGCCAATCAAAAATTTATGTGGACGCAGGAATGCGATGCTGCTTTCGAAAAGCTCAAGGAGGCATTAACATCCACTCCAATTCTGTCATATCCTCAAATCGATAAACAGTTCATACCTGATACGGATGCAAGTAAAGAAAGCATTGACGCTGTACTGTCCCAGGAAATCGACGGTGAGGAGCGTGTTATCGCCTATTTCAGCAAGTGCTTATCAAAGGCAGAGCGAAACTACTGCGTAACAAGAAAAGAGCTTCTTGCTGTAGTGAAAGCCATAGACCATTTTCACCACTATCTTTACGGTCGAAAGTTCCTGATCCGAACTGATCATGCTTCTCTAACTTGGCTATTAAATTTTAAGAACCCTGAACGCCAGATAGCCAGGTGGATACAAAAGCTTCAAGAGTACGATATGGAGATACGCCATCGAAAAGGCTCATCACATGGAAATGCAGATGCTCTCTCAAGAAGGCCCTGTTCAGAGAATTGTAGATACTGCGACCGGGTTGAGAAGAAATTTAATGTCAAAAGTCCTATAGTAAGACAAGTTACAACTGGGTCTACATCATCGCAAGATCCGTGGAGTGACGAGAGCCTGCGTAAAGATCAACTTGCTGATCCTGAAATTAAGCCAATTCTAGAGCTGAAAGAGGAGTCCAACTGGAAGCCCAGCTGGCAAGACATGGCCCATTACCATCCTACGACTAAACGTTATTGGGCTCTCTGGGATTCCTTACATTTGAAGAACGGCATCTTGTACCGAAAATGGGAGTCTGATGATGGAAAGACATGTAGATGGCAACTACTACTCCCTAAGTCGAGAATTTCTATGGTCCTTCAAGAACTGCATGGTAGTCCCACGGGAGGTCATTTTGGTGTAATGAAGACCCTGCAAAAGGTTCGAGAGCGTTTCTACTGGAATAATGTTCGCAGTGACGTGGAGAAGTGGTGTCGAACTTGTGACACCTGTGTAGCACGTAAAGGTCCTAAGAGGCGAACCCGTGGGCGATTGCAACGTTATAATGTAGGATCTCCTTTCGAACGAATTGCTCTAGACATCCTGGGTCCACTTCCTAGAACATCTGATGGCAATAAGTACATCCTCGTTGTCATGGACTACTTCACTAAGTGGCCTGAAGCCTATGCCATTCCTAATCAAGAGGCGGTAACCGTAGCAGACATACTAGTTCAACACTGGGTTTCCAGATACGGAGTTCCTCTTCAAATCCATTCCGATCAAGGAAGAAACTTTGATTCGGCTGTGTTTAAGGAAATGTGCGGACTACTCGGCATGGACAAAACTCGAACTACACCTCTACATCCTCAATCGGACGGCATGGTGGAGCGGTTCAATCGTACCATCCTAAATAGCCTCTCTCTCCTGGTGTCTAGAGACCAACAGGACTGGGACAAGAAATTGCCTCTTTTCCTGCTTGCCTACAGGAGTGCCACTCATGAGGCCACTGGTTACTCCCCTTCTCAAATGCTCTTTGGTCGTGATCTTCGTCTGCCTGCTGATCTTTTGTTTGACCGTCCTCCTGATGCTCCTTCATCGCCTGAGGAATATGTCGATGAACTCCAGGCACGGATTGAGGAGATTCATTGTCTAGCGAGGAACCGAATTGGACTGGCATCAGAAAAGATGAAGACACGGTACGACACAAAGGCAACTGGACATGAGTTCAACGAAGGTGACAAAGTTTGGTTGTGGAATCCGATACGTCGTAAGGGACTGTCACCAAAACTACAAAGAAACTGGGACGGTCCTTACACAGTCGTCAACAGGCTGAATGACGTCGTCGTACGCATACGAAAATCGCCACACACCAAACCCAGAGTCGTACATTATAACCGGCTAGCCCCTTATTTTGGCCAAAGTGATTAAAAATTCAAAACTGGAATTTCAGACCATGGTCATGAAAGTCACTTTTTGTAAATATGTAAATAGTAATTAGTTCTTATTTATGTAAATTTTATTATTATTGTTATTATTTATTTATTTATTTATTTATTTGTTTATTTATTTTAAGTGTTTTCCTCTAACTCAAGGATTGCACTGCCCGGGACGTGCAGTCTTTGAGGAGGGGGTAGTGTTACGAATTTTGTAAATAGTTAGTGTTTGTACTGTAAAATAATGTAAATAATCTTATTAAGCTCCATTCCTTTACTAATATTAGTTTTTGTTACATTGTCTCTGTTATCAAGCAAACTTGTCCATTATTTTCAGTGTATGTCTACGGCAGATTGGCGAAATAATAAAGATATCGCCAAGTTGGCGTCACTTTTGGCGACTAATTTTGGTCGCCAAATTTGGCGATAAACTTGGCGATTGTTGGCGATGGTAACCCTTTCCTCTCTATGGTAACCCCCCTTAGATATACTGATACATTGTTTGTTGTTCAGTCGATTTTTCGAGATGGTTCTAGAAATTTCCCGCACATGCTGCGAGCCTATATAAGAAGAGAAGCGATGCGAGCTGTTGTTCTTATTTACCAGTCAGTCATTGAGTGAACAACGCGTTTGTTGAGCAAGTTTGCTTGAGTCTTATTTACGTTATTTTGAATGTGATTTAGTGTTGAGACGTTGTATAAAGAGTCTCTGGAACCTATATCTGCACTTATACGATAGATTTGAACAATTATTTTTGAATATCTAGAAATATTTGTTAGTTTCGAAGACTCTGTTGTTCTGAAGTTCTGTAAATAAATTATTTTCTACTTTTCTATAAGCAAGAGTTTGAAGTTGTCTAACCATAAGATCAAAAGAACCCTATATACGCTGCAACAATATATATATATGTTACAGGCCAAACCCGATTTTAGGCCGAACTAGAATGGCCTAGGCCAAACCGGTCTATCCTAACGGCCATCGGATAAACTAGTTTTTCCTAGGCCAAACCGGTCTATCCTAACGCCCATCGGATAAACTAGTTTTTCCTAGGCCAAACCGGTTTATCCTAACGCCCATCGGACAAACTAGTTTTTCCTAGGCCAAACTAGTATATCCTAAGGCCCATAGGACAAACTAGTTTTTCCTAGGCCAAACTAGTTTGGCCTAACTTTTATAGGATAAACTAGTTTAGCCTGTTGTTTATTGGTTTGAACTAGTTTATCCTAGGCCGATCTAGATTATCCTAGGCCAATTCAATTTGGCGTGATTTTATTGAATTCAATGACCGCCTCAGCGCCAACATTCTAGTTTGTCCTAGGCTGATCTAGTTTGTCCTAGGCTGACCTAGTTTATCCTAGGCCAATGTAATTTTACGTGTTTTTAGCTCACAGGCGTCAAAGCCCGAGCAATAATGAGCTCGCAGGTTCTGTATTTATGTATGTACGCATGATTGTACGTATGTACGTACATATGTACGTAATGCGATAACTCTTGGTAGAAATATTCGATTTGCTTAAAATTTTGGAAGTAGTTTCATTTTGATAAGGTACTTTTCTGATTAGCTTTGGGAATTCATCGGATAAGATTAAGAGGGGGTGAACGGGAGGCTAATACTCCATTGTCAATTCAGAGAAATGGATTTTTCATGCAGAATTATAAGTTTTCATTTAAAATTTTAGGTATAGGATCATTCCGACAAGATGCCTCCGTGATTTGTTGTGGATGTTTATCGTTTAAGTGGAAAACAAAAGGCAATGTAGGTAACCCCCCAATAATTTAGGTAAATAGTTTTGATGCAGAATTTACGGATTTGCGTCAAATTTGGATGTATGTTCTTTCTGATAAGCGATTCCCTGAATAGTTTTGGGGAGTTTAATAGTTAAGTATGAGAGAAAAAGTGAAGGATTACCAACTTTCATAAGAAAAACTAGTTTATCCTATGGACATTTAGAGAAATAAGTTTGGCATAGGAAAACTAGTTTTTCCAATTTGCGTTATGATAAAATAGTTTGGTCTAGACTAATATAATTTGGCTCAAAATTGGGTTTGGCCGGTAAAAACATATCTTTCACTAGAATAAGCATAAATGTGTGTCAAGAGTCATTGCTTGTAACATCAATACAGAAATTTAACATGTCCACCGTAGAGACATGATACATTGGACATGGTGTTTGCTTATTTTTATTTTTCTTTCTGCAGACTCAAGCCATGCTGTGATAAGCTTGCTTTTATTATTACTATTATTCGATCCAGATCGCAGCTGAACATAATTTGGAATCGAACAGCGTTTTCCATTTTTGAGAAATTAATTACTTGTCGACATATAGCTATTTTTGTCACGGCGCGGCGTCAAGTTTTTCTTTTCCGTAAAGTCGCAACTGGAAATTCGATTCAAAACGTAATAGTATTTTCTCAAAAATACATCGCTTTTATGAAAAAATGGTTAACGCCATTCAATTACATATTTTCTGAGTGAGAATGCCTGTTAATCTTATGCATTTCTGAAAAGGAATTAATTAATAAATGTGTTAGGATGTAGCTCTTTTGGATTTGAGAAAACCCTTAAGGAATGATAGAAAAATATATTTACAAATCTACTTTTTACTAAACATATTCAAAATTTATGATGTTTATAATACTCCTTTTTTTCTTTTGTTCTAACTATTTAATGAATTCCTATTTGAATATTGAAGGACTAAGAATCTAAATAATCAATAATACATTGTGTATTTTCCATTTTGCGAGCACATCGTAATTTAAAAATACATTGTAAATTTATCCATAAATATGTATGCAGTATTCTTTAAAGGAATCTTAAATGTATGTGAATTAAAATCTGAATTTTTTGCAGAAATTGAGTAGGGCCAGGTCGAGCCGGACTGAGTCCCTTTTCACTGATTTTTTTACAGGCAGGGCTCGGGCTGAACTTTTAATTTTTATACCGGGCTTCGAAATTCCGGCCCGGGCAAACCTGTAACAGTATTCTACTACCCTTCAAATAAAATACATTATACAGGGGTGATAGCAAAACCACTTTGCACAAGATTAGAGAGCAGTAGTCAGGATTAATATTAAAAATAATATTGAACTGTTAAAGTAATGGCTTTGCATTCACAGGCTGTTTACAATAATTGTGTACTACAGACATTTTTTTTTTAATTATCACCCTCGAAAAAACAAGTAAGGGAGATTACTTTTTCCCATTTCCCCTAATTATACTTAACCATTGAACCCCAAAACTAATCACAGATACGCTTTATAAAATTGAACAATTATCCAAAATTTGAAGCAAATCAGATAATTCTGCTCAAAAACCATTCATCTGATTTAAGGAGGGTAATCCTACATTCCTCCTTTTATACTTAATCATTAAACAAAACTATTCAGGGATTCGCCTTATGAAAAAAATTATGTTCAAAATTTAATCGGCAAATCAGATAAATCTTCTTAAAAACCCATTTATTTAATTTAAGGAAGGCAATAAATCATCCACTACCCCATTATACTTAAACAAAAGAAAAATTAATTAAAGAACCGTCTGATCAAAATGAATTCATGTCCAAAATTTTAAGCAAATTGGATAATTCTGTATTAATAATAATTTATCTAATTTAAGGAAATAAATTGTACGCTTCCCCTTTATACTAAACCAAAGAACCACCAAAATTAATCAGTGAAGCACTTCATCAGAATGAACAAATGAAAGATTCGCAGCAAATCGGTTAAATCTGCATGAAAAACCCATTTGGCAAAATTAGGCTGGGGTCCCCCTTTCTTCCATTTGTTCTTAACCAATTAACTTCCAAAACTAATTAGGGAAGCACCTTACCAGAACGATTCTATTTCAAAAATTTATGCAAATCAGCAAATTCTGCTTGAAAAAAGCATTTACATAAATTATGGGGCGTTACCTATATTTCCCCCTCTCTTTATACTTAAACAATGAACATCCACAACTAATCATGGAGGCGCCTCTTCAGAATGCTTCTATATCTAATTTTTTCTTATAAAATATGCTAATAATGCATGGAAACCCATTTATTTGATTTAATGGAAGGAGCAAATCAGCCTCTCGATCTCCCTCCCCCTTATTATTCTCCAATGACCTCCCAAAATGAAACAGAAAAACTCCTCATAAGAATAAACCTATATTGAAAGTTTGATGCAAATCGGGTATTTCTATCAAGAATTTTTGCGTTACGTACTTACGTACATACATAGATACAGAATCCACGGGCACATTATTTCTCAGGCTTTGGTAGTCTGATGAGATAATAACACGTCAAATTACATTATTTCTATCAAGAGTTATCGTGTTACGTACATACGTACGTACATACATGTGTACATACATGCGTACATACAGAACTTGCGAGCCCATTATTTCTCAGGCTTTGACGCCTGTGAGCTAAAAACACGTAAAATACATTGGCCTAGGATAAACTAGATCAGCCTAGGACAAACTAGAACGTTGGCGCTGAGGCGGTCATTGAATTCAATAAAATCACGCCAAATTGAATTGGCCTAGGATAATCTAGATCGGCCTAGGATAAACTAGTTCAGACCAATAAACAGCAGGCTAAATTAGATTATCCTATAAGAGTTAGGCCAAACTAGTTTGGCCTAGGAAAAACTAGGTTGTCCTATGGGCCTTAGGATAGACTAGTTCGGCCTAGGAAAAACTAGTTTATCCGATGGGCGTTAGGATAGACCGGTTTGGCCTAGCTAATCTAGTTTGGCCTAAAATCGGGTTTGGCCTGTAACATATACACTACATTGCCATTGATTATTGGACACTTGCGATTTTAGACATTTTACTAAATATCTAGAAAAATACATGAGGAATCATCTCGAAACTCTTAGTGTATAAATATAATAGTATACGGCATACATCTCCGTGAAGATTTTTTACCGAAACTTCATAGGGGACCGTCAACAAATTAAAAAAGAATGAATATCTTTTGAATAACCCTGTCAAAACTAATGTAGCAAAAGCGCTCAAACTCTAGATTATGATTGAATGCCTTATTGTAATACACTGTGTTCATTTTTATGCAAATAGCATGCATACTCGCAGAGTAATTAAGGTTTTTATAAAAAAAAAGTCCCAAATTTTGCCAAGTTTTTTCCTTATAATTTTCAGAGTTCTTAATATAAAATAATATTTTTTTCGGAAAATATGACAAACAACATTGCACACAGTACCCTGTAATCAGAATTAAAAAATAATAAAAATTGTATACAAAATGAGTTGGTTAACTAAATAATTTTTTACTGCGCATGCGTCAACGATATCAAAATTTCATTTGTATATTATGTTAGCTAAATGTATAGAGCAACTTTTGTGAAAGTCACAAAATCATAACTTGAAAATTCTGAAAATAATCGTCAATTGAATAAGTTGAAAATCCGTTATTCTCAAAATGAAGCAAAAACAAGAGGGGTTGTATCTGTTGTAAAAATTTTAGAGAATGTGTAAAATTAATCAAATTGCATCAAAGTTAAATTATAAAAGGTAAGATAATGTAGCTTACCTTCTTTGTCCACGATCGTCCACGTCTTTTCTAATTCACTTTTTTTAATATCCATTGAGATTAATAATCCTGGAAAAGCTTGGTAAATTTTATTAATGTGTATGTGTGTTCACTGGGAAATCATCTGAGCAAGTTTTAAATTAATTAATTTATATATAAATCTTAAAGATAAAAATTACAAACTGGAGCATACATTTTTAGCTCCTTACTGCTTAAACACACAGAGAGAAGTGAAGATAATAGCAAAGAAAAATGATTACATGAAAATAAAAGAAATAAAAGTTATTCAAACATTATCATTAAGTTCTTATTATTTTTGTTTAAAATGAGTAAATTTATAAAACTAGTTCTTTGTTTCTGATGAATAGATGATAAAACTATTGCTTCTTTTGACACTTAATTACAAATCAGTTCATCAAATAGATTTATGACGAGTAAATGATGTAAGAGTACTTTAGTAAAAGATTGACAGTCATCATAACAAATAATCAACGTGATTTATGGTGATTATTTTCCTGAAGTATATTAAGTTGATTTATTGTAAATGATTTTCTGAAAGAGATTAATGTTACTAACATTCCCTCCTTAATCTCTTCAGATTAATCAGCAAGCAAGTTCAAAGATATTCTGTGATTTAATAGTTCAGGTTTGGGCACCGGTTTAGTCAAAGCATCCGCTATCATGTGTTTTGATGGGCAGTATTTTAAATCAATTATTCCATCTTCCTTTAATTGTTTTATTGCATGAAAGCGGATATCGATATGTTTCGAGCGTTTTGAAAACTTTTCACTTTCCACCATTTTTATGCAACTTTGATTATCTTCATATAAAACAATTGGTTTTGTCTGAGGTAGACCTAAATCTTCTAGGAGTTTCACTAACCATTGAATTTCTACACTTGCGTTTGAGGCAGAAACATATTCAGCCTCAGCTGATGAAAGAGCTATACATAATTGTTTTCTTGTGCTCCACTGTATTGCATTATTCCACAAAAGGAAAAGATTACCGCTTGTTGATTTTCTTGTCTTAGTATCCCCACCCCAGTCAGCATCCGCGTAGGCTTTTAGAATCGGCTCAGCTTTGGTGTTTATGTGCAAGTTTAACTGTTTCGTGCAGTTTAAATACCGGATTACTCTTTTAACTGCTATCCAGTCTTTTTCCCGTAGGGATTCATTTCTTCGGCTTAATATATTTACGGCGGCAGAAATATCCGGTCTGGTGACCGATGCAATATAAAGTAAAGTTCCGATAGCTTTTCTATAATTTGTGTTGTTAGGTAGTAGATTATCATTGTCTTCTAATCTATTAAAATTGGGTTCCATCGGAGTACCTACTGGTTTGGCTTCTTCTAACTTAAACTTTTTTGCCAATTCTTCTATTTTGGTGTTTTGATTTAATTGATAACCATCTGCTGTTTTCTCTATTTTGATACCCAGATAAAAACTTAGTTCTCCTAGATTCTTTAGCTCGTAAACATTGTTGAGTTTTTGTATTATCTCTGTTATTTCGTCATTTTTTCCTGCTATCAAAATATCATCTACATAAACAATGATATATGATTTATTTTTTCCTTCATTTCGAATATATAAACATTTATCTGATTTAGATTGTTTCAAAGTTTAAATCCTTTAATGATTTTGTTATCTTAGTATGCCATGCTCTGGCTGCTTGTTTTAACCCGTAAATTGATTTATTTAATTTACATACTTTATTTTCTTGATTTGGAATAATATAGCCTTCTGGCTGAGTAATATAAATTTCTTCATCTAAATTTCCATATAGGAAAGCCGTTTTTATATCAACGTGTTTTATTTTTAATTTGTGGTAAGCTGCTGCTGCTATGAAGGATCTAATTGTTGTGTATGAAACTACAGGTGAAAAGGTGTCTTCATAGTCTATGCCGTATTTTTGAGAATAGCCTTTGGCAACTAGTCTGGCTTTATATTTCTGTATTTTACCTTTATCGTCATACTTAGTTTTAAAAATCCATCTGGAACCAATTATTTTTCTACCTTGTGGGGGATCTACAAGTGTCCATGTGTTGTTTTTGGTATGAGAATCTATCTCTTCTTGGGTGGCATTTAACCAATTTTGTTTTACTTCTGGATTCTCTATATTCATTATGTCGTGAAAATTTTCTGGTTCTTTAATGTTTTCGTGATTTACTATATAAATAAATCGGTCTGGAGGGACACCTTTATTGGTTCTTTCTGATCGTCTTGGTTCGGGTGTTGATTGTTTGGACTCATTTGGTGTGTCTTCATTATTAGATACTTCGATTTCTATAATGTTTTTAAACTGTGATTTTTCACTTTCGTTAGATGATATTTCTTTAAAATTTAATTGAGTTTCTACCTTTGGACTCATGTTTTTATTTTCTAGAAACTTTACTGTTCTGGCGATTATTATTTGTTTACTGCTAGTGTAAATACGGTATCCTTTGGAGTAATTGTTGTAGCCGACGAAAATGCCTTCGACTGCCTTGTCATCTAATTTTTGTCTCTTATTTTTATTCACATAAGCAAAGGCTTTACAGCCAAATACTCTAAGGTAATATAAATTAGGTGGTCTATTATTCCAAAGTTCAAACGGAGATTTTTCAGTAGCTTTTGTTGGTAATCGGTTTTGAAGGTGATTTGCTGTACAAATCGCTTCACCCCAGAATTTTTGAGGTAAGTTTGCTTCGCTAAGCATAGCTCTGGTCATTTCAATAAGCGTTCTGTTTTTGCGTTCCGCAACGCCGTTTTGGCTCGGAGAATATGGAACAGTGTGTTGATGTCTGATGCCGTTTTTCTTAAGAAAACTGTCGACTAAATCATTGTCGAACTCCCCTCCGTTGTCCGTTCTGATGCTCTTTGGCTTTTCGCCAAATTTATTACTAACTAGGGCAACATATTCTTTAAGTTTTTCATAAACTTCAGTTTTCTTAGATAATAAATACAGAATTGTAAATCGAGTATAATCATCAATGAATGTTAGGAAATATATTTTTCCGCCTATGGTTGGTGTTTGAAAAGGGCCACATACATCAGAGTGCACTAATGCCAATCGTTTAGTAGCTCTATAATCTGCTAATTTTGGATAGGGTGCATCGGTTAGCTTTGTTTTGATGCAAGTTTCACATGTTGTGTTGTGCTTGCAATGATTTATTTGTATTCCTTTCGCTAAGTGTTTTTCTTCAATTTGTTTGATAGACGCAAAATTTTTATGGCCAAATCTTCTGTGCCACAACTCTACACAATTTTTATTGTTACAACTGTAAGTTTGATTTGCATAATTTGTGTTAGCGGTTTCATTTTCTAATTGAATTTCATACAAGTTATTTTTTTTTTTTTCGTGCTTCTAGGCGGGTGATTCCATTGAATGTTAAGTTACATTTGTCATCTTTAAATAAAATCTCGCAGCCATTTTCTGTAGCTTTACTAACGGAGAACAAATTTGTCTCGATCTCTGGCACAAACAAAACATCTTTAAGGGTTATGTTGTGTGTTTCACCGTCTGAGGTTTTGGTTTTTATTTGTGTATTACCTGATCCATAAGAAACTAGTTTGTTACCATTCGCAATAACAACGTTAGTTTTTTCATTTGATTTTAATTCCGTAAATAAACTTTCATCATTTGTTATATGGCTGGAATTACCACTATCAACTATCCAAGCTTTGTTATTTCGTGGTTTTATTATGAACGCACAGTGTTTGTAATCTTGATTACTTTCATACTCATTATCATTGGTATTTTGATCTGAATTTAATTCAACGTCATTTCTAACATTTTTAACATCCTTTTGGAAAACAAGAGAAGAATTGAAATTTTTCTTTTGTTTATAATATGTATTATTTGAAGGATTTGTTTGTTTGTTTTTAATATGCCAACATTCTTTAGTGGAATGGTTTTTCATTTTACAATTTGAACAGTACTTTTGATCTTTTTTATATCCTGTATTGTTAAATTTATATCCCGCATTGTTAAATTTCTTCGTAGTTTTGAACGCTTTAGCTGTATTTTCAGACGATTCATTACTATCGCTTCTGCGATTAAATTCATCAATCAGTTTATTTTTTATAAAAATGGAAGTTAATTCCTCTTCATTTCTCGATTCAAGCGCTGTGATAAGAGTGTCGTATGATGCTGGCAATGAGCACAACAAAAGGGCTGATATATGTCTATCTTTAATATTTTCTCCAATTGCGGATAATTTATCAACAATTTCTAATATATTTGTGATATGTTTTACCATATTGCCCCCCTCATTTAATTTCGTGCTATAAAGCTTTCTAAGTAAATAAAGTTTACTTGATAGATTTGAGCGCTCATGTATTGATTTAAGTGCATTCCAAGTGTCTCTCGCAGTTGGAATGTTCTTCACGTGGACGATCTGACTGTCTTCTATACTTAGGTTAGTGACAGTCCTAGCCTTCCGGTCCTTTTTGGACCAATCATTAGTAATTGGGGTAGGTGGTGTTTCCGTTATGATCTCAAAAAGATCCTCTTTTATGAGAAGCATCTCCATTTTAAATTTCCAAGAGGAATAATTTGTGGAGTTTAGCTTCTCTATAATCTGTGCATCTTTTACCGATGCCATCTTTATTTATATCACCACCTTTTACTTTTTAAATAAACCCCTTTATTAATTACATTATTATACACTAATATTTAATATTTAAGGAAGGCATGATACACATTTTCTCTCATTGTTCTCTAATTTTTTTATTTTGTCAATATTATATGTGAGCACATGATCATTCTCATAATCTTTGTTGTAAAAATTTTAGAGAATGTGTAAAATTAATCAAATTGCTTCAAAGTTAAATAATAAAAGGTAAGATAATGTAGCTTACCTTCTTTGTCCACGATCGTCCACGTCTTTTCTAATTCACTTTTTTTAATATCCATTGAGATTAATAATCCTGGAAAAGCTTGGTAAATTTTATTAATGTGTATGTGTGTTCACTGGGAAATCATCTGAGCAAGTTTTAAATTAATTAATTTATATATAAATCTTAAAGATAAAAATTACAAACTGGAGCATACATTTTTAGCTCCTTACTGCTTAAACACACAGAGAGAAGTGAAGATAATAGCAAAGAAAAATGATTACATGAAAATAAAAGAAATAAAAGTTATTCAAACATTATCATTAAGTTCTTATTATTTTTGTTTAAAATGAGTAAATTTATAAAACTAGTTCTTTGTTTCTGATGAATAGATGATAAAACTATTGCTTCTTTTGACACTTAATTACAAATCAGTTCATCAAATAGATTTATGACGAGTAAATGATGTAAGAGTACTTTAGTAAAAGATTGACAGTCATCATAACAAATAATCAACGTGATTTATGGTGATTATTTTCCTGAAGTATATTAAGTTGATTTATTGTAAATGATTTTCTGAAAGAGATTAATGTTACTAACATTCCCTCCTTAATCTCTTCAGATTAATCAGCAAGCAAGTTCAAAGATATTCTGTGATTTAATAGTTCAGGTTTGGGCACCGGTTTAGTCAAAGCATCCGCTATCATGTGTTTTGATGGGCAGTATTTTAAATCAATTATTCCATCTTCCTTTAATTGTTTTATTGCATGAAAGCGGATATCGATATGTTTCGAGCGTTTTGAAAACTTTTCACTTTCCACCATTTTTATGCAACTTTGATTATCTTCATATAAAACAATTGGTTTTGTCTGAGGTAGACCTAAATCTTCTAGGAGTTTCACTAACCATTGAATTTCTACACTTGCGTTTGAGGCAGAAACATATTCAGCCTCAGCTGATGAAAGAGCTATACATAATTGTTTTCTTGTGCTCCACTGTATTGCATTATTCCACAAAAGGAAAAGATTACCGCTTGTTGATTTTCTTGTCTTAGTATCCCCACCCCAGTCAGCATCCGCGTAGGCTTTTAGAATCGGCTCAGCTTTGGTGTTTATGTGCAAGTTTAACTGTTTCGTGCAGTTTAAATACCGGATTACTCTTTTAACTGCTATCCAGTCTTTTTCCCGTAGGGATTCATTTCTTCGGCTTAATATATTTACGGCGGCAGAAATATCCGGTCTGGTGACCGATGCAATATAAAGTAAAGTTCCGATAGCTTTTCTATAATTTGTGTTGTTAGGTAGTAGATTATCATTGTCTTCTAATCTATTAAAATTGGGTTCCATCGGAGTACCTACTGGTTTGGCTTCTTCTAACTTAAACTTTTTTGCCAATTCTTCTATTTTGGTGTTTTGATTTAATTGATAACCATCTGCTGTTTTCTCTATTTTGATACCCAGATAAAAACTTAGTTCTCCTAGATTCTTTAGCTCGTAAACATTGTTGAGTTTTTGTATTATCTCTGTTATTTCGTCATTTTTTCCTGCTATCAAAATATCATCTACATAAACAATGATATATGATTTATTTTTTCCTTCATTTCGAATATATAAACATTTATCTGATTTAGATTGTTTCAAAGTTTAAATCCTTTAATGATTTTGTTATCTTAGTATGCCATGCTCTGGCTGCTTGTTTTAACCCGTAAATTGATTTATTTAATTTACATACTTTATTTTCTTGATTTGGAATAATATAGCCTTCTGGCTGAGTAATATAAATTTCTTCATCTAAATTTCCATATAGGAAAGCCGTTTTTATATCAACGTGTTTTATTTTTAATTTGTGGTAAGCTGCTGCTGCTATGAAGGATCTAATTGTTGTGTATGAAACTACAGGTGAAAAGGTGTCTTCATAGTCTATGCCGTATTTTTGAGAATAGCCTTTGGCAACTAGTCTGGCTTTATATTTCTGTATTTTACCTTTATCGTCATACTTAGTTTTAAAAATCCATCTGGAACCAATTATTTTTCTACCTTGTGGGGGATCTACAAGTGTCCATGTGTTGTTTTTGGTATGAGAATCTATCTCTTCTTGGGTGGCATTTAACCAATTTTGTTTTACTTCTGGATTCTCTATATTCATTATGTCGTGAAAATTTTCTGGTTCTTTAATGTTTTCGTGATTTACTATATAAATAAATCGGTCTGGAGGGACACCTTTATTGGTTCTTTCTGATCGTCTTGGTTCGGGTGTTGATTGTTTGGACTCATTTGGTGTGTCTTCATTATTAGATACTTCGATTTCTATAATGTTTTTAAACTGTGATTTTTCACTTTCGTTAGATGATATTTCTTTAAAATTTAATTGAGTTTCTACCTTTGGACTCATGTTTTTATTTTCTAGAAACTTTACTGTTCTGGCGATTATTATTTGTTTACTGCTAGTGTAAATACGGTATCCTTTGGAGTAATTGTTGTAGCCGACGAAAATGCCTTCGACTGCCTTGTCATCTAATTTTTGTCTCTTATTTTTATTCACATAAGCAAAGGCTTTACAGCCAAATACTCTAAGGTAATATAAATTAGGTGGTCTATTATTCCAAAGTTCAAACGGAGATTTTTCAGTAGCTTTTGTTGGTAATCGGTTTTGAAGGTGATTTGCTGTACAAATCGCTTCACCCCAGAATTTTTGAGGTAAGTTTGCTTCGCTAAGCATAGCTCTGGTCATTTCAATAAGCGTTCTGTTTTTGCGTTCCGCAACGCCGTTTTGGCTCGGAGAATATGGAACAGTGTGTTGATGTCTGATGCCGTTTTTCTTAAGAAAACTGTCGACTAAATCATTGTCGAACTCCCCTCCGTTGTCCGTTCTGATGCTCTTTGGCTTTTCGCCAAATTTATTACTAACTAGGGCAACATATTCTTTAAGTTTTTCATAAACTTCAGTTTTCTTAGATAATAAATACAGAATTGTAAATCGAGTATAATCATCAATGAATGTTAGGAAATATATTTTTCCGCCTATGGTTGGTGTTTGAAAAGGGCCACATACATCAGAGTGCACTAATGCCAATCGTTTAGTAGCTCTATAATCTGCTAATTTTGGATAGGGTGCATCGGTTAGCTTTGTTTTGATGCAAGTTTCACATGTTGTGTTGTGCTTGCAATGATTTATTTGTATTCCTTTCGCTAAGTGTTTTTCTTCAATTTGTTTGATAGACGCAAAATTTTTATGGCCAAATCTTCTGTGCCACAACTCTACACAATTTTTATTGTTACAACTGTAAGTTTGATTTGCATAATTTGTGTTAGCGGTTTCATTTTCTAATTGAATTTCATACAAGTTATTTTTTTTTTTTTCGTGCTTCTAGGCGGGTGATTCCATTGAATGTTAAGTTACATTTGTCATCTTTAAATAAAATCTCGCAGCCATTTTCTGTAGCTTTACTAACGGAGAACAAATTTGTCTCGATCTCTGGCACAAACAAAACATCTTTAAGGGTTATGTTGTGTGTTTCACCGTCTGAGGTTTTGGTTTTTATTTGTGTATTACCTGATCCATAAGAAACTAGTTTGTTACCATTCGCAATAACAACGTTAGTTTTTTCATTTGATTTTAATTCCGTAAATAAACTTTCATCATTTGTTATATGGCTGGAATTACCACTATCAACTATCCAAGCTTTGTTATTTCGTGGTTTTATTATGAACGCACAGTGTTTGTAATCTTGATTACTTTCATACTCATTATCATTGGTATTTTGATCTGAATTTAATTCAACGTCATTTCTAACATTTTTAACATCCTTTTGGAAAACAAGAGAAGAATTGAAATTTTTCTTTTGTTTATAATATGTATTATTTGAAGGATTTGTTTGTTTGTTTTTAATATGCCAACATTCTTTAGTGGAATGGTTTTTCATTTTACAATTTGAACAGTACTTTTGATCTTTTTTATATCCTGTATTGTTAAATTTATATCCCGCATTGTTAAATTTCTTCGTAGTTTTGAACGCTTTAGCTGTATTTTCAGACGATTCATTACTATCGCTTCTGCGATTAAATTCATCAATCAGTTTATTTTTTATAAAAATGGAAGTTAATTCCTCTTCATTTCTCGATTCAAGCGCTGTGATAAGAGTGTCGTATGATGCTGGCAATGAGCACAACAAAAGGGCTGATATATGTCTATCTTTAATATTTTCTCCAATTGCGGATAATTTATCAACAATTTCTAATATATTTGTGATATGTTTTACCATATTGCCCCCCTCATTTAATTTCGTGCTATAAAGCTTTCTAAGTAAATAAAGTTTACTTGATAGATTTGAGCGCTCATGTATTGATTTAAGTGCATTCCAAGTGTCTCTCGCAGTTGGAATGTTCTTCACGTGGACGATCTGACTGTCTTCTATACTTAGGTTAGTGACAGTCCTAGCCTTCCGGTCCTTTTTGGACCAATCATTAGTAATTGGGGTAGGTGGTGTTTCCGTTATGATCTCAAAAAGATCCTCTTTTATGAGAAGCATCTCCATTTTAAATTTCCAAGAGGAATAATTTGTGGAGTTTAGCTTCTCTATAATCTGTGCATCTTTTACCGATGCCATCTTTATTTATATCACCACCTTTTACTTTTTAAATAAACCCCTTTATTAATTACATTATTATACACTAATATTTAATATTTAAGGAAGGCATGATACACATTTTCTCTCATTGTTCTCTAATTTTTTTATTTTGTCAATATTATATGTGAGCACATGATCATTCTCATAATCTTTGTTGTAAAAATTTTAGAGAATGTGTAAAATTAATCAAATTGCTTCAAAGTTAAATAATAAAAGGTAAGATAATGTAGCTTACCTTCTTTGTCCACGATCGTCCACGTCTTTTCTAATTCACTTTTTTTAATATCCATTGAGATTAATAATCCTGGAAAAGCTTGGTAAATTTTATTAATGTGTATGTGTGTTCACTGGGAAATCATCTGAGCAAGTTTTAAATTAATTAATTTATATATAAATCTTAAAGATAAAAATTACAAACTGGAGCATACATTTTTAGCTCCTTACTGCTTAAACACACAGAGAGAAGTGAAGATAATAGCAAAGAAAAATGATTACATAAAAATAAAAGAAATAAAAGTTATTCAAACATTATCATTAAGTTCTTATTATTTTTGTTTAAAATGAATAAATTTATAAAACTAGTTCTTTGTTTCTGATGAATAGACGATAAAACTATTGCTTCTTTTGACACTTAATTACAAATCAGTTCATCAAATAGATTTATGACGAGTAAATGATATAAGAGTACTTTAGTAAAAGATTGACAGTCATCATAACAAATAATCAACGTGATTTATGGTGATTATTTTCCTGAAGTATATTAAGTTGATTTATTGTAAATGATTTTCTGAAAGAGATTAATGTTACTAACAGTATCCATATATTCATTGATTAGTGCCAATATAGAATACACAATACGGGATGTTACGACTACTTTTGGATAAAATCCCTCATTTTTTTGCTTCATTTTGGAAACAACGGATTTTGTCCTTTTTCTATCGACGATTACTTTGAGAATTTTCAAGCTATAATTTTGAGACTTTTATAAAAGTTTCTCTATACATTTAGCTAACAAAATATGCAAATGAAATTTTGATATCTTTGACGCATGCGCAGTAAAACATTATTTAGTAAACCTACTCATTTTTCATACAATTTTTATTATTTTTTAATTCTGATTACAGGGTACTGTGTGCAATGTTGTTTGTCATATTTTCTGAAAAAAATATTATTTTATATTAAGAACTCTGAAAATTATAATGGAAAAACTTGGAAAAATGTGGGACCATTTTTATAAAAACTTTAATTACTCTGCGAGTATGCATGCTATTTGCATAAAAATGAACACAGTGTATTACAATAAGGCATTCAATCACAATCTAGAGTTTGAGCGCTTTTGCTACATTAGTTTTGACAGGGTTATTCAAAAGATATTCATTCTTTTTTAATTTGTTGACGGTCCCCTATGGAGTTTCGGTAAAAAATTTTCACGGAGATGTATGACGTATACTATTATATTTATACACTAAGAGTTTCGAGATGATTCCTCATGTATTTTTCTAGATATTTAGTAAAATGTCTAAAATCGCAAGTGTCCAATAATCAATGGCAATATAGTGTATATATATATATATGTTACAGGCCAAACCCGATTTTAGGCCAAACTAGATTAGCTAGGCCAAACCGGTCTATCCTAACGCCCATCGGATAAACTAGTTTTTCCTAGGCCGAACTAGTCTATCCTAAGGCCCATAGGACAACCTAGTTTTTCCTAGGCCAAACTAGTTTGGTCTATCTCTTATAGGATAAACTAGTTCAGTCTGCTGTTTATTGATCTGAACTAGTTTGTCCTAGGCCGATCTAGTTTATCCTAGGCCAATTCAATTTAGCGTGATTTTATTGAATTCAATGACTGCCTCAGCGCCAACATTCTAGTTTGTCCTAGGCTGATCTAGTTTATCCTAGGCCAATGTAATTTTACGTGTTTTTAGCTCACAGGCGTCAAAGCCTGAGAAATAGTGGGCTGGCAGGTTCTGTATGTACGCATGTATGTACGTACGTATGTACGTAACGCGACAACTCTTGATAGAAATAATGTAATTTGAAGTGTTATTATCTCATCAGGCTACCAAAGCCTGAGAACTAATGTGCCCGTGGGTTCTGTATCTATGTATTTACATAAGTACGTAACGCAATAAATCTTGATAGAAAAACCATCAAACTTTCAATATAGATTTATTCTTACGAGGAGTTTTTCTGATTAATTTTGGGAGGTCATTGGAGAAGAATAAGGGGGAGGGAGATCGAGAGGCTGATTCGCCTCTTCCCTTAATTCAAACAAATGTGTTTCCATGCATTATTAGCATATTTTAAAAAAATAGATATAGGAGCATTCTGATGAGGCGCCTCCATGATTAGTTGTGGGTGTTCATAGTTTAAGCATACAGGGAGGGGGGGAATAAAAGTAACGCCTCATAATTTGTGTAAATGCTTTTTTGACGCTGAATTTGCTGATATGCTTAAATTTTTTGAAATAGATTCATTCTGGTTTGTTGCTTCCCTAATTAGTTTTGAGGGTTAATTGGTTAAGAACAAAGGAAAGAAAGGGAGGCTCTTGCCTAATTTTGCCAAATGGGTTTTTAATGCAGAATTAACCGATTTGCTGCAAATGTTTGATTTCTTCATTCTGATGAAGTGCTTCACTGATTAATTTTTGTGGTTCTTTGGTTAAGTATAAAGGGGAAGCGTACAATTTATTTCTATCCTTAAATTTGTTATAGTTAAAACACAGAATTATCCAATTTGTTTAAATTTTGGACATGAACTCATTTTGATCAGACGCTTCTTTAATTAATTTTGGGTATATATTATATATATATATATATATTTGGTTAAGTATAATAGGTAGTGGACGATTTATCGCCTTCCTAAATTAGATAAATGGGTTTTTATGCAGATTTATCTGATTTGCCGATTATATTTTGAAATTTTTTTAATAAGGCGAATCCCTGAGGTTTTGAATGTTTAATGATTAAGTTTAAAAGGAGGAATGGAGGATTACTCTCCTTAAATCAGATGAAAGGCTTTTTGAGCAGAATTATCGGATTTCCTTCAAATTTTGGATAGTTGTTCAATTTTATAAAGCTTATCTGTGATTAGTTTTGGGGTTCAATGGTTAAGTATAATTAGGGGAAATGGGAAAAAGTGATCCCCCCTTACTTGTTTTTTCGAGGGTGTTATTCTTTAAAAAAATAAGTCTGTAATACACAATTAGTGTAAACAGCCTGTTAATGCAAAGCCATCAGTTTAACAGGGCAATATTCTTTTTAATATTAATCCCGACTACTGCTCTATTGCTAACCTTGTGCAAAGTGGTTTTGCTATCACACCTCTATAATGTATTTTATTCGAAGGGTAGTAGCATACTGTTAGAAGTTTGCACGGGCCAGAATTTCTAAGTCCGGTATAAAAATTAAAAGTTCAGCCCGAGCCCTTCCTGTACAAAAATCAGTGAAAAGAGACTCCGTCCGGCTTGATATGGCCCTACTCAATTTATGCAAAAAAAATCAGATTTTAATTCACATACATTTAAGATTCCTTTAAAAAATACTGCATACATATTTATAGGATAAATTTACAATGTATTTTTAAATTATGATGTATTCGCAGAATGGAAAATACACAATGTATTATTGATTATTTAGATTTTTAGACATTTCAATATTGAATAAGGGATTCATTAAATAGTTAATGTAGTTCAGAATAAAAGAAAAAAAGGAAAGTTATAAACATCATAACTTTTGAATATGTTTAGTAAAAAGTAAATTCGTGAGTATATTTCTCTGTCATTCCTTAAGGCTTTTCTCAAATCCAAAAGAGCTACATCCTAACACATTTATGAATTAATTCCTTTTCAGAAATGCATAAGATTAACAGGCATTCTCACTCAGAAAATATGTAATCGAATGACATTAACCATTTTTTCATAAAAGCGATGTATCTTTGAGAAAATACTATTAAAGCTCCGTTTTAAATCGAATTTCCAGTTACGACTTCACAGAAAAGAATAACTTAACACCGTGACAAGAATAGCTTATATGTCGACAGGTAATTAATTTCTCAAAAATGGAAAACACTGTTCGATTCCAAAGTATGTTCAGCTGCGATCTGGCTCGAATAATAATAATAATAATAATAATAATAATAATAATAATAATAATAATAATAATAATAATAATAATAATAATAATAATAATAATAATAATAATAATAATAATAAAAGCAAGTCTGATCTCAGCACGACCTGAGTCTGCAGAAAAAGATAAATAAAAATAAGTAAACACCATGTCTAATGCATCCTGTCTGTACAGTGGACATGATGAATTTCTGTATTGATGTTGCAAATAATGACTCTTGACAGACTTTTATGCTTATTCTAGTGAAAGATATGTTTTTTACCGGCCAAACCTGATTTTGAGACAAATAAGATTACCCTACACCAAACTATTTTATCCTACCTTCAACTGGATAAACTAGTTTTCCTACGCCAAACTTATTTATCTAAATGCCCATAGGATAAACTAGTTTTTCCTAGGTAAGATGGTAATTCTTCATTTTTTCTTTCATACTTAACCATTAAACCTTCAAAACTATTCAGGGAATCGTTTTATCAGAAAGAACTTACATCCAAAATTTCCCGCAAATCCGTAAATTCTGCGTCAAAACCATTTATCTAAATTATGGGGGGATTACCTACATTGCCCTTTCTTCTACACTTAAACAATAAACATCCACAACTAATAACGAAGGCACCTTGTCAGAATGATCCTATATCTAAAATTTTAAATGAAAACCGATAATTCTGCATGAAAAATACATTTCTCTAAATTAACAGTGGGGAATTAGCCTACCGTTCGCATCATCTTATTCTTATCCATAGAATTCCCAAAACTAATCAGAAAAGTACCTTATCAGAATGAAACTACATCCAAAATTTGAAGCAAATCGGATATTTCTATCAAGAGTTATCGCGTTACGTACATACGTACGTACATACGTACAAACATGCGTACATACATGCGCACATACATAAATACAGAACTTGCGAGTCCATTTTTTCTCAGGCTTTGACGCCTTTGAGCTAAAAACGTGTCAAATTACATTGGCTTAGGATAAACTAGATCAGCCTAGGACAAACTATAATGTTGGCGCTGAGGCGGTCGTGGAATTCAATAAAATCACGCCAAACTGAAATGGCCTAGGATAAACTAGATTGTCCTAGGACAAACTAGTTCAGACCAATAAACAGCAGGCTAAACTAGACTATCCTATAAGAGTTAGGCCAAACTAGTTTGGCCTAGGAAAAACTAGTTTGTCCTATGGGCCTTAGGATAGACTAGTTTGGCCTAGGAAAAACTAGTTTATCCGATGGGCATTAGGATAAACCGGTTTGGCCTAGGAAAAACTAGTTTATCCGATGAGCGTTAGGATAGACCGGTTTGGCCTAGGAAAAACTAGTTTATCCGATGAGCATTAGGATAGACCGGTTTAGCCTAGGCCAATCTAGTTTGGCCTAAAATCGGGTTTGGCCTGTAACATATATATAATCTAAAATTGCATGAAAACATGTTTTCCTGCAATTTTATTGTCTGAGCGAAGCGAAGTCTTTATACTCAGAGATACGTAACGATATTAAAAGTCAAAAAAATTCTTTCGTCAAGCAAATCTCAAAAAGTACTTGTCGGATTTTGATTCTGTTTGTACTAATAGGTACCTATGAAGGTAATCTGGTGAATGCACTACATACGAAAAATTAGTTCCAAATAGTTTAAAAGTTATATTAAAAAAACTGATAAAAAAGCACAATTTATTTGCATACGTCACAGAAACTTGGTGTGCGTCATTTTCCACCGGCTGGATATTTTTGTAGACAACCGAATCAGAGTGCATGGAGTAAATAGTTGTCTTGACGAAGCGGAGACTAATACACATAGTACGTAACGATATTAAAAGTTAAGCATAACTCTTTCATTAAGCAAATCTGGAAAAATACTTATCGGATTGCGATTCTGATTGTACCAAACGGTACCTATGAGAGTAACCTACTGAATGCACCTACTTTCAAAAATTAGTTCCAAATAGTTTTTAAACTATTTTTAAAAAAACTGATAAAAAGCCCAATTCATTTGCTTACGTCACAGAAATATTGTGTGCGTCACTTTTTACCGGTTGTATATTTTCGTTAGATTCCCAAATTTAAGCACATAGAGCAAGGAAAATACGCAAACAATTTTTAAGTACAATTAATTATATTTAAACTTAAGAAACAAACTGAAAAATAATTTTGTTCTTGTTGTTAATTT
This sequence comes from Maratus speculifer, assembly GCA_964019185.1. Classification (NCBI taxonomy): domain Eukaryota; kingdom Metazoa; phylum Arthropoda; class Arachnida; order Araneae; family Salticidae; genus Maratus; species Maratus speculifer. The sequence goes on from OZ025289.1 coordinate 244,455,575, forward strand.
AAAAGAAAAAAGTCTTAATTCTTAGTAACTTAGTATTTGAGATTTTGCGATAATTTTTATAATAGCACTTAATAGCCGCCATTAGCATCTTTTATATTTCGCGCCTTCGCACATGCAAATTGGAAACAATTATCTCGTGTTTAAATAAAATATGTGCTGAAATAAAATATTGGTACTTTTTCGTTACCTCGTGATCAATTTCGCCAATTTGTACCTATTCACATATTTTTTATTTTAATTAACGAAAGAAGAAATAAATTAGTGAAACATTGATAAAAATACAAATAAATTAGTGAAACATTGATAAAAATACAAATAAAAAGCGGTATAAAAAATCACTTGATGACGTTTTAAACACTTGTTTACATTGTTTAATGAGACATTCACGATCATTCATGATTGGCATTTTATCTTATTGTTTGGCGATAATTTTTTGGTCTACAGGATAATCAAGTAATATCAAAAAAGGAACTATAGTTGAAGCGAAGAATAAACAGTTATAAGTAATAAACATAATAAAAAATATGAATATCACAATAAATCATAAATTGTAAAACACTTATAGCAATATTCAAAAACAGTGTTTTCATCAATTTGGCGGGAAAAAAATCGCGCTAACATGTAGCTTATATTTTTATTCATAAATATGACATCTGTGCCATATTTACGAGTAAAAATAAGCATAAACGATCATCAGGTTTGAAATATCAATTTCTGAAGCCCAAACTGGACCATGATTTATAAAAACGCCAAGGTAAAGATAGTATTTGAAAAGTATCATGAAATTAGAGCAGAGATATCATATACGCGTCGGGTTTGGCGCAAATTTCGCAAAAATCATTTTTGAATGAATTTCGATTATTTTAAAAAGCAAGTAACAATTAAAAAAAGCACGATTAAATTTAGGATATATAAATATAGAAAAAAATAAGCAATTTATTAATAAACAAACAACAATAGCCAGATAACCATGCAATGTAAATAATGATATTTTGGCGCTAATTATATGGAAAAGTTCCATTTCCTGTTCTAAATTTTTTGGCGAGCTTTTTTTTTTTTTTTTGGGGAATACTCGGTTATTTCGTAGACCAATTGCGCCAAACTACACAAATTGCCAAACTGTTTGTCAAATTACATAAATTGACCTAATTTGTGTTTTAAATAAAAGAAGAATAAATATATTTTTAAAATGCAATAACAAATACACATTAAAAGTTGAATTAAAAATCACTTTATGACGTAACAAGCACGCGTATCATAATTAATGACAAGTGAAAGTAACATTTACAATCATTCAGTATTGACATGTAACCTTGTAGTTTGGCGATAGTTTTTTGATGGACAAGATAACCAAGAAGTACCTTTTTTTGCCGTTAAATATATCGATGTGGTTGTGATCTTCAGCTGCGAGGTTGCTTTTTTCTGCACTTTCCAACAAAGCTGAAAAATATTTATGCATTTAGCTTGTCTATCCGTCTGTCCACACTCAAACATCCGTAAATATACACCGATTTATATGCAATTGGAAACCTTATTTAGGGTTTCCTAGGCATGTTTGATATTGCATATGAAGTATGTGGGATTAATAGTTTATTTACAGGGGCACCCAAAAGATTTTCATTACAGTATGGTCTAATAGGGGAAATCCTTTGCAGAGTATTTTAATGAAATTACACTATTGCAAATTTACGAAACTTATATAAACCACTGAATTTCATTACGATTAAGTTATAACAGGATATTTATAGCAGTTTTAATCCAATTACAAGGACACACAAAAGAAATCGGTTATGATACTGTTTTTGAGCAATAATTTCTGGAAATGCGTTTTCAATTTCGACGAGCGCTTTTAAATTTAACTGTTTTTTTAGGTGTGACCCTAATTAATATAAAATATTTAGTAACTATAGTCGCCGTCTGATCCGCTCGTCTGTATCTCCACATATAACAGCACAAAAACCATCCTACGGAATCGTTTGAAATTTTAAATATCTATTTGTTGCCGAATTTTGTTGAGTCGTTGCAAATTTTAATAAAATCGGATAAATTCAAATACAGGGACAATCAAAATTATTCCGTTACATTACGGCAGATGGGATGAAATAGTTCCAAGCTCTTTTTAATGATGTTAAACCCATCGAAACATAATGAAATCGATATGCATTTATGAAGAGCACTAGAATACATATTTTGTAGAACATGCCACGCAAAAAATATTTATTATTCATTTACACGTCACCACAAAAGAATTCCATTATAAAATAGTATGAGGGGTGGGACATTAACTTTTCAGCTTTACTAATCTAGGAATTTTATCATAGAATCATTTTCTCAATTTAGCCATAGCAGGCCTTTTAAATAATAACCCTTTTCCGGTAAAACGGCGTAATCGAGTTCACATTGGCATATTTGAGACAGCATGTTATGCTGAAAAAAATATGTTTAGATTTGTAAAACACTTGTGATGACACTTGGACGGCGCAAAGCTTATGCAGACGAGATATTCAGATCTCGTTCATATCTTATGCTATTGGCATTGCCAACAGTGGAATAATCGTAAAAAAATAGAGAATATACGCTCTAAGCAGAGAGTATATGCTCAAGTTATAGAATATATCCTAAAATGTATGTACTGCGGCTTTTTGAGAAAGAGGGCGAGGGAGATAAGGTGATTCTTAATAAATACAGAAAGTATGCGGCGTATACCTCTGTAAACTCTCTACACTACATTCATGATTGCCGATTCGTTTTATTTTATGTATGCTAAAGCGAAATACAGCTCAATTTCATGGGAATGGGTTTAAAACGAAAACAAATCAGCGTATGTAGTGGCCAGCATGCACGAACCATTTAAATCAGATTGAGCATATCTGGAACACACTCGAAACGACTGATTGTATTCCTTTGTTGGCGTTTTCGGGATTTTTATGTATCCTTTTTAAGTGAGAATACCCCAATTTTTTATCGAAAACCTCATCGCATACATTGAAAACAGATGTAGATATTATATTATTATATATGTTAATTATTTTGTTCTATCCATTTAAGGGCACTACACACCATATAAAAAAATCCCTCATTCTACTCAACCATCATGATTTGCGCCAATTTTAGGTACTAAAATTGATGTGTATATTCTTTACGTCATTTCAAAGAGTTTAAATTCCGATACAAGATATTTTAGCGCTTTGTTAGCTGTATTCTTCAAATTTTATACTTATGCGTGACTGTTTTGTACAGTTTGATTTCCCATTTTTTAACCGTGTATAGGAATTTGTATGTAATATTTTGCAAATGTACCATTCACCTTGCTCTTTTTTATTTCAATTTGTGACAATGTATAATCAATTAAAGATAGAATCTCTTTTTACTTTTAGCATATTATTTTAAAAACTGTTCTAAGCAATATCGCTCAGACTAATCCCTCTGAGGGAAGTACTAGTATTATTTATATGTTGCAGTTTTTAAGAGCTGCTTCTGCACCAACATTTGCAATAGTCTACATATTTAAAACAAATATATATATATATATAAGCTATAAAATATGTGAAAATCAGAAAGCATTTTGTAGCACAAGGAAATTTACATCTTTGCATTTAAATTTACACCTTTCTATGATAAAAAAAACAACAAACAGACTGTAATTTCCAAAACATCTGCTTTCTCTAAAGAACTTTACCCTGCTTTTATTAGAAGGTGTTTATACAATGCAGGTGCAGACAAATCTTTTATACTATAGAAATAAATTTAAGTTTTGTTAAACATTTCTGTATTTAAACTTATCAAAATTATTTAAACTAATTAAAATTACCCATGGATGTAAATGTACAAGGCTTTGAACATTTTTTAAATCTAAATAATTATAAAAAATAAACATTAAAGAAAGATTGAAAATGTGAAGAGAAAACATTATTTTATACTGATTTTCATTATATTATTGAAAACAATAGTAGAAGATTCTTTAAACTAAAAAAAAAACAGATGGTTATAAATAAATAAATAAATGAAATATACGGACCATTAACTAAATTTAATGGAAAAACATAACGCATTCAGATTTCTTTTGTATAAACTTTACTTTGCACATTAAAAAAATGCATTAAATTATATTAAATTCAATAACTCATAAAAATATCAGTAATTATTAGGTACCACAACTAAACTTAGACCTTTTTTTGTTTTGTTTTTTCTTGATTGGTACTATTTTCCAAAACAAAGTCAAATTTGGTACATGTGATTGGCCAGGCACCAGTATTATGAATACATATATCTGTATACAGTAGGCTCCCTCAAATCTGCAACCCTAAAATTCGTAACTCTCTAAAATCCGCACATAATTTACAGATGTAAACAATGAAACAATCAATTCAGATATAGGGACAAAATTTGACTTTTTTTAGTTTATACCTATTTCATGTATATTTTAACTTTATTAAATTTTTTTTTCATATATATTTTAATTTAATATTCTAACTTTTGTTAATATTACTGAATTCATGTTTTTTCTTCAAGGAAGAATAAATTCATTTCTGAAAAAATTCAAGATATTGCTGATACCACTGGTAATCACAATATTCTTACCAAATATATTTGTATATTAATTAAGCTTTTTTGGTTATTAAGTCTGGAAATAAAATTTCCTCATTTTATGATTTTGATGTGAATTAGTAATGTACCTTTATGAAGCAAATTTCATTGAATAATTTAGGAAAAATATATTTCATCTTTATAATGAATAATTAATCATACATAATATATCATTAACTTGATTTTTGCTTTTAATATTTTAATCATATTAAAAATTATCGAAATTTTTATTATTTTAGTTTGTTACAAATTTTAATATTTTATCATATTATAAGCATTAATTATAGTTTCAATTGCATTATTAATTGCATTCAAATTACTGTTTCAGAAATGTAAACAAAGTAATGACCAGAAATCCGCAAAACCTCTGATCCCAAGCTGCGCGGACTTTGGGGAGTCTACTGTATAGATATTTATATATATGCATATATCTGTATATATACACTTATAAATATGTATATATATATCGATATAGCGTATATATACATACATACGTATCAATAATACAGGTGCCCGGCTAACCAATAGGTGCCCAAAATTTTCGCATAAGCCATGAGAAAGACATCATTTTTATTTCATATATAGAAAGCCCAAAGTATAAACTTTTATTTAAAACAAAAAGAAATTGGAAATTTAATTTGCTTTTTTGTATAGAGACTTCGCCGTAAAGTCACAAAAATTTCGAAAAATAACCATAACTCTCAACTTTGGCTGATTTTTTTACCCTGAATATTACAAATTAATTTTTTTAATATTTTTTTAAATATTTTTTATTAAAATCTGATTTTTTTAATGTTATTACTTTGATATTTTTAAGATGATTCATATTTTAGATTCAGAGAAACAATTTTTTGAAGATGAAACTGCAGTCTCTAAATACAGACTCAGAAATGTGCGATTTGAAAAAAATCCAAGAATTGAACCCCCCATATCTCACGAACTATGAGATCTGGGAAGGAGAAATATCTGATGGAATCATTTCAAGATAGAATTAGTAAGTACACAAAGTTTCATCTAAATCCCTGTCGGTCGGGTTACAAACCATAAAAAATTGGTTGAATTCACATGGAATGACCCTAAATGGTGCTAAATGAATATGGATCTAAAACATTATCGTGCTAGAAGGTTTTTATATAATATATTTAAAGCACAGTCGGTCAGTATATACATTTGAGTGTGTGTATACATCTATATATATTACAGTTAGTTTGATTAATTGATTATTATTAATAATTACCAAGTATTATCCAAATAAGCCGGTTAATATTATTAGTTTAAGATAATCTATCAAATTAACCAGTTATTATAATTAATTACCAATCATGCGTAGCTAATTTAAAATTTTGAACTTGTTTGAGATTTGAACAACTTTCAGCTTGAGATTTTCATTACAAATGCGTTTATTGTGTCACGCTATTGGGAAAATGTCTAACAGCAATTGTGATTGCGCAAGTTAGTTTTACTCTGTTGACAAAAACTTCACAATACCAGTTGATTGTTTATTTTAGTTGCAGAAGGTCGTAACTTTCGGCATGCTCATAGATATTTATTTTTCGCCAGCCTCTATTGTTTTGCATGCCAAATAATCTGGTTCTATCAATACGATGTCGTTTTAACTACGAGTTCGAAATTTATTCTGTTAAGAGTGTCAGAGAAACAGACAAATCAAATTCATAAAAAAACTTCAAGTATGATGGAAAGTGTTAAAAATACAACAGTTTTTCCCGATAGACCGTAATGTAACACAATTATTTTAGACGTTCCTGTAAATAAGCTAAAAACGCTACAATTAACGCTACAATACGAACTTTTTTTTCTATTCCAAATATACCATAGTAAATCTGATCCTCATATATCAATTACATGGCAATCAAAGTACGAGATTGCCGATTATTTACGCGAGTTAGTACACGGATGGTCACACAGATGGACGAACCAGATTCATAAACAGTTTTCAACTATTAAAATAGCAAATAAAACCTTTGTGCAAAAATGTTTAAAAATAGAAAACCAATGATTATAGACGGCCTTAGATTGCCTAAAGGTAAGGCTCTGTGAATTTCATTTTTCTTTTTTCGAAATCGAGGAGCTCATTCGTCTCACTCGTGCTTGCTTGTCTCGAAATACTTATGTATTTAACAGGAATTTCTTTCGTATGACTGATGATTTGTATATGATTAATCCTCTTAGTCCGATTTTGTGCTATTTGTTCATACACTATTTGAAACAAAATTGTTTGAAGTCTTAAAATTCCAGTTTTATGTTGCTTACGTAGATGATATTTATGCTTAAGTAAATTCAGATATTAATCATATTCTCTCTGTCATGAATTCTATTGATTCTTGCATTCAATTTACCTTTGAAGTTGAATCCAATTATTGCCTTTCTTTCACGGAAATATCCTTGTTATTCGTAATGAAGATAATTTTCAGACTACTGTCTTTCGCAAACCTTTTGATGTCAGTCTTCCATCTCACAGATATTCTACTCATCCTCCTAACTAGAAATTTGCGGCTTTAAAACTTTTGCCTCTTAACCAGAAATTTACGGCTTTTAAAACTTTTGTTTTCCGCGCTTCTAGTATTTGTTCAACTCCTCAGTTACTCAGTGATGAACTTAATTATCTAAAAGCTATTGCTGTTGATCGCGGTTATTCCCCTAATATTACAGATTCAAATCCACCCAATCTGAAAGAAAAAACCTTAATTCGAACTCCAATGCTTTGGTTGTTTTGCCTTTTTTCCCAAAAATCAGTCAGCAAGTTGCTAAAATTTTAAAAAGGTTCGATTTCAATGTTATTTTATCCCTGTTAATATAATTGCTTTTTCAAATCTTAAGCACCCCATTGATTGCTTAGATAACTGGGGTATTTACCAAATTTCTTGCCAGCGTGGTCTTTCTTATATTGGTCAGACTAAACGTGTTCTCAGATTTCGTTTAAAGGAGCATAAAAGGTATGTCAAAAATCAAGAGCTTAAACGCTCTTCTATTATTCAACATTGTTGGTTTTCACAACATAAATTCAACTTTTCTTCAGCCACCATTATCCATAAGTGTCCTTCTATTCTTATCTTGGTTTTTGGGAAGTTTACCACATCATTAAAAATTCTCACTCTTTAGTCAATGACATATCAAGTACTTCTTATTTTCCAAGCATTTGGAAATCTTTAATTTAAAACTTTTTTTCTAGCATTTTAGTTTTTATTTTATTCATTCTTCTGTAGATGTCTCTACTTGTCCACCCAGTTGTTCAGGCTGCTTTCTTCTCATTGGTTGCTTTTCTTTTGGTGGGATCGTTCCCGTAGCGGGTATATAAGTCTGCGTTTCTCTGTCTGATCGCTCAGTTTTGCTTTTTCTAGCTCACTGAGTTTTTCACTGATGAAGAATCTCGATGGTAGATTCGAAACAGATGTTTGCTACCTTTTCATACATTATTTGCACATTTATAATGGTTGGTTTTCTATCTTTAAAGTTTTCAACTATGTTGGAAAGTGTTAAAAATACATATTTTTAAGAAGTCTCAGTTTTAATATGATAAAACTTATTTACTTAATTAAATGAATAATAAAAAAATTCTTAAGAGCTCTTGCAGAGTAAAATTACACTCCTTTTGTTGTTTAAAGGAAGAAATTGAAATAAAACACGTTTTACCATTAAATTTAAAATGCGGACTTCGTTTAAAAAATTCATTCATTCAGATTATTTAAATGAATATATTACCCATCCATGCGTACAGTCCGCTTTTCAGTTTACTTTTAAAATATTTCTCCCTCGTTAACTCAATAAAAGTGAAAAAAATCAGAGATGAAAGTTAAATTTCCAATCTAGTGATTTTTCAAAAACATTTCAGATCATTCAAACATATTTATAAAAAAATTAAGATTTCTTTTTTGAAAACCACTAAACTTGTCTTGAAAATATTAATTCTTTAAAAGAACCGAGTGTATAAGTGGTAAAAAGAAATACTTTAATTAAAACTGCCTTTTTGTTCTCTAGTTCTTATATTTCCGGGACATAAAACAACAAAAATATTATGTTATAGGACATATGGACTGTGAAAGATTTGAAAGTTACAATCGTGTTAAGTAATAAAGTTAAGTAAAACATGAGTGTCTTTTCTCTTTCGTAAAACGGAGAATCTGAAATTAAAGGAGCAGAATAAAATAAAAGAATGGTGTTTAACAGCGCCTCTTTCGGGGTTTTAGATTCTCCATAAGTCACTTTAGCTTAATAATACAGAGATTTTATATTTAATAATAACAATAAATATAACTTAATGGTTAATTTAAGTGGACAGATTAAATGGAATTGAGTACCTTTTATTTTCTATAAGGGCACATTTAACATGAAAAGACCCAAATTTTTGAGTTTTTAACTATTAGCCTATAGAATAGAGCTAAAAGATTATTTTGCTAAATGAATATGGCTCTAAAAGATTTTAGTGTTAGAATGTTTTTAAATAATATTTTTTAAGCACTGTCGGTGAGTATATATACAGTGGCAGTCAAAAGTTTCCGGCCACTTAGTTTTTTTATTTATTTATCAGAAGTTTTCAGCAAAGAAAAAGCACAGTTGCTTCAAAAGTTAGGAATATGTGACTGACCTCTGACCACGTGATCATTTTGATTGGATACTGAAGACCCTTCTTGCAAAGGGGTAGAATTCGAAATTCGTGTGTGCAAAAGCTTCCGGCCACTCATCATACCTTAATTTTTTTTTCTATCGGTAAAGTATTTTTTGGTCGTGTTTGAGAAGGAATCAACGTGAATAGCATAGTTTAATGTCAAAATTTAAACGTTCAACAATTATTGCTCGTAAATGAGTGATTAGTTTGATACTAAATGGCCAATTTTCTCGAGATGTTACGGCAAAGTTACCGATCGGCAAATCGAATGTAAACGATATTTAAAAATAAAATAAAGATGGTCATGGCTTTCAGGACTTTCTGATGTTCTAAAAACCCCAGAAAATAACTATTCTTCTGGACAGAATTATCAGAAGAAATATATTTGATGACCCACATAAACATTTCGTTGCAATATCCCGCGATATACGGATTGCAAATATTGCTGAAACAAGTCGGTCTACCGTGTCAAGATGCTGACGTGATGCGGAACCTTATGGAACAGTTGGTGTTCAAAAACCTTTCATAAATAAAAATAATCAACGTACCCGACTGGCATTTTCCAAAAAACACAAAGTCTGGTCAAGTGAAAACTGGACAAAAATACTATTTACCCATGAATTGAAGTTCAAACTTTTTTGGGAGTTATGGTAGACACTACTCCGATGACCTAACAACAAAAAATGTGATTAGACCTATGTTATTCCTACAATGAAGCATGGTGGAGGGCACGTTATGCTGTGAGGAATAATTTTTATTATGACAAATACCTCTAATAATAATAATTAAAATTCTTTTTAAACTATGTCAATGATTTTAAAAATTTTTAAGGGCTCATAGAACATAAAATGGCTCAAATTTCTGAGTTTTTAATATCGGCCTAAAAATAGAGCTAAAAGTATATAGTGTTAAATTATTATAGAACTAAAAGATTATGGTACTGGAAAGTTTTTAAGTAATATATTTTAAGCATTATCGGTGTATATCCATATCGGTAATATATATGTCGTTATATATATCGGTGTATATTATATTTGATTTTAGCCTTTTATTCGATATGTGTTTTCTTATGCTTTGATACACTTTTAAGTTCTATTTTAGGTAGACAGTTGAAACTTTCTAAAACTGTGTAATTAATTTGTCTTTTTAAAAATACCTAACATTTTAGGTTTGAGTGAAAAATTCTTTAAAAGGATTTAAAAAATGTATTGTCTTAAAAATGTTAAGATTTTCAAAGTTATTCAGTAGAATATTTTCATTTTTTTTTTTTTTTTTTAGTCAAGCCAAAATGAAAATTGCTTTTTATTATTCTAAAATAGTATGTTTTTTGGGACCGCAACAAATTTTAAGATGATATATTCGATTATTTTTATTTTTATTTTTATTTTTTTATTATTATTATTATTATTATTTTTTTTTTTAAGAAAAGTATACCTAACAGACATATTGTTCGAAAAACACGTAAAAAGTTCATTAGTTTTTGCAAACCAATTTATGCATGAAATTCATTTCTTTTGATTTTTATATAGGCTGTATTGTGTGTATTTATTGTAAAAAAGATAATCATTTCTATTTCTATTTTTAAGTAAAATATATTATGTCAAATGTTTCGCAAAATATGCTTCATTTTACTTGTCGAAATATTCCATGCGTCCTTAAACTATATCCTGTAACAAAAAATAAATTTAGATTCGGTTATATTAAAAAGACATCTGTATTTCAAATTCTATATATGCATTGGTATCGTCATAACTCAAGTGAACCAGGTAAAAACAAGCAGTTATACATTTATTTCAGTGATGACTTTTAAAAGTTCATATTCAATTCATTTTGTTTAAAAAGAAAAATATTTTTTTTACTTGTAAAGTTTCATTGATTTTAGGAGAAATAGCAATCTCTGATTCGATGAACTATAATTTTTCACTCTCAAGCTCCAGAGATGAAATATTAAGGAACTAGAGATGAAAAAGTTGCGAGAGAGATCAATTTTCTCCTTACAAAAATAATCGATTTTAGAGAGAAAGTATTTTCAAGCAACTACCGCCATCTCTACGCAAGTTTCTGAATAAACAATGTTAGTAAAGAGATATTTACATACACTATATGGCCAAAGGTGAGTGGCCACTTGCGATTTTAGACATTTTGTTAACTATCGAGAAAATACATGAGGAATTTTCCTGAAACTTCCCGTGTAAGCATAATAGAATAGTTCATGTATTACCATGAAGATTTTTTTTTCCAAACTCCATAGGGGACCGTTAACAAATAAAAAAAAGAATATCTTTTGGGTATCCCTGTCAAAACTAACATAGCAAAAGCGTTAAATCTGTAGATTATAATTAAGTGGGTTATTTTAATATTCTGTGATCATTTTTGTGTGGATAGCACGCATACCTCGTACAGAAATTAAGGTCTTTATAAAAAGAATCTCAATTTTTTTCACATTTTTTGCTTATAATTTACAGAGTTCATAATATAAAATAATGCTCTTTTTTGAAAATATAACAAACAACATTGTACACAATATCCTGTAATCAGAATTAAAAAGTATTAAAAATTGCATAAAAAATAATCAGGTTTCATAAATAATTTTTACTGCGCTTCCGTGAAAACTAGCAAAATTTTATTTGCATATTGTGTTAGCTAAATGTAAAAAACAACTTTTGTGTAAGTCTCAAAAACATAGCTTGAAAATTCGGAAAGTGATCGTCTATACAATAAGCTCAAAATCCATTGTTCCCAAAATGAAGCAAAAAAATGAGGGGTGGTACCCAAATATGTACGTGCCATATTGTGTATTTTATATATACTAATCAGTGGGCATATGGATACTGCCCCTCATCTTTTTGCTTCATTTTGGGACTAACTTTTTTTAGCTTATTCTACGGACGATCACTTTCAGAATTTTCTAGGTATGTTTTTGAGATTTTCATAAAAGTTGCTCTTCACATTTAGCTAATACAAAATGCAAATGAAATTTTAATAGCGTTCACGCATCCGCAGTAAAAAGTTATTTAATAAACCAGCTAATTTTTCATACAATTTTTATTATTTTTTAATTTTTGTCACAGAGTAATGTGTATAATGTTGTTTGTCATATTTCGAAAAAAACATTATTTATATTAATAATTCTGCAAATTATAATCAAAAAATTTGGGACTCTTTTTATGAAAACCTTATTTTTTCTACGAGTACACGTGCTATCTACATAAAAATGAACACTGCTTATTACAATAAGCCACTTAGTCATAATCTACAGTTTAAATGATTTTGTAACATTAATTTTTACAGGGTTATGCAAAACATATTCGTTCTTTTTCAATCTCTTGACGGTTTCCTATGGAGTTTAGACAAAAAATCTTTACAGAATGTATGACCAGTATTATCATATTTACACACGTAGAGTTTCAGGATAATTCCTTGGGTATTTGTTTAGATATTTAACAAAATATCTAAAATCGCAAGTGGCCGGTCATCTTTGGCTATATTTTATTCAGAGGTATCCCAATCGGGTTTTTCTTTTTTCCATCTGTAAATATAAGCATTTTTTAGTTTAAAAAAATTGCTTGCACTCCATAGGGAAATATTAATTTTTACTATCGCTTGCAAAAACTTAATTAACACTGTGCAGGCACTGTTTTTTAATTCATAAATTTTGTATTCACACTAAAAGAATTTTAATACTAATTTTTATTTAAATTATTTACAAAACATTATAATAATTATAATAATTAAAAAATCACTATTCAAAGTTTCTGGGAAGAGTTTGAAAATTTTAATTATAAATGGCACATAAAGAAGTCACAGCGGCCTGTTTAATATTAAAAGAAAAAAACTAGACAGATATGGCAATCCCAAAATTTTCTTCTATCTCATACATATTAATACTTCAAAATTGATTATCTCAGTGTAGAAATTACAAGGCAATCTATGCTTATCGTGAAGATTCTAATGATATGAAATTCCGTGCATTATTCCTTGAAGTTGGACTATTGTGAATATTTGGGAAAATGCAGAATAAAAGTGCCACCTGTTGTGCGATTTACACAAACATAATCAGCAATAATATTTGTCAAGGTAAACCTAAATCGGAAGTGCCGTCTATCGGGCGTTTGACGCAAAAACGTAAATAGAATCACTTCATATCAAGGGTTAACTGAATCTGAAGTTTGATGAAAATCCGTATATTAGTTTTTGAGATAGAACTATTGCAGAAATTGTGAAAAAGGCATCATATCAGCGCCACCTTTTGTGCGATTTAAACCAAAATGTAAACAGCATCCATTCACGTCAAGGTCTAACAGAATCTGAAGTTTGGTGAATATCCGTGCTGTAGTTCTTGAGATAGAACAGTTGCGGGAATTGTAAAGAAGGCATCATAGCAGCGCCACTTATTGACCGATTTACACCAAAAACTAATCAGCATCAATTTATATCAGGTACTACTTGAATATAAATTTTATTAAATTCTGTGCTTTAGTTCTTCAAATAGAGCGCCCACAAGATTTATGTCACATATAGACAGATAGAAAGACTCACTGACTTTTTGTTAAAACATATTTTTCGGATTAGCTGACTCCTAAAACGTGTAATTCTGTCAAAAACCGTAATTTAAAAAAAAAATTCGAATCCAATATACACTACTGGCCATTAAAATTGCTACACCAGAAAGAAATGCAGATAACAAAATTATATTTATTGGACAAATATATTTTGACAGAAATAACAAGTGATTACATTTTCAAGATCTTTGGGTGTATAGATCCTGAGAAATCAGTACCTAGAACAACCAACTCGGGCAGTAATAAAAGCACTTATACGCCTGGGCATTGAGTCAAACAGAGATTGGATGGCATGTACAGGTACAGATGACCATGCAGCTTCAACACGATGCCACAGTTCATCAACCTTAGTGACTGACGTATGGTTATAGGCCAGTCGCTTGGCGACCATTGATCAGACGTTTTCTGTTGGTGAGAGATCTGGGAAAAGTGTTGGCCAGGGCAACAGCCGAACATTTTCCGTATCAAGGAAGGTCCGTACAATTCCGGAAACATATGGTCGGGCATTATTTTGCGGAAACGTAGGGTTTCGTAGGTCTCGAATAAAGCGTAGAGCCATGGGTCGTAAAATATCAGAAATGTAACGTGCATTGTTCAAAGTGCCGTTAATACGAACAAGAGATGACCGAGACGTGTATCCAATGGCACCCCATACCATCACGTAAGGTGATGGGCAGTATGACGATGACGAATGCACGCTGCCAATGTTCGTTCACCACGATGCCGCCAAACACGAATGCGACCATTATAATGTTGTAAATAGAACCTGGATTCATCTGAAAAAATGACTCCTCGCCATTTGTGCACCCAGTTTCGTCCTTGATCACACCAGTGAAGGTGCTCCTGTCTATGACGTAGTGTCAAGAAAAGTCGCAGCCATTGTCTCCGAGCTGAGAGTCCATGCTACTGCAAACGTCGTCGAACTGTTCGTGCAGACACTTTTTGTCTTGCAAATGACCCCATTTCTTGACTCATGGCTCGTGACGTAGTTGCACGATCCATTACGGCCATACAAATAACATGCCTGTCTTCTCGGCTGCTAGTGATAGGGGGCCGTTCAGATCCCGTACGGCGTTCCGTATTACCGTCCTGAATTCATCGATTCCATATTCTGTGAACAGTCATTGGATCTCGACAGACCAGAGCAGCAATACTGTGATACGATAAATCGCAATTCCGGTAGGCTACAATTCGACATTTATCAAGGTCAGAAACATGCTGGTACGCATTTCTTCTTCTTACACGAGGCATCACAACAATTTTTCGCCAGGCAACAACACTCAAATGCAATCTCTGTTTGAGGAACCGGCTGAACAATTTCCTCATTTAAACACATCGTAGGTGTCGCTACCGGCAACTGCTTTGTCGGAATGCACTGAAAAGCTAATCATTTGCATATCACAGCATCTTCTTCCTGTCGTTTAAATTTCACGTCAGTAGCATGTCGCCTTCATGGTGTAGCAATTTTAATGGCCAGTAGTGCATCTTGTAAAAATAGAAGAAAGCAATAATATCGTAGAAAACAATATTTTACTTCTTTTTATTTATCTCTTTTTAATATGGTGAATAAAAATCAAGAACTTTAATCTCTGTGCAACAGGATTAAAGTACGATATGCATAATTTGCGCAGTATTTTAGAATCATAAATGTACACAAACGTTATGCGTTTATCACAAAGTATGGTAATCATAAAAAGACATTTAATCAAAACAACATTCGAATATTCAAAAATCAAAATTATGATTTATCTTACTAAAAAATACATAAAATAGATTTTTAAAATATATTCGTCAAAGATGTTAAAAAGTCAACACCTTAGCGCTTTCAATCATTTTAAACAGTCATCATCAGAGGAAAATTTTTAAGGGGACAGTTCACATTAACAGTCATAAAAGACTCGAAATTTGCCATGAGTTTAGTAATTTTTTATAAAAAAAAAAATATAACCATTCTAGAAGCACAAAATTTTTAGAGCATTGCAAGAAATTGTGCGAATTTGCGGGAGAAAACCCTCAAACAATCTAAAATTTAACAAAAGTCCCATATATGGTTGTGACAGCGTTTCTGTCACATATTATCTTGTCTTCTCCCATTTTAGAAACTAAACAATAAAAATCGAAACTTCAAAATTTTAACTGGAAATTGCCCCCCTTAAATAAATATTTAAAGTTAATATTCTTACATTTAAGGTTATAATGCAGTACTTTGTTATTTTCCCTTTTATAACTTTGTAGGTGAAATTAATCCCTTTACAAACCCTCTTTCAGATGATAAAAAAAAACACCATTTCATTCCCACTCTTTGTTTTGGATTTTTATTACTTTGAGAAAGATCTGTTAATTCTTTTCTCGTCACAATAAAAGTTAACCGAATGTCTGTCTTCCTTAGATCTGCACATTTCTGCATTCTTGCCCATGTTAAATAGATCCAGCTGTGGTTTATAATAAGTTTATCCGTTAACATTCTCATGCACTCAGCTAATCTTTAAAATCTCCCAGATGTCATGAATCATTCGGCATGTAATTCTTTCAGTATCTGGAAGCACACGTGCGTATGCAATCGATACTCCTTAAAAACCACAGGACTTCAGTATTACACCAACGATAGCATTTTTCTGTTACTAAGCATTAACGGATTCGGATAACCTTGACGCTGCAAAAAAAGTATAGCGCTGTACATCTTCCCTGCTGCAGTCACTTTACTTCTACTCGGACCTTCGGCCATGTAACACACGCAAAAAGGGGCGCTGTGCCCCGCTTCGCTATGCCTTGCCTTCGGGCAAATGGTGCTCCCCGTATTTCCAGCAACTTATTGTAAGCCTTGCTCCTGTACACCAAATAAATATTCTGTCTACTATATGTTGGAGTGTTCTTCATCTTCTATGCGCTCTCGATTTCTCTCCCTGGGTTTACTTATACGATCACTAGTATAATGGTCGAAAAAGTAAAAAAAAATAAATGCATCACAATCCATCTTCGCGATAGGCAGTTTTTTTAGACAAGCGAAGAGTGGGTGCCCCAAATTGTCGCCGCTTTCAAATCACCGGTCTGATGAAGATCAGTAAATCTCCCTCTATCTGACCACGCATCGGAGCAGAGTATTGCACAGCACAAATGAAATCTGACTCAACCAATAAATGGACAATTTATAAATGACATAAGAAAAGTAAATACTAAGTGGAAAAAAAATAACCGATGGTTTTTTACGGGGATCGGGAGAAGAGAGCAGTTTTGTATTCTCGGGGGAAAAGAGGAAGGTCGTATACCTGTTTTGGGAGAGAGGAATTTCTCTCCTGGAAAAAATGCTTGACAGTTCAGCGGTTTAGCTGAGAGTCAAGGCATATTACTCCGGATATTGGAGTATAAGAAAAGGCCGAAGTCAGGTCAAATTGAACGAAGACGGTGATTAACTGCGGACATTTGGATACGCATTGTGAATCTACGATAGAGACCGATATTCTGTTGTCAGGGACTATTAACTGTATTTCATCTAACTGACTTTATTATGAAACTTGAATCCTTCATAACTAAATTATAAATGTTTGTGATTGTGACTTATGTAGCCAAGAATTAATTATTACATTTAATAAAATGTTTCTTTTAATCATACATGAGTCAGCGCCTTATCGAAGTAACCGCACCACGCTACCCGGTCTTCACTGAAGGCTTTACAGTATATTTAGGTTATATTGAACCACGTTTAAAAAAATTTATTTGGATATATTATAATTTAAAAAAATTCAAGAGGTAAATTTCAAAGTGCTATTTAAAATTTTTACAATGGATAACATTTCACTGCGCACACGATATCTCATGCTAATTTCATTGTATTCGCATAAATTTTATCTTAAATTAAATATAATGCTTTGGTGTATAATTTGAATCAAGATGTTTGTAATCGGTTAATTAGATAAGGAGTAATTAACATTTAATTAGAAAAATTAGAAATTCTATGATTTTTGTATATGCATTCAATAGCTTATTTTTTTCATACTAAACACAGCTTTGTAATCCTAGTTCATTTTCATAATATAAATATTTATGTAGAACAAAAATTTTAAAGCTCTTCTTCAAATAGTTCTGGAAATATCAAGAATAAAAATTGCAAAAATAAAAAATACCATTTTGAAAAAAAGACATTTAAACATTAAATTGAATTTTTTTAATATAAAATGTATAATAAAGGAAACCAAACTACTAATCATATATCATATTCTGTATTAAAAATAAGATTAGATGCTAATTTAAAATGATAAATATAAAATTATTTGTAAAATACAGGAATATAGGAACATGCTTAAAAATTAAATAAATGTAATTTGTAAAAATGTAACATTTACTATTGCAAAAAAAATTGCAAAAATCTTTCCTGTCATCTAAAAGATCGGTGTTTTTTATACGTATGTAAATCGTGCTCTCAAAATATTTTCCGACTTTGCATTTCTTAAGGATGAATTGAATTACTTAAAATCTGTTGTTACCAAAAGAGGATTCAATTCTTCTATCATTAATACTGCTGTGAAAAAATTCAATAGACCGCCTAATAAATCTACTTTTTCTAATTCTGTTCAATGTAAACCTGATAATTTGTCGTCTTCCCCTTTTATCCACCTTTATGTTTCAAATGAGCTAAAGTTTTAAGACGGTTCAATTTTAACGTTATCTTTAAACCTGTCAATAATTTCAAATTTTCTTCCATTAAATCCCCTATCCTTACCTCTAAAAAAAGGGAATTTATAATATTCCTTGTAATGGGTGTGATTTATCTTATATTGGTCAAATTAAAAGAAATCTCGAAATCCGCCTAAAAGAACACTCTCGTTATGTCATTAATCAAGAAATTTCTAAATCTTTTGTTGCCAAGCACTCTTGAAATTCTGGCCATACTTTCAATTTTCAAGCTACTAAAATTTTCTTTAATGCCAATAGTACCTCTAAATTAAATTTTCTTGAAAATTTCGCTATTTATCTTAATCGTGAAATTATTGTTAATGATAAATCAGATTCTAAAACGCTCTCCGTTGCCTAGAAAAACCTTTTCAGCACTGCCTTATACTTAGTTTTTTGCATTAATTATAAGTGTATACTTTTTTAGATACATATATATGTTCGTTTATAAGTATTTGCATATTTTTTCTTTACTTATTTTTTTATTTATGTTTATTAAACCCTTTTATTTGTGTGTACTTACTTTTAACTTTTTTTTCAATTTACCATTAAGCTTCTTCCTTTTCCTTCTTCACTGTATCCTTTGAACGCTTTGATTATACTCTTCCGTGATTGTCTGGTGCCTTCTACTTTCCTATTTGCTGTTCCTTCAGCTTGCTCCCTTTCCTGCCTTTTCATTTCAGTCATGCCGCTATACTTATAGTAGACACACGTTCTTGCGCCTGACTAAGAAAGACTCAGTTCTTTTGAAACGCTTTGCACATTTTAATAAATTTTATGGTGTTTTAAAGAAGTTTTTCCACTTCGAATGTTAGAAAAATCGATTTTTGAAATTTTTAAAAGTGTGCTGTCTTTTTAAGGTGTTTTTGATTGTGGATCCTTGATAGTCTCTGATGAGGATTCTTTGAATCTGTTGAAATCGCTTAGGCATCGATTTTTTCATATCTTCGATAGGTTTTATGTTTTAAAAATATATTTTAAGCATTTTTAGGACCTTTATAGATACTATTATACTTTTATATATACTATTATACTTTTAAATCATAATTCATTTTTGTATAATTAACTGTTTTTGTTGTTGTTGTTGTTATGGTTTGTTTAATCTCAAGTTAATAATATTGTTTCTAAAATTGTAGTTAATCTATATTTTTAAATTAAGAAATTTGATAAATAAAAGTTGTCGTTCCAAATATTGCAATTGGTAGAGCCAAAAAGTTCTAAATTCCATTCGCGCTTTGAACACTTATTTACTCTGCTGGAAATACTTAAGCATCTGTAATACCTTCAACAATCAGTATGACTGCATTAAACTTTTTCAATACGTTGGAGCTGGCGGCGCACAGTGGGGCAAACAGCCTTCAAAACTGGCAAAAAATCGAAAAAATGAAATTTTACTTTGAACTACCGACATACGTCACTTTAATAGAGCAGATGTCAGTACACATCTGCCTAGTATTAAGATTTGCGCAAAGTTATTTTGATCGTCACTAGAGAAAGAAGTTAAACTGATATTGTACTTTGATAATAAGTGAAAAAAAAATCTATAATTTTGTTTCAACATTCGTTTGTTAATTTCGCTATAATAATTAAAGAATAATTTTTTTATGGAACCTTTAACTACAAGTATGTAACAATAATTCCTTAACTTTCAATTTGTTTTAATATGATTTTTATAGATGTACAGACGCTTAGAATATATAGTGGTGAAATTTATAAAAAAAAAAATTAACACTGTCTACAAACATTGTAGGTTTTAGTTATGAGTTTAGGCGAGTTAAGTGTTAACTATAATTTTTTCTACTAAGTATGAGTTTTAAAAGGACAAATATGCCAGAAAATCTTGCTACTTTTTGCTACTTTTTTAATTGTATGGTCATTTTTATAGCTAATCATCCTTAAATTTTTGTTAGTGTACGGGTGTGCCAAACATGATTATAAATATTTTCTTTGTTAAATACGAATTTTAATGCATTGTTTATTACAAAATAATGTATTTAAATGAAACTGACTATCATGGAACGTTTTAACAAAAAACTTTTGAAAAGTAATGTGATTTTATGGTATAAGAGCTCCATAATCGGAGAAACTACGAACAAGTAGTTTAAATGAAAAGAAGATTAAATGTTTTAAAGTTTAATATAAATTCCGATGAGCAAAAGCCTGGCAAAACAAGGGAAATGCTTTAGAATTAACAAAGAGTGGCTTGGCAAATCGCTTCCATTTCCTCGATTTGAAAAACAAACAGAAGCGTCAATGAAAAGCAAACGTGCCCATCTATTCATATTACGTCTGAATTTGTTCTGGACGATCAAAAAGATCAAGAGTAAAACGGTTATATAATTCTAGTTCTACATATTGGTTAGTGTACGTGACATGTATGAGTTTTAGATCTGGAAAACAAGAAAACAAAAAGTGTATGTTAGCACTAAAACAACAGAAACAGTTTTTCTTCTGCTGTCTTTATAATAATGCGTACATTTTGCCTGAGAAAGGTTGATTCATTCCTTCAAAACGATTCGCTAATATTCATTATAAGGTTTTCTTGAGAATAATTAAAATTACTAATTATGTTTACATTTTTTAATGCGCTATTATGGATGATTTATAAATATCTAATTAGTATAAAAATATCTCAAATTCTTGTTTTTAACTCATTTTTCTACAAAAAATATTGATAAAGGTTTGTAAATTAATTAATAAATTACTATTTAGCTTATGTAAAAGTTTAAAATTTTACTACTTTTAGTCTACAAAAGAATCCGTGATGTGCTTTTTTTGTTCAAAGTAAATTTTATTTTTTGCCAACTTTGGAGGCTTCCTGCCCCAATGTGCGGCGGTTATACAATCGTGGTTCTACGTTGAATAGTTGCACTGTAACGCAGTGTAAACCGCAAAAACGTGTATTGAAACCTTCATAGAAATCTCGGCCGTGCTTAACATTAAACTTTTCATTCGGTCATTCATTAAACAGTCATTGATGACTGACGCGACATTTAACGTGTTTATAAAACATTATTAAATTATTTATACCGGTTTCTCGTCACCTTTACCAGTCCTCAGTTGAAAGTCAATTCCAACGGAACCTTATCTCGGGGATCATGCGGAAAGACAAGCTAAACAGGCTGGGTGCTTGACGTTTTAACAACGAAATTAATTGTGTAACATAATATTTAACAAAACTGACAGTGTAACTTGTAATAGATTTTAAATGGAGCAGCGGTAGTACACATAGAACATCTCGTGAATGCCGTGAATTTGCGGCAAGAGTCTTAGGCAACGTTTGGTGGATGCATCCATTAGGCGACAGTAGTACCCAGAGATAGGGTTTCGTGGTCGACGCCAGTAGGCAGCAGTAGTACTAAAAGAGTTACATTTCAATACCTCTTAACTTAACTCACTTTACCTTAAAAATATTTGGCATCATCTTCAATAAACACTACATTTAATTTTGAAGTATTGTCGGTGGTTACTTTTGTTATGATCTTATCATTTAGTTAAATCAACAAAGAATTCTAAAAGAAATATCTGAAATTTTTAACATTTCTGATTCTGAATTTCATGCAAATACATTTGAAGTAACAATTTAACTGCAACTAAGAAATGCACTTCAATTTGAAAATGCAAATACTATCACGGTTCATTCGACGTGTTTCTTTCTTTTTGTGGTGTGGAAAGGGATATTGAATATTGTTTTATTTATTGTATTTTTGACTTCCTTTCCCATTACTTGAATTCCATGGATTTTATAAATATTTATGAATAATTCGGATTTTTATGCTTCGGAATGAATAAAAGGAAAACATAATAAAGCTTTAACGCGGTTTTTTAAAAAGACTATATTAACAAATACTTTATAAGACATTTCAAAATTTTGGAGAATTTTTTCTTTTCAGTGCAAAAATTTTTAAATGAATGTTTAAATCTTGTATGAATAGAATATACATTGAATTCAATGAAGCTTCATATAAAATCGTAAAAATAAGTATATTTTTTTAGAAAAGTCTTTCATTTAGAAAAACGTTATCAATTTAATGAATGTAATTTACTTAGCATTAGCATAGTTTCCAATTTTCCTTATTTTTTCAAGTCAAATAGGTGTATTTCAACCCAAAAATTTCATTTAACTGATGAAGACGTATGACGACTTATAGAAAAAATTTAATATTTTATTTTATTCAAGCTTTGATTGTTACAATTTAATAATAAATTAATAAGTTTAAATAATCAATAATAATTTTTTTAATTTAAATATTAAAAAAGAAAAATGTGTAACAACTGGATTTGCGCAGAATATATTAAAACTAAAAAATCCCTTTCGGCATGGCCTATAGGCGAAGGTAGATTTCGAAAAGTTTTCATCTCAAAAAAAAAAAAAAAAAAAAAAAAAAAAAATTAAATGATTAGAGATAAACCCAGTTTAACTACTTTATTCAACCGCTTTTAAAAATTTTTTAATTTCATTTTTCTGTAAGAACTGGTTTTATCGAAAACCTCTTAAACGAAATTCTACTCAAATGCCCATTTTGGCAACATAGTTTGAATTATATTCTTACTTTATTAAAAAAATTGACCAATATGCTCATTATATAGTTCCTAAATAACAAAAAACTGTTAATTAAATTCGTTTGACAGCAAAATTGAATTTAAAAATGAGTAAGAAAATAACCAATTTATTATTTTAATACATCCACAATTCTTTAATCAAGATTGCTTTGAGAAATTTTGTACGAAGTGCCCACTTTGACAGATTTTTTTAAATATATATTTAGCCTTTATCAAAAATCTGACCAATACGGCACATTACACAGTTCCTAAATAACGAAAAACTGTCAATTGAATGCGTTTGAGAGCAAAATTGAATTTAAAAATGAGTCATAAAATAAAAAATTTGTTATTTGAATACAACCTCAATTCTTTTATCATGATCGCTTTGCGAAATTTTTTTGCGAAGTGCTTACTTTGACAGCTTTTAAAAATATGTATATTCACCCTTTATCAAAAAATCAAAGAATACGCACATTATATAGTTCCTAAGTAACAAAAAACTGTCATTTGAATGCGTTTCAGAGCAAAATTGGATTTAAAAATGAGTCATAAAATAAACAATTTGTTATTTGAATACCCACAGTTCATTAATCATGGTCGCTTTGGGAAATTTTGTGCGAAGTGCCCATTTTGGCAGCCTTTTTTTGAAATATATTCTGCCTTTATCAAAAAACGGGCCACTCCGTCACATAATATAGTTCCTAAGTAAGAGAACCTGTAAATTGGATGCGTTTGAGAACAAAAAAAGATTTAAAAATGACTCGGTAAAAACGCAATTTTTTTAATTTCCTCAAATTTCAATCATGATAATTTCGTGAAATTCTGTTCAAAATACCCTATTTGGCAGCCTTTTAAAAAATATATTCTGCCTTTATCAAAAAACTGGCCAATACGTCGCATTATATAGTTCCTAAACAATAGGACCTGTAAATTGGATGGGTTTGAGAACAAAAATGAATTTAAAAATGACTCAGAAAAAACGCAATTTGTTATACTTAATCAATTTTTAATGACTATAATTTCGGGAAATCTGTTCAAAATACCTTTTTTGGCAGCCTTTTTAAAAATATATTCTGCCTTTATCAAAAAATTGGCCAAAACGCCGCATTATATAGTTCCTAAATAAGAGGATCTGTCATTTGGATGCGTTTAAAATCAAAAATGAATTTTAAAATGAGTCAGAATATAAGCAGTTTGGATTTAAGGTTTTTACTCCAACTCCTATTTTTGTTTAATTTATTTTTGCTATAAGAATGGGTTCTATGAAAAACTTGTCAATATAAAAGTTGTAGATCTTATTGTGAAGATGTAAAATAAATTTAATTAAATTTGATTGCTTAAGAATTGAGTAAGTTATGGGTTTTTTTCTTTTTCCTCCCCCCTTTTTCTTTTCGTTTTTAATTTTTTTCCTCGGTAAAAATTGGTCCTATCAAAAACTTGTAAATACAAAAGTTTTAGATAATATTGAGTACATTTATATAAAATTTAGTTGGATTTAATATCTTGATAATTGACGGAGTTATGAATTTTTTTCTCCTAAAAACCATGTTTTTTTCGCCCCTTGAGCCCATTTTTAACTTTATCAAAAATCTGTCATGCATAAACTTTTTGCCCATTTCTTAGAAGTAATATAAACTTTAAACTGATTCGATATCTATTTTAATTAAGAAGTTATCGCGTTTTTTCTGTTTTCACAAAAACCCTCCCTATTTCCACCCCCTTGGTCCGATTTTGCCCATAAACGAACTCGACCGAGATTTTAGGCTCCTTGATTTTATGTAAAAGTTTGAAGAAGATCTGAGCATAATTATGGAAGTTATCGTGTCTAGAAGAAAGTGATATACACCGATAGATAGATAGATAGATAGATAGATAGATAGATAAACTTTTTTACTGATGGTGGTTTTGGGGTCTAGGAGTCATGATTCGTGTAGATCCGCAAAAATTTTTCAGAAATTCCAACATGGGAGACAATGCAATAGGTAGTATTTCATACGAAATCTACCTAAAATATACAAAAACGTTGTGCATTTATCAGCAAATATATTAGGCATAAAAAGAAATTCTTCAGTTAATTCTTATAAACTCGTGAGAATGACTAAACGGAATTGACCGAAACTATAGCTGTAGATTCGCGGTCGGCAGTCGCCAAGAGGTAACTAAATGTTTTACTTGAAAACTAATTTTCGGCGTCTAAGTCGCCCTCTTTCGGCGAATTCTGTTTTTTTCTCGCGATCTTTTGACGAAAATCTCGATTTACCGATATCCTCTAACGAAAATCCCACGTCGGCACTTTGATACTGTATCAGTTTCTGAGTAGAGAATTCCTTAATCCTTATCGACAACATCATTGCATCCGTAAAAAACAGATAATTACCAATATTAACTATTCCAAGAGAGTACACACTACATAAAATATTCTTCTTTCTCTTCAAATGTCATACTTTTTGTCACTTAAAGTTATAATGCTTGCTATCCCATCCTTTTTTAAACAGTGTGTAAGAATTTATATATAATTTTTTTTTTTAATTCTACGATGTAATTTGCTTATTTTCATCATTTCAGTTTATCAATGTATATGGCCAATTAAAGGTAGCATCTCATTTTCTTTACTTATTTCAAGTTATTAAATGTATGCTCTTAGCAATATCGCTTAGACTAATTCCTTTGAGGGAAGTCCTAGTAAAAGTTACTTTAAAATTCAATGCCTCCTGACATAAATCTCTTTTCCACAAAAAAATATGGCATTATCTTAAGTAAACGCTGTATTTGATTTTGTGATAAAAACTGAGATTACTTTTATTATGATGAAATCATTTAGTTAAATCAACAAAGAATTCTGAAAGACATTTGAAATTTTAAATATTTTCGATTCTGCTTTTTATGCAAATACATCTGAAGTAACAATTCAACTGCAACTAAGAAATACAATTCAATTTTAAAATGCAAATACTATCACGATTTATTTGACGTGTTTCTTTGTGTTTGTGGAAAGAGATATTGAAAATTGTTTTATTTACTGTATTTTTGCCTTTCTTTCCCATTATTTGAATTCCATGGATTTCATAAATATTTATGAATGAATCGCATTTTTCTGCTTCAGAATGCATAAAAGGAATACATAATAAGTCCTTAACACGTATTTTTTAAAGGACTTTATTAATAAAGACTATGTAAGACATTTCAGAATTCTAGAGAATTTTTCCCTTTCAATGCAAGAACTTTTAAATGAATGTTTTATATTATATGAATAGAATATATATTGAATTCATTGATGCTTCATGTAAAATCATAAGAATATGTATCGTAATAAGTCTTTCATTTTGAAAAATGTTAACAATTTAATGAATTTATATTACCTAGCATTAGCATGGCTTCTAACTTTCCTTATTTTTTCAAGTCAAATAAGTGTATTTCATTTAATTAATGAAAACGTATAACGACTTATAAAAAGAACGTAATGTTTTATTTTATTTAAGTTTTGATTATTACAATTTAATAATAAATTTAAGTAATTAATTATTAAATTTATTAAATTTAAATATATAAATTTTGAAAGAAAAAATAAGTAACAACAGGATATGCGCAGGACTAAAAATGTACACAAACGTTATGCACTTTTAGCAAATATAAATTCTTCAGTTAAGGCCCCTGTCCTCGCTCGAGGAAACGCTAGCGAGCTAATGCTATTGCAATGGGGAAGCATTTTTCTAATAACTCTTTCGCATTTTAACTTTTTTTTTTGCATTGGTTAGCTGAGGTGCATGCCGACAGCGCACCTTTTTTACTTTTTCGATTTTGGTTGCATATATTTTTTACAAAATTAGTTTCACTTTCAAAACTGGTTTCGAAACCGGTTTTTCGAACCTTTTTGCATTGGCTAATGCAAAAAAAAAATTATTCAAAAATGTCAAAATGCGAAAGTGTTATTAGAAAAATGCTTCCCCATAGGAATAGGGGCACTCGCGAGCGTTTCCTCGAAAAAGGACAGGGGCCTTAATTGTTATAATCCTGTGAGAATGACTAAACGGAATTGGCCGAAACTATTGATGCAGATTCGCAGTCACCAGTCACCAAGTGGTGACTCAATTTTTTGACTTGACAACAAATTTTCGGTGTCAAAGTCACAATCTTTTGGTGAATTTTGATTTACTTCTCGCGATCATTTGAGGAAAAACCCGTTTTACAGATGTCTTCTGACAAAAATTCCACGTCGGCACGTTGATACTATATCAGTTTTTGAAGAAATGCAATACCTTAATTCTTATCGACAACCTCATTGCATCCGTGAAAAGGAGATAATTAATAATATTAACTGTTCCAAAGGAGAACACACTATATAAAAATATTATTCTTTCTCTTCAAACGTCATATTTTTTGTCCCTTAGAGTTATATGGCTTTCTATCCCATTCTTTTTAAACAGTGTATAAGAACTTATATATAAGATTTTTTTAATTTTACAATTTAATTTGCTTATTTTCATCATTTCGTTTATCGCTAAATAAGGCCAATCAAAGGTAGCATCTCATTTTCTTTACTTATCTCAAGTTATTAACTATATGTTCTCAGCAATATCGCTCAGACTAATTCCTTTGAGGGAAGTCCGAGTAAAAGTTACTTTAAAATTCAGAGCCTTTTGACATAAATCCCTTTTCTACAAAAGTATTTGGCGTCATGTTAAGTAAACACTGTATTTAATATCGGTATAAAGACTAAGATTACTTTTATTATGATGAAATCATTTAGTTAAATCAACAAAGAATTCTAAAAGGAATATCTGAAATTTTTAACATTTCTGATTCTGATTTTTATGCAAATACATTTGAAGTAACAAATTAACTGCAACTAAGTAATGCACTTCAATTTGAAAATGCAAATACTATCTGGGTTTATTCGACGTTTTTCTGTCTGTTTGTGGAAAGAGTTATTGAATATTGTTTTATTTACTGTATTGTTGACTTCCTTCCCATTATTTGAATTCCATGGATTTTATAAATATTTATGAATGATTCGGATTTTTATGCTTCGGAATGGATAAAAGGAAAGCATAATAAAGCTTTAATACTTTTTTTAAAAAGACTATATTAACAAATACCTTGTAAGACATTTCAAAATTTTGGAGAATTTTTGCTTTTCAATGCAAAAACTTTTAAATGAATGTTTAATCTTGTATGTATAGAATATACATTGAATTCAATGAAGTTTTATATACAATCGTAAAAATAAGTATAGTTTTTTAGAAAAGTCTTTCATTTAAGAAACGTTATCAATTTAATGAATGTACTTTACCTAGCATTTGTATAGTTTCCAATTTTCCTGTTTTCAAGTCAAATAGGTGTATTTCAACCGGAAATTTCACTTATTTAATGAAAATTTATGACGAATTATAAAAAAGAGGTAATATTTTCTTTATTTAAGTTTTGATTTTTACAATTTAATAATAAATTAATAGCATTAAGTAATTAATAATTAAATTTAAATATTAAATAAGAAAAATGAGTAATAACAGAATTTTCGTAGAATATATTAGAACTAAAAATATACACAAACGTTATGCATTTATTGGCAAATATTTTAGAAAAAATATAAGATGTAATCTAAAAATTAATTCTTCAGTTAATTCTTATAATTCCGCGAGAATGGCTAAACAATATTGGCCGAAACTAAATGTGCAGATTCACGGTCGCCAGTCGAATTTTTTTTACTTGGCTACTAATTTTCGGCGTCTAATTCACCTCTTTTGGCAAATTTTGATTTATTTCTCGCTTTTGCTTTATTTATTCATTTGAAGAATAACCCGTTTTACCGATATCCTCTGACAAAAATCCCACGTCGGTACTTTGATACGATATCAGTTTTTGAAGAAAAAATTCCTTGATTCTTATCGACAACCTCATTTTATCCATGAAAATCAGATAATTAACAAAATTAATTGCTCCAAGAGTTCTTTCTCTTTTAATGTTACATCTTTTGTCACTTAGAGTTACATGGCTTGCTTTCACATTCTTTTTTTAACAGTGTATACAAATTTATATACAAGATTTTTAGAATTCTACGATTTAATTTGATCATTTTTATCGTTTCAATTTATCGCTGTATATGGCCAATCAAAGGTAACATCTCATTTTCTTTACTTATCCCAGGTTATTAAATCTATGTTCACAGCAATATCGCTCAGATTAATTTCTTTGAGGGAAATCATAGTAAAAATTATCTTAAAATTAAATGCCTCTTGAAATAAATCAATTTTCCACAAAAGTATTTGCATCATCTTAAGTAAACACTGTATTTAATTTTGAGATAAAGGCTGAGATTACTTTTATAATGATGAAATCATTTATTTAAATTTAAATAAATCTAAAAATAATATTTGATATTCTAAGTATTTTCTACTCTGCTTTTTATGCAAAAATATTTGAAGTAACAATTTAACTGCGACTAAGAAATGCACTTCAATTTTACAATGCAAATACTATCACGGTATATTTGACATGTTTCTTTCTGTTTGTGGAAAGGGATATTGAATATTGTTTTATTTACAGTATTTTTGACTTCCTTTCCAATTATTTGAATTCCTTGGATTTCATAAAAATTTATGAATGAATTTTTCTGCTTCAGAATGCATAAAAGAAATACATAATAAAGTCTCGACACGGCTTTTTAAAAGGACTTTATTAACGAAGACTATGTAAGATATTTCAGAATTCTAGAGAATTTTCCCTCTCAATGCAAGAACCTTTAAATGAATCTTTAATCTTGTATAAATAAAATATATATTGAACTCATTGAAGCTTCATATAAAATCGTAAAAATAAGTATAGTTTTTTAGAAAAGTCTTTCATTCAGAAAATGCTAACAATTTAATGAATGTAATTTACTAAGCATTAGCATAGTTTCTAATTTTCCATATTTTTTCAAGTCAAATAGGTGTATTTGAAGCAGAAATTTCATTTCATTAATGAAAACGTATAATAGAAATTTTATAGAAGGAAGGTAATATTTCATTTATTTTAAATTCTGATTGTAACAGTTTAATAATAAATTAATAAATTTAAATAACTAATAAAGAAATTTGTTAAATTTACATGCCAAATAAATAATATGTAATAAATAGTAAAATGTGTAACAGAATTTGCGCAGAATATATTAGAACTAAAAATGTACACAAACGTTATGCATTTATTAGCAAATATATTAGTTTAAAAAAAAATTCTTCAGTTAATTCTTGTAATGACATGAGAAAGGCCAAACAGTTTGGCCGAAACTATTGGTGCAGATTCGAGGTCGCCAGTTACGACGTGGCGACTATATCACTCGTCGACGAATTTTCGGCGTCTAAGTCGCCTTCTTTTAGCAAATTTTGCGTTATTTCTCACGATCATTTGGCGAAAATCCCGTTTTATCGATATCCTCTGACGATAATCTCACGTGGGCACTTTGATACTATATCAGTTTTTCAAGAGAAAATTCCATAATTCTTATCGACAACCTCATTGCTTCCGTGAAAAACAAATAAATAACAATATTAACTATTCCAGGAGAGCATGCACCATATAAAAATATTCCTCTTCTTTTTCAAACGTCATATTTTTGTCATTTAAAGTTACATGGCTTGCTTTCCCATTCTTAGTGTATAAGAACTTATATATATGATTTTTTTTTTATTGTACAATTTGCTTATATTCATCATTTCAGTTTATTGCTGGATAAGGCCAAACAAAGATAGCATCTCATTTTCTTTATTTATCTCAACTTATTAAATCAAAGTTCTCAGCAATATCGCTCTAGTTAATTCCTTTGAAGGAAGTCTTAGTAAAAGTTACTTTAAAATTCAATGCGTCTTCACATAAATCCTTTTTCCACTAAAGTATTTGGCATCATCTTAAGTAAACACTGTATTTAATTTTCAGATAAAGACGGGTGTTACTTTTATTATCATCAAGTCATTTAGTTAAATCAACAAAGAATTATAAAAAGAATATTTCAAATTTTGAATATTTTCAATTCTGCTTTTTATGAAAATAATCTGAAGTAACATTTTAACTGCAACTAAGAAATGCACTTGAATTTGAAAATACAAATACTATCACGGTTTATTCGACGTGTTTCTTTATGTTTGTGGAAAGAAATATAGAATATTGTTTTATTTCCTGTATTTTTGACTTCCTTTCCCATTATTTGAATTCCATTAATTTCATAAATGTTTATGAATATATCGGATTTTTATGCCTCGGAATGCATAAGAGGAAAACATAATAAAGCTTTAATACGGGTTTAAAAAAAAAGACTATATTAACAAATACTTTGTAAGACTTTTTAGAATTTTGGAGAATTTTCCCTTTCTATGCAAAAACTTTTAAATGAATGTTTAATCCTGTGTAAATAGAATGTACACTACCTGGCTATTCATAAACGTCGACTTGCGATTTTAGACATTTTGTTAAATATCTAGAAACATACATCAAGAATCATCCCGAAACTCTTAGTGTATAAATATAATAGTATAAGTCATACATTTCGTGAAGACTTTTACCCGAAACTTGATAAGGGACCGTCAACAAATTAAAAAATAATAAATATCTTTTGAATAACCCTGTCAAAACTAATGTAGCAAAAGCGCTCAAACTCTAGATTATGATTAAGTGCCTTATTGTAATAAACTGTGTTCATTTTTATGAAAATAGCATGCATACTCGCAGAGAAATTAAGGTTTTTATAAAAATGGTCCCAAATTTTTCCAAGTTTTTTGCTTATAATTTCCAGAGTTCTTAATATAAAATAATATTTTTTTCTTAAAATATGACAAACAACATTGCACACAATACCCTGTAATCAAAATTAAAAAATAATAAAAATTGAATGAAAAATGAGTAGGTTTACTAAATAATTTTTCACTGCGCATGCGTCAACGATATCTGAAAGTAATCGTCTATAGAAAAGGGACAAAATCCATTGTTCCCAAAATGAAGCAAAAAAATGAGGGATTCTATCCAAATGTGTACGTTCCATATTGTGTATTCTATATTGACACTAATCAATGAATATATGGATACAGCCCCTCTTCTTTTTGCTTCATTTTGGGAATAACGGATTTTCAACGTATTCAATTGACGATTATTTTCAAAATTTTCAAGTTATGATTTTGAGACTTTCACAAAAGTTGCTCTATACATTTAGCTAACATAATATGCAAATGAAATTTTGATATCGTTGACGCATGCGCAGTAAAAAATTATTTAGTGAACCTACTCATTTTTCATACGTTTTTTATTATTTTTTATTTTTGTTTACAGGGTATTATGTGCAATGTTGTTTGTCATATTTTCAGAAAAAAATATTATTTTATATTAAGAACTCTAAAAATTATAAGCAAAAAAACTTGGAAAAATTTGGGACCATTTTTATAAAAACCTTAATTTGTTTGCGAATATGCATGCTATTTGAACAAAAATGAACACAGTTTATTACAATAAGGCAATTAATCATAATCTAGAGTTTGAGCGTTTTTGCTACATTAGTTTTGACAGGATTTTTCAAAAGATATTCATTCTTTTTTAATTTGTTGATGGTCCTCAGTGGAGTTTCGGGAAGAAATCGTCACGGAAATGTATGACTTAAACTATTATATTTATAAACTAAGAGTTTCGGGATTATTCCTCATGTATTTCTCTAGATATTTAACAAAATGTCTAAAATCGCAAGTGGACGTTCATCAATGGCCATGTAGTGTACATTGAATTCAAGGAAGTTTCATATAAAATCGTAAAAATAAGAATAGTTTTTTAGAAAAGTCTTTCATTTAGAAAAATATTAAAAATTTAATGAATGTACTTTAACTAGCATTAGCATAGTTTCCAATTTTCCTTATGTTTTCAAGTCAAATAGGTGTATTTCAACCGGAAATTTCATTTAACTAATGAAGACGTATAACGACTTATAGAAAAAATGTAATATTTTATTTAAGCTTTGATTGTTACAATTTAATAATAAATTAATAAATTAAAATAATCAATTAATTCTTTTAATTTAAATATTAAATAAGAAAAATGTGTAACAACAGAATTTGCGCAGAATATATTAGAATGTACAGAAATGTTTTGCATTTATTAGCAAATATATCAGTTATAAAAAGATATTCTTCAGCTGATTCTTCTAATCCTGTGAGAATGGCTAAAACGTATAGGCCGAAACTATAGGTGCAGATTTGCGGTCATCAGTTGCCACTTGGCGAATAAATTTTTTGACATGTGACTAACTTTCGACGCCTAAGTCGCCAACTTTTGACGCATTTTGCGTTATTTCTCAAGATCTTTTGACGAAAATCCCGTTTTCACGATATTCTCTGACAAGAATCCCACGTCTGCACTTTGATACTATATCAGTTTTTGAAGAAATATAATTCCTTAATTTTTATAGACAACCTCATTGCATTCGTGAAAAATAGATAATAAACAATATTAACTATTCCAAAGGAGCACACATCATATAAAAACATTTTTCTTCTTTTCAAATGTCATATTTTTGTCACTTAGAGTTTTATGGCTTGCTTTCCCATTCTTTTTTTAACAATGTATAAGAACATATATATATGATTTTTTTTTAATTTTACAATTTAATTTGCTTATTTTCATCATTTCAGTTTATCGTTGGATAAGGCCAAGCAAAAGTAACGTCTCATTTTCTTTACTTATCTCAAGTTATTAAATCTATGTTCTAAGCAATATCGCTCATATTAACTCCTTTGAGGGAAGTCATAATAAAAGTTACTTTAACACTAGAACGCCCGGAAGGAGTCGATTCGACTCCGACCACGTGATTACATTTCAATTCGAGCCAGAAATTTGTTCTTGAAAAAAAGCTCAGTTTAAACCTCATAGATTTGTGTTAAATAAACCAATTTAATAATTTTGAATAAAAATTCTGGTATGAAACATTATTATGAAACTTGTGTAAAATTTCCGGGCATTCTAGTGTAAAAATACATTGCCTCTTGATATAAATCCCTTTTCCACAAAAGTATTTGGCACCATCTTAAGTAAACACTATATTTAATTTTCAGATAAAGATGGGGTTACTTTTATTATGATCAAATCATTTAGTTAAATCAACAAAGAATTCTAAAAAGAAAATTTGAAATTTTAAATATTTTTGATTCTGCTTTTTATGTAAATACATCTGAAGTAACAATTTAACTGCAACTAAGAAATTCACTTCAATTTGGAAATGCAAATACTATCACGGTTTATTTGGCGTGTTTCTTTCTGTTTGTGAAAAGAAATATTGAATATTGTTTTATTTACTGTATCTTTGACTTCCTTCCCATTATTTGAATTCCATGGATTTCATAAATATTTATGAATGTATCGGATTTTTATGCTTCAGAATGGTATAAAAAGAATACATAATAAAGCCTTAACACGGCTTTTTAAAAGGACTTTATTAACAAAGACTATGTAAGACATTATAAAATTCTGGAGAATTTTCTATCTCAATGCAAGGAATTTTAAATGAATGCTTAATCTTGTGAAAATATAATATGCATCGGATTCATCAGTGCTTCAAATAATATCGTAGAATTTTGCAAAATTAAACAAAAAAAAAAAATCTTTCATTTTTACTTTTTCCGCTTCAAGAGAAGAAAGTATTGTAATCGAAATTTTTTTCCATTTCCGGTTTTCCACGGATTTACACGTTTTAGGAGTCAGAGATTAAAAAAACAAGTTTTTACAAAATGTCTGTCTGTCCATGTGTGTGTCTGTGTCTGTCCTTATGTCGCTGTTGTTCCACCGAAAAGCGAATGAATATATGCAGAGAATTGAATGAAATTTATTGTGTATGTTTTTGCCTATAGCTAATTGATCCTCCCTCAATTAAAAAAAAATCACTGAAAGAAATCGTTGCATTAGCGATTTTTGTGCCATTTTTAATATTGTACCACCGAAATGTGTATGATGTTACGCACAGAATTTAACCGAATTTTTCGTGTATGTTTTTGGCTATGGCCAGTCGACCTTTAGTGAATTAGGAAATATTCCGGGGAAAGAAGGGCTGTGATAGCTGTTATTTTCCCGATTCTTCCTAGTTCTATTGTCTATCTACTCGTACAGAGATGGGAACTCGGGCCCTTATTTGCAAACAGCTGATGCCAACAGAATAAAGGAAAACTAATGATATGATCATGATATTTAATCAATATCATGATCTACATTATTTTTTTTTACTCCGATTAATTAAAAGAAGCAGAAATTGAAGATGAAAATTAATTTTGTATAGTTTTGAACTAATAATATTAAAGTGTTAACATGTATAACTTACTTTTTGAAATACTAAGATGTACGTATGAAATAGAAGAAAGTTCTGTGATTGGCACATCCAACTAGTTCTTAGAATAGTTTAATGAATGTAACATACCTAGCATTAGTGTCATGCCATGTCGCATATGAGACCGCTTTTCTACAAGTAACTGCTTTTTAAACATTTATATTGTATATTTAAATTAAAACAAACATGCTTATCTAAAAAAATCTAAAGGGTTTTTTTTTTTTTTGTTATTTTTACATGTTTTTTTTTTTTTTAAACTTACAATTATATATGTATGTGGCAGTCAAATCTTCTTACTCATTTTCTACCCACTTCCTGTTGATATAGAACTTTAAAATTTTGAATGTATCCCCAGTAGCTAAACAACATATTCCATTATCGGCTACATCTTGGTCCAATATTGGCACATTGGCGCAATGTTTTCATGAAATATTGCTACAATATTAGGGTGTTTACATTTTGCCCTTATTTAACCCAGATTTGCAGCCAATATTATGTCAATATTTGTACAATATTGAGGTTTCATTGAAAATATTTCCGATGTAACGCCAACATTTGTACAATATTGACGATTCATTGAAAATATTTCCAATGTAATGCCAACATTTGTACAATATTAGGAATTCATTGGAAATGTTTCCAATTAAATGCCAATATTTAACCAATATTGGAATTTTATTGGCAATATTTCAATAAATGAACTATTGGCGCAACGTTGGACTAATATTGGTTTGCTACCAGGAATATGTATTCCTCATGGTAATACATAAATTGGATATTGATTGATTTTTTTTTTTTTGCTTTGTTCTATCGTTACAAGAAAGTACTGAACCCGCGAAAATTTCGAATTCCGTTTTTCGACGGATTTATACGTTTTAGGGAATAAAGAATAAAAAAAAATATGTTTTTACAAAATGTCTGTTTGTGAGTCTGTTTGCCTGTCTATCTGCATGTGACATAAATTTTGACGGCGCTCCATCTGAAAAACTAATAAACGAAATTCAATAAAACTTTAGAATTAGTTTATCTCTGATATAAACTGGTGTTGACTACTTTTTGGTGTAAATTGCCTAACAAGTGCGTTTCTACGCTGCCTTCTTCACGATTTCCCGCAATAACTATATTTCAAGAATTAGCAGACAGATTTTCATAAAACTTCGTATTCCGTTAGTCCATAAAATAGCAT
Organism: Maratus speculifer; assembly: GCA_964019185.1. NCBI lineage: Eukaryota > Metazoa > Arthropoda > Arachnida > Araneae > Salticidae > Maratus > Maratus speculifer. The sequence continues at coordinate 244,492,069 of OZ025289.1, forward strand.
AGTACTGATTGTTTTTGGTGTAAATATCCCAACAGGTATATGGCTATGGTTCTATATGGCATTATTCACAATTATTGCAATAACCCTACTCAAGAACTATTCACGAGTTTTCATCAAACTTCAGAATTAGGTAGTCTATGATATAACTTGGTGCTGTTTATTTTTTGAAGTAAATCGCTCAGTAGTTTGCGTTCCTATCCAGATTTTTGAAAGAACCTGTCAAGATTGTTGTTCCTATAACGTTACTCATTAATTTTTTTTCTGCAAGTTGCGTACCGTTGCAAACCTTTGAGTGTTGAATATTTCGGGAAATGATAATTGGCACGCCGATTTTCAATTGCAGTATTTGCCTTGATCGGGCGAATTCCAAATTTCTGTTCAATAAATAGCCGCTTTATATGCTTCCACAATAGTGTCAACGGACTCTTATATTACTGCCTCGCTTTGAATGTTAGACTCAACGATGTTATTAAATTCATACATTGTTACCAATTTTGTAATGGATAGTTACAACCATGAGATGGTGAAATCTCATTTGGAGCTCCGGTCAAACCTTAACTCTAAATGTTGGTTCAAGATTTCAACATTTTATGGTTGCAACAACTGGAAAACCAAAAATTGATTCAACATGTCTCAAAATTTTTAACGGTGTAGACGTCTTTGTTCGTGGCCGCAAGCACAGCTTGTTTACTCAGCCAGTCCTTATAACTAGTTCGAATATTGGGAAATATTCCCCCCCCCCAATTTTTCTTTTTACGCCATTAATTTACAGTAGTTGGAGGCAATTAAATTCGTCCATGGTTCAGATCAACCGGCACCATACCGTTCCCAAATTCCAGCAATTTATGTGAGAATATCTCAGCTGATCGATCGCTTTGCAGTTGGATAGGTATATTTGTAGTTAATTTTAACTTCTATGTAAGCTGTAACGTGTAGCCACAAAATAGAGCATATCAGGAAAAAATTTCTTTCTTCCGGCAGTATCAATCGAAGAATTACAGGTAATATTTGAATGAAAACTCCTGCAATCAATGTTAATGCATTCCCAAATTCTCTAATGTTTCTACGCAAATCTTGCAATGATCGATCAAAAACCTTGAATGGTTTTTGTGCACCATTGTGCGTTTATTTTAAGCAATAATTTTGAATTACTGAAATACTTTTCCCATTCCGTATGCTTTAGAAGTGTTCCATGCGATAGTTTGAAAGATTTGCATGCCTAATGGCAATTTCAAAGCGCAATGAAGAGTTCTTCCACCTGAAACAATGTCCAGGTATTCCATGTGACTCAAGTGCTAAGGCTCAATTTGGGATGAAATTGCAGCCAGAATCCCTTCTAATTAAAAAGTGTTATAAATCTCTCTCACTGCATCTAAGATGAACATTTATTCAACCGCATTATTGACAATTTACATTATTTAATCGTAAATGCTTTTTGCGCAAGCGTTAGCTTTGGGAATATTTGATTGCACGACATAAAATCACCCTTGTTGTAATTTCGTTCACTACGCAATTCTACATCGAAGGAAGCAGCTGCTGATCGATTTGGTGATGTTATTGATTGAGAATTTTGGTTGTGATTTCTAAGCACAATCTCCAAACATCACCAACGCTCCGTTATATATTTCTGCTGTGAAATCAATGTTTATATTTGATTTTCAATGATAACTATCTTGAGCCATCTTCGAGATAAATTTCTCCAAAACTTTGTTGGAGATAAAGGAGATCAAACTGTCAAAATTATTGCAAACAATTCATATATTCAAGTGTCGGTCGTTTTCTAATAAATTCAGTATTTGACATGCACTGCAAAAAAGGGCATATTTAACGCCATCGATAATTCTGAATTGCTGGAAAGATATTGAACCGGGCACATTTACCGACGACAAGCTAAGAAAGAATCATTTATCTTGATTGGAATGCACAGTGTACAGCCTGCCTATCGTAGTTTCTTTGAATATATCAAATTCTCTTCTCTTCGTTTGCGTCGTTTAAATGATTTCTGCTCGCATTCTATGTGTAAGCACTTCCGAATATAGCAGTGTTTCTTTGAGCATATCATTTTGACAGTATGCGAAAAAAGCAATTAAAGCTGTAGACAATGTATTCAGGGCAATTTGTTGCACATTTTTTAAAGCTGTCAATTCAAAGCTTTGTTGATTTTCAAGTTGTACTGCTAAGTAAAATGAAGCTGGACTTCATTCATGTATGGAAAATAGAAGAATTCTCCCCACAGCTTTATTGCTGCTTACATATCTTCAAGCTGGACACTGTGCGATTGCATTGATATATATGACCTCATTCCTATCACTTATTTCTGGTTGCAGATCAAAAACTGACGTGTCTTTTCTCTTGTTCAAGTACTTAGAAATGTATTTGATCGATTTAATAGCGTTACAGTATTCCACATTTACATGAGGTTCGCAAGTTTTTGATAGCATGTTTTCGAAAGCTCACAAGGATCAATAAATGTTCAAGAATTTTACTCCCGTATCCAATAGTTCACGAGATATGGACTTTTTTTGTTTCCGAAGAAAATAAAAAAAATAAATGCTATTGATAAAAGCTAAATATAAAAGTTATTGATGGCAGGAATTTTTTCATAATTAATAATGATATGATTTTTCTATGTAAAATTATGGAACAGTCAAATGTTTTTATCACTATCCACAAAGGATGATGGACATTATTTTTTGACGGTAAAATTGCTGTCTTAATTCATTCCTGGAATTTCTCATCAAAGATCTGTCCATGTTGTTTTTCCATCCCATAAGATTAAGTGAAAAGCCATTTCGTGTTACTAATCATAGTGCTCTTGCAATTTCTGTATATTTTTTAACAATCCGTAAAACACTTTTCAAATCTTTTCTTCTTCTTCTTTTCTTTTGGTGCTTTCTACCTGCGAATATTCCGTAAATTAACAGGTCTCGAAGAACAGCTCCTATACTTTTCAGATAGATTTTGTACATTACTACAACTAGATTTTGTACTACCTATTGCAGTCACTATCATGCAACGACTTTTGAAAAATTTATTCATAGCTTTTCATTATATGACCCCAGGAACACCAAGCCACCCCTTCTAAAAAATGTTTATATATATATATATATATATATATATATATGCATGTACTAAATTTTGTCCGCACTATAAAAGTGGCAATTATGCACAAATCGTCTTCAGACTCCCCATATATATTGAAATGGTTAATATCTCGACGGGGATTGCAAATGAGCAAAATCGGCCCAAAGGGGTAAAAATAGGGAGGGTTTAAAAATTTGAATACTGCCTTAATCAGCTCAGACAAAACCAGCTACTGCAGAACAATGACAAGAAAAATGAGCAAGGTTCGTTTTAGACGTTGCCAATAACTTTAAAAAACGCAATAAAATTCTTACTACAACAGTAACTTTACTATTGCAAGATTTGCACATGTAAAATAAAATAAAATAGTTTGGGGAATTAAAAAAAAATGAATATTATGTCATAACTTTATGTAGCAAGATTTCCAAATGAAAGCAAAAAATATAAAATAGAGGAGAGTGGGGATGAATGGGACAACAGAAGTTTATATGAGTTGTACAAACATAAATAATTTCATAATTTTCCTGATAGATGGTAGTACTGGAGTCATTCAACAGACAGTTTCAAAGCAATATTTATAACAGAAGATTAGCTATTGTACAAGGTGTATTTTTCAAGAATCAAAGTAAATTTATCTGATCAATCTTTTTAGTATTTAATTGATAGTTAACTTTCTCAAAAACTTATAATTTATTTAATGTTAAAATGATACCATTTCTTGTTATACTTATGGTGCAAATGAACAATATTGACAGTGCTTGCTAAGCTTAATCACTGTTTTATATAACCATGTGGCTATGTGGATGAATGGGACTGTCCCAATCACCCCCAGGGCTATTTTATAATAGATAAAATTACATTTTTTTCATTACCTAGAAACCAGATGTTAAGAGGAGAAAACGAGGCCACTGTCGTGTTCTAACTGATACATCAGAAAAACAATATTTCGAAAAAGAAATTGTAAAAAAAAAAAAAAAAGCAGAAACTAATAAGAAAAATTAATTGCCTGCCTTCCAGAAATATTTTTAGTATAGATATTGACAGTAGTGATGAATCTGACAATTATTTATTACTTCATGATAAAGATGAAAGAGATTTGAACATGATTTCAAGTGCTATAGACCACCAAGTTTGCAGCATGGATAATATAATAGTAGACGACTTTCTCCTAACAAAAAAGTGTGGAAAAAAATATTTATCATTACGTTGCTAGGGTTTTTAAGAGCGATAATGATAACCTTCAAGTACAATTCTTGAGAAAAAAAATAATTCCTTATTTTAATATACCGATCCACCAGAAATTCATTTTGTTAATCTGGAGGATATTGTTTTGAAACCACCAAAGCCTAGACCTCTGGGCACTGCGAGAACCAAAGAATTGTTGTCATTTGATATTAGCTTCAGTCAATATGTAGTAAAATAAAATTTATCACTCAGTTTTCAAATAAAATATGTTTGGAATAATTTTTTTTACCTGTCCCATTCATCCCCACCATGGGGATGAATGGGACTGAGCTTAGCAGGTTTTATTGTTTAATATAAGCATTATATGATATGATAAAAACCTGTTTAAAGTATACCTTTTTCTATTACTTGTCATCTCAGAAAATTTACGGCATTTCAACTCCTTCTGAAATGATAAGTATAGATATGCCACTGATCCCTATATCTGTATATCTTTCATACAATGTTATCTCATTTCAAATTTGCGCTCGTGAATGAAGATGTTTGTATTCTGCTGACGGTATCTTACTAAAGAACATCCTCAAGTGTTAGATCTCGATTTTGACGAGAATGGTATTGTTAAGCTTTTTTGACATGAGGATGAAAAAAAAATCCCTGCCGGGTTGGTCTACAGGCGGAGGTATATTTCGAAATTAGGCACAAAATTCATCAACAAAAACTAAATCAAGATTAGAAATAAACCCAGTTTCATCACTAAGAATGAACTCTAGGGACCTAAACCTTTTGTGAAAATTCCAATATAAACGCATACACACACGCGTATATATATATATATATATATATAGCACTTTAAGAATAATGTGTAACGGCAGATCCAAAGTCCCGTGCCATAATAAAAAATGATATCAAACTATTAAACTTTAAAGGAAATAAAAAACGAGTAAGAAAAACAGTATAAAGACAATATAAAAAGGCTGTGGATCTCATCAGCAGTGGGCAGTTTTAAAACACAGCAAATACATATGAATGGAAATGGAAAAGGACTATTATAATGTAGTGGCAGTGGGTTTCGATCAGAGTGTTACAATTTAAAAAAATCAAATGTACAAAAACATTTGAAATCATAACACTCCCCCACCGGACCCAAACGCCACAGAAAACAGCATATAACACATTTAAAATTGATACTGCCGAAATGAACAAGTATGTAATATAACTTAAAACAGAAATAAATAAAGTTGTATTACCCAAGCCTCAGAGAAACAGCCACACAAAACAACAAAAAACCAGCATCCAAAATCAATCCGTGTTCGTATCCATGTCGTTGCCACACGATTGTAGACATCCTTGTAAAACCGTCCAAAAGGCTTTAAGTTATACAAATCATTAACTGTCAATCATATAGCAATAACTTAAAAATGCAGACTGTCAGTAAAACTAGTATATTTTTTAATAAATTTTAAAGGTAAATTATTCTTGTATTGTAAAGTATTAATTAAATGAAGAAGTTCCTTTAAAAATAAATTTTTATTTGAACAGAGCTTGTAGTTGTTCTGTAAACAATCAAAACTTATTTGGGTTCAAAAATCTTCTAAATATTCTTGAATTTTCTTTTTAAAAATTTTATTATGTGCTTAGAATAATAATATGAAGAAATATTGAATTCAAATTATTTACATACTATGTACAAAATGTATAATATGTACAAAATATAAATGCTTTTACCTTGATAATTTTTGATCATCATACTAAAAACTGGAAAGATGATCCTTTATGCATTTCTGCGTGCCTTTTCATAAAATTAACATAATTCTTCAATAAAACTCAAGGCACGCACGACAAACAAAAAATATAAACATTCTCTCTCAAAAAATTCTTTTTCATTCCATCAAAAATTGATGCCAACTTTTTTATCTAAACTTTTAACTCATCTCGTAAGATAAAAAATATAAAAAGCAAAGCAGACGAAAAAATAGCTTCGCTTCCATAGCAACGAGTCGCGTCTTATAAATAAATTAAATATCACAATTGCAAATATGCAAACGATTTTCTGTGAATAAACTGGGATAACTTAATTTATCAATTCCTAACATACTCCCACCTTTAATTTAGGCGGAAGCCAAATTAAACTTAAGATCACTTTTGATCAAATTAAGCCCTAATTCAAAATAAAAAATATGCAAATAAATAAAGATAATAACTAAACAATAATAAAATAATAATGAAACATTTAGAGTTCTAGAAAAGTCAATTCAGGGTTTTAGAAAAGTCATTTCAGAGTTCTAGAAAAAGTCATTTCAGAAGTCTCTGTACTACTCTACCACTTCTAGTTTTACTGTTACTCACAGTCTGGATTACAGGGTCATCAGGACTTGATATCTCTAATGAGTACAGCTTACGAAGTGGACGCACCAAGGTCCCTGAACTTGTTTTAACTTCAGCCACTCTAGCTGCTCCATCTCGACTTGGGAAAATCTTTACAATTTTTCCTATAGGCCAATAAAGTCTCTTTTGGTTTAGTTCTATCAAGACTACTTCACCTAGTCTGACAGCTTGTCCTTTCTGTTTTGATTTTTGGACCAATTCAGCTAAATATTCTTTTCTAAATCTATTTCTAAGTTGTTGCCGAATATTTTGACAGTGTTTATATCTAGATTGAAGTTTCTTTGAATCTATTGCATCTAAATCAGGAACACCTATTTCTTCAATGTCTTGCAAAAATGATGATGGAGTCAAAGGTATAAATTTATCTGTTTCTTCAAAAATAGAGGTTAGAGGCCTTTTATTTACTGTTGCTTCGACATCACATAGAACAGTCATGAGTTCTTCAAAAGTTAAAGTTGAAGTGCCGAGTGTTCTGATCAAGGGAATTTTAACACATCTAATCAGACGCTCCCACCATCCACCCCACCAAGCTGCTGCTGGAGGGATGAACTTCCATTTAATAGGAGACAGTTCTTTTGAAGAAACTATTGCATTCCAATCCAATGATTTTAAAAGGTTATTGGTTCCTCTAAAATTTGAGCCATTATCAGAGTATATAGTAGTCGGCCTTCCTCTCCTGCATATAAATCTTCGAAGTGACTGAATGAATCCTTCCGCTGAGAGACTGGATACAAGTTCCAAATGTATTGCCCTATATACTGCACATGTAAAAAGTACAACCCAAACTTTGGATCTTTGCTTTACGAAAAGAGGGCCAAAAAGATCAGCTCCAACAACTTCAAAAACTTTGGAATCTCTGACTCGATCTAGAGGTAGGTGGATTGGAGGTGTAGTATATGGCTTTGTAGAGTATCTTTTGCATCTGTAACACTTAGACAATTGACTTCTAATGATGCGTCTAGAAGAAATTATCCAATATTTTTCTCTCAAAATGGATCCAACTGTTTGAAGTCCAGCATGACAATTCTTTAAATGACATTCTTGAATCAGACAATTCACTACATGATGTTTCGATGGTAATAAAATTGGATATCTGAAAGAAAACTCGTCATCTCGCTCTAATATCTTTGTTTTTACTCTTAACAAACCTTCTTGATCTTTCATAACCTTTAATCCTTTTATTGCATCAGTAGTATTACCAAAACTTTCAGATTGTATTATTGACCAGAGCGACCTTTCCGCATCTTCTTTTTCTTCAATTGACAATTCTGATGGAAAACATATATTTCTGTTTCTGCACTTCATTATGAATCTCTTCACCCAACATACGACATTAATAAATCTACCAAATTTTGAAATTCTACTATATATCATAAATTCATGTGAATTAGAACATAAAAGAGTAGGTACTGAAGTTTTCTTCTTTTCCATCATTACTAATTCTTCGTTGGGGCTTGTTTCTGAATGTGGCCAATTTTCTTCTGATAACTTCAACCATTCTGGTCCCTCCCACCATCTCATCTTCAGCAGCTGTTTAGGACTACATCCGCGAGAAGGTAGATCAGCAGGGTTGAGATGACCAGGTACGAAGTTCCATTGTTGAGATTCGGAAAATTTACAAATTTCTCTAACTCTATTGCCTACAAACGTTCCCCATTGATCATTTCTTCGAATCCAAGCGAGAACAGTCGAAGAGTCGGTCCAGTACTTTACTGGTATGGAAATACAATTAAAGGCTTTCAAAACAAATTTAGTCAACCTTATTCCTAAAATACAAGCAAGAAGCTCTAAACGTGGTATGGTTACATTTTTCTTTGGTGCAAGACGAGACTTAGCTCCTAAAAGTTGTACAAAGACTGCGTCTTTATCTTCACAACGTAAGAAAACTGCTGTTGCATAAGCTCTGGTACTTGCATCACAAAATGTATGAATAGACCATTTTTCTTTACAACCATAGCCTACACGTCTATTTATCTTCACGTCATTTAAATACTTGAGTTCGCTATACCATTTTTGAAAATTATTCCGGATTTCTTCTGGAAGTGGAGCATCCCAATCTAATTTCGCCGACCAGGCGTCTTGAATTATCAGTTTGGCTGGCAACAATGCTGGGGCTAAAAATCCTATTGGATCGAAGATCCCTTGGGTTACAGCTAATATCTTTCTTTTCGACAGATTTTCTATCTCATCACTAAATTTATAAGCGATCTTCAAACTATCTTCCATTGTGTCCCACTTCAACCCTAAAACCGGAACTATCGTTGTTACATTTTTGCTGAGCACCTTCTTTTCGTTAAGGAAACTGCTGTCTTCACTTTTAATTGGTCCGAATTCCCACATTCTTAATTCCATTTTCGCATCAGCCATGATTTCTGTAGATTTTGAAATAAAATTTTCTAGTTCAGGCACATTGTCGACTGAAGTAACGCAGTTATCTATATAGTATGATTTCATAAGCTTCTCAGCTATCTGTTTGTTTTCTTCATCAACATTACTCAAATGATATCTTATAACTGCACCTAGCAAAAATGGGCTACAAGTTGCTCCAAAAACTACTCTATTGTGTTGATAAACTTGAAATTCGTCAGGACTCTTCCACCATAAAAATCGCAAGAAATGCCGATCTGATTCTTTGACTTCAATTTGAAGAAATGCTCTTCTTATATCGGCTACTACCCCAATAGCTTTCTCACGAAATCTTATTAACACTGCAGGAATTTGTTCGATGAGGTTTGGTCCTTTAAAGAGGCAATCATTTAAAGAAGGAGACCTCCCTACCTTACACGATGCATCAAAAACTGGTCGAACACTTGTAGTAAGACTATCTGGTTTGATGACGGGATGATGAGGTAAAAATTGTCCTGGAATCTTGAGTGCTTCATCTGGTACTTTACTTATAACGCCTTCTTCTTCCCATTCATAGAAAACTTTAGCATATTCTTCAAACATTTTCATTGATTTTAATTTCTTTGTTGAATTTATCAATCTTCGTTCAGCTATGTGTCTATTTGAGGGAATCTCACGTTTGCCGTTAATCCAAGGAAGACCTACAATATAGCGACCTTCTATATTTCTATCAACTTCTTTTATAAAATTATCATGAGCGAGTTCTTCTTCTTCTGCTTTAGACAAAGTTTGACAGGGATCTGTTATACCAATTGTCTCTAACTTCCATAATTCTGGAATCTTCATATCTTTTAAAGCTAGGTTCGTGATAAACATATTTCCATAATTTAGGCAAGACTGTGATGTACTTTCTAAACGACCACAAAGTGTCCATCCAAACTTTGTCTCTATTGCTGTAAGACCGCTCTTTAACTGTTTTACTCGACCTGTAAGAAGTTGTCCGTAGTAATCGCTTCCAATCAAAATTTCAATTTTTGGACTTCCTGCTCCTAAATCTGTGATCCATAGTTTATTTTGTTTAAGCTCTTTAATTACTGATTCTTTTGGTATCCGAGGAATATAGTTACAAATTATATCTTGATCCAAAAGTTCTAAGACTTCTTTCGTTTGTTTCTGTCTATCAGAAGAACTTAACTCAACTTGGAATTTATTGTGAGATTTAGCTTCTGTTTGCGTACCACCAAACAAAGTGTGTACAATAGCTTCAGAAGAAATGGGATGTAAACCTAACTCTTCAGCTGTACCTTTTAAAATATAGCTCTTTTGCGACCCACAATCAAGTAACGCTCGTACTTTCTTTGTTATTCGACCTTTAATAACTATTTCTAAAGTCATAAGGGCTACTTCAGCAGAACACTGCTTATTTGCTATGGTGCTTTGAATAACTTCTGGGGTCTTAACTGTATTTTCTGGTTCTTTACACATTGAAATTTCAGGGCATAATAACTCGGTATGGGGTTTAGAACAAACGTGGCAACGAATAAAAACTTTGCAAACTTTAGCGTGGTGACCAAAACGAAGACATTTTAAACAGCAATTTTTATTCTTAATTTTGGCCTTCCGTTCATTAAAGGAAAGAGATCTAGCCCTAACACAGTCCTTGCTTTCATGAGATTTACTGCAAAATAAACAAAGGCGTTCTTTTGCGCTAAATAGCCCTGCCGCAGTAGGTATTTTACTTTCTGCTTTTCTTAACTTTTCTTTAGGTTTGTCTTTAAAGCCCAGCTCTATAAAACTCGATTTGGCTAATTTGAATCTTTCTTCGTTTGCAACTTCTTGTTTCAGAAATTCCATCAAACTTACTATATTTGCTTCTGTTGACAATGCATTATTATTACTAACAGTGTTTGATGTGATTGAAATATTATATCGCTGCCATGCTTTTAATACATCTTCCGATAAGCTAGATTCTATCATGGGATAGAGCCACGCCGAATTGCTTTCTAAACTTAAACCCATTGATTCTAACGATCTTAAATATGCCTCGACTTTCGTGAATAAATCTGATAAGGGAAGTTTATCTTTGCCGTGCGCCTGTACATTAGCTACAATCAATTTCAGGAATTCTCGTACGTACACTTCTATTAGTAAATCTTTATTCCCAAAACGCTCTTGAAATGCCTCGACAGCTTTGGGGTAATTAACTGCGGTCATTGGATAGCTCTCTAACAAACGCCTGGCACTGGTTCCAGGTTCTACCGATTGGATAAGATACTGAAATTTGTCACTATTATCCAAATCTATGTCTTCATGAATTTTCTGAAACTGGGACCAAAATGAAATATAATTTATTAACTGCGAATCGAATGGCTTAATATTTAGTTTAGGTAATTTATAATGCTTTGATTTGGAATAACCGTGATCTGTGCTTTTTTCACTATCATCTTGATTACGTTTATTTGTACCCAATGCTTCGCTAACTTTACGCTTAATGGTAATAAACTGATCTGAATAACTTTCATTTTCCACTACTTCATTTTCAATAGCCTCTTCATCGCATTTATCATCATCTAACATGATTTCAATTATAGCTTCATCAAAAGATTTAATTTCATGAATCAAATTTTCTAATTTACTAAAATCGTCTGAAATTTTACCCTTATCTAATGACTCGCTGTTAATTTCTTCATTCAAAACATTTAAAGTTCTGGTAAATGACGCACGTAGCGGTGTACGCTTTTTCTTTAACTTATTCATCTTAGAAAAATTAAGTAGCAATGCACAGCTTATGAAAACACTATACGCTATAAAAACAATTCAATATCTCAACGTTATTATTCAAATGTCCCTGTTCGTTGCGCCAGATTTGTTCTGTAAACAATCAAAACTTATTTGGGTTCAAAAATCTTCTAAATATTCTTGAATTTTCTTTTTAAAAATTTTATTATGTGCTTAGAATAATAATATGAAGAAATATTGAATTCAAATTATTTACATACTATGTACAAAATGTATAATATGTACAAAATATAAATGCTTTTACCTTGATAATTTTTGATCATCATACTAAAAACTGGAAAGATGATCCTTTATGCATTTCTGCGTGCCTTTTCATAAAATTAACATAATTCTTCAATAAAACTCAAGGCACGCACGACAAACAAAAAATATAAACATTCTCTCTCAAAAAATTCTTTTTCATTCCATCAAAAATTGATGCCAACTTTTTTATCTAAACTTTTAACTCATCTCGTAAGATAAAAAATATAAAAAGCAAAGCAGACGAAAAAATAGCTTCGCTTCCATAGCAACGAGTCGCGTCTTATAAATAAATTAAATATCACAATTGCAAATATGCAAACGATTTTCTGTGAATAAACTGGGATAACTTAATTTATCAATTCCTAACAGTAGTAACGGAAAACTTGACCAATAATTATATTAATGTAAACACGTTTATGAATATTTGAAGTCCAGTTAACCAACTGATTAACTTCAAAATTAAAATTATCTCTTTTATTATATATGGAAATTTGCAAATCATTTGTAATGTGGATTTTTAAATCGAGATAGTCAGCAGCGTTATTATTTTCATTAGTTTTTTTTTAGGACCAGCATATCAGGATAAATATCGGATGAAATTTCCAAAAAATTACGATCACAGTTCAAAATAATTAAATCATCAATGTATCTGAAAGCCAGAAAGTTAACATCTTTATTTACACTTGAAAATTGATATTCATAAAAAAATAAAAAGAGATTAGCTGCCGTGGAAGAATAACTTGTCCCCATTCCTATCCCATTACTTTGTAAATAAATGTCCGAGCCTGTATATACATAATTATTATATAAACAAAAATTACACAATAATCTAAATAAATTAAGATCCATATCGATGTCCCCACTGATCAAATCAATAATTTTAAATAAAATGCTATTCAACTCTGCAATAGGAATGTTAGTAAAAAGGTTTTCAAAATCAAAAGTTTGTATATTCTGTATGTCATTTTTAGTCAATTCATTTTTTATTTCAAAGCTATTTAAAATAATCCAATAAACATTACTATTTTTATATTTAAATTTTAGAATATCCAAAATCTTCTTTAACATTTTTTCAAACCTGCAATTAAATTCGTTACCGATGCTGTTTACATTACTACATATAAATCTATATTTAACAGGCGTTTTGTGAAATTTGGGGGTTACGAATAGAAAAGGAAAAGACAAATTTTTAACTTTAGGCAAAGGAATATGAGCTTTTTTAGAAAAAGCTAGATGTTTCTTTATAAGCGTTTGTATTGTAGATTCATATAAACTATAGGTCACACTATTATTGAGCTCAGCATGTATCAGACCAGCATAAAAGCTTTTTCAGATTATTGCAAAATTATTAGATGCTTTATCAACTGAACAAAAAACAAAAGAATTTTTTAATTTTGAAATTTCCCTCTGTATATCTAAAGTAAGTTTGTGGTAAGTATAAGTAGAGTCATTCATGTAATTGGTTTGAAAAACTTTAAAATCATCCAAAATTTTTAGTTTCCAATCGTTAAAAAGGGGGATAGGTTTATTGTATTTATAGCTTAAATTAAGTATGAACGTATGTAGCTCTGATTTAAATAGACTGAAAGACTTTTTTAGATTCATTTTCCTGTTTAATCTGAATTTTGTTCCAAAACTCATTAGATGTTTCAATTCATCATTAGATATGAAATTAAGGTTACCAGTCACTACATGTTTTGAATTGTCATCATAATAGGGGGAATTCTGATATGAGCTACAATCTCAAGGGACATTTAAAAAGGAATCCAAGTTTTGTGCAATTTCTCTATAATTAAATAATTTATTACCCAAAGTATTGACATATCTGAAAGTTGAAATAATAGATAAATTTTTTATAGGAAATATTTCACTATGTTTAGTAATAATTTTATTTAAATATAAGTTATCAAAACTTTTTTGTTGGAAAGTACTAACAAAATATATTTTATCCATATTGCACTGTTTAAATTTACCTATTTTAAACAATAAAAAGTCTGTTAATAAATCTTTAAATTGCAAATTATCACAGTTAAAATCATTAATTTTTTGCTGTAAGCTACGTAGAATCTTAAAATTTAAACTAAATAAAATAGTTTTGATTTCTTTGATGTTATAATTCTTAATAAAGAGATTGTATAAATCAAGTAATATAATGGCTGGATTTATATTTTTATATCTAGCAAACAATGTTTTGTTAGAGTGATTCCCTCTTTTACCTCTATTGTACTGAAATGAAGATGTGTAAACTGAAGAAAACAAACTGTACACACTCATTGAATTATCAGTTTGATAGCAAAGTTTAGTATTTAACCCATGTGGATATAAAGATTTAGCACGTAGAATGTAAAAACTTTCACTTCGTAAACGAAATGACTTATCAAAAATCTGTTCTAAAATTTGTATACTAACATTTTTAAAATCATGTAAGTGAAAATGTTTAATTTCAAAAGTCGAATTACCGGTGTTTCTTTCAGACATAGAACGATGATTATTTATGCGTTTATGTAGCTCGTCAGAAGTTTCACCCACATACCTTTGATTTCACACCATGCAAGTTAACAAGTAGACAACATGAGAAATTTTACAGAAATCATAATTCAGGTCTATTGTACTATTCGCATAAATGTTTACCGACAAGTCCGCATTCGGGCAGGTTTTACAACGTTTATCTGTGCACTTTTTTAGTCCCATAGTTAAAGTAAATGATGAATTTTTTATTTAACTTTTGTCGAGCGAGTATACTCGTTGCAAATACAAAATAACAAATAAACAAAAATGGACACGAAACAACCAGATCTAATCCGAACACGAAGACAAATGCAAAACGATATAGCGCTATAGCAGCATAATTATCGAAATGCAGAATATAGTCGAAAAATATTAAAGTCTTAAGTAAACTTAAGTTCACAAAAAATTATTCTATTCTATTATTTCAACTTTCAGATATGTCAATACTTTGGGTAATAAATTATTTAATTATAGAGAAATTGCACAAAATTTGGATTCCTTTTTAAATGTCCCTTGAGATTGTAGCTCATATCAGAATTCCCCCTATTATGATGACAATTCAAAACATGTAGTGACTGGTAACCTTAATTTCATATCTAATGGTGAATTGAAACATCTAATGAGTTTTGGAACAAAATTCAGATTAAACAGGAAAATGAATCTAAAAAAGTCTTTCAGTCTATTTAAATCAGAGCTACATACGTTCATACTTAATTTAAGCTATAAATACAATAAACCTATCCCCCTTTTTAACGATTGGAAACTAAAACTTTTGGATGATTTTAAAGTTTTTCAAACCAATTACATGAATGACTCTACTTATACTTACCACAAACTTACTTTAGATATACAGAGGGAAATTTCAAAATTAAAAAATTCTTTTGTTTTTTGTTCAGTTGATAAAGCATCTAATAATTTTGCAATAATCTGAAAAAGCTTTTATGCTGGTCTGATACATGCTGAGCTCAATAATAGTGTGACCTATAGTTTATATGAATCTACAATACAAACGCTTATAAAGAAACATCTAGCTTTTTCTAAAAAAGCTCATATTCCTTTGCCTAAAGTTAAAAATTTGTCTTTTCCTTTTCTATTCGTAACCCCCAAATTTCACAAAACGCCTGTTAAATATAGATTTATATGTAGTAATGTAAACAGCATCGGTAACGAATTTAATTGCAGGTTTGAAAAAATGTTAAAGAAGATTTTGGATATTCTAAAATTTAAATATAAAAATAGTAATGTTTATTGGAATATTTTAAATAGCTTTGAAATAAAAAATGAATTGACTAAAAATGACATACAGAATATACAAACTTTTGATTTTGAAAACCTTTTTACTAACATTCCTATTGCAGAGTTGAATAGCATTTTATTTAAAATTATTGATTTGATCAGTGGGGACATCGATATGGATCTTAATTTATTTAGATTATTGTGTAATTTTTGTTTATATAATAATTATGTATATACAGGCTCGGACATTTATTTACAAAGTAATGGGATAGGAATGGGGACAAGTTATTCTTCCACGGCAGCTAATCTCTTTTTATTTTTTTATGAATATCAATTTTCAAGTGTAAATAAAGATGTTAACTTTCTGGCTTTCAGATACATTGATGATTTAATTATTTTGAACTGTGATCGTAATTTTTTGGAAATTTCATCCGATATTTATCCTGATATGCTGGTCCTAAAAAAAAACTAATGAAAATAATAACGCTGCTGACTATCTCGATTTAAAAATCCACATTACAAATGATTTGCAAATTTCCATATATAATAAAAGAGATAATTTTAATTTTGAAGTTAATCAGTTGGTTAACTGGACTTCAAATATTCATAAACGTGTTTACATTAATATAATTATTGGTCAAGTTTTCCGTTACTACAAGCTCTGTTCAAATAAAAATTTATTTTTAAAGGAACTTCTTCATTTAATTAATACTTTACAATACAAGAATAATTTACCTTTAAAATTTATTAAAAAATATACTAGTTTTACTGACAGTCTGCATTTTTAAGTAATTGCTATATGATTGACAGTTAATGATTTGTATAACTTAAAGCCTTTTGGACGGTTTTACAAGGATGTCTGCAATCGTGTGGCAACGACATGGATACGAACACGGATTGATTTTGGATGCTGGTTTTTTGTTGTTTTGTGTGGCTGTTTCTCTGAGGCTTGGGTAATACAACTTTATTTATTTCTGTTTTAAGTTATATTACATACTTGTTCATTTCGGCAGTATCAATTTTAAATGTGTTATATGCTGTTTTCTGTGGCGTTTGGGTCCGGTGGGGGAGTGTTATGATTTCAAATGTTTTTGTACATTTGATTTTTTTAAATTGTAACACTCTGATCGAAACCCACTGCCACTACATTATAATAGTCCTTTTCCATTTCCATTCATATGTATTTGCTGTGTTTTAAAACTGCCCACTGCTGATGAGATCCACAGCCTTTTTATATTGTCTTTATACTGTTTTTCTTACTCGTTTTTTATTTCCTTTAAAGTTTAATAGTTTGATATCATTTTTTATTATGGCACGGGACTTTGGATCTGCCGTTACACATTATTCTTAAAGTGCTATATATATATATATATATATATACGCGTGTGTGTATGCGTTTATATTGGAATTTTCACAAAAGGTTTAGGTCCCTAGAGTTCATTCTTAGTGATGAAACTGGGTTTATTTCTAATCTTGATTTAGTTTTTGTTGATGAATTTTGTGCCTAATTTCGAAATATACCTCCGCCTGTAGACCAACCCGGCAGGGATTTTTTTTTCATCCTCATGTCAAAAAAGCTTAACAATACCATTCTCGTCAAAATCGAGATCTAACACTTGAGGATGTTCTTTAGTAAGATACCGTCAGCAGAATACAAACATCTTCATTCACGAGCGCAAATTTGAAATGAGATAACATTGTATGAAAGATATACAGATATAGGGATCAGTGGCATATCTATACTTATCATTTCAGAAGGAGTTGAAATGCCGTAAATTTTCTGAGATGACAAGTAATAGAAAAAGGTATAGGGGGAACTGGGGTACATTGATACATGGGGCACATTGATACACCCCCTCTACCGCTCACAGGGTCATTACAGGAAGTTTCACAACAGCTCCAAAAGATGATGCTAGTGTATTCAACTACATACAGAAAATCTTGGAATGATTCAGTAGTTTGATGAAATGGGACGGGTGATTTATTGTTTTTGTTGTTCAAAAGTAAATATGAGTTGTACATTTGAAATGCTATTATACAACTGTTCCATTATTTTCAACCAAAATGAATACTCTCCCTGGTAAGTACAGCTACTCTTTATCAGTTCTTCATTATTTATTGTTAGATATATTGTGAAGTGTTGTATTTGAGACTCAATTTATTCAAAATCGCTGTATGGGGCACATTGATACAGTCTATGACGGGGCACATTGATACAGCCTAAATCCTTTAATAGTTCATATTTTCATTATCTTTTATTATTTTTTTTACCATACACTCCTTAATCCAACCTTTTTTTTCACGAAAAATTTCTAATATTAGTTTTTATTGAAGTGAAATAGCTCTAATTTCTTTATATTAGAACATTTTATAGTATTTTTGAAAACAGAAGACGTAGGAACTTACCCAGCATCTAGTGCTAGTAGAACTAATAGAAGAAAAGGACGTCATTCTGGCAAATCTCGAATTTATATCGATTCTCCAGAGAAAAAAGTATTTTCGACATGCGAAATGTTAAGTAAGAGAAACAAACTGCAGAACAGAAAATGATACTTATATTATAAACAGAATTTTAATATAATTATCCTTTATTTTCTGTTTATGAACCTATTTATAAACAGAAAAACTGGTAATTTTTTCATTTTTCATAAGAAAGAAGATAATCCTGGGGTTGAAGTGCTAGATATGACAAAGTTACCACAGCCAACAATCAGACAAGAAACAGCCAGAACATCAGGTCATAATATATTTAATTTTGATTGCTTTAATATTGCTTAAAAATAAATTGTGGGTGATTTGAATTTTTATAAATAAATATAAAATGGTTTTCTAATTCATTTTCTATGAAAAATATGCATTGGTATTATTTTGTCGTCATTTTTCTCAAACGTATCAATCTGCCCCGGGGATGGGGCACATTGATACAAATGACTTTTTTTGATTTTTTTAAAATTACATGCAAAAATACTATATAAAACAATGATTGTACATTTTTTAAACATACTACACAAGTTTTGCTGTCACCTCATGGAAAAAAATCTTGAATTTTCTACTTTCTTGACACCAAAAAAAATCTTAGAAAAAAACTGTATCAATGTACCCCAGTTCCCCCTACTTTAAACAGGTTTTTATCATATCATATAATGCTTATATTAAACAATAAAACCTGCTAAGCTGTAATCACATGCGCATTGGCCAAAAGAAAAATCATTTTAGACAAGTTCTCGTCTTATCAAATATAATTCTAAACTTTTATACTGCATTTTTATAAAGGAAATACTAAAAATTTACCGCTAAATAGCATCTTAATAAATAGTAAATAAAACCGAAGTAAATAGAAAATTTAAAATTATTTTAAAGTGTTCTCACCTTGCAGAATTTAAGCCAACTTTAAACCTTTCGGATATGGCAATCTTAAAACTTTCTTTTATTTCATACATGTTAATGCTTCCAGAAAAATGAAACATAGCACGTCACCTGTTAGGTGGTTTACACCGAAATTTAAACAATAACAACTTATGTCAAGTTCTAACTAAACCTGAAGTTTGATGAAAATCCATGAATTAGTTCTTGAGGTAGTGCTGTTGCATAAATCGTAAAAAATTCAGAGTAGCAGCGCCATCTGCTGAGCGATTTACATCAAAATGAACAAAATGTCAATTCATGACAAGGTCTAACTGAATCTGAAGTTTGATGAAAATCTGTGTATTAATTCTTGAGAATCAGCTATTGCGAATATCGCAAAATATTCAGCATAGCAACGCCATCTTTGACCTTTCTTCTTGTTTTAGATTAAAATGTAAAAAATGTCATTTCATGACATGATTTAATTGCATCTGAAGTTTGATGAACATCCGTTAATTAGTTCTGGAGATTGAGCTATTCCAGAAATCGTAAAAAATGATGAATAATATGCATAAAAAATGCTGAACCTATTGAGCGATTTACAACAGAAACTAATGAGCACTACTTTACGTCAGAGATTAATTAAATTTGAAGTTTGATGAAAATTCGTAAGTTACTTTTTGAGATAGAGCTATTGCGATAACATGAATAATGATGCATAACAGCGCCACCTGTTAAGCAATTCACACAAAAACGTAATCAGCATCATAGTATATCACAATTTAACGGATCTGAAGTTTTGTGAAAATCCGTGCATTAGTTCTTGAGATGTAGCTATTGCGGAAATCGTTGCATCGTCTGTTGGGATATATACACCAAAAACTAATCAACTCCAGTTTGTATATAGATGTAACTAGATATAGAAATAGGTGAAATTCTGTTCATTAGCTTTTGAGACAGAGCGCGCACAAAATTTTTGTCACATACAGAGTGAAATAATGACAGAAAGATTCACAGACAGATATTTTGCAAAAACATATTTTGGGGAATCCCTGGTCTCTAAAATGTGCAAATCCGTCGAAAACCAAAATTTGAAAACTTACACGAATCCAGTACTTTCTTGTTGTAAAAAGAGAAGAAAGTTAAAAGTTTCAAGGCTTTGCAGTCCCTACTAAGAAGCTATCTCAATTTGTGCATTATTTTAAATCACAGACTTTCAAACTGATAAATAGCAAGTAACAAAAATTAATAATGCTCTTTTAATCAACACACATCATGTTTTATACAAAATAGAAAAGAACATGTGTAAAGAAATTTTGCATATAAAGTAAACTTGGCACATTATTAGCACTTTTTCTAAGATGATTTCTAACATACTTTATTGACTTGTCTAAAACGGAATATCTTTGGATTCTGTTTGAATTTCATCTTAGCAGGTTCCATTAAATTTTGAAAAACTTTCGTAATTAAGGTGATACATCAGTCAAATGAAAAGACCTGTTCGCTGATGCTAATCCTATGGAAGAAGTTTATAACAACATCTCGGTTGCATTTCAATATTTTTTAACTGTTTTTTTTTTTTTTTTTTGAATTGGATAACTGAGATTGGTCTAAATGCAGGCCATTTTTTACTTTTTCGATTTTGGTTGCAGATATTTTTTATAGGGGTGCTTTCACTTTCCAAACCGGTTCCGAAAATGAAAGCGTTCTCGTAAAAAATATCTGTAAACAAAAACAAAAAAGTAAAAAACGGCCAGCATACAGATCGATTTCAGCTATCCAGTGCAAAAAAAAAAAAAAAAAAAAAAAAAAAAAAAAAAAAAATCATTTAAAAATATCAAAATGAGGCCGAGATATCTTTATTTCTTTCATAGGATGAGTATTGGCGAACAGGTATTTTCATTTCAATGAAATAGCCTCTTAAACTTGATTTTCCAATAAATTTCGGAAGCGGCTACAACTCTATCAGTACATTCCTTTGATACGCCATTGACGGAAATTGCAATCTGTTATCAAAAATCTTACGTTATTTTTTCGAATATAAATGTATATAAAACATATTTGTATTCCAAAATATGAGTATTACATATTATCTGTTACGAAATACATAACCGCTTTCCTTCAAAAATTCGACACGAATTCATTAGAAAGGAGAAGTTTGTAAAAATTTGAAACACTCCGCTTTTTATAAGTTATGCTCTGTTATAAAATGAAGCATGCGTTCTGAAAACCCAGTGTGATAAAATCTAAGAGCATGTAATTTTAAAAAATTCTAAACTAATATAAATAAAAGTTTATCATAATTGTTTAATGCCTTTCGTTAGGTAAATATCGTCTGCAGCCAACTAAAGTTGCAGATTCCTTGATCTCATTTGTTCCGAATCAATGTAAGTTTCTTTTTCTTTATTTCTGTACGTGGAAACACTCATGTTTATCATTGTTTTGAAATGTAAACAAATAAGAAGAATCATGTGTTAAGCATAGATTATGAAGAGATTTCAAGACACTTCTTGAAATCTTTAACAAAACTTCGTTATTCACGGAAATAACGCATTATTGTTCATACCAAATTTGTATTCCAATACTTTTGAAAAGCCTTGTATTTGATCTGTCGGTTAATTTATAGGCTATATAATGGTAAAATTTACTTTAGCAAGAAAACGCCTAACAGTTTGAAAATTTCGTTTCATCAATTTATACTAATAGATGGAAACATACTGGAATACTTTTGTTTAGCCCTGTAAATTGTATATTACCTTTAACACATAAAAGTATTTTGCTAAAGTTTAGTTTAAAAATAAATTCTCTTTAAACTACTTAAATCAAATTTCTATAAACTATCATCCAAATGCGACCATGTATCCAGTTCTTTGTGTGACTCTGTATATAATTTTATCTATATTCTACAAATTTTCCTAAGTAAACTAAATGCAGTTCATCGTAAAAAGGCATAACATATTTAAAAACCACCTTTAAGTAAATTACGCTCATATTCAATAACCTTTCAGAGATCTTTTGTGTAACTCTGTATATCTAAATGGTGTAACAATTAGCATTTATATAAACTATATAATATACATACATCAAGTGAAACTTAAAAGCGTATATCATATTTAAAAAGGTATTTCATCCATCAAACAACCATCTTCCATAACATACTGTACTTCGGATAGAATATACTATTTCTAAAATTTTGTGTGTCCCTGTAAATGCTATGCACTAGTATTATGCATGAAATAACTCATATTATTCCTTAGCTTTGATATGAAATCATTTACAATAATTAAAACATGTCGCAAACAATCCCCCCTTTTATTATTTTGTATTGTAATTCTTTTGTGTGGCCCTGTAAATGAATAATAACTATTCTTTTCACTGCATACTTTACAAAATGCATATTTTAGTGCACTTTGGTGATGCATATAAATTTGAAGATGTTTGACAGGGTGTAACATCTTTAAAATTCATTTGAAACGATTTTTCCCCATAGGCCGTAATGTAATGGAAAACTTTTGACTGTCCCTGTAAATAAACTTATCATGGCCTTCATTTTCAATATGGTTTGTGCTCGAGTAAGCGTCATTAACATCCAAAAATTTCATGACAATTGAAATACATTTACGAGAATTAAAGCGCGGACAGACGGCCAGACGGTCAGACGGACAGACGGACAGACAAAACGAGTGCATAAGCACTTTTCAACTTTGTTGGAAAGTGCTAAAAAGTGAACCATGTACACTACACAATTATCTCATGGACGATATGAGATGAAGAGAGAGAGAGAGAAAAAGAGAATAGATTGTTGTAAACCGTGCAATGGATCGCATATTTTACTATGGAAATAAAAGCATTAACAGCCCGCTGTGTTTTAAAGTGTAAGAGTCAGTGTTATGTTATTGATTTAAAACGTAAAAACAATGGATTAATGGAACAATTAGCAAGTATAAAGAAAAATGACAAAAAGATATTCTTAGAGATCGACAGAAAATTCAGTTTCGCGATTGGTTTTACCCAATAACTGAGTTTCACCGAAAATTCGTTTTCATGCGAAAATGCTGCCGAAAATTCGGATGGTCTGAAACTCGGCCGAAGCTAACAGATTTCAGCAATTCTCGTTTTTTTCTTCAGAAAATTTCGACATTATTTATTGATTTTAGCGATATCAGCACAAATGAGACACTTTTTAGGTGCGTTCGTAATTATGTAAATACGTAGCACCTATAGTTGTCGTTCAGTTTGTCCGTCTGTCCGTCCATCTGTCCGTCCGCCTCTCTGTCCGTCTATCTGTCCGTCCGCATATAACAACGCAAAAATTACCCAACCGTATCTTTTGAAATTTAAAATATATAATTATTACATAATTTTGTCGAGTCATTTCAAATTTTATGAGAATGGGATGGATAGATCAAATACAGGGACAATCAAAAGTACTCCGTTACATTACAGGCAATGGAAAAAAAAAGTTTCAAATGCATTTTAATATTATTACACTTATTCGAACATAATAATATTGATATGCATCATAAAGTACATATTATAATATAGATTTTGCATAATCTGTTGTGCAAAGAATATTTGTTATTGATTTACAAGGCCACGCAAAAGTATTCCATTACATAATGAGTATAGAGAGAACATTGTTTGGTGTGCATTTTATTAGGTGCGTTCGTAATTATGTAAATACGTAGCACCTATAGTTATCCTTCAGACCGTCCGTCTGTCTGTCCTTCCGCATATAACAACGCAAAAACTACCCAACTGAATCTTTTGAAATTTAAAATATATAATTATTACATAATTTTGTCGAGTCATTTCAAATTTTATAAGAATCAGATGGATAGATCAATTACAGGGACGATCAAAAGTATTCCGTTGCATTACGGTCAATTGGGAAAAATGTTTCAAATGCATTTTAATCGTTTGAAATTTAAAATACATACTTATTACATAATTTTATCATGTCATTTCAAATTTTTTGAAAATAGGATGCATAGATCAAATACAGGGACGATCAAAAGTACTCCGTTACATTACAGTCAATGGAAAAAAAAGTTTCAAATGCATTTTAATGATATTACACTTATTCGAACATAATAATATTGATATGCATCATAAAGTACATATTATAATATCTTTGCATAATCTGTTGTAAATAATATTTTTGCATAATCTGTTGTGCAAAGAATATTTGTTATTGATTTACAAGACCACGCAAAAGTATTCCATTACATAATGAGTATAGAGAGAATATTGTTTGGTGCGTATTTTAATTGTAATTAAAATATTTACA
The DNA here is from genome assembly GCA_964019185.1 of Maratus speculifer. NCBI lineage: Eukaryota > Metazoa > Arthropoda > Arachnida > Araneae > Salticidae > Maratus > Maratus speculifer. The sequence goes on from OZ025289.1 coordinate 244,516,490, forward strand.
ATTTTATGAGATTGATATATGAGAGTAATATTTTTAAAACTTCATTATCGTACGAACGCACCTCAGTTGCTACGCTTCACGTGCAATTTTCAACTTGTTATTTAATGCTATAAATTTCACTGTTTATAATTATCACTCATCTTTGATTAAAGACGTGAGTAAAAATTTTAAATCTAAAAATGCATAAACTTTGAAGACGCTTTTCACGCACTCATTAAAAACTTCAGACTAAATTGCAATTGAACATGTTTTATTTGAATTCCCAGAAATATTTCAAATACTCTTTGATTGTTGGTGTTATTTCGGATGGTCAATGTATACAAGGAATATGGGTCCAAAGAGAATGGGGGGAAGGGTTAATGCTCTCAATGGGAGTTTTTCTAAGGAGACCTAACCCATATTTACGCAAGGAAATCCAAGGTTCGAAGAAAATCACGGAAAACTCCGAATAATTAGGCCGACGGGCACGATTGGTTCGAACCAAGAACTTCCCGTCTACTAGCTTTGACAGCAGAATTTTCTCAGCCACTTGCGAAACCAAATACCCTTCGAGAAAGTTCCAATATCCCAGACGATCATTTACAAAAAATCATTGTAAAAGTCAAACCGTGGTATGTATATCTAAAATATTTTAATTAAATGAAATTTCTATGATTAGAAAATAATTTTGTAGCTTTGATAATTTAATTCATTTTTAGGTGCGTTCGTAACTATGTAAATACGTAGCACCTATAGTTGTCGTTCAGTCCGTCCGTCTGTCTGTTGTCTTTCAGCATATAACAGAGTAAAAACTACCCAACAGAATCGTTTAAAATTTAAAATATATAATTTTTCATAAATTTGTCGAGTCATTTCAAAATTTTCTGAAAATCGGTTGAATAGTTTAATTACAGGGTCAACCAAAATTTTATTTTACATTACGGCCAATGGGAAAAATAGTTTCAAGTGCATTATAATGATATCACACTCTTTCGAACATAATAAAATGGATATGAATCTATGAAGAATGTACAAAAATATACATCCTGTACAATCTGTGGTGCAAAGAATATTTGTTATTAATTTACAAGGTCACACAAAAGTATTCCAATGCATAATGGTATTGGAGGAAATCATTGTTTGGGGGTGCGTTTTAGTTATATTAAACTATTTCACATTTTATAAAATAGATATATGTGTCTAAGCTTTACTACAAGGTACTTCCTGTATAACAGAAAGCAGATATTATTAACAGGAGCACCCAAAAGTTTTCAGTTGCTGTACTGTACCCAAATTACTGCATACTATTACACCAAAATCTGAATATTTTCAAAATTTAGCTATAGTACGAACGCACCTCATTTGCTACGTTTGACTTGCAATTTATTAATGAAAATGAAAAATTTTTGTCAAAGCATAGAGAGTCGGTCTATCCTTAGTTATTTTAAACTTTAATCCCTAATGATATAGCTCATATCCAACGAAAGTATTTGACATAATTTTCAATAAATATCACTTTTAATTTTTAAAGAATGTCGGAGATTATTCTTATTAAGATGAACACATGTAGTTAATAAACAAGGAATTCTGGAAGGCATCATATTTGAAATGTTAGATACTTTTGATACTTTTTTTATGCAAATATATTTAAAGCACGTTTTAAAGATACTAAGCGTTTCAATTTAAAAATGCAAATATCGCAGTTTATTAGAAATGTTCCATTGCTTTTGTGGAAAGAGATATTAAACGTCGTTATTGATTGCATTTTTCACTTCCTTCCCATTATTTGAATTCCATTCTATTTATAAATATGTATGAATGAATTCCATTTTTCTGTTTCAGAAAGCATAAAGGAAAAACATAATCAAGCTTTAACATGGCTTTTAAAAGACTATATTAATAAATATCTTGTAAAGCATCTTGAGATTTCAGGGAATTTTTGTTTTCAAGGCATGAATTTTTAAATGCGTGTTACTTAACATTTGTGTCTAAATAGAATAGATATCGCATTTATTAAAGTTTTAAATAATATCGTAGATTTTCTTTTCTTTTTAATGCTTAGGGGTTGTTGTTTTTTAAGGGGGGGGGGGAGTGTTTAAAGAATGTAAATTTTCCTACAAATATTTTTGACGACAAATTTTTCAAACTTAGACATACATTTAAAAATGCAAATAACGGTGTTGTTACTTTAAATGCAATCGAACTCGGTTGAGATACAAGCCCGCTAAGATATCCGAAAAACTTTATAATGTAATTTTCGATCAAAATATCAATTTTTCATTTATGCAATAATATTGAAATCGACTTTTTATAAGCACTTTCCAATAAGGTTGGAAAGTGCAATACAAATTAAAATATGTCGAAAACAATTCCCCCCTTTATTATTATGCAGAATTCATTTGTGTGGCCCAGTAAATTAATAATAACAATTCTTTCCGCTGTATATTTTACAAAATGCATGTTTTAGTACACTTTGTAGATGCATATAAATTTGAAGATATTTGACAGGGTGTAACATCTAAGGGCGTCTAGCATACAGGCCACCTGCATTAAGTCTCTGTGTGACTGTTATCCGTGAAATGGATGTTCCTGTTGCATTATAGAGGAGACGAGAGAGTTGTGTCACTGAAGTGAACCTTTCTCTTTTGTCTAAAAATCTCAAATAACAGTCTTCAGCCGCCGTTGTTGCGCTCTTATGGTCTTGACCAGGTCGGTGAACCATTGTTCCTGTCACTATGAATTGTTATCACAGAGTGGAAACCATATTTCTCGGAATTCCGAGTTCTTGACAACATGTAGTTTGTGATTGGCCGACCTCGAGTCTTCCAACAATCCACCATCTTGTTGCATCATCTAGACGATGATGACTAGCCATATTAACGATAGATTTAAAAAGAAATTCAAAAAACAAAGATTGAGTGGGTCTACGAGCGTTCAAAACACGTCCTCACGCTACAAACATTGGAGAGCAAATGAAGTACTTTTACACAAACGCGATCGCAGCGCCACAATCTTATGACGACGTAGACAACTGCGCAACAGGTGCGTCCGCAATGAGATTAATTATTATCTGATACCTTATTTGCGTAAAGGTATAACTTATTTTGTTCGGGTTTTTTTTAAAACCATTTGTTCCTTTAATTGTTTTCACCAGTGTAGTTTTCTTGCTTAAAGGCGAGCGATAAAATATGTCCATATTTATATCATTGTAGTTATCAATTCTGCTACAGAAATAGCTTATTTTATGTTGTTTTACTATTGTCAAAATGGGATTTCACACATTCATCCTATTGTTAACTCTTGAAGTCTTCTTACCATGTTTATTGTAACATAACCTTGTGAATTCAAGGGCTAATTTAACATACAATTGATATTAATATTATTTTTGTGCAGTATATAAGATAAACATGTAAGGTATTCACAAACAAATCCTGATTCAAATATTTTACAAAGCTATTATTTTGTGAACCACTAAACATACATGAAACATTTTCATGACGTTTAAAGTGTTAATAACGCCATTTAAAAAAAAGGAAGGATAAATTAAATAATTTCAATAATTTAAGAACAGATTTTTCTAATCCTCAAAACTATCAAATTAGTCCCGCTGCAACAAGTACAGTATATACAAATTAGGATAACGATCCTTCAAATTTAACAATTTTTTTTAACTATTTAACATTTTGTCAGATTGAATTGTTGTTATTATCTATCATTACCTAATATGTGTGAAAGAAATGTATGTCTGAAAGAACTATACAGTGTATCAAAATAGAATTATGAATTTTATTTCAATCATTGAATAAATAACATTAAATACAATAACTATAACCATTTTTTATAATTATTAGTAAACTTATATACTGATAGAATACGCTGTAAATTTCTCAGGAAAACGACAGTAAAAATAAGCACTTTATAAGTAAACATCAATGTGTTTAAATTTCTTTCTTTTTAAATCAAGTTTTATATCACCGTAACAATTTAAAAGGCGTAAGTCACATTTACCTTTAAAAAATACTTTCTAGTATCATCTTCAGTAATTTTGATGGCTTTCCAAACTGAATTTCCGGCACCAAAAATGCTTGACGCAGAAAAAACATTCAATCTAAAATCTAACTTGGCGCGTCTTATCTATTCTGAATCCAAGTGAGAAATCTAAGGAAATCACCTAAAGGAATACGAGAGAATAATACCTGAAAGCGCTGATATTGTTTTATAGAAGTTTTATTTCAAAGTTTAATTTTAAAAAAATCATTTTTGGTGTAATCTTTTCTTTAGCTATTCCATATCATTCCGACAAATTTAGAATATCGCATTATCTTTGTTTTTAAACATTTCACAAATAACCTATAGGATTTTCTGTTTTAGCATAAAACGATTTTTTGTTAAAGGTGTGTTATAAAATGTTATCGTGTCTTATCGTTTTAGTTAGTAGGTGTTGAATACTATTTTTTCTATTATTTAAGCCAATGCTATTAACAAATATGACATTTTCTCTATTTTTAATAAGGCCATTAAGTTTCTTAACCCGGGAGGATAGGCACCGGGCTTAATAAACCCAGAGTGCGTATCGTTCTTACAATTGTCAATACTACTTTTTAAAAAAAAAAAAATCTTCGACTCATTTTATCGCAGAATTTGCAACAATTTTCTTTGACTAAATAAAATGACGATTATTATTTATATTTATTGGTGACAAAATAAAAACTATTAATGTTCTGCGATGTCTTGGGGTGTCAAAACACCGGCACCCGTCCTGCTGAGTTAAACTATAAATTAAGTTATTATTTGATGGTGACAAAAGAAAAATAACTCATTTGATTAAAGTTTTCCACCCATATAATTTTAATATTTTTTTCAAAAGATGCTATATGCATATGGCAAATTAATATTTCCTATCTGTTATTGTTTATCGAACTTTTAATTGATGATTTGTTTTTAATTTCAATGTCAGCCATGTTTTTTATAGAAATCAGGGCATACCAATTAGTCTCTAATTTGTTAGTTTGTTTGGTTTTTAATTAACTTGTTAGTTATTCAGTTTATTTTTTAATAGGAACCGTAGGTGAAACTATTAATCGATTAGCAATACAATAAGAATGATTATTTATTAATTTAGTAGTTGAATATAACAGATTTATGTTATTATCGATCAATTGGTTTATGTGATATGTGTCTAAAAACTACAAAATGTATTAAAATAAAATCATGAATTTTAATTTATTCCTTTGTTAAGATTGTGCGGATAAATTTCATTTTAACCGGTCGAATTTTTTACCTTAAATTTCTCAGAAAACAAAATTGGTCAAAACAAGGAATACTTAACTTCAGCGCTTTAACTTGACTTAAATCGAATTTTTTTATGTTCGTGACAATTTAAAAAGTTTAAATCAAATTTTCTTGAAAAGTAATATCTACAATTACTTTTTGAAGTCCTGATTGTTTTTGAAAATGAATTTCTAGTACCAAAAATACTTGACACAGAAAAAAAAAACGTTCATTTAAAATCTAACTCAACGCATCGTATCTATTCTGAATCCAAATGAGAAATCTATGAGAATCACCTAAGGGAATAAGAGGAAATGCTACCTGAAAGTGCTGATATTGTTTTATTGAAGTTTCAGAAACTGAAGCAGTTTTATTTCAAACTTTAATTTTAAAAAATTATTTTTGCTGAAATCTTTTCTTTAGACATTCCATATCATTGCGAGAAATTTAGACTATTGCATTATCTCTGTTTTTAAACATTTCCCAAATAATGAAGGTATTGAATTTTCCTTTTCAGCATAAAATCGATTTTTTAAAATCGATTTTTTGTTTATAAAATGTTATCGTGTCTTATCCTTTTAGTTAGTGTGTGTTTAGTACTATTTTTTCTATTATTTAGGCCAATGCTACTGACAAATGATACATGAATTTTCCTCTATTATTAATAAGACCATTAAATTTCTTAAATAATAAATTAAGTGATTTTTAAATGTGAATTTATTAAGAAAAATAATTTATTTAAGTTATGTTTTCTTCCGTCGATATATCTTTAATATTTTTATTTCAAAACACGATATATGCATTTAGGAAATGTTTATTTCTAGTCTGTTATGGTTTGTAGAAATTTTAAATGTTAAGGATTTGTTATTAATTACAACGTCCGGCATACCAACTCGCCTGTGGTTTGATTTTTTAATTAACTTGTTAATCAAACACTTTATTTTTAACAGATGAAATTGGAGAAACTATTATTCTCTAAGAACGACTGTTTAATAATTTAGTAGTTGAATATAACAGATAGTTGTTATTATCTACCATTTGTTTTATGCGATATGTGTCTAAGAATTATACAATGTATCAAAATGCAGTCTTAAATTTTAATATATTCTTTCGTTAAGATTATTCTATTAATTTTCAGTTTAACCGGCTGCAGTTTTCACCTTAAATTTCTCAGAAATAAGATTGGACAAAACAAGGGATTTTTTAACTTCAGCGCTTTCACTTTACTTGAATCGAATTTTCTATGTTTGTGACAATTTAAAAACCGCAAATCACATTTCCTTGAAAATTAAATCTACAGTTACCTTCTATGGGTCCTCATTGTTTTCCAAAATGATTTCCTAGTACCAAAAATATTTCAAATGAAATAAAACTTTCCATCTAAATTCTAACTCGGCACATCGTATCTATTCTGTATGGAAGTGAGAAATATAACGGAATCACCTTAGGGAACATGAGAGAATAATACCTGAAAGTGCTGATAATGTTTTATAGAAATTTCAAAAACTGAAGCAATTTTATTTCAACTTTTAATTTTAAAATATGATTTTGGTAAAATCTTTTCTTTAGCTATTCCATATCATTCTGAGAAATTTAGAATATTGCATTATCTCTGTTTCTGAACATTTCATAAATATTCGAGATATTGAATTTTCTTTTTTAGCATAAAATAAATTTTTTGTTCGAAGGTGTGTAATAAAATATTATCGTGTCTTATTGTTTTAGTTTATAAGTGAGTTTATAGTAATATTATTAGTTTATAGTAATATTATTTTTTTCTTTTATTTAGACCAATGTTATTGACAAATACAAATTTTCCTTTTTGTTTAATAAGGCCACTAGTTTTTTAAACAATAAATTAAGGACTTTTTATATGTGAATTTATTTTAAAAAATCTATTTAAGTAAATTTTCTTCCGTCCATATAATTTTAATATTTTTATTTCGAAACATGCTACATGCATGCAGGAAATGTTAATTTCGTATCTGTTATTGTTTATAAAACTTTTAAATGATAAAGATTTGTTTTTTATTTCAACATTCGCCCTCATCTTTATAGAATTTAGGGTATACTTTGTCGTCCTTAAATTATTAGTTTGCTTTCTTTTTTAGTTAACTTATTAATTAAACAGATTATTTTTTTATTGGGAATCACCGGCAAAACTATTAATCAACTGGTGATACTCTGGGAACAATTACTGAATAATTTATTAGTTGAATATAACAGATAGTTGTTGTTATTTATTATTTGTTTATTTCATACGTGTCTAAGAACTATACAATGTATCAAAATATATTTACTAATTTTAATTTATTCTTCCGTTAAGATTGTTCGAATAATTTTCAGTTTAACCGATTGCAGTTCTTATCTTAAATTTCTCATAAATAAGATTGGATAAAACAAGGGATACTGAACTTCAACGCTTTCACTTTACTTGAATCAAATTTTCTATGTTTGGGGCAATTTAAAAAGCGTAAATCCCCTTTCCTTGGAAAATAAATCTACAATTACCTTCTGTAGTTCTGATTGTTTTTCAAAATGATTTCCTAGCACCAAAAAAAATTTAAAACAGAAGAAAACCTCCCATTTTCAAACTCAGCGCATCGTTTCTATTCTCAATCCAAGTGAGAAATATAAGGAAATCACCTAAAGGAATACAAGAAAATAATACCTGAAAGTGGTGATGTTGTTCTATAGAAGTTTCAAAAACTAAAGCAGTTTTATATCAAACTTTACTTTTAAAAAATGATTTTTGGTGAAATCTTTTGTTAAGCTATTTTATATCATTCTGAAAAATTTAGAATATTGCATTATTTCTGTTTCTGAACATTTCATAAATATTCGAGATGTTGAATTTTCTTCTTTTAGCATAAAATAGTTTTCTTGCTTAAAGGCGAGTGATAAAATGTGTCAATGTTTATATCATTGTAGTTACTAGTACTGTAGAACTAGTTTCTTTGTTGTTGTTGTTGTTGCTATCGTCTATACTCTTGTGAAACGTGAGATTTCACCTATTCGAGATATTTTTAGCTCTTTAAGTATCCTAATCATATTTTTCCGTCACATAACCTTGTGAATTCAAGGGCTCATTTAACAAAAGATTGATATTTATTTTTGTGCATTATATAAGATAAATAAAAATGTATGGTGTTCATAAACAAATCCTGATTGAAATATTTTACAAGGCTATTATTTTATGAATCATTAAACGTACACTCCTGGACAAAATTATAAACTCAGAAAATTTTTAATTTGTTTACATCATAATAGAAATAAGTTTAGCTTTACATTAATAAAATAATGATTAATATTTATAATAAGACATCTAAATTTAATGTAATTCATAAATAAAATGGAGTAAGTAATTTAAATAAGAAAATACATAACTTAAAAAAATTAACATTATGTGAGACCTGGACAAAAATATAAACTCAAAGTTATGAATTTCTATATTCTGGCACATTTGATATTAATAAATGCATTTTATGATAAAAAACTAATAAATGGAGTCATTATGAATCAATGCATTTCAATACATCAATACATGTTTTCATTTTTCTCATAAAATAACATTATGTGAGACCTGGAAAAAATTATAAACTCAAAGTTATGAATTTCTATACCCTGGCATTTTTTTATCTAAATAATAAATGTGTTCTGTGATTAAAAGCTAATTCAGTGAAATTGTTTTTCTCATCGGTATTAATGTAAACGATATTTATTCATATTTTCAATTCTCTCCATGATTTTGTTAAAAATCATTTATCGACTTCCATTGAATTACTTTTACAATAATTTTGTTTTCTTTTAATGCATCTTGTTTATCGTTTGTCATTGCATGTTATTCTTAGAACAGTCAAATTCAACAACTTTTCTAATGCCTCGAGGAAAGTTTCTTATAGAGGTACAAGTTGGTAAAATTTTGGTACTCAGAGCTGGAAAAATTCAAAGCCAAATTGCTTTGCTAATTAAATGTTTACAAGAAGCAGTGAAAAATGTTTTAAAGAATGCGTCAGTGTATGAAAAGAAAATAACAGAGTGGTCGACGTCCAAAGATAACAGAAAGAAATCTAAGATCTATCTTACGAACAGCATCTAATACTGGAGCTTCTTCTAGCCGAATTGTAAATACTTTAAAGCTAAATGTAATATCTCGAACTGTCAGACGAGTTCTTCAATTAGCATCGAATATGAAATGGAAGAAAATGAAAGCTAAGTCAAAACTTGAGCCCCATCACATGAAAGCCAGACTTCACTTTGCACAACAGCACATGTTATGGACAACAGAGAAGAGCACAGTCATCTGGACAGATAAAAAGAAGTTTAATTTAGATGGTCCAGATGGCATAAGATACTACTGGCATAGCATCAAACATGAAGAGCGGCATATTTTTAGTCGAAGCGTTGGTGGAATACCCGTGATGGTGTGGATTGTCTTTTCTCAGAATGGTAAAACTGCTCTGGCTTTTCTTAATGGAAGACAAAAAGCAAAAGACTACCAGTTAATGCTGGAAGATAGTCTTATGCCATATGGACCGTTGATCACTGGAGTAAACTGAGTATTTCAACAAGATAATGCAGCAATACACTCTGCAAAATGTACAAAAAAGTGGCTGTAACGCTGGTATGTAAATGTCTTGAATTGTCCAGCCTGCAGCCCTGATCTAAACTGCACTGAAAATTACTGGGGTGCAATGGCTCGAATAGTCTATCGCGATGGACGTCAATATCAAAATACAAATGATTCAAAGATGGGTGTACTTTCAGCCTACCAGTTGTCTATAGGGCAGTTGTAAAAACTTGTTCAATTTATGCCAAGTGGCACATTCCAAAAAAACTCAGAAAAATGACTATTCAACACATTTGTGAATGTATGCATTAATTTTTTGCACCAGGATTCAAAAGTAAGTTCACTTCTTAAACTCTATAATTTAATGTTTTCAGTTTACACATGTACTATATTTATATTACTGATCTTTTTTGAAAAAACTTATAAAAATGCATTGATGTATTGAAATATATTCATCCCTAATAACTCCATTTATCAGTTTATGATCGTAAAATGTAGGGATGGGACGAATAGTGATTTGGCCGAATAGCCGAATACCGAATATTCGGCCAAATATTAGGCCGAATACCGAATATTCGGCGGCCGAATACCAACTTTTTTTCCCCAATAAAGAAAATAAATTTTGATATATATAATTTAAAAAATGGGAACTCATTAATAATTATTACTCTTAAATGTGCTTTTAAATGTATTTTTAAATTTGAAACACTTATTTTAACACAAAAAAATTATGAAACTGCATTACATTCTTTTATCTTAATGTACATCAAATTGATTTTCAATAAGTCAGGATGGTAAGATATTTTCATTAAAAATGAAGAATGTACTTCATTTTTACTATCAAATGAGGGACTTATACCCTTTCTTGCATCCAAAATTAATAATATTCTTAATCTCTCTCTCTCCCAGAACTCGCAAGGAGATATTTTCTGAAATAACCTTTAATGAAGTAAATTTGATCATTTAGAGTCTGTGTCCTTAATGATAAGCAAATTCGTAAGAATGAGACTGCTCTGAATTCAGTTGCCAAGCTTTAAATTACAAATTACGTTAAAGCAAAAGGTTATGCTTAAAGTAGAATGCATATAGTAACAAAATCTTTGACATTTGAATTGGCGCATACAATATTCAACTTCAATATTCCACTTATTCAACAAGCATTAAAAGGATAAACAGAAATTGATAACAACATGAATGAAGGAATATGTAAATTAAACATATATACATAATAATGTTACATATTTAAGTCAGTAATTATGCAAATAAATTTTTAAAAGTAAAAAACTATAGAGTAAAAAAATTATTTTGTTCAGTATTTAGAATTTATGTTTAAATACTTATAAAACCATCTTCATAAAGTATTTTGTTTCAACTAATGCGTATCTAGTTTGCCACCAGTTCTGTTTTCAGATGTACCATTGTATTTGGAATAGAGATATTTGATATCTAATTTTAAAAATGAATCTTCGTTAATACACCTAGTGAATTAATTTTTTCATTTCATACTTTACAGAAAATAAGTTATGAATTTCTTACGAGTCTTTTTTTTATACGTGCATGGAATTTGCAGACATTAATAAATATTCAAGTGTTTTAGAATAAGGCAGTGTTTTTCTTCTTTTTTTTTTCTATAAATGTTTTTATATCTTGAATTGTAATACAGTAGACTCCCTCAAATCCGCACTCCTAAAATCTGCAACTCTAAAATCCGCACATATTTTACAGATGTAAACAATGAAACATTCAATTCAGGTGTAGGTGCAAAATTTGATTTTTTTAGTTTTATATCAATTTCATATATTTTTTAATTTGTAATTTTTGTTAAGGTTATTGAATTCATGTTTTTTTCATGAAGAAAGAATAATTTATTTGTGAAAAAATAAATATATTGCTGGTATCATTGGTAATCACAATATTACCAAATATATTTATCTATTAATCAAGTTTTTCTAGTTATTAAGTCTGGCTAAACCTGAAATAAAGCTTCATTATTTTATGATCTTGTTGTGAATTAGTAATGTACTTTTATGAGGCAAGTTTCATTGAATAATTTAGGAAAAACACATTTCATCTTTATAATGAATATTTAATTGTACATTATTGATTATTAATTTGACCTTTACTTTTAGCATTTTTATCGTTTCAAAAACTATCTAAATTTTTATTGTTTATTACTTATTTTAATATTTTAGCATATTGTAAGCATTTATTATACTTTTGATTTCATTATTAATTACATTTAAATTACTTTTGAAAAAATGTAAACAAAGCAATGACCAGAAATCTGCAAAACCTCTGGTCCCAAGCTGTGTGTATTTGAGGGAGTCTACTGTAGATCATTCTTTAATGAAGACACTTCCCGTACAATTAAATTTCCAACTTGGCAGCATTTTCTAAAATATCACTAACTTTTATAGGAAATACAGAAAGGCTGTGTATTTTTTAGCAATTGAATAACTGTATATTTTGTAAGTAAGAACGAGAATGACTTCATGAATGAAGTAGCCGATTTGGATTACAGAAAAAAAAAATTGCAAGAAATGAAATTCTTTAAATCCTAAATTTATTTGGCAAGATATCTTTCACTATTCGGCGAGATTTTACCAATATTCGGCCAGATATCTCTAAATATTCGGCTACAGGTATTCGGCCGAAGTATTCGGTCAACAAGCCTTCAATATTCGGCCAACCGAATATTCGGCAAAAGGGCCGAATAGGCCGAATACCGAATAGTGGCCGAATATTCGTCCCATCCCTAGTAAAATGCATTATGCATTTATTTATATCAAAAATACCAGAGTGTAGAAATTCATAACTTTGAGTTTATAATTTTGTCCAGGTCTCACATAATGTTATTTTATGAAAAAAATTAAAATATGTATTGATGTATTGAAATGTATTGATCCATAATGACTCCGTTTATTAGTTTCTTAACACAGAAGGCGTTTATTTATATCAAATATGCCAGAATATAGAAATTCATAACTTTGAGTTTATAATTTTGTCCAGGTCTCACATAATGTTATTTTTTTAAGCTCTTTATTTTATTATTTAAATTACTTACTTCATTTTATTTATGAGTTATATTAAATTTAGATGTCTTATTATAAATATTCATCATTATTTTATTAATTTAAAGCTAAGCTTACTTATGTTATGATGTGAACAAACTAAAAAATTTCTGAGTTTATAATTTTGTCCAGGAGTGTACACGAAATTTTTTCATGACGTTTAAAGTGTTAATAACGTCATTTAAAAATAATAAAGAATAAATTAAATAATTTCAATAATTCAATAACGGTTTTTCCGAATCTTCAAAACTATTAAATTAGTCCCACTGCAACAGGTAGAGTTGGGATAAATTGGGATAATTATACAAATTGGGATAACGATCCTTCATATTTAACAATTTTTAAATTGTTTAACAATTTTTCAGAATGGATTGTTGTTAATTCCTATCATTACCTAATACGTGTGAAAAAACTATATGTCTGAAAGAACTATACAGTGTATCAAAATAGAATTATGAATTTTATTTCATTTCTTTCACAGATTGAATAAATAACATTAAATACAATAACTATATCGATTTTTGATAAATATTAGTAAACATATATAACGATAGAATACGCTGTAAATTTCTCGGGAAAACGAAACAGTAAAAATAAACGCTTTACGAGTAAACATCAATTTCTTTAAATTTCTTTATTTTAAATCAAGTTTTATATCATCCTAACAATTTAAAAAGTTTGAGCACATTTACCCTTAAAAATACATTCTAAAATCGTTTTGTGTAATTCTGATTGTTCTACAAACTGAATTTCCGGCACCAAAAATACTTGACACAGAAAAAAAACTTACCATTTAAAATTTAACTCGGCACATAGTATCTGTTCTGAATCGAAGTGAGAAATCTAAAAGAATCACCTAAGGGAATATGAGAGAATAATACGTGAAAGTGCTCATGTTGTTTTATAGAAGTTTCAGAAACTGAAGCAGTTTTATTTCAAACTTTAATTTAAAAAAATGGTTTTTGCTGGAATCTTTTCTTTAGCTATTCCATATCATTACGAAAAATTTAGAATAGTTTCAGATTATACATATTCGCTTCTAATTTCTTAATTTTTTTTTTTAAGTTAACATGTTAAGTAAATGGAATGTTTTTTAAAAGGAACCATTGGCGAAATATTAATCACTTGGCTATATTCTAAAAATTACTATTTAATAATTTAGCTGTTGAATAGAACAGATTGATGTTATTATCTATCATTTGTTTAATATGGCATGTGTCTAAAAACTATACAATGTATCAAAATAGAATCGTTAATTTTAATTTATTCTTCCGTGAAGGATAGTCGAATAATTTACATTTTTACCGGTCACATTTTTCATCTTAAGTTTCTCAGAAAACAAAATTGCCCAAAACAAGGAATACTTAACTTCCACGCTTTGACTTTACATGAATCGGATTTTTTATGTTCGTGACAATTTAAAACATGTAAATCAAATATTCATGAAAAGTAATATCTACAACTACTTTCTGTAGACATAATTCTTTTTGAAAATGAATTCCTAGAACCAAAAATACTTGACACAGAAAAAAATACTTTCCATTTAAAATCTATATTCTTTATTTGAAATTAAGTTTTATATCATCTTAACAATTTAAAAGGCTTGAGTCACATTTACCTGTAAAAATACTTTTTAGAATTTTTTTCTTTAATTCTGATTGTTCTTTAAACTGAATTTCCGGTATCAGAAGTACTTGACACAGAAAAAAATTCCATTTAAAATCTAAATCGGCGCATCGTATCTATTTTGAATCCAAGTGAGAAATCTACGAGAATCACCTAAGGGAATGTGAGAGAATAATACCTGAAAGTGCTGATATTGTTTAACAAAAGTTTTATTTCAAACTGTAATTTTAAAAAATGATTTTTGGTGAAATCTTTTCTTTAGCTATTCCATATTATTCCGAGAAATTTCGAATATTGCATTATCTTTGTTTTTAAACGTTTCACAAATAACCTATTTGATCTTCTTTTCTAGCATAAATTTGATTTTTGTTAAAACCATCGCGGTGAGCGACCAATTTTCGTCTACGACCCCTACCTACGACCCGAACAGACCTACTCTCTTGCGCGACAGCGCTGACGCCGGGAGGCGACCACGGATAGCGCCGAAATACTTCACTTACGACCCGAGTAGTCTTGCACTCTTAATAGAAAAGAAAAAAAAATAAGACAAATTGAAACCGGACAAATTTAAAAGAAAAAGTAGACAAATTAAAGATATTGAGTGACGGTTAGTGGGCGGGCGGGGCTCTGAAGCTATCGACTTTCCCTACCTTCATCCCGAACATATATGTAAAATGTTATCGTGTCATATCATTTTAGTTAGTAGATGTATAATAATTTTTTTTTTCTATTATTTAGGCCAATGCTATTGACAAATATGAATTTTCCTCTATTTTTAATAAGGCCATTTAATTTCTTAACCTAATAGGGCGGGCACCTGGTCTAATAGACCCAGAGTACGTATGGTTTTCACAATTGCCATCACTACTATTTTAAAAGTAATCTTCAACTCATTTTATCGCAGAATTTGCAACAATTGTCTTCGAACAAATAAAGTGGCGATTATTATTTATATTTATTGGTGACAAATTGAAAGCCATTAATTTTCTGCGAAGCCTCGGGGCTCAAAATACCACGCGTACATCTTGGCTTAAACTATAATTTAAGTGATTATTTCATGGTTACAAAAAAAAAAAAAAAAAAAAAAAAAAAAAAAAAAAAAACTGTTTTATTAAAGTTTTTTTCCGCCAATATATCTTTAATATTTTTATTTCAAAACATGCAATATGCATATAAGAAATGTTTTATTTTTCGCATTTTTTTTATTGTTTGTAGAGGTTTTAGATGATTAAGTTTTGCTTTTAATTTCAATGTCCGCCATCTTCTTTATAGAATTCAGGGCATACCGACCCGCCTCTAAACTGTTATATTTATTTTTCAGTT
Organism: Maratus speculifer; assembly: GCA_964019185.1. Classification (NCBI taxonomy): domain Eukaryota; kingdom Metazoa; phylum Arthropoda; class Arachnida; order Araneae; family Salticidae; genus Maratus; species Maratus speculifer. Next base: position 244,532,330 of record OZ025289.1, read on the forward strand.
AACTTGTTAATTAAACAGTTTAATTTTTAATAGGCACTATTGGCGAAACTAATAATCAATTGGCTATATCCGAAGAACAACTATTTCATAATTTAGTAGCTGTATACAACAGATTGTTGTTATTATCTATCATTTATTTTATGCATTGGTGTCTAAGAATTATACAATGTATCTTAATACAATCGTGAATTTTTATTTATTATTCCGTTAAAATTGTTTGAAAATGTTTCATCTTGACCGGCCGCATTTTTCATCTTAAATTTCTCAGAAATAAAATTGGCCAAATAAAAGGAATACATAACTTTAGCGTTTTAACTTTACTTCAATAATATTTACCACATATGTGACAATTTTTAAAAAGTAAATATAATTTCTTTGGAAAATAATATTCACAACTACCTTCTGCAGCCCTAATTGTTTTTTCAAAATGAATTTCTAGTACCAAAAATGTTTGAAACAGAAAAAAACTTTCCATCTAAGTTCTAAATCAGCGCATCGTATCTATTCTGAATCCAAGTGAGAAATCTAAGGAAATCACCCAAAGGAATGCAAAAGAATAATACCTGAAAGTGCTGATATTGTTTTGCAGAAGTTTCAAAAACTGAAATAGTTTTATATAAACTTTAATTTTAAAAAATGATTTTCGATGGAATCTTTTCTTTAGCCATCTATATCATTCCGAGAAATTTAGAATATTGCATTATCTTTGTTTTTAAACATTTCACAAATAATCAAGATATTGGATTTTCCTTTTTTGCATAAAATTGATTTTTTATTAATTAGGGTATTGTTAAATGTTACCCTGTCCTGTTATGTTAGTTAGTAGGTGTTCAGTACTATTTTTTTTTCTACTACTCAAGCCAATGCTGTTTACAAATGTGAATATTCCTCTGTTTTTAATAACGCCATTTAAATTTCTTAAACTATAAATGAAATGATTTTTAAATGCGAATTTGTTAAGAAAAATAGTTTATTTAATTAAAGTTTTCTTTCGTCTATATTACTTTAATACTTTTATTTCAAAACACACTATATGTATTAGAAAATGTTTATTTTGCAGTAATTTGTTAGTTTGCTTTTTTTTAGTTAACTTGTCACTTAAACGTATATATTTTTTAACAAAAACCATTTGTGAAACTATTAATCAATTGGCTATGCTCTAATAAAAACTATTTATTAATTCAGTAGTTGAATATAACAAATTGCATATAACAATTTTTAAAAAGTAAATATAATTTCTTTGGAAAATAATATTCACAACTACCTTCTGCAGCCCTAATTGTTTTTTCAAAATGAATTTCTAGTACCAAAAATGTTTGAAACAGAAAAAAACTTTCCATCTAAGTTCTAAATCAGCGCATCGTATCTATTCTGAATCCAAGTGAAAAATCTAAGGAAATCACCCAAAGGAATGCAAAAGAATAATACCTGAAAGTGCTGATATTGTTTTGCAGAAGTTTCAAAAACTGAAATAGTTTTATATAAACTTTAATTTTAAAAAATGATTTTCGATGGAATCTTTTCTTTAGCCATCTATATCATTCCGAGAAATTTAGAATATTGCATTATCTTTGTTTTTAAACATTTCACAAATAATCAAGATATTGGATTTTCCTTTTTTGCATAAAATTGATTTTTTATTAAAAAGGGTATTGTTAAATGTTACCCTGTCCTGTTATGTTAGTTAGTAGGTGTTCAGTACTATTTTTTTTTCTACTACTCAAGCCAATGCTGTTTACAAATGTGAATATTCCTCTGTTTTTAATAACGCCATTTAAATTTCTTAAACTATAAATGAAATGATTTTTAAATGCGAATTTGTTAAGAAAAATAGTTTATTTAATTAAAGTTTTCTTTCGTCTATATTACTTTAATACTTTTATTTCAAAACACACTATATGTATTAGAAAATGTTTATTTTGCAGTAATTTGTTAGTTTGCTTTTTTTTAGTTAACTTGTCACTTAAACGTATATATTTTTTAACAAAAACCATTTGTGAAACTATTAATCAATTGGCTATGCTCTAATAAAAACTATTTATTAATTCAGTAGTTGAATATAACAAATTGCTGTTATTATCTATCATTTGTTTTGATATGTGTCTAAGAACTATCCAATGTGCCGAAATACAATCATGAATTTTAATTTATCCTTACATTAAGATTGTTCGAACAATTTTCAGTTTAACTGATCGCATTTTTATCTTAAATTTCTCAGAAACACAATTGGTTAAAACAAGGAATATTTAACTTTAGCTCTTTATCTTTACTTGAATCCAGGGTTCGCCGAAGTGGGCTCAGCCCGAAAAAACCCGCCCGGGTTTTTTTGGGCGGCCCATTTAAAAAATCCGTCAAAAAACCCATTTGTGGGGTTTTTCAAATTTTCTCGTGTTTTCACAACTGTATCATTATTTAATCTAAGATATGAGAATGAAAAGATAAATGCCAATTTAAATATATTTCAAACTAACTATATTTAAAAGAATTTCTAAGTATTGATAAAATTACCATAAAATAAATTAGTTTGTAAATAACGAAGATTTTCATGGCTACATATTTTTAAGTGCATACAGGTGCTTTAAATCTTAATGTATACCTAAAGATGACGCTTGAAATGTGATCCCCATCCTGATTGCTTGTATTGTTATAGCTTTTAAGATTAATCGCAACATTTATTATTCTGCTTCAATGTTCAATGAAAGTTTATACATTAATTTTCAACAGAAAAATGGTGACAGATTATACAGGGTTCCCATCATCATGGAAAGTCAGGGAATTTCAAATTAGTCATGGAAAATCTCAAAATATACAGGAAAAGTCAGGGAATTTACAAATATTTTCTAAAAAAGTCTTGGAAAACATTTGAGTGAAAAAATGAAAAATGACACAAAATTCATCAAACAGTTGGGAAAAAAAAAGAAAATATTGAAGCATGATTGCAGAAAAAAATTGCTAATTTTAGCAAAAGATTGTGAAAATAAGTATAAAATTTCGCTGTATACTCGTTAGGTCAGAGTATTTTTCGAGATTTTGTCTGGGAAAGTCGGGGAATTTTTTGAGATTTGGTCATGGAAAGTCAAGGAATTTGCCAGTCATGTTTTGCTGGGAATCCTGTTATAACAAAAAAAAAGTGAAAAAGTTTTGTATAGTACTTTAATGATATATTCATTGTTAAAATTATTACTAATAATTAATTTTTGTACAAGCAAATTATAATGTTTATTATTGTCATTGATTTATAAACTCTTTGTAATCAATTAGTTATTTTAATTTGTATTTAGTAGTATAAGTACCTTGTTTTCAAACATTCTGAACCATATTTCTTTAACTTAAAAAACCCTAATAAAATATAATCTAAAATGTATCCAGATACTTTAAATGATTGCTTACAGATGGCATACAAAACTAAACTAGTAAAAGTGCATTGCCATTTACGATCTAACCTTATAGATATGACTGACATTGACTTTTAGATAATCCAATTTAATATTATTGCAATATAAATGTTGCTTAGATTGTAATATATATATATGTGTGTGTGTGACTTCTATTTTTTTCTTCACAAAAATAAAAATCTTTACATAAATGTTGTTGCTTTAAACTATTGTAGTAAATGAAAGAAATTGCATAAATTAGTCTATTTAACTTAAGATTTATATAAAGAAATTCAGTTGCGCTTGGTTTAATATATCATTCTTCCAGTAATCTAGTTCTATGAGATACAAAATAATCTTTTATTTACATTTTCTTTTTATATATTTACTTTTATTGTTAATCTATACTTATTTAATTCAAAATTATACCTTTGTTTCACTGATAAATAAAAAATTTAGGTTCTATGCATCATGTGAAAATTAGAAATTTGCAGAGTTCTTTAAAAAATTTTAATAAAACCCAAAAAATCCCGGGTTTTTTCAATAAAGCCCGAAAAAATCCGGGTTTTAGACTACTGGACCCAGTGGGTTGGGCTTTTTCAAAAAAACCCGGGTTTTTTCAAACTCTGCTTGAATCGGATTTTCTATGTTCATGACGATTGAAAAACTGAAAATCACATTTCCTTGAAAAATAATATCTACAACTACTTTCTGTATTCCTGATTGTTTTTTCAAAATTAGTTTCTAGTACCAAAAATTATTGTAATAGAAGGAAACTTTCCATTTAAAATCTAACATGGCGCATGATGTTCTGGCTGTTCCTTGTCTGATTGTTGGCTGTGGTAACTTAGTCATATTTGGTACTTCAACCCCAGCATTATCTTCTTTCTTAAGAAAGATGAAAATTTTAACAGGTTTTCTGTTTATAAATTGGTTTATAAACAAAAAATAAAGTATATTTATATTAAAAATTCTGTTTATATTATAATTATCCATTGCTGTTCTGCAACTTGTTTCTCTTATTTAACAATTCTCATCTCGAAAATACTTTTTTCTCTGTAAAATCGATATAAATTCGAGATTTGCCAGGCTGCCGTCTTTTTCTCTTGTTAATTCGACTAGCACTAGATTTTGCATAAATTCGTACGTCTTCTGTTTTCAAAAATACTAAAAAATGTTCTAATATAAAAAGTTAAAACTATTTCACTTCAATAAAAACTAATATTAAAATTTTTTGGCGAAAAATGGTTGGATGAAGGAGTGTATGGTAAAAGAAAATAATAAAAGGTAATGAAAAATAAACTAGAAAAGGATTTATGTTGTATCAATGTGCCCCGACATAGACTGAATCAATATGCCATTTTGAATAAAATGAGTTTCAAATCCAACACTTCAAAATTTACCTAACAATAAAGAATGAGGAACTGATAAAGAATAGCTTTACTTTCAAAGGAGAGTAATCTTTTTCTGTTGAAAATGCTGGAACAGTTGTATAATACCATTTCAATTGTACAACTTAAATTTACTTTTGACGTACAAAAACAATAAATCACCCGTCCCATTTCAACAAACTACTGAATCGTGCCAAGATGTTCTGTATGTAGTTGTGTACACTAGCTTCACCTTTTGGAGCTGTTGTGAAACTTCCTCTAATGACCCTGTGAGCAGTAGAGGGAATGTATTTTTTTTTTTTCAACTGTATAATTTTAATAATTTTTTTTCAAAACGTTCTACATGCATACACGAAATGTCTATTTCGTATTTCTTATTGTTTATAGAACTTTTAAATGATAAGGATTTGTTTTTAATTCCAACGTTCGCCATCCTGTTTATGGAATTCGGTGCATACGTAGTCGCCTCTAATGTGTTACTTTGCTTTTTTTTCTTTTAGTTATCTTGTTAGTTATATAGATTGTTTTTCTAACAGACTCAATTTTCCAAAACATTAATAAATTTGCAATACTCTAAGATGAATACTTTATAATTTACAATTTTTTTTACAACAGATTGCTGTTATTTTACTTCATTTATTTAATGTGATATATACCAAGAATCAGTACAACTTTATCATTTTTATTTCAAAACATGCTATTTGCTTGTAGGAAATGATTCTTTTGCATCTATTATTAATTATAGAACTTTTAAAGGATAATAATTTGTTTTTACTTTAACGTCCGCCATCTTCTTTATAGAATTCAGAGTATACCTACTTGCTCCTTAAGTTGTTAACTTATTTTTTTTACTTACTTTGTTAATTATACAATTTTTTTCTAACAGACATCATTAGCGTGGCTATGAATCAATTGGCAATACTTTACAAAAGATTATTTAATAATTTAGTAATTGATTATAACAGACTGCTATTATTATCAAATCATCTGTTTTATGTGATATGTGTCTAAGAATTATACAATGTAACAAAATACAGTCATGAATTTTAATTTATTCCTCCGTTAAGATTATTCGAATAATTTTCAGTTTAACTGGTTGCAAATTTCATCTTAAATTTGTCAGAATTAAGATTGGACAAAACAAGGGATACTGAACTTCAGCGCTTTCACTTTACTTAAATCGAATTTTCTATGTTTGTGACAATTTAAAAAATGTAAATCACATGTCCTTGAAAAATAAAACTACAACTTACCTTCTGTAGTCATGATTGTTTTTTCAAAATGATTCCCCAGTACCAAAAATATTTGAAACAGGAGAAAATTTTCCATCTAAAATCTAGCTCGGCGCATCGTATCTATTCTGAATCGAAGTGAGAAATCTAAAAGAATCACCTAAGGCAATATGAGAGAATAATACCTGGAAGTGCTGATATTGCTTTATAGAAGTTTCAAAAATGAAGCAGTTTTATTTCAAACTTTAATTTTAAAAAATTATTTTTCGTGGTTCTTTTCTTGAGCTATTCTATATCATTCGGAAAAATTTTAAATTTTGCATTATCTTTGTTTTTAAACATATCAAAAATGATCATGATATTGGATTTTCTTTTTTTGCATAAAATTAATTTCCTGTTAAAGGTGTATTATAAAATGCTATCTTGTCTTATCATTTTAGTTAGTAGATATTTAATAATATTTTTTTCTATTATTTATGCCAGTGCTATTGACAAATATGAATTTTCTTCTGCGTTTAATAAGGCCATTAAATTTCTTGAATAATAAATTAAGTGATTTTTAAATGTGAATTTATTATCAATAAAAATTTATTTAAGTAAAATATTCCTCCGTTCATTTAACTTTAATATTTTTACTTCGAAAAATGTTACATGCATGTAGGAGATGTTTATTATGTGTCTGTTATTGTTTATAGAACTTTTAAATGATAAATAAACGTTTTTAATTTCAACATCCAGCTGTTCTAACTCGGCTAACTAAAAGCCACCTGTTCCAACTAAAATCTAACTCGGCACATCGTATCTATTCTGAATCGAAGTGAAAAATCTAAGGGAATCACCTAAGGGAATATGAGAGTATTAATACCTGAAACTGCTGATATTGTTTTATAGAAGTTTCAAAAACTGAAGCAGTTTTATTTCAAACTTTAATTTAAAAAAATTATTTTGGTAGAATCTTTTCTTTAGCTATTCCATATCATTCCAAGAAATTTAGAGCATTGCATTATCGCTATTTCTGAACCGTGCACAAACATTCGAGATATTGATGTTTCTTCTTTTTGCATACAATAATTTTCTTGCTTAAACGTGAGTGATAAAATATGTCCATTTTTATATTATTGTAATTATCAGTTCTACAGAAATAGCTTCTTTTTTGTTGTTTTCGCCTACAGTACACTGTACAAAAAAAAAAAATCTGCAATCCTACAGATGTAAAGTTGCCGAAATTTGTATGTGTACTAACATTTTATCGGTATACTGTACAAGAAAAGATGTAAATCTACAAAACTAGTTTTTGTAAAGCTACAGATATCTGCAATTTTACAAACGAATCTACTAAAATTTTATCTGTTACCTGGTTTGACGTTACATAAAAAATTCTAGGATTCCCAGTTTCTTAAAAAGTCTTAGTAAACTTACCGGTTTTTTTTTTCTGTGCAAATCTGTATCTGTTACATTAGTTTTTGGTGTTGACGTTACATAAAAAGTTCTAGAAATCCCAGTTTACTAGAAAACTTTGAGTAACTTTACAGATTTTTGTTTTTTTACAGTGTATTGTAAAATGTAAGTTTTTTTCAATTTGAGATATTTTTAATTTTTTAAGCGTCCTAACCAAGTTTTTCCGTGACATAACCTTGGGAATTCAAGGGCTGATCTAACAATAAATTGATATTAATGTTATTTTTGTGCAGTGTATAAGATACATAAACATGTGTGGTGATCGTAAACAGATACTCATACAAATATGTTTCATAGATATTATTTTTTGAATCATTAAACGTACAGGAAAAGTTTTTCATGACGCTTAAAATGTTAATAAAGACATTTAAAAATAGTAAAGAATAAATCAAATAATTTCAATTAGTTAAGAACAGTTTATCCAAATCTTCAAAACTATTAAATTAGTCCCGATGCAACAGGTACAGCATATACAAATTGGGGTAGTGTTCTTTAAAATTAAACAACTTATACCATTTAACAGTTTAAAGATGTCACATAATGGATTCTTATTATTATGTATATATCATTTCCTTTTATGTCTGAAAGAACTATACAGCGTATCAAAATAGAATTGTGTATTTTATTTAAATCCTTTCATATATTGAATAAATAATAATAAATATAACGATTTTTTATGACTATTAGTATATCATACCTAACGATATTATACGCTGTAAAAAAAATCAGTAATTTTACAAATGTAAATTTACGGAAATCTCGTATACTTACTAAAATTTTATCTGTACACCGTACCAAAAAATCTAAATTTACAAAACTAGTTTTTGTAAAGCTACTGATTTCTGTAGCTTTACAAAGAACTTACTAAAATTAAAATAATCTTACTAAAATTGTATCTGTAATTCGGGATGCAGTTGCATAAATGTCCTGGGCATCCCTAGTATTAAAAAAAAAATTCTTAGTAACCTTTCAGATTTTTTTTTATTTACAATGCAAGCGTGTATCTGTTACATGAATTCTTGTTGTTGTCGTTCATAAAAAGTTCGAGGAATCCCAGTTTCCTAGAAAAATTTTAGTAACTTGAAAGATTTTTACAGTGTACATAGGGCGTTTATAAGATACCTCGTAAAAAAAATAAGTCGCAATTTAGTCATTTAACAAAACTGCAATGTCTTAATTTGTAATACTGCTCAAACTGCAAGCTTTCCAAACAGAAGACGTTATGAGCTTTATTTACATAGATTCTTCCGTTAAGGGTGTTCTCAATTGCTTTGCTCAACAAGCTAACATTCACAAATTCACTTTTCAGCGGAAAGATATAAAACTGTAAAACTTGACCAAGACCATGGTAGTGATGTGGAATCGAACTTAATTTTTCATTTTTTGATCAATTCGTTACCTAATGAGTTACAAGTATTCTGGATCACGTAATCACGCCTTTTTTCTCCCTTTCGTCAAGAAATGCCATTCAAAAAGCCATCTTTGACGGCTCGTTTTAAAAAAGCTGTTGCGTTTGCAAAAAAAAACGGAAAAATGAGTGCGATTCGATGGTTTCTGAACAACAACATCCGATAGTTTCATGGATTTCCGAACAAAGATAAATCAAAACTTATGTCACAAAGTTGTCCCTTTTCATTTAAGGACACCCTTAAGTCTGTTCTAATGATTTACATTATAAACAGTCGCATTTTTTCATCTTACATTTCTCGAAAAACAAAAGTAGGGGGGGGGGGGGAACAAGAAATTTCAACATAATAGTCTTCAAATCCAATTTTCTATCTTTCTGACAATTTAAAATGTGTGAATCCCGTTTCCTACAAAAAAGTACTTCCCAGAATCACCTTCTGCAATCCTGTTTGTCCTTCAAACTATATTCTCAGCTTCAAAAATATTGAAAGCAGAAAAAAAGCATCCATTTAAGATCTCATGCAGCGCGTCGTACCTGTTGGAAATCGAAGAGAGAAAACCTGTGGGAATGGGGGATTATAATATCTGGAAGTGCTGGTATTGGTCTTAAGAGTTTTCGATAACTGAGAAACTTTTAACTTTAATTATAAAAAAAAAAAAAAAAAAAAAAAAAAAAAAAAAAAAAAAAAGTTAATTCTGATTAACGGGTCTTGTATCTTTTAAACTCGTTGAAATTCAGTAAAAACATTGAAAGTTTGAACTTGTGTAACTCCATTAATTATAAATAGAAGTTTTCTTATACGTCCATTAAAAACACATTTCAAAAATATGCATTAAAATATTTAATTGCTATAAAGGACGTCAAATACTAATAAAAACATTAAAAGATCTTAATAATTTTTACATGTTTCAATTGAATTTACTCAATCATCATCAGAAAAACAAAATACAAATAAACACAAAGATGGAAAATGACAATAAATTATTACAAATGAAATTTAAAATTTTTTTAAAAAATAAAAATCACGCGCTGAAATTAAAAAATTTTTTTTAAAATAAAAATCACACGCCTATATTTTAATGCATATTTTTGAAATTTTGTAACGCCTTTATTTTTTTATGTATAAGCATGAAATTTTGGATTTTGATTAAACAAATTATGTTTTTTAATACAATACCCTAGATGCTGACTAGTCTTTTGCAGAATTTGTGTACTGTTGAATTTAAAACATTGCTTTATTTCACTCCTTAAGTCATTGCGCGCATGATATCTTGAGAACGTATGCATGGATTTCAACAAACTTGATGTATATAATAGGCATATATGTATTTTAAAATTGACTTACTCTTAGATCAAAATTATTTCATTAACTATAAAAAAAATAATATATTTTTTTTTAAATCAAAAAATTTTATTTTTTAATCATTAAAACTAATCATAACTAAAATTATTACCACTCTAAATACGTAAAAGTAGATCATTTTAAAAACACATATCTGTTTAATAACTACACTTAATTTCATAATAATTCATACATACGTTCTCAAGATATCGTGCGTTCAATGACTTACAGATTGAAAAAAAGAGATGTTTTAATTTCAACAATACACAAATTCTGTAAAAGACTAGTCCGTATCTAGTGGTATTATATTAAAAAGCATAATCTGTTTAATCAAAAGCCAAAATTTCATGTCTGTACATAAAAAAATAATGGTGATACGCTAATTTAAACCTTCAATTTTTTATTGACGAAGAGTTTAAAAAAAACTAGATCCCTTAAATCTTTTCTTTATCTATACTTTCAAGAAATTTGGAGTACAGTGAAACCTCCAAATAACGGACACCTCGGGAGCGCGAAAATTGTCCGCTATTCGGAGGTGTCCGCTATTGGGGAAAAACCTCGGAGATTCAAAAATTGCTAAGAAATGCTTAAAGTTTCATTAATTGATTTTTATATGTCCTAAAATTCTAATATATGATTAATCAAAAATTAAAATATATTTTTAAGCAATAAAATTGAAATAAAATGATACATACCTTTATACACTGTTTATTACATTCATGCGAAAAAAATGTATTTAAAAAGTTTTCTTTTGCGTTTAAAGATAACATGTAAGTTTTTTTTTTCAATGTGAAATTTTAACCCTGTCAATAGTTTTGATTTTTCTGAATCATCTTAAAGAAAAAAAAAGTATAACTGCTCACTGTATTTTACCACTTCTTTAAGCATAAAATCTGTAATTTTACGGAGGGGAGTGTGGGGGGGGGGGAGCATTGTGATGCTCCGGGAAGTAATGTCCCTCCAGACCATCCCCTGAATTTAATAATGGACGTGCGAGGGAAGATTTTCCCTGGCCCACTCTCTACATTTGTTTGTGATCACAAAATTGTGACACATTGCTCTGACAAATTTAGAGACTTTTTACTTTTTTTCTTCTTCGTTAAAAACAATTTTTCATACTTTATCGCCAAAATTACTGTCCGCTATTCGGAATGTCCGTTATTCAGAGGTTAAACATACAAAAATTTAAATTTTGGGAGTGGGGATCGGTAAACTATCCGTTAAATAGAGGTGTCCTCTATTCGGGAGTGTCCGTTATGGAGGTTTTACTGTATTACATTGTCTTTATTCTTGAGTATTTCACGAATAATCGAAACATTGGATTCTCTTTTTAACACTTTCCAACAAAGCTGAAAATTGCTTATGCTTTCGGTTTGTATGTCCGTCTGTCGGCGATTCAAATGAACTTTAAAGGTGTTACAACCTGACAAATTTATATGCATTTCTGAAGTGCACTGAAGTATAAATTCTGTAAAATATATAGTGAAAATAATACTTATTATTCATTTACAGAGTTACACAAGGGAATTCCATTACGCATTAATAAATAGGGGAATTGTTTGCGACAAATTTTAATTATGTTAAAAAATTTCATGCATAATAAAATTGATATACACCGCTGAGGCTTAATATTTCATGCATATGAAATGCATAGCATTTACAGGTGTATACAAAAGATTTCAAACTGTATATTCTATCCGAAGTACCGTATATTATCGATGATGGCAGATGGATGGGTGAAATGCATTTTTAATTATGATATGAGCTTTTAAGTAAATGTATGCATATTATATGATGTGTATGAATGCTAAATTTGATATACAAGTTTACACAAAAGTATTGTAACAATTACTGAATATGAGTCTAATTTAGTTAAAGGTTTTTTTCAATAAATAATGCATTTTTATGTTGAACTGTTTTTAGTTTACTAAGAAATGTTTTCAGAAAATAGGTATGACAATATACAGGTTCACGCAAAGAATTGACTGTAAGGTCACCTATGGATCTGGAAATGTGATTTAAGTAGTTTTAAGAGTGTGTTTTTTTTAAATTAAATTTTAGCAAAATACTGACGTGTTATAAAGGTACTAGGTAAACTTCAGGGCAACTTGAACAAAAGTATTCAAGCGTGTTTCCATCTATTAGTATAAACTGCAAAAAGAAAAATTTCAACCTGTTAGGCATTTTCTTGCTGAACTAAATTTTCCTATTATATAGTATAGATATCAACCGACAGATCAAATACATCATAATTTATCTTTCTTGTTTATCTTAAATGTCTAAAAGATAAAACTGAAGAAAAGAAAGGAAGAACTTTTAACATCGGAGTCTTTAAATTAAATTTTTTTACCTTCCTGACAATTTAAAAAGGTGTGAACCCCATTTCCTTGAAAATACTTCAAATCACCTTCTGTAATCCTGTTTGTTCTTCAAACTGAATTCTCAACATCAAAAATCTTTGGAGACAGACGAAAACCTTCCATTTACGATCTAATTCGCCACATCGAATCTATTCGGAATAGAAAAGAGAAAACCTAAGGGAATGAGGAAAAATAATATCTAAAAGTGCTGGTACTGCTTTCCAGAGTTTTCGGAAACTGAAACAGTTTTATTTTAAACTTTATTTTAAAAGAAAAAAATGAGTTTTGGTTGAACTTTATCTATTCTTCTAAGAAATTTGGAATATTGTATTATCTTTGCTTTTGAACATTTCAAAAAAGATCGAGATATTGGATTCTCTTTTACTGTTATAGTTATACAGTATATAGTATTACACTTTTACTGTAAATAGCTTTTTTTAATGAAAGGCAAGTGATAAAATATTTCATGATTGTATTATCGTGCTTATCAGTCCTGTAGAATTAATTCTTTTTTTTTCTTTTAACTATTTGGAAAATAGTTGTTGTTCTCGGTAAAGAAATGAGAAATATGATGTATATCTGAATCTTTTTTTTTTGGTTGAATTCCACAATTTTCTTATTTTGTTCGTTTTCTGATTGGTCCATGTTTAATGTCCGTTGAATTCCGCAATTTATTTTATTTTATTTGTTTTCTGATTGGTCCATGTTTAATGTCCAAAAATGGAATTCTCTTGTTGCCACGATGGCAAAAAAGTAATAAAGTCTTTTAAAATAATAATAATTTGAGAAAAAATTGTGAAAAAGATTTCAAACAAATTTCATTTAAAAATGCATTTTTTTTTCTCTACGCAACGGTGTAAAAAATTAAAATGTACGATGTTTAGAAGTTTCAAAATTTTCAGTTCCGAAAATTGTAAAACTGAAATTTCATTTAAAATTTGTTTATTATGGGTCCAGGAATATTAATGTTTAATCCATGTCGTACGTAATATGAAGCGTTCAGAAGTCAGTCTGATTAACTCCATCAAATAAAAGTGCACATTTTAAACAGTTAAAGTGGTATGTCTATAAACTACAGTTTTTGTTGTTGTTTCTTTATTGGTCTAGGAATATTAATGTTTAATGAATGGCGTACATAATATATGACTCGTTATGATCATCATAAAAATGATGTTTATTATTATTATTAATTTAATTATAAATTTATGTATAAGTCTTTAAAGTTTTAGTCTTTGAAAATATCATTTTCAAATAGCTGTTTAATTTATTAAATTAAATTTTTTCTATGATACTATTGTAAAATATGAAAGAAATAGTGTGATTTAAAAATAATAACGTATAAATTAAATAGTTTGAAACTTTCAAGAATAGTTTTCTTTTGCCAAATCCTCAAAACTATTAAATAAGTCCTGATGTGATAGATACCATATATCTCAAATAGGATAATGAACGTTAAAGTTCAACAACTTATGAACCATATAATATTTTGGCATAAAGGAGAGTTGTTGCCTATCATTTGTTTTACCTAACTATGTATGAAAGAACCACACAGTGTATCAAAATAGTGTCGTGAAATTTTATTTCAATCAGTCATAGATACAGTAAATACAGTAAATATTACTATGATAAAGAAGAGTGCAAATAATAAAGCTGACGTGTGACCAAAAAAGAAAAAAAATTGAGTTAATCATATGATACGTACAACAAAAATGGTCTATAGTCTCTCTTGAATCTTATTCTTTTCATCACTTCAAAAGGTTAAAATTCCCATATGAGATACATCAGTTTAATCTCTGTATAATTTTAATACATTGTGTAGGGGAAAGTTGGATAAAACCGGGTTCTATGATTTATGGCTTTATTTATGGTGGTATCTAGCCAAAACTTTTATAATGACTTCTGGGCGAGCGGCAAGCCAGTTTCCAGTAAGAAGAAGTTGTGTAAACGAATTCATTTCGCAATGGTGATTTCTTAAAGATTTCACGTGAAAAAATTAAAAATTCGACATCTGCAATATTACGTTACAAATCCTAAACAACTAAAGACTTAGTTTAGGTAAGTATAGCATATGATAGTCTATTATTTACTCGTTATTTTAACATTTTGAATTGGAGTCTATGAGTTATCTGAACAATGCTATAGTATCATTCCATCATAATAGCATGGTTGGACAAAACCGGGATGCAGATGGTCGGACATATCCGGGATGTTTTCGGTTTTGGACAACTCATTTATTTGCGTGATTGAAATCGAATTAATTTGTCTACGCATTGTTTGATGATCTATAAATATTTAAACACTATACAAAAAATATTATTTAAATTAAGTTGTTTTATAGAAGACTGTTTTTAGTCATTTGTATTCCAACACCTATCTTTATTTGAACCCTTTACAAATAAGAACTCGAACAAGAAGAAAAAGAAAGGATGAAAAAACAATACAAGAAGAACCTAACCCTGAATCGAAAACTTTCCATAATGACAGAAAAGCAAAGCAAAAAAACTGGTGTGAAAAAGAAAGTCCAAAGAATAAAATCTTGACATCAAAACGAGGAGGAATATGGAAGTGAAGCATGCATCTTTTGCAACGACTGATATAAACAATCTAAACCTAAATAGAGTTGGATACAGTGTTTCATTGCAGAGGGTGGGCACATGAAGCATACAGTAATGCAAATGAGCAAGTTCGAACTTTCATTTGTAATTTTTGTGCCTAACACTTTCAACTCTAAAAGCATAACTTAATTCCTTTTCACTTTTTTTTTAGATTTGATACAAATTCACATTCTATAAGTATAATAAGTCAATTTTCCTTTAATAAATAGTATTATTGCAAGGTTACAATGTGCTTTTAATTATTTTTTTTCAATTCCCGGTTTTGTCCGACCAGGTCGGAAAAAATCGGTACATTGTATACTTCTAAAATAAGTGCTGTTATGATCTCAATTGTAATTGTCCGTGATTGAATGAATGCTTTTTTTTCTTCGCAAAGTATCAATTTATTGTTTTAATACAAATTCCGACTGTTTTGTTCAAATAGTGCACAATAATAAAAAGAAAAGCATTAGGGTCCCGGTTTTATCCGACTTTCCCCTACTTCCAATTTTATACCTACGTATATCCAATTTTATACCTACGTATATCCAATTTTATACTATGGCTTTCTTGCGTGGTTTGTTTTCCCATTCATTATAAACAATGTACACGAATTTATATATAAGATTTTGCAATTCTACTATTCAATTTGCCCATTGTCATCATTTCAGTTTATCTCAGTATTGATGAATTAAAGATAGCATATAATTTTCTTTGCTTGTAACAAGTTATTATTAAAACTATGTTCTCAACAATATCGCTCAGATTAATTCCTCTGATTAGAGTCCTGGTTTAAATTATAATAGATCACATGTTTTATCCCAAATTTCTCGAAAATCAAAATTGGGGAGAAGAAAGAGGACTCTTAACATCAGTCGTCAAATCAAATCTTCTATCTTCCTGACACACAATTTAAAAGGTGTGGATTACATTTCCGTGAAAAATACTTTCTAGAATCATTTTCTTTAATCCTGTTTGTTCTTTAAACTGAATTCTGAGCGTCAAAAATACTTGGAAGCAGACGAAAACTTTTCATTTATGATTTAATTCCGCGCATCGTATTTATTCGGAATTGTAGAGAGAATCCTCAGGAGATACGGGAAAATAATGTCTAAAAGTGCTGGTACTGCTTTCCAGAGATTTCGAAAACTGAAAGAATTCTATTTTAAACTTTATTTTAAAAGAACAGAAAAATGAGTTTTGGTTGAATCCTTTCTTTATCTATTCTTATAAGAAATTTAGAATATTGAATTATCTTCGTTTTTTTCAAAAAGAATCGAGATCTTATAATCTTTTTTTTAAGACTTTACAACAAAGTTTAAAAATGTTTATGCTTAGATTTGTCCGTCCGTCTAGCATTCGGGCCGTCTGGCCGGATGGTCTCTAACTATCGTAAATATACTCGGATGGCCATGAATTTTTTGAATTTTATTCAGGTTTACCTTCGCACGAATCCTACTGAAAATAAAGTTTCTATCAAATTAGTTTATTTACAAGAACAGTCAAAAGTTTTTCCTTGCATTACAACCTGTTGGGAAAAAACGCTTCAAATGATTTTTGTTTATGAAACGCACTGTCAGACATATTCAAATTTATATACATCTACGAAGTGCAATAAAATATCCATTTTGTAAAATATGCAGCGAAAAGAATTGTTATTATTCATTTATAGGACCACACAAAAGAATTTCATTACATAATAATAAAGGGGGAAGTTGTTTGCGACACATTTTAATTATGGTAAGCGATTTCATGCATAATCAAATTGTTATACATCGCTGAGACTTAAAATGAGTTATTTCATGCATAATACGAAGTGCATAGCATTTACAGGGACACACAAAAGATTTCAAATAATATATTCTATCCGAAGTACTGTATATTATGGATGATAACTGTTGGATGGATGAAATAAATTTTTAATGATATACACTTTTAAGTCCACTGAATCTATACATATTATTTGATGTATAAATGCAAATAGTTACACAATTTAGATATACAAGGTTACATAAAAGATCTCGGAAAGGTTATTGAATATGAGCGTAATTTACTTAAAGATGTTTTTTAAATGAGTTATGCATTTTTTTATTGAACTGCATTCAGTTTACTAAAAAATGTTAATAGAATATAGATAAAATAATATTCAGGGTCACGCAAGGAACGGGATACATGGTCGCCTTTGGATGATAGTTTCTAGAAATGTGATTTAAGTTGTGTTAAGAATGTTTTAGGTTCAACTAAATTTTAGTAAAATACTTTCGTGTATTAAAATTTGAGGTAAACTATACAGCTGAACAAAAGTAAATTATGATTCCATCTATTATTATAAATTGCAAAAAAGAAAAGTTCAACCAAGTTAGGCATTTTCTTGCTAAACTAAATTTCCCCATTATATAGTCTGTATATCAATCGATAGATCAAATACAGGGCTGTTCAAAAGTATTGTAATTCATATTTGGCTATGGACAGTAATACCTTATTTTCCTGGATAACAAAGTTTTGGTAAAGGTTTGGAAGTGTTGGGAAGTGTTTCATAAGCTGCGCTTAATACATGATTTTTCTTACTTGTTTTAGCATAAAATAGTTTTTTTTGCTGAAAGGAAAGAAATAAAATGTGTACATGTTTGTATTATTGTGGTTACCAGTTCTGTAAATTTAATTTCCTCCTTTTTTTAACAATGCTATTGTAAAACATGAAAAAAAAAATGTGATTTAAAACTAGCAAAGTATAACTTAAATACTTTGAAAATTTTAGGAACAGATTTTTTTCAAATCTTCAAAACTATTAAATTAGTCCTGATTTAATAGACACCATATATCTCAAACGGGATAATGAACTTTAAAATTCACCAACTTATGAACCATATAATATTTTGTCATAAAGGAGTGTTGTTATTGTCTGTCATTTGCATGATCTACTTATGGATGAAAGAACCATACATTGAATCAAAATAGGATCGTGAATTTTATTTCAATCATTCCTAAGTTCAATAATCAATTGAGATAATCATATGATTGAAGATAATCAATAATCTTCAACCAATTGACGAGTCCCAAAATGCCAATTTTCAAGGGATTTTCAAGCGATAATTTTCACGTGAATATTCAAAAGGAAGTAATATAATTCATCAAGTATCGTCAATAATTCATCAAGTATTGTTCATCAAGTATCATCTAACGCAATAAATAAAAAGAAATTGTTCTTAAGAACTGCTTATTAAAATATTTTTTTTAAACTGAATATACACTAGTGTGCAAAATTTAAGGACGAGTATCAAAATGTCAATTTTCAAGGGATTTTCAAGCGAAATTTTTCACGCGAATATTCAAAAGGAAGTAATATAATTCGAAGAATTACTATCCCTGCATAACAGCTAGTCCATATAACACCTCATTCAGGTCATACATGGTCACAAGAATCACAGTCACTACGGCGAAACAAAAAATAGGAAATTCCATACGTCTCTTTAATGAGTCTCAAATGACTACTATATGTGACTCCACTGATAGGTCATTGTGACTGCTGTTTTGTGGCGAATCACCAGGTGACATTACAATGTTGTTTCATTGAGACTCTCGTGGAACCTCTCATCTGGAGACTCAATTTCAAAGTCATTGTGAAAGTTGCATTATGATAAATCACCAAATAATGTCACATTAAAGCCACATTGTGACTTTTCAGCACTTTTCACAGTGATTACTTTACAGTAGGGTCTCTGTCACAATTTGACAAAGTCTTGTGACAGAAAGTCACCATGTGACTTTAATGTGACATTATTTGGTGACTTATCATAATGCAACATTCACAATGGCTTTGAAACTGAGTCTCCAAATGACAGTCACATGAGAGTCTCAATAAAACGACATTGTAAAGTCACATGGTGACTCGACACAAAGCAGCAGTCTCAGTGACTTGTCAGTGGAGTCATATATAGTAGTCATTTGAAACTCATAAAAGAGACGCATGGAAATTCTTATTTTTTGTTTCGCCGTAGTGACTGTGACTCTTGTGAGCATGTGTGACCTGAATGAGATGTTATATGGACTAGCTGTAATGCAGGAATAATAATTATTCGAATTATGTTACTTCCTTTTCAATATTCGCGTGAAAATTATCCCTTGAAAATTGGCATTTTGGGACCCGTCCTTAAATTTTGCACACCAGTGTATTTATAAAAATATATAGGTATATAATAAACATAAAGATTTTAGTTGATTAAGGAGACATTTGACAATAAAGTAAACAAATATTTGCAACATTGCAGGTTATTTTCTCAAAATCACAAATGTTTCCTTACCACCTTTATCATCTGAGATCTTCATATGGTACTAGTAAAACAAAAATAACGATGACATAAAGATCCGTTTATAAGGCACCCCGTAAATTTCGTATACATTAATTAAAAAAATAATTCACAATATGGTCATTGAATGTCGCTGCCATGTTTTTATTTGTAATATGTTCAAACTTTAAGCTTTCTAAACAGAAGGCTATGTTTATTTATATTTATTCTTCCGTTAAGTGTATACCGTCCGTATATACAATATAATTGGTCGTATCTTTTCTGAAATTTCTCGAAAACTTAAATTGGAGAAAAGAAAAGGAATTTTTAACATGATATTCTTGAAATCAAATTTTATGTCTTCCTGACAATTTAAAAGGTGTAAATCACATTTCTTTGAAAATTACTTTCTAGTATCACCTTCTGTAATCCTGTTTGTTCTTCAAACAGAATTCCCAACGTCAAAAATACCTGGAAGTAGACGAAAGCTTTATATTTACGATCTAATTCCGTGCATTGTTTCTATTCGTAATCGAAGAGAGAAACCTAAGGTAATATGGGAAAATAGTATGCAAAAGTTCTGGTACTTATTTCCAGAATTTTCTAAATTTTCGGTTGAAAGTTTTCTTTAACTATTCTTCTAATAAATTTAGAATATTGAATTATCTTTGCTTTTGAACATTTCAAAAAGGGTCAGGATATTGTACTCTCTTTTTTTAGCATAAAATAGTTTTTTTTCTGAAAGGAAAGGGATAGAATATGTTCATGTTTGTATTATTGTAGTTATCAGTTCGGCTTAATTGATTTCCTCTTTTCCTCAATTTCCTCTTACATTATAACTGGTCGCATCTTTTACCTAAAATTTCTCTGAAGCCAAAATTTGGTAAAAGAAAAGAAACTTTTAACATCAGAGCCTTCAAATCAAATTTTCTGTCTTCCTGACAATTTAAAAGGTGTGATCTTTCTGTAATCCTGTTTGTTCTTCAAACTGAATCCTCAACATCAAAAGCACTTGGAAAGAGACGAAAACTTTGCATTTTACACCTAATTCCGCGCATCACATTTATTAGAAATTGTAGAGAGAAACCTGAGAGAATATGGGAAAATAATATCAAGAAGTGCTGACATGCTCTCCAGAGGTTTCAAAAACTGAAATAGTTTTATTTTAAATTTTAATTTAAAATTAAAAAAAGAGAGTTGTAATTAAACCTTTTATTTATCTATCTTTCTAATAAATTTTAACTATCGCATCAGCTTTGTTTTGAGCATTCCGCTAATAATCGAGGTCTTTTATTTTATATATATACGTTTATACATATATATAAGATAGTTTTCTTTTTTAATGCCGTGATATAAGATATATTCATGTCTTACAATTATAGCCATTCATTTCTGAATAGCATTTTCTTCTTTTATTATTTTAAGCTTATATTACGTTTTTTAAGTTTATTACATGTTTAATATGTTAAGCCTAAAATATGTTTTTAAATACTTTTTAATAAGCTGCTTTTAATATTTCAAATGATAAATAAAAATTTTCATTTATTCAAGCACTATTTCTGCACAGTTCTTTAAAATATGTAAATATTCCTAATGTAATATTTAAGGCGTATTCCAAAGAGAACAACGAACTTTAAAGTTTAATAACTCATTCGCTATAGTAATTATAACGATGAAATTATTTACGCGTTTATAAGATAACTGGAAATTTTCATATGCAGTATTTAAAAGAATAAAAAATAAAATAAACTTCGAGAAATTACTTTTTTTGCGTGTGTGTGTATGTGTTGTGGCAATCAGGTACTGTTAAACATATAAGAGTCCTGCACGTGTCAGATTATACAAACTCGAGCTCGAAAACGCTATATGACTAAATATGACTATTAAGTCAACGTGAAACCCGACTCGAGTATAAAGTGCTGAAATTCCAAGTCCGAAATGGAATAAATTTGATGTATATTTTAATTCATTTATGAACACATACCCTGTAGTTCTGTTTTTAAAATCAATTTTATCTTTTTTCTAGGAAAATAAATCAGAAAAGAACTCAATTAGCGGTTTGAGTGGGTTAGGCAATAAATGTTTTCATTCCAGTTTGGGTTAATTCTAACTTCTATATATGCATGTAGTAATAAAAAAATCGTATTAATTATTTTCAAATTTTAATAATATCTAACTTTTCCTCTGTCTTTTAATAATATCTTAATGCATTTATTATATTTTAATTCCATACCTTTAATATGCTCATTCTTTATTTTCTAATTTAAAAAAACCTTAATCTATTAAAAACACGTTCCCTAAAATTCCATTAATTTATTTTATTTTTTCATTTATTTCTAATATGTTTTATTTATGTTTTTTAAATATCATCCCATATCCCACAATTCCATGTGAAACGACGCGCCAAAACCTGATTACGTAAGATATTCATCCGATCAACTGTGAGAAAGTATTTTCTTTTTCGTCCGCTTTAAATTTCGTATTTATTAAGACTCGCTTTCTAAAAAATTTATTGGCAACTCTGAATTTTGTTGTCAAATCCAGTATTCGTGCGCCCTTTGGTATATAGCGATTTCCACTGATCTGGAAAATTAATTTCTACGTTTTTTTCACTCATTAAATAGAACCTTGTCATGTGGTGGAGAAAAATTCTTTAGATAGGTGCAGTTCTAATCTTTCAATATCATTTTTCAGTTTCGCGATGGCGACATATTGCGCTGGAACTAAGTTCAAACCAGGGTGTAATAAAATTTTCCCTTTATGATAGGATTCAAAAATAAATTTGTTTATAATGATGCCTCTGATTGATTTAAGGAGAAATTTTCTAGGGAATTCATTATTTGTCTTACCATCTTGTGCCATCCGTGACTGCGAATTAGAGATTCTACCATTGAGTTGCCGGCCAAAAATTGTATATCAAGCATTAGCCATTCCATAGTGCTTTGATGTGGAGAAGTATTTCATCCATGTAAAGACGTAAATTTTAAAACTCGCTTTACCCAAAATCAAAAATTCATGTTTTCTCCAACAATCTATTATACTTATAAAACTGCACTGAAAAAACACTACAATATGCAAAAAAAAAAAAAAAAAAAAAAAAAAAAACTTGCTTTGTCATTTACTTCTGGTATTGTAAAATCTAAGTTTTCGATGAAAACCAATGGACGCAGCTAAATGTTTTTTCCCGATTTCCCAAAATTAAATTTACTAGATAAAGTGAATGTAGAAATTTACATCCCATCATACAGGGTATCCAGAAAATAAGACCCCCCGATTTCAAAATTAAATTTCTCAAAAACAAAGATCGATAGAATTATGGGGTAAACGGTTTATTTATTAGGTAAGCTGTAAAAATCTTAGAGAAGTTTCGAACGGTGAGTATTTTAAAATTTGAATAAATTGTTTTTTGACTGCAAAGAATATTTGACTTCACATTTTTCTTGTTTTAGATTGCTTGCACAGACCGAGTTTTTTGGATTACAGTACCATATTTTAAAGATTTTGGAGTTAAATTTTTGAAATTTCGGAATTCCAAAAATTTAGTTCGAAAAATCGTTAAAATATGGCACTGTAATCCAAAAAACTCGTTCTCTGCAAGCAATCTAAAACAAGAAAAATGTCCAAATGTCATTGCTGCTAATATTAATTTTTGAGCAGTAAATAATCATATATTAAATTTTTTTAAGTGTCGTTAAAAGTTAAAATAATAATAATAATAATAATAGTAATAATAATAATAGTAAAATTAGTAATAATAATAATAATATAATAATAATAGTAATAATAATAATAGTAAAATTAGTAATAATAATAATAATAATAATAATAATAATAATAAATAAAAACTTTTTTATAAATATAAAGTGGTGTTGGGTATCGTTAACATATCTTAAAATACCGTGGCAAATGTTTAATTTTTAGGAAATTTAAAGGCTGTAAAGTCTAAATGCGTTTATAAATATTCAAATCTTGGTGCAAAAGCTATTATGCACGCTTATGCAAAAATGAATGAATGCTTAATATGCTTTCATCTTAAGTAGAACATAATTACCATGGCAATCTAGAATCATTACCTGTCATGGAATATCATTGAATTTATTACGTATGAAAGAATTTAACAGAATGAAGAAAACAATATCTTTTTAAGCTTTGGTTCGATTTTCATAAAATTTCAAATGACTCGAAAAAATTCTGCAGTGATTATATGACTGAACCATACCCAACACTACTTTATAATTATAAAAAAGTTTTTATTTATTATTATTATTATTATTACTAATTTTACTATTATTACTATTATTATTATTATTATTATTATTATTATTATTATTATTATTATTATTATCATTATTTTAACTTTCAACGACACTTAAAAAAATTTAATACATGATTATTTACTGCTCAAAAATTAATATTAGCAGCAATACTATAAAATAATATACTATAAAATTATAAAATTATTTGATTGCGTATTTCTGTGCTGTTATATGCAGACAAACGGACAGACCGATAGACGATTGGACCATACAACGATTATATGCGCTACATATTTATATAATTACGAACAGCACCTAAATAAAAAAAATGATATAAACATGCAGACAAACCATATATAAAAAAAATTTAAATATTTTGTTTACATAATGATGACTTAAATATATTTTGAAACATGAACTCTTTTAAATATAAAATATCTGTTTTATCTTTACAAATAAAGTGTCGGATACTAGTTACTTTGTCACAGTTATTGTTTTTACTTTCTTCTATCTTTACAAGAAGAAAATATTGGATTCGTGAAAAAATTCGACTTCTGGTTTTCGACAAATTGATTCGTTTTAGAATTCCTGAACATGATTTTTATAAAATCTCACTCTGTGAGTCTGTATTCCACAAAAATTTTGTGAGCGCTTTATCTCAAAAATCAATGCACGAAATTTCCAAAACTTTAGATTAATTTAAACCTTGATATAAACTGAATCTGATTTGTTTTTGGTGTATATTGTCCAACAGGAAGTGCTACTACATTGCAATTTTCTTGATTTCTACTTTAGCTCTATCTCAAGAACTAATGCATAGATTTTCAAAAAAATTGAGTTTTAGTTAGTCTTTGTATACATGCACTGTACAATAGGGTGGGCCGAAAAAAACTTTTTTTCGATTTTCGATTATGGCGGGTGCGGAAAAGTGGCCACTGGTGGCACTCAGTTCATACAAAAAATTTGAGATTTTTTGGACATTTCCTTACCCTGCCGCAAACGGCTTGAAATTTTGCAAAAATGCTCATTTTTGAACTTTTTCGAAAAATATTAAAAAATGTTAAATTAAATTTATTTTGATTGTATTTACTCGAAAAGGCATATTTAATGTACCAAATGTTTAAATAAGATCTGATCATGCATTATTTAATATCTATGTGTATTATAACTTAGTCTATTTTTATAGCTTTTTCCCGTATAACAGGCAAAAGTTGTATTTCTTTGAATCGATCGTTAGTTTCTCTCTTATTTATGTCCATTGGTCTTCTTTATATTTTTTCTATGTGTAAAAAGTCATATATTTGGTCAACGGACAGCAATATACTTCAAAAACAAATCTGGAAGGTGAGAAGGGGAAGAAGCAGGAGTCTAAGCGAGTGCAGTCACTCGTCGTAATACTGAGTGAGTGTAGGACGAAATAGATGAGAGCCAAAATGCGATAAAAGATTATTATTTCCCCATGCTCAGTTACCTACGCCATTTGTCCAGTGCGAACGTGAAACCTTTTTCTAGTGAGATACATTGCTTTTTGGATCGTTTAATGTTCCATTATAGTGTTTTGTGAGTTTTATTAAGACGAGCTTAGAAATGGCTAGTATGAAGGACTATGGTAATGTAAAGACACGCAATAAGTAGTCTTTTGGAGGCATCATGCATATTGAAAGTATTACAGTGTCCAACTTATGCTGATAATCATGCGCCACTACTACTGTTTGCTTCACCATGTAGAAGTAGTGACAGCAGATGATACGAATCTCGTCATCGATAAAAACAAAGTCAGAAGAAAGAAATAGAAACTTGGAAAGAAGATAAAGACAGAAGAAATTCTTGAAAGAAGGAAAATTAAAAGCATATTTTTTTGATGGTAGAAAGGATAAAAGTATATTCAGAGGGAAAAAAAGAACAAGCGGCACCGTCACACACACATCACCGTGTTGTTTGAACCTGGTGAGGAATACTTGGGTCACTTGATACCTCGTTCCGGTCACGGAAAAGAAATAGCAAAATCATTATACAATCTTCCAAGTCACCACAAGTTAGACTTTTCTGAACTGACAGCACTTGGGTGTGATGGCACCACTGTTAATACAGAAAAACGCAATTGTGTCATTGCCTGCCTTGAAAAAAAAAACTAGGAAGAGAGCTGCAATATGTGATATATATTCTTCTTATGAACGATATCCCACTTCGACATCTGCTCTCTAAACTTGATGGTGAAACCATGGGACCTAAGATCTTTTCCAAAACAATCGGTTCTTGACTAATGGGGTGTGAAAAACTTACGAGTCATTGCGCTCGCTTAGAGTTCTGCTTCTTCCCCTTCTCACCTTCCAGATATGTTTTTGAAGTATACTGCTGTCCGTTGCCCATATATGACCTTTGACACATAGAAAAACTATAAAGAAGACCAAGGGACAAGTATAAGAGAGAAACTAACGATCGATTCAAACAAATACAACTTTTGCCTGTTATACGAGAAAAAGCTATAAAAATAGACTAAGTTATAATACACATAGATATTAAATAATGCATGATCAGATCTTATTTAAACATTTGGTACATTAAATATGTCTTTTCGAGTAAATACAACCAAAATAAATTTAATTTAACATTTTTTAATTTTTTTCGAAAAAGTTCAAAAATGAGCATTTTTGCAAAACTTCAAGCCGTTTGCGGCAGGGTAAGGAAATGTCCAAAAAATCTAAATTTTTTTGTTTGAACTGAGTGCCACCAGTGGCCACTTTTCCGCACCCGCCATAATCGAAAATCGAAAAAAAGTTTTTTTCGGCCCACCCTACTGTACAATACATAGATTTAAAAAAAATCATTTTGATAGGGAAAAGAAATTCTTGGTAGTCTCCTGCTTCACATAGGACATTCTTTTGTCTGCGTGGGACTCTCACGCGTTGGAAAGGAAACTTCTCAATATAAAAAAGGACGATTTTACGGAAATTGTACTAGAAATTGGGATGCCAGTATAACTTATTGTTTTGTTAAAGGAAAATTCCAGGGAAAAACGGACATTTTTCTGGAGGGAGATTTTTTTCTTAAAAATCAGTGAATTGTACTAGCGTACCTGATTACCAGCACAATCTTCGTAAAAACATAAGTTTTTTTTTTTTTTTTTTGTCTAGTTTTGTTTTAACAGTATAGGATTTTAGAAAAAGTTAGTTTTATACATTGCTGCCTTTGCATTTGTTGACGATTTTATTATTTCAGATTTAGAAAATCGTTATTTAACTATTATCTTTCATGACATCCAACCAAATTTACACTACCGTGCCTAAAGAAGTTTCCCTTTAAAATTTTTGGAGAATATGGGAAAATAACGTTTGATTCTTCATCCGGTTAATAGGACAATTCGGATAATCGGCGCACAATTGTAGTTAAATCTCGATTTGCATATAAAAATGCAATTGGTGTGCCAAATCATATCTTACTAGACAATACTTGAAACCCTGATTTTAGTAGTTTACTTGTAGGTCTACCATTGTGTTTTCATGATTCCGATCTTCTATGTTTTCATATCTTGCAGTGCAGGAAAAAAAACGATGGTAAACTTATGATTCGACCACTAAAATCAGGTTTTTCGGTGTTTTCCAACACTACATAATTTGGCAGACGAATTGCATTTTAGTGTGTCAATCAAGTTTTAACTAAATCGAAAATTTCAGACGCGAACTTGGTGAGGTGGTTGTGATTGTCGGTGCAGCCGCTTCCCGGTCTATTATCCATTTAGTCAATAAATGACGCTGTAGTGTTTGAATGTACAAGAATACATAAATTTTCAAAATAGAATCTTAAGTATTTTTTAAATTTATTCTTATATAGAAACCGTGTCGAATAAAAACATTAGCATTTTGAACAATTCTTGACAATTTAAAAGGTGTGAATCACATTTCCTTGAAAAATAGGTTCTAGAATCACCTTCTTTAACACTAGTTGTTCATCAAAAGGAATTTCCAACGCCAAAAATATTTGAAACAGAAGAAAACTTTTCATTTTTCAAACTCAGCGCATCGTATCTATTCTCAATCGAAGTGAGAAATCTAAAGGGAATCGCTTAACACTTTCTGGCACACTGTGCCCGGACCTGGGATACCTATTTTTAATTCCAAACTTGCAAATGGCACCAATACTATTTTAGTAAAATTTTGCTTTTACAATAAAAGCTCAAATTAAGAATTTCAAAATACCTAAAAAATTCGTTTTCGAATTCCGGTGTCAGTCGATAATTTCTCATTTTACTAACAGTTTTTGCCCGTGCCGGAAAGGGTTAAGGGAATATCAGGGAATAATACCTGAAAACTGCTAATACTGTTTTCCAGATTTTTTTTTTTTTTTTTTTTTTTTTGGAAAACTGAAATACTTTTATTTCGAACTTTAACTTTAAAAAATTATTTTTAAAAAAATCTTTCCACTGTATATTTTGTATTTTTCCAAGAGATTTTAAAAAGCGCATTATCTTTGTTTTTAAACATTTTATAAATAATCAAACTATTGCATTTTCCTTCTTTGTTGTTGTTCGAAGAAATGTTACAAAATGTTTTTCTTGCCTTATCATGGTATATTAGAAGGTATTTAGTTCTATTATTTTATATTATTTAGGCATGTGTTATTGACAAAAATCAATTTAACCAGGGGTGATTCTCATCCGAAAATTCCGAAATTTCCGAAAATTTAAGGCATCCTCTTCCGAAAATTTGAAATTGGGTAATCAGTTCCGCATAGTTGCCAACTTGTACGGTTTTGCACACGGAAAAAACAGTTGCGTAGAAATGCAAATTTCGTGATAGGATCGCCGAAATAGCATACCATTCGTCAATATTTCGTGGGAAAACGACAATTTCGTCAATGTTTTTGTAAACGAACTTTGTCAAAAGATCGATGACAAAAGGCAATTTCACCAAACATCGCAGATAAAACGTTGATTTTTTCTGAAGACGGCGGGAAAACGCCGATTTCGTCTAAAGATTGCGGATATAACGCCAATTTCATTAAAAGATCGCGGGAAAAAACGCCGTTTTCGCTAAAAGATTGCTTAAAAATATTTTGTCAAAAGAGTATTTGAAAAGAATACGCCGCTTTCATCAAAAGATTACGGAAAAAACGCCGATTTCGTCAAAAGATCGCCGGAATAAAACGCTGTTTTCGAGAAATATCGCGTAAAAAAGCAAATTTTGTCTAAAGATCGTCGAAAAAACGCAGATTTCACTTAAAAAAACATGGGAAAACGCCGATTTTGACAAAAGATCGCGGAAAAACCGCCGATTTTTTCAAAAAATCGTAATAAATCGCCGATTTTGGCTAAAGATCGCAATAAATCGCCGATTTTGCTAAAATATTGCTGATTTCGTCCGAAGATAGCGGGAAAACGCCGATTTTGTCCGAAGATCGCTGGAGAGAGGGGGGGAACTCACGACCCCCCCCCCCCCGCCGAAATTTCCGAAAATGCGATACGAATTTCCGAAAAAAAATTTTCATCCAGAATCACCCCTGAATTTAACGCTAATCACTTTAATTTTTTTATAAGGTCATTTAAATTTCTTAGTAAATTGAATGATTTTTAATTGTGAGTTTATGTATTTTCTTCTTAAGAAGTCCTTCTTTTCGTAGGTGTAACATTTTTATTTTTATTTTGAGTTAACCGCTAAAATTGGAGATTTCGGAGTTTTCTAGCAATATACACTGCTCAAAACAATTAAAAGATATTTGAAGTTTTATATAAAATAAAGATATAAACGAAATTTTTTTGCCAAAAATAGAAGAAGAGAATCACAAATGCAAATTTTTCTGGTTTTCAAACTGTGGAGTATGCAAATTTTGAGTTCGACGTCAAAAACGTCGCTTCAGCGGCAGCGAATGAAATTTGACTTTCAACTGGATAAAAGAGATTGAAGACAAGGATGATCAACATTCAGTGATTGCTTTGTTTCGATGAGTACGATGTCTCAGCGAAGTCATTTGACAGATTCAGAAGCTTGGAGAATTGTTGGTAGGTTAGAAGGGGGCCAAACTCAAGCCGAAGTAGCGCAAGCCATTGGAGTGTCACAAAGTGTCATTTCCAGGATCTGGAACCGTTTTTTGGAGAGTGGATGTGCAGGCCAAAGACCAGGGCAAGGTCGTAGACGGGCAACAACGCCCAATGAAGATCGGTATTTAGCGTTAACAGCTCGGAGACACCGAAACATGAGCACTACTCTTCTCCAACAACACCTTCGCTCGGCTACAGGCACCACGATTTCAACTCAGACTGTCCGAAACCGGCTCTATGCTGTAGGTCTGTATGCTCGCTGACCGATAGTATGTGTTAGATTAACATCAAGGCATCGTCGCGACCGCAGGGAGTGGGCAACCGAGCATGTCAACTGGAGAAGAAATGAATGGAGCAATATTCTGTTTTCTGACGAGTCCCGTTTTTCTGTGCATCCGGATAATAGGCGTATTTTCATCTGGAGGGACCGTGGCAGTAGGAATAATCCTGCGTTCGTGCACAAAAGTGTCAGATTTGGCGGTGGAGGAGTGTTGGTGTATGGTGGCATCTCCATTGACGGGCGCACTGACCTCTACATCATTCGAGATGGAGCTCTGACTGGTCGCCGATATAGGGATGAGATCCTCAGACCTATTGTAGTCCCTAACGCTGCAGCAATCGGAGATAACTTCATTTTAATGGACGATAACTGCAGGCCATATCGTTCAAACCTGGTGGAGGATTTCCTTTTCGAGGAAGGAATCGTTCGAATGGAATGGCCAGCGTGTTCTCCAGACATGAATCCAATCGAGCACGTTTGGGACGCTCTCGGAAGACGAGTTTCTGGCCGCCAACAACCCCCACAAACTCTCCAACAACTGGAAAGAGCTCTTCTGGAAGAGTGGGGCAGAATATCCCCAACTCGTCATTAATAGCCTCATTGAGTCCATGCCTCAAAGGTGTTCAACGTTGCTGGCCGCCCGTGGAAACCATACCCCCTACTGAAAATGATTTTCTTTGAAGAAAACACCTTTTCTTATTCTTTTTTTCTCATATGCACAAATTGTGTTTTTTTTCCTTTTGTACACAAATGCGCAATAAAATGCATTTTTTTCTGCCAAACATGTGTAATTTATTCTCATATAACCTACTATGTGTTTCGACCATGTATCAATCAGCTAAAAAGTTTCCCAGGTACAAAATCCACCTAAAACTGCAATATCCTTTAATTGTTTTGAGCAGTGTATGACTTGATAGACCAAATGCATTTGCTATACAAATCGAGTTTTAACTTAATATAAAATTTCAGCTATGAACTTGATGAGGTGATTGTCTCTGCTGACGTCTCCTGTCTATTATATTTTTAATCAATAAATGAAAATGCAATGTTTGAATGCGTAAGAACGCATAAATTTTCAAAATAGAACCTGAAATAATCTTTAAAATTATTCTTCCATACAAGCTGTTCGAATAAAAACATCAGCATCTTTAAATTTCTTTCAAAGAACATTTCTTAACAATCTAAAAGGCATGAATCATGCTACATTGAAAAATAGATGCTAGAATAACCTTCTTTAATCCTAGGTTTTCTTAAAAATTAATTTCCAACGCCAAAAATATTTGAAACAGAAGAAAAGTTTCCATTTTTCAAACTCAGCGCATCGTATCTATTCTGAATCGAAGTGAGAAACCTAAAGGGAATCGCTTTAGGGAATATGAGGGAATAATACCTGAAAAGTGCTGTTGCTGTTTTTTTGCTCACAGGCTATCATAGCCTAAGAGCTTATGTGCCCGTCCGTTCTGTATGTACGTTCGTACGTGCGTAACGCGGTAACTCATGATAAAAATATCGGATCCACTTGAAATTTTGTATATAGGTATATCCTGATAAGGCGCTTCCCTGATTAGTTTTTGGAGTTCATTCTATATGTATAAGAGGGGGAACGGGGGGCTCATGCCCCTCCCCTTAATTGAAATAAACGAGATTTTCATGCAGAATTAACAGTTTTCGTTCAAAATTTAGATATAGGATCATTCTGATGAGGCGAGTCCGTGGCTGTTATTAGGTGTTCATTGAATAAGTATAAACAGGAGGAACAGGGGTTCTAATGCCTCTCCCCTTAACTTGTATAAATGGATTTTTCAAGCAGAATTGTCAGATTTCGTTCAAATCTCTGAATAGTTTTGGAAGTTTAATGGTTAAGTATAAAAGAGGGGAATAACTCCTCTTAAATTATATAAATGCTAAATGGGTTTTTATTAAGAATTATCCGATTTGCTCTGAATTTTGGATATAGAAATTTTATATGATAAAGCATGTCTTTGATAGTTTAGGCGGTTCAATAATTAAGTATAAAAAAGGAGAAAGGGGAGAGCTGTTTCCCCCTTCTTAATTTTTTTTTTCGAACGGAATTAACGAAAATACAAGGCTGTAATGTACAATTAGTATGGGTAGCCTGTGAGCTCAATGTCATCAGTTTAACTGGGCAATATTCTTTTTATTATATATTAAATTATTTAAGTCTGAAAAACTATTTTTACTGTTATCCAAATACATTGATAATATCTTATTATCATTTTATTTGTTTTTCAGCATTTAGTACATGCTTGTTTTTTCTTTTTTAAAAGAACATTTAAGTTCCTTTGCTTGTTTTGTATTTCTTTGACTTTTAACATTTCACATGCCAAATTATAGAGACTAATTTTCCTGAGAAAGGCAAAATACCGAAATTTGTTACATTTGATTAATATTATTCTAATAAGACACTTTCCAAACATTTTCAAAAGGTCTTTCTCAACCTATTGCCATGTAAATGCTTCTTAAAATAACTATATACATTAGTTACACAGTTATACACTAGTAATTATACACTAGTTGTATTTCAGTAAATGACTGACTCGTTGAAATTCATTAAAAGATAATTTTTTCGATTTGGATAGCTACTTTTAAGTTCATCTTTTTTTTTTTTTTTTTTTAATGCTGTGCATGATTTTTTCTTGCTACGCCTGTAAAACTTATTGTGTCGCACGATGTAGTTCGCTTTGTAAAATGCAGTTTATAAGGATGTGTAAAAAAAAAAAAAAAAAAAAAGAGTTTTTTTTTAGATTTTTTTCGAAAACTGAATTACTTTTAGTTCAAAGTTTAATTTTTAAAAAAACAGATTATTATTTCCTATGTTTTGTACCTTTCCAAGAAATTTAGAATAGTGCATTATGTTTTTTTAAACATTTCACAAAAGATCAAGCTATTAGATTTTCCTTTTTAGCGTAAAATAGTTTTTTTGCTGTTTTTCAAAGGAATGTCACGAAATTTTTTCGTGCCTTATCATTATAGATACAAGGTATTTAGTACCATTTTTTCACATTATTTAGGCCCATGTTACTGACAAATATGAATTTAGCTCAATCCACATTAATTTTTAATAAGATTTTTTAATTTTCTTAGTAGGTTACATGAATTTTAATTGTGAACTTATTATACACGCATGGCAGCACAGGCAATCACCTAATCAAATTCACAGCTAAAGTTTTCGAATTAGTTAAATCTCAATTTTTCATATTAAAATGCAATTGGTCTGCCAAGTCATATCTTAGTGGAAAACATCTGATAACCTGATTTTAACAGTTGACTTGTAGGTTTAACTTCTATTTTCGTGCTCCCACCCTTTCATGTTTTCATACCTTTAGATGCAGAAAGCAGAATGGTTACAATTTGATTCAACTGCTAAAATCGAGTTAGTTTTTCGGCGTTTTCTAGCAATATACGACTTTGCAGACCAATTTCATTTTAATACACAAATCGAGTTTTAGCTAATTCTGAAATTTCAACCGTGAATCTAATGAAGTAATTGTCTGCGCCCTTGCCTCCCGGCCTATTATCCTTTTAATCACGCTGCAATTTTGAATGCGTAAGAATGCAAAGATTTTCAAAATAGAATCCTAAATATTCTTTAAATTTATTCTTCCGTAGAAACAGTTCGAATAAAAACAACAGCGTCCTTGAGTTTCTTTCAAAGAACAAGTCTCATCAATTTAAAAGGTGTGAATCACATTTCATTGAAAAATAGGTTCTAGAATCACCTTCTTTAACACTAGTTCTTCAAAATGAATTTCCAGCGCCAAATATATTTGAAACGAAAGAAAACTTTCCGTTTTTCAAACTCAGAGCATCGTATCTATTCTCAGTCGAAGTGAAAAACCTAAAGGGAATCGCTTAAGGGAATATGAGGGAATAATACATGAAAAGTGCTGATACTGTTTTCCAGATTTCTTTTGGGAAACTGAAATATTTTTATTTCGAACTTAAATTTTTAAAAAAGACTTTCAAAAGAAATCTTTCTTTTGTATATTTTGTATATTTCCAAGAAATCTAGAATAGTGCATTATCTTTGTTTTTAAACATTTCACAAATAATCAAGCTATTGGACTTTCCTTTTTAGCATAAAATGAATTTTTTTGTTTTTCAAAGGAATGTTATAAAATGTTTTCGGCCTTATCATATTGTAGATCGAAGGTATTTAGTATAATTGTTTTATATTATTTAGGCATATGTTGTAGATAAAAATGATTTTAACTTTATTCACACTAATTTTTTAATAAGGTTATTTAAATTTCGTAGTAAGTTACATGATTTTTAAATGGAAACTTATTAAATATTTTGTAAAAAGTTTTCTTTTTTTCGTCCGTATAAAATTTTTATTTTTATTTCATAACACACTGTATACATACAGGAAATATTTATCTCATATGTGCTATAGTTAATAAAACTTTTAAATGATGGGAATTTTTTTCCAAAGTCTGCCAACCTCTTTGTAGAATTCAGGGCATTACCCACTCTCCTCTATTGTGCTAACTTTCATTTCTTTTAATTCATTTGTTGATTGTACAGACTAGCCGCCTTAGCGACCGTTTTAGCTTCCTTTAAGCTTATGCTAAGCATTTTATATTTTAGTTTTATTCATAATTTAATTTAGTTGCCCAGTCTTTGCCAAATCGGGAGATTCTGATATAGAAATCAATAACTAAGTATATTTATGATAACTGGAAGCAAGTGATAGATTGCCAAATATTGTTCCCGTTGTTTTTGTATGTATATATGTGTGTGTGTGTGTCTGTCTGTGTGTTTATGTATTTTATTGATTTTATTTTAAATGATCACTTATTTCTTTTTTTAATAAAAACTGTAAAAGAAAAAAAAGGAAGATAATCCATGACATTAAATTTCATCAACAAAGCTTTGTTTTAATTTTTCAGGCTAGTAATTCTTTACAACAGTCGTATTAAATTGACTATTATGACACTTATGAAATTATACGTGGAAAGATTTTTGATGATTTATCAGCCGCCGGCTAACTTTAAATTACTAATTGATTGCCTGCATATAAAAAGTAGAGCAGTGGACACGGAACTGTTGATGACAGTCACATAATTTACGCTGTTATTATAGAGATTATTTTTCTAACAGACACAATTTTCCAAGCGAGTAATCAATTGGCTACATTCTAATAACGACTACTTTATAATGTACAATTTTTTGTAACAGATTGATTATATTACATATCATTTATTTTATGTGATATGTACCAAGAACTGTAAAATGTATATAAATACAATCATAAAATTTAATTCATTCTTCCGTTAAGATTGTTCGAATAACTTATAGGTTAAACCGGTCGCTTGTCTCACCTTAAATTTCTCAGAAAACAAAACTGGACAAAACAGGGAACTCATAATTACAGTGCTTTAAGTTTTTTTAAATCATATTTTCTATTTTGTTGACAATTTTAAAAATGCAATTCACATTTCCTTGAAAAATAGGTTTCTAAATCTAGATCTTAAATATTCTTTAAATTTATTATTCCATAGAAACTGTTCAAATAAAAACACAGCAAATTTAAAAGCTTCTTTCAAAGAACAATTCTTGACAATTTAAAAGGTGTGAATCACATTTCCTTGAAAAATAGGTTCTAGAATCAGCGTCTTTAACACTAGTTGTTCTTCAAAATGAATTTCCTACGCCAAAAATATTTGAAACAGACGAAAACTTTCCATTTTTCAAGCTCAGCGCATCGTATCTATTCTCAGTCGAAGTGAGAAACTTAAGGGAATCGCTTAAGGGAATATGAGGGAATAATACCTGAAAGTGCTGACACTCCTTTTCAGATTTTTTTGGGGAAAAACTGAAATACTTTTATTTCAAACTTTAATTTTGAAAAATCTTTCCTTTGTATATTTTGTATCTTTCCAAGAAATTTAGAATAGTGCATTATCTTTGTTTTTAAATATTTCACAAATAATCAAGCTATTGAATTTTTCCTTTTTAGCGTAAAATAGTTTTTTGTTGTTGTTCAAAGGAATGTTATAAAATGTTTTTGTGCATTATCATTGTACATAGAAGATGTTTAGTACTATTCTTTTATATTATTTAGGTTTATACTACTGACAAATATAAATTTTGTTTTATTCTTATAGATTTTTCATTAAGGTCATTTTAATGTCTTAGTAAGTTAAATGATTTTTAAATGTGAACTTATTAAGTATATCGTATTAAAAAGTTATGTATATACGTCCGTATAACATTTTTATCTAAATTTCGAAAACATTAAATGCATACAGGAAATGTTTATTTCATATCTACTATAGTTAATAGAACTTTTAAATGATGAGGATTTTTTTCCACAACATTTGCCAACCTCTTTGTAAAATTCAAGGCACTTTAGTAGAATTTATTACTTAAAAATATAATTTAAGATGCTTTGTAAAATAATTTTGATTTATCTTTTTCTATCGTAAAAATAGTACTTCATACTCATTTACTCAAAATGATAATTATAGAAAAATTTAAAAAAAAAACACATTCTTCATAAGAAACATTTAAGTTTCCGTTAAAAAATTCTTAATGATTATTCTTCTATAAAAATCCAAATTTATCTTAAGTCACGTCTGTGTACGAAGTTCAAGAAAATGAATTTTGGATTTTTATAGAAGAATAATCATTAATCCGGGAGAACTCGCTATGAGAATTTTTTTCACGGTGCTCAATTCTTTTCTTTTACTTTAGAGTTACTTAATATCAAATTTTTTGTTTGGCTTAGTACTTTTATTCAAAAAAGAGATAAAGTAATCGAAATCATATTTTGAAATTTTATTAAAATGAAAAATAGCCTTAAAATAGTCTTAAAAAGGGTACGTTGGTGAAAGAAAATCTCATGCGCGAGTTCTCGCGGGTTAAAAACTTTTTAACGGAAACTTTTAAAGGTTTTTTTTCTACGATGAATGTGTTTTTGAAAATATTATTAGAATTATTATTTTGAGTAAACCAATACAAAGTACTATTTTTACAGATAGAAAATTATAAATAAATATTATTTTACAAAGCATCTGAAGTTATATTTTTATTGCTAAATTTAAACATTAAAAAAATTTAAATTCTTTAAAAGTTATCAGTGAAAATAGACTTGTATAAATGACTCCAATTTGAAATGAAATATTTCCTGAAATAATCGGTAAATATATAAATACATAATTATAAATTACAGGTATTAACTTTTAAAAAATCTTTCGGTTTTTATACATTTTGAGATAAAAAAAAAAATAAGGTACCCTGGGGTAATAACGCCACGTTAAGGTTCTACCAATTTTCACGGCTTAGTTTTAGATTGTATTTTTCAAACAAATATAGGATCTGATACAGCAACTCATTGACTATCTATATAAAATAAAATAATTTAAGAGATATGTATTCATAAAATGTTATGGCGTTTTTTCTTGACCAATGCTGTTTGGCATTAATACCCACCTATATGGGTAATAACGCCATGCAAACAAAACTATAAAATAAGATGGAATAATGGCATGTAGATTGCCCAATTCTAAAAATACAAACTCTACACCTCTAGAAATTGACAAATTGCAATCTAAGCTATTGAAAATGTACAATTATTTTGTGGCTCTGAAAGAAAAAAGAAAGGTGAGGTGGTGGCAGAGGGAGGAGGGAAAAGAATATCAGATTCTAAGCTACATTTTGCTTAAAAAAGATCATTTAAATAGAATTATTAGAAACATTGCACGGATTATTTGAATCAGTACTTATATTCCCATGTATGCATTCTATGCGATAGAAAATATTGATTTTTTTGTGAAAGTGAAAGAAAAAGGAGTGAGGGGGAGCTTCAACACAATATAACACCCTGTGTCTCTCTTTGCTTAAAAAGTACCGTTTAAATATGATTATAAGAAACATTGCATGGTTTTAACAATTGATAATGTAATATTTTAATCATGTGAAGTTTTATAATAACTAGAGTTATATGTAATACATAATTTTGTTAAACCTTAACTGCTGTTAGCGTCTCACATACCGCTGAGTTTTTCAAGTTTCAGAGTTTAACTTTCAATTTTTAGTTTAACTATAGATACCGAGAAAATTTTGTTTCATTTGGAGTTTTATTACTATCTCTAGAGACTTTTGAATAGCTGAATTTTATTTATAATAGTCCTGTATATAAAGTTCAATACAAAAATAATATTCTAAAAGTTAATTTAACATTTTATTCATCGTTAGATTAAGCGGTCTGACAGGCCGCTCACAGTAATTTATGCCACAATTTTTGTCACAGCAGTTAAGGGTTAATACTATTATAGTAATCTAGTAAATAGTTTTTAACCCATAACTCCACACTAATGCGGATTCTCCAAACCTACAGTTAAATTGTCGACGTTTTAAAGAACATGCTTTAATAAATTTTTAATAAATTGAATAAAATTTTTGCTTAAAAAATATTATTCCAAAGAGATCTCTTATTCAATTTTATACATAATTCATATGGTTATATATCATTATCTCTATATTAGCAACAAAATTAACCTTTAACTGCTGTTAGCAATCTGACTGAACACTGTACCCCCCCCCCCCCAAAAAAAAAAAAGCGTTTAACTTGTATTTTCCAGTTTAACTATAGTTACAACTGAAATTCTCTTTCGTTTGGAGTTCTCGTAATATTATTAGAAGTATTTGAATAGATTAAATTTAATTAGAATTAATTCTGTACAAAAAGTTTAGCGCAGGAACAGTATTCAATGATTTTTAATCATGGATCGCCTTTTAACCTTTAACTAATTTTACCGTTCTCGTAGACCACAATTTTTCTTTTAATTTTTTAGTTTAAGTTGTAATTTTCAGTTTAACTGCAAACACTTCCGAAATTTTGTTTCATTTGGAATTTTAGTACTACCACCAAAGACTAAATAGGAGAATATTAACTATAATACTCTTGTATAAAAAGTTTAGTACAAAAACACAACCCTATGAGTTATTCCCACCTTTTATTCATCTTTCAATTTTGCGGTCTCACAAACCGCATCACATTCATACGTTACAATTTCTGTCACATCAGTTAAAGGTTAAATTTATAAAGTTTTGAAAAACCGAACGCTGAGAAAGCTGACAGTTAAAATTTCGAACTCAATTGAACAATCCAGTGGAAATTTAATAGAAACCTGATTTTGAAGATGTTCGAATTTGAATCTCGAAAACATTTTGATATAGTTTTATTTACAAGAGTTAAAAATTATTTTTTACATTAGTAAAAAAATAATAATAATATAATAAAAAATAAAATAGAGATTTTTTTTAAGTATTGGGCACCCCCCCCCCCCTTATTCTTACCATTTCAACAATGATGATAATGCTGTCCCATATTAATATATAAACCCCCTTCGGATATCGATCGGCTACTGTTGGGAATCAACCGGGGTAATAACGCCAATCCCTGGCGTTATTACCCCGGGATACTTATTGCGCCGTAAATCCTAAACTACAAATTATCTCGAGAAGATATCCAAAATCTTCTACAACAATTTGAAAGTACATGAAATACACTACAAATTTATGTAATAAACAAAGTATTTCCGGGTAAAAAATATAGTCTTCACATCAAAAACCTTATCTCACAAATTTTAGATCAAGCGTTAATTTTAGTGGCTTGTAAAAACAATAAGACCTAAAAATGAAACAAATTAACTTGAAACTGTTTTTTGCTATTTATATGACTCAAAACCCTTCTGCGCAGAGCACATGGGTATCATTTACCTGATTATTTCATAATTATGCAAAATATAAGCACTTGGCGTTATTACCCCGCTTGGCGTTATTACCCCAGGGTACCTTATTTGGAGATAGTTGAGAGTACAATTTAAAAAGTTCTACTGAACGAATTTTGATGAAAATTGCCTTAGTAGTTAAATAAATTATGCCAAAAAAATTTAATTGCCAAACTTAGATAGTGGCCTCTCTCTATACGCGGTGTTTTTTTTTCTTTTTTAACTGAAGCTATTTTGAGCTCTCTTGTAGCTAATTGTAATAACCGGAATCGCCATAAAATTTATAAGGAGACTAATGAATCCAAGGGAAAAGAGATTCAAAGAAAAAAAAATAGTTCCAATTACTACACTGTTAAAAAAAAATCTGCAAAGGTACTAAACTTTTTCTTGGAAACTGGGATTCCAAGAACTTTTCCTGTAACGGTAACAGCAAAAATTCAAGTTTCATAATTGATTACATGAATTTTTCCTGTTATCGTTACATGAAAAGTTATTGGAATCCCAGTTTCCTAGAAAATGTTTAGTACCTTCACAGATTTTTTTTTTACAGTGTAGCAGTAAGGTTCATTCCATGTGACATGTTACGCTCGGACGTCGGAAATACAGGGTGAGTCATAAATATCGAAACAATAGGCTATATCCTTAAATATTGCCTTTAGTCCCATCTTCCAAATGCAAAAATCCATTAAAAAAGGTGAATTTTTTGATAAGATAAATTGTGACTCCATAGGGGGAAGGCCCAGTTGAAAAAATACGAAAATTAAATTTTTATACGGCCCCGTAGGATAAAAATTCCACTTAGGGAAAACTTTCCTTATTCTGTCCTGAATAAGACACAAAATGTTGCATCTTCATATCTTCAAAACTCGCAAAGTTGTAGCCATTAATTATAAATATAAGTTTTCTTATACGTCCATTAAAAACATTTAAAAAATATGCGTTAAAATATTTAATTGCTATAAAGGACGTCAAATACTAATAAAAACATTAAAAGATCTTAACATTTTTTTTTTTTTTTTTTTTTTTTTGTTTTACATGTTTCGATTGAATTTACTCAATCATCATCAGAAAAACAAAATACAAATAAACACAAAGATGGAAAATGACAATAAACTATTACAAATGAAATTTAAAAATTTTTTAAAATAAAAATCACGCGCGTTATATTTTAACTAGCTGTTCTGCCCGGCGCTGTCCGGGTTCATCAAAAAATAGCAAGAATTGCGAAAAAACTTTAAAAATCATAACAAAAACCTCGAAAAATTTAAAAAATGCTGCACGAATTGCGTCTAAACATCTTTGAAAAGAGATGGGCTAGAAAATTGAAGTTGGATTATTTTTACTAATGTGGAAAAATCTTACAAATCGCAAAAAAATTAAAAATCTCATAAAAATATAAAACAAAATTCAAAAATTGTGTTTCAAAATTCGAATAAATTTTGAAGAAAAGAGATCAGAATTTAATAAATTCGGCCGAAAATTGAACCTCTAAAAAATCGAAGCGGGCGCGAAGAAACGTAAACATCGCTTAAAAAATGGCAAAATTTTCAAAAATCACGGAACTCAAAATTTCTCTACTTGGAAAATGTTTTGAATCTAATTAATTTGATAATGTAATAAAGAATACTGCCCAGCTAAACTGATGGCATTGAGCTCACAGGCTACAAATACTAATTGTACATTAAAGCCTTATATTTTCAAGGGTTAATTCCGTTCGAAAAAAAATTAAGAAGGGGAAACAGCTCTCCCCTTTCCTCTTTTTTTATACTTAATCATTGAACCTCCTATACTATCAAAGACATGCTTTATCATATAAAAAATCTATATCCAAAATTCAGAGCAAGTTAGATAATTCTTAATAAAAACCCATTTAGCATTTATAAAATTTAAAAGGAGTTATCCCCCTCTTTTATACTTAACCATTAAACTTCCAAAACTATTCAGAGATTTGAACGAAATCTGAAAATTCTGCTTGAAAAACCCATTTATATAAATTAAGGGGGGGGGGATTAGAACCCCTGTTCCCCCTATTTATACTTATTCAATGAACACCTAATAACAGTCACGGAATCACCTCATCAGAATGATCCTAATCTAAATTTTGAACGAAAACATAATTCTGCATGAAAATCCCATTTATATCAACTAACGGGGGGGGGGGGATTAGAACCCTTGTTCCCCCGATTTATACTTATTCAATGAACACCTAATAACAGTCACGGAATCGCCTCATCAGAATGATCCTAATCTAAATTTTGAACAAAAACATAATTCTGCATGAAAATCCCATTTATATCAACTAACGGGGGGGGGGGGGGATTAGAACCCTTGTTCCCCCGATTTATACTTATTCAATGAACACCTAATAACAGTCACGGAATCGCCTCATCAGAATGATCCTAATCTAAATTTTGAACAAAAAATTAATTCTGCATGAAAATCCCATTTATATCAACTAACGGGGGAGGGGAATTAGAACCCCTGTTCCCCCTATTTATACTTATCCAATGAACACCTAATAACAGTCACGGAATCGCCTCATCAG
Organism: Maratus speculifer; assembly: GCA_964019185.1. Taxonomy (NCBI): domain Eukaryota; kingdom Metazoa; phylum Arthropoda; class Arachnida; order Araneae; family Salticidae; genus Maratus; species Maratus speculifer. Next base: position 244,574,651 of record OZ025289.1, read on the forward strand.
AATGATCCTAATCTAAATTTTGAACGAAAACTTAATTCTGCATGAAAATCCCATTTATATCAACTAACGGGGGGGGGGGGGCATTAGAGCCCCTGTTCCCCCTATTTATACTTATTCAATGAACACCTAATAAGTCACGGAATTGCCTCATCAGAATGATCCTAATCTAAATTTTGAACAAAAACTTAATTCTGCATGAAAATCCCATTTATATCAACTAACGGGGGGCATGAGCCCCCCGTTCCCCCTCTTATACATATCGAATGAACTCCAAAAACTAATCAGGGAAGCGCCTTGTCAGGATATACCTATATACAAAATTTCAAGTGGATCGGATATTTTTATCATGAGTTATCGCGTTACGCACATACATACAGAACGGACGGGCACATAAGCTCTCAGGCTATGATAGCCTGTGAGCTAAAAAGCATTGAAATACGAAAAAAACTGCTAAAAAATCGCAATAAAAAATTTTAATCGCACAGGAGAAAATTTATCATATAGCGAAGAAATTAAAAACCGAATTCCTTTTCCGCATCTGAAAAAAATCACCGTAAACTCAAAAAAAAAAAAAAAAAGCATACTGCATTAAAAATTGCTGTATATCAAATTAAGAGAGCAAAACAATTACCGTAAAGTATAAAAGTTTGAAATCAAACTCTTATGAGTCTAGAAATTTAAAATCGAATTCCTTTGAAAAATGTTAAAAAAAAAAAAGACTGAGAAAGCCCCAAAAATTGCATTGAAAATTGTAATGAAAATCGTAAAACATTAAAAAATCCCTAGGGTAAAAATTCACTGTTATAATATAAAATATTGTAATCAAGAAATTAACCATATTAACCAAAAAGTTTGAAATCGAAATCGATTTCCGGATGTAAAAAAATCACCGCGGAACTTGAAGAATGGCTAAAAATTACATTGAAAATTGCATTAAAAATAGCTAAATATTTGGAAGTCAATGCTTAAAAAAATAATATTAAGGCAGGGCGGAGGGGGAGGGGGGTTATGATCGAAATCATTCATAAATTACAAAATGTAGGCATGGAACGCCAAAATCATATTAAGAGATAAAACATTGCATTCGAAACATAACTACATTAAACAAAATGTTTGATATCAAAATTGGTTTCTGAATGGCAGAAAATCACCAAGGAACTTAAAAAAATGGCTAAAAATCGTATCGAAAACTATATTAAAAATCGCTGAATATTTAAAAGTCATGTCTGTAAAAATTTAATATTCAGTCGAAAATATTGTAATCGGAAATCGTTCATGAATAAGGAAAAGTCAACACGGAACACCTAAAATCCACCAAACTAACTAAAAATTACATTGAATATCGCATTAGAAATTGGCAAAATTCATAAAAGTGTGGAGAACAAATTGTACTATTTATGCTAAAAGTTAGAAACCTAAATTCTTTTACCGATGTCAACAACTGTCACAGAACTTGAAAAATCACTATAAAACAGATTGAAAATCAGTAAAATTCAAAAATCCGGGCAAAATTTGCCATAGTAAGATAAACATTTATATTAAATTCCTGCGGACATAATTTACCATAATGGGACAAAACATTGAAATCTGAACTCTTTCATTAGTTAAAAAATATCGACACAAAACTTGCTAAACATTTTATAAAAATACACAAAAAATCTGAATCATTGATGCCAAAATTTACTACATTAAGCTACAAATTATTTAAAAATTTCTTTTCCAATTGTGAAAAAATCGCCATGGACTCGAAAACATCTAAAAATTGTATTCAAAAATTCACTATACAAATTTTTTCAAATTTAAAAATAACGGGGGACAACATTTACATTAATAGAGTAAAATAGTGTAATCTGAATTATTTCTTAAATACAAATGAGAAAATCGGCACAAAGCGTGAGAAATGATGAAAAAATTGTTAAAAATTGCATTAAAAAATCACTAAATTTCAAAATTCGTAAATGAAGTGTCAATGTTTGAAATTAATTTCCTTTTCGAAATTTCCAAAAATAGCCGTGAGATTCAAAAAACCAATACAAAACCATTACAAATCGCTAAATGTAAATACATCCCGTGAATAAAAAAATATTCTAGTCGTGTAAAACGTAGTAACCATTCTTTTTTTACATGAATTACAAAAAAATCGACGTAGAACACAAAATATATCAAAAAACACATTGAAAATCGACAAAATTAAAAAAAGGTAAATGGTGAAATTTACTATATTAAGCTAAAAGTTTGAAACCAAAATAATTTTTTAATTGTTAAAACACCATTGTGGTGGGGATCGAAAAAAATAGCACTAAATCGCATTAAAAAGTTCATTAAAAACGCATTGAAAAATGCACTAAATATCGCTAGTTATTTTTTAAATCGCAGTCATCAGAATTTCATCAAACGGATAAAACATTCTAATCGGAAATCTGAACTATTTGATTATCCGGTTGACCAAGAAACTATCTTGGGTCAAACCATAAGATCAAACTACAATAATGGCGGATCGTAATTTCCATATTCACTTGACATTAACCCTTTGCGGGGAGCTGGTTTCATAGATATACCACTTAATTTTAATTCCCAAACGCCACTTTGGCAACCAGAATTTTGTTAAAGAAAATTACGGTTTATTGAATGCGAGAAAGATAGCGTTTTTTCATTTAAAAATAAAGTTGTTTTCAAATTCCGGTGTCAGTCATTTATTTTAATACATAAGCAATGAATTTGCCCTGCCCCGCAAAGGGTTAACCATGTTACATATGTTTGTTACGTCATCAAGTGGTTTTTACTTCTTATTTTTATATGTAGTTGTATTAATGTTTTTCTAAATTATCTCTTCTTTCATTGTTTAACATAAAAATTACATCTATTTGCTTAATTTGGCTTGTTTCACGATTGATATAATTTGGCGAAATTGGTCGACAGGATAGTCACGTAGTAAAAGGAAATCCTTTATAGATAATAAAAAATCGACACGGAACACAACAATTCTTGAAAAATCGCGTTAAAAATCTCTAAAATTATATTAGATTAAAAGTTTGAAATCAATTTTTACTTCCGAATATCAAAAAATCACCATAAAACTCGAAAAATTTCTAAAAATTGCATTGAAAAGTGCATTAAAAATCACTAATATTAAAAAATGACATGGGTCAAAATTTACTCTAGTTGGGTAAAACGTTGTAATTGGAAATATCTCATGAATGACAAAAATCCGACATCAAACGCAAAAAATCTCGAAAAATCGCATTAAAATTAGCTGAAATTCATAAATCTTAGCAGCTAAAATTTAATACATCAGCCTGAAAGTTTTAAGCAAAATTCCTTTTACTAATGTCGAATAATAGCGACAAAATTTACGTTAAATAAATCACTGAAAATCCAAACATCGTTGCACGAAATCCAAATAAATTATATTGAAAAGAAAACAAAATTCACTAATTTAGGTCGAAAGAATGAAACCTCTTTCCTTTTCGCTAATGTGGAAAAATCACCTCGAAACCCACTAAAATTCGCATATGAATTTAAAAAAAACTGAAAATCGGCCTTCAAGGTGTAAGATTTCATACATAACTTCGTGCAGCGGTCTCTCCAGAGCATCGCCAGTACTTTAAAAATTTTAACATGCGTTATAAACTATCTTAAAGTGTAAAACAGATCTCCTTATTATATTTCCTAATTTTGTTCGCGCCCCTCCTTTCACCCTCTCTGAAATGTGTCACACTATTCTTTGTTTACATTTTTTATTGTATTATAAACATTTTAAAATTTAAAATAAATCACATTGTTATTTTTCCAAATTTTAACAAAATCGCGTTCTGTTAGTTCCATTTTTCACCACCAGCTAGCGCACTCTATTCTTCAAAAACTTTATCAAAACGATACTCTGTTAAACAACCTGTCAGGTGATATATTACTCGAGAGGGAGCGGTCTTAAGCAAGAATTTAAGATATTTTATGAAACTGCTATTCGAAAATAGTGGTAACAAAATTTTTGACATTTTAAATAAATTTCGCAAAAAAATACTACTTATTGCATTCTCAACAGCTCAAGATTTTGATAGAACAACTATGAAAAAAAAATAGATGTCAAACGCAAAAAATCTTGAAAAAGCGTTAAAAATCACATTGAAAATCGCATTAAAAATCGTTAAAATCTAAAATTCGTAACAAACACAAAATTTAGGATTAAAAGTTTGAAACGGTTTTCTCTTTATCAATCTAAAAAAAACGCAAAATGAGAAAAAACACTAAAAATCGCATTAAAAATTCGTTAAAAATTCAAAAATCTCTGTACAAATTCCGAATAAACTTTGCTGAAAAGATAAAAAAAAATGCTATATTGGGTTAAAAGAATGAAACCGTATTTCTTTCACTAATGGGATAAAACTGCAAAAAGAACGCTAAAAATCGCCTAAAAAATTATAAAAAAAATCTAATCAAAAAATTGAAAATCGGTCTTCGAGGTGCAAAACTACATGTATAAAAGTACCTTCCCTCCACATTTTGCAACTCTACGTACAGCAGACTCTTCAGAACAGCGCTGACACACACACAAACTTGTCTATTTATTATTATAGATTTAAAAAAAATAGCGTTCTATTAGTTCCATTTTCCACCACCAGGTAGAGCACTCTATTCTTCAAAAACTTTATCAAAACATACTCTGTTAAATAACCTATCAGGTGATATATAACTCGAGGGGGTAGCGGTCTTAAGCAAGAATTTAAGATAGTTTATGAAATTGCTATTCGAAAATAGTGGTACCTAAATTTTTGACATTTTAGGTAGATTTCACAAAAAAATACTACTTATTGCATTCTCAACAGCTCAAGTTTTTGATAGAACAAATATGAAAAAAAATAGATGCTAAACTCAACAATCTTTAAAAAACGTTAAAAATCGCATTAAAAATCGTTAAAATCTAAAAATTGTAACAAACACAAAATTTAGGGCATTAGGCTAAAAGTTTAAAACGATTTTCTTTTAATCAATCTCAAAAAATAGCCGCAAAATGAGAAAAAACACTAAAAATCGTATTAAAAATTCGTTAAAAATTAAAAAATCGCTGTACAAATTCCGAATAACTTTGTTGAAAAGAGAAAAAAAAATTGCTATTTTGGGTTAAAAGAATGAAACCGCATTCCTTTCACTAATGAGATAAAACCGCAAAAATAACGCTAAAAATCGCCTAAAAAAATTATTTAAAAAAATCTAAACAAAAAATCGAAAATCGGGCTTCGAGGTGCAAAACTACATGTAAAAAAAAATACCTTACCTCCAAATTTTGTAACTCTACGTGCAGCAGTCTCTTCAGAACAGCGCTCACAGACAAACATCCTTCTCTCTTTATTATTATAGATTATGTATCACGTTGCTTAATTTTTAAATTATTTAACAATTCAATCCAAATATTTGGGATTTAAAATGACAAGGAATCATTGCAGACCATTGAGCTTCTGACTTAAATTTCAATACTCTCTCTAATAAAAAGTTGCAAATAAAAATCTGACCTATAAATTAATCTACTTTCATTAAACAAAATATCTATGTTTTCTATTTGATTTAGCATTGATAATGCGGTTTTACCTCTATTAAATTTTATGTCTGCAATGTGTTCTTTACATCTTTGAATTTTCTTTGAGTCATGCCAATATAATAATTCTTATAACCACCTTCTTTAAGAAATGGAATGATACAAACACCTGATCGGTCAAATTTATCAATGGGGTCAATTCTAGTTGTTAAAATTGAATTTAATTTTGGAGGGGATCTAGCAATTAAATTTAAATAAAACTTTTTTAATTGTGTTTTAGCAGACTCGAAGAAATTTGGATAATAATTTATAACAACCCTCTTCATGTTATTTTCATTGTCGGTTTTATTTTCAAAAACTGCATTGTTCATTTTGTTAATAAACTTTTTAATTAATTTATTAACTATTATAACTTGATATCCGTTTTTAATAGCTATTGTTTTAATTTTATCTAATTCATGATTTAAATTTTCAGTGGAACAGTGTTTATTTGTATTTTGTTTTTTTATGATGATTGAGTAAATTCAATCGAAACATGTAAAAATTATTAAGATCTTTTAATGTTTTTATTAGTATTTGACGTCATTTATAGCAATTAAATATTTTAACGCATATTTTTGAAAAAGTTGTAGCCGTTTAAAAAATTCATCAGGTTTTAAGGGATTAGACACAAATTGAAATGCGCGCAATTCAAAAAACAATGTTACTTTAACAGTCCTAGGAAACGCGTAAAAAATATATTTTTTGAGTTAAAATTTTGATTTTTTTTTTCTTTTTTGCAATGGTTAGCCTTATAATTTGCTAAGAAAATCACATCCTAAAATTTCTCATATAATTTATAAAAGCTTCATATGGTTAGTACTAGTTTAAATGGGATAATTAAAAATCGTAATAACTCGTAACATTATTTATCGGATATCAATTTCTTTCCATTTAAATAAAGATGAAAATCTGTTTTTAGTTTTGTTCCAGGGTTTTTGTTTTGTTATATTAATTTTAAAATTATTAAAAATATTTATTAAAAAAATAATATAACTTTTAAAAAGTCATATTTTCAAAAGGGAATATTTTTTCAAATTTGCCGAAACAAAACTTGTGTAAAAAAAAAAAAAAAAAAAAAAAAAAAAAAAAAAAAAAATCAAAAATGACGTGTTTCAAATTCTTTGTTCTTTAAAAATTCTTAACATTTAATAATTTAAAGAGAAGAAATAGTGAGGAAAAAAATTCATTATGCAGAAAAACGAAGTGTACTGTTTAAATGTCCTTCAATTATTTAAAAGAATGCTTTTTTAAGATGCAGATTAAGTCTTTTTTTTATTTAGTTCTGACAACGGCAGGCTTTTTATCGTCCTGGAGAGGCTGTTAAAAAATCTGTATTCTGGGGCCATGCCGGGCCCGGACCGAGACGTTACTTTTTCTGAAGTCTCGCCAGGCCGGACCTAACGTACTTTTCATAAAGGAAGGGCTGCTTCCTTCTTCCTAGGTGTACACTGGACGGAATTTTCAATCCTGGTCTCGACAAAGCCCGTATTAAAATCACTGTCTCTGACTGGCTCAATAAGTACAGAAAATAAAAAAAAAATTCGGCTCAATCGGAATTTTTACGAAAAAACACACATATTTTGAAAGCTTTATTTTACATAAAGAAAAAGAAAGAAAGAAAAACCTTTAAAATTCTTTTTTTTTTTTTTTAAGAATAGTATATTCAAAGGCTAAAAAATTAAATACAATAAAATCAGTGGAAAAAATCTGTCTATGACGGAATTCTGTATTAAACGGAAAATATGTTGATCCATGCAAAATAAATACAATGATACTTGAGAAAAAAAAATTAATTCCAATTACACCTCCTAGGAAGGGCATCTGCCTATAACGTATTTTTTCTTTCCTATGTGATTCCGTCTTAAAAGGGGAGGTCAGGTTGAGCTGCCGGAAAATGACAATAATTTGACAATTACGAAAATACTGTAGTTTCAAAACCAATTAATAAAATACAACAATTTTTTTCTATACTTTCATAAATACTTATGGTTTTAAAAAAAACATTCATATATATACATTTAGCAATATTAATTAGTTAAATTTTAATGAAAAAATTGATGATTTAAAAATATGAATTTTTAAATAAATTTTAAACATGCATCTTGCGCGCAAGATTAAAAAAATTCTATTGCAGATATATATTTAATATTGCCTTTACATTTACTTATATTACTATATTTTACACTAAACCTAAATTTAAAAGTATATTCAAATTGTTTTGCAGAATTAATGGCATTAATAATCATATTTATTAAATTTAGCAAAAAAATTACATTTATTTATTCAATAAAAAATTTTCTATGACAAAAATCAGACTAAATTGAGGTTTAGCTTAAATTATTGCCCTTATTGATTACTTCCCCAGCATCACTAATGGACCATCCAGCGGCCACGTCTTGTGTAGTATATGAACATATTCAATAATTGGATTTTTAATTTTGATTGAGCTATGGCACATTACAGTAGTATTGTAAGCTAGAAATCATAATATGAAAACAACATGCACCCAGCACTCTACGACACTTTCGCGTACTTTACACTGACAGTACAATTATGTTATGATGTTTCGCTGTGTTTTTATCCAAACATTATAGGTTTTAGAAATTGTGCACTGAAAAATCAAATTATGGTTATGAGAGCTATCCCTTTTAGCATCCGCTGAGGAAAACTGTTGCTGCGCATTTAAGAATCTTGGCATTTCATGTTCAATATCTATTTCGTGCAGAAGTTCCAAACAATCCCGGTAAAATATATCAATACTCTCAGCATCATCTGGCTTCAGCCACACTCTGATATTATATGAATATTTTTTTAATGTGTTTGTAAGTATGTTAGCGTAATTTTTCTTTGTTTCCGCGAAGTAATGAACGAAGACATGCAAAATGTAATTTGAAGTAATGACGAATACCATATGCTTAACGAAAGCTCTTCGTTTGTATAGCCAGAAGGAATGTCTCTGAAAGGAATAGTTCATATTCTTCTAGATATAAATGCACATGCTATAGAAAGCAATCATCACAGTATCATTGTCGTCATCCGGAATAAACAATCTTCGTGCTGAAGGCCTCGTATATTTTTCAATAACTTGTGTCCTGGTTATGTATTCCATTCTACGGTGTTTTGGAACAACGTTCTCAGTCACAGCCTGGTTTTCACATTTTACAGAAGATATTATTTTTCTTACATTGAATAATGTAGACAGAACACCAAAATAGAGATCAGTTCTAAGTTTTACAAGTAACACTGCAAAGCAATTACGAGATGACCTCTTTTTTGAGAAACGTATTTTGGACTTTACAAGTTTAAAGATTTAGTTAAAATCAGATATAAATATACCCATGAAAATATAACAATAAATTTCGGAAAAGTATCCCGGTGTATCAAAATCGAGGCCTTCTTTGCTATATTTCTGATGTTGTTTTAAATATTTTCATGCATCGTATTTCATACATCGATGTATTCTCACTTACAGGACTTTAATCTTGCAAGACAATTTACCGATCAAGTAATATGAGTTTTACATCATCGTTTTCGTGACGAAATATAGATTCTAATTTCTATAAAGGTTTGAGTTTCAATAGCTTTTGATACAATAAAGAGACAATTCTTACCTTTACACATTATACAACAAGTGTTAGAGTTGTGAAACTGAGATATTGATTTTAAATGTATATTAGGTTTCTTATTTGTGGTCTCATCGCCAGTAATCGTTGACGCATAATCTCTTATTGTTTCATCAGAAGAAAATATAGAATTATTTAGAGCCTGGAGAACACAAAATACATATTATTTGTATTTAGAGCACTACTTAGAATCATTCTGTAAATCTCAGTTTTTCGAATATCTAAGTATTTATGTAACTTTTCTGTTAGAACAGATACGAAAAGTTTTCTGCGAGACTTTACAACAATGAAATTGGCATCCAAGCATTATTTATTAGTAATTTTTTTAATAGATAGTTATGAAAACAATTTTAGAAAAGAATATTGATGTTTGAACAACGTTAATAATTTTTAAGTTATATATATATATATATATATATATATATATATATGACATTTAGAAACATGCACAATAACGGAATTCTGTCCTGTCTCATAATTAAATTTATCTATTTCATAAGTTACATCAGAAAGTTTATTTATAATTTTGTATGGTCCAAAGAAAGTAGGTTCTAATTTTCGAGTGTTAGGGTATTTAAATTCTTCATAAATTACAGAGTCTTGTATTTTTAATGGGCATTAGACAAAATTTCGATCATAGAGGGTAAAAAGGTGAAATTCCTGAGTTCGCGCTTTCGCAATTTTGAGGGCCTTGTCTACTGGAGGTGTATACATTTTAACTGCCTCACACAAAACCATTACCCTCCATTTTAAAAATCTGAATCAAAATTATCGTGAAAATTATAACTATATTTAGCTGCTAACTTTAACCAGAAATTTTATCTAATAAAACAGAAATTGTAAATATCATAGATATACCTTAAATTGGGATCAACTTTTAATTCTATTAATTTATAGATCATAAACAGATTCAAAAATTTTAATTATAGGTAATTTCTTACTTAAAATCACAAAATTTACTGAAAAAATTAATCATATTTATCAGTCAAAATTCTAGCAACAGCCTTGCACAGTTCCATCTTTCTTACTGAATTTAAATAAATTATAAGAATCCGGGAACCAAAGCTCACTGTAACCAGAAATTCTAACAAATAAAAGGGAAAACATAAATGTTAACTTAATTTTCAGCTCAAATGTCTAGTTGTAGGAACATTATCATGAAAATACTGCATTCTGAGACTATTTCTTGATAACAAACAAATATCAATAAATTAGAAAATGTACTTTTAAAAGTAAACTTGAGCTTCTAAGTTTTTTATATAATTCCTTATTATTACAAAATTGCCTTTAATCGTGCATAAAAATGTCATAATAGTCTTAATAAGTAACAGTAAATATCTTAAGAACATCATACTCCTCAATTAAATCCTTAAGAATAAAAATATTTCAATCTCCAACACATAATAATGATAATAATAATACTCATAAATTGGTAAGTAAGTAAGATTCACAGATAAATAATCAAATAAATAAATAAATTAGTAAAATAATAAATTAACTTCAAATTACTCTCATCAATAAAATAATAAATAAATAAATAAATAAATACACAATAAATATTTTTTCTCAATCATAAAAAGAATAAAAATAATAATCAAAACATTTAATAAAAAAACTTACAGTTTTTTGAAAAATCTTCAATAAATTCAATCGTCTTTAAATTCCTCATCAAATACTTCTTGCATACTCACCACTTTGAAGTCATTAATTTTCAAAAAATTTCCTATGACTATGAATACTGAACAAAATTTATGCACACAGATCAACATCAAGCGTCAGGAAATCCACATCAAACTCGAAGCGACTAGCAATTATTTCAGATTAGTATCTTCCTCAGCATAGATTTGAAAATCTTAATCAAGAAAATCTCCTTTTCTGCAGCCATTCAAGAAATCATGGCTTCAGGAAAATCAAGCCGACTCAAAGCACTTTACAGGAACAATTCCTCTGTTTTTGTCACTCCAGAAATCATGAGACTATGGCAGTTTTTGTTTAAGAACACATCCAATAATGACGGGCAAATTATTCAGCGATCCACAGTTTTTATTATCACTTCGTTCCATAGCAAGTTTCTTTAAAAACCAAAAAAGGCAGCGCAGGCATAAAACATCCTGTCGGCTCTAGAAAAGACTGTGACATTTTAAAGTTAGGAGCCAGAAACATCATCGCCAGGGTCCCCGTTCTTTGCACAGAAGTCATGGCCAGCGAGGGAAAAAATAAAAAATAAATAAATGTAGAATATCCAATAAATCACTCATTGGTGGCTGTAAGTTTATTTATTCAACTGTAGTCATTATAGAGGGAAAAACTCCTTTTTCCAAACGATCTTTTACCGAAATGTCCAAAAAATATTCCATCATTTACTTCAACCAGCCGTACTCATCGACGAAAGAACTCCAGAATCTCTCCCTTTCTCATCTCGAGACTTCCACCTTTAAAACTAAAAAGAAAATTCTAGAACTTTCTGTAATCTCAAACCATCATCCTTTTATGTAAACAGAATTCTTGTCCAGATACGAGACTATTTTACACAGACGATAAATTTATTTTTAAAAAAATATTATTTAACCAATTTATAATCGACTCAAAATTTCTTAGGCAGACGATTTTTATAAATGATTAATTTTAAGAGAAAAAGAAAAGAAATGAATTTATTAATGCACACATCAAAGGTTGACGGCGGAAAAATAAATAAATAGATAAAATAAAATAATGATATTTTTTGAAAGGTATGGTTTTGGAATAAATTTAATAAGATTTTCTTAAAAAGGGTTGATAAAAACATAGAAGAAATCAGTTTTATTTGGAATATTAAGAAATAAAGTTTTAATTAAGAATATTTTTAATTTAGAGCCATCTTTTTAAATTTACGCATACTGGAATAATGTTTTTTAAGGCAAATTAAGAATTTATATCGTCTGCATACAGATTAACAGATTAGATCTAGAAACAAGATTTTAATTTAATAATTTGAAGTAAGTACGGAACATTATTATAAGAAAATTAAGGTAGTATAAAGGTTAGTTTTGGCGAAAAAATTTTAAATTTGTAATATATATATATTTGAAGAACTTAAAATAACGATTTTTTTTAATAGGTAAACTCAGACTCAAAATTTGTAAAGTAATTCTCGTTGACCTATTATACAACAGTCATACTCAAATTTCGTTCTCGCGAGCCACAAGCATATACAGTCGAGTCTCTATATAACGAAATCCATTGTTCAAACAAAAAATTTGTTATATAGAAAAATTCGTTGAATAGAGAACGGCAAATTTTTTTCATTTAATGTTTAAATTTTGAAACAGAATTGTTTTTTGATGTGTTTAATTAAGTTTTTGAAATATTTAAAGAAATTTTTTTCAGAATCGCAAACATCTTCACTACTTCCTTTTTTTCCCCAGAGTCTTATTGAATATTTTCAAAATTATTACTTTATCAGAGAGAGTTGTGTTTAAACTAGAAGCGATTTTATGCAAATGCAGTAGAAGATAACACCAGTAAAGAGGATATTCAGTAATAATTCTTAATTCAAATGATCTCTCACAACAAAAAATGCTCCGAGTCGCCACAAACGACAAACATCCTCTCAACACTCTAAAAGTAATGAGAGTTAATTTAGGTAGATGAAAACCTGCTGAAAAACGACTTTTTCTGCAATTCCCCCTTACTATCTAAACCAAGAATAAAACACCATTTTAAAGACAATAATGGAATATTTTTATCTTTTAGGGTGCATTGTAATAGTTGCAAATCGCCTCATTAGCAAGCGTTTCAATCTTTTCCAAGAACGCATGCTCATCTTGGCTAAAACAAAGCCAAGTGTGCAAAAGATGTTGCAAAAAAATGCAAAAAGATGCTTTTCTTGGAGTTCGGGAGGGGGAGTTGAATGTCTTTTTTTGGACATGAGGAATAAGGTAGAGGAATGTAGCTATGAAATATAAACTAAAAATCAACTAAAAAAATTATTCTACAAATAATTTGAAGTGTTTTCCGAACTTATGATAGAACATTTTCGAAAAAATTGGTTAAATGGAAATATATATTTCGCTATATGGAGATTATTTTTAATATAATCATGAAAAAAAATTAACCGTTCCTAGTTCAGTCAATCCCGTAATAGTAAAATAACATTTAAATAAAGCTCATTTTATCAGTAGTTTTGAACGTTCGTTTCGGAAGAAATGTTACAACAACCTCTATTACCGAATAAAAAAAACTTAGTAGTCTATTGCAATTTCTATAGAAATATGCCGTGAAAATTTAGAAATATGTGGTGTAGAAGTTTTTTTTTTTTTTTTTTTTTTTTTTTTTTTGCAACAAAAGTTTAACCCTAAAAAGCTAAATAAAAAAAAATCAAGAGATTTTTTTACATAAATCAGTCTTTTTCTCAATGCAATTTATTATTATTATTTTATTTTTGAAATATATAGTGAAAACTTAAGTAATTTGGAATTATGGTTGATTAATCTTGAAAATTCAGAAACGTATACATCATTGTAGCACATATACTAAGACTACATTATAAAAAGAACTTTTGACTAAAAAAACAGATTTTAAGATGTTTTAACAATTTAAATTAATTATAAATAGCAGAATATATTTTATCTTCTCTTGAAAATGCATAAAATAACAATGAAATTCCTAATTATTTTTTTATGCAAGTGTAAATTAATTGCATAAATATGCATCAATGATTATGCGCCTCGGACCATAATAAAAGTTCGCCAGGCCACATGTGACCTGAAAGCTGCAGGTTCAGTATGGCTGACCTAGGAGCTTAAAATTTCGCAATTACGGAACCGTCAAAGTACAAATCTCATTCACATTTGATGGTTTTTTTTTCCTTAATTTGGAATTTTTATGTTAATTGGACACAATTCATACAAATAGCAGTTTTTATTTTTCTCCTATATAAATTAGAAACAAAAAAACTTGCTTTGATATTAAAATTAAACGTTGTATCTTATTGAATTAATTGTCATATTTATTTAATTTTAACAAATAGTGTCAAAAAAATAATTTTAAGAACATTGGTACTCAGAATATTTAATTAAAATTTTTATTTTATAAAGTACGAGAAAATAAGTAAGTTTTTATGTTTTAATATCCATTTAAAAATTCTGGCGTCAGTTCACCATTTTAACATTTTACAAAAATAATAACTCTGCGACAGAAAATGCCAAATGAAACAATCGAAAGATATACTTTTTAAATGAAATGAGTGAAAGATTTATATTTTAAATTATTTAAGTACAATACAAATGATGATAATAGGAACAATATTTGCCGATTTATTCCCTGTACCTGATTTACATAAAAAAGTCTAAATTTTTTTTTTGTTTTCTATGCCTGATAATCTGTATTGAAAGAGTTTTTTATTTTTTATATTCAATAAATTGTCTATAGGGTAGATTTTTTTTAACATGTTTTATTACCTTATCCTCGCTTAATTTGTTTTTCACAAAACTGCTCTTTGTATTGAAACATTTTTTCATGACGATAACCTATTTTCTTTTCAGCAAAATAATTGACTAGCATATTCATATCTTTTTTTTTTAATCATATATAAGGAATAAATCCTTACTTCAATATGTTAAATATTAATATCGGATGAAAACATCTTATTGCAGTTCAAAATGACATTTTGTGTTTAAAGAATCTTTTAGAAACTATAATATTAAATATTCTATATTCAGGATTATTTGACATTCTGTTGCTTTCACAGTTACTGTTATATTGAAAAACTAAATGAAATACCAAAATAATTTAAAATAAGAAATGATTGTTTTATAGTTTATAATTCCTGTTTCTTCAAGTTCAGATTTCTGTTCAATTTAAAATTTTAATATTGCATGTTTCATATAGAATAGGTAATAATATTAGGTAATATAGGTAGTAATAATAATAGAATTTTTATTGTTAAAGTTTTATAAATTTTATAACAAAACATGGAGAAATTTTTTTTTTCTGTGAGAAAAGCAAAATAATACCAAAATGAAGCTTTAATGATAATACAGTGTACTCTGTAATCTATATATATATTACGCTATCGGACGTGGTACAGAAAATGCGTTTATTTGTAAATTGTTTAATGGCAACGCCCAAATGAAACGCATCTTATTGGTTAATGTATAAAAGTTTTTTGGTAGGATTTAGACCACGGTAAATTGGTTTATTTATGTTTTGTTCTTTCACTGCAGTTATAAAGCTTCAAAATAATATTATTTTTGTTTTTTCTATTCTTAAAATAAATAAATGCATAAATAAAAGTCATGAATTTTAAGCGTTTCAGTTTCAAATTAAAGTTATGTTGCATAAATGAAATGAGTGAAAGGATTATATTATTATATTTTAAATGAAATTAATGAAATGCGAAAAAATGCCGTGGGTCCAATGTTTGGCGATTTATGACCTGCACCAGGCTAGCATAAAAATACCGAGTTCTTGATTTCACGGTACAGATGTCAGATACACAGGACATTGGCGCGACTTTTTTTCTGATGCCAATTTGGCGAAAACTGCGCTTTCAAATACCATTTACATATATATATTTAGTTATTTTCTATTATTTAAAAAAGAAAATAATAATAAATAAATAAAATTATTTAATAATTATAGAACAAAACGATTTATATCATTTAAAAAAAGAAATTAAAAGTAAATGAACAGTTTACACATGTGAAACGTATAATTTCCATGTTTTTGTAGCCTATATCCCATAGCGCAGATAATCGGCCGACAAAAATACACCATGTTTTTGTAATCGCGTCAATGTGGTACGTATATGATATCTATGCATATTTCTCTTGCAGAATCTTCTAATTTGTCAAAAAAAAATGAGCAAATAAAATAAATTATGTATTAAAGCAATATGGCTTAATCCTTAGAATACATTTAAGGGAAACCAAACTGGTCGTCAAGGGTGGCTAGTAAATATTATATATTCCTTATGATTATATTTTATCAAATAATTTTAAATTAATATTTATGTATAGACATTTTCACAGATTCACAGCATATAGAGAATAACTGTTTGAAATGTATTTAACCATTAATCCATATTTTAGGACTATTTTAATAAGTAAAAAAAGTTTAATTGCTATTGGAAACATTAATCGCATAGCTCTTTCATAACCAAGTGTCATTTGCATAGCAATATTTTATATAGTGTAAGAATTTTTGTCTTTCTTTCTTTCTTTCTTTAAAGCTTGAAAAAAAATCAGAGAAGAAACATATTTTAAACAAGTCAGAAATTTTACGTCAAGCGTGTCAAATAAAGTGCGTTCGTACTACATATGTAACTAGCTTTATAAGTATTTAGATCTTGATTATTATGCAAATATGCATGAATACCATGCATGAGTTCTCTATCAAAATTACTTCTTGCACTAATTTTAAGAAATCCTTTATACGATGTATGTACAAAAATTTAGCGAAAAGAATGGATTTTTATAAGCACTGTATATTTCTTTAACTTTACTCTGCGCAGTCATACATATATGAATCAATTAAAATTCAGTATTTCATAAACAAATTCAGTTCCAAGCTACAACTGTATTGAAATAGAAATATTCGCCTTATCTAATCTTGCAAAATTTCCTATTAAAATAAGGGATCAATTAAGCATTAAAATTTGTGTATTTCGATCTCTTATTATGAGTATTAAAAAACTTACTTCTAAAAGAAAAAATTCGTACAATGCAAAGGTTTTAAAAAAAAATTCCTAAAAAGCCTGATACTTCAGGCGATCAAAGTGGCCTTAGATAAATCACGCAATACCGTCATTTTTCACTCCTTGTTAATGTTGATTTCTAAATAAAATAAATACCGTGTATCCTAAAATAATATGACTGATTTTAAAATTCAATAACTTTCAAATAGACCAGCAGTCGGCAGCACAGATAATAACTTCATCGAGTTCGCTTCTGAAATTTCAGAATTAGTTAAAACTCGATCAGCCTATAACAACACAATCGATCTGCCAAGTATTATCTTGTTGGTAAACATCTGAAAACACGATTTTACCAGATGACTCATAGCTTTACTATTGTGTTTTCCTGCACTCAAAGATATGAAAACATGGGGGAGTGGGAGCAGGAAAACACCGTGATAAATCTATGAGTCAACTGTTAAAATCTGGTTTTCGGGATTTTTCTACCAAAATATGACTTGGAAGACCGGATACATTTTAATATGCTAATCTAGTTTTAACTAATTCGGGAATTTTAGCCGTGAACTCGATAAGGTGATTGTCTATTCTGCCGCCTCACGGTCTAAAACGGTGACAACTACTTAAGGGAGACCCGTACCCCATTTTCAGCCAAAAATCAACAAAAGTTCAAAAAAAATTTTATCTCAGAAAACGATAAAATACATATTTGCGAATATCCATGCAAAATTTCAGAACTCGGGGACACTTGGAACAGGTAGAAAACGAGCTTTTTAAATTGTACTCACTATAAAGGACTAGCGGCCATTTAAAACGTATTTTCCTGAAAATGACTTTTTTCATATTTTGCCTAAGTTCAAAGTACTAAGGCTCAGTGGTAAAATGATTTAGAAACAAAGTGTTTATGTTTTTAGAATCTTAAAAACATTTGCAACAAAAGTAAGGAGAGATATTTTTTTTAACTGTTTCTGAAAATTTTACATAAATTGGTAAACATGAAAATTATAACGGATTTAAGGAAATTTACCATGCGTATTTTTTTTTAGCCGATTAAAATAGAAAATTAAAAATATCTCTCCTTAGTTCTTTTCTATATACTATAAAACTATTTAAGAAATTTTAGTAATACCAAAATATTGAAAATTGAATGAGGAGTAGTAATTTTAAAAAGTGTATTTTTCGACAAAAAAAAATCATAAAAATCCCCATAAAAAATATACTTTTTAATAAAAAGTGATTTTTTTTTTTTTTTTTTTTTTTTTTTTTTTTTTTGCTAATTATTTCTTACAAGAAGATTCTTAAATAGTACACCAAAATTCATTACTTTAAAATCAATAATAAAAATTTTGGGTTTTTTCTTACGGGTCCCCCTTAACAAAAATTTTTGCAGGAGGATTATGTAAGATCTCAGGAGTTGATTTACTACAATTCCCGGTTTTAGTCCCAAAGATAGATGATGCCTGCAAGCAATAGGCGCTAAATTGAAATAAATTTCTTTGACTATGCTCTTCTCCCAGTATTGATGCGAAGGAAGAAGGTTAAATACATGGAGTGGATCTCTAAGAACAAGACTGCATTGGCGAACAAACCCACTCCATACATTTAACCTCGTTCTTATACATCAATGCTGGAAAAGGAGAGTGTCAAAAGATGGCTCTCAAATTAACGCCTATTGTTTACAGCGACATCTACATCTGTTATTTGTAACTGAAACAGGGAATTACAGTAAAAATACTTCTGAGAGTTTCCTGAAAACCTTTTTAATCCTCCTGTCAGGATTCTTTGAATAAGTATCACAATTTGCAAGCTATTAAAACAGTCAATACATTTTAGAACACCGGTACATTCAGTACTTTCCTGAAATATTAACAAAAACGCAACAGTATCATTTAAAAAAAAAATCAGAAATATTAATCAAAAAATTTAAAGAAATCCAACGTGGTATCTTCATTTTTCGATTATTTTTGCCAAAAAATATACAGATATTTTTGTAACTATACCCTAGTTTGCATCTTTTCATAACCAAAAATGCACGCTAAAGAAAATTTCCATTTCAAAATATTCGAAACGAAAAATTATTTTTTCGTGATTGATCTCGCATCGATAAATTTTTGTTTGTTTGTTTATTTACGAAAAAACCTTTTTGTAAGTTGAGAATATCTAGAATAACGAAAAAATTGTTTTAAAGATGAATCTAGGTATTTTTACTGAAAAAAATTCATTCTTTGAGTTTGGTTTGTTAAAAAATGTATAAGAATATTTTTAGAACTGTGTAAATCTTAAAGGATTGTAGTGTATATTTTTAATTAAAAGTTTAAATAATAAACATATATAACTTCATTCAAAGCGTGCACATGAGAAATTATAAGACTGAAATGATAAAAACCACATAAAACGCATTTCATGATTTTCTTCACATATTGATAAACTTGTCAGCTACACTTGTGAGTGTAACTGATAGCTCACACGATATGTTTAACTTAGTTTTATTCAGTATAAATTTATATTTTTCCCGCAAAAATTTCGAGAGAAAATATTCGTTTTTTACTGCCCACACTGATGATGAAGAAAACTAATTTTAAAAATCCCTTCCGGCTCAGCCAACAGGCGTGAGTAAATTTTGAAATTAAGTTCTAATTTCATCAACAAAAACTAAATTAAGATTAGAGATAAACCCAGGTTAACAATCTTATTTGGTCACTTTTGACGAGTTTTTAATTTAATTTTGCTGTAAGAACTTTTTTTCTGAAACATATTGATAAGATAATTTTTTCTTCAAAGGCTATCTATTTTTAATTTGTTTCTACTGTAAAATTTGGTCCATTGAAAACTTGATAATGTGATAGTTGTAGATAAAATAAAGAAGATTTATAATAAATGTAAGCGGATTAGATACTGATATCTAATAGAGTTAGACAAATTTGTAATTACAGTTATCTATAATTACAATTTAATTGTATGTAATTAATAATAGGGCCATTCCACTGTCACGTGCGGGACAATCAGACACCATAACTCCACCAAAATTGTGTTATAGGGCTTAAAATTCTTCTGAAACAGGAATAAACACATTTTTGTAAGCTTATATTTGGTATAACAATATCTCAGGCAGGGACAGATTTTTCCTAAATGGTTTTATGATTTAGTTATTAATTAATTTGCATGCGTCACGTGCAGGACATCTGAAGTCAACCACTTGTAATTTGCTTTATGATCCAGCTAACATTTCTGCTCTACTAGTTTTGCAATTTCAAAAGAAAAAATATATATTAGAAGCTAAAGGTCTAATGTTCATGAAATAAACATCATTTTTTGAAAAATAAATTTTTAAACTGCTAAAAAATATATAACATATAGTGTCACGTGCGGGACACGGTTGTCACGTGTGGGACATTTGCAAATATCATTGAAGTAACCTTTTCAAAAATCAGAAAATAAAGGAATACAAAAAATAAAATACATATTATACATTTTACAATACAATTTACAATGTAATTTAACTTTTTTGTACAAAATAAATGTTCAAATTGACATTTTTAAACATAAAATAAAGTAAATGTATAAACAGAAACTCAAAAGTTTTCCATAAATTTGAAACAACCTCTATTTATAGCTACAGTGGGAGTTGATATTTTTTTTTTTACCACATCTTTAAATGAATATAGAATTTTATCTGGATACTGTGGCCACTTGTAGAATTTATCACTATTTATGATGACAGATATTCAATACTTTCATGATTGGTGCTTGTAATAATTTCACCAGGATAATTAATGCCATCATATTTTACAACTACCCATTCACCCATCTTAAAAGAAGTTGCTGTTTCTGAAGAGATGTTTAATATAATTGCGCACTGGAGGATTCATAGCACCATTTTCTACCTTATCTTTTTCATTCTTCTAGCACTAGTAGACTTAGATCTTTCCATTTCTGCTACATAAATAACAAACTTTATCAATTATAAATGTTTTTGTCTAAATTTACTTAATTTCATAGAAACATTGAACTTTAATTCTATTTTAACTTGGAAAACAGAATATAAATAAGCAGTTTTATTATTTATTTTCTGCAGAATAATAACAAGTTCTTAAACACATGACTCTTCTTATTATATATAAAAAAAAACCTATAAATTAAGTAGATCAATTCTTACTAGAAAACAATATGTTCTTATAATAAAAATAACCATCAAAATGTTTAAATTTTATTAAAATAAATTTATAAAAAAATAGAAAAAAAATATTAGCATCACATAAAAAAAATGGAACTATCATAAAAAATGTTTAAAAAAAATCTTAATTTCGTTTTAGTTACATAGAATATGTTCTTAGGACAAAATAATCATTAAACTGTTAAACTTATGCTATAATAAATCTCTATTTAGCATTCAGAAAACAAAAATAATCGTCTTGCTCGTAAGGTGTCACGTGCAGGACAATTTTGTTTTTATATTTTTCTCCAAATAAAAATTTGGCCCAAATTTTTAACTAGCATAGGATAAGTGCACTACACTAAACTGCTTTAGAAATGCCAATTAAACAAAATAAATGAGTTCCTTTTTTCTCCTAATTTGAAAAGTTCATCTTTTGTGTCACGTGTAGGACACAGAAACAAAGCTTGTTGTGTGTGCTGTAGTATTTATTTGAAATTATCCTAGATTTTTAAGTTTAGTGAAATAAAAAGAATGAATATTAGACTTACCTAAAATGTTGATTTCAAAAGTTTCATTGGATTTTCTTTATTAAAAAAACTCACTCAAAATCCATTATAAAACTCAACATACTTGCTTGCACATGCAAGCCATCTTTAAACTGTTGTGTTGCCAATCCACAAAAGAAAAACTTTAAATTCTTACTCAAAACATAAAATTTGACATGTTGCCATTCAGTAAATACCAAACATATTTATTTACACAAACTTTTTAAAATGACTATCAATTTACCTTTTTTCATGGAATGGCCCAATAGTTAAAATTAAATGAGGTAAAAAAAATCTTGCAGCACTGTAGCCTGAACCACCATTTATTTTACTATTTGATTAAATTTCTGTGCTTGAATGGATATAACTATAATCAATCATCTACAATTAAATTCTAATTACATTGTTGTCAATTGGAATCACAAATCTGCCAACTCTGCACTTCAATAATATTTATAAATTTCAACATGTTTACAATAATGTAAAATCTTAAATATATCCCCCCCACTTCCAAAAAAATATATAATAATAAAATTTCCTTATACCATAATGTAATGTAATTCATTTGGGTGTCCCTGTAAACGAACCGTAAATGTAAATAGCATACACTTTCTTTTCAGTATCGAATCATAGTAAACCACAATAACATATACGAATTTCAGAGAAATCTGTCTATTTATTCGAGTTATAACATGGACAGGCGATTAGACAGACTAACAAACCGAATTCATAAACACTCTTTAACTGGAAAGCGTTAAATTAGGATTGCCAGTTATCCAGGATTTGATCACCGCCTATTAAATCAAATTATCCAGGTACCTTCATATCTAGATTATATCCTGAATGTAATTAGTCTACATCAGAGATTCTCAAACTGTGGTACGCGTACCAGTACTGGTACATGAAATTCTGTTTATGGTACGCAAAAGCGCGATATTGATACATAAAATAATAGAGAATGTACAAAAAAATGTTTAATTACCTACTTTTTTTTCTTGATTTATCCGTTCACATGATCGTCTGTTAATTGTCTTTGACAGTATTTTGAACTGTTAAAACTAATGGCAACACATTGCACCTTTTAATGGTGAAAGGCTTGTCTCTCTGGTGACACCTCTAAAGGAGCCAAATTAGCATCTTTAATTAGGATGAAAAGATGGCGCCCTTAATCCAGAGTACCCAATAATTAAAAAATTAAAAATATACTAACCGACTTTCGGCCCTCGATGAATTCGAACGTAGAACGTCTGATTACAAGCTTAGCGCCTTATCCACTCGGCCATCAAATTCACCTTCAAAGTCTCCCTGAAATGTTTATATGTCCTGAAATTCAAAGGTTGCTTTATATAAAAAAGCTCGCCAAAAGTTAGCCATCCGAAGTTCTAAACAAAATTGGAATAGCGTACAGCGGTGATAGTCATCATAGGAAAAAATTGCTGTGTTGATCCACCAGTGACAGCGAGTTGAAGTGCAAGGATACACGTTACAGAGCATGCGCAAATGACTTAGGGGTGAAAATCTTTTAACGGTATGCATTGCGCGGCACCCTAATTAGCGTGAAACACCCAATGGCACCCCAAACACATTTTCAAGCCCACTGGTGCCAAGCGATTTAACCTTTTCAACCCTGGGCGTCAAATGCAACCGGTTCGTCCCCTTTATTTTTAACAGTATGCTTTCTCTTATTTTAATGTAATTTCGATTGAAATTTTTAGATAAATGGAACTAATGCTTCGGTAGATGTTGAGTTGCCTTTTGACCCTTTCATCCTTCCTGCAAATTTTTCTAATATTACTATTGTATGTATTTAAAATATACTTCAAAATCTTCGATCTCGCATAATAAACTGTTTATTTTCTGGATGTATGTAATTTCTTATGTAGGTTATTCATTTATTAATTTTTTTTTATATATATTTTATTATTGATATAAACATAGTATTCATACAATAACAAAAAAAAATAACGAAGAAGACGAATTGTAGTATGTACCATTTTTTTCCATGTTTAACAAAAAGTATTTATGTTCTCTACTTAGGTACGTGTATATTTGTAACCAAAAAAGAATACACTTCATATTGTTTTTCTGCATTACATTTGAGAATTTTCTTTTGATGGTACGCGGAAGTATGAACTTATATTTAAAGGTGCGCCGATTCAAAAGTTTGAGATCCCCTGGTCTAGATAATTGAAGTTCATTGTATATGAATACCGGATTGATGCATATGGATTTCTTTTCACAAAATCTATTTGACTATCATATCCAAATCAAAGCATATTTTTCTCATAATGAAAAATATATTACAACACATTCAATAAAATAATGATTTTAAATGAAAAGTTCTTATTCTTTGACTTCCAAAAGACCTTTTTTGTGTATATTGGATCCTTTTCAAACTGGTGAGTTATTAAACATTGTTCATTTTTGGATCAGCTGACATGTTATCGCTCTCCGGATTATTATTGTATTCAAAAACCAAATGAAAAGGATAAAAAATGCCTTTAAATTAAAAAAATTTTCGATATATTGCGCACAGATTAAATTCTTTGTGAACATGAATTCAACTATTTACTTTGAAATATTAACATTTTATTCAAGGTACCAAACAGATTCTTTTCGACCTCATTTGTAAAGCTTTTGTAAGTACTATAACAAATAACAGATATGAAATACGGCATTTGCGGTTTTAACAAGGATAAAATATTATGAAAATGCACGGTTATTGATAATGCGATACTTTATGACATTTCTTAACGTTAAATTTTAAGCCTTCTATACAAAAAAGTATAAGCTTCTTTAATGACAATTTTGTAAATAAATAAAGAGAATCGTCTGCAATACATAGATTCTAATAACAACTCTTTGATTATATTTTCAATATTTATGATTTAAAATTACAATAAGAAGAAAATAAAATCGTTAAATAAAATTTATTATGAAAATATGTATCACTTTCGAAAATTACAATGATATATGCGTAATTTTTGTAATTTTTTATAAGAAAATTAATTTAATGCTACAATATTACACTGTTAAAAATAAATCTGTGAATTCCAGGTGAAACTACCGGCAGCAATGTAGCCGAACTTTTACCGTTCCGTTAGTAGATTTTCCGTTGTGGGAAATACAAGAAGGGAAAACTCCGATGTAAGAATCAGTAACATTCCGTTACAAAGTTTGATTTATAACAGTAATAATTTAATATAATTTTTAAAAATGATTTAACCGATTAATCTTCAAAGAATTCGAAATCACCGAGGGATTTTAAGCTGCTATGTTATTTTACTTAATTGTTATTTTGGATAATTTAGTTCACGCCGTCCTCAGGATCGAACTCGGGACCTTCAGATTGCTGAACAAATTCTTACAAACTGAGCCAAAGTTGCTGATGCTGAACGGTACAAAGTAAGTCTTTTATGAGTTAGTGGGAAAATCGGTTGTGCTTTTTAAAGATTTCCTTTCAAATATATTCCTTAGAATGTTTATAAACGAATTATTTTAGACTGATGCATAATACTTATTATTTTTTAAAATCATTTAAAAAATTTTAAATAGTTTAAATTAAAAAAAATCACTGTTTAAAACCACTGTTTTATTTTTAATAAAAAATTTTTATTAACAATTTTTTTTACAATATATATATATATAGAGAGAGAGAGAGAGAGAGAGACATTTTTTTGAAATTGTCGTACACTATTTATTTCTTTATTTATTTATTTTTCGGCTAATAAATGAAAAGATTTTTAATAAGAAAAAAAGAGAAAAATAAACAGAAAAAATGTAATTTAAAAGGAATTTTTTATGCTTCATTATTCCATGGCGCCAATGGGACTCGAACCCACAATCTGCGCTAGCAGGCGATTAGCGGTATGGTGCCTTGACCACTCGGTAATGGATCTCCCCACACAACGGAGTGTCTCCGTTTTTTGTTTTTATTTCCATCCGTTTCGTTATTTTCAGGAAATATGATGGAATTTTGTGATTTGTAACGGAAAATACCCTTTTGTTGTTAAAAGGGAGCTTTTCTGTGAAATTCAGGAAAAAAATGTTCGTGAATTTCAGAATTTTTTTAACAGTGTAGCTTCAACTGCGTAGTTTTTTTTTTTTAAATATTTAGTTGAGTTTTTTATTATTATTCAGTACTTAGCATCATTATTATTTTTATTTTAATAACTGCTCATGATGTATAAAGTATTTTATGCGCATGTACCGGCAGAACTAAATACATGGATCTTATACAGCTTATTATTAGTACAGTAGAGCTCCAATAATATATACCAATTTTAGGAAAATCTGTCTAATATATACTAATTTTAGGACAACCTGTCTCTATTAATTCGAATTAGGATATGGACAGGCGGGAGACAAACAAACCAAATTCTTAAACACTTTTCAACTATGTTGGAAAGTATTAAAAATATGATCGCTCAGTTATCCTGGATTTGGTCGCGACCTAGGAAATCAAATTATCCAGATATCTTCCTATCCAGATTATATACTGAAAGTATTTAGTCTAGATAATTGAATAAATATATATGAATACCGGATAGATACATATGGATTTCTTTCCACAAAATCTATTTTAAACGGCATGTTTAAATGAAAGTATACTTTTCTCATAATGAAAAATATATTACAACTCATCCAATACAATAATAATTTTGAATGAAAAACTCTTATTATTTAAGTTTCAAAAGACTTTTATTGTGTAGATTGGATTCTTTTCAAATTAGTGAGTTAATAAACATTGTTCTTTTTTGGATCAGCTGACATGTTATCGCTCTCCGGATTATTATTCTATTCAGAAACCAAATATAAAAGGATAAAAAAATGCCTTTAAATTTAGAAAATTTTCTATATATTGCACCCAGATTAAATTCTTTGTAAACATGAATTCAGCTGTTTACTTTGAAACATTAATATTTTATTCAAGGTACCAAACAAATACTTTTCGACCTCATTTGTAAAGCTTTTGTAAGTATAACAAATAACAGATTTGAAATACGGCATTTGCGGTTCCAACAAAAGTAAAGTATTATGAAACACGTAAAATATTATGGAACACACAAAAGTAAAGTATTATGTACGTTTATTGATAATGCGATGCTTTATGACATTGCTTACCTTTAAATTTTAAGCCTTCTATCCAAAAAATTATAAGCTCATTTAATGAAAATTTTCTAAATAAATAAAGAAAATCGGCTGCTATACATAAATTCTAATAACAATTCTTTGATGATATTTTCAATATTTATGATTTAAAATTACAATAAGAAGAAACTAAAATCGTTTATTATGTAAAGATTATGGATCACTTTCGAAAATTACAATACCATATGCGTAATTTTTTATAAGAAAAAAAATTTCATGCTACAATATTCGCTTCAACCGCATAGTTTTTGTTTCGTTTTGTTTTCAATAAAAGGAATTTGATGCTACAATAGTAGCTTCAACAGCGTAGTTTGTTTGTTTGTTTTTTAATATTTAGTTGGTTTTTTATTAATAAATACATATCAACATCGTTATTATTTTTATTTTAATAACTGCTGATTGTGTATAAAATGTTTTATGCGCATGTACCTGCCGAACTAAATGTATGGATATTACACAGCTTTTAATTAATACAGTAAAGCGCCGCTATCGAAACTCTAATTAAACTTCGATAATATATATAAATTTCATGGCAATCTATCTCTATTTATTCGAGTTAGAAAATGGACAGGCGGGAGACAGACAAACAAACCTAATCCATAAACACTTTTCAACTATGTTGAAAAATGTTAAAAATATGATTGCTCAGTTATCCAGGATTTGGTCGCGACCTAGGAAATCAAATTATCCAGATAGCTTCCTATCCATATTATATCCTGAATGCATTTAGTCCAGATAATTGAATAAATATATATAGATACCGGATAGATACAAATGGATTTCTTTTCACAAACCCATTTTAAATGACATATTCAATTGAAAACATATTTATCTCATAATGAAAAATATATTACAACTCATCCAATACAGTAATAATTTTGAATGAAAAGTTCTTATTCTTTGACTTTCAAAAGACCTTTTTTGTGTAGATTGGATCCTTTTTAAAAATGTGAGTTATTAAACATTGTTCCCCAGGTAAAAAAAAAATCAGCAAAAAACCTTTAAAAAAAGTTCAGGTAAAATACCGGTATCTGGAACTAAGGTTTTTTGAAGGTAAAAAACCTGAATTTTCCCTGAAAGAAAATTATTCAGGTATTTTGCAGGTATTTGGAACTAAGGTTTCTTGAAGGTAAAAAATCCGCATTTTCCCTGAAAGAACAATATTCAGGTATTTTTCAGGTATTTGGAACTAAGGTTTCTTGAAGGTAAAAAACCTGCAATTTCCCTGTATATGTGAAAAAACAAAGATTTAAATTGCACATTTCTTAATTGTATTCAAAATAAACAATAACACCTCCTCCCCCCAATTTAGAAGTCGTAGATATAGGAACCCAGCGTAAAAGAATAAATATTAATTAATTAATGAGATAATTAGAAATTAGTGTGATAGTACGGTGAGTGCGGCGTAATCATGCCGACCACCGGTAAAAACAAAAATGCCGTACTAAAAAAAAAAATTTAATTTTAAAGAAAATTAATTAAAATCGTTAATTTTATGTAATAATTAGTCAATTTCCCAGTTTTTATCTAAAAATTTGAAAAAAAATATTTTTACGAAAAAAATGAAAAAAAATGTCGAAAAATATTCTAAGTTTAGAAATTAAAACATTAAAAATGGAGAAAATAGTTAAAGTTTTTTATATAAATGCATATAATTACAATATATAAATATAATTACATTATGTAATTACTGGGTACATTTGAGGCCAGTGTATTGTCTTGAAGTTTTTTAATCGTGAGATTTTTTTCAAAGTTCAGAAATTCCACGTGGTCGCTACGGGGTCTGAATTGCTTCTGGCAGGGGTGAACGGGACGCTATCTTGTGGATATATATCTTAATACTTATCCCCATTAGGCTGAACTTAGCGTTATTTAGCTCGAATTCGAAAACGTGGTTCTAGTATAATTTGGAAGAAATAATAATAAAACTTTAATTAATGCGAGAATTTTTATGAGAAACTTTTTATAAACTAATCTTGATTGAAAATTAGACTATGGAGATGATTTTTACATGATTTGAGAATTTTTATTTAAGAGTTTAAGCAATTAAATACTTAGAATTGTGGAACTTAGTATCAAGCGCCGATATAATTAACTGGCAAAGGAATGTGATAATTAATTACTTATAATTTAATTAATAATTGTCCTAAAAACATGCAACTTACCTCAAAATGTTAGCTGAGATATTAACGCATCTAAATCAATAGAATTTTCCTGTCCCGCGGGCCGTGGGTCGCGCCTATTCTTGTATTTTGAAGAGCATTTCTGGGACACGTCCTCACGTAACAAAACGAAGGCTTGAACTAAGATATTGTAAATATTCACTAAGTCATTAAGTCACTAAAGGTAAATTGAAGGCTATATTTTTCTTCAAAATACCTGAAGTACAGTTATCAAAAATTAGCTAAGTCACTGAAGGTAAATTGAAGGCTATATTTTCTTTCAAAATACCTGAAGTATACTTATCAAAAATCAGCTAAGTCACTAAAGGTAAATTGAAAGCCATTAACTTGCTGATAAAAGTCTCTATACAACCTTTAAAAATTTGTGCATTTTGTCCAGTTTTCAATTTCCTTCAAAATACCTGAAGTGACCTTCAAAATACCCGATTAGTAATTTGGAGGTCAGATAAATGCCTGCATAAAATCTTTTGATTAACAGTAAATTCCCTCAAATAAACCTGCGCTTTTAATTTGCCTTCAAAATCCCTGTAGAAACCTTCAAAATCCCTGTAAAATCTTATCTTTTCTAAAGGTTTCTTGCTGATTTTTTTAACCTGGGTCATTCTTGGATCAGCTGACATGTGATCGCTCGCCGGATTATTATTTTATTCAGAAACCAAATAAAAAGCATAAAAAATGCCTTTAAATTTAGAAAATTTTCGATATATTGCGCACAGATTAAATTCTTTATGAGCATGAATTCAACTGTTTACTTTGAAATATTAACATTTTATTCAAGGTATCAAACAGATTCTTTTCGACCTCATTTGTAAAGCCTTTGTAAGTACTATAACAAATAACAGATTTGAAATACGGCATTTGCGGTTTTAACAAAAGTAAAATATTATGAAAATGCACATTTATTGATAATGTGATGTTTTATGACATAGCTTAACTTTAAATTTTAAGCTTTCTATTTTAAACTAGTTGGATGTGCCAATCCCAAAACTTTCTTCTATCTCATACGTACATTTTAATATTTAAAAAAAAATAGTTACTCATTTTAATGCTTTAATAATTTTAATTCAATACCATACTAACTTTGATTTTCATCTTAAATTTTTGCTTCAATCAACTAACTGGTGTAAAAACGAATTTCCGTCTCTGCACGAGCCGATGGACAAAGAATGATAGGCAGATTTTTTTTTTTCAAATTCAGGGAGGACCTACTTGCCTTACCAAAACATAATCATATACATAAAATTTAGTTCAGTTCTAGAACTAACTTCAAGAACTTTTATGTGGCGCAATATTGAAAATGGGATAAAGTTCGCAATTGCAGCGCCCCCTTCCGGCGGATTTTTTCCAGATTCATGGCGATCCAACTAGCCATAGCCATACACTTACACAAAAAATTTCGTTCAATTCGATGGCTAACTACATGTACTTTTGGTCGGTATAATACTGAAAATGGCACAAAAATCGCGATTGCAGCGCCCCCTTCAGACGGATTTTTTTCAAATTCAGGGAGGACCAACAGGCTATAGTCATACACATACACAAAAAATTTGGTTCAATTCGATGCATAACTTCATGTACTTTTGGTTGGTACAATATTGAAAATGGCACAAAAATCGCGATTGCAGCGCCCCCTGCTGTCGGATTTTTTTCAAATTCAGAGAGGACCAACTAGCCCTAGTCATACACATACACAAAAAATTTGGTTCAATTCGATGTATAACTTCATATACTTTTGGTCGGTACAATATTGAAAATTGCACAAAAATCGCGATTGCAGCGCCCCCTTCCGGCGGAATATTTCAAAACTGAAGGAGGACCTGCTTGCCACAGCCAGAAACATTCACAAAAAATTTGGTTCAATTCTATGCATAACTTCATACACTTTTTGATGGTAGAATGGCGACATACACACAGACAGACACACAGACAGACACACAGACACACGGACAGACAGACATATTGTAAAAACATGTTTTTTGGAATCTCTAACCCCTAAAACGTGTAAATCCGTCGAAATCCGGAAGTCGAAAAAAATTTCGATTACAATACTTTCTTCTATTGAAGATAGAAGAAAGTAAAAATGTATAAGCTTGTTTAATGACAATTTTGTAAATAAATAAAGAAAATCGTCTGCAACACATAAATTCTAATAGCAACTCTTTGATTATATTTATCATTTAAAATTACAATAAGAAGAAACTAAAATCGTTTATTATGAAAAGATTATGGATCACTTTCGAAAATTATAATGATATATGCGTAAATTTTGTAATTTTTTTATATGAAAATAAATTCGATGCTAAAATATTCGCTTCAACTGCGTCAATAAAAGGAATTTGATGCTTCAATATTAGCTTCAATTGTATAGACTTTTTTGTTAATATTTCATTGAGCTTTTTTAAATATTTAGTTGAGTTTTTTAATTATTAAATACATATCAACATCATTATTATTTTTATTTTAATAATTGCAAATTAATTGTGTATAAAGTATTTTATGCGCATGGGTGCCTGCCGAACTAATTGTATGGATCTTATACAACTTATTATTAGTACAGTAGAGCGCCACTACCGGAACTCCAATTTAACTCCAATAATATATACCAATTTCAAGACAATCTGTATCTGTTTATTCGAGTTAGAATATGGAACAGACAAACAAACCGAATTCATAAACACTTTTCAACTATGCTGGAAAGTGTTAAAAATATGGCTGCTCAGTTACCCAAGATTCGGTCACCGCCTACGAAATCAAATTATTCAGATATCTCCCTAACCAGATTAGATCCTGAATGTATCTAGTCTAGATAATTGAATAAATATACATGGATACCGGAGAGATACATGTGGATTTCTATTCACAAAATCTATTTTAAATGGAATATTCAAATCAAAATATATTTTTCTCATAATGAAAAATATTTTACGACTCATCCAATACAATAATAATTTTGAGTAATAAGTTCTTATTTTTTGACTTTCAAAAGACCTTTTTTGTGTAGATTGGGTTGTTTTCAAACTGGTGAATTATTAAACATTGTTCATTCTTGGATCAGCTGACATGTTATCGCTCTCCGAGTTATTATTCTATTCAAAAACCAAATGAAAAGGATAAAAAAAATGCATTTAAATTTAGAAAATATTCGATATATTGCGCACAGATTAAATTCTTTGTGAACATGAATTCAACTGTTTACTTTGAAATATTAACATTTTATTCAAGGTATTAAACAGATTCATTTCGACCTCTTTTGTAAAGCTTTTGTAAGTACTATAACAAATAACAAATACGGCATTTGAAATACGGCATTTGCGGTTTTAACAAAAGTAAAATATCATGAAAATGCACATTTATTGATGATGCGATGCTTTATGACATTTCTTAACATTAAATTTTAAGACTTCTATTCAAAAAAATTATAAGCTTGTTTAATGACAATTTTTTTAATTAAAAAAATATCGTCTGCTATACATAAATTCTAATAGCAATTCTTTGATGATGTTATCAGTATTTGCGATTTAAAATTACAATAAGAAGAAACTAAAATCGTTTATTGTGTAAAGATTATCGATCACTTTCGAAAATTACAATGATGCGTATTTTTTTATAAGAAAAAAAATGATGCTGCAATATTCGCTTCAACTGCGTAGTTTTTGTTTTGTTTTGCTTTTAATAAAAGGAATTTGATACTACAATGTTAACTTCTACTGCAAGTTTTTTTTTTTTTTTTTAATACTTAGTTAAGTTTTTTGTACTTTTAAATACATATCAACATCGTTATTACTTTTATTTTAATAATTGCTCATTGTGTATAAAGCATTTTATGCGCATGTGCCTGCCGAACTAAACATGGATCTTACACAATTCGTTTATTATTAGTACAGTATAGAGCGCCGCTATCGAAACTCTGACTAAACTCCAATAATGTATATCAATTTCAGGGCAATCTGTCTCTATTTATTCCAGTTAGAATATGGACAGGCAGGCCAAGTGAATGTGACATTTAACGATATGACATTATTGGCATTTAATCTTACAGTTTAGCGATAATTTTTTGATCTACGGGATAATCAAGCAATACCGAATTGCGTAAAAGAAGAATCCTTATAACACCAAAAATAACAATTATATTAATTAACAATTTACTGCGTTGGATTAAGCTTCTCATTTCCAACTAAAATATATCTTTGAATTGAAATTTGAATGAAATACAGAGTCATGAAAAATCGAAGAATATAGAAAATATTATTACAAATATCTCAGCAACTAATTATCCGATAGACTTCATTCTTTATGCACATTTTTTTATTGTCCTTTACATTCACTCCTTAAAATAAAAAAAAATCGAAAAATTTATGCACTTTCATTAGAACGAATATTTCGAGAGTTCGAAAAAGATAGTTCCGGATAATTGAGGTTACTGATATTAAATAGGTTTTTTTCCATTCTTACATACTAAGTACATACCAAAATTCAAATCTTTTTCTTAATTTGCTCGGGAGATAGAGCGTTTACAGACACACAGACAGACAGACGGACAGACACACAGACAGATGGACGGCAAAAAAAATTTCCTAAAATATGTTTTTCGGAATCTCCAGTGTCCGAAACGTATAAATCCTTCAAAAACATTTTTTCGATTTTCAAAGCGTTTGCAAGACTTGACTTACCATATACTACATATGACCTGTAAGTAAAAATGGTTAAAATTTTCCTGGTACCATGCGTACCGCTAGGTTATATTGGGTTAAAGGACATAGTTGTTGTCAAGCAAACGATTCTGATGTATGTTCTAACTAACTAAATAAATATGTCATATTAAACTTCATAAAGATTCAGAGAAGCCATCTGAACGAGATCAGCACACATGTTATTTATTAGTTTTCAAGACTTAAGCTATTATTTTGATTACCTTGTTTTAGGAATTGCACTGAATTCGAAATCCATAAAATAAATTATAAATACAAATCATTCAAAACTTTATATTTAATTTAAGCACTGAGCATACAGTATATTTATTTTCAAACAAAATTTAAAAGAATCAGAAAAACATAAAAAAAAATATTATGAAAAAGCAATATACAAAAATTATTCTATTCTTATTCTACGCAAAACAAAATTTCAGAACTATTGTTTTCATTTTGCATTCAAATTCAAAAACTTTTTTCTGATTTGGGAGGTCTGTGGATGCTTCTATTTTGTTATCTAAAATATCTGTTTGTTCCAACATGATTTTTTTTTTGTTTGTTTGTTTGTTTTTTACAATTCGTCAGCATATTGTTCATTTTTTCTTTTTTAAATATAGAACAGTCTTTCAGAAGATTATTCGTGATTAAATTTCTTTACCTTAACTAATAAATAATTCCTGCGAATGACTTTAAATGCAATTAGTAATAAGATGTCCTGGGGTAATAACGCCACGTCAAAGCTCTACTAGTTTTTACGACTTAGTTTTAGTTTTTCTTTTCAAATAAATTACTTGAAAATGCAATCAGTAATAAGATGTCCCGGGGTAACAACGCCACGTTAAGATTCTACTAATTTGTATGGCTTGGTTTTAGATTTTTTTTTTCAAACAGATATAGGATTTAATGTAGCAACTTATTGACTATATATACAAGAAAGGGTACTACTTGGTTATCCCGTCGACCAATTCGCCAAATTATACAAATCGCCAAACTAATTGCCAAATTATACATATTCAATTAATAAAAAGTAATTTTATAAACATCTGTGTGTTTACATTTATGAGATGCACTGTAATTACGAATATCTTATATATCTTATATATAGGCAATGTTAAATTTAAAATATTAAATTTTAATAAATCTATTTATATTCTAAATAATCACAATTTGCTTTAGACTCTATTTTTTTATTTAGGAATTTTTTCCCTTTAAAAAAATTCAACTTTATTCCATCCCTTTATCAAAAATACAGTCTAAAAGAGAAATTTCTATTTTAAAATATTCGAAATGAAAGAAATTCTTACGATATGGATTTGATTCCCCCGCCGCGAAAAAATTTTCTGGTTACGATAGAAAACTTTGTGCGAATATGAAATATACAAGCTAAAGAAAGAAAAAAATTTTTTAGTTATTTATGTAGATATTTTTGGTGAAGAGAAAAGATAAATTCTTTTAGGAATTAAAGAAATTCTCAAAAGAGAATTTTGCCTAGTGAGTTACTGTATTTTGACCTACTGTGATTTCCTACAGAAATTCGTTTCAATAGAGTAAAAATTATTTCGTATCATTAATGCATTTTATTTATTTATTTGTTTGGGTCTTTATAAAAATGGGAAAAAAATGGAAAAAAGTTATTCTTCTAAACTCATTTACTTTAAAAAAAAAAAAAATACTTACATAACTTACCCACACAACACAGATTCGTCCAATTTACGCGTAATTACGCGTAAATAATTGTTATTGTTAATAATTATTAACAATAATACAGAAAATCGATCGTACTTTATAAAAATGATTTTCACAGCTAATTTGTGCTATAAAGTTTAATAACTTACACTGAATTAATAAAAAGTAATTTTATAAACATCTGAGTCTTTATATTTAGGAAACACACTGCAATTATGAATATCGTTAGAAAATTTAGATCCTTCTTTTCGAATGGTTATATTTGTCAGGCAATGTTAAATTTAAAATATTCAATTCTAATAAATCTCTTTATATTCTAAATAATCTAAATTTTTTTTTAGATTTTTTTTTTAGACATTTTTTTTCTTTGAAAACTATTCAACTTTATTCCATCCTTTTATCAAAAATACAGTCTAAAAGAGAATTTCTGTTTTAAAATACTCGAAATGAAAGAAATTCTTACGATATGGATTTGATTCCCCTGCCGCGAAAATTTTTCCATTTACGGTAGGAAACTTTGTGCGAATATGAAATATACAAGCTAAAGAAAGAAAACAACTTTTCAGTTATTTATGTAGATATTTTTGGTGAAGAGAAAAGATAAATTCTCTTAGGAATTAGAGAAATTCTCAGAAGAGAATTTTACCTAGTAAGTTATTGTATTTTAACCTATTGAGATTTCTTACAGAATTTTTTTTTTTCAATAGAATAAGATATATTCCATATCCATAGTACTTTTTTATTTGTTTGGGTCTTTATAAAAAAAGGGAAAAAATCTGGAAAAAAAAGGTTATACTATTAAACTTATTTACTTTTCAAAAAAACCATTTACTTAACTTATTAACAATAATACAGAAAATCGATCATACTTTATGGAAACGATAATAATTTAAGGCATAAAAATTAAGGCATAAAAAGTAATTTTATAAACATCTGTATCTTTATGAAATGCAGTGAATGTGCGAATATATATGAGAGGTTTAAATACTTCTTTTCAATTAGTTATATTTGCCAGACAATGTTAAATTTCAAATAATAAATTCTAATAAATCTGTTTATATTCTAAATAATCTCAATTTGCTTTAGACTCTACTTTTTTTTTAAGACATTTTTTTCCTTCGAAAACCATTCAGTTTTATTCCATCCCTTTATCAAAAATACAGTCTAAAAGAGAATTTCTATTCTAAAGTATATGAAATGAAATAAATTCTTACTATATGGATTTGATTCCCCGGTCGCGGAGCATTTTTTAGTTACGCTAGAAAACTTTGTGCGAATTTGAAATATACAAGCTAAAGAAAGAAAGCAATATTTTAGTTATTTATGAGTAAAAAATAGAGTAAAAAATATTCCATATCTTTAGTAATTTTTATTTGTTTATTTGTTTTGGTATTTATAAAAATGAGGAAAAAACTGGAAAAAAAGTTATGCTATTAAACTCATTTACTTAAAAAAAAAACATTTACTTAACTTATTACCAATTTACTTAACTTATTAACAATTTACTTAACTTATTAACAAACAGACTTCATGGAAACGATTTCCACAGTTAATTTATGCTGTAAAATTTAATAACTTATACTTAATTAATAAAAAGTAATTTTATAAACATCTGTGTCTTTTTATTTATGAGACGCAGTGTAAGTACGAATATCTTTGGGGGGTTTAGATCTTTCTTTTCGATTGGTTATATTTGCCAGACAATGTTAAATTTAAAATATTAAATTTTAATAAATCTGTTTATATTCTAAATAATCTCAATTTGTTTTAGACTCTATTTTTTCCTCAGAAATTTTTTTCCTTCGAAAACTTTCAACATTATGCCATCCTTTTATCAAAAATGCAGTCTAAAAAAGAATTTCTATTTTAAAATATTCGAAGTGAAAGAAATTCTTACGATATGGATTTCATTCCCCCGCCGCGAAAAATTTTCTAGTTACGGTAGAAAACTTTGTGCGAATATGAAATATACAAGCTAAAGAAAGAAAAAAAAAATTAGTTATTTATGTAGATATTTTTGGTGAAGAGAAAAGATAAATTCTTTTAGAATTTGAAAAATTCTCAGACGAAAATTTTACTTAGTGAGTTACTGCATTTTAACCTACTGAGATTTCATACAGAAATTTTTTTCATTAGAGTAAATAATAATCCACACCTTTAGTAATTTTTATTTGTTTGGGTCTTTATTAAAATGGGGCAAAAAAACCTGGAAAAAAGGGTATGCTACAAAACTCATTAACTTTAAAAGAAAAAAAATACTTAACTTATTAAAAATAATACAGAAATTCAATCGTACTTTATGGAAACTATTTCCACAGTTAATTTTTATGCATAAATTCTGCATTTCTTGAAATTTCTAACTTTGTTAAATAAACTTTGGCTTTTGGCTATAGCTCTGGAACAAAAATTTCCATGATAGCAGACTTCTTTCTTGGTAGCCTCGTCAAATCTTTCCACATCTCTTAGGCGACATTCCGAGGTACTTTCAAAGCTCCATGATGATATCGTCCTGACTAACGCCTACAATGTAAAAAAAAAAATCTGTAATCTTACAGATATAAAGTGTCCGAAATCTGTATGGTTACTAACATTTTATCTGAACACTGTACAAAAAAATGTAAATCTACAAAACTAATATTTGTAAAGTTACAGAAATCTGTAACTTTATAATCGAGTCTAATAAAATTACTGTTATTTTAACTGTAACCTGTGTTGCAGTTACATGAAAAATTCTGGGAATTCTCAGTTTCATAGAAAATTCTTAGTAACCTTACAGATTTTTTGATTTTCGGTGTAAATATGTATCTGTTACATGAGCATTTGCTGTTGTTACATAAAAAGCTCTAGAAATTCCAGTTTCTTAGTAACCTTACAGATTTTTTGCTATCGGTGTAAATCTGTATCTGTTACGTGAACTTTTGCTGTTGCCGTTACACAAAAATTTCTAGGAATCACAGTTTCCTAGGAAACATTTAGTAACTTTACAGATTTTTTTTTACAGTGTAGTTGGTAATAAATGGAAATTTGTGGTTCCCGCTAAAGAAACATATATTTGTTTACGTATGTGCAATGAAAAAAGTACATATCTTATCAATAAATGAACAAACAATAGAGTTCGTGGATGTTTAGAAAATTTTCTAAAACGATTTAAGATTGCTGAGGACTTAGTTAGCGATAAGTGAAAATTTGTGGAAAGACTGAAATAATCATATTTTGACACTATAAAAAATTCTGTAAAATTATTAAATTTTTTCTAGGAAACTAGAATTTCTAGAACTTTTTATGTATCGGTAAGAACAAAAATTCATGTAACAGATGTACATTTGCACTGTAAAAAAATAAAATTATGTAAAAAAATGTAAAAAAATTTGTAAGGTTACTAAGAATTTTCAAGAAAACTGGGATGCCTAGAACATTTATGTGAATAGAACCCGAATGAGAGATAAAATTTTAGTAAGATTACTGTAATTTTAGTAGATTCTTTTGTAAAGCTACAGATTTCTGCAGCTTTAAAACAATTAATTTTGTAGATTTATATATACAGGGTGATTAAAAAAACGTGGACAAAATGATATGACAAATCAAGCATATAACAAAGATAAAAAATCACATAGGAACATAGGGTCGCAAACTACTTATTGAGTCACAAATACAGGGTATTTCATCCTAGCTACACCCAGTTTGAAAGTAATAATTTCGATGAAAATAAAAATATTGCAATGAAAATGCAACGATATGTACCTTATTTTGTATGAAATGTGATAACGTTACGAAAAGATCTGGAAAAAAAATATTGCTTAAGCAATTGATGATACCGTATAAACTGATTATCACAGTCCAAAATGTGAGGCTCCAAGTGCATATTTTTGGTGCTTAAACTTCTACCACTTTTGTTTGGTGTTATCACATTTATAACAAAGGCAAGAATGTCTGTTAAATGTTTTATTATAATATACTTCAGTTTTCTGAAATTTATTACCATTATCCAAATTGAGTTAGAATGAAACACCCTGTATTTGTGACTCAATAAGTGATTTGCGACCCTATGTTCCTATGTGATTTTTTATCCTTATCGTATGCCTGATTTATCATATCAGTTTGTCCACGTTATTTTGAATCACCCTGTATATTTTTTTTCGTACAGTGTACAGATAAAATTGTAGTAATCATACAGATTTCCGCAACTTTATATCTGTAGAATACAGATTTTTTTTTTTTCTACATGATATAGATTATTTTTTATCTCATTGGGAAATAAATCATATCAGTTGAAGGTTTCCGAATGGATGAAAAAGTTCGCACTAGAATGCAAACGAAGAGTGTCTTTTGAGTCTTCCGGAACTAATTTGGAGGAATAATTCACTCAGCTAACCTTTATCCCCGTGACCACCGAGCCAAAGGGAAAAATTGTAATGTTGTTTTCTCTGTAGTCTATTTTAAATAATAAAAAAATATGTTTATTCGAACATACATTTTTTTATTATTATTACAAAACGTACATTATATGTGTTTGATATATATTTTTTTATTATTATTGCATATCGGCATATAAGCCTTGAAAGTATCAATCATAACTTAATTTCTTAAAATTGGATTACACTTGTAGAATTATATTAATTTAAATAATGTTTCTATTGATGTGAAACCTGCAGCTTAGTGAACGGATGTATCAGTTCGCGGCGGTGAGACGGTTAGAGATCGCAGCATCTGGTCTGATATCTGAATCAGCTCAACAGAATTTTAAAATGAAAAATTATTATACATTATCCTGACCCAGACATTTTTCACCCATTTGGAAATTTATAACTGATATAAGCATGTTTTTATGAAATGACTGTAATCAAACAAGTATGTATTTTATCAATCAATGAAAGAAAAAGACAATAAATGGGGTTCGTGAATGTAAAAAAAAAATTCCGAAAGGATTCATGATCGCTAAGCTAACAAATACGTAAGTGGTAATAAATAGATATTTGTGCCACGACTTGATTAAACATACTTTTATTTAGTAAATGGCTGTAGCTGAAAAAGTGCATTTCTTTTATAAATCAATGAAAGAAAAAGACAATGAAAGGTATTCGTTAATGTACAAAATTTTTTGCAAAGGGATTCACGATTGCTAGCAAACAACTAGCAAGTAATAAATTGAGATTTTTGGCACGACTGGATTAAACATAAATTTATGTAATCTAAAATGCACCTTTTTTATTAATCAATTAAACAAAAACATAATAAAATAAATTCGTAAAAAAAAAGTAAGTATTTTATGATTACTGCTGGGGTTTTTTTTTATGAAGATGAATAAAAACTCAAAATACTATCAGCCTTTTTTTAAATAAATTCAGCAAAATATTTTAAAACACATTATTGAAGAAAGAAATTCCAGCTTTATATGGAAAAAATATCGATAAAATCAAGCTTCACATGCACAAATCCTCTAGTCATACTTCCAATTCAACTGCCGCATATTGGAAAAGTAAGGATACCTAAATGGGAATAAAATGTGTTCTATACAAGTAAATGCCTGTTAATTCACCTTATTCATGCAATTTTGTGCATTTAGCATGTTAAGGCTCCACTGGACTGAAACTCCTCGATCACGAAATCCCATGTTATCCTATAAGGATATTTTGAAGTACGATTACTCATTACCTACACTGTAAAAAAAGTTTGTTAATATACACAAAGTTTTTTTAATTTTAATATATTTTAATAGAAGTAATAATAAAATCATAATAAAATAATTTTAATTTTAATATATTTTAATATTACTTTAAGAATATCCTTTCAAAAATAAATAAGTAAATAATTATGAATAATATTACAATAAACTTTTAAAAATCTCCTTAAAATTAAGATAAAGAAAACTTTTTAATGCATTCAACTCTTAATACATGTAATATTTTAAAGTCTAAAATTTTTTTTATAGAACTAAAATTAAAAACTAAATATTTGAAATTATAGAAATAAAATCTGTTAAACATTTAGAACTGTACATTCATACAGAAAACAATTCTCTACGAAAATTAATGCCGCGTTAAACATAAGGCCTTTGCTTTATAAAATCATTCGAAATAAGTAAAGATATTTGCAAGCTCTGTGTGCGTAACTATGGCGTAATAGTATTACACTACTGCAAGCTGCCATGGGACAGGTGCAAGGTTCAATCCCCATCGAGGGTACGTGACATTTCTTCACTGTTGTTTAAATTAAATGTATGTGTTCTAACCTGATGTGTCTTTGTCTAAAGTATAAAAAAGCCAGTTTGTCCTTGAAAATTCTTTTTTTGGCTTTCTAGCGAAAATTTTTATATAAAAAAATATGAAAAAAAAAATGGAAATATTTTGCGAAAAAACGGAAATAGTTCTGGAAAAAAGGGAATTTTTTTCCCGTTAAA
Organism: Maratus speculifer; assembly: GCA_964019185.1. NCBI lineage: Eukaryota > Metazoa > Arthropoda > Arachnida > Araneae > Salticidae > Maratus > Maratus speculifer. Next base: position 244,616,324 of record OZ025289.1, read on the forward strand.
TAACGGAAATAGTACTGGCGTCTAGATTACCAGTACTATTTCCGTTATTTAGCGGAAATTTTTTTTTGCAGAATACAATTATTAAAATACCGTTTTCACCATGTTAATGTAGACATCAGATTCTGATAATGTGCGTTTTGAAAAATAATCTCCAAAAAATTTAAGAACACGGAAAAACATTGAAATTTCCATTTAATTGGAGTTTATCATCTGCTTTAAAATACTTAAAGTTTACATAGACATTTTTTAAGCGTACATCATCGGCATCTAATGTTTACTTCTTAATGATGAAAATGGTATTTTATCAGAGATGTTGAAATGACAAGGTATGAAACCTGTTGAAATTTAAATATGCCGCAAAGGGATTACATAGTAAGATATCGAGGGACGCGATTTGAATATCCGGCGTGGTTGTGCGAACGCGTGACCGCCTGCGCATGAAGGAAGGTGAGAAGTAGTCAGTTATGCGTTCAGTCCTATTGACGCAGCAATGCGTGTGAGAACATCATGGCTTTCCTATTGCAAAATTCGATGATTGAGGAGCAGCGAGGTGTCTCATTAATGCCTGGTACAGCGCTAAATTTGATAACACCTCGCTGCTCCTCAGTCGTCAAATTTTACAATGAAAAAGCCATCACACAACAGCCGCGTCAATTGGACAGAACACAAAACTGCCTGCTTCTCCCCTCTATGCTCGGGCGCGCACGCGTGCGCACATCCACGCAGGACATTCCAATGCCGTCCCTCAATATCTGACTACGTAATGCTAAAGCGGCATACATAAATTTCAACCAGTTTCGTTCTTACGAACTTTCGTATCTTTTCATTTGAACATCCCTAATAATAATTTTATTAGGTAAAGAGTCAACAAGCTTCAAAATTTTCCCATAAAGATAACATGAGATTTGGTAATCGAGGAGTTTCAGTGCAACGAAGCCTTTAAGCGAGAATTAGGAAGACTGTCCATAAACATTGAAAAATTTTCGGAAAATCTCGCAAGAGGTGTAAGAGGTCTACGAAATTTTTAATGTTCTGTCACCGGTTTTTAAAAACAAAAATTTTTGTCTTATCAAATCGAGAAAATGCTCCGGTTAAATAAGGCAAATTTTACAATAAAATTTTACTGGTGGGGGATAAACACGGATTCTTAAGCTTTTTTGCGGCACGTATACGTGTCGCTCGTCCCCAAGGGGTTAATAAAGGAAAAGTCTGCTATCATAAGAATTTTTGAATCAGGGCTATAGCCAAAAATCAAAACTATCCAATAATGTCAAAAATTTGCTAGAAATTTGGAATTTATGAATAGACATTAACGTGAAAGTTATTTCCATAGTATACGTTCGACTTAAAATGTCATTATAAAAATTACGACAACAGAAATAGATCTTTTCATAGACAGGTTTCATTTTAAAGACAAAAGCGCTTCTGACAGATGTTACAATAAATTAATTTTAATTTATAGGTTTTTATTAAATTTTCCTGTCTCTCAACGAGAAGAGTTTAGACTTTTTATATTTAATTTAAATGTTTCAACATTCAATTTAGAATACTTTACATCTCTAATTTTCAAAGAACATTAAAATGCAACATCGAAAATAAATGCAATTTATATTTCAAGTGTGTGAGTTTTAGATTTTAGCATTGTGTTGTGAAAATAAACACATAAATGAATAATAAAATAAATAAATAAGATAAATAAATAAAAAGTAAGATGGATTATTACGATTAGTGTTTTAAAAAATCACAGTGAACATCTATTTGGAATTTCACATACAAGATGAATTTCTCGAAATACTGCATGATACATAGATTGATAGATAGACAGATAGAGGAGAGAGATTCGCTACGAAGTCTGGCTACGGAACAAAATGATATAACACTTTAATTTTGCTGTCAAGTTCAAAGAGTCATATAACCTAAAAACTCTTTTTGGACTTTTCTTCTTGTATACCGAAACGATCTGGGGCACATTTTATTCACACTCAAAGCAATAATTCTGCATTGCATATCATTTTTTATAAGTATAATATTACGAAAAATAGTAGAAGAGAATACTCGACAACAATACACCTATTTATGCTTTAAAATGTGGAACCTTTTACTGGGATATTCAGCAGACAGTATTACATAGGCATCCCCCTCAAAGATGGCATTAAATGCAGTGAAACCTCACTAATACGAACTAATTGTGACCGGTGCCAGTTCGGATTACAAAAAATTCGGATTACCCGGAAATTTTATAAAGGAAGAAAATGAATAGATGTGTGTTGGAAAAAAATGTACTCTGTAGTACAGTAAATATCAAATACATTTAAATCAAATAAATATACAATCAAATAAATGTACAATTTAATCATAATGCATTTAAATACATTGCTTTTAAAAAATTGTAAGATTTCCATAAGAGTATTTTCGGTTAATTAATTTGATTATTTTTGTAACTTTTTTGCAAAATAATTATAAATACCGATATATTTAATCAGTTTTAATGAAAAAATACTTCTAAATTTCACATTATCATTATTAAAAAATTCCAATGTATCTTCAGATATTAAAGAAAACAATTATTTATGTGAAGCCATTTCTTGATAAACAATTCGGTAGATAAAGGGTTAACGTGAAAGTTATTTCCATAATGTACATTGGACATAAAATGTCATTATAAAAATTACGAAAGCAGAAATTTCATTTTAAAGACAAAAGCGCTTCTGACAGATGTTACAATAAATTAATTTTCATTTACAGGTTTTTATTTAATTTTCCATGTCTCTCAACGAGAAGAGTTTAGACTTTTTATATTTAATTTAATATTAATATCGTTCAAAATTCAATTTAGAATGCTTTACATTTCTAATTTTCAAAGAATATTAAAATGCAACATCGAAAATAAATGTTATTTAAATTTCAAGATTGTGAGTTTTAGATTTTAGCATTGTGTTGTGAAAATAAATATATAGATAAATAATAAAATAAATCATTGTGCGCGCGGCAGCGCGCTACAATAATATGATTGAGCGATGGTGCACACGGATTTTTCAATTTTTCTTTTTGCAATAACTAACTAAATACTTATCCAATTTTGATGATTTTCTTTAAAATGTTCGTCTGACCAAGAAGCACAACATAGTACAAAAATTATTTTTTTTTTATGGCATACTGTAGGTGTACTGTAGAGTATTCTGAAAATCGGACAAAAATTTTGTGTCACACCACTTTTCTCGAAAACTACTAAAGATAAAAACTTAATTTTTTTTTTAAACAAAAGACAAATTTTTTATCCCGAGGTAGTCATCGAGAAAACGTTATTTCGCTGGGCGGTTTTTCTGAAATTGCGTATTTTCCAAACTTGGTCATAAATGGGTATATCTAACGTTCTATTGCAGATAGAATGTTGCGGTAAAGTTTATTTTAAAGATTTTGCGATGCTAATTAATCCTGCAAAAATTCATAGCTTTACATTAAACAGTTTTTTTACAAGATGAAATAAAAGAATAGCAGTCATCAATCTAAGGTACTTGTGATCATCGGAGAGAAAAACCAGTTACACCATTCGATTAAGCATAAAAAAATACAGAATGCTTTTTTTTCTCTTATTTTTAACTTAATTTTTTAACGAATTATGAATTTTTTTGAAATTTTTGACATGCTGATTATTGTCATTTTTTAATGAATCATTTACTGAATAATTATGCACGGTGTCTAGCCCTGGTGGCTGTCAAATTTGCTTTTTAATTTTAAATTAGGCAATTTTTTGCACCATGCCAAATTTATATTTTATCCATTTTTTTCATTTATTTATATTTTGTTTTTAGCACAATGGCATCAATGGCAAAAATGCCTGGCATACCTGTCAAATATTGGGGCCCTGTACTTTAACAAAGTGTATTTATTATAAGTATATACCGTATTTATTCTAATAGAATGCGCCGTCTAATAGAGCGCGTCTTCTAATAAAGTGCGCACCTTGGTGCTGATTGAAAAAATAAATATACGGAAACGATATATTAGATAAGTAGAAAACGATTACTTAAATGCATTATCGAGGATTCTCATCGATCAAAATAGAGATATTCTATCAAAGCGATGGAGTGGCGATGCAGCAAAAGTTTCAAATTTTGAACAATGTACCACTCCTGTAAACTATAGCGCCAAGGATATGCACACTGTTAAAAATCTGCTTCATTTTGCTGCAACGCACTCCCCTGCTTGTATAGAAAACGGTTACTTGGCCGTGAAATGGCGCTTTCTCATTGGTTGGAATAGAGATATTGTATATGTTACAGGCCAAACCCGATTTTAGGCCAAACTAGATTGGCCTAGGACAAACCGGTCTATCCTAACGCCCATCGGATAAACTAGTTTTTCCTAGGCCAAACCGGTCTATCCTGACGGCCATCGGATAGACTAGTTTTTCCTAGGCCAAACCGGTTTATCCTAACGCCTAACGGATAAACTAGTTTTTCCTAGGCCAAACTAGTCTATCCTAAGGCCCATAGGACAAACTAGATTTTCCTAGGCCAAATTAGTTTGGCCTAACTCTTATAGGATGAACTAGTTTAGACTGCTGCTTATTGGTCTGAACTAGTTTATCCTAGGCCGATCTAGTTTATCCTAGGCCAAATCTATTTGGCGTGATTTTATTGCATTCAATGACCGCCTCAACGCCAACATTCTTGTTTGTCCTAGGCTGATCTAATTTATCCTAGGCCAATGTAGTTTTACGTGTTTTTAGCCCACGGGTGTGAAAGCCATAGAAATAATGGGCTCACAGGTTCTGTATGTATGCATATACGCATGTATGTACGTATGTACCTAGGTATGTACCTATGTACGTAAGGCGATAACTCTTGATAGAAATATTATAATTTGACGTGATTTTATCTCAGCAGGCTACCAAAGCCTGAGAACTAATGTGCCCGTAAGTTCTGAATCTATGTATGTACGTAACGCAATAATTCTTGATAGAAATACTCGATTTGCATCAAACTTTCAATAAAGGTTTATTCTTATGAGGAGTTCTTTTCTGATTAATTTTGGGACGTCATTGGAAAAGAATAAAGGGGGGGGGACGAGAGCCTGATTCGCCCCTTCCCTTAATTCAAATAAATGGGTTTCCATCCATTATCAGCATATTTTAATCAAATTTTAGATATAGGTGCATTCTCTTGAGGTGCCTCCATGATTAGTTGTTAGTGTTCGTTGTTTAAGTAAACGGAGGGGGGAATAGGGGTAATACCCCATAAATTTATGTAAATGCTTTTTTCACGCAGAACATACTGGTTTGCTTCAAATTTTAGAAATAAATTCATTCCGGTAAAGCGCATCCCTAATTAGTTTTGGGAGTTAATTGAATAAGAAGAACGGGGGGATCCCGCCTAATTTTGGCAAATGGGTTTTTCATGCAGAATTAACCGATTTGCTGCAAATCTTGGATTTGTTCATTCTGATGAAGCGCTTCGCTGATTAATTTTCGTGGTTCTTCGGCTAAATATAAGGGGGAAACTTACAATTTATTTCCTTCCTTAACTTAGATAAATTGGTTATAATACAGAATTATCCAATTTGCTTAAAATTTTTGACATGAATTCATTTGATCAGGCGCTTCTTTAATTAATTTGGGTTTTTTCCTTTGACTAAGTATAATGGGGTAGTGGACGTTTCATCGGCTTCTTTAAATTAGATAAATGGGTTTTTATGCAGATTTATCTGATTTGCCGTAAATTTTGAATATAGTTTTTTTTCTTTCTAAGACGAATCCCTGAATTGTTTTGAGGGTTTGATGATTAAGTATAAAGGGAGGAATGGAGGATTACCCTCTTTAAATCAGATGAATAGTTTTTTGAGCAGAATTATCTGATTTGCTTCAAATTTGGATAATTGTTTAATTTTAGAAAGCGTATCTGTGATTAATTTTGGGGGTTCAATGGTTAAGTATAATTGATGAAAATGGGAAAAAGTAATCCAACTTACTTCATTTTTCGTGGGTGTTATTCTTTAAAAAATAAGGCTGTAATACGCGATTTGTGTAAACAGCCTGTGAATAAAAGGCCACCAGTTTAATTGGGCAATATTCTTTTTAATATTGATCCCGATTACTGCTCCATACCTAACCTTGTGCAAAGTGGTTTTGTCATCACCCTTATATAATGTATTTTATTCGAAGGGTTGTAGAATATTGTCAGAGGTTTGCACGGGCCGGAATTTCGAGGCCCGGACCCCACCCTTCCCGAAGAAAAGTTATTTTGCTGTGACCTGGTGTAAAAATTAGAAGTTCAGCCCGAGTCCTGTACAAAAATCAATGAAAAGAGACTCACTCCGGCTCAATCTGGTCCTACTCAATTTCTGCAAAAAAATCAGACTTTACTTAACATACTATTAGGATTTCTTTTTTAAAAAAATACTGCATACATATTTATTGGATAAATTTACAATGTATTTTAAATTACGATGTGTTCACAGAATGGTAAATACATAAAGTATTATTGATTATTTAGATTCTTAAACCTTTCAATATATAAATAGAGATTCATTAAACAATTAATGTAGTTTAGAACAAAAGGAAAAAAAGTAGAGTTATAAACATCATAACTATTGAATCTGTTCAGTAAAAAGTAGATTTGTGAATATTCTTCCCTGTCATTCCTTAAGGCATTTCTCAAATCGAAAAGAGCTACATCCTAATACATTTAAAAACTACTCCATTTTCGCAAATGCATAAGATTAACAGGCATTCTCACTCAGAAAATATGTAATCAAATGGCGTTTACTATTTTTTCATAAAAGTGGTGTATCTTTGAAAAATACTATTAAAGCTACGTTTTGAATCGAATTTCCGCTTACTACTTTACGAAAAATAAAAACTTGACACCGTGAAAAGAATAGCTTATATGTCGACAGGTAATTAATTTCTCAAAAGTGAAAAACGCTGTTCGATTCCAAATTATGTTCAGCTCCGATCTGGCTCGATTATGCAATAATAATAATAAGAAGAAGAAGAAGAAATGCAAGTCTGATCTCAGTTGCCACGAATTTGCAGAAGATAAATAATAAGCGAACACCATGTCTAATGCATCATGTGTCTACGGTGGACATTTTAAATTTCTGTATTAATATTATAAGCAATGACTCTTTACTCACATTTATACTTATTCTTGTGAAAGATATGTTTTTACCGGCTAAACCCGATTTCGAGCCAAATCAGTTTAGCCTAGGCCAAACTATTTTATCCTAACGATAATTGGATAAACTAGTTTTTCCTACGCCAAATTTGTTTACCTAAATTTCCATAGAATAAACTAGTTTTTCTTAGGTAAGAGGTAATCCTTCCTTTTTTCCTTCATACTTAACCATTAAACCCCCAAAACTATTCAGGGAATCGCCTTATCAGAAAGAACCTATATCCAAAATTTGAAGCAAATTCATCAATTCTGCGTCAAAAATCATTTATCAGAACTATGTTGTGTTACCTACATTGCCCTTTCTTTTAGACTTAAACAACAAACATCCACAACTAATCACGGAGGTGCCTTGTCACAATGATCCAATATCTAAAATTTTAAATGAAAACTGATAATTCTGCATGATAAATCCATTTCTTTAAATTAACGGTGGGGGATTAACCTCCCGTTCGCCCCGCTTTATTCTTATCCAATGAATTCCCAAACTTAATCAGAAAAGTACATTATCAGAATGATCCTAAATCCAAAATTTGAAGCAAATTGGATATTTCTATCAAGAATTATCGCGTTACGTACATACATGCGTTTATACATGCGTACATGCATATGCAGAACCTGCGAGCCCATTATTTCTCAGGCTTTGTCGCCTGTGAGCTCAAAACACGTAAAATTACACTGGACTAGGATAAACTAGATCAGCCTAGGACAAACTAGAATGTTGGCGCTGCGGTAGTTATTTAATTCAATAAAATCACGCCAAATTGAATTTTCCTAGGATGAACTAGTTCGGCCTAGGTTAAACTAGTTCAGACCAATAAACAGCAGTCTAAACTAGTTCCTCCTATAAGAGTTAGGCCAAACTAGTTTGGCCTAGGAAAATCTAGTTTGTCCTATGGGCCTTAGGATAGACTAGTTTGGCCTAGGAAAAACTAGTTTATCCGATAGGCGTTAGGATAAACCGGTTTGGCCTAGGACAAACTAGTTTATCCGATGGCCGTCAGGATAGACCGGTTTGGCCTAGGAAAAACTAGTTTATCCGATGGGCGTTAGGATAGACTAGTTTGTCCTAGGCCAATCTAGTTTGGCCTAAAATCGGGTTTGGCCTGTAACATATACAAGTGGTGGAGGGCGTTGCAGCAAAATGCAGCAGATTTTTAACAGTGCACTGTTAAAAATTTGACCCATTTGTTGCAGAGTCACTCCACAGCTTTTATAGAATGTCTCTTTATGGCCAATGAGAATGCTCCATAACACAGTAAAGCAATCGTTTCCTATAAAAGCGGTGGAGTACGTTTTTAATAAGTCCGTAATAAATACGGATTAAGAAAAAAAAGAAGCATGGTTTTTGTATCAAACTTTACTCTTGCATAAAAAAAGTTCCTATTTTTGGCAAAAATAATGGATATTTGAATGAAAAATCTATTCTTTGAAAGGATCTATTATTTTATTCACTTTAGTAAAAAACTAATTTTTTTTTTTTTTTTTTTTTTTTTTTTTTTTTTTTTTTTTGAAAACTACCGTAGAATTTTGGTATAGAAAAACCTGTTTAAAAATTTTTTTTAATTTGTAACACCAGAGTATTAGAGTATGTAGCATTTTTTAATTTCAATACAAATAAGATTTTGTTTTCTATATATAAAATACAAAACAAGTTGTGCAGTATCCCTATGGAATATGGAAAAATAGAAGGACTAGTGAAAAATGCTCCAAGGAGCAGTGCAAAAGCAGAATATGATTTTAATTGAGCATTAAAAAGTAATGGACAAGTGCTTCAGTTAATTACTGAGCATGAGGAAGGATAAGGGATCCCTTCTTGGCTACAACTCACTTCAATGCCAACTTTGAAAAAATCATATTTGCGCTTTTTCCGTGAAAACAAATCAGTCGCAGTTACTATAAAAATGTATAGTGTAAAGACGTAACCAGTAAAGATGCAGCTTAATTAGACATAAATGTAAAGGAAGGCGACATAATGCCAGATACCTAGTTCCTGCAGGTATCACATTCATGCACTGCCACCAAGCATACCCTAAGTGTATAATTGCACAGAAAATTGATTTGTAGTATAGCGCAGAGTGAACAGTGCAGTTAACTTCAGAGATGTAGTACAGGCTATACGCCGTACACCTTCTGGACTTTTTAATAGAACACCATATACTCTCTGTTTTTCAGGAAAGCTTATAGTATACACATTCTAGAATATCCCTCTGCTTAGAGCTTATATCTTATGTTATTTTTATGACTACACCCCTGGTTAACATCTAAAGCACGGTGGAAAATTCTACTAAAGAACCGCAAATTTCTTTTATATGGAAAAAGCGCAAATATGATTTTTTCAAAGTTGGCATTGAAGTGAGTTGTAGCCAAGAAGGGATCCCTTATCCTTCCTCATGCTCAGTAATTAACAGAAGCACTTGTCCATTACTTTTTAATGCTCAATTAAAATCATATTCTGCTTTTGCACTGCTCCTTGGAGCATTTTTCACTAGTAAATAAGATGAATAAATAAAAAGTAAGATGGATTATTATGATTAATGTTTAAAAAAATCACAGTGAACATCTATTTGGAATTTCACATACAAGATGAATTTCTCGAAATACCTCATGATATATAGATAGATTGATAGATAGACAGATAGGTGAGAGAGATTCGCTACGAAATCTGGCTACAGATCAAAATGATATAACACTTTAATTTTGCTGTCAAGTTCAAAGAGTCATATAACTTAGAAACTCTTTTTAGACTTTTCTTTTTGTATTTCGAAACGATTTGGGGCACATTTTATTCACACTCACAAGGCGAAAATTCTGTATTGCATATCATTTTTTATAAGTATAATATTACACAAAATAGTAGAAGAGAATACTCGAAAACAATACACCTATTTATGCTTCAAAATGTGGAATCTTGTACTTGGATATTTAGCAGACAGTATTACATAGGCATCACCTTCAAAGATGGCATTAAATACAGTAAAACCCCACAAATACGAACTAATTGAGACCGGTGCCAGTTCGGATTACAAAAAATTCGGACTACCCGGAAATTTTATTAAAAAAGAAAAGGAATAGATGCGTGTTAGAAAAAAATGTACTCGGTAGTACAGTAAATATCTAATAATACATCATGCTAAAATCTGGCATGCTGGATAATTCGGCACGACTTTCGAGAAAAAGTAGTATCCCTGTTTAATAACTCCCGGTGTTTATAATAATCCAACGGAACTTCAGAATGAGAAATTGAATAACAACCCATTACAAACGTTCTATATCGCGAATCTATAAATAGCTTAAGGGGGCTCAGGGGTTGAAAACTTTTTAAAAAAATCGATTTTTTTTATGATCTAGTTTGATTATTCAATTAATTCTTAACTCAATGCAAGAAACCGCATAAAAATATTAGCATTTTTAACGGAGTTATAGGCATTTATGTATCGATACTCACATAGCCGCATCCATATAATTTCAACTTTAAGTCGTGTTTTCTCAAAACTTGATTTTTGACGACTAACACCCAGATTAAAAAAAAACTATTTAATGGAATGGCTTTTTTTTTTTTTTTTTTTTTTTTTTTTTTTGCATGCATGCATGCATATAACATCATAATCTAGATTATGAATTAAGGATATAACTGTCACTTAATAAAAACAGTATTAAAAAATCTCTCAAAGTTGAAAATTTAAAAAACCCCTAAAAAATACAACTTTTTTTCCATTAAAAATACTCAAAATATTAAACTATCTAAAATATATTAATTCATAATCTAGATAATCATGTTATATGCATTCAAAAAGAAAATTAAGCCATTCCTTCGAATAGTTTTTTTTTTTTTTTTTTTTTTTAAATCTTGGTGTTAGTCATCAAAAATTAAGTTTTGAGAAAACGCGATTTGAAGTTGAAATTATATGGATGCGGCTATGAAAGTGTTGATACATAAATGAGTATAACTCCGTTAAAAATGCAAATATTTTTATGTGTTTTTTTTTTTTTTTTTTTTTTTTTTTTTTTTTTTTTTTTGCATTGAGTTAAGAATTAAATGACTAATCAAATTAGATCATTAAAATAAACAGATTTTTTGAAAAGTTTTCAACCCCTGAGCCCCCTTAATCAAAGCGTCGTTGAGGGGTGAAGAAAGAAACATTTTTGTAGATAATTTGCGAAATTAAACTGCTGAAAGGAAAAATATTTTTTTCTTATCTGAATTAAATACTTTTTGCATTTTAGAAAAGAATTTTATAGTGACTGGCAAATAAACAGATATTCAAGATTTTTTAAAAATGGCTTCTATAAGTAGGCCTACGGTGCACGTTTTAATTTTATATTCGTGTACATATGTTCTACTTTTACATTATTGAGTATTTTTATCAAGTTTTTTGTAATCTGTTCAAGTACAATTTTCGAAAATAAAATCGGCTCTGATTAACTGGAATTTCGGATCGGTGAAGTTCGAATTAGCGGGGTTCTACTGTGTAACATAATTCATGGTAATATCTGCTATAAATTAAATTTCAATTCGAAAAGTTCCTATGCTACATTCTGTATTTCAATCTGAACTACATTTTTTATTTTTTATTTTAAAAAAAGTAAAAGTTTTGCAAAAAGAACATAAGCAACAAGGATATAAACAAATTTCGTCAATATTAGTTTTTTTTTTTTTTTTTTTTTTTTTTTTTTTTTTTCAATTGAAATGCAATATGTATAATTATAACTTCAGGTGATTGTTTGCTCTCATGAATTTTGTGTTTAATTAATATTTGAAATCATTTTAGTCATACACTTAAAAAAAAAAAAAAAAAAAAAAAAAAAAAAAAAAATACAAGATTACTAAACTTTTTCTAATAAACTTGAAGTCCGAAAAATTTTTTATGCAATGGTAATAGCAAAAATTCATGTAACAGAATCGGTTGCATAAATTTTTCAATTTTTTTAAATTAAAAAAAATCAAACGTGGCGCTTAAACAGGCGTCCCATTGCTTTCTAACTTTCTAACTGATGACCAAGCCCCATTATGTTTACCTACCGAGTTATCCTAGCACCGGTTAGATACCTAGTATAGGGGCGGATGACCACCTAATTCCTTCGCTTCGCACTTCATTATATCTGCAGTACTTGCTTCTCGTCTGAGCATACTTTGTTTTGTCGGTTTGCTTAACGTTACATCCTGCTGTTTGTTCTGCAAATGACTACTCAAGTTGGTCTCGTAATTTAGAACCTTGATCAGATGACGAGATCTTCACCTGGCAAGGCACCTCCAGAGGTATAATTCACATGTAACTTGGAAGACTTTGCACCCACAACAGATTTTACATGCACCAGGCACCATTAGCGTACATGTAGGGAATTTTGTGACGATCCAGGAAGACAAGCACCCAGGTCGGCTATTTAGAGTAAGTGCTTTGTTGGTAATCTTTGTGGTTTTATTGCACACTAACTTTCCGCCCGCGGCTTCGCCCGCGTGGAATTCGGTTATATTGCGGTATAAAGCGCAACTATAAGAAAACTTTTCATTTCCACGGAAAAATGTAAGAAGCGCGATGTAATGCTGGATACGATTAGTTGTTAAACCAAAACTGAATGGTACACTATATTATATGTTTTCCCTTGTGGAGCAAAAACATGCAGATTTTGGGCACTGGAAACCCGGGAACACGCTACATAGAGCTGACCATGCTGACGTTGAGCCTGTTGCGATAAACGGACTTGAGTACGAATATCATTCTCAGAAGCCCTCAAAGAAGCTTGGCGAGCGGCTTGCTTCTCAAGTCTTTGCTGGCGCTGAGATGGTAGCTCAGCAGCTCTCGAAACAGCCTGACGCTCTGCTTGTTCGCGCCTTCTTAATTCAGCACGGAGAGACGATTCTTGAGATCGAGCAATTTTCATTGCCCAAGCTTTAGATGAGGTTCTCGACAAATTAGATTTACGTTTGCGAGGCATTGTGAAAATATGAGTAAACTATAAACCTAAACTAAACTAAAATCCCAAACTAAACTATAACAATCTAAACGACGAACAAAGCGACGTAATTACCTATCGAAAAAACAATAACTACTTTAGATATCTACCTAGAAAAAATGCACTAAACTAACCTAACCTAACTATTATACAGCTACTGCACATCGTTAGCACGTTTTAAAAACACCCAGCGCCATCTATCGTATACCTCAAGAACTAAATAACGTAACTAATACTTATACCAATTAGTAATTCGTTGACTTATAGTTATTTCAGGATAAGTAGATATAAAAAACAGTTTAGACGATAAAACAAATTGTACGTCATCCCTCGGGAATTCCTCATTTTCGGGGATTCATTATCGTATCATTTAGCTTCTAAATTTACATGTTTATATTCGTTTGCAATATTTTATCTTGTTTTAAACGACACACAGCGCCATCTCCAATCCATCCATCAAGCAAACTATAATTTTGTTTTCCCTCGGGAATATCAATTTTTTCCGGGATAAAAAGTACCCTATTATTTAATCCGGACTTCTAACTTACGTCTTCAAAATTTCAAAGCAATCGGTTCAGTAGTTACGGCGTGAAAGCGGAACAAACAAACAAACAAACTCACTTTCCGATTTATAATATTAGTAAGGATTGGGTTAACTGTCTGGTTTGTTGCCGCACATCTAGTACTCATCTTACCAGATGAAATGGGGCTGGATGATTTTGAGCCTAAACGGTGGTACTGAACTTAGCAGGCAGTGGGGGCAATTTTGAGGCGTCCCATTACTTATAAAAAGATTGGGAGGCGGCCGCACAGATAACTACCTCATCGATGTCATGGATGAAAATCTAGGTTTAGTTCAATATTGATTCACATATTACGACACAATCGGTCTGCCAAATCACATCTTGGCGAAAACACTTAAAAACTTTATTTTAACGGCTAACTCGTAAGTTGACTGCTTTTCTTTCCGGCACCCAAAAGAATGAAAACATGGAGAATTAGGCGCAGAAAAACATAATGATAAATCTGTGAGTCTACTGTTAAAATCAGGTCTTTAGGTGTATTTCACCAAGGGACTTGGTAGACCGATTGCGTTGTAATATGCGAATCGATATTTAATTTATCCTAATTTTTTATCCGTAAACTCGATGAGGTGGTTGTCTGTGCTGCCACCTCCCGGCCTAGAAGTTACGAATTCCGTCCGCGGTGCGTGATGCCAGTTGATTATGCACAATATTGTGAACAGTAGGGGAAGGTGTTGTACCTCTGACCATATTGTACTTTTGACCACTTAGGCTGTGGTCTGATGTAGAAACATTTTATAAATTTGGTGTATTTAGTACATAGTTCCTTTACTGAAGGGCTTGTTCAACTTTCTGTGAAGTATTCAAATAAGAAAGTATTCCTGTAAATATTAGTAATTTATTTCCATTATAAAATTGTAAGTATTTATTTGTTAATGTTTTACTTAATAATATTTTTGTGCTATGTTTTTTTTCATAGAAATAATTTAACATGGTACCTGAATGGAATATGAGAAATGGAGAAATACCAGTGCCCAAAGCAGACTTGCACATTGCAAATGTCGAAAGTAAACTTTTCTCTACAAAAATCATTGCCTCAATCTGTCTTCTTCCTTTCAAAAAAAAATATTTTGAGCACATTTTGTTATAAATGTTGCATAAAAAGGCGTTTCCAGGCTAAGTTGCCATCTGGTAATTTTGCCCGATCTGTTTGTGACTATGTTGCTCGAATTGACGCAATTAGAAAAAACTATATCCTAGCATCTAATCTACAAGGCTTAGCATTTTCAAACAAAGGTCATTCGTAAGGTGATTTCACAATGATCAAATAGCATAAAAAATTATTATTACATTACATATTATTTAACTAGAATCAAGAAATTTCCCCACTCGCCTTAAGAAAAAAAAAAACAGTAAAATGAGTTTAGAATTTAAAAAATTCAGTCTTCAGCTTAAAGGCCACAGACAGAGGCACATCTATCACGCCTAGTTCACCATTCCCTAAATACTAGGCCTGAGTGCTGAAATAAAAATGATGGCTGTCAAAGGCGGTTTTTATTTAACTTGTGCACGATCCCTTTACTTTCGGTACCAATAATTTTTTAAAGCTTCATTTCTTTAGGTAAAACAAGTCAATATAGTGATTTATTTCTGATATTTCCTTTATAAAATACTGGTGTCTAAATTCAGGGGTCCGTACCTACGTTAAATAAAAGCGCCTTTGGCAGCCGTCATTTTTATGTCAGAGCTCAGGCCTAGTATTCAGGTGTCAGTGCCCAATTCCTACGTGGCGGATACACTATTACAGCTGAAAAAAAAAAAAAAAAAAAAAAACGAAATATTCACAATGCTCTCGATCTATGTTTATCCATCCTTTCCCTATCAGCAAATAAAAAATATTTAAAATAATTTAAAAGGTTGCTTTCAGTTTAAAACTCATTAAATGATCTGTTGAATCAATAATTAAGGAGATTTTTAATAACGTTAATATAAATTTTTTATTTAATTAACAATACTTCAAATCTAGTAAATAGTCTTTTGATTCCAATAAAAAATATTCTTTGTATAGTGTAAAGTGAAATAAATCACATCGATTTCTTCTTAGAAAATCAATTTTATGAACATATTCAAAAGATAAGTATTTTTCTCATGTATCGGAAATAAATCACTCCTCATTTTGTAAAATATCAGAGTCAAATGAACGGCCTCCCAAGCGTTAAAAGTTCGAAAAAGCTTTTTGTGTCTTTTAAAATCTTTTGAAACGAGTGGGTTATTAAATATTCTACCTTCTGGGGGAATCAACTATGACATGTTATCATTCTGGGTATTATTATTCCATTGAAAATGTAAGTAAAGAAAAATGAAAAGTGATTTCGATTTAAATATTTCGGGGTTATTGCATGCAGATTAAATTTTATGTGTACATGAATTCAACTGTTTACTTTAAAATATTAGCATTTTATTCAAGATATCAAATGCATTATGTTTAAGCTTTTATATGTATAGAACAAAAGACAAAAGATTTGGAGCATGATATTTTTATTTAAAAATAAGAGTAAAATCTTATGAAAATGGAAGGTTTATTGACATAGTGATACTTTAAATAATCTAATATAATAATAATAAATACTTTAATTATTATTTGGGTTTTTTTAGAATCTGAAAACGTTAGTTAAAAATAGCTAATTAAAAAAATATGAATTAAATCTTTATTCATATGATGAAATTTAAAATAAATAAGTGAGTGAAGAAAAATATTCTCAAAAAATTAGACATTTAAAAAAATGATTGAACGCTGCACATTACAATCTAGTCAGGAAGATGACTAAATTCCAATGAATAGTTTTTGAGACTAAAAAACTTATATAACTGAGTTTCTTGACCAACTTTAGCATTGAATTAGCGCTTAACACAAATGTTATTTTATCCATCCTTTCTCTATCATCAAATAAAAAATATTTAAAATAATTTAAAAGGTTGTTTTCAAATTAAAATACATTAATTGATCTGCTGAATCAATAATTAAGTAGATTTCTATTAACATGAAAATAGCACTTGAAATCTAGTAAATAGCTTTTTTTTATACCAATAAATTTATTACTTTCTTCTATCTTCAATAGAAGAAAGAATCGAAATTTTTTCGATTTCCGGTTTTCGACGTATTTACACGTTTTAGGGGTCAGAGATTCCAAAAAATATGTTTTTACAAAATGTCTCTCTGACCGTGTGTCTGTGTGTCTGTATGTCGCCATTTGACCATCTAAAAGTATATGAAGTTATGCATCGAATTGAACCAAATGTTTTGTGTATGTGTATGACTACCGCTAGTTGGTCCTCCCTGAATTTGAAAAAAATCCGCCGGAAGGGGGCGCTGCAATCGCGATTTTTGTGCCATTTTCAATATTGTACCGACCAAAAGTATATGAAGTTATGCATCGAATTGAACCAAATTTTTTGTGTATGTGTATGACTACGGCTAGTTGGTCCTCCCTGAATTTATAAAAAATCCGTCGGAAGGGGGCGCAGCAATCGCGATTTTTGTGCTATTTTCAATATTGTACCGACCAAAAGTACATGAAGTTATGCATCGAAGTGAACCAAATTTTTTGTGTAAGTGTATGGCTATGGCTAGTTGGTCCTCCCTGAATTTGAAAAAAATCCACCGGAAGGAGGCGCTGCAACAGCCAATTTTATGCCATTTTTAATATTGCACCACCTAAAAGTGTATAAAGTTAGTCCTAGAACCGAACTAAATTTTTTGTATATGATTATTTTTTGGTAAGGCAAGTAGGTCCTCCCTGAATTTGAAAAAAAAAATCTGCCTATCATTCTATTATCCATCGGCTCGTGAAGAGACGGAAATTCGTTTTTATACTCCGATTAATTGATTGAAGCAGAAATTTAAGATGAAAACCAAAGTTCGTATGGTATTGAATTAAAATTATTAAAACATTAAAATGAATAACTATTTTTTTTAATATTAAAATGTACGTATAAGATAGAAGAAAGTTTTAGGATTGGCACATCCAACTAGTTTTTTATATAGTATCCATTGAACTAAAACACATCCATTTCTTGTTAGAAAATCAATTTTACGAACATATTCAAAAAAATAAGTATTTTTCTCGTGTAGCGGAAATAAATCACTCCTCATTTTGTAAAATATTAGAGTCGAATGAACGGCCACCCACGCGTTAAAGTTCAAAAGAGCTTTTTGTGTCTTTTGAAATCGTTTGAAACGAGTGGGTTATTAAATATCTTACCTTCGGAATCAAATACGACATGTTATCAATCTGAGTATCATTATTCTATTGAAAATGTAAGTAAAGAAAAATAAAAAGTGTTTTAGATTTAAATGTTTTGAGGTAATTGCATGCAGATTAAACTTTATGTATGTATATGTTACAGGCCAAACCCGATTTTAGGCCAAACCGGTCTATCCTAACGCCCATCGGATAAACTAGTTTTTCCTAGGCCAAACCGGTCTATCCTAACGCCCATCGGATAAACTAGTTTTTCCTAGGCCAAACCGGTCTATCCTAACGCCCATCGGATAAACTAGTTTTTTCTAGGCCAAACCGGTATATCCTAACTTCCATCGGATAAACTAGTTTTTCCTAGGCCAAAATAGTCTATCCTAAGGCCCATACGACAAACTAGATTTTCCTAGGCCAAACTAGTTTGGCCTAACTCTCATAGGATAAACTAGTTTAGACAGCTGTTTATTGCTCTGAACTAGTTTATCCTAGGTCAATTCAATTTGGCGTGATTTTATTGAATTCAATGACCGCCTCAACGCCAACATTCTTGTTTGTCCTAGGCTGATCTAGTTTATCCTAGGCCAATGTAGTTTTATGTGTTTTTAGTTGACGGCCGTCAAAGCCAGAAAAATATTGGGCTCATAGATTCTGTATATGAAAGTACGCATATATGTACGTATGTATGTACATAACGCGATAACTCTTGATAGAGGTATCCGATTTGCTTCAAATTTTGGATGTAGGTTCATTCTAATAAGGTACTTTTCTGATTAATTTTGGGAATTCATTGGATAAGAATAAAGAAGGCGAACGGGAGGCTAATCCCCCACCGTTAATTTAGAGAAATGGATTTATCATGCAGAATTGTCAGTTTTCATTTAAAATTTTAGATATAGGATCATTGTGACAATGCGCCTCCGTGATTACTTGCGGATGTTTATTGTTTAAGTCTAAAAGAAAGTGCAATGTAGGTAACACAACATAATTTAGATAAATGGTTTTAACGCAGAATTCACTAATTTGCTTCAAACTTTGGATATAGGTTCTTTCTGATTAGGCGATTCCCTGAATAGTTTTAAGGGTTTAACGGTTATGTATGAATAGAAAAATGAAAGATTACCCGCTTACCCAAGAAAAACTAGTTTATCCTATGGACGTTTAGATAAACAAGTTTAGCGTGGGAAAAACAAGTTTATCCAATTGGCGTTAGGATAAAATAGTTTGGCCTAGGCTAATCTAATTTGGTTCGAAATAGGGTTTGGCCGGTAAAAAACATGTATTTCACAAGAAAAAGTATAAATATGTGTAAAGAGTCATTATAACATCAATACAGAAATTTATCATGTCCACCTTAGAGACATGATGCATTGGACATGGTGTTTGCTTATTTTATTTATTTTCTGGAGACTCGTGCCAACTGAGATCAGACTTGCATTTATTATTATTATTATTATTATAGCATATTCGAGTCAGATCGGAGCTGAACATAATTTGGAATCGAACAGCGTTTTCATATTTTGAGAAATTAATTACCTGTCGACATATAAGCTATTTTTGTCACCGCGTCAAGTTTTTCTTTTCCGTAAAGTCGTAAGTGGAAAATGAATTCAAAACGTAATTTTAAGAGTATTTTCTCAAAGGTACATCGCTTTTATGAAAAAATAGTTAGCGCCACTCGATTACATATTTTCTGAGTGAGAATGCCTGTTAATCTTATGCATTTAGTTCTCAGACGTATGCATTTAGTCTTCAGGGCACATTAGTTCTCAGGCTTTGGTAGCCTGATGAGATAAAAACACGTCAAAATACATTATTTCTATCAAGATTTATCGCGTTACGCACACACGTACATACATGCGTATATACATACATACAGAACTTGTAAACCCATTATTTCTCTGGCTTTGACGCCCGTGATCTAAAAACACGTAAAACTACATTGGCCTAGGATAAACTAGATCAGTCTAGAACAAACAAGAATGTTGGCGTTGAGGCAGTCATTGAATTCAATAAGATCACGCCAAATTGAATTGGCCTAGGATAAACTAGTTCAGACCAATAAACAGCAGTCTAAACTAGTTTATCCTAAAAGAATTAGTCCAAACTAATTTGGCCTAGGAAAATCTAGTTTATCTTATGGGCTTTAGGATAGACTAGTTTGGCCTAAGAAAAACTAATTTATCCGATGGGCGTTAGGATAAACCGGTTTGTCCTAAGAAAAACTAGTTTATCCGATGGGCGTTAGGATGGACCGGTTTGGCCTAGGATAATCTAGTTTGTCCTAAAATCGGGTTTGGCCTGTAACATATACATGGATTCGACTGTTTATTTAAAATATTAGCTTTCCATTCAAGATATCAAATGCATTCTTTTTAAGCTTATTTTCTAAGCTTTTATGAGTACAAAAAAAAGAGAAGATTTGAAGCATGATATTTCTCTTTAAAAATAAAAGTAGGATCTTATGAAAATGAAAGATTTGCCTATATGATGGTACTTTAAATCTATTTATGTAATACGCTAATGTGACGATATCGGATCACGTCAATCGTGGAAAGGAAAAAAAACATCACGGCCATGTTCGGCTTAACCCGGGAGAAATCGCAAATGAGAATTTCCCTCACGGTGCCCAGTTGCTTTTCTTTTACTTTACATTTACTTAATACTAACTTTTTTGTTTGGCTTAGTACTTTTATTCACAAGAGAGGTAAAATAATCGAAATCACATTTTGAAATTTTATTAAAATGAAAAAGGTTTTAAATAAGAATCTTAAAAAAAGGTACGATGCAGAAAGAAAATCTCATGCAGTGAATTCTCCCAGGTTAAGCAATCCAATGTCGTATTATAAGTCGAACAATTACTTTATTTCATCTCTGTTGGATAACATCTTTTCTTCATTTTCTCTAAAACCTTGGAAAACCATAAAATTATTCAACAATTAAAAAAATCAATAATTACGTAGATTTCTAATAATTTTTTTATTTCATTAACAATACCTCAAATCTAGTAAGTTGTCTTATGATTCCAATAAAAATATTCCTTGTACAGCATCAGATGAAAAAAAATCGATTTCTTCTTAGAAAAACAATTTTACGAACATTTTCAAAAAGATAAGTATTTTTCTCATTTATCGGAAATAAATCACTCTTCATTTTGTAAAATATCAGAGTCGAATGAATGGCCTCCCAAGCGTTAAAATTTCGAAACAGCTTTTTGTGTCTGAAATCTTTTGAAACGAGTGGGTTATTAAATATTCTATCTTCTGAATCAACTATGACATGATATCATTCTGCACATTATTATTTTATTGAAAATGTAAGTAAAGAAAAATGAAATGTAAATTAGATTCAAATATTTTGGGGTTATTGCATGAAGATTAAATTTTATGTGTACATGGATTCGATTGTTTACGTTAAAATATTAGCATTCTATTCAAGATATCAAATACATTCTATTTAAGCTTATTTTCAAAGCTTTTATAAGTACAACAAAACACAAGAGATTTGAAACACAGTATTTTTGTTTAAAAGAAAAAGTAAGATCGTAAGAAAATGGAAGATTTGTTGATATAGTAATACTTTAAACAGTCTATGTATAATATAATAAATACTTTAACTATTAATTGAGTTTTTTTTTTATTTGAAAACAGGAGATAAATATGGATAATTTTAAAATATGAATTAAATGATTTTTCATATAATGACATTAAAATTAAAAAATATGGATTAAAAAAATTAGACATTTAAAAATGATTGGACGCTGCACATCACATGTCTAGTCAAAGAGATGGTTTGTTAAAGTCCGATGCATAGTTTTTTATCTTATGAAACTTATATAACGGAGTTTCTTGACCAATTTTAGCATTAAATTAGTGCTTAACACAAATGTTACTTTACAATCCTTTCTCCATCATCAAACAAAAAAAATGTTTAAAATAGTTTAAAAGGTTGCTTTCAAACTAAAACACAGTAATGTATCTTCTGAATCAAGTATTTAATAGATTTCTAATAAGATGAAAAATATTTTTTACCTCATTAACAATGCTTCAAATCTAGTCAATATTTTTTTTCTAATAAATATATTCTTTGTATCAACTGAAATAAAACCCATCGACTTCTTCTTAGAAAATAAATTTTACTAATATATTCAAAAAGATAAATACTTTTCCCATGTATTGGAAATAAATCACTCCTCGTTTTGGTAAAATATCAGAGTCGAATGAGCGGCCTCCTAAAGTTTAAAAGATCTTTTTGTGTCTTTTGAAATCTTTTGAAACGAGTGGACTATTAAGTATTCTACCTTCTAAATCAACTATGACATGTTATCATTCTGCGTATTATTATTCTATTGAAAATGTAAGTAAGGAAAAATGAAAAGTGATTTAGATTTAAATATTTTGGGGTTATTGCATGCAGATTAAACTTTATGTATACATGGATTCGACTGTTTATTTAAAATATTAGCATTCCATTCAAGATATCAAATGCATTCTTTTTAAGTTTATTTTCAAAGCTTTTATGAGTACAACAAAAGACAGAAGATTTGTAGCATGATGTTTATGTTTAAAAATAAGAGTAGGATCTTATGAATATGAAAGATTTATAGATAATTTGATTCTTTAAATAGTCTAAATATAATAATAATAAATACTTTAATTATTATTTAGACTTTTTAAAATCTGAAAACACATATAAAAAGTAAGAAAATTTATGCGTTAATCGTAGTTTATGAAACACATTCCAACACTTCCTAAAATCTTTAACAAATCTTCGCTATTTAGAGTATTGAAGTGTTATTGTCCTTAGCTAAATATGCATTCCAATATTTTTGAATATCCCTGTGATTGATCTGCCGGTTGATATACATACTATATAATAGGGAAATTCAGTTTACCAAGAAAACTTTTAACGGTTTGAAATTTCTCTTTCAGCAATTTATACTAACCGATGAAAACATACTTGTATTCCAATAAAAATATTCTTTGTATAGTATCAACTGAAGTAAAACACATCGATCTCTTCTTAGAAAGTCAGTTTTACGAACATATTCAAAAAATAAATATTTTTCTCGTGTATCGGAAATAAATCACTCCTCATTTATATGTAAAATATTAGAGTCGAATGAATGGAGCCCCAAGCGTTAAAAGTTCGAAAGAGCTTTTTGTGTCTTTTGAAATCTTTTGAAACGAGTGGGTTATTATATTCTACCTTCTGATTCAACTATGACATGTTATCATTCTGGGTATTATTATTCTATTGAAAATGTAAGTAAAGAAAAATGATAAATGATTTAGATTTAAATATTTCGAGGTTATTGCATGCAGATTAAATTTTATGTGTACATGGATTCAACTGTTTACTTTAAAATATTATCTGTTTATTCAAGTTATCAAATGTATTATGTTTAAGGTTATTTCCAAAGCTTTTATAAGTACAACAAAAGACAGAAGATTTGAAGCATGATCTTTTTATTAAAAATAAGAGTAAGATCTTATGAAAATGGACGATTTATTGATATTGTGATACTTTAAATAGTCTAATATTTAGAATAATAAATACTTTAACTATTATTTGGGCTTTTTAAAATCTCAAAATGGTAGATAAAAATGACTATTTTAAAGATATGTATTAAATGTTTATTCCTTAATGAAATTTAAATTAAAAAATGAATGAAAAAAAATTGACATTTTAAAAATTGATTGTACGTTGCACATCATAATCTAGTCAAAAAGATTTTTAAATTGTGAAGCATAATTTTTTATGTTACAAAACATATATAACTAAATTACGAGTTTCTTGACCCATTTTAACATAAATTAGCACTTAACACATAACACTGACATAAAAACCTAGAAATTTTCTAATATTATAATATATATATATACATATATATATATATATAGTATTAAAAATTCCTCTTTTTTTTTTTAAATAATGTTTAAATCATGTATCTATCTTAAATGGAAAAGGGAATATTATTTTTTCTTATTTCTTTCCAAATTCTAGCTTTTAAATAATGGTTGTTATGGAAACGACTTCTTGTGAATCCTTCCTTCCCTATCAGCAAATAAAAAATATTTAAAATAATTTAAAATATTGCTTTTGATTTATAACACATTAAAAAATCTGCTGAATCAATATTTAAGTAGATTTCTAATAATGTGAAAAATTAATTTTTATTTCATTAACAATACTTGAAATCTAGTAAATAGTCTCTTGGATTCCAATAAGAATATTCTTTGTATAGCATCAGATGGAATGAAAAATATCGATTTCTTCTTAGCAAATCAATTTTATGAACATATTCAAAAGATAACTATTTTTCTCATGTATCGGAAATAAATCACTCCTCATTTTGTAAAATATTAGAGTCGAATGAACGGCCTCCCACATGTTAAAATTCAAAAGAGCTTTTTGTATCTTTTGAAATCTTTTGAAACGAGTGGGTTATTAAATAGTCTACCTTCTGGGAATCAACTATGACATGTTATCATCCTGCATATTATTATTCTATTGAAAATGTAAGTAAAGAAAAATGAAAAGTTATTTAGATTTAAACATTTTAAAGTTATTGCCATGCAGATTAAATTTTATGTGTACATGGATTTGACTGTTTACGTTAAGATATAAGCATTTTATTCAAGATATCAAATGCATTCTATTTAAGCTTATTTTCAAAGCTTTTGTGAGTACAACAAAAGACAGAAGTTTTGAAGCACGAAGTTTCTCTTTAAAAATAAAAGTAAGATCTTATGAAAATGAAAGATCTATTAATATAGTGATACTTTAAATAGTCTTATATAAAAATAATAAATAATTTAATTATTATTTGGGCTTTTTAAAATCTGAAAACATGAGATAAATATGGCTAATTTAAAAATATGAATTAAATTATTATTCATATAAAGTAATAAAAATTTAAAAATATGAATTTAAAAATACAAAAAATTAGACATTAAAAAAATGGTTGGACGCTGCACACCACAATCTAGTCAAAAAGATGGTTAAATTTTGATGCATAGTTGTTGGTCCTATAAAACTTATATAACTGAGTTTCTCGATCAGTTTTAGCATTAAATTAGGGCTTGACACAAATGTTTTTTCCTCCATTTTTTCTCTATCATCAAATAAAAAATATTTAAAATAATTTAAAAGTTTGCTTTCATATAAAACGCATTAATTGATCTGCTGAATATCAATAATTAATCAGATTTCTAATGACAGGAAAGTTCATTTTTTACCTCATTAATAATACTTCAAATCCAGTAATTAGTTTTTTATTTTATTTTATAACTCTAATAGCTATATTCTTTGTATGATATCAACTAAAAAAAAAAAAAAAAAAACATCGATTTCTTCTTAGAAAATCAATTTTATGAACATATTCGAAAGACAAATATATATATATATATATATATATATATATATTCTTTTTTTCATTTATCGGAAATAAATCACTCCTCATTTTGTAAAATATTAGAGTCGAATGAATGGCCTCCCACGCATTAAAATTCAAAAGAGCTTTTTGTGTCTTTTGAAATCTTTTGAAACGAGTGGGTTATTAAATATTCTACCTACTGAATCAACTATGACATGTTATCATTCTGGGTATCATTATTCAATTGAAAATGTAAGTAAAGAAAATGAAAAGTGATTTAGATTTAAATATTTTGGAGTTACTGCATGCAGATTAAATTTTACGTATACATGGATTCAGCTGTTTACTTTAAAATATTAGCATTTTATTCAAGATATTAAATATATTCTGCTCCAAGCTTATTTTCAAAGCTTTTATGAGTACAACAAAAGACAGAAGATTTGTAGCATGATGTTTCTGTTTAAAAATAGAAGTAGAATCTTAAGAAAATGAAAGATTTATTGATATAGTGTTACTTTAAATAGTCTAAATATAAGAATAATAAGTAGTTTAACTATTATTTGGGCTTTTTAAAATCCGAAAACAGTAGATAAAAATGGCTAATTTAAAAATATGAATTAATCATTTATACATATATTGAAATTTCATGCCATTTACCATACGGAAGTGAAATGTAAAAAAGAAAAACAATCAAACTAATAAATTGAAAAGAAAGAAACATATTTAAAAATATAAAAAGAAAAACAATCAAATTAATAAATAAGATTCCTCCCTTAGTAATCTCATTAGTAATAATCGATCAAAACAGGTTTTAAGGCCGAAATTTCGATGATCTTCCTATTTTTTGGGCGTAAACGAAAACAAAATTGTCGAAAATTTTTTTAAAGTAATTATACATACATAAATATGCATAATTATTAATTAATTATGCATATTTATTAAATAGGGGAGTGTGGGGGTAGTGTAGAACA
This sequence comes from Maratus speculifer, assembly GCA_964019185.1. Taxonomy (NCBI): domain Eukaryota; kingdom Metazoa; phylum Arthropoda; class Arachnida; order Araneae; family Salticidae; genus Maratus; species Maratus speculifer. The sequence continues at coordinate 244,642,583 of OZ025289.1, forward strand.
CTTTTTTGCAAAAGTAAGAAAATCAACTTTGTTTGACGCAAAAGGAAAAAATTTAGATTTATACAGTGCAAAGTGAAACAATTTTTAATCTCCCTGAACAATATAGAAACATAACATGCAAAAGCTATTTTATAATTAAAGAAATTGTAAGTTTCGAAGTGTATCCCATATCTCCCTGTTAATGGGAAGGTATGAAACAGCAATAAAACAAAGCTATAAGATACAAATAGTCTATTGTCAGCTAGATATACGATCAAGCAAACATTATAGGTTAATGATATATGTGCCACAATATAAAATTCCAGTATCTTCATGACTGGAAATAAAATTCAGGATTGTCAGTCATAGATGACGTTAAAAAAATCATCAATTCCATATATTTACATTTTGAAGTAAATGAAAATATCATCAATGCTATAATTAGTATGTTATCTTCTAAAACTGTTTGCATATTAGCAATTTTTGTTATCTTATTTTAAGAAAAAGGGGGAATTCGACATGCTTTATTCATTCCTTTACTGGCATGTCCCATTCCTTCCTACTTCTTTGTTTTGTGTTAAACTTCTTCTATAAACAAAAATTCTACTTTTAGGTTTAGTTTATTCTATAGATAATATGCAACATAATGTTTCATAAGCAGGGAAACTATTACATCTATGCATAAACAAGTCATTAATATACAGAAAGCATAAAAAATATATGAAGCAAATTTACTTTTGATTCTTAAAGTAATCTTTTCCTTTATACAATTGCAAACAAATACCGATCATTTTTTTCAACTGAATATTGGGCTACCATTGCTTCATCTTGCGTGCGATCTAAATATTTCATCAAAATATTTAGAATGTATTAAAAATATTTATTCACTATATACAGAACGAGATCGCGCTGCATACATCGAAAAATACATTCGCGCATTTAAAAGTAGTGCTCAACTCGAGAACGCAAACATAAAGTTATGGGACTCGGCGACTGGCAACACAGGATCTCTTCTGCAACTGCGAAGTCATCCTCTGGTGAGCGCTCCAAAGTCGCTGGGTCCATGAAAGGTTCGAACAGCCAGGATCTTTATATCGACCGGACGCAGCAGATGAAAAGCTGAGAGAAACTTGGCCGAATCTAAGGACATGAGACTTCGCAAAGAAAAAGTCAGAAAGCCAAAAAAGACACCATTCTGTCTGAGATTTTGAAGCTGTGGCCTTTCTTACTTTTGAACTTTTTGGAAATGGGTTTCAGCCAAGGAAAATTGGTCATTAATTGCTTGTGAATCAGTAGCAAGAACATGATCGATGCAGTAAGCCACTAGGTCAGGCTTCCACCTCCTACCGTTGGCAAGGAACAGGGGCTCTCGGTGGACAGAGAGTAGCCACGCTGTTCAAGAGAACATGTCAGGTTGTTTGACAGTGCATCATGACGTTGTACACTGCAGCCACGTGAGCAAAGTTTCTCAGCATCTCGCCCACGGACCGTCCTAGCTCTTGTGTATAAACAATTGTACTGGACCTGAATCGCAGCAATGTAGTCCTTACTGGACGTAACGCAAGTGCCGTCATAAAGAGATAAACCTACTGTCCCGATCCTCCCACAGTTCCACTCTCCCCTATACATAATTATAAATTAATAGCACTCTACCAAAGTTTATTTTCCTATAAATAAAATATAATTAATTTAGCCACAACAAAGAACGATTTTCTAACTATACAAATTTCATTTAATTAAAAAAAAAATTCCTCATTTAATTAGTTTTAGATATAAACACCTCGATTTATCTTTTATAACGATTTTTATAAATGATCCGCTGCTGCCCTAGAGCTTTCTCAAAGAGTATTCAAAACACTTTTGCGGTTTCTAACTAAAAATTATTTATTACCAGTGGCGTAGCTAGCGGGGGACGGAGGGGGCGGTCCCCCCCGGGTGTCATTCTTTATTTGCAAATATACATGTATAATCTTATAAAATTTTCGAAAAGAATTCTGAAATGAAATTAAATTTCTAGCGCATCAGAGTTAATTTTCTTTTCTTGAAGAATCTGAAATTTTATACAGAATGGGATGTCTAAATAAGATATGCATCAGGCACAGAGACCTACCTTTACAACGAGTGGGTAGCAAAAGCAAACTTAAAAAAAAAAAAAAAAAAAAAAAAAAAAAAAAAAAAAAATTTTTTTTTACGTAAAGGCACCGCATTGACTTATGCGAACTATGGGAGTAGTCCCTGTGATTTCTTATATGGGAGGCATGAAGTTAAATGAGAAAAAGTTTGGTCATTTCTTATGTTACAGATGCCATGCGTTCCTTCTTTTTTTTTTTTTAAGCAATTGCATTTGCATACAATGTAATCTATGTTAAAAGATAATATAATCTTTACTTTAGTCTGTGTCTGCACCCTTGACTTCCAAGAAAGCATAAATTTTAGGTTGTAAACTATACACAACATAAGTTTATTAGGATAAAGAAATACAGTAAAAATATACAGAAGTTTTGTTTTAAAAAATCAAAATCAAAATAGGCTTTCCTGTAAATGTATGGATTTTTTTTAGCATTTAATATTTAAATTACAATTTTGCATCCATTTCTTCGAATTATCTATAAAATCACACCAGGGATTTAAAAAATGTTGAAATTTTATTTGTAACAGCATAGAATTGTGATTGAAAAAATATGGTAGATTTGGGGTAGGGGTTAACACCATTTACATCCGCTTCGGGTGTCACCCATCCTAGCTACGCCACTGTTTATTACTATTGAGTTTGCAGCTTTTAAGGAGTACGTTAAAAAGTTTAATCATATATGCATTACTTGCTTTATAATTCGCAGTCACATGTTGAGTGAATCATGACCGATAAATTATAAATAATGAAGTTCATAACAATAAATAATCTCATTTGAGCTCGAATCGATGAGCAATGCAGAAATTTTCTGAAGGAAGAAACGAGATTTTTATAATACTGATAATTTCGGTCGGGCCAAATTTTCAACAGCATTTTCGCCAAAAACGAATTTCCTGCGAAACTGAGATTTTGGACCGAAAACGAAACCGAATTTTCGGTCGATCTCTACTAATTAGTAAGTACGTGAAATCGAAATCTGCAAACTATACTCTCCCCAGCCTTTTCTTCGTCTTTATTTATTCACTAGCAGTTACCCGTGACTTCGTTCACAAAACATTTAAAGAAGAAATAATTGATCAATCAAGCAAAAAATTTCGATGATGAAAAGCATGTGTAATTAACTTTTTATCGCGAATTTATGGTAAAAAAAACTTTTGATAATCTCTATTTGCTAATTTGTTTGCTGGTCAAAATTTTCCTTTCAGCGATTAATACTAATAGATAGAAACATTCTTGAATTCTTTTGTTCAGCCCTGTAGTTTTCCAAGTGCCTTTAATACACGAAAGTATCTTTCTAAAATTTATTTCAAACAAAAATATTTCTTATTACTACCTAAATTACATTTTCAGAAATTATCATCCGAAGACAACCTTGTATCCAGTTCTTTGCGGGACCCTGTTTATCATTTTATATATATACTACAAACATTTCTTAGTTTACTAAATGCAGTTCAAAATAAAAATGCATATTTTATTTAAAAACCACATTTAAGTAAATTACGCTCATATTCAGTAACCTTTCCGAGATCTTTTGTGTAACCCTGTATATCTAAATTTAACTATTTATACTATTACCATTTATACTCTCCATTTAATATGCATACATTTAGCGAAACTTAAAAGCACATATCATAATTCAAAATGCATTTCATCCATGCAACAGTCATCATCCATGATATACAGTACTTCGGATAGAATATATAATATTTGAAATATTTTGTGTGTCCCTGTAAATGCTATGCACTTCGTATTATGCATAAAATAACTTACATTAAGCCTCAGCAACATATATCAATTTGATTATACATGAAATCGTTTACCATAATTAAAATATGTCGGAAACTGTTCCTCCCTTTATTCCTATGCAATGGAATTCTTCTGTCTGACCCTGTAAATGAATAGTAAGTGCCCTTTTCACTACATACTTTACAAAATGCATATTTTAGTGCACTTTGTAAATGCATATAAATTTGAATATGTTCTACAGGCTGTAACATCGTTAAATTTAATTAAAACGATTTTTCCCCATAATCCCGTAATATAAGGAAATTTTTTGACTATCCCTGTAAATAAACTAATCATGGTAGAAACTTTATTTTCAATAGGTATTCGTGCTAGGTAAACGTTAAGAACGTCCAAAAATTCCATGGAAATCGGAGTATATTTACGAAAGTTAGAAAGCGACCAGACAGACAGACAAACCGAAAGCATAATAACTTTTCAACTTTGTTCGAAAGTGTTAAAAAATCGAGTCAAAAATATATTAATCAGTGATTTTATTTTCCACCTTTTCCCCACAAAAAAATTCTTCCATTGATAATTATGAGTTTTGAATAAAAATATTCATTTGTATGTAACTTATTACTTATTAATTAGTATAAGTAAAAAATATTTCTGATTCATTTTAAATATGACATCATTATTTATCTCGCTCCATTAGCTACTGATATTCACACCCCTTGTATTTTTAACGACTGCTATAAAGTACCTGTTTTATTTCAACTATGACGTCACATTTTCATGAGTGAACCATTTTATTAAAAATATAATTCTTTTTCATTCTTTTTACTTTTAATTTATGTCACCATATTTTACACAAAAATTCCCATTAACTAAACAAATATCCTTGTTAAATGTATTATAAAAAATACACCTTTTATTTTTATTTCAAACATGACGTCATATTTATTTTCTTTTAAATTATTTTATTATAGTTTTTCGCGTGGAAGTTTTCTATTAAAAATTCATTGCCGCTGAAAAATTATTATTCCAATTTTTTATTTTCTTGGCAACAGGAAAGGAAAATGGTTAAATTTTATCTGAAAAATGCCCATTGATTTTGTATGAAAAATAATTAAATTTTGAATTATTAAGGAAAATATTTGAATAAAATAAATAAAAATTACCCTATTATTTAATCCGGACTTCTAACTTTACGTCTGCAAAATTTCAAAGCAATCGGTTCAGTAGTTACGGCGTGAAAGCGGAACAAACAAACAAACAAACAAACTCACTTTCCGATTTATAATATTAGTAAGGATTTATTAATTTTTGATAACCATTTGGAAAATGGTTGTTGTTTTCGATCATGAATGGAGCTTGTGGTATCCGCATTTTATTTTATTTTTTTATGATTGGTCCAGGAATATTCATGTTTAAACCATGGTGTAGGTAAATATATTACTCTGTTATTATGTAAAACACGTTTTCATCATCATAAGAATGGTGTTTTAACTGATTGTTATTAACTCAATAGGAAACTTTCTAACATTTTGCTTTGGGCAATAGATATCCTCTTTTTTTTAAGAAATATCTTTACATTTAAACGAATTTTTATTTGAATAGGAAATCGAAATGCCATTGTTAATAAAGAAGAAAGTAAATAAAAGTTACAAAATGGATAGATGCAAATTATCCGAAATGGAAAATACCGAATCTAAAGAAAAATGTCGTATGAAAGATCGTCTTTAAAAAGCAAAAAAATGAGGTCTGATTATCGAGCCCAGCGATCACGAAAAAGGAAACGATCTAATGTTGAACGGATTGATTTTAAAAGACCACGCTTTTTAGCACTTTCCAACAAAGTTGAAAAGTGCTTATGCATTCGGTTTGTCTGGCCGTCTGTCCGTCTGTCCGTCTGTCCGCGCTCTAACTCCCGTAAATATACTCGGATTGCTATGAAATTTTTATACGTTATTGAGGTTTACCCTAGCACGAACCCTATTGAAAATGAAGTATCTACCATGATTAGTTTATCTACAGAGAGAATCAAAAGTTTCCCATTACATTACGGCCTATGGGGAAAAATCGTTAATATACTCAAATTGCCATGAAATTTTAGGACGTTTTTGACGTTTACCCTAGCACAAGTCCTATTGAAAATGAAGTTTCTACCATGATTAGTTTGTCTACAGGGCGAATCAAAAGTTTCCCATTACATTACGGCCTATGGGGAAAAATCGTTAATATACGCGGATTGCCATGAAATTTTAGGACGTTATTGAGGTTTACCCTAGCACGAACCCTACTGAAAATGAAGTTTCTACCATGATTAGTTTGTCAACAGGGCGAATCAAAAGTTTTTCATTGCATTACGGCCTATGGGGAAAAATCGTTAATATACTCGGATTGCCATGAAATTTTAGGACGTTATTAACGTTTACCCTAGCACAAGTCCTATCGAAAATGAAGTTTCTACCATGATTAGTTTATCTACAGGGCGAATCAAAAGTTTCCTATTACATTATGGCCTATGGAAAAAAAAATCGTTTCAGAGGAATTTTAAAGATGTTATACCCTGTCAAACATATTAAAATATGCATTCTATAAAATATAAGGTGAAAATGTAGCTATTATTCATTTACAGGGCCACACAAAAGAATTCCATTAGATAATGGTAAAAGGGGGAATTGTGTGACATATTTTAAAGATTTCAAGCTTTTTCATGTATAATAAAATTGATATATGTCACTGAAGCTTAATATAAATTATACGCTACTGTCTTGCATAATATGAAGTACATAGCATTTACAGGGCCATACAAAAGATTTCAAATAGTATATTCTTTCCGAAGTACCGTATATGTGTCTGATGATGGCTGATGGAGGGATGAAATGCATTTTAATTATTATATTCACGTTTATATTTCGTTAAATATATGCACATTATATGGTGTGTATAAATGTTTTTGTTGATATACAGGGCTACCCAAAAGAGCTAACCAACGTTACTGAATATGAGCGTAAATTATTTAAACGTGGTTCTTAAATAAGCTATGCATTTTTACGCTGAGCTGCATTCAATTTACTGAAAAATGTTTGCAGAATATAGATAAAGGGATATACAGGGCCACGCAAAGAATTCGGTACATGGACGCCTATGAATGATGATTTATGAGAATGTGATTTCAGTTGTTTTAAAAGTGTTTTAGTTTACAATAAATTTTAGCCTAATGCTGACTTGTAATAAAGGTACAATGTAAACTACAGGGCTGAACAAAAGTATTCAAGTATGTTTCCATCTAATAGTAATTGCTGAAAAAGAAATTTCAAGCTACTGGGTATTTTCTTGCTAAGCTAAATTTTCCCATTATATGAACTGACATATGAAATACAGGGCTGTTCTAATGTACTGGAATACATATTTGGGTATATTTGGCTATACACTATTATTTCCCTAAATAACAAAGTTTTGTTAAAGATTTCATTAAGTGTTGGAAAGTGCTTCATAATCTATGCTTAACGTATGATTTTTCTTACTTGTTTATTTATATAATATTAGTCTTTGAAAAAATCATTTTCAAAATGATTGTTGTAATTTGTTAAATTACTTTTTCTTTTAACGTAACGAGGTACCCCTCGAAATTCGACGAAAGAAAATGTTTAAGAAGGAACTGTTTCATTGAATTATACTAAACCTGCTAAATTAGTTACAGTAAAAAATGCATCTTATATTGATCAGTCTAACTCTCAAACAAATATTATTTTAAGCTAAAAGGAACAAAATACTATAACACTCAGTTGTTCAAATTTTAGAATTAAACTTTAATCGCATATGTAATCAGTAAAAATATAATAAAGGTCAGTTATTATTATGAAGTTATCAATTGAAGTTCTTAATTATGGTATAAATTCGAATGAAAAAAAATAGTCTAAATTGTCACGATCGTAGAGTTTCATGCGACATTAAAACCCGTTATCATTTTCATCTTCTCAAAATAACACACTCACTTCTCATATCCGTATTCACCACGTTTCAAAAGCTATTTTAATTTCATTGTTACTTACCCATCATACGTTGTATAGGGTAAGTATTGCAATCGTTTTGAAAATCGAAAATGTTTTTTTTTTTTTTTTTTTTTTGACGGATTCTCACGTTTCAGATACTGGAGATTCCGAAAAACATATTCTTAGAAAAAAAATTTGCCGTCCGTCCGTCTGTGTGTCTGTCTGTCTGTAACCGCTCTATCTCCCGAACAAATTGAGATTGAGACTTGAAACTTTCTATGTGCTTAGTATGTAAGAATGGGACGAAGCCTATTTAATATCAATAATCTCGACTATATTTTTCGGAATCTCGAAAAATTCGTTCTGATGAAAAATATACAAAAATTTTCGCAATGTTATATTTTAAGGAGTGGACGTGTCTGTCTGTCTGTAACCGCTCTATCTCCCGAACAAATTGAGATAGAGACTTGAAACTTTCTATGTGCTTAGTATGTAAGAATGGGACGAAGCCTATTTAATATCAATAATCTCGACTATATTTTTCGGACTCTCGAAAAATTCGTTCTGATGAAAAACATACAAAAATTTTCGAAATGTTATATTTTAAGGAGTGGACGTAAAAGGCAATAAAATAACACAAATTTTGCATAAAGAACAAAGTCAATCGGATTATTAGTTGCCGAGATATGTGTAATCCTGTTTTCCACATTCTTCGATTTTTCATGACCCTGTATTTCATTCAAATTTCAATTCAAAGATATATTTTAATTGGAAATGAGACGCTTAATCCTGCGCAGTAAATTGTTAGTTAATAGGATTATTATTTTTGGAGTTATAAGGATGTTTCTTTTACGGAATCCAGTACTACTTAAGTATTTTGGCGATTTTATATAATTTGTCGAAATCGGCTCATCAGCAATTCATTGATAGAGCTTTACTATGTATATTAAAACTATTTAAATATGCGTTAAAATTTTATTTTGGAATTGCGATGCATTTTATAAATAGTTTACATGCGTTTTGTTTTCATATTTTATATTATGCATATCCATGATGGGTAAGTATTACGGTGGTCCCCCAACGACTAGTTTTAAAATCACTTTTATTCAAAGCTTGAAGTCCAATTTAATTGATGAATAAAAACGAAATAAAACCTAAATCACCGAATTTTATAACAGACGACATTTTTGACAAAATAACGGACTTTAATTTTTTTTTTTTTTTTTTTTTTTTTTTTTCCAATTTTAAGAGAAAATGGAGTGATTCTGTTGCCAAAATTACAAAATAGGTGCTAAAAACTATAAAAAATTAATATCTCAAAAACAAATTGAGATACAGCTTTCAAATAAATTACATTTAAAAGTAATTTTTTTTTCTCTAAACGATGGTGTAAATATTTAAAACTTGCAATGTTTAGAAAAGTAAAATGTGTGGTAGCGAAAATTACATGGGAAAGTGTTGCCATTCACAAAATGACGTATGCGTTACGCACAGATACGTTTGGCCTTTATAATATAGATACATTAGCTACAGACGACGGACCTGTTAAAAAATGAACTTCACTATAGCGAATTTTTTTCTCTCCAATGTGTTTCCGTCTTAGAAGTTCTTCTATGAAACAATTTTTCAGATTTTCAAGTTTCCAAGTCATGTAAAACTAGTCCGATGTGGCAATCCCAAAACTTTCTTCTGTCTCATACATGTTAAACTTAGCATAAAGTTAATATGTTAAACTTAACATAAAGCACAGCACCGTCACCGGTTAGGTGATTTACATTAAAATTTAATTAGCAACAATTTTTGTAAAGTTCTAACTGAATTTGTAGTTTGATGAAAATCCGTGCGTTAGTTTTTGAGATAGAATCTTTGCAGAAATTATAAATAAATCTGGGTAGAAGCGCCACATGTTGAGCAATTTACTCCAAAAACTAAAGAATACTAATTTATATCAGGCACTAACAGAATTTCAAATTGAATGAAAATTCATGCATTAGTTTCTAAAATATAGCTATTGAGATAATCATTAATAAAGCTGCATAGCAGTGTCACTTGTTGGGCGATTTACACCAAAGGATAATCAACATCATATTATATCAAGGACTAAAGGAATCTGAAGTTTTATTAAAATCCGTCCATTAGTTCTTGCGATATAGCTATTGCGGGAATCGTTAAAGAAAGCAGCATAGCAGCGCCATCTGTTGGACGATATGCACCAAAAACTAACCAATTGCAGTTTATATCGAGGTAGATCTAACTAAATCTAAAGTTTTGTTAATTTCCGTCCATTAGTTCTTGACAGTGCCCAGAAAATTTTTGTCACATACAGACTCACAGGGTGGCAGACTGATTCGAAGACAAGCATTTTGTAAAAACATATTTTAAAGGGTTCTCTGATCCCTAAAACGTGTAAATCCGTCGAAAACCAGATTTCTAAACTTTCTTCTTGTAGAGATAGAAGAAAGTAAAAAGTAATGATTTAGGAATTATTCAGATATTTACATACAAATAGAGATTCATTTTAAAAAAATCTATGTAGTCTATAATAGACTCATTAAGGCCCTACATCAGTAACGCTCCGAGATAGAACGGCTAATGTTATTTCAATGCAAGAAATTTATCGCTTTCATTCTTTTGCATTTTGCTCAAATTTAATAATTTTTGTTGTTTTGAAAACCTGTAGGTTTAAAGTATGCACGTCATTCTGAAATTTTATTTCTTTTTTGAATTTTAAGGCGATACAAGTGCGTTATTTTATAGTCTTTAAAATTCACCTTTAATGTCTTATTACGAAAAATCTGTTTGACATTTTAAAATTTGGTAAAACAGCATGCAGAGTTTAATTATTTAGCTTTCAGAAAATGTTTTTTATTTTGATTTTTAAAAAAATTTAATCTATGCTATTTGTATAAAAAGTTGAAGCACTTTGATTTAAAAGAGTCGAAAATGGTGTTTAACTCCGCCTTTAAAAGGGAGACGCCTTAAGAGTAATTAGGGTGAAAGACGATATGGGTTTACCCTGTAGGGAGTCTTACAGGGACGAAGGTGTAAAATCTTGCCTGTGGCTATTAGTAAAATGTTGTTTGCTGCTTTAGGATGAAAAAATAAAAACATCCTTTTCTGAATGCATGATATCTCACGCAAGAAGTTCGATCAGAAATGAATTTCAGAAATGATGTAAATACATGTTGATTTCAAAAAGTTTGTTTAAGTAGGCATCTAATCTCAAATGTACTTTAAAAGCATTATTGATTTCGAATAAAAACAGATTTACCATTTTTATTATTTTTCTTCCGTATATTTGAAGTTTAATTTCTAAAAAAGATTCTTTAATTGCGTACAACATCAAAGTGATATATTCGTTAATTCATAAAACATAACAGAATTAACTTTTTGTCATCTGCAGTCGACAAAGGGAAAAGAAGAAAGGGCAGAAAGAAAATAACAATGGTTCTGACATTAAAAATGAATAGATATATTCGCGAATAAATACATTTGTATTAAATTTTTCTATATCTTTTTTTTTTTTTTTTTTTTTTTTTTTTTTTTTGTATCATTCTTTTAGACAATTCTTAATGAATTAGTTTAAATGTTCCTTTTCATAAATATTTCATAAATATTTCTATTTTAATCAATAAAAGTTTGCAGTATACCCACTCTAAAATATAAAGTAATTATTATGCAATTCATGATTAAATTGGATAACACTAATTTAAAAGATAGAAATATATTTATTTTGACACTTCTATCGAAAATTATGACTAATTTACAATACTTTAGCAAATATATTCTGTTGCGGTAAAATTCACATCCGTAAATGATACATTTATGCTTTATTGTATATAAATTGTCTTTCCTTTCTTTTTCCCTTTCAGAAAGATAAACGAATGATTTTTAAAGCTCTTATACTATTTTAACTAAATAATACGTATATATTCCAAAGCCTGTCATAGTCTAACTGATCTAAATTTTAGAATAACGGGTTTTTCAGCCACGCGAAAAGACAAACTCAATTATACTAAACCTACGGAAGATTTTTATAAAGATGCCATATTTCCATTCCAATTTTTAATTATTTTTTTTTCTGCATAGTATAGGTGACGATGGTTAGTATAGAGGCCGCTTTTTACTTTTTTCGATACTGATTGTAGATTTAAATATGAGGATAATATCACTTTTGAAAACGGTTCCGAAAATGAAACTGTCCTGTAAAGAAAATTAAAAAAGTAGAAAAAGGCCTTTGAAGAGATCGCTCTGAACTCTTAAAGGGGGAAAAAAATATTAAAATGCAGACGAGATTTATTTATAAATTTCGACCTTTGGATTATCGTCGAAAGAATTATTATAAGCTAGTAAATTGTTTCGCTTAATTAGTTTTTTTTTTTTTTTTTTTTTTTTTTTTTTTTTTTTTTTTTAATGCCCGTAAAATAAATCGAAAAATAGAAAATGACCTTTGTGCAAATCGATATCAGCTAGGCAAAGTAAGAAAAAAAATACTTAAAACTATTAAAACACAGACGATAAACTTTTATAAATTTCTTTCATAGCATTAGCTTTAAAGCGAAGGCATTGTTTCGTTTAACTGCAGTAGCTTCTTTAAAATAAATGAAATCGTAAAGGCTATTCAATGTAAGAAAAAAAAATAATTTTTTCAAATGTAGGCGAGATATTTTTATAAATTTCTACAATGGGATTTCGCTTGACTGAAGTAAGTCACTTTAAAATACCTGTATCGAAATCAAAAATTGTAATACGGTCTTTGTACAGAAAGATCTCAGCTGTTCAATATAAAAAAAAAATTATTAAAATATAGACGAGATATTTCTATAAATTTCTGTCATAGGATTTCGCTTCATTGAAGTAAACACCTTTAAAATACCCGTAAAAAAATCGAAAAAAATATAAAGAGGTATTTGTACAGAAATATCTCAGAAATTCAATGCTAAAAAAATCATTTAAAAAATTAAAATGTTGACGAGATATCTTTATAAATTTCTATAATGGGATTTCTCTCTATTCAAGTAAGCCACTTTAAAATACCCGTAAAAAATCTAAAAAATGCAAAAAGATCTTTGTACAGAGAAATCTCCGATATCTAATGCCCCCCCCCCCCCGAAAAAAAGTTTAAAGACAATTAAAATACAAACGAGATACCTTTAAAAATTTCTAAAATGTGATTTAGCTCTATTGAAGTAAGTAATTATAAAATACCCGTGGCAAAGTCGAAAAGATATAAAACGTTCTTTGTAAAGAAAGATATCAGTTATATAAGGAAACAAAAATTACAAGTATTAAAATGATGTTTAGAAATGACTTTTAAATGATCTTAAAGATATCTTTATAAATTTCTACCATGGGATTTTACTTGATTGAGGTAATTAATCATCAGTTTATATTTACTTGTAGACGAGATATCTTTATAAATTTCTAACATTCAATGCTACAAAAATCATTTAAAAATATTAAAATGTAGAAGAGAAAAATATATATTTATATGAACTTCAAAACTTCATAGGATTTCGCTTGATTGAAGTAAGCCCCTTTAAAACCCCCATAGCAAACTCGAAAAAATATAAAACGGTCTTTGACCCGCAAGCTCTCAGATATCCAATGCCAAAAAATCATTTAAAAAGATTTAAATGTAGAAAAGATACATTTATAAATTTCTACTACAGGATTTCGCTTGACTGAAGTAGCCTCTTTAAACACCTGTAAACAACACCAAAAAAGTACAAAACGGTCTTCACACCGAAAGATCTCAGCTATCCAATGACAGAAAAATTATTTAACAATATTAAAATGTAGAAGAGATATTTTTATAAATTTATGCAATTGAATTTCACTTGACTGAAATAGCTTTTTTAAAATTCCCCTAAACAAAGACGAAAAAGTACAAAATGGTCTTTGTACCGAAAGATCTGAGATATCGAATGCCAAAAAATAATTTAAAAATATTAAAATGTAGAAGAGATATTTTTATAAATTTCTACCATTGGATTTCACTTGACAGAAGTAGCTTTTTTAAAATGCCCCTAATAAAAGTCTAAAAAGTACAAAACGGTCTTTGTACCGAAAGATCTTTGCTATCCCATGACAAAAGAATCATATAAAAATATTAAAATGTAGACGAGATATTTTTATAAATTTCTACCATTGGAATTCACTTGACTGAAGTAGCCTCTTTAAAACACCTGTAAACAAAGTCGAAAAATAACAAAACGATCTTTGTACCGACAGATCTTAGCTATCCCATGACAACAGAATCATTTAAAAATATTAAAATGTAGACGAGATATTTTTATAAATTTCTACCATTGTAATTCACTTGACTGAAGTAGCCTTTTTTTAAATTCCCCTAAACAATGTCGTAAAAGTACAAAACGGTCTTTGTAACGAAAGATCTCAACTATCAAATGAGAAAAAATCATTTAAAAATATTAAAATGTAGAAGAGATATTTTTCTAAATTTCTACCATTGGATTTCACTTGACTGAAGTAGCTTTTTTAAAATTCCCCTAATAAAAGTCTAAAAAGTACAGAATGGTCTTTGTTGTACCGAAAGATCTTAGCTATCCTATGACAGAAGAATCATTTAAAAATATTAAAATGTAGACGAGATATTTTTATAAATTTCTACCATTGGAATTCACTTGGCTGAAGTAGCCTCTTTAAAACACCTGTAAAAAAATTTAAAAAAAAGTACAAAACGGTCTTTGTACCGAAATGTCTCAGCTATCCAATGACAACAGAATCATTTAAAAATATTAAAATGTAGACGAGATATTTTTATAAATTTCTACTATTGGAATTCTCTTGACTGAAGTAGCTTTTTTAAAATTCCCCTAAACAAAGTCGTACAAGTACAAAACGGTCTTTGTACCGGAAGATCTTAGTTGTCCAATGACAAAACAATCAATTAAAAATATTAAAATATAGAAGAGATATTTTTATAAATTTCTACCATTGGATTTCACTTGACAGAAGTAGCTTTTTTAAAATTCCCCTAATAAAAGTCTAAAAAGTACAAAACGGTCTTTGTACCGAAAGATCTTAGCTATCCCATGACAAAAGAATCATTTAAAAATATTAAAATGTAGACGAGATATTTTTATAAATTTCTACCATTGGAATTCACTTGGCTGAAGAAGCCTCTTTAAAACACCTGTAAACAAAATTTAAAAAAAGTACAAAACGGTCTTTGTACCGAAAGATCTTAGCTATCCCATGACAAAAGAATCATATAAAAATATTAAAATGTAGACGAGATATTTTTATAAATTTCTACCATTGGAATTCGCTTGAGTGAAGTAGCCACTTTAAAACACCTGTAAACAAAGTCAAAAAATTACAAAACGATCTTTGTACCGAAAGCTCTTAACTATCCCATGACAACAGAATCATTTAAAAATATTAAAATGTAGACGAGATATTTTTATAAATTTCTACCATTGTAATTCACTTGACTGAAGTAGCTTTTTTAAAATTCCCCTAAACAATGTCGTAAAAGTACAAAACGGTCCTTGTAACGAAAGATCTTAGCTATCCAATGACAAAAAAATAATTTAAAAATATTAAAATGTAGAAGAGATATTTTAATAAATTTCTACCAATGGATTTAACTTGACTGAAGTAGCCTCTTTAAAACACATGTAAACAAAATCGAAAAAAGTAGAAAACGGTCTTTGTACCGAAAGACCTCAACTATCAAATGAGAAAAAATCATTAAAAAATATTAGTAGAAGAGATATTTTTATAAATTTCTACCATTGGATTTCACTTGACAGAAGTAGCTTTTTTAAAATTCCCCTAATAAAAGTCTAAAAAGTACAAAACGGTCTTTGTACCGAAAGATCTTAGCTATCCCATGACAAAAGAATCATTTAAAAATATTAAAATGTAGACGAGATATTTTTATAAATTTCTACCATTGGAATTCACTTGGCTGAAGAAGCCTCTTTAAAACACCTGTAAACAAAATTTAAAAAAAGTACAAAACGGTCTTTGTACCGAAAGATCTTAGCTATCCCATGACAAAAGAATCATATAAAAATATTAAAATGTAGACGAGATATTTTTATAAATTTCTACCATTGGAATTCGCTTGAGTGAAGTAGCCACTTTAAAACACCTGTAAACAAAGTCAAAAAATTACAAAACGATCTTTGTACCGAAAGCTCTTAACTATCCCATGACAACAGAATCATTTAAAAATATTAAAATGTAGACGAGATATTTTTATAAATTTCTACCATTGTAATTCACTTGACTGAAGTAGCTTTTTTAAAATTCCCCTAAACAATGTCGTAAAAGTACAAAACGGTCTTTGTAACGAAAGATCTTAGCTATCCAATGACAAAAAAATAATTTAAAAATATTAAAATGTAGAAGAGATATTTTAATAAATTTCTACCAATGGATTTAACTTGACTGAAGTAGCCTCTTTAAAACACCTGTAAACAAAATCGAAAAAAGTAGAAAACGGTCTTTGTACCGAAAGATCTCAACTATCAAATGAGAAAAAATCATTTAAAAATATTAGTAGAAGAGATATTTTTATAAATTTCTACCATTGGATTTCACTTGACAGAAGTAGCATTTTTAAAATTCCCTTAATAAAAGTCTAAAAAATACAAAACGGTCTTTGTACCGAAAGATCTTAGCTATCCCATGACAAAAGATTTATTTTAAAATATTAAAATGTAGACGAGATACTTTTATAAATATCTACCATTGGAATTCACTTGACTGAAGTAGCCTCACTAAAACATCTGTAAACAAAACCAAAAAAGTACAAAACGGTCTTTGTACCGAAAGATCTTAGCTATCCAATGACAAAAAAATCATTTAAAATATTAAATGTAGACGAGATATTTTTATAAATTTCTACCATTGGATTTCACTTGACAGAAGTAGCATTTTTAAAATTCCCCTAAGAAAAGTCTAAAAAATACAAAACGGTCTTTGTACCGAAAGATCTTAGCTATCCCATGACAAAAAAATCATTTTAATATATTAAAATGCAGACGAGATACTTTTATAAATTTCTACCATTAGAATTCACTTGGCTGAAATAGCCTCTTTAAAACACCTGTAAACAAAATTTAAAAAAAAAGTACAAAACGGTCTTTCTACCGAAAGATCTCAGCTATCCCATGACAACAGAATCATTTAAAAATATTAAAATGTAGACGAGATATTTTTATAAATTTCTACTATTGGAATTCACTATTGGAATACACTATTATTCACTATTTCTACTATTGGAATTCTGAAGTAGCTTTTTTAAAATGCCCCTAAACAAAGTCGTAAAAGTACAAAACAGTCTTTGTACCGAAAGATCTTAGATAACCAATGACGAAAAAATCATTTAAAAATATTAAAATGTAGAAGAGAGAATTTTATAAATTTCTACCATTGGATTTCACTTGCCAGAAGTAGCTTTTTTAAAATTCACCTAAAAAAAGACGAAAAAGTACAAAATGGTCTTTGTACCGAAAGATCTGAGATATCGAATGCCAAAAAATAATTTAAAAATATTAAAATGTAGAAGAGATATTTTTATAAATTTCTACCATTGGATTTCACTTGACAGAAGTATCTTTTTTAAAATTCCCCTAATAAAAGTCTAAAAAGTACAAAACAGTGTTTGTACCGAAAGAACTCAGCTATCCCATGACAAAAAAATCATTTAAAAATATTAAAATGTACAAGTGATACTTTTATAAATTTCTACCATTGGAATTCACTTGACTGAAGTAGCCTCTTTAAAACACCTGTAAACAAAATCAAAAATGTAAAAACGGTCTTTGTACCGAAAGATCTCAGCTATCCAATGACAAAATATCATTTAAAAATATTAAAATGTAGAAGGGAGAATTTTATAAATTTCTACCATTTGATTTCACTTTACTGAAGTAGCTTTTTTAAAATTCCCCTAATAAAAGTCTAAAAAGTACAAAACGGTCTTTGTACAGAAAGATCTCATGTATCAAATGACAAAAAAATCATTTAAAAATATTAAAATGTACAAGTGATATTTTTATAAATTTCTACCATTGGAATTTACTTGACTGAAGTAGCCTCTTTAAAAAACCTGTAAACAAAATCAAAAAGTAAAAACAGTCTTCGTACCGAAATATCTCAACTAACAAATGAGAAAAAATCATTTAAAAATATTAAAATGTAGAAGAGATATTTTTATAAATTTCTACCATTGGATTTCACTTGACTGAAGTAGCTTTTTTAAAATTCCCCTAAAAAAGTCTAAAAAGTACATAACGGTCTTTGTACCGAAAGATCTTAGCTATCCCATGACAAAAGAATCATTTAAAAATATTAAAATGTAGACGAGATATTTTTATAAATTTCTACCATTAGAATTCACTTGGCTGAAGTAGCCTCTTTAAAACACCTGTAAACAAAATAAAAAAAATACAAAACGGTATTTGTACCTAAAGATCTCAGCTATCCCATGACAAAAAATCATTTAAAAATCTTTAAATGTCGAAAAGACATACTTATAAAATTTTACTTTAGGATTTCGCTTGACTGAAGTAGCCACTTTAAAACAGCTGTAAACAAAAAAAAAAAAAAAAAAAAAAAAAAAAAAAAAAAAAAAAAGGTCCTTTTACCGAAAGATCTCAGCTATTCAATGACAAAAAAACATTTAAAAATATTAAAAGTAGAAGAGATATTTTTATAAATTTCTACCATTGGATTTCATTTGACTGAAGTAACCTCTTTAAAACAACTGTAAACAAAATCAAAAAAGTACAAAACGGTCTTTGTATCAAAAGATCTCAGATATCCAATGACAAAAGAATCATTTAAAAATATTAAAATGTAGACGAGATATTTTTATAAATTTCTACTATTGGAATTCTCTTGACTGAAGTAGCTTTTTTAAAATTCCCCTAATGTAAGTCTAAAAAGTACAAAACGGTCTTTGTACCGAAAGATCTTAGCTATTCCATGACAAAAGAATCATTTAAAAATATTAAAATGTAGACGAGATATTTTTATAAATTTCTACCATTGGAATTCACTTGGCTGAAGTAGCCTCTTTAAAACACCTGTAAACAAAATTTAAAAAAAGTACAAAACGGTCCTTGTACCGAAAGTTCTCAGCTATCCAATGACAAAAAAATCATTTAAAAATATTAAAATGTAGAAGAGATATTTTTATAAATTTCTACCATTGGAATTCACTTGGCTGAAGTAGCCTCTTTAAAACACCTGTAAACAAAGTCGAAAAAGTACAAAACGGCCTTTGTACCGAAATATCTTAGCTATCCCATGACAACAGAATCATTTAAAAATATTAAAATGTAGACGAAATATTTTTATAAATTTCTACTATTGGAATTCTCTTGACTGAAGTAGCTTTTTTAAAATTCCCCTAATGTAAGTCTAAAAAGTACAAAACGGTCTTTGTACCGGAAGAACTTAGCTGTCCAATGACAAAACAATCATTTAAAAATATTAAAATGTAGAAGAGATATTTTTATAAATTTCTACCATTCGATTTCACTTGACAGAAGTAGCTTTTTTAAAATTCCCCTAATAAAAGTCTAAAAAGTACAAAACGGTCTTTGTACCGAAAGATCTTAGTTATCACATGACAAAAGAATCATCTAAAAATATTAAAATGTAGAAGAGATATTTTTATAAATTTCTATAAATGGATTTCACTTGACTGAAGTAGCCTCTTTAAAACATCTGTAAACAAAGTCGAAAAAGTACAAAACGGTCTTTGTACCGAAAGATCTTAGCTATCCCATGACAACAGAATCATTTAAAACTATTAAAATGTAGACGAGATATTTTTATAAATTTCTACTATTGGAATTCACTTGCCTGAAGTAGCTTTTTTAAAATTCCCTAAACAAAATCGTAAAAGTACAAAACGGTCTTTGTACCGAAAGATCTTAGCTATCCAATGACAAAAAAATCATTTAAAAATATTAAAATATAGAAGAGATATTTTTATAAATTTCTACCATTGGATTTCACTTGTAGGAAGTAATTTTTTAAAATTCCCCTAATAAAAGTCAAAAAAGTACAAAACGGTGTTTGTACCGAACGAACTCAGCTATCCCATGACAAAAAATCATTTAAAAATATTAAAATGTACAACTGATATTTTTATAAATTTCTACCATTGGAATTCACTTGACTGAAGTAGCCTCTTTGAAACACCTGTAAACAAAATCAAAAAAGTAAAAACATTCTTCGTACAGAAAGATCTCAACTATCAAATGAGAAAAAATCATTTAAAAATATTAAAATGTAGAAGAGATATTTTTATAAATTTCTACCATTGGAATTCACTTGGCTGAAGTAGCCTCTTTAAAACACCTGTAAACAAAATAAAAATAAAGTACAAAACGGTCTTTGTACCGAAAGATCTCAGCTATCCAATGACAAAAAAATCATTTAAAAATATTAAAATGTAGAAGAGATATTTTTATAAATTTCTACCAATGGATTTCACTTGACTGAAGTAGCCTCTTTAAAACACCTGTAAACAAAGTCGAAAAAGTACAAAACGGTCTTTGTACCGAAAGATTTTAGCTATCCCATGACAAGAGAATCATTTAAAACTATTAAAATGTAGATGAGATATTTTTATAAATATCTACTATTGGAATTCACTTGACTGAAGTAGCTTTTTTAAAATTCCCCTAAACAAAGTCGTAAAAGTACAAAACGATCTTTGTACCGAAAGATCTTAGCTATCCAATGACAAAAAAAAAAAGTCATTTAAAAATATTAAAATGTAGAAGAGATATTTTTATAAATTTCTACCATTGGAATTCACTTGGCTGAAGTAGCCTCTTTAAAACACCTGTAAACAAAATAAAAATAAAGTACAAAACGGTCTTTGTACCGAAAGATCTCAGCTATCCAATGACAAAAAAATCATTTAAAAATATTAAAATGTAGAAGAGATATTTTTATAAATTTCTACCAATGGATTTCACTTGACTGAAGTAGCCTCTTTAAAACACCTGTAAACAAAGTCGAAAAAGTACAAAACGGTCTTTGTACCGAAAGATCTTAGCTATCCCATGACAACAGAATCATTTAAAACTATTAAAATGTAGACGAGATATTTTTATAAATTTCTACTATTGGAATTCACTTGCCTGAAGTAGCTTTTTTAAAATTCCCTAAACAAAATCGTAAAAGTACAAAACGGTCTTTGTACCGAAAGATCTTAGCTATCCAATGACAAAAAAATCATTTAAAAATATTAAAATATAGAAGAGATATTTTTATAAATTTCTACCATTGGATTTCACTTGTAGGAAGTAATTTTTTAAAATTCCCCTAATAAAAGTCAAAAAAGTACAAAACGGTGTTTGTACCGAACGAACTCAGCTATCCCATGACAAAAAATCATTTAAAAATATTAAAATGTACAACTGATATTTTTATAAATTTCTACCATTGGAATTCACTTGACTGAAGTAGCCTCTTTGAAACACCTGTAAACAAAATCAAAAAAGTAAAAACATTCTTCGTACAGAAAGATCTCAACTATCAAATGAGAAAAAATCATTTAAAAATATTAAAATGTAGAAGAGATATTTTTATAAATTTCTACCATTGGAATTCACTTGGCTGAAGTAGCCTCTTTAAAACACCTGTAAACAAAATAAAAATAAAGTACAAAACGGTCTTTGTACCGAAAGATCTCAGCTATCCAATGACAAAAAAATCATTTAAAAATATTAAAATGTAGAAGAGATATTTTTATAAATTTCTACCAATGGATTTCACTTGACTGAAGTAGCCTCTTTAAAACACCTGTAAACAAAGTCGAAAAAGTACAAAACGGTCTTTGTACCGAAAGATTTTAGCTATCCCATGACAAGAGAATCATTTAAAACTATTAAAATGTAGATGAGATATTTTTATAAATATCTACTATTGGAATTCACTTGACTGAAGTAGCTTTTTTAAAATTCCCCTAAACAAAGTCGTAAAAGTACAAAACGATCTTTGTACCGAAAGATCTTAGCTATCCAATGACAAAAAAAAAAAAGTCATTTAAAAATATTAAAATGTAGAAGATATATTTTTATAAATTTCTACCATTGGATTTCACTTGACTGATGTAGCCTCTTTAAAATACCTGTAAACAAAATAAAAAAAAATACAAAACGGTATTTGTACCTAAAGATCTCAGCTATCCCATGACAAAAAATCATTTAAAAATCTTTAAATGTCGAAAAGACATACTTATAAAATTTTACTATAGGATTTCGCTTGACTGAAGTAGCCACTTTAAAAGAGCTGTAAACAAACAAAAAAAAAAAAAAAAGGTCTTTTTACCGAAAGATCTCAGCTATTCAATGACAAAAAAACATTTAAAAATATTAAAAGTAGAAGAGATATTTTTATAAATTTCTACCATTGGATTTCATTTGACTGAAGTAACCTCTTTAAAACAACTGTAAACAAAATCAAAAAAGTACAAAACGGTCTTTGTACCAAAAGATCTGAGATATCGAATGCCAAATAATGATTTACTAATATTAAAATGTAGAAGAGATATTTTTATAAATTTCTACCATTGGATTTCACTTCACTCAAGTAGCTTTTTTAAAATTCCCCTAAACAGAGTCGAAAAAGTACAAAACGGTCTTTGTACTGAAAGATCTGAGCTACACTGTAAAAAAAACTGTAACCTTAGTAATCTAAATTAACCGAAATCTCTTATGCTTACTAAAATTTTATGTGTACACTGTACAAGAAAATGATGTCAATCTACAAAACTTGTAAGCAAAACTAAAACCATCTGTAACTTTTCAAAAGAATTTACAAAAGAATCGTCACTTAAAAAGTTCTTGGAATACGATTTCCCAAAAAAATTCTTAGTAACCTTAAAATTTGTTTGATTCAAAGTGCAAATCTGTATCTGTTACATGAATTTTTATTGTTGCCGTTACATAAAATGTTCTTGGAATACAATTCTACTAGAAAAAATTTTGTAATTATCCAAATTTTTTTTTACAGTGTATAACATGACAAAAAAATCATTTAAAAATATTAAAATATAGAAGAGATATTTTTAGAAATTTCTAGCATTGGATTTCACTTGACTGAAGTAGCTTTTTTAAAATTCCCCTAGAGAAAGTCGAAAATATAAAAAACGGTCTTTGTACAGAAAGATCTCAGCCATCCCATGACATAAAAATCATTTAAGAATATTAAAATGTAGAAGAGATAATTTTATAAATTCCTACCACTGGATTTCACTTGACTGAAGTAGATTTTTTAAAATTTCCCTAAACAAAGTCGAAAAAGTACAAAACGATCTTTGTACCGAAAGATCTCAGCTATTCAATGACAAAAATTCATTTAAAAATATTAAAATGTAGAAGAGATATTTTTATAAATTTCTTCCATTGGATTTCATTTGACTGAAGTAGCTTTTTAAAATTCCCCTAAAGAACGTCGAAAAAGTACAAAACGGTCTTTGTACCGAAATATCTGAGATATCGAATGCCAAAAAATAATTTAAAAATATAAAAATGTAGAAGAGGTATTTTTATAAATTTCTTCCATTGGATTTCACTTGACTGAAGTAGCCTCTTTAAAACACCTGTAAACAAAATCAAAAAAGTACAAAACGGTCTTTATACCGAAAAATCTCAGCTGTTCAATGCTAAAAAAATCATTTAAAAATATTAAAATACAAACGAGATATCTTAAAAATTTCTATCTTGGGATTTCGCTCTATTGATGTAAGCCACTATAAAATACTCGTAACAAAATCGAAAAAATATAAAACGGTCTTTGTACAGTTCAATGATCTCAGCTATTCAATGCTAAAAAAAATCATTTAAAAATATTAAAATGTAGAGGAGATTCTTTGGAAAATGTTTAATGTGCAATCTCTGACATAATAATCACGATCTGTATGTTGTCTTTTAAAATTACATATAAATGATTCAATTTCTCTTGAAACTATCTAACAAAAAAGGTCAATGTCGACTTGTTTTAAAACGGATCCGAGTGTTTTGGTCAGAAATTATCTCGAAGAAACTATCCAAATGCACATATCCCTCGGGCTATCAGTATTGAAAAGGTGCGAGAGTTTTTAGCTTTGCTAATGACTTTTTTCTTCCTGGGGTATCTTATCCCCTTTTTATCGCCTGGAGGTAAAGGGTGGCGTGAGATGACCATTTTCTTATTAATTACAAGCTTGGAAAATATCATTGGTCTTTTAAAGTGTCAATCTTTGGGTTCGGGATACGCCTTCCTGGTGGCAACACGCATAGGTTTGTGATAGGATTTTGAGTTTCGGTTTGACTGATGCAGGCTCTTAATATCGTTAATCCACATTCTATGGCTAAGATATTTAACAATTAAAAAAATTCTATGCAATAAAATTTTTAAGACGGAATTGCATTGGAAAGAAGAAAAGCCGTTGCAGTCAGGTTCCCTTATTTATTTATTTATGTTTCCGAAATACATCAATGCAAATATTTCCTCTAAATATTCAGCTCGCGAAGCAAATATTTTTCGAATACTACAATGATAAAATTATTATTGATGCAGTATTATCTCTATTCACAGTTTCATTGAAAAGAGGTTTCATTGGAAAAACCTATAGATGCGTTTTGCTTAAATACAGTATATCTATCAGTTTAAAAATTCATTAGTTGATAAAATAGCTCCAAAATATTCATATTAAAGCGTAAACTTTAAATTATGAATTCGTTCAGGGAATGCCGGGAAGGGCGCAACTACGCCACTTATTGATAGATGTTATTATAGAAGAAGTTGAATAAACCCCCTCCCCCCGTCCTAGATCATACTGCACATACATCACTGCTTGAAATGTCCATTTAAACAAAATACTTTGGCTGTAATCTAAAATCATGTTTTTTTTTTTGTTGTTGTTGTTGTTGTTGTTTTTTTTCGTGATTTTTACAAGTCGAAATCATCCAAAATTTTGTACTATGATTGACATTTTTATTGTCTTGGTGTTTTTAAATCAAAAAGGGCAACTTTGTGACATATGCTTTAGTTTACTTTTGTTCGGAAATGCGTGAAAATAACAAGTGTTGTTATTCAGAAACTGTCTAATTGCACTCAATTTTCTGTGTTTTTTTTTTTCTTTAACACAATAGATTTTTTATAAGAAATCTTCAAAGTTGACGTTTTTCAGCACTTTTCCTGACGAAAGCAGAAAAACCGGTCGAAAAGCAGGAGAAAATCGGGTGATCACGTGATCGAAATAGCTTAGAACTGGATAGGTAACTTAATGATCATAAAATGGAAAACTATGTTCGATTCAAAATCCCTTCCATGCTCAGGCATTTCAATTTTATAACTTTCTGTTAAAAAATGAATTTGTAAATGTGTCAAAACTTTTTGCGCTTGTTGAGAGGAGCAGTTAAGAACACCCTTAACTGATAACAGGTGACGCCACCATACAATTCAGATCGAAAAAGTAATTTAGAAATTTTTCTTTTCTACTACATACACATAAATACGATGCATGAATTTTCATTTGTAAATATGAAATGAAATTCTCAGAAATAGAAATAGCAAGTCAAACAATCCCGTTACTGGCCATTTTCCTTACGATTAAAAAAATAAAAGTATTTTGTCTTCGCCAGTTCGAGATTTTATACTTTTAATTATATTCGGCATTTGTATAATTGTTCAGCAAATGTCTAAAAATATAGGAAATATCAAAATAAAATTTAAACGAACCATTATATTTCTTTTATTTTATATCGAAAATAAAAGAAAAATCACTGAATCATTACTGAGCTTGAAATTACGGCACAATACAAATTTAATTTAAAAAAAAAAAAAAGAAAAAAACTCAGTTACAATAAACTGAAAAAAAAAAATAAAATAAATAAGTCTTCATTAGGCTATTTAACTGTGCACAGAACTTGTATAGTTTAAATATTCTCTTTCTAAATATTTTGAATTGCATTTTTTTTCTAATTGTAACATTAAAAAGTGGGTTCATTAAAAAATGTTTAGCAAGAAATTTTTAGTATTTATTCGTAATATATATTTTCTTCATTACCGTTCACATTAAAGTTTTGTGTTAGTTATTCTTATCTTTGTAAAAATAATTACAAATTGAATTAAACTAGTTTGCTTGTACTTGTTTGGAAAACCACTAGATGGTGCCACTATGTGCATTCGTTATAGGAAAATGCTAGATAAAATTTGCTATTTTTCATGGAAATTTTATTACCAATGTTAAATTTTTTAAAAATGCATTCTTCTTTTTATCTAAAATAATAGTTATATAATTAATTAAATTAAATTAAAGTTAAGTAATTACATAAAATATTCCCTAATGAAAATAAAATTGCTAGGAGAATAAATACTTCGAATAAGTATTTATTCTCCTAGGAAGAAATTTCCTTTTTCTAAAATTTTGCATTGATATATATTTATAGTTAAGTAATATTAAAATTTTTATTTCTTAAAAGAAAAAAAAACAAAATGAAACAGAAAACGAAAACTTATTCTATTTCTTCCTCCATAATCCAGAAAAAATATCAGATTTTTCTTTTTTAATAACATAAAATTTTTAAAAAAGGCTAATTTATACCAGGGCCACTAAGACATTTTAATGGGGTGAGAAGGGAGAGAACCTTAAATTGCCAATTGTCAAACTTCAGCTGTGTTATATTCAGATATTTTTCTCCGTTGGGGATTTCTGTGGCACCGGGGTTAGGAGGGACATTATAGAGTTCCAGTTGGGAGTTCTTTTTTTACCATTAGAAGAAAAAAAAAAATCATATCTTCTAAAGGGGGGGGGGGGGGCATTTCAATGCACCGGGAGGGAGTGCCCTCCTCCTCCCTCCACCCCCTCTGGGCCATCCCCTGTATTCAATACTGAACTTCAGTATTTGCCAGCTAGTTTTACAGTTTTGCTTAGTTACCACAGTTAGAAAATGCAATATAGTTTTTATTTGTAAAAAATTTAATAATACAGTGAAACCTCCGAATAAGGGACACCTATGAGACCGGAAATTTTGTCCCTTAAATAGAGGTGTCCCTTATTCAGAATTTTTATTAGAATGAAACTTGAAAATAAGGAACAGTTATGGGTCCGGAACTTTTGTCCCTTATTCGGAGTTTTTATTACATTACATAGTAACTTCCAAATAAGGGGCAGCTATAGGACCGGAACTTTAGTCCCTTAGAGGCGTTCCTTATTCGAAGTGTCCTTTATTTGGAGGTTTCACTGTATTCCCAAATGGATTTGTAAATTTTGCCAAGTCTGTCATAAATAGAAAGAGTATTATAGTTTTTATTAATATTTTAAGCAAATTTGACAACTAAGAAGGTAAATTGGGCATTAACGAACGTTTTGGGGTGGAGGCTCTCACCATGGGGATTTAATTTTTTTTCTTCCCCATTTTTCCAAAAACAATTACTGAACTTTTTTTTTTTTTTTTAATAATTGCATGAGATTGTCTCTCTTATAAGCAAATCCTAATAATGCTATCGTAGTTTGTTCTATGATGTACACAGCATACGTCATATCTGGCTGGTCTTTTAATTAGACATTTCGAATTCTCACCAGAAAGTTTTAATTCTTATCTTTGCTTTACAAGAACATTGGAGCAATGTGACCTTATTGATGAACTATACCTAGTTGCGTGGCAACTTAACATACAGTCTTGAGGTGATTTGTGTTGCAAATGCGTTTGGGAGCTATAAAAAATTATGTTTAAATAAGGCTGATAGCCACAATGAAAAAATTAATTAATTAAGTTAAAGATAGTTTAAATGTGTAAAAAAGAATTCAAAGACATGTTTAAATACATGTAGTATAATAAGATAAGAAAGAAAAATAAAGAAAAAAAAACAGTTCTATTAGTTCCCTAAAAAAAGTCAGGCAAAAAAGCTAGAAGGATTTACCTCAACAGAAAAGAGAAGACTCTTTTCAAAGGCCATACCTTTTAGTATTAACATACATAAAAATAAATTAAATGCTATAAATTAAATGCTAATTAAATGCTAAAAATAAATTAACAGGATAACTTTTAAATTGTTCATTTTTATTTTATTTTTTTATAACAAGAAAACAAACAGAAAGAGTTTAAGTATATGTGAGAAGTGAGGAAATCTCAACTGTCATCATTAAAAGCAATAGTCATTAAGCGCATATTTAGGTTGTTTTATATTAGTGGGGTTGGATAGGATACCAGAAACAGTGTAAAGATCTTTGCAGATAGCGGTGTTACATAGGGACCAATGTCTGTTACAGGTGTTTTGAAGACTTTTGTTATGAGTATCGTATAGAGATTTCATACTTGTTTTATATGCAAAGTCCCAAATAATAGGATAATCATAAGTAAGAATAGATCTGGTGCAAGCATTATATAAATCTATTTTTGATAGAAAGATTGTTATTTTTAAGGAGAAGCAAAAGAGATTTTGAGATTCCAGCGACTTTGCCTTAAATGTTAATGAAATGTTTTTTTCCATGTTAGTCTTCTATCCAGGGTAACTCCCAGATATTTAGTATGGTTACTCAAAGGAATTGTTAGTGTCGTTAACAGTAATAGGGTTGAGATCAGGGATGTAGTGGTGGGTATACGGGGGTATACACCGTATACCCTCTGGATTTGTTAAAGGAGCACCGTGTACCCTCTGTTTCTCAAGAAAGCTATAGTACACACACTCTAGGGTATACCCTCTGCTTGGAGCATATATCCTCTGTTATTTTTACGACTACACCTCTGGTTGAGATATGTCAATTTTCTAGAAAAGGAGCTTAGTTTTTTGTTCATTAAGTTTAACGCACCATTGAGTGCACCAGTTAAGGAAGTCGTGAATGTGTTTTTGTAAAATTTTGTATACAAGATAAATGGATGGTTTGCAGAGACGTATATTGTCGTGTCGTCTGCCAATTCTTTTGATAAAAAAAATAAAAGATTAAGTAAAATAAAAAAAAATTACCAATTATTTTTTTCTGGTGAAAATTCAAGATTTTTAAAAAATAAAAATGTGCCAGATGTGGCAACACTAGTGGATAATGACATACATCGGCTAAAAAATGAATTCTCATTTGTATTTTCAGTTAAGTTTGTTATTTTTTTACGCATTAACAATATTTGTAAATTTCATACATTAAATAATTTATAAGCAGTGATGTGCACTGTGAGTGAAAAAATGTATTGTTATTTACATTTTCAATGAAATTTTTCATTACCTTTATATACATTAAAAATATTTGCACATTTCATATGTTAAAATGATTTATGATCAGGTTTCGTAAATATTTATTTTCTAAAATATCAAAAATATCCGATGTTTTGATACATATCTGATATTTTCAAAATAGCCAAATTATTGTTGATAATAAATGCTCTTAACCATAAGATAAATTAGACATTCAAATATACATCACTCAACATGGAAACTTAATCAAATATTATTCTAAAAATTCATTATCTTTTCTTTGTTCTTATTTAGAATAAAATTGAAAACTAACTCGTTGAAAACAGAATTTGCTTTATACAATTATTTTAAAATAGCCCCTCCTCGGACGACCCTCTCCTCCCCTGAATTTTTCCTTTTTACAGATATTTAATGTTAAGAAATAATATTTACATCAATAATTAATGAAAAAAAAGCATTCAAAATGCAATAAAAAGTTTACATATAAAAAAAAACATTAACCCCCCCTCCCCCCCCCAAAAAAAAAAAAAAAATTCTCTTAAATTTATAAAATTTGTATTATGTGTTAAAAATTATGTCAAAGTATAAAAGTGATCATTTAGTTTTCCTAATTTTAACAAATATCTGTGAATTGTCAGTGCGAAAAAGCATTTATATATATAAGTTTAAAAATTTATTTTTTCATAAATTAGAAAATTGTAATCCCATTTTAATTTTATGAATTAGCACATGAAATAACATCAGGATGCGAAAGAACCTAATTTCTAAATTCAATAGTTTAAAAAAAAAATTCGGCAATTATCAAACCTTATATAAAAATTTATCTTTTTTTTTTCTTTCCGTGTCATTTGGTTTGCCATGAAAAAAATATAATTCTGAAATTATAATTACCAAAATAAAAACAAATAAGCATGTTTTTCATGTAATTTATTCAATCCATTAATTTATGTTTTATATATAGTAATTTTTATATCTATACTTTGGCAACAATTAGAAGAGAAAATAAAAATGAACTGATGATATTAAAATAAATATTTTAATTAAAATAATAGTCTTTTTCGACATTTTATGGTTTGTTGTGTGACAAAAGGTATTCAGCTGTAAGTATACAAAATTTGAACTCTCTGACTTGCATAATTTTTGTGTACGCACTTTGTGGCAGACAGACAGACGAATAGGGTTTCGTCAGATGAACGAAACCCTAAAAATTAAATTATAGGATTTAGTTTAGAGAATAAAAAAGCAAAAATTTATAAAGCAAAATTTTAAATACAAAATAATTTCCTTCAATAGAGAAATTTCAACATAAAAGAAAGCTTTTCTTATTTTGTATTCCCTAACATGTTGTACAGTTTAAATTCAACTGAGTTAAAACTAGAAAAGATTATTTTCTAATTAAAACTGAAATAACTGATTACTTAATTTAGATAGTTTATATTTTAACCCTTTAACCGTCTGGCCCGGCTGTTTCCGTTTCTAAAAATTATATCTAAATAGCTGCAGACAAAAATATTTTAAATGGAATGTTATTTTGAATCATATATAGAAAGAAGTGATATTAACGATATTATAGCATCAAACTGTTTTAAATTAATATAAATATCTTGCAATTTATAAGCATTCTAATAAAAATACATGAAAATCCTTGGAGGACAGTGAAAGTGTTAATGGTGTTCTGAATTATCTAAATTTAAAAATAAAGTATTCAAATCGAAAACTTATAAAAAATATTTTTCTTCTTCTTTGGCTAAAAAAGTCCCTACCAAAGACAAAAGTTCTGTATTCTTTATGACGCAGTCACTAACTGTTGAAAATTTCTTTTAGATTTGTTCAGACAGAAAATTTCAGAAATATTTTACACAGTGATATTTTGAAAACAGTATAGAACAGAACCTTGATTAATCGAGCTTCAATTAATCAAGGTTTCTGTTAACCAAGTCGATAACGAACCCTGATTTTGTTGCAAGTAGTGACCATGTGGCACTATTGATCACCAGGTGGAATGTGTTATTGGACAATTACATCCCCAAACCACTACATTCACAACAGTGTGGAGGATTTCCTTTTTTAATTTGTTGAGGTATTAAACATATTTTTATAAAATCATTTTTATCATTTAAAAAACATTGTATTTTTTTTTTAGCCTAAGAGATGTTAAATCCGCAAACACGACACGTTTTTATATAGAATTTCTATTAACCGAGATGTCTGCAGACATGGTACAGGCTCAGCAAGAAAAAAGCTAAACTTTCACGGCCTCAAGGACTTTTGATGAAATTTGTATTTTTTGCAGAGTTTTAGCAAAATTTGCGTTTTTCAGCAATTTATTAATGAAATTAGCTTTTTCCTGTGACCAAAATCGCACTTTTTTCACAGTCTTTTCAAAGAAATTTGCAATTATTCATGATCTTTTAGCGAAATTAAAGGTTTTTCTCACTCTCTTTCTAGAAAATTCGCCTATTTTCCTCGATGTTTATAAAAAATTCGCATATTTTTCACGATCTTTCAGAAAATTTGCATATTTTCAGCGATTTTTCGTCAAAATTCGCCAATTTTCAGTTATCTTTCTTCAAAATTCGCATATTTTCTGCAATCTTTCGTCAAAATATGTGTTTTTTCTTCGATCTTTCGAAAATATTAGCATATTTTCGGCGATTATTGTACAAAATACATTTATTTTCCGCGATCTTTCTACAAAATATGGCTGTTTTCCTCAAAATTCTCGTACTTTCCAAGATTTTTCAACAAAATTCGCATATTTTCTACGATCTTTTGACAAAAATGGCATACTTTTCTCAATCTTTCATCAAAAATTCTCGTATTTTTCACAATTTATCGATAAGATTCACCTATTTTCTGCATTTTTTCAACAAAATTCGCATATTTTACCAATCTTTCGACAAAATTCGTGTATTTTGCCCGATCTTCCGACTAAATTCGCAAATTCTCCACGATCTTTCAACAAAATTCGCAAGATTTTTCAACAAAATTAGAATATTTTCCATGATTTTTCGATAAAATTGAAGTATTTTTCACATTCTTTGAAGAAATTAGAGTATTTTTGCACAACCTGTTCACGAAAATCGCGTTTTCCCGCAATCCTTTGACGTAAATCGCGTTTGTTCGGGATCCTTTAACGAAAATCGTATCTCTTCCCTCAATCCTTTGATGGAAATCGCGTTATCTCAAGCGATCATCTGAAGAAAATAGTGTTTTTTCCGTGATTGTTAAAGAATTTATAGTTTTTAACGATTTTTTGAGAAATTTGCATTTTTTCCTCACGAAGTGAAGTTTTTGCCGAAGTGGCTTTCACTTGCGTTTTTGTTGTATTTAATCCGTTACCCCCCACAAAAATGTCAAAAAATTTTAATGCATTTTTTGCATCGATCCCAGGGATAATAAAATTCATCGCCGAAAAAATTGTTTCCGCGAAAAAGTAACACGTCTGCGTAACAAAAGCCGCGTCTTTTTTTGCAATCCTTTGACCAAAATCACATTTTTCTTTCCGCAATCCTTTGAAGAAAACTCCGCTAACTGACTATTATTTTTCCGCGATCATTTGACGAATTTATAGGTTTTTTGCGATTTTTTAGAAAAATTTGCATTTTTTCCTGCAGTCCTTTGAAGAATTTTTCTCTATTTGGTTTGTATTTTGTTGTATTTACCCCCCCCCCCCACACACACACACACACACAATAAGAAAGCCAACAAATTTTAATGCATATTTGCATCAATCCCAGGGGTGATAAAATTCATCGCCGAAAAAGCGGAATTCAGCGTTTCCGCGGAAAATAGCATGATCCAAGGTAGTAGCGGTCCTAATTAGCTCGAATAATCGAGGTTGCATTGTAAATATTAAATGTAGGAAATTTGAAACATCTTGATATTATGAGAATAAATATTAAGTAAGTGAAAAATCTAAAATACCAAACACCTTGGAATATTTTAAAAATTAAAAATAAAAATTTAAAATAAAAAAAAACTGATATTTAAAAAATAAATATTGGATTTATGTCACGATATATATCCATTGATAGATATCAATGAAAACCTATTTACAATAATATTAATATTATAAATAATATTAATATTACAATAATATCAATATTATTAAGTAAGTGAAATATCTAAAAAATTAAACACCTTGGAATATTTCGAACTTAAAAAAAAAT
Source organism: Maratus speculifer (assembly GCA_964019185.1). Classification (NCBI taxonomy): domain Eukaryota; kingdom Metazoa; phylum Arthropoda; class Arachnida; order Araneae; family Salticidae; genus Maratus; species Maratus speculifer. The sequence goes on from OZ025289.1 coordinate 244,675,774, forward strand.
ATATTGATATTTAAAAATTGTCTTTGATATTTAAAAAATAAATATTGGATATATGTCACGATATATATCCATTGATAGATATCAATGAACCCTATTTACAATAACATTAATTCTGAGTAGAGTTGATATAAATAGTGGCAAGCGAGTGAAGTGAGCTAGGATGGCATAGTGGTCCCAATGTGAATGGCATTGCAATTCATAGGGATTAGTGAGTGTCAGTAAGGAAGGAGAATGAGACTCCTAGTATATATATATATATATATATATATATATATATACAGGGTGTTTCTAAATTCATGGTCGAAACTTTAAGGGGTGATAGTACACATCAAGACAAACAATATTTAAATAGGAAACCAAGGGTCCCAAAGTCTTCCGAAGGAGATAGGCGCCATTAAAGTTTAGGGTCCAAAAATTCAAATGATTATGAAAAACAGAAAAATTGGTCGATTCGTTTGCGGTTTTCACTAAAATTATTCTTTATGTCAGTATTGTCTTGAAAATAAATTATAACGATAAATTTCAAAAAATGACGATAGAGGGCGCTTTAGACTTTAGAGTAATGAACAACTATTTTTTACCGTTATTTTTTGCATCTCATTAAAGGTTTCGTAAGCTTAGACTTAAACTTAAATTTTGAGCTCAAAATCTGAATAGTTGGAAGCAGTTAAGTAGCACAAACTTAACTGTGTTCAGAGGGTTTTAAATTCAAATGATTATAAAAAACGGAAAAATTGGTCGATTGATTTGCGGTTTTCACTAATTCTTTATGTCGGTATTTTATTGAAAATGAATTATAAAGATAAATTTCAAAAAATGCCGATAGAGGGCGCTTTAGACTTTGAAGTAACGTACAACTATATTTTACCGTTATTTTTCGCATCTCATAAAATTTTCTTAGAAGCTTAGACATAAACTTAAATTTTGAGATGAAAATCTGAATCGTTGGGAGTGGTTAAGTAGAGCAAACTGAACTGTGTTCAATGGGGGTGGGGAGGTTCAAATTTCAAATTACTTTAAAAAATGGAAAAATTGGTCGATTCGTCTGCCGTTTTCGCTAAAACTATTCTTTATGTCAATATTTCCTTGAAAATAAATTTTAAAGATTAATTTCAAAAAATACCGATAGAGGGCGCCTTAAACTTTAGAGTAACCAACAACTATTTTTAAGCGTTATTTTTTGTATCTAATTAAATGCTTGCAAATGCTTAGATTTAAATTTTGAGCTCAAATTCTAAATCGATGGAGGGGTTAAGAAGCGGAAACTGAACAGTGTTCAGGAGTTAAAATGTTACCCTCCCCACCCCTCGAACACATTTCAAATTTCCGCACTTAATTACTCAAAACGATGCAGATTTTAAGCTCAAAATTTAAGTTTGAACTTTTACAAGCATTTAATTAGATACAAAAAATAACGGTTAAAAATAGTTGTTGGTTACTCCAAAGTTTAAGGCGCCCTCTAACGGTATTTTTTAAAATTAATCTTTAAAATTTATTTTCAAGGAAATATTGACATAAAGAATAGTTTTAGCGAAAACAGCAAACGAATCGAACAATTTTTCCATTTTTTATAATAATTTGAAATTTGAACCTCCCCACCCCCATTGAACACAGTTCAGTTTGCGCTACTTAACCATTCCCAACGATTCAGATTTTCATCTCGAAATTTAAGTTTATGTCTAAGCTTCTAAAAAAATTTTATGAGATGCGAAAAATAATGATAAAATATAGTTGTACGTTACTCCAAAGTCTAAAGCGCCCTCTATCGGCATTTTTTGAAATTTATCTTTATAATTCATTTTCAATAAAATACCGACAAAGAATAGTTTTAGTGGAAACCCCAAATCAATCGACCAATTTTTCCGTTTTTTATAATCATTTGAATTTAAAACCCTCTGAACACAGTTAAGTTTGTGCTACTTAACTGCTTCCAACTATTCAGATTTTGAGCTCAAAATTTAAGTCTAAGCTTACGAAACCTTTAATGAGATGCAAAAAATAACGGTAAAAAATAGTTGTTCATTACTCTAAAGTCTAAAGCGCCCTCTATCGTCATTTTTTGAAATTTATCTTTATAATTTATTTTCAAGACAATACTGACATAAAGAATAATTTTAGTGAAAACCGCAAACGAATCGACCAATTTTTCTGTTTTTCATAATCATTTGAATTTTTGGACCCTAAACTGTAATGGCGCCTATCTCCTTCGGAAGACTTTGGGACCCTTGGTTTCCTATTTAAATATTGTTTGTCTTGATGTGTACTATCACCCCTTAAAGTTTGGACCATGAATTTAGAAACACCTTGTATATATATAATGTATAGTTTTATAAGCATTTGGCACACATATATTGAATATGTAAGCTGGATAACAACAACCTTTGTGAAATCATAACTTCAATTTCAAATAATCATACTGCAGAATACTTAAAGAATAAATTTTTAACTTAAAAATGTTTAATTCAAACTGACAACTTTGAAGATTACATTTAAGACATATCTACAAATAATTTAATGACAAATAACAACATAATCCATCTTAATAATATATATTTAATTCATCTCACAACAATACATACACAATATTCAATATAGATCAATTGTTTACTCAATATTTGACATCATGATTGTTTTTTAGAAAAACTTTTTAAACATACAAAATAATATTAGGTACATATAAAACATTAATTAATAAGATGTCAAAAATAATTCTGATAACTATACATATTTTGTAGTAACTTGATGAGTACACAGTAAAGGTATCTTATAGATTTTTTTTTTTTTTTAATCATAAAGAGAAAGTAAATGTTGATCTTGCAACTACAATACAACTTTGAAGCATTTTCTCTTGTTAGTAGAACATAAACTATATTACCATTCTAAAAATATTTTAACATACAAATACAATAAAAATTAAATTACTAATGTAAACATGCCTTTATAACTTTATAAAATTAAAAAATACATATAAGAACAGTTTGAATGCAGACATTTCATAAATTCATCCCCCCCTCCCCCTCCCACAAAATAACCATTTCATTATAAGTTGCCATTATTTCAAATATAAATTTTCAAGAAACAAATAAAGGAATATTATCAGATCTATTCACATTTCAGGCAGTGGAGGAGCATGGAAATATTCACTATCAGTTACACATATGCATATCACACATTATCATCTGGAGGAAGATGAACTTCGGGATACAATTCACGTGGTGAAGGATGAGGTGGAAGTATAACATGATCATCAAAATCTACATCATTTGCAGCTCCTTCAATAACTGCATTATTAGCTGGTGGCGAAGCTTCTAAACCATCTGCAGCCAAATTTGTTGTGGATTTGCTTTTCACACATTGAAAATCAACATGGCGGCTTTTTGCTTCCTCTTTTTCCCATGACATTCTGATAAATGGCCTTTGTGCATAATTATAAATAACCTCTGATCTGCCACCAGGTCGACATTTGATTTTTTCCTTGTAAGTTGGATAACCTTCAATTCCAAGTCTAATTTTTTTCAATCCTCTCTCTTTCAGAACTTTTTTAGCAACATCTCTGTTTTCAATGTACTTGAAGAATCTATACATTTCAGTACTGTAAATTATCTGGGAATGTTCTTCCCCAGTCTGAGGGGGGTGATCTCTATCCCAGTCAACTATATCATCATCAAGCAAAACAACAATCTGACATTCACGATCACCTCTTTGGGCAGCAGTGACCATGACAGGCAAAATTAATTCTTCTAGAAACTTTTCAAATTGTTTTCTTGCACCTTCATTGGAAAGTTCATGGAGAAACCCTCGCAAGTTATGACACCTAATTGTATTGGAATCAAATGGTATAAGCAAGTAGTCACAGGCATCTCGTAACTCAGGAACAGATACAGTGGGAGGGCAGCGAATCACACCATTTTTATAATATTCCAAAATGGCTCTAAAAACGGTAGCAGACATACCTTCTGCAACTTCATATTCACCTCTCTCATTAGGACGAGTTATATTATTTTCCAAAGATGAGCCAAACATTCTACCTAGCATAGTATCAGGATAAGCAGCAAACAGAGCAGGATCTACAACAATTCGAGTGTTTTCTACAACTAAAGTTATTCTCTCATCGCTTGAAGGAGTCATGACACTTTGATTAGCAGCAGGCACAGAATTGCCCAAGGACATTCTTATTTATCTGCAGAAATAACTGCTGTCTGTAGGAAAATGTAGGAATTCATAAAATAGCAATCTGAAATTTAAAAAAAAATAACAATAAGGCATATTTTTTTTAAAAGATGATAATGCATTTATAATCAAAATTAATTAAAATTATAGTTAAGTTTTAAATTATTGTTATTTTAAAATATTATTATTTACAGAATATGGTTACCTGGTCAAAAATGAAAAACTATTATTATAAAAACTATTAAAGGTATTGTTTCTAATTTTTTTTGTGGAAGAAGCCCCCCCCCCCCCTGATGGCTATATGCACTTATAATTGAAATAATTATAATTTTTAAGTTATCAAGAATTATCCCAGAATCAGGGTAATTTTTGGTCACTTCTGGGGTAAATATTGGTCAGAACATTTTTTGATGCAAATGAATAAAGTTAATTTTTTTAAGCCTGAGTATTAAAATAAGTAGAATCAATCTTGTAAAAGTTTTGTTCATCTCATAATTGTGGAATAATAAAGCACAGACTTTGTTTTGGGTATAAATAAAATTTATTTCATGTGTAAAAGACTCTTGTACACATTTTACAAAACATTAATTAGCAAAAGAATTTTTATTTATTTTTACAACACATTTAAAAGCAGCATTTATTACTTCTTTATCCACTGGGGATGTATTACTTAATACACTGCAAATTATTGGTCCATAAAATATATAAATGACAGGGTTGGGTTTCATCCAGAAGAAACCTATTTCTTCCTGAACAGTGGAAGAAACTGGAAGAAATGGAAGAAACCACCAGAAACCAAAACTAATGCTCAAAGTATATTAACTATGTAAAAGAATGAAAGTATAATTATATGAGTTCTAAATTAGAAAATTTAATTATTAAAAATATTATTTTTGCAAAGATAAGTTATTTTTTTTAATAACAAGCTAGGTTCAGCAGACATTTTCGGGTGATGAATTTTTTCTAATCTAAAGGTATAGGGATGGGGTTTTTTTTTATTAATGGCTCAATTTATATAAAAAGGGAAAAAAACTACCTACAAATTGATTATTTTTTTATATAAAAATATATTACTATTATTTTCAACACAATCTAACTGATTGGTAAAGTAATCATACGAATTGAACATTTCCAACTGAGCAAAAAATTGACCAGGCTGGGAATCGAACCCAGATACTTGGCTTATAAGGCCATCCTTATAATACTTGGATATTGGCTTATAATACAATGCTTAACCTGTTAAGCTACCTGGGCGATCCCAGCTGGCTATCGCTCAGGTAGCTTAACAGGTAAAGCATTGGCCTTATAAGCCAAGTATCTGGGTTCGATTCCCAGCCTGGTCAATTTTTCGCTCAGTTGGAAATGTTCAATTCATAAAAATATATTATTTTCATATAAAAGTGCATTATTTTAAAGTTTGCAATACAGAAAAATTTGAATTTTTAATTAATTATACTAACATCTAATATAAATAATTGAAAAAATAATCTTCATATTTTGCTTTCATCCAATTCAAGTTAGGAAATTTACAGCATCCTACTGCTAAAAAACTTTTTTGCTGTACTATGTTGCATTGTACTGAGAAAATTAAGGATTTTAATGATTTTTTTTTTATTACTGTGGATAGACCGGAAAAAGTTTTTAAGGTCAAAACCAAAATTAGATGACCTTCCTACTTTTTGGCTGTAAACGATAACATCCAGAAATAAATTTAAGTAATTAACTTGTATGTTTTAAAGTAATACATACATAAATATACACAATTGTAAATTAATTATATGTATAGTATTTATTAATTAAGTATCCAAAAACTTTATTTTCATATAGTAATTAATTCATCCATGACACAAAGATTTTCTAATTATATAAATTTCATTTAATTAAAAAATATTTTAGTTTTAGGTATACACATCTTGATTTTTCTTCTATAATGATTTTTCTAAATGATCATTTGTTATTCTAGAACTTTCTCAAAGAATATTTGAAATACTAATACAGTTTAAACTAAAAATTTTCCATGAGATGATTGATAATTATAAACAATGAAGTTCATTGTAGTACATTCATTTGAGCCAATTAGTGATGGGCGATTTTGATTTTTTAAATCGATTTAATCGATACTATGGCCAACTCGATTTAATCGATACTTTGAAATTTTTAATTGATTTCTCTGAAGGTAATATAATTTTCATTTTCCTTCAAAAGTCGAAGATAAAATAGTCGGATGTGCCAATTTCAAAATTTCAGTGTATTAGTTTCTAAGATAGAAGAATTAAAGAAACCTCAGAGCCCCCCCCCCCCCCTGCAAAATAGCATTTTTGTTGAGTGATGTACACCAAAAATTGATCAAGATCAATTTTTATCAGGTACCAGCTGAATCTGAATTTTGACGATTTTTTCGTCCCGAATCGACAAAGTTCGCGAGTTTTTTGTACTCGATCGCCCGAATCCGTGCTTTTTACGAAGCCGATCTACCATATTCGCGATAATTTCTTTCCCGATCGATGGAATTGTCAATTTTTGTTCGCCATATCAATGTAATTCTCGATTTTTTTCATTCCCGATCGGCTGTATTTGCACTTTTTACGAAACTGATCGACCATATTTGCGACTTTTTCGTTCCCGATCGACAAAATTCGCAATTTTTCCGTGCCCTACCAAAAGCGATTTTATTGTTCCTGATCGAATAAATTCGGGCTATTTACGAAAGCCATCGACCATATTCGACCATCGGGATTTTTCCGTGCCCAATCGACGAGATTTGCGCCTTTATCCGTTCTTGGTCCCTGAAATACCGCACCGAACAATAAAATTCGCGATTCTTAACTGATTGATGAAATCTATATTTTTTCCCCCGCCGTAAATTGATGAAATCTGTAATTTTTTTCTCGCGATAAACTGATAAAACTCACTATTGTTCTGCAGCCGCTCAAAAAAAATTTCGATTTTTCCGCGCATCATCGACAAAATCTTCGATTTTTCCTTGCCCTATCAACGAAATTAGCGATTTTTTGTACCGATTCGACGAAATTCGCGAGTTTTTCGTACCCAATCGCCCGTATCGCTCTTTTTACGAAAACAATCGACTATATTCGCGATAATTTCTTTCCCGATTCACGAAATCGGCAACTTTTGCGTTCCATATCAACTCGAAATTCACGATTTTTTATTCCCAATCAACAAAATTTGCAATTTTTTCGTTTCCGATCGAATAAATTCGCACTTTTTACGAAGCCGATCGAAAAAATTGGGATTTTTTTCGTGCCTTATTAAAGAAATTTGCGATTTTTTCGTTCCAGATCGACAAAATTCGCGATTTTTCTGAGACATACAGAAAAAATTCGAGATTTTTCCAAGGCCGATAGACAAAACTCGCGATTTTCCAATGTACAGTTGACGATATTCGATTTTTTCACGCTCGGTCAGCGAAATTCGCGTTTTTTTCGTGCGGTAAACAGACAAAACAGGCGACTTTTCTGCAACCTATGAACAAAATTTGCAATTTTTTCAAGTATTATAAAAAATTTAGACTTTTTTTCCTTGCCCGATGAACGAAATCTGAGATTTTTCGCGTCCGATCGACAAAATTCGTGATTTTTCCGTGCCTAATCGACAAAATTCGCAATTTTTTCATGCCCGATCGGCGAAATTTGCTATTTTTTATCGTAATTCCGTTTTCACAAGATTTACTGTATTTTAAAATTGCTTCATTAAATCATCATTCAAAAGCTGTGACCCCCCCTGGAGGTTGGGCTGGATCCGCCCTTGTATACAGGGTTCGTACAGACTCCTTGGACTCCTTAGAAACTACTTAGAAATAAAAACGTTCCCAAGTAGTACTTAGAACTACTTAGATAAACAAAATACTCCTTAGAAACTCCTTAAATTGTATTGCAGTTTTGCACACAAGCGATAATGCTCCCGAAAAAAAAAAAAAAATTGCAACTGTAAAATGCACGGTAAACCCTTAATGCACGTCATTCATCCGAAGCACAGCAGTGATTGGTTGGGATCATACTAATAGCCACCTAAGTGATTTACTTTTCATGGCCATAAGGGAAAGAAAAGTGAAAAGAATAATCCAGACACACCTCTAAGCTTCTAATTTCAAAAAGTGATTACACTGTTTAATCCCTTCACAGCTAAATATACAACTTTGATTTCTTCTTCATAATACGATTCATCATCCTCAATTTTGCTGATAACGATTCATGGGTGATTCTCTACCGAAAATTTGAATTTGGGTTGTCAGTTCCGCATAGTTGCCAACTTGTACGGTTTTGCGCGCGAAAAAAACAATCACGAAGAAATGCAAATTTTGTGAAAGGATCACCAAAAAAGCACACATTTTGTCAATATTTCGTGGAAAAATGACGATTTGTCAATGTTTTTGTCAACGAACTTTGCCAAAAGATCGCTGAAAAACGCGAATTTCCTGTGCGAATCGCGGTTAAAATGGCAATTTCATCAAATATCGGAGATAAGACGCTAATTTCGTCACCGGGGGAAAACGTCGATTTCGTCTAAAGATTGCGGATATAATGCCGATTTCGTTAAAAGATCACGGGAAAAAACGCCGTTTTTGATAAAAGATTGCTTACAAATATTTTGTCAAAAGATCATTGAAAAAAAACACCGATTTCATCAAAAGATAGCAGAGAACCACCGATTTCGAAAAAAGATCACAATAAATTGCCGATTTTGCTAAAATATTGCCGATAAATCGCTGATTTTGTCTGAAGATCGCAGATAACCCCCCACCCATCTCGCGGAATCCCTGCGGAATTGGGGCTGTGCAAGTGCATACCATATAAATAACAACAAAAGTGACAATTCCTTAAAATTTTTTTGGACTCCTTGGATTTTTTATGTACTCCTTGGATTTTTTCTTCCCAACTCGGTATGAACCCTGGTATAGCTGTTGCGCAAATCGCAAAAAATGCAGCATAGCAGCGCCACCTGTTAGGCTGTATACACCAAAAATTAATTAGATTCAGTTTATATCAAGGTCAAACTAAATTTAAAGTCTTGTGGAATTCTGTACATTTGTTCTTGAGATAGAACGGTCAGAAATTTTTGTCATATACAGACCCACAGAGTGACAGACACACACACAGACAGATATTTCTTAAAAACCATAAAATCGTGTCAAAGACCTTCTAAAATATATAAATCCATCGAAAACGGGAAGTCGAAATTTTTCACGAATCTAATACTCTCTTCTTGTAAAGTTACAAAAGAAAGTAAAAATGTAAAATCGATTCTGCCCATGAGATCGGTCTTTAGATTCGATTTCGATCTTTAGATCCGATGTCGATCTTTAGATTCAATGTCGATCTTTAGATTCGATTTTGATTTTTTTTTTTTTTTTTTTTTTTTTTTTTTTTTCTAGGCTAAATCAGTATTGAATGCAGGTATTTTTCTGCGACTCCGAAAGAAGGCATCATGTTTTACAGCTCTGTAAGAGACGGGGAATCGCAATTTGTGCATTAGAAAGCATAAAATCTCATAACTTCTTGGGGGGGGGGTATCCCCTGCAGACCACCCCATTAATTCGACACTAGGTTAAATCGTTATATTTTTGTTTAGAAATCCAGTTATTTGAAGTATTAGTTTACTATGTTTTATTTTTCACGCTCGTCTCTTCTAATTCCCCCCCTGCCGCGTCAGTTTTAACTTACAGGGCCGTTCGAAATATGCATACAGTTTTGAAAATGTCCAATTCTCGGTCTGTTTTATTTTAGATCCACATTTTAAACCCTTGACAAAAGATAAATAAAGGATCGCCCTTCCTCCCGTTTGGGGTTTATCTGCGCCCCGCCGGGGGGCATATTTTTTTGTTTCTTCAAAAGAAACAAAAAAAAAATGTTGAGGGGATGCTTGCATCCTCCCCCAATATACATCTTAAAATTTTGCTCATTTAATTCTCTACCATTTTTAACTTAAAAATTTAAGCTACATGGTACCCCCTAGAGCTGTGGACCCATTTCCCCTCCCCCCTGTCGGTCACTCACCTAATTTTGCTTATTTTTCACTTCATTTCAATCTTTAAAAAGCTATTACTGCTTCTATTGGAGTTACAGTGGGACGAAAAGTTCTAGTATAGCTAGCCATTTCTCGCCGTTCTTTTTGCTATTCCAGTTTCCCGATTTTCCCTTTGTTGGGGGGCAGAGGGGGTTTTTCTCATTTCTTGATACAATATGTCTATTGAAAGCTTATGCTTCATACATTACAAATCTAGCATAAGAAATTTTCTCCCATCATTTCAAGTCACGTTACAGACCCATAATGTGTTATAATTTTAAGTTTTCAAACTTCTTCGAAAAAAAAAAAAAAAAAATGATACATATCAGCGAAACTGGGGTTCGAACCCGCAATCTTTTAATTGCACATGTAATCACTAAGCTTATTGGCCAGCGAGTACTCAGCAGCGCTATTATTTCTTTAGATTGTCATCTTTAAATTCGTAATATCGTTTGAATGGAATGTCCGATTTGAATAATTCATAAAGTAATCTACAGATATTGTAACAGGCATAGATACAAAATGATTTATTTGGATAAGGATTAAGGTATCGATAGTATGATCTAATTTTGGTTGGTGTATTTATCGCGTTTTAAAATGTAAAAAAGTAGTTATAGTGAGTTAACTAAAATAGCTGGACATATGGTATCGCGGGTTTTTTTTAATAGATATTGATATGTTCTTTAACATTATATAAGCTTTTTTTTATTCTTTTAAAAGTATTTCCTGATGATTCAATATTATATATCCTAATGATTCAAAAAATACACACGTAATTGTTCAAGGTTTCACTTCTGTCGGCACCCTTAGAGTGCCACTATTTTTTTTTTTTTTTTCATGTTTGCCCATCCTAACCCCCCCTCCCCCCCCCCCCTTCCTCACCAATCTCAACTTATAGGATCGTTCAAATTATGACTGCGATTTTAAAAAAGTCTAATCCTCGTTCTATTTTATTATAAATCCATATTTTGAAACCTCAACAAAAGATACATTTGGGCCAGGGTCGCCCTTCTGTCCGTTTGGGATTTACATTGCCCCCCTGGGTGGGGGCATATTTTTTGTTTTTTCCACACCATCTCATGTAACATATCGTTATAAAGCATTTATCTCCTCGTTTTTTCTGTTACTACCCCTCTCTTCACCTAGTTACATGCTCTTGGCACTTTTTATAGTTTCAAAGATTGCATGTTCCCCGCGGGCCACCCCATGAATTCAACACTAAATTAAACGCTATATTTTTGTTCAGAAGCTCAGTTATTCGGGTTATTAGTTTATTATGTTTATTTTCCCAAGTGCTTCCGTTTTAATCCCCCCCCCCCTTCCACACCAATCTTTACTAAATGGGCCGTTCAAAGTATGCATGCAATTTTTAAAATGTCCAATTCTCGTTCTATTTTATTGTAAATCCTCATTTTGAAACTTCGACAAAAGATATATTTGGGCTATGGTCGCCCTTCCGTCAGTGGGGGGTTTACCTGTCCCCTCTGGTATGGGCATGGTTTTGTTCTTCCAAACTATCTCGTGTAACATTTGATTGGCATTATTCTTTGTTCTCTTGTATGTATCCCTTGTCTCTCTATACTCCTTGTTCCCCATCCTAGTTACACGCTCTTGGCACTCTCGGTTTAATACCAAGTTACTCAGTGTTGTTGTTAGTTATGTCTCTCAAATTTGTCAAAGTTTTTGTGCAAGTGACAATAATTTTAAAATTCTTATTATCCGACTCTAAAATCTGCAATAGCTTAATTCTATGCCTCCCTAAATGGGGATGGTTAGGTAAGAGACGGTAATTATGGTCCTGCTGATTGTCTAAGTTTTGGAATTAGTAATTTGGATCTTCTCTGTGTGAATCTGAATATCGAAATATCGATTCTAGAACTGAGAAATCGATTCTTATTATGATCGATGTTGTTTTATATGATATCGATTTTAATCGATTCTCAAAATTTCCAGAATCGCCCATCACTAGAGCCAATACAGTTCAAATCAATGACTAATGTTAAAAATGCAACAAGATTTTTGGAATACTGAGTGTTTTGGTCCTGTACGAATTTTCATCGAGATTTTTGCCAAAACTCTGATTTTACGCCAAAAACGAAACCGTAATTTTGGTCAATCTCTATTTAATACAGTAATTATTATACATTACTTACATTAATAAAATCAATGTTAATTAAGAGTTTTTATTTAAATGGGTTTCATTCTACCATTAGAATCTCTACTATTTACTACTAGTTTCAGAAATTTAAATAATTAAAAAATATATTAGTTAAATTGAAATGGATTGATTTAATTGATTTTGTGTATTTTAAGTAAAAGTTCTTTTCATTCAGCAAATGGTTGAAGATCTCCAGATAGGTGTGTGTTATCTTGGCTAAAAAACTGATGTAATTATTAATTTAGCATAATTTAATTTATTTTGGTCCAGTGAAATTAGTTTATGTAAGATTATAGGAAGAAGATATTTATTATATCTTACAAAATTGAAAATATTTGGTAAATTCTTAAAGAAAAACCGTTTTTTTCATTTCTTCCACTTGGAAGAAACCTATTTCTTCCGGTCGGATTTTTCCATGGTTTTTTCCACTGCGGAAGAAACTTGCCATCCCTGATAACTGAATGTTTATATTTTTGATTTTGTCTCGCTTAGCTTAGGCATCTGAAGTTTCTTGCTCCTCTTTCAAAAAATTTTACACTAACTTCAATACAGATCTTTATCACACAGCATATTATACACAGCATAATAATTAGGTTCCTTTATTGTATTAATGCATATTTTTAAGCACCATTTTGGCATTTTACAATGAGACATATTTCTACTTAATTATTCAGTCATCGAATGTGTTTTATCATCTGTACATTTACTAGTTCCTCCTTTATAATTACAGTTAAGCTGGCTTGTATAAAACCAAAAACTCTTTACACACACAAACAGGGATAAAAGTGCACTAAAGCCATTTTGTAAGAGCTTTGGAGCAGCAAAAATTGAATTTAGGAGCAGTAAAATCTATTTTTGTAGCAGCAAAAATCAGATTTTGTAGCAGTAAATATCAGATTTTGTAGCAGCAAAAATATAATTTTGTAGCAATAAAAGGTGTTTTAGGAGCAGACTGAAATATTCTAATGCTAATAAACTCTTACTCTTAACAATTACAATAATTACTATCTTGAAAAATGTTTTTACATTTGAAATAATAAATACTCAGATTAAATTTCTCCACACGTTTCAGACCTTTTGATGAAATTTGCGGTTTTTCGCAATCTTTTAACATAATTCACGCTTGACCCTGTTTGTTCGTTTTTTAACTAGATTTGCGGGTTTTTTACGACGTTTTGATGAAATTTGCACGAGATCTTTTGAGGAAATTTATGGATTTTACGATCCTTTTGATGAAACTTTCGGTTTTTTTCACACGATCTTTTAAAGAAATTAATGTTTTTTTTTCATGATCTTTTGACTGTATTTTGTTCCTTTTATGATGAAGTTAGATATCCTTTGACAAAATTCGCATGTTTTTTGTGATTTTTTGAGAAAATATGCTTTTTTTTCGGAATCTTTTAGAGAAATTTGCATTTTTTTTCACCATCTTTTACAGAAATGAATGTTTTTCACGATCTTTTGACTGTGTTTTATTCTTTTTTTTTATGATATTAACGATTCTTTAGCAAATTTCACGTTTTTCTCGCGATCCTTTGATGAAATTTGAGTGTTTTTTGTGATTTTTGGATAAAATTTGCGTGTTTTTCACGATTTATAGTTGAAATTTTCATTATCTGTTGTCAAAATTCGCGTCTTTTTCACTATCTATTGATGAAATTAGAGTGTTTTTCACAATCTATTGGGGAAATTCAAGTGTTTTACGCGATATATTGACAAAATTCAAGTACTCTCTTTCGATAAAAATTTGCATGTTTATTGCAATTTTTTGACAAAATTTGCATGTTTTTTGTGATCTTTTGATGAAACACGCTTGTTTTTCAGGATCTTTTAAAGAAATTTCCGGGTTTTTTTTGCAATCTTTTCCAGAAATTAACGTTTTTTTTCATGATCTTTTAGCAGTGTTTTGTACACTCTTTTTTTATGATAATAACGATCCTTTAGCAAAACTCACATTTTTCTGGTGATCCTTTGATGAAATTCGAGTGTTTTTTGATAAAATGTGCATGCTTTTCACGATCTATAGACAAATTTTTCATGATCTATTTATGAAATTCGAGTGTTTTTCATGATCTATTGGTGAAATTTGAGTGACAAAATTAGCGATCCTTTGACAAAATTCACATTTTATTTTTTCGAGATCCTTTGACAAAATTTGCTTATATTTTTTGAGATGCTTCGGCAAAATTTGTGTGTTTTCCACGATTTTTTGACAAAATTTGAGGGGGGGGGGTGAAATTTGCTTTTTTGAGCAATCTTTGGACGAAATTCGCCTCTTTGTGCAATCTTTGTACAAAATTAGATTTTTTTTCATGGTCCTTTTATGAAATTAACTTTTTTCGTGTCGTCCTTTGTCGAAATAGTAGTCTTTAAGTGATCCTTTGTTCAAATGCATGTTTTTTTATACGATTCTTTGTTGAAATGCGTGTATCTTTTATGGGATTTTTTGTTGAAAGACACATTTCTATGGGATTCTTTATTGAAATTTGGGATTTTTTCGAAGTCTTGCCAAAATCATGTGGAAATTCACATTTTTCTCACAGCCTTTTGATGAAATTTTTTTTTTCGGCTATCCTTTGGTGAAATTTGTATTTTTTAGAGGCTCTTCAACGATATTTTCGTGTTCGTTGCCCTTCGACAATATTTCGTGCTTTTTCAGTGTAACGTTGACTAAATTAATGTTTTTTCCATGATAATTTAGCGAAATTGGGGATTTTTTTCCCTCAAAAATTTATTTTTTATGACACCCTCTTGTCAAAATTTGCGATTTGTGCTAGCCAAATTTCAGATTGATTAATTTTTAAAGTTTTCGGCATCAAATATCTTAAATTTTGGAAAATTTGAAAATCGGCCCAGCTTTTATTTGTACGCTAAAATTAGATAAATCGTACTTAATTTTTTGGCTCAAAAAAAAATAAATAAAAAAAAAAAAAGCTACAAAAATAAAAATTGTTCCTTTCCTAAAATTTTCTGCGCATGGCGTGCTTTTACATTATACAACTCTGGTTCACAGCAATCCTATGATTTTTTTTTTCCATTTCGCTGCGGACTGAGGATGTTTACAAACATTAAAAAATACTGTTATCATGAATTACCCCAGAAAGTTGTTGAGCAGAAATTACCTCGGCTAATTCTAAATTTTGTAATTCATGAAAATACTTTCTGGACTATGAAAATCAGTTTACATTTCAAAAAGTCATTACAAGTTAAGAAATCATCATAATCATACATTGAAATGCAATTTGCACCATAAAACATATCAAAATATTAAATCTTAGAAGTCAAAAACAAAATATAATTTAAATTTTTCAGCACAAAAATTCCAATTAATTTACAAGTGTTGTACAAGTGTTACAAGTGTTGTCCATACTCAAGGACAATAATTTTTAATCTTTTATAGTTTGTTTTAAATGTGAATAGACTTATTGTCAATTTGATTTCTTTTTTTAATTTTTGCCATAAACATTTTAACTATTTAACAAGTTTTTTGTTAAACTGCACTTTAATGCAACATTCTAATATCTGAACTTTATTATTTTACACAATTTGTGATTTTTTTTACAGTTAGAGATAAAAATTGAAGTTTTTTTTCTGTGACAGAAAAAACAATTGCAAACTTTTTTTTTTTTTTTTTAAGACAAAATGATAAAATTTGTGATTTTTCTCAGTGTATAATTGGCAAAATTGCCAATTTTTTTACACAAATAACTGACAAAATTTGCAATTTTTTTTTTTTTTTTCTTAATCCGACTGATGAAATTAGCAATTTACTTTCTGCAATAGATTAACAGACTTTGTAATTTTTGCCTACATCATTTGACAAAATTCACTTTTTGTTATTTATATATATATAAATTTGTATGATAAGTAGACATGTGTCTGAGAAAAGTAAAATTGTTTTAAAACTATTTTTTGTCTACCTTTTTTTTTTAAATCTTTAATTCAAAAATACGAATATTTCTGAATTCTACAAAATAAAAAGTGACTTGTGGAATTTGGCAAAATCTAAAATAATTATTTTTCAAAAAAGTCAAATCATAGATCTGGAATAAGAAACATCGTAACTATAAAAAAAACTTAAATTTGTTTTTTGTTCCTTGTATACAGGGCTGCGAAGTCGGTAGAAAAATAACAAACTCCGGGCTAGCTAATATACTAATATTGCTGTTGGTTAAAATTATGAGGGAACACAAGAAAAATAAGTCGAAAACTTCCCTATTTTCGTGTTATCCAGTTCTTAGAGCTTTCCAAGAAAAAATAAATATTTTCCATTTTACTAATTTTTTATCCCACAAATCTGAAAAATCCAACTATCGAAATCTAAAGAAGAAAGCAAAACAGAAATTTTAATGGAAATCTTTACAATTTTGATAATTCGTATCCTCCAGAGCAAAAATATTTTAATGGAAAGAAAAAAATAACAATAATAATAAGATTTTACTAGTTTGGAAATAATTCTGGATCCATTACAGTTTTACCCAATCAGTTTTCATCTACAATGCACACCGGACAATATATTGGGAATCTTTAATTTAGGTAGCCCAATATAATTCAAAAATAACAATAACGCCTTTTATGGATTTAAAATTACATATAATTGGTTTAATTTTACTTTAAACTGTCTAGCAAAGATAAAAGGGCCAGAGTAGGAATTGGCTTGTTTTTTAGAGACTCTGACTCTTTTCCACAAATATGGGCTTGATACCGACTCCACAGCTCTGCTTGTAAGCCTAATTTGTGCATTTTATACTTTATTAACTGACCTGCCTCCTGCCTGGCATTGCCCAGGCTCATTATAATAACCTCAAATGAACATCATTATTTGTATAACTTTATATCTTTAACATGATCTTAGCTTTCTACATTTTTAAATGACAAAATCATGAAAAAATATAAAGTTTTAGTGGCAGAAGGTTTAGTGACTCATAAGAAAACATTTTCTTGTTTTTTCACACAGGGTTGTTTCATAATTTATATATATACAGCACTAGAAATGATATAAAAAAAAGAAAGGGTTTCTGATCCCAAGGACCAATAAGCATGAGAGTTTAGTGGTCCACGGTCATCATCATTGGCCTCCAATACATAAAATTATATAAAGTACCTTTAACTCATTGAGTGACACTTCCCCCGTATGGGTTATTCCATGTCAAATCAACACACCTATTTTACCTCACCATCTCAGATTTTAATGAACTGTGATGCATAGTTAGTATTTATATAGACTAAGAAAAATACAAAATATTTTTGAAATATATCTATCGGTTTTGAAAATATGGCTTGGTAAAATCTCAAAAATTGTCAAAAAATGGCAGTTTGACACATTTTCAAATCATTGTAGAATCTTTTCTAATTAAGATAAGAAGATGTAAGAAGTGTCATATTGCAGCATTTCTCATGGACTTTAATATGATATGCAACATGATACAGTTTGTAAAAAAATAAAAATTCAAAATTTAAATTTAAATTTTAAAATTTAAATTGTGAAAAAAACGTTTCTTTAAAAATTTTCAAAAAAATTAGAGAAAGTAAGTTATATTATTGTAAAACAATACAGAAAGTTTCAAAATGGGACAACAATGGCTTCATAGAAAAAATAATTTTTTAAAAAAGTCATTTTCCATAAATTTCAAGTATGGTGCATTCATGAAAATTTTACTTTTAATTTATTGAAACAAGATAGAATTTTTCTTTTTAAAAAAGGAATGTAAATTCAAACTTTTGATTTTAATTTTAAAATTTAAATCATGAAAAAACGTTCTGAATTTTTATTTAAAAAAAAAAAAATGTATATTTATATTGAAAATAAGTTGTAAAAAGGGACAACAGGAAATTCACATGGAAAATATTTTTTTAAGAAATACATTTTTCTAAATCATTCTGAAATACCGAAACATTTTAGAAAAATCATTCGAGGACAATTTAATCGAAAAAATTACATTTAGACAATGGATTTTTGTAGATCGCTGCAATTTAGAAACTCTGCAGAAATAATCAGCAGAATTCATAGAATTATTTTGTGAGAAATTGTCAGCCTTGGTCAAACATGATTTCATTGCAAGACAGCAATCATCCTTTATGAATTATGTGAAAATGAATTTGAAAGAATCTGAATCTGCTGTTGTGCTTGATTTTTCAGAAAATTACAGCATGGTTATTGAAGATGAAGCTCAAAGTTTCCACTGAACAAGCCACAATTCATCCTTTTGTAGTGTATTACAAAAGGGATAATAAAGTTGAACACCTAAACTATGTTGTAATTTCAGACTGTTTGGAGCATAATACTGTTGCTGTCTACACCTTCCATAACTCATTAATTTTCTGGCAAATAAATTTCAAGAAGCTCCAATAAAGATCTTCTATTTTTCAGATGGATGCCCTGCCCGATACAAAAATAAGAAAAATTTCTCCAACCTGTGTTTACACAAAGATTTTAATATTGAAACTGAATGGCACTTTTCAGCCACAGCTCATGGGAAAGGGCCTTGTGATGGTCTGGATGGCACAATTAAAAGAGAGGTGACAAGAGCTAGTTTACAACGACCCTATGAAAACCAAATAGTAACCCCTCTTCAACTATATGAATGGGCAACATCCAATTTTTCTTCAAAAATAAACTTTACATTTTCAACACAGGAAGATTATATTAACTCAGAAATATTTTTAAAAGATAGATTCAACAAGACAGTTACCATTAAAGGAACACAACAATATCATGCTTTCATTCCAGATAAACTGAATACATCAAATATATTTGTTAAAACATTCTAAATCATCAAGAACATTTAAGGCAACCGTTTCAATATCTGAAAATAAATTAGCATTATCAGATTGCAGTGGTTATATCACTGCTGCATATGACAAACATTGGTGGCTTACATACATTTTGGATAAAAATAATGAACTTGATGAACTTAAGGTCACATTTTTACATCCACATGGGCCATCTTCATCATTTTTTTTATCCAAGTAAGCCAGATGTACTATGGATACCAATCATGGATGTTTTATGTTCTGTTGATCCTCTGACACTAACCGGAAGAACTTATGTTTTAACTCAAAAAGACATTCTGAAATCTAACAATTCATTGTCCAATACAATTTAATAACAAGATTTGTTAAGGATACAGATTTGTAAGGTTTTACGTTATTTAAGAATTTGAAGGTTTGTACAATGTTATTTAAACTTTTTTATAATGTTTCATGTTGTACTATATTATATTTAATTTTATATTACATTTTGTTACATTATATTATACTGCATCATTCATTTATAATTTATACGTCATTTATATATAAGACTGCACCAGGTATATTGTATCATACTAGAAATTGATAAAAAAAATTCCTTTTTAAAAATTATTTTTACTATGAACACATTGTTGTCCCATTTTCAAACTTAGTATAGGGTTTTACAATAATATAATTTATTTTTTATAGTTATTTGAAAAAAAAAGTATTTATATTTCAATTGTTTTAGTGTAACATATTGTATTACTTGAAATTTATGAAAAATGACTTTTAAAAAAAATTATTTTTTCTATGAAGCCATTGTTGTCCCACTTTGAAACTTTCTGTATTGTTTTACAATAATATAATTTACTTTCTCTAATTTTTTGAAATTTTTTAAAGAAACGTTTTTTTCACAATTTAAATTTTAAAATTTAAATTTAAATTTTGAATTTTTATTTTTTTACAAACTGTATCATGTTGCATATCATATTAAAGTCCATGAGAAATGCTGCAATATGACACTTCTTACATCTTCTTATCTTAATTAGAAAAGATTCTACAATGATTTGAAAATATGTCAAACTGCCATTTTTTGACAATTTTTGAGATGTTTACCAAGCCATATTTTCAAAACCGATAGATATATTTCGAAAAAATTTTGTATTTTTCTTAGTCTATATAAATACTAACTATGTGCCACATTTCATTAAAATCTGAGATGGTGAGGTAATTTTTTTTCAAAAAGTGTGTTGATTTGACACGGAATGACTCGTATATAAACCAAATATCCATATAAACCAAGCTTCCTTTGCAATAAGCTAACATTTTTGGAATAATAAAATGTACAATTGTAATCTGCAAAAAGTATATATTACTTAAATATTAAAAAAAAGTATACAGTTCATAAACAAAAACTATAAAATTATTGATTATGTATTTAAGTTACTGATCATTTATTTCAGCAGAGTTATTCCTGGGATAAAAGACTTTGCGTCAGTTAAATCAGTTGACGGTACAAGAATCCATTTACAAAAGAGATTACTATTGGCCAATTTGAAAGAAATTTACCAAATGTTTAAAGAGATGCACTTGACAAACAAAAGTTGGCTTTTTTCAAAATTTTGTAGACTTGAGACCCAAGAATTACATTTTGACTGGGAAAAGTGGTACTCATGCAGTTTGTGTCTGCAGTATTCACCAGAATGTGAAGCTAATGCTAAATGGAACAGAAATAAATAAATTTGTGTTAGAAGGTGATGAAACAGCACTAAAAGATTACAAAATCTGTCTGGCTAAAATTATGTGCAACCCAGCCTCAGATAAGTGAGTTACATGGATGAATGCAAAAACTGTCCAGGAATTGCAACTTTATCAGAAATTTGAAGATGAAATGATTGACGGTGTCACCCACAAAAATGTATTACAACTGACAGATACATATAATGGAAACTGTTGTAAAATCAACAGAGGATTTTATTGACAATTCCACTTCAAGTCTCTTAAAGTTAAAATACATTCATTTATTGTGAACCAGCAAAAGAAATTTTACAATTATAAGAAGGAAAATGTAAAAAGATTAAAAATATTGATAACTTGCGATTTTAACACTGAAGCAATAATAATTCATTAACGAATTTGGAAGATTCACTGACAAAGCGATAGTTTCGACCGTTATCTTAAAAATTGAGGAAACAACAGTTAAAAAACAAAAATCGTATCTTCTAAATAGATTTAAAATGATAAGAAATGAAACTTTTGAAATACAATAAATGTTATAATTACCAAACAAAATTAACACAGCGTTAAAGGGCTGTGTTAAAAAAAAAAAAAAAAAAAAAAAAAAAAAAAAAAATTACTTGAAATTCTAAAATGAATCCGTAAATTCTGCTGAAAATAAGGTAATAAGTATATATGTTAACTTCTCAAATTAAAAAAAAACAATAATAATAAAGTTCAACTAAACAATAAGCGTACATTTTTTTCCATTATTTTTATTTTGCAATCAAAACAACTTGCATGGACGACACATCAGTTTTTAATTCCAGGCAATTCTCCAACGGACGGAGATTTCTGATTGGATAGAAAATAACTCACAGCATCACAGCTTCTAGCTCGGCTTCTAGGCTTCGAAGTTGCTGTGACGTCAAAATAAGCTTTTGACAACAACAGCGAAATGAGTTGTTAACAACAACAGCAAAATGAGCATTTAAATTTCCAAACGTTTTTAAGTGGTGCCTTAAGTAATAAACATTATTTTCTAAACATTAAATAATATGATACCTAAACTTTTAAAATGTATTTAACATTTGTTTTGTTTTTTCTGTGTTTGTAACCGTAACCAGGGTTACAAAACTGAAGATTTAGGATTAAAAGAGAAACTATTATAAATATTAAGTTCATATTTCCTGATGATTGCTTATTGACTGTGTATTATATTAATTTGATACTATTCTTTTTAAAAATAACACTTTTATAACATATGGCTCCTTATCCTGAAGAAATAGATGTATTTTCTACTCCTCATTCTCGTATGAAACAATTAGTTGATGTATATTCTGAGAAGGTACAAAATATCTTTGTGGTATTTCATTTATGTCACATTTAAAACACACATCTTTTCGATTTGACTTCATAGTTTCATATTAAATGTACTCTAACTTGCTATTTTTTTTAAATACTATACTCTAGTTTTGAATTAAAGAATGAAAATTGTAAAAAGAGTTCATGATTGTAAATTTTTTTGTCTTTGTTTTCTTTTAATGTTCTATTTTGAAGTTCATCTTTTATTAGTGATCTATGTCTCAGAATATTCAGTTTCATTTTACTACAGCTGTTTAATAACATGATTTATTAATATTTTTATTTATTGCACCTAGATTTGTAGATTTCTTTCTGAAATGATTTATCTGTAGTTGATATTGTGTAACAGATTAAAAATACATGAAAAAGGCTTGTAAAAGTCATTACTCTCCCTGTTTCACCTTCTTCTGAATATGTTCCTCCCCCATTTCTATATTTAATTGATTCAGTGTTATTCTGTTTTGTAAATAATGAAGAATATAACTTTATTAGATTTTCATTTATATTACATATTCTGAAAATGTATAACTGAAAAAGTGTTACTGCTGCACTATTAAAACCATATATTACATATTAACTAGTAATACATAATCTTTTAATGGCTTTTTTATTATATGTTTTGTACAAAAGATTTCAAAAACGTCCATATAAATGTAATCATGTCAAGAAAGCATTTTTTAAATAAGAAAGCAGTGTCACAATACTGTCAAAAATACTTTGTATTTTAAAGCAAAACTTTGATTTTCATTCACAACTAATATTGTATTATTATTTTCAACAGAATTGCTTTGCTCATCTATGAAATTTTATGGCATCCAAAGAAATCATAGAAATAGCCACCACTCATGTAACAAACTGAGCAAAGCATTTAATAATTCATAAAGTTGCTGATAGTGTCACCACTGATCAAATTACTATGTACTTCTTGTGATGGTCTAGTCCACACATTTATTGAAAAATTCATTTATATTTTTATTAGCTGTTCTTGCTTTAGACCCCAGTGGCAGAATTATTTTCAAATGTCTGCAACACTTATAATATTTTCAAAAATTGTCTGTAAGATGCAACTTATTACATAAATATATTCTTTATGTTATTGTAGTGCTATTTAATTTTGGCAACTTATGGGTGTGTGTTTGTATAAATCATTTCCATCATTTACCAAAAAAAAAAAAAAGCAACATAAAAATTCATTTTTGGCATTACATTTTTATGCGCCTCTGACAAAATTTGCGTGTTTTTGTGATTTTTTGGTGAAATTTGCCATCTTTTTGCAGTTTTTGGACAAAATTGGTAATTTTTTCGAAACTTTAGACAAAATTGGTCGTTTTTTCTTCGGGATTTTTTTGTAGAAATCAGATTTTTTCTGCGATCTTGTAATAAAATTTGCCATTTTTGACAAAATTTGCTGTTTTGAGCAATGTTATGATGAAATTGTCATTTCATTTCGCGATCCTTTGAAGAAACTTTGATTTTAGGGGGATTTTTCGACGAAATTTGCCATTTTTTAAAGATTTTTTTTTTTTTTCATTAAATTTGCTGTTTATTCGCGATCTTTTGACAAAATCTCGTTTTTCCGGGATTTTTCAACGAAATTTTGCTGTTTTGGGCTATTGTTTGACAAAATCTCTTTTTTTGTGGGATTTTTTGACAAAATTTGCCATTTTTAGGTGGTCTTTGTAACAAAATTTGTCGTTTTTAGCGATGTTATGATGAAATTGTTATTTCTGCCCGCAGTCTTTTTTAGAAATTTGAACTTTTTTCAGGATTTTTTGACGAAATTTGCTTTTTTTGCGGGGTTTTTTCCCAATTTTTTTTAAAAAATTAGCTGTTTTTTTTCTCGCTGCTTTGCTGATATTTGCATTTCTTCTTGCGATCTTTTAATAAAATTTGGGCTTATTCCGTGGTATTTTGATAATCTTATGTGTTCCACAAGACACATAAGAGCTTTTTTTTTTTTTGCATCCTATCACTGATTTTTTTTGTTATTTATGCACTATAGCGTATTCATGGCATCGCTGAGTCTGCAGGTGTCCGAAAAAGTCTGCGACGCCCGTTGCAGTGTCACGCACATTCTGCCACGGGGCTTTAGACTGACATTAATTTGGGCACTGATGACATATATATATGAGTGTACCTAACTGGTTCTAAATTGGCATTATTTCTACTCGTATGGCAACCCAGCTATTGTAATTTATACTTATTAATCTACTTATTTAAAAGACCAGATTGTTTTTTTAATCATCTTGTTTCAGCTTTCTACTGAACCGATTTTGATAATTATTTTTTTAAATGAAAGCACACTATTTGTAGACATAAGTTTAATTTTAAAAGTTGTTTTATGAAATTTCTTCACATTGTTAGCAATGAGGTTACTTTTATTGTGGAACAGAAAATAGGAAAAAAATGAGTATTACTTCTGTTATGGATATGGACGCCATTATTGCATGAAAAATAACTTTATGAAAACTTGAACAGAAAAGGATGTTTCAATTTAAAATAATGCGTTTTTCTCATAAGCCTGTTCATTTCAATATTGTTTTAATTCTGCTGATATTAAAATTAAGACGTTCATCTCAGAAGGCTTCAGTGGAAGAAAATGATGTCATAGTAAAAAATGAATTTGTATTATACAAGCAAAATTAAAACTGACAAACATGACATACAGTCTGTGAATATATTTAATAATAATCTATTAATATCACTAAAATATTTTTTAAATAGTGAATATAAATATAAAAAGTATGCAATGGTGTGAAACCCCAAAGCAGAATACTTTGCAATGTTCTGCAACGAAATTTAGTTGATGAAAAATGTTCTGTTGGAATGAAAAAGAAAGACACAATGAGATTTTTTTTATACATATTAAGAAGTACAAGTGCATCTTTCATAGAAATACATTTTTGGCACCTCTTTGATGAAATTTGATGTTTTTTGCGATCTTTTGATGAAATTTGTGGTTTTTATAGCGCTCTTTTGATGAAATTTGTCGTTTTTGGTAATCTATTGAGGAACTTTTCAGTTTTATTCATGATCTTTTAACGAAATTTGTCGTTTTTCCTTGATCTATTGACTAAATTCATCTCTATTTCAAGATTTTTTATGAAATTCGCCATTTTTTCATGATCTTTTGTGAAGTTTATCATTTTTGAGAAATTTTTCCGTGATCTGTTGACGAAACTTTCCATGTTATCATGATCTTTTGATATATTTTCTACTTTTTCTTGATCTTTTTTATGAAATTTGCACTTTTTTGCGATTTTTTCATAAAATTTGCCGTTTTTCAAGATCTTTTTTATAAAATTCGCCATTTTTTTTTTTTTTTTTTTTAATTTGTCATTTTTTGCAATCTTATTGTGAAATTTGTCGTTTTTGGCATTCTTTAAAGGAATTTTTTCCTTTTTTTTTTTTTTTTTTTTTTTTTTTTTGTGATCTGTTGACAAAATTTAGCGTTGTTTCACGATCTTTTAACAAAATTTGCCGTTCCCGATCTTTTGATGAAATTTGCAGTTTTTTCATGATCTTTTGATGAAATTTGCCCTTTTTTTCTCTTTAATGCCATTTGCCGCTTTTTCGCGATCTTTTTAATGAAATTTGCCACTTTTTGTGATTTTTTAATTAAATTTGCCACTTTTTCACAATTTTTTGGTGAAATTTGCCACTTTTTCACGATTTTTTAATGAAATTGGCTGCTTTTCTGCAATCCTTTAATGAAAGTGGCTGCATTTTAAGCGATCTTTTAATGAAATTTGCCGCCTTTTTCGTGAATTTTTTGTAATGAAATTTGCCACTTTTTCGTGAATTTTTTTAAAAAATGAAATTTGCCGCTTTTTCGCGATTTTTTGATGAAATTTACCACATTTGCGATCTTTTCATGAAATTTGCTGTTTTTCAAGATCTTTTTTATGAAATTCGTCGGGGTTTTTTTTTTTTTAAACCTTTTATTTTTAGCAAACTTATAGTGAAATTTGTCGTTTTTGGCCTTCTTTAAAGGAATTTTTTCCTCTTTTTTTTTTTTTTTTTGACGAAATTTAGTGTTTTTTCACGATCTTTTAACAAAATTTGCCTTTCCGATCTTTTGATGAAATTTGCTGTTTTTTCATGATCTTTTGGTGAAATTTGCCCTTTTTTTAATGACATTTGCAGCTTTTTTGCGATTTTTTTAATGAAATTTGCCACTTTTTGTGTTTTTTTAATAAAATTTGCCACTTTTTCATGATTTTTTGGTGAAATTTGTCACTTTTTCGCGATCTTTTAATGAAATTGGCCGCTTTTCTGCAATCCTTTAATGAAAGTGGCTGCTTTTTAAGCAATCTTTTAATGAAATTTGCCACCTTTTTCATGAAATTTTGTAATGAAATTTGCCGCTTTTTCGTGAACTTTTTTTAAAATGAAATTTGCTGCTTTTTCGCGATTTTTTGATAAAATTTGCTACTTTTTTCATGATTTTTTTTTTTTTTTTAATATAAAATCTGCTGCTTTTTTACGAACTTTTTATAAAATCTGCTGCTTTTTCGCAACATATTAGTGAAATATGTTGTTTTTGGCACGTTTAAGAGAAATTTTTTTGTGATCTTTTGACGAAATTTGCAGATTTTCCATGATCTTTTGACAAAATGTGCCTCTTTTTCATGATTTTTTGATGCAATTTGCTGCTTTTCCGCAATCTTTTTTATAAAATTTGTCAGGTTTTTGCGATGCGAAACACAGCAATTTTCATCAAAAAATCACGATAATACGGTAACTTTCAGCAAAAGATTGCAAAAAACCAGCACATTTTGCCAAAAGATCACAAAAAAAGGCACATTTTGCCAAAAGATCACAATAAAAGGCACATTTCGTCAAAAGAATCGCAAAAAAGGCAAGTTTCGTTAAAAAATTGTGAAATAACAAATAATTTCTGGCAAATTTCATCAAAAGATACGCGAAATAACGAATAATTTCTGGCAAATTTCGTCAAAAGATTCGCGAAAAAATTTTATTTTGTTACAAAATCCCGAAAAAAAGGCATTTCCTCAAAAAATTGTGAAAAACGATCAATTTTGTCCAAAATTCGCAATAAAACGGCAAATTTTGTCAAAAAATTCACGAAAAATGGCAATTTTCATAAAAAAAATCGTGATAAAATGGTAACTTTCATCATAAGATCGCGAAAAACCGGCACATTTCGACAAAAAATGCGAAAAGATGGCAAATTTCGTCAAAAAATCGTTTTAAAATTCAACTTTCGTAAGAGATGCAAGAAAAAAAAAATAATGCCAGGATAGATTTTTTCTGTTTCAAAAACTAACTTTCCTGCTTCCAAATTATTATTATTATTGTTTTGCTGCTCCAAAAACAGATTTTCCTACTTCATAGTCTGTTTTTGATTGTTCCAAATCTTACTGAGTGAACGTAACTCCTGAAAACACCCATTCATTGAACAAAAAGTACCCTTTACTCAACAAAAGTATTCTTTTTTCAGGAAAAATTTCTTTTTCAATAAATCAGTTTTGCCCCTTTTTTAAAAGAAATGCCAACAATAGTGATACTTGTTATCTTCTACACTCAAATAAGCAATTTTTTTTATAATTTAATTTGTATCTTGCACATATTTTTTTTTTTTAAATAAAGAAAATTTATCTTAATAGTTTTTAAAAAATTAATATTGGCTTTAATTATTTATACATTATTATTAAAACAATAATTATTGCTTTTGATTTTTCTTTTGCAAATGAACAAGTTCAATTTTTTCGTCTAAAAATATGTGGGGACCCGCTTTTCTAAAAAAGGGACCCAGAATTTTAGAAGACCTGGGTTCCCAGGACCGAGGATTTTTCAAGTCCAGCGGCATCACTGAGATAGGTGTGGCGGTGCCATCTTGCACGGTCAATAAAATGAGTTTCTTGCAGGAGTAGGCTTTGGTCGTGTTATGTGAGGGTTACACAGTGACATTACACGACCAAAGCCTGTGAAACACTCACAGCACGCAAAAGCCCATGACAATTCTCATAGCACAAAGCCTGCCACGCCCACTGAGCTCAACAATAACACGGAGAGCTAACTCCCTATTCTTATACATTGAATCCAGCGGTCCGCCCATGAATACAATGCCAAAGATTTCTCGACGAAAATCTTTGGCAAAACATAGATTTCCTCCCATAGGATAGTATGAGGTAGATATTTTCAAATTGAATTTTCTTTTAAAATTAAGACGAAATTGCTACAATTTTCACTGATAAATATTCTTTTATTAAAAAAATATTGATTTTACTTAAATTCACAGCAAATTTTCAATTTGATATTAGTTAAAAAGGAAATTTTAGTTTAACTCAACAAAAAATAAAGAAACATTTGTTAAATATTGCTCATAAAAATATCAAAAACATATAGAAATGAACAAAAATAATAAAAAGTTTGCGAAAAAGCTTCAAAAAATGCTTGTAATATTAAGAAAAATGGAGGACTCATTGATTACTTGCGCGCATTGAAAAGTGTGATGCGGTCCCGGCAGAAAGTGGTTTGGCCGGCTCAGCGAGTAGGCCCTCCGTATTATACAGGGTTGCAAAAAAGCCGGCTAAAATTAAAAAAAGCCAGGCCGGTTGGCTTTTATTGATTTTAGCCAGCTTTTTTTGGCCAAAATTGGCCTTTTTTGGCTATAATTGGCTTTTATACAGTGAAGCCTTTTAATTATAAGCTACACATTTTTAAGTGTCTTTTAACTAATTTTAATGATGTTTAATTTACTTTGAGTTTAATAAATTTATTTATTAAAATGAAAAATTGGGATTTTAATTATCATTCATTATGAGAAATTGGGTAATAACACAATTTTTCAATAATGAAGACATAAATACTAGAATAACACATTGGAGGGGTTGCTAGTGGTTTTTAGTCAAAATTGCAAATATGTCAGCTAAATTATAAAATGGCCATACCAAGTGTTTTTTCTGATTTACATAGGCCTTTACTACCCTTGCTTTTCCATTTTTAGTGTTTTATAAAATTAAAGAGGACTATACTATGGTTACTTAGTTACATGTTTTATTACTTAACTAATTTTAAGAGTTATTAAAATGTCATGTTTTATTCCCTATAAACATTTAAAATCATACATATAAAAAAACACTATTTCTCACTATTGAAAATAGTATTTCGAATTATGCATATTTCATAATATATTATATTTCACAACTTATTTCACTATTCTCAATTAGCATATGCATGAATATATTCATTCATGCAAGTGAGCATGTATGCACTTTTAAAAAACAAAGAGCTATTCAAAATTTTAATTCAACAAACTTGATTATAACATTTTTTGTTGTTTAATTTTATGTAATTATGTATTAAAAATTCCTCAAATACTGAATCCTTCCTAATTTCTCTTTCAACATTGTTCATTTTATGACTTAATCTTTACATATTGACCTGTAAGAATGTTTCCATGAATGCTTTGATGTGTTTCATTTTATCATAATTCAATTAAATATAATTCTTAAGAATGTGTAATATAAGTAGAACTATGAAAGATAGAAGTTTAAAACACATTTTTTGAGTATAATTACTTTTTTTTCCAAGATATACATTTTTCAGACATAATGCCTTCACAATTGACTTCTAGGGGTTATAAAGACTTATTTATTTGAAAAATTAAATAGAAATTAACTTTTTTAGTAGTAAATAATTAAAAATACATTAAAAACCAATCAATCCAAATTTAATATGGATTCGATACAAATTAACACTTTAAAAATAAAAGCCGGCTTTTTTTAAGTGGATAAAACCAAAAAAAGCCGGCTGGCTTTTTTTGGCCCGGCTAAAAGCTAGCAACCCTGGTATTATATATAGAGCTCAGTGGCCACGCCATGCATCATCGAGGGGTCACACATGCACTCCTCGGCAGCATGACATCGACGGCATCACTCTGGCAACTGCCAGCACAACACGAGTGCACATCGCTCGTACAATGTCAACATGACGTTCTTTTCACTGGGAGTTGAGTACTGTGGTGGTGCCATCTTGCACAGTTAGTAAAATGAGTTTGTCGCAGAAAGCAATTGAGCTAGCCTTTTGCTCGGCACTTAAGGCCCCACACTAGGCACAGAAAAAAACCCGGATGATAATGTAAAGTCTATGGGAGCATTCTTTTCAAATATCTCTCTCAAATTTTAATATTTTCACATAGGCTAGCTGAGGACAGTCTACAGCCGGCCTAGTTTTTACTTTTTTGATTTTGCTTATATATTTTTTATATTACGATAGTTTCAATTTCAGAACCAGTTTTGAAAGTTAAAGTAATTTTTTTTTTTTTTTTTAATCTGAAACCAAAACTGAAAAAGTAAAAACTAGGCCTTTTGTGGATCAGCTATCCTATGCTAAAAAAATCATGTAAAAATATTAAAATTTGAGCAAGATATTTGAAAAGAACACTCCCATAGACTTTACATTATCATCAGGGTCTTTTTCTGTGCCTAAAGTTGTGCCTTAAGATCTCGCTTTCTGACCATGGGTTCTCTGGTTCGAACCCTGCCTGGACACATCACCTGTAATAGGTATCAAATACAAATTTGTTGAAACTTCATATTTTTTGAAAAATGAAGACATTTTGAAAAAAAAAAAATATATATATATATATATATATCAAAAATAATTTTAAGAATTTGCATAAACTTTATTGGAAAATAGACTCAATTTATTATATCTGGCAAAAAGTTCGGTTGCTTTTTTAGTAAGTCAAAAAATCAGACAAACTTGCATATTTTTCTATTAAAAAAAAAAAATAAATAAATAAAATAAAATAAAAATTAAAAAATCCTAAATCGGAACCTTGAGTGCAATTGGACCTGCTTTCGTCTATCTGGAACCAAATTTGCAGACTTCTATGCCAGGGGTGCAGAAAATGTTTTTACTCTCAACATTTTTCTCTATCCTTAAAAAATTTCTTCATCATTTTATACATTATAGGCTTACATAAATTCTATATTACCATTAAGTATATATATATTTTTTTTCATTTTCCAAAATTTCTCAACTTATGTGTGAGTATATATATGGTACATGTACATAATATTCTGAAATCAATTTTGTGACGGTCACCACATAGCCGGATTAAGGGGGCTGCAGCCCCGGGCCCCAACAAGTCAGGGGCCCTCATCAGAGGCCTAATTTGAACCAAAGTTTTGTTTAAAACAATTACAGGGGGGGGGGTAGGAGCTGCGCGAAATCGTTATTTTTTTGCAACGTAACTTGAATTGCCATCTGTATCTCTGAAAATTTCCAGGCTTAACAGGGGCGATCAAAATGAAATGAAAAGGAAAGTAAAAAAGCGTGAATTTCACCAAAAAAGAATGAATTTAATCAAGATTGCAGAAAAACGCAATTTTCTCCAAAAGGCCATGAAAAAAACATTACTTTCGTCAAAAGGTCGCGGAAAAAGCACGAATTTTGTAAAAAGGTCACAAAAATAGTGCGAATTTTCTCAAACGGTTGCAGAAAAAATGCGAATTTCGTCAAAGGATGGCCAAAAAAAACGCAACTTTCATCAACGGGAGAAAGGAAAAACACGATTTTCTTTAAAAGATCGCAGTAAAAGCTCAAATTTATCCAAGAGTTCACGGAAAAAGAGCGAAACTTGTGAAAGCATGGAGGGGGGGGGGGTGTAAATTTCGACAGAGGATCTCGGGAAAAACGCGAATTTTGTCAAAGGGTCATGAAAAAAACGAGGATTTTGACAAAGTATTGCAAACTTTGTCAAAGAATGGCAAATAAAGCGCGAATTGCTTGGTGTGCAAATTTGGTCAAAAAATCGCAGGAAAAAAACGAATTTTGTCAAAGGATCATGAAAAAAACGTGAATTTTGACAAAGTGAAAATTTCTTGAACAGTTCACAGGAAAAAGCGCAAATTCGGTCAAAAGATTGCGAAAAAAAGCAAATTTTGTCAAATGATTGCGAAAAAAACGGGAATTTTGACAAAGAACCTTGGAAAATTGCGAATTTCGTAAAAGGTTTGCCAAAGAAATGCAGACTTTGAGAAAAAAAATCAGGAAAAAAACTGTTAATTTTATCAAAGTTTGCAGGAAAAAACACAAATTCAGTCAAAAGATCCTGGAAAAAGAGCTGCTACAAAGAACCAAGAACCGCTAAAAAAAAACCCACGAATTTCGTCACCGAAAAAACGCGAATTTTGAGAAAGAACCGCGAATTTTGTCAAAAGGTGGCAGAAAAAGTGCGAATTTCATTAAAAATTTGCGAGAAAAGCGCGAATTTAGTCAAAAGGTCGCAGAAAAAAGGCAAATTTAAGAACACCATTAAAGATAATAATAAAAAAAAAATATTAACATTATACCAGGGTTGGCAGGTTTTTGACATGCGACAGTTTTTGACGGTTTTAACCATGGTTTAAACCGTCATGTCAAAAACCTCCTTGTCAAAAATGTCAAAAACCTATGTTTATATGTAAATAAAAATATTTATTAACATATATGTATCTAGCTATATTTATATTTAATAAGTAAAATTTATTTGCTTTTAATGAAGAAAATGTTTCTAAATATGCTGTAGAAAAAATAAATTTAAATTTTTGAAGTAACATATTTTGAATATTAAACAAAACCTTAGATTTTGGAAAACTTATCTTTTGTAATATTATTTATTAAATTTTAATATGTTATTCAAAATATACAGGAATATATATTATGAAGAAGTTTATTTATAACCAAATTTATCCATTGTTTTAAATAATATTAAAGATTAGATAGGTTCTGTAATTGATTAGGAACAGAAAGATGTTCAAAACTGGTTATGTGCTACCATGTGATACGTAGGGCAAATGAATTGGATTATTGAACTAAATTTCTACTTTGATAATTTTCATTTGAATTGATTTCGATTATGTAATCAAATTAATTGGAAGTATATCATGTATGTTTTATTTTTTAAAATTATGAATTTAATTAGATAATAATAACAAAACTACATGATATTTTGTGTTTTAGAAGTATTTCATAGATCAGTGTAATATTTTTTCTGTTTTGATTTTTATAATTGTTATTTGGTTTTTCTGAAAAATCAGTAATTCTGAATTTTAAATCGTCAGTCATTTTTTGAATTTATAACTAAGATAAAAATAATAAAAAATTAGCTCCTGTCTATAAATATCTGAGTATTATCTATTTACAATATTCAACCTATTTATTTACTTATGCTGAAAAATTAGCTTATACAAATACTTATGAATTTTTTTTTCACTGAATACTATAAAATTTTGTTAAATATCTTAAGTATTCAGTTGTTGAATAATTACTTATTGTCTTACCTTGCTATCAAAGTAAACATTATTTGTATTTTTAATACTATTAGCATGTGTGTTGTGGGGCAAGGAGGCAGAGGCGGGGAGGGGGAATAAAAATGTGTAATAATCATACATATAATAAATAATATGCATTATATTTAAATTCAAATTAACCTACTGGATATTATGTATATAGCATAAAAAAATTATTAAACACGTATATCAAGTTCCACACTTTTGAAAATCCTGCATTTACAATACTTAATTCGTTAATACTTATAAATATTAGCTATGTCAAAATGTATTCTAAATAACTTTATATTTTAAATATAATAATAATAAATAAATAAATAAATAAAGAAGATAAATAAATAAAAAAGATATTTAAACTTAAATAATTCTGCATGTCCATTTTGAGATAAATTTCTGAGATTTGAAATCTGTGATTTTTACCTTAATTTTTATCAATTAAAAAGTTAAAGACCTACTAATTACCCATAATGTAATTAAATTTCAACATAATGTATGGCATCTGTTCTTAGTTTTAAAATTTAACAACAAACTCTAGTACACCGCAGCAGATTGTGACTCTATGGGTTTTTGACAGTTTCTGACAGGTTTTTGACGGTTTAATCCGGTTTAAACCTTTGTCATGTCAAAAACCCCTTTTTGACGTCAAAAACCCAACCCTGCATTATACATATTCAATATCTAAGATTTGTATTTTAGGATTAAAAAAACAAAACAAAGGTGTGTGTGTGTATTTGAGGAGGGGGTGATATTCAGTATCGTAGTCGGAGGCTCAAGATTTCCAATAGCATAAGAAGGGCCCCAAAATTCCCAGTAGCCCCGGGCCCCAGATGTGCTTAATCCGGCTCTGGGTCACCATATGTTTCTTTTTATTTGTAGTAAAATTATTTCTATATCTGGGAATTGTGTAATTCACTGTTAGAATCGAAATCAATTGTATACTTTTTTGCAAATTTTCTCTTGATGGCTAAAATTTCCCTCGATCTTAGATGGCTGGATGAGACATATTCTGCACTCCTCCTGCTTTGTGCATATTAAATTTTCCTAACTATTGCCAACAGACACAGTCAAACAACATCTTTCTTTTATTAATATGCATTGTTAAAGGTATTATTTTATTAATTTTATTCTTTTATTGTTGGATAGCTTGTATGTACTGACTTCACTGACTATGCTGCATTGGAATCATTATTGCATGATCTTCACAATACTTTTTGTGAGTTCAAATCCCATGAGCAAATTGAGAATAAATACATCATGAGGAAATTGAAACAAAGGCTAAAGGTAATAAATATTAAGATAATTGTACTAATTTCAAATATACTTTATATTATAATTATTTATTTTCAATGTTTTGTATGAGTGATTGTATCCAAATATAGTAGTATATGGCATATTGTGTATTCTATATTGACACTAATCAATGAATAAATGTATACAGCCCCGCATCTTTTTGCTTCATTTTGGGAATAATGGAGTTTGAGCTTATTCTACCGATGATCACTTTCAGCATTTTCAAGCTATTGTTTTGAGACTTTTATAAAAGTTGCTCTATATATTTAGCTGTACTACATGCAAATGAAATTTTGATAATGTGTATGCATGCACAATGAAAAAAATATTTAGTTAATCTGCTCATTTTTTATACAATTTTTATAATTTTGTAATTCTGACTACAGGGTATTGTGTACAAAATTGTTTGTCAAATTTACAGGAAATAACATTATTTTATATTAAGAACTCTGCAAATTATAAGAAAAAAACTTGGAATAATTTAGCACTTTTTTTTATAAAAACCTTAATTTATCTACAAGTATACATGCTATCTGCATAAAAATGAACACAGTTTATTACCATAAGCTACTTAAATTGGTTATGCCATAAAAGTTCAAAGAGATATGAAGCCTAAGTAATATCAAATATTGCTATTTTGTATAACTCCTTTTTTTTTTTTTTTTTTTTTTTTTTTATCTTATCTATTTATAAGGAACTTAATTCAG
Source organism: Maratus speculifer (assembly GCA_964019185.1). Taxonomy (NCBI): domain Eukaryota; kingdom Metazoa; phylum Arthropoda; class Arachnida; order Araneae; family Salticidae; genus Maratus; species Maratus speculifer. The sequence continues at coordinate 244,711,242 of OZ025289.1, forward strand.
TACTGAGAGTAAAAAGTAGTGCGTGTTTAAACTTCATTTAGTATTTCATAAAACTAAATGTAGTGTAATAATAACCTTTTCTTTTTCCAGTGTGGCTTACACAAAACCCTTGTTCAAAGTTTAAACTTGGCATTGAGTTAAAGAAGCTTTTAAATTTGCAAAGTCACTTTGGTCCGTGATGTGTTTTTCCAGATAGGTTTTTAATTAACTTTTAAAACACAAGAGTTGTAATGAGAGACCCACTTAATGCAAATTAGTTGTGATTTGTTTAACCTCATAGTACTTATTAAGGGTTTGCATGCATAAGGAATTTTAAAAAAAATAGACATTTTAATACCAAAAATTTTGCAATGTAGTGACCATTATGTCCGAAATAAGGAACATTTTGCATTAAATAAGGCAAATAATATATTTTTAAAAAATCCAGGTACTAAAATAGATAATTTTTTTTTATTTCATAAGCATACGAATCATGATTTATGTGATCAACTCTAACTGAGTAATGTTTACAAAAGTATGAAGTTATTGCTTTTATTCTGCTACTAGGTATCATAGAAGGCGGCAGCCTTCAAGTGACGCAGCTTTAAACCTACCATCGTCATAACGGTAGATGCGGAACTTCATATATACAGCTAACTCAACATCAAAGAAAATCGGAAAAGCCGCCTTCTAATAACTCAGCAAATATTGGTCAGAATGGTCCAATTTTTTTAATATAGTCTTATATTCCCAGTCTAATCCTATCCTATAATTTTTACATTTCTATGTGCCGTATATTTTTAGATCTCGATAACCATTTTAAAACTGTAATCGATGGTGTTTGTTCCTGATAATGAGATCTAGGAAACGGGCTGGGAGATTTTATTAAAACTTATATATAATATGAATCTCTTTAAGATAGAGGTAATAAGACTTGCCTTGTTTCTAGGAAAACTCTTGTTTGTTATATATTGGTCTTGGAAAATTGGACTATATTAGCTCGCGGATTACATGTTATTCTATGGGTTAGCAGACGGAGACTGAGTGAAAAACCTTATGCACTTATGGTCACAGTTAAAACACCCGAATCGAAGCAATAAATGTTTTTTAAACTACAAAAACATCTTATCATGTGCTTTAAAACATTCAATAAATATATACTAAATCAAATTTCTATTTATTTTGCCTTTATTTTTCGTAAGAAGAAAATATTACGTTTCTTACATTGGATATTTTTGCATTTTGTGGAAAAAATATTTTGAATCCTTTTTTAAAATAGGAAAATATTTTTTAATTATACATATTCAATATACTTTCGACTTATGATTTTTTTTTTAAGTTTTCAAACAAAAATTATTTTAAATTATTTGTTGTTGGAAAGTCATGTATTCATACGCCTAGGGGCGCCACTTGTCTAGTTTTGTTTTGAATCCGAACCCGAACGCGGCAAGTTACACGGAGCATTTTTCATTCAGGTAGTAATATTCTTACATAATGTCCATTAAATTGATATAGAAAATGCACGAATTAAAAAATATAAACCAGACAAGATAGAATCATTAAGTAATTTTCAGGTTTTAATAATCCACATGTTGTTTCTTGTTACGCCAATTGAATCTCGCAATGTCAATATACAACGAATAAGCTCTGCAATAAAGTTAACCGGAGAATCTTGCAATGGATTAGTAATTAATACAGAATGTGTAACTTTGCAATAAAGTTTTTTGCTTGTATTTTTGAAGACTTATGGATTACAGTGTGGAGGCAGGATATATTCAAAATTTTACGAGAATGCCAGTTAAAAATCTGGACTGCATTTTGTTTTGTTGTCAGTAATTTTGGGTGAAATGCAGTTTATTCTCCTTCGCCAAGGAACTTTTTATGTGTATTGTTTGATAAACAAAAAATATATAGAGGTAAAATTGTTTATTTTTTTAAGTTTTTCGCTGCTTGAGCAAAGAATAGGTTTGCATTAATCATAATTAATAAACGGAAACTTACTGGCTTGCTTAAAGTATTGTTTTTAAATACAGGGTACAAAATACATGAATTTTCTTAAATCCCAGTTTATTTTATTAAAATTTGTCATTTCATGAAAATAAAATTATTGCATATCTGTTATCTTTGAGTTTAAGTGTTAAAACACTTTTCAATGTTTGCATTTTAGCATGTTTTGCAGATAATACATTTTGTGAATTTCACAGAGTTGACTGTATTATACTCTATTATAAGCATTCATTATGATTTCTAGTACATTATTACATTCAAATTACTCTTTTTAAAAATGTAAACAAAAGATGAGCACATATTCGTGCAATGTCTGGTCCCAACAATGGAAATTGTAAAGTACACATATTTGATGGACTTTACAATTTCTATATATTGCTTGTTTTAAACTTAAGTGAAATGTTGGCTAAAACATTTTCAGTTTCATAAATTATTTTAATTTGAAATATTTTAGTAATCGCTACTACTGTTATTCGGTCGACCAATTTCGCCAAATTATACATAATCACATATTTTTTTATTTTAAATAATGAAAAAACAAATAATTAATAAAATATTAATAAAAAGTCGAAATAAAAATCAATGACATTTTAAATATACAAATTGTATTTAATGTCATTGAATGTGACATTCACAATCATCCATTATTGGAATTTAATCTTATAGTTTGGCGATAATTTTTTGGTCGACGGGATAACCTAGTAGTACCTAGTAATCTATAAAGCTAACAAGTAACATTTATACAACATTTCATTAACTCGATTCTTCTTAAGTAAATTTGAATAAGCGACGGCAAAAATCCATTGCAAGATTCTCTGGTTAACTTTATTGCAGACTTTATTCATTGTATATTAAGACATTGCAAGATTGTATTGGCATAACAAGAAACATCCATGTGGATTATTAAAACCATGAAATATATGTAATGATTCTATCATGTCTGTTCAATGGTTTTCAATTTGTGCATTTTCTTTATCAATTCTATTCTAAATAAATTCTACCTGAATGAAAAATGCTAATAACGCGTTCTGATTAAAAAAAAAACTAGACAAGTGGCACCTTCTTAATATGGAATATAATATAGAATGTATGAAAACTTATGAATTAGAGGGGGGAGGCAGGGTATATTCAAAATTTTATGAGAATGCCAGGTAAAAATCCTGTATTGTACTTTTTTTTTGGTTTGTTGTCAAGCTTTTTTCTCATGTCTATGAATAAATTACTCCTTGCACCAACATAAGATTTTGTTGTCAGTGGCACAGCCAAGGGGGTGTTTTTGTGAACTACATCCATGAATCGCTAAAAAAAAAAGCAAATTGCATAAAAAATGGGAATTACGTCCACAAATTGCTTAATGTGAATTACGTCCATGAATCATGTAAAAAAGCGAGAATTATATTCATAAATTGTATGAAAAATGCAAATTACGTCTATGAATCGTGTGGTAAAACATAAATTATGTTCATAAATCGCTCAAAAAACACGAATTTTGGCAGCAAAAAGCTGAAACGGAAATTACCTATATAAAACTCATAAAAATAGCGACTTGCATTCATAAATTGCATAAAAAATGTGAATTACGTTCATGAATCACTCAAAAAACGCAAATTACATCCATGAATTGCATAAAAACGTGAATTACGTTCATAAATCACTCAAAAAATGCGAATCACTTCCATGAATTGTGCAAAAAAACACGAATAACGTTCAGAAATTGCAAAAAATGCGAATTACGTCCAAGAATTGGTAAAAAAAAGCGAATTACATTCATAAATCCTATAAAAACACAAATAATGTCAATAAATCGATCAAAAAACGCAAATTTCGTCGATAAAAAGCTCAAAAGATGCATATTATGCCTACGAATCACATAAGTATAGCAAATTATGTCCATAAATCATGTAAAATGTAAATTACATTCATTAATCGCATAAAAATTGCTAAATTATGTCCATGAATCGCTCAAAAAAAGCAAATTGCATAAAAAACATGAATTGGGTCCACAAATCGCTCAAAACTTGAATTACGTCCATGAATTGTTTAAAAAAGTGAGAATTACGTTCAGAAATTGTATGAAAAACACAAATTATGTCTATGAATCGTGTAGTAAAATGGGAATTATGTTCATAAATTGCTCAAAAAACACGAATTTTGGCAGCAGAAAGCTGAAACGTAAATTAAGTTCATAAATCACTCAAAAAATGCGAATCACTTCCATGAATCGTGCAAAAAAATACTAATAACATTCATAAATTACAAAAAATGCGAATTAGGTCCAGTAATTGGTAAAAAAAGCGAATTACATTCATAAATGCTATAAAAACACAAATAATGTCAATAAATCGATCAAAGAACGCAAATTTCGTCGACAGAAAGCTCAAAAAATGCAAATTACGTCTACGAATTGCATAAATATAGCAAATTACATCCATAAATCATGTAAAATGTAAATTACATTCATTAATCGCATAAAAATTGTTAAATATGTCCATGAATCGCTCAAAAAAAGCGAATTGCATAAAAAACATGAATTGGGTCCACAAATCGCTCAAAACGTGAATTACGTCCTTGAATTGTTTAAAAAAGTAAGAATTACGTTCAGAAATTGTATGAAAAACACAAATTGTGTCTATGAATCGTGTAGTAAAATGGGAATTATGTTCATAAATTGCTCAAAAAACATGAATTTTGGCAGCAGAAAGCTGAAATGCAAATTACGTCTATAAATCGCATAAAAATAGCAAATAGTGTTTTGCATTCATAAATTGCATAAAAAACGCGAATTACATTCATGAATCGCTCAAAAAACACATTACGTCCATGAATACATGAATTACATTCATAAATCACTCAAAAAATGCAAATCACTTCCATGAATCGTGCAAAAAAACACTAAGGACGTTCATAAATTACAAAAAATGCAAATTACGTCCAAGAATTGGTGAAAAAAAGCAAATTACATTCATAAATCCTATAAAAACACAAATAACGTCAATAAATCGATCAAAAAACGCAAATTTCGTCGATAGAAAGCTCAAAAGATGCAAATTATGTATATGAATCGCATAAGTATAACAAATTATGTCCATAAATCATGTAAAATGTAAATTACATTCATTAATTGCATAAAAATTGCGAATTATGTCCATGAATCGCTCAAAAAAAGCAAATTGCATAAAAAACATGAATTGGGTCCACAAATCGCTCAAAACATGAATTACGTCCATGAATTGTTTAAAAAAGTGAGAATTACGTTCAGAAATTGTATGAAAAACACAAATTATGTCTATGAATCGTGTAGTAAAATGGGAATTATGTTCATAAATCGCTCAAAAGACACGAATTTTGGCAGCAGAAAGCTAAAATGCAAATTACGTCTATAAATCGCATAAAAATAGGGAATAGCATTTTGCATTCATGATTTGCATAAAAAACGCGAATTACATTCATGAATCGCTCAAAAAATGCAAATTACGTCCATGAATTGCATAAAAATATGAATTATGTTCATAAATCACTCAAAAAATGCGAATCACTTCCATGAATCATGCAAAAAAACACGAACATTCATAAATTGCAAAAAATGCGAATTACGTCCAAGAGTTGTGTAAAAAAAGCAAATTACATTCATAAATCCTATAACAACACAAATAACGTCAATAAATTGATCAAAAAACACAAATTTCGTCGACAGAAAGCTGAAAAACGTAAATTATGTCTATGAATTGCATAAAAATAGCAAATTATGTCCATAAATAATGTAAAATGTAAAGTGCATTCATTAATCGCATAAAAATTGCGAATTATGTTTATAAATTGCTCAAAAATGCAAATTACATTCATAAATCGCATAAAAAACATGAATGATGACCATGAATTGCGCAAAAAATGCGAATTACACCCAACATTAAATTAATTTGCAGAAAGTTTTTGGTTTTATACAAGTCTGCCAACAAGAACCTACAAGTTATCCTGAAACCCATTCTAAACCAACAAAAATTTAATGGAAAGATAAATTTGTCCAAGAAAGACAAAATAATTTCCATTGACATACATTGACCAGAATCGAAAAATTCCTATTGAAATCTATCCTATACACTCCAAAACCAGAAAGAAAAAAATCCCTCCAAGGGTAACTCAATCTATCTGCTGCAAAATAAAATACATTGAAATGCAACTGAACAAGAACCTGAAAATTACATTTGAAATCAAACCGAAACCAGATTCAACCCCCCCCCCCCCCCCCAAAAAAAAAAAAAAAAAAATCCAACCATATCTTGATTTGGGAAAGAAAACTTAATTTCCATAGATACGCGTGGTCAGAAATCTGAAAATTCCAATTAGTCTATGGGTTAGCAAACCTTAATTCGATCTGAAAAAAAAAAAAAAAAATTCTGACAATACACACTGACAAGCAGAGTTGTATAATATAGACGCACGCCATGTGCAGAAAATTTTATGAAGAAACAATTTTTATTTATTTATTTCGACAAAGAATTGCGTAAAAAAAAAAGGGTATCTCAACAAAGAATCATGTAAAAAAACTAGGGATGCACCGAATATTCGGTATCTATTTGGTATTCGGCCATGTTACCGAATATTCGGTTAGGCCGAATATGAAACTATTCGGCCTGCCGAATATTCGGTATGGCCGAATATCAAAGTATTCGGCCGAATCCAATACTTAATAAAACCTTTTCGCTATTTCTACTTTTAACTGTCAATTTTTTAATTTATATTTAAAATAATTAGAAACAAAATCATTTTTAAATAAAATAGAATGTTTTTACATTATTTATTTGCTGTCTGTAAAGTATAACTTAAGAAAATTAACCATGAGAAGGATTAAAATGGTGATTTATTAGGATTCTCCTAAGGAATAAATTATGTGCTGATACAAGTTTCTAAATTTTGTTTAGTAAATAATCTGTTTTTTGCTTTTCCCCAAATAAAAGTCCTTTATAAGAAAAAAAAAACGTTTGAGATAGTAATAGCTATCAAGGCAGACAATTTTTGTTCATGAAACCATAATCAACTTATTGAGTCATAAGTACATTGTATTTCATTTCAGTCTAGGTCATAACTTGTGTGTTTGTTTATTACATTAACATTAAATAAGATAATATATTTTCAACTCCCATGCTTTGATTTCTGTAAAATATGATATGATGGGAAGGGTGGAAAATACCACCATTCATAAGAAAAGAACTATGAGCCAAACATACTTTTATTCAGAATTAAGTTGAAAGTATTTGTATTTTATATTGAAAAAAATCTGCCTTGAGTTATTTTAAAAGGACAATTATCAGACTATAAAATTTTTCTTCAACCATTTTTTCATTATTTGATTTTAAAATGCTTGTTTTGATTCGTAGAAAATTTTTTTAACTTTCATAATTGTGCTTCTTAAATAACTCAAGGCAGATTCTTTTCAATACTAAATGTTCTTATAAAAAGCACATGTTTATCAAAATGTAAGTTTCTTTTATTAAATGTTATGTAAATCTGTTTTAAAAAGTAACATTTTAATACCTTTAAATTTTGAAATATAAAAAGTATTTGGAAAGCCGAATATTCGGTATTCGGTTCAGCTGTCGGCCGAATATTCGGCATTCGGTATTCGGCCAAAATCACTATTCGGTGCATCCCTAAAAAAAACCCAACATTTCGACAAAATACCACGCGAAAAACGTGAATTCCGTGCAAAGACCGCAATAAAAACATTAATTCAATCCATGAATCGCATAAAAAATATGAATTCCATGCATGAATCGCATAAAAATGTGAATTACATGCATGAATCGCATAAAAAATGTGAACTACATCCATGAATCGCTAAAAAAAAAGCAAATTGCATAAAAAATGGGAATTACGTCCAGAAATTGCTTAAAATGTGAATTACGTCCATGAATCATGTAAAAAAGCGAGAATTATATTCATAAATTGTATGAAAAACGCAAATTACGTCTATGAATCGTATAGTAAAACATGAATTATGTTCATAAATCCCTCAAAAAACACGAATTTTGGCGGCAGAAATCTGAAACGGAAATTACCTCTATAAAACGCATAAAAATACCGAATTGGATTTATGAATTGCATAAAAAATGTGAATTACGTTCATGAATCGCTCAAAAAACGCAAATTACATCCATGAATTGCATAAAAACGTGAATTACGTTTATAAATCACTCATAATATGCAAAAAACATGAATAACGTTCATAAATTGCAAAAAATGCGAATTACGTCCAAGAATTGGTAAGAAAAGCGAATTACATTCATAAATCCTATAAAAACACAAATAACGTCAATAAATCGATCAAAAAACACAAATTCCGTCGATAGAAAGCTCAAAAGATGCAAATTATGTCTATTAATCGCATAAGTATAGCAAATTACGTCCATAAATCATGTAAAATGTAAATTACATTCATTAATCGCATAAAAATCTCGAATTATGTCCATGAATCGCTCAAAAAAAGCGAATTGCATAAAAAACGTAAATTGGGTCCACAAATTGCTCAAAACGTGAATTACATCCATGAATTGTTTAAAAAAGTGAGAATTACGTTCAGAATTTGTATGAAAAACACAAATTATGTCTATGAATCGTGTAGGAAATCGGGAATTATGTTCATAAATCGCTCAAAAAACGCGAATTTTGGCAGCAGAAAGCTGAAACACAAATTATGTTCATAAATCACTCATAAATTGCGAATCACTTCCATGAATCATGCAAAAAAATACTAATAACATTCATAAATTGCAAAAAATGTGAATTAAGTCCAACAATTGGTAAAAAAAGCGAATTACATTCATAAATCCTATAAAAACACAAATAACGTCAATAAATTGATCAAAAACACAAATTTCGTCGACAGAAAGCTCAAAAAATGCAAATTATATCTACGAATTGCATAAATATAGCAAATTACATCCATGAATCATGTAAAATGTAAATTACATTCATTAATCGCATAAAAAACGTTAATTATGCCCATGAATAGTTTAAAAAACGCGAATTGGGTCCACAAATCGGCAAAACGTTAATTACGTCCATGAATTGTTTAAAAAAGTGAGAATTACGTTCAGAAATTGTATGAGAAACACAAATTATGTCTATGAATCGTGTAGTAAAACGGGAATTATGTTCATAAATTGCTCAAAAAACACGAATTTTGGCAGCTGAAAGCTGAAACGCAAATTACGTCTATAAATCGCATAAAAATAGCGAATAGTGTTTTGCATTCATGAATTGCATAAAAAACGCAAATTACATTCATGAATCGCTCAAAAAACACAAATTACGTCCATGAAACGCATAAAAACGTGAATTACATTCATAAATCACTCAAAAAATGCGAATCACTTCCATGAATCGTGCAAAAAAATACTAACATTCATAAATTACAAAAAATGCAAATTACGTCCAAGAATTGGTAAAAAAAGCAAATTACATTCATAAATCCTATAAAAACATAAATAACGTCAATAAATCGATTAAAAAACGCAAATTTCGTCAACAGAAAGCTGAAAAAACGCAAATTCTGTCTATGAATTGCATAAAAATAGCAAATTACGTCCATAAATCATGTAAAATGTAAATTACATTCATTAATCGCATAAAAATTGCGAATTATGTCCATAAATTGCTCAAAAATGCAAATTAAATTCATAAATCGCATAAAAAACATGAATCATGACCATGAATTGCGCAAAAAATACGAATTACACCCAACATTAAATTAATTTGCAGAAAGTTTTTGGTTTTATACAAGTCTGCCAACAAGAACCTACAAGTTATCCTGAAACCCATTCTAAACCAACAAAAATTTAATGGAAAGATAAATTTGTCCAAGAAAGAAAAAATAATTTCCATTGACATACATTGACTAGAATCGAAAAATTCCTATTGAAATCTATCCTATACAATCCAAAACCGGAAAGAAAAAAATCCCTCCAAGAGTAACTCAATCTATCTGCTGCAAAATAAAATACATTGAAATGCAACTGAACAAGAACCTGAAAATTACATTTGAAGTCAAACCGAAAGCAGATTCAACCCCCCCCCCCCCCCAAAAAAAAAAAAAAAATTATCCAACCATATCTCGATTTGGGAAAGAAAACTTAATTTCCATATATATGCGTGATCAGAAATCTGGAAATTCCAATTAGTCTATCTTAAACCTAATCTGAACCTGAAAAAGGAAATTCCATACAACCAGAGCCCAGTATCTATACAGGACAAAATATTTTCCATTAAAGCGCAACCTGACCAGAACTTGAAAATTCCATTTGAATTGAACCTGATTGAAACCTGAAAAAAATTTCCATCGAACCTTAACCTAATCCGGAAAAGAGAAAATTATTTCTGCCGATACACACTGACAAGAGTCTGAAAGTTATCATGAAACCTAATCCAAACCCGAAAAGGAAAAAACAATGGAAACACAAGTCTGTCCAAGAAAGACCAAATAATTTCTGTCCACATACACTGACAAGAATTTCAATTGAAATCTATCCCAAACCCAGTTCAAACACTACCCCCCCCCCTCCCCCCCCCCCCCCAAAAAAAAAAAAAAAAAAAAATTCCAATTGTAACCCAATTTATCTGCGACAAAATAATATACTTGAAATGCAACTCAACAAGAACCTGAAAGTTCCATTTGAAGTTAATCCGAAACCAGATTCAACCCCCCCCCCCCAAAAAAAAAAAATTAATCAAATCGAGATTTTAGAAAAAAAAGAACAATTTATGTCGTTATGTATTGACCAGATCATGGAAATTCCAATAGAAGTCTATCTCAAACCCGATCAGAATAACCTGAAACCCAATCTAATCCCCCCCCCCAAAAAAAAAGTAAAATAAAAAAATTAGGAAATAAAAATCTGTTCAAGAAAGACAAAGTAATTTTTGTCCCCATCCACTGACCAGAATTGAAAACTAGTACTTGAAATGCAACTCTGCAAGAACCTGAAAATTCCAATTCAAGTCAAACTGAATCGAGATTCAAACCCGAAAAAAAAACAAAAACAATTATCTAACCAAATCAAGATTTTTAGAAAAAAAAATTATGTAAATACGTACAGACTAGAGCATGGAAATTTTAATAAAATCTTAAACCCGATACAAACTCCTCCCCCTCCCTTACATAACTAACAAGAAGCCTTGATGACCCCACAAAACATAACTAACAAGAACGAAGAGTCATGCATACTGCATCGATTATGATGCATTTTCTGACTCATTCTGAATATTGTAAACTTATTGTCATTCATGTACAATAATTTTACCATTCTGTGCAAAAAAACAAAGCATAATTAACGAGAGTAAAAAATTTTCCTTTAACATGTTTATATACAGTAGACTCCCTCAAATCCGCACAGCTTGGGACCAGAGGTTGTGCGGATTTTAGAATTTTGCGGATTTCTGGTCATTGCTTTGTTTACATTTTTTAAACAGTAATTTGAGTGCAATTAATAGTGCATTCAGGACTATAATGAATACTTACAATATAATAAAATGTTAAAATAAGTAATAAATTAAAATAATAAAAATTTAGATAATTTTCAAAATGATTAAAATATTAAAAGCAAAGATCAAGTTAATAATCAATAGTGTATGATTAAATATTCATTATAAAAATTAAATATATTTTTCCAAAATTATTCAACAAAACTTGCCTCATAAAAGTACATTACTAATTCACATCAAAATCATAAAATAAGGATTTTTTTTTAAAGTTTAGCCAGGCTTAGTAACCAAAAAATCTTGATTAATGCATAAATATATTTGGTAAGAAAATTGTGATTACCAGTAATATCAGCAATATCTTGATTTTTTATTTTTTTTTTTTTTTAATTTTTCTTCCTTCATGAAAAAAAAAAAAAAAAAAAACATGAATAGAGTATTATTGAGAAAATTAAAAAATATATGGAATTGATACAAAATTTAAAAAATCACATTTTGTCCAAATATCCAATCTGAAAGTTTCATTGTTTACATCCATAAAGTATGTGCGGATTTTAGAGAGTTGCGGATTTCTGGTTTGCGGATTTGAGGGAGTCTACTGTACTTTCCATTTTATTCTGAATGCTTTAAACCTATCAGTTTCATCTTTGTACAGTAATCTTCCCATCCAAATCTCCCCCCCCCCCCCCCCTGTTAGTTTATATATGTTTTGTGCAAACAGCAAAAAATAAACTAACAAGAATGAAAAGTTACACATACAGTATAGATTATGAAACACTTTCCAACACATTTTCATTATTGTAAGCATATCATTTTAATCCATTTGCAGTAATTTTACCACTCTATATAAAGAACAAATCATAACAAGAAAGAAAAACCTGTGTGCACCATAGATTATTAAACACTTTCCAGCATATTCTGAATATTGTAACGGATATAGTCTTAATCAATCTGCAATATTACCAACCTATACAAAGGTTGAAACATAATTAACAAGAATCATGCACGCAGCATAGATTATGAAATACTTTCCAGCACATTCTGAATATTGTATTCCTGATCATTTTAATCCATCTGCAGTATATGTATCATCATGTGTAAAGAATAAACATAGTTAACTAGAATGAGAAATGATACATACAGCATAGATTATGAAATCCTTTCTTAGAAATACAGTGCTGAATGTACATTACTTTCTTATCTTATACTAACGTACTTTACTACAGAGTTGTTTTTAACGAAATCAAGTAGCACAGCATATATTAATAATAAAATATGAAATATCTTTTTTTAAGTGGGTGGGGAGGGGTAATTAAAGGTGATCAGAAATCATGAAAATGAATTCTTTGCATTAGTCTTTAATTTTTTGTTTTTATCTTTTTATTATTAACCTAAAAAAAGCACTGATATCAGTACAAAAAACCCTGAACGGGTTAAAAGCTTGTGACGCAGCACTTTATCTTATATATCTAAGAATTTTAAATTTGGGACTTAAAACTAATGATATCAAAATTTATGTGACGCTATGCTATTAATTAATATATACATATATTAAAATTTATTCATTAAGATTTTATCAATTACATCTTTCATAAAGATCCAAAGTAAGTTAAATAGATGCAAATAGATACAATGACGCAAAAAATATGTATTCAAATGTTATTTTTGATTTTGGATAGCGTAGCCCAAAAGATAAATCTATTTATTCAAATAAATAAATTTCAGTGCATTATATATATTCAGTGAAAGTGATGTATTTAACAGTGTATATTGGAAAATGAAAAGTATTGTTTAGATATGAAAATGTATTTAGACAATAAATAAATAAATGGAATTTTAAAACATTGTTTAAAGCCTCGTCAAGGCGTCACTTAAATTTTGATATCATATCTTTTAAGATTCATATTTTGAATTTATGAAAGATGTAATTGATAAAATCTTAATGAATAAATTTTAATATATGTATATATTAATTAATAGCATAGCGTCACATAAATTTTGATATCATTAGTTTTAAGTCCCAAATTTAAAATTCTTAGATATATAAGATAAAGTGCTGCGTCACAAGCTTTTAACCCGTTCAGGGTTTTTTGTACTGATTACATTATACAAATATATCATTAAAAGTTGTTATCTAGGCTTTAAAAGCCGATGGTATAAAGAATATGTCGCCCCCATATCATTATTTTTTACCAAACCTTCCCTGTCTTTAAGGGTTAACGTCTTGGCTAATTACCAATGATTTTTTTTTTTTTTTTTTTTTTTTTTTTTTTCAAAAATTGGTAACAGCTTCTTTTATACTTCTGCTAAGATAGGTATCTCCAATACTGCACGATAGAGGTCTGCACGGGCCGAAATTTCCAGGCCCGAGCCCGGCCCAAAAGTTTAAATTTCAGCCCGGGCCCGGCACGGCCCGAACGAAAGAAATATTGGCCCGACCCGGCCCGGCCCGAAAGTTAAAATTTCGGCCCGAGCTTGGCCCGGTCCGGAAAAAAGTTTAAAATTCGGCCCGAACCCGGCCCGGCTCAAGTGAATTTCTACAAAATATTGATCTTTAATCTTATGGAAGAGTTCTGACCAAAAAAAATTATATTAGTCTTTTTTTTTTTTTTCATGTTTATAATCTCCATTTATGCAGAAGTGCCGTAGGCTGCGATATTTACACTTTTAAATGAATCTTTGTTCGTTGTATGTAAATGTTTCAGTTATCACTAGTATTATTAATCCATATTCCCTGTAATGGAGACAAAAAGTCGAAAAAGCAGTATATGGTAAAATTTCCAAAGACGAAATCGCTTTGGAACAAAAAAAAATACATTCCCTTCTTAACAGATGTAAATGTTTAATATATTTTTTTCTCCCGTATTGTTGCATGGATGAACATTTTAAAAGAAACTTTCAGTTTTCAGTTTAAAAGAAAATTCCGTCATAATCATTTTTTTTTTGTGTGTGTGTGTGTGTGTGTTTAATTCTATTTTAAAACGCCTAGTAATCTACGATTCCTTAAAAGGAATAAATTCTAATGTTTAATTGTAGAATAATGACGGCTTAAAAGTATATGCCTTTTTTGCAAACATTTTCGGACAAAGCCAAATATTACTGATTTATAAAAAGTCGAGAAAAGGATTTTCATATAGGAAGATACAATAGGAACTGATTATTTTGGTTCATGAAAACTAGGAAGTAAAATCATGTTTTAAAAGTAAAAGGAAATCCAACAAAATATTAAAACCTTTTAAAAAGTAAAATTTTTGGATAAATATTTGATGGAAAAGTAAGTGTCCCATCACTTATGTGAGCCATTTTTTGCTCCGTTCTGAACAATTGTATTTTTACTAAATTAATATTTTAATATTTTGACAAAATGTATGTTATGTAATAATTGTTTCTAACTTTAAATATGAAATACACCCAAAAAATTTTTGCACATGTTTGTTTATTTATTTTATTACAGTTTCTTTTTATAAAGCACAAGTGTCCCATCAATTTTGTGAGACACTGTATCTGAAAATCAGGGTTGGCAAGTTTTTGACATGCGACAGTTTTTGACGGTTTAAACTGTCGCATCAAAAACCTATATTTATATGTAAATAAAAATATTTTTTTTACATATATATATTTATATCTACCTATATTTATATTTAATAAGTAAAATTTATTGGCTTTTAATAAAGAAAATGTTTCTAAATATGTTGTAGGAAAAAAAATTAAATTTTTGAGGAAACATATTTTGAATTCTAAACAAAACCTTAGATTTTTGAAAACTTATCATTTGTAATATTATTTATTAAATTTTAATGTGTTATTCAAAATATACAGAGATATCATATTATGAAGAAAATTATTTATAAACAAATTTAGTGTATAGTTTAAAATAATAAAGATTAGACATGTTCTGTAATCGAATAGGAACAGATATATGTTCAAAAAACTGGTTATGTGCTACATGGGGCAAATGAATTGGATTATTGAACTAAGTTTCTACCTTGATAATTTTCATTTGAATTGATTTCGATTATGTAATCAAATTAATTGGAAGTATTTAATGAATGCTTTATTTTTTAAAATTATGTATTTAATTAGTAATAAAAAAACTGCAAAATATTTCGTGTTTTAGAAGTATTTCATAAATCAGTGTAATATTTTTTTCTGTTTTGACTTTTACAATTGTTATTTGGTTTTTCAGAAAAATCAAAAATTCAAAATTTTAAATCGTCAGTCTTTTTTTTTTTTTTTTTATAACTAACATAAAGATAATAAAAAATTAACTCCTTTCTATAAATATCAGAGTATCTATTTACAATATTCAGTCTATTTCTTTACTATGATGAAAAATTAGCTTATACAAATACTTATGAATCTTTTTTTTTTTTTTTTTTTTTTTTTTTTTTTTTTTTTTAATACTCACTGAATGCTATAAAATTTTGTTAAATATCTTAAGTATTCAGTTGTTGAATAATTACTTTTTGTCTTACGTTGCTACCAAAGTAAACATTATTTGTATTTTTAATACTATTAGTGTGTGTGCTGTGGGGGTGGGGGGTTAGAGAAAAAAATGGTTTATAATGATGTGTAGTAATCATACATATAATAAATAATATGCATTATATTTAAATTCAAATTAACCTACTGTATATTATGTATATAATGTGTATAGCATAAAAAAATTATTAAACACGTGTATCAAATTCCACACTTTTTAAAATCTTCCATTTACAACACTTAACTTGTTAACACTTATAAATATTAGCTATGTCAAAATGCATACTAAATAACTTTAGATTTTTTAAAATATTAAATTAATAATAATAAACAAGATATTTAAACATAGTTTTTGTGCAAATTTTTCCGCATGTTCATTTCAAGATAAATTTCTGAGATTTGAAATCTGTCATTTTTACCTTAATTTTATTAATTAAAAATATTTAAAGACCTGCTAATTACCCATAATATAATTAAATTTCAACAAAATGTATGGCAACTGTTGCTAGCTTTTAAAATTTAACAACAAACTCTAGTGCACCACAGCAGATTGTGATGCTATGGGTTTTTGACGGTTTAATCCGGTCTAAACCTTTGTCATGTCAAAAACCCAACCCTGCTGAAAATATAATATCTAAAATTAAAAAAAATATATTATTTAAGTTCAGCTTAGCAAAAACTTTCACAGTATACAAAGAAAAGATTTTTTTCTTCAAGTAATTTAATTCGCCCCCTACTCCCCCCCCCTTTAAATAGGTAAATGTTTAATCAATTGTAAATAGTATTTGAGTCAGTAATCTCTATTACTTCCCCCCCCCCCCTTGATTTGAGCTTTTCACGTTTCATTGATTACAAGTAAAATGGCTGTGACAGATGGATTGACACAGACAGACACAGTAAAGATCTTATAAAGGTTCTGTTTTCATTTTATAAGTACAGAACCCTAAAAATTTGATTTCTGAAAAGGAATTATGAATTGAAAGTTATATTAGATTTAAATATCAATTTTAAATGCTTTTTATGTTATGTTGTTTAAAACTATGCTTTTTACAAACTTATCATACTTAAATGTTTTATAGTACTTAGGAATTAAGCTTGGACAATTACTTAATGCTTTTTTTGTGTTTTATGTTGTGTTTGTGTGTGTATTCATAAGTTAAAATACCTGCAGAAATGTTCCAAATAAGCTCAGTTTAGATTTTAACACTTTTTTTTTATGTCATTTTATAGATTTAGGAAGTTATATAGTTTGAGATCATGCCATTATGTTTATATTACATCATAATTTGAGAGCATTGCTCTAAATTATTTTTCTGTAAGTTACATAAAAAAATATCACCTTATTATTATGGTTTTGGATTGAGATTTGTTGAGTTTCAGATTGACTTTTAAAAAGAATTTTCTAGATCAAGACTTTTGTATGAATATGTAAATATTTTGAAAATTTCAATTTAAAATAAATAAAAGTTATCGTTTGAGATTTTGAATATAAAAGAAGTAAAATTAATACTAACCCTTTTTTGTTTATTTGTTTTTCTAAATTTGAGTATTTTTTATGTTTTACAGGCTTTGTCAATACATGATGCTGCTGTGTGCAATTGCCATTCAGATAACAAGTTATCTGATATGTTGGCTCTTGTAGAAGATGGCTATTCATGTACTTCGAAGACTGAAGCTGATCGCATAAATTTTGGTATTAAGTTGCAGAATGCACTGAAGGACTTCACTGGTTCATTTTTACCTCATATGAAAGAAGAAGAAGAGGTATTAAACAAACAAATTACTTGTAATTGAAATCTTAAGTGTTGTAATCTTGATTTTCAAAGAAAATTTTAGTATGTAATTAATTTCCTTAGTTATATTGAGATGAAAAAAAGTAATAATGATATATAAATAAATATTTTTAGATCTTTTATTTAATGTATGTAATTTGTAGGTTTTTCAACCTATGTTAATGAAGTATTTTGAATATGAAGAGTTGAAATGTTTGAAAGAGCAAGTTTTAAATGAGCATAGCAAGTGGCAGAGTGATCTTGAGAAACATTCTTTCGAAAAAGCCGAAGTTGATCAAAGTACGTAGCTAAATGCTTCAATTTAATAAAAAGAAAATATCTGTTTGTTATTACTCGGATAATATTTATTTTTTTAATGCAATAATCAATAAAATATTAGATTGAATCAAGAATATTGAAAACTGATAAGTTTATTTCAAAAACTTGAGAAGCTTTGACCTGTTGCTCTATATGCAAGCTCTGTTAATTAAGATTTTGTCATTTTCATTTGTTTTCTATTTTTTTTTTTTTTAATTTACTTTTTAAGTTTTGAATAAAATAGAACAGAAAATTAATTTTTAGTATTTAAGTATTGCAAAAAATTCTGTTTAGAATTGAGATGTTGGAAAGCAAAAAAAAAAAAAAAGTTGCAATTAGGCTTTGGTTGCATGCATTATATTTTATTCTTAATTTATCTGTTAATTTTTTAGCTTAAAATGACTGTGTATAATTTACAAAAAAAAAAAAATAATAATAATAATTCAGTATTTATTCCTTATTTATTTGGTAATGATGTAGCATGTATTTATCTTTTAATCAAATTGTATATGGTCCTATTTTAGTATTCTGATATAAGACTTACTCCAAATTTTTCAAGTTCAGAATTTAATTATAAAAAATACCATTTTGTAATACAATCAGAAGTAGTTTATTATTCTTTTATCTTTTACATTCTTTGTGTTAGATTTTTTTCTTCTTTCAACTAAAAGAAAATGTGTTCTGGTATTTTAAGCTGTAATTTTACATTTCAGCAAGTAGTCTTTTCCATGATCTAGGACAATGACTGTATTTGTTATTATTTAAAGTTTGTTTGCTTTAATATAAAAGTTTTTTTTTATTATTATTTATTTATTTATTTATTTATTTTTTTTAGAAGTAGAAGCTGATGAAAAAGATTCTGAATGTCATTTTTCAACACTGCCACCTGAGATAGTGTCACACATCCTTTCCTTTTTATCTCCTCGAGATTTAATCCATTGCTCTGAAGTTTGTCATCAGTGGTATGACATTTCTCGCGAACCATCTTTATGGAAAGAGATCTACCCATGTTTTTGGGCTCATGGTATGAACAGTAGTTCAGATTTATCTGCTATTAATAATTATGTTACAATTTTTTATATACATATACAATTACATATTTACAGTATAAATCTTTCTTTAAAAAATATTTTTGCCTTTTTTTACCCTAAAATGTTTGTAACAACATTCATCAGTGACTTGAAATGACAGAAAAGGGTGTCAATGTAACAAATTTTCATGGATCACTCTGCGACTTAACTCTTCTCTTCATGTTTTATAACTTTTTACCAGGAAACTCAACTCTAAAAACATGCTAATTTGATCGGCTTTAAAAAGATTGCGAAGATTGAATTATACTTTTAAAAAAACAATGGCAATCTTCTTGTAAATGGGTTTCTATTTATTCGTCTTGAACTGGAGAATTTCAAGGTCAAATCAAATTCTGTTTAAGAAATCCAATGATTTTGTATTTGATTAAATAAGATCAGTTAAACATTTGCAAACAAGCCAATGTAGAATGAATTACATTAACAGAGTCTTTGTATCCTGGTATTTTTGGAACAACGTTATAAAATACTGTTTTAAAAAAGACATTTTAAATGTATCGTTTTAAATCTGATATAACTATCCCCAAATTCTTCTTTCTTTTTTTTAATATTCATATAAAAAAGCTTTTCTTGTTAGAAAAAAAATTCAATTTGCACGGTCTTATAACTCACAATTCTTAAAAAGACCATCTCAAATTTAAATAAGAAATAAATGTCTCGTGTAAATAAAATTTAATTTATTTTGCAATAATTTTGTCTATTACTGCTTTTAAAGCATATTGATTTTAATATTTTAACTATTTTCTTCTCTTTTAAAATTCATATGAAAATATTTTTGAAGCTAAAAAAGAAATATTTTTATTTCCATTGCCTTAAAGTTGCCAACAATAGTTTAAAAGATTAACAACATATATGAAATAAATATGTCGGTTAAATATGTTTTTAAACATAAATTGTTTAGCAAGATTATTATATGACACATGACGTAAATTCTTCCATTTATGCTTTTAATGCATTTATTATTTTAATATTTTCTTTCTCTTTTAAAACTCATGTGTAAATATATATTTTTATGATGTAATTAAACTAATGTGTAATGTATTTCAATTTATAAGAGTCATGTTTAAACAAATTTTTTATTTGAAAGAAATATCTATTTTTGTGCTATTTTTACAAATTGACAACAACGTAAAATAATAATCTTTTCTAAAATATGTGAAAAATATCTCTTGAAATGCTGAAAATTTTAACTTAAAATGGAAATAAATCATCAAGGAATTAGTCAAATTACAATTATAATTACAGTCTGCACACCAGGACCTTCTAATGTATAAAATGATCAAAAAATAATTAATTCCTATGTGCAGATTTTGCTATATAAAACTTTCTTAATGGAATGATTTTGACTAACTTTAGCATTAAATATCTCTGTAAATAATTATTTGTTTTAAAAATTGTCTGCATTGGCATATTTACGAAACATTTCTCTATAATGCTGCTTATTTTTATAGTTTTATGTGCAGTTGTTTTCTTAATATTAACAAAAGAAAGGACCCCTGGTCACAAAAATTCAGTGGCAATCAAGGCAGGGTTTTTCCCATTCCAGTAGCAGAAAATGGTTATAGCCGGTTTTAACTGACAGAAACTGGCATCAATTGGCATAAACTTATTTCATGAGATAAACTGAGACTTTTTCAGCAATGTTAAATTACTTATATATATTTTATATAGGATTAAAACAAATAAAATATCGTGAATTGTTTTAATTAAAAAATAAATAAATTTGTATTAGAATTTGATAGTTTTGAATCTTTTATGAAAAATCAGCCATATTATTTGCAGATAATTGAAAATCACGGAAATAATGTTAAGCACATAGCAGTTACTGAAATTGTAAATAAATATCATGATTTATAAAAAAGCTAAATATTTGTTACGAATGTTAATATCTATTGTTGTTGCTTAAGATAAAAGTAAAAAGCATGACATGTTGTTCATAAAATTTGCTTAACTTTATTTAACAATGGAAATATGGAAACACACAAATGTAAGATTCAAATCTCATTTAATGCAGTGCTAGTTTTTATGCTAGCTTATTTACTTCATCCTAAGCATATGGGGTCAAAATTGACATTTGAGCATAAAGAAAGGGCAAAGAAATTGCTTTTTGATATTAATCTTAATTTTGTGCTGTATATAATAATCCCTTGTAGGAAAATAAACTCCTTTCCCAAAAACATATTTCTTCAAGGAAATCCTAGAAATATCTTGCCTCAGTGATGGGCGATTCTGGAAATTTTGAGAATCGATTAAAATCGATCATAATAAGAATCGATTTCTCAGTTCTAGAATCGACATTTCGATATTCAGATTCACACAGAGAAGCTCCATTAGTAATTTCAAGACTTAGACAATCAGCAGGATCATAATTACCGCCTTCCACCCCCATCCCCATTTAGGGAGGCCTAGAATTAAGCTGTTGCAGATTTTAGAGTCGGATTATAAGAATTTTAAATTTTAAAATGATTGTCACTTATGGTTGTCACTTACACAAAAACTTCGACAAAAACTTTTTTTTTTTCTAATACCAACCAAATGTTACACGAGATAGTTTGAAAGAACAAGAAATATGCCCCATACCCAGGGGGAGGCAGGTATCTCCACTCTTGATGGAAGGGCGACCATAGCCCAAATGTATCTTTTCTCGAAGTTTCAAAATGAGGATTTACAATAAAATAGAACAAGAATTGGACATTTTAAAAATTGCATGCATACTTTGAACGGCCCATTTAGTTAAGATTGGCGAGGAAGGGAAGGGGGGGGGGGTGAGAGGGATTAGAACGGACGAACTTGAAAAGAAAAAAAAAACATAATAAACTAATAACCCAAATAACTGAACTTCTAAACAAAAATATTAGTGTTGAATTCATGGGCTGGCCCGTAAGGAACATACACTCTTTGAAACTATAAAAAGTGCCAAAAGCATGTAACTAGGTGGAGAGAGGGTTAGAAACAGAAAAAAACGAAGAGATAAAAGCTTTATAACGATATGTTACATGAGATGGTGTGGAAGAAACAAAAAATATTCCCCCTACCCAGGGGGGCATGGTAAATCCCAAACGAACAGAAGGGCGACCCCGGCCCAAATGTATCTTTTGTTGAGATTTCAAAATATGGATTTATAACAAAATAGTACGATTATTAGAATTTTTTTATTGCAACTATAATTTGAATGATCCGGTAAGTTAAGATTGGTGAGGAAGGGGGCGGGGGTTAGACGGGTGAACATGAAAAAAAAAAAAAAAATAGTGGCACTCCAAGAGTGCCGACAGAAGTGAAAGCTTGAACAATTACATGTGTATTTTTTGAATCATTAGGCTATATAATTTTGAATCATCAGGAAATACTTTTAAATGAATAAAAAAAGACTCTATAATATTAAAGAACATATCAATATCTATAAAAAAACCGCTCGATACCATATGTCCAGCTATTGTAGTTAACTCACTATAACTACTTTCTTACATTTTAAAACGCGATAAGTACACCAACCAAAATTAGACCATACTATCGATACCTTAATCCTTATTCAAATAAATCATTTTGTATTCATGCCTATTACAATATCTGTAGGTTACTTTTTGAATTATTCAAATTGGACATTCCATTCAAAAGATATTACGAATTTAAAGATAACAATCTAAAGAAATAATAGCGATGCTGAGCACTCGGTGGCCAATAAGCTTAGGGATTACGTGTGCAATCAAAAGATTGCGGGTTCGAACCCCAGTTTCGCTGATATGTATCAATGTTTTTTTTGTTTGTTTGTTTGTTTTCAAAGAAGTTTGAAAAATTAAATTTTAATCCATTATGGGTCCGTAACGTGACCTAAAATGATAGGAGAAAATTTCTTATGCTAGATTTGTAATATATGAGGCATAAGCCCCCCTCCCCCCATCGAATCTAAAGATCGAAATCGAATCTAAAGACCGATCTTACGGGCAGAATCGATTTTACATTTTTACTTTCTTTTGTAACTTTACAAGAAGAGAGTATTAGATTCGTGAAAAATTTCAACTTCCCGTTTTGGTTGGATTTATATATTTTAGAAGGTCTTTAACATGATTTCATGGTTTTTAAGAAATATCTGTCTGTATGTGTGTGTCTGTCACTCTGAGAGTCTGTTTATGACAGAAATTTCTGACCGTTCTATCTCAAGAACATATGTATGGAATTCCACAAAACTTTAGATTTAGTTTGACCTTGATATAAACTGAATCTAATTAATTTTTGGTATATATAGCTTAACAGGTGGTGCTGTAATGCAGCATTTTTGCGATTTGCGCAACAGTTATATCTGAATAACGAGTGCACGGATTTTCATCAAATTTCAGATTCAGTTAGTCCTTGACATGAATTGATGTTTTTTATATTTTGATGTATATCGCTTTTCAGATGGCGCTGCTATGCTGAATTTTTCACAATTTCCATTCAGCGCCATGTGAAGGGGGGGGGGGAGGAGGCGGTCGAATGCAGGAATTTAGGGGGCACCAAATTTTTACTACTAACATCACTTCTAACCTATCACAAGAAAAAGTGAATAGGGGGGGGGGGGGGGGGCTAAATTGGAACTTTGAACCGGACGCAATTCTCTTTCGCACACCCCTGTTTCCATTTTAGCTTTATCTCAAAAATTAATGCACAGACTTTCATAAAAGTTTTGATTCAATTAGTCCTTGATATTATTTGATGCTAATTACATTTTGGTGGAAATTGCTTAAGAGATGGCGCTGCTATACTGCATTGTTCATGATTAACGCAATATCGCTATCTCAAGAACGAATTTTCATCAAAATTCAGATTCAGTAAATCCCTGACATAGATTAGTGTTATTTAGTTCTTGGTGTAAATTGCCCTTACAGGTGGCGCTGATATGCTGCATTTTTCATGATTTCGCAATAGCTGTATCTGGCGCTTTCATGGATTTACATCAAAATTCAGATTCAGCTGGTATCTGATAAAAATTGATCCTGGTCAATTTTTGGTGTACATCACTCAACAAAAATGCTATTTTGCAGGGGGGGGGGGGGGGGGGCTCTGAGGTTTCTTTAATTCTTCTATCTTAGAAACTAATACACTGAAATTTTGCAATTGGCACATCCGACTATTTTATCTTCGACTTTTGAAGGAAAATGAAAATTATTACCTTCAGAGAAATCGATTAAAAATTTTAAATGGCCATAGTATCGATTAAATCGATTTAAAAAATCGAAATCGCCCATCACTATCTTGCCTTCTGTGAGTGATCGCCTTTAAAAACAAATGCTGGTAAAAAGTATTTTTTCAAATTTTTAAATCCTCAATAATGCCATTATCAGCAAGTAATGCTGGTCTTGAAAAAATATTTTTGAACTTTCTTTCATTCAGAACAAATCAAAAAACAGTGTAGGTTAAGAAAGGTTAGCAAAATTAATCCTATATTAATAGATTATGGAATGCTCTTAGTATATTATTACTTTTCCACAAAAATAAATTTGTTTTTATCTATATTGTAAAATAATTGTACAAAATATTTCATTAGTTTTTCCTGTTATTTTTGTGCTACAATTATTTATTCACATATTTTCTTAATAATCATTTCTCTTTGTATGTAGTAATAGATAATTTTTAAGTTATTGCAGTATTAATTATTTAAAAATATCCGAAAAGTTAATTTTAAATATCATATTTTTCTAACTTACTTTTTTTTTAACTTTTAGATAAAAATTTAACTATAAACAATTGTATCAATAATTAAACTTGTACAGCACCAGATTATGGTTATGAAAATTTCTCTATTCAAGTGACAGAAAATTATTATATGAACAAAGTATATTTATGTATTTAATATTACCTTATTTTCGGGAATACCCGCCGCACCCACCGTAAGCGCCGCACCAATGACAATCTGTTAAAAAAAAAAAGTACATCGACGTAAGCGCCGCACCATCGTAAGCGCCGCACCCAAGCTGCTGATATTTATACAGTATAAATCTCTAAATTCCGAAATCGTTCGTAGACGCGGCTTTTAGTTATTTCCGAATTTTAGTGATCTTCAAAAAACAACTTTAAAATGTAAGTAAAAATTATTGAAAATCATCATTAAAAAAGAAAAAAAATCACATATTTATAAAAAAAAATCATAAATGGCACATTAAGTTATTTAACAGCAAAGCCAAGCATTTAATCTTATTAAAATTAAATATACACAGAGCATTTTCACGATTACGATTTTATTTATATGTTAGTATTTAGTTGCTTTAATTTAGGCCTACTGGTCATTACTTTTTCCCCAATTACAATGATATTAGCTCAATCTCTGTAATAAAATTCCTTTGTTCCAGGCCTAATATTTTATATAAACTGTTTATGAATTTTTCTGTTGATATTTCTTTGTTTTCTTATTTTACTATATCAAGATAAATAAACTTGGAAATGAATTAGAAGAAATGATTGGTACGGCCATCTGTCGGCAAAATGCAGAATATAATCTAGATTATACTAAAAAGTTAAATACATTTTTGGTGCTGCCATCTGTCGATAAGATAGGATAACTGAACTATATAAATATAAAACATTTGATGATCATTTATGCTATCTGTATTTGAGGTTTCCAGATTTTAGAGACTGTCACTTGAACAGTTAAAAAAAAAATTTTTTTTTCACTTAAGTGCCTAAAAAATATATTTAAAATGTAAAGAAATATCGTATAGAGACACTGACGAAAAAAATAAAATAAATAAAATAAGCTGTTGAAGAAAAAAATCATTGGACGAAAGACACTTAGATTTAATGTATGCAAATGCCTTAAAAACTGTAGTAAAAATATTACTGAAAAATGTGATGTAATAAAGCGTATTGCTATAAGAAAATATTTTTTAAATGCATACTAGTTTATGTTAACTCCTCAGATTACTGCAAAAAAGCAACATTTTGTCACTGGATCAATAACAAACAGAGAAAAATATAATAAATATCAGAAACTTATTTATAATATTATAATCTTACCTGTAAATATTGCAGAATCATTTTTCCCTTGACTGTTGATTTATTATTATTATGTATTTGTTTTTCAATTTAATAACGTTTCCTATCACTGATCCGTTATAAATAGCAGGTATGTAATTTTAATATTAAGATTTCAATTTTTTGTAATATTTATAAAATTTTCTAAAAAAATATTGGATTACATATAATAAGAGAACACTACTTCAAAATATCTTTAAAATATGAAAAATTATTATTGGAATGAAGTGAAAATATAGAAAAAAATATATACAAGATTTTATCAACATGTTTAAAAATCTTCAAATCCATCAAAATCGGAATTTTCACTGTCGGAATTAAATAGTTCTAAAAATTGTTTATCAGTTAATACGTCACAATTTTCATCTTCACTATCATCAGATTCAGATGAATCATCACTAACTGTATTTTCCATGATATTGGCTGCTTTGAAGCCCGACATAATAGTTTTAGCACTAATGTCTTTCCATGCCGATGAAACCCACGACGCTACTTCTTCGTAAGTGGCTTTGCGCATTTTTCCAGAATTTGTAAATGAATGTAGCCCTTCCATCATCCATTTTTCCCACAGTTTTCTTACTTTGGACTTGAAAGATTTATTCACAGCCAAGTCAAGAGGCTGTAAAACTTTAGTTAATCCGCCAGGGATTATTGCTGGCTCGGCTGAGACTTTTTTCAAAGCAGTTTTTACGGAATCACCTTTGTGGGCACTCATTGAGTCCATAATAAGAAGCCCACTAGGCTGAAAAAAAGAATTTTTTCTTTTCCTCCACACTTCCGCCAGCCACTCATACATGATTTCCTCCGACATCCATCCCTTTTCGTTACACCGTATTACGACGTCGGAAGGAAAATTTGCCTTAGGCATAGTTTTGCGCTTGAAAATAATTAGTGGTTTTAATTTGTCTCCATTCGCAGCGCAAGCTAAAACACAGGTAAATGAGGTTCGCTCATTACCAGTTGTTACGATGCCGATTGTTTTTTCCCCAATGGTGTTAACAGTTCTACTGGGGGGGCAATCAAAAGTTAATGGAACTTCATCCATATTAATAATCTGTGCTGTTGAAAAGTTGTTTTCCTTGATTTTTTCAGCGACATACTTTAAAAAAGATGCTTTTGTCTTTTCCCAATCTGCAGGCAGTTCTTGTCCCACAGTTGTCCTGGTTCTTACAGACAAATTATTTCTCGACATGAACCTAAAGCACCAGTTGGGACTACCTTTAAAATTTGTAAATCCCATGTTCGATGCCATAATCCTCGCTTGAAACCGTATCTGAACAGTTGAAACGGGCATTCCTTTTTCCCTTTGCTCCTTTACCCACTTGGCTAAATTTCTCTCCAGATTTGGCCAAACAACAACGCCACTTCTTCGTGCCCTCTTAGATTTTGGCATTTCCTTCAAAATAGATTTTTCAGCTCTCCATCTCCTTACGCAACGCTCATCAACTCCATATTCTCGTCCTGCAGCACGATTACCTATTTAGCTCTGCCTTATCAACCACAGCAAGCTTGAAAGCGGCGGTGTAACTTTTTAACTTTTTGGGAGCCATTTTCACTTGAAAAAAAAAATAAATTGCTTAAATAAGAGCGTCAGACAAAAAGAGCAGAACAGTACCGTAAAATAATTCTCAGCTAAAAAGAAAAAAAAAAACGTGTTTGTAGTACGCAATTAAAATCCAATCGGAAATAGGCGCAATTACTTGCGCCAATGAGAGGAGCGCAGCAGGATGCTAGCTTCCTCCCTAGCATCTTTTCCTAGTAGCGTTCAATTCTAAGTGCTCTTTCCACAGACTTCTAGTTCTTTCCACAAAGTTCTAAACTTTTCTTCGAATCTTGGTCATCCTTGTGTAAATGCGGTTTAGGTTCCCTTAGAAAGACCCCCCACGGAGGGCACTTATCCTAGGGCCTATATCCCTCCTGCAGATAATCGGCCGTCATAAATAACACTATTAACACCACAAAGTTCTAGTTCTTTCCAGCAAAAATCCGTCAGATTTTCGATCAAAGACTTTTTCAAATTAATTTTAGTGTAGGATTTTTTTTTTTTTTTTTTTTTTTTAAGTTAAGATATTATTTCAGTCACACACAAAGACCTCCTTAATGCTAATCCTATGGATGAAATTTATAAAGATATCGTGTTTGCATTTCAATATTTTTAAATGATTTTTGGGCATTGGATAGTTCAAGTCCATCTATATGCAGATCGTTTTATACTTTTTCGATTTTGAAGATTGTTTTCACTTTCGAAACCGACTCCCAAAATGAAAGTGCCCTCATTGAAAAATACCTGTAAGCAAAAAGCGAAAAATGTTCTTTCTACAAATCTATCAGAGTTAATCAATGCAAAAATCATTTAAAAATATTTAAATTCAAGCGAAATATCTTTATAAATGTTTCCCATAGGATTAGCATTAACGAGCGGGTCGCTTGACTGAAGTAGCCTCTTAACGAAAATATGATACAGTTGAACCTCAACATTTTAGAATCAGCGGGATCACGGCGATACCGTATTTTCGAGATCTGTTAAAAAATAATTTTAAAACAATATCATGCCCCCCCCCCCCCCCCAAAAAAAAAGCAACTTTTTCCTCAGTGTAAAGAAATGACGATCAAGTAAATTGGTGAAGTAAATAATAAAATACGAATTACATTGAAACACAGCACATATGCTAAAATTAAATTACACATGTTAAACCACAATTGATTAATAAATATATATATAACCATTGTATAATACTACAAATCATTATCCACAGCGAATACAATCCACAATTGTTTATCATGCCTGCGGCAAAAAATCGATTCTTAAATAGCTTACAGCACTACAAATTCCTTTATATAAATATATACCTGCATATCTTTATTTAATATTTTAACTATTGATAATTGATTTAATGATTCCTTTTGTGGTAGATTAGTTTATTTTTTATTTGGTACATACACATCTATCCTTGTTCATTTACAAAAATTTTGTAAGTTTAAATATTTCTTGCTCAAATTTAGACTTTATATTCATCTTAAGTTATTTCGATGATTATATTATGAAGATATAAATTAAGAAAAGAAAAAAAAATCCACAAATCCACTTAGCGTAAAAAAAAACTATTTTCGTTCTTTTTTTTTCTACGGTATTCAAAGAAACAAAACAGAAGCAATGCGATATTAGCCGACTTACGCATCAAGGTCAAAGGGCAACATGTCCGCACATTGAGTCATGAAGAGGATGAGGAGAAAAGGTGACTTTAAATAACCAGTGTCTCTCTCTCTTTTTTTTTTTATTAGCAGAAACAAGAGATAACAAAATTGCACGTTTGCTTTATAGTTATAAATACTTACTTGAGTGCTTTTATTAGGCACTTCTTTAAAAATAAACATAGTAAAAGGAAAAAAAAAGGATAAAATAAGTAGTTTTGTTCAGAACTTTTCGTACGAAACAATTTTTAACCATATCATAGTAAAAATTAATCTATTGAAAAAATTCACTTGGATGATGCGGATATTTTAAATTTTCCGGGTGCCGGATTGTTATTTTTATTTATTAATTATTATTATTATTTTATATGGGCCGGACCGAGCTGATCCCCCCCCCCCCCTATAGATCGGACTGCTTCACTCAAGTAAAAACATCTACTCGCTAATGTTAATCCTATGGATTTTTTTTTTTTTTTTTTTTTTTCAAATGCGTTTGCATTTCAATATGCTTAAATGATTTCTTTGTATTTTATATCTGAGATGTTGATCCCTAAGAAGACACCTTTTCGATTTCGTTTACAGATGTTTTTAGTGGTATACTTTGACTTTTAGAACCAGTTTCGAAAGTGAAAGTATACTAATAAAAAAACCTGTAAACAAAATCGAAAAAGTAAAGACTCTTTGTGGAGATTGACTTCCGTTATCCAAAGCAAAAAATATCATTTAAAAATAATGGAATGAGAATGACACTTTTTTTTTCTTTGAGATTAACATTAGTTAGCCGATGTTTGCACGTGGGTGAAATAGCCCTTAAAGTTGCCAAGTTAACATCGACTCGTGTAGCACATTTAAACTTATTCTTGCAAAGTCATATGCATTGAAAATTGTTTATATTCTATTGGCTTCTTTTAAATGTTTATCACGGAAGTCGGCCTTTTATTATTTTTTTATTATTCGCCAGGCCCGTTTTTGTTGTTTATCACCTGAATTAACTCATTTGGGGGAAAAAAAACTTGCTGATTCGACCGGTTTCAAAGTTTGGATTATTTTTGCCGGATAAAAAAAGAGTGAGTTATTGAAAAAAATAAAGAAAAATCTTGCTCTCTAAAGTTTTTACTATGTATAGGAAGTCTATTTCAAAAGAGTTCTATACCGGGATTTGAGCTCTCTTTGGGCAGTTTTATTTTCTAACTGGAAGGAGGATCATTAGAAGAAAAAAATGTGACAGCTGTACATTCCAATATCCTACAGGTAAAATCATTAATAGATGAGGGGAAAATATAATAATTTTTAACATGAGAACCGGTGAGACCAACATTATTTTTGAATAATGTTGATTGTTTAAAAATAAACAACTAACGCATCACGGACACCTGCGGTTGAGAGACGTTTTCAAATGTTTTGATACCAATTTGAGAGCATATAATTGTTGATTAAACGAAAAAAAAGTGTCAAAATCATTTGACAAAATAAAAAAAAAAAAAAAAAAAAAATCATCGTACCCGCCGCCCCGGCGTAAGAGCCGCACCTACAATATTTTATACTTTTAAACTCGTATGCGCCGCGGCTCATACGCCCGAAAATACGGTATATGTTTAGTATTTTATTACTTTTGAAAAATTTTGCTTTTAGAATAACATTCATAATCTTTATTTTAATTTTTTAACTAAATTCTTTATGTATTAAATATATGTGTTATGAATCACTGCAGGTTAGAGTTCTTATTAATATCATTTGTTGATTTCTGCCAGTTTTTGTCACTGGCAGAAACTAGTTTCTGTCATGTCGGTTTTAACCAGTCATAACTAGAGTTGAGAATGCTCGGGGAAAAAAACGGAAAAATTGGGGGGAAAAACGGGTTTTTTCGTTTTTTTCCCGAAGGCTTATTTTTCAATTTTTCCGAACTGGAAAAATTGAAATTTCATTTATGAAGTAATATAGTAAAAATTTTGTAATAGCTATATTCTCATACTTTTTATTTTATTTATTTTTATGTTGAGTGTCCCACATGAAAACTTTAATGTGGGTAATCTGTTCTCTGAGCAGAAATCTGTTTGAGAAGACTTGAAAGGATCCTTCACATTTTTTTCTTGTTTGAAACACAAGACCTTTCGCGAAATTTCTCTTGAAAATAGACATTTCAGAAAAAAGTTTAATCTACAAATTGAATCTTTCGCAAATGCAGTGATTGAAGAAAGAAAAAATTTCAAACCATATAGCAGCTGAATCTTATCAAGTTGTATACATGCATAAATAACCTTATTAAAAATGTCTAAATAGGACTCTAAAAATAGTAATAATTTCTTATTCACAAATTGTGAATATATTTTTATAAGTATATATACAAGAAATTCACAATTTCACAAAACAGGATTACATAAAAAAAAATCTAGATGTATAATTAAATTAAACTTCTCTTTTTAAAAAATAATTCATGGGCAAAATTATTTCAATAATATGCCGATTAATAGAAATAGTAAAATTAAAAATTTAACATTAAATTTGAAGCATGCATTTATTACTTTTTTCTATTTTTTCAAGAAGTAAGTATTGAATTTGTGATAATTTTGACTTCCAGTTTTTGGTCTATTTAAACATTTTAGAAGGTCCTGAACACGATTTGATAGTTTTTGGAAAATATCTATCCCTGTGTGAGTTTGTATGGGACAAAAATTTTATGGCCACTTGATCTCAAGAACTGATGCATATAATTTCACAAAACTTTAGATTCAGTTACACCTTGATATAAACTCGAGATGTTTAGTTATTAGTTTATATCGCTCAACTGATGGTGCTGCTATGCTGCATTATTCACAATTTCCACAATAGTTCTATCTCAAGAATTTATGTATTTCCATAAAACTTCAGATTAAGTTAATCTTTGATATAACTTTGTGCACATTACTTTTTGGTGTAAATTGCGCTCAACAGATAACGCTGCTATGCTGCATTATTCATGATTATCGCAATAGCTCTATCTCAAGGACTAAAGGACGATTTATTTTTTTTATAAAACTACAGATTCAGACCATTCCTGATATTTATTAATGTTGTTTAGTTTTTGGTGTAAATTGCCCAATAGGTGGCACTACTATGCTGCATTTTTCAAGATTTCGTTATAGCTGATTAATTGAATGTTTTTTCAAGGTATTGAATCTAAAATTGACCTCCATTTTACCTCCGTAATGTACAGTAATGTTGCACAAACATGGACAGTTTGCATTAGAAAAGTACAACTGTGATGAAAAAAACCTCCATATTTTATTACAAGTAACTATGTTCCAAATTATACATTCCCTCTTGATTAAACTTTGAATTTTTGTAGTTTTTTAAAGCACACTAGAAATTTATCTCTGTATGTAACTGCTTTTGTTAATTCCTCAACTAGCGAGTATTTTCTATTTGTATTTTTTTCTGTTTTCAAAACTTTTGAGTTCCATTCTTAGAAATATGAAATTACCATATGGAAACATTATTGAATATGGTTTCTTACTCAAGAATAGAACACCAGATTTCAGGATAAAAAGAGAAAAATTATGTTTAATTAAACTTAAAACTTAAACTTTCTGGTTTCACTGAGTAAAAATCTAACAGTCAATAAATCCTATGCTATTTTTTAGTTGCAGACCTGAGTAAGCCAAACTAAAACTTAGTTTTGTTTGAATTTAGATTATAAAACTAAATCAAAACTTTGAGTTGAGTTGGAAAGCTATACCAAAACTAAACATATCTTTTAAAGGAAATAAAATTATAATTGTAAGAATAAAGTGTAATAATAATAATGTAAAAATATACATTTTTTTAAACAAACAATGAAATTTTTTTAATACTGATATTGATAATAATGGTAAAACTAACAATTTCTTTAAACTAGTATCATTTACTTAAAAACTATACTTATGTAAATGGAATGCATAATTTATTTCATTCCAAACTGCAGACATATTGGCTCTGGTTCTTATAAGTCAATTGGTAGTTAAACATGTCACTGAAAAATCATGTCAACAGAGATATGATATAACAAACAGTAGTGTTTTAAAAATTCTTAGGCTGTGGAAAAAAAAAAAAAAAAAAAAAAAAACTATTAAAAGCAAGCTTTGCTACTTTCTTTTTATTTTGTAATATAAAGTGAAAATAATTTTCATTTAATACAAATAAATGGGAAAAAATGTTTATTATTTAACATTCTCTAAGAAAATATAATTTATTTGGGCAAAACAATCATAAAAAATCAATTTTTCTGTTTTTTTCCGAAAAAAAGGTAAAAAACCAGTTTTTTTCCGCCACTTATATTTTTCCGGAAAATTTACATCTCTAGTCATAACCGCTGGTTTTTAACCACTCCAGCAGATACTTGCCAGCGCTGATGGTAGTAGCAGTGTTAGTTTTTTTTAATACCAATAAGAGAAACCATTCTTAAATAAAAATAATGATAATAGTAATTTATTATTAATTTAATGTTTCCTTTTGATCTGTCACCAAAATCCATATGTCGCCCTATGTTTAATTCTTTTCCATTAACTCCATGAATTTGAAAAATTGTGTTATATTTCAGTAAAATCTTGAAAATACTAAAATTGAATTTTTAAAAAATGAAAGTACGGTATTTTAGATCTTTCAGTTTTGTGTAATTTTTACAGTGAATTGTATTTTTTATTGTAATGTGAAGTGGACAATAAAATTCATTACTAAAACCTTTTAAAATGTCTCTTGATCAGATTGTGAAAAACACAGAAAAATTTTAGTATAATGAAAAAATTTGCATCGTCATGTATTTGTATCTTCTTATTGCAATATTAGCAAATAAAACTGCAGATAAAAAAAAAAAAATCATGGAAGTTTATTAATCTGAAGAAGGCAAAGAATTTTGTAACAATTCTCAAAAATCTCTAAAACTAAAAA
Organism: Maratus speculifer; assembly: GCA_964019185.1. Classification (NCBI taxonomy): domain Eukaryota; kingdom Metazoa; phylum Arthropoda; class Arachnida; order Araneae; family Salticidae; genus Maratus; species Maratus speculifer. The sequence continues at coordinate 244,745,461 of OZ025289.1, forward strand.
GATGTAAAGAAAAAATATTGAAATTTTTACCTTTCCAGTTAGACTAAATGTTGCTCAATAGATGATGTCTAAGCCACTGTGAAAGAACAAACAATAACAGTTTATTTTTTAGATTAATCATTAGCATTGAGATAACTGAGAAAATTAATGTTCATTTGTGAAAAATCTTGCTTCTATTTCGGTTTCCAGAGCTAAAAAGCAACATTGGAAAGCATATTTTGAGCCGCATGATTTATCTAGCTCTTTGCCTTCAGGCCATTTAAAAGCATAAAATGTATGATTAGACTTTATTATTTTTGTTTCATTTTATATAAATCTTTCAAATATTTTATCCAAGTTTCAATGAGATTACCTTTATCTTTGAAAAAATTTTTATGAAACATTCTGACAACTGCTCATTTTGGTACATTCCACTTAATGACATCACTAATTTAGTTTTATTTATTTATTTTATCCTAGCGATCATTCAACATGTAATTTAGCCTGAGAAAAATCTCTGTTTTCTGAAAAATTAGGGAGAGTTGTTTAAAAACAACCTAATAGTGACAAAAAAAAAATTTAAAAAAATGCATTGTTATTAAAAGTTTGGATTCTTTTAACTTTTTAAGCAGTCTATGACCATGTTATTATCTGCACCCTTTGCTTGAGTAGGACTTTCTAAATGATCAACAATGGATTTCTAACCCCTGATTACAGTTTTGAGTGTTCTAACTTTGCTTGCCTCACCTTGTGCAAATACATTAGCTTCACAAATTTTTCTCTTAGGACTTCAGAAATCAACTTTAACTCTCTTAAGCATTTTGAAGAATTTATATAAAATTTATAGTTAACAGTATAGAATCTATATCATTAATTATTTCACATTCTTTATATGAAACACTCAATTGAAATTTATGAGGTGCATAAGGAATTGCTATTAAATGATTAATTTTTTTAGCTAATTTTGTTGCTTCACCTTTGTAATCACCTGTCATTGTTAAAGCTCCATCAGCACTTAGACTTACTAAAGTTGTAGAATTCAAAAGATATTGCCAACCTAACCTTGAAAATTCCTCAGTAATAGCTAAGAGATAATCATCTGCTAAGCAATTTTTGAATGGAATCATAGTTAAAAAAGACTCTTTTACATTTGTTTCTACATTCTAATTCACATGTATTATGAGTTGTTTCCCATCAGATTTGTCAGTAGATCCATCCATTAAAAATGCTAATACAGTAGGCTCCCTATCCACACAGCTTGGGGCCAGAGGTTGTGTGGATTTCAGAATTTTGCAGATTTCTGGTCATTGCTTTGTTTATATTTTTTTAAAGTAATTTGAATGTAATTAATAATGAAATCAAAACATATAATTAATCCTTACATTATACTAAAATATTAAAATAATAAAAATTTAGATAATTTTTAAAATGATTATTTCAAGTTAATAATAAACTAGCAGGAGTGATTGAGCTTAGCTCGGTCAAGATTAACTTTGTGTTCAACTTGATGTAGTATTTTCACTTAATCAGTCTCTGCGTATTAAGGGCGGCGCCAGAGTTTGCCCGACGAGGGGGCACTGCATCCCCGACAGGGGGGCCAACTTCATAATATATATTAAAGGTCAACGCATGCTGGACTGGGGCCTAAAAAACTGTGTGGGCAAAAATTTCAGGGCCGAGCCCGACCCAGTTCGTGCAAAATAAATTAATGGTCTGATCGGCGAGAAAATTTTAAAAATCGACCTGATTATATTGTCTGCAAGTACAATATATACACACATGTATATTAGGCCGGCCAGAAATAAAAAAAAATAAAAGTTAAAATCTTGGCCCGACCCGACTCTATATTTCTACAAAACATGAACTTTTACTTCGATATAGTTATAAATTGTTTTGCATGGCGAGTTCTAATAAAAAATAATTCATTTTTTAGAAGTGCTCTTGTCTGCAATATTTATTTATTTTTAATGAATATCTATTTGCATGTAAAGGGTTTAGTTATTGTTAATCCTTATTTCATGTATTGGAGACTTTAAAATCAGAAAAAAATGCCACACATAAAATCTTCTAAGACAGAATTCCATAGGAACGAAAAATATGCGTTTATAGTTTATTAAAAAAGATACTTTAACTTTCAGAACCGGCTTTGGAACTGAAAGTGCTTTTTATATTACTATATGTATTTATATTTGCAACCAAAATAGAAAAAGTAAAAAATAGTCATATTGAAGATTGAGCTCAGTTATCACATTCAAAAAACGTTTAAAAATATTAAAATAAAACGAGAAATTCGAAAACAACCTGCCCATTGGTTTAACATTATGGAGCAGGTATTTTGAAGTGAGTGAAGAGTCTCCCTAAGACAGCAATGCGTCATAGGCAGGTTCTATTTCACAGATTTTTCTGTATTTAAATTTTATTCTAAAAATCTACTATTATTTATAAATAATACATTTAAAATTTTAATTGTAGAATAATGGTGAGTTAAACTTTTAAAAATACATACATTTTTCCTAAAAATATTTGGAACGGGTCAAATTTTACTGACTTTTACTCGGACTAGGTCGTTCCGAGAAAGCGATTTTCATACGGATCGAAACCGGGAGTGAAAATTTCTTCCCGGGCAATTCCAGCTCAATATCGAAAAAGTTAGTTAAGCCATGAAAAGAATGAAAACCAGGCATGGATCGGCCCGAGTATCATAAAAGAAAACAGGCCCGAGCCTAGCCAATGCAAACATCTATCGCGACTTATCCAGAAGAAAAAGCTCAGTGAAATTTTCTTTCTTTAAACTCGAATCGAGCTTGATTTTATCCGAAGACTCTGACTAAATTTTATTTTTTGAAAGTTCTGCCGGCCCTGAAATTTATTATTCTTAAAACATCTATTATAGCACATTTTTCTATAACTTTTGGCCGGACCTGCTTAAGCCTTTTTGCGGCACATATACGTGTCGCTCGTCTCCAATGGGTATAATAAGACTTCCCACCTACACAAGATTTTTTATGTCTGATTTGGGAATACTAATTTTCGATTGCAGTGCTTTTTGAAATAATGAATATGAAATTTAAAATACAGTAGAGATTATCGGGACTCCGATTAAGCGTATTGTCCAATTAACCAAATCAATCAAGGACTATACTTTTTTTTTTTTTTTTTTTTTTGCCATCTTCTCCATAAATTTTAAAGTCAAACTTCTTCAGGCAGGCTAAGGTAAATTTGACAAGCAGACATGGAATTTAACTGCTAAATAACTAATTTCTAATCCTGAAATAATAAAATCACCAACAAATACAAAGACAGCAATGCATAAAACTATTTTTTTCTAGAACCTTAGAAGTTTCCCTTCTAACGCACGAGAGTCCATTATCAGTGGTCCACGAGAGAGACAAAAGAATGGCCTCTGTGAACCAGAAGACTATCAAGAATTTTTTTTCCCTATCACGAGGATTTTTTAAAATATATATACTGTACAGTGTATGTATATAATTTCTATGTGTACTTCTATGTACAACTTTGTACCAATTTTGCAGAAAATAAAATTTTAATAAAAAAAAATACTTCTAAACACGCCATTTTCAATATGCTAAAATGTGCATTACCACAATTGCCAGTCCGAAACCTGGAAAAAATGTGAAGGGAAGTTGCCTAAAAACATTGCCCAATGCGTTTATAAAGTTTCCCAATTATCCGGATTTTTCATTAACTGAATTATCCTCGATACCGATCGGTCCGGATAATCGGCGTTCTACTGTGTGTATTACTGAATGGAAAAATACAAATGAATTAAGACAAATTAAATTATTATTATCAACAAAAGTACTAATTCTGCGTATACAGCAGTTTTAAAATTAAAATACTCGGGTAAAAATATCAAATCGCATATAAACACAAAGAAATAAGAAATCATTTGGACAATATGAAAGTCGAAACTTTTTATATACATCAGAAAAATATTAAAGTTCGTACTTTCGTAAAAAGAAGGAACTCATAAAATATTTACAATTAGTAGAAATATTAATTTTAATGCAAAATTTGCAAAGTCGTAAACTCTATTTTTTCATAGTCAAATTTTTTCTTTCAAAGTTCATTGTAGCATTGTTCTTACGATTTCTGATTAATTATAAAATTTTGTAAAAAAAAAAAAAAAAAGCAATATACAGAAGCATAAAAAAACCCCTTATTTCTATATTTTAAAATAAAAATACTAAATCAGGAAAATAATTAACTCCTATTATCTGTGGTCAATGGACAATTGTCGATAATAGAGTACTGCATCTAGGTAACTCTGAAACATCCTTCCAATCTATCACAACAGGTGTTTTTCTTGTAATTCCCATAGCAACAATAAAAAATATAAATATTATTTTTACAACCAATCAGCAGGAATACATTTGCTGATGCTAAACAACGTACTCATCAACCTCTTTATCATTCCATTACTCGAAAACTTTGTTTTATATTAAGTTGCGGAACAGAATTTGAAAACTAGTCAAAACAGACAGACATGCATTTCCTTTTACTGAATCGCAGCTGTTCTCTGCGGCTTAAACATGGTAAATTCAAATCTAAATAAGAGTAAATGTATAAAGAAACAGCATACTTGCTAAGAACGATATCCTTTTCCATTCCATCTGAACACGTTACTGTACTAAATATTAATTTCTTATATTTGAATTCAATGTATTTGCATGGTGTGAAATTAATTAGTTGAATTACAGTTTTTGAAATGCGTAACTTTTATGACTTTATAAATATCACGTTTTACTTTTTTCATAATTTTAATCAAAGCAGATTTTTTTTAGCTATAGCTGTAATAATAAAAAATAAACTTCAATTTCCATTTTGTTTTAGAATGTATATCGATCGAATGCAGAAAGCGTGATATTCCAAATTTTGATTCAAATCTGAAACAAAGAGCTTAAATACAATATTCCGAAGAGAAATATAAATGAAGTGAAAATTTGTGAAATAGTTGGGAATCTTAAAGTGCATTATTTTAATAACAGCGAAAAGCGACCTGCAATTAAAAATATATCGCTGATTCGAACCGCGAGTTATGCAGGAGGTCTAGCTGTGGTCTGCGTGGGCCAAAATTTCTCGCTGAGTCTATCTCGACAATGCTGAAATATCCCTGTGATTTGAAGAGGTTTTCTATTATTTTAAGCAATTTCTTTCTTCTGACTGGAGATTTTTTGAAAATTTTGATCTTCGGTTTCTGATTTTTACGTATTTTTAGATAAAAGGGATTTATAAATTACTTTTCTAAATACGAAAAAGTACTAAGCAGCACAGCTGCCAGAACATGCGTGTAATTTGGTGAACATGCTGCTTTAGGTGCGAGTATTTTAGGTAATTGGTGTTTTTTACTGTATTTTTTAAGGGGGGGAGGTAGAAATGGAAAAGTTAAAGAGCAATTTTTTCTGTTTTTACGGAATATAATCAAGGGCAAAAGAAGTTAAATCCACGGATTATTTTTCGAGTCCTTGACAGATTCGGTTATACCCGACTTAAACTAGTTAATTCTATATCCATTTCAACCTGAACCAGTTTTAAAAAATCAGATGACCCCGAACTCAATAAACTCTGACCTAAAACCATCAGTATTTTTCCCGAACCCAATCCCAACTCGAAATGAAAAACAAATTTCCATTTTGTAAAGCAATAATGGAAAAATAGCCTACAATGATGCCACTAGTATAAATTATATTTTTTATGTAGAAAAATCAATATACCTGTATATGCACTCATTGACACCCGGATAATATAATTTTTCATTTAAAAATATGTTTCGGAGATACTTTTGAGAAAGCAGGTAGAATCGAATCTATATGCTGAAACAATTAAAATCAATCCGAAAAAAATATTAACTTTAGCCAGATCCAACTCAAACTGCCTGTCGAGCTGGGTTTAGTTTCCCGAGGTGAATGCAGAATTCTACAAGAAACTCGAGCCCGACATCATCACATTTTGACCTGAACGCCTGAACCCAAAATATTTCAACATCAACCAGACCCCAACCGTAGCTGATGAAAAAATATATCCATATTGTAATGCAGTTATGTAAAAAATTGTACCTTCAGTATCAGTTTTAACTTTTAAATTAAGAATCAGTATAGATAAACTCATTAACATTCATATATATAGTTTTTCATCATAAAATAAATTTTGTAAATTCTTATGAGAGTTGGATTCATCAACCCGATGAGGTCCAGACTATGCGAGTCGGGTCAGATTCAGTTTGCCCGACCCGATGCAGTATTCTACATGTCATCCAAGAACTCCGACAAAATAATTTTCATTTGCGTACTCTTAACTGTACCAAAAATTCTTCATGTCAAACCGACCATAAATCCACAATCAGCGGAAATTCATCCACAATATGCAGTTAAAAAATAATAATACATGATTTTAACTACAGTATAAATCTTATCTTTTTTTGTTGAAAAATAAGCATGTTCAGAGTCATTCATGTATCATCCTGTTTAGTTATCCATATAGATTTTTGATTTAAGAAATTATGATTTTAAAAAAAAAATCGGGTTTATCTGAACTCAAATTTCAGTCAGAAACCGACTCATATCCAAAAGAATTAGTTTAGTCAATCCGACTTTGGGACCCCCCCCCTCCCAAAAAAAAAAAAAAAAAAAAAGCTCCATATTTTGATTTAACTCGACCGGGCAGAAATTCAAACGTCAAAATATTTTCCCCAATGATATTGAATTTTGGTCCCGGTGGGGGGGGTAGGTATGCCTGACGGGGGGGCATATGTCCCCCGGTCCCCCCTCTGGCACCGCCCTTGCTGCGTATTATTATATTATTATTATAAAACATGTTACTTATAATAGTATTATTTACAAAAACAATCAATAAGACAATTATGTATGTATTCACTTTTTTACATTATTTTTAAATTTACAACGAAAGGACATCAATCCAAATCACTTTTTTAGCTCGACTCAGATTGGCTTAACCATGCATTTCGAATCTTATTAAGAATGTGTAAAAATTACTTCACATTCTGAAAGACAATATTTTTGCCACATGTAGCCAAATTTGTCAACATTCTTTCATTTGGTGCCAGATACATGTTTTGGCTTCCATAATCATAATAGTCGATTTTTCGACCAAATGTCATCAATATTTTGTCAAGAGTTGCCAACTTATTGGCTATTGCCATATTATCATGACCCTGACCTGTATTACCCAAAATGACCCACTAATAAAATTTGATTAAATGTGACTTAGCTCAATTGTCTTCAGGTAATCAAAAAAAAATAGTATATAAAATTGAATCATAATCGTTTAAGCCATTTCTGAGATAAAATTAGCTTGATAGCATTCGGCAATGAAACCGAAAAGATCCACTATTATAATTTTTTTTAATATGCGACTCAGACCAATAGTCTTCTCATAGAAAAAAACGTTTCCTCACAAAATTTAGATAAAATTGATTGTGTCGTTGTTGCAAATAATTAGAATGACCCAAAATGATCCACAAACCGAATTTTCGCGAGCATGTGACCTAGCCCATTGGTTTTCTTTTGCCGCAAAACCATATAGTACAGTAATATACAGTCAAGTATTCACAAAGTCTAGTGAAAATTGTGAGAGCCATTTTCTAGATGAAATTAGCATGACCCATCATGGCCCACAAATGACCCTTATAATTTTACTCTCTCGAACATGTGACCTAGCCCGTTCATTTTTGTGCGTTGAAAAACGTTTGGATACAAAACTTAGATAAAATCAATTGAGTCATTTTTTAGATATAATTAGTTTGTCCTTAACCCATTATGACTCAAAATGAGTCATTAATTGAATTTTCTCGAACATCTGACCCAACTCAATGATTTTCTTGTGCCCGAAAATGATAGAATTAAAAATTTAGTCAATATTGCGCGAGACATTGTCTAGATAAAATTAGCATGACCAACAACGACTCACTAATTGAATTCTGTCTAACACATCACTTTACCCAATAATCTTCTTGTAATCCAAAACGATAGAGTACGAAACTTGGTCAAAGTCGTTAGAGCCATTTTTTTAGATAAAATTGGTTTAACCCAAAACGACCTAAAAGTGACCCACTAACTTAAATTTCTGGAACATGCGACCTAGCCCAGTATTTTCTTGAGCCAAAAAAATGTTGTATACAAAATTTCCTTAAAATCGATCCGCCCGTTCTTTAGATATAGCTTGGCCATGACCTGTCATGACCCATAAATTATCTTTATAATCGAAATCTCTCGAATATGTAACCCAATCCAATAGTTTTATCGTGCCAAGAAAAATTGCTGCATACAAAATTTCATTAAAATTCATCTTGCCGTTCTTCAAATATAAATAGCTTGACCCAGACACTTTATGATCCTTTATGACTCAGTAATCGAAATTTCTCGAACGTGAGACCTAGCCCAATAGTTTTCTTGTGCCAAAAAAATGTTGTATACAAAATTTCATTAAAATCAATCTGCCCGTTCTTTAGATATAGCTTGACCATGACCCATTATGACCCGTCATGACCCATAAATTATCCTTATAATCGAAATCTCTCGAATATGTTATCCAGCTCAATAGTTTTATCGTGCCAAAAAAAATGCTGTATACAAAATTTCATTAAAATCGTTCCTGCCGTTCTTTAAATATAAATAGCTTGACCCAGACCTTTTATGACCCAATATGACCCAGTAATCGAAATTTCTCGAACATGAGACCTAGCCCGATAGTTTTTTCGTGCCAAAAAATGTTGTATACAAAATTTCATTAAAATCGATCCACCCGTTCTTTAGATATAACTTGACCATGACCCATTATGACCCATCATGACCCACAAATTATAATCTAAATCTCGATCGTGTGACTTAGCCCATTAGCTTTCTCGTGTCAAAAAACTGTTACAGGCAAAATTTCGATGAAATTGATTCTGCCGTTCTTTAAATATAAATAGCTTGACCCAGACCCTTAATGACCCAATATGACCCATTAAAATTTTTTCTTGAACATGTAACCTAGCCCAATGTTTTTCCCGTGGACAAAAACCATAGAATGCAATTTTTAGTCAAAATTGCGTGAGAAAATCTCTAGATAAAAATAGCATGACCCCAAAAATGACCCAGTAACCGAATTTTCTCGAACATGTTACCTAACCCAATGGTCTTCTTGTAATCCAAAATGATTAAGTGTAAAATTTGGTCAAAATTGTTAGAGCCGTTTTTTAGATAAAAATGGCTTGACCCATAATGACCCAAAAATGACCCACTAATCAAAATTTTTCGAACATGTGACCCAGCCCAATAGTTTTCTCGTGCCAAAAAACGATTGGATACAAAATTTCCTTAAAATCGATCCAGCCATTCTCTAGATATAAATAGCTTGATCCTGACCCATTATGACCCAATAATCGATATTTCTCGAACATGCGACCTAGCCCAATGGTCTTCTCGTGCCCGAAAATGGTAAAATCCAAATTTTTGCGAAAATCGTTAGAGCCGTTTTTGAGATAAAATTTACACACACAGACATACACGCACAATTTTTGCTCACATTATAGTATAAGATAATGTACAATTTAATATTTATTATAAAGATGAAATATGTTTTTCCTAAATTATTCGATGAAACTTGCCTCATAAAGGTACATTACTAATTCATATCAGGATCATAAAATAACAAAGCTTTATTTCAAGTTTAGCCAGACTTAATAACTAAAAAAAATGATTAATACATAGATATATTTGGTAAGATTGTGATTACCAATGATATCATCAATATTTTGATTTTTTCAGAAATAAATTATTTTTTCTTCATAAAAAAAAACATAAATTCAATAACCTTAGCGAAAATTACAAATTTAAAAATGTATGAAATCGATATTAAACTAAAAAAGTCAAATTTTGCACCTACATCTGAATTAAATGTTTCATTGTTTACATCCATAAATTATGTGCAGATTTTAGAAAGTTGCAGATTTTAGGAGTGTGGATTTGAGAAAGTCTACTGTATATGCTTATATGGGATTGTCATGTACTAATTGCATTCTTATTTATGAATTGATTTGGAACTGACAGAGTATGTATAGAGAACTTATCCATGTCTCAACCAAGTTAATTGGCCAGCTATATCCTCTATCGTGTTTCAAAATTGTTGCTAACTAAAAATTTTAAATTCAAAAAAGATGTACCAAAAAATAGAACATTGTTTGGCCTTGATACTAGAAAGATTCCTGAAGGGGGGGGGGGGGATTCTGTCTTAACAAATGACAAAGATATAGCAGTTTGAAACTTGTTTGATGGCTGATTTTTCCATGATTGGGTTTCATTAATGAGCTTTAGAAAATTTGGCTTTTACAAATTTACTTTAATTGTTGTAATCATTGTCACTACACCCATATCCTTAAAACTACATAATAATATCCATCATCATCAAATTCTGGCCATACTTGGTACAATGTCACCTTACATGAAGTAAATTTGGAAGCAAAATCGACGCAACGCTGCGACGTACGTCGCAGATTCTTGGTAAGGTTCGCAGACTATTTTTCAACTGTTAAAAATGTAGCAAAAATTATAAAATTTCGGTCCGAAATCTAAAAATTCGGATATAAAATGTATCGCGAATTTCGACAAACAGTCTTCGAAAAGAAATCTATTTCGTCATAGATCGCAAAAAAAACAGCAAATTTCCTCAAAAAATCACAAAAAATGGCAAATTTCTTCAAAAAAGCGTGAAAAAACCGGCAAGTTTCTTCAAAACATCGCAAAAAAAAGGCAAATTTCAGCAAAAGATCACGAAAAAACGGCAGTTTTCGTCAAAAAGTCATGAAAAAACGATAAATTTTCTCAATAAATTGCGAAAAACGACAAATTTTGTTTTAAAAAAAACCTGAAAAAATGGCAAATTTCTTTAAAAGAATGCGAAAAAGCAGCAGTCGCAGTTTCGTAAAATGATCATGAAACAACAGTGAGTTTCTTCGATAAATCGCGAAAAAATGGCAAATTTCAACAAAAAATCACAGAAAAACGTAACATTTCTTCAAAAGTTAGCAAAAAAAGGCAAACGTCTTCAAAAAATCATGAAAAAACTGCAGTTTTCGTTAAAAAAATCCCGAAAAAACTGCAAATTTCTCAAATAGATCACGAAAAAATGGCAAATTTTTTCAAAAGATCGCAAGAAAACGGTAGTTTTCGTCAATAGATCGCGAAAAAAATGCAAATTTCGTCAAAAGATCGTGAAAAAAACGCAAATTTTGTCAAAGAGGAGCCCCCTCCCCTCTTTAGGACAATGTATGAGCCGTTAAAAATTCTGAGAACAAAGGCAACTTCTTTTTTAAAGTATACTTTTCTTTTATGTCTATCACAAATACTTGAAGGCAAATAATGTAATGTGAGGGATTGGTCTGCAGACTGTTTTTTAAGTTTTTTTACATGTGTTGCAGACTGCAGAAAAAAATTCTGCTGCAGGGGTGATAGCTAACTAATTTTTCATTCAAAAAATTTAGATTATTGACAAAAAATGTTAAATTTCTGTGATCAAGTTTCACACATTTTACCTTCATATATTTGAGTAAAATTAGTTGAATTCTTAAAAACATAGAAAGCTACCTTTTCCTCCTGATGCAAGCCAAATGGACTTATGTAAAATAATTTTACGTTTTTTAAAATTGTTATGCATGTGTGCTTATTAAATCACTAATGTATACGCCTGTCCTAGAAGGGTGGGTAGAATTGTGGTTTTTCTTTAAAATTTGAAATAACTAATACAAAATATTCATATACTATTATTTGTAATCAAGCTATTTGAATTAAAAATCATAAAGAGTCAGCAAATTAAAATACAGTTTTCATATATTTTACATTTAAAGGTACATTCTCCCCATTCAACAGTGTAAAATTTAAAATTATGCAATGTTAAGAAGTAATTAACTTTTGAAAAAAAAAAAATGGATTACTTATATTTATCATATAAAATTTTCCAAAATAAATTAAACATACAAACCTGAAAAGAAATTAAAGACTTTGTATTTAAAAAAAACAGAGTATTTTTATGTTAACTTGGTGATAGGATAAATCGTCAAATAGTGCTCCCATACACATCATTCATACCATAATAATTTAACTTCAAATAAAAACTTTTAAGCCATCTTATTTAAAAATAATACTTTGGAGGTTTCGTTATGGTACTCCATTGTCAAATTCGATAATTTTTTTAATTCAATATTTAAAAAAGGCACAACCATCAGATTTTAAATTTATATCCAGAAACATAATTTTTTTTTGCCTTTCTAATGTAGTTTGTTTAACACTTTCCTGACAAATACTTTTCGAGTTATTATTTTTTTTCAGTAACTACTAATATTTCATCCTCCAATATTAATCTGGGAAAATGATTAGCAAAAAAACCAGTCATCCACATAATTTTTTATTAATGGGGATAATAAGCGATAAAATGTTTTCTTATTAAAAAGGAATACTTTCTTTAAAAATACTAATGACAAAACATTGACTTTTTATAGGAATATGGAATAATTATGATGAAAATCATGAAGATCGCATTGCCTGTTTTTATCCTAATTCTTCACAAAAGGATTACCGGCATTATGATGAAGATGCTGATATAGATGAATATGTGGAGGAAGGATTTGAGTCTACTGAATCTGATTCTACTGAAAATAACCATGGACAGAACCAAAGAGAATTGTATGTTCTTCAGTCAATTGTTAAATACCTGCTGCCTCTAGTTGGACTAGGAGTTCAAAAAATTGTGATTTCTTCATGCCGTTCATTGACCAGCAATTTGGTAAGATATTTTGTTGCAATTATTTCTAGATGCTTCATACCTTAATAAATATTATTTCATAGGGTAGCTATTATATTTATTTCTTTATGATTTTTTTTCTTTAATTTGAATACACTTAATACAAAGAAGAAAAAGAAAGAAAAAAAAAAGATTTTTTTTAAATTTCAATTTTGTTGCATTTTATCTTCAAATGGTTATTGTAGAAACAGCAGTTGAGTTTTACTGCAGAAACCTGAAAGTTTCTCATTTTTGTATGTCTGGTGAAACCTGTCTCGAAACGCATGTAATTAATTTGTAAGATAGGTATGTTGGTGAAGTACCAGGATTTAGATGAACAAATGAACCAAATTTAACTAAAAATCATACAAGGAATATAGTTTTTTTTTTTTTTTTTTTTTTTTTTTCATATCATGTTTTTTATAGTAATTCAGAGGACTTAAATTTTAAAATGCCATTATTCAGGGAAAAGGAAATGACACATTTGAATAATTCATTTAAACTTAAAATTATGGATGCTAAATTTCCAATATGCCCCAAAGCAGAATACTTTGTGATGTTCTGCAATGCAAATGTACTGCAATGCAAATGTATTTGACCAAAATTGTTCTGCATGATAAATTCATACATTTTTAATTTAAATTTCGAACCAAATATAGGTTCACAGATGAAATGTATAGGTTCCCTGGAAAATTTATGAGTAAGTATTTTGACGAAATTTGCTGTTTTATTGAGATTTTTTGGTGAAATTTTTCGTTTTTTCGCAATCTTTTGACAAAATCTGCCGTTTTTCCATATTTTATGATAAAATGTGCTGTTTTTTCACGAATTTTTTGACGAAATTTGTCGTTTTTCGCGATTTTTGATGAAATTTGCGTTGTTTTCAGTTATTTTTTGAGGAAATCTGTTTTACTTTCGGTAATTTTTCTACAAAATTGGCGCTTTTTCGCAATTTTTTTTAAAAAGATTGCCATTTTTTCGCGAATTTTGCGTTGTTTCCTGCGATACTTTGACGAAACCTTGTTTTTTCGGATTCTTTTTACGAAATTAGTGTTTTTTCATGAATTTTTTTGACGAAAAAGCCGTTTAATCGGGATTTTTTGTCAAATTTTATCGTTTTCCGGGGGTTTTTATTGACAAAATTTACCGTTTTTCGGGATTGTTTATCAAAATCTGCCATTTCTTGATATTTTTTAATAAAATTTGCTGTTTTTTCGCGAATTTCGATGGAATTATCGTTGTTTTCTGCTATTTTTTTGACGAAATTTGTCTTTTTTTCGCAAATTTTGATGAATTTTGCATTGTTTCCCGTGATATTTTGACAAAATTAGCGTTTTTTTTTTTCATGAATTTTTTGACGAAATTTGCCGTTTAATTGTGACTTTTTGGCAAAATTTGCCGCTTTTTCAAGATTTTTTTTTTTTTTGGCAAAATTTACCTTTTTTTCGTGATTGTTTGTCGAAATATACCGTTTTATCACGATTTTTTGGCGAAATTCGAGGGTTTTTTTGTCATATTTTGACGAAATGACACGTCCCATGGGACGCATAAGACCTATTTTTTGCATAATATACACGCTAAAACACGTCCGGCATCACTGGCGGCTACGATGACTTGTTAGGTTCCCGGACGGGAACTTGAGTGAAAAAATATATGCTCCCAGAAAGGGTTTCTGCGTTCCCCGGGATCACTATTTTTCGAGCCCTGATTCATAGTTTTATGGATAACTTTAGATGAAAAATATTTTGACATATTTTCTCTATGCATAAAATGTTAGTTAAAAACATCGGAGAGCTCCGAGATCATCCGAGATAGTATTGTTCAAAACATCTTACGACACGGCACGGCGTTTTCCCCGTTCTCAGAAAATGCACGGTTGTTCCGAAGATTTTTTTCCCCCTTTTTAGAACAGAATTGTTCTGCAGGCCAGGCATCTGTTTTGCAACATACGTCACAAATTTCATAGTATTCTGCTTTCGAGTCAATATGGATGTCTTAAATATATTCAGTCAGTTTAAAAATTTGCTGTTTATTACAATTTTGAAATTAATTACTAAAATTATTGAATTTTATGCATTAGCTTGAACTGCAAAATTCTTGCATAGTTATTAAAATGTGCCAAGTGATATTTATGTGCATATTTATATTAGGAAAAATTATCTGGCTATGAATAATTAAAAAATTATTAATTAAGCTGTAGTTTGACTAAATTTCATTCTTATACTGCATCAGGTGAACATGAGACTTAGATTAATAATAAAAGCTAAAAATTATTCCAAAGGAATTGTAATTTAGAATTTATTTTTTAAGTTTTCTCCTCGTTTCATTTTTCATTAAAATTTTAGAATTGTTTTAGAAATTATTCTTAACAAGCATTTACATCTTAAAAGTAACCACCATGCCAAATCCCAACAACTAAATCATAGAAATCATAATATTAGAACATTTTTTGTTTCTGCACACTTTTTAAATTCTGTACTGTGATTTAAAGACATTGATTACTATCACTATTGTATCTATTCATCTGTTATAGAAATCTGAAAACTAAAGATATATTTGTTAAATAATACAACATGCAAAAATAATGCTTATATGCAGGACTTACTGTTAAAAAAGCCATAAACATGCAGTCAACTTAAGAAAAAAAGCCTTAACTGTAGCAATACTTTACATTTTACAGCAATAAGATATATCTTAATGCTATAGGTCAGCAGTTCCCAACCTAATGGTCATGACCCACTAGTGGATTGCATCTGGTGTTTTAATGGGTTGTGGAACAATCACGGGGCTTGCCATGCAAATGTATCTTTTATTTCATCTGTTTAAAAACTGTATAATAAATACAATATTCAGGGTTGCTACGCAACCTGGAAAAGTCAGGGAATTGGGTTTGGTTTATTTTTGTCGTCCGATTATCTACACTAAGGATATAGAACCAAGGGGGTCTTTTTTAGGGAACCTAACCGGTATTTATGCAAGGTTCTAAGAAAACCACAAAACTCAGAACGGTTAGGACGACGGCCGTGATTGGGTTCGAACCCAGCACCTGCCGTCAATCAGTTGAGAGGTCAGAACCTCTCGGCCACTGGTGGAGCTCAGGGAATTGGGAAATTAGCCAAATAATCAGGAAAAAGTCAGGGAATTTCAATATTTTTTTCCTAAAACCTGGAAAAGTTAGGGAATTCGGTAAAGTTTCATTGTGATCTCTGGGAGAGTTTGATTGTTGTGCAGCCAGAAGTGAGAATCTTCCATGATTTGGCAAACTGCATTTTTAAAAATAGAAGAAAAATCATGTACCCTTTTTTTTATTTCAAATATTTCCTCTTTTATCCTTCACATTTTATATTTTTAATGCTGATTATTACAGATTTTAAAACTTTTTCTAGCAGTTATTTTCATGTAACAATAAATGATTATCACAAGCCTTCATCTCCTCACTTTGTTTCCCCTTCCCTTTTGACTTCTATTGAAAATAAATTTTAGCTAGACAATGATTTTGGGATATAGTTAACAAAATGAATGTTTGTGAATTTCGTGCACAAATATTTTGTAGGAAGTATGTACAATTTTTAGCAAACTTTAAAGTTTGCAATCATAAATTCTTAAAGAGAGCAATTCCAATTGTAAACCTGAAAGCAAGATTGTTATTGATTTTGGAGGGGAATTGGAATAAAGAGCTTTACCTCAGAGATTATTAGCAACTGTATTCAAGAAATTTTAGTCTTTTTTGAGTAATATAACATTTTTTTAAACTTCATATGATCACTGCGTGTTACACCGCTAGACCAGAATTTTCTTACACCTGGAAAAGTCAGGGAATTTCATTCCCCCACATGAGTAGCAACCCTGATATTTTACAGCTACAATAATCATGAAAGCTATTAGCTTAAACCTTATATTTCGTGAGAAGATATATATTATATTGTATATAAAGGTTGCAGAAGAAACACAAATTTTATCAAAGAAGTGGGAAAAAGGCACATATGTCAAAGAATTGCAAAAAAAAAAAAAAAGGGGGACTTTTATCAAAATGTCTTTTGTAAAATGTTCTCTGTAAAATCCTGAAATTTTCTGAGAATCACAGAAAAAGATGCAATTTTCATCAAAGAATCGCGAAAAAACATGGTTTTCATCTGAAGATTGAAAAAAAAAAAAAAAAAAAAAAAAATGGGATTTTTGACAAATGATTGTGAGAAAAAGGCAAAATTAATTAGAGGTTGGTGCCTTTGATGCCAAAAATTAGCCACTATGTGATGACTGACAACTATAACTCTGCACTTATATAAATACCAGTGATAGAAATTTTACTGATTGTAAAGTTGTGCTTTAATACTAAATGTATTTTGCATTGTATTTGTTCTTTTAATTGTTAGTCATCTTACACACATTGGGATTATCAATTCTTGTTTTTGTTAATCGTGCAGCATCCTTCATACAAAAATTTTTCTTTTTCATAGGATAGGATAGCCAATAGCATATAGAGATCATACAAGATTTCTATACTGATATTAAATACACCCTCATATTAGGTGGGTCGCATGCCAATAAAGGTTGGGAATCACTGGTGTAAATCAAAATAATGAAATTCTAACTTTAGATTTTCTTTTCATTTATGTTATTAAAAATGGAATATAATATTTTCTGAATAAGGTTTACTTTTTTATGCTTTTCATTATATATTAGTCTATAATTTATCTTTTTTTTTCCTGTTCTAATCATATTTATTGGTGCACCCCTGTGTATTTTGTGCATCTCATATTTTTGAAAGAAAATTCTAATTACCGTCACATGATGTTTATGAAATAATAAAACCACATGTATGTTCATAGTTTACATACTCGCAGTTATTCATAGTCATGTATACTTTCTTCTGTCTTTACAAGAAAAAAGTATTGGATTCATGAAAATTTTCAAATTCTGGTTTTTGACGGATTCACCCATTTAAGGGTCATATATTCCAAAAATCATGCTTTCACAAAATATCCGTCTGTCAGTCTGTATGTGACGTAAATTTTGTGGGCACTCTATCTGAAGAACTAATGCACCAAATCTAATAAAAATTTATATTCAGGTATAAATTGAATTCCCTGATATAAATTGAATATAAATTAATGCTGATTAGTTTTGGTGTAAATTGCTCATCAGGTACCGCTGCTATTCTACATTTTTTATGATTTATGCAACAGCTCTATATCTTAATAATTAATACACAGATTTCCATCAAATTTCAAATTCAATTAATTCTTGACAACAACTAATGTTGTTTACATTTTGGTGTAAATTATTCAACAGACGCCACTGCAATGCTGCAATTTTCAAGATTTCCGCAATAGTGTTATAAATATCCAGTGTTCTCGCTCACATTTGACCAACGTTAGTAATTTGGCTAATTAAAAATAAAAAACATTCACCAAATGAAAAAAATATTAGCCAAGTAGATTCACCATGTAGAACTAAAGAAATAATCTTTAATCCTTTAATGTACCCCTTTTTTTTTTCAATATGTTCTGAAATGATTTTAGTTTTTATAACTGCGACAACGATTGTTATTAATCCAAATTCAACTATCTGCTTTAAATATATTAAAAATAAGTATATTCTAAATATCTTCTGTAATCAAGAAAAAAAATTCTAAAACAGATTTAACTCATTTAAATGCTATGAATTCATGTGGTATGGTGCAATTGAATATGATAAGTGATGCACACACACTTAAGGCGAAAAAGAAAAGAAAGAAAAAGCAAAAAATGAGTACTAGCAATTTGGCGAATCTAATCGCTTGTTTACTCACCAAATGAAGAATTTAGTCGCAATTTGGAGCGACAGCGAGAACACTGGCTCTATCTCAAGAATTAACGCACAGATTTTCATCAAACTTCAGATTCAGTAAATCTGTGATATGAATTAGTTCTTTTTATGTTTTGTTGTCATTTGTTCAACAGGTAGCATTGCTATGTTGAATTTTTTCAGATTTCTATAATAGCTCTATCTTAAGGACTAATCACATATTTTCATCAAACTTCAGATTCATGTACAGCTTGGTAAATATTATTGCTGTTTATGTTTTGGTGTAAATTGCCCAGTATGTGGTGCTCTTATGTTGCATTTTTCCCGATATCTGCAATAGTCCTATTTCAAGAACTTTCATGCTTTTAGAATCCTTGCAATGAACATAGATTGTCATTTAACTTTGGAACTGTTGTAGTGAATTTTGAAGTATTTACATGTATGAGATAAAAAGAAAGTTTTAGAATTGACTAGTTCAATATTTTTGTTTGGGGATAACACTATTGTGTTCATATGATATAACTTGTAAAGCAATATTATCAATACTGTGACATG
The DNA here is from genome assembly GCA_964019185.1 of Maratus speculifer. Taxonomy (NCBI): domain Eukaryota; kingdom Metazoa; phylum Arthropoda; class Arachnida; order Araneae; family Salticidae; genus Maratus; species Maratus speculifer. The sequence goes on from OZ025289.1 coordinate 244,764,577, forward strand.
TAAGTGCTGATAGACAGTTTTGCTTACACTGAAATTTTATTGCCATGCATCAGGGTTAGTAAAAAAACTGTTTTTTTCAAAAAAAAACCAAAAACTTGGGTTTTTTTGGTTTAAGCCAAGTCTTTTTAGATATATTTTCCTATTACATATACATGTATATTTATTGATAAAAATAAACATTGTTGGATATATAAGTTATATAACTTAATTTAAAAATAATTTAAATTAGGTAATTACAATTAATTATGTAGAAAATTGAAATCATTTAAAATTTAAACCTTTTTAGTAAAAGCTATGTCTTATGTTCCATGAATAAAATGCTCTACATAGTGAAAAATTGATACCTTGAAAATCTTAATAAACAATCTTTTGATTACTAGTACTATAAATAAATATATGGTGTAATTTCATAAATATAATAGTATGTATCCCCACGGCTATTCAAAATATATATATATATATTTTTTTTTTTTTTTTTTTTTGAAATATTTGTAATTTGGGGTATCTGATTTTTCTGTTGGAACACTACATGAACAATTATTATCTTTTATTGAAAGTAAAGCTTTTTTATAAAGAATTCATGGAATAATTTGAATTTACCAGTAAAATCTTTACATGTTTCAAGAAGTATTGTGTATTGTCATTTGACACTTCTCCTCAGAAACTGCCACATAAAAGGAGGGGGGGGGGGGCAACAGCAAAATAAACAGAAATACTTATTTACCAGCTTTTTAGACTACTGAAAACATTGATCTTAAACTGAAAAGTAGATTTATAAAAGTTGTCATCCACTAAAACATTTAAACAGCCATCAGACTTAATATACAGGCTTTTTTTTCTAAGTTATGATACAATATGTATTACTTCTAAATGTCTAAACTAAAACTTAATAATAATTATATTTTTAAGGATTTTTATGTGACTTTTTTTCTGTTATGTCTCACGTGAACCGTATCTTGATTTTCCTCCATATATTTTTTCTTTTTTTTTCAGATCTAAATAGTGGATTTGATTATGCAATAGACGATTTAAATATATCTTATTGCATATTTTAGTTAAAAGTAAACAGGTGCTTCGCTAGCACCCAATTTTTCAAAGTCCTCTTATTTGACTTCAGATCTTGAGTTTCTTTTTTATTCTTAAGGCTGTTCTCAAATCCGAAAAGGCAACTTTATGACATAAGTTTTAATTTATTTTTGTTTGAAAATGCATGAAACCAGCATATGCTGTTCAGAAACTATATAATAGAACCATGTTTTCAGTTTTTCTTTTTTGCAAATGCAATAGATTTTTCAGAAAATAGTGTCAAAGTTGGCATTTTGAACTGAATTTCCATGCGAAAGAAAAATAACTACTCAAGGAAGGTTAAAAACATCTTTATCATGTGATCAAAATTGCTTATAATTCTATGGGTAATTTATTTATCAAAAATGGAAAACACAGTTAGATTCCAAATCTCTTCCATAGGCCTTCCAATTTTATATGAAAAATAAATTTGTAAATGTGTCAAAGCATTTTGTACTTGTTGAATAGAGGAGTTGAGAACAGCCTTAAAAGATAATCTCCCCAATCAGGAAAATTTTCTTTTACAGCTTGACCGAAATCTTAAAGGTCATTTTATGTTATTAATTGTAAATAATCTGTGTTTTCTCAAAGGAAAATATTTTATTTAAAATATTGAATATTTTTAATCTATTTTATCTTTGCTAAATTCACATGTTTTAAATTTTCTCTTTAAAGCTTCCGATATGTTAAATTCACATGTTTTAAATTTTCTCTTTATAGAGCTTCCGATATGTTCATCAACACCTGCAATTTGCATTCTACATGCATACAAATATAACTTAGACTCACTATGTCTCATTGTGATTGCTGAGATAAGACTGTTAAAAGTAGACATTATTTATATCCAATAATTTGAAACACTTAAATTACAAAAATGAGAAAATATTATATTAGATCTTTCCTAAAAAACCAGTTGGTTAACCAGTTGTTTTAAACTATGCCAACTCTGCTGGTAACAAAATAAAATCATAATGCAAAACCCCAATCCCAATGTAGGAATGCAAGAAGAACAAGGACTTACTAAACCCAGTAGCCATGATACAGCAAAGAAAACTCACAGCCAATCTTTCATTAGCATACAAAACAAAAAGTAACCAATAGAGAGAATTACTTATGATTATGTCATCATTGAGACATATGTAATTCTTAGTAAATCTTAACTAATCAAGCAATCTAAGTAGTAAAAGTATACATTTAGCTCAAATCTTCCATTTTGGCTATTAAGGAAGAAGAAGAAAAATAGCTAACTAGCCCATGTTTTTTCTTCCCAGCTAATTTTAGAAAAATTGTCTGCTATGTAGATTAACTTATAAAAAAAGTCTAATTGATTAAAAATGTTTGTCACTTTACAAATTTATTAATTCATCATTTTTCTAAAGCTTTGCTTGTAGCTTCTGCATAAATTGGATTTTGAGTTTTTCAATAATGTGTAAAATAAAGGAAAACATTAGGGAAAAAGAGAATAAAAGCCAGCATGGTTTTTTTTAAAAACCATTTGGTTTAAACCAAACAACCCAGCCATGCATAGAGTATTTTGCTGAATAAAAAACAATAAAAAATGCTGTTGGGAGAGAATTCAGAGTATGAAACACTCATTTGATATTAGCATAAGAATAATATCTGCTAAGAAAAGTTTTGTAGCTGTGAATCTGGGAAATACATTTCATGGAAGTCTTAAGATGTATTTATTCTTCAAACCATAAAAGATTTTTTTTTTTCCAAATTTTGTTACAGAATGGTTTAAAAAAACTGAAAAAGAAAAGATTATATTGTCCCAGTTCAAAAGTTACCTATGAACCTGTAAAATCATTATACATTTTGTTTAATCTTAATTATTCATTTATTCAATTCAATTCTTCTTATAGAAGTTCTTTCTCTTTTTGTTCTAAGTTACCTTCGAGAAAAATTAATTGCATATTTTTCATACCCCTACTTTCAGAACAGAAAAAAATGGGGAAAAGTGTAAAATATGTGAGTAAATAGGATATTTTAGAGAGTATTGTATGAGGTAAATGATCCTTGTAAATGAACTGGTATAACTTTAAAACATTATTTGTAGATCATTTGTAGATTTTTGTTAATCTGATGAAACCCTATTCATCTCTGTCCTCTGTCACAGAGTCCATACATAAAAACTATATATGCCAGAGAGTTCAAATTTTGTGTACTTACAGCTGAATACCTCTTGGTCACACAACAAATCATAAAATTTTTAAAAAGACTGTCATTTTAATTTAAATATTATTTCTTAAATCATCATTTCATTTTGATGTTGTTTTTTCTGTTTTAATTGTTGCCACACAAGTATAAATAGATATAAAAATTATTTCATTTTTTACCCTTTACTTTTAAAAGAGATGGAGTTCTAAATCTGCAGATTCGGATAGAGGAATCAATAAAAAAAAGCAATCAAGGCAGCATTAGGAGGGAAATTCAGACTCGTTCTGGTTGGCCCAATTGGTGAAGAAATCCCAAAATAGCACCAAAAAGCCATTTTTTGTTTGTTAATTTAATGATAAAGTGTTTTGAATGACATATTAAATTAAACCCTCTGTGTGATCTGTGATCACATTTACCCACTTGTTTAATGTTTTTGTTTCAATGAAAATGGTTTTAGAGAATTTTTATAATATGCAAAATGAATTGTTTAACTTATAATCAATTTGTTCTAAAAGTGAATTATAAGTTTTTTTGTTTCTTAAAATTTGCATTTTATTTCTTACAGCTCCGTTCCATTCTCATACTGTGCCCAAATGTTGTACATCTTGATGTTTCTTATACATCAATTTTGGATTCGGCTTTCAAAGGGTAAACACATCTCTTTGATATGTAATTTTCAGTTGTTATTAGAAATAAAATTATTTTCATCGGGAGAAAATCCTTTTGGCAAATGTAAAAATTTAATCTCTCTCTGTGTTGGATATTTTGTTATTTTGCTTAAAGCAGGCCTGTCTATCTTTTCAGTTACTAGGAGTGCAGCTCAGCTGTTCACAAAAAGTAAAGAACACCATTATTCACAAGACTGAAAACATGGAATGTTTTTTCACTTTGACATATTCCCATCTTTTGTGAAGCCCATACATCTTACAGTAATAACTATGTCCACACAAAAATAAATCATAGTAAATTTAGAATTAGTATTTTCGGGCGTAAGCGCCGCGGCGCATACGAGTTTAAAAGTTAAAATTATGCTTACTGCGGCGCTTCTGCCGGGGCGGCGGATACGATATATTTTTTTTTCCAATGCAGCGATATTCATCGCAGAGGTGATTCTGATTGGAATTTTTCTGAAAATTGTGAAAAGTCAATCATCAGGAAGAAAATGCGAAGCATAAAAAATATCGCGAATTTCGACAAATGATAGCCTAATTTCTGTTAATCATTCGCAAAAAAAGCAAGAATTTTATCAAAGGATCGGGAGAAAAAAACACGACTGTTATCAAAAGTTCGTGGGAAGAGCACGAATTTGTAAAAAGAAAAAATGTGTATTTCATGAAAGGATCACTTGAAAAACTACAATTTTATTATCGTAAAATTCCGCGAATCTGCCCTTCCCAATCAAACGCTAGTCCCCGCTATAAAAATAACGCTGAAAAAAAAACGCTAATTTCGCCAAAGAATCACGAAAAATAACCGCAAATTTTTTGAAAGGATCGGAAAAAAATCATGAATTTCGCCGAAGTATCGTTAAAAAACCCACATTTCGACGAAAGATTGCAGTAAAAACGCGAAATATGTGAAAAAATCTCTAAAAAACACAAATTATGTCAAAAGATCGCGGAAATTCGTGAATTTCTGAAAGGATGCCAAAAAGAACGCTAAAAAGAATTGTCAAAAAAATTGTTACAAAAAACGCAAATATGTCATATCTATAAATAAACGGTAAAAAAACGAGAAAAGACGTAAATTCAGGCGCAAAAAACGCAGAAACAGAAGAAATTTTAAAAAGAGCATGAAGTCTATCAAAAATTCTCGAAAAAAAGAACATTTCATCAAAGATTCACGATTCATTCATTTAATCATGATTCATTCCGTTTTCAAAGAGGAATGAGAACGGTTTGAATATTGAATCATGATGAAATGAATGGATCATAAATCTTTGATGAAATGTGTGTTTTTTCGAGATTTTTTTAATAGATTTCATTCTTTTTTTACAAATTTCTCCTTTTTTTCTGCGCTTTTTCGACAGAATTTACGGGTTTTTTTTAAAAAAACGCAAATTTTTTCAAGTATCAAAGTTCATGAGTCATTCAAATATTCATGATTAATTCATCATGATTCATCTTTTGCTTATCCTCATAAAAAACGCAAATTTTTTCAAGTATCGCGCAAAAACTCTGCAAATTCGTCAAATATCGTGATAAAACCCTGATAATTTCGTCAAATATCGCGATAAAACCCAGCAAATCTCCTTACAAATTATAAAAAACGTATTAAAAAATCGCGAAAAAAAAGGCTACACGAATTCAAATTTAATTTTATCATAAAAAATATACGAAATTTAAAATTGGATTTATATTACAAATGTTAAAAAAAACCGCGAAAAAACACTGAATATAACTCAATTTTTAACATTTTGATGTATTTTCGTAAGTGCGGCGGTGCGGCGCTTCTGATGAATATTTGTTTTATTTTAATGCATTTTCGGAGGTGCGGCGCTTACGGTGTGTGCGGCGCATACACCCGAAAATACGGTATATATCCTTGAGGAGAGTTTATCTCAAAAACTTTTTTAGGAGCAGGAGTTAAAAACCTTATTGCTGCATTTTAAAAAAATTGCAATGAATTGTCCAGCCTTTTCATAGAAAACAGTTACATAATAATAATAATTAAACTCTGTTCTTATTAAAGCTGTCGCAAACCACACATATTTATTACTACAGTAAAGAATCACTTATACGATGTTTACATTTATATGACTTTTTAATGTGGTCCCGATTCATTCCTATTCATTTTAATGTAAAAATATATCTTTTATACGATGCCCAAAATCGTTTATACATCGATTTTTTTGATTTTGTATAGGTTTATTTTTGTTTATTTTTCTTGTGTATTTTACAAAACAGCGGAAGTTGTCAGCTATGAATGACATCAAAGAGTATGTTTAAATGCACTCCACATTATAAAAATGTGGGCTAGTGTTCGATTAGTCTAAAAAATCAGCTTACGTGTAACAGATTGCACTGGGAGGGGTCATTCTTTTTTTGGGGATGGTCAGCTTTTCCGGCCTGTTTTAAGTTGCAAATAGACTATCCTTCTAACACAGTGAAACCTGCAGCTTGTTTAATAGATATATCAGTTTGCTATGATAAAAATGCTAGGTATAAAAATTCAGATTTCCACATAAAAGAGCATAATATTTATTTACAAAAATGCTTTTTTTTTTTTTCTTTCGTCCTCACTAATTGTTATATCTTTCATTGTTATTTATTGCATTTCCATGGTATAAACTCATAGGGGGGGGGGGGGGGGAAGGAAATTGCAAGAAAAAACTGGCGTGTACATTTACCTAAAAATTCAAATTCTAATGGAAAGTTTTAGGTGTATGTCATGTATTGGAATATATGTTAATAGTATTGTAAATAAGGAAATCCAGGAGATATAGCAAATAACATTTAATGTTTTTTGACTATATGATACAATGACTGTATTTACAGCTTAAAATGAAGGAGGGGTTCAGGGGCTTTTCTGTTACATATGCCAAAATGTTCAGCTATATTTTCTGGAGCTTGATAGGGACATCTTACCCGTATCGCAACTGGAGAATAATTCTGTTTTACTTTTTACTGTTATCAGGTTAATTGGATAAAAAAGTGGTAATCAGCAAATTCACACCCATGAGCTGGTCTGAACATGTCACTCACTTCCCGTGAGAGAACACTAACCAAAGCTGTTAATTAATGAGGTGTTTTAAGAAGGCAAAACTGCAACTCATAGTAATCCTTTTTTATCTATGTATAATAAAAACAAGTTTATAAAATTATCCATAAAAATGCCTCTTCCTAAATGAAATCAATCAAATACAATTTATAATAATGTGTAAAAAAAAAAAAAAAAAAAAAAAAAAATGAAGAGATTAATGATGCTACAAAATTAAGATAGACTACTATCTTGCAAGAAAATTACTACTTTCATTTCACATATATTTTCACAAAAACATTCTTATGTTCTAACATGTATTTTACAATATTATTTTCCTTAATAACTTTTTTTCTGTAAAAACTACCTTTCAACTTTGCTTTATGAATTATTCTTAAAATATAAAAAAAAAATCAGCTAAAATGGAAAATGATGTTGAAAATTATAAAAAAAGAAGGATTTCAAAAGTTAAGTCCTTTATTTGAAAAATAATGTTATTTGTCTGATTGAAATACTGTAAAACCTCTAAATAATGGACACCTTCGGAGCGCAGAAATTGTCCGCTATTCGGAGGTGTCTGCTATTGGGAAAACCTCAGAGATAGAAAAATTGCTAATGAATGCCTAATGTTTCATTAGTCGATTTCAATAGGTCCTAAAACCTCTATTATGTGATTAATCATAAATTAAAATAATTTTTAAAGCAATAACACTGAAATAAAATTGTGCATACCTTTATCCTTTGTTTATTACATTCTTACAAAAAAATTTGTAACAAAAGTTTGCTTTTACTTGTGATTACATGCATTTTGTTTTTCAATGCGAAATTTTAACTCTGTCAGTAATTTTAATCCTTTTAAATATTTTTTTCCAAAAAAAAAAAAAAAAAAAAAAGCAATTCTATAACTATTTATTGAATTTTTCTGCTTTTAAAAGCATACAATCTCAAATCATCCGAGGGAGGGGGAGGGCTTGTGATCACAGATAAATGAGGATGAGGGAGAGGGGATTTTCTCCAGCTCATCCCCACATTTATCTGTGATCACAAAATTTGTGACACATTGCCCTGATAAATTTAAAGCATTTTTATTTTTTTTTCCTCTTTAAATAATAATTTTTCATTCTTTTTTGTCAAAATTACTGTCCGCTATTCGGAATGTCCGTTATTCAGAGGTTAAACATACAAAAATTTAAGTTTTGGGAGTGGGGATTTGAAAACTGTCCGTTAAATAGATGTGTCCACTATTCGGGAGTGTCCGTTATGGAGGTTTTACTGTATTAGCCTTATTGCATTATGAGACACAAATGAAAAGGGAAGTTCCTAAGAAATTTTTTTAAATCATTTCAGATTCAAGAAATTTCTACATTATTTATATAAAGCTTTAATCTATTAAGAATATTGATGGGCTATTTTATTGCAGATATATCACAAATAATTATAGGAAATGTTAATGGGAAACAGATTTTTCTCAGTATTTAAGAACCCTAATCTTTAACATAATTTCAATTGCTTTTAGTGCTTAACAGAGTTATATCTTTTCATTTGATGTTTTATTTTATCTTAATAATTTTGAAATTAAAAGTAAACAACTTAACTGTTGCATAATAAGAATAGCTATTAAAACTTTAATAGTATATAAAAATTAACTCATAAAAAGAAAAACTTTTTTTTCAGATTAAAAGAATTTTCATCATGTGTTAATCTTCAGTATCTTGATATGTCAGGATGCAAAAGCATAACAGATCTTGGACTTTTTCGAATTGCTGACACAATGGCAAAGTTGCCGCCTAGTGTCCCTAATGGCTCTGAAGATTTGCGTGATGTTTATCTTGAGGACTGTCGTCGTTCCTTTTCTGGTAGTTCTGTGGACTGCTTGTGTGATTTAGAGGAAAGTGGACTCTGGCTTCAACGTTCTAATGCATGTTATCAGTGCAGAGCTGATCAGTTTTGTTCATCTGTCTGTTTTTGGCAAAAGAATGGTGTGATGTGTCATTTGGCTAAATTGTCATTACAGTGCCCATTTGTGAACTCTTGTGAACAATTTCAAAATAACTCTAGCTTTTTTGCTCCCGGTGCAAGTAGCATTCTTAAGACTACTGCTACTTTTGTTAGTGATTCATCAAAGAATGACGAAAACAAGTCTGAAATCTGTGATCGCAAGTGTATTAAGTATCTGAATTTATCTGGCTGTAAAGAAATTACTGATGATGGCTTAAGGTACATTCTTTTATATTTATCTCATATTTTTCCTTCTTTTTATTACAATTATTTAGATAGGTAAAAATAATTTGATTTTCCCAAGTTGTACTATTTATTATTGGCTTTATTACTCAGTACATTACTCCAGGGTTGGTAAAAAACCGTTTTTAACCCAAAAACCATGTTTTTTTTTGGGGGGGGGGGGTTAAACCAGGTTTTTTTTGTTTAAACCGGGGTTTGTTTTTTTTATTATGATTTCCTATTACATATACATGCATATTTATCTATAAAAGTAAATAATTTTTAAATATATAAGTAATAACTTGATTTAAAAGTAGTTCAAATCAATGTAATTATTTAATATACAATTAGTTATGTAGAAAATTGAAATCATTTAAACATTAAACATTTTTAGAAAAAGCTTTGTCTTTTATTTCATTAATAAAATGTTCTACATAATGAAACATTGATACTTTGAAAATCTTAATGTACAATATTTTAATTATTAGCACGATAAATAAATATATTAGAGCCGTACAGAGTACTCGGTAAATACTCGGTACTCTGCATACTCGGCCAATACCGAGTTGTTGTAAGAATTTCATTTTTTAAGCATATGAATTTATAATTGATCTGTAAAAGTTATTTGAATATAAATGTATAATATATGCAGTAATTCATAAAACTATTTACTCGGTATTTAACAATATGTCTGCAAAATACATAAAAAGGTAACAAAAACCCTCATAAAATTTCACATTTATACAAATAAAAATAAATACGTTTTTGATTTATAGGAAAACAGAAAAGACTATTATTTTAAATAAAGAAACTGAAAATGCAATAAAAAATTAATACAGTAGAACCCCGCAAATCCGGATAATCCGGATCGATTTGGTGGAATTTTTTTTTTTCAAGTTTGAGAAGTGATCGGCAAATTTCCATAACATAAATTTATTTCGACCTCATATTCTGAATAAATAAGTATTTTCTGAAATTTTTTCGGAAGAATACCTCAAGCTTTCTTATTTAAACTCTTTAATGTTATCTATGAAAGGAACAACTATACATCATTTAAGCTTTGCCAATTCCAATTTTCACACTTTTCTATTTAATCCATTCGGTAAATGTCATCTTAAGCTCAGTGCTTAATGAAGTTTTACTTAGAGCATTGCAAGAAAGCAAAGTAAAATAGTCCTTATAGACGCACTGACTGATAAGGATCGTGATCCGATCTTTGTCAACCAGGTCATATGATCTCTGTCTATCAACTACTCTTGGAAACAATCTTCTTGAGACTGTTTCCATATCTTCGTGCCAAAACCCTTCTACAAATCACTTGTGGAAAATTGAAATAAAAGGAGGAAGAATGCTCAAGAGAATGCGTGACTATGTGGCCCTAAAAAATGGTAGAATATGACAAATTTTATAATTACAAAGTAAAAATTTTTACTGTCTGTAAATATTGATTATGTTCAATATAAAGGTGATTTTCTTTGAATATTATGCATCATTTTATTTCATTTTTACAAATTCTCCAGATAATCCAGATTTTCGACAATCCGGATTGGGCCTAGTCCCAATTAATCCGAATTATCGGGGTTCTACTGTAATTAAATATATAACTTCAAATTAAAATTGGTGCAAAAACACCAAACGTTCTACATTATCAGTAGACAGGGCATTTCTTTTACTACTATAAATTTGGCTCGCATCTGAAAATATACATTCAGAATAAACAATTGTTGAAGGTGCAAATAAGAATTTTTCACAAAATTGCACATAATCGGATTTTTTTTAATGCAAATGGAGTGTCAGTTTTATGTTAAGAAAGCATTTATCTCTTTTTGTACCAATTCTTCAAGCGGAGATTTTAAACTAGTACTAGTTCCACAATCTTTTTGCTCATTCACAATTTCCTCAAAATATTGCCAGAAAATAGATGAATTTTTTGCTGACATTTTCTCTTTTGGTTTGTCTACATTAGCTTTCTTATGATGTATTTTTTGTTTTTTTGGTGGATTTTCAAGTTTTAGACCATCTACACTCATCAATTCTAGAGCTTGCTTTTTAAGGCATTCTTAATTCACACATTTATAATTTTTATTGAAAAAGGTTAGTTTTTTACTGAGCTATTTAAAAAATAATAAATTTGAAATAACATAATTTAATCTGTACACATGAAAAATGAAAAGAAACTGCAAAGCCAATACTTTTTTTCAGTCAAAAGAAAATAAGGTATAGACAGTTACAAAATAAATATAAAATGTTTGGATTATTCAATGAATTGTTACAGTAACCAATAAACATTTTTATTTTTGATAGACGACAAATTGCAATGGTCGAAATAAATCGGAGGGTTAAAGAATGTTTTAATTTTATATTGGTTAATAATTGTACTTGTTATGTATAAATTCTCCTTTTTTATTAGTTTTCAACTGTCAAAAATTGTCTTTAACAGGTGCCCAAATAAATTTCAAATCTTATGAATTAATTTATTTATACTATACATGTATATTATATTATATGTACACACAGGTATAGATATATGTACACATGTATATTTATATATGTGTACACCTAAGCTCACATTATGCGCACATCAGTGTTTTATTTTCTTACTTTCTTTCTTACTATTTTATTTTACTACTCGGCATTCGGTACTCGGCTACTCTGCCAAAGTACTACTCCGTACACCACTAAAATATATCATGCAGTTTCATAAATAAAACTTCATATATATTATTTTCACTAAGCTATTCAAAATAATTTCTTTGAAATACTTGTTATATGAGATGTCAGGTTTTTCTGTTAAAAGACTAGATGAATTATCTTTTATTGAAAATAAAGCTTTCTATAAAGAATTTTCGGAATGATTTGAATTTAGCAGTAGAGTCTACACACTTTAAGAAGCAGGATTGGAAAAAAATCATGTTTTTTTTTAAAAAAATAAAAAAAATCAGATTTATTTGATTTAAATCAGGTTTTTTTTTTTTTATTTAAATCGGATTTGATTTTTTTAGAATCCTATTTTTAATTATTGTGTTTTTATGTTTTTACAATACATGGAGCAGTTTTTTATAATAAATAATTAAAAAAGAATAAATAATATTTATAATTTATAAAAATAATATAAGAACTAATTATATAGTTAAGAAAATACTATATTCTAATTATTGATTGGTACTAAAAATTAAACATCTGGACTTTAACCTAAAGCCATTCTATTATTTTGTAATTGAATTGTGCACACTAAATAAGAAATAAATTTCAATATGTTGTAAATTAAATTAAAATTGTAAAATTTTAAAAACAAATTAAATCTTCATTTAATGCAAACTATTTATTAAGGGACTAGCTGAGTCGCCCGACATTGCATTGGCCGTAATTATATTCTAAAACAAACTTGAAATTTGTATTGCAAAATGTCATAAAAAGACCCAATCTCGTACCGAATCCCCTCTGCTGGAATTTTTTAGTTTCACATTTCATCACCAGGGGGTGAACTCAACAAAACTGTTTCTGGACATAAGATATTTAATGAAATTATTATTTGAAAATAGGGATAAGTACTTTTAAAATTTTATATTAAATAAGTATTTGTCTTTGGGCTCTGAAAAATCCGCATCTAAAATGGTACAGGTTTAAATATTGGATCACATTCTTCCAAAAATAATTATTGCCTCCCCTACCCATAATTGGACGTCCCCTACTTTTAAAAATCTATATTAGTGTTACAATCTATCTGAAAGTTTTATATTAAATAAGTAATATTTATCCCTAGGCTTAGTGAAAAGTCAGCATTTGAAATGGTAGAAAACGTTACAATTTTAAATATTTGACCACTCCCCCTAAAAAAAAAAAAAATCCCCCCACCCCATATTTTATGTTCACTACTCTTTAAAATATTTACTATCTGTTATATATAACTTTTTTGAAAACTCCAAAAAAATCATTTTGTGATTTTAATTTTTAATTAATTTGCGTTTCAGCTTTTCTTTTCCTTTTTTAATAATTGCTAAATAGTTTTAAAAATTAAAACACATACTTTAATATCAAGTCGGACTAAAAAGTTAAATTTTTTTTCTTTTTTTGGTTGCACAGTTACAATTTTCATATGTGTTTCAGTGATTGTCATGTGTCTAGGGTGTCAGGTAACTTTTAATTTCTCAAATTGCTTTTAATCCGTTTATCCGGTGTTTTATTTTGATCCTTTTAAGCGGCGACTATAACCTATGTTCACCAGAAATAGTGTAGCTTTCCAATGGTGAAAGAATATGTGAAATCGGTGATGTAGTTTCGGAGCCTATTCAATTCAAACAAACAATCAAATCTTTCCTCTTTATAATATTAGTATGGATAAAAATCGCAATTAATTCAATATTTTTTAAGCAAATAAGAATAAATTAGGGATTTATTTGTTTGAAGAAAAATACTAATTTAGAAGCTTTATCTAAACCTAATTTATTACGAAGACCTGAATGAACTAGTCCAAAAGAAGAAAATTGTCTTTCTGCTCTAGCAGATGAAGCCAAGACTGAAGTTATTTGGTAAATAAATTCAATTTCGCTGATTCTTTCTACCTCCTATTACATAAAAGGACTTCCACCAATGATAATCTGTCATAATATCAGAAACTTTTTTCTCAAGCAATGGTAATTTTTGGAATGGGCCGTTTTTTGCTTGAAAATGTGCTACAGTGGTGAGAAGATTTGGACAGATTTGATTACCAAACCTTCATTATTTTCCTCTACACTAAGTGAAATTTCATTTCAATTTAAAATAGAGAAACTTAATAGAACTCCAGCAAAATGACAGCCATTAATAGCTTGTTCATATCTTGCTTTACATTTTGTAATTTTATCTTTATCTAATACATTTTCTAACTTTTTGCCCAAAATTTTCCTTTGATATGTGCATTCATGTGATATTGCAAAAAATTGATTTAAATCAAATGATTTTTTTTTTTTAAATCAGTTGATTTAAATCTAGATTTAAATCTTGATTTAAATCATGCCAACCCTGTTAAGAAGTATTGTGTATTGCTATTTGACATTTCTCCTCTGAAACTACCAGATTAAAAGTAAAAAAAGGGCGATAAACAAAATTCATAAAATAAAGAAAAATAGCTATTTAATAGCTTTTTAGACTATTGAAAACATTGATCTTAAAATATAAAGCAGTTTTATAAATACTGTCTTCCACTAAAGCATTTAAATAGTCATCAGACTACAGGCTATATTTTAACTCTTAGTACTTTTAAATGTCTAAACAAAAAATTGCATCTTTTTAGATATTTTAATGAGATTTTCTATCTATTATGTCTTAAGCAAACCTTCCCTTATCCCTTTCTCCCCAATTTTCTCGACTGATCTACATAATGGTTTGGATATGCAATAGAAGATTTAAATATATCTTATTGCATATTTTAATTAAATGTGAACAGGTGCTTCCTTAGCATCAAATTTTTCAATGTCTTCTTATTCGACTTTAATGTTGAGTTTTATTATTTTCGTAAAAGATAATCTCCCAGTCAAGAAAATAAGAGTTTGACTGAAATCTTAAAGGTGATTTTATATTATTAACTGCAAGTCTGTGTTTCTCAAATGAAAACATTTTTTTTTTTCTAAATATTACAAATTTTTATTCTATTTTGTCTTTGCCAACTTTACATAATTTGTTTTTTCTTTTATAGCTTCAGATATGTTCATCATTGCATGAAATTTGCATTCTACATGCATACTAACATGGCCTAGATTAGACTCACTATGTCTCATGGTGACTGCTGAGATAAGACTTAAAAATAGAAATTACTTACATGCAATAATTTGACACATTTAAATTACAAAAATGAGAAAATATTATATTAGATTCGCTCTAAAAAACCAATTGGTTTAAACTATGCCAACCCAGTTAGTAACAGAATAAAATCATAATGCAAAATCATCATTCACCATGTAAGAATGCAAGAAAAACAAAAGTTAAACCCAATAAACACAGAGCAGCAAAAAAAAAAAAAACTGCCTATTATTCATTAGCATACATAACAAAAGGAAATCAATGGGGAAAATTATTTAAGAATGTTATATTTAAGGAATGATGAAATCCTTAGTAAATCTTAACTAATCAAGCAATTTAAATAATAAAAGTGCATTTTTAGCTCAAGTCTACCCTTCTGGCTATAAATGTTTTACAATTAATGGTTGTATGTACATATTTAAGCCTTTAAAAAAAGGAAGGAAGAAAACTAATTTTTTTCTAACCAGCTAATTTTTAAAAAATTGGTTATTCTGATTTATAATATGATTTATTCTGGTTATTCTGAAAGTTGGGTTGATTAAAAATATTTGTCATATAAATGTCATATTTGTCATTTTTTTATTATTTTTAAGAAATTTATTAATTCATCATTTTTCTACAACTTTGCTCCTAGCTTCTGCATAATTTGGATTTTGCATTTTTCAATTTGTAAAATAAAACATAAAAAAACCAGCATGCCAGCATGGTTTAAAAAAAAAAAAAAAAAAAAAACATTGGTTTAAACCGACTTGGTTTAAACCAAACAACCCTGCATTACTCTGTTTTGAATCACTTTAAAACTGATGCTCTACCCTCTGAACAGTTCAGATGGTAAAACATTGATGAACTGTACCAAGGACCCGTGTTCTATTCCCAGCTTGAATACTTTTTCACTTTGATGGCTCTACCTTTTAAGAAACTAAAATGTGAAATATTACTGAATGTAAGGCATGCAAAATTTTCTACAGAAAAATTTCCAAGAATAACATAGATTTATTCAATTTCCTTGAAGATAGATTTTTCATAGTTTTGTGTTTGCCCCAGAGTCTGTGGCTCATTGAAAAATATTCCACCTTGTGCCTTGCCTGCATATAACATATGATAGTGAGAAGTGCCAGGCTGGGTATTGTTTCAAGTGGTTCAGATGGTAGAGTGTGGGTTAGGGTGGTCACAAACCTGGAAAGCTTAGAAATATCAAGGAAATTCAAACTGAACCTGGAAATTTATTGAAACAAATGTGAATTTCCAATATGATTGTGGTAATCTAGACACAAAAAATTATCTCAGCTCTTGGGTTCAGTCCATGTCAGAAACCAACTTGGACTCTATTTTTATACTAATTTTCGGGCTCAGACTGATGGTAAAAATGTTATTTAAACAAAAATTTTAAAACAAATCGCTAATTAAAAAAACAAGAATGTAGTCTTAGTTTCTTATAGTGTTTTACAATCCTTATTTTCCATGGATACATTTTTCAGTTTGAGTTTTCAGTTTTTTATCATAGGAAAAGGTTTTTAACATATTTGACTATAGTTTAATTTAGCTATATCTATATTATAAAGGCCAAACGCATACGTCATTTTGAGAATGGCAACACTTTCCCATGCAATTTCAATTTTGCATTTTTTGCTACTGCAAATTTTATGCTTCTAAACATCCTATATTTCTGATTTTTACACCGTTGTATAGAGAAAAAAATGTACTTTTAAATGCAATTTGTTTGAAAGCTGTATCTCTATTTGTTTTTGAGATATTAATTTTTTTTATAGTTTTTAGTACAAATTTTAAAATTGTGGCAACAGAATCACTCCATTTTCTCTTAAAATTGAGAATAAATAAATGAATAAATAAAAAATAGAAATTAAAATGCATATATTTTGCAAAAAAATATTGTCTATATAAATATATAAAAATATTCCGTGATTTCGTTTTTAGTCATCAGTTAAATAACTTCAAGTTTTGAGGTAAAGTGATTTTAAAATGTTCAAATTAAAGAACCATTTTTTTAAACTTAGTGAATATGTATATAAGAAGTAAGTGTTTAAATTTTGTGAAGATGAAAATTATGACGGGTTTTAATTTCGCGTGAAATTCTATGATTGTGTCAATTTGGAATAAATTTTGATTTTTCATTTGCATTTATACCAAACATAAGAGTCCAATCAATAAATTCATCATAATAGCTGATCTTTATTATATTTTACTGATTAAAGTATGAGATTGAAGTTTAACCCTCCAAGCGTCTTGCAAATGGGTAAAATTGTAATGTTGTTTTCTCTGCATTTTGTTTTAAATGCTAATAAAATATGATTATTTCAATATTACATAAAAAATCTTATTTAGGAATATAAATGTAATCCTTGAGAGTCTTTATAATTCTTCAATACTTTGAAAATTCATTAAATTTATAGAATTATAATATCCTAAACATTGCTTATATTGCAGTGAAACCTGGAGCTTAGTGTATGGAATATTACGGGCCAAACGCTTAGAGGGTTAATTTTAAAAAATTGGAGAACTGAGTTTTATAGTGTTTTGTTAATCTTAGCTTAAAATAATATTTGTTTTAGAGTTAGACTGATCAATATAAGATGTATTTTTTATAATATTTGTTTGGGAGGTAGACTGATCAATATAAGATGCATTTTTTACTGTAAGTAGTTTTGTAGATTTATTATAAATCAATGATGCAGTTCCTTCTTAAGCATTTCCTTTCGTTGAATTTTGACGGGTTCCACCTCGTTTTAATAAGGTTAGAAATATACTATTCCATTAAAAAGAATAAATTTTAATTTTTAATTGTAGAATAATGGGGATTTTAAAATGTATGAATTTTTTGCAAAATTTTTATTCCAGGCCCTTTAAACGGACCAAGCAACGCCTAAACAATGATTTTCATAAGGGCTGGGTCAAAACCAGGACCGAAAATTTTAGGCCATGAAGACTTAGAAAAATGAAACCAGCTCCAGCTCAGTACAGAAAAAATAAGTTAGTCCCGGCCTGATAGTGGCCCAATTTTTCAGGAAAAAAGTAAGGCTTGAGCCTGGCTTGGAATGAGTATTGGTTAGTACATAGCCTAAAAAGAGTGAAGACCAGACCCGGCTCAGCCTGAATGCTGTGAATGAAATTAAGGCCAGACTGAGCTCGGGCTTCATACCAGTATACAACCCATACAGATATCTGCAAAGGGCAATGAATCTATAAATTATTTATTCACTTTGACATGTTTTATCAATCATTTAGTAAAATTCCAGTGTTTAACAAAAAAAAATAATCTTCAGAATTCAAATTCCATACCAAGTACAAAGTACTATGCTTTGATTTTTCATCAAATTGTCTATTTTTTATTATTATTACTATATCATCAAAGTAATTTTTTTCTCAAATAGATTATTAAAGTACATCATAAAGTACTAATTTAAAAAAAAAATCATTGTTAAAAAATAAACAAAAATGTATTTTCTGTTATTCCAAATATTTAATGCTTTGTTCTATTGACAATTCTAGTTGCCTTTTGGAAGCTGGTGTTCTTCAAGGCTTGGAATACTTGGATGTTTCAGGATGTTGGTTACTGACTGGTCCAGGATTGTGTGCTATTACAGACTCTTTAAAACATTTGAAACCTGAAAATATATTTTACTGTGATCAGATAACAAATGGTCCTTATCCAGAAGCAGCCAATGGATGTCAGAATCTTGAAAGTAGCACTCGGGCTTGTTGCTGCCGAATGGCCTCATAAATTTCTAAACCATGCATATATGTACATACAAAAATATTATGTAAACTGCTTGTACAAAATCAAAATTTTAATGAAAATCTCTATATTTGAATTTTGAAGCTGTGTGTAAAAAATAGCTTAGATTTTTTTTTTTTTTTTTTCTCCCCTGCCAAAATCTGTTTTATTTTTTCTTTCTTTCTTTATCTTTTTTTTTTTTTTTTTTTTTTTTTTTTTTTTTTTTTTTTTTTTCGTTCAGTTTATTATTATTATTATTATCATTATTCTGTACAAGAATAAATTATAGTTTTAGGATTTTCTTTGGCATTAAATATCAATCACTAGGTTAGTCATAATAGAATTTCATTGAGCTGAATAATGAAATAGATATCATTTGTGATTTATTATTATTAATTTTTTTTAATTAAAGAATATATAATTTATATTGCTCTAAAAATTTTAATAATATTTTGTGTCAAAGTTTAATTTAATGTGATTATAAAAAAGTTGGAAATGTCAAACAAAGCAATTGATAATGAGATTAGCTGTTTTACCCTGCCTTGATTGAGTTAATTTTAACATTAAATGTTTCTCTCATACCATGATTTAGTCTGTCTTATTCAAAATCTGAAAGTTTAATCGACATACGTTTAAAAATAAATAAATGTGAATGAATACAAGACTGTTTAAATTCTAAAATATAAATGATTGTTTACTTTTGTGATGAAATAATGTGTAAGCAATCATTTGCAGAACTCATGGAAATTTTTATAAATTAACTTAAAAAAAACATTAATTTACTCATGAGTAATTTACTCTTAAGTTTATACCAGAAATTTAATATTTGTAATTTTGAAATTGTTTTACAAGTATTCAAATCTAAAAATAAGAATGTATTAGCAAAATTAAAAAAAAAAAAAAAAAATGCAGTTTTATTATTTTGAAATAACAAACATAAAAATTTCTAAAATTGGAAGTTTTAAATTAAAAAATCTGCATAAAGAAATTTCCTATTTCAAGTTGGTAATGAATAAATTATAACATGATATATGAACTGATAGATTGGCAAATCTCCATATCTTATTCCCTGTCTTTAATATGAGGCATTAACTATAGATAATTAACTTTATTGATTTTTATGATATTGTAGAAAAAGCTCAGATCTGTGCAATATTAATATACTTCAGGGATTATTTTCTTTAATTCATCAATAATTTAAATTATTATTTTAAATTATTAAGGAAAAAAGAATTATTGAATGTGCAATAACTATCATTATCTTACTTTTTACTACTAACGTCAAAAATTTAAAAAAAAAAAACTTCTAAAAGAAGAAAGAGTGTCATGATTATAAAGCGCAAAATGTAGTTTTTATTATTATTCCAATGAAATGATAATTTTTGAACTCATATATACATATGTATTCCCTATTATCTTATCATTTTATTTTTCAAAATTTCCATACGTTTATATTTAAAGATTGCTAAACAAAATGTTAATCTAATCACTATATTTTAATCTAGTCTCTTTAGATCTATCATTTGATAAAACACAAAGTTTTTGATTAGGAAATAAACTGAAATAGTACTGTTCAGTATTGTAAAACATGTAGATAATATTATCTTGCCTAACGATTTTGGAAATGTATATGAATTTATGCTGCATAAAAATGTAATATAATATTCTTCAGTCAATAAAAGAAAAAAAAAAAGTTTATTTTTAACTTGTTATTTTATGAAATTAGACATATTATTCAAATTCACACATTTTAGAAATCTTATTAGTTTTAAGAAATTTTCAATGAATCACAAATTTATCAATACTTTAAATGTTCATATTCATTTGTCATTTGCTGGTGTGCAAAGTTTTGTACTGAGATAAACTTTTTTTCTTGTAGGATGCAGAAAGTTGCAGAAGGTAATTTTTTTTTTTTTTTTTAAGGGGGGGGGGGGGAATTTTTAGGGCACTTAGTTTTTGGTCTAGACAAAATCCGACAGTAATTAGCAAAGTAATTTAAAACCTTATTTTTTAAATTTAAGCTTAATTCTTTTCAAAGCCACAGGATTTTATCAATGCAGAATTAAAAGCAGGTGTGGATTTAACAGAATTTATGTAGTGACAATTTCTTTCAAGAGCAATTGCTTCCGTTCTAGAAATGCCACAAGTAGGACAACAGAATGCCAAATGAAATAAGCTTTCTGAAATAATAAAGCACATTTTTATCATCACTTCATGAAAACTCGAACAATCCTTAAAAATCGATTAAAAATTCATTTATATTCACGATTTCACTGGCAACTGAAATCTGTCAGATGTTATTACAGTTTTCTGCAGAGAACAAGAAGTTTCCATAAAACATGACAGGGGCTACTAGGAGAATTTTTTAGCTGATTGTAAAATTTTTCCTATATCTCGCCAAAACTTGAAACTTTCATGGCTGGGCATAGAAAAAAATTTATTTTCATATTTTCAAAAAAAAAAGTCCTTTTTTTAGTTAGAGGTATTATTTTAGTTAGGTATTATGAATTTTTATCTAAATCATTAAAATTTCTTTTCTTTCCTTTTTTCATTGCAATGTCAGACAAGAACACACCTGCTGTTACATAGCACCTATAGTCGTCGTTCAGTCCGTCCATCTATTTGTCTGTATATAAGAATGCAAAACAGGGTTGGTATAAAAACCTTTTTTTTTCTTTTTTTTAATAAAAAATTGGGGGTTTTTTAAAGATTTTTTTTGGTTTAAACCAGGTTTTTTTCTCCATTATTATTTAGATAGGATTTGCAAGAAAAATAATTTGAGTTTTAGAAATCATGATAATTTTTTGTCATTAATAGTTAATTAATATTAAACATTCACATTAGTACTTTTTTTTTTCAATAGTTAAATACCTAAAGCGTAAAAAAATTATAATTAAATTACCTTATAAGTTTAGTTTTCTATAGGGAAATATTTTTTGTTTGAAAAATGTACACTATTAATTTATTAGTACACATATATAAACCTTTTAGATAATAATTAAAGAATTAATTACTATGCAGGTTGATAATGAAGAACATAATGAGGGGTAACAAACATATTTAATTAAATCAACAAAAAATAAGCTAAAATAGAAAACATATTCCTGTGGCGAATTTAGAAGTTGTTTACAGTATCAATACTATAAACATCAACAAATGCTTATTAATCATTCGTTGATTATTAATCTCGTACTACATGTATATTTACTTTGAAAAATATCAATATGCATTCTTTTAATACTAAAAAAGAAAAGAAATACATATATATATATTGACTTACTTGATTCATCAATGATTGTAACACTTATACAAATTGAGACATAGGCTTAGAAAAATTACTTTTTTTTAATACAAACCATTTTTTCCCAATTAAACATAGTTAGGATTACAATTTCTTTATAAAAACAACTCCATGTATTTAATTTTAGTTAAAAGTTTTAAATAAAATGATAAGTTTTGAGGGTTTTTTCTAATCCTAACTTAATTCGTATTTTTGACTGTACCAGTCCAAATGTTGAAAATCTTTTTTCAGTAATTGCTGAAGAAGCTTTGGCTGTTATAAATTGTTCAATTTCAGTAAAGACTTTGCTATTAAATTTGTTGATTTGAATTTGCTGACTCTTCTACTATTCATATAGAATAACTTCTTTTACTGCATTCTTCTCAAAAAAATGTTCTTCAAAAGGTGAAGATTTGGCTTTAAATTTTATTATCCGTGGAAGCATAGAGTTACATGAATATTTTTGTTTTACAAAATTTAATGTATCCATTTTTTTTCTTCTCAATTAGTTCACTTTGACTGAATCTTGGTTCAAGCATATATAGCAAAAAGAGCATTACAGTAAGGGCCATTTTATACCTGGACTCAAACTCGAGACTTCTTTACTTATCTTTTCTTTCTTTTAATATTTTTTAAAGATCTTTTCAAATATAAACTGCATCAATAATGGAACAATTATTACTTTAAATATTAAGATTGGCAACTGCAATACACTTTAACAATTCAAACATATCTTCAACATTTCTTTTTTAGAGTAAAATTAGACAGACACAAGCTTTTGAATATTTTTTATCAATAACATTCCTATTTTTTTTTTTCCACAAATTTTAAGTGAGGCAATTTTTAAGGTAAACATCTAAAGCAATTGAAAAAGAATCACACCTAGTATTATACGGAAGAACTAATTTGGCAGTATTTATATTTGACTCGTGAGCATGTTTTAGAAGTGTTTCTTATTTCCTCAAATGAAAACCAGATTACATCTTTGTTTCTTTTAGTTTTAGGCATTCTTTTACTTTAATATATATAAATAGCTTTCTTAAAGTAAAA
Source organism: Maratus speculifer (assembly GCA_964019185.1). Classification (NCBI taxonomy): domain Eukaryota; kingdom Metazoa; phylum Arthropoda; class Arachnida; order Araneae; family Salticidae; genus Maratus; species Maratus speculifer. The sequence continues at coordinate 244,787,562 of OZ025289.1, forward strand.
TACAATACAAAGTAACTAGTAGCACACAGAATAAAATCACGAATGGAGAGAATGACTTATGATTATGCTTTGATATATGATGCAATCCTCAATAAATCATAATTAATCAAGCAATCTAAGTAGTAAAATTGCATTTTTGGCTGGAATATGCCATTGCTATTTTTTTTTTTTTTTAAATAAAATGTTCAAAAAAGAATTAAAACTAAATATTTTTTTTTCTTTATAGCTCACTATAGAAAAATTAGTTTGCAATGTAAATTTATAAGCAGTAAGAAAAGTTAGATTGATTTAAAGTGTTTGTCACTTTAAAAATTTATTAATGTCTTTAAAAAAAAAAAAAAAAAAAAAAAAAAAAAAAAAAAAAAAAAAGCTTATAGTTTCTGCATAACTAGGATATTGCATATTTTAATAATGTGTAAAATAAATGAAAAGATTAAGGAAACACAAAAAACCAAATGAAAAAAAACCAGCATGTTTTTTTTTTTTTTAAACCACTTGGTTTGAACCAGCATGTTTTAAACCAAACAACCTTCATGCAAAAACTACAAGATTAAATCATTTGAAATTTAAAATATATAATTGTTGCATAATTTTGTAGCGTCATTTCAAGTTTTATGAAAATCAGATGCATAGTTCAATTACAAGGACAATCAAAAGTATTCTATTACACACCAATAAACAATTGCCAAAATAGGCCAAATGATTGTGAAACTGCATCAATAAAATGTTTTATACTCAAAAAGTAGGGAAAAAATTATAAATAAGAAAAAGAAGAATGAAATACACGTTTATCAATTGGAAGTTTCATATTAATATACAACTATACGTTGCAAAATCAATTTAGAAATTCTAAAAATATAGTTTTAATAGCCTTTCATTTTTTTACCTGTTGCCCAATCTATACATATAATAAAACAGTAGGACCCGGTGTGTCTGTACATTGAAGATAATTGACAAAAATGGAGTCAGGGCGATAAAAGAAAACCAATGAAACACAAAAAAAATTTTTTTGAATTTTTTGTCTGTCTGTCTGTCTGTTTGTTCGAGGTTATCTTCGTAACTACTGAATGGATTTTTATGCGGTTTTCACTAATGAAGAATGCACACTCCCGGGCAGTGTATAGGCTTTGTTTCATCAAAATCGGACAACAGACAAAAAAGTAACAAAAAGAAACAAAAGAAACTATTAGGTGCGCTGCTCACGTTTTTTAGTACATATAAAATCCAATAGATGTCACTGTGCGATTTTAAAACGCGCTATCGTTATGTTTTCGCCAGTCTACTTAAGTATGAGAAAGTTTCAAGCTGGCTGTCGTTCCATGTGGTTTAGTCGGTAGAACGTCAGTGCGCCATACTGATGGCCCGGGTTCGATTCCCAGCATGGAATTTTTTTTCACTATGTTGGCATTAACGCCTATAAGCAATTAAAAGAATTTGAAATATTGTATTCAAGGCGAATTTTCTCTCTGGGAAAATTTCCTTGCATTAATATGTCAGTGTAATTTTTTTTTCGATTTAATTTTTTTTTTCGAAACTTTGTTTTTCTTAAAAAATTACAGTAAATATTTGATATTTCCCAACGTTTTTTGAATGATCGACTTGCTTTTTTTTTTTTTAAATGTATGTCTGAACCTTATCTAACTACTTCTTCAAGATTTCTTTAGATAAACCGACCAGCGTAGCGGGCGAAGGCCGCTAGTTTTAAAATAAATGGAGAAAAGTCATATATTTTTAAATAAATTTTGCTGCTTAGGCTTTCTTATAAGCATAAAAGAAACAGTGAATTTTTTTAATTGATTTTGGTGCCTATGCCAGATTAATGTATAGTAATTGTAACTTTTTTTTTAAAGTTTGGGGTGAATGATTACAGTAAAAAAAAAATAAAGGAAGAATTTCAAGTTTAACATGTAAGACTTATAATAGAGCATTTAAAAACAATTTTTACTATTATGCTTAACTAAGAAAACAGTTTACTTTTTCAACAATTTTGATTATTTTTTAAAATATGGTTCAAATGGTAAACTTACTGCATTTCAGTATTCAAAAAACAGTAAATTTTGGGAGGGGAAAAAAACTATATTTTATTAAAATTTTTAGAAAAATTACATTTAGAAAAAATCCTTACTACTTTTTAAATATTGATATCCCCCCCCCCCATTTTTTTTTCAAGATTTTTAAATTTGTATTATACAAAACTGCACAAAAAACATCAATTTTTTTTTTTTTTTTTTTTTTTTTTTTTTTTTTAACTGATATATACAGGGTGCCCACTCTCAGCTGTGGCTAACAGATAACTCCTTAACCGTTAGTTATAGACATATAGTTCCAGTTACAAAAATGTTTTAAATGAGGTAAAGAAATACTTTTAAAGAGATTTGCTTCAACAAAAACATTTCATATGAATTACGAAATTAAAAATTTTATACCGTCCTCCAGTTCTATAAGTTATGTTTAGTAAAATTTTCCTGTTACTCTGACAAGACAAAACAAAGCTCCATTATTCTACAATTAAAATTGACCGAGTAATAGCTGTTTAAAGTTGGGAAATTTTTTTTGCTTCAAATTAGGGGTCATTCACAAACTTAATAAAAATATAACTTCATAAAAAAAATTAAAAATTAGTTGAAAGTAAAATTGAAATTGCAATATAAATTTGAGATGTTTAATCATTCTAAAACATTAATGCAAAATACAGTAGACTCCTTCAAATCCGCACAGCTTGGGACCAGAGGTTGTGCGGATTTTAGAATTTTGCGGATTTCTGGTCATTGCTTAGTATATATTTTTTTAAAAGTAATTTGAATGTAATTAATAATGAAATCAAAAATATAATGAATGTTTACAATATATTAAACTATTAAATTTTGTAATAAACTAAAATAAGAAAAATTTATATAATTTTTAAAAGGATTAAAATACTAAAAGCAAAGGTCACATTTAATAATCAATAATGTATAATTAAATATTCATTATAATGATGAAATGTGTTTTTCCTAAATTATTCAATAAAACTTGCCTCATACATTTTTAATTTACATCAGTATTATAAAATAACGAAGCTTTATTTCAGATTTGCCCAGACTTAATAACTAAAAATACTTGATTAATGCATAAATATATTTGGTAAGATTGTGATTACCAATGATAACAGCAATATCTTGATTTTTTTCAGAAATAAATTATTCTTTCCTCATGAAAAAAACATAAATTCAGTAACCTTAACAAAAATTTAAAAAATAAAAAATGTATGGAATTGATATAAAACTAAAAAAGTCAAATTTTGCATCTACATCTGAACTGGATGTTTCATTGGATGTAAATCCATAAATTATGTGCGGATTTTAGGGAGTTGCAGATTTGAGGGAGTCTACTGTATATAATTTGGAATAAAAATTTAAGGGGGAGAGGAACAGAATTTTTGTTAAATAATGAAAATTAATAGCCTCAGTTATTTATAAAATGATACATTTTTAAATGTTGTTAGATTACACTAGCCTGCAAAAGCTGAGTTAGGTTATGTTTTTTAGCTTTTAGTAGTTGATTCTTATGTATTCTGTACCGCTGAATCCAAAATTTACCTTCATTTTTTACCATCAAGTAAATTAAAGAAAAAAATAGCAAAAAGTTTTACTATAAAATAGCTGTCGTTGTGTTTTTTATTTTTGATTATTGATTTTTATGCATTTGTTTCCTTCCGAAAATGACCTTCATTTTTAACTGTCACCTCAAGATATTTTGCAAATTGTAAATTTCAAAGTTTAAAAGCTCACAATTGAAATTGAATCTCTTCACCCAAATCATTGGATCCCTCAGCTGTTTAGCTGTGAGAATCGTAGTATAAGACAAAACTAGTCAGATGTAGCAATCCCAAAACTTTCTTCTATCTTATGCATGTTACAGGAATGAGATTCTTCAGACTTCAGTTTGTATCTCAGACTTTCCTTCAATTTTTAAAGAAATTTCACCAATTAAATTTTTGGGAAAATTTTATATTTTTTCCTTAGCTTTTTACTTTTGTTTTTGTACTTGTGTCCATTTTTTCTGAATCCCTTTTAATGACCTGAATTTTTAATATGCTTTCCGTAGTATTACTAATTTGTCTTTTAAATAACACTTTAAAAATTTTTCTTTTTTATTTTTTTTTCCTTAAATCTTCATTCTTAGTGGTTGACTTGCTGCACCTTTAACAATCAATTATAATCAATTTAGTTCCTTAAAAATTTATTTTTGTTTTTAAAAAAAGAGTAGGAACTCTGTTCTACCATATACTTAATGTGGTTGCAATTATTTTGATTTTGCTCTTTCAAGAAAAGTATCTACTATTTTTTTAATTACAATTAAAAACATTCATTGTATTAATGTTTGGTTTTATTAATTTTAGTAATTGGTTTTATTAATGTTCTGTATCTTGGTAAAATAGACTTTTTACTGCAGTAAGTAAATAATTCCTGCCTAATTATTTCTAAAAGTTTCTTTTTAATTTACTTAAAGCTAAATTGTATGTAATATAAAAATTTTAACAGCAGTTATAATATTTATTCCGCTTGAAATTCATAAGTATTATTGCTCAAATGTCGTTCTCACAGTTTTCAGGTTTTTTACTTTTTTGTCAATCTCATCCCTGATGTTAACACTTTCTGAAAAACCTAGCATAGCAACACCACCGGTTAGATGGTTTACATCAAAATCTAGTCAATAATTGCCGAAACGTCAGTGAAGGCTTACTTTGGAGACACGAAAATTTTTGGTTTCCGTCTGTCAGTCTGTCTATTCTGCGATAACTGCCGTAAAAAACATCTGATCTCTTTGAAATTAAGTAAGAACGTTCATGAGCTATCGGGATTTAGCTGTATAGCTTTTTGTTAGGTTTGGATCATTTGTTCGTAAAATACAGAACATTCCATTTTGTATCACAATGCTTTCCTATGGCAAATCAAATGGAAAGAAAATGGCTCTTTTGATTAATGGATTTAAATGATAAATGATGGATATTGAAATTTCCAAATATGGATCTTAATTTTATCTTATTTTGAAATTTTGTCTAAGCATTTGTCAGATTTTTTTAAATATTTCTGCTAATTTTGCGGATTTTTTATACATGAGTTCAAATAATATAAAACATTTTGTTTTAGAATTTTTTTACTTAAAATGTACATGTTTCATTATTTCTCTTTCTTTTATTTGTTGCATAGCAACAAAACATCTTTTTAACCGTAATTCCGATGATTTTCGAATTTCCCTCCATTGAATGAAAATAGCGCGTTTGGTTAAAGTATTTAAACGTCAAATTATGGGTGTTAAAAAAGTTTCAACTAAGATTTTAAATTATTCCTATTCTTTTGAAATTTTGTCAATATATTTGTAAGATTTTTTTTTAAATTAGGTTAATTTTTCGTGGAATTTTAAAAATGTTTTCAATAATATAAAACAGTTTGTTTGATCAATTTACATATTTGACATGACATAAATTTCATTTTTTTTTCTCTTTTGTCTGTTGCTTAGCAATGAAAATAGCCGATAAAAAATAAAACATTTAAATAATTCCAATTGCGAAAAATTAAGAGGTTATTACATTAATAACATATCTTTTTTAACACTTTCCAATATAGCTGAAAATTGCTTATGTATTTAATTTGTCTGTCCGTCTGTATGTCAATTTTTTCTAACTCACGTAAATATAGTCCGATATGTTTGAAATTGATACATATTATTGTGGTTTACTGTGGCATATTCTGTATTGAAAATGAAGCGTTGAGCATTTCCTGTTCATTTACAGAGTCACTCAAAAGAATTCCTTGCATTACGATCTGCAGTGGAAAATAGTTTGCTGTGTGTTTTCATGATATCTTAAACATATTGAAATTGATGCAAATCACTAAGGTTTATTAAAAGTGTCATACTATAGACCATGGCACACAAATAACTTAACATTCTTTTACAGGAACTTGCAAAAGAATTTGGTTATAGAAGAAAGTGAGCAATAATTGAACTTATGAACAAAATAATATTAAAGTTTTGTCCAGTTTGTTATTTATCCTTAAAAATCTCAATATAAAATGATATTTAAGATGTATTCTATCCATTGTCATAATCAATAGAAAATTACGAATGTAAATTTAATGAGTGTACGGGAAGAAATGTGCTTTATTACCTAAAAAAAAATATCATAATATGTAGTTCATAAAAGTTTTAGAATATCATTGCATAAAAGAATTATCAATTTAACGCATCAAATTTCTGAAACCTTGTACTTATTTTTAGGTGGGCTTGTAATTACATAAATGCGTAGCACTTTTAGTCGTCGTCTGATCTGTATGTCTGCCTATATATCCTTCTGTCTGTCTACTGCAGAAAATTTTAAAAATAGTATCAAACAAAATGGTTTGAAATTTAAAATATATGATTGTTGGAAAAATTTGTGGAGTCATTTCTAATTTTATGAACATCGGATCGATAGTTTAATTACAGGGACAGTCAAAAGCATTCCGTTACATTACACCAATGGGGAAAATACCTTCAATTGCATTTTAATGATGTTATATTTTTCGTACATAATGAAATTGATATAGATCTATGAAGTACATTAAATATACATTCTGTACAGAATGATGTACAAGGAATATTATTGCTTAATTTTCAAGGCCACACAAAAATATTCCATTACATAATGTTAATGGGGAAAACAATGTTTGGGGTGTATTTTAATTATATTGAATTATTTAACATTTTATTAAATTGATATACATTGCTGAGGTCTACTACATGTTACTTCCTACATAACAGAAAGCACATAGTATTTACACGGCACATAAAAGATTACAGACTGGAAGTTCATTTTTAGTTTTGATATGTGCTTTGAAGTACCATAATTTCGGGTGTATAAGCCGCGGACATGGGTGCAAGTTTTCCGTCCACGGGACGGAATTCAGTCTTTTAAAAGTTCCCGAGGACGGAAGCGAGACGGAAAAATCTCCGACGACGAAAAATAATCGCGAAAATGACGCGTTTTTCGCCAAAAGATCGCAGAAAAAGACAGGATTTTTCATCAAAAGATTATAAATAAAACGTGATTTTTGTCAAACGATCGCGGAAAAAAGCTCTGATTCATTTAAAAGATCGCAAAAAGGACGCGTTTATCGTTAAAAAAAAAAAAAAAAAAAAAAAAAAAAATGCGGAATAAAAACAATTTTTGCCGACGATCTCGAGAAGAACGTTATTTTTGTCGAAGAATCGCGAATATGACGCAGTCTTTGTCAAGGAATCACAGAAAAGACGCGATTTTCGTCAAAAGATCGAGGAAAAGGCGTTTTTCGTCAAAAGATAGTGAAAAAAAGGGACGATTTTTTTCAAAAGATTGCAGATAATATGGGATTTTTGTCAAAAGATCGCAGAAAAAGACACGATTTTTCATCAAAGGATTGTGAATAAAACGTGATTTTTGTCAAATGATGGCGGAAAAAAGTTATTTCTGTCAAAAAAAAACTCAGAAAAAAGCGCTATTTCATTTAAAAGATCGCAAAAGGACGCATTTTTCGTAAAAAAAAATTGCGGAATAAAAGCGATTCCTGCCGACGGATCTCGAGAAAAACGTTATTTTCGTCGAAGAATCGCAAAAATGGCGCAGTCTTTGTCAAGGAATCACGGAAAAGAGCGATTTTCCTTAAATGATCGTGGAAAAATACGCGATTTTTATCAAAAGATCGAGGAAAAGGCGTTTTTCGTCAAGAGATCGTGAAAAAAGACACGATTTTTTTCAAAAGATTGCTGATAATACGGGATTTTTGTCAAAAAGGTCGCAGAAAAAAGCGCTATTTCTGTCAAAACATCGCAAAAAAACACGCGTTTTTCGTTAAAAAATAACAAAATAAACGCGAATCCATGACGAAAGATCGCGAAAATGGCGCAGTCTCTTTCAAAGCATCGCAAAAAAGACACGATTTTTGTCGAATGATAGCGGGAAAAAAACGTTATTTTTGTCAAAATTGCGGAGAAAACGCGATTTTTTGTGAAAGGAGCGAAGAAAAGACGCGAGTTTTGACAAAAAATCGTGGAAAAGACGCGAATTTTGTCAAAGGATCGCGAAAAAGTCGCGAATTTTTGTCAAAAGGTTCCCGAAAAAGTCGCGCATTTTCATCAAAGAATCGCGAAAGTCACGAATTTTCGTCAAAGGATTGCAAAAAACGCGATTTTTGGTCAAAAGATCGCGATAGAGACGCGATTTTTGTCAAAGAATCGCTAAACAGACGCGATTCTGTCAAAAGATCGTGGGAACAGCAAATTTCCTCAAACGGTCAGGGAAAAAAACGTGAATCATGCACCTGCGTATGTGCTCACTGGGAGGGGGGGGGGGGGGGGGGTGATTCAAAATATTTTCAGTCCTGGCAAAATTTCAAACTTGCACCCATGGCCGCGGATCAAACAATTCTTTTTGGGCCCAGAAATCTTATTTAGTGATTGACGACAAATATTTACGGCGATCTAACTAGTTATATTTGTTTTTAAAAAAATTCTGGGTCAAAAAAGAATTGTTTGATCTGTGGCTTATACACCCGAAATTACGGCAAATGTTTTCATATTACGTTATATGTATAAATGTTAAAAGTTTATACTGGGTTACACCAAAGTATCTGTAAGGGATACTGAGTATGAACGGAAATAGCTTAAAAGATTTTTTTTTCCTTTTAAATCATGCATTTTTATGCTGGACTACATTTAGCACACTAAAATATCTTTGTAAATATAAATAAAACAATTTACAAGGCCATGTAAAACAATTGGAAACAAAGCCTTCTAATGATGATAATCTGGAAGAGTGATTTCAGTAGATTTAAGCTAATGTAAGTCTTAATTGAGTTACAGCTAGTAATTAAGTAACAGTTAATTAGTAGCATGTAAATAATAATAGTAGGTCATAATACAGGGTTGTATAAGACTGTTCAAGTAGATTTGCTGAAAGTGAAATTAAAATCTGTTATGCGTTTTTAAAACATTGCAAGATAGTTAAAAAGAGTTAATGAAATATGTTTCTCTGTCCATCTGATCATCTGTATGTCTTTCTGAACTCGAACTTGCATCAATATAGTTTGACTAATCTGGAATTGTTATGTGTTATTTTATAATGATTTTAAAGAAAGATTTAACATGCCAAAAGATAAAAAGATTTAATATGCCATGTCCAGTACTGAAATACAGTGTGTAAATCTTATAGTTTAATTGCAGAGACAATCAAAAGAGTTCTATTACATAATGGGTCATGGGAAAATATCATAATTATACAAGTATGTATAGTGGTCGTCTGGTCCACCCATCTGTTTCTCTGTCTGTCCCTATATACTAGCGCAAAAACTACAATACTGTATAATGGGAATTTAAATACATAAAATCGTTGCAAATCATTTCACATTTTATGAGAATCCAGTCACTACTTAATAATAGTTTTCTCCAATTTATTACATCCTATCATTCGTAAATAATTCAGTCATATGCCATGACAGGTATTGATTCTAGGTTGCAATGGTGATTATGCCCATTTAAGAGATAATAATATTATTTCTGTATTACTGAGTTTAATGTATAACATCGTTATAAATTTTCTATTCATACATTTTTGCCTAAAAGTGCAGCAGCTCTTACACCAAGGTCTGAATATTTAAAAAATTTCGTCGTAATAAGAACGCACCTCATTTAATGGGTTTGAAGTGCCATTTCCGACTTGTTTATTCTTATATTCATTTATGTTATTGGAAAACTTTCAATTGCTGTTTGTATAATCTTAAATGTTACTCAAAGTATAGTAAAAAGTAGTTACTTAAAGAGCTGACGTTGAGGCTCCTGATCTGCAGATTTACTAGTGTATGTCAACTTAAAACTGAATATGAAATTTGATAAAAATCCGTGCATTAGTTTTTTCAATCTATTGCAAAATCTTTTTTAAAAAAATTGCATAATAGCGCCAAAGAATTAATCAGGATCAATTTTTTATCAGGTACTAACTGAATCTGAAGTTTGATGAAAATCCATGCATTAGTTCTTGAGGCACGTTTATTGCAAAATCGTGAAAAATGTTGCATAGCAATGCCATCAGTTAAGAGATTTACACTAAAAACTAAACAGCACTAATTTATATCAAGGACTAACTCAATCTGAAGTTTTAGAAAATTTCCTGCATTAGTTCTTGAAATAGAGCTATTGCAGTAATCACAAATAATGCACCATGGCTGTGCCACTTGTTGAGGGATTTGCAGCAAAACAACATTAGTACCATGTTATATCAAGTACTAATTAAATGTAAAGTTTTATGAAAATCCATGCTCTAGTTCCTGAGATATAGCGATTGTGAAAATTCTAAATAATGCAGCATAGCAGTGCCACTTGTTGAACGATATACATCAAAAACTAATCAGATCTAGTTTATATCAAGGTCTAACAGAATCTAAAGTTTTGTGAAATTCCGTGCATTAGGTCTTGAGATAGAGTGGCTGCAAAACTTTTGACACATATTGTATTATTGACAGACATTTTGTAAAAACATGTTTTTTAGTTTTCTGACCCTTAAGGGGACGGTGGACGTTAAAAATTTATTTTATTCATTTTTATCATAGCAATATGAAATATTGTGTCTATATACATTTCACGAAAAGCATATAGAATACCTTCAAAAAATTTCCAACCTTATTAAAATTTGTAATTTTTTACAAAAATTTAAATTTGTAAACGAAATTTTAAAATGCTCCTCGTGCCTTAATTTTTGAAATATTTTCTTGCTTTTGCATTTTTATCACTTAAAACTATATCATAAACAAATTTGTGTAAGATTTTTTAAATATCTTGAATAGATAATTTTTTACAGATTTTTTTCTACATTCCTTACCGATTTTCATCAAAATTTTGCCTTTTAATAATTAAAAAATAAAATTTGACTATCTTAATGAAGACGAATTTTAAAAAGCTTACACAATTTCTTTTTAAATAATATCAGGATACTTCCTTATCAATTTTATAAATATTGATCATAAATTAAGACGCAAGGAGCAATTCAAAAATCTAAAAACGCTGAAAAATTAGTTTTGAGAAAAACGGACTTAAAGTATATATAAATAAATTTATCTTTATTATTTACTCCTTAAAATCTTCATAAATGATATTTTAATAAGAAAAAACTGTTTAGCTACTATTATACCCCAGAAATAGACTTTTTTCTGACGATTTTGCTATAGATGATTTTGCTCAAATAAAAGTCTACTGTCCCCTTAAGGCCACTGTCCTCGCTCGAGGAAACGCTCGCGAGCTAATGCTATTCCTATGGGGAAGCATTTTTTTAATAACTCTTTCGCATTTTGGCATTTTTGAATAATTTTTTTTACATTGGATAGCTGAAGTGCATGCCGACAGCGCACCTTTTTTACTTTTTCGATTTTGGTTGCAGATATTTTTTACAAAGTTAGCTTAACTTTCAAAACCGGTTTCGAAACTGAAAGTGCTTTTTAAAAAATGTATCTGCAACCAAAATCGAAACAGTAAAAAAGGTGCGCTGTCGGCATGCACCTCAGCTATCCAATGCGAAAGAGTTAGAAAAATGCTACCCCATAGGAATAGCATTAGCTCGCGAGCGTTTCTTCGAGCGAGGACAGGGACCTTCTGGATTTCAAAAATTTTCGTAAATTCAATCCTTGTAAAGATAGAAAAAAGTAAAAATGAAATAAATTATTGAACTAAATAAAATAAAATTTTAAAAAATTACATCATGTTGCAAACACAGCTGGATTGCTAGTTACTGGATTTTAAGTGCACTGTCTTCTACTTCAGATTATTAGTAGTGAAATTAAAACCACATAGAATGAGAGCCATAACTCATGAATTTTTGAATTATCACACTTTTGTAGCAAAACAAGGATGCGATATGTTAAAATACAATTATCTTAGACAATCTAAAATTTAATAAAAGTTAACTCAATCGCCCGGGAATCGGCGCAACGATGCGACGCACGTCGCAGACTCTTGGGAAGGTCTGCAGACTATTTTCCAACTGTTGAAAATTTAGCAAAAATTAAAAACATTTCGGTCCTAAATCCAAAAATTCGGACATAAAATGTATCGCGAATTTCGATATATAGGCTTCGAAAAGAAATCTATTTCGTCAGAGATCGCGAAAAACACGCGAATTTTGTCCAAAGATCGCGAAAAAACGGCAAATTTTGTCAAAATGTCACGAAAAAAAAAACGGAAAATTTTATCAAAATATCACGAAAAAAACGGAACATTTCTTCAAAAAATCGCGAAAAAGACGGCAAGTTTCTTCAAAACATCGCAAAAAAATGGCAAATTTTTTTCAAAAAATCACGAAAGAAACGGCAATTTTCGTCAAAAAATCACGAAAAAACGGCGAATTTCATCAAAAAATCACGAAAAAACAGAATATTTCTTCAAAACATCGCGAAAAAACGACAAATTTCTTTAAAAAATCGTGAAAAAAAGGTAGTTTTCGTTAAATACTGCAAATTTCGGAACTGCAAGATTTCGAAAAAACTGCAAATATCTTCAAAAAATAACGAAAAAATGGCAAGTTTTTTCAAAAAGTCGCGAAAAGACGACAAATTTCTTCAAGAAATCGTGAAAAAAACGACAAATTTCTTCAAGTGATCTCGAAAAATCTGCAAATTTTGTCAAAGGAGAGCTCCCCCTCTTTCGGACAATGTATGAGATGTTAAAAATTCTGAGAACAAAGGCAACTTCTTTTTTAAAGTATACTTTTCTTTTATACCTATCACAAATACTTGGGAGGTTTCAGTGCATCTAATGTAATGCGAGGGATTGGTCTGCAGACTGTTTTTTAAGTTTTTACTTGTATTGCAGACTGCAGAAAAAAATTCTGCTGCTGGGCTCAATCGTAAGACTTGTGCGCTTTTTTTTTTTTTTTTTTTTTTTTTTTTCTTCAAAGCGCAGATACATATGAAATAAGTTATTCGAATGCTTTAAGCACTTGGCATTTGACCCCTCAAAGAAGCCGAACTCATTTGTTCACATGCAGAAATGTAATATAAGTCATGAATTTTTAAAGTTTCATAACTGTAAATTTTAGTGTTATATGGACGGAACTTTCTTTGTCTTACTTGTCAGTGTAATAGAAAAATTTTACTAAATATAACTTATAGGATCAGGGGACTGTATGAAAATTTAAATTTCGTAATTTTTTAAGAAATACTTTTATTGACCCAAATCGCTTTTAAAATGTTTCTTTGCCTCATTTAAAATATTTCTGTAATTGGAATTATATAATTGGTCTACTATGACTAACGGTTAAAGAATTAGCCATTGGCCACCATTGAGAGTGGACACCCTGTATAATGAAAAACTATGAAATCTAATATAACTTCATGTACTTTTATTTAAAAAAAATAATAATAATAAAAATCTGAAGGTTAATTTAGTGAGCAGATTTATCACATATATAATAAAAACATACACATAAAAGTTTAAATGTCTATCTCAAATACCAAAAAAAAGGACTCAGCATTTTTAAAGCAGGAAAGTGACGAAAATAAGAACATGGAGAAAAAAATCATTTAAAATTTTATTTTGTATGGGTAATTGCACTAGGTGTATTAACAAAATTTACAATATCTTGTGATATATGTAATTTCTGCATGGATAAAAATGAGCTGTCAAAATACTCACAATTAAAACAAGCTTTCATTTAATATTTAAAAAAAGGAAAATCGATTTTTTGACCAAATTGTGAAATAAACTGTCCCCTTTAATATTTAGATTATCTTTTTTTCTGCAAGTTTGTTCTGATATTATGCAAATTAATAAATAATCATGAAAATTAGAATAATTAATGCAGAAAATGCCAAAATACAAAGAACAGTGTTTCAGGAATGTAAACAATAAAGACAGAATTCATATAGTATCAATTTTTGCATAGATTTTTCCCTTTATTTCACTGGAGAAAAATTTAAAGTCTACATTATATAAGACCTTGCAAATTCTGCTATTTAAATAGTATTAAATGGAAAAATTTTAATCGGAAATATCGGTTTCATACTTCTTGAAAAGTAGTCTTCCTAAGTAATATGCGCACTTTGTAGGGAGAAAAAATTTGTGTTGAAAAAAAATCTTTTCAAATTTAAGTGTAATTTTTACTATTTTTTGTTTTGAAAAAATCTTTTTTTTAAATTACGTATTCTTCAATTTAGAAAACTATTTTGTTTTTTGAAATTTTTCACAAAAAATTTTGAAAGTTTAGTTTTTTATGTTTTATTATTTTCTGCAAGAATTATTACAGTTTTCATTATTTACATACTGCACGTGCACACTCTCTCAAATCTGCACAGCTCGGGATCAGAGGTTGTGCAGATTGGAAGCAGGACGTTTCGTTCCCGCCATTTCGGTCCTGTCATTTCGGTCCCGCCGTTTCGGTCCCAAGACATTTCGGTCCCGAGACACTTCGGTTCCGAGACATTTCGGTCCTTAGCCATTTCGGTCCCTAACCGTGTAAACTGAAATTTTGTCTAATAAGACATGATTTTATAGGGAACATTGCAGAGTTTTTAAACTGAAGGCCATAAAATTTTAGTATAATGCGATTATAAGTGCCCGAAAACCGCACACACGTGTAATTCTTATCAAAAATATTATAATTCACACAAATTTTGTATGGTAATCCTAATTGGTAATCCTAATGATAATTGGTAATCCTAATTCTCAAAACAGTTAGTAATTTTAATATAAAATTCAAATTAATATTTTATTAAATATATTTATTAATTTAATAACATTATTAATTTGCATAATGAATTTTACTTTAAACTAAACTCAATATATAATCCATTTTATATCCAATACATTATTTCATTTCCTAGTACCTCTAAACTTGAAATTTATCTTTTACTTGTTTATTTATTGTATATCCAAAATTACAGAAATTTAAAACTATTAGTATAGTTAAAAATAAAACTAAAATAAGAATTTTTTTTTTTTTTTTCTGTTAAAGTTGAAGCGAAAAGGTAATACAAATAAATAAATAAATAAAAACTTAGTTTTATCACTTGAAAATTGAAAATAGAATTAGTTAAAATATTATTATATTACATTTTAATATATCTTATTAAATTATGTATTATATTTTATATATAATATTTATATTATTATATTTATATATAATACTTATATTATTATATTTTAAAATATCATTATATTAATTTTTTGTAAATAAAAATAAAAAATAATCATCTTATTAGAATGAAATAGGCCCAGTTTTAATAAAATTAACTCACAAAAATTTCCTTCATGGCGTGAGAAGACTGCTAAAAAATACAATCAATAAATACTATTATTTAAAGAAAAAAAAATCGGAGGCAAATTTCTAAAAACAATTTTTTTTTTTTTTTTTCATAGCATACCCAGTTACGAAATCACTATTGCTTTCGCAATGTTAATAATGGAAAATAATTTATGAAAACAAATTTATAAGTTGTAACTTTGTATTATAAAAATAATAAGAAAAGTAAAAAATAATAAGAAAAATTAAAAATTGGTTCTTCAATAAATATATCTCATTTCTGAATTATCAAAGGAGAGAGTGTAGAGGGGTGATTTGAGGAAATATGTATATATTTATAACTTATAACTGTTTAATTAAATTATTAAAGAAATTTATTATTATACTAATTAAAAGAAAAAAACTAAGCGCAGTTTTTTATTATTTAATTAATGCTAATTTAAATCTTCTAAAAAATGTACGTAACAGCCAAAAAAGTATTAATGACAGTTTATATAAAATACTGATATTAATAATTAATAATAAAATTTAATATATTTATTCTGATTAATAATACTACTACTAAAAGCAAAAGACAATATCCTCTAAACTTATATCACATTGTTTAATAATAATAATAAATCAGGTCGCTGTGATTTTATTATTACGAGTTATAAAAGTTTAAATTTATCAGACTCTTATATTCAACTTTTTATAAAACTTGGGGGTAAGCAGGGAGAGAATTAGAAAATTTTTAAGAAGGCCTGAAAATGTTAAACTTACATCTTTTGGTAGGCCCACAACAATTAGATTCCTACTTATAAAGTAGCGGGTAAAGAAATAAAAATGGACCGATTTGTCTCGGGACCGAAATGGCCAGGAACCGAAATGTCTCGGGGCCGAAATGTCGTGTACCTATTTTAGAATTTTGCAAATTTCTGATGATTGTTTGTACTGCAATTTTTAAACTATAATTCGAATGTAATAATGTAATCGAAATTATAATGAATACTTACAGTAAAGTAAAATATTAAAATAAGTAAAGTAAGAAAAAGTATGATTAAATTATTAAAGATAAAGATCGGGTAAATATTTGATATTGTATAATTAAATATGCATAATACAGATGGTATACATTTTTTGTTTAATTTTTTTAATTATACAATTAAAGTTCGTCTTAAAGGCGGTATACCTATTATTTCACATCAAAATCATAAAGTAAGAAAGTTTCATTAGCCAAACTTAAAAACCTAAAAGTTTGCTTAATACATAAATATATTTGATAAAATGATTGTGATTACCAGTGAGATATATATCCTTTAAAAATAAATTTATACTTCTGTTATGGAAACCATGAGTCCAGCATGTTAACAAGAATTACATATTAAATTATATGCAGAATGATATAAAACTAAAAAAATCTGTAATTTTGACTTTACATCTGAACTGAAAGTATCATTATTTACATATGTGATGATATGTGAATTTTAGGGAGCCTGCTGTATTTAAAAAACAAGATTGTTTTTTTGGTCATCTGACCTGAGTTTTCTACTGAACAGATTTTAAACAATTATTTTTTAAGTTAATGCTGTTCATATGTCGATGTGCTCGCAATAGCTATTATTTAAAATATTTCATTTTTAATTTAATTTTAAAAGCTTTCCGTAAATTTCCTGAAAATGGTATCAGTCTGATTGCTTTCATTGTTGAAGAGAAATAATGCGATTTATTAATCTTTACCCTTATTAATGCCATTTTCTTATTAGAATTAAAAATAACTTAAACAGAAAATGACGTCACGCTTTAAACATCGCTCATTTTCCTTCCTCATAAAGTTGTTACATTTCAAAAAATTTTCATTCCGCTGTTGCTGAGTTTGAGATGATAAACAAAAAATTAAGTCTTATTCAAAATTTTTACTTAAAAGGCGATAAAAATAATTCTAATATAAGTTCAAAGTATACATTTATTTATTTTTTTTTATATATATGAAACAACAATTAATAATAAAAATATTCTATGACAATGGCTGTGGAAATAGTATTAAGAAATTTTAAATAAAAAATATATTTTTAATTTGTAACATCTATATTATTATTATTGTCGCCATTTAAATAAAACGGTGAGCTTTTTAAAGTTCACCTTGTGTACTTTGTGATTTAATATTTTTATTTAACCTAACTCAATTACTACGTTTAACCCAAACCAAAAATTTTCAACAATTCACTGTACAATGTCGAATTATTTATACTTGACTGTAAACAGATATTATAATTAATCTATAACCAATAGAAACAGTCTTCATTTATTTTTCTTATTAAATTCTTCAGAGAGATAAATATCAGATAATTCCTTTCTTCAATTAATCACTATTCGGAACGGATATTGCGGATCAAGATTTCTCTGTTTATCCCGCTCTTCCACTGGCATAGAATGGAAGGCCTTCAAAGCGATCGAACTTTTCCCAAATCTCCGTCATTACGGTTTTGGTCACGTGACAATTTGTGGTGGATAAAGTCTTTTTATCCCTTTTACTTAACGTTGCGCAACTGCTATTCGTATTCGTGATCTTCTCATTCTTAAAGTTCTGATCGCGCCACTTGCTCTGTTTTTTTGACAGCAGAAGTGTTCGACGGCAAGACGATGTCTCCCGGTGTTGCATCTGGCAGTAGAACAAAACCTTTCCCCATTCTAGGTAGGCCAAGTTACTTTTAATTAAAGCAGGAAACATTGTTTGTATACAGCCAGTAACAGTAAACACTAGCTGGAGGATTATTTCTCTCTCTCTTTCTCTGTGAATTTTTCTTATGATAGTAATATCTTAAGGGCTGTGCATATATAACTGTATCATTTTAGGGAGGTGGGGGAGGGTCTTTTGATATCGATATCATTTTTGATCCAATCAGAATTTTTTCTTTTTATTTGTAACATATTCTTTGATTCAAAAAAGTATATTGTTTTTCAGTCTCATCTATTTTTATGGAAGTACAAAATTATTATTAAAATCATAAAAATATTATAAAATTAATTTAATTCTATAATATGAAATACTCCAATGTTGCTGACATCCTATTCTTCTTCAATATATGTATGGCTATATAATCGCAGTTCGAGAAACCATATGTGAAGAATATTTGAAATGAATCTTGTCAATCAGTACACTATGTGTGCATGTGTCTGGGCTTAATTTTTTCATCAGACTTTGGTCAGGCCAGGATCAGTCTTATATTTTTTTTATACATACTCAGGCCCAAGAGGAACTGGATTTAACTGTTTCCAGAAGGTTTCGTGCGGACAATTTGTTTTATAAAAATAGTAATACGGATAATAAACTTTTGTTAGCGAAATCTTTGAAAATTTACTTTAATAATCTACAGAGAAATGTTTTTAAATATAGTCGACTCTCGATATACTCGTCGGGATCACAAAAAATGTTCGAATTATCTGAAGTTCCAATAATGGAAAGTATGAGAAGAAAACATCTCTAAAGTGGCACTATTACAAAGGAATAAATGTTATAGTGTTTTTAAAATTTATTTTGTCTGCTATCATTAGAATATGACTTAATATTAAATTAAAATGTGTAAATACATGAGCTAATTAAGAGATTAGAAACAAACGCAATGGAAGAAAAATTTGAGGTGTCACTGGTGGACAGACGGAACACTAAGAAAGTGGATATCAAACGTATGCGATTTTATGTATACTCGTTCGGAACAATTCTTACAAAAAACAAAGGAAGAAAGTTATTCAAAGGATCTGAATACTGTGAGAAAGAAAGAAAAAATGAAAAATCGGAATTCTCCATATTTCGAATTAAACGGAGTCAAGAAAAAATGAGTTCGAATGAATGAAAAATTTTAACATTCTGCCATTGAAAATTTCTGGATTTCCTGTTTAGTTCGAATTCGAATTAAGCGAAAATTCGATTTATCCGATTTCAAATTAACGAGAGTCGACTGTATCTACTTTGTAAAAATATATAGCTTTTACAAGTTATGTTTTTAACCATCTTTTTCTTTTGTTCTAAACTACATTAATATTTTTAATGAGTCTTTATTAGAATGTAATAGTCTAAGTGATGCTTAATGTTACAATTCTGTATTCGGTTACTTGCAAACATATAGCAATCTAAAAAATACTGTAAAATTTTCCCATAAATATGTCTAGAAAAAGAATCTTAATTGTTTGTTCAGAAAAAATCAGAAAATTTCGTTGTAATTGTGTCGGGCCGCGCTTTATTTCATTGATTTTCGCATGGGCCGGCCCCGGGCTTGAAAATTTCGGCCCATGCAGACCACACTAACTTAGGTAACTACTTAACATACAGCGGTAGTGCCGTGCGTGCCACGGCTTAGCTATAACTGCCGTGGCTAAGCATGCTCCGGGTTGTTTTTGTAAACGAACCTCGGTTCATTTGTTTTTATTTTTTAAAGAAAATCTATCCACGAAACTTTAAATTAGGAGCTAAAAGAATGAAACCAGATTCTTTTTACGACTGTCAATAAAATCGCTTTGAAAAACTAAAAAAAATCGTGAAAAATCACTGTACGACTTCCATATAAACTTTATTTAAATGAGGACAAAATGTACTATATTGGTCTAAAAGACTGAAAAAGGTCACATTATGAAAATTAACAAACATTCTAAAGTCACAGAGAACAAAATTGGTTAAATTGAATAATAGCTTGGTATCGGATTCCTTTTACGAATGTCAAAAAATTGCCTCTAAACGGAAAAAAATTCGCTGTACGATTTCTGAATAAACTTTATTGAAAAGAGGATAATATTTACTATATTTGACTAAAAAACTGAAACTGAATTTCTTTTACAAGTGGGAAAAATCGAAGCGTAAAAACATTAAAAATTGCAAAATTTGCTACATCGTGGTAAAATACTAAAACCAGATTTATTTTACGAATGCCAAAAAATCCCCGCAAGATTACATAAAAAAAAAAAAAAAAAAAAAAATACTGTACGAATTTCAAATAACCGTCATTGAAAATAGGACATTTACTATGTTGGGCTAAAACATTAAAACTGGATTCACATCGTGGGAAGTTTAAAAATCTCTGTACGAATTCCGAATAAACTTAGTTGAAAAGTGGATAACATTTACTAAGAGATTGATTCTTTTAGCTTATGTGGAAAAATTACAGCAAAACACTAAAACTTTTTCAAAACACTAAAATTTAAAAAAAATTTCAAAAGACAAAATTTACTATATTTTGTGAAAAACATTGTAACCGAAATTCTTTCATGAAAGTCAAAAAATAGTTGTGAATTACACAGAAACGCTAAAAATCGCTAAAAATTGAAAGGGTTTCAAATACTTTCATTTGTATTATTTATGCAGCATTTCCATTTCGAATATTTCATTCTAAGTTTATGTACAGTTTATATACATCTTTCTTTCTTACTTTTTTTTAAAAATCCTAATTATGCCTATGCGTTCTGCTGCATATATTTATATGATATAAGAGACGTAAATTTTCCATGTGAATGAAAAAAGTCCGGTCCGGACTTTTTTCACCCACATGGAAAATTTACGTCTCTTATGATTAATTTACCGATTGAAAAATCGTGTCATAAATTAATCTAGTATTTATATGATATAACAGCATTTACTGTTATTAGTTTATACAGCTAACTTTAAATAAATAATTTTTGGTGTGTTCTTGCATATATGAATGAGCATATATTTTTTATAATTGTGTGCAATCCCGAAAATCTACTTTTCCGTACTTCAGAAAGAATCGCACTTTTCCTTTATTAGTTTTCAATACTTGCATCTTAACTAGCTTATGTCTGCATTTGTTAAATACTTTTAGCTAAAGTAATTTTGTTGTAAAAAGCCATTGATATTTTCTATGTATTTCATCATAACAAAAATGTCTAACACTATATAAGTGTGCAAAATTGTATTTAAAATAAATTTAATTAATACTTTTTTTTTTATTTTTATTTTTATCTTTTGCTCTTGACGCAAGGTTATCATTAAGAAAATGTAGAAATGTATTGCAGTTGAAATAATATACTATGTTACTGTTCTTAAATGCAATTTCCCACTATCGACTCTAATCTTAGGTTACGTAAAAGATGTTTCCGCATACGAAAATGATGACCCTTAATCTGCATACAAACGTTGTAAAAGGGAAACGAAATCATTTTGACGCAATTATTGTAAAGTTTATTTTTACAATCCAGCCTCATTATTGAAATACAGCAGCTCATCGTTCTATCACTCTTGTAATATGTTCCCCAGAAGAAGATGTCTATTATCGCATTTTTTAAGTAATTTTGTGTGAACTACTTACAGTAAGAGTAATAGTATTCTTTTATTATTTTTGATAAGCAAATTATATTTATGCGTATAAACTAACGTTGTTTAGAGAACTCTATAACATTTATTTGTACGTTTTCAGATATCTTAATAATTAATACATGCGATTATATCTGACTTTTTTCTTGTCTTCTAGTAGGCACGATATAGTATTTATTATAAAAAGAATGCCAAGTATTAACAGTTTAAATAATAATAATTATAATAATAGTGCGAGCCATTTGATTATGTGGGAATATATATGCTGTGGAACCTCTTTAGTCCGAAATTCTGGTTAAACCGAACCGATTTTATATTCGAAAATTATTATTTGATACCGTCTGTTCGCATATAACAGAGCAAAAACTACCCAACTGAGTCGTTTGAAATTTAAAATATGTAATCATTGCATAGTTTTGTCATTTCAGATTTTATGAAGTTCGAATGTATTGTTTAATTACAGGGACAATCGAAAGCATTCCTTTACATTACAGTCAATGGGAAAATTAGTTTCACGTGAATTTTAATAATGTTATACTCTTTCGAACATAATAGAACTGATATGCATCTATGAAGTATATACTAAAAAATACATTCTGCACAATCTGTAGTGCAAAGAATATTTGTTATTAACTTACAGGGGCGCAGAAAAGTCTTCCATTATACAATGGCATAGGGAGAAATACTGTTTGGGAGTGCGTTTTAATACTATTAAACTATTTGACACTGCATGAAATTAATATACGTCGCTGAGGTTTACTACAAGTTACTTGCTGTATAATAGAAAGCAGATAGTATTTACAAGAACACACAAAACATTTCGGCCACTATACTGCATCCGATGTACTATTACACCAAAATTTGAATATTTTTAAACCTTTGTTATAGTACGAGCACGCCTCATTTGCTATGTTTAACGTGCAATTTCCAACTTGTTTATTCTTTTAACAGCTTGGATAGAATTTAAAAAAATGCTCAATAATGTAAAAGTACAACGTATCTACACGAAAATGAAAAAGTGCACTGTAAACCTACTTGAGAAGCCATCTTAGTTTGGTAGTCATTATAAAATTCATTTCTAAAATGCCAAAAGTATGTACCGTATTTTCGGGTGTATAGTCCGCGGCTTATACAAGAAAAAAAACCTTCCAAAAAGCCGCTGCGGCTTATACACGGTGCGGGTTATACAAAGAGTTTTTTTTTTTTAATTGGAAATCGTAATGTTTTTTTACAACTTTTAAACCTCAAAAAATTTGAAAAAAAACCATAAAAATTTGTAAATTTTTTTCGCTATGCCGCGAAATTTAGAGAGTTCTTCCATGTTTATAAAGGCTTTTTTTTACTGCTTAAATACAGTTATTTCTGGGTTTGGAAGAACTGTTAGCGAATCGGTGCTGCAGCACCCCATTGTGTTTGTAGAGTACACAATCCTAAATCCGGAACCCTTCCAACCTGGACGATTCTGAATTTAAGATTTAGTTTATTTTTCAAAAAAATAATCTATACCCTACCCTGTTGCAAAGAACAAAAAAAAAAAAATAAATAAATAAAAATAAAAAAATAAAAAATAAAAGTGCGTGATTTATGTCATTTCGGAACAATTCAGAGCAGTCGATCTTTTCCAAAACGAATCAAAGGAATCGTTCCTTTACAGAGTCGTTTCATTTCGGACGAGTTCAAGGAATCGAACTTTTCCGGAGTCGTTTCATTTCAGATAGAGTCCGAGGATTCGTTTCTTTTCGGAGTTGGTATCCTACCCTGTTGCAAAGAACAAAAAAAAGTGCGTGATTTATGTCATTTCGGAACGATTCAGAGCAGTCGGTTTTTTTCGAAACGATTCCGGGGAATCATTCACAGGGGCCTCGCTAAGAAGGGACGGGGGGGGGAGCCTCCCCCCCCCCAAATATTCACAAATGTTGCTACACTTGGCAAATTTTAAAACTTTTTTGTCAAATTTAATTAAAATTTTAATAAAAACTGTAATACATTTCCTAAATTTGATAGAATTTGCAAAAGTTACAACTCTAATTGGGAATATTATTTAACTTTTTACACATAAGAACTGTATTACATTTTCTAAGTGTGGTAACTTGGCAAAATTATAAAAGGAGCTGGCAAATATGAAAATTTGACTTTGCAATTTAAGGTCTTCTCCCCCACCAATAAAAAGTCTTAGCGATGGCCCTGATCATTCCTTTACAGAGTCCTTTCATTTCGGAACGCATTCAAGGAATCGTAGTTTTCCGGAGTCGTTTAATTTCAGATAGAGTCCAAGGAATCGTTTCTTTTCGGAGTTGATACCCTACCCTGTTGTAAAGAACAAAAAAAAGTGTGTGATTTATGTCATTTCGGGACGATTCAGAGCAGTCGGATTTTTTGGAAACGATTATGAGGAATCGTTCCTTTACAGAGTCCTTTCATTTCAGAACGAGTTCAAGGAATCGAACTTTTCCGGAGTCCGAGGAATCGTTCCCTTTCAAAGTTGGTGCATTTCGCACCGATTCCGAGGATTCGATTATTTTGGGAACCAATATATAAGATACGTATACGTTTTATGTCCGAAATCTTGAATTTATCATTTTTTTATCCGATTATTTATCCGATTTTTTTTTTAATTTTCGGATAAATTCTGAAAAAATATCGCTTTTGTTTGAAAAAAAAAATGCGCGTAAACGCCTCATCGCTTGAAATTTTATCTTAAAACACGTAAATGCCGCGGCCTTTCTTCCGAAAATTACGGTACTGATAATCTTAATTTTTTAGCCGAATTACTGTAGGTATTATGCATCATGAAAAAATTTGGTAAATTCGTGTTAAAAATTATGACTAATGGCTTCTTATTTCGAACCCTGATCGAAATATACGTTCGTAAATGGTGTATAGCCCGCGGACTATACACCGATGCATCTCCGCGGGTTATACACGAACTTTTTTTACTGCATTGCTCGATTTAGGGATGCGGGCTATACACCCGAAAATACGGTAATTCAAATGTAAACATTTAGTTTTCCTTTCAAAATTGTTCGATTTCACAAGTTATCTAAAGAAAAGTTTTATTCCACCCTCGTCAACATGTTGACTGAGCTATTTATAAATGCTGAATTTTATTTTTTGTAATCCGAACAGGTACCAATTCCAATTAGTTCAGATTAGAAGAGCTCTATTGTATTGCGAAAATGCTTCTAATTTATTAAATATGGTAGCAGATCAAAATGGTTTGGCACTTTGAGAATTTAGGAAATTAAGATAAATATTGCAGTAAACGAATTATCTCATTAAGACTGCTGGTCACCTCACTTTCCGAATCTCCCTCCGTGATGGTAAGTCTATGGCGTTTGATACATTCTTATATTTAAAATATCTCCTCATGAAATTAATATTTTTAAGTTTTTCTTTCAATGTTCTCTTCTTAAAGGATGTCTTTTTTTTTTTTTTTTTTTTTTTTTTTTTTTTTAGTTCTTAAAATATTTATAAAATCTATCCTTAAATTAATATTTTATGTGTTAAAAACTGTGTGAGATTGGAATAATACATCAAACATCCATAGACTTAACATTACGGAGGGGAATTCGGGGTAGTTTAATATTAGAAGCACTATATTTTGAATGTTTATCATTCAAAAATTTAATATTCAAATAATTGGAAATTTGGGGTCTAGGCACAGTTTGAACTGAAAAATTGAAATAGTTTGTTAAAATTGGGTATTTCCTTTAAAAAAAAAAAAAAAATTAAATTTGGGTTTGTTTTAATATGTAGATACCCCCCCCCCCCCCCCTAAGCAAATTTTATGTACATCATTTTAAAAGTAGACTTTATATCAAATCATTCGGTGCCAGTAACTTTTTCTACGATAATTTGTTGAGAAGTTAGTAGAGGGTGTTTAATTTTTTTTTCCACATTTATCTCAAACAGAAAAAAAGCCTTGGCATTTTTTAAACAAAAGTGAAGAAAACAATTACATGGAGAAAAAGGCATTTTAAATTTTAATTTGTCGGATCGGAAAAAAAAATTAAAGATCGCCTTATTCTATTTTATTATGGAATTACTTTTAAAAAAATATGAAATTAAAAAGACTGTCTTATTAAAAACACATCTTCGATTCTGAAAATTATTCATATATTCCTATTAAAAATTCCTTTAGAAAATTATAATCACCATCATCGAAAAATTAAAAAGATACTAATCATAATTTCCATTCGATTGAAAATCATGTCATCTTTCAGAATATGAATGAATTTTTTGAAATGAGGGTGAATTGCATTTTAAAAATTCTATAAAATGATGTCAGCACCCACTATTCACATTTGAATCAAATCAATCTTGAATAGTCTAAAAATAGCTTATGCATTTTCCCCCCTAAATTTTATAGAGGTAGAAGTTAATTCATTGTGCCTAAGTTAAATCCACGTTAAAAATTTTAATTTATGACTTTTCAAAAAAATCATCCAATTGAAATACGTTGAATGGATCCAAATATATAGAAGGTATTTTATTATAATTCAAAGCACTTCTTCTATTATGAAAATTATGTATATATTCCAATTTAAAATAATTTAGAAAATTACCTTATTTTTTTTACAGTAAAAAAAAATATATATATTTGTGTTATTTTTTAAAAGAATCCCCATCGTCAAAAAGCATGACATATAAATTTCAATACAATCATTAATTTTGGATTAGGGAATATTTACTTTTTGAAGATCTTTATTCTTATTATCGTTTGCATCCACACAGAAAGAAAATCTTTGTAAGTATTGGAAATTTTCTGTAAAATTTTCTATTACAAAAATTTATTTTGTTTATATTTTACTTTTTATACTCTTTTTAGAGTTTCCTTCATTCCACGAAACCCTTATACAGGGCTATTACAGGCGACTATTTTTCTATTCAGTTCGCATCAGTATTTTTCCATTGTAAATTTTCTAGATTATTTTTCTTGCAAATGTTGTCAAAGTGTCTGTAAAGTATTTCTGTTGAGAGAAAGTGGTACCATTTGGAATTAAAAAATAGTCGCCTGTGACAGCCCTGTTAGTCTCGCTTCTCTGCTTGTCCGTTTCAGTGCTCGCATTAAATAAACTATTTCAGTTACACTCCTTTTTTTTTTTTTTTTTAAACTAGAGCAGATTACTGGCTTTTACACCCAAAATCCTAAAATTTTGAAAAATTTATACTTTTTTAATTAAATAAATCAATACCATGATATCCTACCAATTTTGCGATTTTAAAACACGATCTTAATTTCAACCATTTTTTCGTGAATTTGATATTCCTGTGTTAATTTAACTAAAAGGTCCCTGACTAAAAGCATATCGGAGAGAGTTGAAATTTTCTCCGAGAGAGACTTCAGGGGGAAGGGGGGGGGGAGGAAATTATGTAGTACTGGGGGGAGTTGTACTTTTTAATCATTGAAAACGCAAAATTTCAAATTTTCCGGGGATGACATTGCATTGCTCCGGAAAGGAATGTCCTCCCCAACCACCCTTTGAATTCAACACTGCATAAATCTCTAACACGTTCTCTTTTATATCTCCTGTACTTGGAAATGTATTGTGTATAAGTTATGATTTTTTATGTATTCGTGCATTACTTTACGTTACAATTTTTATCTTTGAACATCGATAATAATTGACTGAACTGAAATAGGGAACTGCCGCTTGTTTCATTCTGGTGGTTAAACTCTTTTTTTTTTTTTCAATAATGTGAAAAAGTACAGTACAATTTCAGTTAAATTTATTATTAATCAATATTGACTATATTATTCAGCAAACATGGTTGATCTCTAGAACCTAGCACATTATTAGAAAATCACTTACCGTATTTATTCGTGTATAATGCGCACTTTTCCCCCCAAAAAATTAAGGCAAAACTTCTAGGTACACGTTATACACGGAATAATTTTTTATTGCTAGATGTAATCACACAGTATACAGGGTGAGTCATAAATATCGAAACAATAGGCTATCTCCTTAAATATTGCCCTTAAACCCATACTTCCAATTGCAAAAATTCATAAAAAAATGTGAAATTTTTGATAAGATAAATTGCGACTCCATGGGTGGTCTAGTTGAAAAGTTACGAAAATTAAATTTTTATACGGCCCCCGTAGGACAAAAATTCCAATTAGGAAAACTTTCCTTATTCAGTCCTGAATAAGACACAAAAAGTTGCATCTTCATATCTCCAAAATTCGCAGAGTTATAGCCGTTTAAAAAATTCATCAGGTTTTAAGGGATTAGACACAAATTGAAATGCGCGCAATTCAAAAAACAATGTTACTTTAATAGTTCTAGAAAACGCGTAAAAAATCTATTTCTTGAGTTAGAATTTTGATTTTTTTCTTTTTTTGTGTTGGTTAGCCTTATAATTTGCTAAGAAAATTACATTCTAAAATTTCTCATACAATTTATAAAAGTTTCATGTGGTTAGTACTGGTTTAAATGGGACAATCAAAAATCGTTATAACTCGTAACATTATCGGATTTCAATTTCTTTCCATTTAATTAAAGATGAAAATCAGATTTTAGTTTTATTCCAAGGTTTTTTTTTTTTACATTAACTAGGGGGGGACCCGCCCCCCTGCTCGCTATGCTCGCCAACCCCCCGCGTAATCGCTTAGCGATTCCAAATTATTGGCTACCCCTGCTTGCTGCGCTCGCCAATTCCCCATGGTATGAATAAGCAGTTGCAGACCTTTCAAATGATGTGTCACACGACTGGTGTTGTAAAGAAATTAAAAATGTGCCCCCCTGGGGGGCAGAGTGGGAGGCGACACAAAAGACATCCATAATATGAATAAGCAGCTGCAGACCTTGTTCGGTCGTATTTATTCTGTATTTTTGGCAACGATTTTTATCGTCTGCTTTTGTTTTTATGAGTTTAGAGTTTTTAAGAGAACGCAGCCATGAGCGGCTGAGTTGTGAGCTAGTTAAATAAATATACAGTTCATAGAGTTTTTTTAAATATGAGTTTTATTGAGTATTTAATTTTTTTAAATGAGTTATCGACATAATTTGTGGTCCGCCGACCACGAAGGATCAGTGATAATAAAGTGCAACGCGTAAATTTCTGAATTATTCGAGTTCAAGAAGAAACGATATAGTTTCGTGCAGTGGAATTTTTAAAGTAAGTGAATGTGATTTTTCTAATCTGTACTGTTATATATAAATTTAAAACAATGTTTAAAGGAGCAAAAAAGGAAGATTTAAGGCAAATAGCCACTGAAATAAATTTAAATATTAATGATAAAATGACTATAGCTGATTTAAACAATATTATTGAAAATAGCGAAATATATAAAAATAAACCAGATTTTGTAACAGAAATAGCTAACACCATAATTGAGAGTCGTAAACATGAAGAACAAAGGCAATTTGATCTTGAAAAATTTAAACTTGAACGATCAAAAAACGAATTTGAACGATCAAAAAATGAATTGGAATTAGCTAAAATTAAATCTGAAACTAAATCTTTTATTACTGAAAGTGAAGTAAAAATGGAATCGTTAGATCAAATAATAAAAAGTATTAAAACTTTGTCTGTAAAAGTTCCAACTAAGCCTGAAGGATGGGGTTTTTTCTTTTCTTCTTTAGAACGGGCTTTCAAATCTAAAAATGTTTCGGAAGAAAATAAAGCAGAAATTCTGCTGAATTTATTAGGTGACAAAGCGTCTAACATTTTAACTTATTTACACGATACAGATATCGAGAATTATGAAAAATTAAAAGAAATAGTCTTAAAAGAATTTCAACCAACACCTTATTTTTGCCTAGAACAATTTAGAAAAGCTTTTAAACTACCAAATGAGACTCATGTACAATTCGCTTCACGACTGATGACCAATTGGAATTATTATCTAAATTTAAGAAATGTGTCCGATTTCGAGAGTCTAAAACAATTGATTGTGTCAGATAAATTATATGAAACATTAGATAAGGAGACTGCTTCTCACATTAGTGTGAGACAAGGAGATAAATGGTTTTTACCAGAAGAATTAGGACGTGAGATTGATTTATATTTTACATCACGCGGAAAATCTCTTACTGAGAATTTTAGTGTTAATCGAAAGTATAATCCCAAAAGTGTAAATAAAGTATTTTTAACTGATGTTAAAACATTAAACTGTATTTTGTGCCACAAACAGCACCATCTTTCAAAGTGTCCAGATTATTTAAAGTTATCTGTTAATGAGAGAGTAAATGTAATAAAATGTAACAAGTTATGTTTCAATTGTTTAAATTTACACCCAGTAGCCAATTGTACATCAAAGAACATTTGTTTCTGCAAGAAACGACATCACAAAACTATTCATTTTCCCAAAACAAATAATACATATATGAAAGAATATGTTTCTTCAGAACATAATATACAAGGTAAAATAAATGTAGGAGAATGTTCAGATTCAAGACTAGCAAATTATGGCACGTCAATGTTAAACGCTAATGCAGAAGAGTTCGTTCAGAAAACTTTTATTAGTAACTATTCGAATAAAAAGAATAAAGTTTTACTTTCAACGGTTATGTGTTTTCTAATTGATGAATCAGGATCTAAATATAGAGTAAAGTGTTTGTTAGATGTAGGCAGCGAGTCTAATTTTCTATCCCACCATTTAATAGACATGATGAATTTGAAAAAAGAGAGAACAAACATTTTAGTGTCAGGTCTAAATGATGCCACCTTAGTAATAAATCATAAAGTTAATGCATCAATAAGCAATAGAGATGGAAGTTTTATAAAAAATTTAGATTTCTTGATAGTTCCAAAAATAACTGCAGATTTAACCCCTTCGCGTCCAATTGAAATTTCAGCACAGGATTTCCCTAACGTAATATTAGCAGATGAGAGATTTAATATCCCAGAACATGTAGATATGCTTCTCGGAGCAGGAATTTTCTATGAACTTTTAAAACCGGGCCAGATTCGTATTAATAATTCTGATCTTATTCTGCAAGACACAGTTTTCGGTTTTGTAGTATCTGGAAGTTTTCCAATAGAAAATGAAAATAAAGTTCATTGTGGTTTAATAAAGAAAGAAACTAACTTAGATAAAACACTTCGAAAATTCTGGGAAATAGAAAATATCGAGATAGAAAAACCAAAAAGCAAAGAGACTTTAATTTGTGAAAAACATTTCATAGAAAATTATACCCGAGAAAAAAGCGGCAGATATGTTGTTAAAATGCCCCTAAAACAAGATCCAACTACATTAGGAAGTTCTAAACAGATAGCAATTAAAAAATTGAATTCTTTATGGAATCGCTTAGCAAGGGATCCCGAGTATTTAAGATTATATTCCGATTTTTTGAAAGAATACCAACAGTTAGGCCACATGGTCGAAGTTAACGAAAGCGAGGAAGAAAATGGATCCTATTACATTCCCCATCTTGGAGTGTATAGAAGAATAGAAAAAAGTATGTCAACACCTTTGAGAGTAGTTTTTAACGCCTCTTCTTTAACGACAAAAGGAAATTCACTTAATTCTATTCAGTATAATGGGGGTGTAATACAAGATGATTTATTCTCAATTATGCTGAGATTTAGAAAATATATTATCGCTTTCACTGCAGATATTCAAAAAATGTATAGAGCAATTTCTATTCATCCAGATCAAAGGAAACTACAAAAAATTTTATGGAAAGAAGGTATAAACGAACCAATAAAGAATTTTGAACTAACTACTGTTACTTATGGTACTGTTAGTGCACCCTTTTTGGCCATGAGAACACTACTTCAATTGTCTAGGGATGAAGAAAGCAAGTTCCCTTTAGCAGCACCCGTGCTGAGAGAAGACATGTATATGGATGACATCTTATCTGGATCTGATTCTTTAAGTTCTGCATTAGAGCTCCAAAATCAATTAATAGAAATTTTAAAAAGCGGAGGAATGTTATTACATAAATGGTGCAGTAATGCTCCACAACTTTACCAAACAAATGACAAGATATATCCTTTTGGTGATTCAGAAGAATCCAAAACATTAGGTGTCTTGTGGAAATCGAGAAAAGATTGTTTAAGTTTCGATGTAAAAATTCATAATGAGGTAAATGTCACTAAAAGACAAGTGTTATCAATTATATCAAGTTTGTTTGATCCTCTTGGTTTAGTATCGCCTATTATAATTAAAGCGAAAATATTTATGCAGAAATTGTGGTTATTGCAATTAAATTGGGATGACTTGTTACCGGAAAAAGAAGCTAAGGAATTGGGAGAGTTTTCAGATAATCTACAGTTAATTAACAAAATTGAAATTAGTAGGTGTATTTTATTGAAAAATGCTATTATAATCGAGTTACATGGTTTCAGCGATGCTTCCGAAGCAGCCTATGGAGCAGTAATTTACTGCAAATCAGTATCAGAATCTGGAGAATTGTCAGTGAAATTAGTGACAAGTAAATCAAGAGTTTCCCCCTTAAAGCAATTAACTGTTCCCAAACTTGAGCTGTGTGCAGCTGTTTTATTATCAAAACTAATTAAACGTGTGATTTCTGCTCTCAAGATCAATATAAACAAAATCTTCTTATGGTCAGATTCTATGATAGTATTGTCATGGATTAAAAAAGAACCGTACATACTAAAAACATTTGTTGCGAACAGAATTTCAACGATACAAGAGCTAACTGGAGGGATGCAGTGGCGACATGTTTCTTCTCAATATAACCCAGCAGACCTTCTAACAAGAGGAATAAATCCTGATAAGCTAATCTCAAATGAGTTGTGGTGGAGTGGCCCAATGTTCCTAAAAGGAAAAGACTATCCAAATACAACCATACCTGAAGCAGTTGATTCCAATGACTTTTCAAAAGAACTGAAAAACTTTAAAACTAATGACTTTAAAAACATGTCTTTTTTTTTCAGTTTCTAATAATACCTTTGTGCATGATATAATTGATTTAAGTAATAATTATTGTAAGATAATTCGTATTTTAGGATTTATTTTCAGGTTTCTTAGCATTTGTAAAAAAGAAAGAAAAGAGGGTCCTTTAGACATCGAGGAGCTCAAAAAGGCAGAAACCTTTTTGTTAAAAAGTGTTCAACGAGAATTTTTTGACAAGGAAATAAAATCCTTGCAAAAATCAGGTGAGGTAAATAATAATAGTCAGATAAGAAATCTTCACCCATTTCTTGATAAAGCAGGTCTTCTTAGAGTAGGAGGTAGGTTAGCAAACAGTAACTTAAATGATAACCAAAAATTTCCAATTTTACTACATAATAAAAGTAAACTTACTCAGATGATAGTAGAATATTTTCACAAACGATATTTACATTTAGGCCCACAAGCTTTACTTTTCCAGTTAAGGCAGAAGTTTTGGCCTTAAAATAGTCTTGCAATGTATAGAAAAACAATTTATAATTCTTGCTTATTTTATGTTATAAATATTGTAAAAAGTTTATATATATTTTTTAATGCAATGTGTTTTATATGTTATTTTGAGTTATAAATAGTTGGTTTATAGTTATTTTGCGTGTACATATGTAAAATTGAGATAATTCTTATTTGATTGAATATATTATGTGTCATCAAAGTAAATATTAATACAAAATGTGTATTGAGAGTGCATATATGCTATTTGAGTTATTTAATGACATCCATTTTGTTCTGGAGGTTTGAGTTTTTTTATTGATAAATTCGAGTTTCTTAACATTTAAATACTTTTGAAATAAAGTATTTCTGAGTTATTTTTGAGATAAAATATGAGAAATGAGATAAATTCTTGCATCATTTAGAGTAAATTTAATTTGGTATAAGATGTCATGAGTGCACATCATACATAATGATTGCAGAATTTTAGATGTTTGAAAAACAAAATGTAAAAATAAATGATTTAGTAATTATAAAGGAGGACAATGTTGCTATTTGCAATTGGCCTCTAGGTAGAATTGTAGAGTTGTTTCCAGGTAATGACGGAATTATTAGAGTAGTAAAAGTGAAAACACAAAGAGGGTTTTTTAAGAGACCAATGTCAAAATATGTTTATTACCCTTGGAAAAGTAATTGTTATTCATTTAATTTGCTATTTATTGTTTATTAGTATGTGTTGTATTATTTATTTAAAAATTTCATGTGCAATAATGTATTATAATTGTGGTTGAATGAAAATCATTCAACGGGGGCCGGTATGTTCGGTCGTATTTATTCTGTATTTTTGGCAACGATTTTTATCGTCTGCTTTTGTTTTTATGAGTTTAGAGTTTTTAAGAGAACGCAGCCATGAGCGGCTGAGTTGTGAGCTAGTTAAATAAATATACAGTTCATAGAGTTTTTTTAAATATGAGTTTTATTGAGTATTTAATTTTTTTAAATGAGTTATCGACAGACCTCTCAAATGATATGTCACACGACTGGTGTTGTAAAGAAATTAAAAATGTGCCCCCTGGGGGGCAGAGTGGGGGTGACACACAAGACATCCGTAAAATGAATAAACAGTTGCAGACCTTTCAAAGGATGTGTCATACAATTGGTGTTGTAATAAATTACAAAATGCGCCCCCTCTGAGGGCAGAGGGGGTGTTACACACAAGATATCCATAATATGAATAAGCAGTTGCAGACCTCTCAAATGATGTGTCACACAATTGGTGTTGTAAAGAAATTAAAAATGTGCCCCCCTGGGGGGCAGAGTGGGGGATGACACACAACACATCCATAATATGAATAAGCAGTTGCAGACCTTTCAAATGATGTGTCACACAACTTGTGTTGTAAAGAAATTAAAAATGTGATCCCCCTGGGGAGAGCAGAGTGTAGGGATGACACACAAGACATTCATAATATGAATAAGCAGTTGCAGACCTTTTAAATCTTGTGTAACACGACTGGTGTTGCAAAGAAATTAAAAATGCGTCCCCCCTGGGGAGCAGAATGGGGGATAACACACAAGACATCTATTATATGAATAAGCAGTTGCAAACCTCTCAAATGATGTATTAAACGACTGGTGTTGTAAAGAAATTACAAATTTGGCGAAATATTAAAGTTATCGCCAAGTTGGCGTCACTTTTGACAACTAATTTTGGTCGCCAAATTTGGCGATATATCGCCAAGTTGGCGACAAACTTGGCGATTGTTGGCGATGGTAACCTTTCCTCTCTTTATGTTAACCCATACGGCGATGCATAGACGGAGCCCTTTCCTGATTGGTCTGTTCGACTCATGGAAGGAGTGGACAACCCGGATTCGTTAGTTCCGGAAATCTTCCACATCAGCATCATTCCAGGAGTCATTCCTTTTAAGGCTAGTTTTTTTTTACTATAGAAGGATTTTAAAACTCTTAAAAATGTTTATTGAAAAAAATAATATAACTTAAAAAAAATCATACTTTCAAAAGCAAACATTTTTTCAAAAGTAAACATTTTTTCAAATTTGCCGAAACAAAATTAATGTAAAAAAATAAAAAATGACGTGTTTCAAGTTCTTTTTTCTTTTAAAAATTCTTAACATTTAATAATTTAAAGACAAGAAATAGAGGATAAAAAATTCATTACGCAGAAAAACGAAGTGTATTGTTTAAATGTCCGTCAGTTATTTTTAAAAATGCTTTTGCTAAGATGCAGATTGTCTTTTTTTTTTTTTTTTTTTTTTTTTTTTCTTATTAAATTTACCTCTGACAACTTCAGGCTTTTTATCGTCCTCCAGAGGATGTTAAAAAATCTGTATTCTGGGCCCAGGTAGGGCCAAAATCGAGATGTTACTTTTTTCTGAAGACCCGCCAGGTCGGGCCTAGCGTACTTTTCATAAAGGAGGGGACTACTTCCTTCAACTTAGGTGCACTCTGGATGAAATTTTCAAACCCGGTCTCGACAAAACCCGTATTAAAATCACTGTCTCTGACTAACTTAATACGTGCATAAAATAAATGAAATTCGGCTCAATCGAATTTTTTACGAACAACATATAGATTTTAAAATCTTTATTTTACAAAAAAAAAAAAAAAAAAAAAAAAAAAAACTTTAAAATTTATTTTTTAAATAGATTATTCAAAGGCTAAAAAAATTTACAATAAAACCAGTGAAAAAAATCTGCCTATGATGGAATTCTGCCTTAAACGGGAAATATGTTGATCCATGCAAAATAAATGCAATAGTACTTGAAAAGAAAGTAAGCTCCAATTACATCTTCTAGGGAGAGCATCTGTCTATAACGTATTTTTTCTTTCCTATGTGATTCCGTCTTAAAAAAAATTAGTGTATAACATTTTTCAGAGTCTCCAACACATGGGATATGGATTAACGATATTAAAATATAAGTGAATCATTTACATATAAATAGAGATTCATTGATAAAATAAATATATTACAGCCTTTGGCGCTTCTTTAATAATAAAAATTATAAATATAAAAAACGAAAAGCTATAAAAGAGTTTTTTGGTCAGAACTCCTCCATATGAAACATTTTTTTCCCCACGCCGAATTAAAAAACTATATAGAAATTTGCGACTGAACCGGGCTATGATTTAAACTATTTTCCAGACCGGTTCGGGTTATGATGTTGACATTTTTTCACGCCACGCCGAACTTTTTCCCCTATGGGTCGGTTTGGGACCTGACCTAGATATTTTGACCCGGGCAGACGTCTGATATACCAATTTAGCGTAAAAACTATACGCTGCTATTTTATGTCCAAAGAAAAAACGCTATCTTAAACCGATTTTTATTAAATTGCAATTTGTGAATGTTCCCTAACAAGCGTTGAAATTGAGTCAAGAAATCACAGTTTCGAGGCAGGGAAAAGTGGTGCAAGTCAGGAGTTTTTGAGGATTTTGGGATTTAATATCTCTGTGGGATTTTTAGATACGAAGATGAAATTTGTTTTGTTCAATTTAGGAATGGATAAGAAATAATTTCCTAATTGGGAATTTTGCCCTACGGAGGCCGTATGAAAATTTAATTTTCGTATTTTTTCAAATATACCCCCCATGGAGTTGCAACTTATCTTATCAGAAATTTCACCTTTTTTTAATGAATTTTTGCAATTGGAAGTATGGGTCTAGGGGCAATATTTGAGGAGATAGCCTATTGTTTCGATATTTATGACTCACCCTGTAAAAATGAATCAAGAAATGTATTCAAAGAAGACATTAACCCGGGAGAACTCGCTAGTGAGAATTTCTCTCACAGTGCTCAATTGCTTTTCGTTTACCTTACATTCGTTTAATACCACCTTTTTTGCTTTAGTACTTTGATTCACAAAAATAGGTAAAATAATTGAAATAATATTTTGTAATTTTAATTAAAAGGAAAGGGAGTTTAAATAAAAGTCTTAAAAAAGGAACAATGGTGAGAGAAAATCTCATGTAGCGAGTTCTCTTGGGTTAAAACTCGAAAAATTTGAAGTATTACTGGATCTTTATTTTACTTCTAGCACTTTTTATACAACAGTGCTAGTAACATTATTTAAACGCTAATCAGCAATTCTCATTGCCGTTACTCACTCCTACCCATCATCATTCATTCCCTACACGAAGTCTAAAAATGTATTTTTGCTTTGTTTTTTGGCTTGATGTAATGTTTGTTTCGACTTTATTGAAATTCATTTGGTCATTCATTCCCCTGCATATCAAATTTCTGATGCGCGTTATATACGAGATTTTAAAAAATAGCCGTTTTTTCTTGTAAAGTACGGGGTGCGCGTTATACACAAGTAAATACGGTATATTTCATTACCTGAAAAGAAAGAAGCATATTTCCAAATCGTCTGTGCACTTAATTCTTTTTTTTTTTTGTCATTTATACTCCTTGGTTTCTGGGGTCCTCATATACAATTGACTTTTGATTAACTGTTTTATGAATTGATTTTTCTCTTCATTAATGACGTTTCTTGTTCATTCAACGGTAATGAAAAGAAATATCGATTTTCTCTGCAAGGCGTGAATTTCTGCTATGTCAAAATGCCAAGTACGAGAGTTTCCAGGAAATAAGAAGGAATTGGTACGTGTAAACTCGTATTTATTTTTGTGTTCATATAAATTGAAACTAAACATTTAACGTGGCTTTGGTAAAATAAAGGCATGATTTATTTTTTATTTCATTTAATCTTCATAAAAAGTCCAACTGCACATATAGTTATAACGAAGATAAACATGCGTCAAATAAATAATAAAACAGACAAACTTTACGTTCATGAACTCATTTTAAAAATATAAAAGCATGCATCTAGCATGTATAAATATTGAAAGGATTTGAAATCCACTAATTTTTTTTTTCAATAATTATATAAAACCTTATAAGAAGACTTATAAGAAATTGTTGCCTTATGGCTATCTTACTCGGGCCGTTGCGTTTAAAAAATTCTATCTAAAATAACATAACATTTTCTAAAAAAAATATTCGTTTTTGTCGAAAAATAAAAAACACTAATCGATTTGACAGTTATTTTGTAAGAGCAGGAGCAAATTTTACTATCGCAATTTTATTATCGGTTTCATTTATTATCTCCTTCAAAACAC
This sequence comes from Maratus speculifer, assembly GCA_964019185.1. Lineage (NCBI taxonomy): Eukaryota > Metazoa > Arthropoda > Arachnida > Araneae > Salticidae > Maratus > Maratus speculifer. The sequence goes on from OZ025289.1 coordinate 244,825,581, forward strand.
TTTATCATTAAATTAACAAGCGAAAATAGTCAATAGAAAATTAATCATTCCTTGCATAAATGGCAACACCATTATATTTCTCCTGGAAATTATTCACTATCCTATTTCGAAATTTTATATTTAACTAACAATATTTATAGTAGGACTTCGTCAAAAACCGCATAATAAAAACAAATAATAGCGTTTTTACGTGATTTATTTAATCTATTAATTTATGTTACATACATAATAATTTTATATATATTTAAACTTGCGTGCAACAATTAGAAGAAGAAAAAACTACAAAAAAAAAAATGATCTGATGGTATTAAAAAAACAAAATTAATTGAAGTAATAGTCTTTTTAAAAAAATTTATGATTTGTTGTGTGACAAGAGGTATTCAGCTGTAAGTACACAAAATTTGAACTCTCTGACTTATATAGGTTTTGTGTATGGAATCTGTGACAGACAGACGGATAGACAGATTACAGAGACGAAAAAAAAAATTTAATGGAAAAAAGATGCGAAAAATTTAAAATTACTGTACGAATTTCGAATACATTTTGTTGATAAAAGGACAAAATTTACGTTATTGGGCTATGAGATTGAACAGAATTCCTTTTACCAAAATTGAAAAAAAAGGTAAAAATCGCATAAAAATATTAAAAATATGGCTTCGAGGTGCATAACTTTAAATCAGAAATACAAGTAGCTTCCTGCTAAATCTTGTAGTTGTGTGCGCAGTTTTCTCTCTCCATAAAAAAGTAGATAGATACAGGATCCCATCTTTATAACTAGTTTACCGCCACATTATTGTCTGGGCCCGGTATAATAACTTTAAATATATCTTTATAAAATGTCGATTTAAGACTTTGTATTTTACACACTGTAAAACATTTGTGGAAACGTTACTCCTTACAATTGGTGTAAAAATGGTGACAAATGCTGCCTCCAATTTCATGGGGTAATTGTTTTCACATATGCAATGGTGTAATTTAAACATATATTACTGGTGTAACATGACAATGTTACACCAGTTCTAACCGTTAAAATACTCCATAAAATTGGAGGCAGCAATGCTGCCACCAATTTTACGGAGTAACGTTTCCACAAATGTTTCTCAGTGCAGGTCATGCCTGATCAAAGACAGGTGCAGGGGCAAATTATCTTTCTACGTTTCAGATTTTATTTTATTTTATGCCTAAGTGGAGCAAGATCACCAGATCGTTAGATCCGGTGTAATCCCTTATGCGTTTCAGATTGAAATCCCAAATCTCAGATCGATTTTGCACAGCTTTTCAATCTTACAAGGAAGGTCTCCATACGGGCATACCCCAAAAAATCTGAAAAAGTACAGAATGTTCTTCTCGTGTGGATATATATGTTTATAAAAAAGTTTTCGGCGGAACCTCCATTCAGTAACCGTAAAAAAATAATGAAAATTTCGTTATTTTGCTATTTATCGCCGGTTGGCAATGGAATGTATTTAAAAAAAAAAAAAAATACTTTATGCCAAATACACTTCAAGAAAAAGAAAGTTTCATGTTGAACTTGTTTTGATAAGTTTAATTTAAATAACTTTAGTTTTGTAAGTTTTAATTTGTTTTAAGTATAATTTTGTTATATCGAAATTTATATGTATTTATATTCAAATTTAATCATCAAAATTTGAGATTTAAAACGAAATTCATAATTTAAATTTAATTAAATTTGTTTCAAGCTCGAAGTCCAATTGAGAATTGTCGATTAAATTTTGTTGCTATGGAAACATATGACGTTTATTTTTGAATACGCTTAAATGTATGAAGATAATTTTTCTCAATATGATTTTTTTTAGCTATGAAAACATTTTTTCCAGCGATTAATTAAATAACTAATTCAACGAGTAATATATATATATATATATATATATATATATGTATATATATATATATATTTAATACAATATGTATATAGATGTATATAACATATTAAAGTCTCTCATTGTTTATGTTTAAATTCATTAAATACCATTTACACGCAAACTAAATATCCAACAGTTTTGAGTTTCATTATAATCGCTTGCTTTTGGCGAGGAAAAAGGCTGCTTGCCAAATCGAGTGACTCTTTAGTCTTTTCACGCCAAATATTCGAAAATATTTTATTTTTTTACACAATATCTAATGTGATTCCGCCGCTAATTTTGACTGATCCTTTAATACATACATAAGTACTTTAATTAGTATTTTTTTTTTTTTTTCATAAAATTCTGGGTATGCCCAGTATGGAGATCTTCCTTGTTAGTTCATTGTTGAAGAAAATGCATATTAAAACATTTTTAGGACCATGCCTCATCAAAGGTGAATGTAAGGACGAAACTTTCTTCTACATCTTAGATTGAAATCACATATATGAAATCATTTTTCTCAAAATTTCCATTCAAGTTCACCGTTGATGAAAAATTTATTTCCAAATAATATTTTGAGAGCAGTACCTCATCGGATATAAGGTACAGAAAGAAAATTATCTTTTTATATTTTTTATCTAACTCTCATGTCTAACGAATTAACTTTGTTCAAATTATGCACAGAAGTTCATTGATGATGGCAATCCATGTTAAAGTATTTAAATAAGTAAAGACTATATCTGTGGCTTCCGGTAATAACCAGGTAAGGCACATTTTTGAAAAAAATGAGATAATTTGGGAAAATGTAACTTGAAAAGAGTATTTTCATCTGCCACAGTACTGAAAAATGAAAATCGAATACTTCCCATCATAGGGTGACTATAATTTTCTTTTAAAATTTGAAAAAAAAAAACCAGTAATAATCGGGTAAGTGCATAAAGTAACGGTAATAACCAGATAAGATTTCTATTTATTTCTTTAAATCGTCTATAATTCTGTGGCTTCCGGCAATAACCAGGTAAAGCAATTTTTTTAATATTTTGATAAATGTTAATAAAATGTAATATTATTAACATTTATTTTAATAAATGTACATTATTTTAATAAATACATTTAATAATTACATTATTTTAATACATGTAAATAAAATTAAAATTTTATTTTATTTACATTTATTGAAAATAAATGTAAAACGGTAATAACCAGATAAAGGTTACATTTTTAATTGGTTCTCAATTAATAAAAATCATTTTTATATAACTATTTTGGAAAAAAGAGGTTCTTATATCCTAATTATTTGTAGTGAAAATTATTAAGTTTTAATCTATTTTATAAAAGTAATGATAAAAAGGCATTTTTGAAAACTTTAAACGTTAATAACTCAAAATATTAAAAATGTGCCTTACCTGATTATTACCGGAAGCCACAGATATGTGGCTTAGAATATGTACATTAGATCAAGAAATTACTATAATGCTGAAAGAATAATTAAATTATAGAAAGTCAATTACTTATTCTTATGAAAAATTTTAGAATATGCTGAATAATAAAAGGTGATAAATCACAAGATGTACAGCCGCGTAGAATATGGAAAACAAAACTTAATCCATCATATCGAATAACAAGGTAGTGAAGAAATTTATTTTATTCTTTGAAATTTTTATATCTGTTTATCAATTTTATGATATTTAAATGCCTTATCGTAATAAAAATATTGCTTTGTATAATATTTTAATCTATACAGCTGTTAAAATTTAAAAAGTGCATTTTTATAATAAATTAAAATCTCATATTTTCAAAACACACAAAAGCTTCAGTTATCCGAATTCTGGTCATCAGGATCGCCATATATCCGGATCGATAACAAGAAGTAAGGAAAAAAAATACCATTAAGAAATAACAAAACAAGAAAGAAAAATCTCACGTTAAACATAGCTTCTAAAACACTGTCTAACACTTTTAGAATGATATAACGGAACTGCAAAAAGATTTAAAAAAAAAATATATCTAAGTAAATAATTTACAAAACGCATAATAAATTACCGTCCTATAGTTGAAAAGGTAAAATTGAATTTTTACTGCAACTTTTTACATGATCTATGTTTATGCACTATTTAGTGTACTACAATTTCTGCAAAAGTCGGAAATGTTCTCAAATAATTTTGCATTGCCCTATATATTATCTACTGGTTTTTAAATACGACTCCATATTAAACTAAAGTTTGGTTTTGAAAACAACTTTCATAACTCAAAGTACACGGTCCTTTGCATATCCTGTATATGGATTTATTTATATCATACAAATATCTGTTGATAAACTGAATACAGTTCAGTTGGAAAAATATACACCGCATAGTATTATCAAGCAAAAGTTTAGTTAAACTCAAAAACGCAAATTACAACTGAAAATATACTTTTAGCGTTTATACTAACTCATAAGCAGTAACTACACCAGAAATCTTTTGTGTGCCCCTGTAAATGAACGATAACTTTTATGCATATCATTTTCTACACTAATCATCGCGTAGATCTCATCAATAATGATATAAATTTCCTTATATTTTAAACAATGTAATATTAACTATTTTTTATTAAAGAAAATTATAATTGGTTTAAATCAGAATTGCCCCCCCCCCCCCAAAAAAAAAAACAACAACAAAAAAAAAACAGGTTTTTCTGTGTGTGTGTCATGTGCCTAAATGATGTCATGTTTAAACAATCTTCTTATAGCATCTGAAACAAATATTTTCTTGTAAATGTTAAAAAAGTGCGAGCGGCGTCTTTTTCCATTTAACGTGAAGTACAGAAAGTAAGCCTCCTCCAAATATAAACCCCACCCCCTCATATATTTTGCAAGCGTATAAATTCTGGCACAGTTATAAATTCCAAACATATCCCCTCACCCTCTTAATTTTACCTCTCTATTTAACAAAAGTTCCAATTATAAGCATCCCTTAAAATTATTAGAATTTTCTGTCTATTAAAAGGGGGGCTTACTATACGGTTAATCATTCTATACTAACTGATTTTCAAACTTAGAATTTAGCTTTCTTAATCATTCTCGAAACTAATTATCAGCTATAGCGACAATGGTAAATGAGGCCTTAGGAACTGAAAATTCCCCTATCAAAGAGAAATTAATTGTAACCGGATTACGGAAGATCACTATTGGTCACAAAATCTTTCATAATCTAATAATCTTTTAAAAACAGAATTAGTGTGTTTTTAGAGCCTGTGGTGTCTGAATTGGAGTTGGTCAGCATAGCTTGCACGGTGCAGAGCAACCAAGCATAGTTGTAATATATATATATATATATATATGTGTGTGTGTGTGTGTGTGTGTGTGTGTGTGTGTGATTGATTAAAGCATTATTTACAATGTGATAGAAAAGGAATTGGCAATCCCATTCATTTTCTATCTTTCTGTGTATCGTAAAAAAAAAATATCGAAATTTCAACTAAAATATATGTACATTACATAATACGTAACAAATTCACAAACTAAGATACACTGCTTTACAATAACATTTTCCCCCTGTGTACGTAAGTTGTAGCTGAAACAAACAGCTGCAATTGGTAAAATACCTTAATATTACATCAGCTGTCAGGAAACTATTCTTTCAGAAAAATTTATTTTCTTATAAATCGACCTGAAAGTCACTACCTTATTGACGGCAATCTGTATTAGTATGCATTCATCAAAATTCATTAACAACTATGGAACATGTAAGTTCTTTAAAATTTCGTAAAATTGAGCTTTTTTTTTTATCATGGATACGAATTTGAAAAATCTATTCCGTAATATAAAATCCTAATATAACGATTTTATTAAGCAAATTTATCTACCATTTACTGAAAAACTTAAATGTGGGATTTGTGGAACACTAACGATAATATAATTTTCATAAGTTAATTTTTGTATGTTTCGTATAGCAATTGTTATACAATAGACTCCCTGAAATCCGCACATCATCGAAATGTAAACGATTAATTTTTCAGTTCAGATGTAGGAACAAAATTACAGATTTTTTTTTTTTTTTTTTTTTTTTTTTTTTTTTTTTTTAATGCATTTCAATATGAAATTCGCCATAATATAATTGAACTCAGGGTTCTAAATAAAGGAAGTATAAATTTATTTCTGAAAAAAAAAATCAAAGATCACTGATAATCTTTATCTTATTACCAAGCATATTTATGTATTAATCAAGCTTTTTTAGTTATTAAGACTGACTAAACCTGAAATAGATTTTTTTTTTTAATCTATGATTTTGATGTTAATTAATGGGGTACTTTTATGACAAAAGTTTCATTGAATAATTCATGGAAAATGTATTTCATCTGATTATTATGCATTTTTAAATATACATTATTATTTATTTACTTGACCTTTATTTTTAATATTTGGATCATTTTAAAACTATATTACCTTTTATCATTTTATTTACTACTTTACTTAATTGTTTTGATATTTTAATATATTACAATCATTCATTATAATTTTGATTATATTATTACATTCAAATTATTGTTTAAAAAAGTAAATAAAGCAGTGATCAGAAAGCCGCAAAATTCTGTAATCTCAGGGCCCGACTAAGACTATGGGGAGGGGGGGGAAGCTTCTGTCTATCGATAGATTTTTTTGTGAATAATGTGGAAGCAGTGTTGAATTCACACATTTTTCTCCGGGGGAGGGGACTTCTGTGGCTCCGAGGGGGACACAATAGAGTTCTGGGGGCTGGGATTACACTTTTTTACCTTTGAAAACACAAAATCTCAAATTTTCCGGGGGACATATGACATTCTCGGGGGAAATGTCCCCCGGGCCACTCCCTGAATTCAAAGTGGTTAGTACTAAACTTCATACGTGTTGTATGTATGTATAAGCTTTGTACTCGGCGCAGTTCACATCTGTATACAGGCTATCAGAAAAAGATAGTGACAACTTTAAGAAAAAGTAGTAGCAGGATAATTGTAGAAAAAAAAATATCGATTACTTGACAGAAGTATCTCTTTGCAAACTTTTTCTTTGCTTATCTACGTACATTATAAGATAGCTAAAAGAAAATGTCGCAAATTGGTCTAATTAATGGTTTTAACTTGCCACGCTATGGGGGAAACGTTAATAAAGAATTTCTTTTGAAAACAATACAACACTAAGTTCTTATAATAAAACTTTAATTATTAATTTTCTAATGTAGTTTGTTTTTCGATTACACGAATGGAGTACTGGATGCAAAAAGAGGAAGGAGAATCCCTCTTACCTTCCTAAATGTTTGAAAATTTCGGAATTTTGATCCCTTTTAGCTAACTTTAATCATTTTACCCTTTTTAGTGAAAAATCTAATTACTCTCATGGTGGAAGCCCCGGAGCAATTGTCCCGCATGTCCCTACTAAGTCGGGCCCTGTATAATCCCCACAACCTCTGTAATACCAAGTTCTGCGGATTTGTGGGAATCTACTGTAGTTACCATACCAATGATATATTTTTCTTTGAATCTGTGGTATGCATAGCACTTGATGGTAAACTTGATGGTAAAAAAAGAACTCAGTACCATCTTTGCACAGTAATAATATAAAATGCTTTTATAATATCCTGCCATTACATTGTTTGAAACTCAAAAAAAAAAAAGTTACTAAAGCTTATTGTGGCATAGTCTCAAGATTACACTTCAAAACTTCTTTTTTTTTTGGGGGGGGGGACAAAGTTTTATTTGTTCTTCTGCACAATTCAGAAGTTAGAACTAATTGATACAGCCTTTAAGAGCCAAGTATTAGAGGGATTAAGACCGGTAGAAAGAAAATTTTGGTCCACTAAAGGTTCAGAGTGAGAAGTGTGCTAATTTTTCGGAACCCATAGGCGTAACCAGCCTTTTAAACGGGGGGAGGGGGGGTGCCAAAATTTTTTAACCTGAACATTTGGGTACAAACAATATCTTATGTAATAAAACCTAATAAAATGGAGCCCCATAAAATCTATTGAATTTCCGTTTTAGACAGGTTTTTATTTGCGGAAGGTATAATTGTGTGGTGCTTCTTTTAACAAGGACCCAAACGCAATTTTTCATTGCGTGAAGAAAGATGAAAAGTTGCTCAAAACTAAATCTAGTGTATAAGAAAAAGCTATATAAAAATAGATAAAACATGATAGATATAAAACAAAGATATCCGTAAACATAAATCTGTAATTATCACAAATTTTCATTTCAAACAGCAATGAAATACTAAAATAAATAAACACGACTTTAGTTCCTCCGTCATTTTGATCAAAGTAGCATTAAAATAACTTGTAGTACCAATTTAAAGTGGAAAAGAGTTCTTTCAATATTTTCTACACATGAATAAATAAAATTTTCCGGTTTAAAAAGAGTGAAGCCGTACGAATGTCAAAATATAGCCGAAAAAAAAAAAATAAATAACGAATCAACCAATCAACTTCCATATTAATTTGAATTTAGCGTAGCATTATTTCTCATTTTCAAAGGAAGCAGATTTGTATACCCCTCCACCCCCTCCGTTCTCCAGGCTAATCACATGGAGGAATTATCATTTCACATCTGTTTAGAGGTGAGTTCGGGCTCGTTTTAAGAGGCCCGGGCCCGACTGAGCCCGACAATATTAAGTCCGAGCCCGATACCAAAAATATGCGAAACAAAATTGTATGGTATTTAAAAAATGTTTTAAAGTGATATCTCAATTATAAAAACTTTTTACATAGATATAATTTTTAAGTGAAAATTCATATTCAGTCTTATCAAAATCCGTATAAAATAAAAAATGTACTTCATACTTAAAAAGATTCTTATATTTTTTCCTCCTTTAACCTTTCCGGCACACTGTCCCGCTCTGCGATACCTAATTTTTATTCCAAACATGCAAACACCAATATTTTAGAAAGATTTGGCATTTACAATAAACGCTTAAATTAAGGTTTTCGAAATATCTAAAAAATTCATTTGTGAATTCCGGTGTCAGTCGATAGTTTCTCATTTTACTAACAGATTTCGTCCGTGCCGGAAAGGGTTAATAAACAAATTTGGTGGACACGTTTGTGTTTAATGAATAAATGCAACAAATTTGGAGAAATTACTATTTGTGAGCTGACGAATCGAACAACGTTCTTTAATTTTCTTTAAAAAATGTACATCTTTCATTATAATCGATTCCTTTCTCATAACAATCTACTGCGATTGACGGGTACCTGAAAATCAACGTAAATTAAAAAAAATCGGCATTGTTATTTTAAAAGTCCGATGCTTTTATAGAAAAAGAGAAAACACTGATCGATTGCTCTCTATCGGAATAACATGGTAATCATATTTACTTACGGAGGAAAGTGACTTCGATAAGGAACTGCGTCCCCAGCATGAGCAGAGATCACGATGACAAACACATATAATAACACTAAAGTTATTTTCATATGAAAAACGATTATAATTTGTGCACAATCGAAAATAAAATAATTTTCAAACCTCCAGCTAATTCTTGTCTACCAAAAACAGAAGAAAATATTATCTTAGCGTCATTAAAAAATATCTTCTGATAACGAAATGCCAACAAAAAGCAAATTTATTGTTCGGTTTGTTTTGATTGGCGCCGTATAAATCGATCGTCGCCGGAAATTCCGCAGACTGAAATCTGTAATTATCACAAATTTTCATTTGATATAGCAATGAAATACTAAAATAAATAATGAAGCATTCAGTTACCCGGTCATTTTGATTAAAAAAAATTAAGTAGGCATTAGTGGATTAGGCAAAAGTGGAAAAAGTTCTTTCAATCTTTTCTACACATGAATAAATAGAATTTTCCGGCTTCAGAAAAAATGAGCCCGGACCCGCCCGAGCCCGAACCCGTGTCGGGCCCTGGCTCAGTCTCGGGCTGAGCTCGTCTCTTCTCTAATCTGTATTTCTTTTCGATTTTTTTGCTCCTATCTAGACTTTAGATTACAAAAGCAAAGGTATAAATATTTTCTATCCTTGTCGAGAATTTACGTTAATTTTTTATGGGCAAAAACATGCATGAAAAAGAACGGCGTTAAAAAAAAACTTCCATAAACAAAAGACATCAAATTGGGATTATAAAACCAACTTTTTGACTTACTGTGATTAATAAAGATTCTAGTAAATATTCTAGCTTTAAAAAAGATAAACAAAATAATTTTCTTAAAAAAAAAAAAAAAAAAAAAAAAAGAATTTGGGTCTATTCTTTTATTACATTTCAAAACACAGACTGTTAGTTTTGATTAACTACTTTAACTAACTTTGCTTTCATTTGTCTTCTTTTTTCTTTTATAAATTTTGATTTTTTAAAATAATAAATCGTGGATCTGCGTAAGCGGGGGGGGGGGGGGTGACCCCCCTGGTTACGCGCATGGGAACCGCTATTTTAGAAAGTAAGTTTTAACACTTTACAATTCGTCCGTGCTCTAACTCACGTAAATATAATCCGATTATTTGAAATTTATAGATAATGTTGGGTAGCACAATGGCATGTTTGATATTGCAAATGAAGTGTATAGTATTTATAGTTCATTTACAAAGACACTCAAAAGAATTCCTTTACATTATGGTCTACGGGTAAAAATCGTTTGCGGTGTGTTTTAAAAATTTACAGTATATTAAATATACTGAAATTTATGTATATATAATGAAGGGAACTACACGGTGCTTAATGTAGGACAAGGTGTGCATAGAATACATCTTTCATTTACTGAGATATACAAAAGAATTTGGCTACAGCAGAAACTGATTCATTGAAGCCTATGAACAATAACTGTCTGGAGTGCGTTCTCAGTTGTGAACAAAATTCGTTCACAAATAGAACTATTTTTTTAAATACTACTTGGCGTGGATAAATTCTATAGATCATATACAGAGCTGCACAAAAGTTCTGAAGAACATTTCCGTTTATTCATACGAAAATTGGTGAATGGAAATTCTCAATTGTAATATTCGTTTACATTAAATAATTTTTAGCATACTATGTAGTATATCTACAAAAGAAAAGAAAAGAAAAGAAAAACGATATTTGTTTTACTTCGATCACAAAGACAGTAATTGGGTTTCAAATGCATTATATGCGTTTTTAAAATTGTTTTTTTATACACCATATTTCACATTAGTAAACTGTGAAGTTTTGTTATTGTATTCTAAATGTGTTGTTAATTATTACACAATCTATGCTGGACGCATGATTTTTCGTTCTTGTTATCTTATTTATTTGAATAATTCGTGAAAAATTACTGTTCCGAAATAGTGATACCGTATCCATAATTACCCGCTTATATGCATCCTGGGGTCTCAACCATCGTACAGCAAAGTCTGTATAATTTTAAAATTACCTTAAAAAAATCTATTATAGACCAGGTCTTTGTGGTAGAATGAAAGGAACGCAATCAAAATATGCCTTGAAAATCGCGCGCAAACTGATAGATAAATCAAACGGTGGTGCTTGTTGTCCCTACTGTTCCATTGACCACTTCATATATATATATATATATATATATATATAATTGTCAACAACTCGATTATGCTCTCAACTAAACAATTAACCGTAATTCAATGTAATTGATAGAGCATACTACAAAATCGCAAAACAATTTGGAGCACTAATTTTTGATGAAGAAGTGAAACGTGTGTGAAAATTCCGAAGGAATACAATCTTGCCAAGCTGCGCTTTACAATGATTACATAAAACTCATTGTTTCTATGACCTACGATTACAAAGTATTCTCTGTTGTTATACGCAACTCTAATTCAAAGCATCCAGATAATGAATAATGGTAGCTTCGCAAAGACAAAAACATCGTTTATTTGTGTAATACTGATAAAAGTGACGAAACTTTCACTTAGCCTCTGTTTTACCATGCATTTTAATTGCCATTCTTTTTGATGAAAATCGAAATTATCCATTCGACTGGAAATTGTCTCTTCTTTCGATTTATGTCTAAACAAGTCGGAAATTGCACAACAGGCGTAGAAAATGAGGTGCGATCGTGTTATAACAGAGTTTTAAAAATACTCAGATCTTGGTTTAATATTATAACAGTAATTTGGTAGTATATAGTAGCTGAAATCTTTTGTGTGTCCCTGTAAATACTATCTGCTTTCTATTATACAGGAAGTAACTTGTGGTAAACCTCAGCAACGTGTATCAACTTCATAAAATGCGAAATAGTTTACTATAATTAACCCCCCCCCCCCCACCCCAAACAGTGTTTCGCTAAAACTATTCTTTAAATCAGTATTTTCTTTAAAATAAACTTTAAAGATAAATTTTAAAAATGCCGATAGAGGGCGCCTTAGACTTTGGAGTAACGTATAACTATTTTTAACCGTTATTTTTAAATCTCATTAAATGCTTGCAAAAGCTTAGACTTAAATTTTGAGCTTAAAATCTGAATCGTTGGGAGTAATTAAGTAGCGCAAAATTGAGCTGTGTTCGAGGTGGGGGGAGGGTTAAATTTCAACTCATGATCACAGTTCAATTTGCGCTTTTTAACCTCTCCCAACGATTCAGAATTTGAGCTCAAAATTTAAGTCTAAGCTCTTGCAAGCATTTAATAAGATACAAAAAAATAACAGTTAAAAATAGTTGTTGGTTACTCTTAAGTTTAACGCGCCCTCTAAAGAAATTTTTTGAAATTTATTTTTAAAATTTATTTTCAAGAAAATACGGACATAAAGAACAGTTTTAGCGAAAATGGCAAACGAATCGACTAATTTTTCCGTTTTTTATAATCATTTGAAATTTGGAACCCCTCCCTTCCCTTGAACACAACTCAATTTATGCTACTTAACCACTCCCAACGATTCAGATTTTAAGCTCAAAATTTAAATTTATGTCTAAGCTTCCGAAAATGTTTAAAGGCATTTTTTGAAATTTATCTTTCAAATTTATTTTCAAGAAAATACTGATTTAAAAAGCCGTTTTAACGAAAACCACAAACGAATCGACCAATTTTTCCGTTTTTTATAATCATTTGAAATATGAACCTGCGAACACAGTTCAATTTGCGCTACTTAACCACTCCAAACTATTCCGATTTTGAGCTCAAAATTTAAGTTTAAGTCTAAGCTTCCCACAATATTTAAAGAGATTAAAAAAATAACGGCAAAAAATAGTTGTTCGTTATTCCAAAGTCTAAAGCGCCCTCTATCGACATTTTTTGAAATTTATCTTTATAGTTTAGTTTGATGAAAATACTGACATAAGAATAGTTTTAGTGAAAACCGCAAATCAATCAACCAACTTTTCCGTTTTTTATGTTTATTTGAAATTTTGGACCCTAAATCTTAATGGCGCCTATCTCCTTCAGAAGACGTTTGAGACCCTTAGTTTCCCATTTAATATTGTTTGTCTTGATGTGTACTATCACCCCTTAAAGTTTTGCCCAATAGTTTAGATACACCTTGTATACGACTTATGTCATGAAAATCGTCAAAAATCTTTCGTATTTAAAAATTTTACATCAGCACATTTACTTTACTTTTTTACTTTCTTCTATCTTTACAAGAAGAAAGCATTGGATTCATGAAAATTTTCGAAATCCGGTTTTCGACGGATTTACATGTTTTAGGGGTCGGAAAACATGTTTTTAGAAAATGTCTGCCTGTGAGTCTGTCTGTATGCGACAAAAATTTTGAGGGCGTTCAACAACTAATGCACAAAATTTTACAAAACTTTAGATCCTGTTAGATCGTGTTATAAAATAGATCTGATCAGTTTTTGGTGTCTATTGCTCAACAGGTGGCGCTGCTATGCTTCATTATTCACAATTTCTACATAGCCATGTCTCAAGAACTAGTGCATGGATTTTCATAAAAGTATAGATTTAGTTAGTAAATGATATAATATGGTGCTGATTAAGTTTCGGTGCGAATCACTCAACAGGTGGCGCTGTCACAGTGTATTATTGGTGATTGTTTCAATAGCTCTATCTCAAGAACTAATGCACGAAAATTCACAAAATTTTAAATTCTGTGAAACTTTGATATAAATTAAATCTGATTAGTTTTTGGTGTATATCCTCAACAGGTATATCGCTGTTATCAGTGTTCTCGCTGTCACTCGCCAATGCGCCAAATTGCGACTAATTTCTTTATTTGGCGAGTAAACAAGCTAGTAGATTCGCCAAATTGCTAGTGCTCAGTTTTTGCTTTTCCTTTTTTTCTTTTTCGTTTTTCATACATATGCATATGTATTTAATATATGGATATTTTTTATATTTGTAGCGGATAGTTGAAATTGGATTAATAACAATCGCAGTCACAGTTATAAGAACTTGGGTTATTTTAGAACATATTGAAAAAAATACATTAAAAGATTAAAGTTTTTTTTTGTGTGTGTTACACGGCGAATTTATTTTGCTAATACTTTTTTCATTTGGCGAATGTTTTTTATTTTTAATTCGCCAAATTACTAACGTTGGTCAAATGTCAGCGAGAACACTGGCTGTCATTCTGCATTATTTACAATTTCCACAATAGCCATATCTCAAAAACTAGAGCATGGATTTTCATAAAATTTTATATTTGGTTAGTATTTCATGTAACATGGTGCTGATTATGTTTTACTTCAAATCGCTCAACAGGTCGCGCTGCTATGGTGTATTATTCGTAATTATCGCTACAGCTCTATCTCAAGAACTAAAGCACGGAATTTTTTAAAAAATTCGCATTCAGTTAGTTCCTGATATAGATTAGTGTAGTTTATTTATTGGTGTAAATCGCCCAACAGATGACTCTGCTATGCTGCATTTTTCGAGATTTCTCAATAAAAATATTTCAAGAACTAATGCATGGATTTTCACCAAACTTCATATTTAGTTAGTACCAAGTAAAAAATTGAACCAGATTAGTTTTTGGTGTACATCACCCAACATGTGGCGCTGCTATGCAGATTTTCTTAAAGATTTTGCAATAGTTCCATCTCAAAAATTAATGCACAGAAGCACAGATCATGCATCAAACTTCATATTCAGTTGTAAATTGATATAAGTTGTTGCTGACTAGATTTTGGTTTAAACTAGTGATGGGTGATTCTCGGAAATTTACCAATCGATAAAAATCGTAGTCTTAAAAAAAAGTACAATCGACAAGATGAATGTAGATTCTACCATTGCAGAATTCAGTTTCGCCTCCGATTAGAAAAAAAAAAAAAAAAAAAAAAAAAAAAAAAAAAAAAAGGATAGAAGTTTTTTATAAGGGCAACCCCGTTTAGATTGCAATGAACTAACTTCATTTTTCTTGTGTTTATCAATATAATAGCAAACAGAACGGCGTGAAATACCCAATTGAATAGCAATTTCTCTCTGAGACATTGGAATTGCGGAATAATAAAGAGATACAATTTGACGTGCTACTTCTTCATTGACTAGATTAATCAAAAACGGATTTTTTCTTTAGTTTAAACGCTTTTTTATAGACTCTGAGTAAAAGGAAATGCAATTTAACAATAAAACGAATGAAATCCCGTTGAATTCGACGAATGAAATGTTTAAAAGACCCGATCCATTTGGTTTTAAAAAAAGCAAAAGTAATTACATTATTGAATCAATATATAATAAATATACTAGCAGGGGTGACCGAGCTCAGCTCGGTCAAAATTAACTTTGTGTTCAACTCGATATAGTATTATTACTGTAAAACATGCTATTAATAATAGTATTATTTACAAAAACAATCAATAAGAAAACTATGTTTGTATGCACATGTTCATAAATTTTACTTTATTTTAAAATTTACAACGAAAGGACATCAATCCAAATCACTTTTTTAGCTCGACTCTGATTAGTTTAACTATGCATCTTGAAGACTCTTAAGAATGTATAAGAAATTTCTTCACATTATTGAAAGACAATATTTTTTGCCAGATATAACCAAATTTGGACACATTCTTTCATTTGGCGCCAAATATGTGTTTTGGTTTCGTAACCTTAATAGTCGATTTTTCGGCCAAATTTCGCCAGTATTTTGTCAAATATCGCCAACTTATTGGCTTTTGCCATAGTCTCGTGATCCTGACTCTTATTACCCAAATGATCCACTAATCACATGTAATCAAACATGTGACTTAGCTCAAGGTCTTCAGGTAATCAAAAACAGTAGAGTATAAAATGAATAAAAATCATTTAAGCCATTTCTTAAGTAAAATTAGCTTGACAGCATTCAGCAATGAACAGTAGCGTAGCTATGTTTTTTGGCGCCCGGGGCCAGCAAGAAATTTTGCGCCCCTAGGCCTCGGTGGCCGGGGCGGACGCCCCCTTGCCCCCCCCCCCCCCTTAGCTACGCCACTGGCAATGAAACAATATGACCCACTAATATAATTTTGTTTAGTATGCAACTCAGCTCAATAGTCTTCTCGTGACAAAAGACGTTCCGTTGCAAAATTTAGATAAAATCGACTGAGTCGTTGTTACACATAATTAGAATGACCCGAATTCATTAAGACCTAAAACGACCCACTAATTGAATTGTTACGTGCATGTGTCCTGTCTCAATGGTTTTCTTTTGCCCGAAAACGATATAATAGAAAATATACTCAAAATGGTGAGAACAATTTTCTAGATAAAATTAGCATGACCCACAAATGACCCTTATATCGAAATCTCTCGAAAATGTAACTTAGTTCATTAATTTTTGCGTGCCGAAAAACGTTAAATACAAAATTTAGATAAAATCGATTGTGTCCGAAAACGATAGAATATAAAATTTAGTCAAATTTGCGCGAGACATTGTCTAGATAAAATTAGAATAACCCAAAAGTGAAACACTGACCGAAATTTCTCGAACATATGACATAGCCCAATGATTTTCTCGTGCCAAAAACATGCTTTATACAAAATTTCGTTAATATCGATTCACCCGTTCTTTAGATATAGCTTGACCATGACCCATCATGACCCACAAATGACCCTTATAATCGAAATCTCTCGAACATGTGACTTAGCCCATTACTTTTCTTGTGTACAAATATTGTTACACTCAAAATTTCGTTAAACTCGATCCTGCCGTTCTTTAAATATAAATAACTTGACCCAGACCCTTTATGACCCAAAATGACTCATTAATCGAAATTTCTCGATCATGTCACCTAGCCCAATGATTTTCTCGTGCCAAAAAATGTTGTATACAAAATTTCGTTAAAATTGATCCACATGTTCTTTAGATATAGCTTGACATGACCCATTATGACCCATCATGACCCATAAATGACTCTTATAATCGAAATCTCTCAAACATGTGAGATAGCCCATTAATTTTCTCGTGTCAAAAAACTTACATACAAAATTTCATTAAATTTGATACTGACGTACTTTATATATAAATAGCTTGACCCGGAACTTTCATGACCCAAAATGACCCAGTAATCGAAATTTCTCGAACTGAGACCTAGCCCAATAGTTTTCTCGTGCCAAAGAAATGTTGTATACAAAATTTCGTTAAAATCGATCCACCTGTTCTTTAGCTATAGCTTGACCATGACCCATTATGACCCATCATGACCCACAAATGATTCTTATAATCGAAATCTCTCGATCGTGTGACTTAGCCCATTAGCTTTCTCGTGTCAAAAAACTATTACAGGCAAAATTTCGATGAAATTGATTCTACGGTTCTTTAAATATACATGTAACCTAGCCCAATGTTTTTCTCGTGCCCGAAAACCATAGAATGCAATTTTTAGTCAAAATTGCGTGAGAAAATCTCTAGATAAAAATAGCATGACCCACAATGACCCCAAAAATGACCCACTAACCGAATTTTCTCGAATATGTTACCTAATCCAATGGTCTTCTTGTAATCCAAAACGATAAAATATAAAATTTGGTCGAAATCGTTAGAGCCGTTTTTTAAATAAAAATGGCTTGACCCACAATGACCCAAAAATGACCCACTAATCGAACTTTTTCGAACATGTGACCCCGCCCAATAGTTTTCTCGTGCCAAAAAACGATTGGATACAAAATTGCCTTAAAATCCATCCAGCCGTTCTCTAGATATAAATAGCTTGATCCTGACCCATTGTGACCCAAAATGACCCAGTAATCGAATTTTCCCGAACATGGGACCTAGCCCAATGGTCTTCTCGTGCCCGAAAATGGTAAAATCCAAATTTTTGCGAAAATCGTTAGAGCCGTTTTTGAGATAAAATTTACCCACACACACACACACACAATTTTTGCTCGCATTATAGTATAAGATTTACAAAGTAAATGTCAAATTTGCCAGTTACAATTTTGCATTCAAATATTCGCACATCTACAGTTAAAATTGTAATATGAGTGCCGGCGAAATTCAGAAATTTTATTTTATATGCACTCACAGAAAAATAGCTTTATTTAAAAAAAAGAAAAAAAAAGTAATATCGGGTACTACTAGGTTATCCCATCGACCAAAAAATTATCGCCAAAATATAAGATTAAATGCCAATAATGGATGATCGTGAATGTCACATTCAATGACATTAAATGCGATTCATGTGTTTAAAATGTCATTAGGTGAATTTTATTTCGACTTTTTATTAATATTCTACTAAATATTTATTTTTTCGTTATTTAAAATAAAAATTATGTCAATATGTATAATTTGGCTATTAATGTGGCGATTTGTATAATTTGGCGAAATTGGCCAACGGGATAACAGGGTAATACCTAATATCGTTATGAGTAAAAATACGATGTTTTAAATAGTGATGTCATTTTCTCTTCAAATGTTCTTTAAAAGTTACTGTTTATGAAAAAGGTATCCATAATAATATTGTAATTCCCTTTTATCTGGTTGCTGAATGACATAATTTTCCTCATTTGAAATTTCTCTTATTTTGATTTAGACATTAATTTTTATCATAAATTATTTTCTGTCATTTTATTTACATTATTAATATTATTTCTCAGTAAATATATATATTTTTTAACTCAATTAGTGCATAATTATACGCAATCATTTTAGAAAATAAATTTTTATTATCGAGAGAAAAGCTAAACTGTGTTGCCACCATTTTGAAGAAATGTCATGAAAAAGCTTTTAAAATTAAAAATAAAACATAAAAATGGAAATAAATTAAAAAATAATTAAAATGGGCACAACTACAAATAAATAGCTTTCATTTAAAAAAATAATTATTAAAATCGGTTGACTAGAAAATTCAGGGCTGATGACACGACATTTTTAGCTTGTCTGAAAGAAATAGCATCGGATGCTAATAAAGTCATCGATTAGTTTCAAGAATTTACAATCGAGATGTTTTACAATCGATTATTAAAATCTGTATAATTACATGTTTAAAAAGCATAATTTAGTAAATACATGGTTACTGAAAATAGATAGATTAAAAAAAAAAAAAATAAAAAAAAATAAAATAAAAAAAGGCTATAATGGAACCACAATAGTAAAAAAGTCATGCAGCAGCGTTCCCTGGTTTCAAAAAGTTGAAAAGTCACGCGTAAGTATGAAAAGGTAAGGGGAGTTTAAATATCAAAAATCATAATTTTTCGGAAATTAGTAGCAAAATGGCCAAAGAAAAAAATAATCGAAAGCACCCGCTAGTGGCAAGAACATGAACTAAAAAAAAATAAATATGATCAATATCTTTTATTGATTTTTGTATATCATTTGTGATAAGTTTTACAATTTTACCTTATTAGAAGACTTTCTACTGGAATATATTAAACGAGCCCCGTGGAGGGTAAAGTGGTGGAGAAACAATGAAAGTGCATAATATGAATAAATGGTCATAAGGCTTTCCAACAATATATCACGTGACGGGTGTCGGTTAAATTAAAAAAAAAAAAACCTCCTTGGGGGCAAAGTGGAGAAAGGAGCGTGGGAGGTATATAATAGGGTGGGCCGAAAAAAACTTTTTTTCGATTTTCGATAATGGCGGGTGCGGAAAAGTGGCCACTGGTGGCACTCAGTGCACACAAAAAATTTGAAATTTTTTGGACAGTTCCTTACCCTGCCGCAAATGGCTTGAAGTTTAGAAAAAATCCTGATTTTTGAACTTTTTTAGCAAAAAATTAAAAAATGTTTAATTAAGTTTTTTTTTGGTTGTATTTAATTGAAAAGATATATTTAATGAGTCAAATGTTTAAAAAACCTCTAACTATGCATTATTTTAATGCTATGTTCTTTAAAAAATGTACAGCTTTTAGTTTGTTTTGCGTTCGGTACCAACGCGAAACAACCCAGAACTCACCACGAGGAAGTACCTGTACTGTACGCCGAGTTTTACCCGCCTTCCTACCCACAGGATGCTATATTCAAAATGCACTGAATCGCATTTACGTTACAGTCTTTTTTAGAAATGAACCATCTTTTTCCGTGCGGGCAGTTTTGCTCTAATGGTGGTATGTCTTCCTTTACTCCCGCATACCTGTAATGCAGCTTCTGTCACAATTTTTACGACTCTTTCCACAGCCTGGGAGTGACTTGGAAAACAGACTATTGATTCATCCAACATGGATCCTGAAATTACGTTTTCTCTACTTTTTCTAGTGAAAAGGTTTTTGTTATAAGAGGCTCGCTGATTTCGAGGACGACCCACTCGATACACTCATAGTGTTCCGTTGCTTTAAAGTTTAGCTTTGGAACTTGAAACTCTCGCACTAAGTTGGTTTTTATTTTATTTAAATTGTGGCATACTTTTTTTTTTCCATGCCATTCTTCTAATATGGTGTCTATCATCGGTTGCCATTGCTATCAATAAATTCTCAGGATGACCATAGTATCCATTTGTTTGGATGACTGAATGCACTGTCTCCTTTAGGTCATCTAGTAAAAACGTTAAAAGTTTAACTATTTGCCACATATATCTAGGTCCGTCCGCATAACCTAGCCTTTTCCTTACAGAAAACCACACGGGCGCATAAACTCGTTTTTTTTTTTTTTTTTTACCTGAGCGAGATATTTTAACGCTTTATCAGGATTTAAAATACTAACACATAAGTGTAAAATTCTGCATGCAGTTGTGATCAATCTCAATTTCACAGTTGGTCCAGGTTATCTGTTTTCCATTTCTCGAGGACATACTCCGGTTGAAACTGCTGCATAAATATCAAATAAGCACTTTTGATCGATATTTAGATCTTCAGTATTTTCCATTTCTGATATCCATGAAACAGCAATAGGCTCGAACAAAGTGACACGTAGATGTTTCACACCACATTAGTCTAGCATCGATTGGTTGGGCAAATGTCTTAGATCCCGTGGTTTCACCATCAATTTTAGAGAGTAGATGTCGAAGTGGGATATCGTTCATATGAAGAATACATATCAAATGTTGCAGCTCCCTTCCTACTTTTTTTTCAAGACAGGCAATGACACCATTGCGTTTTCCTGTATTAACAGTGGTGCCATCACACCCAATTGCTGTCAGTTCAGAAAAGTCTAACTTGTGGTGACTTGTAAGGTTATATAATGATTTTGCTATTTCTTTTGCGTGACCGGAACGAGGTATTAAGTGACCCAAGTATTCCTAACCACGTTCAAACAACATGGTGATGTGTTCCTCACTTTTATCGAGGCACCGTCGAGATAAAACTTTTATCTCGACGGTGCCTCTTGTTCTTTTTTTTCCCCTCTGAATATACTTTTATTCTTTCTACCATCAAAAAATATGCTTTTAATTTTCCTTCTTTCAAGAATTTTTTCTGCCTGTATCTTCTTTCCAAGTTTCTATTTCTCTCTTCTGACTTTGTTTTTATCGATGACGTGATTCGTATCCTCTGCTGTCACAACTTCTACATGGTGAAGCAACCAGTAGTAGTGGCGCATGATTATCAGCATAAGTTGTCAATTGCAATACTTTCAATATGCATGATGCCTCCAAAAGGCTACTTTCCACGCTATCGCGTGTCTTTACATTACCTTAGTCCTTTATACTAGCCATTTTTAAGCTCGTCTTAATAAAACGCACAAAACATTACAATGGAACATTAAACGATCCAAAAAGCACTGTATCTCACTAAAAAAAAGTTTCACGTTCACACTGAGCAAACGTCGCAGGTAACTCATCATGGAGAAATCATAGCAAACGCGGTAGCGTTTGGTATAATATGTTTAAGAAATAGAAAGTTCAAACAACTTTCTAAAATTTCTGGCGAACCAGTTGAGATACGGCAGTGAATTTTTTTTTAAAGATAGAACTCGACGAGACGAGTAAAATGATAGCATTCAAAAAATTACTGCAGCTTAGAATAGTTTTTTATTTAATTTTAAAAGAAAAAATTAAGGCAAAAATTCAACTAAGTCTAGCTAACGTTTCCGTGGATGGATTAACTTCGTTTTTGGTTAATTTTAATCCTCATGGTTAAACTTAAAACAGTTTTTTTTTTTCATCTTTGTATGTTTGACGGTCGCTGAGAAAATCGAATTTTTGTCTGAAATTTCCAGTTGAACATAGTCTTTTTCTTACATTTGTTACTTCTTGTAATTGTTGCACGTAAGTTTAAATGAACATAAAAATTGCTATGTATGTAACATAAATAAATAGATTAGATAAATCACGTGAAAAAAATACTTATTTGTTGTAATTCGCGTTTGAAATGAAATAGACGCCCTCTCGCGGACAAAGTCTGAAACGAAATAGAACTGATACCGTGAGCATCTTCCGCTGAAATCAGTGTTTAAAAGGTCGATGTAACATCTTGTTAACTCTAGATGTTAAAATAATAAGAGATACTAAATACCAAGCTGACCATAACTAAACCATTGAATTTATTAGAACACTCGAGACATGAAGTAAGTTGAAGTAGTAATACATAAACTGTTACGTGGCAGTAGAAATGTATAAACTGCTCACGTGACATCTCCCTTTACAATAACAAAAGATAAGTCTAAAAATTATTTTATAAGTTCAAACGTTCTGGAGGGCGGATAACTCTTCCGGAGCGGGTAATCACTGTTTTAGATTTGGGTGGAGTAAAAGCTGGACGAGGAACATCAGGAAGAGGGTCATCTGACGCATTGTTACCATTCTCCGATCGAACAAAATTTGAAGGATTAACAGCAACCTGGCGATCGGGTACAATCTCAGCCTTTGTTGGGCGTAGGTGGATACTGTTTCGACGAAGAGTCTTCCCAGTAGGAGTGGTAACATAATAAGAACGTGGAGTATCAGCAGCATCTGACACAGTAGCAGGAATCCAAGTACGATGATCAGTCTGAAGCTTGACAGATTGGCCTTTAGTCAGCACTGGAGATTCATTTCTTGAGTTAGTGGTCGAAGCTGCACGTTGCTTTTCTCTACTTAGTTGAAGAGGAACGGTAGATGACGTTCGAGGCAAACGTAAAGAGGGATGTATAGGTATTAAACTTCGAGTAGGTCTTCCAAAAAGACGTTGAGCTGGAGAAGGCAAATTTTCACGCGGAGTGTTTCTCCAATTTAAAAGTGCCAATCTGACATCTGTATGATCTATAGCACATCTTCTTAAAATCAATTTGGCTATCTGGACGTAGCGTTCCGCTAGACCATTAGATTTAGGATAATGCGGGCTAGATGGAATATGCTGTATTTTCCAATCTTTAGTAAACTTGTGAAATGCATCTGACGAGTATTGTGGTCCATTATCAGATTCCAAAATATCTGGAATTCCATGAGTTGCAAACACATCTTTCAAATATTCTATTACCGAATGTGATGAAGGATGCACTAGTTTTTTAAAATCAAAATATCCTGAGTAACTATCAACAACAAGACAATAATGGTTTCCAGAAAATTCAAACATATCAGTAGCCACTCGTTGCCACGGGAATTGAGGAACGGGTTTCATTTTCAATGGCTCTGTATTTGAAAAACGAGCTGTCTGTTGACAAACAGGACATTTTTGTATAAAGAGCTCAATATTACGGGTCATTCCATGCCAAAATATAATTTCTCGAGCACGATGTAAAGACAAATTAATTCCTAAGTGTCCTTGATGGATTAAATTTAAATACTTTGACATTAATGTAGATGGAACTATTAAGCGCTCTGATTTGAATAACAAATTTTCATAAACTGCTAATTCTTCTCTGAAGTTCCAGTATTTCCGAAGTTGTGGAGAAACAGAGTTAATACTAGATGGCCAACCATCAAGAATTAAACTTTTTAACTCTTGCAATTCAGAATCTTCATTTACAGCATTCAGTAATTCAGAAAAAGTCAACAACGGAAGAAAAACATCACATACAACTTCAAAAGTTTCTATTTCTTCATCTTCTTCAAGATCAATATTGCAATCACGACTTAAAGCATCTGGAATCGGTATATCTTTACCCTTTTTGTATACTATCTTGGGAGAATACTGAAGAACATCAAAAAGTATTCTCTGAAGACGTGCAGGTGCTGCTTGTAAGGATTTCTTTGAAATGGCTTCTAACGGTTTATGATCAGTTTCAATTGTAACAGGTTTACCATAAATATAATCGTGAAATAAGCCAACTTTGGCGTATTTTTAAGAATATTTTTTAATTTAAGAAAAGACTTTTCTTGATCTTCCGACCATTGCCACAGTACATTTTTGTGTAATAATCTACGTAAAGGCTCTGTGATTTCAGAGAAATTTGGTATGAATTTTGATACATAGTTAATCATTCCAATAAATCTTTGCAATTCAGCTACAGATGTTGGTGTTTTCAATTGTTCAATAGCTTTCACTTTTGATGGATCTATTTCTATTCCATTTGATGTAAAAATGTGGCCTAAAAATTTAATTTTCGTTTTCTCGAATTCACATTTTTCTTTGTTTAGACGTAGTCCAGCATAATAAAGACGTCTAATCACTTTCACAGTTAACCTTCTTAACTCTTCTTTCGTGTCTGCCCATAATAATACGTCATCCATGGAACATTCTGTATTTTCAAATTCATTTAAGAGCGAATGCATTATTTGCTGAAATATTTCTGGGGCTGATGCAAGCCCAAATGGTATTCTTAAGAAGGAATATCTTCCCCAGGGTGTATTAACCGTTAAGTAATCTGATGTTCTTCTAGTCACGGGAATCTGCCAAAATCCTTTTTTAGCATCTAATATCGTAAAATACTTTGCTGATCCAATGCGAGCTGCTATCTCTTCAACTGTTTTGAGAGGAAAATGACGCCGTTTTATAACTTTATTGATATCAGTTGGATCTAAACACAAACGTATTCTATCACCTTTCTTTACAATTACCAGGGGGCTGACAGCAGGAGTAGGATGCGTTACCGGTTTTAAAATTTTCATTTTAACCATAAGATCAATTTCTTTTTTAACAGTATCACGAATTGCATACGGAATTCGTCGAGGTGGATGAATTTTCAAATTTGCGCCTTCTTGAAGTTCAATATCGTATTCAAAATCTTTTAAACAACCTATGCCTTGAAAAACTGCATCTGGTATTTCAGTTCCTATTTCATTAATCTGTACAGATTCAGGAGTACGTTTAACTAAGCCAAGTTTTTCGCATGTAGAACATCCTAATATACAATTAAAATTTCCATTAACTACTAAAATCTCAGATCAACTGGCACATTTTGAACAATACACTTGATATTGGTTTCGCCAATCACTGGTGTAAACCCATTATTAAAAGACTTTAAGCGTTTTACTTTAGAGTGGTGTATAAAAGCTTTAAGCTTTTTAGCCAAACTTTCTGTGATAACATTCGCTTCAGCGCCGGTATCTAATTTAAATTTCACAGCTATTCCATTTTGGAAAGTTACGGTTGTTAACCAAGCATTATTCTGTGAACGCAAAAGTTCTCCAACGTGCAATGTATTGCTAAAATAATGATTAATCTCATCATCACTATTATTAGAAACTTCTGAAAGTTCCTGTATGACTCGTTTCTTAGATCCGCGTTTCTTTTTAAATTTACATTGGCGCGCATAATGCCCTTTTAACGAGCAGAGATTGCAAGTAACATTAAAGGCTGGACAATTACGAAATTCATGCATTAAACCACATCGCCAACATATTTTATTTGCTTTATTGAATTTTGGCTTATTTTTATTTTCACGAACCGCTATATCAAATTTAGTATCGGATTTCAGTTTAGATTTCCGAATCATCATAATATCTTTTTCTGTATTATTAACAGCTGCATGCATTTCTTTTAATTGAAAAGTAGCTTGTTCGCTAGCTCTGCATATATCAATAGCTTTATTTAAAGTTAAATCTTTTTCAGCCAATAGTAATTCACGCACTTTATCAGAATTAATACCACGAACTACTTGGTCACGCAATAAACTATTTTGCAAATCGCCAAAAGCGCAATCTTTAATTTTTGTACGTAACTTAGTAATGTAAGAATCAAAAGTTTCTTGCTTACCTTGAATGCACGTAAAAAATACATATCGAGTATAGGTTTCATTAACTTGTGGAGAAAAGTACTCGTTAAACTTTTGCTTTATTATTTCTACATTTTGCTGCTCTTGATGCGTCAAATTAAATGTATTAAATATGAGTATTGCAGCAAGTCCTATAGCTGACATAAAAGTAGCAGCTTGTACTTCAGCTGGTTTAGTATTTAACTGCGTAGCAATTGCATAAAATTCAAAAGCTTGTTTCCAAACCTTCCATTTAATGGCCATATTATCTTCTGTAACTTCCAATTCTGGTGGAAGGCGAGCATTGGTAGATTCCCTTTGTTCTCTTTGCATTTTTTTAAACAAAAGGTCAGTAACAACACTATTTAATTTTCAACACTTCTGAACACCATGTAACATCTTGTTAACTCTAGATGTTAAAATAATAAGAGATACTAAATACCAAGCTGACCATAACTAAACCATTGAATTTATTAGAACACTCGAGACATGAAGTAAGTTGAAGTAGTAATACATAAACTGTTACGTGGCAGTAGAAATGTATAAACTGCTCACGTGACAGTCGATAAATATATAAACAGTTCTATAATAAATAAATAAATAAACAGTTCTATAACGCATGCAACGTTGGGTTCTTTGAATTAAAATTATCTAAAATCAAAATTTTATACACAAAGTTTAGATCTATAATATAAAAAAGTACATTTGACTTACTCATGGCAAAATAACATGACAGCAACGCAATGCTTGCATGATTCGCTTGCTCCAGCTTTGCAAGAGCAAGAAAAAATTTTTATTTCCAAATTTTTGTTTTCCTTTACTAGCAAACCTGAAATAATATGGGGATTTCCTTTTGTTTGGCTTGTTTGTAAACACGAGCCTACAATCTCTATTTCTTCTTCTTGGGGCCTCCGTGGCTGAGTGGTTAAGACATCACGCAGCTGATCGTTGAGGTTGTGGGTTCGAATCCCACTGGCTCCATTGCACACACTCTTTGTGTGGAGCTCCTGGTTGTACTTCTCCTGTGTTGTAATATTTCCTTGTGTGCTATCTCGTCCCTGTATATTGACGATGGCTTATAAGCAGGCTTCATGTCGAGCACACAAGTCAGATGTATGTTGTTCAATAAACAAACAAACAATTTCTTCTTCTTTGCATTCTTTAATGCCGCACATTACTAATCTCTTTGAATCAATAATTGCTTCAGCTTCTCTAAAGCAATTACTAGATTTTCCAGCATCTAGAAATTCTAGAATTGTCGATATTTGTAATTTATCTCCCATAATTAAATAAAAAAGATAAAAAACTGCACTTTAAATAGCTCTTTAAACAGGTTTCGCTATGCTACAGCATGGAACAAACAACACTACGTAAACAAACGATTATCAGGTCTATACAACGCCACCTTTCGGTCATTACAAACACGAATTTTCATGTATCATATTCACTATCTATTTTGACGAGTGAAGTGAAATATTTTTTTTATTTATTGTCTGAGCGAAGCGAAGTCTTTATACTCAGAGATACGTAACGATATTAAAAGTCAAAAGAATTTTTCGTCAAGCAAATCTCAAAAAGTACTTGTCGGATTTTGATTCTGTTTGTACCAATAGGTACCTATGAAGGTAATCTGGTGAATGCACCTACTTTTAAAAATTAATTCCAAATAGTTTAAAAGTTATATTAAAAAAACTGATAAAAAAGCACAATTTATGTGCATACGTCACAGAAATTTGGTGTGCGTGATTTTCACAAGCTGGATATTTTCGTAGATAACCGAATCAGTACATGGAGTAAATAGCGCATGGAGTAACATTTACGTACTCAGAAATATTGAATGCAATAAAACATTTTAAAATTTAATCATGTAGGAAAATAAAACTGTTATTTTTTATATTAAAAAAATGTCATAAAATCTTAATAGCATTTTTTGATAGTTAAAAGAATATTTTATATATTTCGAATGTGAAAATTAGAAACAATTAGGTTTTTAAATAAAAAGTTTCTTTTATGACATAATTTTCCCTTTATATTTATTTTTATTGCATGTTTTCTTTTAAATTATATTTTGTTTGTGTGTGGAAGTCAATTCTGATCACTAATTTTTCGGCACGGATGCCATACGCGCATCAGACTTGGCGCATTTTTTTTCAAAGCTTATTTGGCGAAAACTGCGTTTTCAAATAACGCTTACATACACATTTTTAAATTATTTTCTATTATCAAAAAAAACTTACAGTAAATAAAATAATAATAATAATTAATAACTATAAAACAAATATTTTATATAATTAAAAAAAGGAAATGAAAGTAAATAAACAATTTATGAGTAAATAAACAATTAATAAATAAATAAAGCCGGGTTACCAACTCAGGTAAAATAATGCCATTTTGACGCCAATGATGTACCCTGGTGCATATGTGACATCTTTTCCCATTTTTCATCCATTTCCTGTTGGCATACAACTTTGAAATTTGGAATATGTATGCATACCTGGGAGCAATACTGGAATTAGACATTGATTTTTTTTTTTTAATTCGATCCAAAAAGGGGCAACGGGGGTTATTTTTTAAAGATTTATACAATTTATACTGCATAAAGGAGCCACTTACCTATTTTTATATACAAGAAGAAGTAAGTGGCATGTAAAAACAATTATAGTATATATAAATAAAATTCTTGAGATAATATACTAGAGATATAAGCAACGGGTTTGGCGAGATTTTTTATGCCAATTAGGCGAAAACATCGTTCTGATTACCAGATACATATAGCATGCTACAATAACACGTTATTTATTTATTTCAAAATAAAAAAAAAGGAATAAACGAAACATTTTCTGTTATT
Source organism: Maratus speculifer (assembly GCA_964019185.1). Taxonomy (NCBI): domain Eukaryota; kingdom Metazoa; phylum Arthropoda; class Arachnida; order Araneae; family Salticidae; genus Maratus; species Maratus speculifer. The sequence goes on from OZ025289.1 coordinate 244,854,582, forward strand.
AAAAAAAAGAAATAACAACCAATAAATGATAATATTTTTAGAACAAACAATTTATTTTAGCATTTATATGATAACCATATTAGGCAATTAAACGCCATTTTGGCATCAATTAGGTATCTTGGTGTGTATAGGGCATATATGTGCCATATTTATTTGTAAAACTGAGCATGAACGTTTACCAAGTGTGTTTTCATAGCCGCTTATAACTTTTTGCAAAATAGCGCACCTTTCGAAGCCAAAACTGTACAAAAGAAAAAAATCAATATTTGCAGTATTTTTATTTTATTTAATTTTTTTTTAATGTAATGCACATTTTGTAATCAGTAGGTTCGATAATCAGACCTCGTTTTTTTTTTTTTTTTTTTTTTTTTTTTTTTTTGCTTTAAAAGATGATATTTCATACGACGTCTTTTTTGGATTCGTCGTTTTTCCATATTTGATAGTATGCGTCTACTCGTTTTGTAACTTTTTTTTGTAACTTTCTTCTTTATTAACAGCGACATTTGGATTTCCTATTTAAATAAAAATTCTTCTAAATGCAAAGAATTTTGTTAAAATTTAATAAATAAATGAAATGCGGACATCTATTGCTCAAAGCACAAAATTTTTCCTATTGAGTTAATAAAAATCAGTAAAAACATAATTTTTATGATGATAAAAAGGTGACTTATGTAATAACAGAGTCATATATTATGTACGTTATGGATTAAGTATTAATATTTCCCCACCATTTATAAATAATAATAATAATAAAATAAAATGCGGACAGACCAAAGTCTATATTTGACTGAAAACAACAACCATTTTCTAAATGCTTTAAAAAATGGCCAATGAAAAGTGATATTTCAAAAGTATTATGAAATTAGTTAAAAACCATTTACTTTAAACTAAATGAATAAAAGATTTATATTTTTAATGAAATAAATGGGATTTGAAAAATTATTGGAAATTTATCACCATAGATGTATCAATATTACAATCGGTACCTTGTATGCAAAATGGAACAATTAGCAATACTTTTTGTACCCGAAAAATGGTCGTTGCTTTTTTCAAGGTTAAAAAGTAGATTACGAAATATTCCTATACAGAGATGCCAAGTTCCCGCTTATTGCATAGCAGAATTCTCTTATAGGAAAAGTTATTTTTTAAATCTGCAGAATGTTCCAATTTAATAAAACATTTTCTGTATTAAAATACCGGTGTATCCAAAATGCCGGAGATTTGGCAGCTCTGCCTATAACATTTTAATTAATCACGGTACTTTTTTTAATCGGATTCAAATTTAATGGAGACTACTTTTTTGGCCAAAAGCAGCTTTTTTCCACATGTGCAACTACAATACAATTCCTTGATGCTGAAATAAAATGTTTTGACTTATGCTATTATTTCTTCCTTTTATTTATTTATTTGAATTTTAAATAAGATGACTAGAAATCGTGTTTTTTAAATGTACGGGAAAACCCCATTTCGAGAGAGGGCGAAAAGAACAATATTTGGTAGATTTATTATCTGCGCTTGGCTAAGTGTCTTACTACCTTGTATTTAATACTCTTCACAATACTTCGCTGTTATATGGTCTTTGGCGCTTTTATAAAAAGTTTGACGTAATTCGGGCTTAAGAAAGTGAGATTTTTACTGAATAATACAAATAAATGAAAAATGAATATAAAGAAATACTAAGAAAAGAAAAATGAAGCATTATTTTGATCTATGTATATTTAAAAATGCATCTGCTAGCACTAATTATATAATTTATGTATATAATAGAAGATAAATAGCTTTTGTTACTATATTTCTATGCTATAAAGCAATAACGTTTAACGTTTGTGTGTTTTTCGTTATCATTGGGAGTACCTAGCCGATTTAAAAAATAAAAGTTCAAAAATTGAGAATTCTTTAATGTTAATATGACTAAAAATTTTATTTATTTTATTTTTTATTTATTTTTTTACTTTTTGGCAATTTTTAAGATATAACATTCTCGTTATGAACGATTTCTAGAACATTCCACAATTTAAATTCACAAATTAAACATTTTTTTTTTCCTAGAAAAAGTTTTAAACCCAATTTATTGAGAATATTGCAATTTCTAGGATACTGTTGGGGTTAGAAACTAGAACTTTGGCATCACAGTAACTTATCAGATGTAAATGCTCGTTTAGGACAAATTCTTAAAAAAGGATTCCTTAATTCTTATCGACAACCTCATGGCATCCATGATGGAAAACAAATGTTCAACATTCAGACGGATCTCACACCATATAAAATACACTGCATTCTCTTTAAACATAATAGTTTATGTTATGTATAGTTTCTCAAATCGGTGCGGAGCTTCTGTTTACGTTCATGACATCATTTCAAAAAGTTATATTTCCAATGTAGGAAAATTTGGTGTTTTATTTTCTGTATTACTTTTAACATTTTGCATATTTCCAATTTTATATCCATGTATAGTTTTCTTTCCCTTTTATGAAAATAGTATATGCAACTTTATATATAAGACTTTGTAATTCTATGATTCAATATGCTTATTTTCATCATATTTTATCACAATGAATGATCAATTAAAGGTAACATCTCATTTTCTTTACTTGTCGCAAGTTATTAAATGTGTATTCTCAGCAACATCGCTCAGACTAATTCCTCTGAGGGAAGTCCTAGTTAAATTCTCATTTATTTAAATTAAAAGCCGCCTCTGGCAAAAAGTTGACTCTCTCTTAAATTTATGCTAGCCATTGTAATATGATACTTTTATTTCATAATTTTATTTATTTGCTTATCTGAAGGTCCATATGATGAAATCAACAAATTTAGGCGATCAGGGCAAGATTTTGCGGAAAAGTTCATTATCCTGTTCTGGTTGGTGTGTTTGGCGAATAAATCAAAAATGGCGCCGGAAGACCAAATAGCAAATTTTTTTAACCGCTAAAGCGACGTAACCGTGTTTTTCCATCACGTAATATTTTATTTCAAAGACTGATTTAACACAAGAATGACATTAATATTATTTTTTTTAATTGCACAAGACAAAAAGATATGTAAAGTTATTAAGTACAAACGTTCATACCAATACTTTTCACAGTTATTATTTTATGAATAATTAGACATGAATGGAAAAATCTACAGGACATTTAAAAGATAAGCGTAAAAATATGGTTTTAAATTTTTATAAACATTTATTTGAGCCTTTCAAACGTAAGGTAAGGGCGTACCGGTAAGAAAACCGGTTTGGCGCATCACAAGAGCGTGAGTCGGGCGCTCCATGGTGATTCGGACGTGAGAATGTGTCAGCTTTTTTTTAAGGTACTTTGAATGATTCTAGGTCAGTTAAATTATTACTTATTTTATGAATGTCTGATTAATATACATCTGTTTGCCAAAGCCTGGTGCTGTTTTGGCTTCAAAAACGGAGGGTATGGTGCCAAAATATATAAATAGCTTTGAAAACAAACCTGATGAACTTTAATTTTTATTGTCGTACGAATTATTTCTGTTTCTATATTAAAATGCGGCACAAATGTCATATACGAATCACATTGGCGTTAATTTTTTTCTAAAGCCAATTTGGCGAAAATCTCGTTTTGGAATACCAGTTACATATATATATTTTGAAAGGTAATAACAATAAATAAAAAAGGTTTGTTTAATAACTATAGAACAAAACAATGTATATATTTAAAAAAAAAATAAAAGTAAATTATTTATTAATAAGTAAAGAACAACATCCGGGTTGCCATATCAAACAAAATAACGACACTCTGGATTCAGTTAAATACTCCGATGCGCATATGACATTGGCGTCAGAAAAAAAAACTCGCCAACGTGGTGCGTATATGACATCTGTGTCAAAAATGCATACCTATTTTATTTACATTACGTACGGTGCTACTTGATTACCAGGTCGACCAATTTCACCCATTTATAGAAATCGACAAACTATTCGCCAAATTACTCAAAAAGAAAAATGTTGCCATTAAAAAAATTGAAGTTTAGAAAATTAATGAATTTAGATTAAAAAAATAAAAGTCATTAACGAAAAGGATTACTTTAATGATGACGTTTAGTTATGACGTCGAGATGTTGATTTATTCAGTAGATTTCGGACAAAAGAATGCTAATAAAAGTTTTCATATTTTAATGCAGAATTTATTAAATCAAACCATAAAGAGATATTTGTAAGATATCGCATATCTATATAATAAAGGCCAAACGTATCTGTGCGTAACGCATACGTCATTTTGCGAATGGCAACACTTTCCTTTGCAATTTCGGTTTTGTAATTTTGGCTACTGCAAATATGATACTTCTAAACATGACATATTTTTAATTTTTACACCGTCGTATAGAGAAAAAAATATGCTTTTAAATGCAATTTGTTTCAAAGCTGTATTTCAATATATTTTTGAGATATTAAATTTTTTTAATAGTTTTTAAGTACCAATTTTGTAACAGTGGCAACAGTTCATTTTCTCCTAAAATTGAAAGAAAATATGAATAAATACAAATTAAAATGCGAATATTGTGGGAAATATATCGTCTGTGATCGTGTCAATTTGGAATATATATCTTTTTTTTTTTTTCATTCGCATTTATATCAAACATAAGAGCCTCAATTGATAACTTCATCACAATAACTTATCTTTATTATAATTTACTGATTACCTATGCAATATAAAATTTAATTTTAATAATTTGGACAACAGAGTTTTATAGAAATAATATTTTGTTACTTTTAGCTTAAAATAATATTTGTTTGAAAGTTAGACGGATCAATATAAGATGCATTTTTTTAATGTAACTAATTTTATTGATTTATTATAAATGGATGAAACAGCTCTTTCTGAAACACCATTTTATTTCGTCGAATTTCGACGGGTTCCACCTCGTGTTAATAACATTGAAGTATTTTAAATGTAATATTAGAATTTATTAAGGAGTATGAAAAATATGGTATTTACGTATTAACGCCACCGCAGCATAAATTGCGCTAATGTGCCAATAAAGAGCAACCTTGTTCGCACGCGCACAAAAATTGGCGTCAAAAATAGGCTTAAAAAGTACTAAAATACTAAAAATGACGTCAAAATGAGTAAAAAAAAAAAAAGGCACGAACAACAAAACCGCTCTTTATTGCCGCATTAGCACAACTTCTACTGTGGTGGCATTAATACGTAAATACCAAAAATATCAATGTTAGCGGAAATTTGTAAGGAGTTAAATGCTTTTTATTTTGGCAAATAATGTCGGCGGATATAACCGTAAAGAAACTTTAATAAAATACATATTATATTTTTCTCAATTAATATCAAGAGCTATTCGCTTATTGGCATAAAATTTATATTAAATAACAAAAGAACAAATAAATTAGTAAAACATTCATAAAAATATAAATAAATCATCAAATTAAAATCATTTGATCACTTAACAAACAAGTGTAGCGGGTTTAATGTCAAGAAAGTGTAACATTTATGTTCATCCATTATTGGCATATAATCTTACAGTTTGTCTATCGTTCTTTGGTCGACGGGATAATTAAGTAGTACCTTAAATACATTGTTATCGCATGAGAAAAAAATGCTTGTGTATATGAAATAGTAAATAGGTTGCCAGAATATACGTTGCCAAACTTCTTTTCCCACCAAGAACTTTTCGTTATGTACAACTACTGAAAAAATACCTTTATTTATTTACTTATAGTATTTTCTATAAAATGAAAGAAAAACGTGCAAGTTAAATGTATCTGATATATGTATTTTTAATTTATGTGTTTTTTAAGGGTATTCTTAAATCAAAAAGGACAACTTTGTGACACATGCTTTAGTTTATTTTTGTTCGGAAGTGCATAAAAATAGCAGGTGTTATTAATCAGAAACTGTCTAATTGCACTCAATTTTCTGTTTTTTTAAAAACACAATAGATTTTTCTTAACAAGCCTTCAAATTTGACACTTTTGAGCACATTTCCCGACGAAAGCAGAAAAACCGGTCGAAAAGCAGGAGGAAAACGGGTGATTACGTCATCGAAATAGCTTAGAACTGGATAGGTAATTTAATTATCATAAATGGAAAAATAAGTTCCATTCAAAATCGCTTCCATAGTCAGTCATTCCAGTTTTATAACTTTCTGTTAAAAAATGAATTTGTAAATGTGTCAAAATGTTTTGCGCTTGTTGAGCGAAGCAGTTAAGAACACCCTTAGTGAAAGTCATGTATTTTAAATAAAGCTAGTGACAGCTTTATATTTAAAATGAAATTATGGCGAAGGAAACCTGTTTGGCGATTGTTTCGGGTAGCTAAAATAAAAATAGGAAAATAGCCGCCAGGCATATAAAAAGTAAACCAATCAGATCGGAACTGTTGATAACAGCACAAGACTGATACTGATATTTATATAGGTACTATAGCAAAATTTGCAGCATCTTTGGTGTTAAACTAGGACTCTCGAAGTAAGGCATAGCTGCTCAGCAGCGGGTAGAGAGTTCAAATCCCGTTGGATGTAAATTCGTTTTGTTTAGAAATGCTTTTGTGTTAAATTATTATTCTTTCGGGAATATTTTTTTTTTTTTTTTTGATAATTGTTATTCAATTTCTAGAATTTTTCTAGTTGTGAATGTTTCATTCGAGAAGTTACCTTGAATGTATTTAATTGGTATGGCTTTTAATTCTTTTAATAAAGTTCTGTGCTTTTTTCATTCGAATCCATGGTTTATTTTTCATATCATGCATTTTATATGGCAATGCAATGACTTTTTTAATTATTCTGATACATCGAAATTTTATGCTGTTGTTATCATTTTATGAATTTTGACAGCAGCAATTATTTTTCTTTTTACGATATTAGAAAATCTTCAGTTTTTTATAAAAAAAATTAAATGACTAGTATTAAAAAATGCTCTGACGAGCACCAAAAAAGGTTAATATGTTTTTAAGTATGTAAAAGGGTTTGACAAGTGCTTCTGTTAATTATTGAGCATGAGGAAGGACAAGGGATCCCTTCTTGGCTACAACTCACTTCGATGCCAACTTTTAAAAAATCATATTTGCGCTTTTTCCATATAAAAGAAATTTGCGGTTCTTTAGTAGAACTTTCCACCGTGCTTTAGATGTTAACCAGGGGTGCAGTCGTAAAAATAAGATAGGATATATGCTCTAAACAGAGGGATACCCTAGAATGTGTATACTATAAGCTTTCTTGAGAAACAGTGTATATGGTGTTCTATTAAAAAGTCCAGAAGGTATACGGCATATAACCTGCACGACATCCCTGTTGTTAACTGCACTGTTCACTCTGCACAATACTACAAATAAATTTTCTGTACAATTATACACTTAGGGCATGCTTGAGGGCAATGCATGAATGTGATACCTGCAGGAACTAGGTTTTTCGCACCATGTCGTCTTCCCTTGCATTTATGTCTAATTAATCTGCATCTTTACTGGTTATGTCTTTACACTATACATTTTTATAGTAACTGCGACTGATTTGTTTTCACGGAAAAAGCGCAAACATGATTTTTTAAAAGTTGGCATTGAAGTGAGTTGTAGCCAAGAAGGGATCCCTTGTCCTTCCTCATGCTCAATAATTAACAGAAGCACTTGTCAAACCCTTTTTCATACTTAAAAACATATTAACCTTTTTTGGTGCTCGTCAGAGCATTTTTTAGCTCACAGGCTATCATAGCCTGAGAGCTTATGTGCCCGTCCGTTCTGTATGTATGTGCGTAACGCGATAACTCATGATAAAAATATCCGATCCACTTGAAATTTTGTATATAGGTATATCCTGACAAGGCGCTTCCCTGATTAGTTTTTGGAGTTCATTCGATATGTATAAGAGGGGGAACGGGGGGCTCATGCCCCCCGTTAGTTGATATAAATGGGATTTTCATGCAGAATTAAGTTTTTGTTCAAAATTTAGATTAGGATCATTCTGATGAGGCAATTCCGTGACTTATTAGGTGTTCATTGAATAAGTATAAATAGGGGGAACAGGGGCTCTAATGCCCCCCCCCCGTTAGTTGATATAAATGGGATTTTCATGCAGAATTAAGTTTTCGTTCAAAATTTGATTAGGATCATTCTGATGAGGCGATTCCGTGACTGTTATTAGGTGTTAATTAGACTGTTAATGGGTTTTTCAAGCAGAATTTTCAGATTTCGTTCAAATCTCTGAATAGTTTTGGAAGTTTAATGGTTAAGTATAAAAGAGGGGGATAACTCCTTTTAAATTATATAAATGCTAAATGGGTTTTTATTAAGAATTATCTAACTTGCTCTGAATTTTGGATATAGATTTTTTATATGATAAAGCATGTCTTTGATAGTATAGGAGGTTCAATGATTACGTATAAAAAAAGAGGAAAGGGGAGAGCTGTTTCCCCTTCTTAATTTTTTTTTCGAACGGAATTAACCCTTGAAAATATAAGGCTTTAATGTACAATTAGTATTTGTAGCCTGTGAGCTCAATGCCATCAGTTTAGCTGGGCAGTATTCTTTATTAATACTAGTAATGAGAATCCTTTATCGCATTTTGGCTCTCATCTATTTCGTCCTTCACTCCCTCAGTAATATAACGAGTCATTGCGCTCGCTTCATCCCCTTCTCACCTTCCAGATTTATTTTTGAAGTATACTGCTGTCCATTGCCCAAACATATGACTTTTGGCACATAGAAAAAATATAAAGAAGACCAAGAGACATAAATAAGAGAGAAACTAACGATTGATTCAAACAAATACAACTTTTGCCTGTTATACGAGAAAAAGCTATAAAAATAGGCTAAGTTATAATGCACACAGATATTAAATAATGCGTGATCAGATCTTATTTAAACATTTGGTACATTAAATATGTCTTTTTAAGTAAATACAACCAAAATGAATTTAATTTAACATTTTAAAACTTTTTTCGAAAAAAGTTCAAAAATGAGCATTTTTGCAAAACTTCAAGCCGTTTGCGGCAGGGTAAGGAAATATCCAAAAAATCTCAAATTTTTTGTGCGAACTAAGTGCCACCAGTGGTCACTTTTCCACACCCGCCATCATCGAAAATCGAAAAAAAGCTTTTTTTGGCCCACCCTAGTATATAAAAAAAAATAGTAGTCACAGAGTTTTCCAATGATATATCACGAAAGAAGTGTCAGCAAACAATAGAAAAGTGCCCCCTTCCAAGTATTGTCCCCCTTGAGGAATGCACGGGGGAATGCAATTCCTCCCTCTTTATGAATTTTTTATATATTATAAAGTACAAGGTAGAACTCGTCGAATTTCGACGAAAGTAAATGTTTAAGAAGGAACTATTTCATTGATTTATAATAAACTTACAAAATTAGCTACAGTAGAAAATAGATGTTACAATGGTCAGTTTAACTCTTAAACAAATATTATTTAAAAGTAAAATTAAGAAAAGCAAAAAATACTATTGCTGTAAAACTCAGTTGTCCAAATTATTAAAATTAAATTTTAATCGAATAAATATGTAAAAATATAATAACGATCAGTCGTTAAGCTAAAGTTATCAATTGAAACTCTTATGTTTGGTATAAATGGGTATAAAAAATGTATTTCAAATTAACATGATTTTAGAATTACACGTTAAATCTAAACCCATCATAATTTTCATCTTCTCAAAATTTACATGCGCATATTTCAATTTTTCTCAATTTTAAGAGAAAATGGCGTATTTCTGTTGCCACAATTACAAAATTCGTACTAAAAACTCTAAAAAAATTGATATGTGAAGAATAAATTGAGACACAGCTTTCAAACAAATTGCATTTAAAAATACATTTTTTTTTCTATACGATTGTGTAAAAATTGAAAATGTGGGATGCTTAGAAATATAAAATTTGTAGTACCGAAAATTGCAAAACCCGAGAAAATGTTGCAATTCACAAAATGACGTATGCGTTATGCACAGATACATTTGGCCTTTATAATATAGATATATCGTAAGCCTCCGTAAAAAAAACGATCTAAAATGACAAAAACGTAATGATTTCAAAGAAGTTCGAAAAGTGTCTCTATAAGAAGGCCCAATTGGGGAAAAAAGAAGAAAGATTCATAATATGGGAAGAAAGAGTGGGCCGAAAACTTTCCCATGATATTGCATATGACGTTTCCATAAAAAGTTTGAAATTTACTCCTCACTACTGCACTACTTTTTCTTCCCTGAATACACCCGGAAATCACGCAGCCTCACTTTAAAATGTTTATATTTAATAAATTATGTTTACCAGGGCGCTCCATCAAAAACCCATATCTAAAATGAAATTTATTCTCGAAATAGCTACGATTTAAAAAATTCACCGCTCATCGTCCCCCCCCCCCTCTTCCCTGCTGTAATTCAACTCCAGGAGGAGAAACGTTCATAATATGAAAGAGTAGTCCAAAAATATTCCGATGATCTATCTCATGATGAGCCCAAAATTTTTTTTTGAAACTTATTCCTCACACGCGGGTTTACTTTTTATTCTCAGAATTCACCCAAGGAATCACGCAACCCCCACTTTTAAAAGGTTATAATTAATAAATATTTTTTTTGCCGAAGGGTATCAGAAAAACGTTTCCAAAATGATATTTATTCTCAAAATAACTACAATAAAAAAAAAAAAAAAAAAAAAAAAAAAAAAAAAATCACTCTTTTATCGTTTTTCTCCCCTCCCGAAATTTAACTCCAGGAGGAGAAAGGCTCTTTCTTTCTAACCGATGACCAGGCCCCTACCTGCCGAGTTAATAATCTCAGCTTAACGGGTTAGATACCTGGAATCGGGGCGGACGACCGTCTAATTGCCGCGAAGCGGCAATAAATGATGAACTGCAAATGCTTCGCAAGATGGTCTCGTAATTTAGAGCCTTGATCAGATTGACGAGACCTTCACCTGGCAAGACACCTCCAGAGGTATAATTCACAGGTAACTTGGAGGACTTTGCACCCACGACGGATTTTACATGCACCAGGTGCCATTAGCGTACATGATGGAATTTTAGCCGGCAGAGTGGGGGCGATCGACGCAGACAAGTGCCGAGGTCGGCTGATTGTGGCTAACGGTTGCCGGACTTAGTAGTTTATTGCCTTTGTGAAAGTACTGAGTTTGGCGCCGCACATCACTCCCACCTGCCGTGCCATGTGATATGGGGCTGGAGCTAAAATTTTTGAGCCGAGACGGTGGCATGTCCTTAGCAGACAACAGGGGGGACAAATTTTAGGGAGATTTAGAAAAATAAATAACCAAAACTAAAATGGCCGAAATGCTAAGTAGTGCTAGAGAAGGGAGAATTTTCGGGCAGAAATGCAAGGCAGTCGAATCGCTGCTGATGGTGACGAGATCCCGCCTTTCTACCGTACCCCAAAAAAAAGAAAAAAAAGTGCTTCATGGGCTGTCCCATTGGAGCGGGTCCGGTAGCTCGTGCGGACAGAGTCCAAATGCACCTAATAAAGAGGCGTACTGTCACTAGAAAAAAAAACAAGGGGGAAAAAAAAGACCCGAACACGTTTCGGACCGCACAGAGTCCCTTGCGTCTCTGCGTCGATGAGGTCAACGTGTGCGCTTCGGGGTAGGTGGGCTGGTAGGTTGCTTCCCATTGCTCGTCGGACCGCACAGGGTCCTGTGGGCCCCTGCGTTAATGAGGTCAATTTGAAATCCTGAGAGGCGTTAGCCACTAGGGAGGGGGTACCAGAACGGTGTCGGACCGGGCAGAGTCCCTTGAGTCTCTGCGTCTGAGGAGAAAGGCTCATAATATGACAAAGCGGTCGAAATCTTTCCTATGATAAATCACATGACGGATCCGAAAAAATTTGGAATTTACTCCTCATCCGTGGCCGTTGGTTTACTTTTTCTTCCCAGATTACATTCGAAAATCACGCTGCCAACTTTTTGTGTTTAATAAATGATATTTACCGGAGCGCTCCATCTTAAAACCACATCTAACATGGTACGTATTTATAGTCGAAATAGCTACGATTTGAAAAATTCGCCCTTCCTGCCCCTCTAAAAATTCAACTCCACGAGGAGAAAAGTTCATAATATGAAAAAGTGGTCCAAAAACTTTCTGATGATATATAACAAGACAGAGTCCAAAAAAAGTTTGAAATTTACTCCTCACTTGTGGATTCCCTTTTTCTTTCCAGAATACACCTGGAAATCACGCAAACCCCATTTTAAAAGTTTTATATTTAAGAGCAAGAATCTGAGAAAGTGTCACACCTAGCATTATGGGGTGATTCATGACATCTCAGATTTTCTCCAAAAAATTACCAGTTGTTACTTATCTTGTTAAAAGACCAAATCCAGAATTTTTTGCTCTAAAGTTGAGTTGTTCATTTTTTATGCCCCCCCCCCCCCAAAGGTCATGTCGTGAAAAAATATAAGCGTTTTTTTTTAAGACATGAATATTGCTACGACTCACAGCTCTTTGCGCATACAACTTGCCACCAAATTCTTTTTATATCTGGAATGTAAGAGGGTTGAACTTTATATAATAGATGAAAAACCCGTGGCAATTTTGTGCCGCAAGGTCACAGAAGGTCACAAAAAGATTCATTTTGGCTGCTTTTTTCCATTTTTAAGACCCTATAACAGCTTGCGCGTTCCACTTGCCATGAAAAAAGAGGTGACATTTGAAAGCCATGCATTAGCACTTTTAAAAAATGTATATATAATTGAGGCAAGTTGGATGCGCTTTTAGTTACAGAGTGCCAAAATCTGAAAAATGTCATTTTTGACCAATATTCAAACTGTCATAATTTCTTGCGGCAACAACATTTTGAAATAATTCTTTTGCCATTCTTTTATTCTATTGTTGTCCTTTTCAAAAAAGTAAACTCCATTGAGGCAAGTTGCTTTAAAAAAATTAAATGTTTTTTTTTAAAATATGGCCTTTTTTCAATAGTCAGGGGCTATTTTATTATTTGAAACAACTTGACTGGATAACAATATTTTATGCATTTGTTTGTCTATATAAATTGATGCTCTAATATATTGTGAAATATATATAATGTTGATGGCATTTATTTAATTTTAACCCTTTCGAGACCGATTTTTTTTTTTCAATTTTAGAAAAAAATACTTTTACTTTAATAATATTGACACTAGCTATCCTAATAGATTAATTAGAGTTTAACGAATATTTCATTGTCTGAAACATAAAGAATGTTGTTGTTTTCTGCTCTATTAAATTCATATTCATGCAACAATAGGCTAAGGAAGAGTTTTCAGAGAGGGTTTAAAAATATTATATTGCAACAAGTTAGTGACATTACAATTTTCTAATACTTTTAGCGCTTTATTACACATAATTCTTTCAGGAAAGTAACTTTTATTTTAAATTAAAAGGGAAATTCATTTAAAATAAAATAATCGCAAACAATACAAAGAAAATTAAGCAAATATTTATTATTATTACTAAATGTCTTAACATTAATGAAGTCATATAATAAATGCACAGACACATACTAACATTGCTAAATGTAATTAGTAACAAAAGTATTTCTTAAAAATAATAATACTCAAAAGACATGTATTATTAATAGTACACCAGCTCCGAAAGGGTTAAAACGAAAACATTTGACATTTACAAATTACAACTTGTAATTAAAATGCAAATATAAATACAATCAGCCAACACTATTAATATTTTTACATTTATTTATCAGTACGAAAAAAGAAAATCAAAAATATAACCATTTCTCTTAAGATATCAAGATGTCTTTTAACCCTTATAGGGTTTTTTTTTTCCACTTATGCAAAAAATAAATTTTCTTTAACATTAATAGCTATCCAAATATATTAACTGAAATACATGAATAGATTACTGAAGAATATGTCCTCCTCTGAAATCTATTATTAAAAGTAGTTATTTTACATACTGTTCATATACATATGAAAATAGACTAAGATGAGTTTTTGAGCATTTGGAAAACATCATATTTCAACTTAATATATATATATATTTTGTTTATCATACATCACTTGCTCAGAAAAGAAACTTACATTTTAAATTAAAAAATGAAAAACAAGTTAAAAATTTTAAAAAATTGAAAACAATGCAAAAAAATAATAAAAAAAAAATAATTTTTTTTTTAAATTATTATTACTTATTGCTAAATTTCAAAACAAATTCATTATAAAAAATACATAGAAATGTACTACTTTTACTGCATGCAGATAATAAGAAAAGTAATAGTTAAGATAAAATAATACTCAATAAAAACCACGTATTTTTCATAGTACAGCAGCCACGAACGCGTTAAGCATATAACTGTAAAATGATTGGCACCAGACAATTGTATAAAGTTGAAAAAAGAATCCTATAACTGTTAAAAAACATCTTTAGATATGTTACAAGAAACAGTTATGTTTTTGATTTTTTCTCTGATAAATCAATATAAAAATATTAACAGTGTTGGCTGATTGTATTTATATTTGCATTTTAATTACAAGTTGTAATTTGTAAATATCAAATATTTTCGTTTTAACCCTTTCAGAGCTGGTGTACTATTAATAATACATGTCTTTAGAGTATTATTATTTTTTTTTAGAAATACTTTTATTATTAATTACATGTAGCAATATTAGTATGTGTCTGTGCATTTATTATGACTTCATTAATGTTAAGGCATTTAGTAATAATAATAAATATTTGCTTAATTTTCTTTGTATTGTTTGCGATTATTTTATTTTAAATGTATTTCCCTCTTAATTTAAAATAAAAGTTACTTTCCTGAAAGAATTATGTGTAATAAAGCGCTAAAAGTATTAGAAAATTGTAATGTCACTAACTTGTTGCAATATAATATTTTTAAACCCTCTCCGAAAATTCTTCCTTAGCCTATTGTTGCATGAATATGAATTTAATAGTGCAGAAAACAACAACATTCGTTATGTTTCAGACAATGAAATATTCGTTAAACTCTAATTAATCTATTAGGATAACTAGTGTCAATATTATTAAAGTAAATGTAATTTTTCCTAAAATTGAAAAAAAAAATCGGTCTCAAAAGGGTTAAAATTAAATAAATGCCATCACCATCATATATATCTCACAATATATTAGAACATCAATTTATATAGACAAACAAATGTATAAAATATTGTTATCCAGTCAAGTTGTTTCAAATAACAAAATAGCCCTGACTATTGAAAAAAGGCCATATTTTTAAAAAACATTTAATTTTTTTAAAGCAACTTGCCTCAATGGAGTTTACTTTTTTGAAAAGGACAACAATAGAATAAAAGAATGGCAAAAGAATTATTTCAAAATGTTGTTGCCGCAAGAAATTACGACAGCTTGAATATTGGTCAAAAATGACATTTTTCAGACTTTGGCACTCTGTAACTAAAAGCGCATCCAACTTGCCTCAATTATATATACATTTTTTAAAATTTCTAATGCATGGCTTTCAAATGTCACCTTTTTTTTCATGGCAAGTGGAACGCGCAAGCTGTTATAGGGTCTTAAAAATGGAAAAAAACAGCAAAAATGAATCTTTTTGTGACCTTCTGTGACCTTGGGGCACAAAGTTGCCACGGGTTTTTCATCTATTATATAAAGTTCAACCCTCTTACATTCCAGATATAAAAAGAATTTGGTGGCAAGTTGTATGCGCAAAGAGCTGTGAGTCATAGCAATATCCATGTCTTAAAAAAACGCTTATTTTTTTTCATGACATGATGACCTTTGGGGGTCTATAAAAAATGAACAACTCAACTTTGGAGCAAAAAATTCTGGATTTGCTCTTTTAACAAGATAAGTAACAACTGGTAATTTTTTGGAGAAAATCTGAGATGTCATGAATCACAGGCGTGACACTCTCTCAGATTCTTGCTCTTAATAAATAATATTTACCGGAGGGCTCCATAAAAAAAACCACATCTAAAATGGCATTCATTCTTGAAATAGCTATGATTTAAAAAATGTCCCTACTCATCCGTGCCCCTCCTCCCCTCAACTAAAATTCAACGTCAGAAGGAGAAACGTTCATAATATGAAAGAGTGGCCCGAAAATAATACATATAAATATATTCCTGGACCAATCATATACAAATATTAAATGAAATTTCAGTTTTTTTTTTTTCTTTTTTCGGTACTGTAAATTTTTAAACTTCTAAGCATCGCACATTTTCAATTTTTTACGCCGTCGTATGAAAAAAAAAAAATACTTTTAATTGCAACTGGTTTGAAACCTGTATCTAAATTTGTTTTTGAGTTATTATTATTATTATTTTGTAGTTTTTAATACTTTTTTATCATTGTGACAACAGAAGTATTCCATTTCTAAGCATGGACCAATCAGAAAACGAATAAGTTGCGGAATTCAACCAATAAAAAGATTCAGATTTCCCAATTTTCTACCGAGAGCAACAACTATTTTTCAAATAGTTAATAAAAAATTAAATAATATATAACAAATGTACTCTAATAAATAGATAATAAAAGTATAAATTATAATAAAAATACTACATTTATTATGCTACAAAATAAACTACAAATTATAATTAATAAGTAAATTAGGACTAATAATAAGTTAATAAACTATAATAAACAAACTATATCCTTGTCAAAAAATAAGGGTTAATGTAATTGGTATTATTGGTGTCATGCTTGGCGAAATTGTAGCAAACTTGGCTCAGATAATAAGTAAGCGCCATTTTTAACCATTCAAAACGATTTTTTTTCGAATTAGCGACCTAGGCAGATAGATTTTCTGTGCTCGAATAGGTATAGAAGCCAAGTTTTATGAAAATCGCTAAGAACCGTTTTCAAACTATATCATCATTTTCAGAGCTGGGTTAATTTTAATTAGCCAAAACGAACTTTCTCAAATTCGAAACTTAGCTAGACGAGTTCCTTATTCTAGAATTAGCATAGAAAACGTGAAGAATGAGAGAAATCGCGTGAAAAAAGTTTTGATCTATTCAGAGCCCGATCAAGCTGAAGTTAGGCCCAGGGCCTGATAAAAATTGGGTCCCCCTACCTACCCATTTTCGGCGACACTTTCACAAAAAAAGGTTTATTTGACGAGTTGTCAAAGTTGTTTGGTTGAAAAGTGTCTAGATTAAAAGCTTCTGAAAATTTTATTGAAGAAAATTCTGAAATTTATATCTGAAAATTTTATTGATTCAGAATATTTAAATTTTACATTTCATATTTTATAAAACAATATTATTTGAAAAGTATTTGATTAAGGGTGGGGGGGGGAAATCAGTCATATAATTTGTGGACCCCTGAAATAGGTGGGCCCAGGGCCGAGGCCCTGGAGGCCCGTACATTAATCAAGCCCTGGATCTATAGCAAGCAGACCTTTCAGAAAAGTGTTTGATCTACTTTATAAATACAAAAACTGTTGTATTTCAGACCTAGCCTGATCCTTTTCTCGTACTCAATTTAATATAAGAGGAAGTTTTCTGAAAATCAGTCCAGTAGTTTACAATATCATTCATAATCGGGGAAAACGCTTGCTCTTTTAATATTTATGATTATGATTCAAAGTTAAAAAGTACAAATAGACTCTTTAACCCTTTCCGGCACGGGCAAATCTGTAATTGAAATGAGAAATTATCGACTGACACCTGAATTCACAAAGATTTTTTTTTTTTTTTCAATTGTTAAATTCCTTAATTTAAGCTTTTATTATAAAAGCAAAATTTCACTAAAATATTATTGGTGCTGTTTGCAAGTTTGGAATTAAAATTAGGTATCCCAGACCGGGCACATTGTGACGAAAAGGGTTAAATCTTCAATGCATTATATCAACATTACATATTGAGAAATTCTCAAAAAGTATAATCCTATTAAAGCATAGATAGATGTAAAATGATAAAAATTAGTTGTTAAGCTAATAAAATAAAGCGAAACAATTTGGCGAAAGAAAGCTTTTTTTATTTTTAATTTACTGATAGGATTAATTTCAAAATTATAATAAAAATTTTGAACAATTTTGAATGTTCATTATTCCATGTATACAACAGCAGAAAAATAATTTGGAGAATAAACAGTTTTAATTACTTTTTAACTTGCTTTTTTGTTGCAGCCATTTTCTTTTCTGCTTTCTCTTTCCCTTCTTTAGGAGGCAATTTTTTCAAATCTTTCATGATGATTTCCGATTTCTTGATTTTGAATCTTTCTCCCGCACGACCGCCGTCAATTTTTTCCAGAATTCCGTTATCAACACTTATCTGCAAGAACTTGTTGACGTGGTGCTTTAATAATCTCATGTCGACCACATACTTTTCTTCCATGTATTTTCTTATGTCTTCAAATGAAGCGCCGTTACGTTTTTTTAGAGCCTTGATGGAATCCATCACCATTTCAGAAGTTGGAGGATGAGCGGCTTTTCTTTTCAGGCTTTTTCTTTCAGGAACAGACGCAACTGTCATTTCCTTGGTTTTATCCTTCTGAATTTTCGGCTGTGCATTTCCAGTCTTATCCTTCATGTATTCTGATTGTATACTGGGCACAACTTCCACGGCATTTTCATTTGAATCCATAACTTCAACAGCGTCTTTTGAGCTTGATCCGGCAGCCATTTCTGGAATTTCAATCACAAAATTCAATTCAGCTGTTTGATCCATTTTTTCATACAATCCAGTTCTTTGAAACCTTGATTTAGAACAAAATTTCGTTAACTTGAAATATGCGGTACAAAAATAATAAAAATCAAAGTTTCAAAATAGTTTGGAGATATCAAGAAATGGATGCTTTAGAAAAGGAAATTCTAGAAAAATGAATTTCTCGTGTCTCGTTGATTAAGCGACGGCGCTAGTTATTCATGCGCGTAATTAATAAAAGGAAATATCTCTTTCAAAAAAACCATTGACTCTATGGTTTTTAATTTAACTCAGCCACCGAATTCCACATACGTAGAGGTCAGTATTTTTAGCTCTCTTTACAATAAATCACTTCATGTTTAAAATGTTACATGCGATTTCTCTAATACAATGGACATTGTCCATGACAGAAGCAACGACATCCCTGCAAGTATGTGGATTTAAAAAATGATTGCGCATCCCTTATAGTCTAAGAGACGGCCACACAAAAAAAACTAAGTCATCGAGCACAAGAAGAAATCCTTTATTTTATGGAAGAGTAGTAATAAGAGAATTTAAACATCCATGTCTGTCGGAAGCGAAGTGGTGCATAAGCCAAAAATAAATACCACTAGTGGTTGACTCGTAGACTTAGCATTATGTTTTCCTGCACTCAATTTTCGTGTTTTCGTACTTTTGATTGTAAGGTCAAACACAATGATATACCTACGAGTGAACCACTAGTGGTATTAAGTGTAATCATTAAATAGGTATCTGAAGATTGCTTTCAGTTGAAAGATTTTTGTCGTTTAAAAAAGGACCTGGGAGACTCATGGAACTATTAAAAAAGAGGAACTGACATCATCAGTACGAAAATTGTTTATTAAGAGGCTACTTTATTCAAATGAAAATACCCGAATGCTAAAACTAATCCTACGGAGGAAATTTTTAAAGATATCTCGGCTGTATTTTAATTTTTTTAAATGTTTTTTTTTCTTTTTTGCATTGGATAGCTGAGATTGATCTGTATGCAGGTCGTTTTTCACTTTTTTTATTTTGTTTACAGATATTTTTTATGTGGTTGCGTTTTTATATTCGGAGCCGGTTTGGAAAGCGAAAGCAGCTTCATAAAAAAATCTGCAACTGAAATTGAAAAAGTAAAAAACAGCCGGCATTCAGATCAATTTCAACTATCCAATGCAAAAAAAAAAAAAAAAAAGAAAAAAAAAAAAAGAAATGAAATGCAATTGAGATATTTTTATAAATTTCTTCCATAGGATTAGCATTAGCGAACGAAGTCTTTTCATTTGACTGAAGTAGCCCCTTAAGAGATATAACTACCGCTCCCTCTCTGCAAAAAAGGAGCCATGATTCCCTCTAAATGGAGGGCTTGGTCCGCCCTTGTATCTGCGGGTTCTGGCCAGACCCCACCTGTGAAGCTGTTTCATTTCAGTGCACAATGCGCGTTAATTTTTTGCACTAATATTTCCTGTTTATTGCATCACTTCCACCGAAAGTAAAACCTCACGTGTTCAGTTTACTCTTTCAAAGAGTATTTTTTCTGTTTTTTTTTCTGCCTACAAAAAAATCGGATGTGGCGGTCTTTTTGGCAAGAATTCTTGACCTTGAGTAGTTATTTAGCATGTGCTGAACAGGTGAAACCATTCATTGTGCCGCGGAGCTGCAAGCATTCTGTTTTGATAGAAAAAACTTATTTTTAAAAGAAATATAACAGAATTTTAACATGCTCCTCAAAGATTTATTTTTAAGAAAGAATCTATCTTGCTCAAAATATCCGCGACATTGTTTCATTTAAAGGAAAATTACTTTTTTATTAATAAAATGTATGCACATTGTACAAAGCCATACCTGAAATTTTTTCGCGACATACTTGTTTGATTAGTAAGTTCTGTTATATTTCAACTTACCACAATAATTCGTTTTACTACTATGATGTAGCTCGAAGAAAATTATCCCGGTTATTTAACATCCTAACAGCTTATTTAACATCTAACTATTATATACGACACATGCTGCTCATATTTTATTGTATGAAATTTTAATGACTTGTGTGAATGGAATGAATGCTTGTAAAAAATTGTTTTTAATAAATTAATATTCAATGTCATTCATTATTTCAGTTTGTGACTGTTCTGGTTACCGTTTGCGTTTTTATATATATACATAGAAAAATTGAAATCACAAATATAAAAACGAAGTAGGTAAATAATAAATAAATAGACAAACAAACAAACAGGATAAACAAAAACACAGAACCTTTAAGACTATGATTAGCATACAGATTCGTCAGAGGTAGCTATGCATGCAAATTCATAGAAAAAATGTGTTACGTCGAATTTTGTCTGTAACATGTTTAAAAAGACAAAATTTAGCACCTTATAACATATCTGAATAGCTAAAACAGTTGATTGAATTGCAGAAAAAAAAATGAAATAAATAAGCAAATTGATTAATATGAAATTATTGTGCTGCCCTCTGTGAGGAGAAAACTGAGATGCAGAACGGCTATTTAAAACAGAGAATGCAAAGTTATAGTGCAACCAACTATGCTATGTTTCAAGAGTTAAGGAAAATGCATATAAAACAGCATCCCTATTATTCTGTGTAAAACAGATAACATAAAATCCATATAAAGGAAATAAAATGCATTATATCTTAAGAAAATCAAGATGTAATTAAGAAAGAAAAGGAAAAAATAAATGAAAGGTTGGGGGATAATTTATATAAATATTAAAACCAAACAAAAATAAATCGAATAGAGAACACCAGGGTAACAATAAGTCAAAAAATATTACGATAAATACATACATTAAATGCACAAACCTTTTTTTATATAAATAATTTTATTTTACTTTATTTACTTATCTATTTGGAATATATTTTGTAATTGTTTTAATGTTTTTTCAGCAATCCGTTACCCAACCCTCCATAATAGTATTTTCGATTCTGTATTGATGGCACCCATGTGGAAAATGTTTAATCAAAATAAAAGTTTTAGTTTCTCCGATCTGTGTTGTAGTCAGAGATTAGTGTACTGACTCTGCGTCATATGCAAATTTCCTCCTTGCGCCCCAATCGAGTTTTTTCTAAGGGGGGGGGATTCCCAGAACGGTTTTTTGTGCGTGCATAACATGTCCGTTTCTTGCGATACACATACGGTTCCAACGCTCTTTAGGGTTTTCGCATGCGCTGAGCATTTTGCGATGAAAAAAAGGGTGTTGCCATTGGAAATTTTCGAGTTTCTGTAACTATAACCGTAACCGTAAGCTCCATTTTGTTGTCGTTCGCAGAATCTCGAGCTCATACCTCTGAATAGCTATATCTGAAATTTCATTTCGATCGGTTGAGCGAACTGGCCGCTAGAGCTCCGTATATCGGCAAAGTGTTTTTTTATGACCACCCTGTATATCTAAATAACAAAATATTATTGTTAATAAACTTTCTTTCCTAGAAATAGAGATATAAATCCGAAATCAGGCTGGAGGTGGATGCCTATTGCGAGATGCATTGTATTTGTTTAAAAATAGCATACATATAAAGTCTTCCGTTTACATTTTCTAATATCTAGTACTTTTATAGTAATATTAATAAAAGTCGCGTTTTTTCAAATGAAAGTATTCTACACTATGAATCGTTTAAAATTCATTTATTTTATTATTATTTATTAAAGACACAGTTTGCTTTTTCAACAATTTTTAAACACATTCCATATGGTGAACTCATTGCATTTCAATGTTCAGTTAAAAATACATTTTGAATAAATAAATAAATAAAACTGCGTATTTAAATTAAAATAAAAAATGAATTTTTTTAAATCCAGATTTTTCTATTTATTTTATTTTATTTATTAGCCTCCGATGCTATTTCTTTCAGACAAGCTAAAAATGTCGTGTCATCAGCCCTGAATTTTCTACTCAACCGATTTTGATAATTATTTTTTTAAATGGAAGCTATTTATTTGTAGCTGTGCCCATTTTAGTTATTTTTTAATTTATTTCCATTTTTATATTTTATTTTTGATTTTAAAAGCTTTTTACGATATTTCTTCAAAATGGTGGCAACTCAGTTTAGCTTTTCTCTCGATAATAAAAATTTATTTTCCAAAATGATTGCGTATAATTTGCACTAATTGAGGTAAAAAATATATTTACTGAGGAATAATATTAACTAGTAAATCTGCAGATCAAGAGCCTCAACGTCAGCTTTGCATATCATTTTTTTTTTAAACACACTTTGGGTAATAGTCAACTTTCTGGAAACTAATTTAAAATTTTCAAATTACGTAATTATTTATAAGAATAAAATAAGAATAATAAGTTTTCAGCCATCAAAAGTGTTCAATTAAAGATTTAGTTATGTTAGGATATTCTGAAATTTTCATGATCTATTAATTTTGTTTTTTTATTATAACATAGTTGATTTCTTCAGGGGGCTCCGCACCCCTGAACCCCCCGTAATCTCATTAAACTTAAATTTGTAACTTTCTATCAATTTGCTAATGGTTATCGTATATCTTGCATTTCTTTATACATTTTGATTTAAACCGGATGGAACCGGATCAAAAGCTCTGTATAGAATCTGCTCTATATACAGAGCTTTTGATCCGGTTCCACAAGATGATCTAGCAGGGGTGTATGAAATTCCATATGAGAATGAAGGGGGGATATTAATTTTTATATCGGTATGACAGGTAGAAAGTTTGGGGTTAGAAAGAAAGAGCATGAATGTGACATAAAATTTGGTAGGGATAAGACTGCGTTATCAAGATTGTTTTTAAAGAGGGGGGTTAAAATTTGTTTTAAAGATAGTAGATTAGTGTTCATTTCAAGTTTATTCCGAAAATTAATCATCCGTGAATCCATAGAGATATATTCTAGGAGGGATAGGGTTTGTAATGATTCTTATTCTTATGACATTCCGAGTTTGTGGTTAGAATTACTTAATAAATATTTAAAGGGTGAGTCTAATAGGAGGAGCCGCGGTGGCATTGGCTATTCACGATCATAGAGGGCGCAATATTTTGTGTTTTGGGTTTTTAAATTACCTTTATATCCAGAGTCATTTAGTTTTTCTACTTTTATTAATTTTAATTTTATACATATTAAATTTAATATATGGTCAAAATTTATTATATTTATATGCCGCGGTGGCAATGGCTATATTCACGATCATAGGGGGCGCAATGTTTTGTTTTGATTTTTAAATTATATTTATATCCAGTGTCATTTAATTTTCTACTGATTTTATATGTTATGAATACGGTTCTTATGAATGAACCGAAACATGTCAACTTTTTAATTTAATTTTTATTTGTGACACCTTCTAAGTAAATAAATATGAAATGTTTTTATACGTGAATGAAAAAGGTGAAGTGATTTTGTTTTAGTTTTTGAAAAAACGAAAGCTAACAACAGTTTTAATATAAAATACCTGTTTTATTTCAATTATGACGTCAAATTTTATCAATTGAAATATTTGTTAAAAATATAATTATTTTTTATTTCTTTTACTTTTAATTATGCCCCCATTTTTGTCAAAAAAATTCTTATTAACGAAACAAATTTCCGTGCTTAATATTCAACAAAGTACTATATTTATTTTTATTTTAATTCTGACGTCATATTTATTTTTTCTTAGTTTAATTTTTCGAATGGTAATTGCTCAATTGAAACTTATTGCCGTTGAAAAATTATTCCATATTTTGATTTTTTTTTTTTTTTTTTTTTTTTTTTTTTTTTTTTTTTTGGCAACGATAAAGGAAATTGGTTAAATTTTATCTAAAAAATCGCTATTAATTCTGCATGAAAAAGAGTGAAATTTTGAATTATTAAGAAAAATATGTGAATAAAATTAATAAAACATAGCCTATGTTCTTTTCTGGGCTATGTTATAGTTATACACAAAGATACAAACACATTAATTCATCAGTTTTGACGTTGACTTCATTTAAATTTTCGTACACGCATTGAAATTTATAACATTATAAAAATAAGGATTATGATGAATGGCTGCTTAGCAACCATTAAGAGAAAATAAAGAAAATGAAATAAATACATTAGAAATAAGTAAATCTCTAAAATAAATTAGTTTATATTATTGGAACACATTTATAAAAAATCTCCAAAATTTACAGTAATTATTTAAAAAATCTGACAAATGTGTAGACAAAATTTCAAAACAATACGAATAATTTAATCGGTAAATTTCAGTATCCATTTATCATTGAATTCCATTAATGAAATGTGACATTTTCTCTCAAGAAAAAAAAAATTAAAAATCATTGGATTTGCCACAGAAAAGCATTATAGCGCAAAATAAAATATTCTATATTTTCTGAACGAATGAATCAAATCTTACAAAAAACTATACAGCTTAATCCCAGTGCCTCACTAACATACCCACTTAATTTCAAGCCAATCGGATGCTTTTTACGGAAGTTATCGCTGAACAGAGAGATTGACAGACTGACAGACACAAAAAAATTTCGTGTCTTCAAAGTAAGCCTTCACTGACGTTTTGGCAATAATGTAAATAAAATAACAGAAAATAATTTATGATAAAAATTAATGTCTAAAGCAAAATAAGAAAAGTTTCAAATGAGGAAAATTATGTCATTCAGCAACCAGATAAATGGGAATTACAATATTATTACGGATGCCTTTTTCATATTACTAATAACAGTAACTTAAAAAAAATTTTTTGAAGAGAAAATAACGTCATTATTTAAAACATCGCATTTTTACTCATAACGATATTAGGTACTACTCTGTTATCCCGTCGACCAATTTCGCCAAATTATACAAATCGCCAAACTAATAGCCAAATTACACATATTGATATAATTTTTATTTTAAATAACGAAAAAACAAATAATTAGTAGAATATTAATAAAAATATTAATAAAAAGTCGAAATAAAAATCACTTAATGACATTTCAAACACATGAATCGTATTTAATGTCATTGAATGTGACATTCACGATCATCCATTATTGACGATTAATCTTATACACTATATTGCCATTGATTATGGGACACTTGCGATTTTAGACATTTTACTAAATATCTAGAAAAATACATGAGGAATCATATCGAAACTCTTAGTGTATAAATATAATAGTATAAGTCATACATTTCCGTGAAGATTTTCTCCCGAAACTCTAAAGGGGACCGTCAACAAATTAAAAAAGAATGAATATCTTTTGAATAACCCTGTCAAAACTAATGTAGCAAAAGCGCTCAAACTCTAGATTGTGATTGAATGCGTTATTGTAATAAGCCTTGTTCATTTTTATGCAAATAGCATGCATACTCACAGAGTAATTAAGGTTTTTATAAAAATGATCCCAAATTTTTCCAAGTTTTTTCCTTATAATTTTCAAAGTTCTTAATATAAAATATTATTTTTTTCAGAAAATATGACAAACAACATTGCACACAGTACCCTGTAATCAGAATTAAAAAATAATGAAAATTGTATAAAAAATGAATTGGTTTACTAAATAATTTTTTACTGCGCATGCGTCAACGATATCAAAATTTCATTTGCATATTATGTTAGCTAAATGTATAGAGCAACTTTTGTGAAAGTCACAAAATCATAACTTGAAAATTCTGACAATAATCGTCAATTGAATAAGTCGAAAATCCGTTATTCTCAAAATGAAGCAAAAACAAGAGGGGTTGTATCCATATATTCATTGATTAGTGTCAATATAGAATACACAATATGGGATGTATTACTGCATTTGGATAAAATCCCTCATTTTTTTGCTTCATTTTGGAAACAACGGATTTTGTCCTTTTTCTATAGACGATTACTTTCAGAATTTTCAAGCTATGATTTTGAGACTTTTACAAAAGTTGCTCTATACATTTAGCTAACATAATATGCAAATGAAATTTTGATATCTTTTACGCATGCGCAGTAAAAAATTATATAGTAAACCTACTCATTTTTCATACAATTTTTATTATTTTTTAATTCTGATTACAGAGTACTGTGTGCAATGTTGTTTGACATATTTTCTGAAAAAAATATTATTTTATATTAAGAACTCTCAAAATTATAATGGAAAAACTTGAAAAAATTTGGGACCATTTTTATAAAAACCTTAATTACTCTGCGAGTGTGCATGCTATTTGCATAAAAATGAACACAGTGTATTACAATAAGGCATTCAATCATAATCTAGAGTTTGAGCGCTTTTGCTACATTAGTTTTGACAGGGTTATTCAAAAGATATTCATTCTTTTTTAATTTGTTGACGGTCCCCTATGGCGTTTCGGTAAAAAATCTTCCCGGAGATGTATGACGTATACTATTATATTTATACACTAAGAGTTTCGAGATGATTCCTCATGTATTTTTCTAGATATTTAGTAAAATGTCTAAAATCGCAAGTGTCCCGTAATCAATGGCAATATAGTGTAGTTTGGCGATAATTTTTTGGTCGACGGGTTAACCTAGTAGTACCCGATATTATATTTCAATATCTAGACACACGGCAGTGTGTCAGCCAAGTTCAAAAAGTAAAAGTCGACACACCGGCCGTGGGTTATATTACCCGAACCATTTTGGGCCACTTTTGACCCCTCAATAACTTAAATTCTATTTGACCTACACAATTGCAATTTTGTGTGTCGTGTAGGACCATCTTCTAATTTCCGAATCCTGTAAATTTTTTAAAAAATCTTTTACCGTTCACAAGAAATTGACGTCTGAAAGCCACTGTTTTTCCCACTGACTCACTGACTCACTCATAGAAATGTTCGACTATTTCCAGGTGACTTAGGAAGTTGAAATTTGGTGTGGAGGTAGGTTATTGGATCTATAAATAGGAAAAAATCAGAAATCACCATTAATTAAACATTAATGGTTGGTTAGAGGATAAGTTATTGGATTACAATGGAAGTTTATGAGAATTTCACAAAATACCAGAAATAGTGCCAAGTTGGCGTCACTTTTGGTGAGTATCGGGACTAACCTCTGAAACTACTGAACCAATTTCAAAAGTATTGGTACCAAAATGATGGTATTCGCCTCTGTTCAAACATAGACTATATCTTATGTTTGTGCCACTAACCAAAAGAGGGCTCAGAAGCAAAAAACATTCTAAAAATGTGATTTTTGTTTTAGGGCCCAGAAGCACAAAATTTGTCTTGTTAATTATTTATAAGATATAAATGATCACTAATGACATTTGCTAAAAAATACCAAATTTAAAAGGGGTGGAAATCCGCGAAGAGCATTCTGAAAACGTTCTAAATAGCGATTCTAAAACAATCTCAGCAAACAAGAAACCGATCTAAAAGTAATGATATCAAAATGATGATGATAGTCCTTGCTCCAACATAGACTATATCTTATGACGATGCCACTATCCCAAAGGGGGTAAAAGAGCAAAAAACGTTCTAAAAATGCGATGTCTGTATGTTAAGGGACTAGAATTATAAAGTTTGGCATTTTAGAGTTTACGGGAATTAGAGTTTACGGAAATATCAGAAATAGTGCCAAATTGGCATCTTTTTTGGCGAGTATCGGAGCTAATTTCTGAAACTATGAACCGATTCCAAAATTAATGGTACCAAAATTATGGTATTCACCCTTGTTCAAATATAGGCTATATTTTATGTGTATATTATTAACCATAAGAGGGTGAAGAAGTAAAAAAACATTCTAAAAATGAGATTTTTGTTTTACTAAAGAGCGTTGAAGCACAAAATTCGGAATGTTACTTATTTATAAGATAAAAATGATCTCTAAGGGCATTTGCTAAAAAATAAAGAATTCAAAAAGAGTGAAAATGTGCGAAAAGCGTTCTAAAACTGTTCTAAATTGGTATTTTTAAGCAATCTCAGCAAACAGCCATCCGATCTTAAAAGTAATGATATCAAAACGATGGTGACATTCCTTGCTCCAATATAGGCTGTATCTTATGTCGATGCCACTAATCCAAAAGAATTAAAAGAGTAAAAAAAATTCTAAAAATGCGATGTCTGTATGTTAAGGGCCTAGAAACATCAAATTTGGCATGTTCATTACTTATAAGATATAAATTATCACTAGGAACATTTGCTAACAAATACAAAATTTAAAAGGGGTAAAAATACGCAAAAAGCGTTCTAAAAACGTTCTAAATAGCAATATTAGCAATATTGGGAAGTTAGCGAACCGATTAGAAAAAAATATATATCAAAATGATGGCGGCAGTCCTTGCTCTAACAACAGTATTGGATAAATTGCCAGATTACAATGGGAGTCTATGGGAATTTGGTGAAATACCAGAAATAGCGCCAAGTTAGCATCACTTTTGGCGATTACTTTTTGTCGTCAATTTGGCAATATATCACCAAGTTGGCGACAAACTTTTTTGGTCGTCGAGATAATCAAGTAGTACCCAATCACATAAAAGAAACATCCTTATTAGTGGAATTTAAAGGTACATAAGCAGTCCTAATGTTAAAAGTTTTAAATTTGACTGAAAGAAACAGTGAATAAACGTAGGAAAAAGCTGTAAGATTAATTAATATTAAATAAAACTAATTTAATATTAAACCAATTTATTTCATAAAGGAAACAAATACCGACTTATTTGACAAAAAATAATGATATTCTATCAAAAACATGAATGTGAAAGAATGCCAAGTTCGTAAAAATTTTCGCTAATAAAAGAAGTGAGATCTAACTGCAAACCAAGTTTATTCGAAGCTCCTTATAAATCATAGCTCATGTCATGCATAATATTCTTCAATTGCTTAAAATGATTTGGTATGTTACTTGTTATTCAATAGAGCGACTTGGCAAGTTTTCAGCCCCTAACTTTCATGTTTGAGTAAGAGTACAATTTAATCTAGAATCTGATTGGCAAAGATCTAGTCAATCAAGTGTTCGAATAACTACATTGAAGTTAAGGTATTGATAAATTAATTAAGTGATCAACTTTAAGTTCTGATCATTTAAATAGAGAAATTTGAATAACAGAAAACTTGCTAATTCGCTCTATTGAATAACAAGTAACATACCAAATCATTTAAAGCAATTGAAGAATATTATGCATGACATGAGCTATGATTTAAGGAGCTTCGAATAAACTTGGTTTGCAGTTAGATCTCACTTCTTTTATTAGCGAAAATTTTTACGAACTTGGCATTCTTTCACATTCATGTTTTTGATAGGATTTCTTTTCATTATGGACACTGAGATTGAGATTTTACTTTCAGATGATTTCAGTTAGTAAAAATAATGTCACAGTAAAAATAAAATTAGTTTTTTTTTTTTTTTTTTTTTTTTTTTTTTTTTTTTTTTTTAAATAAAATTATTTTTTTGTGAGTGCATATAAAATTTCTGGATTTCGCCGGCACTCAGATTACAATTTTAACTGAAGATGTACGAATATTTGCATGCAAAATTGTAACTGGCAAACTTGACATTTAGTTTGTAAATATATTTATTATATATTGATTCAATATTGTAATTACTTTTGCTTTTTTTTTTTTTAAACTAAATCGATCGGGTCTTTTAAACATTTCATTCGTCGAATTCGACGGGATTCCTCTCGTTTTATTGTTAAATTGCATTTCCTTTTACTCAGAGTCTATAAAAAAGGGTTTAAACTAAAGAAAAATCCGTTTTTGATGAATCTAGTCAATGAAGAAGTAGCACGTCAAATTGTATCTCTTTATTATTCCGCAATTCCAATGTCTCAGAGAGAAATTGCTATTCAATTGGGTATTTCACGCCGTTCTGTTTCCTATTACATTAATAAACACAAGAAAAATGAAGTTAGTTCATTGCAATCTAAATAGAGTCGCCCTTCCAAAAAAACCTCGATCAATTTTTTTTTTTTTTTTTTTTTTTTTTTTTTTTCTAATCGGAGGCGAAATTTAATTCTGCAATGGCAGAATCTACATTCAACTTGTTTATTTATTTATTTTTATTATTTATTTATTTTTTGCCCAATTTTTAACGATTTTCAATTGCATATTACACAAGATTACGCATGGATTTTTAAATACGTCTTAATATCATTTTTAATATATATATATATATATATATATATATATATATATATATATATATATATATATATATATATATTTTACTGGTGTGTATTATAGTGTAAAACAATGAAATCTGACTAAGTTTCATACACTTTTACTATTTTTTAACAAAAAACCTAAAGCTAATTCAATGCGCAGATCTATCACATATATAATAAAGAACATTTATAAAAAAGCTTATATCTCTGTCTCAAATAATAATAATAATAATAATAGTAATAATAATAATAATAATAATAATAATAATAATAATAATAATAATAAATAAATAAAACTTAGCATTTTTAAAATTTGAAAATGATGAAAATATGAACATGGAGAAAAAGTCATTTTGAAGTTTTAATAATTTGTGTAGGTAATTACTCGGGGTCTAACAAAATTTACAATACCTCGCGATGTAATTGCCGTATGGTTATTCCAGGTCAGATCAACACAATTTTAAAACAAAATTTACCTGACCATCTCAGATTTTCTTGAAATTTGATACAAATATACTAATCATATAGACTTGGAATAATACCAAATTTCTTTGAGATATGTCGACTAGTTTTTGAATTATAAAATATAAAGTTTTAAAATTTTTGTCTAAAAATCGCAAACGAAATATTTTTTTTGAATGATTCTAGTAGCTCTCCTAATACAGATAGAGAACTATGAGAGGTGTCATTTTAAAGCATTTTCCATGCTCTTTACCATGATATCCAACATGCTATAGGTTAACACAATTTTTTTGTCAAAATTTTAAAAATTTCAAAAAGTACATATTTTAAAATTTTGAAATTAAATCCATGAATAATTTGTATTCTTGTAAATCATTTGGAAAAATATAAATTTGGGATGACAATGGGTTCATTGTTAAAAAAAATTAAAACTGGAGCTTCTTTTCATTATTTTCCTATATTCAGCAGAATAATTCAAGAATGGTAATATTTATACTTTATGTGAAAAAAAAAAAAATTGAACACTAACCTTAAAAAGAATGCAAGAATGAATCCAAAGCAATTAAATGATATGCTTATGGAAATCCGTGAATTAGTTATTGAGCTGTTGCGTAAATCGCAAAAAATGCAGCATAGCAGTCCCATTTGTTGAGTGACTTACATTAAAAACTAATCAGCATCAATTTATATTAGGGACTATCTAAATATAAAATTTTATTAAATTCCGTGCATTAATTTTTGAGATATGGCAACTATGAAAAATATGAAAAATGCAGCATAGCAGCACCACGACCACATGTTGAATGGTTTATACAAAAATGCAAACAGCATCTATTCATGTCAACTTTTAACTGAATCTGAAGTTTGGCGGAAATCCATGCATTAGTTAGAGATATAGCTGTTGCGTTAATCATACAAAATGACATAGCAGCATCACCTGTTGTGCGATTTATACCAAAAACTAATCAAGATAAATTTGTCAGGGACTACCTGAATATAAATTTTTAACCGACTTCAAGGAGGAGGTTATGATTTCGGCCTGTATGTATTTGTTGTTCACTCATAAATTTAAATATGAACCGATTTTGAAAATTCTTTTTTTGCTTGAAAGTGTAAGATGCCCTTGAGGACCCATTTCAATATCATCAAATTCTGGTGATTAGAACTTTTAAAAAAACAAAAACATTAAAAATTTAAATTCTTTTTGAAGCAATCGTCCAATTAGAAGCGTTCATTTTTCAGGCTATTACTCTTTTACCGATACGCTATCTTTTTATTGCGTAATTTTTTTTCCAACCACCTTCGTCGTTCCAAGCCCAAGCTCGCACTCTGATTGTTTGTTGCTCTCGGCACTGTTTTCATGTAACTTGGCGATATTCATACTTGGTGTAGCGATAGATGCTTCCGTCGAGGAGTTTGATTTCCTTCCGAACGAGTGCAAAGTAACTTTTCTCTTGCAGCATTGGATTGGATGGAACGTGTCTTACTGAAAGCTGTACTCTTTA
This sequence comes from Maratus speculifer, assembly GCA_964019185.1. Classification (NCBI taxonomy): domain Eukaryota; kingdom Metazoa; phylum Arthropoda; class Arachnida; order Araneae; family Salticidae; genus Maratus; species Maratus speculifer. The sequence goes on from OZ025289.1 coordinate 244,887,134, forward strand.
AAAGTTTTTAAACACAAATTTTTACTTTGTACTCGGCTCCGAAGGAAATCAAACTCGACGGAAGCATCTATCGCTACGCCAAGTATGATCATCGCCAAGTTACGTGAAAACAGTGCCGAGAGCAACAACCAATCAGAGTGCGAGCTTCGGCTTGGAACGACGAAAGTGGTTGGAAAAAAAATTACGCCTTTTTATTTCAAAGTGCGAAGTTTTGACTAGACAACGATCGGGATTCAGATAGATTTTGTGCACTTAGAGAAAGGAAATTGATCAATGTGAAAATTTACACTGTTAGAAATCTGCAGCTGTAGCTACACTGTTAAAAATTTGAAACTTTGCTGCATCTTTTATAGAAAAACATTATTTCACTGTATTATAAAGCATTCTCATTGGCCAATATAGAAATATTCTATAAAAGCGATGGAGTGAAGATGCAGCAAAAGTTTAAAAAATTTAACAGAGTTACGTAATCACTCCACCATTTGTATAGATCTCTATTTTGACCAATAACAATGCTCCATCCGTCTGTTAATTAGAACTTTTAAAAAATAAAACTTTAAAATTCAGATTTTTTTTCCGAGCAGTCGTCCAATTAAAAGTGTTAATATTTCATGCTGTTACTCTTACGCAGATACATGATCTTGCGAAATTTTGATTGGATTGGATTCAAATAGATTTTGCTCTATTGCGAAATGAGATTGACCAATAAGAAAATTTACTTACTTTAAGCAACGACAATTTCGCAAAAAATGCAGACTTCTAATTGGTCAATCTGTTTTCTTTGATAGCACGAAATCTACTGGATCCCACCCAAGTTCTCTTTCGCTGTTAGCAAAATGATATTGGCCAATTAGTAATCTGCATTTTTGCGAACTTTTCGCTGTTTACTTAAAACAGTGAAAAGTTAGCAAAAATGAAGGCTACTGATTGCTCAATCTCGTTTCGCTAAGTAGTGAGAAAAAAATATGGATCATAGCCTCTGTTGCAGAGATGCCAGTTCTTTCCAAAGTACGAAATCTTAACTGGATCAATTCGCGTATACACCAAAATGGAAAATCTACATCGATGCTTATCGACATCGGAAATAGGTGCCAAAAAGCTGAAAATCCACATTTAAAGTACCTATATATGACAGAGCGCAAGTGCCTGTGTATCAGGGTCCTTTCTATGTCGGATGTTCAAAGAAATTAAAGTGCATTGCTATGTATATCGACACTGTCTTGAGATTCAGACTCAGTTATCGAGTTAAATATCGGAATGCTTCCAGATTTTCTTCTGACGGAATTCCTCTATATCAATGTGGTAATATACGGGGATATTTGATAGGTTAAGTCGAGTCTAGAGAAAAGAAAATGGCGAAATATTTTGATGAGCTTGCTATTAAAGTGAGGCTAGTTAACTTCTTGCCCTCTTATAATAGTACTCATTCAGGCAACTACCGTCAAGTTTTGGAATGGTAAATTTCCACATTTTGTGTAATTTGAAGAACCGTATCTGTCAAATCACAGTCTGAACATACACTGTTAAAAATATGAAACTTTTACTGCATCGTCACTCCACCAATTTTATGAAAAACGATTACTTCACTGTATTATGGAGCATTCTCATTGGTTAAAATAGATATATTTTATAAAAACTGTGGAATGACGATGAAGAAAAAGTTTAAAATTTTTAACAGTGTAGAATGTTGCCACTCTCATATGGAGGTAGTCAAGTTCCTGTTATTAGATTCGAACTCAAAATACAAGCACCAGTGCTCATTTCCGATGTCGTTATTGATGAATTAGATGACTGCAGATTATTTATTAATAGTGCATTTTTGGTAGCATCTTAAATTTTAGTTTTTATGACTGAAAGAAGAGTATTTTAATATGTACAAACGTATGGAAATACTTTACTCTGCATTAACTCGTCGAAGCACTTTGACGCGCTCTGATTGTGTAAGGACATTGTACTGATGGATTTTCAGCTTTTCGACGCTCTCCTTCGATGTTCGTAGATTTCAATGTGGACCTTAAGATTTGTTGGATGTAGTAAATTTCCGAAATGCGAGATCATTCCAAAGTTCTAAATCTTAACTGGACAAGTTCTCACATCCAATAAACCGGAAAGCCACATCGATATCAACTGACATTGGAAGTACGTGCCTAAAATATAAAAATCCACTACTATACGTGTTGTTCCGGATGAAAAAGTATTTCCATAAGTCAACGCACAATAATGCGCATTGGCATGTGATGTAAATTTGTCTTCAGATTCAGATATGGTTGCCGGATTAGGTATTAGAATGATTTTAAATTTTATTCAGGTAGGATTCCTTGATATGCATATGACGATACACGGGATATATTGTTTAAGTGAAATGCTTCTGGACAAAAGCGAGTCACTAAGCATCTTATTGAGTCGACCCTAATCGCCAATCTTGATAATTTTTAAAATGCATACAATCCAATTCTTTCAGGCAATTATAATTAAGATCTGTAATAGAAAATGCCTAGCATTGCTATACTTTGGACAAAAACGACTGTCGAAGAAGTGTCTGGGCATCGAATGTTTTCACTCTCAGATAGAGGCAGCTAAGTTTCGGTTATCAGTTTGAGATTCCTCATATATCATCACTGTTCCTTTCCCATGCCTTTATGGGAATTAGATTGTACTGTTTGTCTGATGAAGAATAGCGCGATTATTCATAAAATATTTCTTTTTACTTTTTCTCACTGAATGTTGAATAATTTTGATTATACTAGGAAAACACTTTACTATACATTGATATATGGAGTCATTTTGCTGTGCTTATACATGTAAAAAAGCACTTTGCCTCTCTGTGATGCGTAAGATCACTTGATGGATTGTCAGCTTTTCCAAACCTATTTCCGAGATCCGTAAGAATCGGTGTGGACTTTAAAGTTCGATGAATGCAGTAACTTTTCGAAGAACGAGATCTTATCAAAACAAATTACCACATTCTAAAAACATAAAGATCCACAAAGATACCAGCCGACATTGTAAGTTGCTCTCGAATAGATGAAAATGAAATAGGAAATTGACCAGAAAATTGAATACATCAAAGTCCAGGAAAGTTCATCAATTGGTCGTCGCATTTCAAAGACGCATCATATGTCAGTACACATAATTGACTATTACAGTATAAATAACTAAAAAGTAGGAAATAAAATACGCGTTTTTCAAAAAAAAAAAAAAAATATATCAACCGACTTCAAAAAAGCGCTAAAAAGTATTAAATAATTCTTTAAAATTCTCTAATGACAAAACGTTGTCCAATAAGCACACATCGGATATCAGGTACCGGAAAAATTGGAAAAAAACTTTTTTGATTCAATGTCTGATGGACCCATTCACAGATGCATGTGCTGCGATCGACTTTGGTTTAAAACCTCCATCACCAAAATTCTGCTCTGTAAAATCAAACAGTATATGCCAAAGTCTTACAAGTATAAACAGTATATATCAAAGCTGTATTTTAATAATGATTACTTTCGCACCAACAATGTTACATAGTTTGAAATGTTTCTTTCGTCGCCAACTTTTATGCTTGACGACAATGGAGTGATGTAACTTAAACGAACCGTACCTTCAAATTGCAGCATGTATAAAGTCATTTATAGCAGTGGTACGGATAATACACAATAAAACAACTGGTATTTAGCTTAAAATGATAGATGAATGTTTCGAGTGAAACATTTTTCAAATGGTTGGTGTAATTTCTTAAATTACAATTTTTTTATTTAATTTTTTTTTAACAATGAACCCATTGTCATCCCAAATTTATATTTTGCCAAATGATTTACAAGAATACAAGCTATTCATGGAACTAATTTCAAAAATTTAAAATATTGTTGTAGCGTATATGGGGTTCTTTTGATCTTATGGTTAGACAACTTCAAACTCTTGCTCTTAGAAAAGTAGAAAATAATTTATTTACAGACCTTCAGAATAACAGAGTCTTCGAAACTCACAAGTATTACTAGATATTCAAAAATAACTGCTCAAATCTATCGTATAAGTACAGCTTTAGATCCCAGAGACTCTTTATACAACGTCTCAACACTTAATAACATTCAAAACAACATAAATGAAACTCAAGCAAACTCGCTTAACAAACGCCTTGTTCACTCAATGACTGACTGGTAAATAATAACTATTTACAAAATTCGTAACACTACCCCCTCCTCAAAGACTGCACGTCCCGGGCAGTGCAATCACTGAGTTAGAGGAAAACACTTAAAATAAATAAACAAATAAATAAATAAATAAATAAATAAATAATAATAATAAGATTTACATATATAAGAACTAATTACTATTTACATATTTACAAAAAGTGACTTTCATGACCATGGTCTGAAATTCCAGTTTTGAATTTCTAATCACTTTGGCCAAAATAAGGGGCTAGCCGGTTATAATGTACGACCTTGGGCTTGGTGTGTGGCGATTTCCGTATGCGTACGACGACGTCATTCAGCCTGTTGACGACTGTGTAAGGACCGTTCCAGTTTCTTTGTAGTTTTGGCGACAGTCCCTTACGACGTATGGGATTCCACAACCAAACTTTGTCACCTTCGTTGAACTCATGTCCTGTTGCCTTTGTGTCGTACCGTGTCTTCATCTTTTCCGTTGCCAGTCCGATTCGGTTCCTCGCTAGACGATGAATCTCCTCAATCCGTGCCTGGAGTTCATCCACGTATTCTTCAGGCGTCAAAGGAGCGTCAGGAGGACGGCCAAACAAAAGATCCGCAGGCAGACGAAGATTACGACCAAAGAGCATTTGAGAAGGGAAGTAACCAGTGGCCTCATGAGTGGCACTCCTGTAGGCAAGCAGGAAAAGAGGCAATTTCTTGTCCCAGTCCTGTTGGTCTCTAGACACCAGGAGAGAGAGGCTATTTAGGATGGTACGATTGAAACGCTCCAACATGCCGTCCGATTGAGGATGTAGAGGTGTAGTTCGAGTTTTGTCCATGCCGAGTAGTCCACACATTTCCTTAAACACAGTCGAATCGAAGTTTCTTCCTTGATCGGAATGGATTTGAAGAGGAACTCCATATTTGGAAACCCAGTGTTGAACCAGTATGTCTGCTACGGTTACCGCCTCTTGATTAGGAATGGAGTAGGCTTCAGGCCACTTAGTGAAGTAGTCCATGACAACGAGAATGTACTTATTGCCATCAGATGTTCTAGGAAGAGGACCCAAGATGTCTAGAGCAATTCGTTCGAAAGGAGCTCCTACATTATAACGCTGCAATCGTCCACGGGTGCGCCTCTTTGGACCTTTACGTTCTACACAGGTGTCACAAGTTCGACACCACTTCTCCACGTCACTGCGAACATTATTCCAATAGAAACGCTCTCGAACCTTCTGCAGGATCTTCATTACACCAAAATGACCTCCTGTGGGACTACCATGCAGTTCTTGAAGGACCATAGAAATTCTCGACTTAGGGAGTAGTAGTTGCCATCTACATGTCTTTCCATCATCAGACTCCCATTTTCGGTACAAGATACCGTTCTTCAAATGTAGGGAATCCCAAAGAGCCCAATAACGTTTAGTCGTAGGATGGTAATGGGCCATGTCTTGCCAGCTAGGCTTCCTGTTGGACTCCACTTTCAGCTCTAGAATTGGCTTAATTTCGGGATCAGCAAGTTGATCTTTACACAGGTTCTCGTCGCTCCACGGATCTTGCGATGATCTAGACCCAGTTGTAACTTGTCTTACTATAGGACCTTTGACATTAAATTTCTTCTCAACCCGGTCGCAGTATCTACAATTCTCTGAGCAGGGTCTTCTTGAGAGAGCATCTGCATTTCCATGTGATGAGCCTTTTCGATGGCGTATCTCCATATCGTACTCTTGAAGCTTTTGTATCCACCTGGCTATCTGGCCTTCAGGGTTCTTAAAATTCAATAGCCAAGTTAGAGAAGCATGATCAGTTCGGATCAGGAATTTTCGACCATAAAGATAGTGATGAAAGTGGTCTATGGCTTTCACTACAGCAAGAAGCTCTTTTCTTGTGACGCAGTAGTTTCGCTCTGCTTTTGATAAGCACTTGCTGAAATAGGCACGCTCCTGGCCGTCGATTTCCTGGGACAGTACAGCGCCAATGCTTTCGTTACTTGCATCCATATCAAGTATAAACTGCTTATCGATTTGAGGATATGACAGAATTGGAGTGGATGTTAAGGCCTCCTTAAGCTTTTCGAAAGCAGCGTCACATTCCTGTGTCCACATAAATTTTTGATTGGCTTCTGTTAATTTATGAAGTGGTCTTGCAATCACCGCGAAGCCTTTGACGAATTTTCTGTAATAGGTGCATAATCCTAGAAAACTTCCAAGCTGGTGAACATCTGCTGGACGATTCCAATTTTTCACGGCCGATATCTTCTCCGGATCAGTCCTAACTCCTTCCGCCGAAATGATGTGTCCAAGGTAGGCGACTTCATTACGAAATAAGCTGCACTTCGAAGGGCTTAACTTCAAATTAGCTTCCTTTAATTTTTGTAGCACCCGCCTGAGGTTGTTCAGATGTTCATCAAAAGATTTTCCTATGATTATGATATCGTCTAAATAAACAAGACATGCCTCATATGACAGCCCCCGAAGAACCGTTTCCATAAGGCGTTCAAAAGTTGCAGGTGCATTACATAGACCAAAAGGCATTACTTTGAATTGCCATAATCCTTGTCCCGTTGTGAAGGCAGTCCTCTCGCGGTCGTCGGGATGGATCTCTACCTGCCAGTAACCACTCTTCAGATCCAGAGTCGAGAACCAAGTGTTGCCCGCAAGTGTGTCGAGAGTGTCGTCGATCCTTGGTAGAGGGTAACTATCCTTTTTAGTGACGTCATTCAGTCGGCGGTAGTCTACACAAAATCTTATAGAACCATCCTTCTTTCTTACTAACACAATGGGAGACGCCCATGGACTTGTCGATGGTTCGATGACGTCATTTTCTTCCATATCCTTAATTAAATTTTGCACCTCTTCTTGCTTAGCAATTTTATTTGTCAATTCTTCCATTCTTTCTTCGTTTTTATTCATTTTGTCCGCCAACTCTTCTTGGCCTTTATTCATTTTCTCCGCCAACTCTTCTTGGCCTTTATTCATTTTATCCGCCAACTGTTCTTGGCCTTTATCAATTTTATTGGTCAGCTCTGTTCTTAATCCGTTAATAGCTTCTAACAGTTCTTTTAGTTGTCCGTCCATTGTTCTTGTTTTCGCCATAAGATCCCGACTTCTGACACCAAATGTTGTAGCATATATGGGGTTCTTTTGATCTTATGGTTAGACAACTTCAAACTCTTGCTCTTAGAAAAGTAGAAAATAATTTATTTACAGACCTTCAGAATAACAAAGTCTTCGAAACTCACAAGTATTACTAGATATTCAAAAATAACTGCTCAAATTTATCGTATAAGTACAGCTTTAGATCCCAGAAACTCTTTATACAACGTCTCAACACTTAATAACATTCAAAACAACATAAATGAAACTCAAGCAAACTTGCTTAACAAACGCCTTCTTCACTCAATGACTGACTGGTAAATAATAACTATTTACAAAATTCGTAACAATATGTACTTTTTAAAATAAATTTTTTTTTTAAATTTTGACAAAAAAAAAAAAAAAAAAAAAAAATGTGTTAACCTATAGGGTAGATGTGCCAGTAATGGGCCACCTTAAGGAATTTCTCTAAAAAATAATTTTTTAATTATAGTTATAATTATTGTATTCCAATTTTTTTTTCATATTATATTAATCTTTCAACAATATTTAACTAATCCCATAGTTACATTTCCCAATAGAAATAAAAATTTAATTTTAAATAATAGAAATATGTCTAAACACCCAAAAGCCCAGTAATGGACCACCTATGTTCCAGTAATGGACCATCTATGTTCCAGTAATGGGCCACCCTACAAAATATAACCGATAATTGTTTTTAGGTGCGTTCGTAATTATGTAAATACGTAGCACCTATAGTTGTCGTTCAGTCCGTCCGGCTGTCCCTCTGTCTGTCCGTTTGTCTGTTCGTCTGTCTGTCTGTCTGCATATAACAACGCAAAAACTATCCAACCGAACAGTTTGAAATTTAAAATACATAATTATTACATAATTTTGTCGAGTCATTTCAAATTTTATGATAATCAGATGCATAGATTAATTACAGGGACTATCAAAAGTATTCCGTTACATTACATTCAATGGGGAAAAAAGTTGCAAATGCATTGTAATGGTGTTACACTCATTCGAACATAATAAAATTGACATGAACCTATGATGTATATATATACTAAAATAAAAATTCTGTACAATCTGAGATGCAAAGAATATTTATTATTAAATTACAGGGCCACACAAAAGTATTCCACTACATAATGCTATACGGGGAAACATTGGGACATGTTTTAATTATATTAAACTCTGCCACATTTTATGAATATGATATACGTTGCTGAGGTGTAATGAAAATTCCTGTATGTTTATAGGAATACAAAGAGTTCAACCACTGTACTGTATCCGAAGTATTGTCTACTATATCAGGAAGATCTGTATATTTTTAAAACTTAGTTATCGTACGAACGCACCTCATTTGCTACGCTTCACGTGCAATTTTCAACTTGTTTCAATTATATTTTGCTCCAGAACTTAATGAAAGCATACTAATAAAACAAAATATTAAAACTTAAGTTAGAAATTCATTACATTAAAGGATTTATAATGAAAAAACATAAAACAAAATATTTAAATTTAAGTTATGAATTTATTATAATCAAGGATTTATAATGTGGATATAAAACAAAATATTAATGATATTATTAACTAACATTAAAGGATTTATATTGTAAAGATATGAAACAAAGTATTTAAATTTAAAGGATTTATGAGATAAAGACAATGTTTTACTGAAATCAAGTTTAGATAAAATAAAGCATTAAAAAAAAAAAAGTCTCCATCTTCATTCATATCATTACCTAAATGATGTGCTGTGCAACTATGAAATATAAATAACAGATCTTCAATTTTATCACCCCTTTCCGATAGTCCAAACTATTCAATATGGAATTTTAGAATGCATTTAAAATTATAATAATTCTTGCACTATCCAACCATTTTCAGATAATCATATAGCCCATCATTTTGGCACAGATTGATTCCACAATTTCCCTTCAGAGATGCTTATATGGATATATTATCACCAATGGAGCAATCTCATTAGTTGCTAAAAAACATTTCGTAACATTGATTTGTTCTTTTTCGTTATTTGGTACTACATAATATACATCTTTAACTGATTTTGATCCCGAAATTTTCCTTGTTTTAAGAGCACAAAAGAAACCTTGTTTTAACCTTATTGAAAATTCTCTCGGTATGCTTTAGAATTCGAAAGAAAATATTAATAACTTCTTCCAAATATGATTTTACATTTCTGAACCAACTTAAAACAACTTCTTTTGTAACGGCACATCTAGATTTTGTCAAATGTTCTGCTTGTGTTTTGTACCAATTTTGGATGACTTTTTTAAAACAACTATTTATAAAGAAATTGCCTTTATTAAATTCTAATAGGTAAAATTTAAGTATTAAATTTGATTATTTAGCTTTTCAGTTAAATCAAAATATTTTATCTCTACTGAAATAACACTTTTTGTATTGGTCACTTGGGTGGTCCATTACTGGAAAATCACGAAATAAGCAATTCAGTAATGGGCCACCCCTCCTAAAATCTCAAAAATAAATAAAATTTTGTAAATGGCCATTGATATATTAAATTCAATGTTTTATATTGCTAACCAAACAAAAACATTCAACTTTTACGGAAAAATAAAAAAGATATAAACTAAGTAAGTAAAGTCTGCTCTTAGCATGTTCATTAAGATTTTCAGTGAAAAACAGAAAAACTGTGAAACTTTATTTTCTGCTTCCTAATTGTTTTGACGAAAAGTGTAAAAAAATTAATCCAGCTTATAAAGCATACAAGGTAGAGTTCAGAAAAAAATAATAAAAGCTTAACTATTGTTTATTATTTTTTTATAAACCAAAAAGTGCGAGGTGGCCCATTACTGGCACATCTACCCTAATATGTTTTATATCACAAGAAAGAGCATGGAAAATGCTATAAATGACATCTCTCATAGCTCTCTAGCTGGATTAGGAGAGCTACTAGAGTCATTTAAAAATTTTCCGTTTACGATTTTTAGACAAAAATTTTAAAACGTTATATGTTATAATTCAAAAACTAGTTTACATATCTCAAAGAAATTTGGTATTCTTTCAAGTGTATATGATTAGTATACCTACGCTAAATTTCATGAAAATCGGAGATGGTTAGGTTTATATAGTGTATTAAGTTGACATGGAATGTCCCATGGGTAAAAATGAAATGTCAATATATTTTCAATTAGACATTCTTTCATTTAATATAACTTTTATTTTATTTTTATTTTTTTAATCTGTTTTAAGGCAAACTCTCCCCTTAGTATGAAATATATGTAGATTTAATCCATATATAAATGATTACTGGTTTTTCCGACGCATCCCACATTATACAAATTGCATCTCAGTGAATAAATTACAATGCATGCTTTAAAAGTTATACTCTAATATGATTATTAAGCATCGTAAACCAGAAATTGTTTTAAAGCTGATACATGAAGGGGACATTAAGGGGACACATGAAAATAAGCAAGTAGAAGTAATTAGATTTTATTAGAGATCGAACATAAGAATGTGAGGAAAATGAGTTTGAATTTTCGTTCAAAGGCATCTTGAATATCTTGGAAAGGTAACCTCAATGACAGGAAGGGACTTTTGACGTTGTAGCTTTCAGTTCTGAACCTTAGATTGGAGCCTAGCCTCAGATTTAAAAATTGAAAAGGAAATTTTTTTGCTTTAGTATTTTAAAATAATTATAGAGGGCGTAAAAATTCAATTTCACTTTACGGCTGCTAAATCGAATCAACGGATACTGTCTCCGCCATCTCTCTATGTAAGATCAGAATACTAATCATTGAACTGTGTCTGACTTTTTTAACTGAATTTGGTACAATTTAATTTCTTGCAAAAGAATACATGATGTATAAAATGTTCCAAAATTTTGCCACCTCTACAGAAGAGGAGGTGGAACATGACAGAGGAAGAACTTACTATTTTTTTTTTTTTCATCACTGTAACTTTTTATAGAAGTTGATGCAAAATATTCGAGCTTAAAAAAAAATAATAATGAAATAAAAATAAATTTGCAATTAATAGAAATGTTCCATCAGATTATCTTATAAAATGTTATTTGAGTTAGGAATATTACGTTACACTGTATTGATTCTCATTGTTCAAAAACATTTTTCCTCAAAATCACAGCATACACATCTATTATATCTTTTAAGGAAATTTCGGAATATGCAGAACGTAGAGAAAACATTAGCAGATTTTTAAATATGTTAATAATGTTGACTTTCTGCTTACTATTATAAAAATAGGTCACTGCGAAAGTTTTTGACTCTTTCACCGAATAAATGTGATCCTTGTCACGTAATTCTGGATGTGATCTTCGTCACGCAATTCAAGAACACCTGATGTGGTAAACGGGACCTTTTAGTGATATAAAAAAGAGGCGGGAGCTGATGTTATGGGATACGTATAATAATTGTAAATCCTGAAATATAAAAAAAGAAAAAAGAGCGAGAATGCCGGCTTTTTTTTCCTTTAAGTTTATCTTTTCTTTCTTTTTTCTCTTTGAATGCTTTGGTAATGACCTTCAAGGATTCTATATTAGATTGCATGCAATAATCCTTTTACATTATCATGCTCATTAGGAAAAAACGTGTGTCATCCTTATAATTAGGAGTCACATTTACAAGTTTCTTTCTATAGTAAGTTAATAGCACTAGAGTGTCGAAGGGCGGGGGTAGAGCCTGCAATAACGATCCATTTTCTTCTTGATAAACATCGTAATACTAAAACGAATTCATAAACTCGCTTTATCTAGCTAAAAACAGTAAATAATAATAAAGCCTGACTCACGTACACCGTACACTTATATTCCTAATAGTGATGATTTCGGGTTATGTTTTTCGGGGCACGGGCCCGTCCGATCTCGAAAGATTTTTTGTCACCAGAGCCCGAGCACTTTATCAAAAATATGCAAAACAAAATGGTATAATATTTTAAAATTGTTTCAAAAGTGATATATCCTTTTCAACGTAAATCAAAATCAACGTACATTTTAAAAAATAACATTGTTATCTTTAAGGTCCGATGCTTTTATACGAAAAGAGGAAACACTGATCGATTATTTTCTATCGGAATAACATGGTGATTATATTTACTTACGGAGGAAAGTGTACAACGTCCTCAGCATGAGCAGAGTTCATGATGACAAATTGATATAATAATCACTAACTATTTTCATATGAAAAACGCCTGCTACAGTGGTCCTATTTTTCAAAACAAACCTTGAATCAAGCGAAATATTAGATGAATATGACATATTTTAAGGCAATATGGATTCCTACCTGTAATGTATTTTCTGATTTCGGGAAACGATGAAAATGACATTGTGGATTACATTTTCTAATGTGTTGGACAAAATATTACTTATATGAATTGGTACTCCAGATTCGTCCGGGATAACTCAGTTGGCAGAGCATTGACACCTTCAGCAAAGAGGTCCTGGTTCGATTCCTTGTTTAGACATTTTTCACCCAGTTTGAAAATTACAGCTCATCTGAATTATTTAGAAATTAGAATAATTGTGTTAAAATTAACTTAGTCTAAAATTTAAGTTATTATGCATCAACTATTTTAGTTAATTCATTAGAGTAAGACTTAGTAGGAAAATGAAGTCGTTATGACAACAGGAATCAAAATGTTCTTTTGTCAGACTTCAGTACTGAAATGTAGTGCATAACAATGATTGCAAAGATTGTATGTGTGGTTCGTCTTCCAACTCCCCAAAACATTGCGATGGCTAATAACTCGGCGGGGATTGCAAATGGGTAAAATCAATCCAATAGGGTAAAAATGGGGAGGGTTAAAAAATTTCAATACCGCCTTAACACGGTTTTAATAAAACCACCTTTTACAGAAAAAATGACAGCAAACAATAAACATTTTTCGCTATAGCAGTTACCAATAATTAAAATAAACTACAATTAAAATTCTTATCACAACAATAACTTTTCTATTGCAAGATTTCCATGTGAAAAATGAAAATGAAGTAAATAGTTTCACGAATTTATAAAGAAATTGAATATTACGTCTAACTTTTCTATAACAAGATTTTCACGTGGAAACTGAAAATGAAATATGTAGTTTAACGAATTTAAATAAAAGAGAATATTACGTCATACTGGAAATTAATGTTCGCCAGGAGGTAAATATGTAACTTCATATGAATTTGAAAAAATGTATTAACATAATATAAAACCGACTATGGAAATATTGGCATATTTTAACATTTTAAAGTTCTCTATATTTTTTTCGCCATTTTTAAATCTATTCCATATAAATGTTGTGTATTACAATTTTCACAAAAGATATAGGTCCTTAGAGCTGATTTTAGTTAAGAAACTGGGTTTATCTCTAATCTTGATTTAGTTTTTATTGGTAAAATTAGTACTTAATTTCGAAAATCTACCTAGGTCTATAGGCCGACCCGGTAGGGATTTATTTTTACTCGTGCATTGTGCATTCACTTCTAAATGTCATATAATTTAAATTTTTACAGCATTAATTAGGGGGAGGGGATTCTTTCAGCTGATATTTGTCTGAAATTAAATAAGCAAAAAAAAAAAAAAAAAAAAAAAAGTCGAAAGTTGATTGATATTTTTGTTGTTGTTGTTGAATGAGTTGTAACAATGCAATCTATATTAAGCATTTTAGGTAGCTTTCATTACAAAAAGTAAAAAGCTACCTATTGCAGCCATCCGGAGGAAAGCACTTCCGGAAAATTTTGGTATATTTTCACCGATCATGACCCCCAGACCCCAAAACCACCCTCCGTTCAAATGTTGACATATATATATATATATATATATAACCATATATATATATATATATATCTGATTTTTGTCATGCGATAACTAACGTATTTATGAACCGATTTGAATGAAACTTGGTATGTACATAGTACATACAAATGTCTCGACCGAGTTCGTTGGTCAGCATCATCCGTCATTTTGTTTCAAAATGGCAGCCATTTTAAATTTTTACAAAAATTTAAAATTTAAAATTTAATGCGAAAAAATTGAAAGTTGAAAAATATTTTTCTTTTACGTGTTAGAACTTAAAACAAAGATTCCAGAACACTTTTTATTTTGTCTATATCTTAAAAAATGATTGAGTTATAGCACTTTGAATTTTTCTTATGGCTGACATTTTGAAACGATCTGATTTTTGTCACGTAATAACACGCGTATTTATGAACCGATATCAATGAAACTTGGTATGTACATAGTACATACAAATGTCTCGACCGAGTTCGTTGGCCAGCATCATCCGCCATTTTGTTTCAAAATGGTAGCCATTTTAAATTTTTTAAAAAATTTAAAATTTAAAATTAAATGCAAAAAAATCAAAATTTGAAAAATATTTTTCTTTTGCGTGTTATAACTTAAAACAACGATTCCAGAACACATTTTATTTTGTCTATATCTTACAAAATGATTGAGTTATAGCACTTTGAATTTTTCTTATAGCTGACATTTTGAAACGATCTGATTTTTGTCACGTGATAACACGTGTATTTATGAACCTGTTTCAATGAAACTTGGTATGTACATAGTACATACAAATGTCTCAACCGAGTTCGTTGGCCAGCATCATCCACCATTTTGTTTCAAAATGGTGGCCATTTTAAATTTTTTTAAAAATTTAAAATTTAAAATTAAATGCGAAAACATTAAAAGTTGAATTTTTTTTCTTTTACGTGTTAAAACTTAAAACAACGGTTGTAAAACACTTTTTATTTTGTCTATATCTTAAAAAATGGTTGAGTTATAGCATTTTGAATTTTGCTTATGGCTGACATTTTTAAATTTTCCTGATCTGAACGATCTATCATGTTGCTTTAAAATGGCATACACTTTATGATATCGTAGAATTTGGTGACTCTCTAAATCGCTTAAAATAAAACCAGGTTGAATTAAAGATGACTAATTTCTAAAAATTCCTATTAATATTCAGTCTTGAAAAAACTGGTATTCAATCTTATAAAATCACTAATTTTATAAGATTATTTCCACTAATTTGAGCTTAGTATTTTGAAAAATGTAACTTACTTTAAAATAAATAAATAAATATATAAGTATATGAAAGCTACCTCTTCCTCCCGGCATTGCCGGAAGGACTTTTTGGAATTATTTCGCTTCTGAAGGCAGGGATACATTTAGGAAAATTTTAGGTCCTTCAAAGGACCCTTCAGAAAATTCTTTATCCCCAAACAGGATTCTTCACAAAATATTTTATCCCAAAACAAAACCAAAATTTAATCATTTAAAAATAAAATCTGACCTGTAAATAAACAGTTGAACTCACCGAAGAACATATTACTTAGCTTTTTTATACATGAAAGGTAAAACCTGAATTCATCGATACTTTAAAATACATAAAATTATGACTAGAATTTTCACAAATATAAGAAAAACTTCACAATTTCACAAAAACAGGACCCTGTGAGAAAAGTCTGGATAGACCCCTGAAAGGTTATTTTTAGTTACCACCTGACTTCTTGAAATTAATAACCCTCAAAGCGAATAATAATAATTGATTTTTAGACTGATATCGCTGTAAGTATTGAAAAATATAATAAATGATTTCTTGCAGCACTTTTTAGGTGCGTTCGTAATTATGTAAATACGTAGCACCTATTGTTGTCGCTCAGTCCGTCCGTCTGTCTGTCTGTCCGTCTGTCTGTCTGTCCGTCTGTCTGTCTGTCTGTCCGTCTGTCTGTCTGTCTGTCCGTCCGCATATAACAACGCAAAAACTACCCAACCGAATCGTTTGAAATTTAAAATACATAATTATTACATAATTTTGTCGAGTCATTTCAAATTTTATGAAAATCGGATGGATAGATCAATTACAGGGACAATCAAAAGGATTCCGTTACATTACGGTCAATGGGGAAAAAAGTTTCAAATGCATTTTAATCGTTTGAAATTTAAAACGTATATTTATTGCATAATTTTGTCGAGTCATTTCAAATTTTATGAAAATCGTATGGATAGATCAATTACAGGGACAATCAAAAGGATTCCGTTACATTACGGTCAATGGGGAAAAAAGTTTCAAATGCATTTTAATCATTTGAAATTTAAAACGTATATTTATTGCATAATTTTGTCGAGTCATTTCAAATGTTATGAAAATCGGATGCATTGATCAATTACAGGGACAATCAAAAGTATTCCGTTACATTACGGTCAATGGGGAAAAAAGTTTCAAATGCATTTTAATGGTGTTACACTCATTTGAATATAATAGAATCGACATGAATCTATGAAATATGTACTAAAAATACATTTTGTATAATCTGTGATGCAAAGAATATTTATTATTAAATTACAGGGCCACACAAATGTATTCCACTAAATAATGTTTTACGGGGAAACATTGTTTGGGGGGTGTTTTAATTATATTAAACTACTTCACATTTTATGAATAAGATATACGTTAATGAAGTATAATAAGAATTACTCCCTGCATATTTACAGGAACACAAAGATTTCGACCACTATACTATATCCAAAGTACGCTCTACTATATCAGCAAGATCTGAATATTTTAAAACTTCGTTATCAACGAACGCACCTCATTTTCTACGCTTTACGTGCAATTTCCAACTTGTTATACTTGCAAAAGTTATTAAATTATTTCAATCTTTTAGTGCTTAATTAAAATATATAATGTGGATTTTTTTTTTTTAATGTTGAAATTATTTTAATTATGAACTATATTTTATTTAAAGAAAAAAAAAAGAAAAAAAAAACAGATTCAGATTCACTAGCAGGCATTTTAATCCTTAGCAACACACCTTAGTTCCCTTAGCTCCGGAACCAGCATCTCCTACACAAATTTCATTCGGTTGGGACTTTTTTTTCCGGAGTATTTTAATTTGTATTTTTTGCAACATGTGCAAGAAAATGTAGTTACAAAATTTATTTTTAAAATATAGAAGTGCGGATAAAATGTAAAAATAAAATCATGCATAAAAAGCTATCATCCGATTAGGGTTAAGAGTCACCTGGACTTCATCTTGTTCACACTCTGTCATTGTTAAAAATATGAAAGGGTTGAGGTCTATTTTTATTCGCAAAAGGATGGAACGGATTTTCGGAGTATGCCTCAAAATTTTATCTGTGTGATGCTTAGAAATAGTAATTTTACGCTATTGTTTCCTTGAAAACCTTGAAACACAACTTAAAACAATATATTGGGAGTTTCTGCCTCATTTTAACTATTATTTATTTTCTTAATTCGACAAACTCCTAATTTTTTCAGTACGCGGTAGTAAAAAAATAGAAAGAAAGAAAAAATAAATTAAAAAAAAATTGTAATTTAACAAATTACTATTTCGAAAAGGATATTTTCAAAGGTTAAAATTTTAAAAATTTATAAATAAATTCTATAGTTAAATTAATAATAATAATAAACATCATTTTTATGATGATCATAACGAGTCATATATTATGTACGTCGTGTATTAAACATTAATATTCCTAAACCAATAGAAAAAAAAAAAAAAAAAAAAAAAAAACAGTAGTTTATAGCTACACAGCTTTAACTGTTTAAAATGTGCATTTTTATTTGATGAACAGACTGACTTCTGATCGCCTCAGATTACGTACGACATGGATTAAACATTAATATTTCTGGACCCAACATAAATAAATTTTAAGTGAAATTTCAATTTTACAATTTTCGGAATTGCAAATTTTTAAACTTCTAAACATCGCGCACATTTAAAATTTTTGCAACGTTGCTAGAGAAATAAATGCACTTTTAAATGAAATTTGTTTGAAAAATTTATCACAATTTGTTTTCAAATTATCTTTATTTAATTTTATTTTATTTTTGAAGTTTTTATTACTTTTTTTGTCATCGTGGCAACAGAAGTAGTCCATTTTTGGACATTAAACATGGACCAATCAAAAAACGAATAAAATAAAATAAGTTGTGGAATTCAACCAATAAAAAGATTAAGATATGCTTCAGATTTTCCAGTTCTCTACCGAAGACAACAACTGTTTTCCAAATAATTAAATCAACAAAAAAAAAAAAAAAAAAAAAAAAAAAAAAAAACAGTGTGCTTTTGTTTTGAAGATATAGCCTTTATTTTATTAAAAAAGAAAGAAAAAAAAGAAAAGGAAACAGCTTGAGAACCACTAGCAGATACTTTAACCCTTAACGGTCTTTCCTGCACAACATCGGAACCAGTATCTCTTACACAAATTTCATTCTGTTGGGACTTTTATTTTTTTTTATTTTTTTTTTTATTTTTTTTTTCCGAAGCACTTTTACTTGTACATGGGCAACATGTGCAAGAGAATGTACTACAAAACTTATTTTTAAAGTATAGAGGTGCGAATAAAATGTAAAAATAAAATCACATACGAAAAGCTATCATCCGATAAGGGTTAAAAGTCACCTGGACTTCGTCTTGTTCACACTGTGTCCTTGTTGAAAATATGAAAGGGTTAAAGACTATTTTTGTTCGCAAAAAAACAGAAGGGATTATTGGAGTATGCCTCAAAATTTTTATCCGTGTGATGCTTAAAAATAGTACTTTTACGCTATTGTTTCCTTAAAAAACCTTGAAGCACAACTTAAAAATATATCTTGGAAGTTTCTTCTCCCTCATTTTAACTATTATTTATTCTCTTAATTCGACAAACTTCTAATTTTTCCAGTACGCGGTAAAAAGGGAAAAAAAGTGAAAAAGAAAACGAAACTAATTGGATGTGCCTATGGGAAAAAATCGTTTCAAATGAATTTTAAAGGTGTTACATCCGGTCAAACATATTCAAATTTATGGGGATTTGCAAAAAGCACTAAAATATGCAGTGAAAATGATAATTATTATTCATTTACAGGGCCACTCAAAAGAATTCCATTACGCATTAATAAAGAAGTGAATTGTTTGCGACATATTTTAACTATGTTAAACGATTTCAAGTATCATAAAATTTACATTCGCCGCTGAGACTCAATATTTCACGCATAATATGAAGTGCATAGCATTTACAGAGACATACAAAATATTTCAAATCGTATATACAAAATATTTCAATCGTCTATCCTAAGTATTGTATATTATCGATGATAGCTGATGGATGGTTGAAATAAGTTTTTGGTATAATTTTGATTGAATTAATATTGTAATATTGATATTGAAATATTGAATAATATTGAAAAAATAAATAAATTTCACTTGTGATATTCTCTTTTAAGTTTTACTAAATATCTGCATATTATATGGTGTGTATAAATGCTGTAGTTGATATACATGGTTACACAAAAGAGCTCGCAAACCTTACTGAATATAAGGGTAATTTACTTAAAGGTAGTTTTTAAATAAGTTTTTAAATAAACTGCTTTCAATTTACTAAGAAATAGTTGTAGAATATAAATAAAATGATATACAGGATCATCCAAAGAATTATCTACATGGTCACCCATGGATGATAGTTTCTGGAAATGTGATTTAAGTCTTTTTAAAAGTGTTTTTGTTTGAACTAAATTTTAACAAAATACTGGCATGTAATAAAGATATTAGGTAAACTACAGAGCTAAACAAAAGTATTGAAGTATTTTTTCCCCACATATTAGTATAAATTTCTGAAAGAGAAATTTCAACCTGTTAGGCGTTTTCTAAACTAAACTTTCGCGTTATATAGTATATATACCAACCGGCATATCAAATAAAGGTCTGTTCAAAAGTATCGAAATACATATTTGGCTATGGACAGTAACACCTTATTTATTTAAATAACGAAGTTTTGTTCAAGATTTCACGAAGTGTTGGAAAGTGTTTCATAATCTATGCTTAATGCATGATTTTTCTTACTTGTTAGAATATTGCATAGGGAAAACATGTACGTTCAAATGAAATTTATCTGAAAACTGTAGCCAAGTTTACTGATTTTTATTCATTTGTCTTAATAATAAACATTTGTTTTTCATAATAATGTAAAATCTAAGAGTGAAAGAGTCAGAGTTACCACAGATAATTAAAAGAAAAAATCTTTTTCTTTCTTCTAATTACTTATTTATTTTAAAGTTAAAAAATATTATTGATTATTCTTTTCTAATTTGGGTTTATTTTCAAGTGTTGCGATTGGCTACAATTTTTTTTTAAATACTAGGGGGGCCCCACCCCCCTGCTCGCTATGCTCGCCAACCCCCCGCGTAATCACTTCGCGATTTCAAATTATTGTCTACCCCTGCTTGCTGCGCTCGCCAATAACCCATGGTATGAATAAGCAGTTGCAGACCTTTCAAATGATGTCTCACACAATTGGTGTTGTAAAGAAATTACAAAATGCGCCCCCTCTGAGGGCAGAGGGGGGGGGGGGGTTACACACAAGGTATCTATAATATGAATAAGCAGTTGCAGACCTCTCAAATGATGTGTCACACAATTGGTGTTGTAAAGAAATTAAATGTGCCCCCCTGGGGGGCAGAGTGGGGGATGACACACAACACATCCATAATATGAATAAGCAGTTGCAGACCTTTCAAATGATGGGTCACTCAACTGGTGTTGTAAAGAAATTAAAAATGTGACCGCCCCCCTCTGGGGAGAGCAGAGTGTGGGGGTGGCACACAAGACATCCATAATATGAATAAACAGTTGCAGACCTTTCAAATCTTGTGTAACACGACTGGTGTTGTAAAGAAAATAAAAATGTGTCCCCTTTGGGGAGCAGAATGGGGGATAACACACAAGACATCCATTATATGAATAAGCAGTTGCAAAACTCTCAAATGATGTATCAAACGACTGGTGTTGTAAAGAAATTAAAAATTTGGCGAAATATTACAGTTATCGCCAAGTTGGCGTCACTTTTGACAAATATTTTGGTCGCCAAATTTGGCGATATATCGCCAAGTTGGCGACAAACTTGGCGATTGTTGGCGATGGTAACCTTTCCTCTCTTTATGGTAACCCATATGGCGATGCATAGACGGAGCCCTTTCCTGATTGGTCTATTCGACTCATGGAAGGAGTGGACAACCCGGATTCGTTAGTTCCGGAAATCTTCCACATCAGCATCATTCCAGGAGTCATTCCTTTTAAGGCTAGTTTTTTTTTACTATAGAAGGAAATGCAAATACCATTAAAGTAAAGAAAAAAAAAGTTTTGTGCCAAGTCGCATTTGTTCAAATGCGCCGATTGGTTGTGGACATGGTTATGAAAGCTTACTCATTATACCCCTCCCTCTTTTTTCTTTAAAGTACTTAATTCTAAAATTTACACTATTTGAAGTAGTTTGATGTCATTAAAATACACTCCTCCTTTACTTAGTTCATAAAATTGTACTTTAGTTGTATGTCCTTTTATTGTAAATGAACTATAGCTCTTATATACTCCATTTCAGTTAGAAATATCCAATACTAGACTTCAATAGCTTATGCTTATACCAATCTCATGATAATGCAAAAATATTTACAAGAATTTGAACACAAATAGAAGAACTAAAGTTATAAATACTTTTCAAGTACTTTGGAATGTGTTACAAATGCAGATCTACCCTTATTGAAGACGGTTTAAAGCGAGGCCTGGTGAAAGAATTTTGCGAGACCTTTTCCATTCAGACTTTCAACATAATTTGATACTACTAATATATATAATAGGTATACTGTCAATAAAAAAAAGAAAGGTTTTTACCTATATACTGTGTGCCGGGGAACCAGAGTTCGATCCCCTAGCTATTATAAAGAAGTAGCGTTTGTTTGCATGTTTGTAGGGGATAATCTCTGGAACTACTGAACCAATTTCAAAAGTAATGATGGCAAACTGATGATGAAAGTCCCTTTCCCAACATAGGCTATATTTTATGTCAAGACCACTATCTTTTCTTAACTAAAATCATAAATTTATACTAAAGATTTTTTATTATACTTTCTTCTTTTCATTAAAGAAAAAATATTTTGTGTCCAAGTGCGTGGCCTCTCTAGGCGCGAGGCCCTGTGCGACCGCAACTTGTCACACACCCCTTAACGACGCGGCGGCTCTGTACAAATGGGTATAAAAATCTTCATACAGCATATAAAAAATGCCTGCATAGAAACGGGTAGCCCGGAGCTGTTGATGACAGTCACATGACTTAGGCTTTTATTACACAGATAGTCAATGCAAAAAATATTGAATTCTATCAGTACTCACTTTTTTCCTCCATAAGGAACCATCTAGGAATAAGACGTTAGTCAATTAAAAAAAAAATCAATATTGCTTTTTTTTTTTTTTTTTTTTTTTTTACTGATATTAAATCTAAGCATTGTTATCACATTTTGAGGGTGCATTGTGCATATATCGCTCAAAGTGACACATTTCGACTAAAGTAAATTTCACAGGAGCAGGGCTGTAGCTAAGGAGGTGCTATGGGCGGCTCAGCCCCCCCCCCCCCTAAAATATTTTGAGCCTCCCCTGGTAAATATTCCAAGGTCTCTAAATGAATTTCTGTTCTAAAAAATTCAAAGGAAATTCTGTTCAAAAATCCAATTTAGTTTTCAGACTCTTTCACATTTTTGTAAAATTACTAAATTATATCTAAAATAAGTGTTTCAATACTCGCTCATTCTATTTGCACATATGAAGCTAATATAATGTTTAATTTTGAACTAATTAAACACTCAAATTTTTCATCATCATATCCTTTTCTCAGCATAAAATGAATTTATTACAACAGTTTAATAATAAATATAGTACCTACAGTGTGAACATGTATACTAATTTATCTTTCTGCATCAAACAGAGAAAGAAAAAAAAATTATGAGTCCCCCCTACATTCTCCTGAGCCCTCCCCCTACACTCTCTTGAGCGCCCCCTATTATTCACGTCTAGCTACAGCCCTGCTCAGGAGTAGGGATGGGCATTATTTATCGTATTAGGATAAATAACAGTGTTACTACGCTAGAACCTAATATTGCATTAATATGTTACTGAAAAGTCCCTGTTAAATAAATAACACATGGTTCTTAATGACAGCATCTTCCTTCACTTGTTTTAATCGAGATTTCATTTTTTGTACCTCTAAAATAATAATAATATTCATTAAAAACGTCCTTAATCGTTTCTTTTGAGGCGTTTGCCGAACAATGTTGAATGTCCGGGCTGGGTGCCCGGACAGCGCCCCCCCCCTTCCTGCTTGCGCAGACCCATTCACAATTATTTAAAAATTTTGCGTCCCCCCCTTATTAAAACATCCTTAAAAACCCTTATTAAAAAATCTCACAATTATACACTCTAAGATAAAAAACCTGTCTAAAACGGAATTTAAAACTGTTTTAAAAGCTTCCGTTTTAGAAGGTTTTACTATATAAAATAAGATATTGTATGTATCCAGCAAGTACAGCCCGGACAGCCCCCCCCCCCTGCTTGCGCAGACCCATTCACAATTATTTAAAAAATTTGCGTCCCCCCCCCTTATTAAAACACCCTTAAAAACCCTTATTAAAAAAATCTCACAATTATACACTCTAAGATAAAAACCTGTCTAAAACGGAATTTAAAACTGTTTTATAGACTTCCGTTTTAGAAGGTTTTACTATATAAAATAAGATATTGTTTGTATCCAGCAAGTGCAGCCCGGACAGGCCCCTCCCCCTGCTTGCGCAGACCCATTCACAATTATTTAAAAAATTTGCGTCCCCCCCCCTTATTAAAACAACCTTAAAAACCCTTATTAAAAAAATCTCACAATTATACACTCTAAGATTTAAAAAAACTGTCTAAAATGGAATTTAAAACTGTTTTATAGGCTTCCGTTTTAGAAAGTTTTACTATATAAAATAAGATATTGTTTGTATCCAGCAAGTTCAGGTTAAAAATTCTGGGCACTCACCCGTTCAAAAAGCTGGTTACGCCTATGCAACCACAGAAGAAATAACTCTTTAATATTCGCTAATTCAATAATTGTTAGATTTTTCACCAGTTTTTCAATTCAGTTCAGTTATGTAGTTCTTTTCTGTTAGATTTTCCACCCGTTTTTGAAAAAATGTAGTTTTTTACATTACAAAAGAACATTTTATCGCTTCGTAACTGTTGTTTATTTTCAAACGTTTTGTCTGAGGATAATGTTGTTATCGTTAACGACTTTTGATTTAAAGTTTCGTTTCCTGTTTGGTTTTCATTCGCGGTTGTTGAAGAAAGAGGATAAATAAAAAATGATTTCGTCTCTTTTTTATTAAATATCAGAAAGACTGAATTTGAGATTTGTGGATTTGATTTCTAAAGGGCTCTCCTGGGGGGGGGGGGGGGGGGGGGGGGTTCACCCCCCAAACATACACCTTCAAATTTCGCTTATTTAGTTCTCTACCATTTTTAACATGACACCACCCCCCTTCGGTCACACCTAATTTTGCTCATTTCTTCACTTCATTTCAATCTTTAAAAGGCTATAACTTTGCTTCTATGGGAGCTAAAGCGGATAAAAAAATTCTAGCATAGCTAACTTTTACTCGCCATTCTTTTTGATATTTCAATTTTCCGGTTTTTCCCTATAGGACCATTTTTTGGGAGGTGGGACTGGGGGGGGGGGGGGGGGGCGTTTCTCATTTTTTGATGTAACATGTCTATCGAAAGCTTATGCTTCATACATTACAAATCTAGCATAAAAAATTTTCTCCCGTTATTCTGCGTCACGTTACGGACCCATAATGGGTTGAAATTTAAATTTCTTAAACTTCTTCGAGGTTTTTTGCCAAATCGGTATCAGAAAAAAATTGTGCCAACGTGATGTGTGTATGACATCTGCGCCATATAAATATTATTCAGTCTTTTTTTATTGCAATTTTTTTATGTAAAACAATATGCATTATTTTTCATGCACAATTGCGCATTAAATGAAAATTGTAATGCAATTTTTGTAGTAGTACTTTATAATAATGAATAAAAAAAACACATTATTTAAAAGTATTTCCTGCACAATAAAATGTTTCCTGACGATTACAAAAAAATATGTCCTGACAATTCAAAAAATAAAAACGTAATTGTCCAAGTTTTCACTTCTGTCGGCACTCCAAAAATGTCATTTTTTTTAGGGGGGGTGAAAATTTTGTGGAAATAAGTCTTATTTTTTATTTATGTATGGATCCATATAAAAAAGTATGAGCTAGTGAACTTTGGAACCATTTTAATACAACTCATATTCCAAATATTAAAATAATTGAGAAAAATTATTAAAAAATTATTTTCAATTTAATCATTTTTATACTAAGTAAATGCAATTAAATTTCTTATAAATTGAATCTGGAATGTTCAGATAAGATTTTAATATTTACAAAATATAAAATACAGATTCAAGATGGATTAAGAAAAAACCAAAGTTTTTTATCTATAAAATTTTTTTAATACCTGTATTAACAACTTTATATCCACATATTTACCAATTATATCAGGTATTATCATAAGTTCAAAATGGGGGAGTTTTCTACGTCCAACTACCAAAAAATTCAAAATTCTTTTTCAAAAAATAGCATATAAATATATACACATATAAGCACATACTCTATGTATATTTCAACATGTTTATTTATATTATATCAGTTATTAATATAGTATTCTGTACAATTTATTACATACAATAACAATAACATACAATACAATTACATAATAACTGATATAATATAAATAAACATGTTGAAATATACATAGAGTATGTGCTTATATGTGTATATATTTATATGCTATTTTTTGAAAAAAAATTTTGAATTTTTTGGTAGTTGGACGTAGAAAACTCCCCCATTTTGAACTTACGATAATACCTGATATAATTGGTAAATATGTGGATATAAAGTTATAAAATACAGTACAATATATTAGGTTTACAGCTTTCTGAAAGAAAGTAAAAATAGTAGGATAAAATTTAGATGAGTTCAAAGTATTAGGAAATTTTATTTTGCGCAACAATATTACCTTATTAATATGACGTAAATGGTAGTTAATTTTTTGTAGCACCCTCTTTTGCTTTCATAATAGCATACAATCGATCTTGCATACTATACATATCTGCTATTAAGAAACTAGTAAAAAAAATTGAGTCTGGAAAAAATTTCATTCTCTACCATCTGTCCTATCTCACAAGTTTCTTTGTCCTATCAGTTAATATTTGTTTTATGTTTTGCAGCCGCTCTAGTAGTGGCAGCACGCATTCACTTGCCGTACGAAAATTAAGTAATGCATTTCATCTCAGATTTTAAAACATCAACAGTGCTGATTGAGAAAACGCGGTATACGAAAAATAGATTTTTGAAAAATTCGTTTTCCTCTGTATGTTAGAGTTTTCTTAATATGTTTTCTTGTACTTTCTAATTTTCCTGCTTTTCGTATTTCCTATTGGATACATTATTTTATATTCAAAAATATATGTGCCTATAGATATTTTCTCAAATGTTGTTGCCCCACCAGAGGCTGAGAGATTCTGCCCTCAAAACTGGTAGACGGCAGGTGCTGGATTAGAACAAAACCCAATCGCGGTCGTCAGCCCAATCATTCGGAGTTTTCCGTGGTTTTCTTCGAACTTTGGATTTCCTTGCGTAAATACGGGTTGGGTTCCCTTAGAAAGACCCCCCCCCTTCCCTCCACGGGGGGCCCATATCCCATGTGTTGTCCGTTTGGGAGCATATTTAGCAATTGTTTATAAATTGTTTATTGTATCCTGTTACAAAAATAACAGGATGTTGGAACCTGTTACCAGCGCTACTGTGGAATGATGTAACCTGTTAACTAAAAATAACCATATTTCCCATCTCTACTCAGGAGAGGCAAAAGAAAATTTGCACGATTTTACTGTAACACGAAATTATAGCACTTAGCACTATATCCAGTTATAAAAACATGCATAAAATCATAAAACCCTTAAAATTAAAAAACATTCGACGAGGTTTGGATAAATTGACCTCCCTACACAATTCAATCCTCTTCTGTGGTCACATATGTAGTCACAAATAGCGTAATAAAGTGATTTTCCGTTTATCTGCTCTTATGAAACTTTTTGTATAGCGAGGCAGTGGTGACCCCCCCCCCCCCCCCCAGATTCAATGACACAAAATCACCCCCCAAAAATTTCCATACTTTAACATTGGCACCCCACCGTGAATTGAGCATAGCAGAAAGATTTCTTATTGCCCTTATCTAATATTTAAAAAAAGAAAACATAGAAACAATTCTGAAAATTAAAAATGTTGAAAAAAATTAAAAGTGATATTTAAAATATCAAGCATTTTTTTACAGTAAAAAAAGGAAATAATAAGAATTTAAAATCCCCCCCCCCCAAAAAAAAAAAAAACTTTTCATCAAATTCCTCCCCCAAAAATAAATTGTATAATACACCTTGCGTCCAGGGTTGTCGCTGTCGCTCGCCATTGCGCCAAATTGCGACTAAATTCTTCATTTGGCTAGTAAACAAGCGATTAGATTCGCCAAATTGCTAGTGCTCAATTTTTCCTTTTTCTTTCTTTCTTTCTTTTTTTTCTCATTTTTCATTCATATATTTAATATATATATATATTTTTAATATATTTGAAGGGGATAGTTGAAATTAGATTAATAATATTCGTTGTCGCAGTTATAAAAACTTAGGTTGTTTTGAAAAAAAGAAGGGTACATTACAGGATTAAAGATTTTTTTTCCTTTTTGTGCTACACGGCGAATCTATTTTCCAAATACTTTTTTCATTTGGCGGGTGTTTTTTATTTTTAATTAGCCAAATTACTAACGATAACGATGGTCAAATGTCAGCGAGAACACTGCTTGCGTCACCAAACCCCTCTCTGGGCACCCTTGTAGCGAGACACACTCGTTACATACTTACTACTTATTCATGGAATAAAAATCAAAACTAATTTTTCCGAAATGTGCCACCTTTTTTTGCGGGTGAGCGATGTGCCCCCATGGTCCTGACATATACGCACACATAAAAAAAAAAAAAAAAAAAAAAAAAATAGTAATAATTTCTAACTTATGTTTTTAAGGGTTCAGGGTCCAATCGCTGCAAATATTTTGAAAATAATTAAATATTTATTTATCGCTTTTTGTTTTCAAAATAATTAAAGAATTTTAAATATTTTTAAATTTGTATGTTGGGAAAGCACGCAAAAGAAAGAAATTTTTTTGAGAGGAGGGGTATAATTTCAATGACTGTTTTCTTTTACTTTTAAATGAAACAAAACAATAAATATTTTTGTTTTCTTTTAACTTACTCATAATTTAAAGATTCACATTTGTGTGCTGCTAAGTGGAGGGGGGGGGGGGGAGTGATAATCTCAGAGGAAGAATTTGTGTAATATATTATTTAGACATCGTTTCTGCAAAAAATAACAACAACAACAAAGAAAAGAACATGATAATCGAACAATGTATAAATCTTTATTTTGCCCTTTATAATTTTGCACCTTTATAATTGTTACACTCACAGCAGTTTAAGTTTACTACAACTGTTCCACAGTAACTAAAACTATTGCTACAACACTGTTTCTTTTTTAAGTTGGGGAAATTAAATTGCCTTCAAACTATACATCAAAAACAAATAAACAAATTATTTTCCAAATTAAGGAAATATATTACAAATTTTTATAAATTTTGAGTTTTTGTTATATTTTTGCAAAAAAAAAAAAAAAAAAAAATGACATTAAAAAAATGTTTCTGATGTTATTGAGATATAACGTAATAAGCAGTATAAAGAAAAAATAGCGACTCAAAAGTATGGGACTTTGACTAAACTTCGAAATCATGACAAAACTAGTTTTACATTGCAAGATTAATTTTGTCCAATATTTTATTGTTTGCCTTTATTATTATTTTGTTATTATTATTTCCATAAAATATAAGTAACAATTTAAAATAGAAGCAGTTGCAGTAGTATACACCAATTATAGGCTTCCTAATATCCTGTCAATTATCAATCATTTTTCAAATTTCATCCATTTCATTCAAATATTTCTGGTTGCATCTATTTTATATATAATTTAACAAATAGATGGCGTCACCATTCAAGGTCTAACTTCTAATACACAAGATTGTTGCTGGACGACAGAACAGTAAATTTAGATTTTCTAAAACTAAGCAACAGAATTTTTTAAACTAAGATATTTATTTCATTAAATAAAACTATTATAGCGTTTAAAATAAATTGGTTTATTATTTTTTTGTGCACCATCATAAACAACATTCGTTTATAAAACACACTGTTTCATTTTCAAAGAATTTTTCGAGGGATTTGTGCTGGTGTTATTTGTGCCGGTATTAAATATTATTATTATTATTACATATAATTTATTAAATAATACTAAAAAATAATTTCTTTCATCTTTTACATTTTTAACAATAGTTATAATTTAATGTTAGTCATCGGTAGCGAAACAAGTTTTCTTATTTTTTGATTAATGATTCTGAGTATTATTATTTCTGAATATCTTATAAATTTCTTGCTATGCATCTCAGTTTCTAACTAAAAATATTAAATTTATAATTTTTATTTTGATGTTCTAAGTTGATGTTGGTAGTGGATAAAATGAAAATTTAAGGCAAGGCAAAACTAATTTAAAATTTTTTCTAAGTAGTGGCGCTATCTAGTGTCTAATTTTGCCACTGTGTACTAGAAATATATCATTCGGCTTATTTATATTGCTATTTATACTTTATTGATTGATATTGATACTTATCCTCCCTCAAACTAATTTATAACTTGATATAATTTATATTATGAACGTGGTCTATGTAAGAAATAACGGCTTACTCATTTCGTTGAAAACCTCGAAAAACCTGGGTTTATCACAAATCATCTTACTCTGAGATCCTGATCTTTTTTTCCAAAATTACATAAAATTATGATACCAAATTTATTTTCAAAATTTGAATTAAAAATAACTGAGAAGTTCTGCCATCTAGTATCCATTTACGTTATTACATACCTAAATTATAAGAAATTTATACTATTAATTTATGAAAACAGTTTTTTCTTCCCCCATCTTTTCTTTTTCTAACTTAAAAAATATTCAACTCGTCACATATGGCATTAAAAACAGCGATAACCACTCTAAACTTGATTGTTCGTGTCTCGCGCAAATAAATAATTGCGTATTAATTTCAATAAATTGCCTTATTTAATGCCTAATTAATTCATTTTTAAAAACATATTTTCTTTTCATAGTCTAATAAAGAAGAATGGATAGTTCATCCAAAAAGACATTTAATGCAAATTCCAAATTTGAAAGTAAGTTAATATTTTCACTTTACAAATTAGAGCAATTACTTTTGTCTGTAGGCTGCCCAAACGATCTTGCAGAAATGAAATAATGTAATGTAGGTTTTTGAATTTGGATTCTGTATTTGATAATTTACTGTTTCGCTGTGGCCGAGAGGTTCTGTGCTCGAAACTGGTAGACAGGAAGTGTTGGGTTCGAACCCCATCACGCTAATCGTTCGGAGTTTTCTGTAGTTTTCTTCGGACGTAAATACGGGCTAGGTTCCCTCGAAAGACCCTTACCCTTATGGCCTACATCCCTCATGTTGGTAATCGACCGTCATAAAACACAACACCGTTTCGCTAACAGCGGAAAGTAAACACCCTAAATCTTACCCAACCCTTTAATAATAACCAGTTGAAAACATGTCATGTGAATGGATGAAGGAAAAGGAAAAAAGTTTTAAGACTTTAATAAATTTTGCTGAACTTGGGTATATTTTAAACTATTGCATATTATTATGTGCCAAATCTGGAAAATCTGATGTTTTCCTTATTGGACAAGGACATTAGGGTAATTATTGAAGCAATTTTTTCATTTATTTTTATTTTATTCATTTGTTTTTCCTTTTTAGCACTTTCCAACAAAGTTGAAAAGTGCTTATGCATTCGGTTTGTCTGGCCGTCTGTCCGTCTGTCCGTCTGGCCGGATGGCCGTCTGTCCGTCTGTCCGTCTGTCCGTCTGTCCGTCTGTCCGCGCTCTAACTCCCGTAAATATACTCGGATTGCTATGAAATTTTTATACGTTATTGAGGTTTACCCTAGCACGAACCCTATTGAAAATGAAGTATCTACCATGATTAGTTTATCTACAGAGCGAATCAAAAGTTTCCCATTACATTACGCCCTATGGGGAAAAATCGTTAATATACTCGGATTGCCATGAAATTTTAGGACATTATTGATGTTTACCCTAGCACAAGTCCTATTAAAAATGAAGTTTCTACCATGGATAGTTTATCTACAGGACGAATCAAAAGTTTCCCATTACATTACGGCCTATGGGGGAAAATCGTTAATATACTCGGATTGCCATGGAATTTTAGGACGTTATTGAGGTTTACCCTAGCACAAGTCCTATTAAAAATGAAGTATCTACCATGATTAGTTTATCTACAGAGAGAATCAAAAGTTTCCCATTACATTACGGCCTATGGGGAAAAATCGTTAATAGACTCGGATTGCCATGAAACTTTAGGACGTTATTTACGTTTACCCTAGCACGAACCCTACTGAAAATGAAGTTTCTATTATGATTAGTTTATCTACAGGGCGAATCAAAAGTTTTCCATTACATTACGGCCCATGGGGAACATAATCGTTAATATACTCGGATTGCCATGAAATTTTAGGACGTTATTGACGTTTATCCTAGCACAAGTTCTATCGAAAATGAAGTTTCTACCATGATTAGTTTGTCTACAGGGCGAATCAAAAGTTTCCTATTGCATTACGGCCTATGGAGAAAAATCGTTTCAAAGGAATTTTAAAGATGTTATACCATGTCAAACATATTAAAATATGCATTCTATAAAATATAAGGTGAAAATGTAGCTATTATTCATTTACAGGCCCACATAAAAGAATTCCATTAGATAATGGTAAAAGGAGGAATTGCGTGTGACATATTTCAAATATTTTAAGCTTTTTCATGTATAATAAAATTGATATATGTCACTGAAGCTTAATATAAATTATACGCAACTGTCTTGCATAATATGAAGTACATAGCATTTACAGGGCCACACAAAAGGTTTCAAATAGTATATTTTTTCCGAAGTACCGTATATGTGTCCGATGATGGCTGATGGAGGGATGAAATGCATTTTAATTATGATATTCGCGTTTATATTTCGCTAAATATATGCACATAAATGGTGTGTATAAATGTTATAGTTGATATACAGGGCTACCCAAAAGAGCTCACCAACGTTACTGAATATGAGCATAAATTATTTAAAGGTGGTTCTTAAATAAGCTATGCATTTTTACGCTGAGCTGCATTCAATTTACTGAGAAATGTTTGCAGAATGTAGATAAAGGGATATACAGGGCCACGCAAAGAATTCGGTACATGGACGCCTATGAATGATGATTTATGAGAATGTGATTTCAGTTGTTTTAAAAGTGTTTTAGTTTACAATAAATTTTAGCCTAATGCTGACGTGTAATAAAGATACAATGTAAACTACAGGGCTGAACAAAAGTATCCAAGTATGTTTTCATCTAATAGTATGAATTGCTGAAAAAGAAATTTCAAGCTATTGGGTATTTTCTTGCTAAGCTAAATTTTCCCATTATATGAACTGACATATGAAATACAGGCCTGTTCTAATGTGCTGGAATACATATTTGGGTATATTTGGCTATACACTATTGTTTCCCTATATAACAAAGTTTTGTTACAGATTTCATTAAGTGTTGGAAAGTGCTTCATAATCTATGCTTAACGCATGATTTTTCTTACTTGTTTATATTTAACAAGTTGGAAATTGCACGTGAAGCGTATCAAATGAGGTGCGTTCGTACGATAATGAAGTTTTAAAAATACCACTCTCATATATCAATCTCGTAAAATTCTAAATAGTTAATTACAATTAAAATGCGCAATAAACAAAGTTATCTCTATTCTCATTATGTAATGGAATACTCTTGTGTGGCCTTGTAAACCAATAATAAAAGTTCTTTGCACAACAGATTATGCAAAATCTATATTATAATATGTACTTTATAATGCATATCAATACTATTATGTTCGAATGAGTGTAATATTATTAAAATGCATTTGAAACTTTTTTTTTTCCATTGACTGTAATGTAACGGAGTACTTTTGACTGTCCCTGTATTTGATATATGCATCCTATTTTCAAAAAAATGGAAATGACTTAACCAAATGATGTAATAAGTATGTAATTTAAATTTCAAATGATTAAAATGCATTTGCAACATTTTTCCCCATTGACCGTAATGTAACGGAATACTTTTGATCGTCCCTGTAATTGATCTATCCATCCGATTCTCATAAAATTTGAAATGATTCGACAAAATTATGTAATAACTAGCAGGCTATGCCCGCTGCGCTGGTCAATATTTCAAAATCAACCGTTGATGAAACTAACTAATGAATTTAAATCTGTATTTTCCTCCAGCAGCATCTTACTCATTTTTTAAAACGATTTAGACACCATTGAGATATTAAATTATCTTAAACTTTGGACAAAATCCAGCTATTAAGAAGTAACTATTTTAGTTTACTACTAAGAGTGCACATTTGGAAGCGAAATGAGACCATTATGGCAACAGGATTTAAAATTTTCCCTTATCTGAATAAATATTAATTATTACAGTCATTACCATGGTACGACTTCTTAAAAGTTTTTTCATAACTTTTCATTATGTGAAGTCAGGAACCCAAATCTACTCCCTCCTTTCACTATAACAATTTTCACTATAACAATTACTTTATTATTGTAAAATTTCCTCCTGAAAAATGAAAAAAAATATTTGATCTTTCGTATTTAAGTATTTTCTCTTTAATTATTTAAGATAAAATTATGTAAATTTGTATGATTTGGCGAACAGTTTGGCGAAATTGGTTGACGTGATAATCAAATAATAGCCAATTTACACTTTTCATATTTCACAAAAGATTCCTGCACAGACATCATATACGAAATAGGTTTAGCACGATTTTCTTGCAGCTCTAATGTGGCAAAATCCTCGTTTTAGAGTACCAAAGAAATTTACATATATTTTATTATCTTCTATCATTTTAAACAGTAATTAACAATAAATAAAAAAGTAACTGTAGAACAAAACAACTAATATCATTTCAAAAAAGAAAATGAAAGTAAATAAACAACTTATCAACAGATAAACAACTATAGATGGGTTACCATATAAGGCAAATAATGCCATTTTGGCGCCAGTGAGATGCCTCGATGAGTATATGACCAAATCTGTGACAAAAGCTTCCTATTTGGAAAAAACTGTAATCGGTATTTATATTGAATTTTTCCTACTTATGTATAGTGAAAAAACTTTGGCACAGATGTCATGTACGCACTACATTGGCGCAATTTTTTTATGACGCCAATTTGGAGAAACTTCGTTTTTATTTGCCAATTTCATACATATTTTTTAATTATTTTCTATTATTTAAAAAATTTTAATAAAGAAAAATGTTTAATTAATATCTATAGAACAAAATGGTTTATAATATTTTAAAAAACAAAATGAAAGTTAAATAGTTTATTAATAAATAAACAACTATAATCGGTTTACTATGTGAGGCATAAAATCACCATTTTGTTACAATCGTGCGAATGTGGTGCGCATATGACATTTGCGCCAAAACTTTAAAAAGTTGCAATTAAAGCTGCAA
The DNA here is from genome assembly GCA_964019185.1 of Maratus speculifer. NCBI lineage: Eukaryota > Metazoa > Arthropoda > Arachnida > Araneae > Salticidae > Maratus > Maratus speculifer. The sequence goes on from OZ025289.1 coordinate 244,921,992, forward strand.
GACATTTATACTAAAATTTAAACATTATATGCATTTTTTTTGTGCTATAACTGCTATTTGTATAGTTACATTTAAACACAAAAAATTACCGTAAAATGCTCTCACACATTTAAAAGAGAGTGAGAGAATTTATTTATTGCGAACATCGCTGCGGCTTATGCCTTCTTGGCATAAAATCGCATTTTTGGATGACAAAAGTAAATTCAAACACCCAAATAAACAAATAACATACAATTAACAGATAAAACCATTTTTAAAAGTAATTCTGCTATTTACTCCTGTAAGGCACATAACAGTAGAATTAGATTTAAACAATATATATATATATTTTTTTTTAATAGAAAAATGTTATTTACGTTATCTAATAAAATATTTAAAATACCTTTTTTTAGCCTGGCGCGAAACTGATAAATAGCGAAATATTGATTGAAGAAATATTTAAGAGGAAATTGTTAATTAAAAAAGACTTGTAAATTTTATTCAACAGGAATTTTTTATTTCAAAATGTTTAATTTTTCAATAGTAATAACGCATAATTGCATAAATTTCCTTTGAATTCCAAAATTTTTCCTTCAGTACTAATTGGTCATACCGTCGACCAATTTCGCCAAATTATTAGCCAGATTATATAGATTAGCATAATTTTCATTTAAATAACGAAAAACAAATTAGCAGAGCATATATAAAAGTAGAAATAAAATGTCGAATTAAAAATCACTTGATGACATAATTAATATTTATCTTATGCTTAATGTCAAGAGAATGTGACATTTACGATCATCCATTACTGAGATTTAATCTTGGAATTTGGCGGTAGATTTTTAATCGACGGAACAACCTTTCCTTCTTCAGTTTCTAAATTTTAAAACTGTAATTTTTTTCTGTAAGTGAAATTGACGAAATGGCGCAAGAAAAATTAAATTAGCAATAAAAAACATTTGCAAAAAGAAATAAATGGGTTATATTCGATGATCGCATTCTTCAGAATTACGGTGAAAAACTTTTGAAAAAGTATGACATTATTTTACAATATACAGGGTGTTTCAGTTAAACGTTTCAGAACTCCTAAGAGGGGTAGAGTGCATCCTGACGACTCGAAATCATATAGCATTGCGGGGTCAGAAATGCTTTCCCGACGCGCTAGATGGCGTTGTGCAACATTTGGTCAACCTAGATGTAAAATATGGTCAACAGTGGATCGGGCGTGGTGGTTATGTGTGTTGGCCTGCTCGGCCACCGAACCTATCATGTCTTGATTTTTATTTATGGGGTCATATGAAAACACTGGTTTATGACATCCCTGTCGACAATGCTGAAGAGCTGGTTGCAAGAATCACAGTAGCTGCGGGAGAAATTCGAGATAATGCAGGAGTATTCGAGAATGTTCGGATTTTAATGCGCCGGAGATGTGAGGTGTGCATTGTACTTGGTGGCAGACATTTCGAACACTTACTTTGACCCCTGTACCTTTTGCTTTTTTACATATATTAATAAAACGATTTTTCACTTACGGTGTCTTTACTTTACGGTACTTCTGTGTACATCACCGCTTCAGGAAAGCATTTCCGACCCCACATTGCTGTATGATTTCGAGTAGTCAGGCTGCACGCTACCTCTCTAAGGAGTTCTGAAACGTTTAAATGAAACACCCTTGCATATGTGTGGCAAAAATTCATACTAAAGCTAAAATTTAAATATTTGATTAATTTTTTTTAATATTAACTCATATCTATATAATTTACGATTGAATATTAGAATATACTCCAAACATTATCTTCACTTGAAAAAAACAACATTATTGCGACCATTAAGAACCTAAGTCAAGCATTAAGTCAGTAGTGCATTTTCGGCTTAAAAGACAATCTTTGGCGACAAAAATAAAATGAAAATCGCATAGAAACGAATATGTAACTCACAACTTACAGTGTCTTTTATAATCAGATCTGCTTTTTTCTGCTGTAAGTTATATTATACGGAAATTCAATAAAAAAGAGAAAGAAAATAATAAAAAGAGAAATAACTATTACTCAAAAATTTATTTAATCAAATTTTCAAATTCATGTTTTTATTCTAACGCCAAGGATAAGTCGCCAAAAGTTGAACCAATTGTTAAATTTCGCGTTAATTTATTTTTTAAGCATTACAAATATTTTTTTCATTTTCAAGATAAATATATTTTTATAATATTACGCCTCATTTAAGCGGTCTTTCTTTATTAATATTATTATTATTATTATCAGTAGTTATTTTCTGCTTTTATTTGCAAGATATTTGTAATATTTCTAACAGATATAGCCATTTTGATTCTTTTAGCAATTATAACTTTCGTCAAAAATAACTACTGGCAACCCTTTCGTCAAAAATAACCGAAAAATACGAAATTTAGAACGAAAAATCAGAGTTATCCCTGTATATTTGTATCATAAACCTCCGCAAAAATATTTCCTATCGAATGATATATTCTGTAAAAAGATCATCGGGTAGTTTTTGAAAACACTCGTTTGGAAGTTTCAGAACTTCTGCTTTATAATATATATAGATAAGGATTGAAAATTTCAGGTTTTTTCGCCGAAGACATCGCCAAATTAGAAAAGTGTGAAGTATCTCACGAACTACTGGATCTAAAAGAAATTGCTTACAAGGAAGGTCTCCATACGGGCATACTCAGAAAAATCTGAAAAAATTACAGAATGTTCTTCTCATATAGTTATATATGTTTATAAAAAAAAATTTTGGCGGACTCTCCTTATAACGACCGTAAAAAAATAATAAAAATTTCGTTTATTTGGCGATTTATCTCCGGTTGGCGAAAAAACGAAATTTTGAAAAATACGCTTTTACGCTTCGAATACTTTTTAAAGAAAAAACTTTCTATGTTCAATTTATTTAAATAAGTTTAGTTTAAGTAATTTTAGTTTTGCATTATTTTTCCTTTACTTTAAGTGTAATTTTGTCATATACGTTTATATGTACTTAAACAAAATGAAATTAATATATTTTATCATTTAAAACATAATTTAAATTGATTAAAATCGTTCCAAATTGAAAAATACACTGTTAAAATTCTGCTGCATTTTGTTGCAACGCGCTCCCTTGCTTGTATAAAAAACGGTTACTTGGCCGTGAAATGGAGCTTTCTCATTGGTTAGAATAGAGATATTATATACAAGCGGTGGAGTGCGTTGCAAGAAAATGCAGCAGATTTTTAAAAGTGTATGACACGGCCAATTCACGGTGCTATGGAGCATTCTCATTGGTCAGAAGAGAGATATTCTATAAAAGTAGTGGAGTGACGTTGCAGTAAATGCTGCACATTTTTAACAGTGAAGTCAATTGAAATCAATTTTCAGATTCGTTAAAATCGTCTGCTTTTGGCGAGGAAATGCACTGTACGCCAAATCCCGCGTCGCTTTCAGCTTTTCACGCCAATTATTCCAAACTATTTTATTTTTTTACATATCTAATAATGTAATTCCGCCGCTAATTTTCACTGATCCTTTATTACCTACATGAGTAGTTTAATTCGTATTTTTTTCAAAAAATTCTGAGTATGCCCCCAATGGAGACCTTCCTTGTTAGTACCATTCGATTCAGCATGAAAAAATACACATAAATATGTTATCAGTTGAAAAATAAGTAATAAAGCCGATTTTAAAGGAATTTTTTAAAAGTTCGTTCCTTTTTTTTACCCCCCTTAGAAGTGGAATTTTCTAAAATCCCTTCTTAGCGGCACTCGATGCTATTAGTAGTATTTTTACCCCAATTTTCAAGATTTTTGGTTCGGTAGATTTTTTTGTGCTGTGATTAATACGAAATCCAGACTTTCTTTTATATATATAGATAAGGATTGAAAATTTCAGGTTTTTTCGCCGAAGACATCGCCAAATTAGAAAAGTGTGAAGTATCTCACGAACTACTGGATCAAAAAGAAATTGCTTAGTACCATTCGATTCAGCATGAAAAAATACACATAAATATGTTATCAGTTGAAAAATAAGTATTAAAGCCGATTTTAAAGGAATTTTTTAAAAGTTCGTTCCTTTTTTTACCCCCCTTAGAAGTGGAATTTTCTAAAATCCCTTCTTAGCGGCACTCGCTGCTATTAGAAGTATTTTTACCCCAATTTTCAAGATTTTTGGTTCGGTAGATTTTTTTGTGCTGTGATTAATACGAAATCCAGACTTTCTTTTATATATATAGATTATATATTTTAAATTTCAAAAGATTCGGTTGCGTAGTTTTTGCGTTGTTATATGCAGACTGACAGACGGACGGACGGACTGAACGAATATTATAGTGCCACGTATTTACATAATTACGAACACACCTAAAAATGGTTCTAATATAATGATAGAAATAGTTTTATAATTTATCTATTTGTTACGTCTGTAGTCTTAGATAAAATTTTCAATTTCGAAGAGAGAATATATATATATATATTTATACTAGCAGTTACCCGTGACTTCGTTCACATAACATTTAAAGAAGAAATAATTGATCAATCAAGCAAAAAATTTCGATGATGAAAAGCATGTGTAATTAACTTTTTATCGCGAATTTATGGTAAAAAACTTCTGATAATCCCTATTTGCTAATTTGTGTGCTGGTTAAAATTTTCCTTTCAGCGATTAATACTAATAGATAGAAACATTCTTGAATACTTTTGTTCAGCCCTGTAGTATTCCAAGTGCCTTTAATACACGAAAGTATCTTTCTAAAATTTTTCAAAACGACTTCAAATTTTTTCTTGTCATTATTTATCTCGCTCCGTTATCTACTGATATTCATACCCCTTGTATTTTTAACGACTGCTATAAAGTACCTGTTTTATTTCAACTACATGACGTCACATTTTCATAAGTGAACCATTTTATTAAAAATATAATTCTTTTTCATTCAAACAAAAATATTTCTTATTACTACCTAAATTACATTTTCAGAAATTATCATCCAAAGACAACCTTGTATCCAATTCTTTGCGGGACCCTGTATATCATTTTATATATATACTACAAACATTTCTTAGTTTACTAAATGCAGTTCAAAATAAAAATGCATATTTTATTTAAAAACCACCTTTAAGTAAATTATGCTCATATTCAGTAACCTTTCCGAGATCTTTTGTGTAACCCTGTATATCTAAATTTAACTATTTATACTATTACCATTTATACTCTCCATTTAATATGCATACATTTAGCACAAACTTTTTGCACAAACTTAAAAGCACATATCATAATTCAAAATGCATTTCATCCATGCAACAGTCATCATCCATCATATACAGTACTTCGAATAGAATATATAATTTTTGAAATCTTTTGTGTGTTTCTGTAAATGCTATGCACTTCGTATTATGCATGAAATAACTCACATTAAGTTTCAGCAACGTATATCAATATGATTATACATGAAATCGTTTACCGTAATTAAAATATGTCGGAAACTGTTCCTCCCTTTATTATTATGGAATGGAATTCTTCTGTGTAACCCTGTAAATGAATAATAAGTGTCCTTTTCACTAAATACTTTACAAAATGCATATTTTAGTGCACTTTGTAAATGCATATAAATTTTAATATGTTTCACAGGGTGTAACATCGTTAAATTTAATTAAAACGATTTTTCCCCATAATGCCGTAATGTAAGGAAATTTTTTGACTATCCCTGTAAATAAACTAATCATGGTAGAAACTTTAATTTCAATAGGTATTCGTGCTAGGTAAACGTTAATAACGTCCAAAAATATCATGGAAATCGGAGTATATTTACGAAAGTTAGAAAGCGACCAGACAGACAGACAAACCGAAAGCATAATAACTTTTCAACTTTGTTCGAAAGTGTTAAAAAATCGAGCCGAAAATATATTAATCAGTAGTTTTATTTTCCGCCTTTTCCTTACAAAAAATTTCTTCCATTGATAATTATGAATTTTGAATAAAAATATTAATTTGTATGTAACTTATAACTTATTAATTAGTATAAGTAAAAAGAATACTGCCCAGTTAAACTGATGGCATTGAGCTCACAGGCTACAAATACTAATTGTACATTAAAGCCTTATATTTTCAAGGGTTAATTCCGTTAAAAAATTAAGAAAGGGAAACAGCTCTCTTCTTTCCTCTTTTTTTATACTTAATCATTGAACCTCCTATACTATCAAAGACATGCTTTATCATATAAAAAATCTATATCCAAAATTCAGAGCAAATTAGATAATTCTTAATAAAAACCCATTTAGCATTTATATAATTTAAAAGGAGTTATCCCCCTCTTTTATACTTAACCATTAAACTTCCAAAACTATTCAGAGATTTGAACGAAATCTGAAAATTCTGCTTGAAAAACCCATTTATATAAATTAAGGGGGGGGGCATTAGAACCCCTGTTCCCCCTATTTATACTTATACAATGAACACCTAATAACAGTCACTGAATCGCCTCATCTGAATGATCCTAATCTAAATTTTGAACGAAAACTTAATTCTGCATGAAAATCCCATTTATATCAACTAACGGGGGGGGGGGGGATTAGAACCCCTGTTCCCCCTATTTATACTTATTCAATGAACACCTAATAACAGTCACGGAATCGTCTCATCAGAATGATCCTAATCTAAATTTTGAACGAAAACTTAATTCTACATGAAAATCCCATTTATATCAACTAACGGGGGGGGGGGATTAGAGCCCCTGTTCCCCCTATTTATACTTATTCAATAAACACCTAATAACAGTCACGGAATCGCCTTATCAGAATGATCCTAATCTAAATTTTGAACGAAAACTTAATTCTGCATGAAAATCCCATTTATATCAACTAACGGGGGGGGGATTAGAACCCCTGTTCCCCCTATTTATACTTATTCAATGAACACCTTATAACAGTCACGGAATCGTCTCATCAGAATGATCCTAATCTAAATTTTGAACGAAAACTTAATTCTGCATGAAAATCCCATTTATATCAACTAACGGGGGGGGGGGATTAGAACCCCTGTTCCCCCTATTTATACTTATTCAATGAACACCTAATAACAGTCACGGAATCGTCTCATCAGAATGATCCTAATCTAAATTTTGAACGAAAACTTAATTCTGCATGAAAATCCCATTTATATCAACTAACGGGGGGGGGCATTAGAACCCCTGTTCCCCCTATTTATACTTATTCAATGAACACCTAATAACGGTCACGGAATCGCCTCATCAGAATGATCCTAATCTAAATTTTGAACGAAAACTTAATTCTGCATGAAAATCCCATTTCTATAAATTAAGGGGGGGGGGGCATTAGAACCCCTGTCCCCCTATTTATACTTATTCAATAAACACCTAATAACAGTCACGGAATCGCCTCATCAGAATGATCCTAATCTAAATTTTGAACGAAAACTTAATTCTGCATGAAAATCCCATTTATATCAACTAACGGGGGGCATGAGCCCCCCGTTCCCCCTCTTATACATATCGAATGAACTCCAAAAACTAATCAGGGAAGCGCCTTGTCAGGATATACCTACATACAAAATTTCAAGTGGATCCGATATTTTTATCATGAGTTATCGCGTTACGCACATACATACAGAACGGACGGGCACATAAGCTCTCAGGCTATGATAGCCTGTGAGCTAAAAACTATTTCTGATTCATTTTAAATATGACGTCATTATTTATCTCGCTCCGTTATCTACTGATATTCATACCCCTTGTATTTTTAACGACTGCTATAAAGTACCTGTTTTATTTCAACTACATGACGTCACATTTTCATAAGTGAACCATTTTATTAAAAATATAATTCTTTTTCATTCTTTTTTACTTTTAATTTATGTCGCCATATTTTACACAAAAATTCCCATTAACTAAACAAATATCCCTGTTAAATATATTATAAAAAATACACCTTTTATTTTTATTTCAAACATGACGTCAAATTTATTTTCTTTTAAATTATTTTTTTTATATTATTTTTTGCGTGGAAGTTTTTTATTAAAAATTCATTGCCGCTGAAAAATTATTGTTCCAATTTTTTATTTTCTTGGCAACAGGAAATGAAAATGGTTACATTTTATCTGAAAAATGCCTGTTGATTTTGTATGAAAAATAATTAAATTTTGAATTATTAAGGAAAATATTTGAATAAAATAAATAAAAATTAGCCTATGTTCATTCCACTCCTATAATCTATCTATATGCAAAGATTCAAAGACATCCATCTGTTTTGATGACAAGTTCATTCCAATTTTTCGGACACACTTTCACATTTATAATATACTAGCAGGGGAGACCGAGCTTAGCTCGGTCGAAATTAACTTTGTGTTCAACTCGATATAGTATTTTCACTGTATCATTAACTCTGTATTATTACTGTAAAACATGTTTATAATAGTATTATTTAGAAAAACAATCAATAAGAAAACTATGTTTTTATGCGCATGTTTATAAATTTTACTTTATTTTAAATTTTACAACGAAAGGACATCGATCTAAATCACTTTTTTAGTTCGACTCTGATTGGTTTAACCATGCATCTCGAATCCTCTTAAGAATGTATAAAAAAATTCTTTACATTCTGAAAGACAATATTTTTTGCTAGATATAGCCAAATTTGGAGGCATTCTTTCATTTGGATCCAAATACGTGTTTTGGTTTTCGTAATTTTTATAGTCGATTTTTTGGCCATATGTCGCCAATATTTCGTCAAATATCACCAAGTTATTGGCTTTTGCCATATTCTCGTGACCCTGATCCGTATTACCCAAAATGAGCCACTAATCAAATTTGATCAAGCATGTGACATAGCTTAATCGTGTTCAGGTAATCAAAAACAGTAGAATATAAAATTGAATCAAAATCGTTTAAGCCATTTTTTAGGTAAAATTAGCTTGGCAGCATTCAGCAATGAAGCGAAATGACCCACTAATATAATTTTGTTTAACATGCGACTCAGCCCAATAGTCTTCTCGTGACAAAAAACGTTTTGTTTCAAAATTTAAGTAAAATTGATTGAGTCGTTGTTATATATAATTAGAATGACCCTAGCTCATTAAGACCCAAAATGACCCACTAATAGAATTTTCGCGAGCATGTGTCCAAGCCAAATGGTTTTCTCTTGCTCAAAAACGATATAATACAAAGTATAGTCAAAATGGTGAGTACCATTTTCTATATAAAATTAGCATGACCCATCATGACCAACAAATGACCCTTATAATCGAAATCTCTCGAACGTGTGGCCTAGCTCTTTAGTTTGAGCATGCCGAAAAACATTAGATACAAAATTTAGATAAAATCGATTGAGCCGTTTATTAGATATAGTTAGTTTGACCCTGACCCGTTATAATCCAAAATGACCCATTGATCGAATTTTCTCAAAATTCTGTCCTAACCCAATGATTTTCTTGTGACCGAAAACGATAAAATACAAAATTTAATCAAAATTGCGCGAAACGTTGTCCAGATAAAATTAGAATGACCCAAAAGTGGCCCACTAATCGAAATTTCTCGAACATGTGACCTACCCCAATGATTTTCTCATGCTAAAAATATGTTGTATACAAAATTTCGTTAAAATCGACCCACCCATTCTTTAGATATAGCTTGACCTTGACCCATTAAGACCCACAAATGACCCTTATAATCGAAGGCTCTCGAATATGTGATTTAGTCCATTAGTTTTCTCATTTCTAAAAATTGTTACATACAGAATTTCGTTAAAATTGATCCTGCCATTCTTTAATTATACATAGCTTGACCGAGACCCTTTATGATCCAAAATGACCCATTAATCGAAATTTTTCGAACATGTAACCTAGTCCAATAATTTTATCGTTCCAAAAAAATGTTGCATACAAAATTTCATTAAAATCGATCCATCTGTTCTTTAGATATAGTTTCACCATGACCCATTATGACCCATCATGACCCACAAATGACCCTCATAGTCGAAATCTCTCAAACATGTGATTTAGCCCATTAGTTTTCTCATGTCAAAAAACTGTCACATACAAAATTTCGTTATAATCCATCACGCCATTCTTTAAATATAAATAGCTTGTCCCAGACTCTTAATGACCCAAAATGACCCATTAATCGAAATTTTTCGAACATGTAACCTAGTCCAATGATTTTATCGTGCCAAAAAAATGTTGCATACAAAATTTCGTTAAAATCGATCCACCTGTTCTTTAGATATAGGTTGACCATGACCCATTATGACCCATCATGACCCACAAATGACCCTCATAGTGGAAATCTCTCAAACATGTGATTTAGCCCATTAGTTTTCTCATGTCAAAAAACTGTTACATACAAAATTTCGTTATAATCCATCACGCCACTCTTTAAATATAAATAGCTTGACCCAGACTCTTAATGACCCAATATGACCCATCGAAATTTTTTCTCGAACATGTAACCTAGCCCAATGTTTTTCTCATGCCCGAAAACTATAAAATGCAATTTTTAGTCAAAATTGCGTGAGAAAATCGCTAGATAAAAATAGCATGACCCACAATGACCCCAAAAATGACCCACTTACCGAATTTTCTCGAACATGTTACCTAACCCAATGGTTTTCTTGTAATCCAAAACGATACAATATAAAATTTGGTCAAAATCGTTAGAGCCGTTTTTTCGATAAAAATGGCTTGACCCATAATGACCCAAAATTGACCCACTAATCGAAATTTTTCGAACATGTGACCCAGCCTAATAGTTTTCTCGTGCCAAAAAACGATTGGATACAAAATTGCCTTAAAATCCATCCAGCCGTTCTCTAGATATAAATAGCTTGATCCTGACCCATTGTGACCCAAAATGACCCAGTAATCGAATTTTCCCGAACATGGGACCTAGCCCAATGGTCTTCTCGTGCCCGAAAATGGTAAAATCCAAATTTTTGCGAAAATCGTTAGAGCCGTTTTTGAGATAAAATTTACCCACACACACACACACACAATTTTTGCTCGCATTATAGTATAAGACTAGCAGGGGTGACCGAGCTCAGCTCGGTCAAAATTAACTTTGTGTTCAACTCGATATAGTATTATTACTGTAAAACATGTTATTAATAATAGTATTATTTACAAAAACAATCAGTAAAACTATGTTTGTATGCACATGTTCATAAATTTTACTTTATTTAAAAATTTACAACGAAAGGACATCAATCCAAATCACTTTTTTAGCTCGACTCTGATTAGTTTAACTATGCATCTCGAAGACTATTAAGAATGTATAAGAAATTTCTTCACATTCTGAAAGACAATATTTTTTGCCAGATATAACCAAATTTGGACACATTCTTTCATTTGGCGCCAAATATGTGTTTTGGTTTCGTAACCTTAATAGTCGATTTTTCGGCCAAATTTCGCCAGTATTTTGTCAAATATCGCCAACTTATTGGCTTTTGCCACAGTCTCGTGATCCCGACCCTTATTACCCAAATGATCAGTCATTCACATGTGATCAAACATGTGACTTAGCTCAATGGTCTTCAGGTAATCAAAAACAGTAGAGTATAAAATGAATCAAAATCGTTTAAGCCATTTCTTAAGTAAAATTAGCTTGACAGCATTCAGCAATGAAGCAATATGACCCACTAATATAATTTTGTTTAATATGCAACTCAGCTCAATAGTCTTCTCGTGACAAAAGACGTTCCGTTGCAAAATTTAGATAAAATTGACTGAGTCGTTGTTATATATAATTAGAATGACCCGAACCCATTAAGACCTAAAACGACCCACTAATTGAATTGTTACGTGCATGTGTCCTATCTCAATGGTTTCTTTTGCCTGAAAACGATATAATAGAAAATATACTCAAAATGGTGAGAAGAATTTTCTAGATAAAATTAGCATGACCCACAAATGACCCTTATATCGAAATCTCACGAAAATGTGACTTAGTTCATTAACTTTTGAGTGCCGAAAAACGTTAAATACAAAATTTAGATAAAATCGATTGAGCCAATTTTTAGGTATAAATAGTTTGACCTTGACCAATTATGACCCAAAATGACTCATTAATCGAGTTTTCTCAAACATCTGACCTAACTCAATGATTTTCTTGTGTCCGAAAACGATAGAATATAAAATTTAGTCAAATTTGCGCGAGACATTTTCTAGATAAAATTAGAATAACCCAAAAGTGACCTATGATCGAAATTTCTCGAACATATGACATAGCCCAATGATTTTCTTGTGCCAAAAATATGCTGTATACAAACTTTCGTTAAAATCGATTCACCCGTTCTTTAGATATAGCTTGACCATGACCCATCATGACCCTTATAATCGAAATCTCTCGAACATGTGACTTAGCCCATTAATTTTCTCGCGTATAAATATTGTTACACTCAAAATTTCGTTAAACTCGATCCTGCTGTTCTTTAAATATAAATAACTTGACCCAGATCCTTTATGAACCAAAATGACCCATTAATCGAAATTTCTCGATCATGTGACAGAGCCCAATGATTTTCTCGTGCCAAAAAATGTTGTATACAAAATTTCGTTAAAACTGATCCACATGTTCTTTAGATATAGACATGACCCGTTATGACCTATCATGACCCATAAATGACTCTTATAATTGAAATCTCGCAAACATGTGAGATAGCCCATTAATTTTCTGGTGTCAAAAAACTTACATACAAAATTTCATTAAATTTGATACTGTCGTACTTTATATATAAATAGCTTGACCCAGACCTTTTATGACCCAAAATGACCCAGTAATCGAAATTTCTCGCACTGAGACCTAGCCCAATAGTTTTCTCGTGCCAAAAAAATGTTGCATACAAAATTTCGTTAAAATCGATCCACCTGTTCTTTAGCTACAGCTTGACCATGACCCATTATGACCCATCATGACCCACAAATGACTCTTATAATCGAAATCTCTTGATCGTGTGAATAAGCCCATTAGCTTCCTCGTGTCAAAAAACTATTACAGGCAAAATTTCGATGAAATTGATTCTGCGGTTCTTTAAATATAAATAGCTTGACCCAGACCCTTAATGGCCCAATATGACCCATTAAAATTTTTTTTCGAACATGTAACCTAGCCCAATGTTTTTCTCGTGCCCGAAAACCATAGAATGCAATTTTTAGTCAAAATTGCGTGAGAAAATCTCTAGATAAAAATAGCATGACCCACAATGACCCCAAAAATGACCCACTAACCGAATTTTCTCGAACATGTTACCTAACCCAATGGTCTTCTTGTAAACCAAAACGACAAAATATAAAATTTGGTCGAAATCGTTAGAGCCGTTTTTTAAATAAAAATGGCTTGACCCACAATGACCCAAAAATGACCCACTAATCGAAATTTTTCGAACATGTGACCCAGCTCAATTGTTTTCTCGTTCCAAAAAACGATTGGATACAAAATTTCCTTAAAATCGATCCAGCCGTTCTCTAGATATAAATAGCTTGATCCTGACCCATTATGACCCAAAACGACCCAATAATCGAATTTTCTCGAACATGTGACCTAGCCCAATGGTCTTCTCGTGCCCGAAAATGGTAAAATCCAAATTTTTGCGAAAATCGTTAGAGCCGTTTTTGAGATAAAATTTACCCACACAGACACACACACACACACACACACACACAATTTTTGCTCGCATTATAGTATAAGATATACGGATATAAGGATATAGTGAGAGAAAGGGGTGACTATAAGGGTACTTTGCCGCTTTATAAAATGCTTGATGCAATTTGGGCCACTTTTTAAAATGCTTGATGCAAATTTGGACCTTGATTTGACACACTCTAGATTGGGAATCACTCGGGACCAGGGCCCTAGGAGGTTCCCGTGTCTTAACTGGAATGTGGAAACAGAAGAATAACTAGTGATTTAAGTACTTGTACTTACATATTAATGCCACCGCAACAGAAATTGCGCTAATACGCAAATAAAGAGCAATCTTGTTGTTCGCACGTGCACAAAAAAATGGCGTCGAAAATGAGCAAAAAAAGCACTAAAGCACTAAATAAGCGCTAAAACATGCGGTCAAAAATGAGCAAAAAAAAAAAAAAAAAAAAAACATTAAAAAAGCACGAACAAGAAGATTGCTCTTTATTGGCGCACTACCGCAACTTCTGCTGCGGTGGCGTTAATACATAAGTACCGTGATTTTACACTAAAAATTAATTAGCAACAACTTTTCTCAATGTCTAATTTAACCTGATATTTGATAAAAATCCCTATTAGTTTTCGAGTTAGAGCTGTTGGAGAAATCATGAAAAATGCAACATAGCAACACTACCTGTTGGGCAATTTGCATCAAAACATAATCAGCATCAATATTTATTCAGGTACAGCTGAATCTGAAGTCTAATGAAAATTAATTCATTAGTTCTTAAAATAGAGTCATTGCGGAAATTATGAAAAATACAGCCTAGCGGCATACCTGTTGAACGATTTACATCAAAACGTAAACAGCACCAACTCATACCAAAGACTATTGAATCTGAAGTTTATGAAAATCTGTGCATTAGGTCTTGAAATAAAGCTATTGATGAAATCGTAAAAAATGCAACATAGCACCGCCACCTATTGTGCGATTTACGCCAAAATTTAATCAGCACCAATTTATATCAAGGGCTAACTGAAAATAAATATTTATTAGATCCCATGCATTAAGTTCTTGAGATAAAGCATCCACAAAATTTGTGTCACATACAGAAAGACATTTAGTAGAAACATGTTTTACGGAATATCCTGTCCCGAGAGCATGTAAATCCGTCGAAATTTTTCCCGAATTCGCGAATTCAGTACTTTCTTCTTGTAAAGATGAAAATGAAAACCGGAGTATCAATTTAACAATCATTTTGTGGCCCCTCTTGAATTTTTGAGAAAAAGCATGTAGGGTAGATGTGCCAGTAATGGACCACCTTCCAGTAATGGGCCACCTCGCACTTTTTTGTTTATAAAAAAATAATAAATAATAGTTTAGCTTTTATTATTTTTTTCTGAACTCCACCTTGCATGCTTTATAAGCTGGATTATTTTTTTACACTTTTCGTCAAAACAGTTAGGAAGCAGAAAATAAAGTTTCACAGTTTTTCTGTTTTTCACTGAAAATCTTAATGAACATGCTAAGAGCAGACTTTACTTACTTAGTTTATAACTTTTTTATTTTTCCGTAAAAATTGAATGTTTTTGTTTGGTTAGCAATATAAAACATTGAATTTAATGTACCAATGGCCATTAACAAAATTTTATTTATTTTTAAGATTTTAGGAGGGGTGGTCCATTACTGGATCGCTTATTTCGCACTTTTCCAGTAATGGATCACCCAAGTGACCAGTACAAAAAGTGTTATTTCAGTAGAGATAAAATATTTTGATTTAACTGAAAAGCTAAATAATCAAATTTAATACTTACATTTTACCTATTAGAATTTAATAAAGGCAATTTCTTTAAAAATAGTTGTTTTTAAAAAGTCATCCAAAATTGGTAAAAAACATAAGCAGAACATTTCACAAAATCTAGATGTGCCGTTACAAAAGAAGTTGGTTCAGAAATGTAAAATCATATTTGCAAAAAAAGATATTATTAATATTTTCTTCCGAATTCTAAAACATACAGAGAGAATTTTCAATAAGGTTAAAACAAGGTTTCTTTTGTGCTCTTAAAACAAGGAAATTTTTGGGACCAAAATCAGTTAAAGATGTGTATTATGTAGTACCAATAACGAAAAAGAACAAATCACTGCTATGGGATGTTTTTCAGCAAATAATGAGATTGTTCCATTGGTGATAATATATCCGTATAAGCATCTCTGAAGGGAAATTGTGGAATCAATCTGTGCCAAATTGGTGGGCTATATGATTATCTGAAAATGGTTGGATAGTGCAAGAACATTTATCATTTTAAATGCATTCTAAAATTCCATATTGAGCAGTTTGGACTATCGGAAAGGGAAGATAAAATTGAAGATCTGTTATTTATATTTCACAGTTGCAAAGCACATCACTTAGATAATGATATGAATGAACATTAAAGACTTTTTTTAGTGCCTTATTTTATCTCAACTTGATAAAACTTGAACTAAACAGTTAATAATATCATTAATATTTTGTTTTATATCCACATTATAAATCCTTGATTATAATAAATTCATAACTTAAATTTAAATATTTTTTTTATGTTTTTTCATTATAAATCCTTTAATGTAATGAATTTCTAACTTAAATTTTAATATTTTTTTTTTATTATTATTATGCTTTTATTAAGTTCTGGAGCAAAATACAATTGAAACTAGTTGGAAATTGCACGTGAAGCGTAGCAAATGAGGTTCGTTCGTACGACAACGAAGTTTTAAAAATATACAGATCTTCCTGATATAGTAGACAATACTTCGGATACAGTACAGTGGTTGAACTCTTTGTGTTCCTATAAACACACAGGAAGTAATTTTCATTACACCTCAGTAACGTATATCATATTCATAAAATGTGGCACAGTTTAATATAATTAAAACATGTCCCAAACAATGTTTCCTAGTATAGCATTATGTAGTGGAATACTTTTGTGTGACCCTGTAATTTAATAATAAATATTCTTTGCATCTCAGATTGTACAGAATTTATATTTTAGTATATATATACGTCATAGGTTCGTGTCAATTTTATTATGTTCGAATGAGTGTAACACCATTAAAATGCATTTGCAACTTTTTTCCCTTTTGAATGTAATGTAACGGAATACTTTTGATAGTCCCTGTAATTGATCTATGCATCTGATTATCATAAGATCTGAAATGACTCGACAAAATTATGTAATATTTATATGTTTTAAATTTCAAACGATTAAAATGCATTTCAAACTTTTTTCCCCCATTGACCGTAATGTAACGGAATACTTTTGATTTTCCCTGTAATTGATCCATTCATCCGATTTTCATGAAATTTGAAATGACTTGACAAAATTATGTAATAATTATGTATTTTAAATTTCAACCGATTTGGTTGGATAGTTTTTGCGCTGTTATATGCGGACAGACAGATAGACGGACAGACAAACGGACAGACAGACGGACGGACTGAACGACAACTATAAGTGCTACGTATTTACATAATTACGAACGCACCTAAAAGCAATTATCTGTTATTTTTTGTAGGGTGGCCCATTAATGGAACATAGGCTGTCCATTACTGGAACATAGGTGGTCCATTACTGGGCTTTTGGGTGTTTAGATATATTTCTATTATTTAAAATTAAATTTTAATTCTATTGGGAAATGTAACTATGGGATTAATTAAATATTGTTGAAAGATTAATATAATATGAAAAAAATTTGTATACAATAATTATAACTATTAATAAACAATTATTTTTTAGAGAAATTCCTTAAGGGGTCCATTACTGGCACATCTACCCTAGTTCACATGTGTTTTGGATAACCAAGCCCTGATCATAGCAACGCCACATATTGGGAGATAAGTTTTAACTGAATCTGAAGTTTGATTAAATTCTGTGCATTAGTTCAAGAGCTATAACTATCTTGAAATCGTGAGAAATGCAGCATAGCAGCGTCAACTATAATCCGATTTACATCCAAACCTAATCAGCAGAGTCGTATAATATAGACGCACGCGCGCACGCCGTGCGCAAAAAATTTTATGAAGTTTGCAGAAAATTTTAAGAAAGAAACAATTTTTATTTTTGTAACTTTTTTTTAGTACAAAAAAATAAAAATATTCCCTCAATTTTATGAACGAATTATTCACTATTAATGCGAATGTCATCAAACGACACCGAAAAAATCACGAATTTCAACAAAGAATCGCGTAAAAATTAAGGGATTATTGCATTTGGACAAAGAATCGTGTAAAAAACGTGCATTTCAATAAAGGATCGTGTAAAAAATTCCAACATTTCGACAAAATACCGCGCAAAAAACATGAATTTTGTCCAAAAGCTGAGTAACAAATGCGAATTTCATCCAAAAACCTCACTAAAAATGTAAATTCCATCCATGAATCGCGTAAAAAACACAAGTTTCGTGCATGAATCGTGTAAAAAACACGAATTGCAACCATGATTCTCTCAAAAAACGCGAATTACGTCCATGAACCGTGTAAAAAACATGAATTACGTTCATAAATAGCTCAAAAATCTAATTACGTCCATGAATCGTGTAAAAAAAAAACACGAATTACGTTCATAAATTGCATAAAAAACGCAAATTACGTCCATAAACAGCTCAAAAAACACTAATTTCGACGGCAGAAAGCTCAAAAAATGCAAATTACGTTAATGAATCGCATAAAAATTGCGAATTACATCCATAAATCTCATAACAAATGCGAATTACGTTCATTAATCGCGTAAAAAACGCGAATTACGTCCATAAATCGCACAAAAACGCAAATTTCATTCAGAAATCGCATAAAAAACGCGAATTACGTCCATGAACCGCGTAAAAACTCGAATTGCGTCCATGAATCGCTCATAAAACGCAAATTACGTCCATGAATCGTGTAAAAAAACGCGAATTACGTACATAAATTGCATAAAAAACGCGAATTTCGTTCATAAATCGCTTAACAAACGTGAATTACGTCCATAAATCGCACAAAAAAAGAAAATTACATTCAGAAATCACATAAAAAACGCTAATTACGACCATGAATCGCGTAAAAAACGCGAATTACGTCCATTAATCGCGTAAAAACGCGAATTACGTCCATGAATCGCTCATAAAACGCAAATTACGTCCATGAATCGTGTAAAAAACGCGAATTACGTACATAAATTGCATAAAAACGCGAATTACATCCATAAATCGCTTAACAAACGTGAATTACGTCCATAAATCGCAGAAAAAACGCAAATTACATTCAGAAATCACATAAAAAACGCGAATTGCAACCATTAATCGCTCAGAAAAAAACGCGAATTACACCCAACATTAAACTAATTTGCAGAAAGTTTTTGACCCAGTACTATGTGCGCAGAAAGTTTTTGATTTTATACAAGTCTGCTAATCAGTGTCTATTTATGTCGATTTCTAACAGAATATTAAATTTGGTGAAATTAATTGTATTGGTTGTTGAGATATAGATAGCGCGAAATATGCAGCTCAGCAACATTATGTATTGGGCGATTTGCACTAAAAACCTAATCGGCATCAATTTATGTCAATGTCTAACTGATTCTGAAGTTTGATTAAATTCCTCGATTTAGTTTTTGAATTATAGCTCCTTCTGGGAGGGGAGGGGGCCATATTTTCTCTCTCTCATTCTGACGAAGAAAAATAAATTGGTACAAATTTAACTTATAGGTACTATGTTTTTTGTAAGATTAAACTGTTGTAATAACTTCATTTTATGCTAAGAAAAGAAAGGATGATGAAAAATTCCAGTTTATAGCTAGTGCAAAATTAAACATCATGTTAGCTTCCTATGTGCAAATAGAATGAGCGAGTTTTAAACACTTATTTTAGTTACAATTTAGTATTTCTGGAAAACTGTGAAAGGGCCTCAAAACTAAATTTGATTTTTGAACAGAATTTCATTTGGATTTTCGAAATATAAATTCACTTGAAAGCTTTTCCAAGGGAGGCTCATTTTTTTTTTGGGGGGGGGGGGGAGTAGGCTGAGTCCCCTCCTCTAGCTAAAGCCCTGGTTCAAACTAACATAAATTTAACCCCTAGGGGACGAGCGACACGTATACGTGCCGCAAGAAGGCTTAAGAATCCGTGTTTATCCCCACCGGTAAAATTTTGCTGTAAAATTTGCCTTATTTAATCGGAGCATTTTCTCGATTTAATAAGACTCTAATTTCTGTTTTTAAAAATCGGTGACAAAACATTAAAAATTTTGTAAAAGCCTCCCGTCGCGAAGGGGTTAAAGGCTACTAATTTACACATTTATAGATCATTAGCCATTCACAAATATATTTTGGAAAAAATTAGGGGGCATATTTAACTTAGTTAAAAAACATAAATAAACAACAACAACAACAAAAATGTATATCTTGTGGTATATCGATCGAAAGATCTCGTAATACCGAACTCAAAAATATATTTATTTTAATTTTTGATAATATTATATTTTCAGAGATATCGGCGAAAATGTACTGCGAAAATATGAGTCCTCCCTTTATTTCCGAATCTACTAAAACTAAAATTATGAAACATTTAGGGATAGTAGAAGATTATTTAAACCTTTCAGAAAAATATAGTGATTACCCTAAGTCACATAGTTTATGAGAAAATCGCATTTTCCTGTTATGCACAAATTTTATTTGGCGGGCGCTCAGCAGGTGAATTGGTGGGTGCTGGAGGCACCTATCGAAGAAAACAACTTTCGATAATTAGCCAAGATGTTAATATTAGCCGATATATTAATTTAAAAAAAACTACCTAGAAAAACGCGGCATGGACCAAGACGATGTTTAAACTTTGCTGCATCTTTTTGAAGAGCACTTACTGCCAAATTTAAACTTAGTATAAGGAATTTCTTTTACGTAAGGCAAATCATAGTGATTAATAGTGAATGATTAACATTCCAATTAAATCCAATTATTGAAAGCAATGTCTTATTATTCTTTTAGGAACATTTTTTTTTTTTTTTTTTTTTGTAATATTTCAGTTAATAATGAATATATTTATTCTGCATAAATCTTTGTGCACGAGTAAAACTCGCACTTGACAGATTATTTCTTATAAACGTAGAAAAAAGTAATCAGTGTTGAATTCAGGGAGTTGTCCAGAGCGGCGCAGCCAGAATTCGATTCTAGGGGGTGGGGGGGGGGGGTGAGTTTCTGATAAAGGTGTTTTCCGGTTATTTGAATCGCCGGTTAATACAATCAGTACTTTTAATGAATCGAATCATAATGCATTATTTCCGCAGTTTTATTGGTCATGTTTTTCATTTAACGAATGTTTGCAATATTAAAGTTAGAAAACATAAAAGCAGGGAGAAGACAATAATAAACCTACGTGTCAACCTCTAAAATCGGGATTTCGGGTGTTTTCCACCACGTGACACTTTACATGACATCGAATTTTTTCCTAAGTAATATAAATTTGTTAAAAAATCTTTATTATTATTAAAGTTCTCTAAAAATATACGGGTTCGAATTGAACAAGTATCTTGACTAATATTAGAAAAAAGCAATTTTTTTTTTCGAACTGTTTAAAGATTACACATTCTCGTAGATGTAACTATGCCACGTGTCATAATTTAATTTTCTTGGAATAAAAATTCTTGAATATTTTTTTTAAATTAAAACAAAGACCTTATACAAAGTTTAAAGTTGGCAAAGAGCCAATCATGTTCAGAAAAAAGATTGCAGAGATTCTCACGAAAAGTCACCTGTCAATTATACACTACATGGCCATTGATGACCGTCCACTTGCGATTTTAAACATTTTGTTAAATATCTAGAAAAATACATGAGGAATTATCCTGAAACTCTTAATGTATAAATATAATAGTACAAGTCATATATTTCCATGAATATATTTTCCCGAAAGTTTATAGGGGACCGTCAACAAATTAAAAAAAAATAAATATCTTTTGGATAACCCTGCCAAAACTAATGTAGCAAAAGCGCTCAAACTGTAGATTATGATTAAGTGGCTTATTGTAATAAACTGTGTTCATTATTATGTCGATAGCATCTATACTTGTAAAATAATCAAGGTTTTTATAAAAAAAAAAAAGTCCCAAATTTTGCCAAGTTTTTTGCTTATAATTTGCAGAGTTCTTAATATAAAATATTCTTTTCTGAAAATATGACAAACAACATTACACATAATACCTTGTAATCAGAATTAAAAAATAATAAAAATTGTATGAAAAATGCGTAGGTTTAGTAAATAATTTTTCACTGCGCATGCGTCAACGATATCAAAATTTCATTTGCATATTATGTTAGCTAAATTTATAGAGCAACTTTTATGAAAGTCCAAAATCACAGCTTGAAAATTCTGAAAATAATCATCAATAAGTTGAAAATCTATTATTCCCAAAATGAAGCAAAAAACAAAAGTGGTTGTATCCATACATTCATTGATTAGTGTCAATATAGAATACACAATATGGGACGTATTACTACATTTGGATAAAATCCCTCATTTTTTTGCTTCATTTTGGGAACAACGGATTTTGTGCTTATTCTATAGACGATCACTTTCAGAATTTTCAAGCTATGATTTTGAGACTTTCACAAAAGTTGTTCCATTATACATTTAGCTAACACAGTATGCAAATGAAATTTTGATATCGTTGACACATGCGCAGTGAAAAATTATTTAGTAAACCTTCTCATTTTTCATACAATTTTTATTATTTCTTAATTCTGATTACAGGGATTGTGTGCAATATTATTTGTCATATTTTCAGAAAAGAATGTTACTTTATATTAAGAACTCTGCAAATTATAAGCAGAAAACTTGGCAAAATTTGGAACCATTTTTATAAAAACCTTAATTTCTCTCCGAGTACACATGCTATTGGCATAAAAATGAACACAGTTTATTACAATAAACCACTTAATCATAATCTACAGTTTGAACGCTTTTGCAAACATTAGTTTTGACAGGGTTATCCAAAAGATATTCATTCTTTTTTAATTTGTTGACGGTCCCCTATGGAGTTTCGGGAAAAAAGCTTGAAGTAAATGTATGACTTGTACTATTATATTTATACACTAAGAGTTTGGGGATAATTCCACATGTATTTTTCTAGATATTTAACAAAATGTCTAAAATCGCAAGTGGACGGTCATCAATGGCCATGTAGTGTATTTCACGTAATAGCACATTATTTTGAAGTAGGGGAAGGTGGTGTACCTCGGACCTATTTTAACTTTTTAATTTTTAAAAAAAATGCCAAAACTAAAAAAGAAAAGTTTTTATAAAACTTTATGATGTTATACACTACATATATTTGTCTGAAATTTTTATATAAACAATTTCCATGAAAAATTTTGAATTAAAAATAAAATGAAAATAGGACCGAGGTACACCTCTAGTGGTACCTTGGACCCACTCCAAGGTACACCAGTTTTATTAGGTTCAAGGTACACCGCTTGACACTTAAAAACAAAACTACCAATCATGATGTTAAAGTTAGGCCTAACTTTATTTAAAGCTTATGGAATGGTGTAGTAGCTAAAACATTGCTTTATTATGCATAATTCTCATTTAAAAAAAAAATTGATATGTTTTAATACAAAAATAACATAGAAATTTCTAAGAAAAATTTACTTTTGAAAAGTGAATTTCCTTCTTTAAAAATTGTACAATTAATTGAGCTTCTAAACAAAAGCCCAGAACTTAAACGAGACCTCTGGTGGCAAATATTTAATATACAAATGTTCTTGTTTAATGATCTAAGCAAGTAAAGTTAGAATTAGCATAGGTCCAAGGTACACATATATCCAAGATACACCACTCTCCCCTATGCTTAGCAATGTAAAAACTTCAAATTCATTTTTTAAAATAAAAGCATATGGAGGCAAGATTATTCAAATGATTTCTAATCGAAAAAAGTTTTTCATTATAAATGAAATCCTTATTCAATTATAAGCGATTATTGTCTCAAAATTACTGACTTTAAATGTCTTGGAATTATTACATTAATTACTTTTATAATATTTACCTTCGTTAATTGAATTCAGTCGAAAAAAAAAAAAAAAAAAAAAAAAAAAAAAAGATTTACTTATCACAGTGATTCGTCTTATTTAAGATAAAGATCTTGTTTAAAGTTTATACTTGACATTGTGCCACATGCGCTTTGAAAGGAGGTCTCAGTACCAACACTGTTATCATCCATGCCACTATTTTCTAGATATATTTTTAATTAACATCATTTTTTTCTGCATAATTAGATGGTCTATTATTGTTTCGAACATGGAACAAAGACAGAAGTGCAATTAAGAAACGACCCTTTGTATAATACTTAAATTCAAACAGCGTCTGTGTGGCAGAAAATCACTATTTTTTTTTTTTTTTTTTTTTTTTTTTTTTAAGCATAAGACGTTTCGGAAAAGTGACTTAGTTCAAATAACCAATTTTCATTTAACGAATGCGTGTAGTATGCACTTTCACATTTTTAAGTAGAATTTTTGGCTTTTAATTGAATCATTTGTTGAATGAAACCTGATTCAACAAAGCGGCGAATACCGAAATACGCCATAACGTTGAAATACTGAGCTTGGTTGTGATTCATATAAGAGGCAATTATATCGATCTTTTGTAGCTCTAAAACCCCTCCCTTGGTTGAGCCACTGGTCGGAAGGGGGACATTCCTTCTGGTGCAATGAGACTTCCCCCCCCCCAGGCCCGACTTAGACTATTGGGGGCCCCGGGGCAAGAATCATTCAGGAGTTCCCCCTTTCTATCTGTCTATAGAGTTTTTATTTTTTTATTTTATTTCATTTTATTTTTTTGAATAATGGGGAAATGCCATAAATTTTGTACCCGGTAGTGTTCATATCTGTATACAGAGTATGATAAAAAATGGTCTCAACTTTAAGAAAAAATAATAGTAGTATAACAGTAAGAAAAATGATAGATTGTTTAACATGAGTATTTTTTTGTAAACTTTTACTTTGCTGATCTATGTATTAAAGAAAATGTCCCAGATTGCTAAATTGACCATAATTAATGGTTTTAACTTGCTATGTTACAAAGAAAATGTTAATAAAGAATTTCTTTTCAAAACTGTAGAATACTAAGCTGTCAAACTGGAGTGATAATTTATCACCCCAGTTTTTCTTCAGTGCTGTGTCTGATTAATTGTCAGGCCAAAAAATAGAAATCAACTGGACCCAAACCCGACCTGATTGAAAAATAGAAGTCAACCGGACCCAAACCTGACCCGCAGAAAATATAGAAGTTAACCGGACCCAAACTCGACCCGCTTTAAAAATAAAAGTCCGAACCCGACCCGCAGAAAATATAGAAGTTAACTGGTATCAACTTTATTAATTACTAACTTACCCAAACCCGACCCGCTGTGAAAATATTAGCCCCGACCCACGCATAAGATTCGAGTCTCCCAATTTTTAAAATCGTCCCCTCCTTGAGGACTCTCCAGATCCGCCCTTGCTGTCATTAATTTGAATCATTAGTTTTTTAATGATATAGTTTTATTTTGCATGTCTAGGGGGGTGGGTACTAGAAACAGAGAAGGGATATGAGACCGCACTCCCTGCTGTCTAAATGTTTAAAAATATATGGATTTCGGTCACTTTTCGTTAACTTTAATCACTTGGCACCTTTTAATGAATCCCTTTTACCCTCATGGGGAGACCCGGGGCAGTTGCCCCACATGCCCCTGCATAAGTCAGGCCCTGCTCCCCTCCCCCGAATGGTAGGTTTGACATTTTGTGTTTTTAGTGGACAAAAAGTGCAATTGTCGTCTCTCTTTCCCCACTATTTCTGTAATGTTTTCTCCGGAGCCACAGTAATCCCTCCCGCAGAAATAATTTAATTTTAATTTTAACCGATGAATGTTTTCATTGAAAAATATAATAAATTAAATGAAGATAGTGTAGAAGAAAAGGGTCATGAATCTGGCCTAGGATCTGTGATTATATAGACATGGGCTCCGGATCCAAAAAAAATTTATTCCTTGCTTTATTTAAATTTTCCATCTTCTGTCTGCAAAGGTCGAAAGTGTCACACGCTAAGAACTAACAAACCATAAACGAACGCCATGGCTACTGTTTTTCTGTTACATTTTCAGCTGGTGGCGCTGTGGATAGTGGGCGGAGGTGATATACCTGTATCCTCATTGGCGTAAACTGGAGGTGTGTCTGGTTGCTTCATCTTTCCCTAAGCTTGTTTTCGCTGTGCTTCGAAATGAATATTTATGTCGGCTGCGAGTCAGGTTTAGTTTGTTAGAGTGTAGGATTTTTAGAGAAAAAAAAAAAACTACTGTTATTCAGATTTTAATGGATTTCTTTGTTATTTGTCCCGAAATTCAAGAAATCGTGTTGGAGACCATGTATACATATTTGTTAGACGGGAACAGTTGTTGTAAAGTATAGTTTTTAAGGAAAGTATTTTATTGAGATACGGAAGTAAAATTTCAAAATGTTTGTTGACTGGAGCATTGTAAATGCACATCCTTTGATGAGAAGAGAATCTCTTGTTGACCCAGGTAAGCACTGCTTAATGTTGAAATATAAATATATGTATGAATGCAGTAGATATTATAAGCTTAAAACTATATAATGTTGTATAAGAGATGCAAACATTTCATTGGCACATCTATTATTGTTGTG
This sequence comes from Maratus speculifer, assembly GCA_964019185.1. Lineage (NCBI taxonomy): Eukaryota > Metazoa > Arthropoda > Arachnida > Araneae > Salticidae > Maratus > Maratus speculifer. The sequence continues at coordinate 244,948,263 of OZ025289.1, forward strand.
AACAAAACTTTGTTAATTTTGCTTATTTAGAAAAGCTTTGAGATTGGTTTTAGGTTTAAATGTATATGCTTATTATTTGTTAAGTGTAATAAAGATAAAATAATGCAGTTAATTTAGATCGAATTTAAGTAGATATAAATACCTATTATTCCTCTTCATGAATCATTTTAAAGTTTTATTTTTAAAATCAGTACTGTTAAGTATGTATAAGACTTTTTTTTTTATTATTCAACTATACGTATAGTTGAATTTAAAAAAAAGTCTTATCTGTCTTCTTTTCCTTTTTTAAAATCTTTTTTAAGAATTATGATGTCAATTGTCTATGTATTCTGAGCAAATAAACTGTACGCTATTGAAACACACACTTTTGTTTAAATTTTCATCTTTAGTATATTGTAGTGCAGATTTGATTCCAACTCACCCCCCTCTCCCTTCCCCTCTTTCCTTTTAAAATTTCATTTTGCAGAATGCTTATGTTTGACAGATCGTAGATATTAAGCTGATTACATTTTGAACTCTGAAATTATCCAAAATATAATTTAAAAAAATTGCTTCTTGTGCAAGAAAAGTTACAATCAATAACATAATAGATGAAAGTTACTTTCTAAAATTCAAATACATTGAAGCTTTAAATAATTTAAATATTACGACATTGATCCTATTTTGAGTTTAAAATTTAAATTGGTACTTTTTGTATTTTTTATATTCAAGTTACAAGAAAATAATTATACAGTAGACTTCCTCAAATCCGCAAACCAGAAATCCGCAACTCTCTAAAATCCGCACATATATTATGGATGGAAACAATGAAACCTTCAGTTGAAATATTGGGACAAATTTTTTTTTTTTTTTTGGCATCAATCCTATATATTTTTTAATTTGTAATTTTCTTAATAATACTCTGTTAATGTTTTTTCATGAAGGAAGATTTTTTTTTTTTTTTTGGGGGGGGGGGGGAATTCAAGATATTGCTCATATCACTGGTAATCACAATCTTCTTACCAAATGTATTTATGCATTAATCAAGATTTTTTGGTTATTAAGCCTGGCTAAACTAGAAAAAAAATCCTTATTTTATAATTTTGATGTGAATTGGTAATGTAATTTTATGAGACAAGTTTTGTTTAAAAATTTTGGAAAAAATACATTTAATCTTTATAATGAATATTTAATCATACACTATTTATTATTATCTTGACCTTTGCTATTAGTACTTTAATCATTTTACAAATTATCAAAATTTTTATTATTTTAGTTTATTGTTTATCTTAATATTCCATTATATTGTAAGTATTCATTATAGTTCCGAATGCACTATTAATTGTATTCAAATTACTGTTTATAAAATGTAAACAAAGCAATGACCAGAAATCCGCAAAATTCTAAAATCCACACAACTTCTGGTCCCAAGCTGTGCGGATTTGAGGGAGTCTACTGTATATAGTATTTTAATAAAAATTGTGTTGATGTTTCACATAGAATATTCGATTTAAGATGTGTTTTTCAAAGGCCTTCTAAATCGCAATCCATAATAGAGACAAGTCTAATTTCTTAATTTTTATTTATTGAGTGTTTACGTATAAAATAACATAATGTTGGAGTTCTTATCGTTAAAATTTTATGACCACTCCTTTGGACCTGCCCTTATTTTTTCTAAATAGCCCTAAACACATTCACAGTTCAACCGCATTTTTAAATACTTGCACAAGACCATTTTTATTTATTTATTTTTATTGTCGGTATGTACATATTTTTATGTCAAGACATATAAAAAAAGTCAAGATTTAGAATGTTATTTGAGTTTGATTTTGTAATTTTATTAAATGTTTGAATTTATGCAATGTTTAAAAATTTATCCAATGATTTTAAAATGTTATAAAAATGTTTTGATTTTACTAATATAAATATTCAGTAGAATACCACTAATTCACACAGCTTGACTCCAAGTATTTTGTGAATTAGAGACTTTGCTGATTATTAATATTTGTTTATGCTTATTTCATTCATATTTTGGATAAACTTAGATTGTTAATGCTTAAAATAAGGAATTTATACACTTTTAAACTCATGAATTAGGTAAAAATTATTTTAAAAAATTATGTTTATCATCAACAATTAAATAAATGTATATTGTATTAAAACATGTGGCTTATGTTATGTTTTGCACTTTTGTAGTTTTCTATAAATAGCCATACTTAGCTCCTAAAAAAATGCTTGGTTTTTGTGTAAACTATATTTTATGTTCAATTCCATAATCTAAGAGATTAAATATGTATTGTCTAAGTAAACATATGCTTTTCTTAAAAGTAAATTATTGAAAAAAGGGTTTTTTCTATTTATCATGTAAATTATTAAATAAAAACATTTTTATGCACAATTGTCATTTTAATTTCTTCGAAAATAAGTTTGATGTATCATATATAAGACTAAAGTTGGATGAAAAGCTAAACAATTGTCACTATTGAGAAATTATTTTCAAAGAATTAAAATTCCTTGTTTTCATTTATTCATACAGTTTGGATTACAAACATTTGGTGAATTGCAGATTAGTGGTACTTTACTTTAATATATCTTTGTAATCATTTTTAAGTTATGTGTGATTTTAAATTATTATTGAAAGATAAATTAAGGTAATTGAAATTTAAAATTAATAATACTGATTTATTCAGGGTTGCCCCACTCCCACAAAAAATAGTTTAAACCAGTTTTAATTTTGTCTTAAGTCTTATCACATGTACATGCATATTTGTTGAAATAAATTTTGTTGGATATATAAAATAGAAGTAATATAATTTTTGAAAAAAATTAAGTTTTCATTAATAATTTCTATACAGATAATAATATAAAAAATTGAAAGCATTTATCATTAAACATTTTTAGTAATAACTATATCTTATGTTCAAAGAATAAACTTCTCTATGCAGTGACACCTGGATACCTTGATAATTTTAATAAACAATTTTTTGCTTACCTAATAATGAAATAAACATTGAATTTAATTTCATGATTGGTATAATATTCTCTCCCATGGCTCTCCAAAAAATAAATTTCAAACACTTCTTGTGATTTTGTTTTTTCAGTTTTAAAATTCAAAGTCAACTATCTTAGTGATCAAATTCAGCAAATACCAGAAAATAAATAAAAAATAGAAAATTTCAATATTGCCATTCTATTCTTGTTTAACTAACACCCAATTTTTGGATACCTTTTTATTCAGCATGTTTCTTTTTTTAGGTGCGTTCGTAATTATATAATACGTAGCACCTATAGTGGTCTTTCAGTCCGTCCGTCCGTCTGTCTGTCTGTCCACATATAACAACGCAAAAACTACCCAACCGAATCATTTGAAATTTAAAATACGCAATTATTACATAATTCTGTCGAGTTATTTCAAATTTTTTGATAATCGTGTGCATAGATCAATTACAGGGGCAATCAAAAGTATTCAATTACATTATGGTCAATGGGGGAAAAGTTTCAAGTATATTCTATACGTTTGAAATTTAAAATACATAATTATTACATAATTTTTTCGAGTTATTTCAAATTTTATGAAACTCGGATGCATAGATCAATTACAGGGGCAATCAAAAGTATTCCATTACATTACGGTCAATGGGGAAAAATGTTTCAAATGCATTTTAATCGTTTGAAATTTAAAATACACAATTATTACATAATTCTGTCGAGTTATTTCAAGTTTTTTGATAATCGTGTGCATAGATCAATTACAGGGGCAATCAAAAGTATTCAATTACATTATGGTCAATGGGGGAAAAGTTTCAAGTATATTCTATACGTTTGAAATTTAAAATACATAATTATTACATAATTTTTTCGAGTTATTTCAAATTTTATGAAAATCGGATGCATAGATCAATTACAGGGACAATCAAAAGTATTCCATTACATTACGGTCAATGGGGAAAAATGTTTCAAATGCATTTTAATCGTGTTACACTCATGCAAACTTAATAAAATTTATATGCAACTATAAAGTACATATTATAATATACATCTTACATAATTTGTGGTGCAAAGAACATTTTTTATTGATTTACAAGGCCACACAAAAGTATTCCATTACATAATGGTATAGGGAGAACATTGTTTGATGAGCGTTTTAATCGTAATTCACTATTTACAATGTTATGAGATTGATATATGAAAGTAATATTTTTAAAACTTCGTTATCGTTCGAACGCACCTAATTTGCTTCGCTTGACGCGCAATTTCCAACTTGTTTTTAATTCTTAAAGTATGATCTCCCCACACAAGAATTTTCTTTTACAGCTTGACCAAAACTTTAGAGATCATTAAGTTATGTTATAAAATTGCTGTAAATAATCTGCATTTTTTAAATGAAAATATTTTACTGTTGAAATAAAGGGTTAAAAGTAGAAATTATTTATTTTTCCAATAATTTGAAACACCTAAATAAATTTTTAAAAAGGCAAAACTTAGATTTGTTAAAGCATGTTAAAACAGTCTAGTTTAAACCATGCCAATCCTGGTTTATATGCCAATTTTGTTTTTATTTGTGCTTTGCTTTTTCATGTTGAATATACCATACAAGTCATATATATATTTAAAAAGAAATGATTAAATGACATCCCTACAGATTTGAAAGATTTTGATAGTTTCCTCTGTATCTCTGAATTCCCCAAAAATATTTTTGTCCAGTATTTATTATCTCTCAAATATTGGGACCAGGTTGTGCAAATTTTTAAAATTTTGTAGATTTCTGGTCATTGTTTTTATATTTTTAAATAATATTTCGAATGTAATACTGCAATCGAAATTGACTGTTTACAATGTAATAAAAAATAATTACATAAAATAATAAATTAAAATAAAAATTGAGATATTTCAAATAAATATGCATAATAAAGTTGATACATTTATCTTCAATTATTCAATGAAACTTGCCTTGAAGGTACTTTACTAATTCACATCAAAATTATAAAATAATTTTATTTCAGATTTAATAGCCAAAAATGCTTGATTAATGCATAAATATATTGTGTAAAAAGATTGTAATTACCACTAACATCAGCAATATCTTGAATTTTTTGCAGAAATTTATATTTTATGTGGGGGAAAAAGGTGTTCCATAATATTAACAAGAATTACATACTAAAATCCTACAGAATGATATAAAAATAAAGAATGTAATTGAGTCCCTACATCTGAACTGAAACTTTGTTTACATTTACAGAGTTATATGCAGATTTTAGACGATTACAGATTTGAGTCTACTATATTATATTTGCAATTCAGAATTAATCTGGTTTTGAATCAGAGTATCTGACAGAGAATATTTTCTTAAGAAATTTTAATGTTTTTCAAGGTTGACTCTAGTCTTAGAAAACGATACTATGTTTTACTTTTAATCGTGTTTATACCTAAAGTAAAATTTCAACATTTAGCGTATTATACAAATTTATTCAGTAATTTAATGTACAGTTTATAAAATACTTAAGAAATTAACCAATAGTTAAAAAGTCATTAAAATGTTTTAATTTTACTGATATATTCAAGTAAGCATTCAACCTGCTGTTGAAACTTTTCCTTATTTTTTATCTATTTCTATGTGAAAAATCTGCTATTTTACAGAAATTTTGTTTCACGGGGCGGGTGTGTGTGTGTGTGGGGGGGGGGGGGTGCTCATGACTCCCATGATTAAGTGCTTAGTAGTGGGTAGTGCATACATATACCTTTTGGACTTAAAAAAAAATACATTATATATAGCTTTTTTATTTTTTTTATTAAAGCTATAGCATATACTCTAATGCAGGCCTGTCCAACCTTTTATTAAGCAGGGGCGCATCTCAGCTTTTGACAAACCGGGAAGGGTGCCATTATTAACATGGCTCAAAACATGCAACAAAATTATGTAAGGGTACTAATACCGATACATATATGCAAATTTATTTCGCTATAGAAGACATAAGACCCCTAAGGATTTGAAATACTACTACGTAGAAAATCTCTTCAAAATAACTATAAATCGTTGTAAACTTCGAATTATACGTTTTTCTCCGTGGGGTATACAAATATGGTATTATCTGAATTACTTTGGTTATATATATAAAAGTATTTATATGTATATTGGAAGGAGCCAGAAAACTAAATCTCGCCTATACGTTAAGATAAAAATCGTATATTAAAAGAAAATGGTAACCAGCGATATTGTTAGATTTTTTGGGGATGCAAAAATATAGATTTATTTTGGAAGAGTATTTACCGCTATGAAAAGTACAGAAACAAAGACGGGTATGCAGGGCCGTAACTATAAACTTAGAGGCCCCGGGGCAAACTAGTGAGGCCCCTCGCGCCCGGGGCAAATTAAAACGTTGCCCCGGACGCAGTTTTTTTTTTCTTTTTTTTTTTTTCGCACGCTGTTATTTAAACATACACAGTATGATAAGCCTAAAAAGATAAAGATGGATTTTATTATTTTTTTTTTCGATTTTATGTTATTTATTAATAAATAAGAAGAAAGATTTTCCAGAATTTTTTGATGCTTTTTATGTTATTCAACCGATCAGAATCCCATATTTACTTCCTTATACTAGCTTCGGTGGGATCGGCAAACATGCTAGCGCGACATGACACATTTGACTCGACATTCTGCTGTCTGCTAGAACTGCTTTCGCATGCAACTTGTACGGAGTATATCGACGGACAAGCAAAAACATTCACTCTAGCACTTTGATTTTTTTTTTTTTTTTAATTACTAACTTTTAGCTAGATGCAGGGCATTTTATAGTAAGTTAGACTAGAAACTAAAATCAATAGTTTTTTTAACCACCAGTTGGGGCCTCTAGGGCTTGGGGGCGCCGGCTGCCCCGGCGGTAGTTACGGCCCTGCTGGCATGATATAGTGATCAATCTATAGGAGGTTCTAAAGATACCTTGGAAGAGAATGGAAATAATTTCGCATGATTTTATAGATTAAAAAGAAAATTACTTAAAATTTCAAAGTTCTGAGAAAGGAAATGGCAAGCCCTTTCTCGTCTTTAAAACAGATAATAGGACAGCGAAGCAACATTAATTTTTTATGCGTGAAACACATTTGAAAAGGTTTTAAAATATTTCAAGCAAATATAAAAGATATTTAATGAAGCTTGCTTAAAAAAAAATTATTCTTAAAAAATGCTATTAACATGCAACCTTCAAAAGGGCGCCATGGCGCCCGCGGGCGCCGTGTTGGACAGCCCTGCTCTAATGCATACTCTGTGTCTAGAAAATATACTCCTGGATATTTTACGACTGCAACATTGCCCATGACTCTCTCCTTGTTCTTAGATCTGCCCTTAAATGTATTCATGTAATATTTCAAGTTTCAGTGTACATTTACTTTACTAAATTTTATTCTAAAATGTAAAACAAAATTATTAAAATCTTTGATCAATTTTAAGTTTATTTAAAATTTCTTTGTGTATAAATAATATATGGAATTTTTAAGCTTGCAAACTGTCAAAGCCTGAGAGCTAATGTGCCAGCAAGTTCTGTATGTACATAACTAATTATAAAAATATGTAATTTGCTTCAAAGTCTGTCATTTTTTATTCTGAAACTTGTGACCTAAAGTATGGAAAATGCTTATTTATCACAAGCTAAGGTGTTTTTTTTTTTCTAAAATAAGGAAATGCTAAGGTTTTGAGCAAAAAGTCTATGGATTGTTTTTTCTCCCTTTTCTTCGAATTCTCCGTTTATGCAAGTACCAAAATCATTTTAAAAAACATTGTAATTCATTGTGCTTTTGCTTCAAGTCCAATTTTTTTTTCTTTTCAGATATATTTTTTGTTTGAAATTTTTAATCTTTTTAAAAACTTAACACAGTTCTCGATTAATTTCTTAGAGAAAGAATTTGTTTAGTCATACTATATATTTATAAAATTTTTTCCCTCATCCATTCGAAAATGTTTCTATTTTATATTTTAAGTGAGTAAATGTAAAAAGTTATAATAGAAATTTATTTAAAAAAATCTTTAAATTAAAAAAATGCCCGAATCTTCTAGTACGTATATTTTTATTTTGGCAATGCCTTTTTTGTCTTACCACAAAAAAAAAAAAAAAAAAAAAAAAAAAAAAAAGCTGGCTAAGATTTAAAAAATAATATTCATTTGCTTGCATTTTTTACTAAACGCAAAAATAACAGTTAATTTTTTAAAATAGTTTAGCATCCACGTTAAATTAATGTATTATAACTTTTTTTTCTTGAGGGGGGGGGGGGAAATTATAGTAGAAAAAATAATAATAAGCAAAAATATCTAAATATATATATATAAGCATTCCATGTTCAATTCCATGTTAATGAATTATGAAATTCGATTTATGTCAAAACTATTCACTTTTTAAAAAGTTACAAAATAAAAAATTTTATGCGTCCCTGAATAAGTTATTTACTATTAGAAAACTTTCTCGATGTTCCAAAATAAGTAAAACTGAACCCCATTCTTATCGAGTTATGAATTTTTAGATTTTATGGTGTTTTTATTCATTAAAAACGGAAAAAAAAGAAACATGCAGAAAATTCTAAAAATTACACGCCTACCAATAGATGAAATAGATACCAATGGAATAGATAAAAAATTAAAATAAGCCTAGTGAGGCATTTATACATTTCGAAAAATCGATGTTTTATTTAAGTTTTAACAATTAAAAAGTAACAATTTTTTGGTGTCGGAATCCATAATTTAACTTAAAAATTAATTTAAAAAATGGACTGTAATTATAAAACATAACTCTAAACTTGGTTTTCACAAAAGCGTACTTTTCGAATCTAACCGCAATTTATTCACTTCTAATTTTGTCCTCTGCTTTTAATTTTTTTTCTTCTGCGTTATTTAAGGGGAAAACTTTTTTAAAATTATTTTTATTTATTATTTTTAAATTTGGTCATTAAAATAAGCTTTAATTGAAAATTAATTTCAGATACGCTAAGTTTAAGCTACATTGGGTACCGCAAGATACTGATATTAAATACCCGCCAGAAAAACGCTAGTAACTTCAGGTATATTTAATTTTTTTTAATAAAACATTTCAAAACGAAGTCAAAGAATAAAATTGATTACTTAGTGAAAAAAGAATGAAAAACACAGTTTTGTTCGTGTTTCTAAGTCTAGATATAACCTCTTAAAGTCTGTTCAGTTAATCCCGAGCAAATCTAGTTATTCATATTTTCTTTGGCCGACTTTTTCCCAAAATAATTACCAGAATGCTTGCATTCCAGCGTTAGTCATTTATTCTGCAAATCATTTCTCACTTGTTTTGCATGAGTAATTATTAGCAGTTAACTTCCACGTTAGGCAGCTTTAATGAATAAATAAATAAATAAAAAATCCTAATACTTCTGCTGAAATCAATTGTTGCTCCTTTTTATATGCATAAAGTATCTGCTTTTTTTTTTGTGAAAGTTGTTACATGTTTTTAATGTTATTTTAATAAGGCAAGGCTTTATTAAAATGGTATAAATATCGAAGGAGGGGGGGAGGGAGGTTAAATTTATTATGTAAAAAAAAAAAAAAAAAAAAAAAAAAAGTAATTTAACAAATTACGACTAAAATTTTAATCAAAGACTAAAATTTTTGACTTATAAACAGAAATTCTATATTTAATAATAATAATAAACATAATTTTTATGATGATCAAAACGGGATTTACGCAAAAACGGTAATATAAATACCTACGCCATGAATAAAACATTAATATTCCTAAATCAACCATAAACAAATTTTAAATGAAATTTCAGTTTTACAATTTTTAGTTCTGTAAATTTTTAAATTTGTAAATATCGCACATTTTCAATTTTTACACCGTCCGTCGTACGGAGAATAAAATGTACTTTTAAATGCAATTAGTTTGAAAGATGTATTTGTTTTATTCAATTCAGCTGTTATATTCAATTTGTTTCTGAGTTATTATTTTGTAATTTTTAATATTTTTTTCGTCATTATGGCAACTGAAGTATTCCATTTCTGCATTTCTAGACATTAAACATGGACCAATCAGAAAACAAGTAAAATTCGGACATCACAAGAATTCAGATATGTCTCGGATATCTCTAGACCAAAAGCAACAATCATTTTTTAAATGATCAATTTTTTTTTTCTTTTAGAAATACAGTCAAACCTCGTTAACATGAACCTTAAGGGGAATCAAAATTTAGTTCATGTTAACAGTAATTCATGTTATCAGTATCATATCTTTGTATTCGTCTTTATAGGGGACTGTGAAAACAATTCATTTTAAAATTAATTCACGTTAAGCGTGTTCATGTTAAAGAGGTTTGACTATAGCTCTAAAAAGTGAAGTCCTTTTAAGCATGTAGCCTTCTGATATATAACTTGGGAACCTTTTTTGGTGTTGCTCGCACCTAGCATCGAGACCTGGTGCATTTTGTAGCCCTATACATAAAAGTTAGAGAATCGATAAAAATTCTCTGTTAAAATCATATTTTATATATTTTTTATATTTTAAAATTTTTATTATTGGATTTTTATTTATTTCACGCCCAAAGGGAGTCAAGTCACCAAATATGGTGCTACGAATTTCTCGCTCGCCTTATTTTGGGGCTATGGCTTTCGGCTTGGGTTACCGGAAAAACTATATTTTTAATACTTCAAAATGTAAATAAATTGAACTGATGATTTTTTTTAAATGTCATCTTTGGCTGACAACCTGAATTTTCTTTCCAGTGATGCAGGAGCTGGAATTTGACATTGCTGCACACATGCATTACCAATTTATAATCTTTGTTAGACTGAATATTTAACCGACATTTTGCACTATTTGTGCCTTTATAGCTTTGTTTTTATAGCTGTCCCATACCTCCCTGTAAGTGGGGAAGTATGAGACACATTTTGAGACTTAAAATTTCTTGAATTGCAAAATGGTTTTTGGATGTTATGTTTCTATATTGTTCAGGGAGATGCAAAGGTGTTTCATCTTGTTCTCTATATATTGAAATTTTTGTTTTTGTGTCAAATAAAGTTGATTTTCGTAAAGAGTGTCCCATTCCACCTCACTCTTCTATATCTGGATAACTACAAAGCATACAATTCTTCGTCTTCACTTTTTTATACAATAAAACCCGAAAATCCGGCATCGTCGTGACCGAGACTAAATTGGATTATTGAAAATTGCGGATTTATAAAAGAATATAAGAAAGAATTCAATAACCAAATGATAAAAAGCGAAAATAAAATAAATAAAAAAAAAAAATCTGTTCCCTCCCACCTCCAACAAAAATAAAATAATAAACAACAAAGTAATTTCTCCTCGAGTAATTTTCAAGACATCTATGTCAATTTTATTTGCTGCTTTTTATTCTTTTGCCTTTTTTAATATATTTTTCTTGTATCTTATGGAAGGGAAGAATATCTATTTTGGCACGACTCTTTTGTTTTTCTAAAGATATTAACTCTGTAGTCAAATTAAGGCACTTTTGCACTGACTTTTTTCTGCCGCTTCGATTAACGTTATGGTTATCAGTTCCATTTTGCACAGCAACAGCAATCTCGCTATATGCAAAATGTTCATTGTTTTTAGTACGCAAACAATTCCTATTTTTCTTTGTCGTAAGTTGGAAATAATTAAAAAAGAAAGAGACTTTGATGCCTTATATTTGAGATCACGCTGTAATAATTCTAATTAAACTAAATCTGCGGCGTTACAATCCTGATCTATAGTGTTCAGCCTTGTTTTCTTCACCATGAACCCTGAGGTGTCATGCAGAATGTTCTCACTAGAATCCTGCATCGGGTCGAGTTGGGTTACCTTCCACCCTTTTTACTGCTGATCGGGTTGACTTTCATTATTTTCGGCTTCGGTTGACCCTTATGTCAAATATTTTTTCAAGTTAAAAATCTGTATACACGCAATAAGACTTCCATAATGGCTTTACTTTTGAAAGGTTTTTTATTTAGCGAACACTTTTCAATTCCTAACATTTATATATTTGAACGCTTTTACCTGTAAATAGTGGGTGCCTCTCACTCAATCTATACAAACCTAACATGTATAATATGGTACATAAACTACACAAATACATGTTTTTCTGTATATCAAAAACTAAATGTTAATATTTTTCATGTTATTATAAGAAGATAAAAGGGTTCTTAAAGAATCATTTTTGATCACATTTTGAAGAGCACTTTATTTTTCACGCAGTAAATTGATATATTCTCATTCATATTCAAATACATATTTATTTTCATATAAAACATAGTTGTGCTTAATTTTTTTGCGAATATCTCAACAACCTCGCCTGCAAAACACCTAAATATGAACAGCAAGAATTTTTCTAGTGTGAACCCGATCTGCAGAAATAAAATTAGTAGATTCATTCTGAGCCGATCGAAAAAAAAAGAAAATTCTGGACAATCCAACCTGATGTTTCACTCTTTTCAACGAGTTAGAGGTATCTGCGATGCAGAGGTTTTTGCTATATTTGAATGTTACAGAATACAGATTTGTTCATTTTCCTAAAAACATGCAAATGGTATTAAAGATAGTTTTAGATTAGTTTTCCTAATTACGGATTAAATAAAACAGGATTTAACTTCTTTTTATTGTTGGATGGAGTTAAAGTCGGGTTGCCGGTTGAAATACACCGGGTTCGAGTCAGGAATGGGTCGCCGAAAATTCTTTTTGTGGGTACGGATCGGATTGCGGATTGACTTCAAATTAAATTTTCGAAACTCAACCCGCGCAGGATTTTACTTCCGGCCCGGTTAGAAATATCTGAACATTTCCGGATTTACTTTTCTCTCAGCAATGGACTGTCCCAAAAAGATAATGAAAGATGCATATTTTTTCTTTTTTTTAATCTGAAAGCCCATTATCTCAAAAGAAAGTAACTATTTCGTTTTGCATCATTTAATTGATAAGAAATCCGGACAAAACTTCGCATAATGTAGGATCAAACTTTAAATTTAGAAGGTAAGGACTAAATTACCCAATCGTTAACCTTCAAAAGGTACTATTAAGTCAAAACAACGACGTTTGTAAATGTCTTGACGCAGCCAAGAATGATGCAAAATTTGGCTCAGATCCATTATGTTTGAACTTCTTTAACCCTTAAATCAAAATCGTACTATCAAACTGCCAAGTCAACAATTTCCAGTGGAAGAAAACGTGTCATAAATATATTTTAATGTATTTTCTTGACATACATTGAGCGTTGTATTTTTGATGATTATACCTTTAGCGTATAATTTATAAACATTTCTTCTCAAAGAGGGCTCATCTTTTCACAATTGGTTGTAAGTTACTCCAGTTAAATTTTCAACATTTTAAAACACATGACTTCAACAAAACCACCACTAAAATTCACACACACAAAAATTATTCTAGATTTTTTTTTACATGAATTCTTATACCATTTATCCTTAATGTTTTATTCCGAAATCTACAACATAGCTATAAAGGCATGTTTATCTCATAAAATAATAAGATAGATTCCTCAAATCCGCATAGCTTGGGATCAAATGTTGTGCGAATTTTAAAATTTTGCGAATTTCTGGTCACTGTTTTGTTTACATTTTCAAAACTGTAATTTAATAAAGCAGTCGAAGTTATAATAAATGCTTGCAATGCAGTAAAATGTTAAAATATTTCAGTAATAAACTAAAATGATAAAAAGGGAGACAATTAAAAACATTAAAAGTAAAGGTCAAGTGTACAATGTATAATTATCCATAAATTTAAATATTTAAACTAGGCCTTGGTAGCTTACTGGTCACAGCACCGAAATCCATACTGAAGATCGCTGGTTCGATGCTCGACATCACCAAAGACCCACTGAGTGTATGCAGTGTACGTACTCGTTAAATAAAGGGGTTCTGCAGTCGGTCGTGGCACTTACCATGATTATTGTTATCTAGAGAAACCTTCCCTCCCCTTCAGAGACAAATCGAAATTGAGGTGGCGGTGTTTGGTGCTGCCATCTATCGAGACTTTGCCGAACACCCTCTGCTGCAGAAGTCCGACTTCCTACCCCTTGGGTGCAGTCGAATGAGAAGCTCCAGCAAACCTCTTGCCTTCCGGGCACACTTCAACAACAACATATATCCGTAATAAAAAATAAGATTTACAATCCGAATGAATTATTTAATGAAACTTGCCTCATAAAGGCATACTATTAATTCACATCAAAATCATAAAGTAAGGAAGTTTTATTTTACTTTTAGCCAGTCTTAATAACCAAAAAACTTGATTAATACATAAATATATTTGGTAAAAAGATTGTGATTACAAGTGGTATTAGCAATATCTTGATAATTTTCAGAAATAAATTTATACTTTCTTCAGGAAAAAACATGAGTTCAATCATATTTTCGAGATTTACGCATTTAAATACATGTTTCTGTTACAGCAGGCGGCTGTCAAGAATGTGACAACAGGTGCTCGAACATTTAACTGAAGTTTCTATCAAACAAATTGCAATTTCAAGTATATACTTACAATCTAGTAGTGATATTGTCTGTTTATTTTTTAATCAATTTTGTTGAACCTTTTTGTTCATCTGAAACAATTTCTCCTAAGTTCCATGATCAGAATTCGAATTCAAATTGCAAACGTGTGTTCAGTTTACAGAGAGATGGAGTAGAAATGGGGACCAAAAGTAGCGTTCATAATAGTGGGGTGTTCGGATTAGAGGGTGTTCAGAATACAGAGAGTTTATCTTTTGTTAAACCTAAGGAATTTCGCCGGGACCGTCAAAATGTGTTCATAATACCGGGGTGTTCACAAGAGGGAGTGTTCAGATAGAGAGTCCACTGTATTACAAATTTCGGGTGTACATCAAGTGCGCTCACAAGTAGGAGGAGATCTAGTGCGCTTGCAGCTTCTTTCCCATCTGTATCTTGTGCGCTTAAGGAGGGTGAGATAGATAAGTAATCAATCATTCTATTGATGGTTGCCTTAATGAGATTTTTCCCTAAAAATTCTTTTGGATGCAAATCGAGCCACGGTAACTCTTGGCGACAATATTCATAACACTTATAAACACTTGGTCTACATTCATCTAGCATTGCATTACGTCTTATTGTGACTTGGATAAAAAACATTTTTTCCATTTATAATGACAAAAAATAATTAAAATTTATAAAATTCAAGTTAATATATAGATACTTTTTTTTTTTTTTTTTTTTTTTTTTTTTTTTTTTGTACAAAAAAAAAAAAAAAAACAAAAAAAAAAAAAAAAGTTATTGTTTTACTTATTAATGCACGGAGAAAGTTTTACTAAAGATATAGTACTTAAATCTCTCAAAAAATAAAATAAAAATAAAATAATAATAATAATTTCTGTAACTTTTAAAAATAATGCTTTTTTATAGAAACGTAGTTAACCCTCTAGGACATGATTTTTTATTTTTCCTTAAAAATATATATTTAATTCCTTATCACGCATACATGAAGATTGCACATTTTGTGTTTTCAATAATCTAAAAATGCAACCCAGCCCCCGAAACTTTGATGCCCTCGCCTTCAGAAAAAAGTGTCTGAATTTAACAATGTATTTGATAGTTAAAGGACTAATTTAGTCTCATAGTAAGACTTGCTCGCTAATTTTAATACTACGAAAGAAAATTTTAACGATATTTCATTTACATTTTAATATTTTGAAATGATTTTTTTCTTGCATTGGATAGCTGAGATTTATCCTTACATCTGCCGTTTTTTGCTTTTTCGATTTTGTTTGCAGATTTTTTTTCAAGAGGATGCTTTCATTTTCGTAACCGGTTCCGAAAATGGAAGCATCCTAGTTAAAAAAAAAATATATAAACAAAATCGAAAAAGTGAAAAACACCCTTTGTACAGATCGATTTCATCTAACCAATGCAGAAAGCTATTGCAAAAACTGTTTTAAAATACCGAAATGCAAGCGAGATATCTTTAAAACTTTCTTCCATAGGATTAGCATTAGTGAGCGGGTCATTTTAGTTGATTGAAGTAGCCTCTTAAGGATAAATATAATCGAATAACCGTTCCATTTTATTGTAGAAGCAGAGGAATTTACAGAAAATACTCTAAAAGTTAACGTTTTAAACCAAATTTACAACGGAGCAGTGCGAGAAACAAAAAACATTTGTCATCACGTAACAAGAATGGCTTATAACTCTATATAAGTAATTTATTTATCTGAAAATGGAAAATGCTATTCTATTAAAAATCGCTGCAGTAGACCTGTTAATTTTATTTCTTTAAGTAAATTAATAAAAAAATTAATAAAAATGAATAATTAATAAATATGAATTCAATGAACAATTCAATGAACTTTGATGAAAATGAATCAGATAAAATTTTGTGTTGCGAGTTGGGAATTTGTGAAGCACTTTAAGTGCATCTTAAATAAAGTTTCTTTATCCACTTTTAGATGCAAATAACACAAGATTTCAAATAACATAATTCTCAGTTTTGAATTCATAAGAATTTAATGCTCTTCTTATTATTAGTAAATTATAAGCATGTACATAAGAATGTCGCGCGTGATTATAAGAATTACATACTCAGAAAAAAAAAAAATATATTTTATCAAGAAATACATATTTAAGTTTCAGTTATAAAACATCGTGCAACCGCTTTGAAATTTTAAAATTTACTTAGAATTTGAAAAAAAAAAAGTTTTGAAAGAAAATAATAAATTAATATGCAAATACCGTAGTTCCAAACAATTTAACAACAACAATAATAATAATAATAATAATAATAATAATAAAAGTAATAATATTAAGAGCAATAAAAGAAGTGTATCGTTCATAGTGAATATTTCAGCAGTATGAATACTTTTGTATTTAGAATGTTGTTCTTTTTCCTCAGCATTTTTCTTTCTTTCAAAATACTACACAGAATAATTTTAACTGAAGAAATTATTTCTAACACATTAATTAAAACACGAAATATCTGATTTTTTTTTTTTATGTTTGAGGTTCTTGAAGGACGTTAGAATTAAACACCTGAAAGCGAGAAATAGTTTAAATCTGACGAAAATATTTATTTCAATACATAATTATACCACGTCAAATATTTCAAAAAAATATTTCTGAATGAAAAATAATATGCTTGGGAAAAAAGGGCATTAATATTTAACAAGTATTCATAAAAGTTCTACACAAAATTTTCTAAAATAGTTTCTACAATGTTCTCCAATAATTCTCCAACGTTCAGATTTCTTATGCAAATACGTACATGCATATACAATATACATATGTATGGTTTTTTTATCTTAATACTTTTATTATCATTGTTATATCCTTTTTTATTTTCATTTTGTGCATTTTATATTAACGGATATAACTTTTTACAGCGTCGATTTTTCCGTGATTTAATGGTTATTATTAAAAAATATATATATATACGTTTATAAAATGTGTATAAAAGTTTTAGGGGTTTAAGAAAAACAAAACATTGATAGCCGAAAATATGGATAAAGCGCCCAATTTAGCGAACTAACGCCAACAGAAAATAGTCTTTCTATCACCAGAAGCTGTCACTTCGCTCCCACAAGTTAGACCTAGAGATGTAAATTTTCCGGAAAAATATAAGTGGCGGAAAAAAAACTGGTTTTTTACCGGTTTTTTTTTCGGAAAAAAAACGGAAAAATTGGAAAAATTGAGTTTTCATGACTGTTTCTCCCAAATAAATTATATTTTCTTAGAGAATATTAAATAATAAACATTTTTTTCCCATTTATTTGTATTAAATGAAAATTATTCTCACCTTATATTACAAAATAAAAAGAAAGTAGCAAAGCCTGCTTTTAAAAGTTTAGTTTTTTTTTTTCCCACAGCCTAAGAATTTTTAAAACACTATTGTTTGTTATATCATATCTCTGTTGAAATGATTTTTTAGTTACATGTTTAACTACCAATTGACCTAATGTAAGAATCTGAACCAATATGTCTGCAGTTTGGAATGAAATAAATTATGCATTCCATTTACATATGTATAGTTTTTAAGTAAATGATACTAGTTTAAAGAAATTGTTGCAGTTTTGTCATTATTATCAATATCGGTATTCAAAAAATTCCATTGTTTATTTAAAAAATGTATATTTTTACATTATTACACTTTTTTCTTACAATTATAATTTTATTTCCTTTAAAAAATATGTTTAGTTTTGGTATAACTTTCCAATCTCAACTCAAAGTTTTGATTTAGTTTTATATATAAATTCAAACAAAACTAAGTTTTAGTTTGGCTTACTCAGGTCTGCAACTAAAAAATAGCATAGGATTTATTGACTGTTAGATTTTTACTCACTGAAACCAGAAAAATACTTTAAGTTTAATTAAACGTAATTTTTTTTCTTTTTATCCTGAAATCTGGTATTCTATTCTTGAGTAAGAAACCATATTCAATAATGTTTCCATATGGTAACTTCATATTTCTAAGAGTGGAACTAAAAAGTTATGAAAACAGAACACTACAAGTAGAAAATGCTCGCTATTTGAGGAATTAACAAAAGCAGTTACATACAGAGATAAACTTCTACTGTGCTTTAGAAAACTACAAAAATTCAAAGTTTAATCAAGTGGGAATGTATAATTTGGAACATAGTTACTTGTAATAATTTTTTTTTTTTTTTTTTTTTTTTTTTTCCATCGCAGTTGTATTTTTCTAATGCAAACTGCCCATGTTTTTGCAACATTATTGTACATTATGGAGGTAAAATGGAGGTCAATTTTAGATTCAGTACCTTGAAAAAACATTCAATTAATCAGCTATAATGAAATCTTGAAAAATGCAGCATAGTAGTGCCACTTATAGGGAAATTTACACAAAAAACTAAACAACATTAATATATATCAGGAACTGTCTGAATCTGTAGTTTGATAAAAAAATCGTCCTTTAGTTCTTGAGATAGAACTATTGCGATAATCATGAATAATGCAGCATAGCAGCGTCATCTGTTGAGCGATTTACACCAAAAAGTAGTGTGCATAAAGTTATATCAAAGATGAACTTAATCGGAAGTTTTATGAAAATACATTAATTCTTGAGATAGAACTATTGTGGAAATTATGAATAATGCAGCATAGCATAGAGGTCTGCACGGGCCGGGCTCGGGCCGATTTTCAATAATGGCATTCGGGCCGGGCCTTGTCACTAATCCTTTCGGGCCGGGCCTAGTCACTAATCTTTTAAGGGCCGGGCTGGACTCGGGCCTTAATTTTTTTGCTGGAGTATCGGGCCGTGCCTAACTTTTTTTCCGTACGAGGCCGAGACTGATTCCATTCTTCCTGGTTTTCATGGACCAAAATAATCAGTTCCTATTGAATCTTCCCATATGAAAATCCATTTCTCAACTTTTTATAAATCAGTAATATTTAGCTTTGTCCAAAAATTTCTGCAAAAAAAGCATATACTTTTAAGCCGTCATTATTCTACAATTAAACATTAGAATTTATTCCTTTTAAAGAATCGTAGATTACTAGGCGTTTTAAAATAGAATTAAACACACACACACACACACACACACACACACACACACACACACACAGAAAAGAAAAAAAAAACGTGATTATGACGGAATTTTTTTTTAAACTGAAAACTGAAAATCTTTTAAAATGTTCATCCATGCAAAATGAATACAACAATACGGGAGAAAAAAATATATTAAACATTTACATCTGTTAAGAAGGGAATGCATTTTCTTTTTCCCTCCAAAGCGATTTCGTCTTTGGAAATTTTACCATATACCGCTTTTTCGATTTTTTTGTCTTCATTACAGGGAATATGGATTAATAATACTAGTGATAACTGAAACATTTACATACAACAAACAAAGATTCATTTAAAAGCATAAATATCGCAGCCTACGGCACTTCTGCATAAATGGAGATTATAAACATAGAAAAAAAGACTAATATAATTTTTTTTGGTCAGAACTCTTCCATAAGATTAAAGATCAATGTTCTGTAGAAATTCACTCGAGCCAGGCCGAGTTCGGGACGAATTTTAAATTTTTTTCAGGACCGGGCCGAGCTCGGGCCGAAATTTTAACTTTCGGGCCGGCCGGATCGGGCCATTATTTTTTTCGTTCGGGCCGGGCCGGGTCGTACCATTATTTTTTTCCTTCGTTCGGGCCGGGCCCGGGCCGAAATTTTAACTTTCGGGCCGGGCCCGAGCCGGGAAATTTCGGCCCGTGCAGACCTCTAGCATAGCAGCACCATCATACTAATAACTAAACATCTCTAGTTTATATCAAGGTGTAACTGAATCTAAAATTTTGTGAAATTATGTGCATCAGTTCTTGAGATCGAGTGCCCATAAAATTTGTGTCCCATACAGATTCACAGAGTGACAGATATTTTCCAAAAACTATCAGGACGTTCAGGACCTTCTAAAACGTTTAAATACACAAAAAACTGCAAGTCAAAATTTTCACGAATTCAATACTTACTTCTTGAAAAGATAGAAAAAAGTAATAAATGCATGCTTAAAATTTTATGTTAAATTTTTTATTTTACCATTTCTATTAATCGGCATATTATTGAAATAATTTTGCACATGAATTAATTTTTAAAAAGAGAAGTTGCATTTAATTATATATATCTAGATTTTTTTTTTTTTTTTTTTTTTTTTTTTTTTTTTTTTTTTATGTAATCCTGTTTTTGTGAAAATGTGAATTTCTTGTATATATACTTATACAAAATATATTCAGAATTTGTGAATAAGAAATTTTTACTATTTTTAGAGTCCTATTTAGACATTTTTGATAAGGTTATTTATGCATATATACAACTTGATAAGATTCAGCTGCTATATGGCATGAGATTTTTTTTTCCTTCGATCACTGCATTTGCGAAAGATTCAATTTGTAGATAACTTTTTTCTGAAATGTCTATTTTCAAGAGAAATTTTGCGAAGGGTCTTGTGTTTCAAGCAAGAAAAAAATGTGAAGGATCCTTTCAAGTCTTCTCAAACAGATTTCTGCTCAGAGATCAGATTACCCACATTAAAGTTTTCATGTGGGACACTCAACATAAAAATAAATAAAATAAAAAGTATGAGAATGTAGCTATTACAAAATTTTCACTATATTATTTCATAAATAAAATTTCAAATTTTCCAGTTCGGAAAAATTAAAAAAAGAGCCTTCGGAGAAAACTGAAAAAAAAAACGGTTTTTTTCCCCCAATTTTTCCGGTTTTTTTCCGAGCATTCCCATCTCTAAGACGACCATCATTTAAAAAAAATGTATTCCTATTCGTAAAAATTTTGATAAAATATACTACGGATGAGACCTTTGCACACAGAGGCAAAGACCTTTCTTGTTTTTTTCTTCCCAGGACTGTGCGTACATGATGTAAAATTCAGGGATTTATGCATGCCATCAAGCACAAAAGTCGGCTCTATTTCACTACTTGAATATATTTAGTTCTAAGTGGTTATTAAATCTTATATAATTTTCTAATTAAAATTCCCATCTTAATTTTTAGCTTACAGGCAATCAAAGCCTGAGCCGCCGGTTCTGTATGTTCTGTATATAACGCTATAACTCATGATAAAAATATCGGATTTGCTTCAAATTTTGGATATAGGTTTATTCTGATAAGGCGCTTACCTGATTAGTTTTGGGAGTTTATTGGATAAGTGTCGAAACAAGGAGTTAATCCTCCCTCTCTTAATTTAGAAAAATGGGTTTTTCATGCAGAATTGCAGATTTCATTCAAATTTTAGGTATAAGATTCTGATGAGGCGCTTTCCTGATTAGTTTTGGGAGTTCATTGCATAAGTATAAAGGGGCGTGCGGGGACTAATCCTCCTCTTAATTTAGATAATGGGTTTTTCATGCAGAATTAGCAGATTTCAAATTTTAGGTATAGAATAATTCTGGTGAGGCGCTTCCATAATTAGTTTTGGGTGCTTATTCGTTAAATATAAAGGGGGGGTAACCTCTTAATTTAGGTAAATTGGTTTTTCACGCATAATTTACAGATTTGCTTCAAATTTTGGATATAGGTTCATTCTGATAAGGCACTTCCCTGATTTGATTTGGGCATAAAGTATAAAAGGGGGACTAAGAGAGGGCTACTGCTCTAAATTTAGGTAAATGGTTTTTTATGCTGAATTGTCCGATTTGCTTCACAAAGATTAAGTATATAGTGTGGAAATAAGGCAGCTATCCCTCCCCCCAAGTAATTTTTTTTTTTTTTGGGGGGGGGGGGTATTATTCCTTTAAAAAATAAGGCTGTAATATACAACAATTACTGTTAACAGCCTGTGAGCTCAATGCCATCAGTTTAACTGGACAATATTATTTTATTTAAATTAATTTAATTTTTATTACTCATGTAAAGATTCAAAGTAGTTCGGGAATCAATTTACTATGTTCCGATTGTCATAGATATTCTTTCAACAAGCTGCAAATTTTTCATTTTCTTAGTATTTGTCACGTTTAAATTTTTATTCGTGACAGATTTATTATTCACATCCTCTTTATTTGGTATTGTTTCCTGATAATGTTAAACATTTTTTTGTAATGAATGGTAATCCATGAATGTTCAACGAAGTGAACAATTTATAAATCTTTGTTACACAATTGCTTTTCGTTTTTTTACGATTGTCGCCCTTTGTGTTACATCCGGCGTATGAATTTTTATAGTATATCAATATCACGTTTCAGAACTCCACCGAAAATTCAATGGTTAAACGCATTTTTTAAAGCTCCTTGTGAAATGTTTTATTTTTCACTCATGCAGATGCTTTTCAATTGTTTTTTCTTGTTGCTAGAATTCCCTGATGTAATTTGATTTGAAATTGTAATTTAAGCAATATTTGGTATTTAATAGAAGACCTTGACAAAAGAAAAAAACAAGTTGGAAAGAGCACGTCAAGCGTAGCAATTGAAGTGGTTTCGTACTATAATAAAATTTAAAAAATATTTAGATTTTGGTGTAACAATATGCAATATTTCGGATACAATATAGTAGCCGAAATCTTTTGTGATGTCCCTCAAAATACTATTTGCTTTCTATATACAGGAAGTAATTTGTAGTAAACCTCAGTAACATATATCAATTTCATAAAATGCTAAATAGTTTAATGCAATTAAAATGTGCCCCAAGCAATGGTATAGGGGGAACCTCCTATACGATTGTGTAATAAAATACTTTCTCATGGTTCTGTAAATGAATGGTTCTGTAATGAAATGTCCTGTGGTTCTGTAAATGAGTAACAAATATTCTATGCGCTACAGATTGTACAGAATGTACATTATAAATATACGTCATAGATGCATATTCATTTTCTTATGTTCGAAGGAGTGTAATACCATTAAAATGCTCTTGAAACTTTTTTCCCTATTGACCATAATTGAACGGTATACTTTTGATTGTCCCTGTAATTGAACTATACATCCGATTTTCATAAAATTTGAAATGTCTCAATAAAATTATGCAATAATTATATATTTTAAATTTCAAACGATTGGGTAGGTTTTCCTTTGTTACATGCGGACAGGCGACAAATATAGGTGTTACATAATTACGAACGTACCTAATAATATCGTTGTTAAAAAAGTTAGAAATATTCCATCGAAAAGGGATGTTGTAATAGGGATTTTTGTGTCATTTTCATGATTGTACCGTCGAAAAGTGTGGTAACAGGGATGTAGTGGAGGGTAAACGGGGTATACGCTGTATATCTTCTGACTTTTTTTAAAGAACACAGTATTACCCTCTGTTTCTCAAAAAAGCTATAGTATATACCCCTAGAGTTTATAAACTTTGCCTTGAGCGTATATCCTCTGTTATTTTTACGACTACACCCCTGTGTGTGAAGTTATGCACAGGATCGAAACTATTTTTTGGATATGTTTTTGGCTATGGGCACCAAGTTCTCTTTGAATTTGGAAATATTCCGTCGGAAGGAGGCGCTGTAATAGCGACTTTTTATAGTTCTATTGCACATCGGCTGTTCTTGTCGCGATGGCCAAAAGTTAACTCTTTTATCGAGATTAGTAAAATGAAGCAGAAAATTAAAGAAATTCAAAGTTGTGTAGCATTGAAGTATTAGTTAACACTAATTACGAAATGATTTAGAAATTAGTAAAATGTGCAGCATATTTTACTAATTTCTATTCAAATGGTTTATTTTTTTATACAGTGCTGATTTTTAAATTCTATCATTTTTTACAACTTGTAATGTTTGTCTGTCTGGTACTGTGCAGTAGTAATAGTAGTACATCTATAATATACAAAATGTATAACTGTGATGTACAA
Organism: Maratus speculifer; assembly: GCA_964019185.1. Taxonomy (NCBI): domain Eukaryota; kingdom Metazoa; phylum Arthropoda; class Arachnida; order Araneae; family Salticidae; genus Maratus; species Maratus speculifer. The sequence continues at coordinate 244,972,503 of OZ025289.1, forward strand.
TATATGTTTAACATTCGTAACATTTTTCGAAAGTAAATGTTGGAGGTAAATGAATGAAAACAAATTTAAGTGTCCGCTTACCTTGTAAAAATGTAATTTTTTCGGCCAAAAATCCAATTTGCTACATTTATTTTAATATTAAAACCTGACATTTGAGATCTCTAAATCAGTTTGAATTTTGTTTCTATCTTGCTTAGAACTTGAGTTAAAGGCATTTTAATATTAACCAGCTGCAAGTTTTTTAAAACTAAAAAAAGCCTTTCTCGACCGGAAGTGACCGTAAATGTTTACACATAAACACAGAATTTTTTTTTAAACACCAAGGTAAAAAAATAACTTTTTTTTATAAACAACACAGATGGTGAAATATAAATCGGCTTTTTTAATTTAAATTTTTCATTTAATAGATAAAATCTGATTATTAATTACATTTTCTGTTTTTTCTCAATGATGTTTTTTGCTATAATTGCAAAACACCGTAATTCGAAGAATTTTTATTGTTAGGTTATGAAACTTTGCAAAAAATATTCCAAAGAAATTTATTTGGGTAATGTGCCTCGATTATGATTTCACATATTTTTTCATATTTTAGTTGATACAAGTTATGATTGCCATGTTTTCTTGATCTTTCTGTATATAAAAACGTTAACTTCTGTATTTTTATTAACATAGTTAAAATAAGGAGAATGTTTCCATACCTCAAGAAAATTTCATTAATCATGATAAAATTTACAGAAAGAAGTCTTAATTTAAATTTGAGTTTTGATTCTTTTGCAAAAGTCCAATTTATAACAATTTTTATGTATGTTTCAAGTCTAAAAAACAAAGTACAGTAAAACCCCGATAATTCGGATTAATTGGGACCAGACCCAATTCGTATTATCGAAAATCCGGATTAGCGGAGAATTAGAAAAAAAATGAAATAAAATAAAACACACTTACAGAAAATCACCTTTATGTTAAACTTATTAAATATTTATAGACAGTAAAAATATTTACTTTAACAATTTCGAAAAAAATTCAGAAAAAGTTTTTTTATTCAGAATACGACGATGAAACAAGTTAATGTTAGCCAATCGCTTCTCAAACTCGAAAAAAAAAAAAAAAAATGACCAAACCGATCCGGATTATGCGGAGATCCGAATTAACGGGGTCCGGATTAGTGGGGCTCTACTGTATTTTAAAATGTACACATTTTTTACACGTTAATTTCAATTTTAAACTATGTTTTGTAATATAATGCACATAAGTAGGCAATTTTTCAAATATTAACCTCTTCGCGGCGGGAGCCTTTTACGAAATTATAATGTTTTGCCACAGTTTTTTAACAGAAATTTGTGTCCAGTTGAATCGAGAAAATACTCCATTAAATAAGGCAAATTTTACTGATGGGGATAAATAAGAATTCTTATGTCTTTTTGCGGCACGTATACATGTCGCTCGTCTCCAAGGGGTTAAAAGTCAGTTCCGAAAGTAGGCAGACACCTTAATATCTTCGGAATGAGCATCTTTTACAGAATTTTTAATGTTTTGTCTCAGGTTGTTTAAAGCAGAAATTTTTACCTAAAAAAAGGTTTTAAGCGTAATCAAAATTGGCTAATCGGGGAAAAAAAAAACTTTTTTTTTACCGCCATTATTTGTATTCCCCCCCCCCCCCAAAAAAAAAAAAAAAAAAAAAAAAAAGATATGTGCAGACACAATGTGTCTGTGTTTTGTCCCCTTTGCATTTTTATTCTTGTTGTTTTTGTTTGTCTATAGTAAAATAATACATCTTAAATAACGAGATACTAGAACCACCGAAATACTCCTAAAATAGCTCAGAAGAAATCTCCAGGGATGATAAAAATAGCTTTCTGCGGCTTGTGATCATAAGAATATTTTGTTTGCCAGTACCAGCCTGTTAAGTTTTTAAAATATACTAAGCTTATTAATGTATGTGTATACATTCTTTTCCGTTACAATGCGCAGCGAAATAATTTTGTCTGTTTTTGAAATTATCAAAACAGTTAAAATATTTACGACATGCAACTCATTTTTAATAGGCTTCAAAAAAGAATTTACATTTCAACAATGTATTTAAGTCGTAAATTATTATTAATGTCAAAATAAGTATTATGTTTAAGTCATAAATCCTTATTAACTTTGATCTGCATGACAGTTATTATATTTAGATCATAAATAACAATTGCCATTCAAATTTAGGAAATGACTACATTGGTGTTGCAATTGCGTTGTAGCTCAGACATGTTGCAATATCAATAACAGTTCTTATCTAATTAAAACTAAAGAACATGGTCGATACAGGGGCTCATAAGGTATACAGTCGTGTCTCTCTATAACGAATCTGTCTCTCTATAACCATCCATCGAATTTCTCTATATAACGAATTTTTAGTAGGAACGGTCCCCTTTTCGCATGATTACATTAAAAACAGTCTCTATATAGCGAAATATCCATCTCCATACAACGAATTTTTTCATAAATTGGTCTTAATTTATTCAGTTTTAAAAAGCTTCGAAATCATATGGAATCAATTTTCAATCACTTATTTTTGATTTATCGTCACTGCTGAGTTTTTTTTTAAATATTTCTCTCCTGGTTCTTTAAATCCAACGAATTCATCCCACCTCCCACACACCTTTCCACATCCTTCTCAAAACAGTCAATTAGATTGATACACACCTAAGAGAGGAATCAATGAGAGTCGCATAAGAGAAGCCTTCAAATGGGGGGAAATGTTAACTACAATTTTTCATTCTTTGCTAAAATGTGAACCTTTTTTTTTCTTCTTTTGAGAGCGTAACAATTTTAAAGTCAAAACAACAAAAAATTACAGATTTCTTCGTCTGAAATTAATGCAAATCTTCCTTATTTGATTTTCATTAAGCTTTCAAAGAAATGTTTTCTTTTTTTTTTTTTTTTTAACAATTTAAATAATTAAGAAATAAAATGTTTGGTTAATATTTACTTTTAAACATTGCAAATTCTTAATTCAAAAGATCAAAAATAATATTTGTTCGAATTTCACACATTAAATACGATTTTTATCATCATTCTCTATACATCGAATTTCTCTATATAACGAATTTTTTACTGGAACGGTGGATTTCGTTAGATAGAGACTAGACTGTATTTGGAACTGGCAATTATTGTGTTGGAGCAATTATTTAATGAAGTGCGGTTTGTGATAATTTTATTTAGTTACAATTGTTTTCCAGTTGCACTAAATTTTGCTTGTTTGTGGCATGTGTTTAACACAGTAATTCTTTAACGGAATCGTCAAAAATAATTAGAATACATTACTAATATTAAGTATTTAAATACCGATTTTTTTTTTATTGCGGTTGCAAAGAGTGGCTTTCCTACAAACGTACTACAGTTGCTGTAAAGGTGGTTTTACAGGTATTTGGGAATGATCTATATAATGTATTGGCCAGCATCTAGGCAATAACTTTGTCATATTTATCGTGATTTTGGAAAGTATTTCACATTTTATGAAAGCTTTTAATGTTTCGGAAAAGGGAAGTATTGAAATTTATTCCGCACCACACCATGAATCCACCAGTTGACACAGTGACATCGATTCTGAACTTTTTTTCTGCCTTTTTTCTCAGAATTTTCAAGAAAATTGGTCTTTTAGATAATTCGTTTGCGAAATTTATTTAAGGAACTAACTGCCCGGGAGTTTTTGATTCTGTAATTTGGATTAAAAAAACGACTACATTTGTGTGTAGTTTTGCATGCTTGTGGCATGAATTTAAAACTATAATTCTTAAACAATCGTCAAAAATAATTAGAATACATTACTAATATTGGCTAAAATACTTTTCAGTGTTAGGTTTTTAAATACCGAAATTTTTTATTGCGGTTACAAAAAATGGTTTTGCTACAAACTTACAATAGTTGCTGTAAAAGTGGTTTTACAGGCTTTTGGAATAATTAAAATAATCTATTGACCGGTATCCAGGTAAAAACTATCTCATTTATCGTGATTTTGGAAAGCATTTTCCATTTTATGCGTGCTTTTAAAATGTTTGGATTGAAATGGAGGCAAAGAACTTTATCTACACCATGAATTTATCACTTGAAGTGACATCAATTGTGTTTTTTAATCCTTCTAGAATTTTTAAGAAAACTGGCGTTTTAGGGATTTAAGGGGAAAATTGGCTGTGAATTTGCGATGGTAATTTGGATTTAAAAAACTGCAAAATTAGCGTATAGTAAATTTCACATGCTTGTGGCATGTATTCAACTTATAATTCCTATGCAGTTCGCAAAAATAATTAGAATACATTATTAATACTGGCTAAAATACTTTTCAGAGAGTGGTATTACGTTTTTAATTTTTTATTGAAGTTACAAAGTATAGCTTTCCTACAAAATTTATTACAGTTGCTGTAAAAATGGTTTTACAGGCATTTGGGAATGATCTATACATAACCTTATTTCCGAAGCTAAAATATTAATGCAAATACTTATTCATTATTTTTTCTAAAGAAAATATCATTGTAAATAACAGAAAAAAAATCTTTTCTGAATTGATCCTTTAGAGGCTTAGTAAATTACGCTCAAATATCTGGATCTAAAACTGCCAACTGCCTTAAAACATCAATTTAATAACCATTAACCTAAATTAACGCAATTACAAATTTAAGAGCTTTAAACAAGTAAATAATCTGCAAATTCTCAAAATTTATTGAAAAAGATTTAAGTTAAATACTTATGAAAAATTATCATTTTCTTGGTTACACTGTCTTTTTTGACATTTTTTAGACATTTTGCGAATTCAGTTAAAAAAAAAAAAAAAAAAAAAAAAAAATTATTTTATGAGGAATTCAACCTAGATACAGGCATTTATTAATTTGCTTTCAACGCAAAAAACATTCAGCCATTAGGAAATGATGTAATAATTACACTGGTCAACAGCTGTTTTGGTGCCGGGGTATTTTTAGCTGATTTTATATGAATTTGATGTCCTGAATTCAAATATGGCATTAGTTTTTCTCTATCAGCTCAGTTTTTTAAGATAAACAACTTTTTGTGAAATATGTGTTTCATTATTTTAAGGTAAATCCATGTATTAAAAAATGTATGTAAAAATAAAATAAATACAGGATTTTTATTTTTTATAATACACAAATGTTAGTTTTTATTATTATGATATACACATATTGAAATAATTTTTTAATTATATTGTACAAATATTTTTACTCACAAAAATAGAGAAAAACATCACTGATGAAACTGATACTCATTGAATGCTTCGGAAGCTTCTTTTCCGTGAGATTCTGGAATATATTTTAGAACAGTGTCTTTTTTAACTCAAACTGTAATCTGAAACCCTTTGCATATCTCATCTTTTTTGGTAGCGGTCCTCCATAGTCTTAATATTGTGGGGAAATCTTTCGGAATGTTTATCACTTGTGCCTTCTTTATTTTTGAGAAAATGTTCTAAGTGGCAATGTAAATAGTGCACTTCAATGCTTCTAGTACACCCAAGAGATTTAAAAGTATTATGTTTTTCATTTAACCAGTTCTACATAGATTTCTCTTTTGCATTTGCCCGGAATGTTTTTATGAACTGCCACAAAAAAAGTCAGATTTTTATTCAGCCTCATTCGTTGAATTTACGAAAGCAGGATCCTTAATCAGTTGTCTTATTTGTTTTCCGTTAAACATTCCTGTTTTAATATCTTCATAACTCAATTCGAGTGTTTTTACCTTATATATGCAAATCATGACCCGTTCTTATGGAGAATTTACACAAACTGTTACAGAGGACAGAGCTTGATATGCAGTGCAGAAAGTATGATTTTCTTTCGCCCTACTAAAAAAAAGTGTTATTAATGACATTCCTTTCTCCAACATCCATGTTTTCTTTCTTAGGCCTCTCTTTTCTAATCTAGTGGTGTGTTTTATCCCTGCTATCCCAAAAATAGAAAAACAATAGTATTTTGTGTAAATTCTTTGCTGTCCAAGGACAATCATCTGGAGAATATTTAGGAAGAACCAATTTTTCTAACAGTTTTCTAAATTCATGACAAAATACAAGATTGTTTTTTTAAGAGAAGTAGGGTAGTAGACAATTTTGTCTTGTGTGATAAAATGTAAGTTTGGTTCTTTGTTCTAATAAATTTTTGTCTTTTAAAATTGAAACCAACCAGTAATTCAGAAGCTTCTTTTAAAACATTGAAATCTCTTTTGAAATCATTTAAATCAACCTGGTTGAAAAATTTAGGCATTGATGACGTCTGCTCATAATCACTGTTACCTTCATAGCTATCTAAAAGATGATCAGAAGGACAATATTCATCCTCACTAAGCTCTGGTAGCTGATGAAACGTTAGGATCGGTAATTCGTCTGAGTGAGGAAGTGGGGGTCTTGAAGACACTAAATCAGGATAAGTTTTCTTATTACAATTGTTTCGATTAATTCAAATAGTATTCCAGTGCTAGGTAGAAATAACAGTCATAGAAATGGTTTTGGAGTTCTCTCCAAACCATTGGTAAACCTAATTTGAGACTTCTCTTCCGTCAGCTCACTGTCATAAATGCTCTGTACAAGTTTTACAGACCTGTTGCGGTGCGCAGATTTTATCCTGATCACCAAGTCTAACCCCAAAGTATCCAAGATATAAGCTCTCTTTGTAAAGTCAGTAACATATTTTCTGTGTTCTTTCAACTTTTATTCTCCGCATATGTAGCAAAACTTATCTGGATGATTTATACAACTTTTTCTACTTGAACTCATTTAAATTCCATTCTACAACGCAAACACAACAATCTACAGCACTACGAGTTTTACGTTAAATTGATACAAATTCTACCTTAAACACAAATATCATGGAAGTTCAACTTTAGAAAGTCAAAGGAACTTTAGAAAGTCAAAGAAAGCCAGTTTTGTTTCCATGGAGCGAACTCTGAAACTAACCTTATATCTTGGGGGCTTTTACATTTGGCTTTATGGATGAGATGCGCGAAATCATAAGGATGCGCAGATCCTCAGTTTTGTTTGCACATTTGTTTTTTTTTTTTTTCAAGATCTTGTGGAATTTCAACATCCTTCTAATCGCCTTGAGCGTCGTTACAAGGCTATGTATCATAAGGTCAGTTTAAGTGTTCAAGGTCACTTTAGTTCTAAAAAATCTTTCGTTCGCTTTGCATATCTAAAAAAGTAGAGCTGATAGAGAAAAACTGATTGCATATTTGGAATCAACGTCCCAAAAATATCCAAAATCAGTTGTAAAATCTCAGGCACCAAAAAAAATTTTTTTTTTTTTTTGTAGGCCTGTGTTATAATAAAAAAAGACATTTTAGTTTTTATAAGTAAAAGAACAGAGGTACCCGAATGGGGACCCAGGAATCGAAGAGGATAATGTATTGTCAGATATCCAGGCAAAATTTTTTATAATTTATCGGGATTTTGGAAAGTATTTCACATTCAAAGAGGGCTATTGCTCCGGGGGGAAAAAAAAGGCTGGAAACTTTATATCGCTCCTCACAAATTAATCCATCCCTTGCCAAAGTGACATCGATTCTGAATTTTTAGAAAACCAGCGTTTTAGATTGTTTTCATGAGGTTTATTTAAAGGAAAAAGTGACTAGGAATTTTTAATATTGAAATTTTGATTTATTGGTGGATTATAATGCAGTTTATTGAAAGTTTAATGTTAATGAGCAATAATAACAATAAAGGCGAGTTTTACATTGCGCTCTTTTAATGTATATCATTCTGTTACTATTCTAATTTTTATTTTGTTTACAGGAGATAGGATTAATTATGTCAACTTGCCGCATGTCATTGCGATGGTTGGTTTGCCTGCTCGAGGGAAAACATACATAGCTAAAAAACTTACTCGCTATTTAAACTGGATTGGCATTACAACAAGGGGTAAGAAAAATTTTATAGTTATTTATTTTCTTGTAAATGTAAGTACTATTTTATTTGCATTCAAAATTGTTTTAATTGTTAAAAGTATACATCTTTTTAAAATTTATTCTTAATTAAAGAAAAATTCTCTTTATTTTAGTTGGCTATGACGTATTTTTATACAAAAAAGTACTGATTATTTATTATTTTCTTGATGTGAAGGATAATATGTTTGAGTAACTTAGCACATCTTTCCTCCTCTCCAAATGTTAATTTATTATAATTACTACTTATTGACACGTTTACTTATCTGAAAAATAGGCCAACTTTGGTATTTGTCTTTATTTTAGACAACAATTAAAACTTGTGAGCATTCTGTTTTTTTTTTCCTTTCCCACAAATGTTTATCAGTGTTCTGAAAATAATTAATATGCACAATTTTAACATATTTTAGTCAATTTATGATCAAAAATGTTTACTTTACTGGAGGAAAAAAGTTCCAAGTCAAGTTAGTTCGACGAATGAACGACTGGAAGTCGAATCCTCCGATCTAGTATCGGAGGAAATTTCAACTATCTAAGGAAATTTTGCAGAAACATATACAATTGATTTCGATTTTAACAATAAATTCCATATTTCCTCGCGGTAGGAAAATTTCACTACAAATAAAAATATCCTTATGGCGACCTTCACAAAATCTATCTCAGATTAATATGTACCGTATATAAAGGGTGATCCTGTACCAAATTTTCCGAAAATTTAAGGCATTCGATTCCGAAAAAAAAAAAAAAAAAAAAAAAAAAAAAAAATCATTCTGAAAATTCGGACATAAAAATACCTCGAATTCGGACACAAATCGTAAAATAACCGCAAATTTAAGGCATTCGGTTCCGAAAAAAAAAATAGTTCATCATTCTGAAAATTCGGACATGAAAATACCTCGAATTCGGACACAAATCGTAAAAAAGCCGCAAATTTCGTCAAAAGATCGCGGAATGAACGCTGATTTCGTCAAAAGATCGCGGAATGAACGCAGATTTCGTCAAAAGATCGCGGAATAAACGCAGATTTCGTCAAAAGATCGCGGAATAAACGCAGATTTCGTCAAAAGATCGCGGAATGAACGCAGATTTCGTCAAAAGATCGCAAATCTACAATATGTTTGAAAATCGTGTGAAAATATTATTTCATGGTTTTAAAAAACAGAATAGCATTTTAAAAAAGTATCTATGTATGATATGGTTTGTATGATTTTATATGTCCAGGTTTCTATACTTATGTTTTTTGGTTACGAGTAATCGGGCGATGTAGAAATCTTTGCATTTAGATATTTTCCTGATTTCTATTTCAAAAATTATTCGTGATAATTTCTGATAGAGTGGCATTGCCCTTGAAAACAAGCCATGTATCACAAATTCCATTTTTATTGGTCATTGATCCACTATTACTCCAGAGATGAGATTCTTCCGCGGATCCGCGGTTTTCAGCTTTTTTGTTATTTCCAAATTTCAAATTTCCTAATTTACCAAAAAAATACAAGACGCGCAATTTCGTCAAAAAATCGCGAAAAAACGGCAAATTTCCTTAAAAGATCGACAAAAAACGACTAATTTCCGGCCAATTTTGTCAAAAGATTCGCGAAAGCATGGTTAATTTCGTCACAAAATACCGAAAAAACGGCAGATTTTGTCGAAAATCGCGATAAAACGACAATTTTCGTCCAAAAATCGCGATAAAACGGCGAATTTTGCCAAATGTTTTGCGAAAAATCACAACTTTCGTCAAAAAATCAGGATAAATCGGTAGATATCGTCAAACGATCGCGAAAAAACGGCAGCTTTCGTCAAACGACCGTGAAAAAATGGCAGATTTCGTCAAAATATTCGCAAAAAATGGCAAATTTTTGAAAAAAAAAAAAAAAAAAAACTTTAAATTTTACCAAAAGATTCCAACAAATGACAGATTTCATGAAGCGATAGTGTTAAAACTAAAAATTTCATCAAAGGGACTCTGAAAAAAAACTAACCCAAAAATTAATTTTCAAAATTATTTTTTTTGCCACTCCAAATACAGACTGTCCTGCTCCAAAATCCATTTTTGACACCTCTAAATCTTTCTGAATGAATGTGACTTCTGAAGGCACCCATTCATTGAACAAAAAATACCCTTATATTCAACTAAAGTATCCTTTTTACTTACCCATCATACGCAGTATAGGGTAAGTCTTGCAATCGTTTTGAAAATCGAATTTTTTTTTTTTTTTTTTTTTTTTTTTTTTTTTTTTTACGAATTTAGACGTTTTAGACACTGGAGATTTCGAAAAACATATTTTTAGAAAAAAAAAAAAAAAAAAAAATGCCGTCCGTCTGTCAGTCTGTCTGTCTGTAAACTCTCTATCTCACGAACAAATTGAGATAGAGACTTGAAATTTTGTATGTACTTAATATGTAAAAATGGGACGAAGCCTATTGAATATCAGCAACCTCGATTATCCGGAACTATTTTTTCCGGATTCTCGAAAAATTCGTTCTGATGAAAGGTATATAAAAATTTTCGAATTTTTTTACTTTAAGGAATGCATGTAAAAGGCAATAAAAAAACACAAATTTTGCATAAAGAACGAAGTCGATCGGATTATTAGTTGTCGAGATATTTGTAATCCTGTTTTCCGCATTCTTCGATTTTTCATGATCCTGTATTTCATTCAAATTTCAATTCAGAGGTATATTTTAATTAAAAATGAGACGCTTAATCCGACGCAGCAAACTGTTAGTTAATATTATTATTTTTGGAGTTATAAGGATGTTTCTTTTACGTAGTTTTGGTACTTCTTGAGTAGTTTGGCGTTTTATATAATTTGTTGATATTGGTGCATCAGCAATTCATTAATAGAGTATTACTATGTATATTAACAAAATTTAAATTTAGTTTTGGAATTGAAATACATTGTATAAATAGTTTCCACATATTTTATTTTCATATGCATATAAATGATGGGTAAGTGTTACGGTGGCCTCCAACGACTAATTTTCAACAAAAATGTTTTTTTTTCAATAAATCAGTCTTGCCCTTTTTAAAAAGAAATGCAAACAATAGTGATACATGTTATCTTCTACACTCAAATAAGCATTAATTTATAATTAAATTTGTATCTCGCACATTTTTTTTTTTTTAAATATAAAATTTTTATCAATAGTTTTAAAAAATAATATTGATTTTAATTATTCATTAATTATTGTTAAAACAAAAATTATTGCATTTCAGTCTTCTTTTCCAAATGAACAAGTTCAAGTTTTGCATCTAAAAATGACTTATCAGTGAGGACCCACTTTTGTAAAAAAGAGACCCAGAATTTAAGTTCTGGGTCCTGGAGACCCAGAATTTAAGTTCTGGGTCCTGGAGACCCAGGATTTTTAAAGTCCAGCGACATCACTAGATATCTTTAATGTGTAATATCCAAGAAAAAAGCAGGAGAAAGAAATTTACCTTGTGCAAGAGCAAAGCTAAACTAGTCGTTGGAGGCCACCTTTATACTTACCCATCATGGATATGTATATGAAAATAAAACATGTGAAACTATTTATACAATGCATTGCAATTCATAAACAAAATTTAAATATTGTTAATATACATAGTAATGCTATATTAAAGAACTGCTGATGTACCAATTTCGACAAATTATATAAAACGACAAACTACTCAAGTAGTACCGAACTGCGTAAAAGAAACATCCTTATAACTCCAAAAATAATAATTCTATTAACTAACAATTAACTGCGTCGGATTAAGAATCTCATTTCCAATTAAAATATACTTTTGAATTGAAATTTGAATGAAATACAGGGTCATAAAAAATCGAAGAATGTGGAAAACAAGATTACAAATATCTCGGCAACTAATAATCCGATCGACTTCGTTCTATATGCAAAATGTGTGTTATTTTATTGCCTTTTACGTCCATTCCTTAAAACAAAAAAATTCGAAAATTTTTATATACCTTTCATCAGAACGAATTTTTCGAGAGTCCGAAAAAAATAGTTCCGGATAATCGAGGTTGCTGATATTAAATAGGGTTCGTCCCATTCTTACATGCTAACTACATACAAAATTTCAAATCTCTATCTCAATTTGTTCGTGAGATAGAGCGTTTACAGACAGACAGACGGACGGCAAAATTTTTTTTCTAAAAATGTTTTTCGGAATCTCCACTATCTAAAACGTGTAAATCCGTCAAAATTTTTTTTTCGATTTTCAAAACGATTGCAAGACTTACCCTATACTACGTATGATGGGTAAGTAAAAACAAAGAAAATTTCTATTTTCTTTTCCCTAATACTTAACCAAAAGTTTCTTACTGTTAGAAAATTTCAATAAAAAAAATATTCATGCCAATAACAGGGTTTTATTAATGTACTGTATCTTGATAAACTAAATTTTCATTAGAGTAAGTATAAATAATTTCTGCAATTCACGTTAATAATTTTCTTTTAATTTAATTTACCAAGCTAAATTGTATGTTATATATTAATACAATTATATTTGTTGCGATTGACATTCCTGTCATTGCTCAAAAGTCGTTCGCGCAGTTTTCAGCTTTTTACTTACCCATCATACGTAGTATAGGGTAAGTCTTGCAATCGTTTTGAAAATCGAAAATTTTTTTTGACGGATTTACACGTTTTAGATAGTGGAGATTCCGAAAAACATATTTTTAGAAAAAAATTTCTGCCGTCCGTCCGTCTGTCTGTCTGTCTGTAAACGCTCTATCTCCCGAACAAATTGAGATAGAGACTTGAAATTTTGTATGTAGTTAGTATGTAAGAATGGGACGAACCCTATTTAATATCAGCAACCTCGATTATCCGGAACTATTTTTTTCGGACTCTCGAAAAATTCGTTCTGATGAAAGATATATAAAAATTTTCGAATTTTTTTGCTATAAGGAATGGACGTAAAAGGCAATAAAATAACACACATTTTGCATATAGAACGAAGTCGATCGGATTATTAGTTGCCGAGATATTTGTAATCGTGTTTTCCACATTCTTCGATTTTTCATGACCCTGTATTTCATTCAAATTTCAATTCAGAAGTATATTTTAATTGGAAATGAGACGCTTAATCCGACGCAGTTAATTGTTTGTTAATAGAATTATTATTTTTGGAGTTATAAGGATGTTTCTTTTACGCAGTTCGGTACTACTTGAGTAGTTTGGCGTTTTATATAATTTGTCGAAATTGGTACATCAGCAGTTCTTTAATATAGCATTACTCTGCATATTAACAATATTTGAATTTTGTTTATGAATTGCAATGCATTGTATAAATAGTTTCACATGTTTTATTTTCATATACATATTCATGATGGGTAAGTATTACGGTGGCCCCCAACGACTAGTTTGCTTTTTGGTCAATCTCATCCCTGTGTATTACACATTGTATTTGCTTGTCTCGTCCAATTTGTGTATAGTTATTCTGTATTGGTTATATATATATATGTATGTTTTTTTAATTTATGTATGACTTTGATTCAAAAGAAACTTAATTCTTTAACTTTTGATTGTCCTATTTATTGATTATATCTATACTAATATTATAAAGAGGAAAGATTTGATTGTTTGTTTGTTTGAATTGAATACGCTCCGAAACTACTTGACGGTTTTGAAAAATTCTTTCACCGTTTGAAAGCTACACTATTTCCGGTGAACATAGGCTAATTTTTAATTGATTTATTCAAATATTTTCCTTAATAATTCAAAATTTCATTATTTTTCATACAGAATCAATTAAAATTTTTCCGATAAAAAATAACCATTTTCTTTCCCGTTGCCAAAAAAATCAAAATATGGAAAATAATTTCTCCTCGGCAATTAATTTTTAGTTGAACAGTATCCACGTGAAAAATTAAAATAAAAAAAAATTCAAAGGAAAATAAATATGACGTCATTTATTATATTATCGGAATTTTGTTTGCACAGATATATACACACCGAGGTAACTAATGGACACTAAATTAATGTTATTTTGCCTGGCATGGCAACCCGACTATTGTTATTTAATTATTAATAAAATATTTTATTTCCTCTCTCTTCTTTAAAATTATGTAAACTGTTTTGTTCTAAACTTATTATTTAAATACTAATTGTTATTATTTTTTAAATAATAGAAAATAATTTAAATATATATATGAAACTGGTATTCGAAAACGATTTTTCCGCCAAATTAGTCAAAAATTATCGATCATATAATTATCTATCTTTTAGATCATAAATCCGATTACAGAAAATTAGTCAGATTATTTAATTAGAAGTTATTAAATTTATATTTTTTTTATTATGAAACAGACGAAGAAAAGAAAATTTACTATTGCTGCCCGACTGGAGAATTAACTTTGATGTTATTTTAAAAAACTATCGAAATGGTGAATTTTTAATTATTTGTTTACGTTTTTTTTTGTTTATATTATTGCAAACATTTTTCCACTTTTATACACGCTTCACCTTGGCGTGATTTTTTTTATGATGCCAATTTGGAGAACACTGCGTTTTCAAATACCAATTACATTTATATTACTCTTATTTATTTTCTATTATTTTAAAAAGGAAATAATAATAATAAACTAAGTCAATAAATAATTATGGAACAAAACAATTTATATAATTTTAAAAGAGAAAAGAAAAATAATGAAATAATTTACTCAAAAATAATCAACTAATTACCGGATTACCACGTGAGGCATAAAATCGCAATTTGCTGCAATCGCGCCAGCGGGATCCGTAGATGACACCTGACCTACATATTATTGGCAATATTATTGTTTATACAATTTGTTTATATAATTTGGTAATACTTGATAATCTCATCGACCATTTGACATTAAATTTGTCATACGTAATTGTTACTTCATCAACCAATTTTAATTCGATGTTTATTTGTATTTCTATTAACATTTTAGTAATATATTGATTCTTTGGTTATTTAAAATAAAAATTATGTCCATTTTTATAATTTGGCGAAATTGATCGACGGAATAATCAAGTAGTCGAACAAAAAACTATCGTCAAGCTATAACATTAAATGCCAATAATGGATGATCGTAAATTTCACATTTATTTGAGGACAAACATGAAATAAGTCTGGTACATTTGTAACAATATCGTTTCTAGCACTTCTAATGTTTGACACTAAAAATCATAATGGAATCGATTACAGAAGGTAGAACGATTTTATTAGATGCAAACTAAAGACTTATTTTTCTACAAAATTTAGTCATAAAGATTATTCTTATTTAACGGCTACATGTTAGCAACTGTTTTATAAAAGGAAGAGGCAGTGAAACTGATGTAATTTTAATGTTATTCAAATAATACAGCTTTAAAACATACTTTTTATGCTTAATTGTTCTACTAAATGTATAAGTGAAACACCCTTCTTCGTCTGCCTCCCCCACGGAGGGCATCCTTTCCTTAGGGCCTATATCCCACGTGTAGATAAATGGCCGTCATAAATACAAACAAACAAAAACTTTTCTTTATCTGTCAATAATTCTTTACATTTTTTACTCTATGTATTCTTGCTGGAACAGATTAAGGTAGATAGGAAACTACAGTAGACCTACTAGAAGAGGAGGTTTATTAAAAAATGTAACATGAAATGACATTGTATGTAGGCTACCAGAACTACACATAGTGCAAGTTCAGATGTCGGGATTTTAAGAACTAAGAAATGATAATGTACAATCCGAAAGTTAATAGAGTTTGATAATCAATCTCACTAATCATTGCAATGCCCTCTAATGTAATAGTGGTGATGACTCGAGAACATTGTGATTCCTGTTGTCATAACGGTCTCATGTTCATACGAAACTCTACTATAAATGATAAAATAAAAGAGATGGTGCTTAATTGCCCAAATTTTCGCCAAGACTTACAATAGTACAATATTGCAATGGCGTTGGCATGATTTTCAGCAATATGGAAGAACATTCCAGGGTGGTCTATACTGCTTTAAAATAAAATTTTTAAATCGCCATTTTTTTTTTTTTTTTTTTTTTTGAGTCAAGGTTTGTTTGGAAATATGGACCAGCGAAGCGGGCATAGCCTGCTAGTTTTAAATAAAAAGCAATTTTATTTCTTATTTAATAACTTAAATTGGCCCCACCAGTGGCCGAGAGGTTCTGCCTCCTAAACTAGTTGATGGCAGGTGCTGGGTTCGAGCCCAATCGTGGCCATCAGCCTAACTGTTCGCATTGTTCTCGCTGACATTTGACCAACGTTAGTAATTTGGCGATTTAAAAATAAAAAACATTCGCCAAATGAAAAAAGTATTAGCAAAATAAATTCGCCGTGTAGCACACACACACACAAAAAAAAAACTTTAATCTTTTAATGTATTTTTTTCAATATGTTCTAAAATAACCCAAGTTCTTATAACTGTGACTGCGATTGTTATTAATTTAATTTCAACTATCCGCTACAAATATAAAAAATATGCATATATTAAATATATATGCATATGTATGAAAAACGAAAAAGGAAAAAAAAAGAAAAGCAAAAACTGAGCACTAGCAATTTAGCGAATCTAATCGCTTGTTTACTCGCCAAATAAAGAAATTAGTCGCAATTTGGCGCATTGGCGAGCGACAGCGAGAACACTGACTGTTCGGAGATTTCTGTGGTTTTCTTCGAACTTCAGATTCACTTACATAAATATGGTTTAGGTTCCCTTAGAAAGACTTCCACGGAGGGCACCCTCCCCTTTCAGGGCCTATATCCCAAATGTAGATAATTGACTGTTATAAAATAGAAAAAAATAAACAATAGCTTAAATTAGTACAATGCATTATATTAGGGGTGCATAACTTCTTCAAGAGAATGGCCACTTACAAATATGTCTGGGTAGTCAAGGGCCACATCAACAACATGGAGAGAATTCAGTTTATAGGTGATATGTGGCCTATAATCGGATAAAAAATATGGTTTCATAGGGGAGTGGGGAAGGGGGTTAACCCATTAAGTTCTCTTACGAGTCAAAATATCCAATTCAGTTAGTAAGAATATAGATATATCAGCGAGTTTTATGGTTGTATTTGTAACAGATATAAAAAAAAGTTATTTTCAAGAAGCAAAAATATTCCTTGGTTTTATTCAGGAGAGTAAGTTAGTTTTGTTTCATCAAAAATGTTAAACAAGCATAAATGGCTGGTGCCGAAAAAAAAATGTGAACCTATGAATAAAGAAGAGAGAATGGGCCGATCAACAAGATTTTTCCATCCCTGATCAATGAAATTCATTGATTTTCTGTGCGCGATCAATAAAATTTGTAATTCTTCCACGCCTGATTGACCAAATTTGCATTTTTTACGAAATCAATCGAGAAAATTTAAGATTTTTCTACATCGAATCAACAACATTCGCTAGTTTCTCGAAGCCGATCAACGAAATTTTGTAATTTTTCCTCACATGATGGACAAAATTCTCGATTTTCCCCTCTTAGCTGATCGGCGAAATTCTTGATTTTTCGGCGCCTAATCAACGATATTTTCGATTTTTCGGTGCCTGATCGACGAAATTCGCGATTTTTCCGAATCTGATCAACAAAATTCACGATTCTTCCAAACCTGTTCAACAAATTTTGCGATTTTTCCGAAGCCAATTGATGAAATTCACGTTTTTTACAAAGCTGATCGACGAAATTCGCTATTATTCTTCGCATGATCGACGAAATTCGCTATTAATCTTCGCATGATCGACGAAATTCGCTATTATTCTTCGCATGATCGACGAAATTCGCTATTATTCTTCGCATGATCGACGAAATTCGCTATTATTCTTCGCATGATCGGCGAAATTCGCTATTATTCTTCGCATGATCGGCGAAATTCGCTATTATTCTTCGCATGATCGACGAAATTCGCTATTCTTCGCATGATCGACGAAATTCGCTATTATTCTTCGCATGATCGACGAAATTCGCGATTGTTCTTTGCATGATCGACGAAATTCGTGATTATTCTTCGCATGATCGACAAAAATCGCAATTTTTACGAAACTGATCAATGAATTTAGCGATTTTTACGAAACTGATCAATGAATTTAGCGATTTTTACGAAACTGATCAATGAATTTAGCGATTTTTACGAAATTGATCAATGAATTTCGCGATTTTTACGAAGGTGATCGATGAATTTTGTGATTTTTACGCGCCTGGCTGATGAAATTCGCGATTTTTTCGAGCCTGTTCGACAAAATACGCGATTTTTATGGAACTAAGCAAGGAAATTCACGATCTTCCGAAACCGATCGACGAAGTTCGCGATTTTTACGAAGTTGATTGACGAAATTCGCCATTTTTACTAAGCCGATCTACGAATTTGCAATTTATATGAAGCCGGTCGACGAAATTCACGACTTTTAAGAAACTGATGGATGAATTTCGCGATTTTCACGAAGGCGATCGATAAAATTCGTGGTTTTTACGAAGTCGATCGACGAAATTTGCAATTTTTCCACCTATGATCGAGAAAATTTGAAAATTTTCCGTGATTTATCGATGAAATTTTCGATTTTTTTTCACTCCAGGATCAACAAAATTAGCAATTTTTATGAAGTTGATCGACAAAATTCCTGATTTTTCCGAGCCTGATCTACAAAATTCGCAATTTTTATGGAACTAAGCGAAGCAATTCACGATCTTTCCGCGACTGATAGACGAAATTCGCGATTTTTACGAAGCTGATTGACGAAATTCGCATTTTTTTATGAAGTCGATCGATGAATTTCGCCACTTTTACGAAGCCTATCAATGGAATTCGGGATTTTTACAAAGCCGATCAAAGAAAATTGCAACTTTCCTCGTATAATCGAGAAAATTAGAGATTTTTCCGTGCTTGACTGATGAAATTTTCGATTTTTTTCGCTCCAAGAACAGCAAAATTCGCAATTTTTACAAAGTTGTTCGACAAAATTCATGACTTTTCCCAACCTGATGGACGAAATTCACGACTTTTCCGAGTCTGATCTACGCGACGAAATTCGCAACTTTTAAGTAACCGATCGATGGATTTCGCGACTTTTACGATGCCGATCGATGAATTTCGTGATTTTTACAAAGCCGATCCACGAAATCTACAATTTTCCTCACATGATCGCGAAAATTTGAGATTATCCTGCGCCTGTTCGGTGAAATTTTCGATTTTTTTCGCACGTGATCAACAAGATTCGCAATTTTTACGAAGTTGATCCATGAAATTTGCGATTTTTACGACGCCGATTGACAAAATTCGTGATCTTTCAGAATCTGATCGACGAAATACGCGATTCTTACTAAACGGATCGACGAAATTCGAAATTTTTCTTCGCATGATCGACAAAATTCACCTTTTTTCACGCCTGATCAACGATTCACGATTTTCCCGTGCCCGGTCGACGAAATTCTCGATTTTTAAAAGCTTATCGACAAAATTCTCGATTTTTCAAAGCTTATCGACGAAATTCTCGGTTTTTACACAGCCTGTTGACGAATTTTACGATTTTTTACAAAGTTCATCGACGAAATTTGCGATTTTTACAAAGCTATGTTTTGACGACACGACGGCAACATCAGATTGATTAAAAATTGTATGTGAAACTTTGTATTTGTAATCCCTGAGTAATTCTTAAGCTCTGATGAAATTTTACCATTACTGAATAATATGTAAATCAAAATAGGGATATATATAAAAAGGCCGTGATTATATTACCAAATTAATGAATCAAAGCATTAGGCATAATATACAACAAGACAATATGTAAATTTTAAACGTTATTTATTTTTTTTTATTTTTTGATAAAAGACACTTGCATCACTATTCGAAATAAACATAATTCACAATAATAAGAAATCATATCATTATTCTCTCTTTCAGATAAAAGACACCTGCATCATTACTCAACATAAATATAGTTTACAATAATAAGAAATCATTTTGTTAATTTTGATTCCAATTACAACAATTAATTCACGTAAGCTAAATTAAGAAGTTGCCCTAAACTATGCCCTCTGATTCCCTATCACTAACAGCTATAATGACAATTGTTCAGTGCTAGATTGTACCAACAGTAAAATCGCTTACCAGTTAAAATTAGAAGGCACCGTATGGACATCTCTGGAAACATAACGGATGAACAGGGCTAGGAACGTAGCTACAGCTGCTCCACTAGATTTATCCCACAGGCACTCTCACAAGATTATAAGTTTTCGATTACTCAAACTCCGCATTCGTAAATTTTACTAGAACACTTTCCATTCCTCCTATCGTCTAAAAGTGATTCTTTTTTCCAGTACCCCTATCTTAATACTCCTTTCCTTATTATCATTTTTTCGTTTTTCCCTCCTACTCTTTTTAGCCTATTTTTACGTGCAAAATCCAATCTTAGCTGCTTTCTTTATTTCCAAGACTCTTATTGGATTCTTTTCTCACAAAGACCTTTCTAGCATTGGCTTGCGAACCCCTTCTTTAATATTTAAATTTGTTTATTATTGCAGTTCCCTCGGTACGTGATTCCTCACCTTTACGTGATGTTTTTCTTGCACCTGGATACTGTATCGAATTCATATTCTCTCGATAACAAGCCTTTTAACTTCTATTACTATTCTCAACTGGATTCCTGACCCTATTTTTTATTTCTTCTTTGAAAGACGGGTTCCAGTCTTATAAAACTCCAGTATTTCCTTCGCTATGGTGAGGGAAGTCCTCTGAACAGAAAAAGACGCTAGAGAAAGACTCCCTTTCAAAACGAAGATGACATTTATTATAGGGTACACGTGTGTACACCTGAGCATTTTAACAAGGTACCTTTTTTTCTACTTTTACGCACTTCTAACAAAAATCTGCTATGCAACTCTTTTTTGTAAGACATGTGAACACCTGAGCATTTTAACAAGGTACCTTTTTTCTACTTTTACGCACTTCTAACAATAATCTGCTATGCAACTCTTTTTAATAAGGCATCTTTATTACATATCCTAAATGTGAAAGCTCAATTCTTGTCTCCCACCTGTACAGCGAACTTTCTTTGTACTTCATTTCTACTATTATACTATTTCTTTTATTTCATTTTTCCTACCTTCCCTTTTCTTTAATAATCTGGGGTTAGCGACTCAACAAAATATAGCGACTGTTTGAGAAAAGAAAAAAAAATAAATAAAAAAAAGAAAAATGCTCTGAGTTCAGGTGAATCAGAAAGCATAAATGGGCAGATTATTAATAATGTCGATGATCTATACAACAATGAACTTGAGAAAAGAATATTAAATGATTAATATGTGTAATATAACATAATACAATATTTTGCATAATAATATCAAACACTAAAAAATATATAAAATAATAAGAATAAGAATTATAAAACTTGTACACATTATATAAACTAAGCAGGAAACACAAATAATTGGAATTGAGAAAAGGTTAAAATAAAAATGTTTACCAAAATAAACATAAAATAAGATTTATGTATATATATATACTCATATAAATATATATATACTTACGTATGTAAATTTCATTAGAATTTTACAAATATGTTTCCTGTCTAGTAAAAATAATCAAAATTGTTTTTACCTGGAACGACAACAACAGGTTAAAATAGTAGAAAATAGTGTGATTACAATACATATTATGAATAAAGCTGAACCAATAAATTTTAGAATGAATAATGAAGTAGAAAATTTTGGCAATGTGAAAAAGTCTAGCCAATTTGCCGTAGTAGGAGTGTTCATTGATCGTGTATAGTTCATGTTCAATTGGAGCAAATCTATGCTCGGCTCGTTTAGGCAAAATTTTAAAGTTTGACATTGCATCAAAGTTGATGATTGTAGACATATTTTCTCAGAGTAGCACTTCAATTCAGCAGAAAATTGAATAGTGTAAGATTGAATTTCAGTCGTCAAACGGATGGCTTTTGTATGAATATTTATGTCCTGAAAATGAACACTGACTACACCCGCATCACACGTGCTGAGAGCTTTGAAGTTGAGTCGTGCAAGTATGGCGCATTTGTAACAACCTTTCGTAGAAATTTCCTCTTCTGCAAATTTGGGACAAACGTTTTTAGCTTTGACTGACAATTTGTAGTTTGCAAAGTATAATTGCACACGAATAGCTGAGGACAGCAATAAAGTTGATTTTAATTTGTCATCCTCTATTTGAAATAAATGTATGTCTCTTTGCAAAGGTAGTGCATGTTCCTGAGAGGATCTGAGCTGTGTAATTGCATCGGGTGCGTTTAGACATCTTAGAGTATCTTCAAAAAAATCACAACTTGTCATATCAGGATCAAAAATGAAATTTTTAGTGAAGGATGAATTCGCCTGAATTGCACCAATCTCTCCAGCTCTGGGCGAATTTTTATCACTTGCCTTTGCTAGGTAAGCTTCCGACTTTTTACCTACACGTTGAATAAAATAATCTTCCATATGTAATTGGGCCTGGTCATAAGCTCCTAAAATCGTGACTTTAATTCCAGTTTTTGTGAAAGCTGAATCAGTAACCGTTACCCGAGAAACGGTATTATTTTCATCATGTTTGAGGGAAATGTAGTATTTACAAGTATGACCTCTTATTTTAGAAACTTCATAGCTGTATAACAAGTCTGGTTCGTACCACGTTCTATAAAAGGCACATGAAGAACGAAAAATGTAACAACCCGTTCCTGGTCCTGCTTCCAAACAAGCTGAGATACCTGGATAATCTCTACTTTGAGGTGTTTCCGCTTCAAAATTTATTCCACCTCGACCAACATGCCTTTTTATGCAGTGAACACCACGACCACAGTATTCGTTGAAAACACATGATATTTGTGAAATATGATGAGTTGTGACTGGAAAAGTGAAATATTGCCTTTCCGTAGTAAAGTCACATTTTACTTCGTCTAACTTTAACGTTAACGAAAATAAGTGATTATTATTTTTGTCCGTGAACCACAAACATGATTCGGAATGCAGTGTAGGAAGTGTGATTTCAGAAGTTGAATGTAATTGACATGAACGTGTGCCATCTTGAAGTGTTTCACAGGTTTTCAGCTCCGAATTTATAATGGCATGAGTGTTACAATCAGCATTGGATACTGCGATGAGGAGGGTACAAGCTAACAGGACTATCTGGAGTGACGTAAAATTGGAATTTTGTGAATTGTGTGATTCCAAATATCCATAACTCTTTAGTAATGCTTGTTTGATAGTATTGCCGAAAAAAGCTCCTAGTAAAAGTGAGCATCGAGCCATGAATTTGATCATTTTAAGAAGCATAAGTAAAATCATATATATTATATGAAAAATATATAAACAGCTTTTTAATAGTGCTTTCAAGAATTTTAAAAGTATCAAAATTAAAATTGAAAAAGTTATATAAGCTGTATACCGTATTGGTTTAGGTAGACATTGAAAATGTGCAAGCACTTCAAAACACATTATACATTGTCTTAATTGACAAATGTTTTTACCCGAGACATGGATTAATCCTGATATTGTGATCCCACTAGTGTGCAAATAAATAATTGTAATGTCTGTTTTAAATGCAAGTAGTTCAAATGGAATTTTAATCATGAGATCTTTTGGAACTGTGAGCACAAATTCAAAATCATTAGTTCGTAGGATTACTCTTCCTCTGTCAGGGAGGGTTAAAATGGGGTCATCAAACTTTATAGTTAAGTTGTGCTGCCTGAAGTAAGCCGTTTCCCCTTCCAGTAATTTACGGGAGCGTGGGTTGGGTGTAACACTAGTTCTTTTGTCGAACATACAAACTTCCCATGTGATTAAGTCCGGGTCATAAAAAGTTTCCAATTCTGTTGTTGCTAAGAGTTGTGGTTTGTGATGCGTTAAAGAGCAGAAACAAGTGTTTACTACTGTGCAGTTTCTTAGACTGCAAAATTCTTTTGTACCCGAGCAATCATTGTCACATTCACAAGGTTGGTTTCCATTGAAACAGTTGTATGCAGTGCTATTGGTGGCTACTTCGTCTTTCAGATGTCGCAAGATAAATGATGTAGGGCGTAACAGCCTGAAGTCCTTGGACAAGATGAAAGATGCTTTACTCACAATGCAATTTGAGCAATCGTGAATTTCACAAGCATTAGGTGGAATATTTATCTTCGAAGCCAAATGTCTACTTAAAGATTGACACGAGTAAATGCCTGTGAAATGGCAAACTATTCCTTTGTGCTTTCTAGCCACACTTGTGCACAACAGTACTGTAAAAAAGGAAGCAAATTTTTACTATTAGTCCCTCTCCAGCACCAAACAATTGACTTAAATAACTTTAAATGAAATAAATATGTTACATTTAATTTTTTTTTTTTTTTTTTTTTTTTTTTTTTTTTTAGAATGTATAATACCGAAAATGGAGTGATAACTATAATTTCAAGATTTTTTTTTTTTTTTTTTGTTAATAGGAAGTACCCTTTTAATCCTATTAATATAAAAGTAAGCAATAAATATATACATAAAGAGGGAGAGATGGAAAAGAAAAGGCTGAGAAAAAAAAAAAAAAAAACAAATAAAGTAAACATAACAAAATATGTATTAGATCATGATATATTTTTTTTTTTTTTTTTTAGAATTCAAATACATATAGTGATGTTTTATACATATAAGTTAGAATATTTGGTTGAGTATAAAAAGAAAAAAAAATATATTTATTTATTTATTTAAACATCTAAAGTATGAATTCAAGAAAAATAAGGAAATATTTTAGAGTTTCAGAATTTCCTTCTTCAATTTATGTTAATTTCAATTTATTTTATTTTATTTTATTTCATCTAAATTTATTCTTATTTTATTTTATTTTATTTTATTTTATTTTATTTTATTTTATTTTTTTTTTTTTTTTATTATTATTATTTACTTTTAAGAATTTCAACTTGTAATTAAATGTTTTAAAGAGGATAAAATGAATACAAAAACAACAATAATTCGCCCGCAAATTATTGCTAAGTTTCATTCAAAATTAAATCTGAAGAAAGTTAATTTAATCACATTTGATAAAAAGAAAAAAAATTGACCGAGTTTCACCCGTGCACTATAGTAAAACAGAGTCAAGATTTTCAATCATATTTAATCAATTTTGATGTAGTTCAATTATTTGAATTTATTAATTATTCCTTTATTTATTTATATATACTTATATATTCTTAGATAGATCTAATTAATCATTCATTTAATTACGCCTTTATGTTATGTTTTAAGTTGCATTTAGTAATTCACTATTTTTATAAATTTTAATTAATATTTATTGACCAAATAACAAAACCCTATCAATAAACGCCACATATGCATACAATTAATGTCCATCATATATGGCCGTAATTCCCATGATCCATATCAACAACGCATGACATCAATATCGATGTATTAATGAGAAATATAATAAATATAATAAAGTACACTACCTATATGAAAAGTTGTTATATTTTTGTCAATATATGATGTAATAAGAAACAATTCAAACATTAAATGAAATTTTATGTACATTTATACCCTTTTTTTTTTTTTTTTTTTTTTTTATACACATATGTATCTGTATACTTTGTTATTTTGTGAGTTTTAATGCAAAATCAAAAATTTTCTCCGCATAATAGTCGACAGGTTGTCTTTGTCTAAAACTATATTGGGTATTTGATATTTCAGTATTCGCAGAATCATGTAGTGATGTTTGATCTACATTTGGAGTATAAATTTCGGTATCTTGCGAATCATCTGACAAATGTGGACTTTGAGGATTTGCCGAAATGCTCTCTGTACTAGGTAATTCACTTTCTTCCCGTACATGTAGTTCATTCTCTGCGACAAAAGAAGCTTCCCCACTTTCTCTGTTCAAAATGGGCGGTTCCGAAAGAATGAAAGGTAATAATTCATGGTTTTCAAATACTGCATGTGGTTTGGGAGTGTTCGTATCCTCATTCATATACATGTTTTGTGTGTATTTTGAGTCTTGAATGATACTATGAAACAAATCTAATTGCGGTTTTCTCGCTACATAGCGGATTAAACGACTTGAATGAACTTTCATCTCTTTACCCCTGTCATCCATTGCATGTATTATAGAATAATTAACATTATTGTGCTTCTTTACGATTCTCATTGGACCTACATAGTTTCGTAATTTGAGTATTTTGTTGTTTCGATCTTTTGCGGGATTATATAAATATACTAGTTCTCCTATTACAAAATTTCGAAATTTGGCATTTTTATGTTGATACGCTTCTTGTCTTTCTGCCGCACTCCTAATGCTTTCTTCTATTTTTTTGTTTGTATATTGAAGTTGGCTGATCTTTTGTTCGACAAAATCAGTATACGAAAAATAATCTTTGTTGTTGATCTCGTTGTGTAAATCGGAAGGCAATAGCGGGTCGTAAGCTAAATGCAAAAAAGCAGGTTTTTCTCGTGTTGCCGAATGTATTGTGGAGTTATAAATGAGAGAATAATAATTCACATATTCATCCCATTGTCCAGTATTTTCTGCAAAAATTGAAAGAGATTTTTTTATATTTCTGTTGAGCGATTCGGTGGCACCGTTTGTTTGTGGATGTAGGGGGGTTGTGAAAAGCTTAACAACGCCCAATCGTTTGCATAAACGTTTAAATAAATCCGCGATAAATGAATTTCCTTTGTCACTCAATAGTTTTTCAGGAATACCGAAAATACTAATAAAATCCAAAAACTTTTCCGCAGTTGTATCTGCTTTAAGATCAGGCACTGCATAAAGTCGCAGATATTTTGTAAAATGATCTAAGAAAGTTAAAATGTAAACATTTCCTTTATTTGTTCTTTTAAAAGGGCCTACATAATCGCAACTTAAGTAAGCCATGGGTCTACTAGGAATAAAATTTCTCTGTATTGGGATGGGTTTTTGTACATTTGGAGATTTGAACGTATTGCACTGTATACATGATTGAACATAATGTTTTGTATCAGCATATAAATTTTCCCAATAATATTTTTCACGAATGGCATTATACGTTCTAATAAAACCGAAATGAGATATATGTTGTGCAGCTAAAATATGTGCCTTATATTTCTCTGGTATAACTATTTGAAGAATATTGGATGATTTCCGAAATTTCGGTATAAATGCAGAATGCATGAGTAAATCGTTTTTTATTAAATAATTAGGAAAATTAAGTTTAGCTTTATGGGGGTTATTTTTTATTTCTTGAATAATTTTAGATGTTTTAGAGTCTATTAATTGTTCTCTTTGTATATCTAGGATGTTAGGAAGATCAATTTGTATAAAATTTACATTTACACTAGGAATATGTGATGAATTTGCTCTTGTATTTTTGTCATTTTCTTGAATGTCATTGTTGAATTTTTTTATTGTAAGTGTTTGTTGATCATTTTTGTCATTTAATTTGTCTTTTGTATATATAAGTATATATGCCTTTTGGTTTAAGACTTCCGTTATATTGACTTTTATTACTTTAGTATCGTCTAAAAGATACCATGTGTTTTGAGGTGTTTTGACATAAGTAAAGTAATGGCCTGATTTGTCATCTTTGCCTGAATGCACAATGATCGCTTGTAAATTGTACCAAATAGGTATTCCGTGAGATTTTTGTAAATAAGGACGCATATTTAATTTTTCTGGATATGATATATGATTAGTAATTTTTGTACTAGATTTTCCATCAAAAGCAAATCTTTTAAATTGAAAAGTGATTACTTCAGAAATTTGTGCGATTGAATTTTCCTTTTTAGCACTAACTTTAGGAATGTTACATTTACAAATATATTCTTGATCTAAAATCTCTGGTTTCATAAAATTATATATAGCGTCTTCCAACGATTTAACGTTTTGCGTTATATCCAACATGAAATCTAAATTTTGATCGTATGTGAAATTTTTCTTTTTACATTGCAAACAAGTAATTTCACTTCTAATGTTACTTCCAAAAATATCTGTAATAGACTGTGTATCTCCTTTGGAATTTAATGATTCCTTTATTCCATTTATAATGTATCTCAAAAATTCATGAGCGTCTTGTTGCTGATTAGGCACAAATTGAGGTGCTATATTTATTAGATTTTCATATAATTCAATGGGTGCAATAATTTGATCGGGGTTTTCTACAATTAGATTAATGTGACGACGTAACGCACATGTAAGACAAAATCTTGAGTTTTTACAATATTTTTCGTGTAATTTGTCACTAAATAAACATTTTAGAAAAGGCGTACAATGAGTCAGACATTGGAGAACAGCATTCATGTAACAGGAAAATCCCAAGTTTTCTAAACCGTTAATCGTATATAAATTATTTTCTTTAATAGGAAATTCTTCATTCGAACTTATTTCTTTACAATCTTGTGTGATTTCATTGAATAAACTAGGCTCCGCTTGAGAATGCGTAGAATCTTCTAAATCCATAAGAATGTGTGAATTTATTTCACTCTTATTTATATGATTGTTATTTGAATAACAATAATTTGGAATATTTAAATTCTTACTTTTTTGAGTAAAATTTTCACAATTTGAATGTACATTTGATGTAGAGTGTTTTCTTTTTGAAATATGTTGTGTAGAGTCATTTAAATGTGAAGTAGGACGCATAGGATCTTTTTGTGGAGAGAAAGAATTTTGATGAGTAATATTTTGCTTGTGTGTAGAGTCGTGTGTGAAAGAATTACTTGATGAACTTGTGCGAGAATTTTGTATTTGTTTATTTGTTTGACTTGTTGTCTCTTGGGGAAAATTTAAAAGTTGTGTTTTTCCGTTCGTTTCATTTCGTTGTTTACTCAAATCCGATGCACTATTACTGAAATCCCTAGAAAGTATATCCGCTACTATATTCTCTTCTGATTTAATTAATTCAAACGTATACTGATAGTCATTTAAAAAAGCTATCCATCGAGCAACTCTGTCACTAATTGATTGTAAATTACTAAGTTTAGTAAGAGCGGCATTATCACATCTTATCGTAAATTTTCTACCATAAATGTAGTATTTAAAATGTGCTATGGCCTGAACAATAGCCATGAGTTCTTTCTCGAAAATAGTGTATCGGCATTGAGTTGGATTTAATTTTTTTGAAAAATATCCGATCGGACGAATGATACCATGTTCATCTTTCTGGCCTAACATCGCACCAAGAGCCAAGTCGCTCGCGTCGCAAGAAAGAAAAAAATGTTCCTCAAATTTTGGATGAATTAAAATTGGTGGTGAAATTAATTTTTGTTTCAGAGTATCAAATGCCAATTGCGTTTCTTCCGTCCATTTGAATTTCTGATTTTTTTTGATAAGTTCGTGAGCGGTGCAGCTAATTCTGAAAAGTTTTTAATATGTTTTCTATAATAGCTTACTAAACCATGAAAACGACGAACTTTCTTAACTGTATTAGGCACAGGAAAATCTTTTATTTTTTTTAAATTATCTTGAAGTGGTTTAATACCTTGAGAGGATATTTCGTGACCCAAAAATTCTGTTTTTGGCAGTAGAAATGAGCATTTTTCCGGATTTAATGTAAGTCCGAATTCTCGGAAACGTTCAAATAATTTCCTTAACTTATAAATCATATCCTCTTCATCTTTCGATGGGACGCAGAAATCATCAATGAAATTTACTATGTTTAGATCAATTATGGGGGCTAAAAGCCTATCAGCTAATTCAGAGAAGACTTCACTACTCAACGACAATCCTTGTGGAAGACAGACATAACGATAAGAACCAAAAGGGGTAGTAAAAGTGGTCATATCTCTATCTTTTGCTTGTAATGCTACTTGCCAAAATGATGAGGATAGATCTAAATTTGAAAATAATTTAGCCTCACTTAATTTTTCTAATAGATGACTAATTATAGGTAGTTTATATCGAGGGTATTTAAGATGTTGATTTAATTTACGGAAATCACAAACCAGTCTCCATTTTTGTTTCTTAGGATCTGAACTGGGATTCTTTTTCTTTACCATAATTATTGGAAAACTAACATGACTATTCGATTTTTCAATAATATGAGCTCGTTCTAGTTCATTCAACTGTGTTTTTAATTCTGCTTTCAAAATATGGGGCAATGAATATGGACGTGATGACGGTAATTTATCGTAATCAACTTTCATTTTTGGTTTAATGTTATATGTGCGACCAATCGTGTATAAGTTTTTACTAAAAATATCCGCAAATTCAAATATTAAATCCAATAAACGCGATTTAATTTCAGGTTTTAAATGCGCTAGATTAAAATCAGATTCTCGTAATTCTTGACGTCTTAATCTTTTTATTTCCTCCATATTTCGATAATCATAAACATCCGCATTTATGTTTTGTATATTTTGATTATTTTCACATCTCCAATCACTAGAGTTAGCATTGTTTTCATTTAAAATTTCTGTAGTTGTGTTTCCTATGACTAAAGTATTAGTATCCAAACACACTTTAATTTTATAGTTTCTCAAGAAATCAAATCCAATAATTGCATCATAATGCTCAGATAATTTATTATTAACAACATAAAATTTGTGCATATACTGTCGAGTGTCTAATGTAATTGGTAACACCGTATAATGTGTAATATTTAAGGTAGCACCTGATATTGATTTTACTGTAACGTTTGCATGTTTTAGAGTAGCATTTTTATCTTTAATTCTTCTATAAGTGTCAACATTTACCAAACTGATAGCTGCCCCTGTATCTAGCAAAAATTTTACATAAAGTCCTGCTAATTGTGTTCGTATTATTGGCAGATTAAAATTGGTTTCCTTTTCCGTTAAAATTTGTGTATTTACAGAAATCTTCCTATTCCTTTTAATAGCGGTTTCATCTCCTGATACAACTGTGAAATTCCTTTCAATTCGGGGGAGTCGCGAATAAGTAATCTTTATTTGTCTGCTCTCCCCCTCTGGAAGTTTAAAGGGAGCTTGCGAGAGGTTTGCTTGAAGCGATTTTGACGATTGTCATTGACCCTGCTGGTATTGTTATAACTAGGAGTGGAATCATGTCGCGAAAACTGTCTATGTGGGTTTGATCTTTTGTAGAAGCAAAAATATGAAGCATGGTTATTTCGTCCACAATGTTCACATGCAGGAAAAGATTTTGTAAATCTGAAATCTTTGTTATTATGTGGAGATTTTCTGTAATTTGGAGAGTGATTAGGTGTATTTTGAATTTGTATTTGGTTGTTTCCTTTTAGTTTTTGTACTTCATTTGAAAGCGTACAAATAGAGTCATATGTTTGTTTTGCATGAGCTTCGAGTAATGATTTAATTTCTTTATTTGAGTCTTTTCCTGACACGGTATTTATGGAATTAGATATGTGAGAATTTTCATCATATTGAGGAAAACAAAATTTGTTAGCTTCTAAAAGTTCTACAAAATCTAATGCGGCTTGAAATGATTGTGGATCTTTCATTAATGTGGGGTGTTTATATTCAGGTAGAAGCCCCTCCAGAAACTTTGATAATTTAGATTGCTCGAATAAAGCCTTAACAGATGGATTGGTTAAATCCGGATTGTTAAAGAATTTCTGTGTTACAAGTGAAATTCTAGCAGCATAAAGTTTGACTTGTTCACCTGGTTGCATACGGCAGTTTGAAAATTGTTGTTGGCGAGTGGCCAAACTGACTTTCTTGTCAAAAAATGCTAAAAATTTAGCTTTAAAAGTCTCATAATTGTCCTCCTGACATAAATCGGGACAATTTATTAATTGTGAAAGTGCCTCTCCTCTCACACGAGATTTTAAAATCATTAATTTTTCTGGGTCAGTGCATTCAATTAGCGTTGTAAATTTTTCACAATTTTCAATGAAAAAAGTAGGGGTGACTGCCGACGCGTTGTCGAATTGTGGGAGTATGTTCTGTAACGCCGCAATTTTTTGTAATGGAGTATTTACCGCCATTACGAATAGATTTGACTAATGATGAATATTTTATACTACTAAAATATTAATATATTTTTTTTTTTTTTTATGAATATATATGAAAAATGACATGTGAAATATCATACATAGAAAAGAAAATTTGTGCAAATAGTATCATTTTAAAATTATTAAACTTCCTATAATTCCGAAATTGTTCGATTGATAAATTTTAAAGTATAAGATAGGTTTCTATATTTTGTTTAATCACACTGTACATTTGTTTAATCAGCATAATAATAAACACACTTATAAATATAAAACAGAAAATATTGAAAGTAAAGGAATTAAAATATGATTTGAAAGTAGATGTTTTCCTTTCTTTTTATATTATCAATTCCAATAAAAGGGAAATTTATTATAGAATAAAATTTTCTTACTAATAGAAGTAAATAGCAATAATACAAAATATGTTATCATATATGCAAAATAATACTAAAAAAATAACAATAAGGAAAAGAAAAAAAAAGACTTGCAAAATAAATTCTTATAAAATTAAATCCTATGCTATACTCCATTTTTGGTATATATACATGTGAGTCTTAAAATAGGTGATGATTGTCAGATAAGTAAGTAGTTCATATACACTACACCTGAAAAGGTGTACCTGGTACTAACGGCACCATTGTTTTGACGACACGACGGCAACATCAGATTGATTAAAAATTGTATGTGAAACTTTGTATTTGTAATCCCTGAGTAATTCTTAAGCTCTGATGAAATTTTACCATTACTGAATAATATGTAAATCAAAATAGGGATATATATAAAAAGGCCGTGATTATATTACCAAATTAATGAATCAAAGCATTAGGCATAATATACAACAAGACAATATGTAAATTTTAAACGTTATTTATTTTTTTTTATTTTTTGATAAAAGACACTTGCATCACTATTCGAAATAAACATAATTCACAATAATAAGAAATCATATCATTATTCTCTCTTTCAGATAAAAGACACCTGCATCATTACTCAACATAAATATAGTTTACAATAATAAGAAATCATTTTGTTAATTTTGATTCCAATTACAACAATTAATTCACGTAAGCTAAATTAAGAAGTTGCCCTAAACTATGCCCTCTGATTCCCTATCACTAACAGCTATAATGACAATTGTTCAGTGCTAGATTGTACCAACAGTAAAATCGCTTACCAGTTAAAATTAGAAGGCACCGTATGGACATCTCTGGAAACATAACGGATGAACAGGGCTAGGAACGTAGCTACAGCTGCTCCACTAGATTTATCCCACAGGCACTCTCACAAGATTATAAGTTTTCGATTACTCAAACTCCGCATTCGTAAATTTTACTAGAACACTTTCCATTCCTCCTATCGTCTAAAAGTGATTCTTTTTTCCAGTACCCCTATCTTAATACTCCTTTCCTTATTATCATTTTTTCGTTTTTCCCTCCTACTCTTTTTAGCCTATTTTTACGTGCAAAATCCAATCTTAGCTGCTTTCTTTATTTCCAAGACTCTTATTGGATTCTTTTCTCACAAAGACCTTTCTAGCATTGGCTTGCGAACCCCTTCTTTAATATTTAAATTTGTTTATTATTGCAGTTCCCTCGGTACGTGATTCCTCACCTTTACGTGATGTTTTTCTTGCACCTGGATACTGTATCGAATTCATATTCTCTCGATAACAAGCCTTTTAACTTCTATTACTATTCTCAACTGGATTCCTGACCCTATTTTTTATTTCTTCTTTGAAAGACGGGTTCCAGTCTTATAAAACTCCAGTATTTCCTTCGCTATGGTGAGGGAAGTCCTCTGAACAGAAAAAGACGCTAGAGAAAGACTCCCTTTCAAAACGAAGATGACATTTATTATAGGGTACACGTGTGTACACCTGAGCATTTTAACAAGGTACCTTTTTTTCTACTTTTACGCACTTCTAACAAAAATCTGCTATGCAACTCTTTTTTGTAAGACATGTGAACACCTGAGCATTTTAACAAGGTACCTTTTTTCTACTTTTACGCACTTCTAACAATAATCTGCTATGCAACTCTTTTTAATAAGGCATCTTTATTACATATCCTAAATGTGAAAGCTCAATTCTTGTCTCCCACCTGTACAGCGAACTTTCTTTGTACTTCATTTCTACTATTATACTATTTCTTTTATTTCATTTTTCCTACCTTCCCTTTTCTTTAATAATCTGGGGTTAGCGACTCAACAGCTAGTTGACAAAATTAGCTTTTTTCAATTCGATAAGCAAAATTACCGATTTTTCTACACATTGATTTTCACAAAACCAATCGACGAAATTCGCGATCTTTCTTCGTATGATCGGCAAATTTCGCGATTTTTCCGCATCCGATCGTGGAAATTCGCGGTTTGATTGTAGTTTAATCGCTGTAATTACTAATTTTTCGCGTAGGATCAACGAAATTCGCGGTTTTTTATACTAACTCTGACGAAATTTACTCTTTTTATGCGGCTAGATGAAACTCGCGATTTTTTTTTCTCTAGATTAACTGACGAAATTCACGATTGTTCCATAGCAGATCAACGAAATTTTCAATTTTTCTGCGCGTCATCGCTAAATTCGCGACTTTTTCGTTTCTGGTTAACAAAATTTGCGTTTTTTTCGTGCCCGATCAACGAAATTCACGGTTTTTTTTTTTTTCACGCAATAAACCAAGAAAACATGCTTTTTTTGCAACTGATGAATTTAACTTGCAATTTTTTCGAGCATCATAAACAAAACTGACTATTCTTCCTTGCCTTATCAACGAAATGTGCGATTTTTCGTGTCCGACCGACAAAATTTGCGATTTTTCCGTGCCTGATCGACAAAACTCGCGATTTTTCCGTGCCCGATCGGGGAAGTTTTCTATTTTTTCCGAGCCTCATGTGCAAAGTTTGCGATTTTTCCATATCTGATGAGCGAAATTTGCGATTTTTCCCAGCCTCATCGACTAAATTCGCTTTTTTCCGCGCTTGATTAATGAAATTCGCGATTTTTCTGTGCCAATCAACGAAATTTGCAAGTCTTAAGTGACGAAATATTATATTTTCCCGCGGTTAATTGACAAAATTTACGATTTTTTTTTTTTTTTACATGATTTGTGCGACATATGCACAAATTGACGAAACTCGCGAGCCACTTTTGGCCCGCAGTCCATAGGCTGTGCATCTCTACATTGTATGAATGAACAATGAATTGAAATGTTTTTAAATTTAAATAGTAACATTAAATAACATATTTAACATACAAATGGTTTTCTTTTATGCCTTACGTTAATTATTTTGCTTAATTTGAAAGGCATAAATATTTTCAAAATATTTTCATCCACAATTTCTGTTTTGCATACATTTCATACATACTTTGAAAGAATGTTTTTATTTATTTCTTTTTTTTTTTTTTTTCCAGTTTTTAATGTTGGTGAATATCGGCGTCAAGCCACTGAAGCCTACAAGAATCATGAATTTTTCAATCCAAATAATAAAGAAGCCATGGCAATAAGAAGGTACTCATTTATATAAATTGTCTCTCCATCTTTTTTTGTCTTTTTAATTCTAACATATAATTTACTTTATTGTATGGTATGTTTGAAGGTCTTTATAAATAAAGTATGGAAATATGCAAGTGTCTTTTTATTGTATAAAATATAGTTTGTTGCATGATAGGCCCACTTTAAAAAATTCATTCAACAGTTGCAAAATATTCAGAACAAATTTTAAACTTCCCCTTGAAAAGTACTTTCAATTTTTTTTTTTTTCAAATCTACAAGAAAAAACCTCAATTGTCACTAAATTCTCTGTTTATTGGCTTGTATCTAATGGTGTGCACATTGACTGGTCTTCTTTAAATCTTGACTAAAATCCCTTTAGAAAATTTGAGAAACACTGGCAAAAGTTGTTTATGCTGATAGTAACAATAAAATTTCACAAGTTAACTAAAACAAGTACTTTTTTTCAGTGACATTATTGGTTTGCAACACTCATAAAAAACACTGTTCCTCACCCCAAAAAATTATAAATTAATTCTGAAGAAACTAGAAAATATTCACTTAAAATAAGTTTTACAATTATTTTATTTGGCTTACTTTACAACAACCATTTTTACTTACCCATCATACGTAGTATAGGGTAAGTCTTGCAATCGTTTTGAAAATCGAAAAATTTTTTTTGACGGATTTACACGTTTTAGATAGTGGAGATTCCGAAAAACATATTTTTAGAAAAAAAATTTTGCCGTCCGTCTGTCTGTCTGTCTGTCTGTCTGTCTGTCTGTCTGTCTGTCTGTCTGTAAACGCTCTATCTCCCGAACAAATTGAGATAGAGACTTGAAATTTTGTATGTAGTTAGTATGTAAGAATGGGACGAACCCTATTTAATATCAGCAACCTCGATTATCCGGAACTATTTTTTTCGGACTCTCGAAAAATTCGTTCTGATGAAAGGTATATAAAAATTTTCGAATTTTTTTGTTCTAAGGAATGGATGTAAAAGGTAATAAAATAACACACATTTTGCATATAGAACGAAGTTGATCGGATTATTAGTTGCCGAGATATTTGTAATCTTGTTTTCCACATTCTTCGATTTTTCATGACCCTGTATTTCATTCAAATTTCAATTCAGAGGTATATTTTAATTGGAAATGAGACGCTTAATCCGACGCAGTTAATTGTTAGTTAATAGAATTATTATTTTTGGAGTTATAAGGATGTTTCTTTTACGCAGTTACGGTACTACTTGAGTAGTTTGGCGTTTTATATAATTTGTCGAAATTGGTACATCAGCAGTTCTTTAATAAAGCATTACTATGTATATTAACAATATTTAAATTTTGTTTATGAATTGCAATGCATTGTATAAATAGTTTTCACATGTTTTATTTTCATATACATATCCATGATGGGTAAGTATTACGGTGGCCCCCAACGACTAGTTCATATGTTGCTTTTATTTTTGTAAATATGTTTTCCAAAACTTTTTTAATGATAACTAGCAGGGGAGACCGAGCTTAGCTCGGTCAAAATTAACTTTGTGTTCAACTCGATGTAGTATTTTCACTGTATCATTAACTTTGTATTATTACTGTAAAACATGTTTATAATAGTATTATTTAGAAAAACAATCAATAAGAAAACTATGTTTTTATGCGCATGCTTATAAATTTTACTTTATTTTAAAATTTACAACGAAAGGACATCGATCTAAATCACTTTTTTAGCTCGACTCTGATTGGTTCAACCATCCATCTCGAATCCTCTTAAGAATGCAGAGCTGCCAAGTCTCCGGCTTTTTGCACACCAGTATTATTTTAGAGAAAATCATCTGTTTTTAAATCGTCTCAATGTTCCAATTACTTAAAACATAATTTTCTGTATAATAATACTGGTATCCAAAAAGCCGAAGACTTGGCAGCTCTGAGAATGTATAAAAAAATTCTTTACATTCTGAAAGACAATATTTTTTGCTAGATATAGCCAAATTTGGAGGCATTCTTTCATTTGGCTCCAAATACGTGTTTTGGTTTTCGTAATTTTTATAGTCGATTTTTTGGCCATATGTCGCCAATATTTTCTCAAATATCACCAAGTTATTGGCTTTTGCTATATTCTCGTGACTCTGACCAGTATTACCCAAAATGAGCCACTAATCAAATTTGATCAAGCATGTGACATAGCTCAATCGTCTTCAGGTAATCAAAAACAGTAGAATATAAAATTGAATGAAAATCGTTTAAGCCATTTTTTAGGTAAAATTATCTTGGCAGCATTCAGCAATAAAGCGAAATGACCCACTAATATAATTTTGTTTAACATGCGACTCAGCTCAAAAGTCTTCTCGTGACAAAAAACGTTTTGTTTCAAAATTTAGGTAAAATTGACTGAGTCGTTGTTATATATAATTAGAATGACCCTAGCTCATTAAGACACAAAATGACCCACAAATCGAATTTTCGCGAGCATGTGTCCAAGCCAAATGGTTTTCCCTTGCTCAAAAACGATATAATACAAAGTATAGTCAAAATGGTGAGTACTATTTTCTATATAAAATTAGCATGACCCATCATGACCAACAAATGACCCTTATAATCGAAATCTCTCGAACGTGTGGCCTAGTTCATTAGTTTTAGCATGCCGAAAAACATTAGATACAAAATTTAGATAAAATCGATTGAGCCGCTTTTTAGATATAGTTAGTTTGACCCTGACTCCTTAAGATCCAAAATGACCCATTGATCGAATTTTCTCAAAAATCTGTCATAACCCAATGATTTTCTTGTGCCCGAAAACGATAAAATACAAAATTTAGTCAAAATTGCGCGAAACGTTGTCTAGATAAAATTAGAATGACCCAAAAGTGGCCCACTAATCGAAATTTCTTGAACATGTGACCTACCCCAATGATTTTCTCATGCCAAAAATATGTTGTATACAAAATTCGTTAAAATCGACCCAACCATTCTTTAGATATAGCTTGACCTTGACCCATTAAGACCCACAAATGACCCTTATAATCGAAAGCTCTCGAATATGTGACTTAGTCCATTAGTTTTCTCGTTTCTAAAAATTGTTATATACAGAATTTCGTTAAAATTGATCCTGCCGTTCTTTAATTATATATAGCTTGACCCAGACCCTTTATGATCCAAAATGACCCATTAATCGAAATTTTTCGAACATGTAACCTAGTCCAATGATTTTATCGTGCCAAAAAAAATTGTTGCACACAAAATTTCATTAAAATCGATCCACCTGTTCTTTAGATATAGCTTGACCATGACCCATTATGACTCATCATGACCCACAAATGACCCTCATAGTCGAAATCTCTCAAACATGTGATTTAGCCCATTAGTGTTCTCATGTCAAAGAACTGTTACATACAAAATTTCGTTATAATCCATCACGCCGTTCTTTAAATATAAATAGCTTGACCCAGACTCTTAATGACCCAAAATGACCCATTAATCGAAATTTTCCGAACATGTAGCCTAGTCCAATGATTTTATCGTGCCAAAAAAATGTTGCATACAAAATTTCGTTAAAATCGTTCCACCTGTTATTTAGATATAGCATGACCATGACCCATTATGACTCATCATGACCCACAAATGACCCTCATAGTCGAAATCTCTCAAACATGTGATTTAGCCCATTAGTTTTCTCATGTCAAAAAACTGTTACATACAAAATTTCGTTATAATCCATCACGCCGTTCTTTAAATATAAATAGCTTGACGCAGATCCTTAATGACCCAATATGACCCATTAAAATTTTTTTCCGAACATGTAACCTAGCCCAATATTTTTCTCGTGCTCGAAAACCATAGAATGCAATTTTTAGTCAAAATTGCGTGAGAAAATCGCTAGATAAAAACAGCATGACCCTCAATGACCCCAAAAATGACCCACTAACCGAATTTTCTCGAACATGTTACCTAATCCAATGGTCTTCTTGTAATCCAAGACGATAAAATATAAAATTTGGTCGAAATCGTTAGAGCCGTTTTTTAAATAAAAATGGCTTGACCCACAATGACCCAAAAATGACCCACTAATGAAAATGTTTCGAACATGTGACCCAGCTCAGTTGTTTTCTCGTGCCAAAAAACGATTGGATACAAAATTTCCTTAAAATCGATCCAGCCGTTCTCTAGATATAAATAGCTTGATCCTGACCCATTATGACCCAAAATGACCCAATAATCGAATTTTCTCGAACATGTGACCTAGCCCAATGGTCTTCTCGTGCCCGAAAATGGTAAAATCCAAATTTTTGCGAAAATCGTTAGAGCCGTTTTTGAGATAAAATTTACCCACACACACACACACAATTTTTGCTCGCATTATAGTATAAGATGTATTGTTATAAGAGGTTTATAGTTCATATGAAGTATTCTTTAATATTTTAATGTAATAATTCAATAGAAATCTTAATTTTGTTATACATCTATAATTTTGCAAAGCACAATTGTGATATATAACTTTGAGGGAAATATTGGACAGGCAGGATTTCAGAACATTATAAAAAGCAGAAGATAAAATTTCAGATTCCTCTCATTTTTTATGTATTTTCTGCTATCTTTCATATATTTTTCATTTCTTGCCATTCTTGCTGTATTAATCTTTTTTAATTTATGTATTGGACTGTATTTTGGATATGATTGTGGTTTTGCATTACACAGAGAGCTAAATAAGTGGCTGAGTTCATGGAATTTAGTTCTTGGGTTGGCAAGAATGTAGACTAAACTGCTATTTAAAAGATACAGCAGATAATGCTGTTAAACCAGCACTTCTCAAACTTTGTTACATGACTCATCTGAAACTTACTCTACTTTTTTAATATGTATATATTTTTAGTAACTTTTCTGTAATTCTCTACACTAAGAAAAAATATTAACTTCTGCACAAAGCATCCACTTATGAACACTAGTAGATAATATTAATGTGATAGTACTAATGTGATAGTTGACTTATCAAATCCTTTTACTAAATTAAAAATAATTCTTTATAAATGAATGTAATAGAAACTAGTCAGATGTGGCAATCCCAAAATGCTCTATCTCATACATAGTAATACTTCAAACTTCGCTATCACAATGCCAAAATTAAATGGCCCACAAAATTTGTGTCACATACAGTGAGATTCTGACATTTTGTAAAAATGTTTTTTAGTACATCCTGCAGCCTAAAATATTTAAACACATCAAAAAAGAGTTATGATATTTTAATCTAAAGGTGAAACATTGTTCTCATAGTATTTAAACCGACAACGTTTATTTATGCATTTTTTAAAATCTAGCCAATTGTACCTGTAATGATCTAATTACATTTTCTTTTTAATTAAACATTAGTATTGAAAATTGATTCAAATCATTAATCAGTTACTTCTTTTCTTCCTTGTTTTATCTTCAGATCTTTGAGTTTATAAAATTATGAACTCTCCAATAATATTAACTTTTTCTTTATATGTATGCATGTAAACTATATAATTAGCTAATAGAGAGAAAATTTTTCCATTGTCTAAAGTTTAGAGGAAAATTTCTAGCATATATATTATTTGATATTTTCCGTACATTAAAACTTTGTATTTTATTCAAACAAAAAAAAAAAAAAAAGTAGTAGTATTTTTTCCTTATAATATATTGTGCACTATTTTAAATATGATTATCTGTTTTATCATTATTACATGATAATGATTCTTAATTTTAATTTTGCAGCAAATGTGCGTTAGATGCATTAGAAGATATGTGCAAATGGCTTGAAAAAGAAGGGGAAGTCGCAG
This sequence comes from Maratus speculifer, assembly GCA_964019185.1. Lineage (NCBI taxonomy): Eukaryota > Metazoa > Arthropoda > Arachnida > Araneae > Salticidae > Maratus > Maratus speculifer. Next base: position 245,013,519 of record OZ025289.1, read on the forward strand.
TAAGTTTTCAATGTAGATTCCTATTACAAATCTGCAATGTTTTTCTTTATTTTTAGCATATTCTTTATATATATATATATAATATGCAGTATTTGGCCAAAGGTGATCAGCCACTTGGGATTTTACATTTTGTCAAATACTATCTAGAAAAATACATGAGGAATCACCTTGACAATCTAGGTGTATAAACATAATAGTACGGGTCATACATTTCCATGAAGATTTTTTTTTTCCCGAAACTCCATAGGAGACCATCAACAAATTAAAAAAGAACGAATATCTTTTGGATAACCCTGTCAAAACTAATGTAGCAAAAGCGTTTAAACTGTAAATTATGTTGAAGTGGCTTCTTGTTATAAACTGTGTACATTTTTATGAGGATAGCATGTATACTCATAGCAAAATAAAGGTTTTATAAAAACAGTTCCAAAGTTTTTCAAGTTTTTTGCTTATAATTTGCAGAGTTCTTAATATAAAATGTTATTTTCAGAAATTATGACGAACAACATTGTACATAATATCCTGTAATCAGAATTAAAATAATAATAAAAATTGTATAAAAAATGAGCAGGTTTACTAAATAATTTTTCATTGCACGTGTGTGAACACTATCAAAATTTTATTTACATATTGTGTTAGCTAAATGTATGAAACAACTTTTGTGAAAGTCTCAAAAACATAGCTTGAAAATACTGAAAATGGTCATCGATGGAATAAGCTCAAAATAAATTGTTCACAAAAGGAATCAAAATGTGGGGTTATATCATAATATATTAGTACATGCCATATTGCTTATTCTATATTGATATTAATCGATGGATACAGCCCCTCATCTTTTTGCTTCATTTTGGGAATAACTGATTTTGAACTTATTCTATTGACAATCACTTTCAGAATTTTCAAGTTATGATTTTCAGACTTTCTCAAAAGTTTCTCTATACATTTAGCTAATATAATATACAAATTAAATGTTGATACCATTCACACATGCACATTGAAAAAATATTTAGAAAACCTGCTCATTTTTCATACAATTTTTATTATGTTTTAATTCTGATTACATAGTGTTGTGTACATAATTGTTTGTTATATTTTTGGAAAAGAAATTTTTTTTTATATACTGAGAACTCTTGAAAATTTCAAGCAAAAAACTTGAAAAAATTTGGGACTGTTTTTATAAAAACCTTAATTTCTCTATGAGTATACATGCTATTTGTGTAAAAAATGAACAGTTTTTTACAATAAGCCACTTAATCATAAGCTACAGTTTGAACACTTTTGCTACATTAGTTTTGACAAGGTTATCCAAAAGATATTTGTCCTTTTTCAATTTGTTGACAGTCAACTATGGAGTTTCGGGGGAAAATCTTCACAGAAATGTATGACCTGTACTCAGTGTTCTCGCTGGCATTTAACCAACGTTAGTAATTTGGCTAATTAAAAAGCAAAGACATTCGCCAAATGAAAAAAGTGTTCGCAAAACAGGTTCGCCTTGTAGCCAAAAAAAAAATCTTTAGCTCTTTAATGTATTCCCCTTTTTTCAATATGTTCTAAAATAATCTAAGTTTTTATAACTGCGACAACAATTGTTATTAATCTAATTTGTACTATCTGCTACAAATATATTAAAATATGTATACACGAAAAATCTGTATATATGCATATGTATGAAGAACGAAAAAGAAAAGAAAGAAAGAGCAAAAATTGAGCGCTAGCAATTTGGCGAATCTAATCGCTTGTTTACTTGCCAAATGAAGAATTTAGTCGTAATTTGGCGCATAGGCGAGCGACAGCGAGAACACTGCCTGTACTACTATGTTTACACACTTAGTTTCTGGATAATTCCTCATGTATTTTTCTAGATATTTAACAAAATGTCTAAAATTGCAAGTGGCCAGTCACCATTGGCCATATAGTGTACTAGTAGGCTATGCCTGCTGCGCTGGTCAATTTTCCCAAATAAACTTTGGATGATAGAAAATGGTGAATTTTACTCTTTTTATAAACAATATGGATCTTCAGCTGGACCTTGCTTATTGTTGAAAACTATGCTAACATCATTGCGATATTAAATTATCCTACGCATTGGACAAAATTTAGCTTATAATGAAACTCTTTTAGTTAACAATTAAAAATGCAGTTTTGATAGGGAAATGAGACTGTTATGAAAACAGAAATTAAATGTTCTCTGATCTTACACTACTAAATTACAGAAAGTTACAGATTGACTATTGAACATGAATAATGTTTAGGTGGTTTATTTCCGTTTGTCAATTCTTGAACTCCTAGAATCTCACTTATGACATTTTTACAGTCTGGTTTTTATCATGTGTCAATACGTTTTAACAAACCCTTAAACGTTATATATTCACCTGCTTTTCATCTATTATTTTCCATTATGATGTAATATTTGCTTAAAATGTCAAGCTATTTATTTTTAGTTTTAATTTTCATGTGGAAATCTTGCTATAGAAAAATTGACTCAATTTTTCTTAAATTCATCACATTTTATTTTTTCCACGTGCAAATGTTGCAACAGTAAAATAATTGTCTCAGTAAGAATTTTATTGCTTTTTCTAAATTGTTGGTAACTACTATAATGAAAAATGTTTATTTTTTCCCATCCATTGTTCTGTAAGACCTGATTTTCTCAAAGCCATGTTAAGGCAGTATTATAATTTTTGAACCCTTCCCATTTTCACCCAATTGGACTGATTTTTCCCATTTGCAATCCCCACTGAGATAATTACCATCTATATGTATATTGTGAGTTTAAACAAGATTAGTGTATAATTGCAACTTCGGTTATGCGGTTAAAATTTAGTACATGTGTGTATATATATATATATACATATATATATATATATACTTTTTAAATGGCGGTGGTTTTGGGTTCCTGGGGTCATATAATGAAAAGTTATGAAGAAATTTTTCAAAAGTCGCAGCATGTTAACGACTGCAGTAGGTACTGTTTCTTACAAAATCTACCTAAAAAAGAGAGAGGGAGAACATAGTTGTGCTTATGCCTTTTATTGCTTAAAACAGCATTGTTTGATAAAATCTAATACTCAATTCAGCAAATAACATGTTATAAACAGTTAGTCATTTTTGAAATTAATTCTGCGAGTTTTGGCACAGATGTCATACATGTGCAACTGTAACAAAATGGTGATTTTATGCCTTACATGGTAACCTGGTGGTCGTTATTTATTATAAAACTTATTTACTTTTATTTTATATTTTAAAGCTTTAAATAGTTTTGTTCTATGATTATTAACTAAACTTTTTTTATTCATTATTATTTCCTTTTTAAAATAATCGAAAATAATTAAAATTATGTATGCAACTGGTATTTGAAAACTATGTTTTCACTGAATTGGTGTCAGAAAAAAATCACGCCAATGTGGTGCATGTGTGACATCTGTGTTCGAGTTTCTTTTGTAAGACATATAATGGAAGAATCACATTAAAAAAGTAAGTCAGAAAAAAAAATAAATAAATAAAATAAAGAAAGAAAGAAAGAAAGAAAGAAAAGAAAAAAGTTATTTACGTTTCTTCTTATGAAGTTTTTGAGATGCTTTTTTCTTTAAACCTGGTGTGAAAGAGATAAACAGCCAAATATTGAATCAATTCAAAATTTTCTTTCTCACTGAATTAGCTTTTAACCATTACTAATATTATTTTTATACTTAAATTAAATATTTTCATTTTATAGCATAATTTATCTTTAAACTGTTTTTTGTTCTTTATCTATTTATTTTAAATTAATAAGTTATCAGTTTTTTTTTTTTTTAGATGTTTATTTTTTTATCAGAGATAGTCACTTCGATTCTTTTATTAACAATAATTGTCGAAAAAAAATTAGTTGTTGCTACCCTTTCCTCAAAAGTATCAATAAAGTAAGAAATTTACTACCCAAAATCATAATTATCCCTGTATATTTGACTCATAAACCATCGCGGGAATATTCTCTACCAAATGACACAGTTTACAAAAAAAAATCCATTGAATATTTCTTACGAAATCTACTGTAGGGAGAGAGAACATAGTTATTGAGAATCTTGCTCTGGCGAACGTCTTTTTGGCCTAAAACTGCATTGTTTGGTGACAAAAGTATATTCTAACACCCAATTAAACAAATACCAAACAATTAACATTTAGAGCCATTTTAAAAATTAATTCTGAGAAATTTTTTCTGCAAGACATATAATGGAAGAATTACGTAAAAAAAAAAAAAAGAAAGGAAGAAAAGAAAAAAAAAAATTTGTTTTCTCTAATGAAGTTTTTGAGATGTTTTTTTCTTTAAACCTGGTGCGAAAGAGATAAACAGCCAAATATTGCATCAATTCAAAACTTTCTTTCACACTGAATTAATTTTTAACCATTACAAATATTATTTTTATATTTAAAATAAATATTTTCATTTCGTAATAATATTTATTAAACTAATTTTTGTTTCTTATTTATTTCTTTACTTTAAATCACATTATCAGGGGTTTTTTTTTCCGATATGTTTATATAATTTTTTATCAGAGTTTTTTATTCTTTTAGTAACAATAATTATCGCCAAAAAATTAGTTGTTGCAACCCTTTCATCAAAAATATCAATGAAATAAGAAATTTACTACCAAAAATCAGAGTTCTCTGTATTTTTGACTCATAAACCACCATGGTAATATTCTCTATCGAATGATAGTTTGTAAAAGAAATCCATCTGGTGGTTTTTAAAATCCTTAGAGTCGAAGTTTAGAAGCTTACTGCTTTATAATATGTATGATGTATACTGTTTTTATGAAGATTTTATCAGTCAAGCAATAGACTGTAAATATCACCTTTCACACTGTTTAATTAAATCACAAGAAAATGTCTGCTTAAGAGTTACAACACTCAGTTGAAAAAAAATGAACAATATCACAATTTAAAAATCCTGAAGCACAGTTTTTTTTTTTTTAATTTACTAGCTGGGATATCCTTGCATCTTGTAACAGAGACCCTATTTGAAATGTCCTTATCCCTCCCTTATGTCTCATATTAACCCTTGACTGCCAAACAAAAGGGCAAAAATGCAATGTTTTCTCTGTAATTTATAAAAAAATTCTAAAAAAAAAAGAGGATTTTTTTTTTTACTTGACATAAAATATTTAATTACGCATAGGAATATAAGGGTGTGGTTATCAATCACAACAAAATATTTGAAAACTTCATTATATTTGTAGAATTTGTGATTAATTTAAAGAATGCTTCTATTGCTGTGAAACCTGCAACTTAGTAAATGGATATATCAGTTTGCAGTGGTGAGAAGATTAAACAAATTCAACTGTATATATATCCAGCTTATTAACATTATTTTTTCTAGTTTTTTTCATCTTGCATCATCTTATTTCTACAATTTTCCTGTGTATGTGTTTGTAAATCTCAAACGGTAATTTTGTATTTAATGGGGTTTATTTGTATACTAGCTGACCCGCTCGGCATTGCACGGTTCAGAGATAATAATATTAAAGGAACATGAAATTTGTGATTTTATCTCTAACTCGAAGTATGTGAAATTACATTGTCTGAAATACATGGCTACTGACTGTGTGAAAAATTGGTTCAAAAAATGAACAAATAATATTTAGCGGTAAAAATTTTCAGAATGACTGCAATGGGAAATGGGAGAGTTACTTAAGTAATAATTAGAATTTTGAAAATCTCAATGTCAGATGCATCAGGAGAGAGTTTGGGATACTTTCAAGAAAGTTTTGAGACTCGAAAGTGCCATAGATTTTGCTAGCCATCGCAAGAATTCAGACAGTGCGTTTAGTTATTTTATTTGTGTATGTTACTGTAGATATTCAAAATAATTCCTTTACTGCTAATTTGTGACTTTTTTTTACATGCAATTAAAAAATAAATTAGACCATGATGCGTACAAAAATCTGTAATATTGACAAAATTGACAAAAAACCGATGCTAAACGCGCAAAAAATCGTTTAAAACCAAATCGATAATTGCATTGTAAATCGCATTAAAAATCACTGAAATTGAAAATCGTAGCCGACAAAATTTAGTTCATTTGGCTGAAAGTTTGAATCAATTTTGTTTTTATCATTGTCAAAAAATAGCCTCAAAATGAGAAAAAACACTAAAAATCGCATTAAAAAATCTCTTCAAATTCAAAAATCACAGCACGAATTCTTAATAAGCTTTATTGAAAGACAAAAAATTACTATATTGAGTGATAAGAATGAAACTGTATTCCTTTCACTAATATGGAAAAATCGCCTCGTAACATAAAAAGAGTGCTAAAAATCGCCTAATAAATTAAATCAAAAAATCAAAAATCGAGCTTCGAGGTGCAAAACTAAATGTATAGAGGTACCTTCCCTCCAAATTTTGTAACTCTACATGCAGCGGTCTCTTCAGAACAGCATTGACAGACAAACATACTTGTCTCTTTATTATTATAGATACTAAAATTAGGAATGGCATTATCAATGACAGATCCAAATGAAAGATCATTCATAGGGAGGGAGATAGAGTAATAGGGCTCGTAAGTGCTTCCTTTCTGTAATGCAAAAGTTCTACTGAAGATAACAATCTGTCATATGAAATATACACTAACATTGAAAATAGACTTCATTATGTAATTCTTCTTACCATCATCTCTAAATCAATAACTGAATTCATCCCTAGTTCTTATCAAATAATTATTTCATATTCTTTTAATATTTTCTGCTTTATAATCTATAATTTCAATTTTAATGTATTTTGTTTTTTATGTTTTTAGGTATATGATGCAACAAATACAACATTTGAAAGGAGAAAACTTATTTATGATATTGTTTGTGAAAAATTTGGATGTAAGCTATTTTTTGTAGAATCTCTCTGTGATGATCCAAGTATTATTGAAGCAAATGTGAAAGTAAGTGGTTAATTTGTTTACATACTTTTTTGTATAATTTTTATTTCATAACTATTCCTATGTAACTTAAATCTATCAATTTTTTGCTAATTAGGTTCAGTTATATAGAAACATCTTAAATTTACCAAGTAAAATCTGATTACTTTTCCAATATAGGAGTCTTCGCGAGTTAGAGAAAATGACTTTGGCAACATACACTGTTTCACATATGCAAGTGATTTTTTTACTATTTATACAGATTAATATTTCATTTATTCCATTTATCTATTTTTATATGAAAACAGAAATAAATTGTATATAAAAACACCAACATATATTGCATATATAAATTCATATATAACCCCTTTCCGGTGCAGTATCCCTGATGCCTAATTTTAATTTTATGGTACCAAGAATATTTAAATTTCTTTTTTATAACATACCTGAAAATAAGTAAGTTTGCATTTTCTAATAAATTTATTTATAAATTCTGGTGGAAGTTAATTATATCAAACAGGATTACTCTGCTGGAAAGTAATAAATAAGCATAAAAGCTCATTTTGTTTATTTTCATAGCTGTTTATATCCTTTGGCAACAAACATTACTTTCTGAAGCTCTGAATTATCAAGCTTTTTAAGTCAAGGCTTCTATAATGGAAAAGTATGTAAATATAATGTTTTATTGACATTATGAAAGAATTTATAAATTTGAAAAAAAAAATTATAAAAATTTTGAAAGCAATTCAGCAAGTATAACTTAGTTTTGGTACTTTTCATAATATATATGTTTAATATAATTGATTTGTCTAAAATATAAAAAAATTGGTATACTGTTTATCATCTGTATTATTAAATTACATACATTTTAAAATGTTTATCGGGAAACAACAAAGTTCCAAAATTTGTACTTTTTTCCCCATTTAAGTAACACTGCAGTTACTGTCATAACTCTAGTCTTAAGGTATAATAATATAACATAGCTTTGCATTATGCTAATTCAAGAATCATAGTTATTCCAAGAATATTTAATATATTTTTTCTTGTGATAAAGAATATATATTTTTTTATGATAAAAAATATTGTTTTATATTATGAGTTCTATCTGAAGTATTTTTTTGTTATTAAATGTATATAAACCACAATTTTGTTCATTCATCTAATTATTAATTATGACATCTTTTACACTGTATTTATGAATCTTTAATTTTTTATATAATTTAAAAAGATTTTTAAAAATTTTAAAAGAGGCTTTTAAATCAAAGTACATTTTAAAATTACGTTGTAAAAATTTATTTCCATAGTATATTTACTTGTAAAAAAAAAAAAAAAAAAAAAAAAAAACCCTCACTATAAAATTTCAAATGTATATTTAGAATCTATTTAACATTTTTTTTAGGAAGTCAAGATAAATAGTCCTGATTATAAAAATCGAAATAATGATGATGCTTTAACTGACTTCATGATTCGTATTGAACATTATAAAAAGGTATACCAGAGTCTTGATGAAAATGTTGAGAAAAACTATTCTTTCATGCAAGTTTATAATGCAGGGCAGAAAGTTTTTGTTCATAGGCATGAAGGTAAATAAATTTGGTTTAAAATATTTTGTGTTAGGAAACTTCATTGAAATTTCTTTTAGATATTTGAATTTAGATGCAAAATATGTTACAGTAATTATGAAAGTAATATTTTCTGTATTTACAGGTCATATTCAAAGTCGAATTGTGTATTATCTCATGAACATTCACATCAGTCCCAGGTCCATTTATCTTAGTAGAGTAAGTTAAAATATTAAATCTTTTCGTGTACTAATTTAAATATATATATATATATATATATATATACATAAAATTTAGCATTGTCTCATGCAATATACAGTCACAGTAAATTCTCAATTTAACAACTTTCACTGTATCTTTGCAAATGGAACATTAAATCAACAGTTGCTTATATTCTTTGCTTTGAATATAGTTCAGAAATACCTAACATTCTAATATAATAAAATACAGACTTATATTAATAAATAATAAAAATATCTTGTAGTTCTTGTGTGAAAATTGGAAGGTTAAGTTAATTTCAATTTCCCATAGTTGGTAATTTTTTATAATGATATATGTTCTTAACTGAATTGTATTATAATAAACACTGGCATGAGAAGATGGATAAATGTTTTTAAAAACATTTTTCTATTTTTTTTATTTATAAATTAAATATTTGTAGATTTGTATTGAATTTTTCTAAAAGGGTAAAATGTATTTTAAATTGCATTCAATGCCTGATTAAAGCATAGGTCAACTGGCCGTTAATTTTAGGGATTTTCAAATTGAGTATACAATTTTCATAAAGCTAATATTTTAATTATATTTAGACATTGTACTGATTATAATCGATATTTGTATTTTTTTAGGTAGGATAATATTTAAAACAATATAAGTAAGATTTTAATGATTATGTCATGTTTATTGGAAATATTCAAATGCATTGCAATTCCTACAGATTCAGTGCAATATATTAATCATGCTTCAAATTAGGGATGCACCGGATACTGATTTTGCCGGTCCGATATCCGGTATCCGATTTGCCTGCCGGATTCGGATATCCGGTACTAAATATGTTTTTAGTTATGGTGAATGTTTATTTCTTTATCCAATGCCATCTCAAATAATAAATTGCAAACATGTTTCACACACAATTCTAACATTTTAAATGTATTGAAATATATTTTACAGAAAAGAAACTATATATCTTTGACAATCAGGGCTTGAAATTCAGGTTTTCCCAGGAGGAGAGTTTCCCTCATAACATTTGTAAATACAGGGTAGTTAAACTATATATGAGAGGGAATTTTTTTTTTTTTTTAACCCTATTATTTTTTACTTGCCACTTAAATATTTACAATTTATGCCGACATGACAAATTTCCATTTAATTTGCTTAAATCAACAACTCAAGATAATTATCCAAATTGTTTATTTTAATTAAAACAAAGGAAAAGAATCAAGCTTTATATATATCATATCTGTTTTTCAATTTTTACTCAGTGTTATGGACAATTAATAACTGAGTTCCTAAATGAATTTTTTTATTTAGATTTTGTTCGATTTTGTGTGGTTTAGAATCTTTTATGGTTACACTTTTGACAACAGAACAGAGCAACTTTTCTAATACATTAAATTATTGGAAATACTTGTTTTTGATTTTTTCTTAATTTTGTAAAATCTGGTGTGCATTCATTTTTAATTTGCTTGCACGAATAATGCATGTATAGGTGATTGTATCGTCCATATCCTTCTGTGATTGTACGTCACTTAGTGGAAGTATCGTCAATACCGTAATCCCTGGCATTTTAGCTAATTGAATTATGTTCAACTATGCATTGGAATTTTAAACCCATAAGAAATTCCGAAAATGACATTGTCAGTAGATTTCTTCTATTACATGAGAAATGGTTTATTTAAAAAAGTCATGTCCTAATTTCTGTGAACTACGCACATCAATTATTTAAATGGTTTCCTTGAAGTTCATCATTTTTTTTTTTTTTTTTTAATCATTTGGAAAACAGTAGTTGTTATCGCTCAAGAATGGACCTTGTGGTGTCCGCATTTTATTTTGTTTATGATTCGTCGAGGGATATTAATGTTTAATCCATGACATGACGTACGTAATATATGACTCTTATTACATAAATCATGTTTTGATCATAAAAATGATGCTTTTAATGATTTTCAATTACTCAATGGAACATTTAAACATCTTGCTTTGGGCAATGGATGTCCATATTTTATTTATTTATTTTACGTACTTCTTTAAATATAGAAGAATTTTTATTTAAATAGGAAATCAAAATTTCATTGTTAATAAAGAAGAGAGTAGAAAAGTTACAAAATGTGCAGGTGCAAATTATAAGATATGAAAATAAAAAACAAATACAAACAGAAACATCGTATGAAAGATCGTCTTTTAAATAAAAAAAGAGGTATGATTATTGAGCTCAGTGATGAGGAAATGTGCGATGATTTTGAAAAATGAAACATCTAATGTTGAACCATTGATTGTAAAAAAACATGGTTTCTTTTTTTCCAATTATTTAATAAGACGAGATAACAAGATTTAATCTCATTTTGTTTAGTATTAATTCCAGAAGCTCAGACTCTAGTGACCATTACTGTCCTTTTAGTTATTTCTTGCTTCGGCACAGGAAAATAATAGTAAAATATTAAAATCGGTCATAGAAAAAATATTACTCATTTTGTCCACCATGGCAAAAGTAAATTTTTAAAAATTGTTGACCTGTCTGAAAAAATTTGAACTTAGAGGGTACCTGAACAGTGGAAAATATAGCGGAGTTCGTCAATCAATCACAGTAAAATATCGTGAAATTTGTTAATCTGTCACAAGGAAATATCATGAAATTCGTCAGCCAATAACAAAGACAAAACACAAATTTTTCAGCTGAACACAGGAAAGTAATTGTTAATTTCATCAGAACATCACAAAAACAAAAAGGGAAATTTGCCAATCAGTCGCAGAGTAAATAGCTAAATTTGTCAATCTTTTGAGAGAAATAAATTGTGAAATTTGCCAGTTGGTCTCCAGAAAAAAAAATAAAAAAAATTGCAAAATTTTGTGTGACGAGCAAACAAGAAAAATTTGTGAGAAAAATTACTGTCAGACGCAGAAAAATAATTTTGTATAATTGTCGTAAGAGCAAACTGTGAGATTTGTCAATCGATAGTGGAAAATATCACGAAAATAATCACACTCACTCCTGAGACTTGATCGCCACTTCACAAAGAAAAAATATTCGAAAAGTAATTTTTTTTTTTTTTAAGAAACAGGAATGTCTTGCCCATAAGATTTTTTAGGGCATGAATCCTGCCATTCCGTCCTGAAATTCAAACATTTAAATACTCTGCCTATTTGTCAATGAACTGCTGATAATTGCTAATAATTTGTACAATGAAATGCTGATAATTTTTTGAACAAATTTTACATGTTTATTAATATGTCTATAATTGTAAAGTATTTTCATAAAGAAATACGTAGCACCTTTTTATAATGCAAACATAAAATGTCTTACTAATATACCAATGGTTGAAGAGTTATCTCCAAACATAGGTTTAATTTTTTCATGTTTTAATTATTTAATGCTGATTATCTTAAGCTACATTTAATTTTATTTTAAGTTAAATCAGTTTAAAATTTATAAACAAAAAAAACTTTTAATTTTAAATATTTATAATGAAGTCACGAAAATAACTAGTTAGATGCACCAATCCCAAAACTCTCTTCTATTTCGTAGATCTCAATGTTTAAAAAAATATTACAAAATATTAATACTACTTCTATATTATAACCGTTAATTCATTGTATAAAATGATTATGAAAAAAAAAATTACAATAAAAAGAATATTGCCCTCTTAAACTAATGGCATTGAGCTCACAGGCTGCGCATCCTAATTGTATATTACAGTCTCATATTTTCAAGGGTTAATGCTGTTCGAAAAACAAACTAAGAGAACAGATTGTTCCCGCCCATTTCCCCTTTTTATATTTAATCATTGGACTCCCTAAACTAATCAGAGATATGCTTTACCACAAATTTCACATAAAAAAACCTATATCCAAATTCATAGTAAATCGAATAATTCTTCATAAAAACCCATTTATGTAATTTAAGAGGAGTTATCCCCCTTTATACTTAACCATTAAACTTCCAAAACTATTCTGAGATTCACCTCATCAGAAAGAATGTGCATCCAAAATTTAAAGCAAATCTGAAAATTCTGCATAATAACCCATTTACCAAATTTAAGAGGGGTTGGGGTAATCGCCTGTGTCCCTTTTATGCTTAACAAAAGAACTCAACAGCTAATTAGGGAAGCATATTATCACTATGAACCTGTATTCAAAAATTAAAGCAAATCTGTTAATTTTGCAAGAAAAATCATTACCTAAATTAAGAGGCGTAGTCCCACCAATCCCCCATTTATACATATCCAATAAACTCCAAAAAAAAAAAAAAAAAAAAATCAAGGAAGTGCCTTATCACAATGAATCTATATCCAAATTTTGAAGCAAATCTGTAAATTCTGCATGAAAAACCCATTAAAATAGATTAAGGCGGGGGCAGTCACCTCCGATTTCCCCCCTCTTAGACTTATCCAATGAATTCGCAAAACTGATCATGGAGGTGTCCTCATCAGGATGATCCTATGTCTAAAATTTGAATGAAATATGAGAATTTTGCATGAAAAACCCATTTATCTAAATTAAAAGCGGGGTATTAACCCCTATCCCCCTCTTTATACTTATCCAATGAATTTCCAAAACTAATCGTGGCGGTGCCCTCATCAGAATGATCCTATGTCTAAAATTTGAATGAAATTTGATAAATCTGTATGAAAAACCCATTTATCGAAATTAAGATTAGAGAATTAGCTCCCAGTTCCGTCTCTTTATACGTATACAATGAACTCCCAAAACTAATCATGGTGGTGCCCTCATCAGAAAAATCCTATGTCTAAAATTTGAATGAAATCTGATAAATCTGCATAAAAGACCCATTTATCGAAATAAGGGGTGGGGAATTAGCCCCTGTTTCATCTCTTTATATTTATCAAATGAGTACCTAATACTAATCACAGAGGCGCCTCATCAGAATGATCCTATGCTTAAATTTTGAAAGACAATTGATAATTCTGGATGTAAAACCCATTGATATAAATTAAGAGGAAGAGTATTAGCCCCCGTTCCCCCACTTACACTTGTCGAATGAATTCCCAAAATTAATCAGGGATACACCTTATCAGAATATACCTATATTTAAAATTTCAAGTGAATGAGATATTTTTATCATGAGTTATTGCATTACGCATTTACATACATTAATACAGAATGGGCGGGCACATAAGCTCACAGGTTTTGATAGCCTCTGAGCTAAAAATCATTATTACAGTACCATTTTCCGGCGAAATATTTTCGAATTGAAAAAAGACCTGACAGCCTTTCAAAGAAATTTGGTTCATTTCTATGCATAACTTCATACAGTGTTTGTTGGTAGGATAATGAAAATGGTGCAAAAATTGTGATTACAGCACTGCCTTACAGCGAAATGTTTCCATAATAAATATGGACGTGCTGGCTACAGCCAAAAACAGAATATTTGGTTCATTCTATGTATAACTTCATACACATTTTGATGGTATGATCGTATGATTGCAACACTGGGACAAACAGAGGTTTTGAATAAACATGTTTTTGGGATATTGGATCCCTAAAACATGTAAATTCGTTGTAAAAAATTTATAACATTACTTTCTTCTATCAAGGATGGAATAAAATAAAAATAGGTCTGTTTAGTTGTTTAACTTAAAAACCAATTAACCCATTGTTTAAATTAAAAGAAAGAAAGAAAATTAATAAAATCATAGTTTAATAAACAACTTCAAATTTTATAAAGACTAAAGACAGAAAACCAACATTTAGAAATGCATAAATAATGCATGTAAAGGTAGCAAACAGCCATTTTGAATCTATCATTCGCTCTCGTAATTTGGGCTGCGCTTCTCTGTCGCTTTGCTCAACTTAGCTTTTTCTAGCATGCTGAGTTTTGTCCTGATGAAGAATCTCGATAGTAGATTCAAAACGGCTGTTTGCTACCTTTTCATGCATCATGCATTATTTGTGCATTTCTAAATGTTGGTTTTCTATCTTTATACATTTTTGCAAAAAGGCTTTATTTGCTTTTTTGACTTCAAATTTTGTTTTACAATCTGAAAGTAAAGATACCATTTTCTAAAAGATAAAAACGTAAATTCTTGAATTTATTACAGCGTTTAAATATAAATTGTAGGAAAGCTAGCAATTCTTTAAGCTTTTGAGAGTTACCTTTTACTCATTGATAGGGAACTTATTATAACATTTCATCTTTTGCATCGCAAACAAAAGTTTTTAGGCATTGTTTGGGATCAAACGATTATGTTATTCATCTATATTTGCTTTGCTGCATTCTACCGGATATCTGATCGGATATCCGATATAGAAGTCGGATATCCGGTGATTTTGATTCGGATACTAAAAAATCAACCGGATATGCCAGATATCCGTTGCATCCCTACTTCAAATCATTTTAATTTGATGAATAGCAGAGACCTTTTTGATGTTTGGCACAGTCGTGAAGTGAACTCTTATAGGCTATAGAATGAATAAAGGATTTCTCCATAACAAAATAATGATGCTTTTATATCTTCATTATTTTATTAGCCATATATCATATAAAACAATTCCCACCATTCATTACAAACTCAGGACTCTTGCAAAAATCATCATTGGTGTTAGAAGGAATTAGAATAAACAAGTTGGAAATTGCACATGTAGCATAGCAAATAAGGTGCGTTCATACTTCAATGAAAATATGAAATAGTTTAATATAATTAAAACACGTCCCAAGCAACATTTCCCCGTGTATCGTATGTAACTACTCAAAAGTTTCCCCGTGGAATACTTTTGAGTAGCCGTGTAAATTAATAATAAATATTCTTTGTATCATAGATTGTACAAAATGTATAATATAGTATCTACTTCGATTCATGTCAATTCTATTATATTTGAAAGAGTGTTACATCATTAAAATGTACTTGAAACTATTTTTTCCTATTGACTATAATGTGATGGAATACTTTTGATTCTCCCTGTAATTAAATTAAACATCCAATTTTTATAAAATTTAAATTGACTCATCAAAAATCTCAAAAGATTTAGTTGAGTAGTTTTGGCTCTGTTATATGTGGGACTGACAGACTGAATGATGACTATAGGTGCTTGTATTTATATAATTACGAACGCACATAAATATATTCAGATCTTCGTGTAATAGTATACACTATTTTAGATACAGTATAGTAGCCAAAATCTTTTGTGTTCCTGTAAATACTATCTGATTTCTATTATACAGGAAATAACTTGTAGTAAACCTCAGCAACATAAATCTATATTTAAAAAAAATGGTAAATAGTTTAATACAATTAAAACACACACCAAACAATGTTCTCCTATACCATTTTGTAATAGAATATTTTTGTGTGGACCTGTAAATTAATAACAAATATTCTTTGCACCATATATGGTATAGAATGTATATTTTAATTTATACTTCATAAATGCATATAAATTTTATGTTCGAAAGAGTGTAAGACCATTAAAATGCACTTTGATATTTTTTTTCCCCAATTGGCCGTAATGTATCAGAATCCTTTTGATTGTCCCTGTAATTGAACTATGCATCCAATTTTCATAAAATTTGAGATGAATCGACAAAATTATCTAATAATTATATATTTTAAATTTCAAATGATTCGATTGGGTAGTTTTTGAGTTATATGTAGACAGACAGACAGACAGATTGAACGACAACTATAAATGCTATGTGTTTACGAATGCACTTAAAAAGCTATAATCATCAGAAAACAACCAGTTAACAAATGGAAAAATCCAACAAATGTCTCTCTGATCTTTCCAGCCTCCACTTTTTGTTAATATCTCGCATTAACACAAATCATGATATCACATGCATTTTGGCCAATGAGGCAAATAAAGGTTACATCCAACGAGAGTAAAAAATATCCCAGTGCACAAGATCTCAGAATAAAACAATTTTTTTTAAATGTTCCTTTAAAAAAAAAATTTGAATTTGCACTAAATAATAGAAATAGTGTGAAAGGATGATACAATTTAAAAATAAACTAAAAGCTTTATATTTGAGTAAGATAATTAATTTAAGGAGAATTCAATAGGATAAATGATGGATATTGTTTTAGTGAATATACCAGTAATTTAACATAATAAAAGGGAAGTTTATAACATGTATAAATGTGTTTTTATATTCATATCTGTATTCTA
The DNA here is from genome assembly GCA_964019185.1 of Maratus speculifer. Lineage (NCBI taxonomy): Eukaryota > Metazoa > Arthropoda > Arachnida > Araneae > Salticidae > Maratus > Maratus speculifer. The sequence continues at coordinate 245,030,304 of OZ025289.1, forward strand.
AGATATAGATTTTTGGACAATAAAAACTGGAGATTCAGGTGAATATCAAGCTCTAGGTCTTTCTTTGGTTTGACTGGGCCTTACATACTTTAAAATTCTTTCACCTTTGTAAGCTTTTATTTAAATCTTTGAATTACAAGTATTGTTGTTTAAATGTGTTAGTCCTATGAAAATTATCATTTTCTCAAACATTTGCTCCTTTGAAAAATAACTCCTTTTCCCTTACAGCATGGAGAAAGTGTTTTTAATGCACTGGGAAGAATAGGAGGTGATTCTGAATTATCTGAAAGAGGTTGGGAAGTAAGAATTAATTTTAATACATACATGTTTTATTTATTCAAAATAAATGGCAAAAATAAATGTATATCATAGCTAGCATTCTTAAGTTAGAATCTGTATAGATGTCTGTAAGCATTTGTACTAAGTAGAACTTTGTATGAATTTGTTAGATGTACTTTTCTGTGTTATATCACAAAAGAAACATTAGTAGTTCTATTTGGAGACATTAATAAAATTATTTAGTTATGAAACCGAAGTGTTTAACTTTGTTAGAGATAGCATAAAATATTCTTTCAAGCACAGGAACTTATTCTGTAATGTAACACAGCTTTTATAAGTTCCAAAACCATATTTCTAGAAAAATATGAGAAATACTAAAAAAAAAAAAAAAAAAAAAAAAAAAAAAATTGCGTGTTTAGTTTGTCAAATAACTGTGAATATGTTGTGTGTCAAAAAAGTTTCTCCTTTTTAGAAGATTACAAAAATTTTTGTATTTATTAAAAAATAATTGTGAATCTGGATGAAACTGAAGACTTTAAAACAATTGATATACTTAATTTAGCACAATGTTATAAAAAATTATTATTTTTTATATGCATTATTTAAAATTACATTTTAAATACATATTTTAAATTATATAGATTATTTTAAATTACATTATATAGATGATTTTAAATGCAATCCTACCTTTTTTTTTATTCAAAATTAAATGCTGATGATACATAAATATTTTTAAGCCATAAATTTCTTTTTCTGAAGTGAAAACAAGTAAAAATTATATTATGCATTTAAAGGTTTTGCTTTCAGCATGATTTTTGTATAATGTTCAAAAATTGTGAATTCACTTTTATGCTTCAAATTTCATATTTAATTTATTTTGAATGACTATTATTTTACTAAGGATTTCAGTTTTATTGCTCTATTTATTTTTATTATCTGCATTCTTTAACAAAATTGACACCTTACTAAATGGCCTTTATATATTTTTTATTTTATTTATTCATTTTTCATTAGAAATGACTGATAATCTTTTTTGCTACAAGATTTAAAGGGAAAGTTTTTATAGATTACATTTTTGTAATAATAAAGTATTATGCAGTGAAAAAATAAATATTTGCACTAACGTATTTTTTTTTTTTTTTTTTTTTTTTCATAAACCCTGAAAGCAAATAAGACAAAAATGTTTCAGTTTATTTAAATAATAAAGGAACACATTTAATTAACCTTATACCTTTATTTTAAAAAATAAACGCATTTTCTCATGCCAAAAAGTATATGCATACAAAACATTAGCAGTTTAAGAGCAATTATGCAAATATTTAACTCATTAGTCCTGCACTTTTCCCACATTTTGGAATTAGATAATAGAGTAGTAACTGTATGAAAGAATTGAACTGTGAGAAAGAATTGTATTAGGAATTTGATAGTTTTCTGTTGCTGGGATGCCAAAAGCATGTGAGCTTTCTGTAACTGTATATGAGAAGATTATAACTCTTTACTGTGGATTAAATTATAAAGAATTAGGTAAACAGTTAAAATTAAACTTTTCTAGCATTCGTTATATAATAAAGAAAACTGGTACAACTATTAATAAGCTGTGAACTGAACATCCGAAAGAGCTAAATGCAAGGTGAAGGAAGGTCATCATAAACAAATCTACCATCCCCTCAACACAATAATTGCACCACAAACTATCACTAATATATCTTCATGATGCAAATATTTGAGGAAGAGCCCCTAAAAAATAAAATAACTTATTTATTAGTGGAACAAATAGGCTGAAAAGACTTGCTTTTGCCAAAGTTATGCCAGCAAAGTCCTGAAGTTAAAAAAAATCTATTTTATTTTATTTTTTTTTCCCCGATGAAAGTAAGTTTGATATTTTTGGCTCAGATAGAAAGAGAATTTTGTGATGGTAACCAAATACTCCCCTTTAAATAAAACTAAAATACGGCAGTGGTCATATGATTTGGAGATGCGTAATGGAGTGAAATGGTTTTTTGAAATAAATGTGGATGCCAAATAATATATTCTGCAGAGTTTTTCCCAGGTTTAAAAAGAGGCAGGGCGCTACTGTTCTGAAAAGGGCACTTTTAACATTTTTCAGGGCACTTTTTTGATTTTTAAAGGCACTTTTATAGAGTTGAAGAGTAAAGTACTAGAGTAGAGTACTAGAATCTAGCGGTTCAAAAAATCGTGAAAAACAAACATTTCCTCAAAAAATGGAGAAAAAAAAATTGGCCAAAAAAAATTTAACAAAAAAAAAAAAAAAAAAACTATAAAATTTGTTAAAAGATCGCGAAAAACGGTCAATTTTGTTAAAAGATCGCAAAAAAGCTGCAGTTTTTGCTAAAAAACTACGAAAAAACGACAAATTTCGTGAAAGATCGCGAAAAAATGGCAAATTTGACTTTTGAAATTTGACTTTTTTTCGCAATTTTTTGACGAAATTACGTCTTGTGGGATGAATAAGAGTTATTTTTTGTCTTTGGTTGCCGATTTTTTAACGTAATTTATGCGTTATAGCATGTCCGCATCATCACTGAAAGGTTGCGTTTTTTCAATGTGGGGCAAGAAGGGCGCTATTTTTTTGAATGAGCTACTAGAGGGGCGCTAGTTTTTGGATGAGGGGCACTATTTTTTTTAATTAAAGGGCAGGGAGGAAACCCTCTGGGGGAAACTCTGTATTCTGAGATAATTAATTTAATAGTACTCTGAAATTAGGAATGCTAGTTCATATTATTTTCAACAAGATAATGACTCTAAACATATGGCAAAACATTGAATTTATGGTAGCTGTATGATGTAAAAAATCAATTACAAACACCACCACAATTGACAGACCTCAGTCTTATTGAAAATTTGTGCATATTTTAGATATGCAAGTATAATCAACAAAAATGTCTAACAAAGCTAATCAACAAACTTTTAAAAAACAATAACTAAAAATCAGCTGTGAAAAATGCAACATTGAAACAGTATCAAGACAGTACCTCTGAAATTGCAGCAAAGAACTACTAGTACTCCTTTTTTACTTTTGATTTTTTTATATTTTATTCTCACTGCTAGTGTATAAATACAATTACAAAGTTTTTTTAACAAGTATTATTTTTGAGGTAAAATTTTAATTATTTGTGTGCATTATATAAATGAAAATAAAAATTAAAACGATTTCACTGCATATTCTTTCTAAGGTTAAATATGCAAAAACTTGCATGTTGCTCTCTGCATAAGCCAGAGGATCCAATTCTGGCTTTTCAGGTTATGTAACATTTTATCTTGTCATCATAACTTAGATTAAAACAATCTTTTTTTGAAAACTAATTTAGTTTTTTTATTTTTATTTTATTTTAGATTGTCCACTAACAAAAACAAAAAGCATTTTATATGTAAGATATCAATTATGAAATCAAAGTTTTGAATTTATTAAAAGCTGCTTTTTATTAACATCATATCAAAGGTTAAAGTATGTGCCTACCTTTGAGACACTTTTGTTTTTCCTTCCATGAAATTTTTATTAAACATGTGTTTTCAGTTAAAACAGGGAATAAAGCCATGAATTCAAATAAATTTTTAATAGAATTTTTATAAACTTTCAAACATAAGCAATATTAAGTTAAATTTTAGCAAAGAAATAAGACAGAACCTATAACAGAATGTTTAATAAAGTGTGTGTTCACATCATTTTACATATTTATTTCATTCAAGAAAACAATGTTAATTTGAAAAGTTTTGCACCACTTTCTTAATAACATGGATGATATGGAATGCTTATATAAATCAACATTGCGCACAAAATTCCTAGTTATATTTAAAATCTGTAGTTTTCCAAAAGCATGCCTAATTCACTTTTGAAATGTATCATTAGAAAATGAGATGAATTTTTTTATTCATTTGTTTAAAAAAAAAAAAAAAAAAAAAAAAAAAAAAACTGAAATATTTTTTTTATCTAAATAATGCTTTTTCTATAGCAATGCAGATTATTTTCAAATTTTACAATTAACTGTAAAACAAATGATGTATTGGTATAATTGATTTAGATGTTAAAATATGGATTCAATTTTACTAATAGTATCAGAGGAGGGATGAATTACTCAAATTAGTTTCAAATTTAACCAATAGATAGGGTAACATCCCCAGTAATTGGCACATTAAGAATTTGTCGTTAAACTTACTTAAATTTTCATTACAAAGAAATAAGCTATTTACTTGGAAATATTTTTAAATCAAAGAATGCATATTTGTACATCTATTTTGCCCACTAAAAGCAAAAAAAAATTGAAAAAGTATTTTTATAAAAATATATTTATAAAAAGTTGCTGAAATCACCAGTAATTGGCACCTAGAGCACCAATGTATGACACCTTGTGATCCAGTAATTGGCATATGTTTATATTTTTTAAAAAATTACATTTTGCATTGGATTTAATCGCTTTAAATTAATTTACTGTAGATGAAGATGCCATATTTCAGGTTTTTGAGAGTAAGAAATCAGCATATTAATCTGAAATGTGAACACTTTAAAATAATACAATATACTTACATTAATATCCAGTAATTGTCATGCTGTCCCCAGTAATTGTCATATGAAGCTTTAATGGATTCCAATTACTGATAAAATTTATATTTTCAAATAAAAACAAATGATAAACAAAATTAGTCTATAATTTTAAAAATACTTCCAAAATAAATGGTTTAATCTCAAATTCCTTGCGAATTCCTTGTAATTGGAATAGGTGCCAATTACTTGGAACTAGCAAAATTGAAGCACCATTAATTGGCAACTACCATTAATTCAGAAATCCAAATATTTGTGTCGAAAATACTTTTACACAATTAAAGTAACCCTTTTTAACTAAACAAAACTATTGTCAATTAAAATTTAAAATATATTTTAAATCGGATAATAATGAATTGAAAAGCTTGCCTTCCTTAAGCCAAAGAACAAGAATTTGCAACAAAATGGCTAATTTGATACAAGCCAGATTTGTTTCTCTTTCCTAGGCTCTATTGTCATCTTGTAAAATAAATCAAAGTTATAATCTTTAACGTAAATGAGCATATAACTGATATATGGTCTTGAATTTTTAAAAGACTGGATATAAATCTTTTTTTAGGACATGTTTGTAAAATGTGCCAATCACTGGTGCATGCCAATTACTGGGGGTGTTACCCTATATTAGAAATTACAAATTATCTGCGTGTGTATACACTTATATATATATATATATATATATATATATATATATATATATATATATATATATATATATATATATATATATATGGAATTTTGTGCATTTGTAAGAAAAAATATAAAACATTTTAAATTGTTTCTACTTCACTAACTGTATACAGTAATAAATTTATACTAGCATCTTCTTGAAGCAATATTAATAAATATATTAAAGAATGTGCACTTTTAAAATGCTTTAAATTTTCTGCTGGAACAGAGCTATGTCGCTTGCAATATATCGGTCAGAACAGCCTTATTCAAATATGTTGGAAAACAGCATTATTTTGTAGTGATCATATAACATGTTTTATCTATTAATTATTTGGATTTGTTTCTTATTTGATGATTGTTTATATTTAAAATTTTTTTAGTATGCCAATATGCTTGCAAAATACATTAAAGAACAAAATATTCCTCGATTAAGGGTATGGACTAGTCTACTTCAGCGCACAATACAGACTGCATCTGGCATTATTGCTCCACAAGAACGTTGGAAAGCACTGAATGAGATAGATGCGGTAATCTATTTTTAGTAGGGATTAAATAATTGTTTCCTGTGCAATGAATCATTTATTTACATTCAATAATTACTGAAGAATCTTCAGTAATTATTTAATGTAAATAAATGAATAGATGATTGTCTTTGCTCTCATCCTGTTGATTAATGGCATCAGAAATGTTAGAAATTATGAAAAAAATTTAACCAATTTAAATATAAATTTGCATTTTTAAATCAACAAACTGGTGCTTTTATAACTTACATAGTCAAGATTTTTCTAGTGTTTTTGATTTTTCTATTTTTGTTTGTTGAGGTGTGTGTTCTGGGGGGGGGGGGGATATGCTGAGCAGAGATAACCTTACTTGAATCTATGGAAATTGGCAGAATGTGCCTTTATTAGATGGAACACATTAATTTCAAAGAGGTACCAGGCCTCCTAAATAAAGTTATTTAAATTATTTATTTTTATATGGAAATACAAGAAACTTGGAACTCTTAATAGTTAATTTAAATTTTAATATTTTTGTTTTAAAATCTATTTTTTAATGGAATACAAATAAAAACATCTTTTTTAAAAGTTTCTGCTTTTTTGTTTATTCATTGGATTTTCAGTTATAATTAAGTTATACTTGCTTAATTCAAATATGTTCAAATTATTTATGATATTCATTTTTTAAGTTCAGTAAACTCTCTGCAAGGCAGACTTTGTAAGATGGAAATCTATCTAACTTGGGAAGATTTTAAAGTCCCTGCAAGTCCTTACACATAGAGTAAAATTTTTCTAAGGTGGAATATAGTCTATAATGAAAAATGTTTTCTCTCTTGACTGATTCTGCTTTAGACAAAGTTTACTGTACAAACTATCATCTGAACCAGTAGAGATTCCAATCAATTATTTAGCTTAAAGTTAATAATTTCTTTAATTTGTGTTGTATCCAAGGTTCTCGCTGTCGCTCGCCATTGCGCCAAATTGCGAGTAACTTCTTCATTTGGTGAGTAAACAAGCGATTAGATTCGCCAAATTGCTAGTGCTAAATTTCTGCTTTTTTTTCTTTACTTTGACGTTTTTCATATATATGTATATATACACACTTTTAATGTGTATATTTTTAATATATTTGTAGCGGATAGTTGAAATTAGATTAATAACAATCGTTGTCGCTGGTATAAAAAATTAGGTTATTTTAGAATTTTTAGATTATTTTAGAATTATGTTAGATTAGAAGGAAAAAAGGGGCTATAGGGGCTTAGGGAAAATGGGGCTATATTAAAGGATTAATAACTTTTTGTGTATGTGTGTGTGCTACACGGAAATTCTATTTTGCTAATACTTTTTTCATTTGGCGAATGTTTTTTATTTTTAATTAGCCTAATTTCTAATGTTTGTCTAAAGTCAGCGAGAACACTGGTTGTATCTTTATTTTAAATTAACATTTTTCAAGCTTAGATTCACATGATCAAAATTTTCGAAATTTAAATTTCTGTCAGCATATTTTTGTGTGTCAGAAATCTAATCTAGATTTATTTCTATGTATTCAATAAATGTCTGACTAATTTAACTCTATTAAATGCTTTATTTTTAAATAAACCATGGACACAACTTACTGTAAATATAACATACATGTATTTCTTCATTCAGAGAAAAATATTACCTTAAATTCATTAACATTTTGTGTGTGTATAAGTTTTGAAAAATGCTATCCTTAAAAAAAAAAAAAAAAAAAAAAAAAAAAAAAAAAGGAATTTAAAATTTTAAGTTGAATGTTTTATGCTTAAAGAAGAATAAATACCAAAACAAAATATGAACTTCAATTTTAAGAATTAAAATACCATTTTAAAATGTCATTCTATTAACATATGTGCATTTCAAGGCTCTTGTGTTTTCACGTGTTTAAAGTTTTGAAACTTGTTATTATAAAACTATGAGAACACTTGTTTGAATAAAAAGACTAAACCTAAGCATTTATACAACCTTTTTAAATTTTTGCTTTCAATAAAATTAAGCCACAACAGAAATAAAATTTTCTTCACCAGCATAGGATAACAATTGCATATGGGCTTTTTTTTTATCCTTAGGCTATTTTAATTTGACACTATTTACTGTCTAAGTAAAAGTCTCATTTTAATAATAAAATGTAAATATTTTAGCAGAAATAAACTTAAAAAAATTTTACACTGAATATTCAAAATAATTATTATATATACACTGGTGTGCAAAATTTAAGAACAAGTCCCAAAATACCAATTTTCAAGCAATAATTTTCATGTGAATATTCAGAAGGAAGTAACATAATTTGAATAATTACTATCCCTGCATAACAGCTAGTCCATATAACATTTCATTTAGGTCACACAAGGTCACAAGAGTCAGTCACTATGGCAGAACAAAAAAAAGGAAATTCCATATGTCTCATTTGAGTCTCAAATGACTACTATATGTGACTCTTGACAGGTCATTGTGACTGCTACTTTGTGGCGAGTCACCAGGTGACTTTACAATGTCGTTTCATTGAGACTCGTGTGACCTTTCATCTGCAAACTCAATTTCAAAGCCATTGTGAACGTGGCATTATGGTAAATTACCAAATAATGTCCCATTAAAGTCACATGGTGACTTTTCACAGTAGGATCTCTGTCACCATTTGACAAAGTCTTGTGACAAAGTCACCATGTGACTTTAATGTGACATTATTTGGTGAATTATAATAAACATTCACAATGACTTTGAAATTGAGTCTCCAAATGACAGTCACATGAGTCTCAATAAAATGACATTGTAAAGTCACCTGGTGACTCGCCACAAAGCAGCGGACGCAGTGACCTGTTAGTGGAGTCGCATATAGTAGTCATTTGAGACTCATAAAAGAGACATATGGAATTTCCTATTTTTTGTTTTGCCGTAGTGACTGTGACTATGTGTGACCTGAATGAGATGTAATATGGGCTAGCTGTTATCTAGGGATATTATTTATTCGAATTATATTACTTCCTTTTGAATATTTGCATGAAAATTATCGCTTGAAAATTGGCACTTTGAGACTCCTCCTTAAATTTTGCACACCAGTGTATATTCATTTACTGTATGGGATGTTGTAATTTGACAAATATTGCTAACCATTTTCACAATTCTTCCCCCTCCCAGTAATGATATTGTAATCAAAGTGTAAAAATTTTTTTATCTCTATAATTTATTTTTTTCAAGTGATATACAAAAGTGCTTACCTATTATTTTCGCATACTATTATGATTCAAATGAAGATAAGTTATTAAAATATCATTTTGTATATGAAGGAACTTGTATCAACAAAAAGCACTTAAAAGAAATAGTTGTTACTATTTAATTCTATAATAGTGTTTTGTTACATAATGTTTAACAGTTATAAAATCCTGTTGCACTTGTCCCAACTGGAGGAGGGGTGGTGAGCATGTAGAAATTCTTATAATTAAACAACTAGACATTACTTATCTTTCTGTTTTATTTATTAGTAAACGCAAGCTTCATTTCAAATATATTTCACAGATGGTTTTTTGAACCGTATTTGTACATGCATACACATATGAAGAACACAAATGTCAAATGTTGGGTTATTCCATATTTTAGAATTAAATAATTTTATAATAATTTAGTGATTATAATAACTTTGTATTTTCATGAAAATAGATAACAGGCCGAACATGCTTTCTATCAAAGACCATGTTACGAATAAAAAGAGAATTTTGATTGGATCAAAAATGATATCAATAACAAAAGATGACGACTCCTGCCCCCAGAGATATCATATGCCAAATCTCCCCCTTAAAATGATAATATTGTATTTGCACAGCCCCTAATACAATCATATTGAATATAATAACTTTGTAAATGAATTTTTTGTATGTTGTATATAGCGATAATTTCAATTGTTATGTTTTACCAATAACTTTTATTCTAATACAGTATGTATGAAATAATATGAACATTATATTCCAACAATTATATATTCTTATTTATTTTTAATCTTTTATATACAGTGAAGCTTAAAATAAGGTTTGAATATAATTGAAAATTTCATACTGCATACAATTGGTATGTATGTTTAGGGCAGGAGTTGCCAACTGTCACATGCTATACTGCACTAAAATTTTACAATAATCATTGCCTTATCTAATCATTGAATCTCTGCAATTCAAGGAGTTGGCTGTTTCTTTTAGAAAAAAATTAATGGTATCCGGCAAGTCACAGTTTGCCACTGCTGATTTAGGGTTATGGGCAATGAGTTATTATATATATATATATAATCATCCAAGTTTTTATATTTAAAAACACTTATTAATTTTTAATCTTTTGTGATTTTTTTTTTTTTAAAATAGCAGTAAAAATAATTCTGTTGAGATTGACCTATATTGTTTGATTTTTAGGGAATATGTGAAGAAATGACTTATGAAGAAATAAAGGAGAAATATCCTCAAGAATTTTCTGCAAGAGATGCTAATAAATTCAGATACAGATATCCTAGAGGAGAGGTACTTCTTTTTGTTGCTGTGTTTTGGTTCATTTTGCTATATGGACAATCTAGAAAGCAAATACAGTCGAGCCTCTATATAATGAAATCCATCGTTCCAGTAAAAAATTCATTATATAGAGAAATTCGATGTATAGAGTATGATGTTAAAAATAGTATTTAATGTGTAAATTTTGAACAAATATTATTTTTGATCTTTTTAATTAAGAATTTGAAATGTTTAAAAGTATATATTAACCTAACATTTTATTTCTTACTTATTTAAGCAGTTTCAAAAAAGAGAAAAGACATTTATTTGAAAGCTTATTGAAAATCAAATAAGGAAGACTTACATAAATTTCAGAGGAAGAAATCTGTAATTTTTTGTTGTTTTGATTTTAAAATTACAATTGTTATGCTCTCAAAAAAAATTCTCAAATTTTAGCAAGGAATGAAAAATTGTAGTTGATATTTTCCTCCATTTGAAGGTCTCTCTTATGTGCTCTCATTGATTCCTCTCTTATATGTGTAACAATTCAATTGACTGTGTTTTGAGAAGGATGTTGAAAGGTGTGTGGGAGGTGGGATGAACTTGTTAGATTTAAAGAATAAGGAGAGAAGTAATATTTATAAAAAAAAAAAAAAAAAAACCTCTCCACTGAACGATAAATCAAAAATAAGTGATGGAAAATTGATTCCATATGATTTCGAAGCTTTCTTAAAACTGAATAAATTAAGATCAATTTATGAAAAAATTCGTTATATGGAGATGGATATTTCACTATATAGAGTCTGTTTTTAATGTAATCATGCGAAAAGGGGACCGTTCTTACTAAAAATTCGTTATATGGAGAAATTCGATGTATGGAGTTTCGTTATATAGAGGTTCGACTGTATTTTAAATTATCTCTCTAAATTTTAAAGAAGTATTTTGAAAGAAAAATTTGTAAAGTTCAATTTCCACTTTTTTTAGTTTAATTCTATAACTGAATAAAACACCTAGAAAAAGATTAACATATTCAGATAATACATACTATATTAATTTTTTTAACATTATTCTAGCAGCAAGATTAAATAGTTATTTAATTTGCTTTGGTACTTCATTGAGATATTGTACATACATATGCTCTCTACCTAATCTTACTTTCTGTAGCTTTTTTGAATATTAAAATTTTTGAAATATGTTTTTTAAGTTTGCTTAAATTTAATTTTATGAGTTGTAATTTTCCATCTGAGTGAAAAAGTGAAGAACAAATTCATTTTTTCACTTTGTTGGGAAATTACAACTCATATGATTTATTTACCAGTTATGATACTTATGTTAAATTAAGGAAGTGTAATTGTGTATCAAACTTTGCTTGGAGTTCTATTACCTGCAAATTTATTCTGTTGAGTTATTTCAGATAACAAATTAGTTGTCATTATCAATAAAGTTATCTGAGCTAATTGTATCCACCTGATTTGTCCAAGTTAACTCAGTTGAGAGAGCCATTGGCAACTTAAGTGAAAGTTCCTGGCTGATATCCTGGCATGGGATTTTTTTTTGCTCAGTTATAAAATTACATTAATATGGTTTCTTTGCCAGTTAGAGTAATTGTGGTAAATAAAGGAAAATAAAATTTATTTTCCTTTCTTTATAACAAACATGAAGTCCTGATTGTAACCCTCACCCTTTTCCCAAAAGTAAGCTCTCTGCCCATTTTAAAGCAATTTTGGTTCTCTCTTCCATACCTAAATATAAACACCCCTTCACAAACCTTTTTTTTTTTTTACCCAACAAAATTTGATTAAAAAGTACAAGGGAAAACAAAGATTCTTTTTAATCAATCTGTAAATAATTTATTTAAATTTATCTTTCAATAGCTGATCTAAAACTAGTATATTTTAAGTAAATATTGTCAAGTAATTATTGGTTGTACTTTTAAACATTCAGCTTCAAATATAAAACTTGGGAAAGTTTGTATGTGTGGTGATGAAGTTGGGGAGGGGGGGGGGGGGGTAGAAAAAAAAGTTGTTGCCAAAGCAAAAGTTTATCTTCAGAATGACACAGTTAATAAGTTACAAAAATTCAACTGAAAATATAAAAAATATAAGCTACACAATATTTTGAAATTAATTTTCAAGTACATGCAAATATCAAACTTCATGATATTTTGAAAATAAATATTAGATGTATATTGTGATATAAATCAAGATATTCACTTATTGATATCTATAATCGAACCTTGATTAGGATATAATAGGTTTGTTCTCCCTTCTTGTCATTTTATGTTATGTACTGAAAAACTTTCATTTTACTTAGATTTTTCTTTTTAGTCTTATGAGGATTTGGTTTCAAGACTGGAACCGGTCATAATGGTGAGAACTTGTTTAAATCAGCTTTTTTAATATACTGTTAATACTTAATTTTCTCCTCAGTTGATTCTTAATTATAATTAATTCTATCTAATTCTAAATTAGGAACTTGAACGACAAGAAAATGTGTTAGTAATAGCACATCAAGCTGTTTTACGTTGCCTTCTAGCTTACTTCTTGGACAAAAAGTCAGGTATGTTTCACTTGAATTTTCTGTAATTGTAAGAGTATTTTGCATATATTTAAAATTGTTATAGAAAAAATTAGTAGTAGTAATTTTTTATATGGGCTGTTATATATAATTATGTGTTGTACACACATACACAAAGTAAATTTTGCTGCAATAATGTACAAAACAAGAAATACATTTGATCTCAGCTAGTTTCAACAGACATTCATAGCAGTTATATAAAAGTAAAATAGTTTGATAACAAGGATTTTTGATTATATGATGAATTTAAAAGTTAGGGATTGAAAATTGACTATTAGACTAGATTAAAATAAAGTTATTTATAATTAAAATGGGGGAGGGGAGAGAGAAAAAAGTAAATTCATCTACTGTGTCTTTTTAAAAAAGGATTGAAAGGGGGGGGGGGGTGTTAATTCTTATTTCTCAGATATGAAACTGTTTGCCAACAAAAATACAAAGCAAAACCTTAAAGAAGAAATGTAAACCCTACTTTAAATAACTCATGAATCAAAGGAAACATTTAAACATTGATATAATAAAAATTGGTGTACAAATTAAGTATAAATTTTCGAAACATAAAATTCTTTTATTTCAGTTTATTTGCATTTATTTTTAGATTTAGCATTTTGTACTTTTATTTTTTTCATTTTCCTTTTTTCTATAGCTTTGACTGTATTTTTTGTGATTAGTTGTACACGTTGAATGTTTCATTGATAGTACTATAGAAATTTGATAAGTTGTTACCTATATACCATTTTTAACTTTTACTATTTTTACAATTTTTCATTTCTTCTCAGTTTTTAAATCTTTAGATGATTTTTTTCTAAAATTTTGTGTAGATTTTTTTTAATGATTATCTTGTTTTTTTAAAAAATATCACCATATGCACATATGTAAATATTCCATGTAATGGCTGCAATTCAAAATAAGTATGTACAGTTAATTGGTTATGTATATATTTATAAACAGAGGAGGGAGGGGGATTAATGTTTTTTTTTTTTTTCCTTTTGGCCCAAAATTTTATGTGATAAATAAGATCAATTAACAGTAAATTTATTTCACCTTATGCAGTTTACGTACTTTTACATTAAATTAAAAATTACTAAGCCTAATTTTTTCAGAAATGTTATATGTGTAAGTTCTTAAGTAGGCATAAATTTTTCTTTTGCGCCACCTCACAGTGGAGATACCGTACCTGAAAGTCCCTTTGCATACAATTCTGAAGCTGACTAGAGCTGCTTATGGTTGTGAAGTTGAAGAAATCAAAGTGCCAGTTGAAGCTGTGGATGATCATAGACTGATATGAGAAATTATCTGTTAAAGCTGAACCAAAGTGCCTTGTAGTTATTAAATCTCTTGTAGTGTATCAATTGTTACAAAATATTTAAAACTCATTAATTGCTTCCATATGTCAGGGATGACTGTAATCTGATTATTACCAGAATTCCTGTGTAATTCCTGATTTCTAGCCCTATAAAATTGCAACTTTGATTATTCATATCCATCATATATTTTAATAGAAAAACAAATTTTTAAGTTTAAATAGCATGACATTTTTTCAAAAAATTAAAATTGTGAAGGTATTCAAATATTTTATGCCTGTTCAATTCACTTCATTTAGTTTTTAAATCAATATTTAGATATAGCATCCTCTTTCATGTGTAGTATATGTATTTTTATCATAAATTTAGTGCAATATCAGTTTAAAATTTTTGCTATTTTCTATGTGATTATTATACAAACCATAATTCTTCTTAAGAGGACATCATCTTTCCCCTTTCTTCATTATCACAAAAACACACATAAATGTTTTAAGCATTTTCATGAGAGTTCACAATCATCCCTGACATATGATCTAGTGGTAAATTTAAAGTTTCTCATAAAATTTTCATCAAGATGTATTATTTTATTCTTTATTTAGAATTTTAATTTAGCATTGTATAAGAATTTTATTTGTGTGATACTTTTAGTACTTTTATGCCATTAAATGTAATATTTTTTAAATTATTAAAATTAATGCCAAAATCAGTTATTAAAAATTAAGTAAATCTGAATCTGATTTGAGGCATAATTTTTCATCATTCTAAGATGATGCAATTCCTTTTTAATATTTATTTTTTGTATATTTTA
Source organism: Maratus speculifer (assembly GCA_964019185.1). NCBI lineage: Eukaryota > Metazoa > Arthropoda > Arachnida > Araneae > Salticidae > Maratus > Maratus speculifer. Next base: position 245,045,474 of record OZ025289.1, read on the forward strand.
ACATGAAATGTATATAATAATTTACTACTTACAAATATTACACAGCAATAGCCATAGCCACTTTTTAAATAACCTGTAAAGTTTTAAGCAATAAAAAATTAATATTTAAAGCTTACTATGATATTGTTCTCAAAATTTGTTGATAGAAAAAAAAATCATTTCAAAAACTTATATTTCTATATACACTAGAGTGAAACATTCTACAGTTTTCATTCTATTTAAAAATGATTTTCATAATATACGAAAAAGTATCAGAATAATTTTTTAAAAATAATTACAAATTTTGATGAAATGCTTATTTTTAAAAATATCTCTAAAAATATTACTGGTAAAAAAATTATCAATATAAAAAATGTCCAATGCTATTTTGCATTTATTAATCTTAAAATCTTAATTATTCATGTTTTTATTTATGGACAGCAGCTTTCTTTTTAAAACACATTAAGAGCTTATAAATACTATGGTGCATTTTCTTGTAACCATTAAGTTAGATTTCTTTTTCTTTTATCTATATATAATATTAAAGAAAACTAATGTGGAATAACTTAACAAGTTTCTTTATTCCGAACTTTATCTCAGTACTGGAAAGCAATGCAATTTGTTTTAGAATTACTTAATTTTATAGAGCAGTGAAAGAATTAGAATATGTGCTTCCATTTACTCTATTGTTGTTTTTAAAACTATAGTATGAGTGTTATTCTGTAGTTATATTAAATATATTTAACACTATAGAAATGAATTTGCAAACATACTGTAGTTGTAAGTATATGGACTGAGCACTTTTGTGAAATATAATAGAATGTTTTAGTATTGTAAAAAATAAATCAGCCAAATTGTTATTTCAGTAGTTGAAAAATACTCATAATGCATATTTAAAATGTGTGTCATTTTAACTAATTCTTTCTGAATATTTTTCAATGTTTGAGCTTAAATATGAAACATATCAAATGATTGTCTTTTGTGCTCAGCTGTCATGATTCAGCAGATTTCTATAAAGTAAAACATCCATGAGAAAACAATGCAATGATTTCCTTTCCTATAATGCACAGATTTTGTGTGAAAATGTATATTGTTTCAAAAATATTCTATGTTCCTAAAACATCTTTTATTGCATTTTATGTAAATAACAAGTAATTACATTTTATCTTTAATTATATAAAGTACAAATTATGGATAAACATCAACGATTTTGATTGTAAGAATGCTTTGAATAAAACGGTAGCAGAGCATTAATACTTTTCTTACTCATTGTTATGCATTTCATTTTTTTTAAAGAAAAAATCCTCTAGTTATTTGAAAAGAAATTGCCAAATAAGAAAATCAAAATTGTATTTAATTTAACTAGCTATGTAAAATGTTGGAATAGAGTACATCCAATTACATACTAGAGTACATTTTTGTAAATCAACTTTAGAGTTTCGTTTAAAGAAAGAACGGAATTAAAATGATGATATAATAAATTATAGTCTATGCACTGTATATTAATAATCGTAATCTTTAGTTATTGGTTAAAGTTATTTTTTCTAAATTATGTAAAAAGCTTACCTTTTCTTTTTCCCCTCGTTTTTAGAAGTTATTTCATCAGTAATAAATTTATTTCTAATTTTGTTGTGTAACATTTGTTTCAACCTTCTTGAAATACTGCTGAATTTATCAAAATGTACATGACTTGCATTATTGCTATGAAATTGCATGTAATTTTAAATCTTCAACTTTTATCATAAACTTTTTAGAATCTATTTTTTTATTTAAGAAATATGCATATTTATGTATTTATTTTATGTAGAGATGATATGCCCTCTCCCACGTACATTATGCAACACCTGTTTAAAGCTTGTTTGTTGTATACAGTATATAAAATTATTAGTTAAATATATTGCTTTTTCTTTTTAATTGGCATATTCATTTAAAAGAAAAATAAATCTATTATAACATTTATATAGGTAAAGTTAATAACTCATTTTTTTAATGCATAGGTGACATTCAAACTGCACATCTAAAATTTCACTATAAAATTATACTATAACTATTAAGTTATAGTATAATTTATACTTGCAATAGAATTGTTTAAACATTAGAAAATCTGAAACGAAAAAGATAAAATATAAAGAAATCCTTAAAATTGTATCCATAAAAGTTAATTTTACATGCAGCCTTAAAAAAAATGAAATTTTGTTCTTAAAGAATAAGACTTCTATTGATTGTCATATTAGAGAAGTTATTGAAGATTCTCGAATTTAATAATCATTGACTAGGAATTTTCTGTTTTGCTAATTTCATTGTAATATTAACATGCAATTTTTTCATTATTATTAATTCAAAGAAATAAATGTCGACAGTAGTATTTTCCATAGAAAATATATAGATATATATTAACAATGTATTAGTATATCAGTTTATTGCTATTTAAATTTTGTAATTTAATAATGTTGGCCATATTTTATGCATTTATATTTTAATGCTTTCTTAGGGGTCCACTATAACTTTACTTTATTTCAAAAATGTTAATTTAAATATTATTTACTATGTTTTACCATTTAACTTTTGCAAGTCATGAAAAAAGTTTACATGTGATCTTTAAAAAAGGTTGTCTGATGAATGATATGAATATACTACTATAAAATAATTCTTATGAAATTCCTATTGCAATTATATAACTATTTCATAGCTTTGTGATCAATGTAAAAATTTGCCAAAATATTTTTTTAGTTAGCAATTATGTTGAAAAAAACTGTTTTTATATTTATTTCCATGAATAATTGTTTAAATTTTTATTCTACTTATGTATATTTTATAGTACTTTTTTGTTTCACAGAGGTTTAATTTTATCTCACGTGCCTACCACTCATAAGTTAATTTGTGCCAACTGTACTTCATGCTCAATTTATTTATTTTAAATTTTAATTTTATAATAGGATTGTCATTAGTTAGAAAGAAAATTATTAGTTTTATCTAAATACTCAAAATATAAAGTTGATTTTTTCTCTTAAGTATTTCTTGAAAGCTTTTACTCATTGTGTGATTTAAATGCAATTCTTAAATAAATAAAAATGTGATATAGTTTTTGTTTATTCTTAAATAAATTAATACATGTGATATAGTTTTTGTTTATTTTAAAACATCTTTATTGTTGTAAATGTCATTTGAAGGATCCATTATAAATGTATATTTGATAGCTTTTTTTCATTCCATAAAACAAGTGAATTATTTTATGTTCATTATTAAAACAAAAGTGGCATTAAGCCGCTATCAGAATCATCAAATATTTGAGCAATTTTTGAGCCAACTTTCGATTTCAGCCGGTTTTCTGAAAAAAATCATCTCAACACCTGATATGATAGCAAACAGCAATATTCCCAACATTTTTGCCACAGCTCTAAAAAAATTTCCACTAGATATGACTTTTCACTCAACTTCCAACATTTCGGCTAATCAGATATAAGCAATTTTTAACATGATTAATTCCCCAACTAGAAAGATGGCTGACACTGCAATTAAGCTGAAATGGAGTGGTGGCCAAGAAAGAATTTTGATGAAATGTACAAGAGAAAAACCGCATATGTGACATAAAACAGTTTGTATATAAATAGAACTGTGATAAAGGTGTTCATATTATAAGATAGCTAAAAATTTATTGGAAAGTTTATTTGTGGCGATGAAAGAGCGATAAATTGTAACAATTGGTATCAGAGTACCAGTTTTTTCTCCAACTGTAGCAATGACAATGTCAACTCTTTTATTATTTTGTACATGAAAAAGTAGGAGTTAAAGTTGACTGAAGAAATTGATCGCTTGAAAAATTGGTGAATTTTGATAGCAGCTTTACAATTCTTAAGAATCGAGACAACAGTGCCCAATTCTGAATCCTTGGCATCCTGAAGTAGTATATAGCTCATGTCCCGGTCAGGTGGTAAACTTAAACAGGAACAGTGTTTATATTTTTAGAATAAATGTATAAAATTCCATCAAAATTTATATATATTTTGAAAAATGTGACAAATGAATTGACAAAATTTTAAACAAATCTGAGTAATTGAAGATCCTTAGCCAAATTTTAGTTGTAGACAATTTAACATTTAAATCAATTCCCCATATGTGGAAGTTTCTTTGCAATGAATGGTAAAATTTTAAAATTCACATTTCTATGCAAAAGAAAAGATACTATATTTTTTAAACAAATTTACACAATAAATAAATGCTAATTCCTAATAACTTACCAAAAAATTTTCCAAATATCAAGTTAATGACATGCTTTTTGCAACACTTATCACAGGACATATGCACTCACATATTGACAGACACCAAAAACCTTCTAGTTCTCCACAGTAAGTCTGAACTGATGCTTTTGAAATTACCTGATGACTTTTCACAAAGCATCACTCATGATTATTTCATTGAAAAGTCTCAATAGAATCACCAAATTAATATTACTTTAGAGCAGGGTGCGAAATTTCCACTTGCCAGCTCGCCATTGGCGAGTAAATATTTAAGGTTGACGAGTAAGTTTAGTCTTTTAAAATTTTGTGCTTTAAATCAAAATATGCACAGTGATATACAGGAGTATTTTAAATTGAAGCGTTGGTATTTAGTTTCCAAAAGAAGTAAAAATGCTCCATCGCATATTTCTTTGTCTTTCCTACGAAAAAATGAAATCCCCTTGTCTGCATTCATCCCCCTTCCCCCCCTTAGTTTTGTACCGCGCACAATGTTTTTTCAATTTGAAAAAAAATATTCAATGTGGCATAATATGTTGCAAAGCATGAAAAATCGTTTAAAGATTTTGTAGATCTTTTGTGCTTGGCCGAGAAATTAAATGTGGATATTTTAACACAGTATAGCAATGAAAAACAATGCAGGTATTTTATCCATTTTATTGCTGAAACTTTGATATTAGATTTAGTGGAAAACTTTAAAAAGTGTACATATATCAGCATTCTATTTGATGGTTCTACAGATCGATCATCTATTCAGCATACTAATGTGTATGTTCGATATGTGGATGCAAAAGATAATCATATCAAAGAGGACATAGGATTAATAGAGCTTCTGAATTCTACTTCATCCAGTTATTTCACAGCCATAACTGATTTTCTAGTTAAGATTATAGGTCCAAATGAATATAGAAACAGGTGTTATATTATAGCTTGGGTACTGATGATGCTCCAAATATGGTTGGATACAAATCAGTTTTAGCTATGAAAATGAAATCTATTTGTCCTAAATTAAAAAAACATTCACTGTCTTGGACACCGTTTGCAGTAAGAAGTTTTAGATGCATGTGGTGAAGTTGAATATCTTAAAACATTTGATTCAATTGTTAGAAGTATTTTTAAATTTTACCATGCCTCTGCTAAGACTTCTTATGTTAAAAGAAAGAGCAGAAATTCTAATAATTTTTAAACTGATATATATATATATATATATATATATTCACACTATTAGATAGTTATTCAGCAAAGAAAGTGCAGTAAAAGCTCACATGCAGTCTTGGAACACTGCTGTAAGCCATCTTGAACAAGTGGCTTATGGAAAAGACAATGATAGTTCTAAAGCTAAGGATTTGCTGAAAAGTTTTAAGTATTATAAATTTCTTCATGTTCTGGGCTTCCTCTTGGATTTCTAACCAGAAATTGAACCCTTTAAGTGTGGCATTACAAAACAAGGAACTTCTCATTTCATTGTTGAAAATAAAAATTAAACATTTCATCTCAGTTCTAACAGATCTCGAATCTAGCTGTTGGACCAAGTGAACAGGAATTTTTAGACCAACTATCCATTTCAGGGTTAATTAAGGATGTGCAGTTGACAAATATAGAAAATGGGGAGGAAGAGTTTCAGACTTTAAGAGGCACATTAGTTAAATGTACAAAGATATAAAATACAGAAAAACTGCAATCTATGTCATCATATGTATTAGCATGTCAAAAATATGAATATTTTTGACACTGTAAGTTAATCTCCCAAAGAAAAGGTTCTTGAATTTAGGATAGAAGAAATAAAGAAGCTCTTTATGCATTTGAACCCAAATCTCTTTAATGAAAAAGTAGATATTGTATTGGCAGATTGGCAAAATTTAAATTTGTTCCCATTACTGACATTGAAAGCGATGTTGGAGAAAGTTTAAACTGAAAAATGTTCAGCAAGATTCCTCAATTTGCTCCAGATCCTAACATTTTGTGCTGTTTTACTAGTAAGCACAATAAGCTTCATGTGAGAGAGGGTTATGCTGTCACAACAGATCTAAGACAGCATACAGGAACTCTCTGAAGATTGAGACATTGAATGAGTTGCTCAGAATTTCTATTAATAAATTATCCTGCCTGAGTTTGACCCTACAGCTGCAATTGATAAGTGGTATTTCAGTGCAGAAAGACGAACCTGAAATGCTAATAGTACAGGAACCTATCATTGGTATGCATTTCTGTAACCACTGAAACCTTATGGCAAGCTTATTTTGAGTTATTATTTTTGCAGTAAATAAGTAAGTTTTCATTTTATGAATTTTAACATTTTTTTTAATCAATAGAAAGTTTTTGACACTACATCTATTAATATTTTTAAAATATCCCATGTTTTTCATAAATGTAAAATATTCTGGATTTAACAGACACTTTAACAATCATCAATTTAAATTAAATTTGTCATAAATATTTCATTTTCTACGCAGGTTTGGGGGCTGACGTTGTAGTCTGAATGAATGTAAAATAGTGGCGAGTAAAAATGTTAGTCTGGCGAGTACCTTTTAAGCTGAAATTTCGTGCCCTGCTTTAGAGTAATAATTAAACAAAAAGATTTTGATTTAATGTAGTGACTGTGGCATGAATGGGATGTTACATTCACTGAATGCACTGTAATGATAGTATCTACTTTCGGATGTTATATCATTTTCTTTAAATATACTAACAAATAACTTCATTCTTAAAAAACTAGCATTCAGAACAAGATAACACTTCCTCTGAAGGATAAATAAGAGGGCATTATTCTAGTAATTTTGAGCACAATTCTTTTTCAGGTTGGTCAGCAGTGGCTATGTTACATGAAAGTGGATGTTGGCAACAGTAGCTTTGTGAAGCCTCTTTCATTTTTCAGTCAAAAAGAAAATGTTAAATGAGTTGAATTATACATTAAATTTATGAGTGTATTATACAAGCATTATTGCTAATCAACTCACAAAAATTGCATATACAGATGCAAATTAAAATAGACAAACATTTCACCTCGCTGAATTTTTTACCTTCTGCTGTTTCAGTTTCACAATTGATAGTACTGATAAGTTTTTCGTGGCTCATTGTGCTTCTCAATTAGATCTTAATTTTATTAACTTTGAAAGGTTTTCCTGAGCAGAAGATGTACTGACTGGAACTGCGAGTATGATTCTGATTGTTATGTAAACTTTTAGATATACTTATTCTGAATGCTTTTCTAAAATGCGTGGAATAAGTTGTTTTGCATCATTAATAGAGTCCAATGAATTGGATATTAAAAATGAATTTCCTTCTAAAGTTCAAAAGGCTGTATGTCACTATTTTGCCCCTTAGAAATATTACACCTAAATCATTACAATACTTGAGAAGGTTCTTTTTGGATAAAAATTCCAAATAATTAATATAGAAAATAAAACCAAAATATTCATTGAGCACTTTAAATCAACAATTGGGGTCAACTATTATAGTATCTATAATCTTATTTAAATGACCAAGCTGTGGTCATCAAACCTGAGCTTTCTACTGGATCGATTTTAATTTTTTTTTTTTTTTTTTTTTTTTTTTTTTTATAAATAAAAGCTGTTTATTTGTAGATGTGCCCTTTCTAGCTATGCTTTAATTTATTTTCATTTTTATATTTTATTTTTAATTTTAAAAGCTTTTTATATTTTTTCAAAATTGTGGCAATCAGAATAAGCTTTTCTCTTTATAATATAAATTTACTTTGTTTTATGACATTCCACCAGTCAGAAGTGTGAGTTCATCAATGAATGTATCATCATATTTAAAAGAAAAATAATTAATGGTACTTATAATATTTAACCATAATAAAAAAAAAATTGTGTGTAATTATGTATTAAACATGAAAGAAGAAATTGTTTATTGAAAAATAATATTAAATAACCTATGTAAATAAAATGACACAAAATAAACTATCATAAAAGGTAATATCTAAAGCTGAAATATTTCCAATGTGCAAAACGTTATTGAGAAAAAATAGATTTAGTCCATAAATTATCTGTCATTATAACTGTACCAGTAATGACATCATATTCACTGAAGTTTATTCCTGCATCTAAATAGACTGAATTTCTGCTATTTGTTTCAAGATTCTTGTTATGCACAAATGAAAATATTTCTGAAAATCACATTTCTATTTAATGATAATCCATAAATTTAAAAGACAGGCTCTTTTCTTAATCATTCAGCCTGAGAGATCTACTGGATTAAATTTTCATAGTTATTTTTGTTTTTAATGAGAACACTTTATTTGTAGATGTTATTTATGAAATTTCTTCATATTGGTGGCAATCAAGTTAGTTACATTGTTGAAAAGAGAAAAGAATCGGTGGGAATTAGCATATTATTACAGATGTCATTTTTGTATTACAAGTTAAAATAAATTTTTAAGAAAACTTTTGAACAGAAAATTATGTCACTATATAACATAATTCAGTTTTACTCATAACACTTTTACATTTCAATCTATATATAAGCCAAGACTGTTTTCTTAGTCATTTAGCCAGAGCTTTCTAGAAAAGAAATTGATATATATATATATATATATATATTTTAATAATATAATTTTATTTGTAGATGTGTTGTCACTTACTATTTTTTAAAAGAATCCCATTTTTATTATTATAATTTTAATATTAAATGCCTTTTAGGAAATTTCTTCACAGGGTTAGTTGCATGGCTGAAGAAAGAAGAGAATCAATGTTAATTATATATCATTATGGATGCCATTTTCACATTACAATTAAAAATACTTTTTATAAAACTTTTGAACAGAAAATGATGTCACTATATAAAATAATCATAAATACATTTACATATTCCGCTGGTACTGAGATTGAGCCACTCATCTCAGATGGTTTCAGTAGGTAAAAATGATGTCACAGTGAAAATAGTTTTTTATTTTATAAAATTATTTTACTGCCAGTGCATCTAAAAGTAAATTGCTGGATTTTGCTGACACTTTAAGTAAAGAGCGCAAATGTTTACATGCAAATTGTAACTGGCAAACTTAATATCAAATTTGGAAATATATTTATTAAATATTCATTCATTTTTGTAATTATTTTTATTTTTTATAAATTAAATCACTCTTCTTTTTAAACATTTTCATTCATCGAATTTAAGGGGTTTTCACTCATCGTTAAAAAAGTTAACTCTTTAGTGCATTTCAACAGATTGTGGAGGTTCATCAATATGTTTATGATCCAACATTTTTGCTTTTCTTTTTTCATTAAATTGAGACACAATTTCCTAAAATCTTTTTAAATTATATTTGCTAAGAAATGTATTTGGTTACTGCTTTACTTTACAAATATGAAATAAATTGCAACACTGTGATAAATTTATAAAAAATATAATAACTTCGTTAAAATAAAAAAATCAGTTTTCAATTTTTCCTACCTTTACAAGAAGAAAGTATATTCCAAACTAACTGACCGAACAGTGTTTGGTTTAGCAGTATTTCGGAATAGGTGGATTTCATTAATAATAAATATGTTGACTTGTTAAAATGTAATTTAAGTGCAGGGACATTCACTAGTGTCAGCTCTATATAATGTTGATCAGGTCGCGGTGAGTAGGTTCTGTTATTTCTAATAAAATAAAATTCATTGTTAATGTATAACAGATTCTTCAAATGAAAACTACAACTGTAATATCATAGCAATTAATATGCTTTTTCTCCCCACTTATTTATCTCTATTTCCTTATAGAATAAAAATGCTGAAAAGTGAAAACTTTGTTTAAACATTTGAAAATCAGCTAATATAAAATAAACTATCTTACTGATCAAATGCACCTGATTCGGCCTAAAACCCCCTCTGTAAGCAATAAATGAATGAAAACTCACTTATATTGCAATCGCAAATGTTTATCTTTTAAATTATAATTCAATCTTCTGCAAACCTTTTAACGCTGATCATATTAAAAAAATTTTTAATTGCGACAGGGGTTGACAAGCATAGATCATAGAAATATGATTTTGCAAGTTTTTTTTAAATTCAATATTAATATGAGTAACTGAAATCAAAATTGTTTTCTAAATTTTCCCAATATTTTCATAACATAATTCTAGGTATGCAAAGTTCTGACACTTTTTATTATTTCAAGATTACTGTGATTAACTGAAAACAAAATTATTTTCTCCAGCATTTCCATAACATAATTTCAGGATGGAAAAATCCCGATATTTCCATGTTTTCTAGGTTTGTAACTTCCTTGAATTTAATTCCTTTGTACCACATAAGTCTTTCTTAGAGCAACCCTGCAATAAATAATTTTACCTATTTTCTCAGGAGTATCATAACAGTATAATTATCTGCAGTTTCAATGGCTCTTTTGTTTATAATTTCACGTATGTAAATTTAAGCTAAGGCTAATCGTTATCTAAGCAGCTGTGCCTTTTCCCAAAAAGCTACATTTTTCGAATTTTCATCATTTTAAGAGGTATTTTTTTCGTATTTAGAAAGTCATTTAAATTTTGATATGCATTTGTATAACTCAACAGATTAGAGGTCCTCTTAAATAAAAAATACACTTACAATAGTCCATTAAAACAGAAGTAAAACCTTAAAACAATAATTAAATGATCACATATTAAAAGTAGGAAATAGGAAAAATTACATCATAAATATTGTATTCACACATGAATATTGTAGAAATAAAACCTTAAAATAATTAAGTACATGGGAAATGCATTTAATGGTGACATTTATGTTACATGTAAAATAGCGAAATATTAAATATCATAACATTGGTGAAATGCCTAAAATAATTAAATTGACATGAAAAACAACATGTGAAAAACTTTCAGTGTTGAAAATTGTCATATTTAAAAAACTCAAATAATATTACCAAACATTTTTAAATTGAGTAATATATTTGAATGTGAATCTTAAAGAAAACAAACTTCAAATAATTAATGTTATGGAAAATGCATTTAATAGTGAAAATTGTTGTAAATTCAAACAATACATTTAAAATGATTCATGATTTTTTAAATTAAAATAAGTAATTTGCAATATGAAAATATGCAGGATGCATTAAAATAGAGAAAATAATTCATGCATATGCTGTACCTTTTTTTGAAAATTGCTAGAACTCTATCAAAACATTAAATAAAGCATAAAATTTCAAAACATAGGGCTTTTTAATACTATGGTTACTAATGTTATTCGCAAGCATATGGAGTTTTTTAAATCTCAAAATTATAGAAAGAATATCGTCAATAGTATAGTTATAAAAGTCTGAGAGGCAGACAATTTTAATCTAACCATTTTATACAAACGCAATTTTTCAAATGTCATGTGTAATTGACCTTATTTATCAATCCTAAAAACAACTGTAACTACAGGTTAGGTAAGACCATGGTACCCGAAAAATGCCCCAATCAAATGGAAAATCATGGCAACCCGATTACAGAAGACAGTTACCATTTGTAATAGCATCATTAATTATTCATAACTGGGTAATCTTTTTAAAACAGGATACATTACCATATATGCTGCAAAGTCTGAACGGTGATTGGTGAGCATAGCTTGCAGCAGGCAGAGTATGTACAGATGCTTATGTACAAATATGTATAATCAAGCTCTGACTTAACAAATCACAATTTAATGAATTTCTCAATTTTGTGAATACTTTTACGGTCCTGACGAAAATGGAACAAAAATATTTTAACAAATTTATAATCCTGATTTAACAAATTCTTAATGTTAAAAAAAAGAATTATTCTGTGATTATTAACTTTCTAATTATGAATCTTTTGATGCAGAAATATCTACATGGGAAAATGAACGTTACGCTAAAGTTACTGATATCTTAAGTAGTGGATTGGACAAAGAGATAAAGCATGTTATGCTTAAAATAACAATTAACAGTTTGATTATTTTGAAACGAGTATTAGAGGCTCATGAAGTTGGTGACACTGTTTTCACAGCTTCAGGGAAAAAAAAAATTATAAAGTTTTGAATACAAAATCAAAGTAAAGAAACAATTATAAGATATCTGATAATTTATCCATAAAATTTGAATAAATTAGATTTTTATAGTAGTACATAATAAAAGAATCAATTTTTTATACAACGTATTTTATTAAAGCAATAAATTTTTAACATTATTAGGGTTAGTGAGCAGTGTTCTTATTTTTTTACTTGTTTTGTTGCGTAAAAATATTCATTTGATTATTCCGATTTAACAAAGTTCCTATTCCCGAATAATTCATTAAATTGGAGGTTCAACTATATATTTGAAATATTCAAAGAAACAAAATCTTGCAATTAAGGCAATATCTTTAATTTATAGAACATGTCTAATTAAAAGGTTGTTGCAAAGTAATTGAAGTTTTCAGTCTTAACTTTAAATAAAAAGCGATTTGAATCCTTAAGAGATTAAATATGATGTTTATTATCAATCACCATGACAGATTGTCAAAGACAGAACTTGCAGCAGAATTCTAAATAAGAAGCACTTACCTAGAGAAAAATGACAGGAATGTTATTACAATAAAGCAGGTTTGACAATTCCTCACTTCTGTTAAAAATAAATATTTACTATCCAGAGAAATATTCTGATTTTACTTGGGTAAATTTTCTTGAAAATAAATTCAACCAATAGTGGTTTTGGAAATTACTGCAACAGTTTAGCATGTTTCAATAAAAAATAAATGAACATTGCTAGTTTTTTGAAGGTGGAGGGGGGATAGTTTTCTTTTAATTTGGTTTATTTAATAAAACTGGGCAATAAAATTGATAAAACATTATTTTTTAAAATGATTTTAATACAGATTATTTAATATAGTGATTTTTTTTTTAAATAATTATATTTTTTCTAATAATCAAATGTCTGCAAAATTTTAAAGTGATGAACCCCACCTTTTCTGGCCTTTATTGTTAGCTCTTTAATATTCAAATTAAATCAATGTAATACTTTTCAATGACCTGTTGTAAAAATTAGACAAATACATTGTACTAAAAGATATATAATACCAAGGTAAATTAAAAATATGAGAGATTGTTTAATGATGGATGAGAGATTGTTTAAATGTTTGCAATAATGTGTTAGTTTTATAATCACCAAGAAATGTTTTAAAATTAAGACCTTGTTGTACTAATTAAAAAAAAAAAAAAAAAAAAAAAAAAAAACTTTATTAATTCTTTTTATTATAGCCAGATATTTATAATAAAATCATTTAGAGGGGAAAAAAACATTGTAATTTGTAAAGAGGAACATTTTAAGACATCTTCACATTTATAAGTTTTTCTTCCAATTTACAAATTCCTCAGTTACCAGTTTTACTTGCTGGGATGGAAAATATTAGTTTTCGACAAAAAAAAACTCATCCCCAAAATAAACAAAATTTGACTATTTAACCCTTTCACCACTGAATATGTTGGTTTGATTAGTCATACCATATATTCTACAATTTCAACATATATTGCAAGTTTTTTAAATAAAAATATTGATCAAAATTTACAGATGAACATTATGTAGCCATTTATAAAAATGAAAATTCCGAAAATAGAATAAATTTTCTGTAAGGCAGACGGCGTGTCAGGGCCGTAGCTAAGGGGGTGCTATGGGCGGCTCAGCCCCCCCCAAAAAAAATATTTTGAACACCCCCCCCCCCCCCCCTGGAAAAGATTCCAAGGTCACTAAATGAATTTGTTCCAAAAATTCAAATGAAATTCTGTTCAAAAATCTAACTTAGTTTTGAGAGCCTTTCACAATTTTGAAGGATTACTAAATTCTATCTAAAATAAGTGTTTCAACACTCCCTCATTTTCTTTGTACATATGAAGCTAGCATGATGTTTAATTTTGGTCAGCTATACACTCAAAATTTTCATCATCCTATAATTTTCTTAGTATAAAATGAAGTTATTAGAACACTTTTTAATAAGAAACATAGTACCTACAATATGAATATGCATTACTTTATCTTTCTGTAGCAATGCGAGAGAAAAAAAATTGAGCCCCCCCCCCCCCCTATTGTTAACTTCTAGCTACAGCCCTGCTGTGTGTAAAACAGAAATCTAACTCCATAGGTATAGAGGAAAATTTTGTCTGTCTGGGATCGAGTCCACCTTTAACAAAATTTACTGTATAAACAAACTGAGATTTCTATTTTAATAAATGAGAAAAGAAGACTTGATTATAAATAAAACTGAAAATTTATGCGGCTATATACAAGATGGAAAAATAAAGTGCAATGTAAAATTTAAAAACTCATTGCTGGGACCCAACTCATCATCCAGTGCTCAGAAAAGATTGGTTGGTTGATTTTTGTCGTCCGATTATCTACGCTAGGGATATAGGACTAGGGGGAGTGCCCTCCGTGGGGGTCTTTCTAAGAAACCTAACCCGTATTTACGCAAGGTTCGAAGAAAACCACGGAAAACTCCGAACGGTTAGGCCGACAGCCGCGATTGGGTTCGAACCCAGCACCTGCCGTCTACCAGTTGAGAGGTCCCAACCTCTCGGCCACTGGTGGGGCGCTCAGAAAAGAATTACTATCTCCATACCATAGTGTGATGAATCTGTAGAAGTGCATTAAGACGAAACATCTATTGAGTTATTTTCAAATTAACTGCCATTTTCAGATTTAAACCAAACAGAAGATTAATTTCATGTTATTGTTATTATTTTTAAAGCTGTATTATAGATTTTAACATACAATTAGAAAAGGTTTTGTTATTATTATAAACAACTGATGATTCTGATTAATATTTAAAAAAAATAATAATCTGTAGTTTCTCAAAAGAATTTTGATTCTGGAAAAAAATATTCTTAGTAAGAGGGGAGTTATCCTAATGGATGTCTAAGCAAAAAAATATGTAATTCTTAAATTATACATATAATTAAATAAATGGTAAAATACATAGGTAAAACTCATGAGAGAGAATACACTTACCATGTTTATATATTAAGAAAAAAAATAGTGATTGCTTTTCAGTTTTTTTAGGTCGAATTAAAAAGGAATAGTATAGCCTTCTTTAGCTTCATTTTTAACTGCAATAATCAAAACTTTTATAAAATAACTACAATAAAATTTCATGAGATGTAGAGTGGACAAACATTAAAATTAAACTAGTTTATAGATGCTTTAGAAAAAATATTTTCTTAGACTATAATGCATTACAATAATTTTCATTCAAATACTAGTTAAAAAGCATTAAAAAACTTTAAATTTGGTATTTTTATTTAGAACTGTGTGTTTTGTTTCTGTAGTTTGTCAACTAAAATAATCTAATACTCAAATATTTAAAAACTTATAAAAATTTTAATAAATGCAATGCATTAATTATAAAGTAATGTACTGACTTTTCAGTTACATCAGCAAATTACTTTTTTCAATGTGAAATAAGAATTCAAAGACATTTAATGGACAATTCATTTGAAAATGATATTAAATTTTCTATGAAAAATAGTGGTTTCTTTTTCTTTCTTTTTTTTTTATGTTACCCATGAACTTTAGATTTTAAGGACATTTGTAAATTTATGCCAAAAACTCTACATTGGTTTTATAAAGTCCTAGAACAAGAATGGGACAAAATATAATTTTGTAGTAAATGAATTATAATAAAAATTATGGAGTAAATTATTTAACAATAAAAGCTATCAAATAGAGCATTTATACTATAATTTTTTCATGTAAAAATTTGAGTTAATGTACTTACCAATTAATGGAAAATTATGCATACAATAGCTTATGTATAATTATTTACCATAAATTTTTTTTATTGAATTTGCAAAATAAATATTTACAAATTCATACAAGTAGCAATATAAATTACAGGTTATAGGAGTGTCTTGAGAAAATAACTATTGAATATATTAAATTATGAATCATTGAGTAATTAGAGGTAGCCATAATTAATATCATTTTCAAATATATATATTTTTTTAAGGTTGCTTTAACTGGAATAGCAAATAACTGGGGAAAGAGCAATGATTAAGTAATTAAATGCTGCTTTTAAAAAGTATATCAAATGTGAATCATTTAAATAAAAAAAAGAGAATGAAAGACTAATTATGGCTACACCTATTATATAGATATTGTCATTATTTATTTTTTAAATAGATGCAAATATAGTATTGTTATTGCAGTTAGTATATTTAAATTTTTAAAAGTTGATGTTTAAATATTACTACTACAAAATAAACATTTTACTTAGAAATTGTGTGTTTTATTTTGAATGAATCGAACACAAAACATGAAGAAAATAACATATCCATAGCATTAAAAATATAACTGAACCAAATAAACTTCTCTGTATTTCAAATTATTATTACCTTTTGGGGGGGAAAAAAAAATCTAGTTTTCACATTGCTATGGCATTTAAAAATTTAAAGCTGCCCTCTAAAGTTTGAGACTATTGCTTTTCTGCTAAATTAAAATTGATATAAACTTTCTTTTTAAGCAACACTTTGTCATTACATCAACAGAAATATTAGGAAATTAAAATGGCTTGGTAACAAAATCAGGCTTTATAACAGATATAGAACATTTAATTTCAAGTCATGTCATTGTTAATAGACTAAATTTAGATGTATGAAGCTGATTTAATAGACCTTTCGAAAGTTTACAATATACAAAAGTAACAGCATAAATTTTATAAGAATTCTGAACTGGAAAGGATTTTAGAATATAAAATTAAGAAATTCTCATATCTTCCAGAATGTGAGTGCTGTGGCTTCACTGATTTGGAATGTATATGCCAGTATTGGTCTTGCGGTTAGAAGAATTATCAAATGCAGCTGCTATGGCAATGACCAAATTGGACACTAATTTATTGGAGTTTTAATAAACTTAAGATAATAGTGGTTATGCCAGTTTCATGTTAAAGGTTTTCTAACATAAAAATGATTAGAAACAGTGTGTACGAAATGTAATGATCAATCTGAATGGTACTTTTTAAAGGAATTTAATCCTGAAACCTGTTAATAATTCATATTTTAAAAATAAAGATATAAGACATGTAAAGTATAAAGCAATATTTTGTTTTTCTTTTTAATCCACTTAACTTTTACATGGGGCAGAAGGGCACTTGGGCAGTATCTGTTATGCTTTAACATACTTGAAAAATTCTCCATTCAAAAAATTAATCTAACATTTTATTAAAATAATTTCTTTAATTAATTTTTTTTTTTTCAGGCTTCTAAGTTTGACATACTTTCTCCAAATATTTCGAGATATTTCAATCCCAGATTTAATACATTGTTATAAGAATCCTTTCTTATAAATTATAGACTTCACTACTTTATTTAAAGGTGGACACCAGTTTGAAACTTTCAATACATATTTTTTAAATATATGTTAGCATTTTCTAAGAGCATAGCTGTTAGAATATAATTTAAAAGGGATTTTTTAAAGTTAGAATTATTGAAAAAGTTAGTGACAAATGGGTCACTGCAACTAATTGCTGATAAATGCAAACTTGAAACTTTCTTCTATTTTTTTTTTTTTTTTTTTTTTTTTTTTTAAACCTGGTCACTTTGATTGTTAGGGAACTGCTCGAATGATTTAATGATTATTTTTAACTTTTAATAATAATAAAATTCTCTGATACTTTTTTTAAAAATTCTACATCTTATAAGTATTTTAAAGTTATTTTTGTGAGACTAAATTAATGTTTTTCTTTTTAAGAAGTTCTATTATTTTTCAAATATTAAAAAAAAATCCTATGGTATGTTGTAGTATTATAATCAAAATTCATTGCTTTTTTTTTACTTTTATATTTTAAAACAATTAAAACACTGTATTTATGAAACATCCTTGTTTATATGGATGGCACAGGCAAAAAATTAAAAAATATATGTATAAAAAAATTACAAAAATATTAAAATTAAAAAATATAAACTTTTAATAAAAGACCTAAACAGCTTACATTGTTATTGAAATTCACAAAAAATTTCTAAAGTTTAACATTTATTTTGATGTTCAAGCTGATATTTAAGGATATATGTTGAACATTAACTTCTGAAGATATATAAAATTATTCTTTTTAAAAAGTCATATAACTTGTTTATGATTTCATGCAATGTATATATACATGTTTTTGTATTAAAAAGTTATTAAAAATAAAATTAATATCAAAAGTATATTTTCTAGTTTTCATTAACATTAATAAAAAAATACCTTCTTAATTATACATTTATTCTAGTGGAACAACAGTACACTTGGAAATTAATTATTGAAATCTCTTTTTTTCGTTTCTTCCCCAATTAATTTTATTAAGAAAAAAAAAAAATCAACATGCATGAAAGTAATAAAAATAATTTTCTAGAAAAGTTTTTTTTTTTTTTTTCCTTTGATTTAATTTAAAGGTTATAATTTTAAACTTCACAGTTGTCAAAGTAAGTTTAGCAATGTCTTACTTTTTATGAAATTGTTTTATTAGTTTAAAAATGAATTTTTTTCAGATAAATATTAACGTGTTTAAATTAAGATTTTATAATTTAAAATACTATTTTTTTTTTCAGTACTAAAATCTTTTTAGGATTTTCTGTTGAAAACTAGTTATTTTTTATTATATTTAAAAAATTTGTTTTACAAATTTTTAAAATGCTTCGAGGTTCGCATAAAAAGTGATCAAGATAAAGATACATGTTTCAATTAAAACATTAAAAAAAAAATATCCCTATGTACAAAACCTTCATGAAGACATATAACTGTTTATAAAAAAAAATCTTTGATTAAAATTTCCTCTCAAATTTAATGTTCAAAATTGCAATTAATCGTACGATTTTTATTTATTTTGAATGGCTAAATTTTCATCAATTGATTTAATGTGCTAACTAATTTTGCTGTAAAGTATTTGTGTAAATGAATTTTTTTTCTTTAGAAATAATTAGTTTGACACCTCTTTTATAACGACTGAATTATTCAATTTTCTTTAAATTTATAATTGGATTCCTTTGTGACAGGAGCCTTTTATAAAATTTTTAATGTTTTGTCTCTGGCTTTTAAAAATACAAAATTTTTATCTTATTAAAACGAGAATGTGCTTAGATTAAATAAGGTAAATTTTGCTGGTAAGGACAAACAAGGATTCTTAAGTCTTTTTGTGGCACATATACATGTCACTTGTCTCCAAGGGGGTTAAACTTTACTAGTTATTGAAAAGATAAAAATGTGAAAATAGAAGCTTTGTAAATAAAATTACAAGTAAATCAAATGGAAATTATTTTGAAAATATGATTTATTTTTATTCAATCATTGATTATAAACAAAAGGATAAACAGAAAACATTTTATTTTGAATATATATATAGATAGATAACTCTCAATTATTAATGGTCATAAATTTGTTCTAACAGATGAATTACCTTATTTGAAAACTCCCCTGCACACAGTTTTTAAACTGACTCCTAGTGCATATGGTTGTATTATTGAACCAGTATCTTTTCCTATTTCTGCCGTAGAAACTCATCGAAAAAAACCAGAAGTAAGTATCCATTTTAAATATAAAATAAGCCTGAATAAATAAATAATAAAAAAAATACTACAATGGATTTTTTATGTTTAAAGAGCAGTACGAATAATCAAATCCCTTTAATAAGTTAAATCCCTTTGCAACAAACATTGTATATACAGTCACCACAAAAAAAATCTTGACACTTGCAATTTTATACGTTTTGTTAAATATCTAAAAATATACATAAAGAATAACTTCAAAACTCCAGATGTATAAACAAAATGGTACAGGTCATATATTTTCGAGAAGATTTTTTTTTCAATATCCAATTGGATACCGTCAACAAATTGAAAAAGAATGAATACCTTTTGGATAACACGGTCAAAACTAATGTAGCAAAAGCATTCAAACTGTAGTTTATGATTAAGTGGCTTATTGTAATAAACTGTATTCCTTTTTATGCAATAGCATGTATATTCGTAGAGTCAATGTATATCGTATAAAAACAGTACCTAATTTTTCCAAGTTTTTTGCTTATAAATTTTCAAGAGTTCTCAGTATTAAAAATTCCGAAAATATGACAAACAACTATGTACACAACACCGTGTAATCAGAATTAAAACATAATAAAAATTGTATGAAAAATGAGCAGGTTTTCTAAATATTCTTTCACTGTGTATGTGTGAATGGTATCAAAAATTGCGATTTTAGACGTTTTGTTAAATATCTAAAAATATACATAAAGAATAAAACTCCAAAACTCTATATGTATAAACAAAATAGTATAGGTCATATATTTTCAAGAAGATTTTTTTTCCAAAATTTAATAGGGGACCGTCAACAAATTGAAACAGAACGAACATCTTTTGAAAAACCCTGTCAAAACTAATGTAGTAAAAATGTTCAAACTGCAGATTATGATTAAGTGGCTTATGGTAATAAACTGTGTTCATTTTTATGTGGATAGCATGTATACTCGTAGAGAAATTAAGGTTTTTATAAAAATGGTCTCAAATTTTGACAAGTTTTTTGCTTATAATTTGCAGAGTTCTTAATAAAAAACAATGTTCTTTTCAGAAAATATGAAAAACAACAATGTACATAATACCTTGTAATCAGAATTAAAAAATATTAATAATTGTATGAAAAATGAGTAGTTTTACTAAAAACATTTTCATTGTGCATGCGTCAACTCTATTAAAATTTCATTTGCATATTGTGTTAGCTAAATATATAGAGCGACTTTTGCTAAAGTTTCAAAATCATAGCTTGAAAATTCTGAAAGTTATCGTCGATAGAAGTAGATCAAAATCCGTTATTCCCAAAATGAAGCAAAAAGATGAGGAGCTGTATCCAAACATAGTAGTATGTGCAACACTGTATAGACACTAATCAATGAAATATGGATACAGCCCCTCATTTTTTTGTTTCATTTTGGGAATATCGGATTTTGATCTTATTCTTTAGACAATAATTTTCAGAATTTTCAAGCTATGATTTTGAAATTTTAACAAAAGTTGCTCTATACATTTAGCTAACACAATATGCAAATGAACTTGACACATGCACAGTGAAAATTTATTTAATAAACCTACTCATTTTTCATACAATTATTAATATTTTTTAAACAATGTTGTTTTTCATATTTTCTGAAAAGAACATTGCTTTTTTTTTTATTAAGAACTCTGCAAATTATGAGCAAAAAACTTGTCAAAATTTGGGACCATTTTTATAAAAACCTTACTTTCTCTACGAGTATACATGCTATCCACATAAAATGAACACAGTTTATTACCATAAGCCACTTAATCTGCAGTTTGAATGTTTTTACTACATTAGTTTTGACAGGGTTATTCAAAAGATATTCATTCTTTTTCAATTTGTTGACGGTCCACTATTGGATTTTGGAAAAAAAATCTTCTCGAGAATATATGACTTATACTATTTTGTTTATACATATAGAGTTTCGGAGCTTTATTCTTTATGTATATTTTTAGATATTTAACAAAACGTCTAAAATCACAAGTGTCAAGATTTTTTTTTGCGGTGACTGTATTTTGTGGCTTATAGAATGCATACAATTCTTTATTTTTCGTCCAGTAATTTTTTATCTATCTTTTTGCCTTATTAAATTACAGAATTTCTGCAATTAAATAAGATAATGATTTCCATTTTAAGATGTTGATTAAAAATTGTGTGCAAGATACTCATCACAATGGGATTAAATATAAATCTGTTTCAAGACTTTGTTTCCTTGATGTGGCTGGCACAGTGGTATAGCTAAATTTTTTTTTTTTTTTTTTTTTTTTTTTTTTTTTGGGGGGGGGGGGGATAAAAATTTTTCAACTTGAAACAAACTATTCTAATTTCCAGTACAAATAATGTAAAATGATAATGATACTTAAAAAAAATCCTTTTCAAAGAAAAACTAGTCGTTGGGGGCCACCGTAATACTTACCTATCACATATATGCATTTATAACATATGAAAATAAAACATTTGTAAACTATTTATAAAATGCATTGCAATTCCAAAAGAAGATTTAAATGTGTATTTAAATGTTTTTATTATGCATAGTAATGCTCTATTAATGAGTTGCTGATGAATATATTTCGACAAATTATACAACACGTCAAACTTCTCAAGTAGTTCTAAATTGCGAAAAAGAAACATCCTTATAACTTCAAAAATAATAATCTTATTAACTAACAGTTTATTGCATCGGATTAAGCGTCTCATTTCCTATTAAAATATATCATTGAATTGAATTTGAATGACATACAAGGTCATGAAAAATCAAAGAATGTGGAAAACAGGATTACAGATATCTCGGCAACTAAAAATTAAACTTTGTTCTTCGTTCAATCGACTTTGTTGTTTGTGCAAAATTTGTGTTATTTTATTGTCTTTTACGATCATAACTTAAAATAAAAAATTTGGAAAATTCTTATATACCTTTCATCAGAACGAATTTTTTGAGAGTCCGAAAAAAATAGTTGCGGATAATCGAGGTTACTGATATTAAATAGGCTTCGTCCCATTCTTACATGCTAAATACATACAAAATTTCAAGTCTCTATCTCAATTTGTTCGGGAGATAGAGCGTTTACAGACAGACAGACGGACGGCAAAAAATTTTTCTAAAAATGTTTTTCAAAATCTCAAGTGTCTAAAACGTGTAAATCCGTCAAAAATTTTTTTTCGATTTTAAAAACGATTGCAAGGCTTACCCTATACTATGTATGATGGGTAAGTAATACTAAAACTATAAAACTCTTATCATTGGTTCACTTTATAAATGTTTAAATACATCTCATTCAATTAAATAATTAAAATAAAATGTATTATTTTTATTTTCCTATTTTAAAATGAAAAAGAAAAAAATACGATATTCATTTGCAAAGTAAGCAGTTAAAAAAATAAGATACTCATATGCAAAATAAGTAGTTGTGGAAACCTAGCCTCTTTCCTTCTGAAATTTAATCATTTATTCGTACATAGTTTAGGAAAAGAAAAAACTTTCTTTTTTTTTTTAATTAGCTACTTCATATCAATTTAATTAATGTTACTTTATAAAAAATTTGTGATATTTGAGATTTACATTGTCATTGACAGTGACGACTAAGGACCTTGTACAACCATTCTGTAACACCAATTGCTATAGGGCCAAATGGAAGAGACATAATTTGTCGTTTGTTTTACGTTTGTGTCAGTGGTATATTTATAAATTGTAGTGTTTATTTGTCTTTTATTTTTAGAGTTCTATGAAATAACAATTTTATTTTTATTCTGCCAGCATTAGTTAAGGACTTGCTAATTTTTTTTGTCTTATGCTGTGTACAAATCATAATTGCTCTTTATATGAAAATGAATCACTAACATTATTTTGAAATTTTTGAGAAAGGAACAAAATATTAGAGGAAATAAAGGGTATTGTAAAGTTTTGCCTGTTTTTACTCAGTTACACACTGCCAATAGGATAAGAAATTCAATTGTTTAGATGCTTAATATTCCTCTCATACATGAAGCCGATGCATTCTGCATATCATAAAAATCTTTTGACTTAAAATAAATTCCACTCCAAATTTTCTGTATGACAGCATAAAAGGTATAATTTAAACCAAGAGATTAACACTGACAGCATTTCATACAGCATGAATATTATAAACCTTTGAGCACTCCCAATTGCCCTACATAACAGCAAACAGTAAAGAAATCAGCTTCCAAATAAATACAACTGTTTATGGGGTCTCTCGGAGATTTTTACTTCAAATGCACTTGAGAGGATTTAATTTCTTTTCAAAAGCATAGGCTCTGTCCAATTTGCAGAGCAGACTGTAGTTGTGTTTGTAGCTGAAATTCATAAATAAGATACTTTTTTTTAGGAATCAGAGTCTGTTTTAACCTCTTTGTGATGAGCATCTTCTACTGAATTTTAAATCTTTTATAGTAATTTTCTCAAAACAAAAAAATTTCTATTTGAAACGAGAAAATACCCTGATTAAATAAGACAAAAGTATTCATAATAAAAAATATTTGTTAGGAATAATCAGGGATCCTGATCACTTTATGTGTCACATATGTGATATTTGTCTCGAAGGGGTTTATACATAGTCTCAGCCTTAAACTATGCTAGCAGGTCCAGCTGTATGAAAGCATCCAGATGTTATTTACAATCGCTGCCAATATAGACTATAATGTTTATCCAAGCAATAGCGGCACTTTCAGTATAACATTTTTGTAAAAAGCCACTTACAGTAACGGTCAAAAGTTTATGGCCAGCAAATTTTTTTCAGTTAATTTGTAAATATA
Organism: Maratus speculifer; assembly: GCA_964019185.1. Classification (NCBI taxonomy): domain Eukaryota; kingdom Metazoa; phylum Arthropoda; class Arachnida; order Araneae; family Salticidae; genus Maratus; species Maratus speculifer. Next base: position 245,069,926 of record OZ025289.1, read on the forward strand.
CCCATATGAAGAGGAATCTCGAAGTGATATTTATACATTTTATTGACATAATAGTTAGGAACTTACTTATAGAAGAACATGTAAATATCAATAAATTTAACTGACAAATTTAAGTATAAAGGAAAACGCATGTTCTCAAAAGTTTCCGGCCACCTTCACAAGTTTGTAAAAAAGTGGTATTGTACAGCTCATATTCAAAATATTAGAATAATTACCTTTTTTTTTAGAAATTGAAAATATCGTTTGGTAATTTAATGTCTTTTAATGAAAATATGCAAACGATATTTTTATTAAGAACTTATTGTTGATTAAACTTACTTGTTATCTTAAATTTAATATCATTTTTGAAAAGATTAATTGCAAAAAAAATTATTTTGAAAAGTCAAAATATTAGAATATTTATTCAAGTGGTTCAAAATATTAGAATATTTCACATTAATTCTCCTTTAATTATTACCAATTCTTAACTGGTGGCATCATTGATTAAATTCAGACTATTTTATTTAAAATCAGTATTCTTTTTTGCAGTTTTTCTTTTTCGTCTTAAAATGGGCCTTGTGAGTGATATTCCTGAATCTACTAAACTTCGTATGGTTGATTTGTATCGGCACAGTAAAAATCAATGTTTTATAGCGAATTATTTACATTGTTCGCAATCGAGCATTAGTAAAATACTAACACAATATTCAAAAATTGGAAATTTTCAAAATAATCGCTGAAATGGTGGCCGAAAACCAAAAACATCTGCTAGAGATGACAAGAAACTGAAGCGTATAGTTAAGAAAAACCGTTTTAAAAGTGTGCGATTCTTGCACCGAAAATGGAAAGAAGAAGGAGTTGAAGTTTCTACATCAACAACATTAAGACGTCTCCATAAATTTAAATTTGAATCTCGTGTACCGAAAACAAAACCTCTCATGACTGCAAGACAAAAGCGTATAAGATTGAATTGGTGTAAATCAAGATGTTTATGGAGCAATGAAGATTGGAAAAATATATTATTTAGTGATGAAAGTATGTTTTGTGTTTCATATGGTAATCAAGGTATTCGAGTTTGGAGAATGAAGCAAGAAGCATTTGATAAAGAATGCCTTAAACGTTCTGTAAAATTTGCTGCTAGTGTCATGGTTTGGGGTTGTATGAGTGCAGAAGGACCTGGAAAGTTATGCATCATCTACGAAAAGGTTAACTCTCTGATATATCAAGAAATTTTAGAATATTATATGATTCCATCATCAGAAGATTTATTTGAAGATGATTTCATCTTTCAACAAGATTTAGCATCCCCGCATACCTTGGTGTCAACTAAGAATTGGTTCTGCCAACACAACATTAAGGTACTTCCTTGGCCACCAAATTCACCAGATCTTAATCCCATCGAAAACTTATGGTGTATAATGAAGAAAAAACTTCAAGAAAATCCTCCTTCAAGTAAAACTGGGTTAGTGGCACGTATAAAGTCTATTTGGGCTAATATTGATAGAAATGTTTGTAAACACCTTGTATATAGTATGCAAGATCGATTGTATGCTGTTATGAAAGCTAAAGGGGATGCTACAAAATATTAACTACCATTTACTTCATATTCATAAGGTAATATTGTTGCGTAAAATAAAATATTCTAATATTTTGAACCAATCTAAATTTTATTCTAATATTCTGGTGTGTTTAAGGAAGCTGTATACCTAATTTATTGTGCTGTATTTTATATTTTATAAATGTTAAAATCTTATCTAAACATTCCAGATTTAATTTATAAGAAATTTAATTGCATTTATTTAGTATAAAAAATAAATAAATGACAAATAATTTTTTCTTATTACTTTTTCTCAATTATTCTAATATTTTGAATATGAGCTGTAATAGAAAATTACAGTGATCAACAGCATTTGCAATTAGTATTTTATCGTATTACTATTTTATAAGCTTTAGTAATAAGTACTGCGGCGCAGCAACGTGATATTCATACAATCAACGGATAAAGATCGTCTATGGTACGTTTTTCTCACATTCCTTGCAATTTTGGCACAATTTCGGCTGAGTTAGAATATTTATAGTTCTGCAGACTTTTGTCAACTTATTTTCAAAGATTTTCTATTGGATTCATATTGGGCACTTGGGCTGATCATTTCAAAAACGAAATTTTTTGTGCAAAAACCATTGCTTATCGAGGTTTGCAAACATTATTTATGTCGTTATCATGTTAATAAAAGTAGTTGTGACCAAATTTTTTTCTCTAATAAGGCAGAAAATAGTGCAAGATATCCTTATACATTGTATCAGTCACCTGGCTGTGGATTTCAAATAACGGACCAACACTTTTTGAAGAAAATACTCCCCACGGCATAACATGTCCTCCGCCATGCTTCATTGTAGGAATAACGTAGGTCGAATCATATCTTTTGTTGTTAGGTTATCGGACGTTGTGTCTGCCATCACTTCCAAAACTGTTTCGAATTTGATTGATGGAAAAATAGAACTTTTTTCCAGTTTACACTTGACCAGACTTTGCGTTTTTTGGAAAACTGCAATCGGGTACGTTTGTATTTTTTTAAAATCTGAAAATTTTTTAACACCGACTCTTCCATAAAGTTATGCATCACATTAGCATGCTGATACGGTATACGGACTTATTTCAGCAATATTTTCATTCCGTAATCGCAGTATATTGCAGCGGAATTTTTATGCAGATTATCAATTGTTTTTCTCCTGATAATTTCTTTCTTCTAATAATATTCGGACCTCTGAAAGTCCTGAAGGTCATGGCCATCTTTATATAATTTTAAAATATCTTTTACGATCGATTTTAATGATCGATAACTTTGCCGCAATATCTTAAGAAGATTGGCCTTTTAGCGACAAACGAATCACTCATTTATGAACAATAATTGTTGAAATTTTGAATTCAGACTATGCTATACACGTTGATTCATTCATAAACACAACCAAAAAACAGTTTACCGATAGAAAAAAACTAAAGAATGATAAATGGCCGGAAACTTTTGCACACGCAAACTTCGAATTTTATCCCTTTGCATGAAGCATCTTCGGTATCCAATCAAAATGATCACATGGTCAGAGGTCATTCATTTATTCCTAACTTTTGAAGCAATTGTGCTTCTTCTTTGCTGAAACCTTTTGGTAAATAAATCGAAAAAACTAACTGGTCGGAAACTTTTGACCGCCACTGTATATATAAGAGAGTATCTTTTATTATCCCCCCCCCCCAATAAAAAAACCTATCAGAATGACCCATGATTGGTTAAATCTACCTTTAATGGTGGGTTTTCTGAGATGAAGCAAGTCTTCTCTCAATCAAATTGCATCATTTATTGTAATTTCCACCTTCTATGCTGTTATTTATAATTTAATAGTAAAAGTCTGCTAAGAATTGAGATTCATGACTTAAATGCAATCATCAAATGCTTATTTTGGCATTAATTTGAATTTATCTAACATAATGATTTAATTTGATTAATATGATTTATATCTAATAACTGTCAAATATGAAGAAACTTGATTGAAATTTATACTCAAAATATAAACACTTAACTTGAATTTATCAACTGAATCAAATAACTTCCACACTTGGAAAAATTAATTTCTATTTATGGCTTTAAATAATCATTCACTGCTTATTTAAACTAGTCCCATAAATTTCATAAAAATGAAGTCTCCTATGATTTTAAGTACTTCTTCACGTGTTTTTTAATCACCATTCAATGGAGACCTGTCAACCTTTGAAAACAAGAAATCATAGCATACAAAATTAAAAATAATCTGGAAGTTGGTTGGTTGGTTTTTTGGATTTCATGACAATTTTTTGCTTTGACATTTGTAAAAGTTTTTTTTTATTAAAAAAAAAAAAAAAAAAGGTTGTAGTTTGAGAGCAATTTTTATATAATAGTTTATAGACCTAAAGTCTAAAGTATAGCAACTTCGATTTTTTTTTTTTTTTTGCAGTTGGCATGTCTGTCAATGTGAACGATGTTTATGATGGTTCATTAGTTTTATACATTTCATTTAAAATTGGGATAATATTTGGTAATTTGAAATTTTTTCTCTTATTTTGTCATATATACGAAAGGATGAAAATAAATCCCTTTTTAAAAAATAGTCTTTTTAAAATTCAAAATCGAGAAATCCAACTTATTTTCCATAGACTCTTAAAACAAATTATTAAAAATATTTTCTTCATGATGAGAATCTTTGACACTAATTGGTATTTATGAAAAAGATTTCCAAAAGAAATTACCCTTTGTTTACATAATACACTAAATGTATTAAATTATCTTATGAGCCAAGAAACACTCAAATATTTCATATCAAAATAGAGAATTGCAACATTATATTTTGTAGCACAAACTGGTTTTTTCATGCATGCTAGATTATTTAAGAATCAAATTATAAACTATTGTGATAAATCTAAAATTAATGCATATAATAAATTGCTAAATAAATGCTAATAAATTAAACATTAGATAGTAAATATGTGTAGAATATAAATTTAGTGTCAAAATAAGAAATTGATGCTAATATTTTAAGATGCAAATCATAATTAACTTTTGTCCGATTGACAGTTAATATTATGATTAGCTGATAAATAATATTCAACTTTAAAGCTAGGATTTACTCTTTATGATGCAATCCCATAAAAGAAAAGACTCTTGTGCCATAAAGTCACACCTGTAAAAAGATAATAAATCGATCAGGGAAAAAAAATCTCCCAATTTGATATTTCTGCTCTCTTCTGGAAAAGCACAAATTTTCATCAAACTTCAGATTCAGTTAGAATTTGACATAAGTTGTTGCTGATTAGATTTTGGTGTAAATCACCTAACCAGTGACACTGCTATGCTTAATTTTTGTGGATGTATTAACATGTATGAGATTGAAAGTTTTGGGATTGCCACATCCAGCTAGTTTAATTGTGGTTCAAAAAGAACTTTTTTTTTTTGTATGGGGGAAAAATATACCCAGTCCAAAAGAGAGAGAAAATTAAAAGACTTGAGTGCTGCCAACTGTACAATCTGGGCACTCACAATTATGTGCAATTTATCCAATTATACCCAGAAGCAGAATTTTCTGTATCAGTCTGCAGCATACTAAAATTTATCTGCAACCCAACAGTGCTACATTAAGTCTACTAAAAAACAATATCCCATAAAAGAAGAAAAATTTGCCTTGTAAAGAAAATGTGATAAAATTATGAAATAAATACTATAAATCTAGAAACTATGTAAATTTCAGCATTTTTTTTTTTTTTTTTTTTAAAGCTGGCAGATTAATCTGTATGTTCTAAATAATCTGCAGTGCACACTGCCGTGCTGAACAATTTCTGCTACTGGACAATTACTATATACTAAAGAGTCAATAATGGTTGAAATTTGGGACCTATTTTTTATGCCACCCCCTCCCTTGAATATTGCACTTTATTCTTTTGAAATGCTTATCTATTGACTATGCTCTATCGATACACAAAGGCTTGCAGGATTCTGTGACACTAGCCTCGGACCTCTTTTTATTCAACAAGGATAAGCCTCAAAACTCATTTATGCTTTTTACCACATTTAATTAAATATAAATCAAACCCTGCATATGACATTACCCGAATACTGTATCTGACTGCTCCAAAGAGGAAAGAGCAGAGAATAATAGCAAAGATTTTTTCTCAGATATTGGAAAAAATGCATTAAAACTAAAGTAGAACTGAATGTATAATTATTTGTTTGATCCAATTCAAACTTATTAACAAATTAGATATTAAGTTTAATATGAGTGAATCATGAATGTTTTTGTCTTTTCTTTTCAGGAACCTGGTTATTTGGATGAAATATTTCAGTTAAAGGAGGGTAAAGAATTACCACTGCAGTCTTTAACAGCAGAATTATGCTATTAAGACAAAGAGACAGCTTTAATTTCTAATCATTCCCTTTATAAATCAAAATTTTATACCTACATAATACTTAACAGAATTGTATTTATATTAATTTTCAAATACAAGGGCTGCATGATAAATACCTGACTTTGACAAGAAAAACACATTTTTATGCTAAAAATATACTTTATTTTTTAATATAATTTCCTTTTAGTTTGATTTACACACTCAAACATTTTTCTATTTTTTTTTTTTTTAATCTCCTCTTAAAAAATATGATTTCTCCAACCCTTCAAAATAAGCATTTGTTTAAGCAATAGTCTCATCACAAGAACCAAATTTTTTTTTCCCTCCGAGCTATTTTCTTGATTTTGGAAATATAAAATAATCGCCAAAGGCTAAATCTTGCTAATATAGTGGATGCAGAAGCAGTTCATATCCTAATTCATAGATTTTTGCCATGTCGATGATATAGGTCTGCACACATGAATTGTCTCGATGAAAGAGAATGTTTTTCTTTCACAAAATTGTTGAAATGATCCAGTAAGTTGACATAATATTCTTCATTAATATTTTTTGTCTTTTTCAAGGTAATCAACGAGGATTATGTTGAATGTATTCAAAACAGTGTAGCCATGACTTTGTTTGTAGATAAAGCTGTCTTAGCCTTTTTTGACGCAGATTGACCATGAAAAACCCACTGTATGAACTGTTCTTTAGTTTCTGGTATACTGTGATAAATGCATATTTATCAATTGGCACCAAAAATTATTTGGATTTTGTTTTAACTTCTCCAAACATTCTTTATAAACTAACACAAGTGTGTTTAATGTCAATAGGCAGCATTTGCAGCAGCCATTTTGCAAAAAACTTTTCTATATGCAAATGAGTTGTTAAAATATTTTGCACCAATTCAATTGAGATAACCAGTCTCAGTAATCTCAGTCATTTTCACTCTCAATATCATGGACTTTTTCAATCAGTTCTGATGTCACAACCTCAATTGGTCAACCTCATTCTTCATCAAAAATTCTTGTACAGCCGCGTATGAATTCAGCTGTCCAATATTTTACGGTTGATAACGAAGGTGCAGAGTCTCCTAAAAACTTTTGAATACCCTTTTAATCTCATAAATTGTTTTCTTTTTCAAACACAGGTTTTTCATCACTGCTCAGTATTCAATTTTTTCTAATGATGAAATATCACTAAAGTTGCTCTATAGAAATGGCTTCCATTCACAAACTAACAAACTTAGTGACTTGGCTAGTTGCTATGTTTAATTTAAAAGGTTACCTTTACAAAATAAATCATTTTTAAAATTCTACTAGCACCATTTCTGGTTGAGGCCAGGTACTTATCATATTGCCCGCATATATTTACAGCTTATCAACATTCTATAATGAATGTATTTATTTCTTCATGTTATGAAATTGTGCATAACATTAACTGTTTTTGATTCTAATGGAATATGAATGTATTAAAAGAGATGTGCATTTCATATTCAGATATGAGAGGTAAAAAAACATATATTGCAAACTAAATATGTACAGATATATATTTTTCCTAATTGGAGAAGATGTAATCAAGTTTTAATTAAAAAATTGTATTATTACATTTAGATAATACTGAAAGAGTAAAAAAAAAATAAAAATAATAATTGTAGATCACTAAACCTTTTAGGAATGCCATTGTTATAAACTTTTTGTAGATTTTATGACATGCTAAATCTGTAAGTTAAGTTATTAGAAATGTACAGCAAATTATATATAAGTGTTGTAGTAATATTTTAACAAAGTACTTAATATATGAGCTGCAAGTAAGAAAAGATGTAGAATGAGTATGTGTATGTATAGTTGGTATAAAATAGCTGCTAACTGTACATTGTATCATACAAATTATGAGGTATTGGTGTATCATACAAATTATGAGGTATTGGTGATCTAGAATTAAAATAGAGTGATAAAAAAAACTATTCCTGTTTTACAATTTTAAGTGCTCATTTCATAATTGAGATTTCTATTAAAATTTATTGATGCAAAAGTATTTATGTAAACATAATGAATTTTTTATACCTATACTAATCTGTTTTCATATTTGGTTAATCAAAAAATTTTAACAGATATTTTCATAACAAGATAAATAGCTCAAAGCTTTTTTTTCTTATGTATAAAAGCTGTTAATTATCACATCCATATTTTTTTACCCCCTGTATTTCATTCTTCTGTTAAGTACATGAACATAAAATAGAAATAACTCTAATAAAATACGCTTTACCCCCCCCCCCCCCCCTCAAAAAATCATTGAAATACATTTGAAATAGGTGGTGCTTTGTAGCACAATTTTATTACAGTTAACTAGTTTCCATCTGCTTCTTCAAGTCTTTTTTTTTTTTTTTTTTGTGGTGATGCTTCCTTAGCATGGTTCTTTCCCAGCTGCCGTTTAGTTTAAAAATCACGACTCGATATTAATGCTATTTTGATGGAAATCCTTACCCATTTTGTTGTTCATGATTAAGTATTACAAATAAAACATTAAAAATATTACAGAATTCAAATATGATAGTTGGAAAATAGAATAAATTCAACTTATAACAAGAAAATTTTAATTCAGCAATGTCAGTTTAAGCAACTGAATAGGATAATTCTGTTTGTATTAAAAATAGAAGTTTGATTTTATGAGAACAATGCTTTTATCTTCAAATTTCAATATCAAAGATGCTGCACACATATATCTTTAACCTTATATTGATAACCAAGACTATTAAGTTATGACTTTTATAAAATGTCTATTGTAAAAGTACTTAAATTAGCTGTATGTCTTATTTTTTATAATCTGTTGATACTTTATAATTTTAGGAAAGCTTATTTTTACTCAATATTTCTCTAACGGGTAAATAATTAAAGTGTGTTTAAATTTTATTTAGGACATCTTATACACAAAATCTTTATAGCATTTACTTTTTTATTTACATGCTATATTTGAGGAATGTTTTTTCAAGTAGCACAACTTTTTCAAAGTATTTTACTTTTTTTATATCTGGAATTTTAGAATTTTTATTCCACTAGGTGCTTATTGCCAATGTATGCTTTATTTTTTATGCAGAATGTATAATAAACATAATTTATTGAATTTTTGTACAATGATTTTTACAAAGAGAACATAATTATTTTATGAAATTTAATATTTACAATAGAGTTATCATAAATGATCCATCATTTATCCTTGATTTCCATCATCCTTAACACTGTATTTTAGAAATGCTACATATATAGTAAAAATGTATCGATGAAAATTATAACATTACATCAGAATACGTTTGAAAGCATGTTGTACTTATACAGGGTGTTTATAAAGTCCCAGACCCATTTTGATGTTTAATAACTCATAAAATAATAAAGATAGATTAAAATTAATAACATAAATGGTTAGATAGACTCAAAAAGTTTCCTGACCCTTGTCAATGAACTTCCACGTGTGCCCCCTCCATCGCACGGAGAATATAAAGTTGACAGTCAATTTCACGCCAGGTAGCGGCAAATTCAGCATCCACAGAGATTATTGCTGTTGTAATTCTGGCTTTTAAGTCATCAATGTTTGACACTCTCCTCCTGTAAACATTGTCCTTTACAAATCCCCAAAAGAAAAAGTCCAGCGGTGTTATATCAGGTGATCTGGGTGGCCAAGGAATTGGACTTCCTCGCCCAATTCATCTTCCTGGAAGATGGCCATTCAAAAAAGTGTGAACGATGGTACTCCAATGAGGTGGTGCACAATCTTGATGTAAAAAGACATGTGGGTGAAGCTCTTCTAGTTGTGGAAGTTGCGAGGTACCATCGTTCATACTTCTTTGAATGACCATTTTCCAGAAAGATGAATTGAGCAAGGAGGTCCAATTCCTTGGCCACCCAGATCACCTGATATAATGCCGCTGGACTTTTTCTTTTAGGGATTTGTAAAGGACAGTGTTTACAGGAGGAGAGTGTCGAACACTGATGACTTAAAAGCCAGAATTACAACCGCAATAGCCTCTGTCGACGCCGACATGCTTGCCGCTACCTGGCATGAAACTGACTATCGACTTGATATTCTCCGTGCGACGGAGAGGGCACACGTGGAAGTTCATTGACAAGGGTCAGGAAACTTTTTGAAGCTATCTAACCATTTATGTTATTCATTTTAATCTATCTTTATTATTTTATGAGTTATTAAACATCAAAATGGGTCCGGGACTTTATAAACACCCTGTATATTAAACATTTGTATACTTTAAAGACTAGTGTTAGAAATCAAATTGATTGAGACATGTAATCATAGTTGATTAATAACAGTTTAAAAAACAAATCATGGTTATTTTAATAATTTTAGTCACAAAGAGCAAATTGGTGATTAAATTCAATCATGGTTAATAATGTAGTTGCAGGATACAATTAAAATTCATTAAAATAACCATGATTTGTTTTCAACACTTCCCAACATAATTGATGTTTGGCCATTCTTTTGCATTGTAACCTTAAACATATTAGGATGGCTACAACAAAACTTTCTTATACATTAATCAGCTGCAACCAAAATTAAATGAGAGACAGTCTTGAGACACCTATTAAGCAATAGACATAGAAACTTAATAAGGATCCATTTATGTCAAGGCTTACCAGAATATGAAGTTTGTTGACATTCCGTGCAGTCAGTTCTTATGGAATAACAATGACAAAAATCTGAATAAACACAGCAAAGAAGCAATACGTGTTTCTGATTTACAGCAAACCTAATCAACAAACTATGTAGTTGGATGAAATTCTGTACATTATTTCTTGAAATGGAAATTGTTAAAAATGCAGCATAAGCAGCGCCACTTATTTAATGGTTTACACGAAAACTTAATCAGTACCAATTTATATCAAGGTCTAACTGAATCTGAAGTTTATTTTTCATGATTTAATTCTCGATATAGAATTTAGCTTTGTATACAGACAGATATTTTACAAAAAAAGTCAAATCATGTGCAGAACTTACTAAATCCTTCAAAAACTAGAAGTCAACATTCTTCTTGTATAGATAGAAGAAAGTAAAAGTACTATATAGGTTGTCTTTAATGCAGCTTGCAACAACTATTACCTTTTTACATGACTACACAAAGATATTCCGAAATACACCACTGTGCAAAATAAGAATCGTCATTTAATCAACTAAATGAAAAATATATTAAAGGTTTTTTTAAAAAAACATTTTTTCATATTTTCTACAATTTGTATGTGAATGCAAAATTGTTATCAATGTGTAACAATTAGGCTGAACTTGAAGTCACTTCATAGTTATTTAGTGCTTAGAGTAACATGTTTGTAGGCTTACACTGTTTTGAAGCACTATCAAGTCATATTTAAAAGTTAGTGCCCTTTTATTGCTCTTCTTATAGATTATTCTGATGCCGACATCTTTCTGACTTCCAATTTCCTTTACTGTCATTTTTTTTTTTGTAATCATCCCCCCCCCCTCCCCCCAAAAAATCAAACTTTTGGATAAAGTTTTAAAAATATTCTTGGAATTTTTGTAGATTTTAAATTATAGTAAGTAGTATGACAGTCTTTGAACATTCAATTTTATCAGCAATCCTATGAAGTGACATTCTGATGTTATAAGCTAGAATTTGATCTCTACTCTTTTGAAGTCAGAAAACATTTTTTCCTTTCCATTGTCAAAAAGCTTTGTGAGCTAAATGAATGCCATTCAGTCTCTTTTTTGAATGCTTTGATAAAGGTGAAAATATCCATGAATTATAAGCTGTAGTTTTGAAATACTTGCACTGTTCTTATTATTTTGCTTTAGCGTAAGTTTAGTAAAATATTAGGTGTAGTAAGAAATTTTAAAACGTTTTTCAGAAAAATGGATATGCAATTAAGAGCTGAGAATAATATCTTTATTCATCAAAATAATCTCTATCATTATCTAACACCTTATGCCATCGGTCGGGCAGTTGATGGATGTCAGCAGTGTAGAATAATTCGTCTTTTGATGCGATGAAGTCATCAACCCAATTTTGCACTTTGTCCAAGTGTACAGAAGACAAGCCATTCTGAATCGACCGAAACAAATGATAGTCCCAAGGGGCTATGTCGGGACTATACGCCGGGTGTTCCAAACCTTCCTAGCCAAGAGTTACTAATGTGTCCTTGACTGGTTTTGCAACATGAGGCCTGGCATTGTCATGGAGCAATTTTATGAGGCGCAAACCTTTTCCAGTATATGGACGTTTTTGAACGATTTACTGGTTCAATTGAAGCAATTGTTGCTTGTAGCGTTCAGCTGTTACACTTATACCAGGTTCCGACAGTTCGTAATAGAGCACACTCTTCATATCCCACCAGATTCAGAGGAGAACTTTTTTGCAGAGAATGGATCGTTTCGGCGTTGATGTTGCTGCTTCGCTAGGATTCAATCAATATTTTTTGCATTTCGGATTGTCATAACATATCCATTTTTTATCTCCCGTCACGATTTTCCACAAGAAAGATTTTCTCTGTTGCCTGTTTAGCAGATTCATGCATTTGAAGACCCGCTCATCTTTGTTTTTCTGGCTCAATGCATGTGGCACCCATCTTCCTGACTTCTGAATCTTTCCCATCGCCTGTAAACGATTACAAATCGTTTTTTGGGATACCCCTAATTGTTCGGCAAGTTCTTTTTGAGTCTGAGATGCATCTTCATCAAGTAGAGATTGCAAATCCTCATGACTAGCCTTCAGTGGAGCGCCACTATGTTCTCGATCACTAACATCTAAATCACCGTCTTTAAAACACCGAAACCAAAATTTGCATGTGCTTTTCGATACGATTTCCTCTCCAAGAACAGAACAGATTGATTAATATACTTTTGAAGCATTTTTTCCTTGGTGAAATTCATAACGAATGCAGTGATGAATAAATGACTTATATGGCATCTTTGATCTTCAAAATTTCAATTTTACTTTCACTTTTCTCCCAGCTTTTGCGTCGATTTGAAAATGCTGAAATAGTTCTTATCACATGACACAAATGCGGTCTGCTAATCGGTAGGTTATTTCGCGTTAAACGCCAGACAAAATTCGCTTTAAAACTTCTTGCTACACCTAATACATACTTTGAAATAAATTTTAAAATACATACAGTTTTTTCAAATGATTGATTTATGATAACCCTTCTCCTACCAAACAGGTAGGACAATGGTCTCATGTTTTTTAGTCCTTTTTCTTTGGATGAAAATTGTATTGAATGTATCAGTCAGCAAACACATATTTCATTGTTTTCGCAATTTTTTTATCATTTTGCACCCTGCTAAAACTGGCTTTAGAGGTGGGGGGGGGGGGGAGAGTAATATCTCAGATTTTTTTTAAAATGAAGGCTGACATTTATCTTTACTACAGCTTTTGTTTTTAGTGTTTTGTTCATCTGACGAAATCCTATTTATCTCTGTATGTCTGTCACAGGGTTCATACACAAAAACTATACAGGTCAGAGCATTCAAATTTTGGGTACTTACCACTGAATACCTCTTGTTACACAACAAATCATAAAAGTTTGAAAAAGACTATTATTTTAACTAAAATATTAATTTTTATATCATCAGTTCATATTTTGTTGTTGTTTTCACTTCTAAATGATGCCAAAGTTTAAAAGGTATAAAAATTATTATATATCTAACATAAATTAATGGATTAAATGAATCCCGTGAAAAACTTGTATTTGTTTTTATTTTTGTAATTAATTCCAGAATTGTTTTAACTTCATTCTCGACCTTGTTTTTTCTTGAGTTTTGGATCACTCGAGACAACAACTCAGTTGCTATAAATCTAAAAAAAAAAAAAAAAATCCCCCTCCAAACCATATCCAGAATTGTATTTTTTGCTACGGTAAACCACATGAAACGGAAAGATAATTTTTTTTTTTTTTTTTTACTAGGATTTGATAATCTCAATTTTTTTAAATTATTGATTTTACAAATTTGTACTTCTGCTTGCGTATGTTATTTCATATGCTGATTCATAAAATCTAAAAAAAAAAAAAAAAAAAAAAAAAAAAAGAGTGAGACTACAAGTTTTCAATTTATGAAAAAAATAACTTATAGAAAAGATACTTTTTTGCACAGACAATTAATGGGAACTTATTAAAATTATGAAAACTAAATGATCATTTTTACACTTTGACATAGTTTATAACACATAAAATTTTTATAAATTTAAGATAAACTAAATTGAATTTTTGTTGGGGGAAGGGCAGTGTTGTCTTTTATCATTAGATAAGTGTGTTTATTTCAATTTGAATGTATTTTTTTACTGAGCACTAATGTAAATATCTATATATTAAAACTATAAGGGAAAAAAAGTCAGCATACTTAAAACTGGTCTCTATGCATGCGCGAGCAAGCCTTCCGGTGAGTATCAGGTGATTCATTGATGAGAACGATTCACCGTAGAGAGAGAGAAACACAATCACATTATCGCACGGAGTATCAGCTTTTACTCCATGTATCATCGTCAGAGCACATGCGTGGGCGCTATGCTCCAATGAGAGTTCAGTTTCTGCAGATGACTTTTGGTGCCTAAATACAGATAAATACTCCCATGCTCTCATAGAATTTCACTGCTTTTCCATTTTGAAATAGTAAGTTATTTGTTATTTATCATTATTTATTTTATTTTGCTGTCTCCTTTATTTATTATTATTGATTATTTTGCATAGAACTATCTATTATTTTGCTATTTTTCATAGCAAGTCACTATGTAAGTTTAGAATAATTTAGATATGGATTTAGCACATCTTCGCGAAATGTTACATCTTTTTCCCCTGCAATAGGCATGCTTGAATATTAGTATTTTTTTTTTTAAATTATAAAATCTAATCTTTTAGAAAATAGAAAGTAGCGTTGGAAATGTTTGACAAAACCCCTTAAACTTTGTACTTTTAAGTTAGCACTGAACAGCATATTGTTATTACCTTATTGTAGACAACACTGAATCTTTTAAAACACTTCGATCTATTTAAACCTTTGAATCGAGTTAATATTACCGTTAATAACAAAGTACAAAGCGGTAATAACAACATTCGTCATAATGTTGTCATTTAAATATATGCACAAATATCAATAGTAAAGAATGAATTACAATGGTGATTTTGTCATCATAGTGTATATGAATGCATTTTATATGAAATTAATAATGAATGATGACTGTTATTTATAATTTATCCATATCATGTCTTGCAGCAGAATTTTTTCTGCAGTTTGCAACACAAGTAAAAATTTAAAAACAGTCTGTAGAACGTAAAGACTAATGTCCTCTCTTCAATCCCTTACATTATGTTACAAGTATTTGCGATTGACATAAAAAGAAAGTACTTTTAAAATTAAACTACTTTTAACCTCAGAATTTTTAACACCATCCTCCATTGCCGAAACAGGGAGAAAATCCATTCAAGCACTTTATTTTCCACAACCGTTTGTTAAATATTGCGGTTGAGAAAATTTTTTGTTTTCACACAATCTTTTGCAGTTTTTTTTTCATGATCTGTTTACAAATTTTGCTATTTTTTAGACAACTTTTTGTCGAAATTTGCTGGTTTTTCAAAAAATTTTCATGAAACTTGCCGTTTTTTGAGATGTTTTGACAAAATTTTAATTTTTTGCAATACTTTGACAAAATTTGTGTTTTGTTAGGGATACCTGAAAAAAAATTGGCTTTTTTTTTTTGCGGTTTTTCAACAAATGTTAGTTTTTTTTAGCAATCTTTTGAAGAAATTTGTTATTTTTTGGGATCTTTTGACAAAATTTGCTGTTTTTTGTCATCTACACTAGAACCCCGATAATTCGGATCGGGTTTTTCGCTTTTTTTTCCAAGTTTAAGAAGCGATTGGCTAATTTCTTTAACATTAACTTGTTGCATCGTCATATTCTGAATAATAAAACAAAAAATTTTTCGCAAATCGCTTCTCAAAGTTGAAAAAAAAATGAAAAAACCGATCCGGATTATCGGGGTTCTACTGTATTTACAAAATTTTGGTTTTTTGGGGGGGGGAGGAGGTAATTTGATGAAATTTACTATTTTTTCAATTTTTTGACAAAATTTGCTTTTATTTGTGATTATTTGCCAAAATTTGCGTTTTTTATGGTGCCTAGATTTTTTTTTTTTTTTTGATGAAATTTACATTTTTGTGATACTTGGACAAAATCTCTCATTTTCTCAAGTTCTTTTGATGAAATTTGTCATTTTCTCGAGGTCTTGGAAATTTGTTGTTTTCTCGCGATCTTTCGATGTAATTTGCCGTTTTATCAAAATCTTTCAACGAAATTTTCCATTTTTTGGCAAACTTTTGACAAAATCAGCATTTTTTCCATGATACCTGGACAAATTTTGCATTTTCCTATGATCTTTTTATAAAAAATAAGTTTCTGGTAAACTTTTAATGAAATTCATTGTTGTTTTTTTGTGATCTTTTGTTGAAATGTACCTTTTTTGGCGATCCTTTGACAAAAATCCTAAGGTATATGGCAAAAATGGTGATTTTTCTTCGCACAATTGACAAAATTGATTTTTTTTTTTTTAGACCATTTGTCAAAATTTAAGATATCAATTTATAGTTTATATCATGTTTTTCCCGAGATATATAGCGAAATTGGTGATTTTTCTTTGTACAATTGACAAAATTGATTATTTTTTCCTTTTTTTATAGACCATTTGTCAAATTTTACATTACTTTAGTTAGATTACTTAGTTTAGAAATGATTGCCTAAATTTTTCAGAAAATTCAAAACAGAATCATCCTTGATTTATAGTTTTTATCATGTTTATATCAATTTATAGTTTATATCATGTTTTTCCCGAGATATATAGTGAAATTGATGATTTTTCTTCGCACAATTAACAAAATTGACTTTTTTTTTTTTTTTTTTTTTTTGAGACTAATTGTCAAAATTTATGAATTTTCAGATCTATGACAGATTTTTTTTTTTTTTTTTTTTTTTTTTTTTTTTTTTTTTAAAGTTTAGAAATGATTGTCTGAACTTTTCAAAAAATTCAAAACAGAATCGTCCTTGATTTATAGTTTTTATCATGATTATATTATCATGTTTATATTGTGTTTTCTGACATATTTTTATATTGTGTTTTCTGAGATATTATAGCAAAACTGGTGATTTTTCTTTGCACAATTAACAAATGTTATTTTTTATTTTATTTATTTATTTTTTTTTTTTTTTTTGACTATTTCTCAAAATTTACAATTACTTTAGTTAGATTACTTTGTTTAGAAATGATTGCCTAAATTTTTCAGAAAATTCAAAACAGAATCGTCCTTGATTTATAGTTTTTATCATGTTTATATCATATTTAATGATCATGATTATATTATCATGTTTATATCATGTTTTCTGAGATATATAGTGAAACTGGTGATTTTTCTTCACACAATTAACAAATGTTATTTTTTATTTTATTTATTTATTCATTTTTTTGACTATTTCTCAAAATTTACAATTACTTTAGTTAGATTACTTTGTTTAGAAATGATTGCCTAAATTTTTCAGAAAATTCAAAACAGAATTGGCCTTGATTTATAGTTTTTATCATGTTTATATCATGATCATGTTTTTCCCAGAGATATATGTGTGAAATTGGTGCTTTTTCTTTGCACATTTGACAAAACTGTTTTTATATATTTGTCAAAATTTACTATTACTTCGGAATTTTCAGATTTATGACGGTTTTTTCTAAATTTAGAAATGATTGCCTAAATTTTTCCGAAAATTAAAAAAAGAATAGTCTTTGATTTATAATTTAATGTGAATCGAAGCTTCGTTAATTGTATGTGATCCTGATAATGTTATAATGGAACATGGTAAATGATTTCTAGCATTTTTAAAAAACTTTAACGGTTGAAAAATAGTCTGCAGACATTCTCAACTCAAATTCTGCAATATTCATTTATTGCAGGGGGAAAATATGTAACATATCGCGAAGATATGCTAGATCCTTAACTAAATAAGCTTAGGACTTGCTATGAAAAATAGCAAAATAATAGATAGTTCTATGCAAAATAATGGAGATTGAAATAGACACAGCAAAATAAAATAATGATAAATAACAAATAACTTACTATTTCAAAATGGAAAAGTGCCAGAAGAGAGAAATTCTATGAGTGCATCTGTGAATGTAATTTGCTTGGATATTTCTTTTATAGCTGAAAAAAATACTTTTTTTTTTCTTTGGTGCTTTCATATTGTTGCCGTCAACTTGCGAGATATTTTTCTCGAGATATATAGCGAAATTGGTGATTTTTCTTCGCACAATTGACAAAATTGATTTTTTTTTTTTCCCTTCCAGGACCATTTGTCAAATTTTATGAATTTTCAGATTTATGATGGATTTTTCTTTTTATATTTAAAAATGATTTCTTGAATTTTTCAGAAAATTCAAAACAAATTGTCCTTGATTTATAGTTTTTACTATGTTTATATCATATTTTATGATCATGATCATATTATCATGTTTATATTAATGTATAGCTTATATCATGTTTTTCCAAAGATATATGGTGAAATTGGTGATTTTTCTTCGTACAATTGACAAAATTGATTATTTTTTCTTTTTTTATAGACCATTTGTCAAATTTTATGATTTGCCTAAATTTTTCAGAAAATTCAAAACTGAATCATCCTTGATTTATAGTTTATCTCATGATCATGTTCATGTCAATTTATAGTTTATATCGTGTTTTTCCTGAGATATATGTGCGAAACTGGTGCTTTTTCTTCACACAATTGGCAAAATTGTTTTTCTTTTTCCTTTTTGATATTTGTCAAAATTTACTATTACTTCGGAATTTTCAGATTTAAGACAGTATTTTTTAAAATTAGAAATGATTGCCTAAATTTTTCGGAAAATTCAAAACAGAATCGTCCTTGATTTATAATTTAACGTGAATTGGAGCTTCATCAATCGTATGTTATCCGGATAATATTACAATGGATCATGGTAAATGATTTCTAGCATTTTTTAAAAACTTTAACGGGTGAAAAATAGTCTGCAGATGTTCTCAAGAGTCTGTGACGAGTGTCGCACCAGTGCACAGATTCTGCGCCTGGCATCATGTGATATTGGTGTTTTGTCTGTAAATGGAAAAGCGTCAGATGAGAGAAATTCTATGAGTGCATTTGTGAATGTAATTTGCCTGGATATAAAATGCAAGTTTTTTTTTTCATTTTTTGAAGTTAATAAAAATTAATCTTTAAAAAATTCTTTTATAGCTGAAAAAAATATTTTTTTCTCTTTGTTGCTTTTATATTGTACTGTCAAGTTTTGATGGGTTCCATCTAGTTATTTCTTAACATTGTAAAAGTAAAAAATTCAGGGCGAGGAGAGGGTTGTCCAAGGAGGGGCTATTTTCTAAATTTTGTTAAGTTTGGGATAATTAAAGAATCAATCGCTTTAAACTTTGACATATAGTTTATAATATATAATAAGAATAAGGATAAAGTTTTTTGAAAGAGATATTAAATGAAACCCTCTGTGTGATCTGTGATCGCACTTACCCACTTGTTTTATTTAGTTTTAAAAGAATTTAAATTATGTGCTGAAGTGGCAGAAGAGAATTTTTTTTTTCTTGAGGGTAGGAGGATGCTACTAGAGAGCAACAAATAAGGCTTTAAAAAAAAAAAAAAAAAAAAAAAAAAGCCTTTTGAAAAAATTGAATGCAAAGGGATAAGCATAAATTTCAAAGAGAGAAGTTGGGAGAGATAATTTAGATCAGGACTGCCCAACACAACACTCGCAGGCACAATGGCACCCTTTTGAACATTTTCTGTCATTAGGATTTTTTTAATCAAAAATTTTATTAAAGGATGCTTTAATTAAAATCCTTTATATTTGCTTGAGCAATGTTTTTTAAATCTCTGCAAGTGTAATTTTCACATTGAAAATGAAAACATTTTAAAAATTTAATCATGTGTTATTGCCATTTTCACTAATTTATAGTTATTCTTAAAAGGAAATTAGGAAGACATTGATAAAATTTGGCAATAACTTTTTCAATATGTTAAGAAAATTGCAGAAAAATAAATGCCCACTTCATCCAACCTTCATTCATAAAAGTTCTTTTTCTTTTTATTGTTGTTACACTGGCCCACTGACTGTTTTATAAAACAAGGAAAGAGATGTCATTTTCTCCCCCAAATCATTGAAAATTTAAGCAACTTTTTCATTTTGCCAAAAAACTATATGAAAAGATTTCCATCAATGAAAGCGATTCCAGGCTATCTCTTTAGAAACACTGATGGATTGGTCACTATATCATGCCTATTTTTGCTTTGGTACTTTTTATAATAGCAAATTTGCACCTTCAAATAAATCAAGGAATATTTTTGCAGACTAAAAAGAACCTATCAACATCTCTGTCATTTTATTTTAATTATAAGCAAGATTTAATTTTCTAGCTCCTTCTACTTAAGAAAAAAAAGAGAGAATTTGCAGAAAAATGTATAATTTGTTATAATATTTTGATTATTTTTTTTTACGGAATTGAGATATCTGTGGGCCTTATGCCTTCTACTGCAACATGCATTTGCATGTATGTATCATTATTAATACTGCAAGATAATTTTGTTGCATGTTTTGAGTCATGTTAATAACAGTGCCCTTCATTATTTTTCAAGAGTTGAGATTTGCCCTTGCTTAGTTAAAGGTTAAACGAGCCTGATTTAGATTATTGATATAAAATAATAACAAATAAGACAAAATATTAAAAAACAAAAAGTTTTATAGAGTTTTAATTTTGTGTGTTAAGAAAACAATTTTAATTCGGATGAAATTACTGCCAAAATGCAGAAGATTATCATATTTGAAGTAGTTACTAACTGAAATAAATTTCTTATATGGCATTTGAAGCTTCTAGATTTTACACTAGGCTATATAACAGAATTAAAATACATTCCATAAAA
Source organism: Maratus speculifer (assembly GCA_964019185.1). Lineage (NCBI taxonomy): Eukaryota > Metazoa > Arthropoda > Arachnida > Araneae > Salticidae > Maratus > Maratus speculifer. The sequence continues at coordinate 245,090,762 of OZ025289.1, forward strand.
GATATTATCAAGTAAGCTGTAGAGGATAGAAAAGATTATTTTACTTACGATTAATAATCTGTTGCTATCAATCCAATCTTATAACTACTACAAGACATGTAACTGCCAAGAAATTTGGATTTTCTAATGTATATACATTATTTAAATAAGTTTTCTTAAATACAAAATCAATATACCCACAAAAATATAGATTTTTCTTTTTTTTTTTTTGCCACTTTTTAAAGGAAACTCAAAAGAAAATTCTAAAAAGGTTTAAATGATTATGCAATGCATTTCATTAAAGAAAACATCAAAACAACATACAAGATATTTTTAAAAAGGTGGTGGAAATAAGCAAGTAAGCTCATATAAGAATGGACAAAAGTGAAAGCAATCAATAATTTGTAACTTTGTAGAAATAAATTTATATATGTTACACTTTTTATAAATGTTATCTTTAAAGAAGTCGATTTCTTTACTTGTTTTATTAAAATATTTTTCAATCAAAACCTTTGTTATGAGTTAAATTATGCTAAACATTTTATAAAATTTAAACATGTTTGTATACAGACTCACACACAAAATAATATTCAAAATATTTATTTATGTCTCAGATTAGTACAAAACATTTAAACTAAATAAGCATTATAATACTGTTCAAATTTAGATGTGCAGCAGTTTAACTCCTTGCATTGGCTTAAAAAACAGAAATTTAACAACATTAGCTCTCACTATGAATACCAATCACAAAAAAGTGTATATAAAGAGAAGTGTATATAAAAAAAGATCAGTAAACAACAGAAAAATATACAACAAATAATTGATGGAAAGATAAAACAGTTTTGTGTAAATATTCCATTTTTAACAATATATAAATGCAATAGTATAAATAAACAAGCACCAATTTAATGATTGGTGAATGAAAATAATTACAAAGTCAACAATATAAACTATTGATTTACAAGTTGGCACATTTAAAGGTGAAATATTTTTTATGAAAGAACAAGTATTGAAAAAAAATCTGGTCACAATCATTTTAACTTATAATTTTTAAAAATAACAATTTAATGAACTAACTTGCATTCCCTACTAAAAAATGTTTACCTACACAAATCTGAGGAAATGTTGATATTTAAACTTCTCTAAATATCGACAGACTATATACATATTATGATTTAAATAAAAATGAAATCAACTCTACATGTAGCATAAATCTGCCTTTCTGGGTTAATTTTAAGTAATTGAAAAAAAAAAAAAAAGTGTTCAAATAAAAATGATGCTTATTAATAAAATAAGCTATAAGGTAGTTTACTCTTATAAGCAACACCATGAAAATACTGGATTTTGAAATAATTAGAACGAATGATTTCTAAGCAATAAAGAATATTTTGCATTTTAGATTGTTTAACAAATTTTTAAAGCATTCTGATAATATCAAAATAAGATAAAGAAAATGCAATTAAAATCTATAATTTACCAGTAAAATTACTCATGTGCAACTATTGACCTCCCTCCCCTTATTTAGACATAAGATAAAAGTTTCTCAGGCTACAAAATAAGAATATATCCATGAAAAATAATGAAAGAAAAAGTCATTCTAGATAGGAAAATAAATATAATTTCTTGACGCAATTTAGAATTTAAAATAACAACTCATATGATTTCACTAATATGCATAACTTTGATGATTATTGATAATTATTTAGTTTACTTAATAAGACCGATAATTTGCATATGCATTTAACATAACAACGAATAAACAAATGAAAAAAATCAATTTAATGCAAATGAAAATTGAACCATTAAAGGTTTAAAAATATATTAATTTAGCCAAATTACTATTTATAATTTTTAATATCCATCCAACAATTCAATTTGTTATTATTATTTTTTTAATTTTACATTAATTTGATGCACTAATTAATGTGATCATAAACTATTATATTTTTAAAAATATACAAATAAAACATTAAAATTCGCTGAAGTTTACAAGAGTGTAAAAATCAACAAGTGCTGTAACAATATGGCACATATAATTTTCAATGTTAAACAAAACTGAAAGATAAAATCTTAATATTAAAAAAAGTACAGAAAAAACAGTGCACAGAACTTAAAAGTAATAGGATAAAATTTGAACATGTTTAATTATGTTATTGCAACTTCTGCTGCATTTTTTTTTTTTTTTTTAACTTAAACTTTAAATATGTTATTAGTATTTTTGCTTCAAAATAATTAAAAAAAAATAAAAGTATTCATTTTATGCATTTAAAACTAAATAAGGAGCTGTTTTAGTATAAGGACACATCTTTAAACAATTAGATCTTTTTTCAGACCTTTAAATTAAAGAAATTTTTAAAATAGTCTTAATAACATCATAATGAAACAAAGAAAATAAGAGCTTAAATCTAATAATCTACCAGTAAAATTACTTATGTGCTATTATTATTTCCCCCCTCTTATTTACACATTATAATATACAAATTTCTCGAAGAACCAAATAAGATTATCAAAACTCTTAAAAACAATGAAAGAACAAGTTTCTATATAAATATGTATGAGAAAATAGATATATTTGGCATTATTTTAAACCGGTGATTTTACTGATATACACCAATTCTAATCACTTTGACAATGAATTTCTACAGTTTATTTAATAAGACAGATAGTTTAAATATGCAATTTGATATAAAAACTAAAAACAAATAAATGGAAATAAAAACATATGTATTTGGAAAATAAACATGGCTGCAGAATACAATATATATAAACTACAATGGCACAAATGAATGATTAAAAATTAACAATAATAACCAACTCCACAATAACTAAGCACATTGATAATTATTGTAATCTTCCACTTTTAATGCAAATAAAAACTCATAACAAAAGAAAAAGATACTGGATTTTTAAAAAAGGTATTAAACTAGTCAAATTACTGTTTACAATTTTTAATATTCATCTCTGCTTTACTAATTCTTTTTTTACATCTTACATTAATTTGAAATACTAATTAATATAACCATAAACTGTTCTATTTTTAAAGATATGCAAATTAAATATTAATTATTTTAATTATTATTTATTAAAATATTAAAATTCATCAAAATTTATGAAAGTGCAAAAATTAAATGTTCTGTAAAAATATGGCACATATAATTTTCAACAGTAAATATTGAAAAATATAGATTCTTTTTTTAAAAATATCAACAGTGCAAATAATTTACAAGTAAAAAGATAAAATTTAAATATGTTCAATTATATTATTTTAACATGTTTAAGTATATAATTGCAACTTCTGCTGTATAAAAACTTATTTTTAAAATTCAAACCTTAAATAGATTATTCTATCTTTTAAATAAATATTTTTAGTTTCAAAATAAAGTAAACAGTAACTCAAAAGAATATCCATGCTTAAAAATAAATAAGGCATTTTTTTGTTTAGGCACTTATCTTTAAATAATTATAAAGAAAGAAAGAGATCATATTGAAAACAAATGCTAATTTTAATTAGTTAAAAATAAAGTGTAAACTTATAAGCATAGTTTTGCTATAACACAAAACTCTTAGTAAAATGCTACTAGCTTATATTTTTTACAGTTCACAGTTTTTATGCTTTGTCTGCATGCTCCATAGCATATAAACCTTCTTGCTTAAGCCTCATTAACATTGGTTTGTAGATTTCAGGAGCCATGGGAACAACCATGCCTTTTGTTTGAATTTCATCTGGAAATATAAAGGATTGTGACTTAATATAGAAGTAAAACATAATAAGAAAGATAAATGGTTTTAAAATATTACATAAAATCATTTTTATTTTATGGGTATCCACCAGTAATATTTTCCTCTAAACTGCTTATGATACATTCTAAAAAACACAACAACACATTTGCAATTGCAGCAATTTATTTTAAAATTTTTTGGCGAAAGATAACACTCATGTCTTTAAAAATTGTACAATTTTATAGATGAAATATATTACCTTATTTGAAAAATTTTATTAAACATTTTTTCCATGTTTCCAATAGACATCAATAAATGATACTACCAGTGCTGCTAGTTTTTTGTATGTATTAAAAAGGACAGATTTTATTGTTTTTATGTATTTCCTTTTAATTTGTTATTATTACCTCTCTTATAAATTCAATAAGGGGTATATTTTAAACGATATTACATAAAATAACCTTCAACAAGTCTTTTTGTTTTAACAAAATGTTTTATTCAGGAAGGCCATGCAAGAAATCAGGAAAAGCATTCTAAATTCCAGCATCTCTATGACTTTCTTCACTTGATGAAAGGCCAAAGATGTCCCCTTTTCTCTACTTTCATTGGGAATTTCAAATATACTTTGCATATGGTTGGTAGACTTTGTATCTTTCTGTACGTCAAGTTACAAGAAAAGCTGACAGAGTAGAGAGTTATATTTAATTACTCTGTGAAAGCAAGGAAAAACCTTAGTTGACATTGACCTTTGAAAGGAGTGGTATGTAATGATTGTGAATTGTATATACACCATTTTTGTGTTGCACGGTATAACAGCTATAAATGCTATGTGCAGTGCACATGCTACACATACTTACTGCTCATGATTGCACTGAATCCACATACTGTATACCATTCCTGTAAATTTTATAAACACTATTTTCAATAATTGAAAAGTATAACATTACTAAAACATATTTCAAGAATTTTCACATATATTGTTATTGAATTCTTTTATGTGACCCTGTAAATAAACTAGCGTCAGTGTGTTATACTGATGGCCCGGGCTCTATTCCTGGCATGGAAACTTTTTCACTAGGTTGGCATTTACGCCTATAAACAATTAAAAATTTGAAATTTTATTTTCATTTGAAATATTGAAAAATGTTATAAATAAAGTTTTTGAAAAGTGGAAGAATCTCATCCCTGAATTATACAATCTATTTTTTCCATTATTAAATGTTACTAAAAAAGGTGCTGATTTTCTAAAAAAACCCAAAATGATCAATATATAGCAAAAATCAATAAATAAAAGTAAATTATTCTAACTGCTTCAGTAGTTTTTGAAAAAAAGGTATGTCAATATCAGTTGTTTTCCAAATTTTTGAAATAACAGGTTTAAAAGAATCTGATTGTTGTCAATTTTAACTGATGAATTGCAGCAAAAATCTTTTCAGCTTATCAGATTTACATAAAAACTTTCATTACAGTTTTCCAAGTCATCTTCTGGCAATTGAAATTTTCTTTTTGATAAATAGTTTTAATTTATGATATTTTGTTAATGAAGTGATATTGCTTAAAAAGAAATCTGAATCAATGCAAGAAACATTTAAACTAAAGAGGATTATTGTAAATAGATCCTTAACAAGATATGAAAAAAAAAAATTAAAGCATTGTGATGATAAATTTCTTTTTATAAACTTTGTAGCCATATAGAAATGAAAAATGATTATTAGATCTAAAGCACATGAGTCACAGATTGTCTTATACATGATATCAATTATATCTCATTTCAAGAAAACATTTTGCTGATAACAGCTAATTCTTATTATATATTTTCAATTTGAAATCATCCAAAATCGAGGCTGAAAATACACAGAAAAATTATTGATAACATTTTTGAATCGTTACTATGGCCAAGCTTACCACAATGGGAATAACAGATCAATCCAATTAAAAACATCCTTGACCAGCTTACCATGTTTGGAATAAAGGAATAATCAAATAAAAATCATATATATTTCACACACCATATTCCATATATGCATCACAGATAAAAATCTAACTAAATTCATATTATAGTTGTCTTTTTGTGAACAGTGTCATTAATCAACAGAATATCCATTTAAAAAATGTTTCTCTTTAAAATTTGGCAATTATTTCATTAATCAATTTGATGATCAAAATGTATGGAGTGATCTCTTTTTAGAGGCAACTGTATACAGTAATCATATACAGTATACGACCCATTATACTACACAGACTACTGAAATCAGAAAAAGATTCAAATAGTTTCTGAATTTGTAAATTTTTACTTAATTTTGAAAATTTTATAGATTTTTATATATATATATATATATATTTTTTTTTTCAGTCCATTGTGTTTCAATGTATAACCTGTAAAATATGTTACTTCAGAGGCAAGGGAAAAAAATATATATATATATATATTTTTTAAGTTTAGTTAAAAATTAATTTGTTCTACTATTCAATAGAAAAAAAAAATCCAATATTTCACAAGGGGTGATTATAGTATAAAATTTACAAAAATGTAAGGCATTCGGTTCCAAAAATTTTTTAAAAATGATCTTCAGCTAGAAAATTTGAACATAAAAAATATTGCAAATTTTGACATATGGTCATTGAAAAGAATCAATTAAGTCTATCATTCACAGAATAAATCACCAATTTTATAACAGGATTGTGTAAACAATGAAAATTTGGTCAAAGGATAGGGGAAAAAACTCTTAATTTTGTATAAGGACTTCGAAAAAACACTAATTTCATCAAAAGATTTTGAAAAAAAAACTAATACTGCTAAAGAATAATGGGGAAAAAACGCTATTTTTGTCAAGGAATAGCAGAAAAAACATTTCTTTCAAGGATTTTTTTTTTTAAATGCAAATTTTTTCAAAAGATTATAGGGAAAAATATATATATATGTAAAAAAAAAACAATTTCAACAAAGGACCATGAAAAAAAAAATGCTCATTTAGTCAGAGAATCTAAGGCCCCCTTCCCAACCTGCAAATTTCATCAAAAGATTGCTAAAAAGAAATGAACTTTGTGAGGACCCGAAATCTGGAAATCCTTCATTCCTGATGATTTCTGATAATAGGTCGTGTACTGTATATTCAAAGAAAAAAAAAATTAAGTTCAAAATGAACAGACGTGTAAAATTTAATATAGAATGTATTCAGTTTTAAAGTAAAGTTGAAAGTCAGGGTAGCAGAGTGGTTTAAGGTTGTTGTGGTTCTCTGAATAAGACTTCTGTTTGAACCCCACGGAAATTATGACAGAATAATTTCCGTAATATTACTCTTTTAATAAGACTTGGATTTGAACATCACTTATGACGGAATAATTTCAGTAATATTACTGGAGATAATTTTTTTCAGTAATTTGATATTTTACTTCAGGAGAAGTTATACATTTCTTTTTTTTTTATTAGAGTGCTTTATAAATATATTAAGTAAAATTTAACACCCATCAACATTTTTTAAATTATTAATTCTGTATTAAAAATTTTTGAAATTAAAATATTTTGCATGTAATAATTGATTAAATAAATTGAACTGATCTATAATTTTTTGCTATTGTTTGTGCGAACATTTTTAAGAAGATATATACACTCATAAAAAAAAGAAGAGAACAGAGAAAAGGAAAAATATCCATATAAGAACTTAAAAGAAATTATTCTGATATCCAAGCTTAACAATTAAATAATGTCTGAAAATGTAAAATTAAATTAAAGTAATTAATATATATTAGAAATTGCAAGCTGCAAAAAAGTAAATTTTATGTTCAGTGATATAGAAGCAGATTAATAAAAATAAATTTAATTCAATTTATAGGTCATGTTAAAAAAATTAAGAAAATACTAAAAATTATTTTTTAAAAAAAATGAGACTCTATTATAAGTAAAAATAAAGGTTTTGCTCATTCAACTAATATTTTTTATCAAACTCCTATTAAAACGAAAGCATAATAGGTTTTAAAATACAAACTTCAAATTCTTTCACTTTATTAATATAAGCAAGTTAGATTGACAGTACCATATATCACCTTATATGTAGAGGAATTACATACAAGTAAAATAATATAACAATTCAAGTTTTCAATGCTTAATTTAAAAGCAATTAATTTAAAATTTAAAAAATTTTGCAATGAAATTGTAAAATTGTTTACTTCCAAATCTTAACTTTTACTATCTAGGTGAATATAATACAAATATGTGTCTACTCAGTGCTGTAATTGTGCAGGAACGCATGGGAGCCCGTTCCCAGAAATATTTGGTTTGCTACTGAAAAAAAAAGAAAAAAAAAAAAAATCGTACAAGCACAATCCCACTTTTTCTTCAAGCAAAAGGTTATTTTTTGCTAGTTTTAAAAAGATTCATTTCCATTTTTCAAGAAAGGAGATTTTCGACCAATAACATGCTTTGAGGCTGTCCTGCTGCCTCATCCCCTTGAATACTAGTCCTGAGTGCTGACACAAAAATAACAACTGCCAAAGACTGATTTTAAGAGTGCACAGGCCCCCTATGGTCCCCTACCAGTATTTTATAAAAGATTTCTTAGACTTCTTTAATCTGAGAAAAATAAAATGAAAAAACTTTAAAAAAATTATTGGTACCAAAATTGAAGGGACTGTAGATACACTGAAAAAATCCACCTTTGGCAGCCGCCATTTTTTTGTCAGTGCTGAGGCCTAGTTATTCAGGGGGCAAAAGTTCTGAACTGACGCCAGTTGCCCTATTCTTATTGAATGAAAGCAAATTGCATTACTATAAAAACTTCAATATAATAATTATTACTGTTAATTTTTTTTTTTTTTTAATTTGCTTTTGGCTAAACATTTCAAATTGGCTTTTGGGTTAGCAAAAATCCAGTAGCATCATAATCTATGAAAAGTTGAGTTATTTTTTTTTCCAACTACAGCACTATGTCTACTCATTACAATGCAACTTATTTCTACATTGTATAGATCATGTTGCATTGTTTATTAATATATTCACTACAAACCTGAGGTTTTGTAATCCTAAATATTTATATATGGGTTCAATCAACCTAACTGGTTAAAATAATCATCTGTACCTTGCAGACAAAACCATTTACCCCGATCAAATCACAAAAATAAACTTATCATTAGTGCATGCTAAAACAAATCAAACATGATAATATTTGCATGAAATTGCAGGTCATTAATTAAAATTTAGCATATTTAATTTTCAAGATTAAAGTTAAATATTAAATATTTAAAAATAATGTCCTTAAAAAAGTATGTTTTAGAATATTTACAAACAAGTTTTGAAAGTTCTGTCAAAATATTATAGAAGATTTACAGTATAATTGACAGTTCCCTTTCAACTGGTCAAAAAATATTAGAAAATTGATTCAGTTATTATACCATTTCACAAACTAATAAAAATAAAATAAAATTTTTTGGATTGTTAAATAGAGCACCACTTGTTACAATAAAAAAAGAACAGTTTGATGAAATATATTTTAATTAATTAGGAAAATTTAATCAAGAAACCTATTGATTTTTTTCCATAATTACTATATGTTACTGTATACACGATTTCTCAAAAATTATAAAAGATAATGGTTGAAATTTTCTGAGTGCATTAATATTATACTTTTGCATAAAATGAACTAAAATCTTAGAATTATCTTAAATAATAAAAAAATTATTTAAAAACAGAGAGAAATTGTACAGTTTTTTTTTTTTTTTCCATTTTCTATTATTAATTTAAATATTATAAATGAAGATAATTAAAAAAATTTAGTTCATTATGTTAAGCAAAGTGTTATCTTTAAATTAAAATCAATTTAAAGTTATTTAAATGAACATGAGATATCATGCACACACAAAAAAAGGTTATTAAGTTTTCTAAAATTCCTTTAAATATTTTTCATTAAGTAATGCTATACTTGACAATCCAAAAAAATTCACTCAATTTGCTTTATTCATTAGTTTGTAAAAAGCTATGGAAATTAGATCAGTTTTCTAGCCTTTTTGACCGGCTGAAAAGGAACTATTCTCTTAGAAGGAAACCAATGCTACCACGAAACACCTTTCAAAGAAAAACAGCAAATGTTAAAATTATCACAAAATAGAAAAATGCTTAAAATAACAAATTATTTATAGTAAATGAAAGAGGAATTTAAGTATTGTTTGCTCATTTTCTAACTTTAAATGAAACGCGATATTGGTACTTTGTGTTTTCTTGACAATTACAATTTAAAATAAAGAATACTGCCCAGTTAAACTGAAGGCATTGAGCTCACAGGTTACAAATACTAATTGCACATTAAAGCTTTATATTTTCAAGGGTTAATTCCGTTCCAAAAAAAAAAATTAAGAAGGGGAAACAGATCTCCCCTTTTCTCTTTTTTTATACTTAATCATTGAACCTCCTATACTACCAAAAACATGCTTTATCATATAAAAAATCTATATCCAAAATTCAGAGCAAATTAGATAATTCTTAATAAAAACCCATTTAGCATTTATATAATTTAAAAAGAGTTATCCCCCTCTTTTATACTTAACCATTAAACTTCCAAAACTATTCAGAGATTTGAACGAAATCTGACAATTCTGCTTGAAAAACCCATTTATATAAATTAAGGGGGGGGGGGACATTAGAACCCCTGTTCCCCTTATTTATACTTATTCAATGAACACCTAATAACAGTCACGGAATCGCCTCATCAGAATGATCCTAATCTAAATTTTGAACGAAAATTAATTCTGCATGAAAATCCCATTTATATCAACTAACGGGGGGGGGGGGGGGGCATTAGAGCCCCTGTTCCCCTTATTTATACTTATTCAATGAACACCTAATAACAGTCACGGAATCGCCTCATCAGAATGATCCTAATCTAAATTTTGAACGAAAACTTAATTCTGCATGAAAATCCCATTTATATCAACTAACGGGGGGGGGCATTAGAACCCCTGTTCCCCCTATTTATACTTATTCAATGAACACCTAATAACAGTCACGGAATCGCCTCATCAGAATGATCCTAATCTAAATTTTGAACGAAAACTTAATTCTGCATTAAAATCCCATTTATATCAACTAACGGGGGTGGGGGGGCATTAGAACCCCTGTTCCCCCTATTTATACTTATTCAATGAACAACTAATAACAGTCACTGAATCGCCTCATCAGAATGATCCTAATCTAAATTTTGAACGAAAACTTAATTCTGCATGAAAATCCCATTTATATCAACTAACGGGGGGGGGGGGGGGGGGGGGCATTAGAACCCCTGTTCCCCCTACTTATACTTATTCAATGAACACCTAATAACAGTCACGGAATCGCCTTATCAGAATGATCCTAATCTAAATTTTGAAAACTTAATTCTGCATGAAAATCCCATTTATATCAACTAACAGGGGGGGGGGGGCATTAGAACCCCTGTTCCCCCTATTTATACTTAATCAATGAACACCTAATAACAGTCACGGAATCGCCTCATCAGAATGATCCTAATCTAAATTTTGAAAACTTAATTCTGCATGAAAATCCCATCTATATCAACTAACGGGGGGCATGAGCCCCCCATTCCCCCTCTTATACATATCGAATGAACTCCAAAAACTAATCAGGGAAGCGCCTTGTCAGGATATACCTACATACAAAATTTCAAGTGGATCGGATATTTTTATCATGAGTTATCGCGTTACGTACATACGAACATACATACAGAACGGACGGGCACATAAGCTCTCAGGCTATGATAGCCTGTGAGCTAAAAACTATTGAATATTTCATTTTTTTAAACACTCCAATAAGGTTACATTAAATAAAAGCACATATTATCAAAAACTACATTAGTATTCGATAGTGGATCACAAATGCTATATTTAAAAACAAATAGTTCGGTGGAAATATATCAAACAACAAAAAGAAAGTGGTGATTTTACAATAATGCAAACAGACAAACAGAATTATTACACAAATGTTATGCATGCCATTAAAAGTTATGATATGGCATTTAAAAATAAGCAAAGAGGAGCAAAGACTATTCTAATTAAAACAGAATGTGAATATTGCTTAAATCAGTGTTGCCATTTATTGCTTATTTATTGTGCAATTTAGTTCATGAAGGTCTTTTTTTATTCTACAAAATTCAATTTTAAATTAGCAGTTTTAATAAAAATAGTAAACTTTTAAAACAAACTTGCAGTATACTTACTTTCCAATACCATTTTAGCAGCAATGGCTGCTGGATAACCCACAGTTTTTGCCATTGCACTGTATCCATCTTTATCCCCATACACTACAAAATCAATATGCCTCATTTCCTAAAATTGAATTTCATGTTATTAGATTCACTTTAAAACTAAATAAAAAGATAAAAGAAAATCAATAGTATATATTACTGTTTTATTGTCAGGCCACTGTATACCAATATTATGTCTCAGAATGATAACATCTCGTTCACCAGGTTCTACAGAAAAGATAGTTACAGATATTTAAACAAATATATAGATACATTTATTCATATGCTTCATATGAATTGTACTATTAAAAAAAAAATGCTAACAACTAACAACCCTTTATAACTCATCTAAAAAAAAAAATAGAATTAACTAAAGTAAATGTTTGGATCTACTACTAATTCAAACAATACATGAAATTGAAAATTTCTCTACATTTTTGTCAATTAATGAAGAATCCAAGACCAATATCAACTTAAAGAGAAAAAAAATATTATAAATTTCAGACAGAATAAGATTGAAATCTTTTGTTGTAACAATAAGGACAAATATTTTGTGTTTTTTCAGACAAAAAAAAAAAAAAAAAAAAAAAAAAAAAACTTAGCAAAACAAATAACAGATCTTTTAAAATGTTATGTATGCTTACCATTCAAGACAAATCCAATCTCCAAAATCCCCTTTCTCACCTTTTAAATCCATCTCTGTTTGTAATGCAATAAATAACTTTGAAGGAAATGCTACAGGAAATACTAACTCTAATTGAAATGCAGTTAATAACTTTAAAGTAATTAGCAGAAAACATGCCAAGAATAAAAAAAAAAAAATATTCCATTCATGATCTTGTTCAGTTTCCTCCAGATAGTGAAAATATAGTCTCAATTTTTTAAGTACCTTTTTTTTGCCCCTCTTCATTTAATATCATGATTTGACAAGAGTGCCTGATTTTTAAACTTTACAAATCAAGAGTGCCTTTAGATATTTAAAAATACATTTAAGAATTTAAAAAATACTTATTTTTCATCTTCAGCATCCTGCTCTTTTTTTAATTGTGGAGGAAATTCTGCTTTGATGATATAAAAAGACAGAACAGTCCCAATATAATAAGATTATAAAGGAATTATTACATCTATGTTAGGAATGATGTAACTTAAAAAGTAATTAAGCACATCACTGGTTGCCCCAAAATAAGTCGGGAGTAAAAACACCATTTCCCTATATCTGTTACAGGTAAAGTGGAAGGTATACCATGATCAATAAAATATTACAGATATGATTTGATGACATTGCAAGTTCTAAAGTAATAGAAAAGGCTGTGACATTTAAAAAACTTTTTTCAAAAGTCCTGTAATATACAAGTTTCACTAAAAGTTCAAAGAAAGAGATGGGGATGATGCATTAAGAGCAACAGTAGACATAGAAAGTCCTAAGTGTGATACATCAAATTTGGGATTTTCACGTAAGGGTGGATAACTCCATAGTACATATACAGTGCCAGCAAACAAAATCTTGACACTTAATCCACAATCTCAATATTCAAATGTTTTATTTTATTTTTTCCATTTTTAAATAGAAGAGGTAGGTGAAAGTTTCTATCATGCATTCATTACATGGAGCTTGCAGCTGAACATGATTTAGAGCTCTCTCTTTATTGTTTTTTGTTCTGGTAGTGGCTTGAATAGAAGGATTTTTTACATTCTTTTCTTTATAAAAAGGAACTCTTCTAAAACACATAATCAATGTAAAAAGCTTACAATTGTCGAGTAACTTTGCTTTTACTTTATTAGAACAAAATGTTCCAGTAAGTCAAAGTCTTGGATTCACAAGCATCATGGCAAACTATGTCAAAATGCAAGGCTGATTTACTACATGGCAGCATATCAAAACAAAAAATCGGTTAAAAAAGACTAAAAACTTTAGCCAGGTCTGATAATTTTTCAAAACTTCAAATACTGTTATTGCCAAATATAACAATTGGAAGAATAAAAAAAGAAACATTACTAATCAATGTGTCAGCAAGGACTATTTGTCAGAAATTTCACATTTTTCAATAAGTGTCGAGATGTTTTTGCTAGCACTGCACAGAGGAAGCTTGATATAAGAATTATTAATTTTATCAACTTTCTTATAAAAACTGATAGAAAAAATCTAATGTAACTATGATAAAGAACTACTTTTATATTTAAAAAAGCAACAAATTAAACCAAACTTTTAATTACAAAAAGAGCTTTCACCTTTTAAGCAATAATTTAACTGTTTTTGTGGTTTAGAAAATCTTGAGGATGTTTTAATTCTCTCTCTGCTCATAAATGAGAAGTAATGCTAAGACTTATTGTCTTCTACACGTTTTGAGGACAATAGACCATACAGAATTATAGCAACATATATTAGGATAAAAAAGCTTAGTGTATAATTTTAGGTTTTCTTATATTAAATATTTTTTATACATCAAACTTTAGAGTTTTTATGCAATAAAGAATAAGGAAGACAAATGTATGGATTTTAAGCACTTAAGAGAATAAAAAGCCTTAAAACTGGCTATGTTGGTTTTGAGACTTTTCATCATCACCCAAGTTTGATCGCCCCATTGCCTAAGAGTATTTTTATTCCTACACATATGCATACATCATGAGAACCAGAAGGAAAAAGAGAGACAGACAAAAAAAAAAAATCATAATTTTAATGTTTATATTGACAACACAAGTTTAGTGAAAGAACATATTAATTATAATAGATGTCTTCTGAGCTGAGCTTAATCGGTTAGGCATTAAACGGTTAAGAGCATTTTAATTAGAACACTTAAGTTTAAAAAAGCGTAGATTGAAATTGAGTAAAAAAGAAAAGCATATTACCATTCGAAAATCCAATCTAAAGTTGAATGATAAAAATGTATAAGAGATGATTTGCATACATTCAGTTCTGTTTAATAATTATGAGTAAGACCAAGCAGCAATAATCTATAATATAGGCAGGCATAAGTATTAAGATATGATGCTGCCATCCGTGTTACACTTAAAAATGAATTCCAATGTGGTTATCTAATAAGATGTTAAAAAGGTTGCCATCTGTCATTAAATAATACAATTTAAATGATTATACAAATATTTATTATTAAGAAAATACTTTGTTTAAATTAAAAACTAATATAAATAATTTTTAAAACAGAAATTATACAGAGATATTATAAATGGTAATTAGAAACATGTAAATATGTATATAACAATATATAATAATGTATAACTAAATGATTTAATAAATAAAACTGATGAATTAAAAATATGTATATATAAACATACCAAAACATAAATTTAAATAATATATACATAAAAAAATGAATTAGGTTTAAAGATATTTATACATAAAGTGTAAAAACTAATTTTTTTTTTTTTTTTTTTTTTTAACCATGTATAGTAGATTTCTGTATTTGAAAACTTACAAGGTAAAAAGGTAACAGGTGAGAAACAAATACAAATTAATCATTTCTTCCTCAAAATAAATTTATAAGATTTTAAAAATGTTAAAGACAATTTTGAAAAACTGTTTAAGTGTCTTTTTTATATTATTACACATTTGTGGAATTCTCATTTATAGAAAGAAAGGAGTAATTTGGTACATTTTCTTCATTTACTGCCCCTTTAAAAAATAAACTACTTTAAAATTGGAAATCTATCTGTACATGGTTTATAAATTTTTAGCTTTTCCATTTAATATAAAAATAGAATTTTAATCCTAATTCATTTTCTTTCTATATTTTATCCTTTTCTCAGTCCCCAACAACCAAAACTAATATTTTTTTCCTCTTATCTAACTAAATTTAGAACAATGGGGGATAAACACAGTACAGAAAGAAAAAGAAAAAAAATTACTTAAAAAATGTTAATTTAGAATACCAACTTCATATTAAATAATCCATATGAAATTTTTTAAAGAATAATATGTTATGTTATACACAAAAATATTATTACTCTTTTAAAAATATTTTACTAAACATGAAAACTAAATAAATATATATACAGTATGGAACCATTTATCCGGAATGATATTTCTAATAGACTGATGTTAGAATCTGTAGAAAAAAGTGCCACATACTGCCAGTTTGACATATACATTGCTTGAAACAATTGTATAGTTTGATCACAGCATCTAGTATTTCAAATAGAAACATATACAGTTATATTATAGATGTTTTCATTTTTATGCAGCAAAAATAGAATTTTTGTTCTCAAGGAATTCTCATAAATTACCCTTTTTCAAACTCTAACATTTAATCTTATTTGCATCTGATTCTTAGTTCAAGTAATCTAATAATTAATTTAAAATTAGAAGTAATACCACAACCACATAATTCAATAAAACTTATCAAAGTGATGCTGCTTTAATGCCCAACCAGTTAACCGGAAAAACCAGTTATCCGGAATACATCTGACCCCAACTATTCCGGATAAATGGTTCTGTACTGTATACATTATATTTTATGTAAGACTCATCTGAGAAAAACTGTACATAATAAAGGAAAACTAATTTCAATTTTGATTTTAGTGCAACAAAATGCAAAAGACTAAAACAAAATTAACAAACCATTTTTTTGGTCAAAAATCTGTGTTATTTTTTAAGAAAAATACTCACGAAATGCAAGTTTATTAGCCAAGAAATGTGTTAAAGTGTCCAAAGGAGTAGAACGTTTCACTAATTCTTCCTCTTCCAGAAGTCCCATTCTAGATAATCAAACAGTATCATATACATTATTTCCGTTGTTAACACTGATTTTAATATGTATTTACAAAATGCAAAACTTTGAATTAGGTACCATTTGAAAAGTTTTTGAACCAGCTTCTGATGCTATACACTTGTATTTTGTTAAATCGTATTTTTTTTATTGAAAATTGCAATTAATTAAAAATCAACATTGTTTTCATAAATTGAATAAAAAATCTTTTAAAAATCAATGTTGCCATAAAAATAAAATACTGCATTATATACAGTTTTGGAAGTACTGAAAAAGATAAAATTTCGGAAGTATTTGACCAGATCTGCCATTAATATATTTTATTTATTAGGGTCTTAAAAACTTATATTGATCACGGCAGACGTCTTCATTGAGTACACATTTAGCAGACAACCAAATTTTAGCTACTACCCGGTCAGATGTATGCATAGACTGTCTATAGCTATCTTTCTTCCCCCCCTATGGATTACTATTGTACTCATTCTCTTTTACAGTTACTAGCATTCAAATAACTGAGGTTTTATACCTGAGAGGGCATGTTATGTCCCCACACTAAAGGTTTTTGCCAGATGTTTTCAGTATATTTGTGAACCTTCATACAGATGCCTCGTATTTCATGAATTTGATAAAATACATTGTGTTTGTTATCCTATCGTAAAACTCTCAGCGCTATTGCACATGTGCCAAGTCTGGTTTATTTTATTGAAATAGAGGTGAACAGTTTGTTTAGCTACATTTTTTTCAAGAATCCGTTTTTGGGGAATATTATCGATTTATGTAAAAACTTTTTTGTAGTTAATATTTATAAAAAGCTAAAAAATTTTAAAATATAATTTTTTTTCTCGTTTTAAGTCTTTCCTTTTGGCATCTTTAACTTTAAAACCAATTTTCTGGAGTAATTGATGCAAAGTTTTTTCATTTCAAAACAAGAAACAATTTATTCAAAGGCAGGATTGCTTTCTATATGACAAAAAAATCGTATACAGTTTGTCTAATAACGCTGCAATCGAAATCATCTATAGATGTTTTTTCAATGACATTCTTTTTAACTCTTTTTTTTAAAGGAACAAAAAACAGTGTTATGCTCATTCCTTGTTTCTCGGCGATTTTTTAATAGTACAACTAAAATCACCAGCAATTTGACTGACTCGATTTATAGAATTAGCTATCGGAACAATTAATTTTCATTTTTCTGCCTATTGATCAAAGAATTGAATGATATTTAAAATTGTCGTACTGAAAGATCCCTGAAAGATTTATTTCTACTTGAATTAGCTGTTTAAAGACTAAATATAGAAGCTTTAATTTGAATTAAAACGTGATATTAATAGAATTTAAAACTTTGATCGGAAGTAAAAAATAGCAGAAGTGCAGACGAGAAAATGCCCATTTTAGCCTTGCACCCCCTTTTTTATAGTAGAATCGTCCCAGAGTGAAAGGCGTGTTGTTGGAAAATAAACAGTAGTTTTGCTTTTTATTTTCTTTTGGATTTCTCTATATTTATTTAACATATTTGACATTATGTCAAGTGAAAAAAAAAAAAAAGAAATGAAGTGTGTTTTTTGTGACACGGTAAAAACTGAGAAATTACTTATATTTTTGAAGAACCTATTTCAAAATGTCAAAAGATTTTAAGGTAACGAAAATTTCATAAATTGAAATATATAGTTTTACCGGACGAAATTTTTGATACTGCATATCAGAGTAGTTGTCACAAGACATTTACAGCATTGAAAAGACATTTTTTCTCGACAGATGTTAAAAAGAAAGTTCCATCACAGCCCAGTACATCTTTGTCTGCAATTGAACGACCATTTGAAAATTCAGCAAAATCATAATTGTTCAGACTTCCGATATTTTTTTTTTTTTTTTTTTTTTGTAACAAGAAAAAGAAACAATATCGGTCTAAGAATGTGCCATTATGCAATTCAAGGAAGGATGAATTTGAAAAGAGTATTTTATTAAGCTTTAAGCCAGATACTGAAATTTACAATGAAACTTTAACCAAAATAAAAGATAGGTATAGACAGTCTATCCATACATCTGACCGGATAGTAGCTAAGATTTGGTTGTCTGCTGAAGTGTGTACTCAATGAAGACATCTGCCGTGATCAATATAAGTTTTTAAGACCCTAATAAACAAAATATATTAAAGGCAGATCTGGTCAAATACTTCCAAAATTTTATATTTTTCAGCACTTTCAAAACTGTCTACCACAATGTTAACCGCGAGATAATTGTCTGCCATTGCTATTTTCTGATAATACTAATAATATATTTTAAAACTTCAAAACGGCAGACGTGGTCAAATGGATTTAAAATTTGTGAAAAATTGATACCTGTGTTGCCTGCGCACTAGCCGCGTCCACCACTTTGGGCTTAGTGACTCCCCATCTCACGTATAGTAGGTATAGGGGCCTCAATGTACAAAAACTCAGGTCTGGTCAAATACATATAGGTAGCTTTTCACTGGCTCTTAGACTATTATGTTTAAGGTGAAAAAACGAAATGTTTACAAGAATAGATAGATATCTTTGATTAGATGAAGCAGTGGTATTTCATATAAAACTTAATAGCTGCATTATTACATTAGGTTAAGTTGTATTTTATATTTGTTCCATTTTGTTTTGTTCATACCCATGTTTTTCCAGAAGCAGAACAAAAACTGCTGGCAACAATGTTGCCAGCAGTTTTTGTCATAAGAACCAATAAAATTAAATGTAATAAAAAAATTTACAGCAAACTTTAGTGCAATTTTTACGGAAAAAGCTGATGGCAACAATGCTGCCAGCAGTTTTTGTTGTAAATTTAATGGAATTTTTTTTTACAGTATAGACAAAAAATTGCAGTTAATTAAAAATTTAATTTAAGAAGTATTTTTTTTTTTTTTTCACTGCAAAAGCCTTGTATGGATCGAATGGTCTTTCCATTATTCATATATTTTTATATATTAAAATAAAACAGAGTGACAATAAAATATTAAATTATTCAATCTATATCATTGCAAAACCACGTTATTATGTATTATTAATGGGCTATAGGGTGTCTAATAATACAGGAAAATTAAATTCCCCAACTTTTCCATGAGTATTTCAAGAAATTTCGAGCCTAGCAATGCAATGCATAGTGGAAATGCTGGGGGCAAAAATAAATGTTATATCATTAAAAACACTACAATTTCCTGAATAGAGTTGTTAATAATTAAAAGCTCTTTATCCCAATTTCTTTCATGCTTCTCCCAAAACAATAAGAGCTTTGCTTCGAGATTTACAACTGGATCTGACCTTATTAATAATTTATGATCATTACAATGTTTCAAATAAAGTTTTTTACAAATTGTACAAACTTGCTACATAATATTTATGCACTGAATCATCATTTATTTAGTCAACTTTATCACAAATGTTCAGATAAACTTTACTTTCAACAGGAGGCAAAAATAGAGAGGAAGCACATATTTCAGTGTGAAGGTGGAATAAAAGACAAAACTAGGAAATTTCATTACTGGCTAGTGGCCAGTAGTATTTTTATAAGTGGACACTTTCTTTAAACTAGCAGCCACTTTTTAGCACTTTCCAACAAAGTTGAAAAGTGCTTATGCATTCGGTTTGTCTGGCCGTCTGTCCGTCTGTCCGTCTGGCCGGATGGCCGTCTGTCCGTCTGTCCGCGCTCTAACTCCCGTAAATATACTCGGATTGCTATGAAATTTTTATACATTATTGAGGTTTACCCTAGCACGAACCCTATTGAAAATGAAGTATCTACCATGATTACTTTATCTACAGAGAGAATCAAAAGTTTCCCATTACATTACGGCCTATGGGGAAAAATCGTTAATATACTCGGATCGCCATGAAATTTTAGGACGTTATTGACGCTTACCCTAGCACAAGTCCTATTGAAAATGAAGTTTCTACCATGATTAGTTTATCTACAGGGCGAATCAAAAGTTTTCCATTACATTACGGCCCATGGGAAAAAATCGTTAATATACTCGGATTGCCATGAAATTTTAGGACGTTAATGTCGTTTACCCTAGCACAAGTCCTATCGAAAATGAAGTTTCTACCATGATTAGTTTATCTACAGGGCGAATCAAAAGTTTGCTATTACATTACGGCCTATGGGGAAAATCGTTTCAAAGGAATTTTAAAGATGTTATACCCTGTCAAACATATTGAAATATGCATTCTATAAAATATAAGGTGAAAATGTAGCTATTATTCATTTACAGGGCCACACAAAAGAATTTCATTAGATAATGGTAAAACGGGGAATTGTGTGTGACATATTTTAAATATATTAAGCTTTTTCGTGTATATTAAAATTGATATATGTCACTGAAGCTTAATATAAATTATACGCTACTGTTTTGCATAATATGAAGTACATAGCATTTACAGGGCCATACAAAAGATTTCAAAGAGTATATTCTTTCCGAAGTAGCGTATATGTATCCGATGATGAAATGCATTTTAATTATGATATTCGCGTTTATATTTCGCTAAATATATGCACATTATATGGTGTGTATAAATGTTATAGTTGATATACAGGGCTACCCAAAAGAGCTCACCAACGTTACTGAATATGAACGTAAATTATTTAAACGTGGTTCTTAAATAAGCTATGTATTTTTACGCTGAGATGCATTCAATTTACTGAGAAATGTTTGCAGAATATAGATAAAGGGATATACAGGGCCACGCAAAGAATTCTGTACATGGACGCTTATGAATGATGATTTATGACAATGTGATTTCAGTTGTTTTAAAAGTGGTTTAGTTTACAATAAATTTTAGCCTAATGCTGACGTGTAATAAAGGTACAATGTAAACTACAGAGCTGAACAAAAGTACTCAAGTATGTTTCCATCTAATAATATGAATTGCTGAAAAAGAAATTACAAGCTACTGGGTATTTTCTTGCTAAGCTAAATTTTCCCATTATATGAAGTGACATATGAAATACAGAGCTGTTCTAATGTACTGGAATACATATTTGGGTATATTTTGCTATACACTATTATTTCCCTAAATTACAAAGTTTTGTTAAAGATTTCATTAAGTGTTGGAAAGTGCTTCATAATCTATGCTTAACGCATGATTTTTCTTACTTGTTTATTTAAAAATACCAAATAGTAAACTTTCATTAAAATTTCTATTAGTATTTATCTAAGATTGACCATAAAATGGTAGCTAACAGCCATTTTTTTAATAGCCTCTTTTTATCATTCACTGGCCTTGTTGACAAGTGTTAACTTTGTCCCTTATGGCCCCACACTACATGCAGAAAATGACCCGGATGATAATATAAGGTCTATGAGAGCGTTCTTTTCAAATATCTTGCTCAAATTTTAATATTTTTACATGAGTTTTTTGCACAAGATAGCTGAGGATGATCCACAACTGGCCTAGTTTTTACTTTTTTGATTTTGCTTATACATTTTTTATATTACAATATTTTTAATTTCAGAACCGATTTCGAAAGTTAAAATAATTAAAAAAAAAAATCTGAAACCAAAACTGAAAAAGAAAAAACTAGGCCGGTTGTGGATCGTCCTCAGCTATCTTGTGCAAAAAAAGCATGTAAAAATATTAAAATTTGAGTGTGACATTTGAAAAGAAAGCCCCCATATACTTTACATTACCATCCGGGTCTTTTTCTGTGCCTAGTGTTGCGCCTTAAGATGGAGTCTTATGATAATCATTTATCGTTACTTGAAAGTAACTGCTGGAAAAAGTTTTAAAATTTGTAATAGGCATTGAAAATTTAAAATATTTGCTATGGTGAATAGGAAAAAGGTAGAATGAAAGTGAAAATTAAAAAGGATACGTGAATCTATCGAATACGTTGATTAATATTAAATATATATTAAAAAGGATAATTTAGATGATTTTCTTTTTTTTTAAAATATGGTATTTGCCAAATCATGGAAGATTTTGATTTCTAGCAGAGAAACTATCAAGCTTTCTTGAAGATAACAATGGAAGTTTATCAAATTTCCTGACTTTTTCAAGTTCTCCAGGTGGGATAGCAACCCTGGGCTAATATAATCAATCATGTTAAGAAATTACAATTTACAATTACAATTTTACTTCAATTTTTCAAAAATTATTTCTTTTATCACATATTTTTCACATGATTATGTGTAATAATAGAAAAACAAGCATGAATTTTTTCATAAAAAAAACAGCATATATTTATTAATTTACTTCTGTATTGAATACCTACTTTTCAATGGCTTCAACTCTAAACTCTGATTTCCCAACTGCATCATAAATAAGATTTTTGAGATTAGATGTAAGCATGTCTTGTTGGCCAAGAAGGCTGCAGAGGAATTGTTTCTATTTTCAAAAGAAAATTTTCATTTAAAACTTGAATACAATGTTTTTCAATGTTATTCATAAACAGATACTTATGTATTATATGAGCCAGATCATATTCATTGTGGCAAAAATATTAAATACAGTATACTTTTTTTTTTCTTTCTTCATTTTAATTGCATAATTAATATTATATAGTTGTCATATAAGGACATTGGTAAAGTATTTAATATATGTATAATTATATAATATTATATACAATATATTTTTTGAAACAATATACTTGTATTACAAAATATTTATATTGATTCTGGTGGGCAATACAAAACACTAAAAATAAAACTATTGTTAATATCATTTTTTGCTAAAAGTCAATTTGATGTTATAAATTTAATAATATTTCAATTTATATTTCATTACCATGATTTTATGAAATGTAAACTAAATATATTGCTTGGCATTATTTTAAATTATTTTTGAATTACTTATAATTTTTAACAATGTATTTATTAAATGGACATTAAATTACCCCTTCGAACATGATTGGTGATTGACAACCCTTTTTGGTGAACCTGGTAGTTACCTGGCCTGGGTAATATATAAATATACCAACAAAAATATTACTTTTTCTGCTTTACAGTAATTAAAATAAAGTAACAGTCAATAATTATTAGTGTTTTTTTTTAAATGGTTATTTTATAATCAAATAGGAGGAGAGAATATAGAAGGATAGAAAATTACCAACTACCATACTTTCCTAAAAATAAATTAAAAAAAGAAAAATAGTTGTTGCATGCATGCTTTGGAGAATGCTTGTTATAAAAGCTATTTTCCAAAAGTATACTACAACGAATACTCTTAGCCATATGTATTTAATATAGTTGTAATAAAAGAAAGACAACATATTTTAATTTCCAAAACTAGCATGTGTGTACACACACACAAAAAAAGGAATAACCAATTCTTTTTTCATTTCATCACGTAAAAAAAATAAATTAGGGGTAATCTTCATGCTGAAAAGGCATCAAAGTAATATTTTCAATAATAACATTCAATTTTGACATCATATTTGGCTTTATGGGTAAATTTTGCTTTAGGCTATATCAAAAGCCAATGAAATTTTGTGTTTCTTCAAGAACAAATCATCAAATTTATTGCCAACTAATATAACAGATTTATGTTTGACTCATCTGAAATGTTTTGTCAATAAATTTTTAAGTGTTTTCTCAACTTCCCCAACAATCTATTAAGAGAATCGTTACTGCTAAATTTTCTAATTTAATTCATACTCATCTGAAAATAAAAAATATATATTCATACAAAAACTTTATTATGAATAACTGGTGAATGCAGCTTCTTCACACAAGAAATTTAGCAGTCTATTCAAATTCCTGTAAATTTTTGCAACTATAGTAAGTTCAATATAGAATGTTAATATTTGTTCAAACTATACTATCAAATCATTCATATTTAAATTATGATCAAAAGCATCCCATGCTGTTGAAATATTATGTAACTAATCTTCATACTGGTCCAAAGCTTACATTATCACTGATATAACAAAAATTTTGGTTTATAGATGGACCTTTGGTAGTTTGCAAATAACTTGAAAAGTGTACGTAACAGCCTGCAAATAACATTTCTTGCTGTTGTTCTTCATACATCCAATAGCAGATTCAATTTACTTACTGATTCCCATGACTAATTCAAAATGTAAACAGATCAAATCTCACAATTTAAAAATCAGGAATATTTTTCATCATTTCAAATCATCTTACAAAAAGTTACTCGGCAATGGCGTCATCATCTTGGATATTAAGCTCATAAATATTCCAAACAAAAATATTTATAGCATTTTCAAATAAGGGTCAATCCAGATCAAACCAACCAATGGACAAAATTTCAGGTCTTTGGATTTTGTTAATTTTTGGCTCAGATGTTGTACAAAAATAGTAGATAAAAAATGCAAATGTGCAGATTTTTTTAACCATTTGTTTTTGAGTTATTAATTTTTGAAATTTTAAAAATTTAATGAAATTTGTATTTTTTGGTGTTCTTTAATTTGCTGTAACTTGGGAACTATTTGACCTAAAGAGTTGAAATTTAAGTCATTGTTTTCAGTCTTTTATGCTGTTTCATAGAATATATAACATGACCAAATTATTTTTTAAAAAATATTTTTTATGTAAAAAATTTATATAAAATAAAAAAAAATTCAAAATCGGAATTTTTGATTGTTTTAAAAAATATATTATATTTACCACCCTTTTAGCAACTTTTGTGCCAAATTTCATGATGGAACTCTTATGGTATCATAAAGAAAAAAATTATTTTCTGTATTAATGATTGGCCAATTTCTGTAAAAAAAATCTCATATTTTGTTAAAAAGCAAATTCACTATAAAAGGTAGTCTATTTTTGTTTCCAATGTTCATATTTCTCATTCATGCAAGTCAAGTTCAATTATCAAATAAAATTTTAGTATATAATTCGCTAGGTTTTATTATTTTGTCAAACACATAACAGTAAAAATTAAAAGTAATCAAGATAATTAATATTTTGCATATTTGACAGGCTAAATACTTTTTAATTTATTTTCTTGGAATTTAAATAAAATGTTTTTTTAATTATTCTTAATTTAATATTACTTTTAATTAAATTTTGTTTAAAAAATGAATGAATTGGTAATAAATGAGTTAACGAAAGAAAATCTCAAAGAAGTGTTCAACAATACTAATAATGCTCCTGAAGTTGAATGTTTTAACAATCACAATGAGTCACACTCAAACAGTAACATGTTTGTTTTCTGCTGAAACCTGCATGTCTTTCCTACAAGGCTTTTGAAATCGCCAGTGTTCTCTAAGATCTTCTGTAGTGGCACACTATCTCAAGTCTGTTTATAACTTGTATTGTACAATTTAGTTTTTTTTTTTTTTTTTTTTTTTTTTTTTTGAAGTGAAAACTTTTTTAGCGGCGCTGAGCACTTTTTGTATGGGTAAAAACTTCCAAACTCGCGTCAGGGTCACGTGATGCTGATCGAAAAAGCATAAGATCGAGGGGAAGGGAGAGGAACTAGTATCTCCCACTCTTTCTACCGTGCCTGAGTGTGCTGCTCCGTTTAGGCGGCACAGGGCGCTTGCGCGAATGTCCGTGTGTGTTTTTTTTAAGTTATAATTGTATTTAAGTTTAACAACTTATACTGTTAATAGATGGAATAAAACGTTATGAAAGAAAAAGTATGACATTGTGCATTGATTATGCTGCAGTTTCCAACTACTTTTTTTCATTTTTTTTATTGTATTTAAATAATAACAACATAAACTGATACCAAATGGAATAAAAAGTTAAGAAAGAAAAAACATGACATTGTACATCAATTATGCTGCACTTTCCAACCATTTTTTTCAATTCCTTAAATTTTCAATTGTATTTAAAGTTTAACAACTTACATTGTTATCAAATTGAATAAAAAGTTAAGAAAGAAAAGACATGACATTGCTCATCGATTATACTACACTTTTCAACCAATTTTTAAAATTATAATTGTATTTAAAGTTTAACAACATATACTGTTACCAGAAGGAATAAAATGTTAAAAAAGAAAAAATATGACATTGTGCATCAATTATGCTGCACTTTCCAACCACTTTTTTCAGTTTTTTAAATTTTTGATTGTATTTAAATAGTAACAACATAAATTGATACCAAATGGTATAAAAAGTTAAGAAAGAAAAACATGACATTGCACATTGATTATGCTGCACTTTTAAACCTTTTTTTTTTCTTTTTTATATATATTTTCAATTGTTTTTAAAGTTTAACAACTTATATTGTTATCAAATGGAATAAAATGATAAGAAAGAAAAGACATGATATTGTACATTGATTATGCAGTACTTTCCAACCAGTTTTAAAAATTGTAATTGTATTTAAACCTTAACAACTTATACTGTTACCAGAGGGAATAAAATGCTAAGAAAGAAAAAATATGACATCGCGCATTGATTACATTGCACTTTCCAACCATTTTTCTCTCTTTTTTTTTTAAATTTTTGATTGTATTTAAATAGTAACAACATAAATTGATACCAAATGGAATAAAAAGTTAAGAAAGAAAAAACATGACATTGCACATCAATTATGCTACATTTCAAAACCATTTTTAAAAATTTTATTTTTTATTGTATTTAAATAATAACAACATAAATTGATACCAAATTGAATAAAAAGTTAAGAAAGAAAAAACATGACATTGCACATCAATTATGCTGCACTTTCCAACCATTTTTTTCAATTCCTTAAATTTTCAATTGTATTTAAAGTTTAACAACTTACATTGTTATCAAATTGAATAAAAAGTTAAGAAAGAAAAGACATGACATTGCTTATCGATTATACTACACTTTTCAACCAATTTTTAAAATTATAATTGTATTTAAAGTTTAACAACATATACTGTTACCAGAAGGAATAAAATGTTAAGAAAGAAAAAATATGACATTGTGCATCAATTATGCTGCACTTTCCAACCACTTTTTTCAGTTTTTTTAATTTTTGATTGTATTTAAATAGTAACAACATAAATTGATACCAAATGGTATAAAAAGTTAAGAAAGAAAAACATGACATTGCACATCGATTATGCTGCACTTTTAAACCTTTATATATATATATATATATTCAATTGTTTTTAAAGTTTAACAACTTATATTGTTATCAAATGGAATAAAATGATAAGAAAGAAAAGACATGATATTGTACATTGATTATGCAGTACTTTCCAACCAATTTTAAAAATTGTAATTGTATTTAAACTTTAACAACTTATACTGTTACCAGAGGGAATAAAATGTTAAGAAAGAAAAAGTATGAATCGCGCATTGATTACATTGCACTTTCCAACCATTTTTCTCTCTTTTTTTTTAAAATTTTTGATTGTATTTAAATAGTAACAACATAAATTGATACCAAATGGAATAAAAAGTTAAGAAAGAAAAAACATGACATTGCACATCAATTATGCTACATTTCAAAACCATTTTTAAAAATTTTAATTGTATTTAAAGTTTAACAAAATATACTGTTACCAGATGGAATAAAAAGTTAAGAAAGAAAAATCATGATATTGTGCATCGATTATGCTGCACTTTCCAACCATTTTTTAAAAAATTGTATTAAAAGTTTAACAACTTATATTGTTTGATTACTATTCAATTTGTTGCAAGTTTCAGAAGATACGGTCGTCCAGCAGCAGGAGTAGCTATTTATAAAAGGTTGTTTGATGTAATGGGCATATATTTCCACAATTCATATGAATGTGCATGTGAGGTACACCAGTATGTTTAGTAGTAATGTTTTTGATATCAGTGATATACGTGTTTGTTGTTGCCACTCTGAAAATGAAAAACTAATTGTATTGGTTGCCATTTATATTTCACCGGATAAGTCTTTAAGTGCAAATGAGAATTTTTGTATGAAAATTTATTTATTTGTTCTAAAGAGGCTTCTGCATTACTTCAAGATAGAATTGGAAAGAGATTTGATGATTTGCCGATGATTTTGAGTAGGGATTTCAACATCAACTTTGTGGATGATGAAAATCTACAATTAATTGAATTTTTAAATAGAAAATTTGATTTAACAATGACGAACCATCGCAATCTTAGCACAGAGAGATAAAAAATTACAATTGATGCAGTCATTACAAGATATTTAAATAGAATTGAATCAAAATTGTTTGCTATATATTTTAGTTACCATAAACCTATAATATCAAATCTAGAATATAATGATAATAATGATGATGATGATGATGGAAGAATTGTTGAAATGGGGATGAAAATTCATAAGTTTTATGGGTATTTATTTCAAAGAATACCAACTGACGATATTTCATATTTCATGCATTTGTAAATTTATGTTTTAAGCAATATATTGCAATTTTTGTATGTAAAATAATATGCATTATTTTTCATGTACAATAGCGCATTAAATGAAAATTGTAATATAATTTTTGTAGCAGTAGTTTATAATAATGAATAAAAAACACTTCATTTAAAAGTATTTTCTGCACAATAAAATATGTCCAGACGACTAAAAAAATACACACATAATTGTTCAAGTTTTCACTTCTGTCGGCACTCCCGGAGTGCCTTTTTTTTTTTTTTTTACTATTATTTCATTGAGTTGAATGCGGATTTGTGTTATAAAATATTAAAAGGGAAGTGGCTTTAAACTGAAAATGGATAAAAAATGAGCTAAATTTTGCTGTCATCCATTCAAAAAGCAAGAACACTAGGTCAGTAAAAACTTAAGAAATGTTACATTGTGGATGACAACTTTAAAATATGGCATTAAAAAGGCGTGAAAATCTGCACTCATTGCCGTTTACAATTAGGTAAGGAAAAGTATCCCTCAAATTGTGGAAATGATATTAATACTAATTTTTCAGACATTCCAAATGATGACAATCCAAAACCAGGTTGTAGTAAGGATGACCCTGAATTCATGGATGTGGAATCTGCTTTTGATAATTTAAATGCATCATTAACATCTACTGGAGAGTCACATATTATTAAAAGTAAATGTAAAAGTAGTAAAAGGTACTTCTTTGAAGAAATTGTGGGGTATGTTGCTTGTGCCTGTGAGAATGAGTGGTGGGTGGCATGTGTTTTCTCTGTGGACCATCTCTGTCATTCACTTATCTTAGAAAATCAGACATTTTGACAATACCAAAATACTTTATTTTATGCAAACTACATCCAATCACTGCAACAGGCAGAACATCACAGTACCCAAAGAAATTGAGTTCCACTGTGCCAAACTGAGTACGTAATTTGTTAAGAAAAAAAAAGATTTATTTATTAAATATCTAAAATTTATTATTTGTCTTTTAATAAAACAAACTATTCTTAAAGTTTTCCAATTATTATTTGCTTCCATGTAAGTAACACTTCGGGCTAAACTGTGCAGCATACCTTAAAGTATTTTTTATTACAGATTTACATGAACATTGATACAGAAAATATTTTTTTTTTCTGTATGACACGATAGGAGTTCCATCATAAAATTTGGTATAAAAGTTGCTAAAAGGGTATTAAACATAATATAATTTTTTCAAAAAAAAAATCAAAAATTCCGATTTTGAATTTTTTAAAAATTTATATAATTTTTTTACAAAAATTTTTTTAAAAAATAAGTAATTTGGTCATATTATATATCTTATGAAACATCATAAAAAATTGAAAAAAAATGATGCAAATTTTAATTCTCTAGATCAAATAGTTTGGAAATTATAGCCGATTAAAGATTACAAGACTATACAAATTTTGTAAAATTTTCAAAAATTTAAAAATTTATAACTTTAAAACGAATTGTCGAAAAAAAATTTAACTTCACAATTTTAATCTCATAAGTAAGTACAATAAACTGGTAAAAAATCAGAGCAATCTAAAACATTAACATATAAAAATATTTTTTTATTGGTTGATTTCACATGGAATTACTCATAATGCAAGCTCTTTCCTTAGACGCACAACCATATAACTTCTGTTTTCATCTTTCACACATAGCACCATCTCAACAGCCATTTAATAATAAATACAAAAACAGCAATCAATGCATTCAAACTTATCAAAATCATCTCAAATTCCTAAAGGGCTGAAATATTGTGGGGAGAGGTAGACATGAGGATGCCTCATACCTGTGCCATTTTTTCCCATAAAATAAATGTGAAAGTGCCAGCCTTTTCTTTTAACAATGCCTTTTTATAATACTGTCATTTATTTAACAGTGATTAATCTTGTGAGATAAATTCCTAAATATATTCCCATTTTGCACTTCATTTCATAAGATTATTTCATAATGTTTTGTATGGAACTATAACTGAAAACAGAGAAATTGAGTTAGTAATCAGTGATCAGTAAAGTCAGTTTTATTAGTAGCCACTAATGTGTAGTCACTATAATGTTTCAAACTTTGACATCTAGGTAAATTATAATCATTGTATATATACATATATTTTTTTTTAATACAAAAACAATAAATTGTTTGGATTTTATTTAATAAGTAAATGTTTTATTAATACGCTACACACATAAGTGAAATCTAAGCTGGTGAATGGCATGCAACAGGAATCGAATTATTGAAGATATTGCTATGCTTTTAAAGTCTGCTGGCATATGGGTGAGAATAAAGAAATAAATTACTTGAAATGCATATGGAATCCTGATGAATGTATTTTTCAGAATAAAACTGCATTTTTTAAAAAAGAAAAATAATGAAACTGAAGAGTAAGCACATCGTGAAATGTCAAAATGTTGAAAATACAGCTAAGTCATTGAAATCTGCTTGCATCTGGTATGGAAAAGAATTATTCAGTTTGCTAATTAGATTTAATCAAAGTAGAGGTGCATATTTTCATATCAAAAGCTGTATTTTTTACTTAGCAATTGGTGACATATTTTAATCGCCATTTGGTGAGTGGAAACTACTAATTTTCGCCTATATGGAATCTGAACACTCTTCAACTCGAGCATAAATCATTGTGCTATTGAAAATTCGTTTTCTCCCTTCACACTTGACACTTTATTATGGTCATTATTTTACTCGATTGAATATCGGATCAATTTGTTGGTAATGACATGATCACTTTTCTCAATTTATTATACAAAATGAAGTTTTTTTGCCACAAACTAAAGCCCAATGACCCATTTCATCAAAAATTGATAAAGTTTACTGCAATTCAAACTGAAAATCCTATACCTGTGTTTTGTAACCAGCATCTGAAATCTCTGGTGGTCAGCTGGTCCGAGATTATCAAAAATTCAATCAGACTACTAATGTAAAAAATTTAGTAGTCTGCAGGAGCAGTAACTTTTTTCCCCCCTCTCTGATAGGTAAAGATAAATTTTCCCATTCCTGAAAAAACTGCAACCAAACACAAACCCCAGAATTTCATTTTATTAAAAAACTGCATTAAACCAGTTGAAATGTATCAGAAATAAAATATATAATTAATATTTTTATAATTTTTGTTTATGTATTGTTTATTTAATTTTTAAGAAATTATAATTTTACATTTTATTATGCCGAAAATTTTGGGTAACTGCAAAGGAAGTTTGGTTTATATTCAAGGAGGAGGGGGAGGGGCTTCTCAAAAGGTTTATAATTCTTAACAGAATTTTATGTAGAAGGCCAGTGATGATGACTGGGGACCAGTAAACTCGAATGCTAACTGGTCCATGGATCCAGTGACTTTATTTAATGAATTCTACTGCTGGTAACTTCTATTACTCAAACCAACATTCCTGATGATATTATTTTTGTTTTAAAATTTCTTTTGTATACAAAAAAGAAATGGATTAACATGATCTAGCTCTGTCAATTATACAGCTATATCACTAAAACACTTCTCTTTAAACAAAATTTTCTTTTAGGTTTTTGTACAATTATTTTCTTATTACCTTATTATTTTTTCATAGTATTTACAAGCTTCAACAACTTTATCTGAGTTGTTAAAATATTTACCATGAATTTTATTTTTTATGAACAGAAATAAAAAGTAATCATTAAGTACTAAATCGGGTGAATATGGGCAATAAGACATAAATTTGATTTTTCACCCTTTAAATAATTCATACTTACAATGAAGGTCTCCATACCAGCATACTCTGAAAAATCTGAAAAAATTACAGAATGTTCTTCTCATGAGGATGTGTCTGTTTATTAAAAATTTTTTGGCAGAATCTCTGTACATTGTCCATAAAAAAAAATAATGAAAATTTCATTATTCGGCGATTTATCATCGGTGGCGATGAAATGAAAATTAAAAAAATGTTTTCTTATATCAAATGCATTTTAAAGGAAAAAAGTTTCATGTTCAACGTATTTAGATAAACTAAATATCTTTTGTTTTGTCAGCTTTAGTTTTTGTTAAGTATAATTTCATTATATTGATATGTATTTATATTCAAATTTAACCATCAAAATTTCAGATTTAAAATGAAATTCAAATTTAAGTTCATTAAAATTGTTTTAAGTTCAAATTGCAGTTGAGCATTGTCAATTCGATTTTATTGCTATGGAAACATCTGGCTTTTATTTTTGAATACACTTAAATGTATGAAAATAATTTTACTAAATAAGAATTTTTTATATATGAGAGTATTTTTTCCAGAGGTAAATTAAATAACTACAGCAACAAATAATATATATATATATTATAAAATTGAATTTTTTTTTTTCGCCAAGACTAACCTTTATACTATATTAATTTTCTTTTAACAATATTCCGTACTTAGTTCAACTTATTAAATTAAAATCTTGTTTCTAGATCTAATCTATTAATCATTATGAAAACGATATAAATTTTTAATTTGCCTTAAAAAACATTTATTCCAGTATGTGTAAATTTAAAAAGATGGCTCTAAATTAAAAATATTCTTAATTAAACTTTATTTCTTAATATTCCAAATAAAACTCACTTTTTCTATGTTTTTATCAACAACTTTTTAAAAAAGTCTTATTAAATTTATTCCAAAACCATACCTTTCAAAAAATATCATCATTTTTATTTATCTATTTATTTGTTTTCCCTTCTTCAACATTCGATATGTCTGCATAACAATAAATTCAATTCTTTTCTTTTTCTCTTAAAATTAATTGTCAGCAAAAAAAGATCGTTTACACAGGATATTTAAAAATTCTGAGTCGATTATAAATTAGTTAAATAATATTTTTAAAAAAATAAAATTATCGTCTGAATGGAATAAAATCTCGACCCTGGACATGAATTATATTTACATGGAAATATGATGGACCGAGAGTAGAGATTTTTCTAGAACTTTCTTTTTAGATTTAAGAAAGGAAGCTCAAGGTGAGAAGGAACATTCTTGGTTTTTTCTTCAATGAGTATGGCTTACGGCTTGAAGTAAATGATGGAATATTTTTTTGATATTTCGGTTAAAGATAGTTTGCAAAAGGAACTTTTCCCTCTCTCATGACTACAGTTTAATAAAGTAACTTGCAGCTGCCTACAAGTAATTTATTGGATCCTCTACATTTATTTACTTATTATTTTTTTCTCGCTTGCCATGACTTCTCTGCGGTAGAACTGGGACCCCAGCGATGAAGTTTCTGGCTCCTAACTTTAAAATGTCACATATATATGCAATTTAATATATAGTATATGTATATAATTTACTAAACTTGCCCATTGTTTATGTTTCAACTCATAAATGTTTAAATTCATTTGCACGGATTCCAAAGAACCAAAAGTTTTCAGTTGCATTAAAAATGTTTGCTTTTGGCGGAGATAGTGCTACTCGTCAAATCTTGTGACACTTTTGTCTTTCCACGCCAAATATCCAAAAGTATTTTATTTTTTTACATATTTTCTTATGCAATTCCACTGCAAATTTTCACTGATACTTTATTACATACATGAATGGGTTTAATTGGTATTTTTTTTCAAAAAAGTCTGAGTAGGCGCAGTATGGAGACCTTCCTTGTTAGTAAAGTAATGTATGAACTGGTATCGCCCTCATACAGAATGATGCAATGCTTTGATTTTTTCTTTTTTTCCCCCTTACTTGTATGACTACTTTCAGCAAACTAAATGTGGTATATCAAGGAACATTGTCTGCTTTATGGTCATAAAAAAAAAAAAAAAAAAATGATTGCAACCTATCCAAAATTTACTAAAAAGTGCATTGATTTTTTTTTTGTTTCTTTTTTTTTTTTTTTTTTTTTTTTTGGGATGCACTTATAGCAAGAATAACTTTTGCAGGTCAGGGTTATCCAGAAATAGCCAAATAATCAATTGTTGTTTTGTTTTGAGTTCATAGGAATAGATCCAGGTTTCGCCACACGATGTGCCATACACATGTTTTGAGGCACTAGTGTTAAATTTCTTTAGATTTTCCTTGGCTCAGTTCACATGAGTGTACTTATCAACTTCATACAAAATACAAGGTATCCTTTGGGAACAAACCCTTTTCACTTTTAAATTATCATGTAAAATATAATACACATGAGTTCTTGAAATGTTGAAAGATGCTACTATTTCATCATATGTTGCATGAGGATCAGAAGCAATTAGCATTCTTACAGCATCAGTGTTTTCGGGAGTGATAGCACTTCTTGGTTGACCCACTCGAACATTATTACTGAGATTCTTATGATTGCAGAATTCTTAAAACCTGTTGTAAATTGTTGCCTTAGATGGTGCTTTATTATCAAATGTTGATTTCGCTCAATCACAATGCTGTTTCTGTGGCAAATCTTGTCAAAATTCATAGTTCTGAAGAATCCCTTTGACATAATTTCATAATTATTTGACTTTTGACTTTCAAAAAGTTCACAGTAAGTAAGATTTTAAGCTTTTGATGTTAATTAAATGTAAACATTCATGTAACTTTTCCAATTTTGATAAAAATTGCCAGGCTGAAAGCAGCTGTTTTCTTATTGCCAAATTCTAAAAATAATACAAAAAAATTGTATAACATTATCTTGTCTCATAAATGTCAATTCCACCATACTGCTGTAAATGGGCTACTGAAGTCAAATGAAAGCACTTATTTGCTAAAGTTAATCCATGGGAGAAAAATTTTAAAGATAGCATTGCTTGCACTTCAATACTTTTAAATGATTTTTTTTCCCTTGCATTGAGTAGGTGAGGTACAAAAGACGCTTATTACTTTTTCAATTTTCTTTGCAGGTTTTTTTATGAGAATACTTTCACTTTGAAAACTAGATCTGATGAAACACATACTAAAAAACTTTTATATAAAACTAAAAAAGTAAAAAATGGTTTTTGTATACAGGGATGGGAACTGCAAAAAAGCAAAAAGACTGAAAATATGCATGACAAAAAATTGCACCACACGCACACCCACAGGGGATACTTTTTGTTAAATGAATAGGTGTTAACAGAAGTTACATTCACTGAGAAAGATTTGGAACAATCAAAAAAAGATTGTGAAGCAGGAAAATTTGTTTTTGGAGCAGCAAAAAGAATAATTTGGAAATGGGAAAGTTAGATTTTGGAGCAGAAAAATTCTGTCCAGCAGGCATTAACTTTCTTTTTTTGCTCCTTTGATGAAAATTGCGTTTTAAATCGATTTTTCGACAAAATTTGCCGTTTTTTCGGGATCTTTTGGTGAAATTTGCCGTTTTTTCGGGATCTTTTGACGAAATGCGCCGGTTTTTCGCGATCTTTTGTCAAAAGTTACCGTTTTATCACGATTTTTTGATGAAAATTGTAGTTTTTCGCGAATCTTTTGACAAAATTTGCCGTTTTATCGCGAATTTTGGACGAAATTTGTCGTTTTTTCGCGATTTTTGGAAGAAAGCTGCCTTTTTTTCGGGATTTTCGGAACAAAATTAGAAACTTTTTCGCGAATCTTTTGACGAAATTTGCGGGAAATTATTAGTTATTTCACGATTTTTTTAGTGAAATTTCCTTTTTTGCGATTCGTTGAAGAAATGTACCATTTTTTCGCGATCTTTTGACGAAATGTTATGTTTTTTCGCAATCTTTTAAAGAAAATTACCTTTTTCTGATAAAATTTACCGTTTTTCGCGAATGTTTTCAACAAAATTTTCCGTTTTATCACGATTTTTGGACAAAACTAGTCATTTTTTCGAGGAAATCCGACTTTTTTCAGGATTTTGTAACAAAATTAGCCATTTTTTCGCGAATTTTTTGACGAAATTTGCCGAAAATTATTCGTTATTTCGCAATTTTTTAACGAAATTTGCCTTTTTTGCGATTTTTTGATTAAATTACGCGTCCCGCGCGACTCGTAAGTTCCATTTTTTAACGTCCCGTCGCCGATTTTTTGTGTATTTTACGCGCTATAGCGCGTCCGCGGCATCCCTGTTATATGTTTCTGAAATCCGCGGAAAAAAGCGGAATTTTTGGGGTGAAAAATCTGAAACTTATAAAAAAAAAAAAAAAAAAAAAAAAAAAGCGGAAATCCGCGGAATTTCTTAAAATAACAAAAAAGCGGAAATCTGCCAAAAAGCGGAAAATTCCCATCCCTGTGTATAAATTGATCTCAGCCAGACAGTGAATTATTATTATTATTATTATTATTTATTTATTTATTTTTTTTGAAATATTGAAATGCGCATGAGATAATGAATTTTTCCCATCGGATAAATATGAGCGAATGGGTGTTTTTGTCTGACTGAAGTAGTCTCTTAATTACCTTACCATTAAGAAGTTTCTCTTTTTCAAAAAACAAATTATTAATTTAACCTAAAAAATACATGTAAAACATTTTTATCAATCATTATGACAGATTTTAAACAAGATATATCTTTTACCCAAGTAATTGATGGTCCTTGAGGATGTAAACTTGGATGAGGGTCTTCATTCAAAAGACCAAGTGTATGCAATCCTTTAACAATGTCAGAATAGCCCTGAAAATAATCAACTATTGTCAGCTGAAACAATAAATTGATCCAACTATTTAAATATCACATAAAAAAAGTAAAATAAGTAAATTCTTAAAGAATGGAAATTTGCTAAAACAGAATAATTTAAATGGAGAAATATATATATATATATATATAATACTATTAAAATAGCAAATAAAGCCTTTGTGCAAAAATGTATAAAGCTAGAAAACCAACATTCAGAAATGCACAAATAATGAAAAGTGGTAAACAG
This sequence comes from Maratus speculifer, assembly GCA_964019185.1. NCBI lineage: Eukaryota > Metazoa > Arthropoda > Arachnida > Araneae > Salticidae > Maratus > Maratus speculifer. Next base: position 245,128,412 of record OZ025289.1, read on the forward strand.
CCACTTTGAATAGTCTATTGAGATTCTTCATCAGTGCAAGACAGAATGTGCTAGAAAAGGCAAAGCTTGACCAGTGTTGCTTTTTCTAGCATGCTGTGTCACTGATGAAGAATCTTGGTAGTAGATTCAAAACGACTGTTTGCTACTTTTTCATGCATTATTTTTCATTTCTAAATTTTGGTTTTCTATCTTTATATAAAAGAAATATATAAATATATATTAAATATATCTTTAATTTGACGATTAATAATTTAAAAAAAAATCTTTAAAATATCTTTTTAAGCAAAATTCCTGAGAATTAGTTTTCAAAAATAGAATTTATATCAAATGACAAGCGGAGGAAAAGGAAATTTTTTATTTAATTTGCTTAGTTTCTGAAATTTTTCTTCTAATTAAACAATGTTTTGTTTATATTCAATAAGTTATTAAAAAATTACTGGTTAAATATTAAAATAAGATAATCTATTATAAATGAATAAAACTAGAGAGAATAAAACTAAGTTTTTTATCTACAATGGTCAAAAAAAATTTAAATTAATGAATTTAAAAGTGCATAAAATAGTACTTTGTAACGAAGAGATCCTCTAAGTACAGTCTCAGCAGACTGAATATTGTATAAATCAGAGTAGACAGTTGAATCTCTGTTTGGATATCCTTCTAAATTGAAACCAGGCAGAAAGTCAATTTCTTGGAGATTATCCATAAGAGCTCCACCAGCTGGAATTTCTATTTCCTAAAGCATGATAAATCAAAATATTTTAAAGAATTAGTTAAATTATACAGTTTTTTTCTCTTAAAAAATTTTTATTTAAAAAATGTACAATTTTGCTATATTAGCATAAATAAGAAGTTAATTTATATGCATAAATATAGGACATAATACCTTTCCTTTGTACATATACTTTGCACCAGCCAGTGTATTTAAAAGCACACCCCGAGGATTCCAACTAAAAGAAAAACCATAAAAATTGATATCAAGAAGAGAGGGAAAAGTCTAACATTAACATAGATAAAAAAAATATGGTCTGTTCACTATTTTTATTTTATTTATTTTTTTGTGTTAGATTTCACAAAAAAGAAAGAAAATATACATATACAGCAATCTCTTATCATCAACGAAAGTTAGGTTTCAGAAAACATCCACGAATATTAAAGTTGTGAATATTGAGACTATCTTCCTGCACATATAAGGAGGTTTGATTCCACTTTATTTATTTATTTTTTAATGGAAAAGACAAATTCAAATTTAAAAAAAAATGTATTTATTAAGGCCCCTGTCCTCGCTCGAGGAAATGCTCGCAAGCTAATGCTATTCCTATGGGGAAGCATTTTTCTAATAACTCTTTCGCATTTTGACATTTTTGAATAATTTTTTTTTGCATCGGATAGCTGAGGTGCATGCCGACAGCGCACCCTTTTTACTTTTTCGATTTTGGTCGCAGATATATTTTTTAAAAAGCACTTTCAGTTTCGAAACCGGTTTTGAAAGTGAAACTAACTTTGTAAAAAATATCTGCAACCAAAATCGAAAAAGTAAAAAAGGTGCGCTGTTGGCATGCACCTCAGCTATCCGATGCAAAAAAAATTATTCAAAAATGTCAAAATGCGAAAGAGTTATTAGAAAAATGCTTCCCCATAGGAATAGCATTAGCTCGCGAGCGTTTCCTCGAGCGAGGACAGGGGCCTTAAGCATTATACATTAAAAGTACATGCTTAAAATAAATTTGAATAAGTATAATAAACATATTGTACAAAATTTATTTGCCAGTGTATAGTGGAAAAAATTTAGTGATGTGCGATTGCTTGATAGGAAAGATCTTATGTTTATGAATTTCCATGGAAGGAAAAGTTGTGGCTTCTATTTCTATTTTAAATCACATTCTATTGCTTTTTCAACAATGTTGTTGTTGTTTATGTTTTAAAATTTCCAAAAACTTTTTTCAGAAAATATTTCACTTGCAATAAAAATTTGAAATTTTTGAAAATGGAAAAAAAATCTGCATAAAAAATAAAGGTAATAACTGATCTACATTTCCCCTGAACACAAGGGCTTAAGTTCTCGAAACTTAGTCCATACATTAATACAGTAGGCTACACAGTAGATAAATGTCCAGTGCCACATAGTTCATAGAATTGATAAAACAAATGCATTTTATTTTGCAAAAAAATATTCTTTATAAAACAAAAATTCGCAAATAACCAAGTTCAATCTTCATTAAATGCTGAAATTTTCAGCATATTTTTATATTGCAAATAATCAAAGCTCGCAAATGTTAAGGGAATACTGTAATAAATAAATAAATAAAATAAATACTGAAATAAATAAATAAAATAAGTAAACCACTGTTAAAACAAAATCTATATACTTAAAATGCAAAGCTATCAGAGCTGGCAAGTTTCTGCCAGCTCTGTTATATTCCATAATATAGGATTAAAACTAGCATGGCAGAAACTAGTTTCTGCCAGTAAGCGGCAAAACTGGCAGGAACTAAAAAAATAATATTAATAAAAACTTTAACCATCAATGATTCATAATTCACACATGTATTTAATATAAAAAGAACTTAGCTAAAAATTTAAAACAAAGATCGTGAATGCTATCCAAAGTAACAAAAAGGTTCAAAAGTATCATATAAATATATTTTGTTTACATAATAATTTTTTGTCACTTGAAAAACAAATTTTCATGACATTGATGTGATGCTGCACAAGTTTATAATTGTTTATGGTTGAATTTCTATTTAAAAGTAAAAAAAAAAAAAAATAAAAAAAAATAAATAAATAAATAAAATAAAATAAATAAAAAAATAAAAAAAATTATTTTACAATATTGAAAAAACAAATTTATTTTTGTGGAAAAAATAATAATATGCTAAGAGCCATTCCATAATATAGGATTTATTTTGCTAACCTTTCTTAACCTAGACTGCTTTTTAATTTGTTTTGAATGAAAGAAAAGTTTCAAAAATATTATTTCAAGACCAGTATTATTTGCTGGTAATGTCATTATTCAGGATGTAAAATTTGAAAATTCTCATTTTCACCGGTATTTGTTTCCAAACGTGATCCCCACAGAAGGCAAGACTTTTCTAGGACTTCCTTAAGGAAATATGTTTCTGGGAAAGAAGTCGATTTTGCTACAAGGGGTTATTATACACAACACAAAATTTAGATTAATATTAAAAAGCAATTTTCTTTATGCCCAAATGTCAATTTTTATCTCATATAATTAGGATGAAGTACAGGGGTTGGACAAAAATATGGAAACACCTTTGAAAAAACACGTTTCCTTGCCTAATATGGTGTAGGGTACCCGTTGTTATTCAATATAGCTTGCAATCTTCTCGGAATGGATAAATACAGTTCCTGTATGTTTGCCAAGGGAATATTGTAACTTTCTTCCTGCAAAACGGTGACAAGTTCAGATAACGATGTTGGCGGTGGATAGGGAGAACGAACTTTCCGCTCCAATGCAGACCACAAAGGTTCGATAATATTCAGGTCTGGTGACTGTGGTGGCCAGGGGAGATTCGACAATTCATCCTCGTGCTCAAAAAACCAGCCTGGTCAATGTGAGCTGTGTGAACGGGGGCGTTGTCGTCTTGGAAGATGCCATCACGATTGGGGAACAAAGTTTGTACCATTGGATGGACTTGATTGGCCAAAATGTTCACATAAGTCTGAGCAGTAATACACCCTGACAGAGTTATCATGCGGCCAGAAAAAAACCAAGATATGGCTGCCCAAACCATCACCGAACCCCCGCCATGTTTCACTCTTGGCAACAAGCAGTCTGTATTATGGGCTTGAGATTGCGTTCTCCAGACGTAAACTTGGCCAGAAGTGGGAAACAATGTGAAAGAAGACTCATCAGATCATATTACTCACTTCCACGGCTCTATAGTCGAGGCTTTATGACTTAAACACCACTTTTTCCTGTTATGGGCATTAGCATCACTGATGAATGGCTTTTCAATTGCAGCACAGCCAGCAATTTTCTGTTTATGAAGCTCCCTTCTAATTGTTTTGGTTCTCACAGGGTTTGGTAACACGACATTCATTTTAGCAGTAACTTTTGCAGCTGTGGTCTTCTTATTTTTCGCGATAATCCTCCTTAATGATCGTCTGTCACGATCACTCAGCACACACTTTCGTCCTCCCTGTGATTTAGCAGATGATGTTTTTCCGTATTTCAAATATGCGGAATAAATCTTCGACACAATACCTCTTGAAACACTAAAAACATCGACTACCTTGCTTACGAAAGCACCCACCATACGCGCGCCAACAATTTGCCAAATTCGAAGTCTATTAACTCTGTCATAATGCAATGATAACTTCACATAACAGTGCTCCAACAACGACTGAATGGTGCAGCGATTTTACGAAGTTGTATAGGTGGTGTCAGTAGGCGAAAACGCCAGCGCCATCTACATAGTTCATTAAAATCAATCTTTCTTTTCAAACATGCATTTCAAAAGGTGTTTCCATATTTTTGTCCACCCCCTGTAAGTAAGCTATCCTAAAAGCTAGCACTGCATTAAATGAGATTTAATCTTTCATTTGTGAGTTTCTATGATATTTCCATCATTAAATAAAATTAAACAAATTTCATGAGTAGCTACAGTAGAACAGTTACGTTTTTATTTTTATCTAAAGCAACAACAATAGATTTTAACATTTGCAACAAGTATTGAACTTTTTTATACTTATTTACAATTTTAACAAATGTTATGTCCTTAATATCATTTTCATGATTTTCAATTATATGCAACTAATATGGCTGATTCTTCGTGAATGATTCAAAACTATCAAATTCTAATATAAATTTATTTATTTTTCAATTAAAACTATTCACAATATTTTATTTGTTATTTATTCTGAATAAAATGCATATAAGCAATTTTAATACTATTAAAAATATCTCAGATTATATCATGAAATAAGTTTATGCCAGTTGTTGTTAGCTACTGCCAGTTAAAACCAGTTATAACCACTTTCTGCCGGCAAAAACCCAGTCCTGAAAGCTATTCAGATAAGACTGATTTTGTCTGGTTTAAGCATGCAGAATGATCATTTGAAAGGACGTTACTGTTCTTAAATAGAGTGGGGAAACCAGTAGACTTTTTGTTTCACAGAAATGCTGATTACAGACTCCAATAACTGAGTGGTCTAAGATGCTAGAAAGAGATTCTTTAAAGTGAACATGGATTTAACCTCCCTCTCCCACTCTTCACTCTGATATTGTTATAGTGTTCAAGTCAGTTCAATAACACAAATGTTTTATTTTAAAATGAAACAATTATTGATGATTTTTTTTCAGTATTTGAATAATGAAAACAAAGAAGAAAAAAATATTTATATACAAAATTTTCTTTACCATTAATTTTTGATGGCTACTACTTAGGACAGGGATTCTGTATGACTCACAAAATTTTAAGAATAACAGAGAGCTAGGAGATTATGACAAAAGAAAAATTGAAAGGCATTATAAGCCAGAATACCAGTGGTTAAATTATAATAAGTTGGAATTTAATTCCAGACATTAAAAGTTACAAATTTTGCATTTGCTATTTTGACAATATTTTCTGTGAAAGATTCATTTTGGAAATGAATAGTATGAAAAATTCAAGTTTAAAATTTTGTTAAATGAGTCAATTCAACTTGTATTAACTTAAAAATAACTAAATACAAAGCTGATATAAATTATTTGGCATCTAGGATGAGGCAACAGAAATATTACTTAAAAAAAAAAAAAAATTAAAGCATAATAGCAAATATAGCCGATTTATTTTTAACTTAAAAAATAATTTTGTTTCATTATTTGATATATTATTTATTATTATTATTATTATTATTGGCATGTAAATGTGAAAAGCTTGTCACCCCTGATCTAGGGTAAACCATCATTATCTTAACTACATTTGTAAAGAAAAACTAACAAAGTTAAGAAAATACAATAAAAGACATTTAAATTAATAAAAAAAAAATCCCTTTTTTTTAAAAAAAATTGTATTTAACTGTCAAAATGGTTTAAAAAGTCTTAAAATTACCACTAAATTCAAGGAATTTGTTATAGATTGTGTGAAATTTTTATTCAAATTACAGCTTGATTCAAGAATTTGCTAATATTATATGAAATGTACATACTTTGTGCATCTAATTACACATAAAAAATAATTTAAAGCTAAAATTAATAAACTTTTTAAAAACTCCCCCTGTTCCTAAACTACTACAGAAACAGATACTGTTCCCTGTACAGTAAAACCTGTTCAAACATGTATATATTGAAATTATTCTTTAAACAGAAAATTTCCATGGTCTAGGCAAAAATAAATATAGTACAATTATAGCAGAAAGTTTACTAGTTATTTATCTTATACAGATTTTTATTCTTGTTTTTGTCTTAACAGGTTTGGGACATGACAATTTGTATTTAAGACAAATTTCTATTATACACTGATTAACATAGTTTATTTTAAATTTCACAACTGTTATTTACTACTTTAAATTATACAATCTTGAAAGTTTATTTCCAACTCATAATACAGTTCAAAAGACCCCAAAATCTGATTACTAATGTAGAAATAACAATAATTTACCTAAACTTATATCTGAGAGGATTATCAGAACATTCAGGAGCAGGTAATCCACCACAAAATGAAACAAATGAAGTTATCTGTAAGAAAAGAAAATCTTCTGATAGTTACACAAACATTTTATTACTTCGTTTGGATTGCTTTGATAAATAACATCCTCTAATCAATAATATTCCTTAATAATTGCTAAAAAATAATTGAAATGAAGGTGCAATTGCAAAATGATTCGGAACACTTGCTAATGGCATTTAACAGTTATACAATTCCATGAAGATTTAATTTCCAAAATGGGGATTCCAAAGATTTTTAAAGGGCCTCTGCACTGAAACTCCGCAATTGTGAAATTCCATGTTAATCTATGGGAAAATTTTGAAGTGTGATTACTCATTACGTAATATAATTATTAAATACTGTTTTCACCATCAGAAAGTATACATCAGATGCCAATGATGTGCACTTTTAAAAATTGTTCTATGTAAATTTTAAATATTCTTAAGAAAATTATAAAATTTAATCAATTAGAAATATCAACATTTATAAAGGTTTTTTATGTACTTTGAATTTACTGAGATAATTTTAAAATATGGACATCATCAGTATCTGGTGTCTACTTTCTGATGATGAAAACAGAATTTTAATAATTATATTAGATAATGAGCAATCATGCTTTTTCCTACAAGCATGGGATTTCATGATTGGGAAGTTACAATACAGTGGAACAATAAGGATTGTTTTAAAATCACTAAGCACTGTATATGAGCACAAATACATTTTTTGATCACTAAATAACTCCAATATAAGTCCATAAATTTTAAATGCATTTGGTTCGAAACAAATTTATACAAATGGTGACAATTGAAGTCAACATTGTAATAATTAAAAAAAAAAAAAAAAATAGAATAAGAATAATTATGTGAAACTTGTACATGCCACACATACTTATGTAAGTTGATTAAAAAAAGAGAATTTATTGATATTTATAAATCTGAAATCCCCACCTCCCTCCCTCCGAAATTCATCAATGGGATGTCATTTTTGTCCATGATGCTGCAGAGCTAGAAGCCAGATCTTAAAACTAAGATTTTTAGGGGGTTTTTTCTTCTACTTTTGGAGAAATATACCTAGATTATTTTTATAGAGATAAATTTTAGCATGTACTGAACATTTGATTTTATGATTTATATTTAGTTTTTATTATTATATATATATATATATATATACAGGGTGTCCGAAAAGTCTGGAAACGGTTGAATAACTCGAGAAATACATATGAGATTGAAAAACGTAAATATACGTGTTAAATATTTTTAAATAAGCTACTCAGTGATACCAAATTTGACCTTCATAACCGACCCCCTGGGGGTCAGAGGGGGTCCAACTTTGAAATCTTAAATTATAACCCCCATTTTTTATTGCAGATTCGGATTCTACGGACAAAAATATGTAACTTTTGTATTTGATGTTTATTTCGAATCCTCGTTTATCACGGTGTAATTGAGCATATTAAATCGATACATATTTCGGCTTTTTCAACGGGATTTTCCCTAATCGAAACTAATTGGGGAGAATTTATGACATCAAATTCCTCGTCTTTTGCAATAATAGCGTTTCCTGAAAATCACCCGTGCCGATTATTTCGGTAGTGCTACACAGTTAAAAATTTGATCCATTTGCTGTAGCGTCACTCCACAGCTTTTATAGAATATCTGTTTCATGACCAATGAGAATGTTCCATAACACAGTAAAGTACACTGTAAAAAAATTGACCCTTTTGCTGCATCGTCACTCCACCGCTTTTATAGAAAACGATTACTTTACTGTGTTATGGAGCATTCTCATTGGTTACAAAAGACATATTCTATAATAGCTGTGGAGTGACGCTGCAGCAAATGGGTCAAATTTTTAACAGTGTAGCACTATTGAAATAATCGCCACGGATGATTTTCAGGAAACTCTATTCCTACAAAAGACGAGGAATTTGACGTCAAAAATTCTGCCCAATCAGTTTCGATTAGGGAAAATTCCGTTGGAAAAGCGGGAATATGTATCGATTTAATATGCTCGATTACACCGTGATAAACGAAGATTTGAAATAAACATCAAATACAAAAGTTACGTATTTTTGTCCGTAGAATCCGAAACTGCAATAAAAAATGGGGGTTATAATTTAAGATTTCAAAGTTGGACCTATCCGACATTGTATGCTGTTTGAATTTCGCAAGGGTAGTAAAGCAACAGTTGCTACGAAAAACATTTGCGATGTTTATCCAGGTGCATTAGACATTCGCAAATGCCAAAGATGGTTTTCCAAATTCAGATCCGGCAATTTTGATCTTTCTGATTCGCATCGATCAGGAAGACCAACAACTTTAGATAATGACGTGTTAAGGGCAGAAGTGGAAGCAAATCCTTGTCAAACAATCGAAGAACTGTCACACACTCTTAACCAACCTTGGTCGACCATCCAAGAGCATTTGCAACAGATTGGTAAAGTAAACAGAGCAGGTGTTTGGGTGCCGCATAAGCTGTCAGAAGAAAACAAAGCTAATCGATCCAGAACATGCAACTTATTGCTTCAGCGGCACAATGCAGAACCGTTTTTTGATCGTTTGATCACTGCAGATGAAAAATGGGTCCTTTATGATAATCCAACTCGCAAAAGGCAGTGGCTCTCTCCAAATGAATCGCCACGGAGCACTGCTAAGCCAGGTTTGCATCCGAAAAAGGCACTTTTGTGTGTTTGGTGGAGTATTCGTGGAGTTATTCATTTTGAAGTGTTGAAACCTGGACAAACTGTGAATGCAGAGTTTTATTGTGAGCAACTGGATCGAGTAAATCAATCTTTAATTGAAAAGTGGCCAGCGATTGTCAACAGAAAAGGCGTTATTCTGCAACACGATAATGCCAGACCGCACTGCGCAAGACAAACTCTGGAAAAAATTAATGAATTAGGTTGGGAGATACTGCCTCACCCACCATACTCGCCGGACATTGCGCCATCAGATTATCATTTATTCAGATCTCTACAACACTATTTACGTGGTAAAAACTTTGCAAATTTGGATGATATCCAAAGTGCCATCTCGAGATATTTTGCTCAACAACCAAATGATTTTTATCGTTCCGGTATTGAAAATTTGCAAATAAGATGGCAAAAGGTTGTTGATAATGAGGGTGATTATATAATTGATTAAAAATAAAAACTTGTTTAAATTTTATTTGTTTGAATTTAATGTAAAAAAACGACATTACTTTCCGGTCCCCCTAATATATATATATATATTCTACCTGTTAATACAAATGCTGTATATACTTGTGTATAAGCCAATCCCTCAATTCTCAAGGAAAATGTTTAAAATTTTTTTTTCATCTAGTAGTATGTTGAAATATGATTTGTAATCAAGGATAAAAAAAACTAAATTTTTATCAAATTAGCAAACATTCTTTTCTATGTTTCTAATGAGACTTTTTTTAAAATTTAATATTTTAAACTGTATAATTATGTAAAACTGAAGAAGGTTAACGTATTTTGAAACCTATTCACATCAACTTAATAATACATATTAAGATTTTTTTTTTTTCTCAAAAATCTGTTCAAGTTTTATTTACAAGGGTAAACAGCTTCTTAGACTTTTAAATTATATAGTACTTCTTTATAATGTAGGACCTTTAAAAGAGGATATCTGGGAACATTCTCAAATTGAACTCCTTTTAAATGGGAATTAAAATGTTGAAAAGAATGATCTTGCATTGAAGAGAATTCTATCCTAAGAGAAAATGGGTGCAAAATAACTACAGGGAAATAAACATTGTCTGCTTTCATATCTCTCTCCCCAACCTAGACCCATACATGTAGATTTGTCCATTTGTCGGCTATCTGCTAATGTTTATTTTATTTTTTTACTAACTTGTGTATAAATTGACCCCCTGCTTTCAATTGCTAAATTTTGTCTAAAATTCTTCAACTTATACACAAGTATATACAGAAGATTTATTTTCCCCTCAGGGGTAAAAAAAAAAAGATTCCATGCAAGTTAAAAGCAACACATTCAGTTGACCTGCAGATAGTTTTTTTTTCTCCATTTAATAGAGGTCTTAAGGCACTCTGAATAACCTCTTCAGTCCTGATGTCGCCTGTAAGGAACACTAAAGTTTGCCCCCTTTAAATTAGTTTAAATCCTTTTAGAGTTGTTAAAATTATTTTTAAACCTTTTTAATAAATGCATGCATATCACAGGCATCACTATATTGATTGACTAGCTGACTCGCCCGGCATCGCCCAGGTCCGTATTAACAATATTAAACAACCTTGAAATTTGTAGGATTTTATTATTAACTTTAAGCATGCAGAAATGCATTGTCTAAAATACGTGACAGCTGACTGTGTGAAAAATCGGTTTAAAAAACAACAACTAATATTAAGCTCTAAAAATACTTAAAATGAGCAATGAGAAACATGGGAGGGAACATGTATCCCACAATTGCGTTATTTTTGTGTTAAAGTGTTAATATTTACCCGTAAAAATCACTGTTAAGTCACGTAACTAATTACTTTTTTTTCACATAAAAATCCCAAATGAAATATTTTGAATTTCAAACTAATTATATCACTCTTAAATCCGACTATACCGTGAATGAAATCGATACTCGATGATAAAGGGTTAGTATATAGTATTATAATTTCAGAGCCATTTAACAAAAGTAAGTGTGCATTTTAAATCAAAGCATGCGTAATGTTCACTTTGTGGACAAATTCCTAACCGTAAACTTTTGAACCATAACCATAATATGATAAAGTTCGATATTTTAAGATATGATCGTGTAGAATAACAACTGTCCTGTAGCATTACTGATTGTTGAGGCTACGTCGTGCAATGCAATAACGGCCAGGCGAGGAGTAATCGTCACAAATAGAATAAAATAAGACTTTACCTCCATTCTGTACAAAAAGGACAGAAAACTACAGAGCTTGACTGAACAAATACTTTATTGGAAGTTCTTGGACAGGCAGGATCCAATGGCTCTCTGATGATCTCCTTTATAGCAGACTTCTGTGTGGAACCCAAAAATGGCTAAGTTCGGAACTAGGAATGCTATTGTGAAAGTAATGGCATTAGGACTCTACGTTTGCATCATGGACATCTGGAGCGCAGCGATTTCTGAGACATGGGAATTTAATTCATAAGACAAGATGATTCTTCAGGAGACTTATCGCGATGTAACAATATGGCGATTCAGCTCTCAAAAGGAGTACATCACAGCAGTCATAAAAGTCACCTCGTACGTCTATTGAATTGGTTGATCGTGATGATTAACGAAGAATATAATGAACATTATTGAATGCAAAACTGGGTGCGACTGTTAAAGGTAAAGAAAATCTAATAAGCGTTATCCGGAAGGCTATAGCAAGCGCTGCTCGGGAGGCCATTGCAGGCGCTACCCGAGAGGCCTCAGCCCCCAACGCGGGACGCGGAGCTATACGTGAAAAACCACTTATCGATCCGACTGTTCTGAGTGCTCTGCCCGTACGGCAAGGAGAGAGATTCGAAGCATGCGGGAGAAACGGGTTGCCATAAGGTAGCGCCGAATTCATGCCAACAACGCGCCAAGGGAGAGAAATTTTTAAGGTTCAGATTCGGTTCATGTGCATGGAAATTTTTTGTCTTATTCGGATCCGGTTATGGTTCTTTGGAATATTTTTGTCAGGTTCAGATTTGGTTCAATTCAAATTTCAGATATTTTTTCAAATAAAATTTTTAGGTTCGGATCTTGTTCATGTCCACAGAAATTATTTTATCATACTCGAGTCTGGTTATGATTCTTTCGAATATTTTGGTCGGATTCAGTTGTGGTTTGGGTCAAATTTCAGGTTTTTTCAAATCTGATTTTTTAGGCTCGAGTCGGGTTTATATCCATGGAAATTATTTTGTCTTGCTCGGATTAGGTTATAGTTCTTTGGAATATTTTTATTGGGTTCAGATTTGGTTCAATTCAGATTTCAGGTTTTTCTTCAAATAGAACTTTTGGGTTCGGGTCTTCTTGCGTGTTACGAAAATTTTTCTGTCTTGTTCGAATAAGGACATGCTTCACTGGAATATTTTTGCCAAGTTCAGATTTCGCGATTTCTAAAAAAAAGTATTTGGGTTCGGATTGGGTTCATGTCCATGGAAATATTTTGTCTTGTTCGGATTCAATTGCGGTTCTTTGAAATAGTTTTGTCAGATTCAGATTTGGTTCGATTAAAATTTCAAGTACTTTTTCGAATGGAAGTTTTAGGTTCATATCAGGTTCCTGTCCATGGAAATTGTTTTGTCTTATTCGAATCTGGTTATGGTTTTTTCGAATATTATGGTTGGATTTAGATGTGGTTTGGGTCAAATTTCAGGATTTTTCAAATGGAATTTTTAAGGTTTGAGTCTGGTTTATGACCACGGAAAGTATTTTGTCTTGCTGGGATCGGGTTATAGTTCTCTGGAATATTTTTATCGGTTTCAGATTTTGTTTGGGTTATATTTCGAGTTTTTTTTAAAGAAAATATTTAGGTTCAGGTCAGGTTTCATGCCCACTAAAATTATTTTTACTTGTTTGGATCGGGTTATGCTTCATTTGAACATTTTTACGGGATTGAGATTTGGTTAGGGTCAGTTATCAAATCCATAGTTTTTTTTCAAACAGAATTTTTAGGTTCGGGTTGGGTTTATACTCACGGATCGGAGTATGGTCTGTTTTTTTCTGGTTGGGATCTGGTTATGCGTTAATTAATCTAAACATTAAAGTTATAATCGTTTTTGCTACTATTATTTTTATGGCTATTTCTGATAAATAATTTACTTTGTTATTTGATAATTTATTATGGTGTATGAATCGTTTGCGGATTCGAACAATTGTATGCCAAAATGCGGATTCGAACAATTGTATGCCAAACATATATTTTTTTAAAAACAAATTAAAGCCGTAATACAATTTTAAATTGAATAGAATACATTTAAATTTTATCAATGATAAAAAAACTCCTAGAAAAGTGTTGTGTGATTTTTTTAACTGCAACACAGCAATTACTCATACATTGTATTGTTCGAAATGCCAAAAATCTGCGTACAACCATACAGTAAAAAGAAATTTTTAATTGATTGGAAGTATAATGTCTTGAATTGACACCAAAAATGTAACCCCAAAATCCGCTATATTAAGTCCAAATAAGCATAAAAAAAACCATGTGCTTTGACACGCCGATCAATTCAAACTGGTTCAAACCCTTATTTCTTTGTTTTTGTATTTTACCTTTTAAACTGTTATTGAATTGATGATTAAAATTTCATTTAAAAAATAACGTTTTGTGCCATTATTGGCTGTAGCACACAATCAGAATGCATAAAAGATACAAATATATCAATCATAGGCAAGAATTATTTGATTATTTTTATCATATGACTTTGAAATATCAATATAAAAGCACCATTTAAGATTTTGCTTGAAAAGTTAACATTTTTTCATTAATGTCTTAAAATCGTCTGCACTCTGAAATCTAGATTTTATATTAATATTTGTTATTCATGCATGATTTTAAAAGAATGTTTTCATCAATATATTTTATATATTGACATAAATTATTAATATGTTGTTAAATCATAAAGATTTTTCATCTACATTATAAAATATTAAAAAGTTCTGGAAAAAAAAAAACATTTAGTAATACAATTTTTAGTTCAAATCAAATATCTTCAATAGTTTATTTAATTTTATTTTGACATTTAATTATTTCTAATTTTCCAATTTCAATTATTTTAAAAGCAAACATTTTTTTAAGTAAATAATATAATAGAAAAAAGACCATTTTAAAAAATTACTATTTCTTCGTGAAATATGCTTCAGCTGTAATTCATTTCTTTCAATTTGTCTTATTAATACAAAATCCATTCCACATGCTTTTGTTTGGGACATTAACATTTGAGCGATAAATGGTTTCATATTGCAAACCTTTTTTTGCAGTTTACTTCACCTTCACCTGTCTTTTTCGTCCATGGCGTACAGCAGCTGTGATAAAAAATCATCATTTAAACTGACAGTTTGCTAGTCTATGAATTTTAAATGTCTGTCCCAGCTTTTTTAATTATTTCTGTGAAAATTTTATGCAACCAACCAACCATAAGCAAATGAAGGGAAAAAAGGAAGAAAAAAGGTGATTTTTTATGAGAGTGAGCTTTGGAATTTAATTAATTACTCAGTTAATAAATAGAATTTCGAAATTCTGAAGCTCAGGTACATCAGGAGAGATTTGGGGCTACTCTCAAAATTTTGAACCTTGTACATGCTGTAGATTTTGCTAGCCATCACAGACATACACACACACACGCACGCACACACAGACATACACACACACACGCACACACAGACATACACACACACACGCACACACAGACATACACACACACACGCACACACAGACAGAGCGTTTTGTTCCTATATTAGTATAGATACATCTTTGGAGATGTTTTATAGCAATTTTAAAATAATTTTAGTGGTCCCTCGTAAAATTTGTCTCAGGACTGAGGAGGATAAGTGCAAGTTGCTGGACTTAATCCTTAGATTTTTTCCAGAATTATTTAATTTAGAAGATAGTACAGATATGTCTTGGATTAGTTCATTTGTCAATTAAAAAATTCTACTCAAATATTTACATTTTATCTTCAAAAGTTAAATATGCCATGTTTATGCTGACAGCAATAAAAAAAGTTAGAAAAATTTATGGAAGTAAGACAGTTAATGATAAAAATTCTGACCTTTCCACCATTCAATTTGATCTCATCAAAGCACTCCATAGCTAACAAATGGTCAATACCTGGATCAAGACCAACTTCATTTACTACTATAATACCTGCATCTTCAGCCCTGCAAGAAAAAATAACCATTGTTAAACTAATTTCTGGATTAAAACATTTAGAGATGTTAGTTTGTAACTTAAAAAAAAAAAAAAAAAAAAAAAAAAAAAAAATTCAAGACCAAAAAAGAAAAAAAAAAAAAAAATCAAATGAAATATTTTCAATTTATTTTGTTTACTTGAGAGGTTACATATTTTGTTGGGTACTAAAAGCATAATCCTAAATTAAAATTTATAGTATTTTGAAATTCAGCAACATACAGAAAAAAAACAAGTAAACAATGTTGAACGAGGCAAGATCAGTTAAATGATATGAGAATTCATTAAAAAGGACTTTTATATGTCTGAAAATTCAGCAATTCAGCAATTCAGAGATTTTATTGTATTTTTATTTATTATTACTTTTTAAACTATGCATGCATTCATGCATGCATATATATATATATATATATACTGCTTAAACCAATTTTTAATTTTTCATATTTCTTTTTTTCTTTAATAAAATAAAATACAGTAGACTCCCTCAAATCCGCACAGCTTGGGACCAGAGGTTTTGTGGATTTTAGAATTTTGCGGATTTCTGGTCATGGTTTTGTTTATATTTTTTAAAAAGTAATTTGAATGTAATTAATAATGAAATCAAAAGTATAATGAATGCTTACAATATACTAAAATATTAAAATAAGTAATAAACTAAAATAATAAAAAAAATTAGATAATTTTTAAAATGATTAAAATACTAAAACCAAGGGTCAAGTTAATAATCTATGTACAATTAAATATTCATTATAAAGATTAAATGTGTTTTTCCTAAATTATTCAACAGAGCTTGCCTCATAAAGGTCCATTACTAATTCACATCAGGATAATAATATAACAAAGCATTATTTCAGGTTTAACCAGACTTAATAACTAAAAAAAGGCTTGATTAATATATAAATATATTTGGTAAGATTGTGATTACCAATTATATCTGCAATATCTTGATTTTTTTCAGAAATAAATTATTCTTTCTTCATGAAAAAACATGAATTCAATAACATTAACAAAATTACAAATTATACAATGTATGGAATTTATATAAAACTGAAAAAGTCAAATTTTGTACCTACATATGAACTGAGTGTTTCATTGTTTACATCCATGAATTACGTGCGGATTTTAGAGAGTTGCGGATTTTAGGAGTGCAGATTTGAGGGAGTCTACTGTATGTTATTTTATATAATTTTTTGACAGCATTTGCTTGTTCCAGAATAACTTAAGTGAAACATAAATTTTAAATCACAAAGTATAAACTTCACAAGTTAACACAGTTGCCAAATTAAGAATTTGCTGGTATTTAATAGAAATTTGAAAAATACGAATGAAGAAACAACAAATTTGAATGAAATGTACACTAAACGGTTTTTATTGAATGTGACATAGAAATTTACATAAGTTTAACGCAAAAATGATTTACAACAAAATAAGCAAATCAATGGTACTTCTTGATTAAAGATTCAGCGTTATCTATGATGCATAAAAGTAATTTGAAAGCAAGTGTTGGATAAAACATTAGTAAAATGAATAAATATTACTTACTGTTGATGCAGTTTCTTCATTTCAGGGGATAAATAACTTGCTGTTACCATATTTATCTTATATTTTATGCAACGTTCGGCAATTGTTGGATGTAATGAATAAGGCAAAAGACTAAAAATAAAATAATATGTTATTTTTAAAATGTTGAAATAAAATTATGAAACAAATTTCTCATCAAATGTAAATTTAAAAAAAAAAATCAAGAACATTAACAACTGAACTGGACCAGTAGTCTATTAGAGGTTGATAATTTTGACTCAGTTTGATTGAGAAAATAGCAATCGCTAGTTTACATACTTGTTCTCGAAATTTTCACTGTATTATGCTTGCATATTGGTGTTCAACTGCTCCTATAAATTCACATTCTTTATTGAATATTTCAGATTAATTAGAACATTTTATGTTGCCCTAAGTAATATTTTTTTAAAATAAAATATTTGTTTTGATTTTTGTTTTTTTGTTAATAGTTTAAAATATGTCAGTTCTGTTCATTTCAATCTTTTGAAAAACTTGTTTAGGCGTAATATATCATTACTAATCATGTAGTAATAAAAAAAAAATTTCATCGTAAAATCGAAATTTATAACTCTGCAAGACAAATCAAATGAATATTTGTTAAATAAGCAAAATCTGAGAAATGATCAATGCACAGTTGTAGAAAAGAAAAAAAAAAGTTAACACCTCCTACTAACTCTGCAACAAATTACTTTAGAAGCTACTGGTACCTAATGATTGGAAATAAAGTCTTCTTTTAAATTATGCATATAAAATTCACTTATGAGACATCAAAATAAAATACTATAAAAATAAACCCAAACTTTTTTTTTTTTTTTTTTTCAATAGCAATACAGCAAAAACATGTTGTAATGACTTGATTTCAGTTATTTTAATAAATGCCATAACAACATTAACATACATCACAAATGATATTCCTTCATACACCATAATATAATGAAATTTTTTTATGTATCCATTTAATTGAGCTATTAATACTACGGTTATGAATTATTCTAATAGATCTTGTTCACGAAAGATGGTGTCTCTGCGTTGTGCTTGTATGATCGGCAATCACCGGTCAATCAGCAGTTCAGCAATAACCACGAAGTAGTGAGATTGTATACTTTGAATAAATGTATGTTAATATTTCCTAACTGCCTACTGGCATGAGTTCCTGCATCACCACTAACATATTAAAATATAACAGTGGCAGCGAGGATGGGATATGAACACAAAAGATGTCAAAGTGAATCTGACTAAAAAAGATTCTGCAACCTAAATTTTTAAAAGCACATCCAATCCCTTATGCTTTTTTGGACAAGGTTGATCATGAAATAATTTGCCTCGTTAAGAAAGGCATCCTTGTGCCAGTGAAGACAGCTGAGTCTGCAGCACCAATTGTACCTGTCTAGAAGTGTGAAGGACGCATCAGAATATGCAGAGATTTCAAGTTAACAACCAACAAGGTGACTGAATTGGAGCAATATTCACTGCCGAACATCGAAGACATTATCATAGCTTTCAGGAGGAGTCTTTTTCTCTAAATTGGACCTTCGTGATGCATTTCCAGCTGCAACTGGATGAAGAGTCCAAGAGTCTAGTTGTAATTAATATCCACAAGGGATTTTTCTGTTACACTAGCGTACCCTTTGGAGTTGCCTCAGCTCCAGCTATGTTCTAGAGAGAGATTGATAGAATCCTGCATCATCTGAAGGCTGATTGCTATCTTGATGATGTCTTGGTTTTCAGGAAAGACGAAGCTGAACATCTACAGAACTTGATGGCTGTTCTAATACGTTTACAGGAAGACGGAATGAAACTCAACTCTGAGAAATGCGAATTGTTGAAGTGTTCAGTGGAATATCTTGGTCATCGTATCGACAGGGAAGGACTTCATCCCTTAGAGTCTAAAGTGGATGCTGTAGTCAAAGCTCCTAATACAATGAGCTCTGTTCCTTCATCGGACTCATCACTTATTATGATAAATTTTTACCAAACATAACTACCCTATTAGCTCCATTATATGAGTTATGAAAGGAACAATGAAATGGAAATGGGAAACACCATAGAGAGAAGCATTTTCTAAAGTGAAAGATATCTTGAAGAACTCATCACTACTGATACACTTCAATAATAAGAAAGAAGTTGTATTGGCTTGCGATGCTAGCTCCTATGGACTTGGAGCAGTCTTGTCTCACAAAACTATAGATGGTGATCATCCAATAACCTTCGCTTCCCTTCCTTAACCGAAGCTGAAAAAAATGATAGCCATATAGAAAAAGAGGCTTTATTTCTGGTCTTTGGTGTGACAAAATTTCAAAAGTACTTGTTAGGACAAACATTTATGTTGATCACCGATCATAGTCCTTTAGTTAACAATTTTTGTCAGACAAGTCTGTACTAGTAATAGCTGCTGCACAAATTCAACGTTTTGCTCTGACACTTGCAGCATATTATACACTTAAGTATAGAAAAGGAAGCTTGAATGTGAATGCAGATGCTTGCAGTAGATTGCCATTGAATACTAAGCATGCGGATCCACCAGTTCTAACGATGTCTGTGTTATTATTAACACAGCTAAACAACACTCCAGTGATCAGACACCCAATTGCCACCAAAATTGATAAACTTCCTGACCAAAGGAAGCTGAAATCATACATTTTGAAACATTTTCCTAAGAAAATAGAGAAAAACTTGCATCTCTTTGTCAGAGTAAAAGATGAATTATCTTTCAAAGATGACATAATTTCAAGAGGCTCATGTGCATTTATTCCCCCAATATTCAAAAAATTCATTCTGGATGAGTTTCATTCATCTCTTTAAGGCATAACAGCAATAAAGACACATGCTCGTTCCTATGTTTGGTGACCAGAGCTGGATAATGATTTGGAAGCAAGAGTGAAGGGCTGTGTTGCATGTCAGCAAAATGCCTCAGCATTTCTGTCAAAGTATGTTCCTTGGCCTATGCCAGAGTAAGCATGGGAACTGATCTACATTGACCATGCTGATCCGGTGGAAGGTCAGATGCTAATTATCTTTGTAGATGCCAAGACAAAATAGTTGGAAGTTGCACAGGTATTGAGTACATTTGCAAGGGTAACAGTAATGGTTTTACATAGCCTATTTTCTTGTTTCGGTATTCTCAAAATCGTGGTCAGCTATAATGGTCCCGATTTCAAAAGTGGAGAATTTGCAAATTTTTTTATCTCACAATGGCATTGCTGAAGTTAAAGTGCCTCTTGACCGTCCATGCTCAAGTGATTTAGCAGAATGAGCAGTCCGAAAAGTCAAGTCGGCCCTGAAGAAAATGACTGGAGGTACTCTTGCAGAGAGGCTGCCTAGGTTCATCTTCAATTATTGCAATACGTCATCAGCAGCCACAGGAATATCTTCATCCATGGCTATGTTTGATCGTTCTCTCTGAACTTGAATGGATCCTGTCTGTCAGACACATCAGAAGGAAGAGACCAGCTCAGGAAGATTTGCAGAGGGCTCTCCAGTTTGGGTGCGTTTGTTTGGCCATGGCCCACCATGGGTTGCAGGCAGTGTTTTAAGTTCCATGGGGAAAGTTATGTATAAAGTCTCAACCTGGACACGCCATATTGGCCAGCTGAGGCTCAGACAAGAGGCCCTGACTAGTGATGTTCTGACTCCACTTGACTTGCCAGCTCCTACAGCTTCACTAAAAAAATCTACCAATTTTTAGATTGAGGTTCACATTAGCACTCCCAAACCCCCTGTGCTCTCCTTAGAAGTAAGTTCTCCAAGTGTAATCAACAAGCCACCTGCAGACTACCTCCCCTCCAGCTCTATCACCACAAGTGTTCACTCGTGAATCAAATACCCCATTGGTTAGACATTTAAAACGAGTTAAAAAGAAACCAGTACGTCTAAAGTTATAGACTGATTTGTTTTGATCCTGATAAACTGTCCTTTAGTTCTGAATTGTTTCTGAACCAGTACATCTGCAGCAGAGGTGCCAAGTTCCAACAAAAGTTAACCATAACCAAGGTTCAGAAGTGGGGGAAGTAAGAGATAAACTCAAAATTTCAAAAGTTATAGTTTCATTCACATTTTCTGCAATATTTTGACAAAATTTGCTTTTATTTTTTGCAATTTTTTTTTAAATTAAAATTTAATGTCTTTTGCAAATTTCTAACTAAATTTGCACTTTTTCGTGATCTTTTGACAAAGTTCTTGCTTTTACATGAACCTTTGACAAAATTTGCATTTTTTACCCAAACCTTGGATGAAATTTCATTATTTACATGATCCTTTGCACTAATTTCTCCCTTTTCTGCGATCCTTTGGACTAATTTCACACATTTCCACGATTTTTTCTCTAAATTTGCATTTTTTAACAAAATTTCATGTTTTTTCTGCATTTCTTTGACAAAATTTGTATTTTTTCAAGCAATCTTTTGACAAATTTTTGATTTTTTTCTTCATCAGCATTTTTATTTGACACTCATAATGCTGTTACTTTTGCCGCATATCCGTAATAATTACAGAAAACGTACTACTTGGCACCTATGCTGCAGTTATGAACTGTTTTGCTTGTTCCTGACAAACTGTTTTCTCAGATATTGTTTTATTTTGAGCCATCTCTAGGTAAAAGACAAGCTGACATTTTGCATGTTCTTTAAGAAGGGAAGAAATTGTTATGAGTTATTCTAACAGATCTGGTTCACGACAAATGGCAACTCTGCAGTGTGTTTGTGAGATCGGCAATCATCGGTCAATCGGCAGTCCAGCACTAGCTGCGATGTAGTGAGGTTGTATGCTATGAATTAATGTATGTTAATATTTCCTAACTGCCTACTGGCATGAATCCCTACATCACCAACATATTAAATTATAACAAATACTTATTCTATTCTATGCTTCTGAGAAAGTATATTCTCACCCATCTCAGTAATACAAGCCAATCTCATTTTGCTTGAAATATCATAACCACTGTTGTAAATAGTCATACAAAAACCAGAGGATATATACTATAGATAGATGATGTATGCTAGAATAAAGAATGCTCATGACTAGAGTATACACTATAGC
Organism: Maratus speculifer; assembly: GCA_964019185.1. Lineage (NCBI taxonomy): Eukaryota > Metazoa > Arthropoda > Arachnida > Araneae > Salticidae > Maratus > Maratus speculifer. The sequence continues at coordinate 245,150,522 of OZ025289.1, forward strand.
ATTATTTGAGAAATAGGAGATAATACAGAATTTTTTAAAAGAACCCAGAAGAATACATATATGGCTCAATATATCCTATAGTGGAGCCACTACATCAATGAAATGCATCACAAATGCTTTTTCCCATTAGATCATAGTGTGGTTGAATTATTTTAATTATCTGTAAACAAACTATAAATGCTACACACTTCATTTTCAATAACAAACATTCTACAGAAAACCTAAATAATATATGGTTTTCTTGGAAAACCTAGTATATTTAATGAGTCAGAGCACAATTAGATGGCAGACAAACAGATAAACAAACCAGATTCATAAATATTTTTTTAACTATGTTGAAAAGTTTTTTTTTAACTCAAAAAAAAAAAAAGTTAATCTTGATAGTTTTATTCTGCTCTCAATATATCAATAATACCTTATAACAAGAGTTGACTCCTCGATTAATTTGTCAAGCGGTCCTTTGCCAGTCGTTACATCTAAAACAACATGTTCAGCATTTTCAGTCTTAACTAAAGCTTCACCTTGATTCTGAAGAATAGACCCTAAAATTAAGTAGAAAATGTTTTTTGGGGTAAAAATCAAAGAGTGACACATAAAAATTGCATGAGTCAACTAAATCCAATGAATTCTTGTGTATGCTAATGGTTATTTAAGATAAAAGTTGGATACTTATATATAACTATTAAGATAAATTTTTATCAATAAATAATTAAAAGCATTTCATAAAATATTAAAGTGATTTCAAAGTACGAGGGCAGTTCAAAAAGTACCTGTATTAGAAATAAGGACACTGTTTTTTTTCAATTTTTATTTTTTTATTTTTCAACATAGTCCCCTTTTAGAAAGATACACTTCTCCCAACGTTCCGGCCATTTTTCTAACCCCTCCAAAAAATAGGATTTGTCAAACTCTGCAAAATACGCCTCTGTCTCGGCGATGACTTTCTCATTTGAGCTAAATTTTTTTACCGCGAGCCATTTCTTCTTGTTAGGGAACAAGAAAAAGTCGCAGGGAGCCAGATCGGGTGAATAGGGGGGTGCGGCAGCAATTCATAACGCAATTCATGCAGTTTGGCGGCGACAACTCCAGATGAATGTGCTGGTACGTTATCGTGATCGCGGCACCCATCGGGCCAACAATTTTTTCACCCCCAACTTGTCATGTAAAATATGAATTGCCGTTCCGGTCGACACGCTTACGGCCTCTGCTACTTCGCGCACCTTCATTCGTCGATCAGCGAGAATCATGTCGTGGACTTTTTCAATGATTTCCTCGGTAACCACATCTGGTCGCTCCTCATCGAAAACGGAAGTTCGCCCACGTTTAAATTCGTTGAACCAATATCTAACTGTGGTCATAGATGGCGACATGTCCCCATAAACAGCATCCAACTTTGCTTTTATCTCCTCACATTTTTTCCGATCCAAAAATAAAAAACGGATTACCAAACGATATCCATCTTAGCGAAAAATCACGAAACACGTCTTACTCGAATGACTGCCAAATCCAAAATAACCTATCAATCAGTCTAAAATTTTTATAGATGTTGTTTTATAGATGACAGCACACGATGATAACAGCAACTTCCCTGAGGAACATCCTTTGTCTTCAAATACGGGCACTTATTGAACCGCCCTCATATTAAAAGAAAATGAGTGGAAAATATCAATATCAGTCCCATGACAACAACAACAAAAATCTGTTTAACAATTTATTCTCAATTTCAAACAAAGTTATTTAATATATATATAAATAATATTTTAAAGAATTTTTATCTTGTATTACATGGTATAAATGATTTGGACTTCATCAAATTTTTATAATTATTCATCCAACCCAACTGATCTGACAAAATATAAATTTTAGCTCAATATTCCCTTTTCCCGGGGGGCTCAAAATATTTTAGAGGTGGTGGGGCTGAGACGCTCATAGCACCCCTTTAGCTACAGTCCTGAAATGGAACATATCCAAGGTGAATGCATGGCTTGTGTTCACCAAACAAAAGGTCTATGAGCCATTCATGTTTACAGTTAAACACCATTACAGCAGACATCTATTTCAATATGTTACAACTGTTCCACAAGCCATTAACCAAGATTTTGGATATCCAATGCACTAAAAATGTCAATTAGTTTGGATGATAGAGGTTACACTGTATTTCATTTAAATACAAAGATAAATTATCACAAAAGCAAGAAAAAAAATAGTCACCTATTGTTACATGAATAGTCTGATCTCTAGTCAAATACTCAACTAAGGGACCAGCAACATAACCAGCTCCTAAAACCAAAACTTTTTTAGTTGCAGTTGCTGCTAGTGAACGAGCTTTCTTTTGGGATCTGTAAGTAGAAACATACAATGAACAGAATCAAAATATATTTCAGTCACAAACAGTAAAGATAAGTAGTCAAAGTTCTATAATCCACTCACCCATAATCCACTGTTTTCTCATAAAAAAAATTTTTTTTTTTAAATAAAAATCATTTTTGGGTCACTAATTTGTAAATTTTTTAACTGTTTATTTCATTGTTTACATTCGTAAAATAACATGAATTATAAAAAATAGTGGATTATGGGTGTGCGGATTATAGAACTTTGACTGAACATTGAAAACAATAAAAGTGTGCATAACAAACACACAACTTGTGGTCGCCGATGGTTATGTTAGCCTTGGGCCTAAGTGCTAGACAAAAGCCTGCTATTCATTGTCTGTAACAGCCCCATCAAAAAATATGCTGCTGCAAAAATGCCACATAATATTTGGCCGCAAAAACATGAAGATGCTCATGACATGCCTTTTACAATTTATCATAAATGAAAGATAGCCCATAACTGGCCACATTTATTTTTTTAATGGACATTATGAATAGCTGAGTGTAAGGTAATTTGAAGCTCACTATAGCTATGTCAATAAGAATATGTCAAAAACTAAATATAGCGATAAAAAAGTATTTTATGGTTATTTAATCTAAACTAGCCATTGTTGTGCTATAACGATAGTTTAGACATGGATCAAAACTTATTCTATAAAAAGAAAAATTACTAGTTAGAAGTTTAATTATATGGTAAAATGTTTTTGCAGGAAAATAAATCTTAATATTCCAATTTTCAAGGGGAATAGGGAACAAATTTTACTTAAAAAGGGGACCATTTCTATTTAAAAAGGGGATTAATAAAAGGGAATACTAAAATTTGATATTAGATTACTATAATTGTTAATTATTAACCCATAAAATAAAATTTAGTTTTTTTTTCCAATACAATAGAAGCTAGAATAAGCTATAATGCTCTCTGAAGAAAGCATAGTATGGTAAAGTCGAAGTGAAAATTAGTGGTCGCCACTCACCACATGGTGATTAAAGTTGTAGACGTGACACTTAAGAAATCAGATGTCAATCGTCACCCAAGTCGCCAACTGCCAAATGGTGATTTAAAGATCTATTATCAATTGTCAAGTGAAATACAGCTTCTTTTCATAGAAATATGCATCTCTATTTTGATTACATCTAATTAGCAAATTGGTTCATTCTTTTCCCTAAAGGATGAAACAGATTTCAACGACTTAACTGCTTTTACAATATTCCGGCTTTACATCATGTGCTTGCTCCTCAGTTAAACTATTTTTTCAAGAAATACATTTTATTTTGCAAACTATATTCATTGGGATTCCACATGCATTTCAAGTAATTCATACTCCTTTTTTTACCAGGGGAAAGCAGATTTTAAGGACATTGCAATACTTTCAATATTTCGACTTTTGTCACATGATCAGCAGTTAGATTTTTGTTCAAAAGATACTGTTTAATTCTGTGAAATACACTCACCAGCTCAGATTTTAAATGTATGTAATGTGAAGTAGTGTGTTAATAACACATTTACATATTAAATAAAATCTAAATAACATTTTATTGTGTTTTATTTGTTAATTTTTTCTATTGTAAGTATCCAGTTGCTGGAATTTTTTTTTAGTTATCTTTTATATAAAATAATAGTAATTTGATGGATACTTATGCTTATGAACATACATAAATAATCCAAAATTATATTCTAAAAAAATTAATGTGATAACAGATTTTGTAATTTTAAAGTAATTTTCTGATTGCTAGCCTATTTTTATCATGAATAATTGGCTGGTATAAAACTCTGATTTATAGAAAAATATGTATAGGTACAACAATTATAGTTTATCTAGATGTCAAGAAAGTTTGAAACATAGTGCCCACTAATGAAACAGTCTACCGGCCACTGGCTATTAAAAAAATTTCTCATTTTTTTTTTCTTCGCCTATAAGAGAAAAACCCCTGGGAAGTGATCAAAACCAATAAATCAATCCATCAAAAAAATTAAATTATTTTCACAATTCAATGCATTTTTCTGATAAGCTAAAGGACTCTGCTCCCTACAAGGTATGCTTGCTAAATCCCATTCCAACACCTGAGATTTTTAAAACATGCTAATTTGATACACTTTAAAGAGATTACAGAAGATTGAATAATAATTAAACATCCAATGATGATTTCTATGTAAATAGACTTCTATTTATCCCCGCTTCACTGAGGGATTTTAAGGTATAATTCTCTGCTGTTGAAACATTTAATGGCTGTTATCATAATTGATTCAATATGATGGTCGAACGAGAAATAAAATTCCTAAAGAGCTCCAGCCACATGGGAAGGTGCAAGGTGAAATATGGCATACGGTCAGCTTATACACAAGTAAATACAGAATGTTAAATGGCCGGTACATCTTTTCAAGAGTGTCTCAACATCTGCCATGTTGTTATATAAATATTTTTATGCAAAAAAGTGAAATTTCTCTTAACATTATAAACCCCCAAAAATTAAATAAATCATGTGTGCAATTTAGCTTAATATTTAAAGAATTTTGCTTGTGATCTCAAGACATTAAAGTTATGTCCTTGTTGGTTTTATAGTTGTCTTCATTAAACAAATTTAAAAAATAATTAATACTAAGATAAGTTTATCTTTATTATCAATTATTTTGTAATTTTTTATAATCAATTAGGTATAAAATTCATTTTTAATTACAATAAGGTTAAATTTGAATTATAATTAAATAAAAATTTAATTGAGAAATTTAATTTTTATAACATAAAATCTAATTTTAATTAAATTTCATTAATTACACTATTATTATTTTTCTATCATTTAAGCTATTTTTAATAATTAAATGAACATTTTATTAAAATGCATTAATAGTGACTTTTAAAATTGCATTACAAATATTTTTATGTTACATTTTTAGTAACAGATAGCTATAAAATTATCAGAATTATTAGAATTTCCATTTTTTAAAATTAAGTATTATTCTTCATATTTGTACTGTTTCACCCTATTTAAAGTACATATATTCACATATAAAGATTTTCATAAATATATATCAGCGATATGTTTAGAAAAGTTTTAGGTCCTTTACAGGACCCTTCACAATTTTTTTATCCCCAAACAGGACCCTTCAAAAAACATTTTATCCCAAAACAGAACCCTCCACAAAATTATTTGTCTCTTAAATAGACTTTTAATGGAACTTTTTCCAAATTTAATCATTAAAAATAAAATATGGCCAATAAATAAACAGTTGAATTCACCAAAGAACATATTATTTAGTTTTTTTTAATGTGAAGATTAGAACCTGAATAAATGGATAATTTAAAATTCACAAAATCATGACTAGAATTTTCACAAATATAAATAAAACTTCACAATTTTTTAACATATCATAATTTCATGATAATATTTCAGCAATAAAAATATCACATTGGAAATATTATTACTTTTATCAATATCTATTTTCAAACATTTGACCAAAATTATAAGACAATAATTATTATTATTTATAAATAAATTTTTATGATTCCTCTATATAATTACTTGATACTTTATGATAAATTACATGAAAAAAAAAAAAATCACATTAAATATATTTTGGTTTTTAAAATAATTTATATTATGCATTTATTTTACTAAAAATTTATAATTATTATTTTTTATATAAAAATCACTTTAATTTTGTCATTAGAAGGATGATTTTAATAGTTTACTTAATTGTATTTCATAATCTTTATACATAGATGGCGACACAAAGACTTTAAGACGGGGGAAAAATCTACACTATGTTTGTTTTAAACTATTTCAGAAATGGTTTTCTGACTTTATAAATTATCGAAATTTTGTTAGTTTTGAATCTTTTATAAGAAATTATGTTTTAAAGAGATTCAAGGTAGAAAAGATTTGAATTTAGGCAGATTTGTTTTCTCATACACTCATCAAATCGAAAATAAGTCAAACGTGGCAGCATCTTATTAGAGATTGGTAAAATGAATGAGTTTAATCAGAGCTATCTATATTTTATTTTGACATAGCTGAAATAGAGTAAAATATAAAACATTTTTTAAAAAATCAATTTTAGTTTAATTTTATCATTCTGTTTCTCTCAGGGGATGTTATGAATGCAAATAAAATAGCAACTACCTATCAGTTGAATTTTGCATTGCTTCTTTTTAACTAGAGTATGGCAGTAAAATATTTAAGAAAAAGATGTCCTGTTTTAAAAGTCATTATCAGCACAAAAGAAAGTTGAATTTCAGTTATCATATCTAATTTTATAGGTTGTCATACAAGAAAGTATTTATTTATTTATTTATTTTTAATTTGGTTATGCAATTTTTTATAATATTAGCATTAAAAAATTGCAATGTGGAATTTTTTATAAATTTATAAATTTGACAGTGACAGAAAAACTATTCTGAACATTTGAACAAAATATGTTCATGGAAAGAGATTTTAAAATATATTTAAAAAATTAGTTGAAGGCATAGTTATGTTTGCATTAGAGATGAATTTAAAACTTTTTTTTTTTTTTTCCCTGGAGTGGTTAATACCAAAAGTATGCAATAGAAATTATTAATAATCTTCCAAAATTTTATCATAATTAATTTTGCTGAATAAATAAATAAATAAAAAAAATACATAATATAAAAAACATTCGTAAAAAATATCTATAATGCATAAAAAACAAACTTACACAGAAGTTTTTCTTAATTCAGCTATGTATTCAAAGTTGGGTGTAAGTTTTCCATCACTAGCAATAACAGCCTATATTAAGTAAGAAAATATTTAAAGAAGAAATATAAAATCTAAAAACTTAAAAATGAAAAACCTTGTTAAATAATAATCTACATACACCATAAACAGTGGGATCAAAATTATGTTGTTCTAAAGGCTTAGTAGCATCAGATGAAAGCTGAAAAATATAAAATATTTATAAAGCAAAGAAACATTTAAAATATCAGAAAACAACCAAAACATAAAACTAATTAAGTAACATAAATAGGGGGGAAAATGTAATATAAATATGTAATGATACATACAATGCTGTTCATGTATGGATACAATAAATACCCGAAAAAGTCAGTAGCTTCTAACGGTAACTGTGTTGGCATATTATCTATTGAACACACTAAAACACCAGGTCCAGAAAAGCTAACAATGGAAGAGAGAGAAAGAATAAATATATATACAAACTTAGACAACATTTTAACACTGAAAAATATATTCAAGTAGAACCTCATTTTACAACAACATTATATCAAATTAGGCTATATTAAGCCTTTTCACATTTTTGTTTTTTCTATATTAAATTTTCCGTGCAAATAATGGTTTATTTAAAATTACCTTTTCTAAAAAGTGACCATTTAAAATAATACTCAACAATTTTTAAAAATTCCAGTAGCAGCAGTAGATCGACTGGGTATACATACAAAATGTGTATCATATGATTGAAAAAGTTTTTCAGTCTTAAAAAAAGGGAAAAAAAAAAGTTTTAGTAGAAAGATTAATATTAATAATTATAAATTTTTGCTAGTTAGTACTATACAAAGTATTGAAAATAATATTATATTCATAACTTAATAAGAATTTTAAAACTATGACATTTTAAATTGATAGGGAGTTTTCCAAAAATACATAAATTCTAACAAAACAATTCATCAATAAGCTTGCTTGGATCATCAAGCTTACTTAAGGCTTGATAAAAAAATTTTTAAAAATTCATAAAAATTTTAAAACAATTCTTTTTTTATATTTCATTTGCATAAAAAAAGAACAGGAGAAAAACTATTTTTTGAAAATTATAATTAACTTTTAAATTGTTGTGGTAATGATAAAGAGTACTAATTTTTAAAAAGTATGATTTTTGTATTTCCAGTATTAATAACATATTTAAGAGAGCCAGGGTAAGGTTTGAAATAGCAAAAAAATGCATTATGTTTGATGTTTAAAGCTTTAAAAATAGTATAAAGCTAGTCTAACAAATACAAGCTGTAAATATTGAGCTATACAGACCAGCATTACCTGCAAAGGCTAAAATTTAAACTCAATTATTTGAAACTGTTCCTCAATAAATTTACCACAATAAATTCCAAACAGGTCAGCGGATTTACTTACCATACATATTCATGTATAAGCCGAAGAATTTTAGACAAAATTTGGGAGTTGAAAATAGGGGGTCAACTTATATGTGAGTTAGTAAAAAAATTACTTTTTTGCAGACAATCGGCAATTTAGAAAGTTTTTGTGTAATCACATATGGGTCTAGATTTGAGAGAGAAATTAAAGTGGACAATGGTAATTTCCCTGTAACTGTCAAAAATCAACAATAATGTCCCTGTAATTGTCCTGCACTCATTTTCTCTTGATATAAAAATCCCTTCAATACAAGAGCATTCCCTTCAACATTTAATTTCCTTTTTAAAAAAGGGTTCAACTTGAGACTGTTTTTAGATTTCTCTCCTAAAAGTCCTGCCATACAAAGAAATACCATATTTTAAAAAGATAAAAAGTTGTTTACCCTTATAAATAGGGCTTAAATAGATTTTTCACAGTATTTTTTCTTTTTAAGTATCATTAAATTGATTGAATAGGTTTCGAAATAGTTTAAGCTTCTTTAGTTTTACATATACTATTAGTTTTAGCTCAGTTGATTTTAAGCCTGATTAAAAAGGTGAAGAAAAAAAGGCTTATTACTAATTTAATGAAAATTTACTTTTTTTTTATGATTGTAAATTCCTTTTCAACATATTACCAGAAATGTGGTTAAACATGCATGGAAATTCAAATATGAATGAAGATTCAATTTTTTTTTTTTTTTTTTTTTTAAACCCTCCAAGCGTCTTGCAAATGGGTAAATTTGTAATGTTGTTTTCTCTGCATTTTTTCTTAATTGCTAATAAAATATGATTTTTTCAATATTACATAAAAAATGTTACTTAGGAATATAAATGTAATCCTTCAGAGTCTTAATCATTCTTCAATGCTTTGAAAATTCATTAAATTTATAGAATTATAATATCTTAAACATTGCTTACATTGCAGTGAAACCTGGAGCTTAGTGTACGGAATATTACAGGCCAACCGCTTAGAGGGTTAACTTTGCTTATGAATTGAAAGGGGGGGGGGGGGAGTACACTTATATATGATTATATACAATAAATATATATATTTTTTTAAAATAAGATTTATTTATTTATTTTTTTTTTACAAATTGTCCAACTAAAAGTTAACAACAACAGTTTTTTTTAAAGTTAGGGGCTGATCATAAATAATGTAATCACTTTAGAGGAGAGGGGTAGTCTGACCTGTGATATCAGCTATAATTAAGTTATCCAACCAAGATTTTCTCTTTTTATTTGCAACTTATCCTTTACATCAAAACAGTCTGTAACCCTTTTTTAATCTGTTATCTATTTTTAACCAAAATACAAAATAATTATTAAAATCAGGAAAGGAGTATATTATTGAATTCTAAAATGTGGAATATGCCAAGATTTAACATTCCTATTTGTCAGTCATAGATGTATGCACATATAACCTGCTGTTAAGAAACTAGGACTAAAGTATGCCCCCCCCCAATTTAAAAGAATGCTAACTTAATAAAAGTTTTTTTTTTTCTTTCCTTTCCCTAGAATTGTTTGGTTCTGTAAGACCTAAAATCATGGCAAAGTAGTATTTTTTCCATCCAATTTTTTTTAGTCGAATTTACATCTCAATTTTTAATGAATTTGTATAAAAATGTTCTATAGTGTGTAAACACGAACACTACTGCATCTGTTGTTAGTTGACCCAGTGGGTAAAGTCCAATTTTTATGTTGTGTGACAATTTGCAGGACTATTCCAAAAACATGAAATGCAAGTATTCTACCTAAAATCACCAATTAGTAAATGAGGATAAATATTCTGTTTATGTAAAATCTGTCTGGATAAGTACACAAGTTAAGAAAACAGATATTCCCAGTTTCTATGAAATGGAATAGAGCCTGAGTTTGTTTATTTTCAGGAATCTGTCATTTTTATCACAGACTCCACAGCCCTGAATTCATATCTTATACAAATAAGAAAAATGTGATTTAAATTATATGATATAACCTACACAGTTTTTATTTTCTTGGATTAGATATTAGAATAACATTAAATAGGAATTATTTTGATTAATGAGAATGAAAACTACTACTATTTTAGATCCTTCCAAACAACTCTAGTTTTCGATTGTTTTAATTGCATACATAAATGTTTCATTCTATAGTAGATACCTTATTGAACTCTAAAGCTTTAATAATGATAAACTACTATATTTACATGCAAATAATATTTTTGAAAATATTTCACATGATTTGTTTTGGTTTCTTTTCTTTTCTATGTTTTCACCCGTGGATTGTCAATCTATATCACCATTAATACGTTTTTGATTATTATTAGCTTTATACATTACATGTCATATTCATTTACTAATCTAAATTCTTAAGTGACAAACTGAGAAAAGTATGTTTATTTTCCCATCCACCATCTACAATAAATATTGTTGCCAAACAATGCAATAGCAACAATGAAGCACAAGTATGATGTCATCTGCAATCATGCATATCACATGCAATATTCTATTTTCTGTTATTAAAATAAGTGTACATTATTAATGGCCCAATACAAGACTCCAGATTTTCTTATAGTTTGTCAAAAAGATTAACATTTATTAATAGGGCGGAAATAACATACATAAGAAGGTGATACACAAAAAAACAAACATTTAAATAACAACTGAATGCTAAATCATATAAACTTAAATTTAATTCTTTGAAGACATTTAATTTTACAATGCCTTATAAATATCTTTTCCAAACATACCAGGATAAACATTTGTAAAAAAAAAAAAAAAATCTAAATTATATCTGTAAAACGTGACAATTAGACTCAAAAGAGCCAATTGCTTTGTTGATAGATTTGATGTCCAGGGTTGCTGGCTTTTAGCCAAATTAAAAAAGGCCAATTTTTTTTTTTTTTTTTTTTTTTTTTTTTTTTTTTTTTTTTTTTAATGTCTACATTTTTGGACTGATGACTGATTTTTTTAATACTTTTGGAGCAGAATGCCATAAATTTTCTGAATTTTTAGAACAGAATCAGCCTTGGTTTTTGCAACATATTTATCTGAAACCCTTACAAATTGGCATGTCGAAAATTAACTCTGGTATATAAAATTAAAGAAATATCTAACGAGTATATTTTGATGTCACACTTATCTATTACTGGCAATAAGTTGCACTTTTGGGCAGCAAATTACTTTTACAGTGTTAGATTTTTATGGTCGGTGGAAAAATAAACAAGTATCTTCAGAACTAATGCATAATTAATCAGTAAAAAAATTCTTTTTGTAAAAAAATTGCTGAATGCAGAAATAACTTTTAGTACATCATAAAAAGTCCAGTATGAAATATTTCAAGGGAAATTGAAGCACAGCATTCTTTAATTATATATTTCATTGCAAAACTAATTAAAATTTTTTCATAATTTCATTTATTTATTTATTAATAATAGGAATGAAATTACTGTAATATTTTTATGATACACATCAGGAGAAAAAACCTTTTGTAACTTTTTAAATGCCAGCTTATTGGCTGCTAGTTTTCTCCAAGTTCAAAAATTTTAATTCAGAAAGAACTTTTCTTGTGTTACAATAAACTAAATTTTATAACTCTTTATATTTCTTACTTTTCATTCTTCTTTACAATATTAATGCAACTATAAAAGAAAAATAGATATGTAAAATAGGTATGAGTAATTTAACATTTAACATTAAGCTTAACACTTAGAACTTTAATTTTTTAAATATAAATCTAAATTTTACAATACAAAACATTAATATTATAAAAAAAATTTCAATATTTTAAATCATTTAAAAAAAAAAAAAAAACTGAACATAACATTAAAAGTTCAATTTATTTTCTGCAATTTAACATCACCAAAAAATTGTGAATCAAACTACAAGAAAGAACTGCTGAAATTTTATTTCAAGATTTTATGTACTATTTTTTAAAGCTGAACAATAATATAAAACTAGCGAGCTACGCCCGCTAGCTGGGCTACTTTTTCCAAACGAACCTCGATATTAAGCAAAAAAATTCATTTAATAAGCAAGTCTTGGTGTTTGAATCCTCAAGCACAAAAAAAAGTAAATTAAAGAGCTATGGTTGTTATGCGCCCATTATCCCGTTAAAAATATGTGATTTCGCAAGGTGGGCGCTACGCGCACTTGAAAAAACAGATTGTGGATCGGAGCCATGGTCGTTTCGCGCTCATAAGACATTTTTTCATATTTTTTGGTTCATCAGAAGCAGACTTTTACGCAGATTCTGAATATGTAATCAGTTTTTTTCTACTTTAAAAACTGTCTGCATGATGGTTTAAGAAAAAATGCGCAAAAAAAAGTTTCGGTATATTTTCTCTGTGGGGGCCTGTTTTATTTCTAAGTGCAATATTTTAGCAAAAACTACAGTAAATAATCGACGGCAAGTCAAAAAAATTGATGCGGAACAAAGCGCACTTAGCATGGGGAGAAAAAGAGGTTTTCGGCTGGTTCTTCTTTTTGCGCTCTTAGCCAAAGGGGAAAAGTTCTAGTCATTCACTGCAAGGTGGCGCAGTGTATCTGCTTGGGAGCTCTTTTTGGGAAATGAGACGTTTTGCATTCAGTTTCCCGAGGGATTTTTAATTCATAACTTTTTTAATTTTGGTCCCACGGTCTCGAAAATGCCCGAAATGACTTTCCCGGAATTTTTCGAATCGAAAGATACCTCTTGCGACTTCCAACTCGCCTGCGTTGCTGTAATCGGCTACAAGCAGACAGACAGACACACAGAGGCACACGGATTTTATTAGTATAGATAATATAAAACAAAAACTCGAAAAGTATTCATGCTGGAAATGTACATTACTTAATCACATCAGTTTTAACAATAATTAAAATTGAACTTATTTAAGACACCTTTTATCAGCTTTTTTTTTTTTTTTTTTCTTTTTTCTCAGTAATAGAGATTTTTTTTTTACCAAAATGTATCTAAGATATATTTAATTTAATAACATCTAATACAAATTTATTTTGAAATTAACATACAACAAATCATTGCAATTTGTGATCCTTAAAACTTAATATTTATCAAACAAGTAGAAATTAGCTATTATGCTCATTTCAGATTTAAAAAATTGACTTTCTGCCATTTTTTTCCTTCTGTTTTATTTTTTTAAAAAGAGCAAATTAGCTTATTCTTAGAAAACTACAGGAATTGAATCGGGGTTGATGAGTATAGTTTAGTAGGAAGCAGAGCTTGTCAGTTTAGCAAATTTTTTCATTAATTTGTGAATTGCATACATTTCATCTTTAAATTTATTTCAGAGATAAGATTTGATTGATTTTATGCATTTTAATTTTTTTTAATCAAAATTTTTTTAATTATTTTTAGACTTAAAAAATTAAAATAGGTATCCAAATAACAAATGAAATTTAACAAATATATTATTTAATGAAACTAATAAGTAAAGTTAATTTGCATACTATTAATATGGAAAAATTTTTAAACACTTGGAAAATGAAAATGTTGCAATACAACCACATTTAAGCAAACAGAATTTTCCATGTTCTTTTTACTTACCCATCATACGTAGTATAGGGTAAGTCTTGCAATCGTTTTGAAAATCAAAAATTTTTTTTTGACGGATTTACACGTTTTAGATAGTGGAGATTCCGAAAAACATATTTTTAGAAAAAAATTTCTGCCGTCCGTCTGTCTGTAAACGCTCTATCTCCCGAACAAATTGAGATAGAGACTTGAAATTTTGTATGTAGTTAGTATGTAAGAATGGGACGAACCCTATTTAATATCAGCAACCTCGATTATCCGGAACTATTTTTTTCGGACTCTCGAAAAATTCGTTCTGATGAAAGGTATATAAAAAATTTTCGAATTTTTTTTGTTATAAGGAATGGGCGTAAAAGGCAATAAAATAACACACATTTTGCATATAGAACAAAGTCGATCGGATTATTAGTTGCCGAGATATTTGTAATCGTGTTTTCCACATTCTTCGATTTTTCATGACCCTGTATTTCATTCAAATTTCAATTCAGAAGTATATTTTAATTGAAAATGAGACGCTTAATCCGACGCAGTTAATTGTTTGTTAATAGAATTATTATTTTTGGAGTTATAAGGATGTTTCTTTTAGGCAGTTCGGTACTACTTGAGTAGTTTGGCATTTTATATAATTTGTCGAAATTGGTACATCAGCAGTTCTTTAATATAGCATTACTATGCATATTAACAATATTTGAATTTTGTTTATGAATTGCAATGCATTGTACAAATAGTTTCACATGTTTTATTTTCATATACATATTCATGATGGGTAAGTATTACGGTGGCCCCCAACGACTAGTTTTTCTTTTAAATCATAAATAGTTGATTTAAAAATGCAGCCTCTTCTATTTTTAAATTTTAAAAGTGGAATGCATACTTGACACAAAAGTCTCTGCAATAATGTAAAGAGCTTTAAGCAAACTTTTTTTTTTTTTTTTTTTTTTTTTTTTTTTTTTAATCTTGTTTTATTTTAATTTATTACTTTCAAAAACAAATGTCAAAATAATAATGAACATATTTTCTTGCAATTTTTACCTTTCACTGTTCTTATGTTGATCAGCATCATACAAGCAAAATGGTGTGTCAATCGTCGTGCATTCAGACATAAATTCAATGGATCCACCAGGATCTGCACTAATATCACAAATAGCTAATAATCTATGAGGTAGATAAGGCGATCCTTCGCTTGTGGGTAGCCAAGGAGTATAACTGGGTCTTAATAAATGCTTCGCATCAGGAATTGTCAACAACTTAGGAGAATTATAAGCCCAATAGATTCCATTAATTATTACTGATGCATAGGGGGCAATCTGCAATATGGAATATATATACATTTTCCATTACTGAAATAATGAAAAAACAGACACAGAATTTTTTATTTACATGAGATTAATAGTTCATGAAAATTTACACATTTCTAAAAATTGTAAAAAATATATAAAGCCATTCATATTTTCCCAGAATTGGAACTTTTGCATTTTGCACAATTTATTTGAATACATTTTTTTTTTCTTTATGGTGGGGTGGGGTGATCTGTGTGAAGGGGGGGGGGGACTGAAGGCTGTTAAAACATGTTAAAAAAAAATTTTACTCATAGTTCATATAAAACAAATTTCTGCGACAAATGAATAAAAAATCAAAAAGAATAATAATTTATTACCTTTTGTTCAAACTATTATTGTAATTGTATTTGTATTGTAATTAATATGGTATGTAGGTTAAAGGATTTACATTACAAAAGAAACTAATTCAATAAACATATACTAGTGTTCATTCTAGGTCATTTTTGAAGGGTACAGCACCCTGCCCTTTTTTAAATTTACAAAATGCACCCTGCCCTTTTTAAAAGAAATAAAATGCACCACTGGTTTTACCCAGAGATTTTAAATAAATATTTTTTTTAATTCCATAGTATTTCTAAATTTGTGTGCCCAAAAAGGATAGAATTTTTTCATTTCTTTAAGAAAAAGAACATGAAACTATTCAATCATGTTTTAATTTAATTGTATTTTCAATTTTTATATCATAAAATAGACTGAAATTAATGTTACTTGATTTATTATACTTAAAAATTATGTATTTTCCTGCTTTCTTTTTCCCCTTCTAAAGGCAATAAAAAAAAAAAAAAAAAAAAAAAAAATTCTAGCAAAAGTGCCCTTTTCTACTGCAGTAGTGCCCTTTTTAGCGAATAGCACCATGCCCTTTTTTTTTCTAGAGTGAACGCTACATATACAATTCTAGGTACTAAATTAAGTAAATGTTTAAAATATGAGAATATATAGTAAATATTTAAGCACATAAGAGACATACTGCAATTCTAAACATAAAATATCAAAATAAATAAAAAATTTAAATATTTAAAAAATATAATAAGTTTTATACAGGTCACTGACAATAAAGCAAAAGCAAATTTTAAATAATTTGCTATTAGAAATTTCTGCAGCAAATAATATTCATCAATGAAACAGAAACTTACATTTTTGGCAAAAGTTGAATAATAAAGCTCAGGATGAAGTTCATATTCTTCTGGATCAAATCCCCCATCATCTTTTCTCCTGATATGATCATCTCTACTCACAACACAACCATATATTTTATTCATGGCTAGAAATATTTTTAATATAGTTAAAAGATTACATTAAAATTGAGCAAAAGAAAATAAAAAAAGATTTTTTGAGCATTACGTGTAATTCAGATAAAATATTTTACTATACTAGTTTTAACTTGTCTAGAGCGGTGGTTCCCATTTTTTATGACATGCAAAGCCCTTTTTAAAATTAATTTTTAAAGCAAATGCCCTTTTTCCATGTTACATGCTTTACAAGCACGGTTCGTCCAAATTAATCCCGCCCGAAAACCTTTTTTTTTTTTTTTTTTTTTTTTTTTTGTCTGGGTTCACTTGAAAAAATCCATGTAGTCTTTCTTCCTCATTTGAGAAAATCCCATGTGGTTTTTTCCATGTTTTTCCCTTAAGATTTTTTTTTCGTGCTTTTACAATTGTATCATTATTTAATCTAATGAGGTATGAGAAGCCAAAGATAGAGGCCAATTTAAATATATTTTAAAAGAACCAGATTTAAAAGGAATTTCTAAGCATTGATAAAATGACCAAAAAATAGCTGTAAAGAAGGAAGATTTTCATGTCTGTATTTTAAAAAGCATCCGAATGCTTTAGGTCTTAATGCATGCCTTAAAAAGTTTTCAATGGATTTCTGATTTGAAATGAATGAAAGAAACCAGATAAATTTAGCATGTTTAACTTAAAACAGTGTTACGTTTTTGCTCAACCCAAAAAATCTAAATAGATTTTTTCTGAAAAGAAAAAAAAAATTTTTTTTTTTAATTTTAACTTTAAATTACATAAGGTTCATTTCTTAATACTAATATTAAGACACATTTCTTAATATTAATACACCAATTGTAAAGTTTATCACACCCCCACCACAAGAGGGAAAAAAAGATCTCAATTCTCCGAATGACAATTTAAAAAAGCTACAATTGTAACTTAATTTGCTATAGGTCTGTGTAACTAATATATTGTCATTGATTTATTTATTCTTATATTACTTTAAATTGTATTTAGTAGTACTTTTTTTTTCAAATATTCTGAACCACCTGCATTAACTTAAAAAGCCGTAATTAAACCCAATAGATTGGGGTTTTTTTCTTTAAAAAACCCAGGCATTTGACAACCCTGACTTAAGGTTTCTTATCTGGTTTTGGTTTTACATAAAAAATACCCATTTATTGCTTTTTTTAATATACATTAATACAAGAAACTAGTCCCATGAGACACAAATGTAAAACTTTATTTAAAAAAATAAATACAGTAGAACCTCGTAAATTCGGACACCGTTAATCCGGATAATCCGGATTGATTTGGTCATTTTTTTTTTTTCAAGTTTGAGAAGCGATTGGCTAATTTCCATAACATTAATTTGTTTCATCATCATATTCTGAATTTAAAAAAAACTTTTTCTGAAATCTTTTCGGAAGAATTAAGCAAAGTAAACATTTTTACTGTCCGTAATTATTCAATAAGTTTAATATAAAGGTGATTTCTGTAAGTATGTTTCATTTTATTCTATTTTTTCTTCTTCTCCGGATAATCTGGATTTTCGATAATCCGGATTGGGTCTGGTCCCAGTTAATCCGAATTATCGGGGTTCTACTGTACATACATAAATAAATAGATAGATATATTTTGTTAACTTATACTTAATGTAAAATTATACATAGGTTTCACTGATATATGAGGAATTTAGGCATTATGAAAATTAGAAATTTAAAGTGTTAAAAAAAAAGGGGGGGGGGCTTAGACTAGTGGGCCCAATGGGCTGGGTTTTTTCAAACCTTGTTTTTCTAAGTAATAGTATTTAGATGTAATGCAGTGAAGCAGAAGAAGAGGATATAGATAGCAGTCCATACAATTGTACAATGTGTGTTATAAATTTGTATATTTCAAAAATTTTAGAATAGTCAATTTACAAATATGACCAAGCATATGATATAGTCAAATTTGGTTACACATGACAGTTTTTCAAAGTTCAATGAATTTAAATACATTAGAATAGATTTTAAACTGACAGTGTAGAGGTTTAATTTGAAACATGTCGTAGCATTGTTTTGCACAGTTTTCTGATATCATATTGGGTTCAGTTGCTGATAATTGCAATCTGGTTCAGCATTTAAAAAGTTTTGGTATTTCATTTTGGTGACTGTGCAAGTATAGGATTCAGTTTAAAAAGAAATGCAGTTTTTCTCTGAAAAGATCTTTAATTCATTTGTCAAATGATACGAAAACAGAGGTAGAATTTTAGCTTTGAAATACAGATTTTAGCTCATGGTGGTGTCAATTCAACAAGAATCTTGTATTTCATAAAGTTCTAACTGATTGGTCATTTTGTTTATACAGAACAGATTTAAGAAACACTCAAAGTTACTTAAACAGATCCAATGAACTGTTGAAAAATAGTGTTCAAATAAAACTTCCAAAGTTTTAAAATATCCCAAAATGTTTTTTTTTTTCCTTTTTTTTTTTTTTTTTTTTTTTTTTTTTGTATTTTACCTTGAATTTAGATATTATTTTCATTCATGAATCTTTTCAACCTAAGTATACAAATGTGCTGTCTGTCGGACTACTCGACTAGGACTGAAGTCTAGTTCCATCCCCTTGAGAATATAATATTCGACCCTGTAATCTTGCATCTTGATATGTAATAAACATGTTTTAATGATATTTTGTGTTTTATTATGACTTTACCCAGAGTAGTCTCACAGACTACTCTGGTTTCTCTCAGCTATAATGATTGGTAAAAATAACCTTTGTAATCTAGGACTAACAATAAGAAAGCAATTGATATTTTCCTTTGCCACACACTACCACAAATACAACCCTTTTCTCTTAAAAGTAGATACTCTGGGATTGCTTTAAAAATTGTGAATAATTTCTCCTTGCAATAATAGATTCATTTCATTAATTTTGGTTAGCATATGTGACAAAAGTAAACAGTAGGGATGCACTGAACAGTGCTTGTAGGCTAATACCGAACATTCAGCCAATGAAATAGCAAATATACAGCCAGCTGAATAGCAACTCTTTGACTGAAGTACTAAAGTCTTATATTTTATAATGTAAACATGTTAAAAAGTAAATTTTAAAACAGTTTTATGTATATTGAATGCAGATACTTCGACTTCTTTAGGTCTCAAAATCTCCATGTCTTTTATGTAACCAAATCTCTTAAAAAAGGCTTTAAACAAATTTATTTTTTTTTCAAATTTTACATTAATAGTTTTTGTTCTAGTTGCTGAGGATAACATGACAAAAGCTGTTTTTCATGTTTTGAATATTAATAATTGGTTTATACGTTTAAAAAAAACTTCATTATCAAATTTGCAGTATTAATTCATTAGTAGATCCTATTGCAAGCAGGGTTCGCCGAAGTGGGCCCAGCCCGAAAAAACCCGCCCGGGTTTTTTCGGGCGGGCCCACTTGAAAAACCCCGTCAAAAACCCATTTGTGGGTTTTTTCAAATTTTCTTGTGTTTTCACAACTGTATCATTATTTAATCTAAGATATGAGAATGGAAAGATAAATGCCAATTTAAATATATTTCAAACTAACCATATTTAAATGAATTTCTAAGTATTGATAAAATGACCATAAAATAAATTAATTTGTAAATAAGGAAGATTTTCATGGCTATATATTTTAAAATGCATCCAAGTGCTTTAAATCTTAATGTATACCTAATGATGGCGCTTGAAATGTGATCCCCATTCTGATTGCTTGTATTGTTATAGCTTTTAAGCACATTTATTATCCTGCTACAATGTTCAATGAAAGTTTATACAGTAATTTTCAACACAAAAATGGTGACAGATTATACAAGGTTCCCAGCATCATGGAAAGTCAGGAAAATCTCAAAATATACAGGAAAAGTCAGAGAATTTACAAATAATTTCTAAAAAAGTCATGGAAAACATTTGAGTGAAAAAATGAAAAATGACACAAAATTCATTAAACAGTTGGGGAAAAATAAAAAAAGATTGAAGTATGATTGCAGAAAAAAATTGCTAATTTTGGCAAAAGATTGTGAAAATAAGTATCAAACTTTGCTGTATGCTCGTTTGATCAGAGAATTTTTCTAGATTTGGTTTGGGAAAGTCAGGGAATTTTTTTAGATTTGGTCATAGAAAGTCAAGGAATATGCCAGTCATGTTTTGCTGGGAATCCTGTTATAACAACCAACAACAACAAAAAAAGAGTGAAAAAGTTTTAGTACAGTACTTTAATAATTTCATTGTTAAAATTATTACTAATCATTTTTGTAAAAGCAAATTATAATGTTTATTATTGTCATAACCTTTTAACCTTTAACCTCATAAACTTTTTGTAATCAATTATTTTAAATTGTATTTAGTACTTATAAGTACCTTGTTTACAAACATTCTGAACCATATTTCTTTAACATAAATACCTTGATAATATCCAAAAAACCCTAATAAAATCTAATCTAAAATGTATCCAGATACTTTAAAAGATTGCTTACAGACGGCATACAAAACTAAACTAGAAAAAGTGTATTGCCATTTACGATCTAACTTTATAGATATGACTGACATTGACTTTTAGATAATCCAATTTAATACTATTGCAATATAAATGTTGCTTAAATTGTAGTATATATATATATATGCATATATGTGTGAATTCTATTTTTTTTCTTCACAAAAATAAAAATATTCACATAAATGTTACTGCTTTAAACTAATTTCTATTGAAGTAAATGAAAGAAATTGCATAAATTAGTCTAACTTGAGATTTATATAAAGAAATTCAGTTGCACTTGATTTAAAATATCATTCTTCCAGTAATCTAGTTCTATGAGATACAAAATAATCTTTTAAAATATATTTATATTTTCTTTTTACATATTTATTTTTATTGTTAATCCATACTTAATGCAAAATTATACCTTTGTTTCGCTGATAAATGAAAAATTTAGGTACTATGCATGTGAAAATTAGAAATGTGGAGAGTTCTCTAAAAAATTTTGATAAAACCCGAAAAAACCCGGGTTTTTTCAAAAAAAGCCCGAAAAAACCCGGGTTTTAGACTACTGGGCCCAGTGGGTTGGGCTTTTTCAAAAAAACCCGGGTTTTTTCAAACCCTGATTGCAAGGGTTTTCAATATACAACATATAAAATGTATTTATTTTATATGAAACTAAGAGAATGAACTAAAGAAACCCCCAGCAGGGACTACTTTGTTCTAAAACTTTAAAAATAGTTAAAATATAAACAAATAAAAAATTGCCTCTTTAAAAACATACAGTTTGCTTCATTGTTTCATGTTAATTATTTACAGCTCAATTTTGATGTTAAAAAATCATACATAATATTTTTTAATAATGGAAATGTTAGTGGAACCAGAAAAAAGGCCGAAAGTAGCATGTGCTTTATGATACTTAAGAAAAGGATAGTTTTAAAATATAATTTAAAAATTTCACAGCTTCTATAACTTCTGTAAAATTTTTCTTTCTTCTAAAATTAAAAGTCAAAACTGAAGAAAAATTTTCAAGGAATTAGAAAAATTTTACAGTCATATACCATTAATTTATCAAGAAGAGACTAGAGTACAAAATAAATAATACAATCAACTTCAGAAATGCCAACTCAGAAAAAGTAATTTTTCTGCTTCTTATGATTCAGAATGAAATTTTTTTAATGGTTAAGACAACATCTAGAGTATCTGATCATTTTAAGCAGTTCTAAACATAAAGATTGTTTGTGAAATCTTAAGAGAAACTTTATGGAGCAATAATGTGATCAAGATCAATGTCTTTGTACAACAACCTTCACCTATTTCACCAAAAATACAATACATTCAATAAAAAATACAGAGTATGAGCTGAAATTGGATTTTTGTCCACAATAATGAAAATATTTTAGCATGATTTTCATCTTATGAATTTCACTTGAACAAACAAAAATACAGGTTCATCTTGGAGTGAAACAATTGTGACTGAATAGATGTATTGTGATCCTGATTGTTTGGGCAAAAATTGTTTATCCTGATGCCTCTTATCATTGAAAGTTTGTTCCATTTTGTTTAGAAACATCCTGTTTGTAAAAAAGCAAGAAACTTTTACAAGATTATTCACAAAACAATATTCAAGAACTTACAACTTCACACTATTAATTCCTATGAAGGTCTTCCTTAATGGTTAATTTTCTTAAATGTCACTTTTCAAACAGCAAATAAATAATGTAGCATTCATTCTCTTTTTATTTAAATATGATAATATTTAATTATTCTGAACATCTTTATGAATTGACAGTTAAAAGAAGGAAGGTGTGTAGAGATTTTTTAAAGAATTAAGTTTGGACGAATAGTCTGATCAATGATCAATCAATAGTCTGTCTTTTTTGCGCCTGACGAAGAAAGACTAAGTTCTTTTGAAAGGCCTTGCGCAGTTAACTTATTTTATGGTGTTTAAAGAAGTTTTTTTCATTTAAATCATTTAAATTGAATAGTCTGATGTTTGACCAAGCTAAATATACAACAAACTGAATATTCTGATGATCAGCAAACCAAACATTCGGCAGACTGATTATTTATACAATAGACATGTAAATGTAACATCTCAAGAAGTTATTGAAGAAAGTCTCAAGAAGTCATGATTTTATATAGTTTTTGGTTGCATCATTAAACACTACAGTTAAACCTCGTTAACATGAACACTCTTAACGTGAATTACTTTTAACATGAACTGTTTTCACAGTCCCCAATAAAAACGAATACAAAGAAATAATACTGATAACATGAACAAAATTTTGATTCGCCTTGAGGTTCATGTTAACGAGGTTCGACTGTAGTATCATTCAGCAGACATTTTCTTTGAAGCTAGCATGTTTTTTTGCTGTTTTTATTATTATTTGCTAATCCTTTATTTATGATGTTTATTTACAGCATCGTGACCCATTATTGCATTCTGATCATCAGCATATAAATCTGCACGACTTGACAGTTGACATTTGATGAAAAGAATTTAATTAAAAGATTAAATACATCATTTCTTAGTGTGTTGGTCTGTAGCAGTCTGCAAAAGAAGAATCTTTTTTGTAGTTTTCTAAACAACGTTTGACAAGGCTAAATTAGCAGCTTTTAATCACAATTGTTTCATGAACACATGACATCAGTTGTAGAAGGTTTAAAAGAATTTTGCAATGATATATATGTGCTACTTGATAACTTATCAAATAGCAAGTTCCCAGATTGCTTCATTAAGTGTAGTCATAGTTTTCTTTGAAATTAAAGTTTCAATGTTTTTCCTCTAGAAAGAATGAAATATTTTATTTTTCAAGTCAGAACGATATCTTTTATTCTATAGCTTAGCAAGATAAGCACACAGTGAAGTCGATGGTAGACAAATTGCAAAATTGAACTTATCAAAATTTTTGTTAATTTCTTGCTTTCTTATTCAGAATTTAGTTTTTTTTTTCATCGATTTTTTCTATGCTGTATGCAAAAAATCATACACAAAGAGTGACACTAAAAATTAATAATAACATTGTATAGAAAATAACAACGCATGTACATGTCCCAAACATTAAAAATTTCTCAAAAAATAAAGTTTATCAGATAACTTAAGATAATTTTTATTGTTTCTCTGTATATTCTAATAAAGAGTACACAAGTACTAAAAGAAGCTTCAAAGAAAAAAAAAACAAATATGACATTAAATCTCAATAACAAATTAATGTATGTTATAATAATAATATTTCTGTTAATTTACAAAATTTTGGCAGAATATGTCTAAAACATTCCACACTAAACCAGTTGACCAGTAAGGTAACTTATCAAATAGCAAGCTCCCAGACTTTTTCATTATTTGTTCCTGATCTAGATTTAAATGCTATTGGAATATATATATAACTTACATCCATGTTGAGCAACTTGTGCCAAATCTTCTGGATTAACATATTCATAAGGAAGTTCCTGAAAAATATCCTGAGCACCCTGAAAAATTTTAAAAAACAATTTTATTTTAAATATAAATAATATAAATGCAGACGATACATATACCTTTTCTATATAAGAAAACAACAACATCAAAAAAGTAAATTTTAATATAGCTCAATAAATTATGCATACAATTTTATAATCATTTTGCATACATACATAAGCAGTGAATTGATGACAGCTTAGTATAGATAAATAATTTGATCCACAATGTGGATTGAATTCCTTTAGTGGTAATTCTTATACAGGTAAGTATCTTCTTGTATATAATCAAAGGCCTCAGCAGCTATTTATACTAATTATGGCAATTTACATAGTCCAAAATATTATAAGCAACTCAAACCAATCAAAAAATATGGCTTTTTCTTTTTGGTGCCTTGTTATATACCCAAACTCCCCCCCCCCCCCCTCTCTCCAATAGAGGGTAAACAAATCAAAATAAGCAGTTTCTTTAACACTGATGAGTTAAAACAATTTTTAATGGTGGGTTTTTTGAGATGACACAAGTCTTGCACCAGTTTGACTTCAGCACTTATTGTAATTTCCACCTTTGACTTTAATGGTTATTTCCAATTTAATAATTATCAGTTACAGAAATCTTAATTAAGATTTAAGACATATCAAATATTTATTTTGATATTAATGTTAATTTATTTTCTAACATAAACAATGATTTAATTTGATTTATAAGTACTAAATCTAATAATTGTCGAACTTGCAAATGTTAATTACTATTTATGGGTTTTAAGAATCTTTAATATAATTTTAACTCATGATTCATTTTATGAGCCCAATGCATATCACAATAATAAAATTTCTTATGATTTATGATTATAAGTACTCATTTCTGCTTTTTAATCATCAATCGATGCTAATGATTGTTTATGGTAAATTAGCTCTACACATCATATCTGATAGGTAAACATTTTGAATGTTGACAGAAGTTTATTTTATTTTGGCATATACATAAATATATGTAAAAATGTTTAAGATTTTTAAAGGCCAGATTTTTTTTGCCAGAAACATTGTAATAAAGTATGCTTAACAAAACTCTAAGGTTAAGTTACAAAGTTTCCTATTTATTCAAGTGTCAATTTAAAAACTTAGATGAAGTAAAAAAGTTCCCATTTATAAAAGTTTTGCGATACCAAATGGACAGAATTTGTAATCACGTGTGCAAGTTTGAAATTTTGACAGGGCTGAAAATATTTTGTATCAGTCCCTCCCCCCCCCCTCGAGTGAACACATATGCACGTGCATGGGTAACGTTTTTTTTCCATGACCATGTGACAAAATTCTCTTTTTCCCATGATCTTTTGACAGAAATCGCACCTGTTTAGTGATTCTTTGACAAAAATCGCATCTCTATTGCGATCATTTGACCAAAAATAGTGTTTTTTGCGATCCTTTGACAAAAATTTGTGAATTTTTTGCGATCTTTGACAAAAATTCGAGACTTTGATCCTTTGACAGGAATCACGTTTATTTTGCTATTCTTTGACGAAAAACACGTCTTTTTTTGCGACCTTTTGACAGAAATAGCGCTTTTTTCTGCAATCTTTTGACAAAAAATCACGTATTATCAGCAATTTTTTGAAAAAAAGTAGTGTCTTTTTTCTTGATCTTTTGACGATAAACGCCTTTTCATCTATCTTTTGAAAAAAATTGCATTTTCTTCGCAGTTCTGACAGAAATAGTGTTTTTTTCTCACAATCATTTGCGGAAAATCACGTCTTTTCTGCGATTTTTTGACAGACTGCTTCATTTTTGCAATTTTTCGATGGAAATAATGTTTTTTTCGAAATCCATCGGCAGGAATCGCGTTTATTCTGCAATTTTTTTGACAAAAAACGCATTTTTTTGTGATCTTTTGAATGAAATAGCGCTTTATTCTGCAATTTTTTTTAAACAGAAATAATGCTTTTTTCTGAGATCATTTGGCAAAAATCACGTTTTATTTCATAATCTTTTGACGAAAAATCATGTCTTTTCTGCGATCTTTTCGAGAAAAATGCATCATTTTCGCTATCATTATTCGTCGTCGGAGATTTTTCCGTCCTGCTTCCGTCCTCGGGAACTTTTAAAAGACGGAATCCCGTCTTGTGGATGGAAAACTTGCACCCATGTTTGTAATTAAGAATCATTGAAATGTTGAATGTATCTAAACCTAACTTTTTTTAAATTAAAAAATCATTCATAAATGCATCCTTGATAATTACATTTCTAAAATTTACTTAGTTTATTAATTTTTGACGTCTAATAGTAAGTCCAATAGTAAATCTCTTTTTCTTTTCTTTTAAGGATTATATTTGAAATTTACTTTTATAAAAAATAGATTGTTTGATTAAGATATCATAACTAGGGCCTATATATGTCATTAATTTGAAAAATCAGGAATAAAAGTAATTTGTCAAGACATTAAGAAAAATTAAATTTTCGAAAAGCACAATTGGAAGCTATCAACTTCAAATTCCTAATTATTTAATTAATCACAAATAAAAGTCAGGAATAACCTTTCTTATTAAAATAAATTAACAAAATTTTGCAATTTGCCTATGAGTATTGAACTAACATAATACTAAATATGCAAATTATAAAAGAAAGTAACAGCAGTATCGAAATAAAATACAATAAAAAACTTGACAGAGGAGCTTTTGTGAAAAAGCATTATAGTTCAAATCTTTCTTGTTTGTAAATTATTTAATTAAGTTTTTTTTTTCTTCTTCTTACCTGAGAAACATTTCCAGATCCCGTAAAAACAACAGTCAAAGGACCAATCGATCTAGGCATCATTCCTAGGGCTATTTCATAACCAGCGTCTCTTACAGCTTGTTTAGCCATGCCAGTGTTCCTATAATTATGTGCGGGTCCAACATGCTAAAATAATAAAAATGATTTTACTATAAATTCCATTTAACAGAAGATAAGTTCATAAAACAAATTAACAATCAAAACTTAATGAAGAAATTCTATTAGCATTCTCTATTAGAAATTTCAACACAAAAATTCATTTTTCGAACATGATGAAGTTTTTAAAATAATTTGTTTTCTTATGAAGTAGAAGTAACCATTGTAGCTGCAGGTGCCATTATTTATCAAAACTAATTAAACTATCGTATTAAGCTTGTCAATACAATAACAATTTTAATACATTTAAATGAGATTCTCAATGAAACACATCAATCAATTAAAATTTGTTACATTTATGTTTAATGAAAATTCCCATAAATATCAAAGCTATCTACTTGTGAAAAAGAGAGATTAACTTCCAAAAATGGTAATTAAAATGAGAAAACATTTAAAAAAATAAGTAAATATGTTTATTAACAATAAATGGATAAGCAACAGGTACTTAAATATATAAATATGGGTAAATTTTATTTGTTAAATGATAATTTGAAATATTTTATAGCTTTTGATTGTTTGATAGAAGGGGATGAGAAATTGTTAGCTACCGGCATATTTCGACAATAATAGAGCTATAAGGAGAATGTTTCCAGAATTTTTTTTTAACAAAGGTAATTTGAATTCTTATTCTCACTCAAGAAAAGTCCTGAAAACCTTGCACAGCCACCCATCCTGCACAGATTGTGCTAGCGAGCCTGAAAACATTGACACAAGCTTCTTGTATGCAGCATGCCAAGCATTAGCTTGGAGGGACCTGTTTGGCAAAATTATCCATCAAAGGATTTTTTTTACAAACTTTTTTTAAATTTAAAATTTTAATTTTTAATAAAGTTTCTCTTTCCTAACTTTTAAAACTAATGCCCAAAACTAAATTTTCCACTGTTAAGCTTGTTTTACAGTCCGACATTTATTATATTCATTTCTTAAATTCAAATAAATTTTAAGGCAGAAATAACTGACTTGAATGCAGCTCACATTTTTTCACGATCAGTTTTGCTAAAGCTAAATCAGGGTAGTTTGGCAAAAGACTGGCACAGGTATCAAAATTTCAAACACCTAGTATTTTCAAGTACATTAGATCTTCTATCTATTGGAGATTTGAGGTCTACATCACAGCCCACCCCTTCTTCATAATTTTGAATACCTTTGATGATGATTGTTTATGTTTTTTTATTCTTATTTTTTAGTTTCTTAGAAGAATAATAAACACGTTTATCTTAATTTTTGGGCTTTATGCTGGCTTGCAATGATAAGGAAAGATATTTTTGACCATGCATTGCTATGTGATTGCCCACTGTCTAGATGCACTGTCTCTTTTGAAACTTTGCAACCGCTATGTTGTAATAGCAAGTATAAAAATAGATAAATGGCTTCCTTTAATTAAATAAATCGTATAAATATTGAAAAAATTGCTTGTGTATATGAAACAGGGACTAGGCTGCCAGGAAACATGTTGCTAAATTCCCTTTCTCACCAAGGCTATTTTCTCTAACTTCCAAAAGCCCCTCTATTAGATAAGTATCATTTAAATTTTGTTATGGAATATTAGTTGGAAATGAATGTGAGTGTGAAAGATCAACATTTGCACTTTAAACAATATAAATAGCACAACATTCATTTTAATAACATTACTTCTGCTAATTAAGTTTAAATATTATTCGATGCTAAGACAAGAAATGTAATTTTTCTTACTTTTGCATGCATATTCATTCAATAATAAAAGAAAGAGAAGAAAATATGTATTTTATCAAGAAAACTGTAAAATTCTATCAAGAAAATCGAAAATTACATGCAAAGCGGAACTCAAAGACTCTCAGATAGTTTATGAATCAATCAATTGAAAACGAGATCTAAACCATGCAATATCTGCTCACATTATATTAAAATTCAAAAACACTGATAAATTGTTTAGTTTAATACCACAATTTTATGGTCTACAGAAAAAAAAAAAAAAAGTTACATGCAATATTACTTGCCTTTGTCATGAAATCCTATACTTGTATAGACTGCATTAAAAATAAAATAATATTAACATTATACAGCTGTAAATAATTACAATTAAAAATATAAAATTTACAGCTACTCACCATAAAAGGTGTATGATGTCCCAGAGCTAAGAGGCGAAGACCAAGTCCATGAAGAATATTTATTGTACCAGCAACTCCAGCAAACTTTCCAAAGGCTACAACTCTTTGACCTCTATTATCAACAAACTTTTCATAGTCAATCAACCTGATGTTCTGTAATTTTTTATTTTAAAACACAATTATATAACAGCAATTTCATATATATATAAATAATGTGCAGAACAATAAATTTAAAATTTTTCGCTTATAATTTTTAAGCTGCCTTCTTTAACTGATTCTGCAATGCATTATAAGTGTATATTAAATATGAATGTATATTAACTCTACAATAATTACAATGCCATTTAAATTTTAAAAACATTCCTTGAACGTAAAGCAGTCTGATTATTAAAATCTAAAGCATGAGAAAATAAAAATTTTTATGTATTTTCTACATTTTTCGACAAATTTCACACATTTTCCATAATATCTCGTGTATTTTCCAAGGTGTTTCAACAAATTTCATTTATGCTTTCGACAGATTTTTCATATTTTCCACAATGTTTTGGCAAATTTTGCTTGGCTCTCGCGAGCAACACATTTTCATTTTCCAAAAGGTGTTCTAATATCGCTAAAGTACATGCAGTAGTTAAAAAAAAATATTTCTTATCCTTATTTTGAATTATTTTTTGTAACTTGTATTTTTGGCTTTATTTACACTAAGCCTAAAATGGCAATTTGTTAAATAGATTGCTCTACGGCATGGAAAATTTTGCCACAGACATATACTGTATCTGTTTATTTATTGTTTTGGTTAAGAACAGTGTTCTCGATGACATTTGACCAGTGTTAGTAATTTGGCTAATTAAAAATAAAAAACATTCGCCAAATGAAAAAAGTGTTAACAAAATAAATTAGCCGTGTAGCACAAAAAAGCTTTAATCTTTTAATGTACCCCCAGAGTTTCCCCCAGAGGGTTTCAGGGGGGCGCTCCGCCCCTTCTGCCCTTTAGTTTAAAAACTAGCGTCCCTCTTGCCCCTCATCCAAAAACTAGCGCCCCTCTGGTCATTCATTCTAAAAAAATAGTGCCCTTCTTGCCCCACATTTGAAAAAACGCAGCCCTCCAGCGATGTGTTGGGTCTGCTCTAGGTAGTAATCATGTCTAAGTCTATGCTTCTGGTGTATAAAGCCATAATTGAAGAGGTCAAGTTGTAGAACTTTAACAAGTTTATTAATTCAAAAACAAATGGGTTAATTCAGTAACAAGTGGTTAATAAAAACAATTAAAATAATCCTTAAACTGCATGGGTTGGCTTTCATCATGGCTAAAAATGGTGATTAAAAGTATAAAAATATGACTATGCCTGACAGCATCACTATATCATTTAACATCAGCCAACAAGGAGCTATAACAAGTACATTCTATACTGCACTCCTTCTCATGCTGCTATATGCAAAGCATTACCAAGACTGCTGCTCAGAAAACAAACTCCTGGCTTAAATACAAAAGAAAAGAGGTTAAAATATACAGTTAAAGATTAATATGCAAATTTAATTGGTAAAGGAGAAGCTGCAAAACCAATTAACTGCAAGTTAACTGACTTGAAGATATTCCATACTACTCATCCATTCAACCATGAGTCCAACCAACCATTTTTATAATGTCAACACAGCAAGTAATGATGTTGCATGACAGGCTTAGTTAAAGTACAAACTTTGTACCACTCCAATTAAAGTCCAGCTTCTTTGTAGTAAGTAATTAACATTCAAAAACAATACATTGAAACTAAATACATATTTAAATAAACTTTAAAACATTTTAACAACTTTAAACAACTCATTGAAACTTTACAGTTTCTTAGAAAAATATTAAGCATTATTGGCTGAGCAGAGAAACTGGGAAAACTAACTGGGAAAAATATTTAAATACTTTTTATTCTAATAAACTTAATTAAAAACTTTAAATATTTTAAACTTAAGTCAACAAATGCCCCCTTTTCCCAATGTCTCTAGCTCAGCCAAATAACCATTTACAATAAAACAAAAACTTTTCACTTGGCAAAGCCTTTGTGAATATGTCAGCCACGTTGGTTTTTCCTGATACAAATTTAAGATTAAATTTATTTAAATTATCTTTTACAAAATAAAATCTAGTATCTATATATTTAGTCCTATTGTTTTCAACACAATTCTTAGAAAAACATATTGCACTTTGATTATCACAAAATACATCAGGCTTATTTTGATTTAAATTAAGAAATGAAAAACAGTCTCTGATCCTTAAAATCCAGTTAAGTTCTTTTATACAATCTGACAAGGCAATATACTCTGCTTCCATGCTAGACAAGGCAGTACATTTCTGTTTACTTGAGTTCCATATTATGGGTACCTGATCTATGAATATGACAAAGCCACTAACAGATTTTCGGTCCACAATATCAGATGCCCAACTAGCATCAGTATATACAGTTAAATTATCATTAGAACTTCTAGAAAGGTTAATTGAAAAATTACTAGTGTTGAAAACATATTGCAATATTTGACATAAATTTTTTCAATGTGACCAAGAGGGGTTACTTGAAAACTGAGAAAGGGTTATTACCGAAAACAAAATATCAGGTCTAGTCCTTGATGCAAGAAATAAAAGACTACCAATTAATTCTCTATATGGGATATTTTTGGCTTCTTCACCTTCAAAAGTTTTATTTAAAACAACGCCTGGCGTGAGTGGCAATTTACATTTTATTCTAGGAATATTTCCAAATGTTTCACTTAAAGTTTTAATGTATCTCTGTTGATGCATATGAATTTCATTGTTTATTTCTTCAAATTCAACTCCTAAAAAGTTTTTAATTTTTCCTAGTACTTTAATTTCAAATTTTGATTTTACTAATTCTATTACTTCTTTTAATTTACTTTTATTTTTAGCAAATATGGCCAAATCATCAACATATACTAGTATAATAACTTCAGATTTGTAGACATAAATACAATTACTACAATCTATTTTCTCAAAACCTAGTTTTATAAATGTCATCCAATTCAAAATACCACTCACGCCCGGCTTGACACAAGCCATATAAAGCCTTCTTTAATTTCATCACGTAATTTTCCTTTCCCTTTTCAACAAAACCCTCTGGTTGATCTATATAAATTACTTCCTTCAATTTTGCATATAAATAAGCACATTTAATATCCAAGTGTTGATGTTCCCAGCCCTTTATTATAACTAACATTACAAAGAAAAACCTAACCAATGAAAAAGATATAACTGGAGAAAAAGTATCAAAATAATCTATACCTTCAACTTGCCTAAATCCTTTAGCCACAAATCTGGCCTTAAAACTTTTTATTTTCCCATTTTCATCCCTTTTAGTGGCATAAACCCATCTACTACCTAACACTTTTACTTTATCTGGTTTGGGCACTAAATCATACACATCTCTTTCTTGGAGGGTATTTAACTCATTTTTCATGGCTTCCAACCAATTATCTTTCTCACGCAGTTTTTGGGACTCTTTGTAGGACAACGGAATTTTAACTTCCACACAACAAGCTTCTAATTCAGAATCTTCCCCCTCGCTTCCACCTGGACTTTCAGTTAACTCTACAGTTTTATCCTCAGAAGAAGGTTTAAAATTAAATTCATCTAAATTATAAGTTAATTTATTCTCTTTACAATACCTTTCAATATCATTTTTACTTCTTAACCTTACTCCCTCTTTTGGATAATAATAAACATCTTTCCTACCTGCAGTTTTTCCCGATTTTCTGGTTACCACCACCCTTTTCCAGTCTGCAGTAGATGAGGGGGATAAATTTTCACTTTCCTCAGTGTCCTCAGAAAAATTTCCTAAAATTTTAACATTTACTAAATTTTTATTGCTTTCCCCTTTCATTTTTACTCTTTCCTCCAATTTAAAATAAGGGTTTTCCTCATCAATCCTAACATGTTTAGTTTCATCAACTAAAGTGGTCCCAGGATACCAGATTCGGTATCCTAAAGTGCTTGAAGCATATCCGACCATAACTCCCTTTTTGGCCCTCCTTTCTAGCTTATTTCTATATCTGCTAGGTATATTAACATAGGCTGTGCTACCAATAGTTTTAAAATGCCTGACTGAAAAAGGTTTACCTCGCCAAACGTTCAATGGGGCTTTTCCTTTCAACTTACTATGGGGGAATCTATTCTTTAGATAATTTTGTGTATTCACCAATTCTGCCCACAATTCCGGTGGTAAATTTCCTTGTTCTAATTGAGACCTAACCCCTTCCATAATGCTTCTATTATAGCATTCCGAAACCCCATTCATTTCCGGAGAATGAGCATTCGTAAATTCACGTTTTATACCCTCTTCTCTGAGGAAATTCTCAAATTTATTAGAGCTAAATTCGCCCCCACGATCAGTCCTAAGTCATTTTATCTTTTTACCTGTCTGTTTTTCAACAAAAACCTTAAAATTCTTAAATTGTCTAAATGCTTGGCTTTTATGGCTCAAAAAGTACACGAATGCATATCGTGAAAAATCATCTATGATAGTTAAAAAAATATCTAGCACCACCGAGGGATTGAACTGGTGCAGGTCCCCAAATGTCCGAATGACAAAGTTCCAGAATTTCTGATGAATTTATGTCCCTTTCCTGAAAACTTGCCCGCTTACTTTTTGAATAATTACAAGATTCACATTCTTTTGCCACACCAGATAGTTTTTCTAAACCAAAGACATTTCCCGACTTAGCAAATTCTGATAAAGCCCTACAATTTTGGTGCCCATAACGCAAGTGCCAATTAACTATATTATTTTTAACCATATGCACACCTGCAGATTCATTTTTACAATTTGCATAAATAGAATAAAACTTATTCTGTAAAGGTACATTTAAAATTTGATCATTAGTTTCATCAATTATTGTAGCTTGATTACGATTAAAATTAACATTTAAATTTTGAAAACACAGACATCTTACAGAAATCAAATTCCGACACATATCTGGGGCATAGTAAACATTCTTAAGAACCAAATTAAAAGGAACAGTACCTGAATTTATCAACAAATTTATATTACCGATACCAGCAATCTTGGCAGTACCCTTGGCAGTGACTGCTTGGCTCTTTAATTCTCGAAAGTCCTGGAACACAGCTCTTTCTCTACAGAAGTGATCTGTAGCAGCAGAATCCAGCACAAATTCCAAGTCCAAGTTCTGGCTCATCATTGCTGCGGCAAAATGGGCTTGATTGGGAAACTGACTGTTTCTCTGTTTAGCCTGGGAACAATTTTGGGGTCTGGAATTTATTCTACAGTCCTTTTTTAAATGTCCTGGCTTACCACATGAATAACAGCGTCTCGTTCTATTCCGATGCACAGATAGCAAAGCTTGATTTCTTGGAGACTCGGGAAACTTTGATTTTTGCCGGTCAAATTCTGCAAGTAGTTGTTTACGAACTTCTTCTACTGTAAACTCGCTATCAGGCAGGCGATATAGTTGGATGACCAAATTTTCATAGGATTCAGGCAAATGCTCTAAGATCTGATAGGTAATTTCATCAGGAGGAACTTCTTTCCCAGCAGCTTGTAAATCCTTTGCACTTTCTAGTACCCTGTTGATATAAGTGGCCATTGATTCAGATCCTTTATATTTAACACTCATAAAGTTCCTTCTCAACGTTGCTATTCTAGCTCGGCTGGATGGTTCGAAGACATTCTTTAATAACACCCAGACTTCTGATGGGGATTTGGCGTCATATATGATGCTTTTAAGATTTTCTTCCACGCTCAGACATAAGATAGCTAAGGCCTTATTTTCTTTAGCAATAGCAGCAGCATCCTTAGTTTCTTTCGAAATTTCCCCAGCCACTTTATCAGAAGTAAATTCGGCTAAGTTCTGGCTGATCAAATACAAGTTGACATTGAACTTCCATGATTTGAAGTTTTCTCTATTTAATTTTGGAAATGCAAAAGAAGAAAAGTTCATTTCATTCACTGCAGCCATCTTTACAACCCAGAGCAGAGCGGGACAAACCACGCTCTGCTACCAGTCTGTTGGGTCTGCTCTAGGTAGTAATCATGTCTAAGTCTATGCTTCTGGTGTATAAAGCCATAATTGAAGAGGTCAAGTTGTAGAACTTTAACAAGTTTATTAATTCAAAAACAAATGGGTTAATTCAGTAACAAGTGGTTAATAAAAACAATTAAAATAATCCTTAAACTGCATGGGTTGGCTTTCATCATGGCTAAAAATGGTGATTAAAAGTATAAAAATATGACTATGCCTGACAGCATCACTATATCATTTAACATCAGCCAACAAGGAGCTATAACAAGTACATTCTATACTACACTCCTTCTCATGCTGCTATATGCAAAGCATTACCAAGACTGCTGCTCAGAAAACAAACTCCTGGCTTAAATACAAAAGAAAAGAGGTTAAAATATACAGTTAAAGATTAATATGCAAATTTAATTGGTAAAGGAGAAGCTGCAAAACCAATTAACTGCAAGTTAACTGACTTGAAGATATTCCATACTACTCATCCATTCAACCATGAGTCCAACCAACCATTTTTATAATGTCAACACAGCAAGTAATGATGTTGCATGACAGGCTTAGTTAAAGTACAAACTTTGTACCACTCCAATTAAAGTCCAGCTTCTTTGTAGTAAGTAATTAACATTCAAAAACAATACATTGAAACTAAATACATATTTAAATAAACTTTAAAACATTTTAACAACTTTAAACAACTCATTGAAACTTTACAGTTTCTTAGAAAAATATTAAGCATTATTGGCTGAGCAGAGAAACTGGGAAAACTAACTGGGAAAAATATTTAAATACTTTTTATTCTAATAAATTTAATTAAAAACTTTAAATATTTTAAACTTAAGTCAACACGATGATCCGAACGCGCTATAGCGCGTAATTACGCAAAAAAATAGCCTCATACTCGTCCCGTGGGACGTGTAATTTCGTCAAAAAAGGCTAATTTCCGACAAGATTCGCAAATAAATGGCTAATTTTGTCAAAAAATTTCACAAAAAGGCAGATTTTTTCAAAAGATCGAGGAAAAACGATAATTTTTTTCCTAAAGTCGCGATAAAATGGAAAATTTTGTCTAATGAGTCGCAAAAAATGGCAACTTTCGTCAAAAAATAGCGATAAAACGGCAGATTTCGTCAAAAGATTTACGAAAAAAAACGTCAAATTTCGTCCAAAAATTGCAAAATCTGCTATTTTTTGCGATCTTTTAACAAAATTGGCCGTTTTTTCGCGATCTTTTAGCAAAATTGGCCGTTTTTTCGCGATCTTTTAACAAAATTTACCTTTTTTTTTCTTTTTTTCAATTTTTTGATGAAATTTTTGTTTTTTCACGACTTTTTGAACCGCTAAATTCTAGATTCAACTCTATGAAAGGGCCCTTAAAAATGAAAAAGTGCCCTGAAAAATGTAAAAAGTGCCCTGAAAAATGTAAAAAGTGCCCTTTTCAGAACAGTAGCGCCCTGCCTTTTTTTAAAGCTGGGGGAAACTCTGTACCCCCCTTCTTTTCAATATGTTCTAAAATAAGTTCTAGTTTTTACAACTGCGACAATGATTGTTATTAATCTAATTTCAACTATTCGCTACAAATACATTAAAAAATATGTATGCATGCATACATATGAAAAACGAAAAAGAAAAGAAAGAAAAAGCAAAAAATTGAGCACTAGCAATTTGGTGAATCTAATCGCTTGTTTACTCGCCAAATGAAGAATT
The DNA here is from genome assembly GCA_964019185.1 of Maratus speculifer. Classification (NCBI taxonomy): domain Eukaryota; kingdom Metazoa; phylum Arthropoda; class Arachnida; order Araneae; family Salticidae; genus Maratus; species Maratus speculifer. Next base: position 245,187,753 of record OZ025289.1, read on the forward strand.
TAGTCGTAATTTGGCGAAATGGCAAACGACAGCGAGAGCACTGGTTAAGGACCTAAAATTCGGAACGATAGCCATCCTGACCAGTCCAGATTTGAGGTCTGGTACTGTAGTTTCTTTCAAAAACTACAGTACTAAAGTTTTTTTTTTTTTTTTTTTTTTTTTTAAAGTCTGCAATAAGCAGCATATCATATAAATCTATTTTTGCAGCTGTTGTAGAGCTAATTATTTATGGCATCATAGGTATCTATCTATATACAGGCAAGAGATTGCAAAATGTTAAAGTGAAAAAACATGTGAACTGGAAAATGAGAAATTTTTTCTAAATGCACAAATTAAAGGCAATTAAGAAAGCTACTAGCTATTTAAACCTTTCTATGCACAAGAGTTCAAGAATTTAATTTCTGGATAAATAAAACAAAAATTAGCATAAAAATGCAATTTAAAATATATAAATAAGAATTTTCCCACAGAGTAAAGAGAAATTTATTTTTAATAGAATGGAAGTATAATGTCTGAGGGTGACGCCAAAAATGTAACCCTAAAATCCAATAAAGCACCAACAAAACCATGTGCTTTGACACGCTTATCAATCCAAACTGGTTTAAACCTGTATTTCTTTGCTCTTGTTTTTTACTGTTGACACAAAATTAAACAGATGATCATAATTTTGTAATAAAATGACAATTTGTGCTTTATTGGCTGTAACACGCGATCAGAAAATGTAGCAGGAACTAATCTATCGCTTCACAGGTAAGAATTGTCTGATCATTTTATTATGTGTGTTTTAAATATCAATATTGAAAATTCTTTTTAAAATTGTTTGCACTTTGAAATCTAGATTTTAGATCAATTTTATTATTTAAGTTTTCATACATGATTTAAAAAGAATGTTTTCATCATTATACTTTAAATATATATTAAAACAGAGTGAAACATTTTTCATCTACATTATAAAGTATTAAAAATTACTGTAAAGAAGGAAACTTTTAGTAATACAATTTTTAGTTTGTATCGAATGTTTTCAATATCTTATTTAATTTTAATTTGACATTTAATTATTGCTAAATTTCCAATTTCAATTATTTTAAAAGCAAACATTTATTTTAATAAATAATAATAGAAAAAAACTATTTTAAAAATTTACTATTTTTTCTTAAAATATGCTTCGGCTATTATTCAGTTCCTTTATTTCGTCTTAATAATACAAAATCCCTTCCATGTGCTTTTGTTTGGCATATTAAAATTTGAGCAATAAATTGTTTCATATTGCAAACCTTTTTGCAGCTTACTTTACCTCCACTTATCTCATTCCTTCATGGAATTTTCCTGTTAAAGTGTTGAGTTGTTCAGTGACTATTCGATTTAGAAAAATATTTTTCTACTGCTGTGCATTTCTTTTAATTTATCATGTTGCTATGGCAGCAGATGATAAAACAATATCTTTGAAATAACAGAAATAATATAATCATAAGTTTTGTTGATGTTTGTGATACAACATTTTTCTTTATTTTTATGAAAAAAGATAATTAAGTGCTAAACAATCGCTAATTATCTGCATGTGAGGTAGAATAATTATTGTATACAGCTTCTAAGTATTGTAGTGTGGCATATGTAATATGTGTATCTTACATTGCAGTAAAGAGAGCAATATAGTAACATTTAGAGCAGGTTAGAACATGAGCGATTTCAGGTGGAACATAAACAAAAATTCATCAAAAACATTTAAATAAAATCTATTTAAAATTTTTGAATTTTTTTGCTCAATCATTCATGGACCCCTTACCAGTAACTTGTGTTTCAAATTTTGTAACCTTGCACTCAGTGGTTTCCGAGTTTTTGAGGTTACATAGAAACACGCACAGATTTTAATACGGTAAAAGTTTTTTTTCAAAGACCAAATTCTAAAGTGTGGCTTCCGGTAATAACCAGGTAAGGCACATTTTTGAAAAAATTGAGATAATTTGGGAAAATGTAGCTTTAAAAGAGTACTTTCATCTGACATAGTACTGAAAAATTAAAATCGAATACTTCACATCATAGGGCGACTATAAATTTTCATTTAAAAATTGAAAAAAAAAAAAACAGTAATAACCAGGTAAGTGCATAAAGTAACGGTAATAACCAGATAAAAATTTTATTTTTTTTTTAAATCGTCTATAATTATAAAAATAACATAAAAATGACTTTTATATCTTATAAATATCTCTAAATAATTAAATTAATGTCAATAAACTATAAAAATGACCTATCTGTGGCAGGAAACTGCACCCAGCTAGTGAATAAATTTGCAAAATAACCACACAAATTAAATGATATGATTAATGCTATGTATTCTTTTAATATAATATAAATAAACAATTATAATAATAAAAGTTTGTAAAAATGAAATTTTTTTATCATAATTAGAACAGAAATTATGAATTTAAATTAAATATTAATTTTAAAAAATCTTTTTTTTAAGACAATGCCACAGATATATTAATTTTAATTTAATGAAAAATGAAATAATTTAATTCAATTTAATAAAAATTGACAATGTATTTAATTAGTGTGAAATTGTTTAAAATCTAAATAACTATTTCATTTTCTTTACATACATTAAAAATATCTGTAACTATATCTGGTTATTACCGTTTTACACTTATTAAAAATAAATGTAAAACGGTAATAACCAGATAAAGTTACATTTTTTAATTGGTTCTCAATTAATAAAAACCATTTTTATATAACTATTTTGACAAAAAAAGAGGTTCTAATATCCTAATTGAATGTAGTGAAAATTATTAAGTTCTAATCTGTTTTATAAAAGTAATGATAAAAAGACATTTTTGAAAACTTTAAATGTTAATTACTCAAAATATTAAAAATGTGCCTTACCTAGTTATTACCGGAAGCCACACATATATAAAATAGACTTAGTCAAAAGAATGCAACAAGAAAGCAATTTTCATCAAATTTTGTTATATATTTTAAATATATAATATAGACAAATTCTATATTATATATTTAAGACAAATTCTATATTAAAAAAAATAATAAAAAATATCATTTTTATAATGTGTGGCTTGCATAATAAAAGAGTCATACATTATGTACATCATGGATTAAAGTTAAATATTAATATTCCCCAACCAACAAACCTTATACAGAATTGGTGCTTTTTACCACATGATTCTTTCATGAAATGTATGTTTTTTTTCTGCGATCTTATGATGAAAATCTTTTTTTCTCACTATCTTTTGATGAAAATTGCATTTTTTTGCTGAAATTGCAGTTTTTGTTATCTTTTGACAAAAATCGCATTTTTCTTGTACTGTTTTGCCAAAAATCATACTTTTCTCACGATCTTTTGGTGACAAATGTGTTTTTCTCACAATCTTCAACGAAAAACGTCCTTTTCCCTCACTCTTATGATGAAAAATGCCTTTTATTCAGAATCTTTCAATGAAAAAAGCGTTTTTCTCATGATCTCTCAACAAAAATAGATTTCTTCTTGTGATCTTTTGACGAAAATCACTTTCTTCTTGCATTCTTTTGATGAAAATTGCTTTTTTGTTGCATTCTTTTGACAAAAATAACTTTCTTCTTGAATTCTTTTGTAGAAAATAGTGTTTTTTTCACGATCCTATGAAGAAAATCATGCTTTTCTTGCGACCTTTTGGTGAAAGCCATGACTTTTTGTGATCATTTGATGAAAATAGTACATGCGACTTTTGACAAAAATCTTATTTTTTTCTCACGATCTTTTGACGAAATTCACATTTTACCGCAATCCTTTGACGATACAAAAAATAGGAAAATGAAAAAAAAAAGACAGAAAATCCCTTGGATTTTTGTCTGCAGTTGATTTAAAAAAGTCTGGAACTCCCATTGCGCACATTTTGCCACAGGGAACTACACTATCGATATACGAATTTAATATTTCCAGCTGAGCGAAAAATTGTCCAGGCTGGGAATCAAACCCAGATACTTGGCTTACAAGGCCAATGCTTTACCTGTTAAACTAATTGGGTGATAACTGGCTGGAATTTTTCATGATGGATTCATAGATATACTATCATCTTAGTAGTCTACTTAATAGTATATCTACGTATTCAACTTTATATGGAGTTCCATTACCTGCGATTTATTCTGCTGAGCTGTCTAAATGACAGACCAGATGTTATGACCAATAAGGTTATCTGAGCAAAAAAATCCCAGCCGGCTATCGCCAGTTAGTTTAATAAGTAAAGCATAGGCCTTGTAAGCCATGTATTGGGTTCGATTCCCGGCCTGGGCAATTTTTCGCTCAGTTGGAAATGTTCAATTTGTATGATAAATTTACCAATCAGTTTGATTATGTTAAAATAATAGTATACACTATTATTTTTTTTCCCCAGCAGCAGATTTTTTTTATGCAGTCTGCAACATAAGTAAAAACTTAAAAAATATGCACTCAAACCTCCGAAGTGTTTGTGATAGACATAAAAGAAAAGTATACTTTAAAAAAGAATTTGTCTTTGTTCTCAGAATCTTTAATACCTCATACATTGTCCGAAAGAGTGGGAGTGGCTCCCCTTTGACAAAATCTGTGGGTTTCTCACGATCTTTTAACGAGATATCATTTTCGTGATCTTTTGACTTTATTTGGATTTTTTAAAAAACTTTTTTAGACAAGATTTGACGTTTTTTCCAATCTTTTCACGAAAACTGCTGTTTTTTTGCGATCTTTTGAATAAATTTGCTTTTTTTGTGATCTTTTGAATAAATTTGCAGTTTTTTCGTGATCTTTTGAATGAATTTGCCAATTTATCATGATCTTTTGATGAAAGATGCCGTTTTTTCATGATCTTTTATGAAAACTGCCGTTTTGTCATGATCTCTTGAAGACATTTGCCTTTTTTGCAATCTCTTGAAAAAATTTGCTGTTTTTTTTCACGACATTTGGTAAAATTTGTCATCTTTTCGTGATTTTTTGAAGAAATTTCCATTTTTTACTGATTTTTTTTAAACGAAAACTGACGGTTTTTGCATGATTTTTTAAAAATGAAATTTGCTGTTTTTTCTTGATTTTTTGAAGAAATTTGCAGTTGTTTTGTGATCTTTTTACGAAAACTGACGTTGATTCAGGATCTTTTGAAGAAATTTGCAGTTCTTTTCATGATCTTTTGAAGAAATTTGCCATTTTTTCATGATTTTTTGACAAAAGCATGACATTTGTGACAATAGTAGTGGTGTAGCAGAAAAATAAGTTATCCAAGATAGATTTAAAAATGATTAATAACAAATAATATTGAATTTTTAAAAATAGCACATTTATTATAAAAACATTTATTGTTCAAGCACAAAAGTTTATTTGTAATAGTTATTAAACAGATTTTTATGATAATTTAAACATTGAACGCATTAAAAGAAAACTGAAAATGGAAACATTTTTTTTTTTTTTATAATACTCTTGTTTAGATCCAACAGTAGAAAATTAGTTGAAAAAAATCTTCATTTATACACAAGTTATGAATTTTTGAACATTTGAAAAGGAAATGGTTTGCCTTCTTTTGCTGTATTTCCTGAACATTACTGAATTTCACAAAAGATTTATGTGTGATAAAGGAGTAAAAATAAAACACAGTTCTTCAATATTCATTTTCAATGAAATCTTATTTAAGTTCATCATGCATGATAGGATTAAAACTATATTATACCTAAGCATACTTTTATTATTATAAAGAGTAGACAAAATATCATTAAATTTGATTAATCATTTAAATAATTACTTTTATATTTTTACTAAAACCGTAATACTTTTTCACTGTGTATATTTACCCAAAATTATTATTTGTTTATTTTGAAAGAGAAGTTTTAGATTAATTTCAACATATAAATAGATGGTGTACTTACTCTTTCAAGTATGCAATCAAGCATAGGCATATTAACTTCTTGTGCTTTAATTGTATGCGAGAAAAAACAATATGTTTTATTTGGCAGAAGATGATCTATAGGTACTTGTTTAACTCCAATAATCACTGGGGCTTCACTAATGTCTTCTTGAATAATTGCTCCAGCATTAGAATACGCCTAAATTCCAAATAAGAACAGAATCTTTAAAATAGCAGAATAAACAATATATACAGCAGGGTTCATACAGAGTTTGCTAAATGAAAAATAAGGACTCTGTAAGGACTTTGTAAGGGTTTCGTTAAAAGAAAAATAAGAACTTTCTAAAGTTAAAAAAGACCAGTACATATAATTACATTAAATTTTAATCGTAATAGATTGAAATTTTACATAAAACATAATTATGTAATTATATAACAAAATATATAACATTAGTTGGCTAGCAACTGTTTTTTAGCATCTATTTCTTTGGTCAGGGAGGAAATTTCTTCCTTTTTTCTTTTGCAGATTTCCTACAATTGTTCGATTTTATAAATATTTGAATATATTTAGTTTATTCACCTTTATCAGCTAATTCATTAGCCTTAATTTTTAACTCTAATACTCCTTTTTCTAGAAGCCTTATTTTTTTCTTTATAAAACCTAAGTCATCTTCAATTAATTTCCTTTTATTTCCTGCAGAGGAAAACTGTTGCTGTTAACCATGCTACATATATCAAGTGAAATAATAAGATTACGATCAAACACAGATCAGCGGATTATAGAATAGATTGACACAATTATTTGGCAAAATATCTTTTCTTTGTTATTCATTTCTCTATTTCAAAGAAAAGGAAATTTTAGATGGTGAATACTGATTACGATTGGTGTTTGTGGATACAAGGTTTTTACGTTGCAATCGGGAAATGAAAGAGGCAGCTGTAATGTCCAATCAGAAATAAGAGAATTATAACAAAGAAACTTGATTTTTTTTTTCTTTTTTTTCAGCTGCCATATTTGGCAGATTATGAATGTTTCAGGGGTGATTCTGGGTGATTTTTTTTTTTTAATCTGTGGCACGGGGGGAGGGGTATTCCGCGAGTTACCCCCCCTCCCCCGGGAAGGGGGGGGTTATCTGCGATCTTCAGATGAAATCGGTGATTTATCTATGATATTTAGCAAAATCGGCGATTTATTGTGATCTTTTGTCGAAATCGGTGATTTTTCCGCGATCTTTTGACGAAATCTGCGTTCTCTGGTGTTTTTTTTTCATGAAATCGGCGTGTTCTTCGACGATCTTCAGGCAAAATTTGCATTTTTACGCGATCTTTTCTCAAAAACACGTTTTATCCCTGCAATCTTCTGATGAAATCTGTGTTTTTTCCGTGATCATTTGATGAAATCAGCGTTTTTTTTTTTCAATGATCTTTTGACAAAATATCTTTAAGTGATCTTTTATCGAAAATGGCGTTTTTTTCTGCGAACTTTTAACAAAATCGGCGTTATATCTGCAATCTTTAGACGAAATCGATGTTTTCCCGTGGTCTTCAGACAAAATCAACATTTTATCTGCGATATTTGGTGAAATTGTTGTTTTTTACGTCATCTGCACAGGAAATTCGCGTTTTTCAGCGATCTTTTGACAAAGTTCGTTGACAAAACCATCGACGAAATTGTCGTGTTCCCGCGGAATATTGACGAAACATGTGCTTTTTCAGCGATCCGTTCACAAAATTTACTTTTCTCCGCAATTGTTTTTTCCGCGCGCTAAACCGTACAAATTGGCAACTATGCGGAACTGATAACCCAATTTCAAATTTTCGAAAGAGGATGCCTTAAATTTTGGATGAGAATCACCCTTGTAATGCTTGGCGATTTTTTTTTAAACATTTTACGGATCGCATTAATATTAAGCTCACATTAAAAAATAAGGACTTTAAGGATCCTTATTAAGGACTATCGTAATATAAGGAGTTTATAAGGGCTTTTAAGGTCTGTGCGAACCCTGTGCAGTGTTGAACTCAGACACTTTTCTCCAAGAGAAAAGAAAGGAAAAGCACTTTTTGACCAGTGAAAATACAAAATTTCAAATCAGGGAGGGAGTCACAAGTCAGCCTTATGCTCCAGGGGAGAATGCCCCCACCCCTGGAATAAAACATTGGATTATGTGTGCATACATACCTGTTTATTTAAATTAAAAAAATATATATATATCACACAGCGTTGATTTCAGAAGTGGGGGAATGTTTTCCTCCCCTCTCCCCTCCCAGAGCAATGAAATGTACATCCAAAAAAGTTTTAATTTAATGTTTTCAATGGTCAAAAAGTGGATTTAATGTTTTTAATGCCCCTCCTTTCTCCTCGAATCTCTATAATGTCCACCCGGAGCCACAATAGTCCTTCCAAGAGTAATGTGTCTGAATTCAACATTTGTATCATACATTTCTTGAATTAGAAAATAATTTTTTAAAAGTTAGTACTTTCCAGTCTAAACTTTTGCAATAGTATAATTATAGTTAGAATTTTAGATAATAATAATAATAATAACAGAGTTTCCCCCAGGTTTAAAAAAGGGCAGGGCGCTACTGTACTGAAAAGGGCACTTTTTACATTTTTGAGGGCACTTTTTTATTTTTAAGGGCACTTTTATAGAGTTGAATCTAGAATCTACCGGTTCAAAAAGTCGTGAAAAAACAGAAATTTCATCAGAAAATTGAAAAAAAGAAAGAAAAAAAAAAATCTAAAAAAAACTGCAAATTTTATCAAAAGATCGCATAAACAGCAGTTTTTGCTAAAAGAACACAAAAAACGGCATATTTTGCTAAAAAATCACAAAAAAACTACAAATCTCGCGAAAATGTTGCAATAAACGGAACTTTTCACAGAATTTTCAGTTTTATTGCGATTTTCGGACAAAATTTGCCGGGTTTTTTTCACAAATCTTTTGACAAAATCTGCCGTTTTATTGCTATTTTTTGACGAAAGTGCCTTTTTTGTGAATCATTAGACAAAATTTTCTGTTTTATTGCGATTTTTGGAAGAAATTTGTCGTTTTTCCACTTTCTTTTGAGGAAATCTGCCGTTTTGTGGAATTTTGTGATGAAATTAGCCTTTTTATAGAGATTTTTTGACGAAATTACCCGCTTCACGGGATGCATACGAGGCTATTTTTTGCGTTCCGTCGCCGATTTTTTGTGAAATTTACGCGCGGTAACACGTTCTGATCATCGCTGGAGGGCTGCATTTTTTCAAATGTGGGCAAGAAGGGCACTATTTTTTGAATGAATGACAAGAGGGGCACTAGCTTTTGGATGAGGGGCAAGAGGGGCGCTATTTTTTAAACTAAAGGGCAGGAGGGGCAGAGTGCCCTCCTGAAACCCTCTGGGGGAAACTCTGATAATAAAAAAAACATGCTTATAAAATACAAATTTTTAACCAAATACTGAATAACTCTATTTTTCCTATAATAATGAAGAAAATGAACTAAAGAAAGGAATTATATTATTGACAGGGCTTGAATTTCAGGGTGGGATGGCGGGATTCGCACCCAAAATTTTGAAATCCCGCCCAAAAGAATAATGTGGACGGGAGGCTCCCGTCGAAACAATTTTGCATTTTGAAACTATGATCAACTCCCACGACTGTTTTACGAATTTTATGATATTTTCATGCGAGTAATCGACACATTTTGCGAGTTTTTTTACAGCAAAAAATCATTGAAAATCACGATTCTTTCCGCGACTGATTGACAAATTTTGCAATTTTTTTTCCTGCAATCGATTGACGAGTTTCGTTCTATTTTGCGTGGCGAAATAGAGGTGATTCTGTTTGGAATTCCCCCCCCCCCCCCACAAAAAAAATAACGCATTCAATTCCAAAAATTATGAAACAGTGGTGCCTAAATTACGCAAAAGATCAGAGATGACACACAAAAGAAACAGCTATTACACGTTTCACAAGACGCGTGATTTCGTAAAAGTTTGCAAAAAACAGCAAATATTGTTAAAAGATCGCGAAAAAACGACTAATTTCCGGCAAATTTCGTCAAAAGATTCTCGAAAGAATGCCTAATTTCGTGACAGAATTCTATAAAACGGCAGTTTTTGTCAAAAAGGTTGCGAAAAAACGTCAAATTTCGTCCAAAAATCGCGACAAACGGCAATTTTCGTAAAAAAAAATCGCGATAAAATATCAGATTTCCTCAAAAGATCGCGAAAAAACAGCAAATTTCCTCAGAAAATTCACGAAAAAACGTCAAACTTCGTCGAAAAATTGCGAAAAACGACAAATTTCGACAAAAGATTCACTATAAACAACAAATTTCCCCAAAATATCACGAAAAACGGCAATTTTCGTTTAAAAAAATCGCGATAAAATATCAGATTTCATTTAAAGATCGCAAAAAAAAGGCTAATTTCCTCAGAAAATTCACGAAAAACCATCGAATTTCGTGCAAAAATCACGAAAAACGACAAATTTCGACAAAAGATTCACTATAAACGACAAATTTCCCCAAAATATCACAAAAAACGACAATTTTCGTAAAAAAAATCGCTATAAAACATCAGATTTCATTAAAAGATCGCGAAAAACAGCTAATTTCCTCAGAAAATTCACAAAAACGTCAAATTTCGTTCAAAAATCTTGAAAAACTACAAATTTCGACAAAAGATTCACTATAAACAACAAATTTCCCGAAAATATCGTGAAAAACGGCAATTTTCGTAAAAAAATCGCGATAAAACATCAGATTTCATCAAAATCAAAAAATCGCAAAAAAACAGCAAATTTCCTCATAAAATTCACGAAAAAACGGCAAATTTCGTCAAAAAATCCCGAAAAAACGGCAGATTTTGTGAAAAGATCGTGAAAAACGACAGATTTCATTAAAAGATAGCAAAAAATGCAACTTTCATCAAAGGGAACCTCTCTTCCCTTCCTCCTCCCAAAAATAATGTTACGGGGAGTTCATTTTTCTGTTTAACAAACTAATTTTCCTGCTTCGATATATATACAATATTTTTTCTTTGCTGCTCGAAAATCAGTTTCTGACAGCTCCAAATCTTTCTGAGTGAGTGCAATTCCTGAAAGAAGCCATTCATTAAACAAAAAGTATCCCTTTACTCAACAAAGTATATTCATTTTTTAAGAAAGTCTGTTCGATGAATTCGACTTGCCCCTTTTTTAAAGAAATGCAAACAATAGTGATACTTCTTATTTTCTACATTCAAATAAGTATTATTTTATGATTAAATTTGTATCTTGCACATTTAATATACAGTAAAATAATATTGGTTATAACAATTAATTATAAATATAAATTTATTAAATTAATTAGAAGTTTTATTAATTATTATTAAAACAATAATTAGACCTGTGACAAAAATAATCAGCACCGGGAGGGAATTTACCACCAGTAAAAACTAGACAATATAAAAGTTTTTTTTACACATTTCGCATAATTATTCTGAATTGTTGATAAAAATTGCTTCAGTGATATTTTTTTATGTCTGTATTCTGGTAATTCTTTAAATAGCACATAAAATAATGGTGTGTTTTAAACATTTTTTCTCCCTCCCAAACAGCCAAACTCCTCTCCATTTATAAATGTTGGTAGGGAGACTCCCCTCCTTCGAAAAATTGAATTTCAAGCCCTGATTGAGATGATTTAAAATTAATGATTCTCTTTAACAACTTTTATAATTCTAGTGACAAACAGAATTTTACAAGTAAATAACTCATGTAAAAAATAGACATTATTAGATGTTTGAAATATTTTTCAGGTGAACTAAAAAAAAAAATATATTTATAAATAAAACCCTACCTGCATAGGATATGCTCTTCTGTTTGATGGTTGAACCAAAACTTTAACGCCTTCTTTCACAAGTTGCTTGATATGCTGAGGAGCTAATGGGGCCCTTCTTTCCCATACTGAAGCATCTTCTCTACGAATAGCTAAAACCTGAATGAAAAAAAATTACTGACAAAAAAATTCCTTACATAACGGCAGCATAACTTGTTACATAAATTAAGATGGCAAATTGCTGAAATGCTAAAGGAAACTGCAAAATGAAAATTGACAGTGAAAGAGTTATGATTTTTCTTTACCCTTTTTTTATTAATGTGTGCATAGCATAAGTCATTGCTTTTCAAGACAGATTTCCTATGATCAAACCCTACAAAATGTAAATACAGTAGATTCTTGATCGCAATCAAAATTACCTGTGTTGCAGCTAAACTGGGATAATGAAAATCACACAGTTTCGAATGCAATTTATCAGGGTTGGCACGATTTAAACCAATTGGTTTTAACCATGGTTTAAACCAAATGGTTTTTTTCTCAAAAAAAACCAATTGGTTTTTTTAGATGAAATCTAATGACATTTTCTTTTTTTCTTTATAATTTATGCTTTTCAGATTATTGGACATAAATAATTTCTACTTTTAACACTTCATCTCAGTAATAAGTATTATACAGGGTGTCCGAAAAGTCTGGAAACGGTCGAATAACTCGAGAAATACATATGAGATTGAAAAACGTAAATATACGTGTGAAATATTTTTAAATAAGCTACTCAGTGATATCAAATTTGACCTTCGTAACTGACCCCCTGGGGGTCAGAGGGGGTCCAACTTTGAAATCTTAAATTATAACCCCCATTTTTTATTGCAGATTCGGATTCTACGGACAAAAATACGTAACTTTTGCATTTAATGTTTATTTCGAATCCTGATTTATCACAGTGTAATCGAGCATATTAAATAGATGCATTTTTCTGCTTTTCTAACGGGATTTTCCCTAATCGAAACGAATTGGGGAGAATTTATGACATCAAATTCTTCGTCTTTTGCAGGAATAGCGTTTCCTGAAAATCACCCGTGCCGATTATTTCGATGGTGCTACACAGTTAAAGATTTGACCCATTTTCTGTAGCGTCACTCCACAGCTTTTATAGAATATCTCTTTCACGACCAATGAGAATGTTTCATAACACAGTAAAGTACACTGTAAAAAAATTGAACCTTTTGCTGCATCGTTATTCCACTGCTTTTATAGAAAACGATTACTTTACTGTGTTATGGAGCATTCTCATTGGTCACAAAAGAGATATTCTATAATAGCTGTGGAGTGACGCTGCAGCAATTGGGTCAAATTTTTAAGTGTGTAGCATTATTGAAATAATCGCCACGGGTGATTTTCAGGAAACGCTATTCCTACAAAAGACGAGGAAATTGACGTCAAAAATTCTGCCCAATCAGTTTCGATTAGGGAAAATCCCGTTGGAAAAGCCGAAATATGTTTCGATTTAATATGCTCAATTACATTGTGATAAACGAGGATTTGAAATAAACATCAAATACAAAAGTTACGTATTTTTGTCCGTAGAATCCGAATCTGCAGATTTCAAAGTTGGACCCCCTCTGATTCCCAGGGGGTCGTTTTCGAAGGTCGAATTTGGTATCACTGAGTAGCTTATTTAAAAATACTTAACACGCATATTTACGTTTTTCAATCTCATATGTATTTCTCGAGTTATTCGGCGGTTTCCAGACTTTTCGGACACCCTGTATATAGTGGGTTTAAGTCTATTTTTATGCATAGAATTAAACCAATTGTTTTTGTTTCTTAAAAAAAAAAAAAAGAGCAAATCGTTTTTTAGAAGAAATTTAATGACATTTTCTTTATAATTTATGAGTTTCAGATTATTAGATATAAATAATTTCTATTGTTTTTTAGAAGAAATCTAATGACATTTTCTTTCTTTATAATTTACAAGTTTCAGATTATTGAACATAAATAATTTCTACTTTTAACACTTTATTTCAGCAATAAGCATTAGATATATTAGGTTTAAGACATTTTTTTATGCATAGGATTAAAATCAGTAAGCATTGGTGAACATATCTATTGCTCTAAAGAAAAAATTTTAAACATGTGAATTGATCAAAGATAAAATAGATTCAATATTTAGTATAAAATATTTTTTTTTTTTTTTTAATATTGCAGATTATTTAATGCAATTAACAATGTAACACAATGATCTTTTAAGATTTTGCACAAGCTGTAAAAGAAAATTTTCTTTTGGGAGATTATCTTGAAGAATTAAAAGCAAAGACTGGTTGCTAGTTATAGCATTTTAATACAGTAGAACCCCGATAATCCGGATCGGTTTTTTCATTTTTTTTTTCAACTTTGAGAGGCGATTGGCGAAAATTTTTTTTATTATTATTCAGAATACGACGATGCAACAAGTTAATGTTAAAGAAATTAGCCACTCGCTTCTCAAACTTGAAAAAAAAGCAAAAAACCCGATCCGGATTATCGGGGTTCTACTGTAATAATTTTTTTTTCTCTGCTATCTACTATAGGTGAAAACTGGGAAATTCGATTAGTAGCCAGTGGTCGGTAGACCCAGTTTCATTAGTGGCTACTTTTTAAAAATAGGTCAAAATCAGGGTTCGCCGAAGTGGGCCCAGCCCGAAAAAACCCGCCCGGGTTTTTTCGGGCGGGCCCACTTGAAAAAACCCATCAAAAAACCCATTTGTGGGTTTTTTCAAATTTTCTCGTGTTTTCACTACTGTATCATTATTTAATCTAAGATATGAGAATGGAAAGATAAATGCCAATTTCAAACTAACCATATTTAAAAGAATTTCTAAGTATTGATAAAATGACCATAAAATAAATTAGTTTGTAAATAAGGAAGATTTTCATGGCTATATATTTTAAAATGCATCCAAGTACTTTAAATCTTAATGTATACCTAAAGATGGCGCTTGAAATGTGATCCCCATCCTGATTGCTTGTATTGTTATAGCTTTTAAGATTAATCGCAACATTTATTATCCTGCTTCAATGTTCAATGAAAGTTTATACAGTAATTTTCAACACAAAAATGGTGACAGATTATACAGGGTTTCCAGCATCATGGAAAGTCAGGAAAATCTCAAAATATACAGGAAAAGTCAAGGGAATTTACAAATAATTTCTTAAAAAGTCATGGAAAATGTTTGAGTGAAAAAATGATACAAAATTCATTAAATAATTTGGGGAAAAAAAAAAAAAAGATTGAAGTATGATTGCAGAAAAAATTGCTAATTTTGGCAAAAGATTGTGAAAATGAGTATCACTTTTTGCTGTATGCTCGCTTGGTCAGAGAATTTTTCTAGATTTGGTTTGGGAAAGTCAGAGAATTTTTCGAGATTTGGTCATGGAAAGTCAAAGAATTTGCCAGTCATGTTTTGCTGGAAATCCTGTTATAACAAAAAAAAAAAAAAAAAAAAAAAAAAAAAAAGTGAAAAAGTTTTAGTATAGTACTTTAATAATTTCATTGTTAAAATTATTACTAATAATTAATTTTTGTAAAAGCAAATTATAATGTTTATTATTGTCATAACCTTTTAACCTTTAACCTCATAAACTTTTTGTAATCAATTAGTTATTTTAAATTGTATTTAGTAGTATAAGTACCTTATTTTGAAACATTCTGAATTATATTTCTTTAACATAAATAAGCCTGATAATATCCAAAAAACCCTAATAAAATCTAATCTAAAATGTATCCAGATACTTTAAATGATTGCTTACAGATGGCATACAAAAGTAAAACTAAACTAGTAAAAGTGTATTGCCATTTATGATCTAACTTTATAGATATGACTGACATTGACTTTTAGATAATCCAATTTAATATTATTGCAATATAAATGTTGCTTAAATTGTAGTATATATATATATGCATATATATGTGTGAATTCTATTTTTTTCTTCACAAAAATATTTACATAAATGTTGCTGCTTTAAACTAATTTCTATTGAAGTAAATGACAGAAATTGTATAAATTAGTCTGTTTAACTTAAGATTTATATAAAGAAGTTCAGTTGCACTTGGTTTAATATATCATTCTTCCAGTAATCTAGTTCTATGAGGTACAAAATAATCTTTTTAAATATATTTATATTTTCCTTTTATATATTTATTTTTATTGTTAATCTGTACTTAATGCAAAATTATACCTTTGTTTCACTGATAAATGAAAAATTTAGGTACTATGTATGTGAAAATTAGAAATGTGAAGAGTTCTCTAAAATTTTTTGATAAAACCCGAAAAAACCCGGGTTTTTTCAAAAAAGCTTGAAAAACCCTGGGTTTTAGACTACTGGGCCCAGTGGGTTGGGCTTTTTAAAAAAAACCCGGGTTTTTTCAAACCCTGGTCAAAATGGCTTTTTTTTTAATTTATTTAGCGGCTAGTGAGTTACAAAGTTACACATATTTGGTTAAAAATAAAACTGTCATTCCACTGAATGGAAAAATATGAATTGGTGATTAATACTGCAGATAAAATTATAAGTGATAAACTATATTTAAATGTATATTAATGCATTGTATAAAACAAACAAGGAAATTGTATTTTTAAATTTTAAATTAAAAAATAATTTCATCTTTCTTGGATATTTTATTTTTACTTAAAATTGGTGGTAATTATTAAGTTTGGCAAGTGTACAGATAAATATAAATATTCTTTGCTTTGGCTGAGATTTCAAAACTCCGGATGTCTTATTAAGGCAGAATCAGAGTGTGCCAATGTGTTGGTGAGGTGGAGGAAGTCTGCTTGGTAGCAGTAAAATCAGCTGACTAAATTTGCAGTATTACTCGCCTAAGTGGCAAGTGCTAATTTTGTCCTATATTTTTAAAATAATTGGCTATAATGTTTCAATCTTTCTTGACACCTACATAAACTTTAATCATAAATTAAAAAAAAAAAAATTGTACTAGCCAACTATTACTGGTACAATTAGTGATCATATGGCAAAAGTGAAAGATTTAAGATACAGCAATGTCCTTATAATCTCTTTGCATCCAGAGGTAAAAATGGTATAGTTTATTTGAAATGCATGTGGAATTAAAATTGATGACTATATTTTGTAGGAAAAAAAACTATTTCTTGAAAACATAATCCAAATAAACAGGGTTCATACTGTGCTTGAAAGTACTTGAAAGTCTTTGAATTTTTAGGAAAGAAAAAAGTCCTTGAAAGTGCTTGGATTTATTTAAATTTTAATGAAGGTGCTTGATTTTCGTTATTTGTTTTTATAAGTGTTTAATTTTTCTTATTCAGATGTTCAAAATTAAAGTTCCAAGCGTTGAAAAAGATAAATGTCAAATCAGAAAAATCAGGCAAAAATATTTGTTCTGAAATAGTTTTCCTTTCTGGAGATCAGAGTACGGTCATTTGTATTTTGCTTTGTTCTATATACTGAACTTGATCAGTTGATGCACATGCACATACTCAAGTCTTTGCAACAAACAGTTTTTCCTCTGCCTTCTATTGATCTTTAGTAGTTAATTATTCTTTGAGATTTGTACTATAACAATATAGTCTAAGAGCTAGCAACGTCAAAAATCACGTCATTTTATCAAGGCTCATTTTTTTATATGTTTTTCCCTTTTATGGTAGAATACGTTTGCAAGCGGTCTGGCAGTCGGGAGACGTTGCGTTTACCTGTGGCAGAAGGGGTTATGCAGGTCAAAAAGCTTCAAAATCACGTCATTTTATCAAGGCTCATTTTTTAATATGTTTTTCCCTTTTATGTCAGAATACGTTTGCAAGCGGTCTGGCAGTCGGGAGACGTTGCGTTTACCTGTGGCAGAAGGGTTGTGCAGGTCAAAAAGCTTCAAAATCACGTCATTTTATCAAGGCCCATATTTTAATATGTTTTTCCCTTTTATGGTAGAATACGTTTGCAAGCGGTCTGGCAGTCGGGTGACATTGCGTTTACCTGTGGCAGAAGGGGTTATGCAGGTGTAAAAAATCCGCAATTTTATAAAGGCTCATTTTCTTATATGTTTGTATGAAGCTTAAAAATTACAAGATATTATTCTTTGGATAGCAGACAACCTATAATTAATTTTCCAGACACAAATTCGGTTGCAAAGTTAATGCCAGACGTCTTTAAATATGACAACGAAAGTGACTGTTCCAAGAGTGTTTATAATTTAAATTTTATAAGACCTCTTTACGGCATTTTATCAAGCTTAAAAATTACAAGATATTACTCTTTGGATAACAGACAACCTATAATTAATTTGCCAAACACAAACTCGGTTGCAAAGTTTATGCCAGACGGCTTTAAATATGGCAACGAAAGTGCCTGTTTCAAGAGTGGTTTATAATTTAAATTTTATAAGACCTCTTTACGTCATTTTATCAAGCTTAAAAATTACAAGATATTACTCTTTGGATAGCAGACAACCTATAATTAATTTGCCAGACACAAATTCGGTTGCAAAGTTAATGCCAGGTGGCTTTAAATATGGCAACGAAAGTGCCTGTTCCAAGAGTTGTTTACATTTCAAAAAATTATACGACCTCTTTACGTCATTTTATCAAGCTTAAAAATTACAAGCTATTACTCTTTGGTGGGCAGACAACCTATAATTAATTTGCCAGACACAAATTCGGTTGTAAAGTTAATGCCAGACGTCTTTAAATATGGCAACAAAAGTGCCTGTTCCAAGAGCGGTTTATAATTAAAAAATAAGACCTCTTTACGTCATTTTATCAAGCTTAAAAATTACAAGATATTAACTCTTTGGATAAAAGAAAACCTATAATTAATCTGCCAGACACAAATTCGGTTGCAAAGTTAATGCCAGACGGCTTTAAATATGGCAACGAAAGTGTCTGTTCCAAGAGGGGTTTTTATTTTTAAAAAAATTAAGACCTCTTTATGTCATTTTATCAAGCTTAAAAATTACAAGATATTACTCTTTGGATAGAAGACAACCTGTAATTAATTTGCCAGACACATACTCACTTGCAAAGTTAATGCAAGACGGCTTTAAATATGGCAACGAAAGTGCCTGTTCCAAGAGCGGTTTATAATTCAACAAATTATAAGACCTCTTTACGTCATTGAACCGAATTTGAAACCCCGGATTTTTCTGAGTCTTATTGATTAGATTCACTATTTTTCTGCACGACATTTTTTCAGAGCCTGATTGAGTAAATTTGTGATACTTTGTGCTTGATTGACGAAAGTTGCATTTTTTTAAGTCTTACCGACAAGCCTTTTCATGTGATGAAAATTTGTGCACCCTTAGAAAGAATTCATATAATTTGTTAACATCAACTCACAGCTTAAATATTGGACAAATAAATTCCAGTGTGGCCAAAACCGGGGCACCCACCCTAATATTTAAAAAAAAAAAACTTATATTTTGATAAACAAGAGCTTTTTTTAAGTAAACTTTATATTGAAAAAAAAATTGCTGAATTTGCCGAATGCAGCTGAATTTGTGTCTAGCAAATTAATTATAGGTTGTCTGTTATCCAAAGAGTAATATCTTGTAATTTTTAAGCTTCATAAAATGACGTAAAGAGGTCTTACAATTTTTAAATTATAAACCGCTCTTGGAACAGGCACTTTCGTTGCCATATTTAAAGCCGTCTGGCATTAACTTTGCAACTGAATTTGTGTGTGACAAATTAATTATAGGTTGTCTGCTATCCAAAGAGTAATATCGTGTAATTTTTAAGCTTGATAAAATGACGTAAAGAGGTCTTATAATTTTTAAATTATAAACCGCTCTTGGAACATGCACTTTCGTTCCCATATTTAAAGCCGTCTGGCATTAACTTTGCAACCGGATTTGTGTCTGGCTAATTAATTATCAGTTGTCTGCTATCCAAAGATTAATATCTTGTAATTTTTAAGCTTGATAAAATGACGTAAAGAAGTCTTATAATTTTTTGAATTATAAACAACTCTTGGAACAGTCACTTTCGTTGCCATATTTAAAGATGTCTGGCATTAACTTTGCAACCGAATTTGTGTCTGGAAAATTAATTATAGGTTGTCTGCTGTCCAAAGAGTAATATCTTGTAATTTTTAAGCTTGATAAAATGACGTAAAGAGGTCTTATAATTTTTAAATTATAAACTGCTCTTGGAACATGCACTTTCGTTGCCATATTTAAAGCCGTCTGGCATTAACTTTGCAACTGGATTTGTGTCTGGCTAATTAATTATAGGTTGTCTGCTATCCAAAGAGTAATATCATGTAATTTTTAAGCTTGATAAAATGACGGAAAGAGGTCTTATAATTTTTAGATTATAAACTACTCCAGGAACAGGCATTTTAGATGCCATATTTAAAGCCGTCTGGCATTAACTTTGCAACCGAATTTGCAAAATTTGAATCTGGCAAATTAATTATAGGTTGTCTGCCCACCAAAGAGCAATATCCTGTAATTTTTAAGCTTGATAAAATAACGTAAAGAGGTCTTACAATTTTTAAATTATAAACCGCTCTTGGAACAGGCACTTTCGTTGCCATATTTAAAGCCGTCTGGCATTAACTTTGCAACCGAATTTGTGTCTGGCAAATTAATTATAGGTTGTCTGCTATCCAAAGAGTAATATCGTGTAATTTTTAAGATAAAATGACGTAAAGAGGTCTTATAATTTTTAAATTATAAACCACTCTTGGAACATGCACTTTCGTTGCCATATTTAAAGCCATCTGGCATTAACTTTGCAACCGGATTTGTGTCTGGCTAATTAATTATAGGTTGTCTGCTATCCAAAGATTAATATCTTGTAATCTTTAAGCTTGATAAAATGACGTAAAGAGGTCTTATAATTTTTTGAATTATAAACAACTCTTGGAACAGTAACTTTCGTTGCCATATTTAAAGCCGTCTGGCATTAACTTTGCAACCGAATTTGTGTCTAGAAAATTAATTATAGGTTGTCTGCTGTCCAAAGAGTAATATCTTGTAATTTTTAAGCTTGATAAAAACATATTAGAAAATGAGTCTTTATAAAATGGCGGATTTTTGAAGTTTTTTGACCTGCATAATCCCTTCTGCCACAGGTAAACGCAACGTCACCCGACTGCCAGACCGTTTTCAAACATATTCTACCATAAAAGGGAAAAACATATTAAAAAATGGGCCTTGATAAAATGACGTGATTTTGAAGCTTTTTGACCTGCACAACCCCTTCTGCCACAGGTAAACGCAACGTCTACCGACTGCCAGACTGCTTGCAAACGTATTCTACCATAAAGGGGAAAAACATATAAGAAAATGAGCCTTGATAAAATGACGTGATTTTGAAGCTTTTTGACCTACATAACCCCTTCTGCCACAGGTAAACGCAACGTCTCCCGACTGCCAGACCGCTAGCAAACGTATTCTATCATAAAATGGAAAACATATTAAAAAATTAGCCTTGATAAAATCAGGTGACGAAAACGTTGCTAGCTCTTAGACTAATACCAAGAAAGTGTACTTTGAATAAACTGTGGATGGAACGAGAAAGATACAAGTGTTAGTTCAAAGCAGTACCAAATTGCATATCAGTTTCAATGCATGCAAGCTATGCTGTGTTACTTAGAAATTAGACAATAAAGGAAAATCTGCATTAAAAACTCATATAAGAGCTATTTTCCATAATAATCATTTCTATTATATATATAGTATATAGATCTGATATTGCAAAATATAGGAGGATTGGTGGCGTTATCATTGTTATTTATGTGTTGTGAATCATGGCTACCAACAAAGAGGAGCAGGAAAAGGTTATGACCCTTGTAAGATTTAAAAATTTTTAAATTAGACAATTTAAGTTATTTAGATTTACTTCAATTTTGATTTTAAATAATGAAATTTAATTTTTCTCACCTGATTTTGTTTTTGATTAATCAAATTATTTATTAATAACATAACAATTGAACTCCCTTCCACCAGAAAGAAAGCACAAGTATCCCATATCTAAATTTACCTTTGATGCTGCCCATGCAATGAATTGAATATTATTTTTATTGCATTCTAACTACCCCACCCAGCATTACCTGTATCCTGATTGAATTTGTGTAATTTTATGTTTTTAAATGAAAATCCTTTAAAACAAACCTATGATTGATGGCCCACTGGTTTCAGCAGCATATTTCCATGCATTCTCTCCAACATTGTTTGGACTTTAATCAAATTTGCATGATTTTTACTTTCTTCTATCTTCAATAGAAGAAAGTATTGTAATCGAAATTTTTTCGACTTCCGGTTTTATCTTATGCGTTTTAGGGGTCAGAGATTCCAAAAAACATGTTTTTACAAAATGTCTGTCTGCCCGTCTGTCTGTGTGTGTGTCTGTGTGTATGTCGCCATTCTACCAACAAAAAGTGTATGAAGTTATGCATAGAATTGAACCAAATTTTTTGTGAATGTTTTTGGCTGTGGCAAGCAGGTCCTGCTTCAGTTTTGAAATATTCCGCCGGAAGGGGGCACTGCAATCGTGATGTTTGTTCCATTTTCAATATTGTACTGACCAAAAGTATATGAAGTTATGCATCGAACTGAACCAATTTTTTGATGTAAGTGTATGACTATGGCTAGCTGATCCTCTCTGAATTTGAAAAAAATCCGCCGGAAGGGGGCGCTGCAATCGCGATTTTTGTGCCATTTTCAATATTGTACCGACCAAAAGTATATGAAGTTATACATCGAATTGAACCAAATTTTTTGTGTAAGTGTATGACTATGGCTAGTTGGTCCTCCCTGAATTTGAAAAAAATTCACCAAAAGGGGGCGCTACAATCATAATTTTTGTGCCATTTTCAATATTGTACCGACCAAAAATATATGAAGTTATGCATTGAATTGAACCAATTTTTTTGTGTAAGTGTATGGCTAGTTGGTCCTCCAGGAATTTGAAAAAAATCCGCCAAAAGGGGACGCTGCAATCGCGATTTTTGTGCTATTTTCAGTTTTGTACCAACCAAAAGTATATGAAGTTATGCATCGAATTGAACCAAATTTTTTGTGTACGTGTATGGTTATGGCTAGTTGGTACACCCTGAGTTTGAAAAAAATCCGCCGGAAAGGGGTGCTGCAATAACGAATTTTATGCCATTTTCAATATTGCACCACCTAAAAATATATGAAGTTAGTTCTAGAACTGAACTAAATTTTTTTGTATATGATTATTTTTTGGTAAGACAAGTAGGATCTCCCTGAATTTGAAAAAAAATCAGCCAATCATTCTATAGTCTATTGGCTTGTGCAGAGACGGAAATTCGTTTTTACTCCTATTAATTGATGAAGCAGAAATTTAAGATGAAAATCAAAGTTGGTATGATATTGAATTAAAATTATTAAAACATTAAAATGAGTAACTATTTTTTGAAGTGAAAACTTCTTTAGCGGCGCTGAGCACTTTTTGTATGGGTAAAAACTTCCAAACTCGCGTCAGGGTCACGTGATGCTGATCGAAAAAGCGTAAGATCGAGGGGAAGGGAGAGGAACTAGTATCTCCCAGTCTTTCTACCGTGCTTGAGTGTGCGTTTTTTTAATTTTGAATTGCATTTAAAGTTTAACAACTTATATTGTTATCAAATGGAATAAAAGTTAAGAAAGAAAAGACATGACATTGCACATCAATTATGCTGCACTTTCCAACTAATTTCTTTAAATTTTAATTGTATTTAAAGTTTAACAACTTATACTGTTACCAAATGGAATAAAACGTTAAGAAAGAAAAATGCGACATTGTGCATCGATTATGCTGCACTTTCCAACCACTGTTTTCGATTTTTTTTAAATTTTTCAATGTATTTAAATAATAACAAGATAAATTGATACCAAATGGAATAAAAAGTTAAGAAAGAAAAAACATGACATTGCGCATTGATTATGCTGCACTTTCCAATCATTTTTTTTTCAATTTTTGATTGTATTTAAAGTTTAACAACTTATATGGTACCAAATGAAAAAAAACATTTACTAAAGAAAAAACATGATATTGCACATCGATTATGCTACCCTTTCCAATAATTTTTTTTTATTTTTTAAATTTTCAATTGCATTTAAAGTTTAACAACTTATATTGTTTTAAATGGAAAAAAAGTTAAGAAAGAATAGACATGCAATTGCACATCGATTGTGCTGCACTTTCTGACCAATTTCTTTAATTTTAATTGTATTTAAAGTTTGACAATTTATACTGTTACGAGATGAAATAAAACGTTAAGAAAGAAAAGGTGTGACATTGTGCATCTATTATGCTGCATTTTCCAACCACTTTTGTCAATTTTTTTTATTTTTGATTGTATTTAAATCTTAACAACATAAATTGATACCAAATGGAATAAAAAGTTAAGAAAAACAAAATATGACATTGCACATCAATTACGCCGCACTTTCCATTTTTTTTTTTTTTTTTTTGATTGTATTTAAAATTTAACAATTTATACTGTTACCAGATGGAATAAAAAAGTTAAGAAAGAAAAAACATGACATTGCACATCGATTATGCTGCAATTTCCAACCATTTTTTTTAAATTTTAATTGTATTTAAAGTTTAACAACATATATTGTTACCAGATAGAATAAAACATTAAGAAAGAAAAAGTGTGACATTGTGCATCGATTAAGCTGCACTTTCCAGCCACCTTTTTCCTTTTATTTTTTATTTTTGATTGTATTTAAATAGTAGCAACATAAATTGATACCAAATGGAATAAAAAGTTAAGAAAGAAAAAACATTTCATTGCGCATTGATTATGCTGCACTTGCCAAACTTTTTAAAAATTTTTGATTGTGTTTAAAGTTTAACAACTTATACAAGATGAAATAAAATGTGAAGAAAGAAAAAAAGATATTGCACATCGATTGTGCTGCACTTTCCAGCCATTTTCTTTTATTTTTTTAATTTTTAGTTGTATTTAAAGCTTAACAATTTATACCATTACTATTCAACTGTGTTGCAAGTTTCAGAAGACACGATCGTCCAGCCGAAGGAGTAGCTATTCATAAAAGCGTGTCTGATGTAAATGGCATATTTTGCACAAATCTTATGGACGTGCATGCGAGATACACCAGTATGTTTAGTACTATTGTTTCAGATATTGGTCATATATGTATTTTTCGTTGCCACTCTGAAAATGGACAGCAAATTGCAATAGTTGACGTTTATATTTCGCCGGATAAGTTTTTAAGTGCAATACGAGAACGTTCGTATGAAAATTTATTTATTTATTCTAAAGACGCTTCTGCATTACTTGAAGATAAAATTGGAAAGAGATTTGATGATTTGCCAATGATTTAGACTGAGGATTTCAACATCATTTTTGCGGATGATAAAAATCGACAATTAATTGAATTTTTAAATAGAGAATTTGATTTAACGATGTCCGACGATCACAATCTTAGCACAACGAGATAAAAAACTACAATTTATGCAGTCTTTAAAAAATATATAAATAGATTCGAATTAAAATTTTTTGTCTCCTATTTTAGTTACCATAAACCTATAGTGTCAGTTCTGGAATATAATAATACTAATGTTGATGATGATGATCATGGATGACTTGTTGAAATTGTGGATGAAAATTCATAAGTTTCATTGGTATTCATTTCGAAGAATACCAATTAATTAAATTTCATATTTCATGTATTTGTAAATTTACATTTTAAGCAGTAGATTGCAATGATTTTATGTAAAATGCTTTATTTTTCATGTACAATAGCGCATTAAATGAAAACTGTAACATATTTTTAGTAGTAATTGTTCATAATAATTAATTAAAAAAACCTTCATTTAAAAGTATTTCTTGCACAATAAAATATTCCTTGACGATTCAAAAAATACAAACGTAACTGATCAAGTTTTCACTTCTATCGGCACTCCCGGAGTGCCACTAATTTTTTTTTAATATTAAAATGTACGTATGAGATAGAAGAAAGGTTTGGGATTGGCACATCCAACTAGTTAATTTTTAAAGGGATACCTTTCAAAAGGAAGCTTATTGCTATTAAAAATAAATAGGAATTGTTTTATTTTTAATTATTTCATTTTTAAGCAATTACTTTCATTATTTCTTGCTTAATATGCTAATTAATCCCCTTATTTCTTTTCCTCCTTTTTTAATTTATGAAAAAAAAAAAAAAAAAAAAAAAAAAATGTGTGTAAACAAAAGTTTTTAGTATTAATTTTTTTTTTAATATTTTTATTTTATACTAAGTGCTTTACTTTCAAAAAAATGATGGTAGCCAAAATGAATTGATTTAACAAAGAAAAAAAAAGTAGGATGTTAAGCCTGAAATTCTTCTGATTTGATCTTATTTATTAACTTTTGTTATTTAAAAAAATGAACATTCTTTAAAGTTTTTGATTGTACTTTTTGCTATAATAAATAAGCAATTAAATTCATCGATGAATCTATTACTAGGGTCAGGTGGAATAAACAGTACATAATTTTTCAAAAAATGCCAGGAAAGGCTTCAAGATTATTATAAACTATCGTCAACTGGCATTAGTGCCTTTAAGTTTTATAGATAGTTTGATAGACTAGCAGCTATAAAAAGAGCAATTGAAATCTTGAAATATTTATAGTCATTCATTTCTTGTGTTCAAAAAAAAAAAAAAAAAATCCCAATAATTACATGTATAATTCTACTGTACCTTTTTAAAAGACAAATTTATTGTTAAGTTGCATTTTCTTTCATCAGTTGTATCTTTGGTGCAGCTTTTAATAGCAAAATTTCAAACTGAAAAACCAATGCTGCCGTTTTTTGCAGCTGATTTTACAAAGTTGATTCAGTCATGTTAATTAGGAAACAAAATTCTTAAGGATGTGAAATAAAACATGTAACAGTTTCTAAACTTTCTTGTCTTGAATTCAAAGCTAATACAGTAAAACTCGTTTAAGATATGAATTAAAGGACAGAGAAAATTTCGTATCTCAAGTGGGATCGTATCTTATCCAGGTAATTTTACATAGGTTTTCTTTTCAAGCTACTGCAGATCATTCGTCTCTTAAGCGAGATCGCATATTAAATGGGTGTATCTCAAACAAGTTTAACATATGTTGAATTTAAAAGACATATGTTAGAATGTTTTACATATGTTAGAATGCAAAAAAATTTTCTTTATTTTTTAGAGCCTTTCTCATAACATTTCACAATTAAGACTTTGCATGTTATGTTTAGCATTTGCCTGAAAATATGTGAAAATGAAAAAGATATGATACTTTTGTAATATAGTATTTTAAGACATTAAAATTTTCATTTCTGGAAAGGTGCTTGAAATTTGGGTTAGGTGCTTGAAATTTATCACAGAAAGATAGTATGAACCCTGAAATAAAGAGTTCATGGTAAAAAGCCAAAATATAGAAAATACAACAAAGTTGCTAAATATGCTTGCATCCAATAGGAAGAAAGAATTAACCTATTCACTAATTAGATGTCAACAAAGTAGAGATGCATATATCAAAGAAAAAGGCTGTATTTCAAAAAGAAAATTAATAAGATTTTTTAATCGCTGAGTGGCGACTAGGGTGGCGATACATGGTTGATTTTTAATTTAAAGAGTTATTTAATATTCACTAATTAAATGGAAACAAAGTAGAGATGAATATATCTATGAAAAAAGCTGTATTTCACAAAGCAATAAGATTTTTCAATCACCGAGTGGCGACTGGGGTGGCAATCGATGGCCGATTTTCAGTCGCCACTTTTGCAACTTTAATCGCCACGTGGCGAGTGACGACCGTTAATTTACACCTATACTATCTACTGAATCTAACGACTAAAAATGTTAACTTCAAATTGTCACTCAGAAAGAAAAAATCCTAAGAAGTATTTGTAATTTATTATTTGAATAATTGTGGAAAAGAATATTTATCAAACTACATCTAAATGTTTATTATTAGTAATCAAAAGATTGTTTATAAAGATTTACAGGGCATCAATGTTTCACTGTGATGAACAATCAAAACTTTCAACATAAGGCTGTTTGCTAAAGCTGTTTAAATTGAAAAATGATTTTTTTCAATTTTCAGAATAAATTCAGTTTAATTATTAAATTTAAATTATTTTAAATGAAGCTACACTGCTTATAAACCAATAATGTCTGTTTTTATCAGTAAATATGCATGTATATGTAATAAGAACGGATGTTTTAAAAAAACCCGGTTTAAACCAAAAAAACCTGGTTTAAACCAAAAAACCCAGTTTTTTTGGTTTTTTTCCAACCCTGCAATTTATTATATTGATGATGCATCAGCATTCATACTCATTTTCCAAGAAAGAATCTCCTGAGAATCCCCTGATGTATTTATTCTCTAGAAAGTACAAATTTTTCATATCAACAATTAACAGCACTTTTTAAACCAATATCATGATACTCTTTATCTCCTCAAAATAAAATAAAAATTAGGTAATCTCAAAAATAAAGTTTATGCATCACTTAAACAAAATGAACAGAACTTTGAAAATAAAATATTAATTATGTAAAACAGAGACGAAGTCTTCATGCCTTATGAGCCTGTCCTTAAAAACGTGGTAGTTTGCTGAAAGAATTTCTGCTTTATGATTTTTTAAATCTCTTTTTGGTACTACTCTGTTATCCCATTGACCGATTTCGCCAAATTATACAAATCGCCAAACTTCTGGCCAAATTATAGCTATTGACGTAATTTTTATTTTAAATAATAAAAAAAACAATTAATTAGTATTTTAACAAAAAGTCGAAATAAAAATCACTGAATGACGTTTTAAACACGTGTATCGTATTTAATGTCATTGAATTGACATTCACGATCATCCCTTATTGGCATTTAATCTTATAATTTGGCAATAGCATTTTTGTCGATGGGCTAACAGAGGAGAATCCTGTTTTTAAAAAGCATTTCTTAAAGCATTGTGAATAATATGAAGGCTTCAAGTGTCAATATCAATTAAAAACGTCTTTAAAAAAATAAAAAAAAATCTAACTATATTGTCAAACCTCATGATGTTAGGAGATGTGTCTAATGACTGAATGGATGTTGACAGATGCAATATCTAATATAAACATCACTTTAAAATATCAATTTAATTTAAATGCTTTAAGTGATAAATTAAAATAACATAAAAAGATAATAGCTTGACATGTTTTATTCCTCTTACGGCAACATTTTCAAAAGCAAACTTTTGAAACATTTTTTTGCTTTTGAAAATGTTGCCGTAAGAGCAATGAAACATGTCAAGCTATAATCTTTTTATGTTATTTTAATTTATCACTTAAAGCATTTAAATTAAATAGATGCAATATCATAAAGCATGTGAACAGCAACAATTGCTCTCAATTTCCCAGAGTAGACAGTCATTGTGGCAGGTTTTCCCAGGTTTGAGGAATTTTCAGCATCATCCCCTGATTTTTACAACCTAAAATTTATCCTCAGATTTTCTCTGGAATAGCATAGAGAGAGGGAGGGAGGGGGGGGGAGAGGGAGGGAGGGAGGGGGAAAGGGAGGGAGGGAGGGGGAGAGAGAGAAATCTCACAAGATTTGAAAAAGTAAAACTGTTTTGAAATGTGAACGAAGAAGCAATGCAACAATAGATTAATGAAAATTCAAAATTAGAGAGGTACGAAGTTTGGAGGTGGATAATATTATATCATGTGTTGTTTAGAAGAAACAAGGAATTTTGAAGTCACAGCAAATGAGACATAGATTACACCGAGGTATTACTTAATTACTCGGATCAAGATGAAAGCACACATGTTGAAAAAAATTATGGTGAGAAATTTGCATTGTAAATTTGTCAAAGAGTAAATAAGGATGTGAGCTTTAAAAATTATCCAATATCCAAAATTTTTAAAATTCGAGTTTGCTATAGGGTCACCCGGGGTAAAATGGGTATATTTTATTATTTTAAGAGACAAATTTAAAAAAAAAATTTAAATTATGAATAGAGCCGTACCGAGTACTCGGTATTCGGCCTACTCGGCCAATTTACCGAGTACTTGGTATTCGGCCAAGTATTGGCAGAGTACTCGGCCAATACCGAATAGTTATAAGAATTTCATTTTTTAAGCATATGAATTGATAACTGATCTGTAAAAATTATTCGAATATCAATATATAATATATGTAGTAATTCATTAAACTACTTACTCTGTATTTAACAATATGTCTGCAAAATATTAAAAAAGTTAAGAACAAAATCCCTAAAAAAATTTCACATTTATACAAATAAAAATACTTTTTTATGTATAGGAAAACAGAAGCAACTTATTTTGGATAAAGAAACTGAAAATACAATAAATGCAATAAAAAATTAATAATTAAATTTATTATATTTCAAATTATGTTGCAAAAACACCAAACATTCTACATTACCAGTAGACAGGGCATTTCTTTTGCTATTATAAATTTGGCCGGCCTCTATTATGTTCAGAATAAACAGTTGTTGAAGGTGCATATAAATTTTTTTTGCAATGTTGTACACAGGCCTAGGACTGCTGAGTCACTCTTGAAAAAGAGAGGAAAGAGACTAAAAGAGACCAAACTTTAAAAAAAGAGACTAAAAGGAGACCAAATAAAAAAACATTTTTTTCTCTTCACTTAAATGTTTTTGGTATCCAGACAAGCACTATAAGATTTGGCACTATTTGCGGAATACATTTTTAATGCATTACAGTCGGTTTTGAAATAATTGCAAATTTTGTTGATTGGTTGCAGAAAAATATCTCAAATCGCAATATTTCATCATGGAAGAAAATCAAAAATTCACCAAATGATCACAGGAACAATGCCATGAAATTCCAGGAGATATAGTGAAATTCATCAAATTGTCAATAAAAAACAAATCACAAAATTTGTCACATGATCTCGGGAAAAAAATTCTCGAAATTAGTCAGATGTTCTTAGGATAAAAATCTCGAAAAAAAATCACGATATTAGTCAAATGGATCTTGTGTTAAATATCGTAAAATTCATCAAATGGGTCTCGAAGAGAGGGATAAATCACAAAATTCATTAAATTATTGTAAAATTTGAAGTGCGATCATACAAATAATTGCTAATTTTGTCGAAGGTCACGGAAATAAATAATGAAATTTATCAATTATTTCAATGAAATTTATCAATTATTTCGCCAGAAAATAACGAATTTCGTAGAATAAAGCCATAAAAAACTAGTATGTTGTGGCCATCACAAAACTTTCTTCTATTTAAATCACGTCAATTAAACCATTTAAAAAGTGCAAACGTAGCATAGCAGCGCCACCTGTTGTGAGATTTATACCAAAATGTAATCAGCGTCTAATTATGTTATATATTATAGTGTACCAGAATCTGAAATTTCATGAAGTTCTCTGCATTAGTTCTTGAGATATAGCTATCGCAAAAAACGTGCAAGATGTAGGATAGCAGCGCCACATATTGGGCAATTCACACAAAACCCTAATCAGCGTCTATGTATCTCAAGGTCTCCCGGAATCTCAAGTTTGGTTAAATTCTATGAATAAGTTCTTGAGATATAGCTATCGTGAAAATCATGAAAAACGTAGCATAGCAGCGCCACCTGTTGTGAGGTTAATACCAAAATGTAATCAGCGTCTAATTATGTTATATATTCTAGTGTAACAGAATCTGAAATTTGATGAAGTTCTCTGCATTAGTTCTTGAGATATAGCTATCGCAAAAATCGTGCGATACGACGGTCTTTTCACGAAATTTATGTTATATCCGCGATCTTCAAACGAAATCGCCGTTTTTCCGCTATCTTTAGACCAAATCAGCAATTTATCTGCAATATTTTAGCAAAATCGGCCATGTATAGTAATCTTTTGTCGAAATCGGCGGATTTTCCGCGATCTTTTGACAAAATCGGCGTTTTCCCAGATTTTTTTGATGAAATCGGCGTTTTTTTCGACGATCTTTTTACAAAATTTGCATTTTTGCGCAATCTTTTCTCGAAAACGGCGTTTTATCCCCGCGATCTTTTGACGAAATCGGCGTTTTTTCCGTGATCTTTTGATGCAATCGGCATTTTTTTCAATGATCTTTTGACAAAATATTTTTAAACTATCTTTTATAGAAAACGGCGTTTTTTTCTGTGATTTTTTGATGAAATAATCGTTATATCTACAATCTTCAGAGAAAATCGACGCTTTCTTGCGGTCTTCATACGAAATCCTCACTTTATACTTTAATGTGATCTGCACAGGAAATTCGCGTTTTTCAGCGATTTTTTGACAAAGCTCGTTGACATAAACATTGACGAAATCGTTGTTTTTCCACGAAATAGTGACGAAATGTGTCCTTTTTTGGCGATCCTATCATGAAATTTGCATTTCTCTGCGATTATTTTTTCCGCACGCAAAATCGTACAATCGTATTGTTCATTAGTACAACCGTACACTTCGAAAAAAATCCGTAGAAGTTGGCATCTATGAATATCGCTTTTTGATTTTACGATCATTTGACGAAAGCTCGGTTTTATTTCGGCATCGTTTGAGAACAATCTCAGGGTATTTTTTTTTTTTTCCCCGCAATCGTTTGGCAAAAATCGCGAGTTTATTTCGGGATTGAATGGAAATAATTTTATTTCGAGATCGTCTGGTGAAAGTTGCGGCTTGATTTCGCGATTGTTTAATGAAAATCGTCGTTTTTCCGGTGATCAATTAATTAGAATCGCAGTTTTGCCCGTGATCATTTTATGAAAATCGCAGATTCTTAAAAATTAAAAAACGTAAAAATTTGCCGTTTATCGAAAAAGTGATCCCCATATATATAACAACCGACCGAAGAATTCTGAAATTTCTTCCTGCAACTCACTGACGAATCTCTCAATTGTTTTTCACAAGATCAACTGACAAGTTTTGCAATATGTTTCTACCACTGATTGACGGATTATACGTGTTATTTTTCTCGAGAAAATGACAAAATCGTGATATTCTTCCCGCGACCGAATGACGAAGTTTATGATTTTCACCCCTCGAATGGTTATCGAATTGTGCGTTTTTATCAGGCGACAGATTGACCAAATTCACTTTCTTTTCAATGTCCGACAGAAAAGTTTTGCGAACGATATGCTAATTTCGTAACCATTTTTCCACGACAGGGTGACGAAATTTAGAATTCTTTCCCCTGCAAAATAGAGACAAATTTGGTAAATTTTTTTCTGCGACTAAGTTTCACTATAGTTCCACGGAATTTCATGGTTTCATACTTCGACAGATTAACATAATCCATGATTTTTCCGCCGGTTTCCGACTGAAAAATTTTGCGTTTTTTACCCGCAAACAGTTAACAAATTTCGAGATTTTCTTGCGACAAATTGACAAGTTTTCCTATATTTTCCTCACGACAAATTGTTGAACTTCGCGATTTTTTCCCACTATCAAATGAGGAAAGTTACGATCTTTTTGCTGCGATCGATCGATGGGTAAAAAATATAAAAAAAAAAAAAAGAAAAGAAAAGAAAAGAAAAAGAAAAAAAAAGCGAAAAAAGAGACTAAATCTGAAAAATATAGACTAAAAGAGACAAATGCAAAAAAATAGTGAGAAAAGCAAGTTTAGCGACTCGCTCCGAGGCCTGTGTACATAATCAAAAAAGTTTTTTTTCTCCTCACCATGCAAATGGAGTGTCAGTTTTACAAGTCTTCTGTTAATAAAGCCTCTAACTCTTTTTGTACCAATTCTTCATGCGGTGATTTTAAACTAGTGCTAGTGCCACAATCTTTTTGTTCATTCACAATTTCCTCAAAACATTGCCAGAAAATAGATGAACTTTTTGCTAGCATTTTCTCTTTTGGTTCGTTGACATTAGCATTCTCATATTTATTTTTAGGTGCGTTCGTAATTATGTAAATACGTAGCACCTATTGTTGTCGTTCAGTCCGTCCGCATATAACAACGCAAAAACTACCCAACTGAATTGTTTGAAATTTAAAATACATAATTATTACATAATTTTGTCGAGTTATTTCAAATTTTATCAAAATTGGATGCATAGTTCAACTACAGGGACAATCAAAAGTGTTCTGTTACATTACGGTTAATGGGGGAAAATGTTTCAAATGCATTTTAATGGTGTTACACTCATTTGAACGTAATAAAATTGATATGCATCTATAAAGTACATATTATAATATACATTTTGCATAATCTGTGGTGTAAAGAATATTTGTTATTGATTTACAAGGCCATACAAAAGTATTCCATTACATAATGGTATAGGCAGAACATTGTTTGCTGCGCATTTTAATTGTAATTATTTACAATTTTATGAGATAGATATATGAGAGCAATATTTTTAAAACTTCGTTAGCATACGAACGCACTTCATTTGCTATGCTTCACGTGCAATTCCTAACTTGTTTGTTTCTTTGGTGCATTTTTAAGTTCTAGATCATCTAAACTCATCAATTTTAAAGCTTGCTTTTTAAGGCAATTTACACATTTATAATATAATTTCCATTGAAAAAGGGTAGTTTTTTACTGAGATATTTAAAAAATAATAAATTTAAAATAACATGGAATAATCTGTACACATAAAAAATGAAAAGAAACTGCAAAGCCAATACATTTTTTTTAATCAGAAGAAAATAAGGTACAGACAGCTACAAAATAAATATGAAATGTTTGCATTATTCAATGAATTGTTACAGTAACCAATAAACATTTTTATTTTTGATAGACAGATTTCAATGGTTGGAATAAATTGGAGGGTTAAAGAATGTTTAAATTTTATATTAGTTAATCACTGTAGTTGTCATGTATCAATTCTCCTTTTTTATTAGTTTTGAACTGTCAAAAATTGTCTTTAAAAGGTGCACAGATAAATTTCAAATTTAATGAGTTAATTTGTTTATCCTATATATGTATATTATATTATATGTACACACAGGTATAGATATGTGTACACAGGTATATTTATATATATGTACACCTAAGCTCAGATTATGCGCACATCGGTGTTTTATTTTCTTATTATACAACTACTCGGTACTCGGCATTCGGTACTCGGCCAAAGTACTACTCGGTACACCACTAATTATGAACAAAGTGTTTACATATCTGGCAATACTTAAACTTAGTAAAAACAAACTGGCGACAATTATAATGGGCTTGGCAAACCATTTTGTTTTTCAGAAGATAGAAGAAAGTGTTTTTAGTGGTTGAAAAACTTCTTTCCAGAAAAATATACAGGAAGAATTTTAGGAATAAGCTGTTTGATATTTGCAGAAGAAAGGTTCTTCTAACAGAAAACTAAAAAACTAAGTAAATTTATTTACTCACAAAAATTTTATAGCATTTTTTGTCATATGGGGTAAAATGGGTATAGGCCAAGATAGGAATGTATGAAAATTGATCAAAGTTGAAAGACCTTTGAGAGCAAATTGTTAATGATCCAATGTTTTGAATTGCAATTATGTTTTGTTATATGAAATTAGGCGATTATTTATATCATCAATTTATCATTTATATTATAAATTAGGCTATTTCGGGTGAATTCAAAATAAATGCACATTGATTAAATGTACAGGAACACAAGGTAAGAAAAATATTGCGAAACTAAATTAAAACACTTCTACTAGTACTGGCGAGGCTATAAAAAACTCAGAGAAAATGCAAGAGAGTACAATCAAAAGGTAGGAGAAGCTTTGACTACAGAGCAGGTGGTAGCAAGACTTTGCACTAGGAACACAAAAAAGGCAAAGAACACAAGAAGCTAGCAACACAAAAAAGGCAAAAAAAGTACAAACAGTTAAAAGAATCTAAGCAACCCATAAAATAGAAGTTAAATCAAAGGTTTTAGGCAAAGGCAATGAATCTGGTGATTAGGTCCTTGTAAAATTGAAAGTCTGTTCAAGAATTCAGAGGTCTTATTATTCATATCCTTGATGAAGGTGAAAATACTGTGAAGTTTACAACAAAGTCATTTGCCGGATTATTTTATGTCTTTCCTGAGAAAGACAATGTTGCTGATGTGAATGCATCCTAAATTGTCAGATAGCTATCTCAATCAAGCTGCAACAGTCCTTACCAGTATGCATTTTGCATGTAAATTTTCATTATTTTATAGCATTGATTAAACAATGATTTTCCAGTGTAATTTAATTTCTCATTTTTCCCTACAGATATTCGTGCCGATATCTATCTGCTTTTGAATTGCATTAAATAAAAAATAAAAAACTTTTAAAGAGAAACACAATTTACAGCATGTGTGTAAATTGATGTGGTGGAGGATACGATTTGTCAGTACTCTCATCTTATTTGTACTAGTTTCATAACAGTGTTTTTATATGTCAAGAAAAAAAAGTAAACAAATTAAAAGTGGAGAGTTTCTGAAGCCCCCCCTCCCCACCTTCCCAGTTTACACTTTATTCAGAGGATGAAAGTACAAACTTTTAAATGGTTTACACATTAATTATAGTGTATTTAAGTATATTTAATTTATTAATAAACTTTAACCAGCATATACCCATTTTACCCTGAACCACGGAGTAAAATAGGTATACACCGGGGTAAAATAGGTATAGTGTTTTACACAAAAATTTGAAAAGAAAGAAAACACAAATTAAGTTTAATCTACACCTAAGATACACAATGTCAAAAATAATGAACAGAAACATGAATTTATTTCATAATATTTCTGCCATGAAACATTAAAATTAAAAAAGCTGATTTTTGTACCCATTTCACCCTGAGTTACCCTATCAATCTATTCTATTGGTAAACTTACATCAACAAATACAAAATGTAAATTTAAGTGTAAATAATACAATCAAAATATCAATACTTTTTTCCCAGTTGATTTCCATCTTTCATGAGATTTCCATCCTTTAGCTCTAAATGCATTATTAATAACATTCTTTCCTTCTTTAGCAATTCTGAACATTTTCAGCCTAAATAAAGGGGTAATTAAAAATATAAATGTACTACATTTTTATTTTTTTTAAAACTCAATAAAAGAAAATATTCAATAGGAAATTTTAATAAATATTACTCAAATTAAAAAGAGAATATAATTTTATTTATTAAATTAAGCTTATTTCTAATAAAATATTTATATATATTCGTTATTAAACAAATTCAAGAACTTAATTCTTTTAAAACTATATTGCAAACAATTTCGCTTGCATCAAAATTTAAATTAACCTAATAATAATAAAAAAAAGGTGAAAAAATTACGTATCAGTTTGATATCATGCAACTTTATTTTTTATTTAACAAGTTATGAAACCTAACATACTTTCGATATTTATCAAGATAAAAGATTATTCTTATCTATAAATTTCAAGGTTTTCAACAAATTTCAGTTGAAAAGTAGACGTTCCTTCCTAAATAAGAAATTTCACAATCTACACTTTAAAAGACCACGTTTCCAGCTGTCAACATATAGAATTTTCTGGGAAACATTCAATAAAAAATAAATAAATAAAATAACATTTCAGATCTTAAATGAGTAATGAAACACAACAGATTCCTTTAATAAATTCTGTGAATTGCAAAACTGTTAGCACTATGATTGTGAATGTAATGCTTAAAAAACTGAAGTAAAGGTCAAATCATTTTAATTTAACCAGCTGTTGATTTTTAAAAGAGAAAAGCCGGCTACAGATTGTTTTCTGTTTTGCCTACCGTATTATGTTCTCATCACGTGCGTTGCACAATAATATTTGACGTCACTTCGAGAATTTTCCTTTTTTTTTTTCTATTTAAAGTTGGTTGGATGGTTCTTAGTATTGTGAGTGTGACGCGCCCTTGCCTCAGTGACCGTCATTTGCCTTTAGTTTTAAATTTTGCTTATAGATGGCAGCACCAAATATTCCCTAAGACACCATCAGCGTCTATGACACGTGACTGATAACAGCGAATGAAAACGCAGCTATAGATGTTAAAACATTAATCATTTATTCGAATAATGCAAAGAACAAAAGAAATTTTTTTACCACATATTTTTCACTTTCTTTCGTAAAAGTTTTTAATAGAAAATTGAACATAAAAAAAAAAAAAGAAATCTTACGACTAAAGCCACCAGTGAGAATTGAACTCACGACCCCTGGTTTACAAGACCAGTGCTCTAACCCCTGAGCTATGGTGGCGACACTCGCTGGCCACAAACTAAAATTCCAACCAAGACCCCCTGAACTTATTATTACAATGTTTATGTTTACCTGAAATTTCAGATGGAGCATTTCTGATTTTGTGGACTTTATATTGCGTGTTCGATATTTCTGCATTGTTTCTTTTCAATTTTAAATATTTATAGTGTATTTTAAAGTTTCTGATAGTATAAAGAACATCTTTAAAGTTTTCGTCAGTATAAAAAAGATTTTAAAAACTTATGATAGTCTAAAAAGAAAGAACTTAAAACTCTTGTATACAATCATTCTGAAACAGGATTTAAAGTGATTGCTGCTTTTGATTTTACATCTATTTATTTACATTCATGATTGTGTATTTTCTTTTCAGCTTTTATTATTACAATTAACTTTACGTAGTTTGCTTAACATTCTTACGGTATGTGATAGCATTATAACAAGCTGTGTCCTCGTGAACTATGTTTTCCTAAATTTGAAGCTACTACCATACAGGATTTTTTGACATGTTACTACCATTTTAATAAAATGCCAGCTGATTTAAATCGGCTCACTGAAGGGTGGCTTGAACTGGAAAGTGACCCAGGTAATCTCTTATGTTTATAAACTGATAAGTTTGTTGAATTTTATTTATTTAATACTAAATTTGTAAATATAGCTATACTGTTTGTCTCAATATGTTAGAAAATTTTAAATTATTTCTTATTTAACAGGTCTGTTTACATTACTTTTAGAAGATTTTGGTGTTAGAGGTGTTCAAGTTGAAGAAGTTTATGATTTACAAAAGAATATTGAAGGGTATGTAATAGAAATTAATAAATTCTATGTTAAAGGTAACTAGAGTAACTTTTAGTCAAAACATAAAGTTTTGTTATAAAAAAGGTTTTTTTTGGGAGGGGGGGATTTCATTCAGATTTTATTTGTTTATATATTATCAATGTTATATATAAATTATGTTCTCATCTTATTTATCAAATGTATTTTGTAAATAAGAAAATTTAAAGTCTAGAATTTACCATAACATTGCGTTAATTCTTAGAAATGCATGAGGTCATTAATAGATACTGGATTTCGATATTAAGAAATAAAAATTATGAAAAGTATAGCAATCTTTCCATCAAAGCAGAAGCATGTCTAGTCTTTGACTTGAATACAGAACCTTTAGCTTCGGTTGTCAATGCTCTTTTAATTGAACTATCTGAATGACATCCCACCAAACAAACTGTTTGCTTAGTACAACCATTTGGTGTGTTATTTGAAACAGCTCAATAGAATAAGCCTCAAATAAAAGAGCATCGATAATAGTGCTGTAAAAGTAACAACAAAATGAATACCCATATAATATTCTTACTTTCGAACTTGCTATCTGTTAAAAAAGTATTTGTTACTTGTTATTTTTCAAACTGTTTAGAAACTGGGCATCAATTTTCATCGCATGTATTAAAGAACACTGCAACAAATCCAATTACTATATACTATGCAAGTCTTTGGGAAATTCCGATATGTGCTGCCATCTGTACATAAAATTTATATTTAAGTTTCTAAACTTTAAGGAAAAAATGCAACCAAATTAAAATACACTGGTGTCCAAAAGTTAAGCATAATTAGTAATTAAGTAAGTAATGAAAGAAATATAAATCGAAATGTGGTGAAACTCCAGGTGTGTAAACAAAATGGTATGCATCATATATTTTCGCGAAGAGTTTTCCCCGAAATCGAATAGGGGACCGTCAACAAATTGAAAAAGATTCTTAGATAACCCTGTCAAAACTAATGTAGCAAAGGCGTTCAAACTGCACATTATGATTAAGTGGCTCATTGTAATGTACTGTGTTTATTTTTATAAGGATAGCATTCATAGTCGTAGAAATATTTAGGTTTTTATAAAAACAGTCCTAAGTTTTTTGCTTATAATTTGCAGAGTTCTTAATATATTAAATAATGTTCTTTTTTGAAAATATGACAAACATCATTGTACATAATACCCTGTCATCAGAATTTAAAAGTAATAAAAATTGTATGAAAAATGAGTAGGTTTAGTAAATAATTTTTCATTGTGCATGCATCAACGATATCAAAATTTCATTTGCATATTGTGTTAGCTAAATGTATAGAGCAACTTCTGTAAAAATTTCAAAAACATAGTTTGAAAATTCTGAAAATTATCGTCTATAGAATCAACTCAAAATCCGTTATTCCTAAAAGGAAGCAAAATATCAGGGGTTTTATCCAAATACAGTTGTACATGCAATATTGTCTAGGCACGAAACAATGGAATATGGATACAGCCCCTCATCTTTTTGCTTCATTACGGAATAAAATATTTTTATCTCATTCTATCAACGATAATTTTCAGAATTTTTAATCTATGTTTTTGAGATTTTCACAAAAGTTGCTCTACACATTTAACTAACATAATATGCAAATGAAATTTTAATAGTGTTCACGCATGCACAGTAAAAAATTATTTAGTAAACCTGCTCATTTGTCATACAATTTTTATTATTTTTTAATTCTGATGACAGGGTATTGTGTACCATGATGTTTGTCATATTTCCAGAAAAGAACATTATTTTATATTAAGAACTCTGCAAATTATAAGCAAAAAACTTAGGACTGTTTTTATAAAAACCTTAATTTCTCTACGAGTATACATGCTATCCTTATAAAAATACACACAGTACATTACAGTAAGCCACTTAATCATAATGTGCAGTTTGAACATTTTTTCTACATTAGTTTTGACAGGGTTATCCAAAAGATATTCGTTCTTTTTCAATTTTGTTGACGGTCCCCTGTTCGATTTCGGGGAAAACTCTTCGTGGAAATGCGTACTATTTTGTTTACACACCTGGAGTTTCACCACATTTCGATTTATATTTCTTTCATTACTTACTTAATTACCAATTATGCTTAACTTTTGGACACCAGTGTATGATGCATAATTGTATACAGTATGTCTAAATTTTAGAATTTATTACTTATGACATGAAGGATAATTGGACAAAGTAATTTAGGAAGAGTGAAAGTTTACCAAATTTTTACAATAAAACTATGAAGTACAATTACACAATCAAAATATTTTTACAAGCAAATATATTTACTAATTTTACACTAAAAGTAATTATGTGTTATGAAAATTAAATTTCTATAATAATTTAAAAATATGTTTACTTTCTTATGTGATCATCCCATCAAATAACCTTGTACTTCAAACTTAAATCGCATTATTATTTTTGATTTATATTTAAAAATACTTTTTTTTACAAATATGAAATTTAAAAACATACCGACAAAAGCATTTTTTCAAGCAACTTAAAAATTCGTCTTTATCATAAAAATATTTTTTTCAAATGTAAAACATAAATACATACATGTACAAAGATATTTTTATAAGAAAAAGAATGCTTTGAAAACAAACCTGTAAATACATATTTGCTTAAAAATTTTCAGTTTCATTTTAGACTTTATCATCTTATCCAA
The DNA here is from genome assembly GCA_964019185.1 of Maratus speculifer. Taxonomy (NCBI): domain Eukaryota; kingdom Metazoa; phylum Arthropoda; class Arachnida; order Araneae; family Salticidae; genus Maratus; species Maratus speculifer. The sequence goes on from OZ025289.1 coordinate 245,228,973, forward strand.
CAAACTGTGCATTATTTGCGATATTAATTCTGAATTAAGTCCTTCAAAATCAATTGAGATTAGAATTCAGATGTTTCAGCTCTTTGGCAACATGTATGAAGAACAAATATGTTTTAAAATATTTTTTTCCATCTTTTTGGTTTTTATAAAGAGGGTATCAGAGCCGAAACTAGCCTTCTTTGTACCAGGGGTAACCCCAAAGCAGAATACTTTACAATGATCAAAAATGTTCTGCAGGAATTGTACGAGTTTTTCTGATGTCCAATTGATGATTTTCTCAAACTTTTTAAATGAATGATTAAAGAATTTTGAGATTTTTTTTTCTCCCGGCTATTGAGAAATGACTTACCAGAGATGGTTCTGAATTTTAAAACATTCTGAAATTAACAGCAATTTTCTGAAAGATTAGAAAAGAGAGGGATAAAATCTATTCCCAGCATTTTTTTTTTTTTTTCACCTCTTTGACGAAATTTATGGTTTTTACATGATTTTTGACGAACTATTCAGTTATTATGTGATCTTTTGACGAAATATTCAGTTATGTGATCTTTTAACAAAATTTGTGAGGTTAATCTTTTGACAAAATTTTTTTTTTTTCGCGATTTTTTGACAAAATGTAAGGTTTTTTTTTCATGATCTTTTGATAAAATTTGCGATCTTTTGACAAAATTTTCTTTTTTTTCATAACTTTTTGGTGAAATTTGCCATTTTATCATGATTTTTAACATAATTTATCATTTTTTCATGATCTTAAGACAAAATTTGTCCTTTTTTTTTCATGATTTTTAACATAATTTATCATTTTTTCACCAAATTTTGTCTAAAGACAAAATTTGTTGTTTTTTCTTGATGTTTTGGGGAAATTTGCCTTTTCCCCCTATGATCTTCTGATGAAATTGGCGATTATTTTTTTTTTCCACAATTGATTAAATTGATTTTTTTTGACGACCATTTGTTGAAATTCGCAATATCTTTTCGGATATACAGGGGTGGAGAAATACATCATTTTGCTCGCCATTGGCGAGTGGATTTTCTCACAAGGCGAGTGCAATTTGAGTTTTTGAAAAAACTGTAGGCAATAGGCACATTATCAGAAACACTTTTTTAATCTAGATATTTTAACTTTCCAAATTATTACAGTGTAAATATGGCTTTAAGTTCTATCTAATATTAATCTTACCTCTGTTATATATAATTCCTAATATTATAGAAGAAAGAATTATGAAAGTGCATTATATTAATAGTAATTTTGTCTGTAATCGCGTGCGATTTTGTCTGTAATCGCGTGCGATTTTGTCATAACTATTTTCAACTGCGTGTGTGTTGCATCTTGCGGGCTGGTGAAATAATTCCTTGGCTGGTAAGAATATGGAAAAATTCCCCACCCCAGCGGATATATGATTGATTTTTTTTTTTTTTTTAAATTTTTGGAACAGACTGCCTTAATTTTTCAGAAAATTCAGAACTCGTGTGAATTTCTCTATTTTTCCTTCAATTGAATGGTGAATTTTTTAACTGATTACTTGAAATTGTCTGTCTGTTCTGTGACGTATGTCTCACTTTTAAGCATATTCTGCTTTGGGGCAGGACAAACATGAATTTTGCCATTTCCCCTACCCCCCTTTTCCTCAATAAAGTATATTTACAAAGAATATTTTACTAACTTTCTAATGATAGACTTATTTTAAAATTTAAAATATGTAATCATAAAATGTATAATACTCAACTATGTAATTTATTTTGCAAATAGTGATTCATTAAAATCTCCAAAATGGAATCAGAAAAAAAAAAATTATGACTGGTACAGGCATGTAAAAATTTTCAGATTATAATCTTGATAAATTTTCTTTTGATCAATCTTTTAATATTCTTGATGAAAATGTCAGACATTGTTCAAAATTTTCATATTTTGTAGACATTTTATGCCAAATTATAAATGATTTTTTTTTTTCAGATATGGATAAGGTTCAAAAATTAGCATTTTCGGGGAACCCAGAAATCATTTCTGGGAACTTATATTTTCCCAGGCGGGAACCTAACAAGTCGCTGTGGCTGCCAGTGATGCTACGGACACGTTATAGTGCATACATTATGCAAAAAACCAGAGACAGAATGGTGAAAAAAAAGCTCTTAAGCGGCCCGTGAGATGTATAATTTTATCAAAATACAGTAGACTCCCTTAAATCTGCACAGCTTGGGACCAGAGGTTTTGCAGATTTTAGAATTTTGCAGATTTCTGGTCATTGCTTTGTTTACATTTTTTTTTAAAAATAATTTGAATGTAATTAATAATGAAATCAAAAGTACAATGAATGCATACAATGTACTAAAATATTAAAATAAGTAATAAACTAAAATAATAAAAAATTAGATATTTTTAAAAATGATTAAAATGCTAAAAGGAAATATCAAGTTAATAATCAATAATGTACAATTAAATATTCATTATAAAAGAGAAAATGTGTTTTTCCTAAATTATTCAATGAAACTTGCCTCATAAAGGTACATATCTAATTCACATCAGGATCATAAAATAATGAAACTTTATTTCCGGTTTAGCCAGACATAACCAAAAAAGCTTGATTAATACATAAATGTGTTTGGTAAGATTGTGATTACCAATGACATCAGCAATATCTTTATTTTTTCAGAAATAAATTATTCTTTCTTCATAAAAAAAACATGAATTCAATAACCTTAACAAAAATTATAAATTAAAAAATGTATAGAATCGATATAAAACTGAAAAAATCAATTTTTGCACCTACATCTGAATTGAATGTTTCATTGTTTACACCCGTAAAATATGTGCAGATTTTAGAGAGTTGCGGATTTGAGGGACTCTACTGTATTACGGAAAAGGCTTGAATTTCATCAAAGGATTGCAAAAAGATGGCAAATTGCATCAAAACATACTGAAAAACAGCAGTTTTCGTCAAAAGATCGTGAAAAAAGCCCAAATTTCATCAAATGATCATGAAAAACAACACAAATTTCGTTAAAAGTTGCAAAAAAAAAAAAAAAGGCAAAATTTGTCAAAAAATTTTGAAAAAAAACAGATTTTATTAATTCACTGCAATAAAATGCAAATTTCATCAAAAAAAAAAAAAAAAAAAACAGCAAATTTTGTCAAAATACTCAGAAATTTTCCTGGAAACCTTAAAATTTTTATAATTTTCAAGCCCTGGATTAGCAGTGCCAAAAAAGGCAAAAATAAGTTATTACCAGACAGAGCCATAGAAAGAAATGGATAATAAGTGGATGGGGTAATCATATTTCTCTCTCTCTCTAATGTAGAAAGATAGATTAGTGCATATTCACATTGTAGGTATGTACACTATGTTTTTTATTAAACTGTTGTAATAACTTCATTTTATGCTAAAAAAAGAATGAGATGATAAAAAATTTGAGTGTATAACTAGTAAAGAATTAAGCATTATGTTAGCTTAATATGTACAAACAGGATGTACAAATGTTGAAACATTCGTTTTAATTTAAAAACTTTATTGCTTTTTTTTGCGTGTGTGTTTAAAATTGTCATAAAAATTTTAACTACTTTTATATTGGTTTTGCTTAGCAATGTTCTAAACTCTATTACTTAAACATTTATTATATAATTATTTATTTATTTGCAGGCCGGTGTTTGGATTCATATTTTTATTTAAATGGATTGAAGAGCGTCGATCAAGACGTAAAGTTGCCGTATCAGAAGAAAATTTTGTTGAAGATGAAGAAACTATTAATTCAATATTTTTTGCCCAACAAGTAAATATGCTGCTTCTTTATCTGGAATTGGATTAAATTTAATAATACATTATAGGGGATTTTTTTTTTACTTGTAATTAGAGATGTAAATTTTCCGGAAAAATGTAAATGGTGGAAAAAAAACAGAAAAGTTGGAAAAATTGATTTTTCATGATTGTTTCTCCCAAATAAATTATATTTTCTTAGAGAATAATAAATAAAACATTTTTTCCCATTTATTCGTATTAAAAGAAAATTATTTTCACTTTATATTACAAAATAAAAAGAAAGTAGCAAAGCCTGTCTTTAAAAGTTTAGTTTTTTTTTTTCCCACAGCCTAAGAATTTTTATTAAACATTATTGTTTGTTATATCATGTCTCTGTTGAAATGATTTTTCAGTTACATGTTTAACTACCAATTGACCTAATGTAAAAACCTGAGCCAATATGTCTGCACTTTGGAATGAAACAAATTATGCATTCCATTTACATAAGTATACTTTTTAGTAAATGATACTAGTTTAAAGAAATTATTGCAGCTTTGTCATTATTATGACTATCAGTATTCAAAAATTCCATTGTTTGTTTAAATATATGTATATTTTTACATTATTACACTTTTTTCTTACAATTGTAATTTTATTTCCTTTAAAAAATATGTTTAGTTTTGGTATAGCTTTCCAATCTCAACTCAAAGTTTTGATTTAGTTTTATAATCTAAATTCAAACAAAACTAAGTTTTAATTTGGCTTACTCATTTCTGCATAAAATTTATTGACTGTTAGATTTTTACTCACTGAAACCAGAAAAATATTTTTTTTAAAGTTTAATTAAACGTAATTTTTTTCTTTTTCTCGTGAAATCTGGTATTCCATTCTTGAGTAAGAAACCATATTCAATAATGTTTCTATATGGTAATTTTATATTTCTAAGAGTGGAACTCAAAAGTTATAAAAACAGAACACTACAAATAGAAAATGCTCGCTATTTGAGGAATCAACAAAAGCAGTTACATACAGAGATAAAGTTCTACTGTGCTTTAGAAAACTACAAAAATTCAAAGTTTAATCAAGAGGGAAAGTATAATTTAGAACATAATTACTTGTAATTAAATATATTTTTTTTTCCCCATCACAGTTGTACTTTTCTAATGCAAACTGCCCATGTTTTTGCAACATTACTGTACATTATGGAGGTGAATTTTAGATTCAACACCTTGAAAAAACGTTCAATTAATCAGCTGTAACAAAATCTTGAAAAATGCAGCATAGTAGTGCCACCAATAAGGCGATTATGCCAAAAACTAAACAACATTAATATATATCAGTAACTGCCTGAAAATGTAGTTTGATAAAAAAAATAGTCTTTTAGTTCTTGAGATAGAGCTAATGCGATAATCATGAATAATGCAGCATAGCAGCGTCATCTGTTGAGCGATTTACACCAGAAAGTAATGAGCATAAAGTTATATCAAAGATTAACTTAATCTGAAGTTTTATGAAAATACATAGAGTAGTTCTTAAGATAGAATTATTGTGGAAAAGTTTGAATAATGCAGCATAGCATTGCCATCGGTTGGGCGATATACACTAATAACTAAACATCTCGAGTTTATATCAAGGTGTAACTGAATTTAAAGATTTGTGAAATTATGTGCATCAGTTTTTGAGATGGAGTGCCCATAAAATTTTTGTCACATGCAGACTCACAGATAGTGATGGGCGATTCTCAAAAATTTCCTATTCGATAAAAATCGTAATCGCAAAAAAGCGCATTCAATAAAGTCATCGATTAATTTCGAGAATCTACAATCGAGATGTTTTTACAATCGATTATTAAAATCTTTGTTATTACATGTTTAAAAAGCATAATTTAATAAATACATGGAAACTGAAAACAAATGAATTTAAAAAACAATAACAAACCAAAAGGATGTTATAATGGAGCCGCAATAGTAGAAAAGTCATGTAACGGCGTTCCCTGGTTTTAAAAAGTTGTAAAGTCACGAGTAGCAAAATGGCCAAAGAAAAAATAATCAAAAGCACTCCTAGTGAAAAAATGTGAACTAAAAGGATATTAAAAGTGATCAAAATCTTTTATTGATTTTTGTACATATACTGAGATACGATCTACAATTCTCCCATTATTAGAAGACTCTCTATTGAAATTCATTAAACAAACCACTCGGAGGGGGGGGGGGGCAAAGTAGTGAAGGAGCAATGAAAATTCATAATATGAGTAAATGGTCATTAGGCTTTCCAACAATACATCACATGATGGGTGTCAGTTAAATTTATTAAAGAATTTCCCGCGGGGGCAAAGTGAGGTGGGATGAGCGCGGGTGGTACATAAAATAAAATGGTAATAACAGAGCTTTCTGATGATATATCACGAAAGAGGAGTCAACAAAAGATATAAAAACACTGCCCTTAGAATTCCAACTATTGCAACACCCGGAATACAGCTTGTCCTCACAGTTTGTGAATTTTTCATACATTATAAATTATATATTGGGAGTCTCTATAAAAAAAATCAGATCTGAATTCACAAAAACGAAATGATATTAAAAAAAATTTAAAAGCGCTTCTGTCAGGAGGCCAAATTGAAGAAAAGAGAAGAAAGATTCATAATATGAAAGAGTGGTTTGAAAACTTCCGTTGATTTATCATATGACGGGTCCATAAAAAGCTTCATATTTACTCCTCACTATTCCACTATTTTTTTTTCTTCCCTGAATACATTCGGAAATCACGCAGCCTCGCTTTTAAATGTTTATATTTAATAAAATATTTTTACCAAAGGGCTCCATCAAAAAATCACATTTAAAATGAAATTTATTCTCAAAATAGCTACGATTTAAAAAATTCACCTTTCATCACTCCCCTCTCCCCTGCGGAAATTCAACTGTAGGAGGAGAAACGTTCATAATGTGAAAGAGTGATTCAAAAAACTTTCCAATAATCAATCACATGAAGGGTCCAAAAAAAGTTTGGAATTTACTCCTCACCCGCAGGTTTAATTTTTCTTAACAGAATACACCCGGAAATCACGCATCCCCCACTTTAAAATGTTTATAATTAGTAATTTTTATTAGAAGGTTCCATCAAGAAACCACTTCTAAAATGATAGTTATTCTCGAAATAGCTACGATTAAAAAAATTCCCTCCCCGTCGCCCACCCCCGTCCTGAAATTAAACTGCAGGAAGAGAAAGGTCCATAATATGAAAGAGTATTCCGAAACCTTTCCTATGACATATCACATAACGGATCCAAAAAAAGTTTGAAATTTACTCCTCACCCATGGCCGTAATGTTACTTTTTCTACCCAGAATGCACCAGGAAATCACGCAGTCCCCATTTTAAACTTTTGTATTTATGAAATAATATTTACCGGAGCGCTCCTCTGAAAACCACATCTAAAATGATATTCATTGTCAAAATAGCTAAAATTAAAAAGAAAGAAAAAAAAATCACCTTTTTATCGTTCCCCCTCCCCCTCCTGAAATTCAACTCCAGGAGGAGAAATATTCGTAAAATGAAAGAGAGGTTCTTAAAAATTCCGATGATATATATATATAACATGACGGGTCCAAAAAAGAGGTTGAAATTTACTTGTCACCCATGGGTTCACTCATTTTTCCCAGAACACACCTAAAAATGACGTCCCCCCCCCCACTTTAAAATCTTTATATTTAATAAGTTATATTTACCGAAGAGTTCCATAAAAGAAACCTCCACATCTAAAATGATATTTATTGTCGAAATAGCAACAGTTTAAAAAATTCACCCTCTTATCTGTTTCTCCCCCCCCCCCCCCCCCCTTCCTCCTGAAATTCAAATCCAGGAGGAGAAAGATTCGTAATTTGAAAGGGTAGGTGCCAAAACATTCCGATGATGTACATATAACATGACGGGTTAAAAAAAAAAGGTTTGAAATTTACATGTCACCCGTGGGTTCACTTATTTTTCCTAGACTACACCTAAAAATTATGCAGCCCGCACTTTAAAATCTTTATATTTAATAAATAATATTTACCGGAGAGTTCCATAAAAAAAAATCCGCACCAAAAATAACATTTATTGTCGAAATAGCTAAGATTTAAAAAATTCGCCCCCTCATCGCTCCCCCCTCCCCTCCCGCACCTTAAAATTCAACTCCAAAAGTAGAAAGATTCATAATATGAAAGAATGATTAAAAGAGCTTTCGTATATGCCTCTCATTTCAGCAAATTTCATCGCGATAAAGTCAGGCATAACGAGAAAATCATTTCATCGCGATGAAAACTAACCTCGATTGAAATAGGTTTATCGAAGGACATGTAACTTTCAGATGAAATTTAACCTTGATAAAAGCGGCACTCCGAGAATCTTCTGGTTTGCTGATGAATGCCTTTTTCGATAAGGATGATTTTCGTTCTCGCTGAGAATAGAGATGACGAGCTTATCGAGGCGTTTGGTTGATGAAGCTTTGTGAAATGAAAGTTTTATCGAAAAACGAAGTACAGAAACAAGCGTGAGAATATGACAATAACTTGTGAAATGAAGACCTAATTTTCAAAGTTTCTGGTATTTTAGTCTTACCATGCTGTCACGTACGTGGTCCCCCCCCCCCCCCCAATAAATATTATTTATTAAAAGAAAAAAAAATTCAAAGAGGGGACGAACATATGTTTAAAACTGTAGCGATTTCTACAATACGTATCAATTTAAGTGTTTTTTTTTTTTTTTCATCGAATCATTCGGTAAATATTATTTATCAAATGTAAAAAAATTTAAATGTCTGCTGCAGGAAATTGGGGGCGAAAGAGTTGGACTGACGGGGGGCAGGGGAGGGGGACAATTTTTACTTTTTAAACTCGTCATATTGTATATCATCTGGAAGATCTCGAATTACTCTTTCATATTATGATGCTTTCTTACCCCCCCCCCCCCTTCCGAATGTGGTTCACACGGCGGGAGGGGGGGGGGGGGGGGAGGTTGGCAGTTTTCGAAGCTTTTTGCGTTTTTATCATTTTAGATCAATTTTTTTAATTGAAAACGTCCTTAGGCGTATTGGAAATTTTTTTGAGATGGAAAAAAACCATTGAACTAGCCACATTGTTACTGTAACCTAGGCACATTGTTTTAAAGTTCCCCCTTTGAGGACCTCTTCCAAAGGTGAGGGGCTTGACCCCCCCCCCCCTCCCCAACATACACTTTAAAATATTGCTCATTTTTTTTCTCTACCAATTTTAACTTAAAAGTATAAGCTATATGGCACAAGCGGGGCTATTGACCCGACCCCCCCCCCCCCTGTTGGTTATTCACCAACATAATTTTACTCATTTCTTCACTTCATTTCAATTTTTTAAAAGACTATAACTTTGCTTGTATGGGAGCTACAGCGGCGAGAAAAATTATAGCATAGCTAACTTTTCGTCGCCGCTCTTTTTGCAGTTTTACGGTTTTCCCCATAGCACCGGGTTTTTTTTGGGGGGGGGGCATTTTTCATTTTTTGATGTAATATGTTTATTGAAAGCTTATGCTTCATACATTACCAATTTAGCATAAAAAAGTTTCTCCCATCATTCTGGGTCACGTTACGGACCCATAATGAGTTGAAATTTAAATTTCTCAAACTTCTTCAAAGTTTTCGCTAAATCGGCATCTGGAAAACATCGTGCCAATGTGGTGCGTGTATGACATCTGCATCATATAAATATTGTTCATCACTGCTGGGACTCTGGTCTCCTCTTGCGTGTAGGCGTTAACTTACCGCGGTTACTTGGTTTGTATTTCCTGCACAATAAAATATTTCCTGACGATTAAAGAAATACACACGTAATTGTTCAAATTTTGACTTCTGTCGGCAGTTCCAAAATGTTTTTTTTTTTTTTTTTCCTACGTTTTTTTTTTTCTACGGATTTTGCAATAAATAATATTTATAATATACATGGAATTTAGAAAAGCAGGAAGTGTTTGTTTGGCATGTGACCACTTATTGATCTTATGCACCTCGATTTTATATATTTCCCCACACACACACACACTCCGTTACCTTGGGGGGGGGACAGTTTTCAAAATTTAACGTTCAGTTCGAGATTACATTCGGTTGTTCGTTCAATTCGATATTTTTGTTGTTGTTGTTGTTTACAAGATTTTGCTGTGCGTGCACACTGCGTTTGGTTTATGATGCCTTATACAGCCAGGACCCAGTTCAAGATTTCATATTACAAGATTACGTATAAGTTAGAGACACCAATGAAAGGAGGGGCTCACTAGCGAGTGAATCCGTCATGTCTTTATTAACACCGACTCATTTACTGTAGTAGACTCTTGATAAAATTGAATCCTGTATGGTATAAAAGCAATTGCAAACTGGAGTCATAGCGAAAAATTTTACACAATCGAAAGTTATCGAGATGTTCATACAATCGAGAAAAACTTCTCGTTATCGCCCATCACTACTCACAGAGTGACAGATATTTTCCAAAAACCATCAGATCATGTTCAGGACCTTCTAAAACATTTAAATACACCTAAAACTGGAAGTCAAATTTTTCACGAATTCAATACTTACTTCTTGCAAAGATAAAAAAAGTAATAAATGTATGCTTCAAATTTTATGTTAAATTTTTAATTTTACCATTTCCATTAATCGGCATGTTGTTGAAATAATTTTCCACATGAAGTAATTTTTATAAAAAGAGAAGTTGAATTTAATTATATATCAAGATTTTTTTTTCATGTAATCCTGTTTTTGTGAATTTGTGAACTACTTGTATATACTTGTACAAAATATAATCAGAATTTGTGAATAAGAAATTATTATTATATTTAGGTTCCTATTTAGACATATTTAACAATGTTATTTATACACATATACAAATTGATAAGATTCAGCTGCTATATGGCATGAGATTTTTTTTTCTTCAATCAATGCATTTCGAACGATTCAATTTGTAGATTAAACTTTTTTCTGAACTGTCTATTTTCAAGAGAAATTTTGCAAAGGGTCTTATGTTTCAAAATAGAAAAAAATGTGAAGGATCCTTTCAAGGCTTCTCAAACAGATTTCTGCTCAGAGATCAGATTACCCACATTAAAGTTTTTATGTGGGGCACTCAACATAAAAATAAATAAAATAAAAGGTATCAGAATGTAGCTATTACAAAATTTGCAATACATTATTTCATAAATGAAATTACAATTTTTCTAATTTAGAAAAATTAAAAAAAAAGCCTTCGAAAAAAAAAAAAAAAAAATGTTTTTTTTCCCCCAACTTTTCTGGTTTTTTTCAGAGCATTCCCATCTCTACTTGTAATCAAATAGTTATAGCATCATCAGCAATAATGTTAAATTGTTTGGTCTTAGCAAAAACCCATAGACATTAGTATTATAGTCGCTTAGAGATACAGATAACAACATAATTTAAATATGACTTCAGTTTAAAAAAGTATACATGACTATTATCGTTATATTTAGAAAAATGGGATAATAGATTCCCTCAAAACTTAGGACCAGGGGTTGTGCAGATTTTAAAATTTTGCAGATTTCTGGTCACTGATTTTTTACATTTTTGATACATTAATTTCATTGGTAGTTAAGCCTCATAATGAATGCATATTATAAATTCAAACATTAAAATATTAAGTAAAATATTTAAATAAATAAATAGTTAAAAAGCAAGTAATTATTACAAAAAAAAGTTAAGCAAAATAAAATTACAGAAAAATATTAACATAAAGTAGATAATTAAGATACAATACTAAATATAAATTATGATGAGGAAATATCAATCCTTTTTTATAAAGAAAAATATTCGCCTTTGTTAATAAACAAAAAAAAAACTTTATTAATTTTAAAATATTCATTTTATACTACGAAAATTATCCTTCCTCTCGAATTGCAAACACTACCAAATGGTCATTGAAACTTACATTTTGCTGGGACTGTGATATGATAATGATTATTTCGATTAAATATTGATCATCCTAATTAGTAAACTGGATATAGATCCCAAATTCGTTTCGTAACTAGCAGGGATAAGAAAATAGTAATAGAACAATGAAATAATAATTTTATATAGCAGAAATTATCCTGCCACAGGAATTAAAAACACTACCAAACGACCATTGAAAGTTATATTGCGCTGCAACTACGATATGGTAATGATTATTTCGATTAAATATAGATCATCATACGTCTAAGAAACATATTATTTAACACTGTAGAATTTAAATTCAAAGACATTAATAAAATAGGAAGAAGTTGAAAATGATTTAAATGTAGATATTGTTATAAAACTATTTGTATTGTGTTAGCCGCTGACTTTAGCACCCTCTTTAATTTCATTGTTCACATCTGAAAAAAATGTGCGGATTTCTGGTGTTCGCAGATTTAAGGGAGTCTACTGTATAATTTGTTTTCACAAGAATGAATGTCCAACTTATTATTTTTGGGATACACTGAAGTCACAGCTGTAGTCAAGTTCATGCCTACGTGCAGTTTTTCAAGCCTGTCATGAAATAATGGCTGAAGAAAATAATTCTTTATGGGACACAGTAAATGGGATGAAATTTCTATTTCTTATCTACCTAAACAAAGAGCTTAGCATTAGAAAACCAATTAAAGTGGATAAGATAGAGAAAGGACTGGAATCAAATAATACTTGAGAACAACACGACCCACCATGTTTTTTATTTCTCATGTGCCTTGAGTGAGAAACATTGAACAGTTGGCATCTGAAAAAAAAAAATCCTTTGTTAAGAGATAAAGTTAATGTTATTAATACATTGGATAAAGACAAGAAAAAAGCTGAAGTGTATTGAAAATTTGAATTAGTAAATTCAACTGTGTGCTCTATGGGGAAAAAAGAAAACTAATAGAGCATTTTAAATGCTTTTGATGTTAAATAAATGAGGAAACAGGATAAAGGAGATCTTGATACATTGCTACAGTGGTTTAAACAGAAAAGAAGCCTGTATGCATCAATTTGTAGTGCAATGATGATGACAAATTACTTGGATATAAAAATTCTGTTTTCTCCAACAATTCAGTAGATTAATTGATACTTTTTGGTTAGTTGGACACCAGTATTATATATAGATACATATCTATGCATATAAATATCTATATATACAGTAGACTCCCTCAAATCCACAAAGCTTGGTACCAGAGGTTCTGCAGATTTTGGGTCAGTGCCTTGTTTACATTTTTTAAACAGTATTTGGATGTATTTAATAATGCAATCGAAACTATAATGAATGCTTACAATATAATAAAACATTAAAATAATTAAATAAGGTAATAAATTAAAACAATAAAAAAATTACATAATTTTTAAAATGATTAAAAGATTAAAAGCAAAGGTCAAATTAATAATGTATAATTAAACATTCATTGTAAAGATGAAATGTATTTTTCCTAAATTATTCAAAGATGTTTGCACTTGCTTCATAAAAGTACATCTAATTCACATCATAAAATTCAGGATCATAAAATAAATAAGTTTTATTTCAGGTTTAGCCAGACTTAATAACCAAAAAAGCTTGATTAATGCATAAATATGTCTGGTAAAAAGATTGTGATTATCAGTGATATCAGCAATATCTTGAACTTTTTCAGAAATACATTTATTCTTCCTTCATGAAAAAACTTGAATTCAGTAATATTAATAGAAAATAACAAATAAAAATATATATGGAATTGATATAAAAGTTAAAAAGTCAAATTTTGTTCCTACAACTGAACCGAATGTTTCATTGTTTACATTTGTATATTATGTGCAGATTTGAGGGAGTCTACTGCACATATGTATGCATATATTTATATGTGTGTATATATAGCACCAGCTAACCGAAAAATAGTGATTGACTTTAAGTCAAATCACAACCTAGTGTTTCACAAAGTGTTCGGTGAGGTAAAAGGTGTTGATGACAAGTATGTTTAGGATTGGCTAAGCTATGAGTAACCAAAAATTCAAAAAAGCTAAACTGATAGTGACATTTTCAGTATAGATGAAATAGGTCTTTTCTTAAACTTACTCTTGACACAAAACTGTTTCATTTAATAACAAAGTGCTCCTGAGGTAAAATTTTCAAAGGAAAGAAGTAAAGTTCTTCTACGTAAGAACTTGAATAAAATAGAGAAGATAACATTGAGAATGTTTGGGAAATCTAAATTTTAAGTTATTTTAAAAGCATGAAATCCTTTTGAGAATCACCTGTACAATAAACAGTCTTAGATGACATTCATGCAAAAATGTTGCAAATTTTACTTTAAATGTAATTTCCTCTTTTTTATTATTTTTTGAGTGCCCTGATTAATGAAATTCAATTATCAATATTTCTGAATGAGAAGATGTATTACCATACTGAAGCACAAGTCCCTTCATTAACATTCTAAGAAATTCCTATAAGATGCTTAGTAGTGTACCAATTAGCTGTAATCGTTTTCTGTTATTCTAACTATTTCTGAGAATTACTAAAACAGTATTGTCAGAAAACAATGTTAGAGACAGGCAACTTTGTTGCCAAAGATATATAACAAACACAAACTACAATAAAATATTTAGTGCAGATTTATTAATTTGTGTTTTTGCTAATTTTTATATTTTTAATGAATATAATATTGTATATACTTTATAATTATAATTTCTATTCATTATTAAAGGTTTTTATAATTGCTTATCTCCTTCTTAAAATCTTTTTTAACAGATGGTGCCAAATTCATGTGCTACTCATGCTTTGTTGAGTGTCCTTTTAAACTGTCCACAAATATTTTTAGGGCCTACACTTGCAAGACTAAAAGAGCATACAGCAAACATGAATCCAGAGGTAAAATACTTGGTTTAATATATTAGAACTACACTAATTAACTTATAATTAGATAAAAAGTTTTATAACTATCAGGGCTTGAAATTAAATTTTTCAAAGGAGGGAAGTCTCCCTCCCAACATTTATAAAAGGAGGGGAGTTCAGCTGTTTGGGAGGGAAAAAAGAAATCTTTAAAACCTAATGTTATTTTATGTGCTATTTAAAGAATTATACGAATGCAGACATGACAAAATACCACTGAAGCAATTTTTATAAGCTTAGAATAATTATGCAAAATGCATATTTAAACATTATAATTATGTATATATATATATATTTTTTTTATTATTTAAAAAAGAAAGTAAGTCAAGCTTTCATGTAGTCTATTTAGTCTTTACAGGGAGTAAATTCCCTCCCTGTGCTAATTACTTTTGTTACAGGTCTACGTCTGATAAACTCTGGTTTTGGTTCAGGTTGATTTTAGATTAAGTGCAGATTCCTGCAAGTTGGGTTTGAGTTAACATAACTTTTCATTTCAAAAGTTAGTTCATTATATATTATTTCTGATTGAAAGTTATTACTTTAAGAATAAACAGATATGTTTGAGTATGTTCTGTTTTCCAAGGAGATGGTTGCATTTTTTTCCGTGACCCTCTGACAAAATTAACACTTTTTCTTGATGAAATTTGCGTTTTATCAGCAGCCCTTTGATTAAATTAATGTTTATTAACGACCTTTGATGAAAGTAACATTTTTTTCTGCAATGCATTGTCGAAATTTGTATATTTTTCATGACTTTGTGACAAAATTCATGTTTATTAAGCAGTCTAGGTGCGATTCTGTTCTGTATTTTCCAAAAAGTTAATGTTCGAAGGTTCCAAAAAAAAAAAATCATCAATAATCTGGAAGTAACATACTGCGTATTTTGACAAATGGTCACCCTAAAAAAATCGATTTTGTAAATCGTTTGCAGAAAAATCATGAATATTGTCAGAGATTCGGCAGGAAAACGTGAATTTGGTCAGATAATCGTGAAAAAAACACTCAAATTTTGTCAAAAGATTGTGAAAAGAACACGAATTTTGTTAAAGAATAGTGAAAAAGAAACTCAAATTTCATCAAAGATGCGCGATAAAAATGCAACTTTTAGCCAGCAATCATAGAAAAAACGGAAATATCCTCAAAAAATTCACGGAAATACGCAACTTACAAAAAAATCGCTAAATTCATCAAAAGATCGCGAAACATTGACCAATTTTGTAAAATAATCGTGAAAAATCCACGAATTTCGTCAAAGGCCAGTAAAAAATTTGCAAATTTCATCAAAGGATAAACAAAAATCTGCAAATTTCGTGTAACGATCGTGAAAAATCTGCAAATTTTATCAAAAAATCTATAAAATTCCGATAATTTCTTCAAAAGATCATGAAAAATCTGCAAATTTTGTCAAAGGGCAATGGAAATAAACACAGTGTTAAAAGTAAACACTCCCCTCCTTCATACACTCTGCTGTAACCTTTCAGAAAATTTGCTGAGAATCTCTTTTTTTTTTTTTTTTCCTACTCAGAAACACTCCAGAAAGACCCTTTGACAAATCAGCATTTTTTCTCGATCTTCGACAAAATTTCAATATTTTCGCGCTCCTTCAACAAAATTGGCATTTTTATACGATATTTTAATGACATTCATATTTGTTTCGAGATCTTTTGATGAAATTCGCGATCCTCTATCAAAATTTTCTGCGAACGACTGGCAAAATTTATTGTGAAAATATGCGAATCAGTCCAATTCAAATATTATGAAAAATCAATTAACAGCCTAGAAATTCAGACATGACTTTCCGAATTTCTGAGCTGATAACAGATGTTTTAAACTTTTGGAATCGAATGAGGTAATTTTTTGGAAAATTCAGAACGGAATAACTCCGATCTTGCGGCGGAAAATATAGCTCAAAACTTGTCAATCGTGGTCGCAGGGGAAAAAATGTGAAATTTGTTGATTGGTTGCAGAAAAAAATAGTGAATTTCAACTATTTTTTGCTGTAAAAAATTCGCAAAATATGTCATTTAGTTGCACAAAAATATCAAAAAGGTCATGGGAGTTGACTGTAGTTTCAAAATACAAAATACCTCGGAAAATTCGTTATTTTTATTGGGCGGGACTTTTTAATTTCGGCGCGAATCCCACCATCCCGCCCTGAAATTCAAGCCCTGACTATTATTTATATGTAAGATTTGGTTGTTTTTCAGAATAGCTGCAAGATCTCATTTTTTACTAATATATTTTTTATGCTTTATGCCAAAGACCATTAACTCCTTTATGCATACATGATACTTATAAAGTGTTCAGAATCTTTTTTACCAGTAATTTTGAATTGAAAAATTTGTTATATTTAATTAACATTGTCAGTTTGTCATATTTAATTAATTACTATAGTAAGCAAAATTTTCTAATTTGATAAACCAATGGTAAAAGTTAAAAAATTCTGTAAAGGACACTCTTCACAAAGGGTTAACCATATATCAGTGTGTATACTCACAGATACCTTTTCTTGTGTCCATAAAACTTCTTTAATATTTGTATTTATTAATAAATATTTTGTGCTCTTAAATAATAATGCTTGTTTTGAAATATTTTAATCTGTGTGGCTTTTTTTTTTTTTAACTGTAATTTCCATTATTAGGACCCAATACTGATTGATATGCAATTGAATATGCTGACTGCAGCAAGCTGGTGTTTTAGGCACCATCTCTAATGAATTTCCTAAATTCAAAACAGTTTATAACAGATTCCGTCTTAGTTGTGTAGTTGAATGATTCTTTTTCACTGGAACCATGAAAATTGATATATTTTTTACAATACCCCCCCCCCCCCCTGAAAAAAAAAAACCCAATGAAACCTGTGAGTTAAAATAAAATTTGCTGTGAACAAAGCATTGAGATTGCACTAAGAAAAAAATATTTATGAGCATTGCTTTGGCTTTATTCTTTATATTTCTGATAATTTAGAAAATCTTCTCATTTTTTATGCATGAAAAATTTCATAAATATGCATCTGTGTCCATTGAGCAAACTTATGTATGTTTAAACGCACTATTTATCCTATATATCCTATGGGAGTGAAACTCGCCAATGACTATTGCTATGAAATTCAAATGTATTTGTCATCAAACCAGAGCATCTTCCTTAAAAGGGCTTGGATGCAAGAAACATTCTTAGGACTTTTTTTTTTGTTCCTATAGGAAAAAAGAAAGTCTAAATTTCATTGGAAGCTTTCTATAAGCATTGAGTGTAGTACAGGATATGGTTGAAACCTTTTCAGGGCATTAACTTTTTTTAATAGGGAAATGAAGTCTCTAAATTTTGTTGAAGATCCTTATAAGTATAGAATCTGGCTGCATTGCACCTGCTGCATCATCCTTATGGTTATCCGGGACTCTAATAGTAAAAAATTTGGTTATTAAAAATTTTTGTATGTGCATTACTAAAAAAGTAAAATTTTATAATTCTGAAAGCAAGAATTTTCATAGTTTGATTATTGTTATTTTAATTGTGATATACAATTAATGTATTAAAAAGGGCAATTAATTGTACTTTTCAATAGTAAAAGTTTAAAATTTTTTAATAACATAATTTAATATAGTTTTCTGTTTAATAAATGTACATGAAATGTTATGCTATTTCTTTTTTTTTTTTCTTTTTTCTTTCAAAAAAAAAAAAAAAAAAAAATAGTTTGTTACTGCCATACACACATTGTGCAATAAATGTACTTTGCTTTTATTTTTACTATATTTATATTTTGTTAAAAGTAAATAAGATATAAGTTTATATCTGTTTATTTATAGAATAAAGGCTACGCTATTGGAAACACACCTGAACTTGCCCGTGCACACAACAGTCATGCTAAGTAAGTAGAAAAATTGTAATTTAGAAAAAAATAATAATTTTTCTAATAATGATAACTTATAGATATAAAATTTCTCCTTTCATAACAACAAAAACAAAAAAAGAGATAACTTTTATAAACTACAACCATTAAGATTAATTAATTTATAAATTATTTTCTCTGCTTTATAAAATCTGATCTTCATTTTGCAACTTTTTGATAGCTTATAGTATCAAAATTTTGAAGAGACTTTAGGGAAATTAAGTTTTAAAAGTTAATATTTAATTTAATTACAATTTATAGAGTTAATTGAAAATATATTTACAAATATGAAATTTTTTTAAATTTATAATCCTGTTAAAATTGGCCATTAAGTTATTACTGGAAAATCTTTAACAACTGAGATGTGGTGACTAAAAATATTCATATATCTAAAAAAAAATGATACTACTAGGTTATCCTGTCGACCAAAAAATTATCGCCAAATTATAAGATTAAATGCCAATAATGGATGATCGTGAATGTCACATTCAATGACATTAAATACAATTCACGTGTTTAAAATGTCATTAAGTGATTTTTATTTTGACTTTTATTAATATTTTTATTAATATTCTATTAATTATTTGTTTTTTCGTTATTTAAAATAATAATTATGTCAATATATATAATTTGGTAATTAGTTTGGCGATTTGTATAATTTGGTGAAATTAGTCAACGGGATAATAAAGTAGTACCAAAAAAATTAATATCTGAAGTTTTTTTTTTTTTTTTTTTTTTTTTTTTAAAATCTGCATTCAATCACGTGTTCGTTCATGTTTTTGGTATGTTTGCATTTATTTAAGAATTTTAAATATTTTTTTAACAATATATATTTGTGTTATTAAATAAATGATAGTATTTTGTACCAAGAAAAGTTCTCAAATATTTATAAATATTCAGCATATTTTAAAGAAATATTTCTATGTAATGTATCACAGTTTGAATAAAAATAAATTAAACATTTAAATAAATTATCATAAATAAATATTTTTATAAATAAATTGGTTGTTTGAGTGGTACAATATTTTAGTTTTTTCGAGTAAAAAATATAGTGGACTTCCAGTTATGATATTAGACTATATACAGACAAATTGTGTAACACACAAACCTTTTCTTTTATTAGTATATAGGTATTCTAGTGAACAACAGCTCTTTTCTTATATAATTTGTCTGTAAACATAATCTTTTTGTTATTGTTTTTCTTTAGGCCAGAACCTCGAAATCTGCATGAAAAATCTCATGGCATATCAACTGGTCGAACTGTTGAAGCTTTTCATTTTGTTAGTTATGTTCCTATTGGTGGAAGATTATTTGAATTGGATGGTCTGAAGCCATATCCTATTGATCATGGTATATCAATTATTGATTTATTCCTTTGTCATGTTAAGTCAGATTTTTTTCTTATCTTTCTTTTTATAAAATTAAGTGTAGAACAACATAAAAAAAAAAAAAAAAAAAAAAAAAAAAATGGGATTTTGACCCGATATTAGCAATTTTATAATTCAGCAAAGGTGATGATTTAATGTAATCTTTAATAAATTAATATTTGATTTAACACCTTTGAAATATATTCTGTTCTGATTTATTTATTTATAAGTATTTCAGAATTTTGACTTGAAAGGATTAGTATGTGCTGATCACTAAATCTTACAATAGCACAATGATTTTATTGTAGTATACTTGTCTCTGATAATGTTTTGGGGAAAAAAAAAAAAAAAAAAAAAAACTAATTGTCAAAAACTAATTTCACGTTTTTTTTTTTTTTTTTTTTTTTTTTAATATTTATGTGACGATTTAAGGAGAACTCGAATTATTTCCACTGGTTAAAAAGAAACATGCAGTCATGGCAAGCGAGGGAAAAAACAAAAATAATAAATAAATGTAGAAGATCCAATAATTAGTCATGGGCTGCTGTAAATTCATTTATTAAATTCGTGATAATGAGGAAGGAAAAGCTCCTTTTTGCAAAAATTCCATCATTATTTCAGCGAGCTGTCCTCATCGAAGAAGCAACCCAAGAAATCTACAGAAAAATCTTCCTTTCATCTCGAGACTTCCCCCTTTTAAACTGAAAAGAAAGTTCTGGAACATTCTGTAGCCTCCAATCCTCATTCTTTTATGTAAACAGAATTCTTGTCCAGCTACGAGATTATTTTAAACAGACGATAAATTTATTTTTAAAAAATATATATATATTATTTAACCAATTTATAATTGACTCAGAATTTTA
This sequence comes from Maratus speculifer, assembly GCA_964019185.1. Taxonomy (NCBI): domain Eukaryota; kingdom Metazoa; phylum Arthropoda; class Arachnida; order Araneae; family Salticidae; genus Maratus; species Maratus speculifer. The sequence goes on from OZ025289.1 coordinate 245,249,670, forward strand.
AATATCTTAGGCAGACGATTTTTATACATGATTAATTTTAAGAGAAAAAGAAAAGAAATGAATTTATTAATATGCAAATTATCGTTGACGGCGGAAAAATAAATAAATAGATAAAATAAAATAATGATATTTTTTAAAGGTATGGGTTTGGAATAAATTTAATAAGACTTTCTTAAAAAGGGTTGATAAAAACATAGAAGAAATCAGTTTTATTTGGAATATTAAGAAATAAAGTTTTAATTAAGAATATTTTTAATTTAGAGCCATCTTTTTAAATTTACGCATACTGGATTAATGTTTTTTAAGACAAATTAAGAATTTATATCGTCTGCATAAGGATTAACAGATTAGATTTAGAAACAAGATTTTAATTTAATAATTTGAAGTAAGTACGAAATATTATTATAAGAAAATTAAGATAGTATAAAGGTTAGTTTTGGCGAAAAAATTTTAAATTTGTAATATATATATATATATATATATATATATGGATTTGTAAAATATTTGTTGTTTATGTGAAAGTATTTTTATACTTTTTCAGTAGAAAAACTCTTTTATTTGTAAAGTTTAAAAACATATATTCAGTACAATACCATTACAACAAATCTCACTTTAATTAATTTTTCAATTTAAAAATTGATACTTAGCTATTATAAATATACTCACTTTAACAAATTTCATATTTATAGATTTTTCAAATTAATGGACCTATAAAAAGCAATACTCATTTCAGTTTAACAAATGCTGAATATAAATATTTTTTTTATCAAAAATCGAAAAGACATATTTATGTTTGAAAGCAGGCTTTACCTTAATCTCAAATACAGGATAATTTTTTTTATGTTGTGAGAATAAAATTCTATAACAAAAGAACTCTGCAAAAGATACAAATGACCTGAAATTTCACCAGTATGCCCAGTATTCACCCAAAACAATGGGAATTTTTAAAATGTAGTTGAATTTAAAAAAAAAAAAGTTAAAATCACACACACACAGATGGCACTGTAAGTTAACAGAAAAAAGAATATCATCAGTGGGAGGAAAACAATGGTTAGTCTTTAAGGGGGGAAAAAAAAACTTTATTTTGCATATCAAAAACATACAGAAAGCAGTAATTGGGCAAGGGAACTGGAAAGATCTTTGAACAGAAACAATGAATGAATTAAAATGATGAAATGAATAAGAATAAGAAATAAAAATATGGAGTAAAGTGTTTGAATGTAACTGCACAACTAACACAAGAATCTTTCAATGCACTGTGTACCATTTTCAGCATCAATGGTACAAGGCTATACATAGAATAATGAACAAGAGGTGTGCATGCATGCATCACATTTTTTCGCCACTGCGCATGTGTTGTGTGCAAGCTCATCTTCTAACTTTACTACATATACAGTGCCATCTGTCAGTGCAATTTAAGTTTTTTTTTAAGCACACCTAAAGAATTTCTATTGTTTTGGAAGCATACTAGTGAAATTTTAGAACATTTGGGTCAGTAGTTCTTTTGTTACAGGCAGAAACTGACAAAAGTTTAAAATTCTTAAGTGCCAGGAAAAAATTCTTCGAGCCAGCTTGAAGAATTATTTCTTTTACAGTAACACATTCACTACAATATTCGCGAATGGCTTCATAAAAATCACGAATTTCTTCGATCAGCGGCAGAAAAATCTCGAATTCCGTCAATCAGACGCGACGAAAATGTAAATTTCATTGATCATTTGGGGAAAATCATGATTTTCATCGATCAGCTTTGTAAAAATCACAAATAACGTCGATCAGCTTCATAAAAATAGTGAATTTTCACGATCAGCTTCGTAAATATCATGAATTTTCTTGATCAGCTTCGTAAAAATTGAGAATCTTGTTGATCAGGAGTGGAAAGATCGTGAATCTTTTCGATAGGTTTGGTAAAAATTGTGGTTTTTGTCAATCAGACTCGGAAAAGTCATGAATTTCGTTGATGAAGCGCAGTAAAATTACAAATTTCGCTAATTGGCTTTGGAAAAATCTCAAATTTCCTCAATCAAGCTTGGAAAATCGCAGATTTCGTCGATCATGCAAAGGACTATCGCGAATTTCATTGATCGGCTTCGTAAAAATCGCTAATTTTGCTGAAAATGTTCGTAAAAATCGCTTATCAGGCGCAGAAAAATCACAAATTTTGTTTATCAGAGGCAGAAAAATCGCGAATTTTGCCATTCATGCAAAGGAAAATCACGAATTTTATCAATCGGCTTCGTAAAAATCGTGATATTCATCAATCGACATCGTAAAAATCACGAATTTTGTTGGTTGCATTCAGAAAAATTACAAATTTCGTCGATCAGGCTCGGAAAATTGAAAATATCGTCAACTAGGCGGCGAAAATTTTAAAATATCGTCGATTAGGTGCTGGAAAAATCGGAAATATCGTCGATTATGTGGTGAAAAATTGAGAATTTTGTCGATCAGGTGAGGAAAAATCGCAAGTTTCGTCGATCGGCTTTTTAAAAATCACAAATTTCTTCGATCAGCTTTGTAAAAATCGTGAATTTTGTTGATGTCAATTTAATCGAAAATATCGTCGATTATGCACTAAAAAATTGAGAAATTTGTCGATTCTGTGAGGAATAATTGCAAGTTACGTCGATCGGCTGTTTAAAAATCGTGAATTTCTTTGATCGGCTTTGTAAAAATCTTGAATTTTGTTGACTAGGGGCAAAAAAATCGTGAATTTTCACGATCGGTTTCATAAGAATTGCGAAATTTGCTGATGATGTGAGGACATATCGTGAATTTTCTCAATCAGTTTCATAAAAATTGTGAATTTTGTCGATCGGTTTTATAAAAAGTGCAAATTTTGTTGAGCAGGCGTGAAGGAATTACACATTTCATTAATTGAGCGAAGTAAATCTGAAATTTCATTGATTAAGCATTGAAAAATCTTGTTGATTGGCTCTTAAAGTTAAAATTTTTTTCAGCACCAACCATTTATGCTTGTCTTTAGCATTTTAATGAAACAAAACTTACTCTCCTGAATAAAGTCAAGGAATATTTTTACATCTTGAAAATAATCCTTGCTATCTGTTACATATAAAAACATGAGAATTGTTGATATATCTTTGTAATTCTTCCCTATTCTATTGTAATGGTCTTCCAATGTATGCCTCATGGAAACATATTCCTCTGCCTTTCCATCCCGTATTTACATTTGTTCCATCACATAAGATAACTGACAGGTTCTGCAAACTCATATTATATGTTTTTATAAATGTGATAATATCTTAGGCATCTTTTGCACTTTCACCAGCCGTTAATAATGCATGACCTATATACTTGCTACCTGGTTTATTTTTTAAAGCTACGTTTGCTTCTGATGTTAAATTTTGATGACCAGATATTTGTTGAAAGGTATCATTTTTCCACCCATCAAAATACAAGCTCTTAAGATGTGTCACTTCAAATGCCCTTAAATCAATTTCCCTTCAGTCTTTTTTTTTCTTTTCTCTAATTCCCTTCTCATTTTGTTTTCATCAATGATATAAAATGAGGAAAAGTTATATTTGAGAACATGTGTGCAATATTATTAAATGCACTTAAAATTTATAGATTTTGTTTTGGTCTGTATTCTGTCTGTGTGCAATTCAATAAAATTATGGTCAATTAAAATTAATAGGAAAAATTTTAATGTCAATACCAATTTCAAAAAATAATTTTCATGTATAGTTTTTTAGAAAATTCAATGTATCTCTCATTTTTCTCTAATTTTTTACATAATAAAATGGTTAAATATTAATGAAAATTGGTATTTTTTTTTTTTTTTTTTTTTTTTTTTTTTTTTTTTAGGTTTTGACGCGTTATGTAACATTTTCATTGTATGCTAATGAAAGTTTTGGAAAGTTTTTTAAAATATATTTTTTCACAAAAAACTTTTTTATGGCCCACAGTAATATTTACTTGAACAGTGTGTCATGCTTACTTCTGTATGTGCTTGTGGTGATTTAAAACTTTTTGACTGTCTGTTAGATTCAATGCTGTGTGGCTATGATTGACTTTGCAAATCCAATGTTTTTCTTTTTTCTTCTGGTAGAGGCTTCAGACTCCATTATTTTTGCCAATGTTAGATTTGTAGATATTTATTTAACTAAATGTGAGTCCTATTAAGGTAGATCAAAATAGATAACATTTATTTCTAGAAACTACTTAGCTACATCTTAGCACAAGAATTTGAAGAATATGCTGACTGCAGCAAGCTGGTGTTTTAGACACCATCTCTAATGAATTTCATAAATACAAAACAGTTTATAACAGATTTTGTCTTAGTGGTGTAGTTGAATGATTCTTTTTCACTGAAACCATGAAGATTGTTCATCTAAGGCAGTATTCTTTCATGTAGAGATTCAAAATAAAACATGTTTTCAAAGGTGAAAAATAATAGAAAGCAAAATTAAAATTACTGATTAAAAAAAAAAAAAGCTTTGATTTGATTATTTTAAAAATAAAAATCTTTTACTAGTACTGCTTCCCCCCCCCCTCTTTTTTTAGCATAATATATAGATATTTTCAGTAAATTTGGACAATACTTGCCGTGCATTTGCTTTCTGCAGATATATCATTATTAGAAATATACTAATAGAAAAATACAATACTTTAAGGTCGCAGAAGTGAAAGGGAAGTCTGCGCTTAGTTGTTTCACAAATAGTATCAAATCTTTAAAAAAATTCAACTACTATTGAATAATATATTTATATTTTCTAATAAATAAATAAAATTAAATGAATTAGAGTTAGGGGGAGGAGGTATTTTAGTTTCTCCATCTACTATCCCAATACACACACATGCTATGTATTAGAGATCTGAAATCGCCCTGAACCCAGCCCACGGGCCGGGTTTAGGCCGATTTCCATTAATGGCATTCGGGCCGTGCCGGGCCTAGTCTCTAATCTTTTCGAGCCTTAATTTTTTTTTTTTTTTTTTTTTTTTCATGGAATATGGAGCTGGGCCTAACGTATATTTTCCATACAAAGCCGAGACTGATTTTATTCTTCCTAGTCTTCATGGACCAAAATAATCAGTTCTTGAATCATCCTGTATGAAAATCCTTTTCTCGACGTGGCCAAGTCTGTTCATAAATCAGTAAAATTTGTCTTGGTTCAAAAATTTTTGCAAAAAAGGCATGTACTTTTAAGTTTTCATTATTCTACAACTAAACATTAGAATTTATTTTTTTTAAAGAATCCTTAGATTACTAGACTTATTAAAATAGAGTTAAACACATGAAGAAAATAAATGATTATGACGGAATTTTCTTTTAAACTGAAAATTGCAAATTTCTTTTAAACTGTTCATCCATGCAAAATTAAAACAACAATACGCAAGAAAAAATATATTAAACATTTACGTCTGCAAGGGAACATATTTTTTTCTTTCCAATTCGATTCCATCTTAATAGTTTTTACTTTTACTATATTCCATTTTTTAAATTTTTATGTCTCCATTACATAGAATATGGATTAATAATACTAATTATAACTGAAACATTTACATACAACAAACAAAGATTCATTAAAAGCATAAATATTGCAGCCTACGGTACTTCTGCATAAATGAAAATTCTAAACATGAGAAGAAAAAAAAAAGAACTTTTTTTGGCCTGAACTCTTCCATAAGAATAAAGATCAATGTTCTGTAAACTTCTTCACTTGGGCCGGGCCGAAATTTTAACTTTCAGGCCAGGCTTGAGCCTGAAAATTTTGGCCCATGCAGACCTCTACTATGTGTTTCCTGAATCATTTGTGCATTTTCAGTTTGATGGTAACTTATTAAAAAAAATTCTTTAAGGTTTATAACCAATGGAACACATGGTTTTGTATTTATTTTTTCCTCTTTCACACTGTTTAAAATTTATTGATAATATTGGAATCAAATGTATGAGCTTTTCTTATGCTTTATATTTTGATTTTATATATCATTAATAGGTCCTTGTGAAGAAGATGATTGGACTGAAAAATTCAGACATGTTATGACTGAAAGACTTGGTATTGCCACTGGAGGGGAACCCTATCATGATGTTCGGTTTAGTTTGATGGCAGTTGTGCCTGATCGCCGCATTGCTTATGAACAGAAGTTACGGACTTTAAAAACAAACAGACAAATTGTGCTAGAAGCTCTTCAACAGGTGCAGTATTTTTTGCTTATTTTATATTGTAATGTATTTAGAAAAGATGTGAAAACCAACATTGGTCCACTATAAATTCCTTAATGGATAGAATAGTGTCATACTTTTTGACTAGCTGACCTGCCCAGTGTTGTCTGTTACAAGAACCTTAAAGTATACCTGCAATCGACATTGAATGATTTGTATTTTTAAATGAAAATTTTACCAAACATACTTCATATAACTGTCATTACAACCTTTGGTAGCATACACCCTCTACATTTATATGATTTTATATTTCTAAATGAAAATCTTCCCAGTCAATCTTAAGTTGGGAGCCCCACTGTGTTTGTACAATAGACATGTTATACACACTTTTAGCTATTTTGATTTTATGTTTTCAAAATGAAAATTGTTTCAAACAAACCTAATTTTGAGGGTTCCACTGCCTTTGGCAGCATACTCTCAAATTTATACAAAAAGATTAAAAATTGATTCCTTTTATCAATATGACATACAACATAATACATGAAAAGATTGTATAAATCACATAAAAAAACATGGAAAATTACTGTTCCAAATCTGAATAGACGTTATTAAAAAAAAAGGGCAAAATTTGCTAAAATGAGTTAAAAAATTGGAACCAGATTTCTTTCATCAACAAGAAAAATTGCAATGACACACAAAAAATCACGTTAAATATTCACAAAAAATTTCTTACTGCTGTGTTATTACTGAATTTTTTTCACAAATGGTAAAAAATCATTATAAAATTTGAAAAAATATTAAAAATCTCTAAAATTAAAAAGTTGTGGAGTCCTCTGTAACTCTTTTGAATTTTAATTTTTTTTTTCTTTTAGTTATAATGTTTGATTTTGCTAGGATTTTTCCACTTTAGTAAAATGGTTTCCCTCTTTTCTTAAAATTTATTTAAAATTCATATAGCCAGTTTAAAATTTTTCATGATCAGGGTTCGTACAGACTCCTTGGACTCCTTAGAAACTACTTAGAAATGAAAACGTTCCCAAGTAGTGCTTAGAACTACTTAGATAAACAAAGTACTCCTTAGAAACTCCTTAAATTGTATTGCGGTTTTGCACGCAAGTAACATTGCTAAAAAAAAAAAAAAAAAAAAAAAAAAAAAAAAAAAATCGCAATTTTGAAACGCACGTCATCTTTAATTTTGTTGATAATGGTGCATTCAGGGGTGATTCTCGTCCGAAAATTTGGAATTCGGTTATCAGTTCCGCATAGTTGCCAACTTGTACGGTTTTGCGTGCGAAAAAAAGATTTGCGGAAAATCCAAATTTCGTCAAATATCGCTGAAAAAGCACACATTTCGTCAATGTTTCATGGAAAAACGACGTTTTCGTCAATGTTTTTGTCAATGAACTTTGTAAAAAGATCGCTGAAAAACGTGAATTTTCTGTGCGAATCGTGGTTAAAACGGCAATTTCACCAAATATCGCAGATAAAACGCTAATTTTGTCTGAAGACTTCAGGAAAATGTCGATTTTGTCTAAAGATTGCGGATGTAATGCCGATTTCGTTGAAAGATCGCAGGAAAAAACGCCGTTTTCAATAAAAGATCACTTACAAATATTTTGTTAAAAGATCATTGAAAAAAAAAAAATGCCGATTTCATCAAAAGATTGCGGGGATAAAACGCCGATTTCGAGAAAAGATCGTGTAAAAATGCAAATTTTGTCTAAAAATTGTCGATTTCGTAAAAAAGAAACATGGAAAAATGCCGATTTCGTCAAAAGATCGCAGAAAAAACGCCGATTTCGACAAAAGATCGCAATAAATCGCCGATTTTGCTAAAATATCGCAAATAAATCGCTGCTTTTGTCTGAAGATTGCAGATAACACCTACCCCCCACTCTACCCCCTCTCCCGCGGGAGGTAACTCGCGGATTCCCTGCGGATTTGGGGCTGAGCAAGTGCATGCCACATAACTAACAACAAAAGTGGCAAGTCCTTAAAAATTTTTGGACTCCTTGGATTTTTTATGCACTCCTTGGATTTTTTCTTCCCAACTCTGTATGAACCCTGATGATTTTTTTAAAGACTTTTGCTAGGTATTTTTTACATTAAAATGAATCTGGTTTCAATCTTGAAACTTAATATAGTGATTTTTGGTCCTCTTTTCAATAAAGCTTATTTGGAATTTGTATGCTATTTTTAATTTAATTTATTTATTATTATTATAATTATTATTATTATTTTGCAATTTTTTTTTTTTTTTTTTTTTTTTTTAGTGTTTTGCAGTGAGTACAATAATTTTTTGCCACTCTTTGTGGAAAAAATCGTTAAAAATTAAAAAATTTCAGAGAACAAAATTTACCATAGTGAGTTAAAACATTGTAATCAGAATTTTTACATAATACCAAAAAATTACAATAGAATGTTAAAAAAAAGTTAATAATTCAAAAATTACAGAAGACAAATATGGAAAATAAACTATGAATTAAAATAAAATGAAAGAATTCACTAGAATTGACAGATGATAGAGATTCTTTTCATTGGTTTTACTTTTAAATCACAAAAATTCACTAATAACACATAGCTAAATACAACACGCATAATCTCTATATATTTACATTTAAAATAAATTTGAATTAAAACATTCATTCTTCACATTTTATATCAAAATAAAAACAGTAGCTGTAACATTCCATTGTTACCACTCAAAAAACTTTGAAAAACATTCTATGTCAACAAACCTACCATTGCCATTTACAACAAAGAAAATTGGCTCACATGGATTTCTTCTTCTTGTGACAATAAAGTTTCCTACATTACATTAGGTTAAAAATTTAACCTAATTCCTTTAATAAATGTCAATAAAACACACACACACACACAAAAAAAAAAACCTGTCTGTGTAGGTGTGTCTGTTGGTGATGGCTAAGAAAATCTACCATACATAGGAAGTCTGAAAATTTGGATGAAGATAGGTAGGTTCTAATGCACCTGAGGCTCAGATTTTTCTTTTTTTCTTAATTAACCAAGATATTAATTAAAAACCATAATAAACATTGCATAATGGTATGAAAAGTCAGTGAGATATAGCAAGGATGCAATTAAAACATTCTAAGTTGGTTAAAAAAATTTTTTAACTTAATGTGGAATACACTGGGAAAATAATAAATGGTCTTCTCATTAATATCTCAAATGCAGATGCTAATTAATACTGTCACAGATAAAAAAAAAAAAAAAAAAAAAAAACATGGGACAAATGGAATCTACAATATAGTTAATATATTTTGGTTGCTAAGATGCATGCTGGAAAAAGCAGATTACAAGCACTTTATTGTGAATCATAAATACAAATTTGTTTATCCAAATAATGTGCTTTCATACAAAAAAAATTAAAAGTATATAGGATTCTGCTAAGTGGAACAATAAAAAACAGTGAACCTCAGCATCACCTCAAATGATATCTAACAAAATTTATAAGGAAAAAATACCTATGTTAAAAAGTTTTTGATTAATTATTTAAAGCAATTTCAAAATATTGTCCATAGTGTAGAGCATAATATTAAAAAGTTATTATTCTTGTTGAATATTGCAATAAATTAATATGAAACACTATAATATATTCATATTAACTTAAAATATATTATTTAATGCTATATTAATTTTTGTAACTAATATACTTGTGCACTTTGTTCGAATTTCATAAACTTCACTACATCCTTGGTGAAATTGACTTCAACTTTTGAATGCTCATAATTGAGGTGGCTACTATAACAGAGAAGTACCTCATTTTGTATAAGACTTAATTATTAAATTAATTATTTTCATTGGTACATATTTTATAACTATCAAATGTCTTTTCTAATATGTAAAATATATGGTTTAGTTAAAATAGCCTTGTTTATATTTTCAACTTTTTAGCTCGTAAAACTTACTCACCCAGAACTTACTTCAGATGATCATGCTGCAGTTGTTGCTGCAATGAATTCAAAGCCACCTAGTTCAACTGAAGATGAAAGCACTCAACCCTATAGGTAAACATTAATTCATTTATCAAAGTTAATTCATGTCTATCCTTATAAATGATCATTGTGACTAAATAGTTCTTTTATTGGGCTATATTAAAGAACATTTAAATTACATTATTATCAATTAATTGGTTCTGTTGTATGAATTCTTGTTTAATGTGTTACATGCCTTTCCAAAATAAAAGTATGCATTCTTGCTTAATTAACCACCAAAAAATTAAAAAGAAAACATTATTACTACAATTATAAAATATTTTGTTTGAGACTAGAGGGCTTTGCTCCCTATGATCTCTTTTCATCTATCCCCATTCAGACATCACAGACTCTAAGAATATGCTTATTTAATTGGCAAGAGTCTTTGCCTCTCTGTATTTTTTAACAACCATATAAGAAAATTGTTTTAAACACATGTTAAATGTATTGTTTTGAATCTTATACAATTTTCACCATAAGTTTTCTTTCTTGTTTTTCTTTCTTCTATCTATCTTTAATAGAATAAAGTATTGTAATCAAAATCGTTTTCTGCTTCCTGTTTTCAATAGATTTACACTTTTTTCAATTAATCAACAGGTCTGTGTAGCCATTGCGGCGTAAAAAAATGTATAAAGTTATGCATTGAATGGAACCAAATTTTTTTATGTATGTTTTTGGTTATGGCAAGCAGGTCCTCTAAATATTCTGCCAAAAGAAGGTGCTGTAATAGTAATTTGTGTGCTATTTTCATTATTGCACCTTCAAAAAGTATATGATGTTATGCATAGAATTGAGCCATATTTTTTGTGTATGTTTTTGGTTATGGCAAGCAAGTTCTCTCTAAAAATAAAAAAACTTCTACTGGCAGGAGGTGCCATAATAATGATTTTCGTGCCATTTTTATTGTATAAACAAAAAGAATACAAAGTTATCATAGAATTGAAGCAAATTTTTTGTTTATGTTTTTGGCTATAGCCAGCGTCCTTGAATTTGGAAATATTCTGCTGGAAAAAGGCGGTGTCATAGCAATTTGTCATGGCTCTGTTGTCCATTGGCGGCTTGTGCAGCAATAGGAATTGCATCCTTCTTAGCCAGTTATTTGCAAACAGCTCATGCATAACAGCATAGCAAAAAACTATTGATTTTAATAAATATCATGATTAAGATTAACTCATTTTTATTCTGATTTATTGACTGAAGCAGGAATTTAAAATGAAATCAAAGTTTGTATGGTAATATCTGACACTACTTTTTGAAATATTTAGATTTATGAAATAGGAGAAAGTTTTGGGATTAGCACATTCAACTAGTTAATATTTACAAAAAAATACTTTTGTTGTTTGAAAATAAATATTATTTTCACTGCCTTAAAATTTGTAACAGTAGTTAAAAAGATCATCTCAAAATATGAAATAAGTGTCTTGTGTAAATATAGTTTTAAATTTAAATTGTTTGGCAATATTATTACTTAGTCATTTTAGATATGATGTAATTTCCCTCCATTTATGGCTTTTAATGCATATTAATGAATTTATTATTCAAAAGTTAATTTTTTTTTAATTTTAACTCCACGCCTCAAAAAAAAAAAAAAAAAAAAAAAAAAAAAAGATAAATAAATAAATAAACACCATAAAATTAAACATATATAATATATATCCCATAGCCACAGCAAAGCATGCTTAACCTTCATTATTTCATAATTATTCTCATAATTATTTATTTTCATGCAATTTTATTTTTAAGAACAAATTTCTTTACAGAAAGGTATCACAGTTCTGTCTTGCAGGCATATTTATGCAGGATTGACTATAAAAAAAAAGACAATAAACACCATAAAATCAAACATATATAATATGTATCCCATAGCCACAGCAAAGCATACTTATCCTCCATTATTTCATAATTATTATCATAATTATTTACTGTCATGTGATTCTTTACAGAAAGGTACGGAAGAGTACAATTCAGGGTAGAACATATTTATGCAAGATTGTCAATTCAGTATTGACTATAGGCCAGTGGCGTAGCAAGCAGGGGGTGGAGGGGGCGGTCCGCCCTGGGTGTCACCCTCTAAGGGGTGACACCCAATCTCTTTTTGCAAATCTGTATATGTATAATCTTATAAGATTTTGGAAAAGAATTCTGAAATAAAATGAAAATTCTAGCGCACGACGCAACAGAGTTAATTTTCTTTTCTTTGAGAATGTGAAATTTTTCTAAGATATGCACCAGAGAACAAAATCCAACCTATCCAACAAATGGGTAGCGAAAGCAAATTTTGAAAGAAAGATTTATCTTCTACACATAGACACCGCATTGACTTATGCGGATTATGGGTTGAGTGATAAATCGCTCCCGTGTTTGTTTTTTTTTTTTTTTTGTTATTACTTACCCATCATACGTAGTATAGGGTAAGTCTTGCAATCGTTTTGAAAATCGAAAAAAATTTTTTGACGGATTTACACGTTTTAGATAGTGGAGATTCCGAAAAACATATTTTTAGAAAAAAAATTTTGCCGTCCGTCTGTCTGTCAGTCTGTCGGTCTGTCTGTCTGTCTGTCTGTAAACGCTCTATCTCCCGAACAAATTGAGATAGAGACTTGAAATTTTGTATGTAGTTAGTATGTAAGAATGGGACGAAGCCTATTTAATATCAGCAACCTCGATTATCCGGAACTATTTTTTTCGGACTCTCGAAAAATTCGTTCTGATGAAAGGTATATAAAAATTTTCGAATTTTTTTATTCTAAGAAATGGAGGTAAAAGGCAATAAAATAACACACATTTTGCATATAGAATAAAGTCAATCGGATCATTAGTTCCCGAGATATTCGTAATTCTGTTTTCCACATTCTTCGATTTTTTCATGACCCTGTATTTTATTCAAATTTCAATTCAGAGGTATATTTTAATTAAAAATGAGACGCTTAATCCGATGCAGTTAATTGTTAGTTAATAGAATTATTATCTTTGGAGTTATAAGGATGTTTCTTTTACGCAGTTCGGTACTACTTGAGTAGTTTGGCGTTTTATATAATTTGTCGAAATTGGTAATCAGCAGTTTTTTAATATAGCATTACTATGCATATTAACAATATTTAAATTTTGTTTATGAATTGCAATGCATTGTATAAATAATTTTCACATGTTTTATTTTCATATACATATCCATGATGGGTAAGTATTACGGTGGCCCCCAACGACTAGTTTTAGTTACCCATCATACGTAGTATAGGGTAAGTCTAGCAATCGTTTTGAAAATCGAAAAAAATTTTTTGACGGATTTACACGTTTTAGATAGTGGAGATTCCGAAAAACATATTTTTAGAAAAAAAAATTTACCGTCCGTCTGTCTGTCTGTAAATGCTCTATCTTCCGAACAAATTGAGATAGAGACTTGAAATTTTGTATGTAGTTAGTATGTAAGAATGGGACGAAGCCTATTTAATATCAGCAACCTCGATTATCCGGAACTATTTTTTTCGGACTCTCGAAAAATTCGTTCTGATGAAAGGTATATAAAAATTTTCGAATTTTTTGTTCTAAGGAATGGACGTAAAAGGCAATAAAATAACATGCATTTTGCATATAAAACGAAGTCGATCGGATTATTAGTTGCCGAGGTATTGGTAATCCTGTTTTCCACATTCTTCAATTTTTCATGACCCTGTATTTCATTCAAATTTCAATTCAGAGGTATATTTTAATTGAAAATGAGACGCTTAATCCAACGCAGTAAACTGTTAGTTTATATTATAATTATCTTTGGAGTTATAAGGATGTTTCTTTTACACAGTTCGGTATTACTTGAGTAGTTTGGCGTTTTATATAATTTGTCGAAATTGGTACATCAGCAATTCATTAATAGAGCATTACTATGCATATTAACAATATTTAAATTTTGTTTTGGAATTGCAATACATTGTATAAATAGTTTTCACGTGTTTTATTTTCATATGCCTATCCATGATGGGTAAGTATTACGGTGGCCCCCAACGACTATTTTTTTTTTGTGCAGGAGGACAAAAGGTAAATATGGAATGCTATGGTCATTTGTTGTATTAACATAGAATTGTGAAAAATATGGCAGATAGGGCGGGGGGGGGGGGGTTACATCCGCCCCGGGTGTCACCCATCCTAGCTACGCCACTGCTATAGGCTAGTATAAAATCTAGCCTCCTGATCAACCCCAATAATATCTTTTACTGTATGTCTTACTCTTTATTACCTATTTATGTCAATAAAATCATTCATACATTGTATTCAAACTAAGTGAAATGTTTGTAAATAGATAATTTGATGTAAAGAAACCATTTACTTAATCTTACTTAATATTTTGAATAGTGCAATTCAAAAGATCAACAAATTTATTGAAATAAATACATTTCAATGTATAGTATAAATTCATTGAAAATGATACATTTAACAGTGAATTGGAATATTAAAAGTATTGTGTAGATGTGAAAATATATTTTAGCCAAATCAAAAGTAATTTAAAGGGAATTTTAAAACAAAACTTTTAAAGCCACATTAAAGCTTATATCATATCTTTTAAAATTCGTATTTTGAATTTATGAGAGATATAGATGATAAAGCAACAGCAAATACAATTTTATACATCTTTTCAAAACATGACCTATGACCACATGTTGAACATAACTTCTATAAATGCAATTATAAATATAAAAAAAATAAAATAATGAAATAAATAATACAAATATATATATGCAGCATTAAGTGGGTACGAGATGCATTGCCAATCAATATATCATTATTTATCACATCTGCAAAAATGTTACTTCTCATTTACTCACAGCCGAAGAATTTTAATTGTAGATGCGTGAAGCTAGTGGTTGATTGGTTTCTTCAACTCATTAAAAAATACAAGAGAACAGGAACATCATATTTATTACCGGAGACTTTTACCGTCACTCCACACATCCCTCAATCTTCATCACTCTATAATGAATACAGAATTGTTCTTGATTTAAACATTTACATCTGAAGAAAAAAAAAATTCACTACAACTGACAAGACATCTTTTCTGAGGCCGCATCACCATAAACAATAAAAGAACAAGAAGTGTCTGTGCAAAGTTGCCTCCGGAAAAACATCACGACTGCAAAAATGTTCCAAAACAATTGGAGAAGCAGCATGAGAACATCAGCAGTGGCAAGATCAGTTGATTCTGCCCACTCCAAAAAAACCAAATGACTATCTCAAAATTTCTCAAATAACCTTGCCCCTCCCCTCTGACGTATGGCTTTTAAAAATCCACTAAGATTGTTTGGAATGTAAAGGTAATTTACCTTGCACTCTTTCATAGGTTGATGGGAGGAGCTAGTCATAAGGACTCTTTAAAAAACAGCGTAATCAGTAAGAGTAAAATGCTCCTCTAAATGTGGATGAATTTCAAAGCAGACAATTATTAAATAAATAAAACAAAATTAAAGTTTTGGTAAATGTTTAATTCTAAAAAGGGAAATAGATTTGTGGAATGAATTTAAGATTTTGCAATAAGATATTGACATTTAATTAATACATTCTATTTCTTTTTAGAAAAGTAATTAATAGATTATGCTGAATTAAAGAAAACAAAAATAAAAGGAACTTTAGGCACTAAAAATATTAATATATTATGGAAAACTGAGAATGAAAGTATGTTCTTATAAAACTTTAGAACAAACTCAAAGCGGGAAAATGACAAAATTTCTTTTTGTTTATTACGTATATACAGGGTGAGTCATAAATATCGAAACAGTAGGCTATCTCCTTAAATATTGACCCTAGACCCATACTTCTAATTGCAAAGTTTCATAAAAAAAGGTGAATTTTTTTATAAGATAAATTGCAACTCCATGGGGGCTCTATTTTAAAAATTACGAAAATTAAATTTTTATACGGCCCCCAGAGGATAAAACTTCCAATTAGAAAATTTTTCCTTATCCATTCCTGAATTGAACAACAACAAAAAAAAATTCATCTCGATATCTGCAAATCCCCAAAAGATATTAAAATCCAAAATTTTCCAAAATTCGTGACTTACACCACTTTAGCATACCTCTGAGTGCAGCGATATCAGCTCATTTGAAATGCGATTTAGGGATCGATCATAAATTTACACATTATTAAATGTCGATCAGAGACAATACTTTAACTTTTAGATATAAAATAAAAGCATATAGGTTTTTTAAACTTCCTTCAAATATGATAGATGTCTGCAATATCTCGAGCTTGGCGCCAGCCTCGTAACTAGCAAGACCCATTGGCCGAACCGTCTTATTAAACAGTTATTAAAAGTGTTATTAAATTAAGTGATATTAATTAAACTCTCATTAAAAGTGTCTTAAAAACTTATTGCCGCAGGCGATAAGTTTAGTAAAAATAGTAATAGCGATAATGATACTTTTATTAACGGAATCATTGGAAATATATTTTAATAAATTATACAGAAATATTTTCAAAAATCTACTTTTTACTATTCAGCTTCAAAATTTATGATGGTTTTAAACCTATTTTTACTTTATTCTATCTTTACAAGAAGAAAGTATTGGATTCATGAAAATTTTGAATTCCGGTTTTGGACGGATTCACACGTTTAAAGGCTCAGAGATACCGAAAAATATGTTTTTACAAAATGTCTGTCTGTGAGTCCACTGCTCCTGTATCTCTGTATATGACATAAATTTTATGAGCGCTCTGTTTTAAGAACTAATCAATAGAATTTAATAAAAAATTATATTTACTTAGTCCTTGATATCAATTGATGCTGATTAGCTTTTAGTGTAAATCGCTAAACAGGTGGCCCTACTGTACAGGCTTTTGTGCTATTCCCTGCAAGAGCTGTATATCTAGAACTATACGCCTAGTGTCGCCCGTAATTAGAGGCACCTTTTACGCATCGTGAAATAGCGATTTTAACAAGAAAAATATGACGTTGACAGATCCAAAACAATGAAAAAAATTTAAATTGACGTGATAAAAGAATGAGGTTTAAATCAACTGACACATTTAAATAGTAATTAAAGAAGGTGCGAATGGCAAAACTTAAACAAAATCTGAAATGGAAACTACACAGGACGGAGTTAATCACCTAGAAACTTTTAAAAAGCATTTAAACATTGGGAGTCAATCTTTGTTTAAAATTAAATGTACTTTTCTGCATCAAATGTTTTTATTTCAGTATTTCTCCTTTTTAAACTGACATAAGTAAATAACTGTTGGTTACAGTAACAGTTCAGCAAGTTCAATAATTTTTCAACATTTCAAAAAAAAAAAAAAAAAGGCCCAACGCGACGAAAGAAGATTTCTCCTCAGAAAATTTACTTTAAAAATATTATTTGTATACTAAAAATTGCATCTTTTTTATATTGCTATTTTAAATACTTTTATTTGAAAAAATAAAAAAATATTATTTAAAATGCTGAATCAAAATTGAAAATTGGACAGTTTCATTTAATCAAAAGAAAAAAATTCAACGTGTCAAATAATATTTTGAGTTATAACAATTTTAATTTACTCTAAATTTTAAAAAATATATATATATATTAAGAAGGTTTATGATGTTATAGTGCTTACAAATTATATGGTTAACTATCACAAAACATTCAAAATTCTTACTTTATAAATAAATAAATAAAATAAATGTTTCCCGGACACATTACAGCAACACTGATTACACGCATTTCAATTTGTGTCTGATCCCTTGAAATCTCGCGATTTATTAAAATTGTCATAACTCTCTGATTTTTGAAGATACCAAGATGAATTTTTTTTGTTCAATTCAGGAATGGATAAGGAAAATTTTTCTGATTGGAAGTTTTATCCTCTGGGAGCCGTATAAAAATTTAATTTTTGTAACTTTTAAAATGGACCCCCCATGGAGTTGCAACTCATCTTATAAAAAAATTCACCTTTTTTTATGAAACTTTGCAATTGGAAGTATGGGTCTAGGGGCAATATTTAAGGAGATAGCCTATTGTTTCGATATTTATGACTCACCCTGTATATTTTAAGAAATAGCATAGTGTCACTCAAAATTTGATATTATTATTTTAAGTTCCATATTTAAAATTCTTAGAGCATAAGATAAAGTGCTGCATCACTAACTTCTAGCCCATTAAGGGTTTTTTTTTTTTATTGATATCCTATACAGGGTTGTACAAAAGAATTCATGTACCATTATTCTCATGAGTGGAAATTTCTGAAGGGGGAATTCTCAACTGAGGTACATGCATGTCTTAGCTGAACTAAATTTTGATATGCATGTAGTTAATAGATACATATCTATATAATTTGAACAGATGTAAAAAGGAACAAAGGAACAGATTTTACATCTGTTTGAATTAATTTTCTGATTGAAAAATCATGTAGAAAATTAATCTAACATATCTATCTAAACTAGATCTAAACTATATATCATATACGGGGCTGTCCAAAGAATTTGGATAATTTTCGGATTGTAGATGGGAACAGCTCAAATTGGGTTTTCAAATGTGTTAATATCATAATATTTCAATTTTTTAAACAATGTAATTTTGTTACATTAATCTGAATGTGTTGGAAAGTGCTTCATAACCTATGCTTGGTGCATCAATTTTTCTTTCTTTTAAATTAATTATAAGAGGTCGCGAAAAATGAATTTTGTTGGAAAAACTTCTCTTAATTTAAAAGGAGAGATCCATGGTATTCTCTTTGGATTCTCCACTTTCCTATAAACATTTTTCTAACATACATTATTTAGCTATCTCTTATACTTATAGAAGTAACCATGTAACCATCTTTTTTTTCGACACCTGTATTTTTTTATGAATCTCTAATGTCAATTTAAAATTTTCAAGCAATTATGCACATTAATATTGGAATATCATTTAACATTTTCACTCTGCATTTTGCTTTAACTAAAAGAAAATTTGGTAAGTGATATAGCATAAATTGACAAAAATAAATTTGAATAATTCTGATTGCGATATTTTGATCAAATTTTATTTAGTGTTGATCTAAAAATTATGTGCTTGAAACTTCATTTTATCTATTTATTTTTTAGTTTAGAGTCTAAATCTAAGAATACATCCCAAAGCCAAGATCGTGCATCTCCTTATCCAAAGTTACCAGCTGCTTTAGACAGCCATAACTATGCAAAAAGTCCTTTGATGGAAGGGTTAGCATCTGGCCAAACTGACTGTCAGCCACATTATGAAGACTACAGTGGATCAGATTATTCAGATGATGAATCCAGACTTTTGGAGAAGGACATGTCTGATGATGCATCAAAAGACATTTCTAGTAGTGAATTTAAACTACCAGAAGCTAATGAAAACTCAATGATGCCATTATCCATAAATACATCACCAGACATTTTAAAACCTCTCAGTATTCAAACCAAATTTGAAACATCTCCAGCTCCCAGTGCTTCAAGTACAGATACATCCTCTGAAGTTGGGAGTGCTTTTAATTCACCCGTTCAATCTATGCATAGCACTTATAGTCAAGGTAGTCCTAATTCGACAAAATCATGTAAACAGTCAGATATATTTGAAGATGTGAGAGACATAAAAAAATTTGTTGTGATTCGCATGTCATCTGGTTGTGGTAGTGATATACAAAATATTCCTGATTCATCTATTAAAGATAGATGCAAATCAGACAATTTAAGGAAAAATTCAGATAGTCATGCTGATAGTTCAGGAGAACCTGTGCCCAAGAGGGTTCGTGTAGACTCTGAAAATAGTGGAAGTAGTTTTGAAAATGTTTCATCTACTGACAAACAAGATGCAGAAATAAATAACTCTGGAAAAAAACATGCTGAGATTCATGACAACTGTGATAAAGCTAATGCTCAAGCTTCTAAACACCCACATTTAATCGAACCCCATAGATTTGCACCCAAGGTAATTTTTATGAAATTTATTACTTTTTATTCCTGGTTGCATTTGTTTTAAATAGCAAATAATTCTGTTACAATATAAAATGGGCTTTAAAAGCTTTAAAATGAAATAAATTTCTAAGTGTTAAATATATATATATATATATATATATATAGCATAAGTTCTGTAAACTGTTTTTGTAGTCTAATTATTAATCCTAGATGTATAACTAGCTTTAGTTTCAATGAATGTTTCGTTATATCTTTAACACTGTTGTAATATCATTGATAGATGTAATTTATGTATATGGGTGATTCTCAAAATAGGGGACAATTTCAAAAGTGAAATCTTAAAAAAATTACTGTTAGCAAAATTTCTGAAAAAAATAGGTGTTGTTAATATAGTATTAGGTATACTTTAAATGTAGTCAGCAGAGCTAAATATTTAAAAATTAACTTTAAAAAAAATAATTAGTATTTTTTTAACCATGCTAATGACAAAACAAATTGTATGGAATAAATATATTACGAAATTTTTATTTTCTTCCTGTTTAAATATTTTTTTCTATATTTATTAGCCTTCCTTTTCAGCAAATGGTTTCCATTTTTACATATATACGTATAAGGAGAATAAAAACATTACCAAAGAGCAAACTTTGTTTACATGAGCAACATTCTGACACTAACAATGTAAGAAGCTGTCTTAGTGATTTTCTGACAGATTTAATGCATATTTTAGGGATAATAAATGTAATACCTAAATTTATATGTAAAATTAAACTTTGTAAAAGATACAATATAAGCAATGGTTACATCTATGCACATAGGAGTCTTTAGCATGGACAGAAAAACCATGCTAATGACACTGATATTTGTCCATGCTAATGACAAATTTTAATTTAAATAAGATTATGAGCCATAATATAATCACAATGCAATAGTCCTTTCTGGGGCTTTTTAAAACACAAAAGTCCTATGCAAATAAGTAAAATAAAAATTTTAATTATAAAATAAACATGAAAATTATTATCCATTCTAATGACATACAATTGATGTACGCCCCTAATATTCAACTTCTATTCTTAAAATGCAATACATGCTTCTATTTTCAGGCTGGGATAAAATGGCTACTTGTTGCCATGGAGAAACTTTATATTTTCAAAATATTGTCATATGTGAAAATGAAATTTTGATTATTAACCAGCTGTTATAGTATGACCTTGTTTTGAAAATAGAATATGGAGGACAAACTTTAATTCCTTTTTTATATACTATAATTTTATTTTTAAAAAGAAACTTATTGGATAAATCCTCTCCTTGATTAATTTAAAGAAAGAATAACATTTGTTTTATTTTATAAACATGATATTAACTCTTGAAAAAGCTAGTATATACAAGGCACAGCTGCTGTGGACATCCATGCTAATGACATTTTGAACATTTATTCTGTTATTTTAAGGTGTTTTTAACTAAAAAGTGAGTAATTCTTGAGTGCAAATAATGAATAATATTAAGACAAACATATCTAAATATAAAAACATGACAGAAAACCTCTTAATTTTTTTTGTATGCCGAAAGACATAAATTGTCCCCTATTTTGAGAACCACCCATATATATATATATACATTTTTGTAAAACCTTTAATAACAAAACATGTATGTATATTATTAGTACAGTGTTACAGTCTGTCTTAAATGTTTAGGCACATAGTAAAACATAACAAAATTGGAATAAGAAAATTATGGAATAATTTCATGCTAAATACTCAAAATTTAATGAAAATAAAACACATTAGAGATATTGCAATAGTTACATTGCTGTTTATTTAAAAGATTTGTAATTTTTGTTACAAAACCTCTGTTTTTAAAAGTTTAGGCACATTATGCAATTACTAAGAAGTGCTAAATTGGCTTCAATCAACTGTTTTCCATGAGCATCATAACAATGAATATTCAGTTGCTGTTAGTTATTAAAAGATGCCAAAAGTTGCAGAATTTACAAAAAAGTAAATAAAAAAAATATTAAAATCAAAAGCTTTTTATTGATTTTTTTTTATTTTAATATTTAAAGCAAGGGATGTATCAGTTATGTGCTAGAAACAATTTCGGCCAAATATTATGATGCAGGCAACCACATATAGCAAGTATTGTCAAATAAAAATATTCCTGCAAGACAAATTAAAAATAATCTTTCTTAAAGAAAATAAGGTAGACTCATAATAGAATGTAAGGAAAATGTCTTGCAAGTTGTACCTAAAATCACATCATAAATGACAAGAATGTGTTCATGGCCTACTTGTATGGGAGCAAATGGCTTGTGATATTATTCAGTGATGAAAAGAAATGAAATTTGGATGGCCTTAATGGCTGGTATTGTTATTGACATTATCTCAAAAAACAACTGTCTATTTTCTTTACTAAGTGACAAATGGCAGGTCTCTATTGGTTTGGACAAGAATCGGCTTAAATTGCCAAATTTCCCTGGCTTTTTTCCATGGGAAATAAAACTAACAAAGTATTAAGAGACACTAGAGCAATATCTAATTCTGTTTGATAACATTTTAAAGGGCTATGAGTAAAAATTTCTGCAAGACATACCTTCAGTCTACAACTCATTATACAAAAATTATACAAAATATTGTTTTTCTGTGTAAAATGTTATTATTTTAGATTGGTTAGCTTTAAACACAAACATAAACTCAATATATATATATATATATATTTTTTTTTTTTTTTTTTAAATTTTAACAGTTAAAGTATAGAAGAATGGAAAGAACTAAACTCCTAAAGATGAAGAAAGACTGAAAAGAACTAATAATGGCTATTGAAAAAGCATAATATTCCCTGTTGCAAATATCGTTTCAAAAACTAATGAAAACATGATTATTTAAAGATAACCAAGGACACAACTATTCATAAACAGCACCATTTTAAAATATTAAATACTTTTTTTTCATTGTTCAGAATTTATAAGACACTGTACAGTTATATATTTTTATACATTTTTATTAAAAGTATGATAATGTACCCATTTATTCATTTTTATATGATTTATTTGACTAAATTTACTGAATCTAATAAGCAAATAGTACTTTCTTGTTTAAGTTTATATTGTTATTTAATAAATGATATTTTGTGCTTGTGTCTAACCTACTTTTAAAATAGGCAACATTAAGCTTCAGTTATTAATAGAGATGTAAATTTTCCAGAAATATATAAGTGGCAGAAAATAACTAGTTTTTTTCGGGAAAAAAATGGAAAAATTGGAAAAATTAATTTTTTATGACTATGTCTCCCAAATAAATTATATTTTCTTAGAGAATATTAAATAATAAACATTTTTTCCCATTTATTTGTATTAAATGAAAATTATTTTCACTTTATATTACAAAATAAAAAGAAAGTAGCAAAGCCTGCTTTTAAATTTTAGTTTTTTTTTTTCCACAGCCTAAGAATTTTTAAAACACTATTGTTTGTTATATCATATCTCTGTTGAAATGATTTTTCAGTTATATGTTTAACTACCAATTGACCTAATTTAAGAACCTGAGCCAATATGTCTGCAGTTTGGAATGAAATAAATTATGCATTTCCATTTACATAAGTGTAGTTTTTAAGTAAATGATACTAGTTTAAAGAAATTGTTGCAGTTTTGTCATTATTATCAATATCAGTATTAAAAAAATTCCATTGTTTGTTTAAATATATGTATATTTTTACATTATTACACTTTTTTCTTACAATTGTAATTTTATTTCCTTTAAAAAATATGTTTAGTTTTGGTATAGCTTTCCAATCTCAACTCAAAGTTTTGATTTAGTTTTATAATCTAAATTCAAACAAAACTAAGTTTTTGTTTGGCTTACTCAGGTCTGCAACTAAAAAAATAGCATAGGATTTATTGACTGGTAGATTTTTACTCACTGAAACCAAAAAAATATTTTTTTAAAGTTTAATTAAATGTAATTTTTTTCTTTTTATCCTGAAATCTGGTATTCTATTCTTGAGTAAGAAACCATATTCAATAATGTTTCCATATGGTAATTTCATATTTCTAAGAAGGAATTCAAAAGTTATGAAAACAGATACTACAAATAGAAAATGCTCATAAGGAATTAACAAAAGCAGTTACATATAGAGATAAATTTCTAGTTTGCTTTAAAAAACTACAAAAATTCAAAGTTTAATCAAAAGGGAATGTATAATTTGGAACATAGCCACTTGTAATAAAATATGGGGGTTTTTTCATCGCAGTTGTACTTTTCTAATGCAAACTGCCCATGTTTTTGCGACATTACTGTACATTGTTCAGGTAACATGGAAGTCAATTTTAGATTCAATACCTTGAAAAAAAAAAATTCATTTAATCAGCTATAATGAAATCTTGAAAAATGCAGCATAGTAGTGCCACCTATAGGGCAATTTACACTAGAAACTAAACAATCTTAATATATATCAGGAACTGTCTGAATCTGTGGTTTGATAAAAAATCGTCCTTTAGTCCTTGAGATAGAACTATTGCGATAATCATGGATAATGCAGCATAGCAGCGTCATCTGTTGAGCGATTTACCCAAAAAGTAATGTGCATAAAGTTATATCAAAGATTAACTTATTCTGAAGTTTTATGAAAATACATACATTAATTCTTGAGATAGAACTATTGTGGAAATTATTAATAAAGCAGCATAGTAACGCCATCAGTTGTGCAATATACATTAATAACTAAACATCTCGAGTTTGTATCAAGGTGTAACTGAATCTAAAGTTATGTGAAATTATGTGCATCAGTTCTTGAGATCGAATGCCCATGAAATTTTTGTCCCATACAGACTCACAGTGTGACAGATATTTTCCAAAAACTATCAAATCGTGTTCAGGACCTTCTAAAATATTTAAATACACCAAAAACTGGAAGTCAAAATTTTCACAAATTCAATACTTACTTCTTGAAAAGATAGAAAAAAATATATATAATAAATGCATGCTTCAAATTTTATGTTAATTTTTTTATTTTACCATTTCTATTAATCGGCATATTATTGAAATAATTTTGCACATGAATTAATTTTTAAAAAAAGAAGTTGCATTTACTTATACATCTAAATTTTTTTCATGTAATCCTGTTTTTGTGAAATTGTGAATTTTTTGTACATATACTTATACAAAATATATTCAGAATTTGTGAATAAGAAATTATTAGTATTTTTAGAGTCCTATTTAGACATTTTAATAAGGTTATTTATGCATATATACAACTTGATAAGATTCAGCTGCTATATGGCATGAGACTTTTTTTTCTTCAATCACTGCATTTGTGAAAGATTCAATTTATAGATTAAACTTTTTTCTGAAATGTCTATTTTCAAAAGAAATTTTGCGAAGGGTCTTGTGTTTCAAACAAGAAAAAAATGTGAAGGATCTTTTCAAGTCTTCTCAAACAGATTTCTGCTCAGAGATCAGATTATCCACATTAAAGTTTTCATGTGGGACACTCAACATAAAAATAAATAAAATAAAAAGTATGAAATGTAGCTATTACAAAATTTTCACTATATTATTTCATAAATGAAATTTCAATTTTTCCAGTTTGGAAAAATTGAAAAATAAGCCTTCAGAAAAAAAACGGAAAAAAACAGGTTTTTTCCCAATTTTTCCGATTTTTTTCCAAGCATTCCCATCTCTAGTTATTAATACAGTTCAAGACAGCCAGCCAATCTGAAAAGAAAATGAAAGTCAGTGAATTGAACAGAACTAATAAAAATCGTGTAAATAAAGAAAATTTGAAAATTGTATTTTTTTTTAAATGGCTGTAATGCTTTCAAATTTCAAAGAAACCATATTGTTTCTCAAATAAAAAGTTTATTTATGGGCTGATAGAAGATTTTTAATATTGTGCATACATATTATAACACTGCATGTTACATTTCATCTCTTCTCTTGTAGAATGTGTGTGTGTGAGAAAGAGAGAGAGGGGTGGGGGAGCTCAAACAAATCCCTGTTATTTGATTTATACATATTTTGTGAATTGAAAAAATTTCCTCGCAATTATTTAAATATCCTCTTATTTTTCTCAGTAGTTTAAGTTAAACAATTTTTTAATATATTATCTCTTCAGTGTAATTTCTAAAGTATTTTTTTTTTTTTTTTTTTTTTTTTGTTTGTTTCTCTGGATATAAATGCTTATAGTTGCTTTTCTTGAATTCAGGTTGCCGTGGAAAAAGATTTCGATATGTGAGCAAGAAATCAAGAAAAATAAAAAGTATATTCTGTACAGCAAATCAGAGTATTAAAAAATAAAATTTTAGATATTGTATTAAATCATTTTGCAAAACATGGTTTTATTTTGTGAATATGTTGATTTCAAGAGCTAAACTATAATTTCATGGTTAGACATTTATTACATCCACTAAACTGAAAAAGTAAAATAAATGCTATGTTGTGTTATTGTCTAATACTAAAAATGCAATTTTTTTTTAGTTAAAAGGTGAAGTTAATTTATATTATTAGGCTGTTATTTTATTAGTCGCAATAATAATTAATCATTAAAAATCTGTTGAGAAACTTATTGTTTTCATTCTTAAAGATGTCTGTATACCATATCGTCAGTTGAAAGACAAATAGCAAGTTGAAAAATTACTAAGCCAACTTTTCATTTTAATAATTTGTAAATAAATATTTTGATGTTTTATTTTATTAAGGGATAAAATTTAATGTATAGACTTACTGTTTAGTGTAAAATGTAAGCTTTATTTAATTCATAAATACTTTTTAGTTATTAATGTTTGAAAAATAACATTTCTAGTCTTTTCTTCATATTTTTTTATATAAGTAAAAAATTTTGGAATCATAAAAAAAAATATCTTTTTAAATATACTGATTTAGGGTAATTTGTATTCTTTACAGGATCTCCTTGCTCTGTTAAAGACAGTAGAAACTGAGATTGCAATATGTGAAGCTAATTTACATGATGAAATTGAAAAAAGGAAAAAGTATAAGGTAAAGATAAAGATGTATTTCAATTTTTTTAGATACATGCAAAGTGCACACTTGTTTTATTGATTTCAAAATCTCTGTTTCTTTTTTTCTTTCTTTCATATGAACTTTGAAAATGTCATAGAAATTTGAGCATTTTTTAAAACACATAATTTTTTTTTTTTTTTTCTTGTATATAGAATTGAAATATTTTGAAACTTTTGTCTAAATATGTTGAATATTGATTTACCTTGAATGACATATATTTTGAAGTAAGGAATATTTTTTTTAGTGTTGCTACATTAAATAATTTCTGTAATTTTTAGATAATATTGTTTGTAGAAGGAAAGTTAAAAGTAGCTTTAATTTTCATTGTTATAAATCAAGGGCGGATCTGGACAGTCCTCAAGGGGGGGGCGATTTTAGAAATTTGGAGACTCGACTTTAATGCGTGGGTAGGAGCTAATTTTTTCACTGCGGGTCATGTTGCTTTTATTTTTTGCAGCGGGCCGGGTCTGGGTCCGGTTGACTTCTAGTTTTTGGTGTGGGTCGGTCTGGGTCCGGCTGACTTCTAGTTTTTGCTGTGGGTCGGGTTTGGGTCCGGTTGACTTCGTTTCTTTTGCTGCTGATCGGGTTAACTAATGTTTATGTTGTGGATCACATTAGCAGGTGTTTTTATTCAAAAACTATGATGTGATCCATTTTTTGATAAGCAGTTTAAGAAAATACTGTGAAAATTATCGTTTTGAATAGAATTTCTGGAAGCGACAGCATGAGAAGGTAGAAAAATCCGCAATCATTTGACGTGCAAAGAGAAAACTGCGCTCGGGGCAAAGTAAAATGTGGAGCCCCTTCCCCCCCCTCCGACCCAGCTTTTTCTTGTAACAGGCCAAAAATTACGCTGGTAGCATAAATTTGGCGCCCCCTAAATTTCCACGCCCGGGCCGACCGCATCCTTCAACCTCCCTTATGCACGGCATTGCATATTGTCGGTCCTACACATCTTGAGAACAATTAAGTCTAGTTCCAGCCCGGCTCGTCTATATGTAGAAAAACAATGCAAGCCTCATCTCGGGCCGGTACGAGCCTGCTAATATATATATATATATATATATTAAACCCGGGTCACACACAATATAATTCTCCGATGCTGATCTCTACACTGTAAAAGTTAGATTTCTGTATTGATGTTGCCAAACTACTTTCGACTGATGATGCACATTTATATTTATTCTCATTAAACGCATATAATTAAAAATAGTTCATATTTTAACGTTCTTGCTTCAATCTTTACAAAGGGCCAGTGAGCCCGCAATTTTTTTTATGGACTCGACCCATATGGCCCTTCAATTTTTTTGCCGGATCGCCCCATTTATTTTGTTTATTGGCCCGGCCTGTTGGAAAAATTAATCAAATTTTGTTGGCCCGTTAGAAAATTCGGACCCATTTAGCCGACTCGGACAGGCCCGGGCACATGTATACGTCTAGGCTGGGTCGGATACTGACCGAAATTTAACTTTCATGCCGAGCCGAACCCCGACCAGGGAAATTTTGGTCAGTGCGGACTAGAGATAAATTTGGGCTATTATTCCACAGCCTGGTCCCGCCTGAGGCAGAAACATTTTGCGGCATCAAGAGCAAAACCCAGTAATGAAATTATACAGTAGAAAAAATTGCATAATATTAATAAAAAATGTTCCAAAAGTAATTATAATTTTAAAGCTATTTTTTATATTAAAAAAAGGCTGTTAAACGAAACATTAAATTTAATATTATCAAAAGAACAGCTTGATGTAAAATAAAAATATACTTTACGCATAAAAGGATTTTCATATGTTGTCTCTGTTTTAGTAAAAAAAAATACAATGGACAATGGACATGTTAATGAAGTGTGTTTCATGAATAAATGCATGGAACCTGTAGAAAATACTGTCTACTATCTGTCAAATCGAACAACATTTTTAAATTTTCTGTAAAAAATGCACATTTTTAACTATAACCATTTCATTTTTCATAATAAGCCTTCGTTATAGCATGACCCAAAAAATAACCTCAAATTAAAAATTTTAAAGTTCAAAACTTTTTTAGGAACAGTGGAAACACTACTCGATCGCAAGAATATGGTAAATACATTTACTTACCGCTACGGCATCAGCAGAGATCCCAAAAGAAATGATAATTACTACAGTTATTTCTATATGAAAAGCGATTACGACTTGTATACGTTGCATACACTAGAAATTTAAATTATTCGGTAACCGCAAAACAAAATCAAAAGAAAATATTCTTTTCGCGTTACATGCCTAAATAATAATAATAAAAGATCCAATTGCAAAACAATCTCTGCCACAAACAAAAATCAAACTAAACACAAATTCATTATTCCCGCCTTTTTTCGTAGGCGCCATATCGGCGGTCGTCGGCAATGCTTGAACATAAATCTACAGATGCAGATATCACTAATTGTTTGTTTTGTTTTGTTTTGTTTCTTTAATAGCATTCAA
The DNA here is from genome assembly GCA_964019185.1 of Maratus speculifer. NCBI lineage: Eukaryota > Metazoa > Arthropoda > Arachnida > Araneae > Salticidae > Maratus > Maratus speculifer. The sequence continues at coordinate 245,279,132 of OZ025289.1, forward strand.
ATACTAAAATAAAAAAAAATTGTGCCTCTTTTTCATTTTTATCAAAATAGCAAGACATTGATTTGAAAAGGAATAAGTACCAATTTTTAAGAGGAAAAAAAGTTTTTTACATATTTCTATTCATCGATAAGTAACATTTTCAGATTTCAGAAAAAATGAGTCCGAATCAAATCAGTAGACCAGCATAAAAACAGAGCACGATTTCGTATCGGACACGGGATAAGTCTGAACCTGTGTCATCTCTATAATGCAGACATCTAAGAAGAATGACTAAAGGCCAGACTCGATCTGGAAGAAAAATAAGTCAGGCCCAATCCAAATCAGCAGAAAAATGATGATCTTGATAGTATCAAATAAATGACGGTCGAGTTCTGAATGCGGTAAGACCAGACACAGTCCGAGCCTCGGAAACTTAAAAAGGCACGGCCCGGGGGAGGGGCGCTGAATTCTAGTTAGGATCTAACTCATTTCTTGCAAGGATGCATGTATTTTTGGGAAACGTTTATTGCCCAAGAAGTGAAGACGATCGCTCCCTCAGACCCGCCATTGGGCCCGACCCAAATCTGCAGAAAAATAATGATCACGATACTGCTCGGTTCTGAAAGCGAGAAGACCTGACCCAACCCGAGCCTCGCGAAATTAAAAAGGCGCGGCCCGCCTTGGACTCGAGTTAGGCTTCAATTCATTTCCTGCGAGAATGCATGTCTTTTTAGGAAACTTTTATTAGCCCAAGGGGGGTGGGATCGCCCTTTCGCCTTGAAAAATGCCAAGGCGCATTTTCCTTGAATCCGCCAATGGCGGATCTAAGGGGGGCGGTTGCCCTTCCCCTCCCCCCCCTAGATCCTCCATTGCTTCTCCTCCCTTATGGTCTGGTTCGATCTTAGAACGAGCGTTTACCTCAAGGAAGAACGAAATCTACGCCAGGCCCGCCCTCATAAGAAAAGTGTGGCTCGATCCCGCTCTACAGGAAAAAGTAAGACTCGATCCGCCCCGGTTCTGAAAATGTAAAGACCTGACCCAGATCCGTGACTTAAAAATGGCGTGGCCCGGGTCGGGCCGCGCCAATCTCGGGTTTAAGTCCAATCCTTTTTCCGTGCGGGCAACATTTTTAGACCCTTTACTGGGCTCAAGGGGGGGGCGATCGCCCCATCGCCCCCCCCTTAGATCCGCCATTGTTATAAATGTAATTTTTGGAATGGTGGTACAGATAAATTCTTAAAGTCTGGTGTTGAAAGCCATAACAGTATAAGATATAAGAAAAAAAAAAAAAAAAAACTGGTTGGGAATTGACAGAAAAAATAAAATAAACACCTTCTTTTTCCTCAGAACTTGTTTAACTGGGGACAATTAGCACTATAAAAAAGCTTTAAAGATAAAATATATGAATGATATGAAAACTGCTTCAATTGTAATAGAAGTAACTACTTCAAACATTCAAGAAACAAAAAAGGTGTTTTTTAAAATGAGGGAAGAAAGTTTGTATCTTTTTTTAAATATTTCAAGAATTTAAAATTGAAATATGCATTAGTGCACTAAAGAGATTTTCTAAGAATTCATTTTATTTTAATTTTATGTGACAGTGTATTTTTTTTTATGCATGCTTATATATTGCATGCAATTGAAGATTAGCACATTTAAGATTTTCTATTTCTTCAGTAAGAGTTCTTAAAAATAAAGTCTGTACCTCAGAGTGAGCTTAGCCACCTTCAAGTGTTTTTCATATAATGCTATACTTTGCATTTTCTTTTGTGACAAGTACTTATTGCTGCAAGGTAGCTTTATTATTTAAAATAACCGATTCCTTTAGGTATTCTTTCAAATCTAAAATTTGATTAGTGTTTGTTATTCTTGCTTGTTGTCTCTACCTTCTCTGGGATGAGAATCATTTAAGCAGACTCTTCACTCACTTGAAAACAGCTGCTCACTAAAACTAAACCTATGGACAGGTGTTTTTGAATTGTCATTTAAATTTGAATATTTTTAAGCCATTTTTCCACCACAAGATAGCTGAGGTCGATCTCTAATATGGCTATTTTTTATTTTTTCGATTTCACTTGCAGATTTTTTTAAATAAAGGTACTTTTATTTTCAAAACTGGTTTAGAAAGTGTAAGTACATTATTTTAAAAAATCTGCAATCAATTCGAAAAAGTACAAAATGGCCTTATTAGAGATCTGGTTAGCTATCTTATAAAAATACATACATATATATTCTCAAAAATATTCAAATTTAAACAAGTAATTAAAAAGTAACTTAGTCATAGGTTTAGCAGAGTTTCCCACAGATTTAAAAAGGGACAGGGCTTTACTGTTCTAGAAAGGGCACTTTTTAAATTCTTCAGGGTACTTTTTTGATTTTTAAGGGCACTTTTATAGAGTTGAATCTAGAATCTAGCGATTCAAAAAATCGTGGAAAAACAGAAACTTCGTCAAAAAAATTAAAGGAAAATTGGAAAAAAAGAAAAAAAAAAAGGTAAATTTTCTTAAAAGATCACAAAAAAATGACAGATTTTACTAAATTTTCTTGACTTTTTTAAAAATAAATGTGCAAGCTACAAATTTAAATATGAAATAATGCTTATTTGAGTGTAGAAGATAACAAGATAACAAGTATCACTATTGTTCGCATTTCTTTTAAAAAGGGGCAAGACGGATTTATTCAAAAATACTTTTTTTTTTTTTTTTTTTTTTTTTTTTTAAGAATACTTTTGTTGAATAAAGGATTATTTTTGTTAATAAACGGGTGCTTTTAGGAGTCACATTTAGAAAAATTTGGACAGTTAAAAACGGATTGTGAACAAAACCGTGAGAAAGGGGGCGGTCGCCCTGGGCGCGGAAATTTAGGGGGTGCCAAATCTATACTACAAACATCATTTTTGGGCTATCACAAGAAAAAATTGGGAGAGGGAGGGGGCGTCAAATTCTAATTATGCCCTGGATACAATTTTCTCTTCGCAGGCCCCTGATTGTGCAGCAGGAAAATCTGCTTTTGGAGCAATAAAAACACAATTTTGAAGCAGAAAAATAAATTTTTTAGAACAGCAAAATTCACTTCTGACGTTAAATTATTTTTGTGTGTGTGTGCCCCTTTGACGAAATTTGCATTTTTTCGCGATCTTTTAACAGAATCTGCCATTTTTCGGGGTATTTTAATGAGTTTTCCGTTTTATTGCGATTTTTGGACAAAATTAGTCGTTTTGTTTTTTTTCACGATATTTGGAGAAAATGTGCCATTTTTGGGGGGATTTTGTGACGAAATTAGTCTTTTTTTGCGAATCTTCCCGGAAATTGGTCTTTATTTCGCTATTTTTTAACGAAATTTGTCGTATTTTTGCGATTTTTTGACGTATTTATGCGTTCCGTGGGACGCGTAAGAGCTAATTTTTGCCTTCCTTCGCCGATTTTTTGTGTAATTTACGTACTATAGCACTTCCACATCATCACTGGAAAGCTGCGTTTTTCAAATGTGGGGCAAGAAGGGCGCTAGTCTTTTGAATGAGCGACAAGAGGGGCGCTAGTTTTTGGATGAGGGGCATTGGTTTTTGTAATAGGGGCAAGAGGGGCGCTAGTTTTTGGATGAGGGGCAAGAGAGGCGCTAGTTTTAAAACTAAAGGGCAGGAGGGGTGGAGCGCCCCTCTGAAACCCTCTGGGGGAAACTCTGGGTTTAGCATTAGAGAATGAGTATTTTCAAATCGATATTTTCCTCCTTCCATCTCTATCTTGTAATAGAAAATGCATTTTTCTTTTCTTAGGCTCCGTTTTTAAGTAGTTGGTGATTTAAAAACATTTTTGAATTTTGTCTAAACAAGTATGCTGCTTTGTATTTGCATTTTAAATTATATATTTTTAAACTCTTTTGCTCCATCTCTCCTTTTTTCTTTTGCGTAAATGTTTTGCATAATTGTGTAGTGGTGTAAAATTTGCATATCTTCTGCTTTTTTCTGGAGAAATTTGTGACTGGGGTACCCTTCCCAATAGTCTTGTCTTGAATAGAAGGGAAGATGTTTGTTTCATCTGTTCTGTGAATAGTGGCAATCTCAGAATTAAGTTGGGAAAGTATGAAAATTTAAGAAGTTTAAATGTAAGAAAAAGATCAATAATAGAAAGAATTTGCCAAAACTTGAAAAACATTATTATTTTAATTTCTTAAATATTATCAGTTGGATCTCAAAAGATTTTCTTCTACTTGTATCTTCTATGTATTCTGTATATTTATTGTATCATGTAATTTTTCTTCTGCTCCTGCCAAATTTTATTATTTATTCATCAGTTCATGGAGTTCACTGAATATACATTTTATATTATCATTACTTTTTATCATGTGAAACATTGGACAGCTACAAATCTTGTATTTATGTTCCCTTATTATTGCTGTTAGCAGAAATTGTGTCATATTATGCAACTTTTATTTTTGAGGCTGTCTTACTATAACAAAGATTTTGTTATTATTATTATTTTTATTTATTAAGCAACTTTGCTTTATTCCTAATGTTAAAATTATTTGTATCTATTACTTTAATGATTACATGCGTATTCTTAAATATTCTAACTAGATTGATGACTGCAGGAGGACACATAATTATGACCAGTTCATTTGTACATTCCTTTCTATGCTGGCTGAACAAGGTAAATTAGCAGACTTAGTTGAACAACAGTTAGTTGTTAGACGAAGGCCAGGAGTGTCTGTTGCAAAATTGCATAAAACTAAGAAACCAGACAAGAGAAGACGTTCACGCCCTAAGAAAAAAAAATGAATGGATCTATTTCATTTTGAGACATTTTTTAGATATAGCTGGCCGCTAATTTTGCATTTTTGGACATTTTACTTTTATTTTTTTTAAGTGTTTTATGTTTTAGATTTATCTTCTCTTTACAATTATTCTTTTTATAAACAATTCTATTTTGTGCATAGAGGATTTAATTCAAAGTTAGCTAAAATATTTCTGCTAATTCTTGTTGTAATTTATCATTTTTATTCGATATTTTTTAAAAATTTACATACAAAACTCTTTTAAAATTTATATATATATGAATTTATTGTGATTGATTTTTTAAAATATTATTATTATGTGGCTGTTGAAAATTTTATATTAGATCTGATTTGAACTATCGTAATATTCTTTTACTGTGCCAATTTTTAAATGTACACTTTTAATTTTAAACATTCATGTTTTATTTATTAATTTATATATTTTCTATGCAATAAAAAAATGTATACTTATGCTTCAATTGTGCATTTTGTATATTAGTTATCAGGGGTGGGAAATTACATCATTTTATTGACCATTAGAGAGTAAATTTTGTGACTGAGCAAGTGAATTGTTAAACAGTCTTTTAAAAACTGCAAGCTATAGATGATATGTTTTTTATTTGTTAATTAAGTTTTATAACTCTCCAAATTATCGCAATGTAAATATGTTACTAAGTTTTATACTATACTAAACTTTCCTCTGTTATATATACAGTCAACTCTTGTTAATTCGAAATCTGCTAAATTGAATCTTCGCTTAATTTGAGCTAAACATGAAGTCCTGAAATTTTCAAAGTCAGAGTAAATGTTAAAATTTTTCATTTATTCAAACACATTTTCTTTTGACTTTGTTTAATTCGAACTAACAAGAATTCAGATTTTTCACTTTTTCATACTGATGGGTGTAAAACCCACATCACTCAAACCAGACAATTCTGTAAAGAAAACTAACTATCGGAAATAAATTAAAAAAAAAGAAAGGAACAGAGGACAGTGGATTTACAACTCAGACAAGAAATTTATAGCGGCAATAAGACTGTGACGGACGCCCATAAATAAATGACAAAACAGAGACATTTTCATTATTGTGTATTTACGACAGGGCAAAAGGGGAAATCTCATCTGCGTGTGTGGTAATAGTTATCAACAACATAGACATTCTGACGACTAGGCCTGTAGAAGCCCCTAGAAAATTAAAATTAGGGGGCGTTCAAGTTAATAGTCAATTTAAGGACAGCCAATGAGACTGGAAGGGGAAAAAAATATGTTAAAAGGAAAACTGTGAATGGTCGAAGGATAACTCGACTACAGAATAATTATTATACACTTTTTTGCTTCTGAAATTTGTAAAAAAAAAAATTACGAGTCAGTCAGTCAGTCAGGCAGTCAGGCAGTCAGGCAGTCAGTCTACCAAACGTGCTCGAGTGATAATCTTCGCCAATATGAGCAATAAAAGTGTGCCGGACTTCTACTCATCGGTCCGGGTATGCATTTACCTATGATGTCAGCGACTTTAAAAAAAAGGTATGCTTTTTACCGACTTATTTCCCCTTATTTTGCCCACGAGTATAGAATATGATTGAACTAAAAAATAATGGTGAAACACTTGCACGCCAATTGTCCCGCAAATTAATTCATTATGGTGATGATAACTCATAAATTTTTGAAAGCAATTTTCAATGTTGAAAATATTGGGTTACAAAGCATAAAATGTAATTATACAGTAATGCCAACAGCTATAAAAAAAATGAATAGATTTTGATTTGATTATTTTGTATCGTTGTAATTTATTTATGTGCATGTATATATTTAGTGTATTATGTGTGATCTGTGTTGTATAAATAAATGTTTTTGTTTTATAAATGACAAAGCATGGTGATGATTTATGGAGTATGTGTCGAAATTACTCTAGGTGCATGCTGATCAACGTTTCATAAGGATCTGATAAAGTCAAAAAAACACAACGCATAAATTAATCTAAATTTTTTTGGATAAGAATATTTCTTTTGTAAGAAATTTTAATTGGAAGTATTTTGTAAGGAATGTTATCATTTTTATTAGAATTGTTATTAGTATTCCTTAGGCTGCAGAAAATATTCTTTTCCCTAATCAGATCCTAGAAACATAATACGATCACTAACAGATTTAATTATAATTATTGTAAAATAAATAAATTGGTTGATCAAATTGATGCACAATTTTGGGGAGAGAAATATCGGAGGGAAATCAAGGGTAATAAGGAAGCAATATGATTATTACAAAATATTTTTAGGTATGTAAAAATCTCTCCATCATCTCAACCCCCAAAAAATTGGTTGCCGTGATACCAGTTCCTTAATTATTTATTTTTATGTATTTAATTTAAATGATTAAAAGAACGAACTTGGTTGATTTTAGTACTTTAATAATACGGTAGTATTGTAATTTCTTTTAATTTGAGTACTTTAAAGAACCAAATTATTTTTCAAGAAATTAATTAGTTTCAATTTAAATATTATTACTGCCATATTAGAAGTAAATATTTAATTAATTCTGTGATTACTTGAATCCCTTTTGTGAAAAAAAAAAAAAAAATGATAATGAAATGAATGAATGATTATGACAAATATACATGTTAAAGGAGATAATTAGATTGGAGATTCTCTTTTTATTACAAGAAAATAGGAGTTGTTGTTAAAATTGGTATATATATACGTAAAATAATAAAGTAAATAAAAATTTGTTTTTTTTCACATAATAAATTTTATAAATATGATACTAAACCGAGACATTGGCATGCAAGTGTATTTTTGTTTGAGATAATTGGCACATTTTTCAAAAAAAAAAAAAGTATATATATATGTATGTTTACACTATTGCAAAAAAAAAAGAAAGGTTGTTATTTAATTTTATGTATTTATGTGTCTTATGATAGAAAGGATTTTATTCTAAAATTCATCAAATATTTTGATATTTTAGGTTTAGCACATGTGGATAAAACTGTACAAATTAAAAAAATAATAATAATAAGATATGTGGATATATTTATATCACGTTGGTTATTTTTTTAAGTAAATCATTGTAGTTTTATTATTTAAAAAAATTGAGGATAATTGATTTTATGACTAAAGGAGGTACGAGGAAATCTCTCAGAAATAACACGCGTTTAAGTGGCGTTAAAACAAGAAGGCAATTAAAAATATTATTAAATAAAAACGAAAAAATTTCGGGAGAGAACAAAAACGATAAACAAAGAAAAAAAAAACAAAGAATTCGGGATCAAAAATTTCTGGGATAGGAAATATGGCAACTCCTAACGCAGAGCATTTAGTAGGATTAATTTATCCGTTTGATGGTAAAAAAGAAACTAATATCAATTATTTCCTACTACAATTTGATAATTTAATTGACAAAACGAAATATAGCGATGAACACAAATTAATAATTTTGAAAGCCAAGATCATAGGATCGGCAAGGGAAACTCTCATGCAGGATGAATCATTATTTTTAGAAGCAGACATAGGAAAATTCAAGGAGAAGTTAAGGGAATTATTTTCCGTTAAATGTAATTTCGGGGGTGCTCAGAATTTATTTTTCAGTCTAAAGCAGAAACCCGATCAAACATTAGCTAATTTTATAAATGAATTTAATGCTACGGCAAATTTATATATAAAAAAAAGTGGTCAAAAATTAGAGGATAACAGCAACGCAAAATTTTTAGACCAAATGAAATTGGCTAGATTCCTGGATGCAATTCGCGCAGATATTAGTTTAGAAGTGAGAAAAAATGCACCCGAAAATTTTGAGGCAGCATGCAAGTCCGCACTAAGATTGGAAGAGGCTTACAATCAAGCAAATATTCCCGAAATAAATAGCATTACCGTTAATAAAGAGAATGAAATATTGGGAAAATTAAATAAATTAAGTGCAGACAGTGCAGAGCAAATTCAGACACTCGTCACCGAAATAAACAACCTTAAATTGAAATTAAATAATAGATCGGAGAGAAAAAAAACATGCTGTGAGGTATGCGGGAAAGAAAACCATGAAACAAAAGATTGTTGGTTCAGACAAAAATATAGTAATGATAATGCGGCTACGAATATTAACAGATTTCAAATTAATAGAGGGTCGCAGGTCTCACGCACAAGAGGTTACAGAAATAACTATAAACAGCAACAAGGATTCCAAAATATGGGGTATCAGGGACATAATGGTAACAATAATTTTGGCAATTGGAACTATGGCTATATAGCACCTCACTTTCCTACCCCCCCTCCCCCCATATACAATTATATGTATCCACAGGAATATTACCATAATACAGGAGCACAGGGGTTCGCACAGCCTTCAAGAGGTCGTGGAAGAGGTGGCTATCATAACAATTTTAATAAATCCCAGACAGACGAGCAAGAGGATAATTACAATGAACAAAATAGCAAAAGGGAAAATAAACACAGAGGCCATTCCAAAAGAGGTTCATTCAATAACAAAAAACGATACGAAAAACAAAGGTCGGAAAACTAAATCAGAGGCTCGCTGAAAATAAACAACAATATTTTAGCGACACAGGTGAGTCTCAGTTTAAAGGGTGTCGCAAAATAAACAGATTTATTGCCAGTGTTAGAAATGAAGGAGAAAATCAGTTACCCATCATTGACCTAGAGATAAATAACATCAAATTTAAAGCGTTATGTGATAGTGGCGCGGCGGTCTCATTGCTTTCGCCCACTATTTTTGATAAATTAAAGGAAAAAAATGTAAAATTTAAATATCTAGGAAATCAAATACAAATACAAACTTTAACGAATTCAAAAATTTATTTTAAACAGTGTATTAGACTGGTTTTCAGATTAAAGGGCAGTTTTACAACAGGTACATTTTACATCACAAATAAAGATTTCGGTCGAGAATACCAAATGCTTTTGGGATACGATTATTTAAGGGATAATAATATGATTTTGAATATTAAAGAAAAAACACTTATTTTCAAAAATATAAAAATTAAACTGAATATTCCAGAAAAGGAAAAAGGGATACAAGTTAATAATCTAACTTCAGAAACAGAAGACAAGGATAGGCAAGAAAACAATCCATCAGGGTCTTATGTAAAAGAAAAGAATAATGATAACAAGAAAAAGACACAGCCCATCACTAAGCAAAAAAATATGTATGCTAAGACCATAGCAACAATTTTTATAAATGCAAATTCAAAAAAAATAGTTAATTTACAGTGTCATGATGACATAGCAGAACAAGAGGTAATATTATTAGAACCCTTGAGAAACGACTCGAAATTCACATTTCAAACTTCATTGCATGAAGTGCAACAAAATAGTAAAATTCATGTCATAATAGCAAATAACACTGACAAAAGAATAAAGTTGAATAAAGGGATAAATGTAGGCAAAATAACAAAAGATATAGATTTTAAACAGGATACAAAATCCGAGGACATTGAACAAGGAACAATTTACGAATTAAATAGCTTAAATATCGAAGAGATCAGAAAATTAAGAGAAGCAGAGTTAAGAGAGACAGACTTTGATTTAACACATTTACCCGAAGACCTAAGAGAAAAATTAAAAAACATACTCATGAGAAAAGCGCATGCATTTTCAAAGTCATATGATACTTTAGGTCAAACATCTTTAGTTATACCAAAATTTAATTTAAGTCATGACTACCCGATACAAACCAAACCTTATAAACTACCTCAAACAGTCAGACAATATGCGAAAACAGAGATACGGAATTTACTAAGAGCAAAGATTATTGAAAAATCAGACTCAAATTATGCGTTTCCAGTAATTTTTGTTAAAAAGAAACAAAGTAATAAAGAAAAGAAAAATGAAACCAAATATAGAATGGCTATAGATTATAGGTTATTAAATCAAATTCTACACACATACAGCTTTCCCATACCGGATATTAAAGAAATTCTGTACTCGATCAGCGGAAAAAGGTACTACACGGTGTTAGATCTCCATAGTGCTTTTTTTCAGATAAATTTAAGGCCACAGGATAGGCAAAAACTAGCATTTATTACTGAGGAAGGAAAATTTAACCCTTTAAGGCTCGCTTTTGGGACAAAGAACAGCAGCGCTTATTTCGCAGAACTAATTGATAAAGTGCTCGGACACTTCAACAAGTCCCAAGTGGCATACTTCATGGATGATGTGGTAATTGGTACCAATACAATCCAAGAAATGCTACAAATTCTAGAGCAAGTTCTACAGGCTCTCATTGACCACAATCTGACCATAGAGCCTTCAAAAATGCAAATATGCAAAGAAGAAATAGATTTTCTGGGCTTCCAACTCAACCGATGGGGATATTCCCCAGCAAAAAAAAACATAGACAAAATTAAAAACCTAGTACGTCCAAAAACAAAAAAGGGAGTAAGATCACTTCTGGGTCTAGCAAACTACTTTAGATCTTTAATTAGAAATTATTCAGATATTGTACATCCCTTAGTAGAACTTACAAAAGAAAAAGTAAAATTTAAATGGGGTGAGGAGCATGAACAGGCGTTGAAAAACATACAAGAAGCAATAATACAAAACCCTACACTTAGACCCCCAGATTTTAACAAGGAATTATTTTTGATATGTGACGCCTCGAAGCTAGCCATATCCTCAATTCTGGCGCAGGAGTCTAATGGCATTTTATTGCCTATCGAGTTTTTTGGGAGAAAATTAAGAGGGGCAGAAAAAAGCTACCCCAGTATAAAATTTGAATTATTGGCGATTCATGAATCAGTCAATCATTTTAAACATATTTTATGGGGTAGGCAATTCACGATTCTGACGGATTCGAAACCCATTACACAGCAAATGAATTTAGAAGCGCAATCTGACATAGTCAAAAGATGGATGACAGATTTGGCGGAATATAATTATATTTTTGAGCATATTGAAGGTAAGGTCAACCCCGCTGATTTTGTATCTCGACATATTTGCAATTTAGAAACGGACTTACAATTACACAATACTCTATTTAAAGTCAACGAGGCTTTGTCTAATGACAATATTAAATCAGAACAATATGCAGACGAAAAGTTAAGAAAAATAATTGACAAAATAAAAAAGGGACAAAACAATCGAACAACAAAAAGATATATGTTAAATGATGATAAAATATTAATTCTGAGACCAGGTACAGAAAAAAAGGAACTACTCATTGCCCCTGACTCTTTGAAAATAGCCATTATGGAAGACGCGCATTCCCCCCATTTTGGATTCCAGAAAACTTATGACACCATTAAGGATAGGATATTTTGGCATGGAATGTACAGAGATATCAAAATATTCTGTGCGAACTGTACAGCGTGTCAAACAGCTAAGCATCACAAAACAATAAAAGTACCAGTGCAAAGGGTGGTTAAAGACCAGGAAGTAGGAAGTATACTACATATTGACGTATGTGGACCTCTAACATTTTCTGTGCGAAAAAATAAATTTATTCTGACTATCACTGACGCAACTTCCAGATTTTTAGAAGCGGTTGCATTAAGAAATGTAGAAACACAAACAATTCTCAATGTGCTGAATAAGTACTTCAGTACTTTTGGAATTTGCAACACCATATATCTGGACAATGCAAAATATTTTAGAAGTGATTTATTCAGAGAATATACAAAGGCATTAAATATAGAATTACACTTTACGAGTGTATACAGAGCCAAGGCGAATGCAATTGCTGAAACGGTAAACCGAATTCTGAAGAGCTCCCTAATCGCAATGTCAAAACGCACAACGGAATGGGACATTCGGCTAGATTTTTTTAAACTTCATTATAATAACACAATTCACAGGGCTTTAGGATTCGCTCCCGCACTCATTTTCTTTGCGAGAAAATTGAGAACTCCGTTTACATCGCATATTCCCACAGAAGAGGTCTCAACTAAAACTTATGTGGCACAGAGAATGGCACACATTAAAGAAGTGAAACTACAAGCACTGGCCAATCAGTCACGCATGCAGGATGAGTATGCTAAAGAAGAGGACTTGCTACATACACCTACTCTGAATTTGGGACAAGTAGTATACTTAAAATGTATAAATCCGGGCGCTCTAGCGAACAAGTTTGACGGTCCTTTTGAAGTAATAAAAAAATTACGCAACAATAATTATTTACTAAAAGACCTAACAGGTAATTATGCTCGGCCTATAAAAAGGAACATCGATTTACTATTCGCGCCTAGAGCAGCAACTCCTCATATAGACGGGAAAAACAGTACGGCAGAGGAGGATTCAGAGGGGGAAACATAACAAAAATTTGAAAGAAAAAAAAAAAGAAACATAAGCCCTAAATATTATTTAAAATTATCTAATGTATTCGTAATATATAGGGATTTGTATCATGTATTTAAGAAACAAATTTTATGTCGATAATTTTTTTTTTCTTCTCTTTTTGAAAACAATGCGTTTTTAAGACATCATATAATAACTTGCCTTTTAAAATCAAGCAACATAGAGAAAAAAAAAAAGAAAGGGATAGCAAGATGAGTGTACTATTTCCCTCTGAGTTACAATTGGGGAAATGTGCAGGCACACTCGAAAAAATTATTACATACACTAAATATTACATAGGTACTTCACAGAACTTCATGTTGCATATAAAAAAAAAAAAAATAATAATAATAATAATAATAATAAATAAAAAAATAAATAAATAAAAAATAAATAAATAAACAATAATGATAATTATACATTGGATGACTAGGACAAAAGCAATTGCTCAAAATAAATTCGCCTAGTGCATAATCAATGATAAAAAAAAAAAAAAAAAAAACTTTAATTATTTATTCTGCATATTTAAATAAAGTGGAAACAACTTGAAGAGAAATAACTCTTACAAACAACGCATATGCAAAATTGAGATTAAAAATATGTATATGAGTACAAAAAAAAAAAAAAAAAATACAGACTTTTATATAGAAATTTGATAAGAAGTTCGGCGAAGTATGCAAGAATAAAATAACAGATAACAATGGCAAGGCAAGTTATTGACACAACAAAATAACGTGGAAACTCAGCACATAAGATTAAAAAAAAAACAAACAAAATAAATAAATAAAGAACTCAAAGAAAAAAAAAAAATAAGGTTTTCTCACCAACAGAAGACTTTCCGCTTGACGAGATGGATGGAGCGGATGACAGGTCGCGGGGAATAAACACAGTTATCTCACCCCAGATCAAGAAGGGAGAAGAGTTGCTCTCGATTCGGAAATATTTCTCTAGGCAGGGCACGACAGAAAGCTATAAAATTGAATATCAGATTTAGTCGCATGGCAATTTTAAGATGGTTTGCTAAAAAGATAAAATGTTAAGGTTAGGATTTTACGAAAACGCGTGTGATATAAGCATTACCAATAATATTTAATCGGCAGAGTAAGATATATATATAAAAAAAAAATATATATGTATAAAAAATAAAAAAAAAAAATAAATAATTAAATAAATATGTAAAGGTTATATTTTTTTTTGGAGGACATTTGACAGGAATTTTTTTTTCTTTTACCCTTGCCTGAAAATAAAAGGTATTACAAATTCTTTTGCTGCACGTTAGATATAAGTATGATGACATTACTCACACAGCGTAGTTTCAAAAGAAGGTCTTATGGGATAGTATACAAAAGAAAGTTATAACAATTAGACTTCATCACAAGGCAATACTTAGTTACATTGGATAAGTAACAGATGCAAAATTATTTTAGAGTCTTATCAGGAATCTTATAAAAGCAAATAAATTAGGAAGTTTTTTTTTAAATGTGAAGATTAAACGACACTATATATATATATTTTTTTACCGACATAGGCGTATGGAAGCATAACAATATTTTATAAAAAGTGTACAATTGCACATAAAAAAATAAAATTAAAAAAAAAAAAAATAATAATAATTGTAAGTGGTATCCATTTCGCACATTTACACACTTCATAATAATATTTATATAAGGCATTAAAATACAATAATAATAAAACTATATAAAGGTTCATGTATGGATATCATACGGCAGTGTGAGTACATATATTTATGAATATAAGGAAATCTTTCTGCGGGCAGAGAGTATTTATCAAACCTGGCCAGGTTATTCACTAAAATGTATATACTCGATTGTCAATAATCCGTACAAATTAATATATATATAAATACAAATATTTAAGTATTTAAAAAAAAAAAAAAAAAAAAAAAAAAAAAAAAAAAAAAAAATTCAATTCAATTCTAAACAACATAGTAAATTTTGGTAAAAAAAAAAAAAAAATAAAATAAAATAAAAAAAAATAAAAAAAGATAAATTATTTTAATCAGTATGACATGCTGAATCATTTTAGTAATAAAAATTAGATATAGAAGTAAATACATATTTCAAATGATTAAGTAATGTTGTTTTCAAAATGTATTTTTTTTTCTTTCCATACTATAGTGTCTTTTAAAATTTTAAATACTCAAACTACAACAAGAAAAGGTAAATAAATGGATGGTATATAGATACACTCTATTAATATTACTTCATTTCACACTTTATAGCATTTACCAGCATTTATTAAAAGCATTTATACTTAGAAATATTCTTTTAGACTCTTCTAAGGTAGCATAAGATTTATAAACAAAAAATATTTCAGGGATTTCACTCCTTTTTATTCACGTTTTGCTAGATAACCCCCCCCCCCCCCCTCAAATTAAGCATTTAGGAAACATATCAGATTTTTCTTTCGCTATTTTTTTTTAGATAGATATGTATGGTAAAGATTTACTTGCAGAAAGTTTTTATCAACAATATCACAAACAGTAATGAAAAGAATTTTTTTTTTCGCTAATTTTTTTTCTCTGGTGGCAAAATTTGACTATAGTTTTTCAAGTTTAATTGCAATTATCAGCCAGTGAAATGAAAAGGCACATTGATTTTCGAAAAATTTTTTTTTTCAAGTTGTGATATTATAATTTTTAGCATTGGATATTAAAATCTTTCAGGCAATGTTCAGACTCATAATATAATTTTAGGAACATTGTTAAACGATTGCATAATCGCGGTATTATTTCCTGAAAGGCAATTGCATTAGGATACTTCTCTGAGACTCCAATATATTCTGCGGGAAATACGAGATTTTCGACAGCAAGCGTCTTCAGCCAGTCTATAAGAAGCCATTTTCCCTGAAAATACAAAATAAACAGTACACAGTACATGGTTTTATAGCGAATATATGTCAATTTTATAGAATAAAGGGGTGAAAATTTACAAGGAAGGCATGCGTACCAGGTTATAGGTTAATACGGGTTAGTTTCTAATAGTTTAACATAAGTTTCATGCAAAAGAAATATAATTTTTAAGACAAAAAACGAGACATACCTGTGTGGCTTGCAAGGACCATAACATTCGCTATTCCCGTTAGAAACAAGTTTTCCTCTATAGCGGGGTGGCTTATCGGACTTGTTTTCCAGGAAAGCTTATCCATTACGTTTTCAGGGTGTTAGGCTACTAAGCACGTCATTAGCACCCGTCAATCAAAATGCGCGCTACTGATAGGATGCGCTCTTTTTCGCGCTAGCTCGTTTTTTTTCCTCTTTTTCTCATTTAAGAAAACGTTCGCTTCTCGTGTGAAGAGCAATAAGGTATGCTTTGAGCACATGTGTCTGCAGCGATGTCCTCTATACCTCCTCCACGAGAATGATGAGGAATGTGTATATAACATTACCCATTTTATCAACACTTAACATAATTCAAATTTGTAACATTCAGCTATGATTTGTGTTAATAATCTTGTGAAGTGTAGAATATACACAACAGGGTATATTTGTTTTTTTAGATATTTCATATGATGTACATAAAAAAGGTTTCTCAACATTGTATATATATTTTACTATTTTGATACTAATCCAAATATGTTATGCTAATAACATTGGTGTTGCTATGAATTTGTGTTATACTTTTTGTTTTGTTTTTGGGTTAATACATATTTTACTTTATGTGTTTAAAATATTATGCATTTAAAATAAACAAAAAGTGTGCCAATACATCTCAAATTCAGGTTTAGATTTTTCGGAGCTTTTACATGTTATTATTTTTTTTTCTTTCTTAGTGTAGAAATAAATTATTCCAAATTTATACTTGGCTTTGATTACATGATTTGGCATTTAATGGATTAATTTAATTATTGTATCAAAATTTGGGCATGGGGAAATAATACACAGAAGAGAAGATAATCGGACCTTGGAAGTGTTCACCAGAACTGAATCAAAATTCCAATGAATATGGATACAACAGTTGCGGCAGTGTGGTGTGCACAAAAATGATGTCTACAGACCTCATTTTTTTTTAGACCCAGGGGATAGATGATGGGTGTAAAACCCACATCACTCAAACCAGACAATTCTGTAAAGAAAACTAACTATCGGAAATAAATTAAAAAAAAAGAAAGGAACAGAGGACAGTGGATTTACAACTCAGACAAGAAATTTATAGCGGCAATAAGACTGTGACGGACGCCCATAAATAAATGACAAAACAGAGACATTTTCATTATTGTGTATTTACGACAGGGCAAAAGGGGAAATCTCATCTGCGTGTGTGGTAATAGTTATCAACAACATAGACATTCTGACGACTAGGCCTGTAGAAGCCCCTAGAAAATTAAAATTAGGGGGCGTTCAAGTTAATAGTCAATTTAAGGACAGCCAATGAGACTGGAAGGGGAAAAAAATATGTTAAAAGGAAAACTGTGAATGGTCGAAGGATAACTCGACTACAGAATAATTATTATACACTTTTTTGCTTCTGAAATTTGTAAAAAAAAAAATTACGAGTCAGTCAGTCAGTCAGGCAGTCAGGCAGTCAGTCTACCAAACGTGCTCGAGTGATAATCTTCGCCAATATGAGCAATAAAAGTGTGCCGGACTTCTACTCATCGGTCCGGGTATGCATTTACCTATGATGTCAGCGACTTTAAAAAAAAGGTATGCTTTTTACCGACTTATTTCCCCTTATTTTGCCCACGAGTATAGAATATGATTGAACTAAAAAATAATGGTGAAACACTTGCACGCCAATTGTCCCGCAAATTAATTCATTATGGTGATGATAACTCATAAATTTTTGAAAGCAATTTTCAATGTTGAAAATATTGGGTTACAAAGCATAAAATGTAATTATACAGTAATGCCAACAGCTATAAAAAAAATGAATAGATTTTGATTTGATTATTTTGTATCGTTGTAATTTATTTATGTGCATGTATATATTTAGTGTATTATGTGTGATCTGTGTTGTATAAATAAATGTTTTTGTTTTATAAATGACAAAGCATGGTGATGATTTATGGAGTATGTGTCGAAATTACTCTAGGTGCATGCTGATCAACGTTTCATAAGGATCTGATAAAGTCAAAAAAACACAACGCATAAATTAATCTAAATTTTTTTGGATAAGAATATTTCTTTTGTAAGAAATTTTAATTGGAAGTATTTTGTAAGGAATGTTATCATTTTTATTAGAATTGTTATTAGTATTCCTTAGGCTGCAGAAAATATTCTTTTCCCTAATCAGATCCTAGAAACATAATACGATCACTAACAGATTTAATTATAATTATTGTAAAATAAATAAATTGGTTGATCAAATTGATGCACAATTTTGGGGAGAGAAATATCGGAGGGAAATCAAGGGTAATAAGGAAGCAATATGATTATTACAAAATATTTTTAGGTATGTAAAAATCTCTCCATCACATACTTTCCTGGGAATTTCAGATTCTTAAAATAACTTTCTTTCATTTTTGTCAGAATTGTTCTGAAACTAGAACACATATAATCCCAATCATTTAATACCCACTTTCTCCATGCTTTGTCTGTTTATTAATGACACCTCCAACCCTTCTCCCATTGTGCTTATTTCTAATCCCTTAATTAGTTTATGTATGTATATCTTTTAATTTAATATTAAGTGATATTCTAATGATAACAGCCAAAATAAATTTAAAAAATACTAAAGGGATTAATGTTAATTAATCCCTTTATAATAGTATCCCTTTAAGCATGTTTTTCTCTAATACTTTCCCTAATTCGAACTCTGGATAATTCGAACATTTCTTGTGGTCCCGCCAAGTTCAAATTAACGAGAGCCGACTATACAGCTCATATTCAAAATATTAGAATAATTACCTTTTTTTTAGAAATTGAAAATATCGTTTGGTAATTTAATGTCTTTTAATGAAAATATGCAAACGATATTTTTATTAAGAACTTATTGTTGATTAAACTTACTTGTTATCTTAAATTTAATATCATTTTTGAAAAGATTAATTGCAAAAAAAATTATTTTGAAAAGTCAAAATATCAGAATATTTATTCAAGTGGTTCAAAATATTAGAATATTTCACATTAATTCTCCTTTAATTATTGCCAATTCTTAACTGGTGGCATCATTGATTAAATTCAGACTATTTTATTTAAAATCAGTATTCTTTTTTGCAGTTTGTTTCTTTTTCGTCTTAAAATGGGCCGTGTGAGTGATATTCCTGAATCTACTAAACTTCGTATGGTTGATTTGTATCGGCACGGTAAAAATCAATGTTTTATAGTGAATTATTTACATTGTTCGCAATCGAGTGTTAGTAAAATACTAACACAATATTAAAAAATTGGAAAATTTCAAAATAATCGCCGAAATGGTGGCCGAAAACCAAAAACATCTGCTAGAGATGACAGGAAACTGAAGCGTATAGTTAAGAAAAACCGTTTTAAAAGTGTGCGATTCTTGCACCGAAAATGGAAAGAAGAAGGAGTTGAAGTTTCTACATCGACAACATTAAGACGCCTCCATAAATTTAAATTTGAATCTCGTGTACCGAAAACAAAACCTCTCATGACTGCAAGACAAAAGCGTATAAGATTGAATTGGTGTAAATCAAGACGTTTATGGAGCAATGAAAATTGGAAAAATATATTATTTAGTGATGAAAGTATGTTTTGTGTTTCATATGGTAATCAAGGTATTCGAGTTTGGAGAATGAAGCAAGAAGCATTTGATAAAGAATGCCTTAAACGTTCCGTAAAATTTGCTGCTAGTGTCATGGTTTGGGGTTGTATGAGTGCAGAAGGACCTGGAAAGTTATGCATCGTCTACGAAAAGGTTAACTCTCTGATATATCAAGAAATTTTAGAATATTACATGATTCCATCATGAGAAGATTTATTTGAAAATGATTTCATCTTTCAACAAGATTTAGCGTCCCCGCATACCTCGGTGTCAACTAAGAATTGGTTCCGCCAACGCATTATTAAGGTGCTTCCTTGGCCACCAAATTCACCAGATCTTAATATCATCGAAAACTTATGGTGTATAATGAAGAAAAAACTTCAAGAAAATCCTCCTTCAAGTAAAACTGAGTTAGTGGCACGTATAAAGTCTATTTGGGCTAATATTGATAGAAATGTTTGTAAACACCTTGTATTATAGTATACAAGATCGATTGTACGCTGTTATGAAAGCTAAAGGGGATGCTACAAAATATTAACTACCATTTACTTCATATTCATAAGGTAATATTGTTGCGTAAAATAAAATATTCTAATATTTTGAACCAATCTAAATTTTATTCTAATATTCTGGTGTGTTTAAGGAAACTGTATACCTAATTTATTGTGCTGTATTTTATATTTTATAAATGTTAAAATCTTATCTAAACATTCCAGATTTAATTTATAAGAAATTTAATTGCATTTACTTAGTATAAAAAATAAATAAATGACAAATAATTTTTTCTTATTACTTTTTCTCAATTATTCTAATATTTTGAATATGAGCTGTATTTCTTAACTTTATAGGAAGAAAAAATATCAAAATGTAGTAATAGTAATAAATTATTTTTGCATTTGTGTAAATTCTGCCATAACAGTTTTCAACTTTATATTGCTTCTTGCTGGCTTGTTAAATAATTACTTGGTTGGTTGATTTTGTGGAAATTCCTCACTCCTTTTAGCTATTCTTCACTGTTCTTGTATTAAAACTATTTTATGTTTAGTTTTTTTTCCTTCTTTTTTTTAAAGAATTAAGGTAATGCTAAAATAGCAAATATAGTTAAAGTTATATTTGCTATATGGCATAACTAAGATAGCAAATTGAACAATAAATTGCAGAAGTAATAAAATATGCAGGAAAAATAACTATAATCTAATGAATGCACAAAATAGCAGTCAATGTAATAAAAATGAATGTTGCATTGTTATAATATGCAGCAATATTCTTGTTCAAATAAAATTGATGAACTCATAATTGCAGTATAAACCTTGCATTAGAATTTTAAAATGTTCAAATATGCATTTGGATGCTAAATGCTGAAAGACTACGACCACACTTATTAATTTATAATATTTTGTTAAGAAATTAAAAAAAGAATTCTTTCTTAATTATACTATCATTTACCAATTTTTCATACATTTGTGTTAAATATTTATATTGTATGGAAATCAAGCTTATGTAAGTGATTAAATCCGTTATTTAGCTTTTGTTTAGCATGATCTTTAAACAATAGTTTTACTTATTTTAAAATTTGGCATTAAGATCTGTATTAATTTTGGTTGACGCAGATTAACTTATGTAATATTTTTTAAAGGCTAATATTTATTTATTTTTAAATTTTATATTGCTATTTTAATAAATGATTATAAATGCTTTAAACATACTAAAATAATGACTAGCTGCTTTAAAGATGTGTATTTTGGGAAGTCATTTGCAAGTAACTAGTTAAATTGTGTAATTTAAACTTATTCTTGTATGACAGAGTATTTTTTAAAAGGATAACTAGTTATGTACTAATATTAAATAAATAAATACTGTATCATAGCAAATAATATCCTGCTTTCTCTCAATTCTATAAAAAATAAAATATTAATTTAAATAAATAGAAGTTGCCGCTAATAGTCTAGAGAGGAAGTAATTTATTGTTAGCCTTCAACTTGGTTAGCAACTAAGCAAGTTATGTTGGTATATGTATAAAAAGATATGTTAATTCACCAATTTACTCACTGGTAAAGAATACTTTTTAATTAAAAGGTCATACAAAGTTATTGAAGAAATAAAAAATTAGACCAGAAAAAATGCACTTTTCTACTGTCAATGAGCTGCTTTTTTTTTCTTTAAAAGTAAAATAATAGGTTATTATGAAATGATCTATTTCAGTGTACCAATTATATTATAATTTAAGATTTATAAGAGATGATTAATATACAATGTAATTTAGAATACATATAATGTGATTTAAATATACATTATTTCAGCTCCTATAAAATGGATATCAAAATCAGAACTATTTACCATCTGTACTTTTTTTGTATGCTTATTTTCAGTATAACTTGTAAAAAGAAAAAGCTGTCTACCTAGCAAACTGTCACTTTGTGATCAAAATTGGTCCATTTCTTTAGGCTCTCATTTGAGGGGTTTTTTTCTATTAAATTACTTTTTTTTTTTTAAATTTTTATAAATTTGGAGATTACTAGTATATGTTTTTTTTATTATTATTTTATTCACAAACCTTTTATAGAACTAGAAAAAAAAAAACAGCATAAACCAGGTTTGTAAATATTTGCTAATAAAATATAAATCAGAAAAACATTTGCAAATAGAACAAAGAGAAAAAAAGTAGCTAAAAATTTGCAGGTTAAACAGGAAAACATATCTATATCATAAAGGACAACCATACCTACATGTAATACTGACGTCATTTTTCAAATGATGACAGCAGATGATCAAATTTAACTTTTATTTACTTTTACTGTGACTTTTTAATTTTCTAAATGTCGTACATTTTCAATTTTCATAATTTCAAACACAGAAAAAATATTTTTTAAAAATGCAATTTGTTTAAAAATTGTATTACAATTTATTTAATTATTATTATTTTTTAAATAATTTTCATGCATGATTTTATTTAATCTATTTCTGTCACTTGCAGACAAATTTTTACAAAAGATAAATAAGTTTACACTTAATGTAAATTAAATCATTCAGCATTTGTTTTCAGCTAATATTTCGTAATGAAATTTAAACTTTATAAAAACTTTCAACTGTCCAGTAGTATAATAGTTGAGAGTGCCGACAAGTCTTTTTTCCCTTCCAACTCTCACAATTTAGCACAGTGGAAATTAGCAGTGACAACCCTGTTTATGATCATTTGAAATGCAATAATTAGCTGTATATAATGCTGTATAGTAACTTTTTGTAATTTAAACTGTGTGTTTGTTATTGTTAGATATATTATCATTTATATTTAATTTATAATGTTAACTCAAACATTTGAAGAGGAGGTTACAGTTAATTGGCTTAAAAAGTTGGTCAACTTTGAAGTTAAAAAAAAAAAAAAAAAAAAAAAAAAAAAAAAAAAAAAAAAATCTCAGAAAGAATAAAATAACACAGAAAATGAATTTACCCTCTTATTAATAAGTTTTTACAATAAAAAATATTTTTACTGAACAATAATTATTGAAATTAATGGCGATATTGTCAGTTGCATATTGTGTGCACATTACCCTATGTTACATATTGCACAGCTTGTCGATGTCATCTGAAACAAGCAAAATAAAATTTTTCTAAAAACATTGAATTTGGGAGGCCGTGGATCTAATTTTTGTGAAATTGAACAAAATAGTAGTTGTTTGAAAAAAAAACTTTTGGCTCTAACTTTGCGTCTTAAATAAATAATGTATGTATAAATATTAATATATGAAAGGTTCATATTGCCACAAATTAAATAACCCCAATTTCCAAAAAGAAAAATGTTGCTAGGTTGATTCATTTAAACATTGCTTTACATAGTACAGTGAAAAATATTATTTAAACAAAACTGTGTTTAAGACTTTACTCAAGAAAGAGAATATAAATTTGTTTTTTTAAGTAAAAAAAATTATTATATTTTGGAGCTTATATAGTTAGTTTATAATATCTGAATTTATAGCTATGAATAAAAAATTCAGCATGCATGCAGCTATCTCTTGTATACCTGATTTTCAGCTGGTCTGTGTTCCTTTTCAATTGATTATAACTTCTTCAATATTTCGAATTCCATTTAATCATTCTTGAGACTTATGCTGCGTACTACAAAATTTAAGTTTTTTTTTTTTTTTTTTTTTTTTTTTTTTTATATATATATATATATATATATTCTTGTTTTGTGAACAGTAACCTTCCCTTAATTATTAATTCTATGAAAGTTGTTCTTAACTAATATGTCAATTATAATTTTAAATTAATAATTTATTGCTGAGTAAAAAATTACATAAATTGCAAAATTTTGATATTAAAAACTAATTGTGCATATAGAGCAACAAAAATTTTTATTCTGGAATTTTTATCTGTTTTTAAATCACTATTTTTAAAAATTCTTACAGCACAAGTTAAATAATCTGTTTTTAGATATTTGTTATTATTTTAAGCATTTATATTGTAAATATTGCAAAAAAGAGTTATTAATCTGTGTAAATAACATGTAAATATTATAATAAATAAATAATAAAAATGTAAAGTTTTAGATGTGTTTCTTAATTTATTGTAATGTTGGTAAGTTATCTTTTTATGTTTAGGAGTTTTGAATATAAAATGAAAATTACTGGGGGTTTTTTCCTCATTTAAAGCATTTTTTGAATTTACTTTTAACAAATTTGTTTAAATTACAGTTTGCATTTAATAAAACACATTACAGTTTGCATTTTATTAAATGTGTTGTGTCTGTTTCCTCAATTTAATTTAATTTTTTTAATCACATGGGATAACATTACTTTTTTAATTTTGGTAAGGATTCAATAACATGTCGAAATTGTATTCTGGCTGGTATTTAGAGAATAACTCAAACAAGTGTGAGTTATTAACATAATTTTTTCATTAAAAAAATATTAATGCTTGTGGGATTTTATTTCCAAATGTGTATATGTTCTTAAAAGAATCTGTTTTATCAATGTATGGGAAAAATGTAGAGACTATTTCTATTAACTGTCACTGAAAATTAACAGGAAAAATTGTCAATATAAATGCAGCAAAAATCCATTTTATAAGTGGTGCTTTTCTGGTGGAGGCCTTGGTAAGATAAAGAAAATTTTGAGCCATATTTTCTGACTACCTATTCACTGTTTCATAGACACAGGCAATTTGTTCAATATTTATGTAATTTATTTAATATAAAGAAACCATTTAACTTTTATTATGTAGAAATAGAAATAAATTGTATATAAAAAACAATAATTTACATGTAATAAATTCCATTGTGGGGAATCCATAAGCAGCAAGGCTTCATCACATCACAGTTCTGTGGATGTTCACTGCCCATTGCTAGAATTATCTTTCCAATAAGAGATAACACAGTTTATAGTTCATATTTATGTCTATGAAGTCAAATAAAATAAAAGTAAGTTCAATGGACCTCGGTTTATTATCCTTTTTTCAGTACAAGTTACGAGTTCTTTTTCCAAATTCAGATCCAACCAGTTTGAGAGTTACATTGTCTGATGGCTGATAAGTGCATCGGCGAGTGGCAAGAATTCTTTTAGCGAGTGATTGACATAAAAAGCTACAGATTTTTTGTTGTCCTGTCTTAAATGTGGATTATTTCTGCTACAAGTCATTACTACAAAATTGGGTGTATTTTTAATTTTATTGGACAATAGCTCAATGATTGATTGTCTGAGCTAGAGGCATTGGCTCAAATTGGCCCAAGGGCCACTTTTGCAATTTAAAGTTACTATCGTCATCAAAAATATGCTTGATGAGTGTCTCAAAATCATCTTTCAGAGTTATAATGTGCTAGACAAGAAAAACAACTTACCAGGAGCAAATGAGTTTAGTCCTTAAAGATGTATTTAGCATAGCATTTTTGGCGCAGCATGTCCCCAATGGGATTTTGCGCCATTAAACCCTATACAACCAACCAACCATAGCATTTAAAAAGTTTGAATTTAATTTTTTATAAGGATATTTTAAAATTTTAAAAAGAGACCCAGCTTTATTCCCCCCCCCCCCACTTTCACTAAAATACAAGCCACAGGATTAGTTTGCAAGACTTGGGAGATTTATCTAGTTAAACCCAAGGAATTTTTTTCTGTTTCTGATTCTTATTTTCTCAAACCAATTACAGTCGACTCTCGTTAATTCGAACCCTTCGGGACCACAAGAAATGTTCGTATTATGGAAATTATGGTACCATGCTTAATATGGTACTATTACAAAAGAATTAATGTTATAGTGTTTTTTATATTAATTTCGTCTGTTATCATTAGAATATGACTTTAAATTAGAATGTATAAATACATAAACAAATTAAAAGATTAGAAACAAGCACTATGGAAGAAAAATTTAAAGTGTCACTTATGGACAGATGCAGCTCTAATAAAGTGGATATCAAATGAATTGTATTATATGTATACTCATTTGGAACAATTTAAAAAAAAAAAACAAAGATAAAAATTTATTAAAATGATCTGAAATCTGTGAGAAAGAAAAGAAAAATGAAAAATCGGAATTCTCGTTAGTTCGTATTAAACGAAGTCAAGAGAAAATGAGTTCGAATTAATGAAAATTTTTAACATTATTCTGCCATTGAAAATTTCGGGACTTAATGTTTAGTTCGAATTAAGCAAAGATTCGAATTATCAGATTTCGAATTAACGAGAGTCGTCTGTAAATCTATTTCTACAGCAAAAACAGTGGTGATATTACAGAGATGAGTATCCATAGAACTTGAGATTAGCAGATATTTAAAAATCATAATAAATACATACCTGAATAACAAATAAGTCCTTGCAACAAAACAAAAAGAGACAATCTCGAACATGGAATATAACTTGATTACAACAAAAAATTTCATAAAACTGGTATTTCCTTTTGTTTAAAGTTTTTAAATGTCTTGAGTTTGTTGGATTGGAAACATTCTTTATTGTGGAAAATTGCAATATTAAAATACATAGTAATGCAAAGGTAAACATACTGAAAACTATACTACAAAGTATTCAAAACACAAAAACTTCACTAATATAAAATACGCAATAATACTATCAACAAAAACTGTAACAGATGCAAAAATTTCTTTTAAAATACTGAATTTTTACACTGAGATATCAACAAAAGTAAATACAATACAAAATTAATTGTTATACTGTATAAAAAACTTTACATTTCATACTTTATTTTTATGTACTTAACTGCATCAGTCTTATGCAACTTTATGGTTAAATTCAGAAATAGAAAAGTGTCGAACCTTGGAAAACTGCAACTAAAAAAATAAAAATATGCAAACTTGCTATAAGTCATGCCCAGAGTCAGTGTGACATGGGTTTTAATACTTTGAGGTGAAATATCATTCCAAAGAAATGTGCGACTTGCATTATTGGAAAAGTAATGTGGGAAATTGATATTTACCTACAGAGGGAAAGCAAAGCAGTTTTGTCAGATTTTCCATTCAATTTAGAAAGAGAATCTGGGAAAATAGTGCATCTAAAGGCAGGTGGCCACAGAATGGAAGGCCCCCCTCCAGATGTAACATAAAACATCATACAATAAGAATACAAAATAAAGTTCTAACAGTGCTTTTAAGCCGTTAACTTCATCTGACATCCCTGGGGGTTGAGTTAAAAATTCAGCTGGGTCTTCTTCCAAATCTATTTCTTTACATGTGTCTGTATGGAGAGGAAAAACAGACTTCTTAATGATAAATAGATTCCTTCCCCCCCCCCCCTCGAAAAAAAAAAAGACTGGTACTTTTTGAAAACAGTTTATGGATTCGAAAAGCAGGTATTTTTTTTATCTTGGGGGAAATGACAGTGGGATTTTCACTGTAACCCATCAAAATCTCCAAGGTCAGGCTACTATCCTCATTGATTTTATGTAAGAAACTTAGTTGCAGGGAACAGGGAATCCAAATGCAGAGGGGCTTCATCACATTGCTGTTCTGCCAATGTTTGCTGCCCGTTGCTCTAGAATTATCTTTCTGCTAAGAGATAACGTAGCTTATAGTTCATATTTATGTTGGTGAAATCAAATAAAATGATAGCAAGTTCAATAAAACATGGGTTTATAATCCTTTTTTCAGTACAAGTTCTTTTTCCAAATCCAGTTCCAACCAGTTTCAGAGTTATTAATCACGATGGCCAATAAGGTTTGTGGGCAAGTGGCTTTTGCATAGCAACTAAATTAAGCATTTGATTGAAATGTGTAAAGTGTTACTAACAAGGAAGGTCTCCATATGGGCATACTCAGAAAATTCTGAAAAAATTGCGGAATGTTCTTCTCATGTGGATATATATGTTTATATGGAAAAAAAAAAAATCGGCAGAACCCTGATAGAACGTTAAAAAAAAAAAAAAAAAAAAAAAAAAAAAAAAAAAATCATTTATTTGGCAATTTATCACAGGTTGGCGATGAAATAAAATTTCAAAAAATACTTTTTTTGTCTAATACTTTTTGAGGTAAAAATGTTTCATGTTGAACTATTTTTAAAATATTTATTTAAATAACTTTATTTTTTTAGGTTTAGTTTGTTATAATTATAGTTTTGTCATATACATATTTATTATAAAATTTTATGAATTAATACGAAAATTAATTTGTTTCAAACACAAAATTAAATCCAATTGAGACTGTCTGTTCAATTTTGTTGCTATGGAAACAAAACTTACCCGATATTGAAATGCATTACTGCAGTATTCTTCATCTAGTCTTTATTTTAGAAAACGCTTAAATATATGAAAATATTTTTTATACAAACAATTTGTACAGTATTAAAATTAAATACCTGCTTCAACAAGCAATATACATAAAATATAATATATATATTGAAACTCTCTCATTGTTTAAGTTTTAACTCAACAAATACCATTTACAGGCATTCTAAAAATCTATTAACAAGCAATTTTCAGTTGCATGAAAATTATTTGCTTTTGGCAAGGAGTTCAAAATGCTGCTCGCCAAATCATGTGATGCTTTTGTCTTTTTACGTCAAATATTCAAAAGTATTTTATATTTTTTACAAAGTTTCTATTGTCATTCTGCCCTTAAATTTGACTGATCCTTTATTCCATACATGAGTAGTTTAATTAGTATTTTTTTTTTTTTATATTCTAAGTCTGCCCAGTATAAAGACGTTCCTTGTAAGCAGGCAGAATATTTTAATAAACTGCACTGCTGTTTGAGAATTAAAGAGAATAAAAACAAAAGCTTAATTTTGTAAAAGGAAATGATCGGTGCTAAATGAATTGGATAATATGTGAAGAAAATTACCTACATTCCTTTGGGACAATGTTGAACAGGATTTTACTTAGATTTTTATTGCTTGAATACATATGGTGCATAAAAATGTATATAATTATTCGGGATGTCTGGGTGCTAGACAGATAGATTTTGATACAATGTAGAGGAAGATATTGCATGATCCATGTATAACATTAAAGAATAATAATAAAACTTTTTTTATATAATCTGAAAATATACTATATTTTTATCTCTACAAAAGAACAAAAAAATTGAAAAAAATTACAGATCTTTTAGCATTTTTATGAATCTTTTTGAATTTTCTATAACTAAAAGTTTGGAAATTTTTTCTCAGATATGCTTTCTATCAGCCAATAGAGTTACAACTGTAGAATATTCTTCTGATAAAATATTCACTGATGATGCAGCAGTGAATGACAGCATCATCAACTAGTTGTATATAGATCATAGGCACTAGATATATGCATAAGTCACATTAAAATAATAAGAAAAATTGGAAACAGTTTTTACTTTCTTTTATCTTCAATAATAGAAAGTATTGTAATCGAATTTTTTTCGACTTCCCTTTTTTTTGGCGGATTTACATGTTTTAGGGGTCAGAGATTCCAAAAATCATGTTTTTACAAAATGTCCGTCTGGCCATGTGTGTGTATGTCTGTCCGTATGTCGCCATTCTACCATCAAAAAGTGTATGAAGATAAGCATAGAATTGAATCAAATTTTTTGTGAATGTTTTTGGCTGTTGCAAGCAGGTCCTCCTTCAATTTTTAAGATGAAAATAAAAGTTGGTATAGTATTGAATTAAAATTATTAAAGCATTAACATCAGTAACTATTTTTTTAAATACACTATGTCCATAAATTAAGGATAATCAGAATCACATGGAAATCAAACTCTAAAGTAAAAATCTCACTCGCAGAATCATCACAGACATCTTCAAGACTAATATGCAAATTTATGAAAGCCACCAGATGGCGCCAATAGTACATCACAATGATGTAATTGTGAGAGATATGTATATAAGGAACGGTGGCAAAGGCTATGGTTGGAGGCCATGGCCATCCATATTAGAGATCTGCACTCGTGGGCCGGGTTTGGGCCGATTTTCATTAACGGCATTCGGGCCGGACGGGCCTAGTCTCTAATCTTTTCGGGCTGGGTCGGGCTCGGGCCTTATTTTTTTCTCCTGGAGTATCGGGCCGGGCCGAGATTAACTTATTTTTTCCGTATGAAGCCGAGACTGATTTTGTTCTTTCTAGTCTTCACGGCCCAAAATAATCAGTTCCTGTTGAATTTTCCCGTATGAAAATCCTTTTCTTGACGTGGAAAAGTCAGTTCATAAATCAGTAAAGTTTGGCTTGGTCCAAAAATTTTTGCAAAATAGACATATACTTTTAAGTCGTCATTATTCTACAATTAAACATTAGAATTTATTCTTTTTAAAGAATCGTAGATCACTAGGCGTCTTAAAATAAAATTAAACACATTAAAAAAAAAAAAAAAAACGATTATGACGGAATTTTTGTTTAAACTGAAAACCGCAAATTTCTTTTAAACTGTTCATTCATGCAAAATGAATATAACAATACGAGAAATATATATATATATTAAACATTTACATCTGTTAAGAAGGAAACTTTTTTTTTTTTCCAATGTCTTAGAAGATTTTACTTTTACCATATACCATTTTTTAGATTTTTTTTTATGTATTAATAATACTAATGATAACTGAAAGATTTACATACAACAAACAAAGGTTCGTTAAAAGCGTAAATATCGCAGCCTATGGCATTTCTGCATAAATAGGGATTATAAACATGGGGAAAAAAAAAAGACTAAGATAAGTTTTTTTTATCTGAACTCTTCCGTTAGAGTAAAGATCAATGTTATGTAGAAATTCACCAGAGCCGTGCCGGGTTCGTGCCGAAATTTTAACTCTCGGGCCGGGTCCGGGCCAAAATTTTAACGCTCGGGCCTGGAAATTTCGGCCCGTGCAGACCTCTAATCCGTATCTTAAAAAATATATATCGTTCACAGTAGGTTTACTGATTGATAACTTTACCACAATCTCCTGAGAGAATTGGTCCTTTAAAGACAAACAACTCACTCTTTACAAATAATAATTGTTGAACATTGAACTTTTATTTTTAAATTTAGATTCTGTTATTCTTATTGATTAATTAACAAACATAGCCAAAAGAGCATTTTCCCAATAGCAAAAATAAAAAAATGATGAATGGCCTGAAACGTCTGCACACACAAATTTTCTTATACCTGCCCTTTGCACCAAATGTCTTCAATACTGTATCAAAATCAAAATGATCACATGATTAGAGGTCTGATCCTATTCCTAACTTTTGGGGTAATTAATAATTATGCTTCTTCGCTGAAATGTTCTGGGAAACAATTTAAAAAAAACTAATGGCCGGAAACTTTGACTGCCATTGTATATCAAAGATTAAATGAATATAAATTTTTATTAAACTCCAAGCATTAGTTATTAAGATAAAGTACCCACAAAGTGTCACATACAGACATTTTGTAGAAACATTTTTCATGATCTCAGATTCCTAAAACATGTAAGTCTTGAAAACCTGAATTAAAAAATTTAATGAATCCAATACTTTTTTCTTGTAACGATGGAATGATGCCTCGCTTTTAACGTTTTTGCAGACAGGAAATGAAATTGGACAGCTTTTTTTTTTTTAGCTGATTGTTGTGCAGGCAGTGCATAACAGAACATGTTATAATAATTTGGATGTTTAAATATGCAATGATATTTTTATATTAATCAGGATTAATTTTAATCAGGTAATAACTGAATCTGAAGTTTGATGAAAATCCATACATTTGTTCTGGAGATACAACTATTACAATATCGTGAAAAAATGTTGCATAGCAGTGCCACCTGTTGGGTGATTTACACAAAAAATCTAAGCAACACTAATCTATATCAGGGAGTAACGAAATCAGAAGTTAGATGAAATTTCATGCATTAGTTCTTGAGATAAACCTATTGTGATACTTATGAATAATGCAGTATGGCAGTGCCACCTGTTAAGCATTACATCATAGGATGTTACATCAAAGGATAATCAACACCAAATTATATTAAGGACTAACAGAATTTGAAGTTTTATGAAAATCCATGCGTTAGTTCTTGAGATAGATCTATTAATGAAATTATAAATAATGCAGCATAACAGTGTCACTTGTTGAGCGATATATACTAAAAACTAATCTGCTCTAGTTTATATCAAGGTCTAAGTGAATCTAAAGTTTTGTGCATTAGTTTTGAAATACAGCGCCCACAGAATTTTTGCCACATACATTTTCTACAAACCACCAGATTGTGTTCAAGACCTTGTAAAATGTATAAATCCATCAAAAACTGGAAGTCTAAATTATTTCATGAATTCAATATTTTCTTCTTGTAACGATAGAAAAAGTAAAAATATGTGAAAAGGCATTTTACTCCAACCATTTTCTATAATGTGATTCAGAGTTGTGAACTTTAAATTCATTTTTCTTAGTTTTAATCATCTGTTTCCCCACAACTCAATAATCCTTTCCATTCAAAAAGGTTATTTATTTATTTATTTATTTATTTATTTTTTTTTTTTTTTGGGGGGGGGGTTGAAGCATGCTAAGGCCCATTATTGAAGACTGGTCAAGCACAAGCAATAGCTTAATATAGTAACTTTCGTGTTCTGCAATTTTTTAATTTTTAAGAATTTTAATGAGATTTTTAAAATTTGCCTACATTTTATGGTGATTTTTTAACATTTAGATTTATGAAAGAACTTCAGTTACAATGCTCTTTTACAGCCATTATAATGCTTATTTTACGCCCACTTTAATAAATTTTGTTTTCTTGGATTTTTAAGCTTTTAATGATTTTCAGAGTTCTTTTTTATTTTGCGGCAATTTTTTTCCGACACAGAAAAGGGGACTTGGGGGACCAAAATACAAAAAAGGGGACTAAAGGAGACCTTTTTCTAAAAAGGGGACTTTCTGGGGGAAAAGGGGACCATTCGGGAGCCCTGTATGGAGAGGTGGTTCAGGATTGCTTGTTTGGGGTGAAATTATACTGGGCTCCAGAACACATCTACATGTTCAAACTGGAATCATGACAGCCCAAATTTATCGGGACATCATTCTGGAACAACATATATGTTTGTTTAGGGGTACCATGGGTTACACATCGTAAATGAATGCCTTCAAGCTGAGGATATCACCTGTATGGATTGGCCAGCATTTTTCACATGATTGAAATCTAATAGAGCATGTAAGGGATATGCTTGGCCGACAGGCTGCAGCCCGTCAACCACCTCCTACATCTGTGCCGGAACTTCGGAGAGCATTGCTTGCTGAGTGGAGTAATCTTCCTCAAGATCAGCTTAATTTGATACTCAGCATGCCTAGGTGTTGTGCAGACTGTATTTCATCGTCTGGGAGACATACAATTTATTAACAATCATATCAACCATATAATGTTAAATTTTTTTAAGGGGGTACTTTTTGTAATTGCTCTAGGGAGCAACAATTGTTGATTTTATGAATGTTATCATACATATAACATCTTTTTTGTTTAATAAATGGACTTGACAAATAAGTCATGTCTGTTTTGTTTCTGTACCTTTATTTGCTGGAACTGGCATTATCCTTAATCTATGGACATGAGTGTATTACAATGTACTTATGAGATAGAAGAAAATTTTGGGATTGGCACATCCAACTAGTTTTTTCCTAATTCCCAATCAATGTTTTTAAAAAAATTGGTTGATTAAAATCCCTGAGACCTTACTTGTTTCTTAATATTTATTATCGTTGATTCTAATAATATGAAAGGCTTCATAATGCTATATTTTATTTTATGTGTTTGTTACAACTTAATTAAAATAAACTATTGAATGAAATACTTTATTTGTATATTTTGCAACAAAAGACTTTTACAAGCATTATTATATACAAACTATTAATTTAAAGCATAACATTAAAATAACTATAAGCTATGAAAATAGTCTGTTTTCAATCTAGTGAAAGAATCACTTTGCCAGCAGATTTTCTTTCTTCAACATGCTTTATAGCATCATTTACCTGCAAAAATTAATGTCAATTATTTGAGGAAACAAATCATAATCGAACATGTCATGTAACTCATTAAATTTTCAACTAAAAAACCTAGACAAACACTATGCTACATTATGTCCCCAATTTCGGGCTGAGGATTAGGTAAGGTTAACTTAACTTTTCCTATTTCCAGGGTTGATAAAATGAATACAAAGTCTGTTTGGGGAACTAAACACTGATTGGTCTCACACTAGTCTGACTACCTGGCCAGGACATATGTTGCATAGAACCTCAAGGCCTATGATCAGGAAAATATGGCTGGACGTTGTAGACAAAGTTCCTTAAACCCTTGGGAATGAGTAATCAGAATACGTGCCACCTAAGGTGTTCAGAATCCTTGATTATTCTCACCAGTAAAATTTGCCTTATTTAATACAAACAGTTTCCTGATTCAATTACACAAAAATTTCTGCTTTGAAAAACTGATGATAAAAGACTAAAAATTTAATAAAAGACACTCGTCTTGAAGAAATTAATGAATTGTGGTGCTGCAGGTATAGTTTTTTTTTTTTCAGTAGACAATTTGAACAAAACCTTAATCAAAACATAACTTTAATGAAACATGGCAACATGATATGAAATGAAAATTTAAAAATTTACTATATGATATTTTTTAGTAATGGGACCCAGAGTAGTGGGATTCTCATCATCAGAATGATGCAGGCATTTTTTTTTCTCGAAGCCCATTTTTTAAAAAAATATTTTTGTGGAAAGCAACTTGTTCCTAAGGAAATATGAAATGCAGTTACAGAAATTCGAATGAAGCATTTATTACTAATTTCTTTAAATCCTTCTGCTAAAGTTTACATTTCAGGTGAACTTGTTTTCTTTACAATTTACACATTTTAAAACATAACAATATGAAATATAATTAATGAACAGTATGTTTTATAGAATAGAGTTTTGTGAAGGGGCTTGTTTTATTTTAAAATAAATTATGAAGAGGTCTGTTTTATTAAATGGATTTAGTAAAAGTAATTCATAATTTAAGGGAATAAAAATATAGTTTGAGAGAAATTTTCTAAAAATATGTATCTTGATTGCAAAAGTATAAAAAGTCATAAAAATAAATTTACACTGAAAATGTAAAATTGCTAAGCATGCTCTCATACATTGTTGAATACTAGGGCTGGGCGATATCAGAATTTTAATATCGTGATATATCGCTGACCAAATATCGATAATTTTCGATATATCGATATATTTCAATTCATATGTCACTCCATTATAGGGTTATAAATGTAACTGTCCTCTGTATAAAATACTACAAACACATAATAGTATATATATATATATATATATATATATATGTGTGTGTGTGTGCATGTGTGTGTTAATTATCAAGAAAAAACAAAAATATCAATATCTTAACATATTCCAAAGAACATAAATTTTAATTTTTATGTATTGATTCAAAATATGCAAACCCTTTACCTGCAAATCTGATCTAAAATATATGTTATTGAATACTCTTAGAAAGTTAAACATTATAAATCATTAAAATGAAACAAGAAAATGTATATAAGACAACAAATAGACATTAGATATATTGAAAGAAAATACTCTAATTACCTATAAACTTAGAATTTTTTTATTACAATACAAAAAAAAAAAAAAAAAAAAAATTGCATTTTTGCAATTTTGGGCAGTAAGGAACACCTTCTTTTCGTTGCTATAATAAATAATTCTATTAATAGTCAGAATACAAATCAAAGCATTAGAATAATCAAATAATTTTAAGAAAACACGAGATTTCTTTAATAGAGTACAAAGTCCCAAATCAGGACGTTTTGCTAACTACCGTTTTTTTTTTTCTTCTTTTTTTAATAATAATGCTGAATTAATCTCTATAATGATCTTTTACTTTTTCGATTTTGTTTACAGATTTTTTTTCTAGGATGCTTTTACTTTCGAAACCAGTTTCAAAAATGAAAGTATTCTAGTAAAGAAAAAAAAACTTGAAAACAAATATTAAAAAACGGCTTTTGTTGAAAGAGATCAACCTCAGATGTGCAATGCAAAAACAAAAAATAAATAAACAAAAATATGGAAATGCAAACGAGGTATAAAAAAATAAGATTGACATTAAGCGGATGTTTTTGCATTAGTGAACTCTTGAAATAAAAAGGTGCCATGATATTCAAAATCAAAACTATCCTCATTCTTTTATAAAAAATAAACTGTTCGATTTTTTTTTTTTTTTATTTATAAAAAGGGTTTTGTGAAAGTATCAACTAGTTTATGTCGTTTAAGTGCACGAAAAACACATTCAACGGCACATACAAACGAAAAGGGGGGGGGGGGGAGAAGAAAAACAAAACCTTTAATTCTTTACCATTAAAAGGGAAAAAATTCATAACTCCTAAGTTAATTTACCGATTTTTTTCAAATTTTCAGCAATTTGCAATAATAGTAAATTAGGCTGTGTGACAAATTTTTATTAAAATATAATAAGTTATTACAAAATTTGAGCATCTTTTACAAGTGTCCAGTACAGAAGAACCTCAAAGAAAACGTAGGAAACTATCCATTGTTTGTTTTTGTTTATCGAACTCAGCGAAATCGAAACTTGCATGTTTATACAATAATCATAATGTCATTTGCTGTGGATGGGTAATATGTTTTGCCAAGCAGAAAGACACCATCCATAGAGTTTTAGCAATCTTTCAAAGTGAAAACCATTTTCCTTCCTAATTTGAGAAAGATTTTCATTTTTTTTTGGGGGGGGGGAATTATTTTTTCAAAAACCCGTACGCAAAACGGGTAAAAATACTAGTATCCAATAAACTTTAAAACTAAGGTGAATCACAATAAAAAAAGAAAAAACTTCCGCTTTAAGTAAAATTTCTGCTTAAAATAAATGACATAATAGAATTACCATACATGTAAATTATTAATGTTATTAATAAAAAATGTAAAATAATATGTGATTTAATATAATTATTTATTAATGCTATTAATAAATGAAAAACAAACATAAAAAATATCGATTAATTGTGCTCACTTTCTTGAAAATATGTCAATCAATTCTGCATTCCGGCAGCAATAACTGTACACAAGCTCACAGGAAAACAGCAGTCAGCCACCGATATGGAGTCAACAAGTGATTTTATCGGAAATGAACCATCCTCGAACGAGTGTTTCAACTTCGATTCTCGAACGAACTCCGATAAATAAAGTAATACATCAGAATAATAGAGTGTTCGCCCGTATTCCAGTATGTGCGCGACACCAGCGCAAAAAGTAGACGGATCGCCCATATTCCGGTAATTGCGCGACACCAGCGCAAAAAGTAGACTGTTCGCCCATATTCCGGTGTGTGCGCGACACAGCTCAAAAAGTAGACTGTTCGCCCATATTCCGGAGTGTACGCGACAACGGCTCAAAACCGGAAGTATCACGCAAGTGCCGATTACAGCGCGAACATTTGCAAAAGTAAACAACTTTTGCGCCGACAGAGGTAGATTCGAAATTCCGTAACTCCGTAAGTAGGATGAAATACCGTTTGAAACGATATATCGGAAGGATTGAAATCTGAATATCGTTACCGCGGTCTTAAAGAAATATCGATATATAACGATATTACGGTATATCGCCCAGCCGTATTGAATACTAAAGAAAAATTTTAAAACGAACAAATTTTAAGAAAGTTTAAAACTACATACATCTTTTAGTTTAAATGTCTCTGCAACATGAGGATCTATGAAGTCTTCCAGATACATATCTATTATTTCTTGCACAGAACTTCTGTAAGTTTCATTAACCATTTTTTGATAATGAGTAAGAGAGACTCCAATTAAGGCACATGATTTTGGCAGTAACTGGCTGGTCAGAATCTGAGGTATTTTTCTAGATGAAAATCCTAGGACAACTATACAGCCTTCAACAGAAATACTAGACAAGGGGGGGAAAAAGAGAAATTATGAATTAAAAGAACCTTATAAATGAGCATACAAATACTTATCTATATGAAAGAAAATAGTTGTTTTACAATTTTGTGAGAAAGCAACTTAATTTCAAAAACCAGATAATATACTTTGCAGTACATTATTTAATAAAAATTTTACAGATAAAAAAAAACTAAGCAACAACTATACCTTTGAAGACAATCTTCAAAAACATCTCCTCCAACAGCATCAAACACTACTTTGACACCTTGGTTATTTGTTTCTTCTAATACAGTTTTAACAATATTTTTCTTTTTATAGTTGATAGTAGAAAAAGCTCCTTTTTCACGTAACACATCAGCTTTGTCTTCAGATTCACAGGCTCCAATAACCTACAAAATGGATGTAACATCTTAAGGAACAAAAAATATTCTTAATTATAAAAAATATACACAGTATGAAATTTTATATAATACAGTTATTACATCTACAGAATAAATAGAATTAATACAATTAGAGAAAAGGTCACTTCAAAGATTGTTACCAAATAACTTTATAGCTGTGCAAAAACATTTATACAAAAAATTTCCCATTTTTAACATTTTCCAACATAGTGTTGAAAAGTGTTTATGAGTTTGGTTTGTTTGTCCATCTGTCTGAGTTCTAACTGTTACAAATATACTTTGATTATTTTTGTTATTAATGTTTACCACAGTATGATTGTCTTGAAAATGATGTGTATAATATTTATAGTACATTTAAAGGCTGGTCAAAAATTTTCATAACATTACTACCAATGACCAATGAGAAAAGAAATCCTTTAAAATTACTTTAATGATGTCAGGCAATTTAAAATATAGCGAAATTGATATTCATTTATGCAGTGCACTAAAACATGCATTCTGTGGAATATATTGTGAAAAGCTTTTATTCTTTATTTACAAGGCCACATAAAAGAATTCTGTTATATAATGGTCTGTGGAGGAAAAATTGTTTGTAGCACATTTTAGTTCTGTTATATTATTTTTAAATATACTGAAATCAATGTATATTATTGAAGCTTACTATATGATACTTTTTATATAAGTGATATGCATAACATTTAACGTTCATTTAAATGGACACATAAAAGATTTGGACACAGTACTATATCTAAAGTATATTAATGATAATTGCTGTAGTATGATTTCATTTATGATATCCCAGTTTAGGTTTAGTTAAATTTTGCTTACCATGTAGTGTGTATAAAAGCTATAGATCGTATATAGGAAAAAGAATTCAAAAGCATTGCAGAATATCACTGAATGGCTTATTAAAGATGGCTTTTAACTGCATTATGCATTTTCAAGTTTTTATATTTAGTATACACCAAGAGATGTTTGTACAATATATATAAAATCATATATAGTGCCAAACAAAGAAATGGATATATCTCCAAGTGTTGATCTCTGGAAGTGTGATTTCAGCAATTTTAAGCATGCTTTAGCATGAATTAAATTTTAGCTTAATATGTGGAGTGTGTATAAATCTGCTGGTATTGAACAGAACTGTATGAAAGAATTCTAGTATGTTTCCATATATTGGTAAAAATTT
Organism: Maratus speculifer; assembly: GCA_964019185.1. Lineage (NCBI taxonomy): Eukaryota > Metazoa > Arthropoda > Arachnida > Araneae > Salticidae > Maratus > Maratus speculifer. The sequence continues at coordinate 245,318,723 of OZ025289.1, forward strand.
CAGAAAGTGAATTTTTAACTAATTTTGGATTTTCTTATTAAACTTAATTTTAGTATACTACACTGATCTCTCAATATGTGTGTTCTCTTTTATACATGTTTTTTATCTTTATGCACAGTTTTGTTCTCAGTCGTGATCAGGGATATAAGAAAATCAATGATAATTCTTATTAATTTGTGCTCTGCACTGAAAAAGCACCCCTCACTTATGCACATTGCAAAAATTTTAAAGAATCTTACCATTTTTGTTTTGCTTCTTGAAATGCATTCTGCCACCCTTCTCTTATTTTTCAGATTCTCGGAACACATTCTTCTACCTTATACAGAGTGTATGTGGGGGGATGATTTTCTTGTGATTGACACCAGTAAAAGATGTAGTCAATTAAAGAGTTTAAATGGTATGTACCTTTGCAGTTTTGGTTAGATAGTTACGTTTTAAAATGGTGAAAAGAGCAGAATTGTCTCTCTTGATTAAAATGGTTGATTAAAAAAAAAAAAAAGAAGAAAATACTTGCATTTCCAAAAAAGCTTGAATGCAGAGTTCATTCTAGGCGTTTTTCACAGGGCGCGCCGCCCCGCCCGCCCTTCTCTATAAAATTTGCCGCCCCAGTGGCCCCATCGTCTGAAAAACCCGCCCCGTCAGCCCTTTCACTCGGAAAATCGACCAGGAGAGAAAAAAAGCGCCCTTTTAAGTTAATTTCATTGCTTATTTCAAACCAACTCTGAACTATTTGTAAGCATTATGTAACCCGATAGCTCCATTCCTAATCTGTTCCTTTTCACACCTGCCCCCTCCCCCACTAACCAAACCCCAACCTCTTTATATGCAAACACCAATTACTTTCAGCACCCACACTGTCATAAATTTTTCTTTGTCTGCCCTGTACAGTGTCTCGACCACCGTGAAAATTCGCCGAAATAAGAAAAAAAGAAAAAGAAAAGATCCCCAGCTTCTCTGGAGGATCCCCAGAAGTGGATGACCTGGGGGTCGTGAGTTGAGACTTCAGAAAATGACCGTAAACACATACACTTTGTCCATAGTAGTGATTTATAGAGTGAAAGATATGCACACACAGTACTGTGAGAAATTCACAGGAATGAATAATTTCTTTCCTCAGTTTTTAATATTACAGCCTGGTATCGACTGCTAGAATCAAAGCCCAAAACTAAAAGATTAGTCATCTATATATTTTTTTGCACTGAAACAAAAGAAAACTTCAAAGAAAAAGGCGAAGAGAAATATTAAAATATTATCTGTCATATCAATGAAAAAAGTAAAAAACTGGCCGTTTTGTCATAAACGTAAATGATTTTCTATTAATTTTAAAAGTTATTCCTCAATCTCTGATGCCTCAAACAGTCAACCATGCATTATGAATAAACAAGGGCAGTACGCAAACTCGGCCTTCTTGAATTGACTTGAATGAAAGAAATAATTTAGTACCTCACTTTCTTTTTTTTTTGGGGGGGGGGGGGTCGGAGGGGTTAAATAAAAATAATTTATTCTGCTACATTGGAGTTTTTCTATACTGCGAAAACTAGGTGCTAACCTTTCTCTTCATACTAATATTTTTTTCTTTCTTTTATTGGGAAAAAGCTTTTAGTTTCGTTTGAAGATCTTCTATAATCAATTTAGTTTCAGCATTGTATTTGCCGCGTCACACTTCCGCTTTATTGCCGCTACCGATCGTATGCTACACTAACTTTATGAAGTCTACTCTATTTTCTTATCATCAAAGTTGGAAAACTTTGATTCATCGAAAATTCATTCATTTTATCTTGCTTCACTATAAAAGGTTTATTTTTACTATCAGAAATAATTGCCCCTCATTTCATTTCAGATAATGACTCACAATACCGGATATTCTTTAAGAGTCTTAGTTGGTGGTTTTATAATGTAAACACATCGCGAAAGAAACTCAAAATATCAAGTGCATTAAAAACTAAATGTTTTCTATTTTCATCCTTTATCTTCTTGCTTAGTAAAAGTCTGTGTCCCGAATCAAATTAGCTGGACTAAATATTTTATTCAAAATAAGTTTCGTTTTCAGCTTATTAATTTTGTTTCAATTTAAAATTCATATTATTTTTATTCCATAAGTCAAGCAGCAAAATGATCGTACGATCAGCTCTTGCGGCTTGCCTTAATGATTCTATACTATATTATTAATTTTTTTTCCTCTTTTTCTTTTTCTTTTTCTTTTTTTCTTTTTTTTTTTTTTTGGCAAGAGGAATATTTTGCAAGAGCAATTTTGTTATTGGAAGTCTCTTCTTTTAAATATAAAAATGATCCTACGAATGTATTAACCAATTTGCGTTGCTAAGTGGAGAAAAAAAATACTGAGTTGTAAAAAAAGAAAAAAAAAAGGAAAACCCATTTTTTTTGCATCACTGTTAGAAAGAAAAAAAAAATCCATATCTCCTATGTAAGTTGACCAATTTCTTTCAAATTTTCAGCAAGTTGAAATGATAATAAGTTAGGCAGTGTAATAATTTTTTGTTAAAATATAACCAGTTTTTAGAAAATTACAATGCCTGCCAAAAATTTCCACTATACAGAAACTGCGAAGAAAGAGTTGTTTATTAACCTTGCTAACTAAGTGAAATCGGAAATCTACTGTTGTTTACTTAATCAGATCATCAAAATTTTGGATGGATAATGTTTTGCTGTGCAGAAAGGAACCATGACTAGATTCTTTTTAATTTATTTTTTCTCTTTTTAATTAAGAGGTAATTTTGAGGCACAATTTTGAGTAAAAAAAATATTTTCTGAAATTTACAGCAATTTTTCTGAAAGGTTGCAACAGTCTGGGGGGGAGGGGGCATCCACTCTCGCACAATGGTTTTTTTCTCGCGATCCTTTGACAAAATTTAGAGTTTTTAACATTTTTTTTTTTTTTAATTTGCTTTTTTTTTGACGTAATTTGCGATTTTTTTTAAAGAAATTAGTATTTGTTTCGTGAACTATGGATGAAATTTGCGATTTTTCACGATAGTTTGATCCCGTTTTTTCTGCGATTCTTTGACGATATTAGCAATTTTTCTTTGAACGATTGACTATTTGTCGAATATCGTGATGGATTTCATATTCAAATTTTCGGGATTATAACCTTTTTTTTTTTTAAATTTTTGGATAATTATCGCCTTATTTTTTCAGAAAAATTGGAACAGAATCACTCCTTAACTAAAGATACTTTTATAAAAACTTGTATTTAGCTTTCATAAACAAAAAAATCTCAAAACTACTTCTTTTTACTTCAGATAGCTTACTTTTTTTTTTTCTATTGAAATATCTGTTTTAATAATAGCATTTTTTTGTATTGAAAATGCGTTCTTGACATAAATCATGCCCCCCTCCTTTTTTTGGGGGGGGGGAGGAGTAAAAAGGGGGCAGTAATTTTTTTTTTTTTTTTTTTTTTTTTTTTTTTTTACATAAACAAAAAATGATCTGAAATCCGGAATCGCCAAGATCCGGGGGGTTCCGGATTTTTTATCCGAATCAACTGATGAAAAAAAAAAAAAATCCACATTAGTAATTTTATTTAATAACTTCGTTTGAAAATAATAAAATTGAGATTTTTCTGTCAATCAGTTTTTTTAATTTTTGAAAACAAGGACCAAAATTAAGTGTCTGAAAGATTTTACGGATGCAAAGTAAGCAAAATAAGTGTAAACTACGCTGTCCTGATTTTATTGCTATTCGAAGAAAAATCATACAAAAAGTATTGTAAAATAGCAGGACACTCCCTTGTTCTTCCTCACTTAGAGACTTTTTCTGAATAACAAAAAATTTTCCCCCACACTCACCCGAAATTGACCTTTCCCCTTCTCCCTCCCCCTTTTTAAGTACACAAAATATAAACCCTTTAAAACTCTTTAATTTAAATTATTTTCTTTTATTTAAAATCTTTAATAAAATAAATAAAAAACAAGTGATTCAATAGCTGCTTAAAAGGAAAAAAACTGTTTCTTATCTTTTGATTCTTACCTCATTAAGTCAAAAATCTTTCAAAGTCTTTTTTCTTCTTCTTTAATTGTTGCTTCATTTTGCTATAACAATGAAAAATCGATCATGTAATTCTCTCCCCCCCACCCACATCCATGATTGAATATTCCTCTGTTCCTCTACCTAACATACAAAATTTGAAAAATTTAAAACTCTTATTATTATTGTCTTATTTGTAAATC